>OY728128.1:1766159055-1771159055 GCA_963277665.1 Viscum album
ATTTAAATTTTATGTCCAAGTGATGAGATGCCCTTTTTATCTCTCATCAACTCATTTTCTGAATTTTGTAGTGACGCCGTTAGGCTGTCGAATTTTACCAAGGGAACTTTTTAACCCAATTTTGATTTCATTGGGTTCAACATGTAGTTATCGAATATGTCATCTTTTGAATATGTGTGAATGAACTTTTATTGTTTTACACTTAATATCCACTTATATTGGGTGTATTTATATTTGTCACACATAATTTTGAGATTGATTTATCCTTAATTTAAGGATACCTTCTTTATAAGGGATTTCATCACATTTGACATTTCTATTAAGACTTCATTGTTGTTATGCAACGATTCACTCTTATATGGTGTATATACTGTCCTTTGGAATATTATATCATGAATCCATTTATTCTCATGATATTATAAAGTACTGACTAAATGTTATTCCTCAATTATTGTATTCAAGTGTCTCTAATTTTGGTAAAACCCCTTTAACCAAAATATTGATTTAAATGTTTTAATTATTTGTTCTTATTAATATACATGTTTTAAAAATGGTTTTAAGGATTTATTTATATGGATATTAATGGTTTAAAATTTTAAAAGCTTCAAGGTGGCATGGGACACTTTGATTCAAAAAACTCTTTATTAAATGTTTTAAATAGTTTTAGAAATGGTTTATTTTTGAATGGATTCATTATTTCAATATCCTAAAATGTTATATTGTGATTGGAATGTGGAAATGTTATGTTTCATTTATGCATGTTTTATGTGATAAGTTTACGTTATGGTTCTTGGGCATTGTTATGAAAAAGGGTGGTTCCGTGATAAACTAAGGGCGGGTGAGCCCGATATAGCTCTCCAATGCATTGGGTAACGCGAAGGAGTGAAATGTTAAGGTTTCTCCGAAGAGATTTAGGGAATATATTGTGGTGGGTATTCCAAACGTAACCAAGAGGGTTACTCCCTATGTAAGAATGTTATCAATGCCTCAAGTTACCTTTTATGTCTTATGATTTCTATGATTTATTCATGATTTGATGAGGTATGTTAAAGTGCCTATGTTTTATAAGTAAAGTATGGTTTCATTTTTATGTATATATGAACTCATGTATCCTTTCCATATTTTTTGTAACCCTTACTGAGATTTTTATGCTCATCCCATGTTTTTGAAATGTTTTTCACAGGTCAAGGGAAAGGTACATGATATGATGATAGTGTCGAGGAAGTGTCAAGAAAGAATCCAAGCTTTATTTTTAAATATGTTTCCGTTGATGGGAAAAAATGAATACTATCTTTTATGTAACCACTTTGTTTAAATGTGGAATGTAATGTAAGTTTTATGATCTAATTCTCTAAAAATCTAAACTTGAAAATATCCTCAATGTGTAATCTTGTATTAACTCAAGATTAAGTATGGTTTAAGGCTGGGGACTTATAGTTGGTATCAGAGGGAGGTTTAGATAACTTTAGAGGTTAGGGTATTCTCTAAACATAAGTGACAGTACCATAATGGATAGGATTTCAGAAAGAGTCCTAGTTTTAGATAAAGTGAATGAGTAAGTATATCTTAGTGTTTACCTTCCTCATTAATACATGATGGTTTTGTTGATATACTCACACTGACATTTCTGTTTTTAGTGAATTGATGGATCTAGCAGGCACCAAGAGACAACTGGTTTGAAGGAAACTGTGGTGGTTCTCTGATTAGGATACTAGATAAAATGGGGGATTCAATGAGGAAACTCGTGGTTGTTCTAAACCAACTATCAAGGAGTCATGATCAACCACTTGAACCTTGGTATGATCTGTAATGCATCATGTACGAGATGACCAATCGATGTGGAAGTTTAGTTAATAATTATATTGGTAACCATTAGAGTTTATATGATCCTTACTTTTGAGGTAATTATTGGTTATTATATGTTATGATACAAAATGAATGGAATGAGATAAAATTGAGGTTTAAATATGTTATAATCATTTTTGAAGATTTTATCTCGTTTTGGGGAATGTTTTAAGAATTATATAGTTTTGGAAAAAGGACAATACACATACCGTGTGAAAACCCGTCGCGTTGGAAAAAGATACGAGAATCGAACCCAGAACCAATGTGCGACTGGTATTTATCACCTACCACTAGACTACGTGAAGTCCCTGGTTAGTTTTGAATGATTATTTTTAGTTAGATGATTTTATGAATTAAGAGTAAGTAGATTTTGGGTTATATATGGAAATTTATTAACCTATCATGGAGGATATGTGTTTAGGTTAATTACTTTTCAATACGAGACATTAAGAGCAATTGATGTTGTTTGGAGATAAATGTTACAATTTATCTTGGAAGACTATGTGACTAAATCCTTCAAATATTTGGGTTTAAATATTAGTTTGGTTTACTTTGAATAATTTTATGGACAAATTGTTTATCGAATGGTCCTCGTTGAACTTTGGGTTTTGTTTGAAAAATTTTGGAGATTAAGAATAGATTTTCTTTTGATAAAGGGTTATCCTTTTCTGGATTATCTGATCTTGTACTAACCTTTTTGGTTTTGGTTTTGGTTAAAGACTAAAGTCATGGGAAGTATATAGTTCTCTTTTTTGGATTAGGTGATTCTCTTGAAGTTGATTATAGTACTCTTAATGTGAACAAGTCTTATGAAATACTCGTCTTTTGGAGAAAACATGAGTTTGTTTAAGGAATCTAATAAAAGTTGAAAGTCAACATGATAAGTGATTATGTTTCCTTATGAATGAATTCCTCAATAAAAATTAACTTAAAACAAAAATTTTGTCTATTAACTTTTCCTACTGGGGAATCGAATACCGTATAACCCATCACAAGTTTGTGATTTTCTTATGGTTAACTTTCTCCTAGACATGTTTACTATCACTCTCCATCAGAACATGATCCTTTTTTTCTTCCATATCCATATTTTCCTACTTGGAATCATAGTATGGGTTAACTCGGGTGACCTCTGTACTTCTCTCCCTTTATTTTAAAGTAATTGTTTTACCGACTCTTGTTCCAATGTGGGACTTTCAAGGATGTTTCCGAGCCCAATTTTAAAATTATGAGGATGAAATTTCCAAAAGGAGGAAGGATGTAACACCCCAGGTAAATAAAGAATATGAAATTGTTATATTTATCCATATTTTTGAATAAAATATTAATATTACTTTAAAGGGGATTCCATGCTCGATGGCGTACCCAACACGCAACAACGAGTTTCTTGGGAATCTTACATTGCACTCTAATAATAAAATAATATTATTTTAAATAGTAGTTAACGCCTAGTCGTTGTAATGGAGGGAATGAAAATAACTAACTAAAAAATGATTATATATGTTTGTCAAATATTTTTACTTTTTACAATAAATGTTAGAGGATTAAAAATGCAAATGAATCCAATTTTAAGCGTAAACATTCTAATATTCTTTAAAAGGTCGATTAACCGCCTTTTGATGGCGAACCTCTTTTAAATCCACATTTTGACAATTATATGTGTTATATTTGAAAAAATAAAATTCTTCTTTAGAATCGGGACATCAAAATTTACTTTGTGTAAATTTTTGGTATTTTTCCAAAAAAGTTCAATTTTTAATGAATAGTGAAAAATGTTGTATTTTAATTCAAAACTTATTTTTAATATAATTTATTTATATGATTATATTATCTTTTGAATTGATTTTAATGTGAAATTATAATATATTTTTACCATTTAATACAATAGTGGTCGTTGGAATTAATTTCACTTTGAAATTGGACTTAAACTAGTGTCAATCTTTTGATACTTATTGTTTCATAAAAACACGCTATTTGCTCTGACAGCAAGAATAAATTATTAAATTAATCAATGCAACTAATATGTTTTGAATTTTGTAAAATAGACATCATTTTTTAATTCAGAATATCAAATATAGCTTAGGGTGAAGTTTTGGTATTTTTTCTGAAAAACTTCAATTTTTTATGAATAGTGAAACCACTAAGTGGTACTTATAAAAAACTGATTTTCCTTCTAAATGAAATTTTGCCATCTTTGTTTTTTGAATTTCAAAAATCCGACATACATGGTTGTCATTAAGAAGTAAAATGTGGTTCAATGAGATTAAAATAATTTTTTGGTGAATAGTAACTTATTAAGTTTTTAATCGCGATTAGAGGTAATTAGTGTAGTTTAAGGCAAGAATAATGTTTTAATAAAATCAAATGACCTAGACACATGAACTACCCTCATTTTAACATCCCAAGGTTTTCTAAAAATAAATTGAAAATTCTTGAAATTTTGTTTAAGGTATATATTTATAAGTATCCTTTAAACATAATTTTATTTCTTCTATGTTTTGAATTTCAAGAAACTGTCATCTACAATTGTGTTCAGTATGTTATTTAGAGTCTGATGGAACAAACTTGTTTTTTTGGTGAATAGTAACATGACCTTATGAATAGTAATATGAATAGTAATATGACCTCATGAATATTAAATAATAATATTATTTTATTTTCCCATGGCAATAGGATAATGGGATCTTAATTAATTTTCCAATGTCACATAAAACTAATTGCACTTCAATATTGTTATTTTTCGAATTAACTGTGACCTTATTTAAAAATTAAATTAATAATATTTAGAAAATTATTTTTGAAAAATGGAGTTCATTTTTGAATTCTACACGTCGAAAAATGGTAGGGGTAAATTTTTGGTATTTTTCTGAAACTCTTGAATTTTCAGTGAATAGTGAAATACGATAAAATACCGTATAATCAATTTATCAGTAAAAATGCACTATTTATGACATCATAAGTGATGCAAGGCCACTTGATTCGAACTCATTTGATATTTTCACTAATTAAGGCCACTTGATTTGGGATTATTCATAGTCTTGATAAAAATATTATAATAATAATTAAAATAATCTAAAATACCTCCCCTCCTCCACTATAGATATCACCCTCACTCCCCTCTTCCTCCCACACCTCTCAAGCCTTGAGAATTGTCTAATTTCTGCCAAATTCCCTCCCCAATCTTCTTCCCCACGTCCTAGAGCTGCTGGTCTCACCAAAAGACCAAGACCAAAGCCCTTAAGAAGGATCTCAAGGAGAAGAGATCAAGAGGTAAACATCATCTTTCATTTTCATTCTTTTCTTCCATTTTATGTTATTCTCTTACTTTCCCTTTGTCTTTTGTTGGGATATTTAATTAAATGTTTCCCCTTACTGTCCAAAGATTGTATGATGATGAGATATTCCATTCCTCTCATCAATATTGTTTTTACGAAATTTTAAGAGACGCCGTTAGGCTGCCGAATTTTTGTAAGAAATTTCTCATGTTTTCTTCATTTCATGATTCATTTCTCTTCTTTCTTCACCCCCTATTATCCAAGAGGCATGAAATCTCCAGAATCATGTATATTCTGGATGTTTTCATGTTTATGGAAAATTACAAATCATTATTCTTCTCCTCTCTCACTTATTTAAAGAATAAAAAAAAACATTGTCCATTTGTGTCGAATTACCGATATCGTGGACGATGTATTTTCAATTTCCATTAATTATTTCAAGTCTGGTCATGAAACCATTTATATGGTTGAACCAGGTTATAATATATGTTTTATGACTCATATATGGTTCTGGAATTCTTTTGTACTCATGATTCAAATTTATAAGACTAAATGAAGTTGTAATTATCAAAGAACCACTTAAATGATCTAAACGAACATAATTAATGTTTTAACTTATAAATCATCATCATATAAAGCATCAAAGTGATAAATGGTAAAATTTATGGTACTGGAAATATGTAAATACTACTTCTTTTCAATTCTAGAGTTTCACTTCCAATCAACAAGAATGATTCATCATGAACCGATTGTGAAAATCACAAAAGAACTCACCCAAAATAATGCAAGGAACAAAATAATAACAAATAAGGGGTGAAATGAGGTTATGAAATGACAATATAAGATGTTATAAACATGAACATGTTTCTGTAAAATACTAATAACACTCTTTTAACCATTATACATAAGGTTTAAACAATTTTGAAGTAAGACAAGCCCAATGTAAGGGAATTCTTAACCCGATTTCCATTCTTTGGGTTAACATTCTACTTTATAATTTATGTGCTATTTAAATTTTTTGTGTGATGGGTTTTGTTTATATTATGTTTCACTATGTGTATTTACAGAGTATATACATATTACATCCACTCTATTAAGCCTCACTTCAAGTAAATGATGTTTATAAGGGACTTTTCTTCTAAAATCCTCTTTTAAAATTCTGTTTTATAAGATTCAAAAGCAATGTTTTTATGCTATTATTTATGTTGTATGATTATGTTTTGGTTATTGAGCATTGTTTATGATGAAGGGTGGGACCTATATTTCCCTCCAATGCATTGGGTATGAGTAAGTTGGAGGTCGGCCATATGGTTACTCCAAGTGTAACTGTGATGGTTACACAAAGTAAGGTAGCCGTGAGGGTTACAAATTTTAAGGTAGCCAAGATGGTTACAATATTATGCAAGTAATGCCCCAATATACCTCTATGATTATAATTATGTTTGTGTGGATCTGGTGTAAATATCTTGTTACGCTAAGTAAGATTTTATGGGTGGAAAGCATGTCTTTTGAAAATGTTTTCATACGTCATGCACATTCATGGACTAATGTGATTTTTCCTTGTTTTTCATACCTTACTGAGCTTTTGTGCTCATCCCAAGTTTTTAAATGATTTTTCACAGGTTAATGATGAGTAATACAAGGAAGGAAGACATGTTAAATGTTGAAGAATTGACAAGGAGTCTTGTTTTATGTTTTAATGTTTTATATTATGAGGAAAATGGAAACTTATTTTATGGTATCCACTATGTAACAATGTGTAATGTTATGAATGTTTTGTCTTAATTATCTAAAGCTATGAACTTGAAAAGATCCTCAATGTAAAATGAAGTATTTTCATGATTAAATTCAAGATTATGTATGAAATAAGTGCGGGTCCTTATAGTTGGTATCAGAGGATGGTTTAGATAACTTTAGGGGTTAAGGTGATGCTAATAGAATACCATAAATAATTTTCACTCTATGTTTAATTTGTTATAGCATTTAAAGATTACCATGTTGCTTCATCTAAGAAATGTTTGTTTAGAATGGTTGTCCGCAGAAGGAACATGGATGCTGAAGAGGATAGGCACCGACAGAATGACATCCTTCCTGATCAACAGCCCGGAATGGTAGGGATTGGAACCGAGCAGTTTGTGACAGTAATGGCTCAGCTAACGCAGGCAATAAATGGTGGCGGCATCTATGCAAGAGGACAAATAGAGGTACCCCAACGGAACATGACAGTGGTGGAACATTTTATGAGACAACATCCTCCTGTATTCAATGGCTCTTCTGACCCAGTGGCAGCAGAAGGATGGATTAAAGCCCTTGAAAAGATATTTGATGTTATGGGATGTTTGGACAATCAAAAGGTAAGTCTTGCCATTTATCATTTTGAAGGGGAAGCTGATCAGTGGTGGTCAATTGTAAGGAATATCAGGGGTATAGAGGATTTTGATTCCTTATTGTGGGATGAATTTAAAAGACCTTTTCTTGAAAAATATTTTCCTAAGGTGGTGCGACTTAGAATGGAGAAACAATTACTTGAATTGAAACAAAAGGAGGAAGATTCAGTGGCTATGTATGAGACGAACTTCACCCGACTGGCGGGGTATGCTCCAAATCTTATTCTGGATCTCAGTAGCAAAATCAACCGCTTTTACTCAGGATTGAAGCCAAGGTATCGAAGGGCATTGGCCTCCCGTGAATTCAAAAGTTACGAGAAACTTGTCCGATGTGCTGAGAGGGTAGAGATAGAGTTTGCTGACGATCGCATGCAATTTGGAAACAAATAGAAGAAGAGGTCCAATTGGAAAGCAATGGGTAAGAATCAACCAATGAAATCTGATGGTAAGAAAATACAGTTTCCAGTTTGTGAAAAGTGTGGCAAGAAGCACCCTGGGGAATGTCTTATCAAAACCGGTAAGTGTTTTAAATGTGGTAAGTTTGGACATATGGCCCGAGATTGCAATGAAAATGATCCAAAGACTAATCCTGATAAGAAAACTGTAAAGTGTTTTAAATGTGGTGCGATGGGTCACTATGCAAATGCCTGTCCAAAGAGGGATCCAAATGATGCAAAAAATCCAGACTACAAGCAGAAATGTGTAGTGAGATCCTTTACGACTACGTCAGCAGATGTTGGGCCATCCAATGAAGTTGTATCAGGTACTTTGTTTGTTCACTCAGATTTTACTAAAGTTCTGTTTGATACGGGGTCTACACATTCCTTCATCTCTGAGGAATTTTCTAGTAAATTGGAAATATCACCTCAACAAATGATACCTGAACTTGTTGTTAAAACACCAGGGGAAATGTTATAGCAAAGAGGAATTATAAGAATATTTCTATTGTGGTATGTGGAAAGACTTTACCTGCAAACCTTGTTGTTTTACCCTTAGTCGAGTTTGATGTTATTCTGGGGATGGACTGGCTTTCTGATTATCATGCTAAGATTGACTGTAGAGCTAAAGAAGTTGTTTTTCAGAAAGAGTTTCAGTTTGTATACAACAATGAACCCATACAATTGATAACATATCAAGAAGCTAAGAATATAATGAAATATGGAAATGAAAGTTATCTGGCTCATGTTGTTGAAAACAAGGGAACTATTCAAATTAATGATGTGCAAGTGGTAAATGAATACTTTGATGTTTTTCCTGAGGAGTTACTCAGTGTCATACCTAAACGAGAAGTCGAATTCACAATTGACTTAGTTCCTGATGATAAGCCAATTTCAAAACCCCTATATCGTATGGCTCCAATAGAACTTCTTGAATTGAAAAATCAGTTGTAGGATTTTCTTGTTAAAGGCTTCATTCGTCCTAGTACTTCACTAGGGGGAGCCCCTGTTTTGTTTGTTAAAAAGAAAGATGGTTCCATGATACTTTGCATTGATTATAGAGATTTGAATAACATCACTGTTAAAAACAAGTATCCTTTGCCTCATATTGATGACTTGTTTGATCAGATCCAGGGAGCTCAGTACTTTTCCAAGATTGACTTGAGATCCGGATACCATCAGCTGAAGGTGAAGGAGGATGACATCCCAAAAACAGCCTTTCGTACTAGATATGGGCATTATGAATTTGTTGTTATTCCATTTGGGTTAACTAATGCACCTGCTGTATTCATGAATCTTATGAATAGAGTATTTCATGAGTTCTTGGATAAGTTTGTGGTTGTTTTTATTGATGACATTCTGGTTTTTTCTAAAAATAAAGAGGAGCATGAAAAACATATAAGGGTTGTTTTACAAACTTTAAAAGAAAAGAAACTATATGGAAAATTCAGAAAGTGTGATTTTTGGTTGCAACATATTTCTTTTCTTGGGCACATTGTAAATAAGGATGGAATAACAGTTGATCCTGCCAAAACAAAAGTAGTTGATGAATGGCCAAGACCCACAAATGTTACAGAGATTTGTAGTTTTCTGGGCTTAGAATGTTATTACCGACGCTTTGTTAAGAACTTTGCACGGTTATCTAGCCCAATAACTAAGTTAACACGGAAAGGGGTTAAATTTGTTTGGACAGAGGAATGTGATGTTTGTTTTCAGGAACTAAAGAAGAGATTGGTGAATGCTCCAGTTTTGGCCTTACCTTCCCGGAATGGTGAGTTTGTCATCTATAGTGATGATTCTTTGAAGGGACTTGGTTGTGTTTTGATGCAGAATGATCAGGTAATTTCCTATGATTCGAGACAACTTAAACCTCATGAGATGAATTATCCCACACATGATTTGGAATTGGCAGCTGTGGTTTTTGCTTTGAAAATATGGAGGCATCATCTATACGGAACCAAATGCCAAATATATACTGACCATAAAAGTCTTAAGTGTATATTCACTCAGAAGGAATTAAACATGAGGCAGAGAAGATGGCTAGAACTGATAAAAGATTATGACTGCACGATTAATTACCATCCTAGAAAAGCAAACAAAGTAGCGTATGCCTTAAGTCGGAAAAATCATGCATCATTAACCATGCTACGTTTGGAACGTGATCCCTTGATTAATGATTTGATAAATTTTGGCTTAGAAGTTGTTGGTGCAGGGAATATATCTGTTTTGTTTCAGGTTTCAGTGTAGTCTTCGTTGTCAGACAGAATTATGAAAGTGCAGAGGGAAGACCGTGAGCTACAGAAAAAGGTAGAATTGGTTAAAATGGGTAAGTTTCCAGAATTTAATCTTGATAAAGATTGTGTTTTAAGGTTTGGAAAAAGGTTGTGTGTGCCTTGTGATTCCCAGCTGAAGAAAGAATTGTTGTGTGAAGCTCATAGTTCTCCATTTTCTGTTCATCCTGGAAGTACTAAGATGTACAGAGACCTTCAGGAGTATTACTGGTGGAATGGGATGAAAATAGATATTGCTGATTTTACAATGAAATGTTTGACATGTCAGCAGGTTAAAGCAGAGCGGCAGTTAACGAAGGGGATGCTTCAGCCTTTGCCAGTGCCAGAATGGAAATGGGAGAATATATCCATGGATTTTGTGGTGGGACTACCAAAGACTTCTCGAGGTAATAATGAGATATGGTTTATTGTTGATCGGCTAACAGAGTCTGCTCATTTTATTTCTATTCGAGATATAATGAAATTAGATTAGATTTCTCGATTGTACCTCAAAGATATTGTCAGGTTACATGGGGTTCCTCTTTCCATTGTGTCTGACCGAGATCCCAGGTTCACTTCTAAATTTTGGAAGGGACTTCAGAAGTCTTTGGGCACAGAGTTGAATTTCAGTACAACTTTTCATCATCAATCTGATGGGCAGTCAGAACGAACGCTTCAAACTTTGGAGGATATTCTTCGAGCTTGTTCAATGGACTATCAGGGAAGTTGGGATCAACATCTTTCGTTATTTGAGTTTTCTTATAATAACAGTTTCCATTCTAGTATTCAGATGGCAACTTTTGAGGCCTTGTATGGAAAGCGATGTCGGACTCCTGCGTTTTGGGATGAAGTCGGTGAAAGAAAATTGATGGGGCCAGAATTAGTAGAAGAAGTGGCAGAGAAAGTGAGGATGATCCAGCAACACATAAGGACAGCTCAGAGCAGGTAGAAAAGTTATGCAGATAACAGAAGGAAATATTTCTCTTTCAAGTTAGGTGACCATGTTTTCCTTAAAATATCTCCTTGGAAAAGTGTGATGCGTTTCGGTAAGAAAGGGAAACTAAGTCCACGGTTCATCGGTCCTTTTGAAATCTTGGATAAAGTTGGAACAGTTGCATACCGCGTAGCTTTGCCTCCGAGCTTATTTCAGGTACACAATGTTTTTCATGTTTCGATGTTGAGAAAGTATGTTCCAGATTCATCACATATCTTGAGGCCGGAAGCAGTTCAGCTGGCAGAGAACCTTTCTTATGAAGAAAAACCGGTTCAGATTCTTGATCGAAGAGAACAGGTATTGCGAAATAAAGTAACCCACCAGGTAAAGGTTTTGTGGAGAAACCAAATGGTTGAAGAAGCAACATGGGAGTCTGAAAATACTATGAGGGAAAAATACCCTCAGTTGTTTAATAAGTAAATAAAATTGCGAGGACGCAATTTCAAGAAGGTGGGGATAATGTAACATCCCAAGGTTTTCTAAAAATAAATTGAAAATGCTTGAAATTTTGTTTAAGGTATATATTTATAATTATCCTTTAAACATAATTTTATTTCTTCTATGTTTTGAATTTCAAGAAACTGTCATCTACAATTGTGTTCAGTATGTTATTTAGAGTCTGATGGAACAAACTTGTTTTTTTGGTGAATAGTAACATGCCCTTATGAATAGTAATATGAATAGTAATATGACCTCATGAATAGTAAATAATAATATTATTTTATTTTCCCATGGCAATAGGATAATGGGATCTTAATTAATTTTCCAATGTCACATAAAACTAATTCCACTTCAATATTGTTATTTTTCGAATTAACTGTGAACTTATTTAAAAATTAAATTAATAATATTTAGAAAATTATTTTTGAAAAATGGAGTTCATTTTTGAATTCTATACGTCGAAAAATGGTAGGGGTAAATTGTTTGTATTTTTCTGAAACTCTTGAATTTTCAGTGAATAGTGAAATACGATAAAATACCGGATAATCAATTTATCAGAAAAAATGCACTATTTATGACATCATAAGTGATGCAAGGCCACTTGCTTCGAACTCACTTGATATTTTCACTAATTAAGGCCACTTGATTTGAGATTATTCATAGTCTTGATAAAAATATTATAATAATAATTTAAATAATCTAAAATACCTCCCCTCCTCCACTATAAATATCACCCTCACTCCCCTCTTCCTCCCACACCTCTCAAGCCTTGAGCATTTTATAATTTCTGCCAAATTCACTCCCCAATATTCTTCCCCACGTCCTAGAGCTGCTGGTCTGTCCAAAAGACCAAGACCAAAGCCCTTAAGAAGGATCTCAAGGAGAAGAGATCAAGAGGTAAACATCCTCTTTCATTTTCATTCTTTTCCTCCATTTTATGTTATTCTCTTCCTTTCCCTTTGTCTTTTGTTGGGATATTTAATTAAATGTTTCCCCTTACTGTCCAAAGTTTGTATGATGATGAGATATTCCATTACTCTCATCAATCTTGTTTTTACGAAATTTTAAGAGACGCCGTTAGGCTGCCAAATTTTTGTAAGAAATTTCTCATGTTTTCTTCATTTCATGATTCATTTCTCTTCTTTCTTCACCCCCTATTATCCAAGAGGCATGAAATCTCCAGAATCATGTATATTCTGGATGTTTTCATGTTTATGGAAAATTACAAATCATTATTCCTCTCCTCTCTCACTTATTTAAAGAATCAAAAAAAACATTGTCCATTTGTGTCGAATTACCGATATCGTGGACGATGTATTTTCAATTTCCATTAATTCTTTCAAGTCTGGTCATGAAACCATTTATATGGTTGAACCAAGTTATAATATATGTTTTATGACTCATATATGGTTCTGGAATTCTTTTGTACTCATGATTCAAATTTATAAGACTAAATGAAGTTGTAATTATCAAAGAACCACTTAAATGATCTAAACGAACATAATTAATGTTTTAACTTATAAATAATCATCATATAAAGCATCAAAGTGATAAATGGTAAAATTTATGGTACTGGAAATATGTAAATACTACTCCTTTTCAATTATAGAGTTTCACTTCCAATCAACAAGAATGATTCATCATGAACCGATTGTGAAAATCACAAAAGAACTCACCCAAAATAATGCAAGGAACAAAATAATAACAAATAAGGGGTGAAATGAGGTTATGAAATGACCATATAAGATGTTATAAACATGAAAATGTTTCTGTAAAATACTAATAACACTCTTTTAACCATTATACAGAAGGTTTAAACAATTTTGAAGTAAGACAAGCCCAATGTAAGTGAATTCTTAACCCGATTTCCATTCTTTGGGTTAACATTTTACTTTATAATTTATGTGCTATTTAAATTGTTTGTGTGATGGGTTTTGTTTATATTATGTTTTACTATGTGTATTTACAGAGTATATACATATTACATCCACTCTATTAAGCCTCACTTCAAGTAAATGATGTTTATAAGGGACTTTTCTTCTAAAATCCTCTTTTAAAATTCTGTTTTATAAGATTCAAAGGCAATGTTTTTATGCTATTATTTATGTTGTATGATTATGTTTTGGTTATTGAGCATTGTTTATGATGAAGGGTGGGGCATATATTTCCCTCCAATGCATTGGGTATGAGTAAGTTGGAGGTCGGCCGTATGGTTACTCCAAGTGTAACTGTGATGGTTACACAAAGTAAGGTAGCCGTGAGGGTTACAAATTTTAAGGTAGCCAAGATGGTTACAAGATTATGCAAGTAATGCCCCAATATACCTCTATGATTATAATTATGTTTGTGTGGATCTTGTGTAAATCTATTGTTACGCTAAGTAAGATTTTATGGGTGGAAAGCATGTCTTTTGAAAATGTTTTCATACGTCATGCATATTCATGGACTAATTTGATTTTTCCTTCTTTTTCATACCTTACAGAGCTTTTGTGCTCATCCCAAGTTTTTAAATGATTTTTCACAGGTTAATGATGAGTAATACAAGGAAGGAAGACATGTTAAATGTTGAAGAATTGACAAGGAGTCTTGTTTTATGTTTTAATGTTTTATATTCTGAGGAAAATGGAAACTTATTTTATGGTATCCACTATGTAACAATGTGTAATGTTATGAATGTTTTGTCTTAATTATCTAAAGCTATGAACTTGAAAATATCCTCAATGTAAAATGAATTGTTTTCTTGATTAAATTCATGATTATGTATGAAATAAGTGCGGGTCCTTATAGTTGGTATCATAGGATGGTTTAGATAACTTTAGGGGTTAAGGTGATGCTAATAGAATACCATAAATAATTTTCACTCTATGTTTAATTTGTTATAGCATTTAAAGATTACCATGTTGCTTCATCTAAGAAATGTTTGTTTAGAATGGTTGTCCGCAGAAGGAACATGGATGGTGAAGAGGATAGGCACCGACAGAATGACATCCTTCCTGATCAACAGCCCGGAATGGTAGGGATTGGAACCGAGCAGTTTGTGACAGTAATGGCTCAGCTAACGCAGGCAATAAATGGTGGTGGCATCTATGCAAGAGGACAAATAGAGGTACCCCAACGGAACATGACAGTGGTGGAACATTTTATGAGACAACAACCTCCTGTATTCAATGGATCTTCTAACCCAGTGGCAGCAGAAGGATGGATTAAAGCCCTTGAAAAGATATTTGATGTTATGGGATGTTTGGACAATCAAAAGGTAAGTCTTGCCATTTATCATTTTGAAGGGGAAGCTGATCAGGGGTGGTAAATTGTAAGGAATATCAGGGGTAGAGAGGATTTTGATTCCTTATTGTGGGATGAATTTAAAAGACTTTTTCTTGAAAAATATTTTCCTAAGGTGGTGCGACTTAGAATGGAGAAACAATTACTTGAATTGAAACAAAACGAGGAAGATTCAGTGGCTATGTATGAGAAGAACTTCACCCGACTGGCGGGGTATGCTCCAAATCTTATTCTGGATCTCAGTAGCAAAATCAACCGCTTTTACTCAGGATTGAAGCCAATGTATCGAAGGGCATTAGCCTCCCGTGAATTCAAAAGTTACGAGAAACTTGTCCGATGTGCTGAGAGGGTAGAGATGGAGTTTGCTGACGATCACATGAAATTTGGAAACAAAGAGAAGAAGAGGTCCAATTGGAAAGCAATGGGTAAGAATCAACTAATGAAATCTGATGGTAAGAAAATACAGTTTCCAGTTTGTGAAAAGTGTGGCAAGAAGCACCCTGGGGAATGTCTTATCAAAACCAGGAAGTGTTTTAAATGTGGTAAGTTTGGACATATGGACCGAGATTTCAATGAAAATGATCCAAAGACTAATCCTGATAAGCAAACTGTAAAGTTTTTTAAATGTGGTGAGATTGGTCACTATGCAAATGCCTGTCCAAAGAGGGATCCAAATGATGCAAAAAAGCCAGACTACAAGCAAAAAGGTGTAGTGAGATCCTTTACGACTACGTCAGCAGATGTTGGGCCATCCAATGAAGTTGTATCAGGTACTTTGTTTGTTCACTCAAATTTTTCTAAAGTTCTGTTTGATACGGGGTCTACACATTCCTTCATCTCTGAGGAATTTTCTTGTAAATTGGAAATATCACCTCAACAAATGATACCTGAACTTGTTGTTAAAACACTATGGGGAAATGTTATAGCAAAGAGGAAATATAAGAATATTTCTATTGTGGTATGTGGAAAGACTTTACCTGCAAACCTTGTTGTTTTACCCTTAGTCGAGTTTGATGTTATTCTGGGGATGGACTGGCTTTCTGATTATCATGCTAAGATTGACTGTAGAGCTAAAGAAGTTGTTTTTCAGAAAGAGTTTCAGTTTGTATACAAGAATGAACCCATACAATTGATAACATATCAAGAAGCTATGAAACTAATGAAAGATGGAAATGAAAGTTATCTGGCTCATGTTGTTGAAAAAAAGGGAACTATTCAAATTAATGTTGTGCGAGTGGTAAATGAATACCTTGATGTTTTTCCTGAGGAGTTACCCAGTGTCATACCTAAACGAGAAGTCGAATTCACAATTGTCTTAGTTCCTGATGCTAAGCCAATTTCAAAACCCCCATATCGTATGGCTCCAATAGAACTTCTTGAATTGAAAAATCAGTTGCAGGATTTTCTTGTCAAAGGCTTCATTCGTCCCAGTACTTCACTAGGGGGAGCCCCTATTTTGTTTGTTAAAATGAAAGATGGTTCCATGATACTTTGCATTGATTATAGATCTTTGAATAGCATCACTGTTAAAAACAAGTATCCTTTGCCTCATATTGATGACTTGTTTGATCAGCTCCAGGGAGCTCAGTACTTTTCCAAGATTGACTTGAGATCCGGATACCATTAGCTGAAGGTGAAGGAGGATGACATCCCCAAAATAGCCTTTCGTACTAGATATGGGCATTATGAATTTGTTGTTATGCCATTTGGGTTAACTAATGCACCTGTTTTATTCATTAATCTTATGAATAGACTATTTCATGAGTTCTTGGATAAGTTTGTGGTTGTTTTTATTGATGACATTCTGGTTTTTTCTAAAAATAAATAGGAGCATGAAAAACATCTAAGGGTTGTTTTACAAACATTAAAAGAAAAGAAACTATATGGAAAATTCAGCAAGTGTGATTTTTGGTTGCAACAGATTTCTTTTCTTGGGCACATTGTAAATAAGGATGGAATAATAGTTGATCCTGCCAAAACAAAAGTAGTTGATGAATGGCCAAGACCCACAAATGTTACAGAGATTTGTAGTTTTCTGGGCTTATAATGTTATTACCGACACTTTGTTAAGAACATTGCACGGTTATCTAGCCCAATAACTAAGTTAACACGGAAAGGGGTTAAATTTGTTTGGACAGAGGAATGTGATGTTTGTTTTCAGGAACTAAAGAAGAGATTGGTGAATGCTCCAGTTTTGGCCTTACCTTCCCGGAATGGTGAGTTTGTCATCTATAGTGATGCTTCTTTGAAGGGACTTGGTTGTGTTTTGATGCAGAATGATCAGGTAATTGCCTATGATTCGAGACAACTTAAACCTCATGAGATGAATTATCCCACACATGATTTGGAATTGGCAGCTGTGGTTTTTGCATTGAAAATATGGAGGCATCATCTATACGGAACCAAATGCCAAATATATACTGACCATAAAAGTCTTAAGTGTATATTCACTCAGAAGGAATTAAACATGAGGCAGAGAAGATGGCTAGAACTGATAAAAGATTATGACTGCACGATTAATTACCATCCTGGAAAAGCAAACAAAGTAGCGTATGCCTTAAGTCGGAAAAATCATGCATCATTAACCATGCTACGTTTGGAATGTGATCCCTTGATTAATGATTTGATAAATTTTGTCTTGGAAGTTGTTGGTGCAGGGAATATATCTGTTTTGTTTCAGGTTTCAGTGTAGTCTTCATTGTCAGACAGAATTATGAAAGTGCAGAGGGAAGACCGTGAGCTACAGAAAAAGGTAGAATTGGTTAAAATGGGTAAGTTTCCAGAATTTAATCTTGATAAAGATTGTGTTTTAAGGTTTGGAAAAAGGTTGTGTGTGCCTTGTGATTCCCAGCTGAAGAAAGAATTGTTGTGTGAAGCTCATAGTTCTCCATTTTCTGTTCATCCTGGAAGTACTAAGATGTACAGAGACCTTCAGGAGTATTACTGGTGGAATGGGATGAAAAGAGATATTGCTGATTTTACAATGAAATGTTTGAGATGTCAGCAGGTTAAAGCAGAGCGGCAGTTACCGAAGGGGATGCTTCAGCCTTTGCCAGTGCCAGAATGGAAATGGGAGAATATATCCATGGATTTTGTGGTGGGACTACCAATGACTTCTCGAGGTAACAATGCGATATGGGTTGTTGTTGATCGGCTAACAGAGTCTGCTCATTTTATTTCTATTTGAGATATAATGAAATTAGATCAGATTTCTCGATTTTACCTCAAAGAGATTGTCAGGTTACATGGATTTCCTCTTTCCATTGTGTCTGACCAAGATCCCAGGTTCACTTCTAAATTTTGGAAGGGACTTCAGAAGTCTTTGGGCACAGAGTTGAATTTTAGTACAGCTTTTCATCCTCAATCTGATGGACAGTCAGAACGAACGATTCAAACTTTGCAGGATATTCTTCGAGCTTGTTCAATGGACTATCAGGGAAGTTGGGATCATCATCTTTCATTAGTTGAGTTTTCTTATAATAACAGTTTCCATTCCAGTATTCAGATGGCACCTTTTGAGGCCTTGTATGGAAAGTGATGTCAGACTCCTGCGTTTTGGGATGAAGTCGGTGAAAGAAAATTGTTGGGGCCAGAATTAGTAGAAGAAGTGGCTGAGAAAGTGAGGATGATCCAGCAACACATGAGGACAGCTCAGAGCAGGTAGAAAAGTTATGCAGATAACAGAAGGAAATACTTCTCTTTCAAGTTAGGTGACCATGTTTTCCTTAAAATATCTCCTTGGAAAAGTGTGATGCGTTTCGGTAAGAAAGGGAAACTAAGTCCACGGTTCATCAGTCCTTTTGAAATCTTGGATAAAGTTGGAACAGTTGCATACCGCGTAGCTTTGCCTCCGAGTTTATTTCAGGTACACATTGTTTTTCATGTTTCGATGTTGAGAAAGTATGTTCCAGATTCCTCACATATCTTGAGGCCGGAAGCAGTTCAGCTGGCAGAGAACCTTTCTTATGAAGAAAAACCGGTTCAGATTCTTGATCGAAGAGAACAGGTATTGCGAAATAAAGTAACCCACCAGGTAAAGGTTTTGTGGAGAAACCAAATGGTTGAAGAAGCAACATGGGAGTCTGAAAATGCTATGAGGGAAAAATACCCTCAGTTGTTTAATAAGTAAATAAAATTGCGAGGACGCAATTTCAAGAAGGTGGGGATAATGTAACATCCCAAGGATTTCTAAAAATAAATTGAAAATGCTTGAAATTTTGTTTAAGGTATATATTTATAATTATCCTTTAAACATAATTTTATTTCTTCTATGTTTTGAATTTCAAGAAACTGTCATCTACAATTGTGTTCAGTATGTTATTTAGAGTCTGATGGAACAAACTTGTTTTTTTGGTGAATAGTAACATCCCTTATGAATAGTAATATGAATAGTAATATGACCTCATGAATAGTAAATAATAATATTATTTTATTTTCCCATGACAATAGGATAGTTGGATCTTAATTAATTTTCCAATGTCACATAAAACTAATTCCACTTCAATATTGTTATTTTTCGAATTAAATGTGACCTTATTTAAAAATTAAATTAATAATATTTAGAAAATTATTTTTGAAAAATGGAGTTCATTTTTGAATTCTACACGTCGAAAAATGGTAGGGGTAAATTTTTTGTATTTTTCTGAAACTCTTGAATTTTCAGTGAATAGTGAAATACGATAAAATACCGTATAATCAATTTATCAGTAAAAATGCACTATTTATGACATCATAAGTGATGCAAGGCCACTTGATTCGAACTCATTTGATATTTTCACTAATTAAGGCCACTTGATTTGGGATTATTCATAGTCTTGATAAAAATATTATAATAATAATTAAAATAATCTAAAATACCTCCCCTCCTCCACTATAGATATCACCCTCACTCCCCTCTTCCTCCCACACCTCTCAAGCCTTGAGAATTGTCTAATTTCTGCCAAATTCCCTCCCCAATCTTCTTCCCCACGTCCTAGAGCTGCTGGTCTCACCAAAAGACCAAGACCAAAGCCCTTAAGAAGGATCTCAAGGAGAAGAGATCAAGAGGTAAACATCATCTTTCATTTTCATTCTTTTCTTCCATTTTATGTTATTCTCTTACTTTCCCTTTGTCTTTTGTTGGGATATTTAATTAAATGTTTCCCCTTACTGTCCAAAGTTTGTATGATGATGAGATATTCCATTCCTCTCATCAATCTTGTTTTTACGAAATTTTAAGAGACGCCGTTAGGCTGCCGAATTTTTGTAAGAAATTTCTCATGTTTTCTTCATTTCATGATTCATTTCTCTTCTTTCTTCACCCCCTATTATCCAAGAGGCATGAAATCTCCAGAATCATGTATATTCTGGATGTTTTCATGTTTATGGAAAATTACAAATCATTATTCTTCTCCTCTCTCACTTATTTAAAGAATAAAAAAAAACATTGTCCATTTGTGTCGAATTACCGATATCGTGGACGATGTATTTTCAATTTCCATTAATTATTTCAAGTCTGGTCATGAAACCATTTATATGGTTGAACCAGGTTATAATATATGTTTTATGACTCATATATGGTTCTGGAATTCTTTTGTACTCATGATTCAAATTTATAAGACTAAATGAAGTTGTAATTATCAAAGAACCACTTAAATGATCTAAACGAACATAATTAATGTTTTAACTTATAAATCATCATCATATAAAGCATCAAAGTGATAAATGGTAAAATTTATGGTACTGGAAATATGTAAATACTACTTCTTTTCAATTCTAGAGTTTCACTTCCAATCAACAAGAATGATTCATCATGAACCGATTGTGAAAATCACAAAAGAACTCACCCAAAATAATGCAAGGAACAAAATAATAACAAATAAGGGGTGAAATGAGGTTATGAAATGACAATATAAGATGTTATAAACATGAACATGTTTCTGTAAAATACTAATAACACTCTTTTAACCATTATACATAAGGTTTAAACAATTTTGAAGTAAGACAAGCCCAATGTAAGGGAATTCTTAACCCGATTTCCATTCTTTGGGTTAACATTCTACTTTATAATTTATGTGCTATTTAAATTTTTTGTGTGATGGGTTTTGTTTATATTATGTTTCACTATGTGTATTTACAGAGTATATACATATTACATCCACTCTATTAAGCCTCACTTCAAGTAAATGATGTTTATAAGGGACTTTTCTTCTAAAATCCTCTTTTAAAATTCTGTTTTATAAGATTCAAAAGCAATGTTTTTATGCTATTATTTATGTTGTATGATTATGTTTTGGTTATTGAGCATTGTTTATGATGAAGGGTGGGACCTATATTTCCCTCCAATGCATTGGGTATGAGTAAGTTGGAGGTCGGCCATATGGTTACTCCAAGTGTAACTGTGATGGTTACACAAAGTAAGGTAGCCGTGAGGGTTACAAATTTTAAGGTAGCCAAGATGGTTACAATATTATGCAAGTAATGCCCCAATATACCTCTATGATTATAATTATGTTTGTGTGGATCTGGTGTAAATATCTTGTTACGCTAAGTAAGATTTTATGGGTGGAAAGCATGTCTTTTGAAAATGTTTTCATACGTCATGCATATTCATGGACTAATGTGATTTTTCCTTCTTTTTCATACCTTACTGAGCTTTTGTGCTCATCCCAAGTTTTTAAATGATTTTTCACAGGGTAATGATGAGTAATACAAGGAAGGAAGACATGTTAAATGTTGAATAATTGACAAGGAGTCTTGTTTTATGTTTTAATGTTTTATATTCTGAGGAAAATGAAAACTTATTTTATGGTATCCACTATGTAACAATGTGTAATGTTATGAATGTTTTGTCTTAATTCTCTAAAGCTATGAACTTGAAAAGATCCTCAATGTAAAATGAAGTGTTTTCTTGATTAAATTCAAGATTATGTATGAAATAAGTGCGGGTCCTTATACTCATTGGATGTGTCATGGCCGACCAAGACAATCCATGAGTCAACTTGGGGACCCCATGGAGCCACTTTGGTTAGAAAATGACATAAAAATGTTTTTATTTAATGTTAAAGTAAAAATAACACAAACATGAGATGTTTTTACATGGATTGATACAAGTTCAATTTTTGACTATAAATAATCAATGCAAAGATAAAAGTATTTCCTACATCATAGTATTTTTTTTATAATTTTTAGTCATTAAATAAATTAAATTATTTATGTCATCATGATGATGCAGCGATGAGCTCATTATTTAACAATTTAAATAAAATGGAAAGATAATGTAAAATCTAAGACCTACACTTGTCCAAAATCTATTGGATGGGTGGATTTCGAAACCTTATCACCTTATCCTCGAAGCGCATCAATGTGGGACCATTAAAATCTGAAACCCATTCTAAAATAAAGTAACATTTCTTTACTTTCCAAGAGTACCCCTCCTCTCCTCTTATAAAAGGCCCCCACCTATACCTCCTTACCCTCGCTTCCAAAGCCTTTGGATCGGCCAAAACCTGCCCATTTTGTCTCTCCACATCCCTATCTAACTCCTTGAAGCCTCCCTTTGGGCAGAAGTCTTCCCAAGGAAGCCTTGGAGGTCAAAACAAATGGAGTTACCTGATTTTAAGGTAATGTCTTCACTTGTGTCCTTTTGTTTTATTTTGCTTCTCCAACCCCCTAAACTCTTTTTATTCATTTCTTTTGTAACAACTCCAGTAACTTAAATATACTAGGATGTTGTTATAAGATGGATTCGAGATACACTTACACACACCTTCGTCTAATGGTTAAAGAACATACTGTTTCTGTGGTCGGCGATTTTCTGCCTCACGAAATGATGATTGTTCAATATTATTTTAACACCTTTAAAGGTGGCCATTATGATTTCACTGTATTTTATAAATGATATATATGGTATTTATGTTTACTATATGCTTGTTTATTTTATATTTAAAACATACCTTTATTCTTTTCATGTTGTGTAAATGCGATAATTTCATATGAGGAAGTGCGGACTACCGCCCCCTCAAGTGATGTGACTCATACATGCAATACATGGAACGTATAAATAATGAAATTAATGAAAATATGTGACCTATATCACATATATATTATACTGGAATTATAATATATATATATATATATCATTTATTTTTAATTCCGTTAATATGAAAAAGAAAAAATGAAAGTTGCGTTCATGCGTACGTACAGCCTACCATCTCCATGAACTGTACTTTTTGTTTTTTATCTCCAAATGATATGGAATAGTATAAAATTAATATGTACTGGAAATATATGATATTTTAATCATTAATACTATTCTGGAAATTATTTACTTATAACTACATGGACAATCATTTTTTTCAAACAAGTTCATTTTTGACTCATGTACCAAACATCGGCAAAAACGTCTGATATGAACTAACATTATTAAACAATTATTATAACATTATAATATGTGATATGAACTGAATAATAATCTTTAAAGGAGGTCCTTAGGAAATTATAAATTTACCAAAGTTTATTATTCATGAATATAAAGAAACGAACAAGACAAGTCGGACTTGAGGTAAGGGATCTGACTCCTCTCTTTCTTTTAAAGTACACTCTTTTATGTCATTCCTTTTAAAGCTCATCTTTCTTGTTATTAGGATATTCTTTTATATTAATCTTACTGTAATTTTTATGTTAATATTATGAGAGACCATATTCTATCTCATCAATCCATTTTATAAGTTTTGAGTGGCGCTGTTAGGCTGTCGAATTTTTGTAACAGATCCTACTTCTCTCTTTCTTTTTAAGTAATCTCCTTTATGTCACTTCTTTTAAGGTACTCCTTGTTATGTTGGGGGATGTTATTTTATATTACTCTTTCTGTAAACTTTATGTTAATATGATGAGAGACCCTATTTGATCTCATCAATCCATTTTGGAAGTTTTAAGTGGCGCCGTTAGGCTGCCAAGTTTTCGTAAGGGATTTTTCATCTCACTTTTATTCCCGTGAGATTTATGCTAAATTTGCCAAAATTTTCTTTGAGTGGTGTATGTACTACCCATTATTATACACTTTTTGTAGTATAATTTTATTTATGGGTATTCACACCTTCATTGTATGACCCTTCTTCCATGGGGTGTACGTTTCTAAAGTTACTCAACTCGGTAAGGGGACCTTTCACCCTCCTCATTTTAAAAGAATTCTTTTGTTATGTATTTTAATTCACATACTACTATGTTGGGATATGTTATTTTATATCCTTATTGATGTAAATTTTATTTCCAAGTGATGAGATTCCCTTTTTATCTCTCATCAACTCATTTTCTGAATTTTGTAGTGATGCCGTTAGGCTGTCGAATTTTACCAAGGGAACATTTTAACCCAATTTCGATTTCTTTGGGTTCAACATGTAGTTATTGAATATGTAATCTTTTTAATATGTGTGAATGACCTTTTATTGTTTTAAACTTAATATTCACTTATATTGGGTGTATTTGTATTTGTCACACATAATTTTGAGATTGATTTATCCTTAATTTAAGGATACCTTCTTTATAAGGGATTTCATCACATTTGACATTTCTATTGAGACTTCATTGTTGTTATGCACCAATTCAATCTTATATGGTGTATATACTGTCCTTTGGAATATTATATCATGAATCCATTTATTCTCATGATATTATAAAGTTCTCACTAATTGTTATTCCTCAATTATTGTATTCAAGTGTCTCTAATTTTGGTAAAACCCCTTTAACCAAAATATCACTTTAAATGTTTTAATTATTTGTTCTTATTAATATCCATGTTTTCAAAATGGTTTTAAGGATTTATTTATATGGATATTAATGGTTTAAAGCTTTAAAAACAAGGTGGTATGGGACACTTTGATTCAAAAATCTCTTTATTAAATGTTTTAAATTGTTTTGGAAATGGTTTCTTTTTGAATGGATACATTATTTCAATATACTAAAATGTTATATTGTGATTGAAATGTGGAAATGTTATGTTTACTTTATTCATGTTTTATGTGATACGTTTATGTTATGGTTCTTGGGCATTGTTTGAAAACGGGTGGTTCCGTGATAAAATAAGGGCGGGTGAGCCCGATATAGCTCTCCAAGGCATTGGGTAACGCGAAGGAGTGAAAAGTTAAGGTTTCTCCGAAGAGATTTAGGGAATATACTATGGTGGGTATTCCAAACGTAACCAAGAGGGTTAATCCCTACGTAATAATGTTATGAATGCCTCAAGTTACCTTTTATGTCTTATGATTTCTATGATTTATTCATGATTTGATGAGGTATATTAAAGTTCCTATGTTTTATAGGTAATGTATGATTTCATTATTATGGATATATGAACTCATGTTTCCTTTACATATTTTTTATAACCCTTACTGAGCTTTTTATGCTCATACCAAGTTTTTGAAATGTTTTTCATAGGTCAAGGGAAAGGTACATGATATGATGATAGTGTCAAGGAAGTGTCAAGAAAGAATCCAAGCTTTATTTTTAAATATGTTTTCGTTGATGGGAAAAAATGAATACTATCTTTTATGTAACCACTTTGTTTAAATGTGGAATGTAATGTATGTTTTATGATCTAATTCTCTAAATATCTAAACCTGAAAAGATCCTCAATGTTTAATGTTGTATTAACTCAAGATTAAGTATGGTTTAAGGCTGGGGCCTTATATTAAGTGTTTTATAAATTTGGAATTCTGTATTTCAATTCATAATCAAATCTAGTTTATTACATTATTTATAAATGGAGCCAAGTGGAAGAAATAGACACCATATAGATGCACGTAATCCATGTAGGGATTACCCTCCCACTCAAGATAATTATAGTGGAGCTGGTGAAGCAACTGATGCTGATCATCTTATCACCATACTCAGACAACTCACTCAGGTTATGAATAATAACCTTACCTGTATAGAGCATCCTGATCCACAGCATGGAGGATCAATGTTAGATCGATTCATGAGGCAACAACCACCAACATTCAATGGGAGTAAAAATCCATTAGTATCTAAGAAATGGATAAATTCCATAGAAAAAATATTCTATGCCGTGGGGAGTTGTGAAAGGGAAAAAGTTGTCATGGTAGTTTATCGCCTCATTGAAGATGTTGATAAATGGTGGTCAATGATTCAAAACAAAAAGGAAGATTATGAAGTGTAAAATATGGAATTAAGTGATTTTAAAGAGCTTTTCTTAGAAAAATAATTTCCTCATGACCATCGAGCGGATATGGAAAGGCAATTTCTGAGTCTGAGGCAAAAATAGGATGAGAATGTCACAAAGTATGAAGCTAACTTTACAAGGTTAGCAAGGAATGTAGCAGATTATATACGTAACCCCAGAAGTATGATTGATCTTTTTCTTTGATGGATTAAAACCATTTCTCCGTTGAGAATTAGTCTCACAATCCTTCTCTTCGTACAAAGATATTTCCTCATGTGTTATCATGACAGAAAATGAATTCTATAAGTGTTTAAACATTAAAGCCATGCAAGAGAAGAAGAGATTAGTTGAACACTATGGAAATGGAAATATGGGGAAGAAGGGAAATTCGAATATCCATCCTCTAGTAAATGTGGGAAGAAACACCCCAATATCTACATGAAGGGAATTGGAGTCTATTACAAGTGTGGTGAAAAATTCCACCTAGATCATGATTGCAAGGGGAATAAAGAGGCTCTCAATGTTCAATGCTACAATTTTAGATAAAGGGGGCCTTATTCAAATGAATGTACTAAGAGCCAATGAATATTACCTCAAAAGGCCAAGGTATCAAGGCCAAGCTCATTCTATCACTACTAATGAGGTTAAAGCTCCAAAAGACGTGGTGGCAGGTAATTTAATGGTTTCCTCATGTTTAGAAAATGCTTTTTTGATTCTAGGTCATCGCATTGTTTCATATCTTCCTAGTTTGCTAAGAAAATTAGATATTTCCAATTTGATTTTACAAGAGAGTTTTAAGTCAAAACTATTAGGGAAAGTATCATTGCAACAAATTTATGTGAATCAGTCCCCATTAGGGAATATAAATGTTCTTTATCTACTGATCTCATATCCATACCCATGATTGAATTTGATATAATCCTAGATAGGGATTGGATTTTGGACAATGATACCAAAATTTATTTTAAGAATAAGGAGGTTACTATTTTTGATGATGATGATAAGGAACACCCTATCTTTAGTGAAGAATCATCACCACCTGATTCTCATCTAGATCCACCCCCAGTAGATCAACTAAATTCAATTATTGGGGTGGAATAGAATGAAATAACCATGGGGGAGGAAAACAATGTTCAAATAGAATATGTACCTATTGTGAAAAAATATGTTGATGTGTTTCTAGAAGATTTTCCTAGACATCCTCTAGAACGATAAATTTAGTTTTCCATTGATTAAATTCTGGGTTCAATGCCCATATCGAAGACCCCTTATAGAATGGAAACTCTAGAATTAGTGGAACTAAAGAAAAAACTAGAGGAATTGAGTAACATGGGATTTATTTGCCCTAGTGTTTCTCCATGGGGATCCCCTGTCCTTTTTGTTAAGAATAAAGATGGATCTATGAGGTTGTGTATTGACTACAGGGAGATCAATTCTATAAAAATAAAGAAAAAGTATCCCCAACCTCGCATTGATGATTTATTTGACCAACTTCATGGAGCTCAATATTTTCCAAATATTGAAATTCAATCTAGATACCATTAGTTGTGTGTGAAGAAGGAAGACATTCCGAAGACTGCATTTCGAACCAATTACGGGCATTGTGAGTTTACCGTAATGCATTTTGGATCGACTAATAAAACCTATGTCTTCAGGGATCTAAGGAATATGGTTTTCAAGGAATATATTGATTTATTTTTAGTGGTATTTATTGATGACATATTTTTATACTCCAAAAGCTATGAATTCATGAAATTTACTTACGCATTATCCTGAAGACTCTTAGATGAAATGAATTATATGTGAAGTTTAACAAGTGTGAATTCTGGATTCAAGAGAATTCTTTTCTTGGACATATTGTCTTTAAGGATAGAATATCTGTTGATCCTTCAAAGAGGAAGTCAATCCACGAATGGCTAGAACCAATGACTATAACCGAGGTACACAGTTTTGCTGGTTTAGCACGTTATTATCAGTATTTTGTCCATAATTTTTCCCGATTGGAAAACCCATTAACCAAGATCACACTTAAAGGGGTTAAATTTGTTTAGACAAATGAGTGTGAAGAATGTTTTGAATAAATAAATATAGGACTAGTCAATTCTACTATATTGACACTACCATTGGGAAATGATGAGTTTTTTATTTATAGTGATTCTTCAAAGAAAGTACATGGTTGTGTCCTTATGAAGAATGATAGGGTTATTGACTATGCGTCAAGACAAATAAAAATTCATGAGTAAAACTATTCTACCCATGATATTGAGTTAGCAGCTGTAATCTTTGCTTGGAAGATATGAAGACATTATCTCTATGGTGAAAAATGTGATATTTATACTGATCACAAGATTTTGAAGTATATTTTCTCACAAAAAAAAATCAACATGAGGGATAAGTGATGGCTTGAACTACTCAAGGATTATGATTTCACTATACACTACCACTCGGGGAAGAAAAATAAGGTGGAAAATGCTTTGAGTAGAAAGAAGCATGGTGTTTTAAATAAGATGAGAGTTGAAAAGGATCCTATATACATTGATCTAGAAAAGATGGTTATGGGAATAACCATGGAAGGTGAAACATCAATCCTTTTTCAAATGGTTGCCAAACCATCTTTACTAAAAATGATAAAAATTTATTAGGATGATGATGTAGAGTTTCTAAAGAAGATTAAAGCTTTGAATGATGGGAGATTGAGTGACTTTATATATGAAGATGGGATTTTAAAATTTTGGAAGAGACTTTGTGTCCCCGATATACCTGATCTAAAAAGAGAATTGTTGGATGATGCTCATAGATCCAATTTCTCTATACACCCTGAGAGCACAATGATGTATAGAGATTTGAAATAACATTTTTGGTGTGACAACATGAAGAGGAAGATTTATGATTTTGTGTCAAGATGTATGGTTTGTCAACAGGTGAAAGCTGGAAGGCAACAGCCTTAAGGAGTCATGCATCATTTTCCCATACCTAAATGGAAATGGAATAATATTAAAATGGAATTTGACATGGGGATATCAAGGAATCCTGGTAGAAATGATGCAATAAGGGTCATTGTTGATCGTCTTACCAAGTCAGCACACATTCTTGGTATAAGAGAAGATTTACCACTTGAACATTTAGCAAGACTGTATATTAATGAAGTTGTAAGAATTAATGGAGTACCCCTATCGATTATTTCTGATCGTGATACCCATTTTACATCAAGATTCTAGAAAAGCCTTAAGAAATCCATGGATACTGAACTTCATTTGAGCACTGCCTACCACCCTCAAACTGATGGACAATCAGAATGGACTATTCAAACCTTAGAGGACATGTTGAGATCTTCCTCACTTGACTTTCAAGGTATGTAGGATAAATATTTACCTCTGGTATAATTTTACTATAACAATAGCTTCCATTCAAGTATTCAAATGGTACCATATGAAGCAATATACAGAAAGAGATGTTTCAACCCAACCTGTTGGTATTATGTTGGTGAAAGAAAACTCGTAGGCCCAAAACTTGTTAAGGAAATTATGGACAAGGTGAAGGTAATCCAAACCCAAAACAAAGCATCTCAAAGAAGGCAGAAGAGATATGTAGATAACCGAATGAAGGATTAGTAATTTCAGGTAGGAGATCATGTTTTTTGAAGGTATATCCCTGGAAGGGTGTTATACGTTTCGGTAAGAAGGTAAATTAAGTCCCAGGTACATCGGACCTTTCGAAATTATAGAATGAATCGGGGCTGTAGCTTACCATTTGGAAATGCCAACCAGTCTCTCCAAAGTTCATGATGTGTTCCACGTATCACTATTGATAAAATATATGTCTGACCCAATGCATGTACTTAACTATGATGAATTAGAACTCGAACCCGATTTGTATTATTTCAAAAAGCCTGTCAAGGTTCTTGATACAAAATAAAAAGTGTTGAGAAACCAGGCGAATTGTTTAATAAAAGTTCTATGGAGAAACTATAAGATGGAAGAGACAACATGAGAACTCGAGGAACTAATGATGAATAACTAACTGAATTTATTTATGCAGTAGTATTTTAGAAATTTTGAGGATGAAAATATTTGAAGGAGGAGAAAATGTAACACCCCAAGCTTCTATGGTATGTTTCCCTTTGAAAAATATAGTAGCTTGTGTTGTACGTAAATTCGAGTTTAAACACACCACAACCAATCAAACTAGCCATTATGAATTGTAATACCCAAATTTTTAAATTTTATAAATTTTATCTTTCAAAACGGACTTCATTTTTGAATTCGGAATATCAAAATTATCTTATGGTGAATTTATGGTATTTTTCTAAAAAACTTCAATTTTTGATGAATAATGAAAAACACTGAGTTATTGTTTAAAACAAACTTTTTATTTAATTAATTATTTAGTTTATTTAAATTTATTTTAGGTAAAAATATATACATAATACCTATATAAGATCAATATAATTCATTGGTGTTAGTTTATAATAATTTTATATATATAAATTTTTTTTACTTTTTACCGTCTTTTACCCAACTCCTAGGAGCATTTGAAAATTCACATAAAAGGTAATTTTATCGCTTCTGTGGGATGAATTTAGAAAATACAAGAAACACGGTTGATATCAGTAAGTAAATTTGGTTCAATGAGATTAAAATATTTTTTGGTGAATAGTAACTTTTGACATTTATTTACCACGGTTAAAAGTTAATTAGGTAAATTAAAGGTAAAAATGATATTATTATTACCCTAACACATTTCCTAATTCTATTAGATATGTGTAATACGACCAAAAACAACCATTGGAATAAAATATGATCCATTAGGTCCACTTGGATTAGATTAGGACATTTATTATTATTTAATTCAAAGAAGAGTTAAAAGTATTGAATTCAAAGTTTAATAACTAAACTGTTTTAAATACAGGGTTACACATAAGATAAATTAGTCTATAAATAATCATTAGAAATATAAAATGATTTCCTACATAATGGTATTTTATCTATATTTTTTAGACATTAAATAATTTTATTTATTTATGACACAATGATGATGCAGACATTACATTATTAAAGAAATAATAAAATAAATGATTTTATAAATATCCAAATAAACGTAATTTGAGACATTTTATGAATTAAAATCATTATTTAGGTTAATATGACATGTTAAAGTTGATTAAATGAATTGTTTTTGAAGTGATAATGATTTTATGAATTTAAGAAAAACAAAATAGCATATAGTGTCAAAATTTACATAAAAGAGTTTTTAAAACAAATATTATATTATTAGTCGATATTCTATTACTAAACATCTAAGGATTGTCCAAAGGTCTTAAATAATAATATATATTTAATTAATGGATCACTTAAGGTTATATTATAAGTTTATAGTAACTTCATTGACCATATAATATAAAAATACAAAGAGACATGGTAAATGCCGAACTAATTAACTAAGAGTTAAATCTAAATGATAAAGTTAATATAGTGACCCAAACCTGTCTAAAACCTATTGGTTGAGTATTTTTCGACCCATCCCCACCTTATCCACGAGATAAATCATTTTGGATCCATTAGAAACCGAAAATTATTTTATTATAAATTAATATTCAAATCTTTTCCCAAGGTGCCCCTCACCCCTCTTATAAAAGGGCAATTCCCCTTCTCTCAAATTCACACCTTCAAAGCCATTTGGCTCGGCCAACCCCTACCCAAATATCCTCTCAACTCTCCTACCTTAATCATAGATTCCTTCCTTAAGTCAGAAATCCATCATAAGGATCCCTTTTGATCAAATCAAAAGGAAGAACCTGAAGAAGAGGTAAATATTTCATCACCTCTTTCAAATTCATTTGTTTATCCACTTCCTTACATTTTAAAATTATAACTCCAATATCTTATATATACTGTGATGTTATTATAAATATGTTACAACCATTTCATTATTCTATCCATCCTTTGAATGACATGTCACTATAGGTGCGTACGTAGGGTTTACCGTCTCCACGTCGTGGGGTAGTTGTTATTCAATACATTATTATTTGGATGGTTATAATAATGATGTATAATTGATGTAAATAATAAATATAACATGATAATGATTATTTATATTTGATATAACATTCAATTATATATTATTTTAATATCAAAATAATTATATTGTCGCTCGTGCGTACGTACGGATTACCGTCTGCACGAACACGATGAGATTCATTCCCCATCGTATCCATTCAGGACTAATTTTCATTTTATGATTAAAAATAATGTTTAAAGATTTAATATCATTCTTAATATGAATAAGATACATCATATCCACAAAAAACATTACTCACATAAAAATCATATAAAGGAAAACGAATCGGTTAACACCCGAAACGATGATACTACTGAAATATCATTAACAAATAAATTTTAGAAGATCATATATGATATAATATTAATGTATATGGTTCTTGTATAATTTAATAACAATTATTTATCCATTATAAATTAGGTTAATCTACCGAAAACCAAGGAAAATAACAAGGTAAGGGTTAATTTCATAATCTCATCATTATCTGATGTTGTTTATATGTAATTATCTACTCAGACCTCTTTATCATCCACATCCATGCATCTTAAAAAAATATTTCAATACATTTTTACGATTTACTAGACAATGTGTTAAAGTCATTAATAACCTTATTTTACCTTATATGTTTTGAAATGAATCTTTCCTTCGTTTTCCACACAAGGAACTTTATCAGCTTTTTGACAAAATTAAGGTAAGAATGTTTTTTTAACTTATATAGTGGGTGAAGATATTTTCCGCGGTTATAACAACCTAGAAGCTTCCCTTACAAGATTATAAGAATATTTCCAAAATAAATATTTTCTTTTATAATTATATGAATTTTAAATGATTTAAAAATAGAAAGATATATTTCTCTAAAAATGGTTTTGATTTAATCTATGTCAACATCCTATGATGAATTTTAAGCTTATTTGATGTTTATTTATTATGATACAAGACTTTCATATTATATTGAAGGTTTTTTGATATGTTTGACTGTGGATGTGTTATTTTTACACCATTAATGGTTTATAGATAAAGTATTTACATTTCTTATGCTAGTTTTAATACGAATGTTTATGTTCTGTTTAAACCTTTTCATATGAGGAATGCATTGGAATTAGTATGTGACGGGTGGAGCCCGCTATAGCTCCTTGATGCATCGGTAGGTCTAATGAAACAAACTAGTGTCTTGGCACAAGTCCTTGACAAAATCTTATTTGTAGTCTTGGAAAAAGGCCTTGACTATGTGGCTATGAAGTATGGAATTATTCATTCCATAATTTTTGAAAGTGGCTATTGATATTGCATGTGATTATTAGACTAGTAGAATATCCATTTGAATAAGTATATGGAATTATTTGATTTTAACTTTTCCATATTATACTTATGTTAAATTTTAAAAGGCTTCTGTTTTATTCTTATACATTTCCTTAAATGTTTATGCTTATTTATGAAATTTTGTGCTATATTGTTATCCTTACTGAGAATCTGAGCTCACCCCTCTCTATGTTTTATTTTTCTCAGGATGTGAAGAAGTATTTTATGACTGATCTGTAGGGATAGTTTGAGGGGATATGAGTGTGATATATGGAAATATTGTTGTCTTAGTTTTTCATTTTATAATATAATGTAAAACTTATGAATGTATCTAGTATTTTTAAGGATACTAAACTTATCGGTCTTTCGAGACATGATCTCCTTGTATCATGCCAATGTTATATAATAATACACCGAATCTATGAAACTGGGGTCCGAGCATTACATTAACATTTATATTGCAACATAAACACATATATATGAATAAAAATTACCTAATTATTTGTAAAGTTACAATATGATAACAGGATAGGTTTAGTTACAATTTGTGAAGACGAAAATAGTGATGATCTTGTATCAAGTAGGTTACTGACATATAAAAATTACGCTATAATGATCATTAAATATAATTTCATCCTTTCAAATTAATATTCATAAAAAATATTATAACTTAAATATCATATATATTTATAAAATATAATTTTTACCCATCCATATATGATACCCTATATACATGACCATTTCAATTACGTGAATTTAAATAAAATATTAAATTATAATATATTCCAAGGATCCTTTGGTTCATTGTTTTAGATAATTCTTATAAAAACTTCAGTAATAAAACTAATTAATTTTTTAATAATTTTTTTTTCATTTTATATTATCAACAAATAAATACATTAAATATTTGAGAATTTCCCAGATATTCTTCACGCATGATACTCTTCTAGATATTTATAACGTATTAATTTTCTTCATAACATGTGGTAATGAAATATTAAAAAATTGAGTGAGATCTATTTCTTAATAATGTTAAACAAAAATGATATAAATAAAATATTATAAATGAGTTACAATCAGCCTATGTGTATAATCAAGACAAATAAGAATGTTAAACCCATAAAAACATGGATAATAAATCATGTCATAAGGAATGGTATAACAAAATAAATGAATCTTTATAGTGTGTAAGTGTTTTTCAATAAACATGATACATGAGTGAGAAACATCATGATACCATAGAAATGTATCACAAAAATTATAATAGGGAAACATCACTTTTTTTAGCTTAATATATTGTACCCAAGCATTCAAGACTACATAATTGTTCCTGCATATACATGTATCATGAGTTATAAACATTTAAATAATGAATTTAAGGGAGATATTATACCCAAACCATCATCATCCATATATATGTATTCCAAAATAATTAGTCCTCGTAAATGGGTATCAAATGACAATAAGTAACCTTACTAGGTAAATCCCATGAAATTGAGGAAATGATGTTTACTGTATCTAGAATATATAGATAAATGGAATATAGTTTAGTCAAAGTATCCCAAAATAATCATTTTATGATTGAATATGTGAACAACCATCTATAAATGGAATGAAAAATATGATATTCAAAGGGGAAAGGAAATCGATGAAAAATTATAGTTATTCACCATAGATGTAACAACACGAACTCTTATAAATAAATATTTCCATTCTTATTATATAATATGGTTATATAAAAAACATGCCATTATTTTATTTTTTATATCCAAATAAATTTATAAGACCATTATGTTTCATTACAATTGATAATAGAGTCATTGAACTGTGATTAGATGATTAGTATAAATAGAGGGGTCTAACACATCTAGTTGACACATAAAAAGGAAGCGATGGCCTCAGCTAGAAGGATTGTACCCTATAAATCCCATTTATCAGAGCTTCCAAGAGAGATAGTATTTCTAGGATTTTACTTTGACCAAGACCAAGATCAGATTCAAAAACATAAGCGTGATTGAATACTTTTATGGTGGATGCTGACTTTCATCGAGATCACAGCCCAAACCATGTTCGTCGAGCTACCCCAGGAAAGTACCAAAATTGTGCACCATACTCTTAGGGTGATTTTTTTTATTAAAGGGATATGTATCAAGAACCTTGAAATATTAATATGTATATTAATTTTTATAGAATAATAAATATATTTTCATCCTATTATTGTTACTTCGTTAATGATTTTTATTTCAATTCATTAACACAGAAATACTATTTTCTTGTTAATATTCAAATTCAATTAAGGAAATTATTTTTTCACATAAATGAATTTTATAAATAAATAATATTTTACAAAATATTTTTATTTAATTATTTTTCTTAAATATAATTGATCCTAGAATTTTTATTAACTAAAATGCATTTTTTGTAAGGGTTAGAAAACTGTTATTCTAGAAAAACCTACCATTTTAAATAAATATGAGTTTTAATTTTAAAAGTGAAAATTTATATATATAGAAAATTAATTATACAAAATTAATATTATTTTTGTAATCGTAATGTTTAAATTATATAGTAGTGAATTTTTCAAAAAAATTTGAGAGAGTCGAATTTTCAGGTAAAAATTTAATACCATATAAATAAACTTTTTGTAATATGAAAACATAATGAAAAAAATTGATATAATAAATAATATAAATGGTATCCAAAAAATTATGTTTTACCTTAAAAATAATGTGATTTATGGTTATTTGTTTATTTTTTAAAGACATTATGAATCTTTTAAAACCAATAATATATTTTAAGGTCATAAAATTGTTTCTTTAAAAATGTGAGACAAATACCAATAAAAAGGAGATTATTTTAATAATTTAGTCACATTTACTTATAAAATAACAAAAAAACTCCCATTGTTCCTAAACTATGGGTAAAAACCAAGGGATTTCTTGTGGTTTTGGACATTTTGTTATGTAGAGTCAAAAAAAATAAAGAAATCCACCTCATCTCTTATATAATCGCACCCATGATCCAGTTTATCAACCCTAAATCTTATTTTATCACTTCCATGATTTTAACTCAAATCTTTAGAGTCCTTACAAGGTTCCCCTTATCTCTCTATAAGTCCCTACCAATCATTTTGAGCCCCACACTCAACTAAAGGTTCCTCACCTTCGTCTCCTCCTTTCAATTCAGGGGCCTTTATGGAAATTTTTCTCCATAATTGAAAATATTTATAATGTAAATTATTTATAAACATATTCTAACTATAAAATTGATTTTATTTTAATGAGATATTACTTATCCTCTCTCATATAGACCTATTTATATATCGTAAAAATGACTAAATTTCGTAATGTATCTCTCTGTTCTCATTTCTATTCAAGAACAACTTTTTTGTTATGCTTTTTAAATAAAATATTATTGTGTTGGTATATGTTATTAAACATTCCCATTACCTTAAAATTTAATGTTTAAATGTTTATATTCCCTTCCCCTCTCATTGATCCTCCCATTATTCTTTATGTACACACATTACCAAGCCTAAATATAGTTAATATTCCTTTATATATTCAAGTTTCTTCATTTCCTTATTCCTTCCATTTAAAAATTTATAATACTAGGATATGATTTTCCATGCACATATTACTTCCCATTTTATGAGTACATTATAGATATCCCTTTATCTCTCATTAATATATTTTTATTAATATTTAATTGACGTAGTTATGCATTTAAAATTTCACCACGATCACCCATGCCAAAACAATACTGTAGTGAATACCAAACCAATTTCCTATCAAAATTGTTCTCATACATGCACATATATTTTATATTAGGGAAATAAAAATATGTATTTCAGACTCCTTGATCATATAATAAATTATGATGTTGAATGAATCTACGTTTTATGATATTTATGGTATAGTTATGTATGATAATGAAATGAATATGATGGGTGTGCCTATATTGTTCTCCAATTCATTGGGTAATGTTTAGTATGATGATACGTCACATGGGCACATGTAGTTAACCTTATTACTTTATGGGATTTTTTTGACCATGATTTCATGGTAGGTTTATCTCTGAACTATGATTATGATTCAGTGTCCTATGTTGTTTCCACATTTCCTATGTTTTGATTATCTTGTTATATCATGTCTTATTATCGTGGTTATGATCCCTAATCCTTTTATGAACCATTGATATTAATATTGTCACACATTTATTATCTTCTTTTTATTAATCCATGATATTTTCCTTACCATGATTTATATATCATCCCTTTCTTATGTTTTTCCCTAGGTTATCCAATATAGTTTTATGCACATGAATGTTAAGGAAGTTCTCAATAAAGATATAAAGCCCCGACCTTAAACCTTACTTAATATTGAATTAAATGAATAATTCACATTGATGATCTTTTTAGGTTTAGAGTTTTAGAGAATTAGAACATAACTATTACATCTCAAAAGATTACAAAATATACACTTCTATTAAGTTTCCATAGAATACAAAAAAACTCTTAAAAAGAAACATGCATAGTTCTATGTTTTATATAGCATGACTTTACCTTGATCCCATCCTTGACCATATTTCAAATTAAGTCTTGTGAAAAAAATTTCAAAAAAACATGGGGTGAGCAAAAGAAGCTCAGTAAGGGATACACAAAGAATGAAAACTGTTATTTTATCAAAACAACAAGTAAACCATGTATACTTTATCAAAGTAATACTTTTCACCTTTATGAAGTAGTAAAAACTCTTAACTGAATAAAAGATCATTACTCACCCTTTTGTAACCAATATATTACCATAAAACCCATATAAAGATCACATAACATATAAAGGTAACTTGGGACATAAACATACTTAAATGGAATAACCATACGGTCGACTTCCACACATATCACTTAATGGAATAGGCATACAACTGACTTCCATACCCAATGCATTGGAGGTTATAACGTAATGACCCATCCTGGTATTCACGGAACCACCCGTCATATGGTTCATCAAGTAACCACCCGTCAAATGTCCATGTACCATTATAAAATCATAAGACATAAAACAAATATAATGGAAAGAAAAAATTTCCACACTTTGATCACAATATATCACATAAATATATTGACATAAAAAATCCATTATAAAAACCATTTTCAATACCAAAATACAGAAAATAGTATATTGTATTTATTTCATTTTAAAAACATTACAGCTTGTTGAGGAAGCCAAAGACCAAATAATACTCGCGGCGGCGAAAAAGGTCGTTGTCACCGCGTACATTAAAAGAAACATTCCTTTTTGTCATTTTGTAAAACACTTCGTAGAAAAAGATTCCTTTTGAATAAAATTAAAATTAAAAGGGGTTTATACACTGTATAAAACAAAGTTGTGTATAAAACTAAATATGCCTCAATGAAAGGAGATTGAGACGAAGTCCCTTACATCCGGTCTGACTTGACTCGATCGTTCGTTAACGTCATGAATAATAAACTTGAGTTAATTTTGTCTTTCTTAAGAACCTTTTTCAAGTTCATTATTACTTTTATATCACTTATTACCATTTTATAAACATTATGTAATCATTTAAGTTAATAATGTTTGTTTTGTCGATATTTGGTTCTTAAGTCGAAAGTGGACTTCTTAAAATTACATGTTGTTCGTGTGGTCAAATGTTTATTGTATCCAAAATGATATTCATGATTTGGATATCATATATATCATATATATCCTGAATATACATGTATTTATAATATTACATAATCATTTAGAGGTAATAAATGAAATGCACCATTCATGGAGACAGTAAGTCGTACGTACGCATGAACGCTACTTTTATTTCTATGTCATATTAATGGAATTAAAACTAAATGAGAGGTATTTATATGTTAATTACAGAATTATATTAATCATTTAGATTTAACATACATCATATATAATAACTTAAAATCCATCCTTTATACGCCCCACATGTGGCATTAACGAATCAAATCACTTTGAGGGGGCGGTAGTCCGCACTTCCTAAAATGAAGATATCACATATACCCATAATGGAAGCCATAAAGGTGTTCCATAAATGAAAAATAAAGAAGATTAAGGAATACATAAGCATATTATATATCATATATAAATATAGTGACATCTTAATGTCCACCTTTGAAGGTATTATAAGAATATTGAACAATCATCGTTTCGTGAGGCAGAAATTCGCCATCCACAAAAACAGTATGTTCTTTAACCATTAGATGTAGGTGTGTGTAAGTGTAGCTAGAATTCCTCTTATAACAACATCCTAGTATATTTAAGATACTGGAGTTGTTACAAAAGAAATGAATAAAAAGAGTTTAGGGGGTTGGAGAAGAAAAATAAAACAAAAGAACATAAGAGAAAACAATACCTTTAAATCGGGTAACTCTTTTTGATTTGAACTCAAGGGCTTCCTTGGGAAGACTTATGCCCAATGTGAGGCTTAATGGAGTAGGATAGGGATGTGGAGAGACAAAATTGGCAGGGGTTGGCCGAGCCAAAGGCTTCGAAAGTGTGGGTAAGGTGGTAGAGATGGGGGACTTTTATAAGAGGAGAGGAGGGGAACTCTTGGATTGTAAAGAAATGTTAATTTATTTTAAAATGAGTTTCGGATTTAAAAGGTCCCAAATTAATATAATTCAAGGATATGGTGATAAGGGTTCGAAATATACCTATCCAATAGGTTTTTGACAAGTGTAGGTCTTAGATTGTACATTATCTTTTCATTTTATTTAAATCGTTAAATAATGAGGTAATCGCTGCATCATCATGGTGTCATAAATAATTTAATTTATTTAATGTATAAAAATTATAAAAAAACTATCATGATGTAGGAAATCTTTTTAGATTTATAATTAATATTTATATCCAAAAATATGACTTGTATTACCCCATTTAATAATTGTTTTAGTAAAACATTTCATGTTTGTGACATTTTAATTTTAACTTTAAATAAAAGTCATTAATGTCATTATCTTACCCAAGTGGCTCCATGGGGTCCCCAAAATCGACCCATGGGTTGTATTGGTCGGAAATGACACATCCAATAAGGGTAGGAAATGTTTCTAGGTCATTTCGTATTATTAAAACCTTTTTTTACCTTAAACTACCCTAATTACCTCTAATCGCAATTAAAAACTTAAAAGGTACTATTCACAAAAATATTATTTTAATCCCATTGAAACACATTTTACATCTTAATGAAAACCATGTATGTCGGATTTTTGAAATTCAAAACATATAGGTGGTAAAATTTCATTTAAAAAAAATCAGTTTTTAAGTACCACTTAGTGGTTTCACTATTCATCAAAAATTGAAGTTTTTCAGAAAAATACCAAAACTTCACCCTAAGATATATTTGATATTCCGAATTCAAAAATGATGTCTATTTCAAAAAATTCAAAACATATAATTTAAATTTATTAATTTAATAATTAATTCCCACTGTCATAGCAAATAACATGTTTTTATGAAACAATAAGTATCAAAAGATTGACACTAGTTTAAGTCCAATTTCAAGGTGAAATTAATTACAATGACCAATATTGGATTAAATGGTAAAAATATATTATAATTTCACTTTAAAACCAATTCATAAGATAATATAATCATATAAATAAATTAGATTAAAAAGAGGTTTTGAATTAAAATACAACATTTTTTACTATTCATTTAAAAAAATGAACTTTATTGGAAAAATACCAAAAACTTACCCAAAGTAAATTTCAATGTCCCAATAATAAAGAATAAGTTTATTTTGACAAATAGATCTTATAAAATTGTCAAAAGTTTGATTTAAAAATGGTTTTCCACCAAAAGGCAGTAAAACAATCTTTTAAAAATACTAGTGGATTTAATGCTTAAGATTGGATTTATTCTCGTTTTAAGCCTCTAAAAAACTATCTAACTCATAAATAGATAAAGATAACTATATATATTATTCATTAATTACCTGGGATGTTACATCCTTCCCCCCTTTAGAAAATTGCCTCCCCGCAATTTATTTACTTATCGAATAAGTGGGGGTATTTAGCCCTCATTTCATTTTCAGATTCCCACATTGCCTCTTTAACCATATTAGTTTTCCACAAAACCTTTACCTAGTGAATTACATTATTTCGCAACACTTTCTCTCTTCGGTCAATAATCTAGACTGGTTATTCTTCATAAGAGTGATTCTCTTCCAACTGAACTACCTCTGGGCTTAAAACATGAGATGGATCTGGCATATACTTTCTCAACATCGAAACATGAAAAACATTGTGTACCTGGGATAAATTTGGAGGTAAATCCACTAGGTATGCAACTGATCCAAATCTCTCCAGAATTTCATATGGTCCAATGAACCTTGGACTCAACTTTCCTTAATTACCAAATCACATCACACTTTTCCATGGAGAATCCTTGAGAAAAACATGATCACCTACCTCGAAAGATAGATCCTTCCTCCAGTTATCCGCATAACTTTTCTGTCTGCTCTGAGCTGTTCTCATGTGTTTATGAATCAACTGAACTTTTTCTGCCATCTCTTCTACCAATTCTGGTCCCATCAGCTTCCTTTCACCCACTTCATCCCAAAAAGCTGGAGTTTGACACCGCTTGCCATATAATGCCTCAAACGGTGCCATCTGTATACTGGAATGAAAACTGCTATTATAAAAAAACTCAACCAAAGAAAGATGTTGGTCCCAAATTCCCTAATAATCCATCGAACAAGCTCGTAACATATCCTCCAAGGTCTGTATTGTTCGTTATGACTACCCATCTGATTGTGGATGAAAATCTGTACTAAAATTTAATTCAGTACCCAACGACTTCTGATGGCCTTTCCAAAAGTTAGAAGTAAACCTAGGATCATGATCAGATACAATGGAGAGGGGAACTTCGTGAAACCTAACTATCTCTTGAAGATAAAACGGGAAAGCTGATCAAGGTAAAAAGTATCTTGTATGGAAAGGAAATGAGCAGATTTAGTTAATCGATCAACAATAACCCAGATTGCATTATTACCTTGAGAGGTCTTCGGTAATCCGACAACAAAGTCCATGGATATGTTTTCCCATTTCCACTCTAGCACTGATAAAGGCTAAAGCATCCCTTTAGGTAACTTCCACTCTGCTTTAACCTGCTGACAAGTCAAACACTTCACAGTAAAATCAGCAATATCTCTTTTCATTCCATCCCACCAGTAATACTCCCACAGATCTCTGTACATCTTAGTACTTCCAGGATGAACTGAAAACGGGGAACTATGAGCCTCACATAACAACTCATTCTTCAACTATGAATCACCAGGCACACATAATCTCTTCCCAATCCTCAAAACACAATCATTATCAATGTTGAATTCCGGCAGCTTACCCTTCTGAACCAGCTCTACCTTTTTCTGCAACTCACTGTCTTCCCTCTGTGCTTGCTTAATTCTATCTGATATGGATGATCTCACTAATACCTGAAACAAAACAGAAGAACTTACTACACCAAAAACTTCTATTCCAAAGTTCATCAAATCAAAAACCAAAGGATCTCGTTCCAAACGTAGCATAGTTAATGAAGCATTACTTTTTCTACTCAAAGAATCGGCCACTTTATTTGCTTTTCCTGGATGGTAATGAATTGTACAATCATAATCCTTGATTAATTCTAGACATCTCCTATGTCTCATGTTCAAATATTTCTGAGTGAATATATACTTTAAACTTTTGTGATCAGTATATATTTCACACTTTACTCCATACAAATGATGCCTCCAAATTTTTAGAGCAAAAACAACAGCAGCTAATTCCAAGTCATGTGTAGGGTAATTTACCTCATGAGTTTTCAACTGACGTGAAGAATATGAAATTACCTAATCATTCTGCATAAGAACACAACCAATTCCCTTCAATAAAGAATCACTGTAGATAACAAACTCACCATTCCTAGAAGGAAGTACCAAAACTAGAGCATTCACCAACCTTCTTTTCAACTCTTGAAAACAATCATCACATTCTTTTGTCCAGATAAACTTAACACCCTTCCGAGTTAGCTTAGTCATTGGAATAGATAATCGTGAAATTTTTCTAACAAACCTTCGGTAGTAACTTACCAGACCAAGAAAACTACGGATCTCGGTAACATTTGTGGGTATTGGCCATTCTTTAAAAACTTTTGTTTTAGCAGGATCAACAGTTATGCCATCTTTTGAAACAATGTGACCAAGGAAAAAAAAATTTGTAACCAAAACTCACACTTGATGAATTTTCCATACAATTTCTTTTATTTTAATGTTTTCAAAATAACCCATAAATGACTTTCATGATCCTCTTTACTTTTAAAAAACACCAAAATATCATCAATGAAAACAACCACAAACTTATCCAAGAACTCATGGAAAATTGTACTCATAAGGTCCATCAATACAGCAGGTGCATTGGTTAACCCAAAAGGCATAACAACAAATTCATAATGGCCATATCTTGTACGGAACAGAGTCTTCGGAACTTCTGCTTCTTTTACTTTCAACTGATGGTACTCCGACCTCAAGTCAATCTTCAAAAAATATTGATCTCCCTAGAGCTGATCAAACAAATCATTGATATGAGGAAAAGGATACTTGTTCTTCATAGTGATATTATTCAAGGCTCTATAATCAATGCAAAGTCTCATTGAGCCATCTTTATTTTTAACAAACAAGACATGAGCACCCCATGGCGATTTGCTAGGTCGAATGAAACCTTTATCCAATAACTCCTGCAATTGCTTCTTTAACTCTAAAAGTTCAACATGAGCCATTCGATAAGGGGGTTTTGAAATTGGCTTAGAATCATGAACTAAGTCAACAGTAAATTTAACTTCCCGATCATGAATAATACCAAGCAACTCATAAGAAAAAATATCAAGATACTCATTTACCACTAACACATCATTAATATGAACAGTTCCTTTATTTTCAACAATATGTGCAAGGTAACATTCATTACCATCTTTTACTAGTTTCTCAACTTCCTAATATGTTATCAAAATCAAGGGTTCATTCTTGTACACAAACTGAAAATCTTTCTGAAAAGAAACCATTTTAGCTCTGCAGTCAATCTTAGCATGATATATAGAAAGCCAATCCATGCCCAAAATAACATCAAACTCTACTAGAGGCAAAACAATAAGATTTGCTGGTAGATTATTTCCGCACACAAGGATAAGAAGGTTCTTATAATTCCTTTTTGCGTCAATGTTCCCTCCAGGTGTTTTTTCCCTAAGTTCAGGATTCATATCTTGAGATGGAATTTTCAATTTACTAGAAAACTTCTCAGAAATGGAATAATGTGTAGACCCTGAATCAAAAAACACATTGCCATAATCCGAACAAACAAAAAGTGTACCTGATACTACTTCATTCGATGGCCCAACATCTGCTGAAGTAGTTGCAAAGAATTTCACCACCCCTTTCTACTTGTAGTCTAGCTGATTTCCCTCAGTGAAGTTCTTAATTAGACACTCATTTGCATAATGACCCATTTCATTACACTTAAAACATATTACCACTGACTTTTCATTGCCTGGTTGATCATCATCCTTACAGTTACGAGCAATATGACATGACTTACCCCACAGAAAGCACTTTCCAGACTTGGATAAACATTCTCCAGGATGCATTTTACCACACTTCTCACAGGATGGATATTTGGTTTTCTTATCTCCTTGCTTATTTTATGAATTCTTCCCCTTTGCCTACCAACTGGACCTCTTATTCTGTCGTTTTTCAAAGAACACCAGATTGTTGGCAAATTCCATTTCCACCTTCTCCGCACATCGAACAAGTTTTTCATAACTTTTGAACTCACTAGAAGCTAAAGCCCTTCGATACTTTGGCTTGAAGCCTGAGTAAAAACGGTTTATTTTACTATGAAGATCTCGTATGATGTTTGGAGCATACCTTGCCAATAGAGTGAACTTTGGTTCATACGCAGCCACTGAGTCATCCTCCTGCCTCAATTCTAGGAACTGTTTTTCCATCCTAAGACGAACCACCTTAGGAAAATATTTCTCAAGAAACACACCTTTGAATTTGTCCTAGGGAAGATCATAAATCTCATCACTATCCCTGATATTTTTCACCATCGACCACCACTGATCAGCTTCACCTTCAAAATGGTAAACAGCAAGACTAACCTTTTGATGTTCTGAACACCCCATGACATCAAAAATCTTCTCCAGTGCTTTAATACACCCTTCAGCTTTCACGGGGTCAGATGATCCTCTAAATGATGGGGGATGTTGCCTCATGAAATGTTCCACCACTGACATGTTCCTCTGCGGTTGATCTGGCTGATCTCGTGCATGGATACCACCACCATTTATAGCCTGAGTCAACTGTTCCATCACTACAACAAACTGTTTAGTTCGGATCTCGACCATCTCAGGTTGCTGATTTGGAAGGTTGTCTTCCTCCTGATGTCACCCCAACATAGCTGCTTTGTTTCCTCTGCAGAAACCCATTCTGAACACATAAATATCATAGGCGAAGCAACATGGTAATCTTTAAATTCTATATCATTTCATTCATACCATATATTAATGTATAATTTAACAATTTTCTAACTCCTAAAGTTGTCAAAACCGACCTCTGATACCAACTATAAGGCCCCGACCTTAAAACTTACTTATTATTGAATTAAATGAATAATTCACATTGAGGATCTTTTCAGGTTTAGAGTTTTAGAGAATTAGAACATAAATATTACATCTCAAAATATTACAAAGTAGACACTTATACTAAGTTTCCATAGAATAAAAAAAACTCTTAAAAAGAAACATGTCTAGTTCCATGTTTTATATATCATGAATTTCCCTTGATCCCATCCTTAACCCTATTCCACATCAAGTCCTGTGAAAAAAATTTCAAAAAAACATGGGGTGAGCCTAAAAAGCTCAGTAAGGGATACACAAAGAATGAAAACTGTTAGTTTATCAAAACAACAAGTAAACCACGTATACTTTATCAATGTAATACTTTTCACCTTTATGAAGTAGTAAAAGATCTTCACTGAATAAAAGATCATTACTTACCCTTTTGTAACCAAAAGATTACCATAAAACCCATATAAAGATCACATAACATATAAAGGTAACTTGGGACATAAACATACTTAAATGGAATAACCATACGGTCAACTTCCACACATATCACTTAATGGAATATCCATATGGCCGACTTCCATACCCAATGCATTGGAGGTTATAATGTAACCACATGTCCTGGTATTCACGACACCACCCGTCATATGGTTCATCATGTAACCACCCATCAAATGTCCAAGTACCATTATAAAATCATAAGACATAAAACAAATATAATGGAAAGAAAACATTTCCACATTTTGATCACAATATATCACATACATATATTAAAATAAAAAATCCATTATAAAAACCATTTTCAATACCAAAATACATAAAATAGTATATGGTATTTATTTTATTTTAAAAACATTATGGCTTGTTGAGGAAGTCAAAGACCAAATAATAATCACGGCGGCGGAAAAGGTCGTTGTCACCGCGTACGTTAAACGAAACATTCCTTTTTGTCATTTTGTAAAATGCTTCATAGAAAAAGATTCCTTTTGTATAAAATTAAAAGTCAAAGGGGTTTATACACCGTATAAAATAAGGTTGTGTATAAAACGAAATATGCCTCAATGAAAGGAGATTGAGACGAAGTCCCTCACCTCGGGTCCGACTTGACTCGATCGTTCTTTAACGTCCTGAATAATAAACTTAAGTTAATTTCGACATGATTAAGAACCTTTTTCAAGTTCGTCATTACTTTTATATCACTTATTACCATGTTCTAAACATTTTGTAATCATTTATGTTAATAATGTTTGTTTTGTCGATATTTGGTTCTTAAGTCGAAAGTGGACTTCTTACAATTAAATGTTGTTCGAGTGGTCAAGGGTTCATTATATCCAGAATGATATTCATGATTTGGATATCATATATGACATATATATCCAGCATATACTTGTATTTATAATATTACATAATCACTGAGAGGTATGAAATGAAATGCACCATTCATGGAGACGGTAAGCCGTACGTACGCATGAACGCTACTTTCATTTCTATGTCATATTAATGGAATTAAAACTAAATGAGAGGTATGTATATTTTAATTCCAGAATTATATTAATCATTTATATGTAACATAAATCATATATAATAACTTTAAATCCATCCTTTATACGTCCCACATATGGCATTAACTAATTAAATCACTTTGAGGGGGCGGTAGTCCGCACTTCCAAAAATGAAGATATCACATATACCCATAATGGAATCCATAAAGGTGTGACATAAATGAAAAATACAGAATCTTAAGGAATACATAAACATATTATATATCATATATAAATATAGTGACATCTTAATGTCCACCACTGAAGGTGTTGGAAGAATATTGAACAATCATCGTTTCGTGAGGCATAAATTCGCCATCCACAGAAACAGTATGTTCTTTAATCATTAGATGTAGGTGTGTGTAAGTGTAGCTCGAATTCTTCTTATAACAACATCCTAGTATATTTAAGATAATGGATTTGTTATAAAAGAAATGAATAAAAAGATTTTAGGGGGTTGGAGAAGCAAAATAAAACAAAATAACACAAGAGAAAACACTACCTTTAAATTGGGAAACTCTTTTTGATTTGAGCTCAAAGGCTTCCTTGGGAAGCATTCTGCCCAATGTGAGGCTTCAAGGAGTAGGATATGGATGTGGAGAGACAAAATGGTCAGGGGTTGGCCGAGCTAAAGGGTTTGGAAGTGTGGGTAAGGTGGTAGAGTTGGGCGCCATTTATAAGAGGAGAGGAGGGGCACTCTTGGAAAGTAAAGAAATGTTACTTTATTTTAAAATGAGTTTCGGATTTAAAAGGTCCCACATAGATATAATTCGAGGATAAGGTGATAAGGGTTCTAAATATACCCATATAATAGGTTTTTGACAAGTGTAGGTCTTAGAGTTTACATTATCTTTTCATTTTATTTAAATGGTTAAATAATGAGGAAATCACGGCATCATCATGGTGTCATAAATAATTTAATTTATTTAATGTCTAAAAATTATAAAAAAAATATCATGATGTTTGAAATATTTTTATCTTTATAATTAATATTTATATTCAAAAATATGACTTGTATTACCCCATTTAATAATTGTTTTAGTGAACCATCTCATGTTTGTGAAATTTTAATTTTGACTTTAAATAAAAGTCATTAATGTCATTATCTTACCCAAGTGGCTCCATGGGGTCCTCAAAATCGACCCATGGGTTTTATTGGTCGGCAATGAAACATAAAATAAGGGTAGTACATGTGTCTAGGTCATTTCATATTATTAAATCATTATTTTTACCTTAAACTACACTAATTACCTCTAATCGCGATTAAAAACATAAAAGTTACTATTCACAAGAAAATTATTTTAATCCCATTGAACCGCTTTTTAAATTTTAATGAAAACCATGTATGTCGGATTTTTTAAATTCAAAAAACAGAGGTGGTAAAATTTCATTTAAATGAAAAATCAGTTTTTTATGTACCACTTAGTGGTTTCACTATTCATCAAAAATTGAAGTTTTTCAGAAAAATAACAAAACTTCACCCTAAGCTATATTTGATATTCCGAATTCAAAAATGATTGTTATTTCACAAAATTAAAAACATATAAGTTACATTAATTAATTTAATAATTAATTCCCGCTGTCATAGCAAATAGTGTGTTTTTATGAAACAATAATTATCAAAAGATTGACACTAGTTTCAGTCCAATTTCAAGGTGAAATTAATTCCAACGACCACTATTGGATTAAATGGTAAAAATATATTCTAATTTAACTTTATAACCACTTCAAAAGATAATATAATCATATAAATAAATTAGATTAAAAAGTTGTTTTGAATTAAAATACAACATTTTTCACTATTCATTAAAAATTGAACTTTATCGGAAAAATACCAAAAATTTACCCAAAGTAAATTTCAATGTCCCAATCATAAAGAATAAGTTTATTTTGACAAATATAACTTATAAAATTGTCAAAAGATTGATTTAAAAAATATTTTCCACCAAAAGGCAGTAAAACAATCTTTTAAAAATACTAGTGTATTCCATGCTTAAGATTGGATTTATTCTCGTTTTAAGCCTCTAAAAAACAATATAATTCATAAATAGATAAATATAACTATATCTATTATTCATTACTTACATGGGATGTTACATCCTTCACCCCTTTAGAAAATTGCGTCCCCACAATTTATTTACTTATCGAATAAGTGGGGGTATTTAGCCCTCATTGCATTTTCAGATTCCCGCGTTGCCTCTTCAACCATATGATTTTTCCAAAAAACCATTACCTGGTGAATTACCTTATTTCGCAACACTTTCTCTCTTCGGTCAAGAATCTGGACTGGTTGTTCTTCATAAGAGAGATTCTCTTCCAACTGAACTACCTCTAGGCTCAAAACATGAGATGGATCTAGCATATATTTTCTCAACATAGAAACATGAAAAACATTGTGTACCTGAGATAAACTTGGAGGTAAAGCCACTCGGTATGCAACTCATCCAAATCTCTCCAGAATTTCATATGGTCCAATGAACCTTGGACTCAGTTTTCCTTTTTTACCAAATCGCATCACACTTTTCCATGGAGAAACCTTGAGAAAAACTTGATCACCTGCCTCGAATGATAGATCCTTCCTCCGGTTATCTGCATAACTTTTCTGTCTACTCTGAGCTGTTCTCATGTGTTTCTGAATCAAATGAACTTTTTCTGCCATATCTTCTACCAACTCTGGTCCCATCAGCTTCCTTTCACCCACTTCATCCCAAAAAGCTAGAGTTTGACACCGCTTCCCATATAATGCCTCAAACGGTGCCATCTGTATACTGGAATGAAAACTGTTATTATAAGAAAACTCAACCAAAGAAAGATGTTGGTCCCAACTTCCATGATAATACATCGAACAAGCTCGTAGCATATCCTCCAAGGTCTGTATTGTTCGTTCTGACTGCCCATCTGATTGCGGATGAAAAGATGTACTAAAATTTAATTCAGTACCCAACGACTTCTGAAGGCCTTTCCAAAAGTTGTAAGTAAACCTGGGATCACGATTAGATACAATGGAGAGAGGAACTCCATGAAACCTGAATATCTCTTTAAGATACAGACGGGAAAGTTGATCTAGGGAAAAAGTATCTCGTATGGAAAGAAAATGAGCATATTTAGTTAATCGATCAACAATAACCCAGATTGCATTATTACCTCGAGATGTCTTCGGTAATCCCAAAACAAAGTCCATGGATATGTTTTCCAATTTCCACTCTGGCACTGGTAAAGGCTGAAGCATCCCTTTTGGTAACTGCCACTTTTCTTTAACCTGCTGACAAGTCCAACACTTCATAGTAAAATCAGCAATATCTCTTTTCATTCCATCCCACCAGTAATAATCCTGCAGATCTCCGTATATCTTAGTACTTCCTGGATGAACTGAAAACGGGGAACTATGAGCCTCACATAACAACCCATTCTTCAACTGTGAATCACCAAGAACACATAATCTTTTCCCAAACCTCAAAACATAATCATTATCAATTTGGAATTCAGGAAACTTACCCTTCTGAACCATCTCTACCTTTTTCTGCAACTCACTGTCTTCCCTCTATGCTTTCTTAATTCTGTTTGATAGGGATGATCTCACTGATACCTGAAACAAAACTGAAGAACTTCCTGCACCAACAACTTCTATTCCAAAGTTCATCAAATCAAAAAACAAAGGATCTCGTTCCAAACGTAGCATGGTTAATGAAGCATGACTTTTTTGACTCAAAGCATCGGCCACTTTATTTTCTTTTCCTGGATGGTAATGAATTGTACAATCATAATACTTGATTAATTCTAGCCATCTCCTCTGTCTCATGTTCAAATCTTTCTGAGTGAATATATAATTTAAACTGTTGTGATCAGTATATATTTCACACTTTACTCCATACAAATGATGCCTCCGAATTTTTAGAGCAAAAACAACAGTAGGTAATTCCAAGTCTTGTGTAGGGTAATTTACCTCATGAGTTTTCAACTAACGTAAAGCATATGATATTATCTGATCATTATGCATAAGAACACAACCAAGTCCCTTCAACGAAGCATCACTGTAGATAACAAACTCACCATTCCTGGAAGGAAGTGCCAAAACTAGAGTATTCACCAATCTTCTTTTAAACTCCTGAAAACAATCATCACATTCTTTTGTCCAGATAAACTTAACACCCTTCCGAGTTATATTAGTCATTGGACTAGATAATCGTGAAATTTTTTCAAGAAACCTTCGGTAGTAACCTTCCAAACCAAGAAAACTACGGATCTCGGTTACATTTGTGGGTCTTGACCATTCTTCAACAACTTTTGTTTTAGCAGGATCAACAGTTATGCCATCTTTTGAAACAATGTGACCAAGGAAAGAAATTTGTTGTAACCAAAACTCACACTTGATGAAGTTTCCATACAGTTTCATTTATTTTAAGGTTTTCAAAATGACCCTTAAATGACATCCATGCTCCTCTTTACTTTTAGAAAACACCAAAATATCATTAATGAAAACAACCACAAACTTATCCAAGAACTCATGGAAAATTCTATTCATTAGGTCAATGAATACAACAGGTGCATTGGTTAACCCAAAAGGCATAACTACAAATTCATAATGGCCATATCTTGTACGGAACGCAATCTTCGGAACGTCTGCTTCATTTACTTTCAACTGATGGTACCCCGACTTCAAGTCAATCTTCGAAAAATACTGAGCTCCCTATAGTTGATCAAACCAATCATCGATATGAGGAAAAGGATAGTTGTTCTTAACCGTGATATTATTCAAGGATCTATAATCAATGCAAAGTCTCATTGATCCATCTTTATTTTTAACAAACAAGACAGGATCACCCCATGACGATGTGCTAGGTCGAATGAAACCTTTATCTAATAACTCCTATAATTGATTCTTTAACTCTAAAAGTTCAACTTGAGCCATTAGATAAGGGGGTTTTGAAATTGGATTAGAATCAGGAAATAAGTCAACAGTAAATTCAACTTCCCGATCATGAATAATACCAGGCAACTCATCAGGAAAAACATAAAGATACTCATCTACCACTGACACATCATTAATCTGAACATTTCCATTATTTTCAACAATATGTGCAAGGTAACATTCTTTTCCATCTTTTACAAGTTTCTAAAGTTCCTGATATGTTATCAAAATAAAGGGTTCATTCTTGTACACAAACTGAAAATATTTCTGAAAAGAAACCATTTTAGCTCTGCAGTCAATCTTAGCATGATAAACAGGAAGCCAATCCATTCCCAAAATAAGATCAAACTCCACTAGAGAAAAAACAATAAGGTTTTCTGGTAGATTATTTCTGCACAAAATGATAGGAAGGTTCTTATAATTCCTTTTTGTCTCAACGTTCCCTCTGGGTGTTTTTACCATAAGTTCAGGATTCATATCTTGAGATGGAATTTTCAATTTACTAGAAAACTTCTCAGAAATGAAAGAATGTGTAGACCCTGAATCGAACAACACATTGGCATAATCTGAACATACAAACAATGTACCTGATACTACTTCATTTGATGGCTCAACATCTGCTGAAGTAGTTGCAAAAGATTTCACCACCCCTTTATGCTTGTAGTCTGGCTGCTTTCCCTCAGTTGAGTTCTTCACTAGACACTCATTTGCATAATGACCCATTTCATTACACTTAAAACATCTTACTGCTGACTTTTCATTGCCTTCTTGATCATCTTCCTTACAGTTACGAGCAATATGACCTGACTTACCACACCGAAAGCACTTTCCAGAAACATACCTTTGAATTCATCCGAGTGAAGATCATCAATCTCATCACTATCCCTGATATTTTTCACCATCGACAACCACTGATCGGCTTCACCTTTAAAACGGTAAATAGGAAGACTAACCTTTTGATGTTTTGAACACCCCATGACATCAAAAATCTTATCCAGTTCTTTAATCCACCCTTCAGCTTGCATGGGGTCAGATGATCCTCTGAATGATGGGTGATGTTGCCTCATGAAATGTTCCACCACTAACATATTCCTTTGCGGTTGATCTGGATAACCTCGTGCATGGATACCACCACCATTTATAGCTTGAGTCAACTGTGTCATCACTCCAACAAACTGTTTAGTTCCGATCCCGACCATCTCAGGTTGCTGATTTGGAAGGTTTTCTTCATCCTGATGTCGCCCCAATATAGCTTCATTGTTTCCTCTGCGGAAAACCATTCTGAACATAGAAATATCTTAGGCAAAGCAACATGGTAATCTTTAAATGCTATATCATTTCAGTTATACCATAAATTAAATTATAATTTAACAATTTTCTAACTACTAAAGTTGTCTAAACCGACCTCTGATACCAACTATAAGGCCTCTACCTTAAACATTACTTAATATTGAATTAAATTAATAATTCACATTGAGGATCATTTCAGGTTTAGAGATTTAGAGAATTAGAACATAAATATTACATCTCAAAAGATTATAAAGTAGACACTTTTACTAAGTTTACATAGAATAAAGAAACTCTTAAAAATAAACATGTATAGTTCCATGTTTTATATAGCATGACTTTCCCTTGATCCCATCCTTGACCGTATTCCACATTAAGTCCTGTGAAAAACATTTCAAAAAAACTTCGGGTGAGCATAAAAAGCTCAGTAAGGGATACACAAAGAATGAAAACTGTTAATTTATCAAAACAACAAGTAAACCATGTATACTTTATCAAAGTAATACATTTCACCTTTATGAAGTAGTAAAAACTCTTCACTGAATAAAAGATAACTACTTACCCTTTTGTAACCAAATGATTACCATAAAACCCATATAAAGATCACATAACATATAAAGGTAACTTGGGACATAAACATACTTAAATGGAATAAACATACGGTCGACTTCCACACATATCACTTAATGGAATAGCCATACAGCCGACTTCCATACCCAATGCATTGGAGGTTATAACGTAACCACCATCCTGGTATTCACAGCACCACCCGTCATATGGTTCATCACGTAACCACCCAGCAAAATATCCAAGTACCATTATAAAATCATAAGACATAAAACAAATATAATGGAAAGAAAACATTTCCACACTTTGATCACAATATATCACATAAATATATTGACATAAAACATCCATTATAAAAACCATTTTCAATACCAAAATACATAAAAGAGTATATGGTATTTATTTCATTTTAAAAACATTACGGCTTGTTGAGGAAGCCAAATACCAAATAATACTCGCGGCGACGGAAATGGTCGTTGTCACCATGTACGTTAAAAGAAACATTACTTTTTTTCATTTCGTAAAACGCTTAGTAGAAAAAGATTCATTTTTTATAAAATTAAAAGTCAAAGGGGTTTATACACCGTATAAAAGAAAGTTTTGTATAAAACGAAATATGCCTCAATGAAAGGAGATTGAGACGAAGTCCATTACCTCGGGTCCGACTTGACTCGATCGTTCTTTAACGTCCTGAATAATAAACTTGAGTTAATTTTGACTTGCTTAAGAACATTTTTCAAGTTCATTATTACTTTTATATAACTTATTACCATGTTCTAAACAATATGTAATCATTTAAGTTAATAATGTTTGTTTTGTCGATATTTGGTTCTTAAGTCGAAAGTGGACTTCTTACAATTACATGTTGTTCGTGTGGTCAAGGGTTCATTATATCCAGAATGATATTCATGATTTTTATATCATATATATCATATATATCCATAATATAAATGTATTTATAATATTACATAATCATTTAGAGGTATGAAATGAAATGCACCGTTCATGGAGACGGTAAGCCGTACGTACTCATGAACGCTACTTTCATTTCTTTGTCATATTAATGGAATTAAAACTAACTGAGAGGTATGTATATTTTAATTACATAATTATATTCATCATTTATATGTAACATAAATCATATATAATAACTTTAAATCCATCCTTTATATGTCCCACATATGGCATTAATGTATCAAATCACTTTGAGGGGACGGTAGTCCGCACTTCCTAAAATGAAGATATCGCGTATACCCATAATGGAAGCCATAAAGGTGTGACATAAATGAAAAATAAAGAAGCTTAAGGATTACATAAACATATTATATATCATATATAAATATATTGACATCTTAAGGGCCACCTTTGAAGGTGTTGGAAGAATATTGAACAATCATCGTTTCATGAGGCAGAAATTCGCCATCCACAAAAACAATATGTTCTTTAACCATTAGATGTAGGTGTGTGTAAGTGTAGCTAGAATTATTCTTATAAAAACATCCTAGTATATTTAATATACTTTATTTTATATAAAAGAAATGAATAAAAAAAGTTTAGGGGGTTGGAGAAGAAAAACAAAACAAAAGAACACAAGAGAAAACACTACCTTTAAATCGGATAACTCTTTTTGATTTGAGCTCAAAGGCTTCCTTGGGAAGAATTCTTCCCAATGTGTGGCTTCAAGGAGTAGGATAGGGATGTGGAGAGACAAAATGGGAAGGTTTTGGCCGAGCCAAAGGCTTTGGAAGTGTCGGTAAGTTGGTAGAGTTGGGGGCCTTTTATAAGAGGAGAAAAGGGGCACTCTTGGAAAGTAAAGAAATGTTACTTTATTTTAAAATGTGTTTAGGATTTAAAAGGTCCCACATAGATATTATTCGAGGATAAGGTGATAAGAGTTATAAATATACCCATAAAATATGTTTTTGACAAGTTTAGGTCTTAGATTTTACATTATCTTTTCATTTTATTTAAATAGTTAAATAATGAGGTAATCGCTGCATCATCATGGTGTCATAAATAATTTAATTTATTTAATGTATAAAAATTATAAAAAATATATCATGATGTAGGAAATATTTTTATCTTTCTAATGAATATTTATAGTCAAAAATATGACATGTATAACCCCATTTAATAATTGTTTTAGTAAAACATATCATGTTTGTGACATTTTAATTTTAACTTTAAATAAAAGTCATTAATGTCATTATCTTACCCAAGTGGCTCCATGGGGTCCCCAAAATCGACCCATGGGTTTTCTTGGTCGGCAATGACACATCCAATAAGGGTTGGACATGTGTCTAGGTCATTTCATATTATTAAAACATTATTTTTACCATAAACTACACTAATTACCTCTAATCGCGATTAAAAACTTAAAAGTTACTATTCACCAAAAAATTATTTTAATCCCATTGAACCAAATTTTAATTCCTAATGAAAACCATGTATGTTGGATTTTTGAAATTCAAAACACAGAGGTGGTAAAATTTCATTTAAACGAAAAATCAGTTTTTTAAGTACCACTTAGTGGTTTCACTATTCATCAAAAATTGATGTTTTTCAGAAAATTACCAAAACTTCATCCCAAGCTATATTTGATATTCCGAATTCAAAAATGATTGTTATTTCAAAAATTTAAAAACATATAAGTTACATTAATTAATTTAATAATTAATTCCTACTATCATAGCAAATATCGTGTTTTTATGAAACAATAAATATCAAAAGATTGACACTAGTTTAAGTCCAATTTCAAGGTGAAATTAATTCCAACGACCACTATTGGATTAAATGGTAATAATATATTCTAATTTAACTTTAAAAACAATTCAAAATATAATCTAATCATATAAATAAATTAGATTAAAAATAGGTTTTGAATTAAAATACAACATTTTCACTATTCATTAAAAAAATGAACTTTTTCGGAAAAATACCAAAAATTTACCCAAAGTAAATTTCAATGTCCCAATAATAAAGAATAAGTTTATTTTGACAAAGAGAGATTATAAAATTTTCTAAAGTTTGATTGAAATAAGTTTTTCCACCAAAAGGCAGTAAAACAATCTTTTAAAAATACTAGTGTATTCCATGCTTAAGATTGGATTTATTCTTGTTTTAAGCCTCTAAAAAACTATCTAATTCATAAATAGATAAAGTTAACTATATCTATTATTCATTACTTACTTGGGATGTTACATCCTTCCACCCTTTATAAAATTGCGTCCCCGTAATTTATTTACTTATCGAATAAGTGGGGGTATTTAGCCCTCATTGCATTTTTAGATTACCACGTTGCCTCTTCAACCATATGTTTTTTCCAAAAAACCTTTACCTGGTGAATTACCTTATTTCGCAACACTTGCTCTCTTCGGTCAAGAATCTGGACTGGTTGTTCTTCATAAGAGAGATTCTCTTCCAACTGAACTACCTCTGGGCTGAAAACATGAGATGGATCTGGCATATACTTTATCAACATCGAAACAAGAAAAACATTGTGTACCTGAGATAAAATTGGAGGTAAAGACACTCGGTATGCAACTGATCCAACTCTCTCCAGAATTTCATATGGTCCAATGAACCTTGGACTCATCTTTCCTTTCTTACCAAATCACATCACACTTTTCCATGACGAAAGCTTGAGAAAAACATGATCACCTACCTCAAAAGATAGATCCTTCCTCCATTTAACTGCATAACTTTTCTGTTTGCTCTGAGCTATTCTCATGTGTTTCTGAATCAACTAAACTTTTTCTACCATCTCTTCTACCAATTCTGGTCCCATCAGCTTCCTTTCACCCACTTCATCCCAAAAAGGTGGAGTTTGACACCGCTTCCCATATAATGCCTCAAACGGTGCCATCTGTATACTGGAATGAAAAATGTTATTATAAAAAAACTCAACAAAAGAAAGATGTTGGTACCAAATTCCCTAATAATCCATCGAACAAGCTCGTAAAATATCCTCCAAAGTCTGTATTGTTTGTTCTGACTGCCCATCTAATTGTGGATGAAAAGCTGTACAAAAATTTAATTCAGTACCCAACGGCTTCTGAAGGCCTTTCCAAAAGTTAGAAGTAAACCTGGGATAACGATCAGATACAATGGAGAGGTGAACTCCATGAAACCTGAATATCTCTTTAAGATACAAACGGGATAGTTGATTTAGGGAAAATGTATCTCGTATGGAAAGGAAATAAGCAGATTTAGTTAATCGATCAAAAATAAACCAGATTTCATTATTACCTCAAGATGTCTCCGGTAATCCCACAAAAAAGTCAATGGATATGTTTTCCTATTTCCACTCTAGCACTGGTAAAGGATGAAGCATCCCTTTTGTTAACTGATGCTCTACTTTAACCTACTGAAAAGTCAAACACTTCACAGTAAAATCAGCAATATCTCTTTTCATTCCATCCCACCAGTAATACTCCCACAGATCTCTGTACATCTTAGTACTTCCAGGATTAACTGAAAACTGGGAACTACGAGCCTCACATAACAACTCATTCTTCAATTGTGAATCACCAAGCACACATAATCTCTTCCCAAACCTCAAAACACAATCATTATCAATGTTGAAGTTAGGAAACTTACCCTTCTGAACCAGCTCTACCTTTTTTTGTAACTCACTATCTTCCCTCTATGCTGTCTTAATTCTGTCTGATAGGGATGATCTCAATGATACCTAAAACAAAACAGAAGAACTTCCTTCACCAACAACTTCTATGCCAAAGTTCATCAAATCAAAAACCAAAGGATCTCGTTCCAAACATAGCATGGTTAATGAAGCATTACTTTTTCAACTCAAAGCATCACCCAGTTTATTTGATTTTCCCAGATGGTAATGAATTGTACAATCATAATCCTTGATTAATTATAGCCATCTCCTCTGTCTCATGTTCAAATATTTCTGAGTGAATATATACTTTAAACTTTTGTGATCAGTATATATTTCACACTTTACTCCATACAAATGATGCCTCCAAATTTTTAGAGCAAAAACAACAGCAGCTAATTCCAATTCATGTGTAGGGTAATTTACCTCACGAGTTTCCAACTGAAGTGAATCATATGCAATTAACTGATCATTCTTCATAAGAACACAACAAAGTCCCTTCAAAGGAGCATAATTGTAGATAAAAAACTCACCATTCCTGGAAGGAAGTGCCAAAACTAGAGCATTCACCAATCTTCTTTTCAAATCTTGAAAACAATCATCACATTCTTTTGTCCAGATAAACTTAACACCCTTCCGAGTTAGCTTAGTCATTGGACTAGATAATCATGAAAAGTTTTCAAGAAACCTTCAGTAGTAACTAGCCAAACCAAGAAAACTACGGATCTCGGTTACATTTGTGGGTCTTTCCCATTCTTCAACAACTTTAGTTTTAGCAGGATCAACAGTTATGCCATCTTTTGAAACAATGTGACCAAGGAAAGAAATTTGTTGTAACCAAAACTCACACTTGCTTAATTTTTCATACAGTTTCTTTTCTTTTAAGGTTTTCAAAATAACCCTTAAATGAATTCCATGATCCACTTTACTTTTATAAAACACCAAAATCACATCAATGAAAACAACCACAAACTTATCCAAGAACTCATGAAAAATTCTATTCATAAGGTCCATGAATACAGCAGGTTCATTGGTTAACCCAAAAGGCATAACTAAAAATTAATAATGGCTATATCTTGTACGGAACGCAGTCTTCGGAATGTCTGCTTCATTTACTTTCAACTGATGGTACCCCGACCTCAAGTCAATCTTTGAAAAATACTGAGCTCCCTGGAGCTGATCAAACAAATCATCGATATGAGGCAAAGGATACTTTTTCTTAACAGTGATATTATTCAAGGCTCTATAATCAATGAAAAGTCTCATTGATCCATCTTTCTTTTTAACAAACAAGATAGGAGAACCCCATGGCGATGTGCTAGATCAAATGAAACCTTTATCTAATAACTCCTACAATTGCTTCTTTAACTCTGAAAGTTCAACTTGATCCATTCGATAAGGGGGTTTTGAAATTGGCTTAGAATCAGGAACTAAGTCAATAGTAAATTCAACTTCCTGATCATGAATAATACTAGGCAAGTCATCAGAAAAAACATCAAGATACTAATTTACCACTGACACATTGTTAATCTGAACAGTTCCTTTATTTTCAAATATATGTGCAAGGTAACATTCATTTCCATCTTTTACTAGTTTCTCAACTTCCTGATATGTTATCAAAATCAAGGGTTCATTCTTGTACACAAACTGAAAATCTTTCTGAAAAGAAACCGTTTTAGCTCTCCAGTCAATCTTAGCATGATAAACAGAAAGCCAATCCATGCCCAAAATAACATCAAACTCTACTAGAGAAAAAACAATAAGGTTTTCTGGTAGATTCTTTCTGCACACAAGTATATGAAGGTTCTTATAATTCCTTTTTGTCTCAACGTTCCCTCTGGGTGTTTTTACCATAAGTTCAGGATTCATATCTTGAGATGGAATTTTCAATTTACTAGAAAACTTCTCAGAAATGAAAGAATGTGTAGACCCTGAATCAAACAACACATTGGCATAATCGGAACAAACAAACAGTTTAACTAATACTACCTCATTCGATGGCCCAACATCTGCTGAAGTAGTTGTAAAGGATTTCACCACCCCTTTCTACTTGTAGTCTGGCTACTTTCCATCAGTTGAGTTCTTCATTAGAAACTCGTTTTCATAATGACCCATTTCATTACACTTAAAAAATCTTACCGCTGACTTTTCATTGCATGCTTGATCATCTTCCTTACAGTTATGAGAAATATGAAATGACTTACCACACCGAAATCACTTTCCAGACTTGGATAAACATTCTCTAGGATGCATTTTACCACACTTCTCACAGGATGGATATTTGGTTTTCTTACCTCCTTTTTTATTTGATGAATTTGTCCCCTTTTCCTGCCAACTGGACCTCTTATTCTGTCGTTTGTCAAAGAACACCTCATCATCGTAAAATTACATTTCCCCCTTCTCCGCACATCGAACAAGTTTTTCATAACTTTTGAACTCACAAGAAGCTAAAGCCCTTCGATACTTTGGCTTTAACAATGAGTAAAAATGGATTATTTTAATATCAAGATCTCGTATGATGTTTGGAGCTTTCCCTGACAATCGAGTGAACTTTTCTTCATAAGCAGCCACTGACTCATCCTCTTGCCTCAATTCTAGGAACTGTTTCTCCATCCTAAGACGAACCACCTTAAGAAAATATTTCTCAAGAAAAATACCTTTGAATTCTTCCTAGTGAAGATCATCAATCTCATCACTATCCTTGATATTTTTCACCATCGAGAAGCACTGATCAGCTTCACCTTCAAAAAGGTAAACAACAAGACTAACCTTTTGATGTTCTGAACACCCCATGACATCAAAAATCTTCTCCAGTGCTTTAATCCACCCTTCAGATTGCACGTGGTCAGATGATCCTATGAATGATGGGGGATGTTTCCTCATGAAATGTTCCACCACTGACATGTTCCTCTGCGGTTGATCTGGCTGATCTTTTGCATGGATACCACCACCATTTATAGCCTGAGTCAATTGTGCCATCACTGCAACAAAGTATTTAGTTCCGATCCTGACCATCCCAGGTTTCTGATTTGGAAGGTTGTCTTCCTCCTGATGTCTCCCCAACATAGCTGCTTTGTTTCATCTGCGTAAAAACATTCTGAACAGAGAAATATCTTAGGCGAAGAAACTTGGTAATATTTAAATGCTATATCATTTCAGTCATACCATAAATTAACTTATAATTTAACAATTTTCTGACTCCTAAAGTTGTCTAAACCGACCTCCGATACCAACTATAAGGCCCCAGCCTTAAACCTTACTTAATATTGAATTAAATGAATAATTCACATTGAGGATCTTTTCAGGTTTAGAGTTTTTGAGAATTAGAACATAACTATTACATCTCAAAAGATTACAAAGTAGACATCTATACTAAGTTTCCATAGAATAAAAACAATCTTAAAAAGAAACATGTCTAGTTCCATGTTTTATATAGAATGACTTTCCCTTGATACCATCCTTGACCCTATTCCACATTAAGTCCTGTGAAAAACATTTCAAAAAAACATGGGGTGAGCATAAAAAGCTCAGTAAGGGACACACAAATAATGAAAACTGTTAGTTTATCAAAACAACAACTAAACCATGTATACTTTATCAAAGTAATACTTTTCAACTTTATGAAGTAGTAAAAACTCTTCACTGAATAAAAGATCAATACTTACCCTTTTGTAACCAAAAGATTACCATAAAACCCATATAAAGATCACATAACATATAAAGGTAACTTGGGACATAAACATACTTAAATGGAATAACCATACGGTCGACTTCCACACATATCACTTATTGGAATAGCCATACGACCGACTTCCATACCCAATGCATTGGAGGTTATAATGTAACCACTCATCCTGGTATTCATGACACCACTCGTCACATGGTTCATCACGCAACCACCCGTCAAATGTCCAAGTACCATTATAAAATCATAAGACATAAAACAAATATAATGTAAAGAAAACATTTCCACACTTTGATCACAATATATCACATAAATATATTGACATAAAAAATCCATTATAAAAACCATTTTCAATACCAAAATACATAAAAGAGTACATGGTATTTATTTCATTTTAAAAACATTACGTCTTGTTGAGGAAGCCAAAGACCAAATAATACTCGCGGCGGTGGAAAAGGTCATTGTCACCACGTACGTTAAAGGAAACATTCCGTTTTGTGGTTTTGTAAAACGCATCATAGAAAAATATTCCTTTTGTAAAAAATTAAAAGTCAAAGGGGTTTATACACCATATAAAATAAAGTTGGGTATAAAATGAAATATGTCTCAATGAATGAATATTGAGACGAAGTCCCTTACCTCGGGTCCGACTTGACTCGATCATTCATTAACGTCCTGAATAATAATCTTGAGTTAATTTTGACTTGCTTAATAACCTTTTTCAAGTTCATTATTACTTTTATATCACTTATTACCATGTTCTAAACATTATGTAATCTTTTAAGTTAATAATTTTTGTTTTGTCGATATTTGGTTCTTAAGTCGAAAGTGGACTTCTTACAATTACACGTTGTTCGTGTGGTCAAAGGTTCATTATATCCAGAATGATATTCATGATTTAGATATCATATATATCATATATATACAACATATACATGTATTTATAATATTATATAATCATTTAGAGGTATGAAATGAGATGCACCGTTCATGGAGACGGTAAGCCGTACATACGTATGAACGCTACTTTCATTTCTATGTCATATTAATGGAATTAAAACTAAATGAGAGGTATGTATATTTTAATTCCAGAATTATATTCATCATTTAGATGTAACATAAATCATATATAATAACTTTAAATCCATCCTTTATACGTCCCACATATGGAATTAACGAATCAAATCACTTTGAGGGGGCAGTAGTCCGCACTTCCTAAAATGAAAATATCGCGTATACCCATAATGGAAGCCACAAAGGTGTTCCATAAATGAAAAATACCGAAGATTAAGGAATAAATAAACATATTATATATCATATATAAATAAAGTTACATCTTAATGGCCACCTTTGAAGGTGTTGGAATAATATTGAACAATCATCGTTTCATGAGACCGAAATTCGCCATCCACAGAAACAGTATGTTATTTAACCATTAGATGTAGGTGTGTGTAAGTGTAACTAGAATTATTCTTATAAAAAATCCTATTATATTTAAGATATTGGAGTTGTTACAAAATAAATGAATAAAAAGAGTTTAGGGGGTTGGATAAGAAAAATAAAACAAAAGAACACAAGATAAAACACTACCTTTAAATCGGGTAACTCTTTTTGATTTGAGCTCAAAGGATTCCTTGGGAAGACTTCTTCTAAATGTGAGGATTCAAGGAGTAGAAGAGGGATGTGGAGAGACAAAATGGGTAGGGGTTGGCCAAGCCAAAGTCTTTGGAAGTGTGGGTAAGGTTGTAGAGGTGGGGGCTTTTTATAAGAGGAGAGGAGGGGCACTCTTGGGAAGTAAAGAAATGTTACTTTATTTTAAAACGAGTTTCGAATTTAAAAGGTCCCACATTGAAATAATTAGATGATAAGGTGACAAGGGTTCGAAATATACCCATAAAATAGGTTTTTGACAAGTTTAGGTCTTAAATGTTACACTATATTTTCATTTTATTTAAATCGTTAAATAATGAGGTAATCGCTACATCATTATGGTGTCATAAATAATTTAATTTATTTAAAGTCTAAAAATTATAAAAAAATATCATGATGTAGAAAATATTTTTTTATTTCTAATAAATATTTATAGTCAAAAATATTACTTTTATAACCCCATTTAATAATTGTTTTAGTAAAACATCTCATGTTTGCGACTTTTTAATTTTAACTTTAAATAAAAGTCATTAATGTCATTATCTTACCCAAGTGGCTCCATGGGGTCCCCAAAATAGACCCATGGGTTTTATTGGTCGTAAATGACACATCCAATAAGGGTAGGACATGTGTCTAGGTCATTTAATAATATTAAAACATTATTTTTACCTTAAACTACACTAATTACCTCTAATCGCGATTTAAAACTTAAAAGTTACTATTCAACAAAAAATTATTTTAATCCCATTGAATCGCATTTTACTTCTTAATGACAACCATGTATGTCGGATTTTTTAAATTCAAAACATAGAGGTGGTAAATTTCATTTAAATGAAAAATCTGTTTTTTAAGTACCACTTAGTGGTTTCACTATTCATCAAAAATTGAAGTTTTTTAGAAAAATACCAAAACATCACCCTAAGCAATATTTGATATTCCGAATTAAAAAATGATTTCTATTTTACAAAATTCAATACATATAAGTTACATTAATTAATTTAATAATTAATTCCCACTGTCATAGAAAATAGCATGTTTTTATGAAACAATAAGTATCAAAAGATTGACACTAGTTTAAGTCCAATTTCAAGGTGAAATTAATTCCAACAACCACTATTGGATTAAGTGGTAAAAATATATTCTAATTTCACTTTAAAACCAATTAAAATGATAATATAAACATATAAATAAATTAGATTAAAAAGAGGTTTTGAATTAAAATACAACATTTTTTACTATTCATTAAAAAAATGAACTTTATCAGAAAAATACCAAAAATTTACCCATTGTAAATTTCAATTTCCCAATCATGAAGAATAAGTTTATTTTGACAAATATATCTTATAAAATTGTCAAAATTTTGATTTAAAAAAGGGTTTCCACCAAAAGGCAGTAAAACAATCTTTTAAAAATACTAGTGTATTACATGCTTAAGATTGGATTTATTCTCGTTTTAAGCCTATAAAACACTATCTAATTCATAAATAGATAAAGATAACAATATCTATTATTCATTACTTGCTTGGTATGTTACATCCTTCCCCCCTTTAGAAAATTGCGTCCCCACAATTTATTTACTTATCGAATAAGTGGGGGTATTTAGCCCACATTACATTTTCGGATTCCCACGTTGCCTCTTCAACCATATGGTTTTTCCACAAAACTTTTACCAGGTGAATTACCTTATTTCACAACACTTTCTATATTCGGTCAAGAATCTGGACTTGTTATTCTTCATAAGAGAGATTCTCTTCCAACTGAACTACCTCTGGGCTCAAAACATGATATGGATCTGGCATATACTTTCTCAACATCGAAACATGAAAAACATTGTGTACCTGAGATAAACTTGGAGGTAAAGCCACTCGGTATGAAACTGATCCAACTCTCTCCAGAATTTCATATGGTCCAATGAACCTTGGACTCAGCTTTCCTTTCTTACCAAATCGCATCACACTTTTCCATGGAGAAACCTTGAGAAAAAAATGATCACCTACCTTGAAAGATAGATCCTTCCTCTGGTTATCCGCATAACTTTTCTGTCTGCTCTGAGCTGTTCTCATGTGTTTGTGAATCAACTAAACTTTTTCTACCATCTCTTCTACCAATTCTGGTCCAATCAGCTTCCTTTCACCCACTTCATCCCAAAAAGCTGGAGTTCGACACCGCTTCCCATATAATGTCTCAAACGGTGCCATCTGTATACTGGAATGAAAACTGTTATTATAAGAAAACTCAACCAAAGAAAGATGTTGGTCCCAAAATCATTGATAACCCATCGAAAAATCTTGTAGCATATCCTCCAAGGTCTGTATTGTTCGTTCTGACTGTCCATCTGATTGCGGATGAAAAGCTGTACTAAAATTTAATTCAGTACCCAACGACTTTTAAAGTCCTTTCCAAAAGTTAGAAGTCAACCTGAGATCACGATCAGATACAATGGAGAGGTGAACTCCATGAAACCTGACTATCTCTTTAAGATACAAATGGGAAAGTTGATCTAGGGAAAAAGTATCTCGTATGGCAAGGAAATGAGCAGATTTAGTTAATCGATCAACAATAACCCAGATTGCATTATTACCTCGAGATGTCTTCAGAAATCCCACAACAAAGTCCATGGATATGTTTTCCCATTTCCACTCTGGCACTGGTAAAGGCTGAAGCATCCCTTTCGGTAACTTCAACTCTGCTTTAACCTACTGACAAGTCAAACACTTCATAGTAAAATCAGCAATATCTCTTTTCATTCCATCCCACCAGTAATACTCCCACAGATCTCTGTACATCTTAGTACTTCTAGGATGAACTGAAAATGGGGAACTATGAGCCTCACATAACAACTCATTCTTCAACTGTGAATCAATAGGCACACATAACCACTTCCCAAACCTAAAAACACAATCATTATCAATGTTGAATTCAGGAAGGATACCCTTCTGAACCAGCTCTACCTTTTTCTACAACTCACTGTATTCCCTCTATGCTTGCTTAATTCTGTCTTATAGGGATGATCTAACTAATACCTGAAACAAAACAGAATAACTTCCTGCACCAACAACTTCTATGCCAAAGTTCATCAAATCAAAAACCAAAGGATCTCATTCCAAACATAGCATGGTTAATGAAGCATTACTTTTTCGACTCAAAGCATCGACCACTTTATTTTCTTTTCCCAGATGGTAATGAATTGTACAATCATAATCCATGATTAATTCTAGATATATCCTCTCTCTCATGTTCAAATCTTTCTGAGTGAATATATACTTTAAACTTTTTTGATCATTATATATTTCACACTTTACTCCATACAAATGATGCCTCCAAATTTTTAGATAAAAAACAACAACAGCTAATTCCAAGTCATGTGTAGGGTAATTTACCTCATGAGTTTTCAACTGATGTGAAGCATATGCAATTACCTGATCATTCTGCATAAGAACACAACCAAGTCCCTTCAACGAAGCATCATTGTAGATAACAAACTCACCATTCCTGGAAGTAAGTGCCAAAACTAGAGCATTAACCAATCTTCTTTTCAAACCCTGCAAACAATCATCACATTCTTTTGTCCAGATAAACTTAACACCCTTCCGAGTTAGATTTGTCATTGGACTAGATAATCGTGAAAAATTTTCAACAAAACTTCAGTAGTAACCTGCCAAACCAAGAAAACTAAAAATCTCAATTACATTTGTGGGTCTTGGCCATTCTTAAACAACTTTTGTTTTAGCAGGATCAAAAGTTATTCCATCTTTTGAAACAATGTGACCAAGGAAAGAAATTTGTTGTAACCAAAACTCACACTTTCTGAATTTTCCATACAGTTTCTTTTCTTTTAAGGTTTTCAAAATAACCCTTAAATGACTTTCATGTTCCTCTTTACTTTTAGAAAACACCAAAATATCATCAATGAAAACAACCACAAACTTATCCAAGAACTCATGGAAAATTATATTCATAAGGTCCATGAATACAGCAGGTACATTGGTTAACCCAAAAGGAATAACTACATATTCATAATGGACATATCTTGTATGGAACGTAGTCTTCGGAACGTCTGCTTCTTCTACTTTCAACTGATGGTACCCCAACCTCAAGTCAATCTTCGAAAAATACTGAGCTCCCTGGTGCTGATCAAACAAATCATCGATATGAGGGAAAGGATACTTGTTCTTAATAGTGATATTATTCAAGGCTCTATAATCAATGCAAAGTCTCATTGAGCCATATTTATTTTTAACAAACAAGACAGGAGAACCCCATGGCGATGTGCTAGGTCGAATGAAACCTTTTTCTAATAACTCCTGCAATTACTTATTTAAATCTAAAAGATAAACTTGAGCCATTCGATAAGGGGTTTTTAAAATTGGCTTAGAATCAAGAACTAAGTCAACAGTAAATTCAACTTCTCGATCATGAATAATACCGGGAAACTCATCAGTAAAAACATCAAGATACTCATTTACCACTAACACATCATTAATTTGAACAGTTCCTTTATTTTCAACAATATGTGCAAGGTAACATTCATTTCCATCTTTTACTAGTTTCTCAACTTCCTGATATGTTATCAAAATCAAGGGTTCATTCTTGTACACAAACTGAAAATATTTCTGAAAAGAAACCATTTTAGCTTTGCAGTCAATCTTAGCATGATAAACAGAGAGCCAATCCATGCCCAAAATAACATCAAACACTACTAGAGGAAAAACAATAAGGTTTGCTGGTAGATTCTTTCCGCACACAAGGATATGAAGGTTTTTCTAATTCCATTTTGTCTCAACGTTCCCTCTGGGTGTTTTTACCATAAGTTCTGGATTCATATCTTGAGATGGAATTTTCAATTTACTAGAAAAATTCTCAGAAATGATAGAATGTGTAGACCCTGAATCAAACAACACATTGGAATAATATGAACAAACAAACAGTGTACCTGATACTACTTCATTCGATGGCCCAACATCTGCTGAAGTAGTTGCAAAGGATTTCACCACCCCTTTCTTCTTGTAGTCTGGCTGCTTTCCCTCAGTTGAGTTCTTCATTAGACACTCATTTTCATAATTACCCATTTAATTACACTTAAAACATCTTACCGCTGACTTTTCATTGCCTGTTTGATCATATTCCTTACAGTTACGAGCAATATGACCTTACTTACCACATTGAATGCACATTCCAGACTTGGATAAACATTCTCCATGATGCATTTTACCACAATTCTCATAGGATGGATATTTGGTTTTCTTACCTCCTTGCTTCTTTGATGAATTCTTCCCCTTTTTCTGCCAACTGGACCTCTTATTCTGTCATTTGTCAAAGAACTCCTGATCATCGGAAAATTCCATTTCCACCTTCTCCGCACATCAAACATGATTTTCATAACTTTTGAACTCACGAGAAGCTAAATCCCTTCAATACTTTGGATTTAACCCTGAGTAAAAATGGTTTATTTTACTATCAAGATCTCGTATGAAGTTTGGAGCATACCTTGCCAATCGAGTGAACTTTTCTTCATAAGAAACCACTGAGTCATCCTCCGGCCTCATTTATAGGAACTATTTTTCCATCCTAAGACGAACCACCTTAGGAAAATATTTATCAAGAAACATACCTTTGAATTCGTCCCAGTGAGGATCATCAATCTCATCACTATCCCTGATATTTTTCACCATCGACCACCACTGATCAGCTTCACCTTAAAAACGGTAAACAACAACACTAACCTTTTAATGTTATGAACACCCCATGACATCAAAAATCTTATCCAGTGCTTTAATCCACCCTTCAGCTTGCACGGGGTCAGATGATCCTCTGAATGATGGGGGATGTTGCCTCATGAAATGTTCCACCACTGACATGTTCTTCTGCGGTTGATCTGGTTGATCTCATGCAAGGATACCACCACCATTTATAGACTGAGTCAACTATGCCATCACTACAACAAACAGTTTAGTTCCGATCCCGACCATCTCAGGTTGCTGATTTGGAAGGTTTTCTTCCTCCTGATGTCGCCCCAACATAGCTGCTTTGTTTCCTCTGCGGAAAACCATTCTGAACACAGAAATATCTTAGTAGAAGCAACATGGTAGTCTTTAAATGCTATATCATTTCAGTCATACGATAAATTAACTTATAATTTAACAATTTTCTAACTCCTAATGTTGTCTAAACCGACCTCTGATACCAACTATAAGGCCCCGACCTTAAACCATACTTAATATTGAATTAAATGAATAATTCACATTGAGGATATTTTCAAGTTTAGAGTTTTAGAGAATTAGAACATAACTATTACATCTCAAAATATTACAAAGTATACACTTCTACTAAGTTTCCATAGAATAAATAAACTCTTAAAAAGAAACATGTCTAGTTCCATGTATTATATATCATGACTTTCGCTTGATCCCATCCTTGACCCTATTCCACATTAAGTCCTGTGAAAAACATTTAAAAAAACATGGGGTGAGCATAAAAATCTCAGTAAGGGATACACAAATAATGAAAACTGTTAGTTTATCAAAAAAACAAGTAAACCATGTATACTTTATCAAAGTAATACTTTTCACCTTTATGGAGTAGTAAAAACTCTTCACTGAATAAAAGATCATTACTTACCCTTTTGTAAACAAAATATTACCATAAAACCTATATAAAGATCAGATAACATATAAAGGTAACTTGAGACATAAACATACTTAAATGGAATAACCATATGGTCGACTTCCACATATATCACTTAATGGAATAGCCATACGGCCAACTTCCATACCCAATTCATTGGAGGTTATAACGTAACCACCAGTCCTGGTATTCACGGCACCACCCATCATATGGTTCATCATGTAACCACCCATCAAATTTCCAAGTTCCATTATAAAATCATAAGACATAAAACAAATATAATGGAAAGAAAACATTTCCACACTTTGATCACAATATATCACATAAATATATTGACATAACAAATACATTATAAAAACCATTTTCAATACCAAAATACATAAAATGTTATATGTTATTTATTTTACTTTAAAAACATTATGGCTTGTTGAGGAAGCCAAAGACCAAATAATACTCGTGGCGGCAGAAAAGGTCGTTGTCACCGCGTACATTAAAAGAAACATTCCTTTTTGTCGTTTTGTAAAACGCTTCGTAGAAAAAGATTCCTTTTGTATAAAATTATAAGTCAAAGGGGTTTATACACTATATAAAAGAAAGTTGTGTATAAAACGAAATATGCCTCAATGAAAGGAGATTGAGACGAAGTCCCTTACCTCAGGTCCGACTTGACTCGATCGTACTTTAACGTCCTGAATAATAAACTTGAGTTAATTTCGACTTTCTTAAGAACCTTTTTCAAGTTCATTATTACTTTTATATCACTTATTACCATGTTCTAAACATTATGTAATCATTTAAGTTAATAATGTTTGTTCTGTCGATATTTGGTTCTTAAGTTGAAAGTGGACTTCTTACAATTGCATGTTGTTCATGTGGTCAAAGGTTCATTATATCCAGAATGATATTACTGATTTGGATATCATATATATCATATATATCCAGAATATACATGTATTTATAATATTACATAATCATTTAGAGGTAATAAATGAAATGCACCGTTCATGGAGACGGTAAGCCGTACGTACGCATGAATGCTACTTTCATTTCTATGTCATATTAATGGAATTAAAACTAAATGAGAGGTATGTATATTTTAATTCCAGAATTATATTCATAATTTATATGTAACACACATCATATATAATAACTTTAAATCCATCCTTTAAATGTCCCACATATGGCATTAACGAATCAAATCACTTTGAGGGGGCAGTAGTCCGCACTTCCTAAAATGAAGATATCCCATATACCCATAATGGAAGCCATAAAGGTGTTCCATAAATGAAAAATACAGAAGCTTAAGGAATAAATAAACATATTATATATTATATATAAATATAGTGACATCTTAATGGCCACCTTTGAAGGTGTTGGAAGAATATTGAACAATCATCGCTTCGTAAGGCAGAAATTCGCCATCCACAGAAACAATATGTTCTTTAACCATTAGAAGTAGGTGTGTGTAAGTGTAGCTAGAATTATTCTTATAAAAACATCCTAGTATATTGAAGATACTTGATTTGCTACAAAATAAATGAATAAAAAGAGTTTAGGGGGTTGGAGAAGCAAAATAAAACAAAAGAACACAAGAGAAAACACTACCTTTAAATCGGGTAACTCTTTTTGATTTGAGCTCAAAGGCTTCCTTGGGAAGGCTTCTGCCCAATGTGAGGTTTCAAGGAGTAGGATAGGGATTTGGAGAGACAAAATGGGCAGGGGTGGGCCTAGCCAAAGGCTTTGGAAGTGTGGGTAAGGTGGTAGAGGTGGGGGCCTTTTATAAGAGGAGACGAGGGGCACTCTTGGAAAGTAAAGAAATGTTACTTTATTTTAAAATGTGTTTCGGATTTAAAAGGTCCCACATTGATATAATTCGACGATAAGGTGATAAGTGTTCTAAATATACCGATACAATATGTCTCTGACAAGTTTAGGTCTTATATTTTACATTATCTTTTCATTTTATTTAAATCGTTAAATAATGAGGTAATAGCTGCATCATCATGGTGTCATAAATAATTTAATTTATTTAATGTCTAAAAATTATAAAAAAAATATCATGATGTAGGAAATATTTTTATCTTTCTAATTATCATTTATAGTAAAAAATATGACTTGTATAACCCCATTTAATAATTGTTATAGTAAAACATCTCATGTTTGTGACATTTTAATTTTAACTTTAAATAAAAGTCATTAATATCATTATCTTACCCAAGTGGCTCCATAGGGTCCCCAAAATCGACCCATGGGTTTTCTGGGTCAGCAATGACACATCCAATAAGGGTATGACATGTGTATAGGTCATTTCATATTATTAAAACATTATTTTTACCTTAAACTACACTAATTACCTCTAATTGCGATTAAAAACATAAAAGTTACTATTTACCAAATAATTGTTTTAATCCCATTGAACCGCATTTTACTTCTTAATGACAACCATGTATGTCGGATTTTTGAAATTCAAAACACAGAGGTGGAAAAATTTCATTTAAACGAAAAATAAGTTCTTTAAGTACCACTTAGTGGTTTCACTATTCATCAAAAATTTAAGTTTTTCAGAAAAATACCAAAACTTCACCCTAAGATATATTTGATATTACGAATTAAAAAATGATGTCTATTTCACAAAATTCAAAACATATAAGTTACATTAATTAATTTAATAATTAATTCCCACTATCATAGCAAATAGCGTATTTTTATGAAACAATAAGTATCAAAAGATTGACACTAGTTTAAGTCCAATTTCAAAGTGAAATTAATTCCAACGACCACTATTGGATTAAATGGTCAAAATATATTCTAATTTAACTTTAAAAATAATTCAAAAGATAATATAATAATATAAATAAATTAGATTAAAAAGAGGTTTTGAATTAAAATACATCATTTTTCACTATTCATTAAAAAAATGAACTTTATCGAAAAATACCAAAAATTTACCAAAAGTAAATTTCAAAGTACCAATAATAAAGAATAAGTTTATTTTGACAAATAGTGCTTATAAAATTGTCAAAAGTTTATTTAGAAAATGTTTTCCACCAAAAGGTAGTAAAACAATCTTTTAAAAATACTAGTGTATTCCATGATTAAGATTGGATTTATTCTCAATTTAAGACTCTAAAACACTATCTAATTCATAAATAGATAAAGATAACTATATATATTATTCATTACTTACTTGTGATGTTACAAAAGATGTTGTACTTCTTGTTTTATGTTGTTATGTATTGTACCTAACTCTCAAAGAAACTGTACTTCTCAATATAAAGGACTGTATTAAGTGTAACCTTATTTAATAATTCATTTACTAATGTTTAATAATGTTCCTGGTAATTATAGTTGGTATTAGAGAAAAGTTTAGCTATTTTTATGATTGAGAATAGAAAACTCTAAATGAAGCATTAGGGATAACACTATGAATAAGAAAACATCCCCAAATTTTTAAAAGTATAGAATAAGTGTTTTATTAAGAAAATACATCGCTATTGAGATACTATAACTGGATGTGGTTCTGGAACATATGTTCATAGGGGTAAAAAATCTAAAAAGGTGTCCCAATCATGTCTATTGGTATGCTTGTACACGATAACGTGCCATATTGCACACTTGGTTTGACACTCTCAGGATATATACTTCGGTAAATTCACAGGAGAATTATGGACCATTATTAATGGAAGGAAAAATTCCCATAATATTATTTTTAAGGAAATATATCTTTCATAACATACATTTAATCCAATAAATTCATAGGTTATGGAAATAAATTATATTAATATGTAATCCCATTAATGCCATTAAATTTCTAATTATGTGTTTAGTAGTCCAAAAATTGTCACACCTAAGTCTGTTTTGGATCATGTAAATGGTTAGGACCAAAATAAAAAAGTTAAATGTAGGTTTATCATCTATAGTTCTATGCATTCCAACATTTCATGAAAGTTTAGTAGACCTATTCATAAACCACCAAAAATCATAAAGGTGGAGATGTTAGAGAAAATAAAAAATGTGGAAATTATTGAATCTCAAGTATATAACTCGTCCCCTATAAAATATTTTTGGGTTGAACATCCTATAAACCCATTTTATACATCCTTTAGTGGAATTTTTTCCAATTATAGGCATTGATATTATATCCATACATAGAACCAACATAAATTGAGGTGAGAAGGAAACCACTCTACGTATTAGTAATTGACCCTCAATTTTATACTTGTGCAAGGAGGAAGATGAATATTATATAGAACCAACATATTTGAAATGGATATTTTTTACTTATGATAAATAATATCTATCTCAAATTAATGAGTCTAAGTAATGAATCATCCTCGAAGACACACCCATTTTGAGAGAATCTGATGATGTATTAAACAAGGAATTTCTTGGTCCTCCTCTACACCAAGAGGTTGAATTTTTAATTGAGCTTATACATGGGTTATTAAAAATATCCGAGACTAAATATATATTGGATTTTATAGAGCTTGTAGAGTTGATGAAACAACTATAAGTGAATCTGAATAAAGGTTCATATGCCCAACTTCTTTTCCATGGGGTGCACCAGTCCACTTCATCAAGGAGAAGGATGGGTCAATGCATCATTATATTGATTATCGTGAGGAAAACAATGTTATGATAAAGGACAAGTATCCTCTTCCGTAGATTGATAACTTTGTTGATCAGTTTTGTGGAGTACAGTACTTATCCAAGCTAGATCTATAGTTGGGATATTACCAAGTTTGGGTAAAGAATGAAGATATTCCCAAGATTTCTTTTCATACATGGTATGAGAACTATGAAAAAATAGTTACGACATTTGGGAACAATAATGGTACAAAAATATTCATGGGAATGATTAATAGAGTTTTTAGATATTATGTTGATAAACATCCTAAAATATTTATAAATTATATTCTTATATAATCTAAAATCAAGGAGGCAGATGAGAAGAATTTTTTTCAATGTGATAAAGGTCTTCCAAAACGAGAATCTTTGTGCCATGTACATAAAATTTGAGTTCAGGTTGAAGGAAGTATCATTATTGGGGAAAATTATCACAAGAAATGGGATATCTGTGGACCCTCAAAGATAGATGCAATTTAAGGATGGTCGGGCCTAGAATTCCTGACATTTATATATAGTTTCCTTCGATTATATGGATAATACCATTGATTTATGAAAAATTTATCAGGATTTTCAAACCCTATAACCAATCTATCTTGTAAGGGATTAAGGTTTTCCTATAATTTTGAATGTGAAGAATGATTCAGGGAGTTAAAGAAGAGGATTATCACTAAATCTTTTATCACACTGCACATAAGTGGAGATAATTTTGTGTTATTTAGAGATGCTTTGAAGAAGGGATTTGTCTATGTTTTAATAAATAATAAAAAAGTTATATCGTATACTTCAAGGATATTAAAAGTTCACAAAATGAACTACAAAACACATGATATAGTGTTGGAAGCACTGATCTTCACCTTGAAAATATGGAACACTTATCTCTTTGGGGAGAAGTTTGAAATATATACGGATCATAGATGCCTGAAGTGTATATACTCACAGAAAGAGTTTAATATGCACTAATTAAAATGGTTAGAGATCATCATGGAATATTAATTCTCAATGCACTAACATATTGGTATATAAAATAACGGGGATAGTTATATATGTTGAATGTATTATGAATCTTTATTAATGATGATAACTGATAAGGATCTAATATTTTTAGAAATGAAAATGATGGACCTGGGAATCATAATGGAAGTAACATCATCAATCCTTTCACAAATGATTGATCATCCATCTCTTTTGGAAAGGTTAAATGATTCTTATAAAAAAAGATGAGTAAATTTAGAAGAAGGTGGATTCCATGATAAATGGAACGTCTTCAGAGTTTAAAATTCATTGAGAAGGTTTTGTGAACTTTTGTTCAAGACTATGTGTTCCATCAAATCCTGATGTAAGGATGCAACTGTTGGATGATTCATATAGTTTATCTTTCACTAGTAACTCAATAAGTACAATGATATATCAATATCAACATGAGAATTATTGTTGGGACAATATGAAGTTGGATATCATTGAACATACATAAAATTCCCTAGTATTCCAGCAAGTTGAAGGTCAAAGTAAGAAGTCAAATGTGTTAATGCAACCATTACCCACACCAACAAGGAAATGGGAGAACATAACCATGGAAGTTGTCACTGTACATCCAAATACATACATGGGAGACAATGAGATATGTGTTGTTGTGAATTTTATTACAAAGACAACTAACATTATTACAATTAGAGAGGGATTATCATTGGATCAACTTGACAAGATATACTTCATGGATGTGGTAAGTATGCATAGTGTACCACTATCGATTTTATTCGATTGAGATATGAGATTCGCCTCAACATTATAGAAGAGTCACCAACACACTTTAATTATTGAGTTCATCTTTAGCATGAAACATCACCCTTAATAAAATGGACAATATTAGAGGGTTGTCCAGACACTTGATGAGATGTTTAGAGCCTGATGAATTGACTTCAAAGGAGGATGGGACCAACATTTTCCTCTAGTCGAGTAATCTTATAACAACAGTTTCTAATCCAGAATCGAAACATATCCTTATGGATGTATTTATGGGAAGAGGCTCATAACACCTACATGTTGGGATGATGTTGGGGAACCTAAAAGGTTAGGTCCTGAAATTGTCATGGAAATGGGGAAAATGGTTAAAACTAATCAACAATACACCAAGTCTACTCAGAGTCAAAATAAGATCTACGATTAAAATAATCAATGAGAACTTATGTTCAATATTAGAGATGTGGTATTCCCACACATATCTCCATGGAAAAAAGTGATGAGATTTTGTAAGAAGGGAAAACATAATCTGAGGTACAACTTCCCTATTGAGATCCTTGATCAGATCAAAGTGGTGGCCTATCAACTAGCACTCCCATTGAACCTATCTCAAGTAAATGATGTATTCCATGTATCCCTCTAGAGGAAGGACATATGAGACCCCTCACATAAACACAATCCTTATATGGTTTCATTGGAGAACAATATTTCCTATGAGGAGCAATTGGTGATGATCCTAGATCATAGAAAAAAAGTTCTATGAAATAATACAATCACCTTGTAAAAGAGTCATGGAGAAACCAAAAGTTTGAAGAATAAATGTGGGATATGAAAGAGGTGATGAAACTGATTTACCGTCCTCTATTTTAGTGTGGTAAAATTAAATATTTGTGACCAAATTTGTAAACGGGGGAATATTATAATGACCTAAACTTTTATAAATAAAATTTACTCTTCTTATTATATAATATGGTTATAGAAAAAATTGAAATTCATTTATTTTATTATATCCAAATGTATTTTAAATTCCCATAAGTAACTTACCCATTGATAATATAGTTTCTGAATAGTGATCACCTGAATAATATTAATATAGGTTTTTAATGAATCTAGTTGACATAGAAAAAGGTAGTGGTGGTCTAAACCAGTAAGATTATTCCATATAAAGCCCATTTGTTGGAGCTTATGTGGAAGATAGAAAATATAGTATTTTCTTATAACCAAACAAAATATGAGATCTATCAACATAAGCATGACTGAAATCATTTTTGGGTGAAATTCAAGATCATAGAGATCACGACCAAAATCAAGTTTAGTGAGACACCACATGAAAGTCCCGCCACCATGCACCTTAATCTCAGGGATTTTTCATCCATATAAAATGAAAATGTATTAATCCTATTTCAATATAAATATGTATATTATTTTTTAATAAAAAATAAACATATTTTCCTTTAATTATTTTTACTTTGTAAATGTTTTTTTTTCGATTCAGCAAAGAAGAAATTGTTTTTTGGTTAATATTGAAATTAAATTATGGAATTTAGTTTGATTAATTAATGGAAATTTTATATAAATAATATATTAATAAAATATTATTAATAAATAATTTTTATTAAAAATAAATGATCATATAATTTATATGAAGTCAAATGGAATTTTTATATGGGTTTGAAAACTGCTATTGTTAAAAAGACATCATTTTAAATAAATGTGTGTTATGATTTTAATAAAATAATGAAATATTTAAAAAAATTATTGATAAAATGAACATATTTTTTGTAATTATAACTTCAAAATTATCTAATGGTGAATATTTAATTATTTTATCAGATAGACACCTTTTTGGGTAAAAATTAAACACCATATAAATAAACTTTGTGTATTGTGACATCATAATGACCGAAAAGTGATGTAATAAATACTATAAAGGGTATCTGTGACCCAATATATGTTTTGAATTTAAAATTTTATATTATCTTTATTTAATTTATTTAATAAAGACATTATGAATCATCAAAAACCTATAATATATTTCAATGTTTTAAAATCATTTCTGTAAGAGTGTGACTCATATCCACAAAATGAAAAGAAATATTTTATATTTTAGGACATTGGAATTATAAAATAATAAAAACCAATCCCATTTTTTAGAAACCCTAGGAAAAAAATGGTATGGTTTGTGGTTTTAGATATTTTATTTTATACAGTCCCAAACCAAAATAATAAATAAATCCCCCTCACTTCCTATATAATCCCACTCAAGATCCCATTTTTATTCACTTACACTCCTTGGATCATGTCCATACTCTATATTCGATACTCTATTATCCTCCCATGGTTCCCCTAATCTCTAAAAAATCCCCTCCCAAGAATTTGGAGTCACACAATCAGGTAAGGGAACCTCACATTCCTCTCCTCCATTAAATTTAAGCACCTTCTTTGAAATTTGACTTCTTAATTGAATCTTTTTATAAGGAATTTTTTTTATAATAATTAGTTCACAATAAAATTGATGTCATTTTAATGATACATTATTTATCCCCTCTCATTTTGAACTTTATCTATGTCATTACTATACTAAAATTTTGTATGTGATTTCTCTCTTTTAATTTCAAATCCAAAAATTATATAATGTTTTGACTCTTAAATTCAGTCTTCTTATATTAGAATTTGTTCTTACATATTAAAATACTATAAATTTAATGTATAAAATATGATATCTCATGTTACCTTCACTACACTTTCCATTGTGATTTATATACACCCATTACCATGACAAAATTTAGTTAGCATTGTTTTCCATATTTAGTTTCTTCAATACTTTATGCTTTATATTTCAAAATTTATAATGTTGGGATATGATTTTACATTCCCATATTACATGATATTTTATATATATGTTATGAGAGACCCATTTCTCTGTAATCAACCATGTTTTATGAATCTTTAAGTGACATCATTATGCTACAAAAATTTTACCGCGATCTTCCATGCTAAAACAATGGTGTAATGAATAGAATACACATTTACTATCTATGGTGTTCAAAATATACACATATACTATCTTTGGGGACTTAAATATATTTATTCCGAACTCCATAATAATGGAATAAATTATGATGGTTAATGGATCCATGTTTTATAATTATGTTCCATACATAAGGAGGAGAATAAAATGAATATGATGGGTTCTTCAAAATAGTTCTCCAATGCATTTTTTAATGTTTAGTAACATGATACATCACATTGTGAAAAAGAGAGAACCTGATTCATTTATGGGACATTCTAAAAAATTATTTCATGGTTTTTTTACCTTTGAATTATGTTTATGTTTCAATGTTTTATGTTTTTCCACATTTAGAATGTTAGGATTATGATGTTATATCATATTTCATTATCATGCTTATGATCCCTACAATTTCTGTGTCCCATTGATATACCTATTTTCTGACATGTATTATATTCTTCATGTTATTCCATTTTTATCCCCTTATTGGGATTTACATCTCACCTCTTTCTTATGTTTTTCTCCATGTTATCCCCTGTGGTTTTAAACGCATGAATGTTAAGTATGTTTTCAGTAAAGATGTTGTATTTCCTATTTTATGTTTTTATGTATTGTACCTAATTCTCAAATACACTAGACTTATTGAAATTTTTGATTGTATTAAGTGTATCCTTTTTTAATTATCATATATAAATGTTTAATAAAGATAATGGATATTTTAAAAGATTATAATGAAACATAAAGGAAGTGATTTATTATTCTATTAAAGAGTTATAATTTTTCTAATATAAAAAGTAATAGGCAATGAATTGACATGTTATTTGTTAATACATCAAGATGAATGGTAGAATTTCACTTCTAAAATAATGATGAAAGTAATAATTCTCCATGAAATACATTTTAAATAAAACTTATAGAATAATGGAAAAATAATTTACTTTGTAAAACTATGAAACATGAAAATGAAATTTAAAAATTATTGGAAATGTGATTTTTTTAAATATATTAATTTTTTATTAATTTAGTGTACCAATTATATGTTATAATGTCACCCGTTTCATTTGAAAATTAATTTTTTAAATGGTTGGAAATAATTTTTTTGAGATATATTAATAAATTACCTTATAATAAATATCCAATATTATAATATAGAAAAATACACAATAGTTTTATAGATAAAACATTTTGTGGAAGATAATAATTATATCAATGATACATAAAAAATTTTAATATTTTGAAAACACCTTTATTACAAACCAACATTTAAATGATGACATTAAAAATTCCATTTGAAAAGTGGTGATGAGAAGTGAGAGGATCACATGAATTAACCTATTATTGAGTTTGAATAATGAATGGAAAAAATTATTTGAAAAGAATATATGGACATGGAAGAAAAATACTTATTCTAATGAATGAGATTTAATGTTACCCACATCAATATCTAATTTGATAAGGTATATCAACAAATTAGTTGATATTGATGATACGAGTAAAATTCTATAGAGGAAAAGTAAAATTGCCTTGGTAAAAAGGTAATGGAAGGATAAAAATTAATGCCTTTAATATAATTACCTATTAGAGAACTTATGATTAAAAGATAAATAATTTGAGTTAGGAAATCTATAAGGAATTGAGTAACATTTTAACTGAATCCCCATTAATTCAAAAGAACATGAAATCAAACATTAAGTTCTATGAAAAAATATAATTCACAACACTATATTATAAATATGAATAATACTATCCATATAAAGATACATTGGTTCAAAATTACACGTATGTGTTATGAAATAAGAATTGAGTCCAAGATTCTATTTTATGTTGCATAATATTTGTGGTAAGAATCATTTGATAGATATTTCAGAAGGAAAAATTAAAAAAACCTATAAAATAAGGATAAAATTCTATAAAAATTATTCATTAGTTATAATAAATTAAACATTAAATAATAAATTTTAATAACAAATTTTGTAACCTAATGAAATAAAATATGAGTAATAAAAAACCCTTACCTTAGTGCTTATTCTCTATGTTCATACAACAGAATTTATGAGTTATAAAATTATGTTTATTATATAAATTATATAGGTTTATATTTTTCAATGTTTTAATTTATTAGGACTATTTAGGATCTTATTATCATTTATTTATTATATAGTTTTTTTGTATAATGTTAATTTTAGGTGGTTTATTAAATTTATATGTAACTATTGTGGTATGTTGACCTTGATTAAGGTGATTTTGAATAAATTCATAATAAATAAAATTATATAGGTGTATTTAATTTATTATTATATTATTCAAAAATAAATACAGATATATGGGTTTTATACAATGAACATAGATTAGGAAAGGTGCTCTGATATGTTCGTTATAGTTGGTTATATACATTGTGATTGTTTATTATCAATATCACTTACATAATTCACAATAATATATTTTTAAAATATTAATAGTTTCAAATAATTTTTTTCCATAAATACATTTTAAGTATATCTATGTTAAGTGGTTTGGTAAACAAATTCACTTTGCTTCATGCAAATTCTAGGCCACGCATACGAATGATCTAATTTTTTTAGGGTATGAACATTAAAATATTAACACTTTAGTATAATATTTATAATGATATAATTATTTCACTTTTGTTATGGTAAGTTTTGATGAGAATTGTTAAGAATAAAATGACTTGGATTAAGTAATACTAAATTTCGTATCATGAAGGTTCTCTTGAATGTATCCTAGGATATGAATATATTATGATTTTTTATAGTGACCAGGGGATTTAGGATGTGAAATAAAAATCTCATAGATGAATTTTTTAGGTATTTGTGTAAATTTATAAGGGTATGTAAAAATTTTTGATGGTGTAATTGATCTCCTTTTATAAGTAATTAAAATGACTCTATTGTGAACACCCATTATTTTTTTACAATGGAATGACACTATTCAATGGGTGATTGTTCCAAAAGTCATAAATAATTTTTTTGGGTGAGATACCGTCTATAAATAATCATGAAATAATTTTCAAAAATATTTTATTGATGAAAGTAAACATTTAAAACATTACGTGTTCTTAATACCATTTTTTGATTTTTTAATAGAATAAAATATTATATATATATGCATGTTATTATTTTTATGTTGAACATGTCATGGATTTTTTATTTTGATGGTTTGTGTGAGAAAATCTATCAAATATAGTGGTAATTTAGAGGAAAATATATACCAATATTCTGGGATGTTACATCCCCCACAAAAGAAATTTCATCCTTGAAATATTAATTATTTGTAACTAATGAAAATGTTTTTGGTATCTAAAGATAATTTGGACTCAAGATATATATTTTATGAGATATATGAGATTTTATGATAGATAATATTTTGCAACGTATAATTTCTCTCATAATATGAATCTATTATGATTCTAAACCATTGACTATTATTATGTAAGTATTGATATGTTATAAGATATTATAGAGACGTACTTTACAAGGCATAATTTTTAATATCCTATTTTGATGAAAATATTAAAACCAAAATGATTGTGATAAAATATAATAGAATTAAAGTAAAATATCATATGAATTTTAAATAGAAATCATTCCATGTCTTCCCCATTGAAATATTTATTTAAACCTATGATACTATGTCATACATGGTTCATTATAGAAATTTTGACTTCATCATCGGTTACATTATATTGGGTTGCCTCATACTTCCAAACCAAATAATATAAAGTATATAGGATATAAATACTTTATAATGGTTTGTATGGAAAATATTATTTACTAAATAATATCCCCCATGGTGTGTCTAGACAAGTGTGAAGTCTTAGGACCAATCATCATTCACAAATGTAAATATTAAATATATAATAAAGTGAAACATTTTGGGGTGATTACCCTCAGGTGAATCTATGACACATAAACAATCAATTTTTCATGTCATTATAGGGATTTAATTTCATTGAGAACTACACAATATCGACATTACAAAATCATTAGTATGTTATCCTATACATAGGGTTATCTCTTATACATAACCATATGTTTTTAACTAATGTTCACTAATTCCAATCCCTAAAATATTAAATACTACCTCAATTATCCTAAATAAGCATCTAAAATTTTGAAATTTTTATCAACCTTAACCTATGAACTATTGAATTATCTTCCTCAAACATCAAAAAATATAATTTTATCTACAAACTTTTATGATACTGACTAAAATTACCCACTAACAAGACCATCTTAATTACATAAATTTATAGTGAATATTTTATTACAAAATATTTTTAACACCCAAATATTTTATATGTATTTCTTTCAAAAAAATCAAGTTTTTGTTAGTATATCATTATAAAATAGATATTAAATTGGATGGTATTGATATTAATAATGAATGTATTAAAAATATTTATGAAGTTTTGAATTATTGAAAATTTATTTTTTATCTCATAAAAAATAAGTAGTCAATTTCAAGTAAAGACATTTTACACATCAAATTTTTTTTCTTAATAATTTTTTTAATCCCATTTTCATATATAAAATTTATAATTAATTTCTACCATTTTTTATATATATGATTTAAGTAAATTAATAAACTTTTAGAAAATAAAATTTGAATATTAACATAGGGAGAAATTATGGATTTTTCTAAAAAAAATTATTTTTAAATGGATAATGAAAATTCCGATTTTTATAAAAATTATGTTGTATTTTCATGTAAAAACATATTATGTTTTTATTTTGATATGAAATCAACCAAATTATTCATTAATTATAAATATTAAAATTAATTTCATATGATCCATCATTATTCTATAAATTTGTTTATGTTAATTTTTGGGCATAAAAGAATGTTTTTCTAAAAAGAATTATTAGCACAATGTTTTTATCTTAAAAAATATATTTAGTCTTGAATAAATTGATTAATTAATTGTATATATTTTATATGCAATATAATATTCTATCATTATTCTTATGTTTTTGAAAATAAAAGTAATTTATGTGAATCATGTTGTATGCTTAAAAATCATTTTTCAAAAACTAGTTGTATTTATATTTGCGTGCATAAATAAAATTAATTACTACCACTAATGTAAAATTAATCAAGTAAAATGGATTAAATATTTTTATTAATAATAATTTTTATTTTTTAATAGATTTATTTTAATTATGGGTCTTAGTTAATAGTAAAAGAAGTAAATCATTGTTACGGTACTTTATGTTAAAATAAGTGTTTCCTGGAGGTTAAATCATGTGATAACTTTAGTATTTCCAAAAAAACCCAATTTGTATTTATTTTGTGAAGGTATATTAACCTTATATTATCATTCTTCCTAATAACTTTCTATTTGGATAAATTTTCCAATGAATGTGACCATACGTTGTAGAAATTTATAAGGAAATTCCATGGGTACCCATTTCATCCCATTTAAAAGGAAATATTGTATCCTCTATTATTCACACCATTTTATCCATATATATAAGAAAATAAAATCTCCAAAACTACCTGAATAATTTAATTTATTCTGGAGGTTATGGGTTTATCCTAACACTAATCCTTTAAGGCTTAATGAGTCTGCCAAAGGAGTTACCCCGAAGAAGAGGCATAGATATTAATGAAGCCATTTCAATTTTGATTCGTAATATACATACACTAAAATTGTTATATATATATATATAAATATTGTCATAAATATAATTATATATTAATATGATTGATTGAAAACCCATTTACATCTTCTTGTCATTCTAATTGGTGAAGAAATTAACACTTCTATGTACGTGTAGACTGCCGCCTTCATGTAGAAACACAATTTAATTTACTCATTCTCCATTGTTGGTTTATTATTATAATATATTGAATTTTTATTTATTATGTTTAATTTATAATAATGATAATATTTTATTTCATTAATATTTATGTTTTACTGTATCCATTCATCGAAAAATTGAAATGTCACTCATGAGTACTTATGATCAATAGTGTTCTTATAGTGATGTAATTCATTTTTCATCATTGATTTATATTAATGATAATAAATATGTATAAAAATAATATATATGGTATTTATATAATTATAAAAAATATTATATGAAGGATCCCTGATCAATGTTCAAGGAGAAAAATCATTATCCAAAACATACATAAAAAACAAAAAAAGGTAACACTCGAAATGATAATGATAATGAAATATTATTAACAAATAGGTTGTAAGATGTTATATATAAAAAATTTATTGAGTTATATGTATGATAATTGTTATATTATATATTTAAAATAAATTACCTTGTATCATACAGTGGGTATGATCACTTATGAAGAAATACATACTTGTGATAGGGGTTATATGTTACAATTTTAATTTTCCTGGAATTGTTTTTGATTAAAATTGATAATGATTATATTATATGTTGTATCTATAAAAATTATTCTGTGTTTTATTTTTATAAGGTTATTTCTTTATATTTCATTATTTCATTTCATTTTCCTCTCTCTATGTTCTCAAGAGACCAAAAACAATTCTATGGAAAACTGATAGTGTTTTTATCTTTAGTGATGAATCATTCCTTCAATGTCTATAATTTATTTAAAATATTTCATTAATGTTCATAATATTTTCTAAATATTTATTGAAATAATTTTTACCCATGTTTCAAAATCTAGAATTTTTTTACATGAATATTTGTTTCATTTTATGAATAATTTTCTTCTGAAATTTTACCAATAATGTTAATGGAATTTTTTGTTTTAATGTACATTTCATGAATAGATTCTTCAACCATAATGAAAAATATTTCCTATGAATATAAATTTATCATTTCTCTAGTTTCTTTTTAAATTAATTTTTTCCCTTCATGTTTTTTTAAATTTTTATATTCTAAAGAACTGATTCCAAATAAAAATGGTATTTTACTAAAGAAATTTTATAGTGATATATTAAAGTTATTTTTAATTAAAAAAACTTTTTGATGATTTCTAATTATGATTTAATAGTTATAAGATCCCATTTTATCACATTTATTGTTTATCTATATCGTTTATGATTATGATGGTAAAATGATCATGAAACCTATTTTCTTTTCATGGGTTATGATTTGATGGTATAATAAATGTTTTCTGATTTTGTAGCATATATATATATATATATGGTTTTAATTATGTGATGGTTTGGTCTCAAATTATATATCCCTTAATTCGGTTAAAAATTATATCTCATGATATAAGAAGGAATAGTATTGAGAGTGAACCATAGTTAACATTGGTCTTTATCCAATTGCCTATTCTTGGGAGTGAACTTCCACTAAGGAAATGATGGAATGGGAAGTGGTCTTATCCCACCATAATAGTCCTATTAGTGAACCTTGATTTAGGAAATGATTTTCTATGATTTTATGAATGCTAAAAACCTATTCCTTATTCGTATAATATGTTTTCATGTCTCATGAATGATTATTTATGTTTTCATACTCCGACATCTTATATAATTTCTTTTGAAAAATACATATACCATGATTTATAATTAAATATTTTTGACTGCTTAAGTATGATTACTATATGTCTTCATCATGTTATCATGATATTTTTTTTATCTTATGTTTTCATATGACCATACATGGATATATCTAATTTTAAAACTAATTTAGAATCTGAGCTCACAATTTTTTAATCTTCCATAGGTTTTAATGAATGGTTTAATGTCTGATATTTATAATAATTGTGCTAGTTATGAATAAATTAATTATAAATAATGTAGATATTTTATGTAATGGTTGATTACATATAAAAGTTTCAAATAACACTTAACCTATATGGTACACAGGTGTGTATTATTGTAAAATATATTGAGTATTCATCTAAAATGGTGTCATATTTAGAAAAAAAAAATTATGTTTCCCTATAGTTGGTAATAGAGTAAGGTTAGAGTAAATTTTATAAACTAATATTTTGAAACATTTTTTAGAACCCTTATGATAATCATATATATACGAGAAAAACTCAAGTGATGTTAATGAAAATAGCATGGTTTCCGTAAAAAAATATATCACTATTTGGAAACTACAATTTGATTTGTTTTTCGAACAAATGAAACTAGGGGAATAAACCTTAAATGGGTTGGTTGAGTATATGACAACTACAATTTTAGTGCTCTATGAATGATTCCTTACACCGCACTTTGTTTGAAACCCCAATATGGATATTCTTAGGTTAATACACATTTTATTTAATATCCCCTATGAATGTTTAGAATTGATAAAAACCACTAATGATCTTGTTTAAACCTATGGTTTCATAGAATGGGAAGAAGAGCTCATTAGTTTTACATTCTATAAATGATTTTCATGATTATTTTCTTATCCATGATTGTTATTAATTCTCATATTATGGTTTTTACTTGAAGTTATTGGATTCAACTATAAGGAAACATGTTAACACTAAATGTGATAGATAATACAATGATTTTCCCCCAAGAAAAAACAAATCATATGAGATATGGAATGAAAAATCTTATTTACATGTTCACCCAACATTATCAATCCACGAATTATGTTGAGCTTCTAAATGATAAAAGGATGTATGACCACATTGTTGAGTTCTCTATGAGGAAATAACCACCTTATTTTAGTAGGTTTAAAATCCAATAATTTCTAATATATAGACCATTACCAATTATAATATATTTTCCATTCTCTATTTCTTAGACCATGGACTGGATATCATAGCTAGTAATTATTTATAAGGTGAATCATATCAATGGTGGATTCTTATCAACCATATGAGGTCAAAAGAAGAAACTAACTCCATGGAGTTGATTGAGTTTATGATATTATTTTTCAATAAGTTATTTCAATTTATTATTAATATGACTATAGGTATTTAATTCCTTTAGATAAAGAATAAGGATTATGATTCCATTGGTATATATGAGGAAATTTTTATAAGACTTACGAGGTACATTTTTGGTATTATTATTGAACAAGAGTGCATGATTGATTGATTCTTTGGTGGTTAAAAACCATCTACTTTAATGATTTTATCCATAAGATAAATCATTAGCTATGAGAATTTTTTATGTTATATGAAGGTGGATATGGATGTTAGAGTCACCCATTAGTCTCATGGTTTTCAAAAAAAATATCATGTTAAAAAAATTATAATAACAAAAAATATGGACATAAGAAAATGATTTTGTTTCATTATTTTGGAATTTTTTGAAGAATAATTGAGGTAATTTTATCATTGGTACCAGTAAATTTATTATTAATCGAAAATAAGTATGTCAGGAAATAAAAAAATTATATAATAGAAAGAAGTTAGCTAATCATTCATAAACGGAGAAATCTACATAGAATGCACCACCCATACTATAATGCAATAAAGGATGGTTCATGGATGAATTATGTCTAAAAAATGGGTGTTTGAAAATTGGATGGGTCATTTGGGCCCATAATTTAAATGTTTTGTCCTTAATTATGCTTTATTTTACCTTAATAATTGTAATTAATTTAAATTACTTCCACTAATATTTTTGGTCCCAAAAGAATGTCAACAATATTATACATTATAAATTATAGAGATTCCAAATATGGAATCCATTTTTACGAATAAGGAATATGTTTTTCCAAATTCCAATCATATAAATGGTCGAAATTAATTTAAAATTAATCCCTCATGTGGTATGAAAATGAGTGGTTTTTAAATTAAAATGCTTCAAAGATTTCTATGTTTTTATAATTAATTTCAAAGTGAAAATGATTCCAATGGAAGAAATTGTATTAATTTGGTAAAAATATCAACTAATAATACTTTGAACCCAATTAAAATTATAATTATAATATATAAATAATTTAGATGAAAAAGTAGTTTTGATCTAAAATTTAGTATTTGTAACTATTTATTAAAAAAAGAAATGTTTCAGAAAAATTTCAAAAATTCACCATAACCTATTTTTTATGATTATATTTCAAATATAATGTTTATTTTTATATATTAAATCAATTATTGTGTAAAAATGTAGATATAAAACTGGTTCACCATTAAAATACTTTAAAATCGCCTTTAAAAAATATAGATTGTTGTGGGTAAAGTAGAGTTAGTTATCATCTTATGTCTATCAAAACTAATAGAATAATATAGAAAATATTTGATTGAACATATAAAATATATATTTTATAAAATAATTAATTAATTATTTTAATTATTTTAATTAATACCTCACTCCTTTAGAAGCATAAATATGAAATTATTATTTTTATATCAAATCAGTTCTTATTTACATTTCTCTTTAATTGATAACCAATGTATTCATTTAAAATTTATATAAACCCTAAATTATCATAATTTAGGTAATAATATCCATAAATTCTAAAATAAAATCTATGTTATATAATAATATTTTGAATAATAATATTTTAACAATACGTAGTCATTTGGTGAAACTCAATCTTGCATGTAATGAAAGATATCAAGGAAGGTCGCTCTTTCATGTAACACAAGATATTAATGAAGTTTGATCTTGTGTGTAATGCATGATAACATAGTGTTACCATTATTACAATCTATATCACATATTGAATTTATTTAAAATAGTAAATATAGTGTATATTATCTAGATATTATATAACCTTATGTACTTAGTGATGTGTGTCATACACACTTTCGAATAAAAATTTTTACATGAAAATTTAGGGGTATTACATTCTAACCACCTTAATTAATATATTGTTTGATATTTACTATGTTGAAATCTGACAATGTGAGAAGTGTTCATAAGACATCCTCTATAAAAGAGAAAATGGGAAGTAAAAAAGGGCTAAAAGACTACAACGTAACTGGGTCTCTATGTAGGAGAACTTCAGTTTTATATGGTGATACGTACTTGGGGGAAAAGCCTAAATATTTTTAGGTAGTGATTGATGTCATTAGTAAAAAACTGGTGAATTATAAATAGAATGTTGAGGACCTCAAATTATAAATTTGCAATGATTTTGAAGGCCACTGTTTCAAAAAAATTGATGTACTATGATTTATTTTATTTGAATATAATTTTCATAATTCTGAGGAATTATTTTACTTCTTAATAATATAAGGAAATATTCTTACTTGATAGGTTTCAATTTCATAAAAAAATCCTATTTTTTTGTTATACTTAAATATAATTTTAATTCATCCGATTAATCCCAGAAATTATATAACAATAAAAATTTTGTATGCTTGAAGTACTAAAATATTATTTTAAATGATCTTAAGGCCTATAAAAGAGTGATAAGTCTAACGATTTGTCACTAACTATATTTTGAAACTAATATTGTTAAAAGATAAATCTATAATCCTAAAACGTTATACTACTGGTTCATAATTAATATTAATTCATCAATTTGTTGAACTAAAAACAATGAAAAATTAACTTGGACGTTGAGTAGTATAGTGGCTAGCGTGAAACCCTTATCATCCTTCAGTCATGGGTTCAATAATCATGGACTTTATAGATTTTAACAGTTTTCACTAAGCTTATAGGGTTTACTTTTCTAAAAGTAGATTAATATAATTTCAAAAATAAATAAGATAGCCATCTCTGAAATAAGGATAATCACTAAATAGACTTTTATATAAGGTATTAAAAGAAACCTCAATAGATTAATACAAAATAAACTTATTTCCACGTCGTTCCTTCTATAGTGTAGGTTTTATCCATAATATCACTTATAGGATTTCCAAATTAGGATACCATATCTTAAATCTAAAACACCTTAGATTTAACCTTATATATTCATTGTCATTATCTATTAAAATTATTCATAATGTTTGGTAAAGAAAATGTGGATTATCCAAAGTAAATCTCAATAGAGTGTCAACCAAGGTCCATAGTAAGGATATTTTTCATATACTAGGTTACCTCGAGTCAGGCTTGGAACCCCTTGTTGGAGTTTTTAATCCTATGTATATCTATTCCAGAACCACATCCACATGTAGTATCCAAATTGGGATGTGTTTCTTGGATGACACAAATAATATATACCTTATCAAAATTATATTATATTATTCTAGACTTATCCTAAAACCTTACCATAGGGTTCCGTTCTGTAACATATATTTTCAAAAAACTAATTCAAAAGGATTATAATAAACATCCTATGATACTAATTGTAGTGACCAGACCCTAGATAGCCCATAACTATTGTATGTAACTATATACATTGGCATTATTACAAGGAATCAATCCTTGAAGGATCTAAAATTTTAGTAGTATTGGTAAACCATATAAATAAATGATTCTCAAATTACAAATGAATACACTAATTATTACATAATATTTATTCTTGTATATAAAAAAAATAACTTTTAGTATAACATTAATCTATTTGAAAATCATTTAATATCTTTCACTGTATGCTTCTTGGATTCCTAGGGAAGGAAGCATAATATGTGTGATCTCAAATGCTTAGTAAGGGAGGAATATAATAGAATATAAAATGAAACAAAAAAGAATATTCAATAAGGTAAGGTAAATAAATAAACACACATTTAATTAAATTATCTACATATGGAAAAATAAATATTGTATGGTAAGAAACTACAACACATTCCATTTAATCAATGAACTGAAACTGTAATGTACCCATTTATATGATGATGCGAAATCTCATGGATGAATAATAACTAAAACTAAATGAGGGAAATTATTAATTATTGGAAACCATTTTTCCAAGGTAAATGAAACCATTACAATCCAAAGACAGTTTACCTATTTAAATTTTCGCAACTAATTCACCCAATGAGACTACCGTTTCATTGAGGGGCTTTCATTAACAGATTCATAGTCCTCAGGACTTTCCTTAAACAATCCCTAACCCATGTATTTCATATCCAAAGAATTCATCATATATTGAATAAAAAATGTTCCTTATCCAATAACTATATTGAATAAGGAATGCATATTTTTAAATATTTCCCCAAATAATAAAATAATGTTTAAAGTAAACACCATATGAAAAATGATATAGAGTTTAGGAAATAGTAATATCTATGATAAATGAAATAGATAATTTAGGATAATTTCAATGTTCAATGATCACATGAGACTTGATATCCTAATGGGACTAACAAATGATTCAAGTAAGTGAATGTGAATACTATCTTTTTACCAATAAATAATAAACCATATATAAGAATAATGAGTATTATACCACTAAAAAATTCCAAGTGGTGTTCTAATAAAAAGTTTCTATTATTTATGAATATAAATACTAAAAAGTGATCTTTTAAAAAAATTCTTGAGGAAAATATCCTTTTATTTTGAAAAAACTTTTAAAAATCCTATTCTTTGATAATTACATTTGAATACATTTTCACATAAAATTAACCTTTCAAAAATGAAAAGGAAGCATCAATGAAATGATAGTGATTGAATCTATACATTCCATTAGAGGTTAAAAAATATTCCTTTAATATTGTTAAAATGTTAGAAAAATGCCTTGTTAGAAAGTGACAAGAAGAGTTATTCTGAAACATTGGTAGAATAAAAAAAGGATAAATATTTCTTTGAAAAATAATATTAAACTTTTTTTGAAACCATTTTAACAAAACATGGGTTTTTTGAAGAAAATTGGTTATCCAACTAAAGTAAAATAATTTTTTTTCTTTAAACAAACATTTTCTAAAACACCTTTTGAACCAAAGTGCAATAGCTAGAGTTTCTATGGACCTATTTTTTGATAGAATAATATAAAATTCCCATTTATATCTTGTAATAAAATATATAAAATATTCATTTTACCTGAAACACTGACTTGGAATACTTTACATGTATGACTGACTTGGGGTACATTACATGCAACATTGACTTGGTGAATAATACACACAACAATGAGTTTATATGAAAATCACTTTTTATTGTTGTAATTTAATGGAGAAAATTATAACATATACATTAAACATAGTTATATAAATATAAATATTGTCTAAAATTGTTTTATATAAATAAAAAATTGATAATGAAGGATATGATATTTGGAAATTTCCTTTTATGATTAAGAACATCGTTTTCTTGAATGAATAATGAAAGTAATTTTATAAAAAAATTGAAATTTAATTTTAAAAATAAAAATCATTTTTGAATTTAGATCTTCAAAATTATAATAGGGTGTATTTTTGTGATTTTTCTGAGAAACTTCATTTTTTTATGAATAGTGAAAAATGAAACTTTTAGTTAAAATGAATTTTTATAATTAATTATTAATAATAAATTATATTATAAAAATGTTTGAAGGTAAAATTAGAAAAAAAATTAAATTTATTAATATAATTTGATTCATTAGAATCAATTTCACTTTGAAACTAAATATAAGATCTTCAAAAACTTCTAATCATTACCCATCTTTGATACCTCATTATTTCAGCTCGTCGACATGATTAACAGTAATCTTAATTTCACAAATTCTGTTAATTGAATTTGAAGAATACTAAATAGACCATTATATTTAGTCTAATATTTATATTCTAATAAGACCATGTTAAATTTTTACCCAAATGATTAATAAAAGTGATAAAAATCAATCACCATAGTTAATGCTGAATTGATCTTAATTAGGGAAAAAACCTTCTAATTAAGGGCCCATATAACCTATAAAATTGTAAAAAACCCATTTTATTTACAAATTTATACCATAAAACTTCCATTATTATGTTTTTTTGGTTTGGTATGACTTTTTGGGGTAAGAAATGTGTACAACTAACTTTTTTCAATAAATTCCAAATGAGTCCTTTTCCTTCCCTATAAAAGGACATCACCTCTTAACATTCCTCACACCTCTCTAAGTGTTTATGTTCATCGAATATCTACCAAATTAGCCTCCCAAAATTCCCCATTTATACCTTTATGCTTCTCATTGGGTAGAATGTTTCAAAAGTATTCATTTTGACACAAACCAAATGAAGTCACCTGGTTAAGAGGTATCGTCTTCTCTCTAGATCCTTTCCTTTATTTTTATTCTTTGCCACCTAAACTATCTTTAATACAAAATGATATGAAAATACCAGTATCCTCTACATAATATATTTTTTTATGAATTGTTTTTGACCTACACAAGCACTAACCTCCATCTTATGGATGTTGAACTTACTGTTTCTATGTATGGCTAACTACTGCCTCATGATACGATGGTTATTCATTTCTCCATTATCACCATTCATGGTGGAAATTATGTTGAAAAATATATTTATATTTGTAAAATATTATATTTAAATGATATTTAATTTTCTATATTCTATTTACAACACACATATATTTACTTTCCATTTGGTGATAATACGATAACTTCGTTTGACAAAGTGTGGACTACGACCCCCTCAAAGCGATGTGACTCATTCACACAACACAAGTAATGTATGAAGGATGGTTTTAATGAACTTATATTATATATATATGTGATATATTAATTCTACAATAATAATTATATATATATATATATATATATCTATTATTTACACAATTCTTTTCAATATGATAATAAAGACGGAAACAACGTTAATGCATACATACGACTTATCGTCTCCATGAACGGTGTATTCCGTTTCAAAATTCAGTATTCTATAGATTATCATAATAAAAATATACCGTATAAAATTTATATTTATATAATGGTTTACATTCTGTAATCATGATATATGTATAAGGACCAACGATTTAATGAATTAAGATACATGCGAAAAACAAAGAGAGTATTACCCAAAGTGAAACCTTCACATAGGATCATTAACAAGAGAGTAACACATGGTCACAATAAAACCATATATGTTAATAGATATAATAATTTAAATATTTGAATTATTTATAAAAAATTATATTTATTATATAGGAAGATTATAAGAGTATATGGAGATTTCAAGACACAAGGTAAAGGGATTTCATCTCACTTTTAATTTTTGTGAGATACAAGCTATGTTCACCAATCTTTAATTTTGTGGGGTGTATGTACTGGACATGATTTTATTCTATATATATTGTAATTAAATGTATGGGTATTAATATATACATTATATTATCATTCTTTCATTGGTTTTAACTTTCAAATGATACCAAATCGGTAAAATAGTTTTTCCTCAATTTGCTTTCTTGGAGACTCATATGTTGGTATGCACCAAAACTATTTTTTGAGGTGTATATACATAAATTATATGTGTTATATCATGAATATATTTATATTAATGATATAGTATGCTTCATGTAATTTCCTTTTCTTACATGGAGAGTGTGATCCCAAGTTACAAAGTCGTAAGTGTTTATTTAGACAATCTCATCGTTTTCCATGAATGTTTATGTTTATGATTATTTTGATGAAATATTATTATTCCTCTCCAAATAATATTCATGATTTTTCTTATCCTTTATTTAATAAAGATATATTAATTTTTTGGTACCATTTTTCCACTCTTTGGTTCTCATGATAATGTTTTTACTAAAATCTGATTGTCTCTCTCTTCGGTCGGAAATATATTGTATTAAAAAAGAAATGTTTTAAAAAAGTATTCAAAAAAGATTTAAAAATTCTTTTAAAATGATCCATATATATCATTTTCATGGGAAAAATAATTTTTTTAATTTTTTTAATATTTACTTTATAAGATTTCAAATCTATTTCCAGAGAAAATGGATTTAAAAAGGTTTTATGTAATTGAAAGCATTTTTCTATGAAGAAAGGATATTTTCCTCCTAAAATATTTTTAAAAGATCATGAAAAATTATTTTTCATATAATATAACATCTATTTGTGTTACTCATGCCTTTTTGGGGAAATTATTCAATGATTCCATTTATATTCCTTCTTTGAATGTATTATTTTTTATGGAATGGTGATTATGAAGCCCATATTTCCTTCATGGGCTATATAATTTTGAAACCTGCTTCTTTTCAAGGGTTGTACTTTTGATGAAATTATGATGAAACCAGTCTATTTAAACAGGTTATGATATGTTTACATTCTTATAATACCCATCTCATTTCTTGGGTTATGATATGATTATTTATGATCTCATGGCAATGTATGTATGATTAGTTTATGTGATGGGAGAGATTTATATCTCCCTCCAATGAGTTGGGTAAAATTTTATATCTCATTAGATAAATTAATATGGTCTTGGGAGTGGTCATTGACTACTATAATGGCCATGGGAGTGAACTATGACTACTAAGATGGTATGATGAGTGAACTCATGCTACTATGATAGCTACGAGAGTGAACGACGATTACTATGATGGTATGGTGAGTGATCCCATAATATCAAGAAGGTCCTGGTATACATTTTTTGTCTAATATAGAAATAATTATATTCAAATGTGTTTGCACTATTCCATATCTTGCTCTTATGTTATTCTTTCATATCTTATGTCTTTAATTTCTTTTTATTCATGTATTATAAAGTGGAAATATGTATGCCATGATCCATGTATATGATGTTGGATATGCGTGGTATGATATTATATTTTCATGATCACATTCTCATATCTTTATACTCATATTTATACTTACATGTCTCCCATGGTTACCTTTATTAAGAATTTGATCTCACCACTTTTTTATGTTTCCTTTTTGAGGTTGTGAATATATGTGTAATGTTTGATGTTTCTAAGAAGGGTTACAGTCAAGAAGAATGTAGTGGGAGATAAAATAGCTCACTTATGGATCAGTTTTTCTATATTCCATGTTTCAAAAGGAACTATACTAGTTTGGTCTTCTTGTGTCTGTTTTTGTAATGTATTGTGTTTTCCTCAAAATTTATGTATTCTTAATTTTTGAAAAGTATGGGTTTCAATAAAAAGAGTTAAAAAAATGGTACTAATTCTTCAAAATGGTCATGAATAACCAAAGAAAATAAAATTATTGATTTTAATAAACAAAATTCTTATAATTTCCTTTAATGGAAATACCATTGAAATATTATGAAATTTATTATTGAGGAAAATAATTTACAATCATTACCAAGTGTCTCATAATGCTTTGAAACATTTTAAATCATAATCCTCCTGAAGTAATAAAAATAAATTGATGTTTAAAATACCGTTAAGGTAAAAGGATTATTTATATAATATATTATAAAGGGGTATTATATACACCACACAAAAGATGTAAGTGGTGAACAAGTCATTGATCTCATGGAAGTAAAATGTCAGATGAGAATCTTTTAACTTGAGTTTCATTTAGGGTGAACATATATTAACATCCTATATAATAATCTATTGTTAATTTTCTAATTTCAGGAGAATATTTTTTAAGTTAATCATTAATTTTATTTCACTTATTACATTTTGTATTCAACTACATAAAAATGTTTGTTTATATTATATTTTGTGAACAATTTTCGTTATTGTGTTAAAATCATCTTAGGTAGGTCAACTATGGTCCAAAGGATCATTATATAAATAATCTAGATTAATAATCATGAAATAATAATCGTATTTATATGTCAATTATACTTTTAAAAAGAATAATTAAATATTATTTTGAAAAATGAATCGTGGTTACGATCATGGAGATTTTAGGTCATACGTACGCGTGAGTAACATTCTCATTTTTAAATGATCATTATTGAAAAAGTTAAGTATAATTATATCTTATAGAATGATAATTATATCAAAATACCATGTTATTTTTTCATATATAATTATATATATAATATTTTTAATGTAATAGTAATCACATTGTGTCCAGGTAGCAGTAGTCCACACATCCATGAACGACGGAATCACTTTTTAGTGCATGAATGGGTAATAATGAAAGTGATATATATATATAGTATATTTAATGAAATGAAATTATTTCTTGAATATCATATATGGTTTTTTATGTCACATGTTTTTAATTGAAAACATTCTTTATATGTTCCATGTGTAGTGTGAATGAGTCACATCTCTTCGAGGGGGTGGTAGTCCACACATCCTCAAACAATGTTATCATATAAAAACAAATGGAAAGTATTAATGGGATGTGAAATTAGAGGATTAAATTTGTATAAATAAATAATAAGTATAATAAAGATCATATATAAATATAGTGTCCATACTAATGGCCACCATGAGAGGTGTTAATGAAAAATGATCAATCATCATTTCGTGAAGTAGTAGTCCGCTATACCAAGAAATAGAATCTTCATTACCAAGTAGAGGGAATTGTGATTATGTGTTGGTCAAAACCATTGAATAACAATATCCTAGTATATTTATGATACTTATGTTCTTATACAAGTATAAAATAATAATATTTTCTTAGTTGGAGAATAAATATAAAACTAATGAGCTTTAAGAAGTTTGTTACCTCTTACTCGGTTACCTATATTTGGTTTGTACTGAAAGGCTTCCTTGGATTACTTTCTGACCAAGTTTACGCATAACAGTATATGGGAGGGTTGTTGGGAATATATTTTTCTATATATTAGCCGAACCTATGTTGTTTGAGAGGTGTGACGAATGGGGATATGTGGTGGACTTTTATAAGGGAGGAAAAGGGCTCAGTAAGAATTTTTTAATAGAAGTTAGGTGTACCCATGTTTTTACTAAATTAATATATTAAAAACCACAAAAACTCAATAATATTAATTTCATAACCGAATTATGGCTAGAAAATAGTATTTGGGTGTGTGTATAGATAATTTGGGCCTTTAAGTTGAATGTTTAATAATTTATTAAGCATAATTTTACATTAATAATTATAATAAATTTTAAATGAATTCACTTATATTTTCTATCAAAAAAAATATTTATTAATCATAAATTAATAATTATTGAAATTAAAAATATTGAATCCATTTTTCCAAATTCCAATCAAAGAAATGGAAACAAAAATTTAATTCATCCCACATACGGGATGGTAATGCAGGTTTTTAATGTAAAAATATTAGAATTTTTTCTATGATTTTATATTTTACTTCGGAGTGAAAATGATTCCAATGACCTAAATTTTATAATTTGATTAAATTATTATCTAGTTTATATTTAAATCCAATTAAATGTATAATTTAACCTTGTAAATAAATTACACGAATAATCATTTTTGAACTAAAATTCAGTATTTTTAACTTTTCATTAAAAAAAGAAATGTTTCAGAAGAATTAAAAAACCTCACCCCAAAAAAATTATTATGTTTATATTTAAAATATTAATTTTATTTTTACATATTATATCAATTAAATTTTCCAAATTCATATTTAAAATGGGTTCTTCATTAAATGGGAGTTAGATTGCTTTTATAAAAAATATAGGTTTTTATGTGTAATGTTAGGTTTGTTCTTATCTTATGCCTATCAAAACAAATGGATGAATATAAAAATATTATTTAATATATAATATTTATATTTAATTAAAATAATTAACTAATTTTAATTAATTTTTTTATTAATACAATACTCTTATGGTGTCATAAATATAATAAATATTTATATCCAATTAATTCTTATTTTTAATTTTTGTTAATTGGTAACAAATGTGTTAATTTTATATTAATAAAACCAAAAATTCTCATTTTTTATTTAATACTATTCATAACCTCTAGCATAATGACTAGGTTTTATCATTTTATATTAAATAGTAATATTTTTATAATACATTTTTATTTGGTTAAACTCGGTCTTGTGTGTAATGCAACCTATCGAGCAAGGTCATTCTTGTCTGTAAAAAAAGCTATCAAGGAATGTCTCTCTTCTGTGTAACATAAGATAACACATTGTTTCATTCATTAAAAACTATATCAATTGTTTAATTAATTTAAAATAATATATATATATTGTACAATCTTGGGATATTATATTCCCTTATTCTCTTGGTGATGCTTGTCATACACCCTATTGAATAAAACTTTTTTACATTAATTTTTTTGCATTACACATTAGTTTAATTTTATATCTATTAATACAATTTTGGTCAATGGAATAAATTTTATATTGAATTTTGATATTAAAACATAGTAAAATTTGGAACAATTTCTCTTAAAAAGCTCACTTTCTCATAGTGTATGTGTGATTGATTTAAAGATGAATTTTTCCACTTCTATGAATAGAATTTTGAAAAATAGATTATATATTTGGAATTATAATATTTTATATTATACAAAAATGTAACAAAATTCCATAATGGTCAATTGTAAAATTAGTAAAAATCATTTACCCATGTTAAGGTAAAAATGGGTCTTCCCTATGGGTTAAACGAAAGATATAAGGCTTAAGAATGACCAAAAACATGTCCAAATTTTTTTTAGAAAATTTAGACACTATGTCTTTTAATATCAATAATTTCCGATTTGTTGTGTTTTAGATGTGAAAGAGTTGGGTATACCTTTTCCTTTTCAAAAATTATAAGTGCACCACTCACCTAACTTATTAAAGGCCAACCCCTCTCTACTCCTATTCACAATTAAAAAACTCATTCGTTTATCCACAACCGACACATATCATTTCATTATAAATCTAATTGAATATTTGAAGAGTTATTTTGGTAATAAATATATCATAGGATGTATTTTGGCTTAAACAAAAAGATGATGTCTGAAAAATTGTTGCCATCCCTGAACAAGCATTTTATTTTATTTCTTCATTGAAATAATACAATTTTAATTAAAACATGAAAATATAAAAACATAATTATTTTAAATATATTTATATTTTATAATTATATGTTCATGACAATTATCTATCTCCTCTTCCATCAAATGGGTTACAAAATCATTATTCGAATGTACGGAGGACAACTGCCTCAAGAATCAATTTTATTCATTTTCCATAACCTCCTCTTACATATAGTTATAATGATTCATTTATGTTTTATATATGATAATTATGATATTAATATGATTATAGAATAATCATATCAAATATTAATTATTACGTTCCATTCTTTGGAAAAATGATAACATCGCTTCTGTGTGTGAAGGATTATGGCCTCATGAAGTGATGTGATTCATTCATCACATACAATATTCATCAAAGGTAATAATGAAAGGTTTGAATATACATATTTAACAGATATTAAATAAAATTGATTATATAATTTAAATAGGTAATATATATTTTTTTTATTCAATCTGTTGAGAAAATGGAAACAACATTAATGTGCACGTGGGGCCTACTGTCTCCATGAATGGGGTTTTTTCGGTTAAAATCATTAAGTATTTTGGACTAAAATAAATATCGAAATACAGAATATATTGGGTATATATATCATGGTAAAAATTATTGATATTCTTCAACCATTATTAATGTAAAAGGAAAAAAAATTAAAATTAGAACAAACCCAAAAAACATTATAGTTAATACTTGAAACAAGAATTCTACATAGAATTGATAATAAACGGGTAATGAAAGGTTATATGTAAATAATATATGGTATTATATATATTATTTTGGTTCTATCATAATTTTATAATAAAAAAATATTTATTATACAGGTTGTTAGAAATTTTATGAAGGAATTTGAGACATAAGGTATGTGATTTTCATGTCACATTTTTTACTTATACAAGACAACTTCCTTATTTAACACCTTTTTATTTAATGTGTTGTAATTAATACACATCAAGGTAATTTATTGTACCATAAATCATGGAGATTTACATATCCATTTTAATATTTCTCTTTCATGGTGTTTACTATTTATTGGTTATGAATCTCGAAAGGGATTTTTGTCTGAATTTACATTCATTGAGACATATGTTATATTTTTCACAAATATTTGTTCACGAGGATTATATATAATAACTATTTTACGTGTAATATCAAAAATATGATTATTCAAATTATATTTTAAAGTAAATTTAAATTTATTATCTCATCGTTCTTATGAATCAATGTTATAAAAGTGGTATGGTTTTATGTTACATTCTCATCATTGATTTGGATTATTCACAACTATGCATCCAAGGATGAAATATTAAGATCTATATCTCAATAAACACATTTATTTGATTATCCTGTATTTATTTTATGGTAATAAAATTTCTCTACATTGTATTATCTTTATATAGATTATTCTCTTTCTCTCTTTGGTCAAAAAATATATTCCTTCCAAAATCATGTTTTCTTAAAAAAACTACAAATTTTTCCATTTTTTTCATTATTAAAAAGAATCATTAATGAAAATTCAACATTTGTTTTAATTTTTATAAAAGTCTTGAATGTATTATTAACATCAATTTACAGACAAGTCTCATTTGGATTTTACCAAAAAAAATGTGAATGGAATTTTTGTTTAATGTGCATGACATGTACACAATTTTCCTCCATCATAGCCAGTCAATGTTTTAAAGATTTAGCTATATATATCAATTGTTAAATTTATATAATTGAATATTGAAAATGTTTTATGTTTTAGTAAAATAATTTTTAAGGAAAGGATATGTTCATCAAGAAATTTTCCAATTGATATTTCTTTTAAAATCATATTCTTTATATACTAAAATACTTTATTATTATTATGATTTTCTGGGGATATTATCCATGGATTTAATTATTATTTTTACCTAAATGGATTGTGTTGATTATTAATATATGTTTATGAATCACATTTTTCTTCCATGGGTTACACCATAATAAAATTTGTTTGAAACATGCTTCTTTATTGTAGATTGTGATATGATAAAATAATGAAATAGTTATGAAACATGTTTCTTTTCCACAGGTTATGGTATGATTAAATGTCTATGGAACCCATTTATTTTCATTGGTCATGATATTATGAAAATTTTATTACCCCATGGAACATTTATATATGATTTTATTTTTTTATAGTTGGGACTAATATATCCCTCCAATACATTGGATAGTGATTGAACATATATGAGCCCAAGGGGTATGTAGGAGGTTATCAAAATACTAAAATAGGGTACATGGGAGGTTAATCCATGACTGAATTTCAAATAATGAGAGGTTATTGTAAGCCTGAAATAGGGTACATGGGAGGTCATTCCTATCCTTAAAGAGGGTACATTGGAGGCTATCTGAATCCTGAAGATGGAACACAAGTGGTTATCCCATGAATAACATGTTTCTAATACCTTGGTAGGTTGTCTTGATATATGATTTTCTATTCTTTTGATTATTACACAAATCTATGTCTAATGCCCATGTTATTTTCTCGTGGAACTTTTTAATTTAAATCATTATGATTCATTTATTATGATATGCCATATTTTGTTCCATGACATAATTTTATGATCTATGATATTCTTGGTATGTATTTCACATGATATTCTAATTTCCTCATTCCCTAATGCTCATGATATGTTGATAAGAATGTTGATTACACATAATAAATATCTATGATCTCCTTTTATTATGTCACATTTCCCCATGTAATGAAAAAATATAGTATGTATGTATTTCTAAGAAAGGTTTCAGTGAGGACGAATAGAGTGGAAGATCATCTTGATCTCGTATGGATCTGATGTTTTATTTCATGTTTCTAAAGGAACAAGACCAATATGATCTGGGTTGGATTATAGTGTTATGTAATGACTATGTTTCTCTTAATATGTAATATTTATATATGATAAGTTCAGTTATTTACTTTTGGTATCAGATCAAAATTTAGTTTTTTATTAGAAATTTGGATGATAAAAAATTATTGACATCCATAGGGATATTTCTAAGGATATTTCTATTCATATTTCTAGGGATATGTCAAATGATAAGTCTATAGATTGGCCAATTATATGAAAATTTCACTGAATTTTTCTAAAGGATAGAGAGAGTGGTCTCTAAGAAATTACATTAATGTATAGATAATACAAGTTTTTATGGATCTAGAAAAGTTATATATTTTGGAAATAACTTTGAAATCTGTGATTGAACTGGACTCGCTTATCAAATAGTTTATGACAACTAGCCTTTTTTCACAATAAGTTTGACACTCATTGTGGATTTTACTTTGGAATTCACATACTCTTTACCAAGAATTGTAATGGTTTAGAATAATTACTATGATTGATCTAGGTTAAGCCAAAGGTTTCATAGTTTGAAAATAAGGATTAAATATCTAGACATACAAGATATAATGTTTTTCACGTATATGTGGTTTCCCAATATTATTAGTGTAAAATATTATTTTTTGATTAATCAATGAATAGAAACTATATGAATCATTTTAATACTAAATGTGATGGAAAATTTAGTGATTAAGTGAAACCAAACTGGAAGATGACTAAATAAAAATATATTATGATTATTCCTAGCCCACTCCAACTACATAAAATTAACAACATGATCATTGGTGATATTCCAAACACATAAAATTATAGGAAGAAGTGATTTTATGATTTTTCATGTGGTAATGAACATAGAGGAAAGGGGAATCATCTTCCTGCATATCAAGATGTTTGGTAGAAGAACATAGATGAGTAACTAAAATGGAGGGGACGATTTTTTCTATGTGGAAATAAAGGATATAGATTAACTAATTGAAAAAGTCATTGATGTATTATATGAGGGAATATTTTTAATTATTGAAGTCAATAACCTATAATAAGGGTTATAACCTAGGCCAAGGAAGGACCAGTATAATAAAAGATCATTAATGTAATACATGTAGAGACCCAATGTTTGACGTACATAGATATTAAATTACTTTTTCGGAATACTTAATACATAACAAAAACAGACACACAAGGACCGTAATAGTTTAGTGTCTTTGGAAATGTGGAATGTAATCTTCTAATCATGGTGAAAGATCTTCAAAATCTCCCATAATGATCTTCCACTTTTTGTTTCCTTACCTAAAACCATTCTTTTAATCCTGGGGGAAAAACATAAAAATTTTGAGCTTAAATGCACAGTAAGGGTAAGCATGGACAAAATAAAACATGCCATATACATTTGAACTTAAAAACATGACCATAATGTTTAAACATCAAAATCTTGAGCAATGACATAAAACATGGAAGTACATAAGGCATAGATCATAATGGAACATAAATCATTATAAAATAGCATGGGAATAAAACATGTAATTGTGGAATTCATTTATCACATGTAATGATTTATATAGTAGACAAGGCATTGCTTCCAAGACCATCTTAGTGGACAAAGTCCCTTTCTGGATTGAGTTCACTCCTCATTCCAGTCCTGTAATATTGAACTGGATTAACTTACCGTTCCATCCATGTCTATCTCATGAGATATAAATATTTACCCAATGCATTAGAGGTAGATATAGGTCCCACCCATCTCATAATTAAATCATTCTTACTTGTGCCACAAAATAAACATACATCATTCATAAAAACCCAATAAATAAAATGGGTTTCATAAAAATCATCCCATCATCACATAATCCATATAGAAGAAATGGATATCATTTCATAATAAGAAAAGTGAAACCATTTAAATCATAGAGACACTATACTTGAAACATACACATATGAAATAATGTCATCTTAGATGAAAAATGGTTTTGATAAAACACTTGAAATGAATTCTTGAGGAAAATATCCTTTTTTCTTCAAAATCATTTTCTTTTCAAAAAATGTCATGAAATTTTAAAAGAAGAGGATTTTGTTGAAAATAGTCATGAAATCTCTTGGAAGAAGCTTCATGAAAATAGGGCTTTATAAAACCGTAAAAATCCTTTCATGCCAAATACTTTAAAAAACATTCTTCTCGTACTTTTGTCGGAAAAGTCAAAAAGTACCATGTAGGGTAAATAAAAGAAAGTTTCCTTACATACCATTGGGTAAAAGTCAAAATGGGTAAAAATGAATTTAAACATACATGAAACAATTTTTAGGAAACATGGACATGGATGATAACAATAACCCCAGTAAATACTTACGAATAAACAATCTCGGATAAGAACGAGATTGGAATAGTTATCCCTTACCTTCGGTCCAATATGCTTTGTATGGATCCAAACCTCCTGTATAATTATTTAAATAATGTCATTAACTTATTAAATAATCATATTAATTGTTATGATATCATATATGTTTCACTTATGACTTTATATTACCCGTTCTTTAGTAAATGCCATGTTAAAGTAGAATTTTGGGTAAAATCATTTCATTTATCGTATGTGTTTTGACTTGTCATTCTTGATATTATTACTAATATCATGATTTATATAATTCCAGATTGTAAAACATTATTTATATATAATATATATTCTTCATATACATATATATTATATATCTATTAAAAGGAAGGAAATACACCATTCATGGAGACGGTAGGCCGTACGTACGCATGAACACTGTTTTCGTTTCCTTATTGAATGGAATGAAATTAAATAGATGAAATACATATATATATATATATACATAAATACAGTATCATTATTATGTCAAATATTTCATTATTATTCATTATATATACTGTATAATAATTCTTGAATGGTTAATCATGGAAAATGAATCTCATCGCGTTCGTGGAGACGGTAGTCTGTACGTACACACGAGTGATGATATCATTCCCATGACCGTGGAATAGTATTAAAGTGTATTTATAATATTGAAGAATCAATATAACTTTAAAATAATCATATATATTCATTACTTTAACTATTATACCCATCCAAGTAAGGTGGTGGTGGAAAATAGATTACACCACGACGTGGAGATGGTATTCCGTACATACGCACGCGCGGTGATTTCATTTTCCGTAGGATGGATAGATGGTGAAATATGGTTGTTTCATACTAATAATAACATATAAGTATATGAGTGATACTGATGTTATTACTTCATAATGAAACAACTAAAGAAGAAGAAGTGGAAGAAGAAATAAAGTTGAATGAATTGGTAACGAACATTACCTTTTCTTTGAAGCGCCTCTTTGCGACCTTCACTTAGGGCACTAAATTTTATCTTTTAAGAAGTACAGGACCTATAGGATGTTTCTAGGGAAGTGGAGAAGAGAATTTTGTAGGGTTTGTCCGATCTTTAAGGCTCAAAGTGGTGTGAGGAAGAGAGGGAGGAGGTTCCCTTTTATAAGGGAGGAGAGAGGCACCTTTGGAATAACTAAAAATATTATTTTATTATAAAGTCATATTCTGTTTTTAATAGCTCCAAATTGAGTTATTTCGAAGATAAGGTGGGTATGGGTCGAAATAATCTAATCCAATATAATTATACAAGTTTAGTTTTCTATTTTAACCTTATCATTTAGATTTAACTTTAAGTTAGATAATTTAACTTTTATCGTGTCTTCTTGTTTTCTTACACTATAAGGTTAATAAACTTACTATAAAAATACAAAAGAACCCCATGTTGTTAATTAATAATATATATAACCTTATATAAGTCATTTGGCCTAACCATAGATTTTTAGGTATAAAATAACAATTAATAATATAATATTTGTTTTAAAAACTATTTTATGTCAATTTTGACACTATTTGGTAATTTATTTTTGTAAAAATCCTAAAAGAATGATTAGTTCGAAAAAAGTTAACTAAATTAATAATAACATGTCATATTAACCTATAAATGTAGTTTAATTCATAAAAATTCTCAAATTACAATTATTTGGGTATTTATAAAATCAATTATGTCAATATTTCATTAATAAGATAATTACTGCATCATCTTTGTGTCATATATAAATTAAATTATTTAATGTCTAAAAATTATAAATAAAAAACCATTATGTAAGAAATATTTTTATATTTCTAATGAATATTTATAGTCTAATTTATCTTATGTATAACCCTATATTAAAAATTATTTACTTATTAAACATTGATTTTAACTATTTTAACCCTTCTTTAAATAAATTAATATTAATTGTCCTAATCTGTTAAATGTGGGCCTAAATGGTCATATTTTAATCCTAAGGTTGTTTTTGGTTGAATTACACATATCTAATAGAATTAAGACATGTTTTAGGGTAATAATAATATCATTTGTACCCTTAATTAGCCTATTTACTTTTAACCGTGGTAAATAAAAGTAAAAAGTTACTATTTACCAAAAAATATTTTCATCTCATTGAACCATATTTTAGTCCTTGATATTATCCTTGTGTCTCGGATTTTCGAAATTCCACTCACAGAAGCGGTGCAATTAAATTTTATAAAAAATTCAGTTTTTTAACTACCACTTAGTGGTTTCACAATTCATCAAAAAATGAAAGTTTCCAGAAAAATACCAAAAATTAGGCCTAAGATATATTTGATATTATGAATTCAAAAATGATGTATATTTTACCAAATTAAAAACATATCAGTTGCATTAATTAATTTAAAAATTAATTCTCGTCGTCAAAACAAATAGCATGTTTTTAAGAGATAATAACTATCAAAAGATTGACACTTGTTTATGTCTGGTTTAAATGTGAAATTACATACAAGGAGCAACATTGTATTAAATGGTAAAAATATATTCTAAATATACTTTAAAACCACTCAAATTAATAATTTATCACTATTAATTATTTCGATTCAAAAAGTTGTTTTTAATTAATATTTAGTAATTTTCACTATTCATCAGCATATGAAAGTTATCCGAAAAGTAACAAAATTTCACCCCAAGATAATTTCGATATTCCGAATCCAATAATGAAGTCCATTTTGAAAGATAAAGTTTATAAAATTTCAAAAAGTGGGTATTACTATTCATAATGGCTAGTTCAAAATAATATTATAATAATATATTGTTTAGTGAAACTCGGTATTGCGTACTACACACGCTATCGAGGAAGGTATTTATTGCGTGTAATGAAAACCATGTCAGGGCTGCATGTAGTGAAAGCACTGTTTGGTGTTGCGTATAACATAATCAAAACTTATTTCATTTATACATTAAACAAAATCTATACATAATGTTTCGTAGAATAGTTTCTACAAAACGAACCTGAAATTGTGTGTAACACGAGCCAAGAATAGTGTTGCGTATACTCTAAGAAAATACAGTGTTGTGTATATCACAAGATAATTTTGGTGTAGCATACAACACAAGACATTAAAAAGAATATTTTTCATAAAATCTCGGGGTGTTACATTCTACCCCCCCCCTAAAATGAATTTCACCCTCGAAATTTGTCGGGGTTATAAATGGTTTATTACACGAGAGTTTCTTTCATAGAAACCCACATCGTAAAGAGGAATACTAAAACTTCATTTAAAAAAGGAACGTTAGAAACATAATGGATACCCAAATAACTCATCACTGGGTTTCCACATAGGAGAACAGAGGTGAAAATATGGATATGGAGGAGGAATCTAACCATCAACTTCTGATGGAGAGAGGTAGAGAACATGGCTATGAAAAAGCCATCAATAACAAATCCATAAATTTGTGATGATCTAAGCTACCATCTGATTCATCGGATATAATAGCACTAGGACAATATTTTTGGTTTTCAATATCATTTCCCTAAAGTTGAAAATTTTGAATTAGATGAAATATTTTCTTTATTTTGGTACAATCTCACTATTATTCATGCTTTGAACAATTTACACTTCATCTCTTAATGAAATGAAGTTTAATTTGTTATTCGTGAAGTGTTAACAGATAATATGAAAGAATGGTGGGTTATTCCATTTGTTTCAAACAAAAGGTTAGAAAAGTTATCAAATATACATAAGTCCATCTATGGTGAAGTAAATCGTATACGATTACAAAAATGAACTTATACTTCATCTATCATGCTGCTTAATAAAATAAATCTAGTTTCTACTAACCAGGGACTTCCTGTAGGCCATTGGTATGCGATAAAGGCCAGTCGCACTTTAGTTGTGGGTTCGATTCCCACAGCCTTGTCCGACGCGATGGGTTGTTGCCTATCCTGCAGGTTGTCCTTTTTCTAAAACTACATTACTATAACATTCCATCAATAATATCGAACTAACTTATGTACAACATAATCCATTGCAATCTTTGAGCTTACTTAAAATACTTCGATCCAAGCTCATAGTATAAATAAAATGATTACTTGAAATGTCACATAACAATCACATGAATGCCATCATTTATCCCCCATATATCATAAGATATATCTTGTTGGTCAAATTACAAACATGTGAATACCTTAATCATGTATTCTCTTGTAGAATGAATACCCATTGAACCTTAGTGAAGACATGAATTTTGTTAAATTTTAACACTTTCCCACACCAAAATACCAAAAATTATATATACTCAAACCATAATATCACTTAGTCCTTGTATCAGTCATGAGCTCATGATTACAATCGTATTATTTTCTCCTTATCCCTTCATTATGCGCATTTCATCTGCTTTCTTAAAATATTTCAATCACCTTTTCATGGTTACCAGTACCATATAATTATTGAAAACCAATACATAGATATTCCAAAATTCCACAATACCATAAATGAGATTCCATGATACTATTTTGAAATCCCATTACATAAACACTTAATCATTACACAAAATCATTTTCATACTCAACATCACAAATAGAGATTTCATGAGACTTCACTTTATCCTTGGCCTTAAGAGTTTGTTCACATTGATCATCATTAACCCGTGGATTAGGGAATTTATTAGCATAATGCCCCATTCCCTTGCACTTGAAGCATTGAAGTGTTGGTGGAGAGTTCTCTGTAGTCTTTTCTCTATTCACATCATTAGTAACCTTTTTTCCCATTACTTCGACAATCAACTACTTGATGACCTTGTTTTCCATACTTAAAACATTTTCTAGTACCTTTTAGGTAATCTCCACCATGTTTCTTTCCACACATTGAGCATAATGAAACATTCATCTTCTTTTCACCATTGTTCTAAGATTTCTTCTTGAACTACATCTTTCATTTCTTGTTAAAAGCATGAGATGGATATGTTACAACAACTTCTAGTTCTACCTTGATGGCACAACGCACAATTTCTTCATAGCTACTGAAGTCTTTTATAGCTAATGCCATTCAAAGACTTGGTTTTAAGCCACTGAATAATCGATCAACTTTACTTTCAGGTTGGATGATAAATCCAAATGCATACCTTGCAAGTCTTGTAAAATTAACTTCATATATACCAACAAATTCATCATCCTTCTGCTTATGCTCAAGAAACTCCTTTTACATCTTTGTTTGAAGAATACGATGGAAGTGCTTACTGAAAAACATGTTCTTGAACTCGTCCCATTCCATGGACTCAATTTCATCTCTTTGCCTCGTATTCTTGATAAGATTCCACCATTGATCAGTATCACCTTCCAAACGATATACTGCTAAGATGACTTTATCATGCTCAGAACATTGTAGAACTGAAAATATCTTTTCAGTAGTACTGATCCATTGTTCATCCACTAAGGGATCAGAAGACTCGCTGAATGAAGGTGGACACTGCCTCATGAAGGATTCAACAGAATGTTGCTCCTTTCTCTGCTCATTTTGAAATCCAGAATGATTCATAGCTTGTGTAAGTATAGAAATAAGATTGTGCACTCCATCTCCCATGACATTGGTTTGGTCAGGAAGACAATCATTGCATTGTCCCTTACATTGATCAACACAGTTCCTTCGGGTTCCAGCCATCGTCTAAAACCCAAAAATAATAGTGTGAGAGGCAAATACCATGCTAGGGAAAACAACATAATAAAGGGGGAGTACCTTCAATATCTAACATATTAGGTTTAATTATAAGATCGTTAGTGCAATTATAGGACTATAACCTATACGTATACTTAACCTTAGGGACATCCCTAGACATACCTTAGAAATATCTCTAGGGATCTCACTAAAGTTTTCGCATCCTAGTTTCCAAAGGTTAACTAATCCTTTCCTCTGATACCAATTGTAGAGACCCGAAGCTTGACATACATAGATATTACATTACTTTTGCAGAATTCTTAATACATAACAAAAACAGACACAAAAGGACTGTAATAGTTTAGTGTCTTTGGAAACATGGAACGTAATCTTCTAATCGTGGTGAAAGATCTTCAACATCTCCCATAAATATCTTACACTTTTTGTTTCCTTACCTAAAACCTTTCATTTAATCCTGGGGGAAAATAAAACATAAAAAAGGTGAGCTCAAATGCTCAGTAAGGGTAAGCATGGATAAAATAAAACGTACCATATACATTTGAACTTAAAAACAGGACCATAATATTTAAACCTCAAAATTATGAGCAACGACCTAAAACATTGAAGTATATAAGGCATAGATCATAATGGAACATAAATCATTATAAAATAGCATGGGAATAAAACATGTAATTTTGGAATCCATTAAGCACATGTAATGATTTCCATAGTAGCCAAGGAATTGCTTCCAAGACCATCTTAGTAGACAAAGCCCCTTTCTGAATCGAGTACACTCCTCATTCCGGTCCTATAATACGGAACCGAATTAACTTACCATTCTAGACATGTCTATATCATGAGATATAAATCTTTAACCAATGCATTGGAGGGAGATATATGTCCCACCCATCTCATAATGAAACCATTCTTACTTGTACCACAAAATAAACATACATCATTCATAAAAACCCAATAAATAAAATGGGTTTCATAAACATCATCCCATCATCACATAATCCATATAAAAGAAATTGATATCATTTCATAATAAGAAAAGTGAAACCATGTAAATCAAAGAGACATTATACTTGAAACATACACATATGAAATAATGTCATCTTAGATGAAAAATGGTTTTGATAAAACACTTGAAATGAATTCTTGAGGAAAATACCCTTTTTTTCTTCAAAATCATTTTATTTTCAAAAAATGTCATGAAATTTTAAAAGAAAATGATTTTGTTGAAAATATTCATGAATTCTTTTGGAGGAAGCTTCTATGAAAATAAGGCTTTATTAAATCGTAAAAATCCATTCATGCTGTATACGTTAAAAAAACATTCTTCTCGTACTTTTGTCTGAAAAGTCAAAAAGTACCTTGTAGGGTAAATAAAAGAAAGATTCCATCCATACCATTGGGTAAAAGTAAAAATGGGTAAAAAGGAAATTAAACATATGTGAATCAATTTTTATGAAACATGGAAATGGATGATAACAATAACCCCAGTAAATACTTACGAATAAACAATCTCCGATAAGAACGAGATTGGAATAGTTATCCCTTACCTTAGGTCTGATATGCTTTGTATAGATCCAAACCTCCTGTATAATGATTTAAATAATGTAATTTACTTATTACATAATCATATTCATTTTTATGATATCATATATGTTTCACTTATGACTTTATATTACCGGTTCTTTTGTAAATTCCATGTTAAAGTAGCATTTTGGGTAAAATCATTTCATTTATCGTATGTGTTTCAACTTGTCATTCTTGATATTATTACTTATATCCTGATTTACATAATTCCAGAGTTTAAAACATGATTTATATATAATATATATTCATCATATACATATATATTATATATCTATAAAAAGAAAGGAAATACACCGTTTATGGAGACGGTAGGCCGTACGTACGCATGAATGTTGTTTTCGTTTCCTTATTGAATTGAATGAAGTTAAATAGATGACATATATATATATATATACATAAATCCAGTAGCATTATTATTTCATATATTTCATTATTATTCATTATATATACTTTATAATCATTCTTGAATGGTTAATCATGGAAAATGAATCTCATCACGTTCGTGGAGACGATAGTCCATACGTATGCACGAGCGATGATATCATTCCCATGATTGTGGAATTGTATTAAAGTGTATTTATAATATTAAATAATCAATATCACTTTACAATAATCATATATATTCATTACTTTCACAATTATACCCATCCATGTAAGGTGGTGGTGGAAAATAGATTACACCACGGCGTGGAGACGGTATTCCGTACATACGCACGTGCAGTGATTTCATTTTTTGTAGGATGGATAGATGGTGAAATATGGTTGTTTAATAATTATAATAACATATAATTATATTAATGATACTGATGTTATTACTTCATAATGAAACAGCCAAATAAGAAGAAGTGGAAGAAGAAATAAAGTTGAAAGAATCGGTAACAGGCGTTACCTCTTCTTTGAAGCGCCTCTTTGAGTCCTCCTCTTAGGGCACTAAAATTGGTCTTTGAAGAAGACCAGGACCTCTAGGATGTTTCTAGGGAAGTGTAGAATAGAATTTTTCAGAGGTTTTCCAAGCATGAAGGCTCAAAGTGGTGTGAGGAAGAGAGGGAGGAGGTTCCCTTTTATAAGGGAGGAGAGGGGCACCTTTGGAATAACTAAAAATATTATTTTATTATAAAGTCATATTCGGTTTTTAAAAGCTCCAAATTGAGTTATTTAGAATATAAGGTGGGTATGGGTCGAAATCCTCTAATCCAATAGAATTTAGACAAGTTTAGGTTTCTATTTTAACCTTATCATTTAGATTTAACTTTAAGTTAGATAATTTAACTTTTACCGTGTCTTCTTGTTTTCTTACACTATAAGGTTAATAAACATACTATAACAAGCCAAACGAACCCCAAGTTGTTTATTATTAATATATATAATATTATCTAAGTCATGTGGCTGAACCTTATATTTTTAAGAATAAAATAACAATTAATAAGATAATATTTTTTTAAACAACTATTTTATGTCAATTTTGACACTATTTGGTAATTGATTTTTGTGAAAATCATAACAGAATTATTAGTTCTAAAAAAGTTAACTAAATCAATTATAACATTTCATAGTAACTTATAAAATTATTGGAATTCATAAAAAGTCTGAAATTACATTTATTTGGGTATTTATAACATCAATTATGTCAATACTTCATTAATAAGATAATTACTGCATCATCATCGTGTCATATATAAATTAATATATTTAATGTCTAAAAATTATAAATAAAATTCCATTATGTAAGAAATATTTTTACATTTCTAATTAATATTTATAGTCGAATTTATCTTATGTATAACCCTATATTAAAAAGTATTTACTTATTAAACGTTGATTTTAACTATTTTAACCCTTCTTTAAATAAATTAATATTAAATGTCCTAATCTAATCCAAGTGGGCCTAAATGGTCATAGTTTATTACTAAGGTTGTTTTTGGTCGAATTAAACTTATATAATAGAATTAGGACATGCGTTAGGGTAATAATAATATCATTTTACCCTTAAATTATCCTATTTACTTTTAACCATGGCAAATAAAAGTAAAAAGTTACTATTCAGAAAAAATATTTTCATCTCATTGAACCACATTTTAGCCCTTGATATTAACCGTGTCACTTAGATTTTCGAAATTCCACTCACAGAAGTGGTAAAATTGAGTTTTATGAATAATTCAGTTTTTTAACTACCACTTAGTGGTTTCACTATTCATCAAAAAATGAAAGTTTCTAGAAAAATACCAAAATTTAGGCCTAAGATATATTTGATATTTTGAATTCAAAAATAATTTCTATTTTACCAAATTCAAAACATATCAGTTTCATTAATTAATTTAAAAATTAATTCCCGTCGTCAAAACAAATAGCGTGTTTTTAAGAGATAATTACTATCAAAAGATTGACACTTGTTTATGTCTGGTTTAAATGTGAAATTACATACAAATACCAAAATTGAATTAAATGGTAAAAATCTATTCTAATTATACTTTAAAACCACTCAAATTAATAATTTATCACTATTAATTATTTCGATTTAAAAAGTTGTTTTTAATCAAAATTTAGTAATTTTCACTATTCATCAGAATATGAAAGTTATCCGAAAAGTAACAAAATTTCACCCTAAGCTAATTTCAATATTCCAAATCCAAAAATTAAGTCCATTTTGAAAGATAAAATTTATAAAATCTCAAAAAGTGGGTATTACTATTCATAACGGCTAGTTCATAATAATATTATAATAATATCTCGTTTAGTGAAACTCAGTATTGCGTACTACACCTGCTATCGAGGAAGGTCTTTATGGCGTGTAATTCAAGCTAAGTCAGGGCTGCGTGTAGTGAAAGCTCTGTTTGGTGTTGCATATAACATAATCAAAACTTATTTCATTTATACATTAAACAAAATCTATACATAATGTTGCGTATAATAGTTTCTACAAAACGAACTTGAAATTGTGTGTAACACGATCCAAGAATAGTGTTGTGTATACTGCAAGAAAATATGGTGTTGTGTATATCAAAAGTTAATTTTTGTGTAGCGTACAACACAAGACATTAAAAATAATACTTTTCATAAAATCTCGGGGTGTTACAATACAGTTGAGGTGTTTATATATTTTGAATCAATAATTATGTTGTAGAAATATTTTTTAAATTGTATTTTGGTTATAAGAATCATGAAACAACTAAGGTCTGTGTTATTTTTGGTAGCATATAAGTCTATTTAAAATTCTCTTAAGAGTTATGGATTCCATTATAAGTTTATGAGTTTATGGTTGATTATAATGTTCAAAGTCATTGAAAACCATTTTGAGGTTTTTTATAATGGGTGTTTATAATGATAAAGGGATTTTAGGATACATTTATGGTAATATAGCCCATTAGATTTTATGATGATTATTGACTCCCACTAAATAATCATCGACAAAATGAAAAAGGAAGAAATACCTAAATATTGGTAGTTTTTTCCCAAGAACGCAAGGAAGAATAGGATGGTCGATGATTTGTGAAGCCTCTAAGAGACTCACAATCACATTACCAATTCATGGTCACACGAATCCCCCACACATGTAACATCTCTTGTGCCTAGTCTCACGTATCCCCCTTCAAGACACATGCCTTCTCTTATGAAGACCCATAGGTAATCGAATGAGTGCCCCCAGGACACATGGTTTTTCAATGTAAAATTCCTGACAAACCATCTAGAATCCTTCCAAAATAATGAGGGGTGACATTATAAGGGATGTTTCCCCTAGTGGTCATGAAGCTCATACTGCAAATCAACAATGGAGAGAATAAATTCCCTTGGTGATATCATGGAAATATTGCATGACCTTTGAGCATTCACAATATAATGTGAATGAGATAATGGTGAGGAGGCGAGATAAGTTTGTGGTCACTAAAAGAAATGTGATGCACACCCTGGTTGATCCACAAGACACTGTGAAACCTAGATGAATCCCTCTAGATTGTCAGCCTCACTGCAAAAATGTCCTCATGTATTTCCATATTAATAAATATCACTCTAGGATATGAAAATAGATCTATGCACTATAACATTGCACACTATACATATGACCCATATTTGTCAAGTTATAAAAGTGTAAAAATTCTTGATATTACTTGTTCCTACATGCTTGTTCCACGACCATTTTAAAATAAAACTAAGAAGATAGAAATTGAGTATTTGAGAGGGATTTGATGTCCCTGAAAGATTGTGACACAACCCTGATGACCCACAAGGCACCACGAGAACTAAGAGATGTTCCTTCCTTGTCTTTTAGAATCCCTTTGGATTTCCATCCTCATCTTCATAACATATAATTCTCATGTACCCCCATGAAACCCATATTGGTCATGCAACACATCATAAAAAATAGAAGAAATACCCTCGACAGTACTCATGAAATATCACATGACTCCCACCCTATGTTACATCAAACAAATTGGATCAAAATGGAGGAGGTGAGACGTACTCACTGTCAATAAAGGCATGTAATGAACATATTCCACCCATAGTGCTATTCCACAAGACCCCAGGACTTGTCACCCAAGGTCTCATGAGTGTATTGTCACAAGAACATGGGTCTTGAGAACACCATTTGACATGTCAACATGACAACAACGATGGTCCTTTGACCAGACCGCATGATCAACCAAGTCACCAATAATCAGAAACAATCAAACCAAGGAAGTGACTCAAGATCATTTAAAATAAACTGACATGCCCAAAGCAGTCCATATTAGAGACCAGAAAAACTGAATGGCACCAGGACTCTCTACCTACTCGAGTCTGGACTTGTGCCAGATACCCCGAACAAACTGGCAATTATCTTGGGTGGTGAGGCATATAAATCCACCACCGTATAATAAAAAATACATGAATAATATTCTTGGGGGATTATTGATTGATGATATGCATGCTTGAAATCCATACTCTTGATAATTCATCTCTCGACTCTTATGAAGATCTCGGAGTGGAAGACCACATGACCAGATAGCTTTCTGTCAGGTAATATACTGGCGTGCAGTCGAATTACTCATGTTTTAAGCATAAATATCTTCGCGTGATCATTCATATATGACATGAAGGATCTCTAATAGGTTATGCGAATATGATTTTGAAATCTTAATAGATCACATGAGACTCAAGAAAAAATGAAACTGAAAGAAACCAAGGACTTCGCATTACTAGAGTTAGAAATAAGATTATTGGAATAAGGATTAATCAAAATACATGCTCACTACCTCTCATGCGCTTCCCATGTGTCAACTGAAGACACATGATAGCACCCAAACATGCTTCCCAGATCTCCCAAAAATCCTTCTACATGTCATCTGGTCATTTTAAGTCCCCCAGTCATGTTAGGGCACACCATAAAATTCGCCCATGGATGCCACTTATATCTTGAAAACCCTCTAGGTCCATCCCCCATGACATGGGATGTCCCTCAGACACACCACTTCATTTATATAACAACATTCTATCTTGTCAATTGAGTTTTGTAAAAGAAATAGGATATGGTAACCAACCTCTCACAACACCCTTCGGGTAAGTCACCTGAGACTCACGGTGCCCACCAAACAAGTCGTCCATGACTCACGATGAATCCTTGTGGTGTAATTCAAGATATTCCCTACCCGTCGGACTATGCCGCGTTGGCTCTCACAAATCTTTACATGTGTGTTATACCAAGTCATGCAATTATTCTAAGGACATGCTGACTGGATCACATGAAACCCTCTAGACAAGAAGGCCATGTCAATAGAGAATCCCATGATTTCACAATACCTTTTGTTCTCAATATGTAATTCCCAATCTATATGGAATCCTTAATGTGTAATCCTTGACTTGATGGAAACTAATAAAAATATGATTCCTGCCATAGTCAAGATATATAGGCCACCACCCTAAGAGGTTTGAGATCCATATTGATTATCCATAGAGGGACCATCATATGAGTCCCTTGTCTAATGCAATAACCTTGATTACTTGTTATCCATTGTTTCTCACAAATAAGAATGGATCACATTGTATTAGGGAGTTTCAATGATCAGAACATCTACCCTATAAACACCTACAATAGTATAGGGTTGAATCTGTGTATAAGCCCCAACGTTATATAAACTATGAAGAATCTAATTACCACTATAACCATGATATATATTATTCTTTACCAAGGAACGAGCTCCATGCCAAAAATCCACATGGACTATCCAAATTCACAAGTCCCATATCCATATTCCATGAGGATGATAATAACCTCCCCCTTGTTTCTCACACACAGTATAGCTCACTTGGGCATAAGGGGATACAATGAACACCCCATTAGGAATCATAAATATCTATGGTTTAGGGAAGAATCGGTATGTAAGTCCCATACATCAGCCAAACTACAACGACTTAGATTCCTTTCAAATGCAAGATATACAGGATGCCATCCCAGGGCCTGAGCTTTATACCAAACACCCCAAGGAATCTCCAAGTACACAATTTCTATATATACACACCATGAGGCTAATCATATATCCCCCTTGTTTCTTACACTGAGCATATCTCACGCGGACTTAGGGATTTATGAATGAATATATCATTTTCCAGTAGGAATTAATAACCAACATATAAGGGTATATACCAAAGGGCTAGATCCAAGAAACTCAACAAACAATGTGGTTTTTGATTCATACCCAACTATAGATAAGGGAACCATTGGATGTTTATAGGGAAGATGAAAAAAATAGTGGGCCTAGTGTATGCAATTGGGGTAGGAAACAAAATACCTATTAATAAGTCTATCATGTAAAATCACACTCGACGTTGCACATCCAAAAAACCCAGTGAAAAAAATGTATACTAGACGTCAATCTCTCCAATGGAAAAAAATTAGTTTTAATGAATCCGGAGAATTTTTTTTAAAAACCCTTGGAAAATAAAAAAATATGACCAACATAATCTTATAAATTATCCTATGTAATGAGATTTCTAATAAGTCCATCCTTGTTTTGATAAGTCCAAACTAGTCAAAGGTCTGAATTAGGAATAAAATAGTAAATGAGTTAACCATGTATATCTAATAGAGAATATTTTGCCTATGATACTACAATGATTAGTAACCTTGTTCTTTTTATATGAATAATTGAAAATAATACATCAATAGCCAAATTAGAGATGATGTTTTCATCATCTAGAATTCATTCTAGAAAACCTTCAACAACTACAACTTTCATAGCTCACAAAACAATCTCACCAGAAGGATGACTCCAATAGAAGGTAGAGAATATGATGGCTCATGAGTACCACCAATATGGTACTATCCCAATAATGGAGGACACTCATAAAGTCCTCTTGAGGTGACGGCCAGCGAGCCCTCCCAATCTGAGGATGGATTCGGTTAAACATGTGGCTCTTGTCGCCACAACCAATAACTATTGGAGTTATCCCCAAGGTCCGATAACTTCCAACTTATTTATCATAGAAAGGTGGACTGGATATCCAGATATGGAAACCATTAGGTTTAGGATCCACCGAAGAGGGATCCTACTAACCGTCGTCACCTACAACATTCTTCCTATACCCCTTAGTCCCATATTGAGGTTACTATATGAAACAAAGTTCCCTCAGATGCCCATGTATAGGATACATGAAAAACTCATCGTAGGAGAAAGGTGGCAAATATTTAGGATAGGGAGAATATCCCCACTCCCACCGATGGTGACTGCCTGTAATCTCGAGTAGCAGCCAGCCAGTATGCTCATATCCCTATATTCACTAAACTAGTCTTTATATATATCCCCATAGAAAGTATGGGAAATGATCACATTCCTACCCCAATAATCGAATCCACCTGGCATACTCTGATGGCACAAGGAGAAAGAAGTTGGTGCATCTCCCCTATTCAACATAACACATATGCTAGTTCATCGTGGACAAATAAAATGTGAAAGATCATATCCTTGTACACACTTTTCTAAAATTCCAACACATTTTACAAACAGCTGAAGAAAATTTACAACATATCCTGAAACTATTTCGTATGAAGGTATATGTGAATCTTTCTATCCATAAAGCTAGGATAAAACAACACTCTGATAATTGTGAATAAGTGGCTATATCGGAGAAATATCACAATCTTTTTCCTAATCAGGAGGACTATCGATATATTTTAAGGATGGGAGAGGCATCAGTTCAGGCTCATATCCTCATTCCAAATGGGGATAACTAGGTGAGAGTGGCACACACCTCATGGAATGGCCACATGATTGTTGAAAAATACTGGTGTCATACTAAAAAGTCTTAGGATCAGACATTCGGCCCCATTATAGATGAGGATGAACAAGTGGGAATGGAACAATCCTTAGGAAATGCTCATATTTATGTTAATGGATGTGTGAGGCATATTCTAGATGCTCATCAATGTCAGGAACATATCCCTACATCCACTGATGAAAAACTATGATGGAATCATTCCAAGGAAACACATGAGAAGGATCATATTCTTTCTCCCATTCCAGAGGGCTGTCGGCATATTCTCATAGGGAATTTATATCTAAAACTAGATCATATTCATGATCGAACTGGGGCCAACAAGGTGAGAGAGGCACACACCATGGGGAAGACATATATTCCTACCATGAATGACCGATGGCATATCCCAAAGGCTCAAAATCATGCTCATAATATCGTCCTAATTACATCTCCCCATGTGAGAGTGGAACATGCCTCAAAACATGCTCCCATTATTATCAATAATGAGACAACTCATGGACATATTGTGGAAGCTTCTCAAGAACATACTCATATCCTTTATAAATTAGATGGTGCATACATGTTCCAACAACCATCATATATTAGGTGTATACCACTGCACAACCCCAAAGGGTAGGTCAGAATATTCTGACCATGATGCAGAACATTGCCCATATCCCTAATTTGATCAACGCTAGAGTCCTTTTGATTTTTTGAGACACATTCGCAAAATCATGTGGTTCTGTCATCTCTTCCATCTAAGTTGACGCAAGATTCATTAATTACCATGGTATACTTCCTCATAGTTGTGTAGAGATAGATCATATGAACTCTACTCCTAACATCCATCATGGTCATCCTCCCCATGGAGATATCTCCCATTGGCAAGGCAACAATCTTCTTTCCCAGAAAGCACCATATGGAGAGGTGTTCCAAACACCCACACCTTCATATAGATAGGTGCTCGAATCATCAGTATCAACTGTATATAGTTCCCTATCAACATCTAACAACACCCCATTTCCGTCAGTAGGTGACCATTAGGGGAATCCTATATGGATTGATCGGATGGTGGTGTGTAATACTGATAAAGCCGAAATTAAAATACAGATATGTTTAGCCAAAAGCAACATCCATATCATTTTCTCGCCCCTCTCCACCACTGACTATGAGATAGCAAGGTATATAGAGAAGAAGTTAATAACTTATTCATTCCAGAATATGTGGACCACTCATCAATGACGGAATGCATGACATCTAACTTATACAAGATATGAGTTTCACCTTCAGAAGATCAATATAATCTATTTTTAGCTATACCTACCTAATATCTTAATGGATCAAGATCCGAAATAGTAAAAGAACATCAAAAATATTCAATACCTTTTCCTGCATTTTATCATGAATCCTCAGAAACTGATATCTGAATCCACATTATGCATCTGTATTTGAGAATGTGTATAGTATGAAGTGTTACACTTTTTCTCTCAATTTGAATAGGAGATCTCTTCATTTATGGAATCCTACAATGTTATAGCCTTTGGAGAGATCAAGGGACCTGGAAATTCTGGGACCACTTGGTCCCTACAACAAAATACCTCTACTCTAAAAGTATCTAGACACTGTAAATAGAGGGTGGATAGCCAACATGTGTTGATACTAGTCCCCTATAATCAATAATAAGACATTTCAAACTTGGATTCCATAGTTTTGATCACCCAGAAAACATTCCATGAGAAACTATTCTTATCATGGGTCGCCATTTCACCCAGATCCATCGTCAGAACAAGTGCTCCAACTCAAGTATGTCGCTACTACATCTATGGTATTATCCATCAGGGAGTATAACCAGCCCACTGAGCCAATGAAATATCTACAACCACCTCAACCTCTCAAAGTGTCAATTCCTGAGAGAATTTTGAACACATCGGTAGCTGCTCCCTAAGAACCCCATTCCACTAGGATGGGGGATTTTATATCTTAATCACCATCCTTGGGTTATTTACCCCTGAGAGGACCCCACAGACATCATTGGTGATCCCATAATAACTCGACCCCTCTAGGATGGGATCATGTATATCGTTGTGTACATCTTGGGAGTCATCAAATCCCTAATCGAAGCCATTGTATCCTCAATCATTGGACTAATCAGTGCCAACTACAGCTTTGAATGACCCCCACCCCAATGGTTTGGGAGCATTTTCATCATCATCACCGCTGTAGAGGGAACCTATATACTCCATATTGGGTGAAATGAATCCATAGTGTACATCCCACCTACCGTGAGACACACCTCTACTTATTGGGGGTTATTCTAAAAACATAGTCGATAACTCCCTCTAGTTCATTGTTCATATAAAAAAGTGGGAGGAAAATGAATTGAGGACAATTAATCCCCATAAGGGGCACAAGTAATAAAGAACCAATAAGGCCAAGGGATTGAATGATTGCCTTGATGTAAGCTATGTTGAATCACCCAAATATGTTGAATGTAATGGAATTACTACCATTTCCATATATGCATCTATGAATGTCGTAACTTCCAACAAGGAAGATATTGGTCACAACACAAATACATTTGGTTGCGACATAGAAAACATACCGTGGGAGGAGGGTGAATCAAATGACCTAAATGAGGTTTCCCACACCAGAAATTAGAGATACCTCTAAAACAAAGTAATTCGGAATATTGATTTTCCACCTCCCCAATAAAATGACTCCCAGGGGATGGGTACAACCACATCTCAGTCACCTCCTAGGAAGAGCGAGGTTATTTCCCTTGAGGATCGATTTTCGTAATATAAATGTGAAATACAAGATCTTCAAAAACATAATGAGGAGTTTCTTAGGGGAAATATTATTGTGGGGTATCATCTCTAAGTAGAGACAAATGTTCTTCCACCATAGCTGATCCATAATCATGTCCATCTTCTGAATATTATATTTTCTCTAGTTCTTACCATCCATCCCACATACATGTGGTATTGAAATATTGCCATGACTTCCCTCCATTGTGGAAAAAACCTCTCCCCTACCAGGATAGTCCTTCAGTCCTAGGAAAAATTGAAAATCAGAAGGATATAAAAATGGGGCCACCTCAAAAGCTCCCACTAGCTCCCCATGGATGGGAGAGGGTCCAAGCATCAGTACCCATGGATATCCTAAAAATCATCGAGTACCTATCTAGTCAAATAGAATCCATATAAGGGTTGGGTCTACTTATGCTTCCTAAAAGGAAGAAATATACTATATGGTTTGATGATAGCCCACCTCCATCCAAAAATTAAAATCACGCCTTATCCAACTTTAATGGTGCAGGTGACCCTAACCAGTATCTTACCTACATCATGTCTTGATGTGGGATGAAAACGGACCCTTGAGAGCAATAGGAGGCATCCAAGCTAAGGTGTTTTGAACAGACTCTGCCATGGACATCCTTTTTTTGGTATAACACTCTGCCAGAAGGATATGTGTCAAGAGTGGAATACATCCATCACCAATTCCATTACCAATATGGTTATACACTAAGGAAGACGATGATCATCAACCTAAAAAACTAAAAAAAAACAAAATGAGAAGGTTTATAATTTCATAGAATGGTTGAAGGGTTTGACCTACTCACTCAGTATCCCTCTCTCTCTCTCTCTCAAGAGATGATATTGAAGCTATGTTCCAAAAATATTAGGGATGATTTGAAAACACCCCTGATTCTAATGAAATATCCAAACATATTTTGAAAATTTGATGAAACAACCTGACATTTGGAGGATTTCATTTATTGGACCTGATTCAAAGCAGGAGTCATGCCTGTGACATAGGGAAGAAGGCTAGAAAGAATTTATGTTGTGTATATTTCTCTCAAGTTAGTAGAACCACCAAATAAGATGCCGTGGAAGACCCCAAACAACCTAGAACATCCCATCGAGTAGAAGAATAAAAAAACCACCCTCATCTTGAAGCACTAAGAAATCACGGTCATATGAGATTTGAAGAATAGATGAATATGGTGTACTCCTTCTATAATGAATTGGCCCGTGTTTATTTCCTAGAATCCATGGACAATAATATTCTCATGCTTCCCCAACCTAGGAATCCTGATGAGGTAAACCTCACCAACCAACCAGATTAAAACCCCTTTCACACAAGGTTAGGTCATAATATCTAGAATTTTTTCACCTTTAAAGACATCCTTCAATGCATGATCAATTCTGGAAATGTGGTGCTAGATAATTCCTACGATAAGTTTTCTCTAATAACCATGGTCCAACATCAAGAAGAGAATTATTGGTGATGGTTGTGGCCAGATGTGTGTGAAAATTTGACAAATGGATAGCTCAGAATAATGTCTATCGAGACCATTCCACTCTGAGAGAATAGTTTCATAGGCCCGTAGCAGCTACACCACCCATGAAAGAGGCAGTAGATGTGCATTCTAAGGGTGGGAATGACCACCAGTAGCATAATGAAATAGAAGAAAAAGATTCATATTCTCCTCTAAATAAGGCTTTATCCCTAGATGATTTCTTCCCTATGACATCAGCATGATAGGAACCACACCACATAATGGAATCCTCATCAAGAAAAGAGTTAATATTTGGTTTTTACAACTTAATATATTTGACATACACCTTATTTGGTAATGAGTATTCCCTTAATATGGGTTTCTTGTATTTAACTAAGGAACGAGATGATTAATGGGACAGAGATGGGAATATAGATGATAACACGAATGTAGTGAGACTCAATTTTCAATTCATGTCCCTATGGAGGACATATATAAAGATGAGTCTTAATGGAAGGAACTTCAAGAGGCTCAAAGGAGGTGAAGATGTTACATATATCCCTCCAATAGTCGTACACATCCAAATATCATGTATGACCACCTCAAAGGGTTCAAATCTGACCAACCTAGGAAATGGGGGAGGCTGGCGCAACCTTCGCCACAAAGAGTGGATATTCTTTCAACCATGGAACTTGCACCAGGTCCATCTACCATGGATGGTCCAACCCCTCAGCCACATTCCTAGGAAAATCCCTATATTAGGAAGCATCGACCTTTGGTGCAAAGGTATGATTTAATTTAATAGATAGTGGGGTTTTCAGTAATCTACTGATCATGGATTCACTCCTAATTTCAAAAGATATCAAGGAGGCAGTCATCAAAGACCTTTGAATCCCATAGTAATTTGAGTCATAAGTCACCATCGCTGAGGTATTTTGAGTCCAGACTACGTCATTATGATACCGTGTTGCCATATCTTTCACTGATCATGATCTGGAGGACGCCATATAAGGGGAAATCAAATCGTTATACATTTATTGCAGACTCAATAATGTAAACATCCAAAGAGTGTTGATTGATAATGAATTGGGGATCAATGTTAACCCGGTCTATACCCTTCTAAAAATGGGGTACCATAAAGGATACATTCCCCTCCAAATCTAACCATCCCATGATATTCAATGCCTGATAAGATACCCCAATGGAAGGTCCAAATAAAAGTCCAGTTTGGGGAACTCAGATGTGATGCCAAGTTCATGGTTATCTAGTAGGATATTTCATATAATGTCCTTCTTGGTTGGCCCTGGCTCCATACCCATCTCATGATACCATCAATATTCTAACAATTTCTGATGTACCCCTATTAATATAGAGGGTGTAATACTACACGGTGAAGGAGAGAGTGAGTGGTTTTCTATAAATACATCTTAGTCCAGATACTACAAGTGGATTTGGCACTGGGACATATATACCTAGGTGTAACATATCCAAAAAGATGTTCTGAGCTTGACACATAGTAATCTGGTACATGACAATACGAAATGTTTCACACCTAGTTTGACCCCCCGGGGGGATATTCTTTAAGAATTAACAAACTCATCATGAACCATTATGAAGGATTTAATTATACGTTAGATATGAAAAACTTATAATAATCCTATGGTGTTATAAATTAAGGATATTTTCATTAGTTAGATATAATATAATTTATTTTTCATGATTATGAAGTTCCTCGTTATGATAAAAATTTCATACTCTATGTTTTTCATTTTAAGTCAATTGATGGAACCTAAAAGAACCACGTTAATGAAGATTACATTGGGAAATGTAATGATTGTCCCCCAGAACAACCGATTGATATGGGAGATGGAATGAAAAACCTCATTTCAATTCTCACACAACTTTCTCAAGCTACAAATCATAGTGGGCTTCCAAATGAGAAAAGAAGGGAACAACACTCTATTGAGTCTTTCAAGAGGAAACATCCACCTTCTTTTAGAGGGTCTCATGATCCAAATGTTGCTGAACAATGGATCAGTACCAATAGCAAGATATTATTAGTAATTCAGTGTTTAGATAATGAGAAATGCATTCTGGATATTTATAGGTTAGAAGTAAAAGTAGATCATTGGAGGAATCTAATCAAGAATACGAGGCAACATGATGAGATTAAATCCATAGCTTGGGAAGAGTTAAAGAACATATTTTTTAATAAGTAATTTCTAAAATTATTCATACTAAGATGTTGAAAGATTACACTGAGTTAAAGCAAATGGATAATGATTCTTCTTGTATCTATGAGGATAATTTCATAAGCCATGTGAGCTATGTTTCATGAATTATCATCCAACCCAAAAGTAAAGTTGAATGAATCTTTGTTTGATTAAAGACATGTATCATAAAGTCATTGTCTATAAGATACATTAGTAGCTACATAGAGATTGTGCATTGTGCAATCAAGGATGAAATGGAGGTAGGATTCACGTATCAGTATCTAGTCTTTAACAAGAACATAAATAATGTGTTTAAAGGAAAATATAAAAACAATTGAGAAAAGAAGATGAACATTATTTTATGCTTTATGTGTGGAATAAAAATGAATGAAATTGACATATGGTGTCTAATAAATGTTTATGAGCCAAAAGGAAGGCCATTGAGAAATTTACTACTGAGGTGATGGGATGAAGTTGGCTAAAAATGCTATAGGAGAAAGAGCCTCATAGTGTGTACCTTTCAAAAATATGTGCTACAAGTGTATGGAGAATCTAAACTATAGTAATGAAATCCCAAACCCATGGGATATTGATGATGATTGATGTCAGAAACCTCTTAAGCTGAGTGAAAAGGGGAAATATTATTGAACCTCTATATCTGGTGAGGGTATGGTAATGATGTGATGAAAGGTACACCAACCATCTACTCTAGAAATACTAATGTCATATTTTATTCTGGATCATCCCATCCTTTCATATCCAATGAATTTATAAGGGGGATAATCTTCCTCCAAAATAATTAAATGTGTAATTAGTAGTAAAAAACCCTAATGGTATGATAATTTAATCTCAAGTATATGATTCCTCCCCAATGAATATTTGTGGGAATATGCTTCCTACAGATAATTTTATTCATCTTGTGGTCAAATTTGATGACATACTAGGCTTGGATAAGATTTCTATGCATAAATCCTACATCAATAGTCAGGTAAGGAATGTTACATTTGATATTTCAAAACATCATATTATCACCAGTCAATGTGATGATATGTCTGAACATCCTTTGGAGATTACATCAAATGTATGTGTTTTAATTACCATTAATGAGTAATTTTTATCTAAAATGATTGGGGATAAGATCGAAATCGATGATATGCCTCTTGTTCAGGATTTATTGGATGTCTTCCAGGAAGAGTTTCATATTATACCACAAAAACATGATGTTGATTTATCGATAAAACTTATACATGGTTCCACACCAATTTTAATGAATCCTTATTTAATGTCCCTAATTGAGTTTCGGGATTTGAAGAAACAACTCCAAGAAAACATTGATAAGGTATTTATTCTGCCATGTGTGTCACCTTGGGGTGAACCATTTATTTTTGGGAAAAATAATGGCAGATCAATGTGACGCTTCATTATTTATCAAGAGTTGAACAAGATCAAAATCAAGAACAAGTATCTTCTTCCCCATATTGAAAACTAGTTTGATCAACAACACAGAGGTCGATACATTACCAAGAAAGACCGTCATTCTGGATATCATAAAATAAGTGTTAAGAAAAAGGATATACCCCAGATGAAATTTTGTACAAGTTAATGCCACTATGAATATATTGTGATACTGTTTTATCTTACTAATTCCCTTGCTATCTTCATGGATATAATGAATAGAGTCATTAGAGATTATCTTGACCAGTTTCTGGTAGACTTTATAAATAAAATTCAAATCTATGAAAAGAGAAATGATCTGAAATAAAATCACTTGAGAATTGTACTGAAGGCCCCAAGGAAAGATAATTTATAAGAAAAATTTATAAATGGTGAATCTTGGCTACAAAATGATTCATTTTTGGGTCAAATAATCTAAAGAGATGGTATAGTAGTAAATCCATAAAAGACAGAGGATATTAAAAGGTGTCCTAGAACAACCACAGTGAAAAAGATCTTTAATTTTCTTGTCTAATATAGATAATAATCAATGGTTTGTGGATAATTTCTCATGTCTATGTAATCATATTAAAAAGATAACCTGTAAGGGTGTTATGTTTCTCTAGAAAGCTGAATGTGAGAAAAATTTCATGGAACTCAAAAGAAGGTTTGTCAATGCACCTATGCTTACACTACCCCATACTGAACAAGGGTTTGTAATTTATATTGTTGTATACAAGAAGGGATTGGGATGTGTTATTATGAAATATTAAAATTGATATATCCTATGCCTCCTGATATTTGAGGATTTGTGAGAAAAATTTCCCAACTCTTAATTTGGGGTTAGCAGAAGTATTTTTTGAATTTAAGATATGGATGAATTATTTTTATGGGAAAAGTGTGATATATATACTGATATTAAATGTCTAAAATACATATTCACATAGAATGATTTTAACATACACCAAAGAATATGGTTATAGGGGATAAAGGATAATGATTTTTCAATGCAGTACCACCCATTGAAAGCGAACAAGGTGGCCGATGCTTTGAGATAAAAAGATTATGCTAGAATATCTTTGATGAGTGTCACAAAAGATCCAATATTTCTGGATTTGTAATGGATGGTTCTATAAATATTGATTCAAGGGGGAAAATCATATCTTTCTCAAATGAATGTTTAACCCTATATCCAAGTGATTTTTAAGGAGACATAGAAGGAAGTTGGAATGATAAGGTTCAGGAATATTGTATGTATTCCATCCATGTGAGATTTGAAAATGGAGCTATTAGAAGAAGCCCATATTTCATAAATCCCTATTCATATGGGTGGTATGAGGATGTGTAGGGTATTAAAAGAATTCTTTCGGTGGAATGACATGAAGAGAGATATCATGGAGTTTGTATCTCAATGTTCTGTATGAAATCAGGTTAAAGATGAAAGAAACAATACTAAAGGGATGTTGCATCCATTACCCATACTAGAATGAAAATGGAATAATATCACAATAGATTTTTTCATTAGACTACCCAAAACATCTATGGCATCCCGTCTTTTTATAACATAATTTTTCATTCCATTACACGAAACTGAGGATCTTTAAGGTTTAGTGTCTTGGAAACAAGGAACATAAAACATGAAACAAAAAAAACATTCTTATTAAACACTTGAAAGGCTTCTTCTCATGTTCACCCTAGGCTCATTACTGCATCTCATAACCTGAGGACATACATCAAAAGGAAGGGTGAGCAGAAGGCCCAGCAAGGGAAACAAGTGAAACATTTTACATATGAACTTGAGATACATCAATAAAGTCATGAAAAGAACTTTAATGCATGAAAATGAAATCATGAGGCATATCATAATAAAAATAAAACTTTTTCATAACTTGAAGATGTGGCTAAATCATTTAACATAGACAATCATGAACATATCACCAAGGTCCATCCCCAAGGTGTCATTTTAAAATTACCAAGGTTATTCACCAAGGTATCGTGAAAATTGTAATCTCTAGTGGTTACATCATTACCCAATGCATTGGAGCGCTATCAGGGCGCACCCTTAAATTTTCCTTTATTATAATGTGAGCCACATATATCATCATCAAAAATTTCATAAATAACCCATATAGCATAAAATAAATGGGTTTCATTTCATAATCATAACGTTTTAAAAACTGCTTTAAAGACATGATCTTTACGTCACTTTAAACCCACGGAAAGGGAAAGAGGGTTTCATGTATGTAATTCCAAGAATTTAAAATAGAACATTTTGATATATATGTGAATACCCCTGTAGAAATAAGAGCTTTGAGTATTCACTTTATAACATAAAATAATTTTTAGAAAAGAGAGAGAGGCATTTTGAGACGAAAATTCTGCAGCATAACGGCTATGTTACAAGGTTTTAGAAAACATTGAGAAGAGAGGGGACATGGGTCAAACATTCATAAATGACCCATAAAACAGTAGAGGGAAAAAATATAAGAGATTTAAGAACATGGTAATGAAATTTGAAAATATACCATATGAAATGAAGAACATGAAAGGAAGAAAAAAAAAGATTTCTCTTTTGAGAATTCGGCAGCCTAACGGCGTCACTTAAACTTCAACAAAATTTAATTGACAAGGTCAAATAGGGTCTCTCATCATATGAACATAAGAGTAAAGTATGATAGATATAGAGATAATACCCCAACATAATAGAAAGGAACTTGAAAGAATTGACATGAAAGTAGAACTTCAAAACGAGAATGGTGAAGAACCACTTAAAAATTCGGCAGCCTAACGGCGCCACTTAAACTTCAACAAAATACTGAATTGAAGAGATCAAATGGGGTATCTCATCATATGAACATAAGAGTCCAGTATGATAGATATAGAGATAATACCCCAACTTAACAAAAAATAACTTTAAAGAATTGACATGAAAGTAGAACTTCAAAACGAGAAAGGTGAAGAACCACTTAAAATTTCGGCAGCCTAACGGCGCCACTTAAAACATCAAAATACTGAATTGAAGCGATCAAATGGGGTCTCTCATCATATGAACATAAGAGTCCAGTAAGATATATATAGATATAATACCCCAATATAACAAAAAGGAACTTGAAATAATTGACATGAAAGTAGAACTTCAAAACGAGAAGGGTGAAGAACCACTTAAAAATTCGGCAGCCTAACGGCGCCACTTAAAACTTCAAAATACTGAATTGAAGCGATCAAATGGGGTCTCTCATCATATGATCATAAAAGATCAGTATGATAATTTAGAGATCATACCCCAACATAAAAAAAGGAACATGAAATACTTGAATGAAAATAGAACTTGAAAACGAGGAAGGTGAAAGAATCCCTTAAAAATTCGGCAGCCTAACGGCGCCACTTAAACATTCTTAAAACGAATTGATGAGAGAAAGGGGGGGTATCTCATCATATGAACATGAAATAGGAAGTAGGATGAATATAAAAGAACATCCTCCAACATAAGAACATGGAGTATAAAAGAAATGACATAAAAGAGATTACTTGAAAAGAAAGAGAGAGGTCGGATCCCTTACCTTAAAATGTAACTATTAAACCTCAAAGTTTGGGACCTTGAGGGCTTAGGGGCACCTTGGGAGGACTCCTTGGTAGTTAATGAGACCAGAAATTCGTTGGGAATGAGTGGAGAGTCGAATGGAGGAGAGGAGGGCTTGGTATTTATAGGGAAAGTGAGGGGACAAGGCATTAATGGCCAAGGGACACCTCACATGTGCTTTTCTCAAACCCATGTGCTCTCCCTTTGTCATTTATCATGGAGTTAGGCCACATGGGGCCCCAAAAACAATAATTCATCACCCTTGGCCGGCCAACCCTCAAAAGATCTCATGACATCATCATGACACCGTTATGATGTCATTAAACATACCGAAACCCAAAAACTGTATTTTTACTATTCACTGAAAATTCAACTTTCTCAGAAAAATCCCAAAATTTCACATTAACCAAATATCAATGCTCTGATTTCAAAAATGAAATCCATTTTATAAAAATAATTTTCTAAATATTTTTAATTTAATTTTTAAATAAAAACACTATTCATCGAAAATTCATTTTTTTCAGAAAAAACCCCAAAAATTACCATAACATAATATCGATGCTCTGAGTTCAAAAATAAAGTCATTTTTATAAAAATAATTTTCTAATTATTTTTAATTAAATTTTTAATTAAAAACACTATTCACCCGAAAAAACTAATACTTGAATAATAATTAATGAAACCGTTATTTAACTATTTTATTGAATCACATTACTTAATCAAGGTGCCTAGATTATTTTAAAACTTTCTTTAAGTGAGATTACTGATCCATTTGGTCATATTACTAATCCTAATCATAAAATCACTATTCATAATTTACTATTCATCAAAAATCAATTTGATCTTATTAGACTCTAAATTTAGTACTGAACATAATTGCAGAAGACCATTTTTTGAAAATCATTACACATTTTTAATTATTTAGGGTTTACATAAACATATTTAGAATATCCTTTTTCTAAAATTCATCAAAAATATGCATACTATATTTATCCGGTCATTTCAAAATTCATAAACTTCATCATAAGAAGAAATCCCAATTTTTATTTAAAACAAGGATTACACAAGGTAGTTACGGTCTCGTTACATAACCCCTTATAATACCAGCATAGGACCTAAGAGTAAGGTGTGCTAGGGTGATAGAAGCTTGGGGCGGCTCAGTCAACATTGCCCGAGTAGTAATTTCTATCAGTTTGAACTTCTCACGAAGGCGATTTCGTTCTAGCTTCGCATGATGAATTTCGGCTTGGATTTGATCCAGAGCAAAGCCCAGTGGTGCTACCTCCTTCCCAAGCTCTGTTAGATGGGCTTCGATCGGTCCAAGACTACTAGGTGAGGCCATCGAATCTTCTTTCTATAATAATTAACCAAGATTACTTATATTTAGAGACAATAATCAAAACATTTTGTTCACAACGGTCATGTTGACCGATGGTTATATAATAGTCAAAACCCACTGATCTCATTTTAATTATAATCATGTTTATCAAATAAAACATTTTTGTTGAGTATAACAATAACACATAAAATTAGGAAACAAAATTTATTTAAAAATTTCGGGTCGTTACAACATCTATTGGGGTTAATTCTATAGGGGTGGTAGTTAAACTTTTTACTAAGTCTGCACACTTCATTCCTATTAGAGAATATGTTTCCCTTGATCAAATTTCAATAATATAAACTAAGAAAGTGTAAAAATTGCTTGTAATACCATATTATATTGTATTAGTTCAAGATTCTAGGTTCAGCTCATTATTCTGGTGAATTATTCAAAATGAAATTGATAGAGAATTGTGTTTTTTCACTGCTTATCATCCTAAAATAGAAGTGCATTATGAAAGAAAAATTAAAAATATTTAGGATATGTTGAGAAAATGTTTTCAAGATTTCAAAGGTGGTTGAGATTAACACCTTAATCTTGTTGGTTTTTCTTATAACAATATATTTCACTTAATCATTCAGATGACAATATATGAAGCACTTTATCGGATGATATATATATCTTTAATGTGATGGTATTAGATTGGAGAAAGAAAGCTATTAGGACCTGAGATTATAGAAGAAATGGACCAAAAGTATAGAACCACTCAGTAGAATATCCAGGAAGCTCAAATCCAGAATAAAAGATATGATGATGACCATTAGTTGGATATAGAATTTGAATTTGGTGAATATATGTTACTACGAATCTCACCCCAGAACAAAGCTATGAGATTCGGGAAGAAAGGGGAACTAGGGAATAGGTATATCATCCCCTTTGAAATTATTGATAATACCATGAAAATATTCTATCACATGGAAATTCTTGTAAATATATCTGAATTCCATGATTTTTTCTATGTATCACTCCCGGGGATGTACATACCTGAACCCTCACTTGTACTGAACTGAGAGGTTGTACCATTGGTGAAAGTTCTTTGTTATAAGGAGAAACCTATTGAAATTCTAGAAGGATCAAAGAATGTTCTATAAAACAATACCACTTACTTTGTAAAGTTTATGTGGAGAAATCACTAGTTAGAGGAAGCTACGTGGGATCTTGAGGATATTATAAATCATAAGTATCCTTAAATGTTTTTAAACATGTGAAATGTTTTGAGGGTAAAATTCATTTTAAGGGAGGTAGAATGTAACCCCCCTATTATTATGGACTATATTTTTGAATAATATAAAATTCCCTTTTATATCATTCAATACACTAATGAAAATATTACCTTTACATGAAGCACCTACTTGGTGTATGTTACACGCAACACCGACATTTCTTATATTACATGCAAAACTAACATGGCGTACAATACTTTCAACACTAAGTTTCTAAAAAAAATATATTTTTATTGTTATAATTTAAAGGATATAACTATAACATAATCATTAATCAAAGTTATATGAATATTAATATTTTATAAAATTATTTTATATAAATAAAACATATTGATAACAAAAGACATGATTTTTGGTAAAGTCCTTATATGTTTTAAAACATTGTTTTCCTGAATATGCCACTTCTAATAAAGAAAATAGTTTTAGATGCATTTAGAAATTGAATTTTAAAAAATAAAATTCTTTTTTAATTCCTATCATAAAAAATATCCTTGGGTGATTTTTTGGGATTATGGAGAAACATCATTTCTTGATAAATAGTAAAAAATACTTATTTTAGTCAAAAACATCCTTTTGTATAATTAATTATAAATTCTAAATGATATTATAAATATGTTTTATAGTCACATTATATTTTTATTTCATCTATTGATACAATTTAATTCATTAAAATCCATTTCACTTTGAAACTGAATGGATGATCTTACAAACGTTTGAACGTTTTCCAACATTAAAACCTCGTTAATTTGTCCTATCTACAAGATTAACACTAATCATAATTTTTTTGATTCTATGAATTGACTTTAAAAAATCAAAAATAAAACATTGTATTATTTCCAATATTTATATTCTAATAATACCATGTTAATTATTGACAAAAATGAATAGTAAATTTGATTAAAATTAATCACTGTAACTAAGGACAAATTAAGCATAATTATGGACTAAAACTTAAAACTAAGAGACTAAATGAACTATAAACTTATCCAAAATCGATTTCTTTTCATCGTTCATCCATAAAAATTCATTTATTGAGTAGGGAGGGTTTATTATGACTTTTTTTAAGTTTAAAAATGTGCACACCTGACTTGTTTTAAGAAAGTAAAATTGAGTCCTTTTCCTTCCCTATAAATGGACACCACCTCTACCCAGTCCTTAAAAATATTAAATATTTTATGTTAGTCCATGATATGCCCCAATATGCTCAGAAAAATCATCTATTCGACCTTTATGCCTCCCTTTGGGTATAAATCTTCTCAAGGAAGCCTTTTGGCACAAACCAAAGTGAGTTACTATGTTAAGATGTAAAGTCGTATCTCAAGATCATTTCATTGATTTTTATTCTTCACCCCTACACTATATGTATTTCATTATTTAATGACAAAAATTATCCTCCATATACTATGATGTTTTTATTTAATTTTTCTAACCTACACTTACACACACCTCCATCAAATGGATGATGAACATACTATTTCTGTGTATGGTGAACTACTACGTCATGAAACGTTGATTGTTAATTTATACTTTATCACCAATTATGTTGGAAACTCTATTTATATGATTCATATATTAAATTTAATATATTTAATTCTTATTTATTCCTTTTATGGTAGACATATCTTTACCTTTCTTTTGGTGTTAATATGATAATCTTGTTTGAGGAAGTGTGGACTACCACCCCTTCAAGGCGATGTGATTCATTCACACACCACATTGAATGTATTAAGGATGGTTTTAATGAAATTATATTATATATAAGATATATTAATTCTTATGGAATAATTAAATATATATATATATGTAATTTACATACTTTCTTTTTAACGATAATAAAGACGGAAAAAACGTTTATGCGTACGTAGGACATCCCGTCTCCATGAACGTTGTATTCCATTTTATTCATAAATATTATATAGATTAATATAACACATATATAATTTATTAAATTTATATTTATAACATGTTTTACAATCTTATATTAATTATATATGTATAAGGACAAATGATAAAATGAATTATGACACAAGCGAAAAACAAAGCGAGTATTACCTGAAGTGAATGCTTAACATAAGATCATTCACAAGAGGGTAATATAACATAATAATAAAAAAATATGGTAATATATATAATAATATTAATCTATAAAATATGTATAATAAACTAATATTTATTATTCTGGAAGCTTGTATGAGTACAGAGAGAGTCGAGACACATGGTAAGGGGATTTCATCTCACTTTTAATTTCTGTGAGATACAAGTTATGTTCGCCACTCCGTTATTTTGTGTGGTGTGTGTACTACACATGATGGTATTATCTATATATTGTACATAAATTTATAGTTAATAACATATCCATTATATAATCCTTCATTCAGGGGTTTTATCTTTTAAACGTTACCAAATCAATAAAAAAGTATTGTCTCAATTTTCTTTCATTGAGACTCAAGCATTTTAATGCACCTAAAATCTTTTATGAGCTGTATATACTTACATTATACATATTATATCACAAATCTCATTATTTTCATGATATCATAAGATTAATGTAATTACCTTTTCTTATATGGATTGTATGATCCCATGTTACCATGTTATAAGAGTTTATTGAGACAATCTCATCGCTTTCTGAGATTTTTTATGTTTATTATTACTTTGAAGAAATGTTATGGTCCACATCTAAAGTTTATTCACGAGTTTACTTCTCTTAATTTTATTCAAGATATACTCAGTTTTTAGTACCATTGTTTTAACTCTTTTGTACTTAGGTTATTTTTTTGGTAAAATCTGACAATCTACCTCTTCAATCGGAAATCAATTGTGTTAAAAAAACAATGTATTCAAAATGTTTTCAAAAACACATAAAAATGTTTTGAAAATATCCATGTAGATAAGTTTCAAGGGAAAATGATTTTATAATTTTTTTTATTGTTTTCAAATCTACTTTTATAATTTTTCAATGCCATATTCAAAGAAAAAGGTTTTCAAATGTTTTTATTTTATATAATGAATTTTCCCAAGAGGAAATGATATTTTAATCAAGACATGTTTTTAAAAGATCATTCAAATTTTTTTACAATATAAGATTACATCAATTTTTTTTACTCATGACTTTATTGGGAGATTATTAAATTTTTCCATTCATATTGTTTCTTTGAAAGGATTAATTTTTTCTTGATTTCATGATGCTTAGAAGGACAGTATCACATTCAGAGATTGTATTCTTTTGAAACCCACTTATTATCACCAGTAGTGATTATGTTGAAATGATTATCAAACCTATATATTTCCACAAGTTATGATATGTTTACATGTTTATCATACTCATTTAATTTAATGGGTTATGATATAATTATTTGTGATCATGTGGTACATGTATGTATGATTAAATTAAGTGATGGTTGGGATCTATATATAAGTTCAATGAATTGGGTAATGTTTTATATCTCATGGTATAAACTAATATGGTCTTGGTAGTTAACCTTAAATTCTATGATGGCCATGGGAGTGTAACATGACTACTAAGATGGTACGAGGAGTGAACTCATGCTACTTTTATGGCCACTGGAGTGAACCATGAATACTATAATGGTATGGGGAGTGAACACAGAATACTAAGATGGTATTGGAAGGTATGCCTTGGATAATATGGTAATCATTGTATACATATGTTTTTTCCATAACTCCATGTCTTAATCCTTTGTTATTTTTGCATGGTTTATGTCCTTTACTTGGTTTTTATTCAGTTCTTATAAACTATCGAGCTCTATTCCATGATTCATGTATATGATCTTTGATATGTAGGGTATTATATTCTATTTTCAGGATCACATTCTCATACCCTTATGCACATATTTATTCTTACATGTCTCCATTGTATACCTGTACTGAGCATTTAAGCTCAACAAATTTTATGTTTCCTTCCCCATGTTGTGAAGATATTTATTGTGTTGGAGGTGACTAAAAAGGGTTCTATTCAAGAAGAACTTAATGGGAGACAATATATCTCACTTAAGTATCAATGTCTATGTATTCTATGTTTCCAAAGGCTCTAGAAAAGTATAGCCTTCTTGTGTCTGTTTGTGCAATGTTTTTTGTTTTCTGAAAATGTTATGTAATGTTAATGTTTGAAAAGATTGGGTCGTTATACCAACTTTTTTCAATAGGTGAAATACCTGAGATGGATTTCCAACATATTATTTTTCAATTATAAGAACATGAATATTAGTGACTACATTTAATTCATATACATTAATCAACATTTCTTAAAGGCTGATTTCCCATTGATGATGACAAAACTCTTGATTGATGCAATTTATAGATTTAAAGCCATTTCTATTATTGTTGAGTACTCAGGGTAAAATAAAATCAATATGGACCCTGAAGATGAAGAGGGAAATAACTTCAGAGAACCTTAAGGGATCTTCTTCTATCAAATCATACCCTTCGTTTTAAAGAATGTGGGTGTTACATATCAAGACCCCATGCATGAAATATTTAAGACATTATTGGGAAGGAGAAGTGAGTGTTGTATTGATGACATTATCATTAAATGTTGACAGAGATGTGATCACTTCATGGATCTCCAAACAATATTTGACAAGCAGCGACAATAATGCATAAAGATGAATCTGTTGAAATTTTCATTCTGGGTATCATTATGCAATTTCCATGGAATTTTGGTACACCACTTCGGAATTTTGGTTTAACTAGGAACACATTTTCCATTTTGAAAATGTCAACCCATGAAACATGAATGAGCTAAGGGGACTCCAAGCGAATCTCTCTTACATTTTATGATTCATAGTCAACGTAGCCATCAAGGCTCTCACCTTCACCATGCTAAGGAAGAAGGTAATAGTCCATCAATTGGATGATGAATTTTAAAAATCCTTCGAGAGTCTCAAGATGTACCTACTACATACATCGATTCTTCTTCGTCTAGTTTGAGGGAAGACAATCATATTATATTTGGATTCCATGGAATGCTCATTCTACATGCTTCTCACGTAGAAGAATGATGTGAGAAGCGAGAATAGTCTCCACTACCTTAGCTAGATCATTATAGGCACTGAGACTCAATACTCTAATTTCAAGACGAACTTCCTCACACTCATATTAAAGACACAAAGTTGAGGCAATAATTGAAACACAATGAGGCCCATTGGGTTTCTCGTATTGATCTTGTCATGTACATCCCTTGTCGCCGATGTTGATTGGGTTCTTGGCTTGATAGGAAGTCATTATTCAGTAATATGATATCTGGTTTGTGTTAAATATTTCAATGAAAGGGAAAGCCCAAAATTTTTTCCTCATAGCACACCTTGCCCTACAAAATACATCTAAAGACACCGATATACCCAACAAAGAGGTCTATTATGCCCATGACACTCCTTGAACATGGGAAATGTAATTTTATGGTGCCTCAGAGAGTCATATCAGTACTAGAATAGAGAACCCAAAACTCAACTGGGTTGGACTATGGATTTTATTTGTCTCCACAGATAGAGCAGTTTCTCCCAAATCATTCTCAATATCTGAAGGCTACAAAAATATTGAAGCAGAATTCCAAGTCCTCATTGCTGGATTGGAACTATACCTACAGATGGACATAGAGTACCTGAACATCAAAGGTGATTCAGAGTTAGTGATAAAGATAATAAATGGAGAATCTTACACAAAAAATGTCGAACTATCACCCATCACTGGATATGTATATGGAATGGTGGTATAATTATCGTTTGTTCCCACACTTCATTATGTCCCCAGATCACAGAATTTTCATATTGATGCACTAGCTAGTATAGTTACTATCCAGGATGACCCTGATCAAGAGGAAGGAACCTTATATATTACACATTGATGAATGGTTTTATCAGTCACCATATGTGATATGGAAGAGATAAATCATGTCTACACAACCTAGAGTGTGATGAACCAATTACCACCCATGGATGGTAGGGGGCATAATCAGATATATTTGGGATGGGACTCGTTTAGCAGATCTTACTAGAAGGGAACAAATTCGGAGCGGGGAAGAAAAATTTACTATGCAGGATTGTCCAAATGAGATAAAATACTCTATAAGTGCGGAATTGATGGAATTATCCTCAGGTGCATAAAATAAGAGAAGATCCCGCTATCATGGGGGAAGTCCAAATAGTTTCTTATAGTTACCATCAATATAGAACTAGGCTCTCCCTCTACACTAGTATGTAAAGATATTACAAGAAACCATGATACCAAAATATGTGGAATTTAATTCAAAATACAATGCAATCCAGATATGTGAAAACTTCATCAATCAGGCCCAAAAATTACTCTATACCACTATATATTTCTGGTTGTTCATCATTTGTTGGATGGATTTTTTGGGGCCATATCCTCTAGACATTGCCAAACAGTTCATGTACATCCTTACTGCCATTTAATTATTTTCAAAATAGAATGAGTTTATACCCCTCGTGGATAGATATAGACCTTTAGTAAGGACTTATAGAACATAATCCAAAAGATGGTGAACATTGATAAGGATTATTTTCCAAATAAACTCTTCTATGCTTTGTGGGTATACTGTACCACCACGCATACTACTACACAAGAAATTCCATACTCACAAGTATACTTGACTGACGTAGTGTTTCCCATAGAGGTCCAACTACCATCACTCTAATTATCTTGTTACTGATACCTCAAAATTTATCAAGAATTGTAGAAATTGCAGGATGAGTTGGAAAAAATAGATGATAATACGTTGCAAACACGGTACAACATTGAAGTCCACCAGAATCGGATTTTACAAGCTTTCAATAAAAAGGTTCACCTCTACTCATTCCATCCAGTAGAACTGGTGTTGGCACATAGAAACCTGATGATACCAAGAATGAAGCCCCCAAAATTGGCGCATATATGGGAGGAAATTTATATCATACATAAGGTCTGTCATAATGGAGCTTATTCACTGACCACTATAAATGGGGAGCTTGACACACCACCAAAAAATGTGGGATTTCACTTTAAATACGTTTCATAATATGTTAAAAAATGGACATACATATCAGATAAATCTTCTTCATTCGACCTCGTAGCATGAAATTAAACATCATGGAAAATCACATCATCACCGTATGACATTATGCTACATCGAATATTTCAACCTAACCACATGAAATTAAACTATACCGATTTTTTCTTTTTCTACAAGACATTAAACTTCATGGCCAATTTCATCAATAAATGACATAAAAATGCTTGGATCCATGACTCCCTCCTCCTTCATGATGGGTAATCCATCATCCTGGTCATATGGTGCTAAACTACTTAGATGATGTCCTTAACGAATGACATTAAGCTACATAGTTTCTCCAGAACTATGTATGGATTGATCCTCATTCCGAATGAGATATGTATGGATTCCTTGATTCTGTATCATGGTCCAGCCACAACATCATAAAAAATTCCCATGTTATACCGCTCTTTTTTCTCGGTACAATAGGGGAAACCATGGTATATTTTGTTTCCCACACTGAGCATAGCTCATGTGAGCATAGGAATTAAGGTAGGGTATTTACTTCACAATAAGGGCATATAGATACAAAAAGAATCCATTTTGTTCCTAATTTAAAGACCATAATAGGAAGGCAATATGTCTTCATTGTATGCCGGTAAACTACACAACCGATGTCCATTCCACCCAAAATTAAATTGCACAGTGATCCAAGAACTACGTATGGTTTGATTTTCATCCAAATCAGATATTTAGTGATTCCCATGATTCTTTCCTTGTGCCCAACCATGATGTCCACAATAATTCACATTGATCCACCTTTTTCCCACTACTTGATGTCAAAATGCATGGAACTTCAACAACTTCCTGTATCTTTATTACTATCCATACATGATATGTATTGATTCATGGATATCCAATCCCCGTCCTAGGAACACCTATGAATGGAAATAATGCTCACCTATATGGATGGGTAAGACCAATGTAAATTAATTATGTTTCCATAACTCTGTGTGGTTTGATTCTCATTTTCATGAGATATATAGACCCAGAAATTTCATCTTCAGGCATATCAAAAATCATAACCTTTTTGGACCATTGTTTTGAGCCATATGGGAAAGGTGTGTGGTGTGTTTAAGTCCACCTTGATCCATATTCTTGTAATATTGCTTCATGACACCACATTGCACATCCCCACGTTAGGAACTCCACCTTACAGTCTAATCCACATGACCCTAAACTTTAGGCAAATGTCCCTACAACACGACATTAAACTGTTTCTCATAGTCCTCGATGCATTACTTTGAATTTCATGGAACATTTCATCCTATCCACATGAAATTAAAAAATATGGAGTTTGTGCTTACCAAAAGACATTAAACAGCACAAACACACAAAACTAAGTGTGGATTGATTCTAATTTTCATGGGATACATAGTGATTCCCAAGTTGAAATATTTAGGCCTAACTACAACATTACCACCATTCACATCCGATCCTAAATCATTACCGCATGATGTTAAATTTTTATAAATAATTTCCTTACCACATGATGTTAAACTGCACAGAATCATGTACTTACCACATGATGTTAGACGTAATGGAAGTATGTGTATGATACATGACCATAAACTACATATCATGATGTTTTCACCAAATCACGTTAAACAACACGGATGAAAATACAACCCCACAAAATGATAATAAATTTTACAAACTATACACTATTTTATACTCCACATCAATGTACCTCAAGAGAGTTACCTAGGTCGACCATAGTACGGGGTGATTCCACCATCGTTTCAGAGAACATCAAACACAAATACCACACTTCATGTCTTCACAACATCATGCCTCCATCTTCCATCCATGGCCCATGGAAATTATACCCAACTTCATGGACCCTTTTCTGGACTATACATACATGTCCATGGCTCCTGCATATGCACCAATGTCCATTAACCAAATGTGTTACACTAAAAAAAGGAAATTTCCATTATCATAGCCCTGACATCATCATGGAAACACTAAACACCCTAGTGCGTCTAAACCACTCCACTAATGACTATCCCATATCATTACTCATGACTTGATAATTACCACCCAAGATTTATGTCATTTACCTTCCACTATTGAGAAGATGTTGGAACATTTTTATCATTGGGTATTTGAATTAACCTGTTGTGTCACATCCTTTATGTTATGTCCATGAAATTGAGGACCCTAATGTGTCTGTTATTTGGTTAAATCTATATGACCATTAACTCTATCATATAGATGTCTAAATCATAAGACCTTAAAATCCCTACGAAAGAGATAAAAAAAATTTCAAGCTGGAAACCTGTTAATATTGACTTGAGAAAAGGTTGGGTCACTTTCCTCTAGACTCTACATCCTTAGAGTTTAGAAAAACAATTAGGGAGTAGTCATAAAAGGCTCATAGATCATATTGTCCATAACTTTAATAAAATATAGGATATATTCACTAAACCTACATGTTCTACAAAAAGATAGGGAAATATTTTTCACATATCTTCTCCATGAAAATATATTATCTATGTGGTGACACAACCTTTAGTTCATTCAAACCCTCCTTGTATTTTACTTCTTCTGCAAAACACACAACATGTGTGGGGTGACTTAAATCAATGCAGCATTTAATGGCCCATGGATATGATATCTAGATTCAAGGACCATTTTCTTGAATGTGCATGCATGCCCAGGGATCCTTCATATCTACCTATGGACATCAGCCAAATGTGTCACTCCAAAAAATGAAATTCCAATTATCAAAATCCCTGACATCATCTCGTCAGCACTCAACACCCTTGTGTGTCTTAACCACTCTGTGTATGACTATCCCATATAATTCACCATATTTGACCACTCCAGATCATGACTTAAAATCCCGTACCAAACTATCCAAGTACAATAAACATCATTGACATTATATTTCCATTTTTCATACAGTTTCTCAAAGATAGACTGAAACACTTTATTTTCTATCCTTTTATGGACCAAACATCATGATTCAAAACCACATCACATAGAGATCGAGCATCATTTTAAGAGCTATATTCCCTAGGGTTCCATAACACTTCTAGGATAGCTTTATTCCAATATCCAATGTCATCATATGGACATTTAATTGTTCTAAAATCTTACATACCCCTCAAAAAGAAGTGGAGATCATCTTCTCATGGCCATTGTATCAACCCATAAGGGCCCCGACCCATTAACTAAATTCATCTTCTCCTTTCCAGAAAAGAGATTTGATCTTAATGAGCCTTTGCAACACCATGACAGAAACTAGAATTTCAGAATTCCATAGGACATTCCTGGAATTTTTGTACCATATCATATTCATTAAGGAAAACTCCAAGGTTATGATTTACATAATCCATACCCCCAACTACTCAGGCAGAGTTTGTATCCCCAGTATTTAAACATAATCAGTATTACCTCTATAGATCTTCTATAGCACATGGAAAAGATACATGGCTTTAAGAAACCCCTTTTCCTGTCTAGGAATATATGCACATGACTCCTGCATATCTGCATATGGTCGTCAACCAATTGTGTCTCTCTACCAAAAGGGAATTCCAATCCTTGTGAGCCCCAGGTACATAAGGGTCGGATCAAACACCTCATGGTGTTTTAGGTCACTCCTCGAATTTCTGCACCATATCCCTTTCATAGATAGATGGTTCAAGCTAAAAGACCTTAAACTAAAGTGATAGATAGTCTAAGATTAAACAAATTAAAACAATGAGAAATAATTTTTGAACTAAAAGAACATAAATAAAATAAATAGATTGTTATAGGAAAGAGGTATTAAACTAAAGAAAAGATGGTCCGAGCTAGAAGACCTTTTACAAAAGAATCATATGGTCCAAGCTCAAATACCTTAATCTAATTCTATAGATGGTCCGAGCTAAAAGACCTTAAACTAATGTTAAAAATGACCCTATCTAAAAGGACATACATGAATGTGATATATAGCCTAATCTAAAATACTTTAAAATAAATAAACAATTGTTTCATGCTAAAAGAAACTGAACTAATGAATGGCATCAATCTCGTATAATAATAATTGAAGGGCTCATCATATGACCATGGAAAAATAATTTCCATCTATCCAAGCCTATTATCATGGGAATAATATGGGGAACTTATAATTTCATATACATCAGTAATCCCTCTAAATAATGAGAAATTTTTAGATAGATGGAATGGATTACCAATATGGGATCTCATGTCGGTGGGAATTCACAGAATTCTTTAAAACATGATCTATTTGAACCTCATCATTCAATTTAAAGTAGTTAATTTCATTAATCACAAAGAAAGTGATTGGTATCATCAATGATTCACTAAATATCAAAGCCACAAAATTCTATGAACATCAATGATAATGGATGGATGTATGACACCATATTTAGTCCATCAAACTAGTTAATCGATACCATATAAAAGGAGGTATTTCCAATACCAGAGCCTATTCTATGAATGCATGATCTAATGTATGATTGAAAAACACTACTTACATTATAGTGCATGATCAAATGGGTCTTTAAGATCAGAATGAATTTTCACCAATAAAACCATATATTGGTATAATTAATACTGATTTAGTCTCCACCTCTGCAACATGTTGCAGCTTATCCACTTTGGCAATAATATCAAGCCATGATTTCTCTACTACATCCAAGAATACTTACTGCTACAACGCAGTGTTTTCCAATATCTAGAATTAATATTCAAACTGGAATCACTCTATATGAAGATGAATTACTCTATGATGTATAGGAGCATTTTGAGTCTTCCCAACATTGATTTCATCCTAGTGAGCAGTGGACTCCATCACCCATTGAGTTGCTTCCTCAATTTATTCACTCTAATATTTATTTGCTAACAAGGACGCCTCAAAAATTTCTACCCTAAAATAAAGTTCCTTTTTTTGTTCTCATACAGATATTACCTCTTTATTCCGAGAATTAAGGAAAAAATAGTCAAATCCTTCATAGAGAATGGTGGTAAGCATGAGTCAAAGATAACCCAATCAGTCTTTCAACTCGTCCAATGGGGTTTCTGAATCTAAAATCAAAATATCCCTATATATCTATTGTCACACTTATTGATAGAGTGATACAGATCTAGGGACATGATATAGGTTTACCTTGTGGATGTGAACATATTACGGATCAAGATCACTCAAAGATAGTGTTGTGCCCACGGTCTTCAAAGATGAGGGGAGAGAACCAGCCTCTCCATTGGTAGGTTCAATGGGAGTAACTCTCAGAGGGGAAATAAGAAATGCTTCTGAACTTCGAGGAAAGGGATCTATAATAATGGATATAGGAGTTTATTATTTATAGGATAAATCCAGTGGTTGTTACATATATCAACATGTGTGAATACGGATAGAAACAGAACTCTTTCGGTCGCATAACTAGAATCATCCATTTCCATAGCTCCTTAGGCCTTATAAGATGCAACTCTTTATCATGAAGAATGGTTTCACACCACATATAGCACCTTGTTTGTAGAAGTGCCTTTATTTCCACCGTTTAGGATTTCGAGAGTATAATCAAATGTTAGGAGGCCTGACATGAGTAAAAAAATGGTCTAGCATTTGGAAAAGCCTTTACCTTTTTTGAATCTCGCCTCCACATAGGTTAATGTTGTGGAAGAATAAAAACCTTCATCAACACCCTCCAAAAATGTCTCTATATGCACCGGATTGGGTGATACACTTTCTAAAAAAAATATTGAAGGAAATGAACCTAGTTGAATGGCCCCATCGACCATGTATACTCCTTGATGGATTGTGTCTAGTAGTGGAGGATCCACTGGAGCCTCTAAATTCTCACCCACAACCTCATGAATCGGCACATGCTCTTCTAAATGAGCCCGACAAGGACCTGGGAATTCCCAAACAACTCATGATTGTTCATCTAGAATAATTTAAGATAAATAAGGGAATTTAATACCCTACTTACTTGGGGGTTCTGGAGGACCAATGTTGGATAATGCATACTGCTCCCTTTTCATTTTATTCTTCTTTTCTAAAGAAGGGCCTGAAGAGGGTGTTGATGTTGGAATAGTCACATCAGAAGAAGCCATCACATTTCCCATTTAAGTATGTCATCCTGGGGACCCTTCATCACCAGCTCCCGGATCACCGACAAATTCTTCCCGCACAACTGTAAAACTGGGAGTATATTGAGTAGACAGTTGGACCGAGTGATCTTCAGAAACCTCATACTAAATCCATAAATATAAAGGATGTCATGATGATGGAAAGGAAAATATGGAATCTTATAAATGAAAATATGTTCAGACTCACTTCCTCCTCGATAATTGGGTAACCCTTTTTTCTGTATAATTCTGTAGGGTGTCCGGATGTACAATTTGATGGACTCATAAAGAATAAAATATCAGTCCTCGGGAACTCACAAAGACCTCATAAATACTTTCAAGGATGTCCATAAATTACCCTAGATTAACTTCAATGGTAATTCTATGAGGTGAGGTGATAAAGGAGAAACCATCCAAAAGCACCTTTAAGAGGACCAATACTCCCCAAAGTTCATCCTTGGAATAATTCACCTTCGAGATAGCCCATTTCAGATACACGATGGGAATCCTCAAGACACCCACACCCCTTATATCTACTTTGGGGGATTCCACTTTTTGAAATGGTAATCATTTTACCTCCTTGTGGGGTGCTAGTAGAGTTTCTAATCTTCTAGAAGCCAACTACTTTCCTGGACAGGGATTGTACTCGAGTACCGGGGGACGGAAAGCCTCACTCACCAAATTTGATAATTTCCAATTAGGATATGAGTGGATCCAAATATATATATATATATATATATATATATATATGGGACAAGATAATGGATGCATCTACAGGGGAAAGGCATATTTACACATGAGTTTCTTCTCTTGTGAGCATCATCCAAAATTGGTGAGCCACCATTGGAAGCTTCATTGATCTAATATGAACAGTAGTTGGACACCTTGATTGGATGCAAATAAATTGGCTGCTAAATTGACATGGTGAATACCAATCAAAAATGTCATCCCTATCAATATGGGTGGAATGAACCCCCTCATAAAGTGACATCATATAAGTTTATTCCCTAAGGGTAGACTAACCATCATCGATAGAACATACCATCTGCACCTAAATATATGTACTAAATGATAAAAATTCATGACATTTTACAAAATCCCTTACCTCCCAATCATTCAATACAATGGGTATTACCCAATTAATAAACTTCTGGCATATAATTAAGTCGGTGTTGTGGATTTCCTGAATGTTCAGATATTTGTAACCACCAAGATGAGCCCCCATCCAATCCCATAGCACTTGGAAGGGGAATGATATTATATAAAGAGATTCTACCTTATAAACATGATACATGAGGTGGTAATGTTTTTCCAATAAAGTAATCTCCAATCTGACATGCTCCACCCCATACATGTATGTTTCTATCACAAAAGTGGAGAATCATACTCCCCCATGTCTCTTTCTTAGGGAGTAAGTACCTACTCAGGTACAAGGAAAGAATGAACTCCAGTTTGAAAATTCGGTAAACACAAGGGAAAACCTACCATCCCTAGTCTGCGAACTGCCTACATTCAAAAATGGGCCAATAAGAACCTGACACACTCTGATAATCCTTTATATGTTTGGATTCATATTCCTGACATCTAGCATAGAATGGATCTCCTTAATAAAATACTCATACAATGCTTTGATGGAGATATCCTCTTAAGTAAAGACCCCTTTCTGGTGACTCTTCCCATCTAACTTAATCAGATCTCATGTTAAAGGGGGATATTTGGGCACATCTTCGAATGAAGATTGGGGAGGAAAGAATTCATCATACATTCTTCCATGGATAAGAACATCAAAAATATGTTCCATGTCCTGAAGACTAATGCATACTTCACCATGTGTGAAGTGGAAAGTGTTCGTATCCATGATCCAATGACTGAAAATCTCTACAATCAAATTCTTATTGCAATATGATGATGTCTGTGACATCAATATAGATTCACACATCCTGATTTCCTTTCACTCCATAGAAATTTCAGAAGTAATATATTTAATCCAGAAGGTCTAACCCCAGTTCAGTCCAAAGTTTCCCCTTGAGAAGAAGCCCCAATTAGAGATCTGTCCATAATTTTGATCATCATATTACTATATCATGATCGAGTGATATATATTGATGTCCCGATCATATACACAATCAATACAGTTAAATTCTATTAGCTTGAATGTTTGTAGATGACCATTCTAACAATTCCATTTAGAGATAAAGTGTCACCCTAGTGAAATGATAGCGTAGAGAGTATTTTGAGCCTTCTAGATCCGGGAGGAGGGTATAAATGATGGATTAGATAGAGGTATGGAAGGATCAATATTATTTACAAGGCCAAAAATGGGAAATATTTATGAAATGGGATAGTTCCTGAATTTTTATCCCATCAATTTTTGAAGGCTCTTTAGATATGACCCAACTAAACAATTACAAGTTCGGTCCACACTGAATACAGCATCCTCATGGTGGTAAATTTCTATTATCAACTCCCATTTTGACATATTTTTTATAGGATGATGATAATTACAGTCCATATGAAAATAATTAAGTGACATACGTGAGAAAAATAAAACATAAAGTATTTTCAAAATAAAACATGGGTATGGATACTCATGTGGTCCCATTCCCATTGTAAGAACTAGAAAGGTATCTGCAAACCACATAGAGGGTTTTCAAATCATCTAATATATGAAAGAGTCATAGAGAACATAAACCTTACAAGGATTCATGTGCATTATATGACCCCCTAGAGACTCGTGATCTTGTGACCTGAACACCGTCATGTGAATCATCAATAATTGAACAATCAGGCCAAAAAATCCCAAAAAACCCTCGAGCAGACCCTATAAATCATATCTAAAGTTTTAGGAATTACTGAAAATAATTTCCATGATCGAGGTAGACAAGAATATGAATAGAAACAATCCTTGTGCGAGAGCTTTGGAATAACTGGTTCATAGTCCGGACTTGCGAACAAGATTCATGATCAATGTTTATTGCAAGGTATCGAGACAGGAGCCACAATGGGGGTGATCTAAGAATAGGTGTATTCTAGGATTAATTTACCTCCATACCTCCTAATATATAGGAGTTTTACCGAATACCAATGGTCTCCCAGTAGACCAAATACCACATGAAGCACTGGTTTGCGACACCATTAAAAGCTCGGGCAGGAATTAGTTTTCTTCATAACTAAGTCCTTATCCACTCAGACATATCTCAGGAGGTGGACATTATTGAATCCCACCACATAATCATTCAAAAAACTACAAATGAATAAATACATGAATATGGGTATTATTTTCCCAATTAAAGTATGGAAGGAGGGGATAGTTGATGAATCATGAATCCTATAATATTCTTGTGATCATGAGACCATTTCAAGTTCATGTGAAGGTCCCACACATGCACAACCCATGTGGATAGTCTCATGGACTCTCCTTCCACAAAACTACCTTCTCTTGTGAAGCTACCTCCTAGAAAACTAAACGTGATCCCACAAGCTGTATGGTTTTACATTGGAAATATTCAGATAACCAATCCAACATCCTTTGAAAATAAGGATGGATGACATTATAAATGAAGATAACCCCAGTGTTCATAAATCTCATGCGCCAAATCATAATTGCAAGGACTAAAATTCCTTGTTGATATATTTGAAATTTCACATGAACTCTGAGAGTTCACAAAAATAATGAAGGAGATAAATGGGGCGAGGTGGGAGGGGTTCACAGTCACTGAAAGGCATGCATCTCATACCATGAGTGATCTGAGAGACACCATAAAACCAAATAGAAGCCCTTTGGATTATCAGAATCACTGCCTGGATGTCCTCAAGAGTGTCCAAATAACTCAGATGTGCTGTAAGGATATTGGGATAAACCTATCCACCTCATGCTTGAACACTCTCTATATGACCCATATTAATCAAGCATGACATTATCCAAAAATCATGTAAAAAAGTAGATATTAGTCATGATAACATCCATTATCCCTAAACATTGTAAAATAAAATAAATAAGATAAAAAGGGAGGCGAGAGGGGTTCACGGTCACTGAAAGACATGTGGTGTGTCCCTAACAACTCAGAAGAAACAGTGAGCCCTCGGTGTCATGAATGCCTTGTCCTATGGAAGCCCTTTATCATTCCATCCTCATCTTTAATACATGTAATTCTCACACACACTCATTTGACCTGTATTTTTCATGTGGCTTTGGCCCAAAAAATATAATATATACCCTAAGAAACACATATGAAATATTACATGACTCCCTAACATTGTCACATCAATCATAGGAGACTAAAAGGGAGGAGGTAAGATGTACTCACAGTCGATGAAAGGCTTTTAACGTGCCCTACGCACCTGAAATGATATCCCATTATACCCTATTAAAAGTCACCAAAGGCCTCATGAGTGTCTTCTCATAGGAACATGAATCTTGGAAAAACCATTGAAATATCAACATGAAAACATGGAGGTCCTTTGAAAAAAACGCATGATCAATCATGTGTCTAATAATGATAAATAATTCAATAAAGGAAGGGACTCATGATCGCTGAAAATCAGCTAACACAAACAATGTAGTCCACTATAGAGTCTTGAAAAATTTCATGGCCCTAGGTCCCTACACAGCTCCAGTATAAAGTCATTGCAGATAATGCGCACAAAACTGTGAGTATCTGGTGTGGAGAAACCTATAAATCCCCAACCCCCTCATGAAAAATAAATGACTAATATGTGTGTTTGATTATGGACTGCTGCTGTGCACACCAGACATCCAGAATCTAGAGAATTCAACAGTTTACTCCTATAGACTTCTCAGAGTGGATGATCACGTGACTAGATAGCTTTACTTCAGGTAGTACACTATCGGACAATGAAGTAGTCTTCTCTAGGCATAAATCACATCACATTATCATTCATTGAACCCATGAAGGATCTATGGTAGATTATGAGAAGAACATTTCACAAGCCTACTAGATTATGTGAGACTCAAAATAGACTGACACTGAACCAAACCAAGGCATTTTCAATGATAAGGTTAGAACCAAGATCAGAGGAAGAAGGCTTAAGAAAAAGACATGCTCTCTTCCCCTCATGTGCTTCTTCTGTGTCATCCGATGAAAGAGACATCACCAGTACATGCCCTGCAAATATCGTGGAAATCCTTTTACATGTCTTATGGGACACGAGATGTCCTCTAGATATGTCAGGGAAATCCATATAGTTTACCTGTAGGTGCCACTATTATATTGTGGACCCTATGGGTACATCACTAAAGACATGATATGACCCTCAGACACACCACCTAACTCATATAAAGGTGATTGTTCATGTCAGATGAGTTTCAATAATTCACCATGACATGAAAACCAAGCTCTCATGATGCCCTTCGAGAAACTCAGTCGGGACTCATGATTCCCACCAGACATGTCGGCCATGTCTCACGATTACACGTAGAGGTGTCATCCAAGATATTTGACAACCCTAGGACCGTGACACAATGGCTCTCATGAAACCATGGATGTATATTAATCTAGGTCCTGAAATGGCTCTCTAGGCATGCCAGCTGGATAATGAAATACCCTTTTGAAAAGAATACCATGTCAATAGGGAATCCCATGATTTGGAAATAATTTCTGTCATCGAAGTGTGAGTCCCAATCCATAGGGATTCCTTAGTGTGTAATATTTGACATGAAAGTAACTACGATGGCTCTAATTCTATATATTTTTAGGATATATAGGCCACCTCCCCCTAATGCCAGAGATTCATACTGATCATCCATGTAGGGGCCATCATATGTGTCCCCTGTATAATGAAATGACATTGACTAATTTTTATCTGTTGTTTCCCCTAAAGGATCATGGAACATGTTGGATTTTCTAGTTACAATGGTCATATCATATTCCCTATAAACAACAACAATGATATTGGAAATCCTTAGTGTATAATACCCAATATTATATGAACTAAGAGGACTATGATTCCCACTATAATCGGTATATGTAGGACACCTTCTCAAGGGCTAATCTCTATGACAAATATCCTCAAGGACTATCCCAATAAACAAGTCCAATATCCATATTCGATGAGGCTGATAATATGCTCCCCCTTCTTTCTCAAAATGAGTATAACTAATGTTGTCTTAGGGTATGCAACAAACACCATATTAGGCATCATAATCATCCATGTTATGGGGAATACTTACTATGTATGTTCCACAAATATACTAAACAAGGAAAACTCTGATTCATGACATATCTAGGATATGTAGGACGCCTTCTTAGGGCCCGGTCATTATATCACAAACCCAAATGACTTTCCTAGCACACAAATCTCATAAATACATTCGATGAAGCTGATCATATACCTCCTTGTTTCTCACACTGAGCATAGATCATATGGGATTAACAACGTATGAATGAACAAGTCATTAAAAATAATGGATAAATACCCCTCATATTAGGGTGTATACCTTGGGGAGAGTCCTAAGAACCTCAAAAAACTACATGTGTTTTGATTCCTATAACATTCAAGATAATTAGGATGCCACATAAGAGATAAATCCCCTCATAATAATATCAACTACCTCCACATATGGCAACACATACCGAGGAACATGGTTATGTGGTTACATCATGTAAATACACTATTCCCCATAAATAAATTGATTAATAACATCAGATACATACTAATATATCCCCCAAAAATACACAATTCTTTGCCTGAAGTGTGAATTAACCGATAAACCATTTTTTTGGGAAAACGTTCCCATACCAGGATTAGTAAGGGATTCAAAAACATATATTAAATCTACAAGAGTTCCCAATGTATGAAAGACCCCATACCAAGGTTTTAATGAGCTCGGCCTCACATTCTCTCAACCAACATGAGTCCCCATGAGTCATTTGGCCTGAAAACACAGACGACTGCTGGACTTTGGTAAGCAGGACTATACCCAGCAATGGAGAAGGAAATAGTTGGATGTTTCTAGGGTAGAAAAAACAATTGGTGGGACCAATTTAAGTGAGAGAGATCAGTCATAAAATACAACTCAATAAAACCATCAAGGGAAATCCACCTCCATGTTTCACATCTAAAAAACCCAATGATAGATTGATTTAGAGAAAATGATGTTTAAGGGTGATAAGAATGATATTTGTAACTATTATGGTTTATCATAGCATTAATGTTAAAGTAATTATGGGTTAATGAAATTTGGGAACATTTTTGTTAATATAGATTTGGAAAAAGGTTTACCTAATTGCTGATTGACATCCTACGTCATCTAACTAGGCTTTGGGGATTGAACCTACAACCAAAGGATGACATAGGAATAAATCCCATCATCATCCTACATAGATGAGTAATTCTGCTAGGAAAACCTAAAGGGATATATTTTTAATAATACATCTTAGTTCCTGGTATATAATTAAGGTATGGAAAAAAGAAATTTGTTTAATGGTATTCTACAACCATTATCTACATCCAAATAGATGTAGTGAAACATCACCTTGTGTTATATCACCAGTCTCCCCAAAACGCCTAAAAAGAATAATACTTCATGGGTGATAGTTGATCAACATATGAATTCAGAAAAATTCATATAGATTATATAATATTTGTCATTTGATAATCCTTTCATGATATTAACTGAGGAAGTGTTAATGGTTCACTGAGTGAAACATTATATTTTATCTAATATGGATCTAAATATTACCACAATGTTTTGGAGAATTTGTCAGCAAGCTCTTAATATTGATTTGAGTATCATCACTATGTATCATCCTTAGATAGATGATTACTTTTTTAGAACAATTCAACCCCTAGGGAATAAATTAAGATATATTTCTATTAATGTTGAAGGTAGTTGAAATGAAAACTATCATCTAATTAAATATTTATAGAATAATTGCATTCACTCAGGCATTCAGATGTCACTTTATTAATCCATTTTTAGAACTATTTGTAGAACTCCAATGTATTTGGAATAAGTTATAAAAATAATGATATGGGGACCTAATATTATTGATAAAAAAGAATAGAAGGATAGATGTATTCAACAACTCATAAGGACAATAAAACATCGAATGAAATTTTACGTTGAGAATCATCAATATGATCCTGAATTTGAAGGTAATGAGAAGGCATTTCAATGAATTAATTTATGGAAGAAATATGGGAAAACAATGTCTTAGGTATACTAGTCTCTTTAAAATTATTGATCATATCATGAACATATATTATAAACATTTCCTTACACCAAACCTCTCTCAGGTTCACTATGTTTTCCATGTATGTCTCTTGAAGAAGTATTTACCATATCCATCACATTTACTAAACTCAGAGTTCATACTATTAGAGAATGATATTTATTATGATTCAAACCAAAGAATATTATAAACATTATAGTAAATGTCCTGTGAAACAAGACCCAAAACCTGCTTAAAATTTTATGGAAAACCACCACTTTGTGATATATATATTGGAACCTAAACATATAATGTGGCAGAAGTATACTCATTTTTTTGGTTCCAATGTAATGAATTAAAAAAGAGAAATTCGTTTTATAGGGGGTAGAATATAGAACCACGATATTTTGTGAATAGGATATTTTCAAATAAAATAAATATTTTATATATTTTTAAATAGAGAAAACATTGATTTAATATTTATTTACAATCAAAACTATGTTTATCTTGTGATAAAAGTGACCCCGAGTTTAAGAAACTTCCATATATTATTAATATTATTATTTAAACATGACTCTATTAACCTATTTATTAAACATATATATAATAATTGTAAAAAAATACATTCTAAATGGTATGTATAATGGTTATATATTGCTAAAATATATTTATTAAAAAGTACATAATTTTTGTAAAATCTTTTAATGGTTTTGAAAATACTATTTTCTAAAAAACATTTTTATTAAATTTTGTGAATGAAAATTTAATTAATTTTTAAAAAAAGTTTATAACATAAATTTGAAAAATAAAACATAATTCGTGAAATACACATTTCAAAATAGTATTTAGGCTAATTTTTGAGAATTTTCTAAAAAGATAATTATTTAGTGAATAGTGAAATGTACTGGTTTTTTGTTAAGAATTTTAATTTATTATAATGCATATAATCAAATAAAAAATATATTAAGATGGATTGAAAATAAAATATATATTAATTATATATATTTGTAAAATTTAGGTCATTAGAATCAATTTTATATTTATTTTTGATATAAATACATTGTAAACTGTTGAACATTTTTTCTTCGAAGACCTGCTTTACCATCGTCTTTGTGAGATTAATTTTAAGTCAAACTTTACAAATTTTAGGAATAGAACACAGAAAAATTGATTCCATATTAGAAATAAAATAATTTATTTTATTTAATATGTTCAATTTAATTTTTTTATTATAATGAATAATAAAATTCATAAAAATTATTTACCACGGTTAAGGTAAAAATGGTTTTATCATAGGGTTAAACTAAAATGTCAATGGTTAAAAATGACCCAAAAAATTCTATAAAAACATTATATAAATATATTTTAAGTTTATATATTCTATGATATATAATTTTCAACACCCAAAGCTTCTACGGTACGTTCTCCTTTGAATAATGCACCAGCTTGCATTGTACGCAACTTCGAGATTCTAACACACCACGACCAATCAAAGTAGCCGTTATGAATAGTAATACCCACTTTTTGATTTTTTTTAAATTTTATCTTTCAAAATGGAATTCATATTTGGATTTGGAATATCTGAATTATCCTAGGTTAATTTTTTTGTATTTTTTTGAAAACATTCAATTTTTGATGAATAGTGAAAAAACACTGAGTTATAGTTTAAAAACGAATTTTTATTTAAATAATTATTGATTTTATTTAAATTTAATTAAGGTCAAAATAGATACATAATGCCTATATAAGTTCAATGTAATTAATTGTAGTTAGTTTAGAATAATTTTAGATATATAAAACTTTTTTTTAACTTTTCACCGTCTTTTACCCACCTCCTAGGAGAATTTGGAAATTCACGTAAAACATAATTTTACCACTTCTGAGAGTGGAATTTATAAAATACTAGAGACACGGTTAATATCAAGGATTAAAATGTGGTTCAATAAGATAAAAATTATTTTTGGTGAATAGTAACTTTTTACTTTTATTTACCACGAGAAAAAGTAAATAGGGTAATTAAGGGTAAAAATGATATTAATATTACCCTAACACATGTCCTAATTCTATTTTACAAGTGTATATCGACCAAAAACAACCTTAGGAATAAAATATTATCATTTAGGTCCACTTGGATTAGATTAGGACATTTATTATTATACAATTCAAAGAAGAGTTAAAAGAGTTAAAATCAAAGTATAATTACTAAAACATTTTTAATATAGGGCTATACAAAAGATAAATTCGATTGTAAATATCCATTAGAAAGATAAAAGAACTTCCTACATAATTCTATTTTATTTATAATTTTTAGACATTAAATAATTTAATTTATTTATGACACAACGATGATTCAGTAATTACCTTATTAGTAAAATATTAAAATAATTGACATTATAAATACCCAAATAAATATAATTTGAGACTTTTAATGAATTACAAGAATTTTACCGGTTAATATTACGTGTTAGAGTTTATTAAATTAATTAGTTTCGAAGTAATAATGCTGTTATGAATTTATCAAAAACAAAATACCCAATAGTGTCAAAATTGACACAAAAGAGTTTTTAAAACAAAAATTATATTATTAATTGATATTTATTTCCTAAAAATCAAAGGTTCTGAAAAAGGACTTATATAATGATTTTTGTATCATTAATGGACCACTTGGGGGTTCCTTGGATGTATATAGTAAGTGTATTAACTATATAATATAAAAATACAAAGTGACATGGTAAGGGTAAAACTAATTAACTAAGAGTCAAAACTAAAATATAAGGTTAATATAATGACCCAAACCCGTCTAAAATATATTTTCTGAAAGTATTTAGACACATACCCACATTATAATTTGAATAATCCAATTTTGGGGAACTATAAACCAAATATGAATTTATTATAAATTAATACTTTAATTTTTTCTAAAGAGCCCCTCCTCCCCCTTATAAAAGAACACCACTTCTAACCAATTCCTCACACCTTGAAAACCTTTTGGTTCGGAAAAAACCTACCCAAATATCCTCCCAACTTCCCTAACTTAAACCTAGAGGCCTTAGTTTGATCATAAATCCAACCTAAGGAGCCCTTTTGATCAAATCAAAAGGAAGAACCCGATGAAGAGGTAATGTTTTCACCACCCTCTTTCAACTTCCATTCTTCTTCAACTTCTTCTTTATTTTTTATTTCTATTGTAAAATAATAACTCCATTATATCCTATATACTGTGATGTTATTATAAATATAGTACAACCATATTCAATATTATATCTATCTTTTGAATTACATGTCACCATACGTGCATACGTACGGATTACCGTCTCCACGAGGCGATGAGATTCATTTCCAAGTTCACCATTCATAGATGATTATAAAAATATATTTTACTAATAAGTATGTAATATATGACAAAATAATGATACTTTCGATATATATATATTTATATATATATAAGTATTTATGTACTTACATATATCTTATTCACTTACTTCCATTCAATACTATATGAAAACAGAAACAACGTTTATGCGTATGTACGGACTACCATCTCCATAAACGGTGTTTTCCATTTCATATATATGTCTATTATACATATTTATATTCTAAATATATATGATATATTTATCATGTTTTATATTCTGGAAGTATTTATATCATGATCTATGTGATACAATCAAGAGTAACAAGTTAAAAAACGTACGATAAAGAATGTGATTATTACCCGAAATGTTAATTTAACATGGAAATTATTATTAAATGGGTAGTATAAAGTCATAAATGAGTCATATATAATATCATAAATATTAATATGGTTCTGGTATAATTTAATAACATACTAAAATCTTCATATAGGAGGTTAAACGTACCCTCGACTAAAGGAAAGTGCAAGGTAAGAGTTAATTCCCCAATCTCATTATTATCCGAGATTGTTTATGTGTAAGTATTTACTGGGACATTTTTATCATCCATGTCCATTTTTCATTAAAATGATTTAAAAATGAATATTTTAAGGATTTTTTAAAGGTACTTTTTATCAAGATCAGAATTTTAAATGTTTTAAAGATTTATCTTTCTAAATATTTTTAATTAATGTCCATGTTTTCAAAATGATTTTAAGGATTTATTTTTAAGAAAATGAATGTTTTGAAATGATAATTCTTTTCAAAAGTTTAAAAGTGGTATGAGACACTTTGATTAAAAAATATATTATAAATTACTTCCTTTATTAATGTTTGACTTTTAAATTATTTTACAAAAAGGATATTTATCTCAAAAAGTTTTACTCATAATTTTCAAATATGTCAGAATCCTCTACTGGATATTATATTTGATTGAGGTTGATTTATTATAATAAAATATTCCTTATTTTATTGAATGAGTAATTATATGTTTGACTGTGGATGTTTATTTTTATACCATTCATGGTTTATGGTTAATGTATTGACATTTCATATGCTAGTTTTAATACGAATGTTTATGTTATGTTTCAACTATTCATATGAGGAATGCAGTGGACTTAGTACGTGATGGGTGGAGCCCTCTATAACTCCTCGATTCATAGGTAGGTCTGATGAGACAAACTAGTGTCTTAGCACGAGGCCTTGACAAAAATTTTATTTGTAGACTTAGAACGAGGCCTTGACTATGTGGTAATGATGTCCGATGTTAGGCATTCTCTCATTATGAAATTAATTATTACATGTGATTATTAGACTTGTAGAATATCCATGTGCATGTTTAAATGGTAATGTTTCATTTATTTTTACCATATTTTGTTCATGTATTGGTTTAAAAGGCTGTTGTTTATATTAAAAATCTTGCCTTAAAAAGTTTATAGCTTCTGCTAAATTATTTACCCTTACTGAGCATCTAAGCTCACTCCTTTATTATGTTTTATTTTCCCAGGATTCCAAGAAGTGTATTATGATTGATATGTAGGGTTAAGCTACAAGGAAAAATGGAATTCTCAAAGAACTATCTGTTCTATGTTTTATATTTCAAATTGTAATGTGAAGTTAATCTATGTAATCTATTTTTCCAAGACTGCTAAACTGATCAGTCCTTCTGGACTTGATTCCTTGTAATCACGCCAATGTATTAAAATAATGAACCGACTATGTGTAACTTGGGTTGGGGCGTTACAGTTGGTATTAGAGGAAGTTTAGTACAAACCTTGGAAGCAAGATTTAGATAAACTCTGATTGGAGCACATAGACCTAAGATGGACTTTGAGGATTAGTGTAGAATAACTTCCTAGAATTTTGGTATTGTTGAGATTTTGTTAGTTTTCCAAGCAATACATTCCTGTCTGGATACGAGCAGGTAGAGGCGGCTCTGGAACAGATGTACCTAGGGGTAAAATCTGAAAACACCTCTTTGAGCTAGACTCGAACGGGAACTCATGCACGAAAATGGGGGCTTGATGCACTCTTGTTTACGACACTCCTCAGGGATAAGCTTAGGATAATTATCATTTTCATTACAAACCACTATGATTGGTTTATGAGTATATACCACCTCAAAGAAAACATTTTTGTGATTATGGATTATATCCATAAATAGTTCAATTTATGTTAAGTGTTTTACAAGTATGGAATTATGTATTTTGATTCAAAGTTGATCTAGTTTATGCCATTGTTTAAAAATGGCACCTATTAGAAAGAATGGAAACTGTATCAATGAACACACTCCATGTAGGGATTACACTCCTGGTCGAGATAACTATAGTGGAGCTGGTGATTCAAGTGGTGCTGATCAGCTAATCACCGTACTGGGACAACTCACTCAGGTTATGATTAATAACATTACCCATATGGAGCACCCCGATCTGCAGTGTAGAGGGTCAATGTTAGATTGATTCATGAGGAAACAACCACCAACATTCAATGGGGGTACAAATCCACAAGTAGCTGAGAAATGGATAAGTTCCCTAAAAAAATATTCCATGCCTTGGGGAGTAGTGAAAGGTAAAAAGTTATCATGGCAGTTTACCACCTCACTGGAGATGCCGATCAATAGTGGTCATTGATTCAAAACAAGAAAGAATATGATGAAGTATCAAATATGTAATGGAGGGAGTTCAGATAGATTTTATTTGAAAAATACTTTCCTCATGACCATCGAGCAGATATGGAAAGACAATTTCTGAGTCTGAGGCAAAAGGAGGATGAGAATGTCGCAATGTATGAGGCTAGCATTACAAGGTTAATGAGGCATGCAGTAGACTATATACGTAACCCAAGAAGTAAGATTGATCATTTCTTTGATGGGTTAAAACAATTTCTCCATTGATAATTAGTCTCACAATCCTTATTGTCATACGAAGACATGGTCTCATGTGCTATAAATATAGAAAAGTAATTCTCTAAATCTTATGACAATAAAGTAAATCAAGAGAATAAGAGAATGGTGGAACAAGAGACAAATAAAGGAAAAAATGGAAAGAAGGATTTTCCATTATGTGATAATTGTGGGAAGAAACACCCTGGTACTGGCCTAAAAGGAATGGGAGTTTGTTACAAATGTGGAGAAAAAGGTCACCAGGCTCGTGATTGTAAGGGAAAGAAAGAGGCTGTCAATGTTGAATGCTACAATTGTAGAGAAATGGGAAATTATGTGAATGAATACCCTAAGCGCCATGGAAACTTAACTTAGAAAAGGACAAGGGATCAAGGTCAATCATATGTCGTTACTACAGTTGATGTGTAATAATTAATGTATTTGTGTTTTTGGACTCAAGGATTATATTTTGGTTATAAGAATAATGTGATATATATAAGGATCGTACTGCAGTACTTTTTGTTTTCGTTAAAGTTTTAATATGACTAATGTAATCATATTTTCAGTATGTGACAATAAGATAAAATTTAATTTGTTTGGGAAATCTGATGTGACAATTGATTTAGTAATTTAGATAACTTTTATAGAGAGTCTGGACAGAGGTAATTTGGATAACTAAAATGTTTAGAGTGGATTAAGTTGAACATTGGACAATATTTTTTAAGCATAAAACAATCCATATGATCAATTTTTGGAATATTATGATACTATAGTTTTAGCAAAAGGACAACCAGCTGGTCAGCCGATAACCTGTCGTGTCGGACAAAGCTGCAGGAATGGAACCTACAACTATAGTGAGACATGCCTTTATTACCTACCAGTAGCCTACAAGAATTCCCTGGTCATTACAAAGTATTATTCTTCATTTTAATGACATGTGTTAATGTTTGGATCCTTATACGATTAGGATAAATATAATATTTTTGAGTTCTATTATCTTTTGGAGTGAAAGATGAGTCTGTGGTAGAAATTAGTTGAAGGATGAAACTCTACTTGTCAAGTGTGTGTATATATATATCTATTATTCTATTAAGAAACTAATTCTTAAACATTATTTAAGGGATATTAAAAACAAAAATGTGTTATCCTAATACCTTATGTTTTGTTGAACCAATTATATTTTAAATTATCATAGATTGATGGCCTTGAGGCCCGCAATTGTACAATTGTTTGTGACTGATGACCTCAATCAGTCCCTATAAATATTTACATTTTCCCTCCAATTATGTGTCTCTAATTTCCACCAATGTTCTCCAAGTCGAGATCATAATTTGGTGGTGACCCTTTCATTTCTCTTTTCCTCTTATTAAGACTAAATTTTATTAACCCAATTTCTGATGTGGGTTTTCCCATAAAGATATTTTCTATTTTCAACCTTTTATTTTCAAAGAACAGTTTTAAATTGTGAGGACACAATTTATTGAAGTAGTGGATAATGTAACACCCCATGATTCTATGGTATGTTTCCCTTTGAATAATGTAATTTCTTTCATTGTACGCAACTTTGAGATTCTAACACACCACGACTCATCAAAGTGTCCCTTATGAATAGTAATACCCACTTTTTGAAATTTTTTAAATTTTACCTTTTTAAATGGACTTCATATTTGGATTCGGAATATTGAAATTAGACTAGGGTGATGTTTTGGTATTTTTCTGAAAACTTTCAATTTTTGATAAATAGTGAAAAAACACTAAGTTATAGTTTAAGAACGAATTTTTATTTAAATAATTATTTATTTTATTTAAATTTAATTAAGGTAAAAATAGATAAATAATATCTATATAAGTTAAATTTAATTAATTGGAGTTAGTTTAGAATAATTTTAGATATATAAAAATTTTATTGAACTTTTCACCGTCTTTTACCCACCTCCTAAGAGAATTTGGAAATTCACCTAAAACTTAATCTTACCGTTTCTATGAGTGGAATTTTGAAAATCCTAGAGAAATGATTAATATCATGGATTAAAATGTGGTTCAATAAGATAAAAATAATTTTTGGTGAACATTAACTTTTTACTTTTATTTACCACGGTAAAAAGAAAATAGGGTAATTAAGGGTAAAAATGATATCAATATTACCCTAACACATGTCCTAATTCAATTGGACAAGTGTATCTCGACCAAAATCAACCTTAGGAATAAAATATTATCATTTAGGTCCACTTGGATTAGATTAGGACATTTATTATTATTTAATTCAAAGAAGAGTTAAAAGAGTTAAAATCAATGTTTAATTACTAAAACATTTTTAATATAGAGTTATACATAAGATAAATTCGATTGTAAATATTCATTAGAAATAAAAAATTATTTCCTACATAATGGTTTTTTATTTAAAATTTTTAGACATTAAATAATTTAATTTATTTATGACACAATGATAATGGAATAATTACCTTATTATTGAAATATTAAAATAATTGATATTATAAATACCAAAATAAATATAATTTGAGACTTTTAATGAATTAAAAGAATTTAATAGGTTAATATGAAATGTTATAGTTGATTAAATGAATTAGGTTCAAAGTAATAATGCGGTTATGAATTTATCTAAAACAAAATACCCAATAGTGTCAAAATTGACATAAAAGAGTTTTCAAAACAAATATTATGTTATTAATTGATATTTAATTCCTAAAAATCCTCTTTTCAGCCAAAGGACTTTTATCATGATTGGTGTATCATTAATGGACCACATTGGGGTCTCTTATATTTATATAGTAAGTTTATTAACCATATAATATAAAAATACAAAGTGACATGGAAAGTGTCAAACTAATTAACTAAGAGTTAAAACAAAAAGATAAGGTTAATATAATTACCCAAACCAGTCTAAAATATATTGTTTGAAAGGATTTAGACCCATACCCAACTTAGACTTTGAATAATCCACTTTTAATCCATTTGAAACCGAATATGGATTTATTATAAATTAATACTTTATGTTTTTCTTAAAGAGCCCCTCCTCCCCCTTATAAAAGGACACCACTTATAACCAATTATTCACACCTTCAAAGCCTTTTGGTTCAGCCAAAACCTACTCAAATATCCTCCCAACTTCCCTCAATTCAACCAAGACGCCTTATTTGGATCATAAATCCATCCTATGGAGCCCTTTTGATCAAATCAAAAGGAAGAACCCGAAGAAGAGGTAATGGTTTCACCACCCTCATTCAAGTTCCTTTCTTCTTCAACTTCTTCTGTCTTTGTTATTTATATTCTAAAATAATAACTCCAGTATCTCCTATATAATGTGATGTTATTATAAATATTGTACAACCATATTCAGTATTCTATCCATCCTTTTAATGACATGCCACCATACTTGCGTACGTACGGATTACCGGCTCCACGACGCGATGAGATTCATTTCCAAGTTCATCATTCATCAACGATTATAAAAATATATATTACTAATAAGTATGTAATTTATGACATAATAATTATACTGGATATATATATATATATATATATATAAGTATTTATGTACATACATATATCTTATTCACTTACTTCCGTTCAATAATTTATGAAAACAGAAACATCGTTTATGCGGACGTACGGACTACTGTCTCCATAAACGGTGTTTTTCATTTCATATATATGTCTATTATACATATTGATATTAAAAATATATATGATATATTTATCATTTTTTATATTCTGGACGTATTTAAATCATGATCTATGTGATACAATTAAGAGTAACAAGTTAAAACACGTACGATAAAGAATGTGATTATTACACGAAATGTAAATTTAACATGGAAATTATTATTAAATGGGTAGTATAATGTCATAAATGAATCATATATGATATCATAAATATTAATATTGTTCTGGTATAATTTAATAACATACTATGATCTTCATATAGGAGGTTAAACGTACCCTCTACTAAAGGAAAGTGCAAGGTAAGGGTCAATTCCTCAATCTCATTATTATCTGAGATTGTTTATGTGTAAGTATTTACTGGGACATTTTTATCATCCATGACCATTTTTCATAAAAATTATTTAAAAATGAATATTTTAAGGATTTTTGAAAGGTACTATTTATTAATATCAGAATTTTAAATGTTTTGAAGATTTATCTTTCTAAATCTTTTTAACTAATGTCCATGTTTTCAAAATGATTAAAAGGATTTATTTATATGGACATAAATGTTTTGAAATGATAATTCTTCTCAAAAGCCTCAATGTGGTATGGGACAGTTTGATTCAAAAATATCTTTTAAATTACTTCATTTATAAATTTGTGACTTTTAAATGATTTTACAAAAAGGACATTTCTCTCAAAAAAATTTACTCATCATTTTCAACTATGTCAGCATCCTCTACTGGATATTTTTTTTGATTGAGGTTGATTTATTATAGTAAAATATTATTTATTGTATTGAATGATTTATGATATGTTTGACTGTGGATGTTCTATTTTTATATCATTCATGTTTTATGGTTAATGTATTGACATTTCGTATGCTAGTTTTATTATGAATGTTTATGTTATGTTTCAACTATTCATATGAGGAATGCAGTGGACTTAGTAAGTGACGGGTGGAGCCCGATATAGCTCCTTGATGAATCGGTAGGTCTCATGAGACAAACTAGTGTCTTGGAACGGAGCCTTGACAAAAATTTTATTTGTAGTCTTGGCACGAGGCCTTGACTATGTGGTAATGATGTCCGGCGTTAGGCATTCCCTCATTATGAAATTAGTTATTAAATGTGATTATTCGACTAGTAGAATATCCATGTGCATGTTTAAATGGTAATGTTTCATTTATTTTTACCATATTATTTCATGTTTATGTTTAAAAGGCTGTTATTTTAATTACACATCTTTCCTTAAAATGTTTATAGCTTCCGGTAAATTATTTACCCTTACTGAGCATTTGAGCTCACCCCTTTCTTATGTTTTATTTTCCCAGGATTCCAAGAAGTGTATTATGATTGATATGAAGTGTTAAGCTACAGGTAAAAATGGAATTCTCAAAGAACTATCTATTCTGTGTTTTATGTTTCAAATTGTAATGTAAAGTTAATGTATGTATTCTATTTTCCAAGACTGCTAAACTGATCGGTCCTTTGGGACTTGATTCCTTGTAATCACGCCAATGTATTAAAATAATGCACTGACTCTAGATAACTTGGGTTGGGGAGTTACAGAAATCACAATTTTTGGGCCTTTTTAATTTTAAAAATGTGGGTACGCCTTTTTCTTTTCATTAAATACAACTGTGCCACTCTCCTCACCGATAAAAGGCCACACACTCTCCTCGCATATTCACACTTCCTAAACCAACTGATTTGGAAAATACCGTTCACAAATCACATCCTCATGTCCCTAATCTAATCCTTTAAAAATTATTTTGGTCATAAATGTAACCTAGGAAGGTATTGGTGAAAACAAAAATAAGTTGGTGAATGAAGAGGCAACACCCATAACCAATTATTTTATTTATTTTCTTCCCCCACAAAAACTGGATTATTTTTAACCAATGATTATACAATAATATCAGCATCATAAATGAAATGATATGTTTTTATGTTAATTTATTGACCAATATCTATCTAATGTTCCATACATTGGGTTACGAAATCATAATTATTGTTCCATGAGCACCACCACCTTGTAAATCGATGTCAATCATTTTCCATCACCACCCATCTCATAAGGAAATAATTATGTATTTTTTTAATTATTATATTTTGAAATTTATATTCTTTTAGTATCAAAATATAATATATTCTTTCTTACATTCAATTTTGTTAGAATTGAATAACATCGTTGGTGTGTACCATGGATTACCGCCTCACGAAGCAATGCAATTTTTTCTTCACATATTATTTTCCTGGAAGATAATAAAGAAAATTTTAAATTCCAATATGTTATATATATGAAATAAAACATATTATATAATAGTTACATATTATTTACCTGTGTTTATATCAATCCTTCTATAGAATGTAAACAACATTTCTGCATACATACGACCTACCAACTCCATGAACTGTGCAATTAACATTCTGTCTACAAAATTTATGGATTACTATAAATAAAAAAAAACTGAATATACATGGTATATATATCATGGTTAAAATTCTAGAGATAATGGAACCATGATAAATTTAATGGGAATAAAATTAAAAATTCAAAACATACACAAAAAAATGAAGTTATTACCAAAACATGACATTAACATGGAATTGTAAATAAATGGGTAACAAATGGTCATAATTAAATAATATATGGTATGATATATATAATAAATTTTCTATAATTGTTTTATAATAAAATTATATTTATTTTACACGTTGTTTGAATGTGTACAAAATAAGGTGATACTTTAGGTAAGGTATTTCTTTATAACTTTTTATTTATGGGAGAGACCTTCTATATTCACCACCTTTTTTATTTTATGTGGTGTATATACTACCAAGTGGTATTTTTATAATTATTATCCTTAAAATTATATTTTTTTTATTTAATATCATGAATAAAACTATTCTCATAGTATTTATGTATCATTTAATGTTATTATTTCATGGGTATTACAATTCAATGTTACCAAAGTGGTAACAGTTTTATATTATCATTTATTGAGATTGTTTATGATTATGATTCCACTGATAAAATATTATGATGAAATAATCAGGAAACACATTTCTCTTAATTGTTTACGATATGATGAATGTTTTATGATCTTATGGAACATGTATATATTATTTTTATTATGTTATGTGTGTGATATATATATACCTTCACTGCATTGGGTAATGATTAATTTTATATTATATTAATGGGTTTAAGAGAGTTTATCCCAATCCTGAAAGAGGGTACACATGAGGTTATCCCAAGCATGAAAGAGGGTACAAGAAAGGTTATCCCAAGCCTAAAATAGGTACATAAAAACTTATCATAGTATTGAAAGATCTTACCCATGAGTTTATCACATGATCAAAGTAAGCGTGACAGTGGTCTGCCAAAGCCTGAAAGGTTATGTATTTCTTGGAAGGTGGGCTTAACAAAAGATTTTTTAAGTTTAATTTTATTACAAAAATCTATGTCTTATTACAATTTTGAGTTCTTATTTATCATGATCTCTAATTCATTTATGTTTCATGCCTTATTAAATGTCATTATTTATTCCATGGGTAATTTTTTTGATCTTCGATAAGGAGGTTATCCCCAGACTAATAAAATATTATGATGAAATGATCATAAAATAAGGGTTAAGAAAAAGGATATACCCAAGATTTGATTTTGTAAAAGGTAGTGTCACTAGGAATATATTGTGATACCTGTTTATCTTACTAATTGCCTTTCTATCTTCATGGATTTAATGAATAAAGTCATTAGAGATTATCTTGACTAGTTTGTGGTAGTCTTTAAAAATAAAATTCAAATCTATTAAAAGAGAAAGTATTTGCATGCAAATAACTTGAGAATTGTACTCAAGACCCCAAGGAAAGATAATTTATAAGAGAAATTTATAAAGGGTGAATCGTGGCTACAAAATGAATCATTTTTGGGACAAATAATCTAATGAGATGGTATAATAGTAAATCCATAAAAGACAGAGGATATTGAAAGCTGGCATAGAACAACAATAGTGAAAAAGTTCTTTAACTTTCTTGTCTATGATAGATAATAATAAATGGGTTGTGGAGAATTCATCATGGCTATCTAATCCTCTTAACAAGTTAACTTGTAAGGGTGTTATGTTCCTCTAGACAGATTAATGAGAGAAAAATTTCAAGAAACTCAATAGAAGGTTGGTCAATGCACCTAGGCTTACATTACCCTATACTGGATAGGGGTTTCTAATTTATAGTGTTGTATACAATAAGGGATTAGGATGTGTTATTATGAAATATTAAAATGGATATAGCCTATGCCTCCTGAAATTTTATGATTCGTGAGAAAAATTTCCCAACTCTTAATTTGGTGTTAGCAGAAGTATTTTTTGCATTAAAGATAAGGGTGAATTATTTTTATGGGAAAACGTGTAATATATATAATGATAATAAATGTGTAAAATACATATTCACATATAATTATTTTAACATTCTCCAAATAAGATGGTTTGAGGGGATAAAGGATTATGATTTTTCAATACAGTACCACCTCTTGAAAGAGAACAAGGTGGTCGATGCTTTGTGACAAAAAGATTATGCAAGAATATCTATGATGAGGGTCCCAAAAGATACAATATTTCTGTATTTCTAATGGATTGATCTAGAAACATTGATGTAAGGTGGGAAATCATATCTTTCTCAAATGAATGTCCAACCATATATCCATGTGATGATTAATGAGGCATATAAGGAAGATGGAATGATAAGGTTCAGGAACAATGTATGTATTCCTTACATGCCATATTTGAAAATAGATTTATTAGAGTAATCTCAAAGTTCTTCATTCTCTATTCATACGGGAGGTATGAAGATGTGCATGGACTTAAAAGAATACTTCCAGTGGGATGGCATGAAGATAGATATCATGGAGTTTGTATCTCAGTGTTCTGTATGCCCTCACATTAAGGCTGAAAGAAAAAAATACTAAAGGGATATTGCATCCATTACCCATACAAGAATGAAAATGGTAGAACATCACAATATATTTTGTCATTAGACTACCCAAAACATCTATTTGGGTTAATGCTATATAGGTGGTAGTTGAACTCCTTACTAAGTTTTCACACTTCATTCCTATAAGAGAATATTTTCTCTTGATCATATTTCAAGAATATAAATTATGAAAGTATTAAAGTTTCTTGGACTACCACATTATATTGTATTAGTTCAATATTCTAGGTTTACCTCATTCTTCTTGTAAATTATTCAGAATGAAATTTATAGAGAATTATGTTTCAACACTGCTTATCATCCTCAAATTGATTCCCAGTATGAAAGAGAAATTCAAAATATGTAGGATATATTGAGAAAATGTTTTCAAGATTTCAAAGGTGGTTGATATTAACACCTTAATCTAGTTGAGTTTTCTAAGAAAAATATATTTCACTTAATGATTCAGATGGAACTATATGAATCACTTTATCGGATGATATGTATATCTCCAATGTGCTGGTACTAAGTTGGAGAAGGAAAGCTATTAGGACCTTATATCGTAGAATAAATGGACCAAAAGTATAGAAATATTCAGTAGAATATCCGGGAAGCTCACATCCAGAATAAATGTTATCATGATGACCTTTGGAATGATATATAATTTGAATTTGGTGAATAGATGTTTCTATGAATCTCACTCTAGAACAAATCTATGAGATTCGAGACGAATGGGGAACTAGGGACTAGGTATATCATCCCCTTTGAAATTATTGATCATATCAATACAATAGTCTATCACATGGAACTTCTTATAAATATATCTCAATTCAATGATGTGTTCTATGTATCAGTCCCGATGATGTACATACCTGAACCTTCACTTGTACTGAACTCAGAGATCACCCCATTGGTGCAAGTTCTTTCTTATGAGGAGCAACCTATTGAAATTATAAAATGATTAAATAATGTTATACAAAACAAGACTACTCACTAGGTAAAGGTTATGTGGAGAAATCACCAGTTAGAGGAAGCTATATGGGATCTAGAAGATATTATGAGTCATAAGTATCCTAATATGTTTTTAAACACGTGAAATGTTTTGACGGTTAAATTCATTTTAAGGGAGGTAGAATGAAACCCCCCTATTATTATGAATTTTTTTTGGAATAGAATAAAATTCTCATTTATATCATTCAATAAAATAATTAAAGTATTACATTTACATGAAGACACTACTTGGCATATGTTACACGCAACACCGACGTGTCTTACATTACATGAAAAACTGACATGGTGTAAAATACTTGCAACATTGGGTTTCTATGAAACATATATTTTTATTATTAAAATTTAAAGGATATAACTCTAAAATATCCATTAAATAGAGTTTTATTAATATTAATATATTATAAAATTATTTTATATAAATAGAACATATTGATAACAAAAGACATGATTTTTTGTAAAGTCCTTATATGTTTTAAAACATTGTTTTCTAGAATAAACCACTTTTAATAAAGAAAATAGTTTTAGAAACATTTAGAAATTGAATTTTAAAAAATAAAACTCTATTTTAATTCATAACATGAAAAATATCCTTGGGTGAATTTTTTGGAATTTTGGAGAAACATCATTTTTTGATGAATAGTGAAAAATACTTCTTTTTAGTCAAAAACATCTTTTTTGTATAATTAATTATGAATTATAAATGATATTATAAATATGTTTTATGGCCACGTTATATTTTTATTGCATCTATTAATACAATTTAATTCATTAGAATCCATTTCACATTGAAACTGAATGGATGATCTTACAAATTTTTGAATGTTTTCCAACATTAAAACCCCGTTAATTCATCCCATATACGGGATTAACACTAATCATAATTTTTTTCTTCTATGAATTTAATTTAGAAAATAAAAAATAAAATATTTTATTATGTCCAATATATATATTCTAATAATACCGTGTTAATTATTGAGAAAAATGAATAGTAAATATGATTAAAATTAATCAATGTATCTAAGGCCAAATTAAGTATAATTATGGACTAAACCTTAAAACTAAGGGCCCAAATGAAATATAAACTTATACAACATCCATTTTATGTACATTGATCATCCATAAAACTTCAGTTATTGAGTTGGGATGGTTTATTATGTCTTAATTTAAGTATGAACATGTGAACACCTGACTTGTTTCAAGAAAGTAAAATTGAGTTCTTTTCCTTCCCTATAAATGGCCACCACCACTACCCATTCCTTAAACCTATTAAATATTTTATGTTAGTCCATGATATTCCACGATATCCTCTAAAAAATCATCTATTTGACCATTAATCCCCCCTTTGGGTATAAATATTCTCAAGGAATCCTTTTGGCACAAACCAAAGGGAGTTACTTTGTTAAGATGTAAAGTCTTATCTAAAGCTCATTTCATTGATTTTTATTCTTTACACCTACACTATATTTATTACATTATTTAATGAAAAATGTATCCTCTATATAATAGGATGTTTTTATTTAATTTTTCTAACCTATACTTACACACCCCTCCATCAAATGGACGATGAACATACTATTTTTGTGTATGGTGAACTACTACGTCATGAAACGTTGATTGTTCATTTATAATTTATCACCAATTATGGTGGAAATTATGTTGGAAAATCTATTTATATATTTCATATATTAAATTTAATATATTTTAAGCTTATTTATTCCTTTTATGACAGACATAACTATACCTTCCTTTTGGTGTTAATACGATAATCTTTTTGAGGATGTGTGGACTATCGCCCCTTCAAAGCGATGTGATTCATTCCCACAACAAATTGAATATATTAAGGATGGTTTTAATGAAATTATATTATATATAGGATATATTAATTCTTATGGAATAATTATATATATATATATATATATATATGTAATTTACATACTTTCTTTTTGTTCGATAATAAAGACGAAATCAACATTCATGCGTATGCAGGACTTACCGTCTCCATGAATGTTTTATTACATTTAATTCATAAATATTATATAGAGTAATATAATACAAATATAATTTATTAAACTTATATTTATAACATGTTTTAAATTCTTATACTAATTATATATTTATAAGGACAAATGATAAAATGAATTATGACACAAGAAAAAAACAAAGCAAGTATTACCCGAAGTGAATCCTTAACATAAGATAATTTACAAGAGGGTAATATAACATCATAATAAAACCAAATTTGGTAATATAAATAATAAAATTAATCTGTAAAATATTTATAATAAACATATATTTATTATATTGGAATCTTGTATGAGTACGGAGAGGGTCAAGACACAAGGTAAGGGGATTTCATCTCAGTTTTAATTTCTATGAGATACAAGCTATGTTCACCACCCCTTCCTTTTGTGTGGTGTATGTACTACAAAATATGGTATTATATTTATATTGTGCATAAATTTATTGTTAATAACATATCCATTATATAATCATTCTTCCAGGGGGGTTATCTTTTAAACGTTACCAAATCGGTAAAAAAGTATTGTCTCAATTTTCTATCATTTAGACTCATGCATTGTTATGCACCTAAAATCTTTTAGGAGCTGTATATAATTTATACATATTATATCACTAATCTCATTATTTTCATGATATCATAAGCTTAATGTAATTCCCATTTCTTATATGGATTGTATGATCCCATGTTCCCATGTTATAATAGATTATTGAGATAATCTCATCTCTTTCTGAGATTGTTTATGTTTATTCTTACATTGATTAAATGTTATGATCCATATCACAAGTTTATTCATGAGTTTCATTATCCTAATTTTATTCAAGATATACTCATTTTTCAGTACCATTGTTTTAACTCTTTGGTACTCAGGTTATTTTGTTTTGGTAAAATCTAACCATCTCTCTCTTCAATCAGAAATCAATTGTGTTTAAAAAACCATGTATTCAAAAATCTACCAAAAAACACATAAAAATGTTTTGAATAGATACTTGTAGATAAGTTTGAAGGACAAATGATTTTTTAAATTTTTTGATTGTTTTTAAATCTACATTTATAAATTTTCAATGCTATTTTCAAAGAAAAGGTTTTTCAAAAGGTTTAATGTTATAAAATGAATTTTCCCAAGAAGAAATGATATTTTACTCATGAAATGTTTTTAAAATATCATTCAAATTTTTTTACCATATAATATTTCATCAATTTTTGTTACCCATGCCTTTATTGGGATATTATTAAAATTTTCCATTCAAATTATTTCTTTGAAAGGATTAATTTTTTTTGATGTCCTGATGCTTATAAGGACCGTATCACATTCATAGATTGTATTCTTTTGAAACCCACATCTTATCACTGGTAGTGATTATGTTGAAATGATTATTAAACCTATATCCTTCCATAAGTAATGATATGTTTACATGTTTACGATACTCATTTCATTTAATGGGTTATGATATTATTATTTGTGATCATTTGGTACTTGTATATATGAGTACTTTATGTGATGGTTGGGATCTATATCTCGCTTCAATGCATTGGGTAATGTTTTATATATCATGGGATAAACTAATATGGTCTTGGTAGTTAACATTAAATACTATGATGGCCATGAGAGTGTAACATGACTACTAAGATGGTATGAGGAGTAAACTGATCCTACTCTAATGGCCATTAGAGTGAACCATGACTACTATAATGTTATGAGGAGTGAACACAGAATACTAAGATGGTATTTGAAGTGATGACTTAGATAATATGGTAATCGTTATATACATATGTTTTTTCCACAACTCCATGTATTAATCCTATGTTATTATTGCATGGTTTATGTCCTTTACTTTGTTTTTTATTCAGTTTATATGAACTGTTGAGCTCTATTCCATGATTCGTGTATATGATCTTTGATATGTAGTGTATGATATTTTATTTTCAAGATCACATTTTCATACCCTTATGCTCATGTTCATGCTTACATGTGTCCCTTGTATACCTTTACTGAGCATTTAAGCTCAACCATTTTTATATTTCCTTCCCCATGTTGTGAATATATTTGTTGTGTTTGAGGTGGATAAAAAGGGTTCTAGTCAAGAAGAACTTATTAGGAGATAATATAGCACACTTATGTATTAGTATCTATTTATTATATGTTTCTAAAGGCTCCAGAAAAGTATGACCTTCTTGTGTTTGTTTGTGAAATGCTTTTTGTTTTCAGAAAACGTTGTGTAATGTTAATGTATAAAAAGCATGGGTCGTTATACCATATTTGTTCAACATGTGAAATACCTGAGATGGATTTCTAAAATATTATTTTTCAACAATAAGAACATAAATATTAGTGTATACATTGAATTCATAGACATTAATCAGCATTTCATAAAGGCTGATTTCCCATTTCCGATCACAGAACTCTTGATTGATGCAATTTCAAGATTTAGAGCCCTTTAATTTATTGTTGAGTACTCAAGGTACAATAAAATCAATATGGTCCCTGAAGATAAAGAGGCTAAGACCATCAGAGAACCTTAAGGGATCTTCTACAATCGTATCATGCCCTTTGTTTTAAAGAATGTGGGCACTACATATCAGGACCCATGCATAAACTATTTAACAAATTATTGGGAAGGAAAAATGAGTGTTATATTGATGACATTATCATTCAATCCAGACAGATATGTGATCAGTTCACAGATCTCCAAACAATATTTGACAAGCTGAGACAACAATGTATAAAGATGAATCTGCTGAAATTTTCATTCTCGGAAAGATAATGAAATTTCCTTGGAATTTTGGTATGACACTTTGGAATTTTGGTTTAACTAGTGAATACATGTGATATTTTGACAATGTCACCCCATGAAACATGAATAAACTAAGGGGACCCAAGCGATCCTCTCCAACATTTGATTATTCATAGAAAACCTATCCGTCAAGTCTCTCCCCTTCACCATGCTATGGAAGAAGGTCGTAGTCTATCAATTGGATGATGAATTTTAGAAATCCTTATAGAGTCTCAAGATGTACATACTAAATCAACCAATTCATATTCCTCTAGTGTAAGGGAATACAATCATATTATATGTGGATGCCATGGAATGCTCATTCGACAGGCTTCTCACATAGAATAATGATGTGAGAAGCGAGAATATTATCCACTACCTTAAATTGGACATTATATGCACTGAGAATCGATAATATAATGTCATGAAGGACTTCCTGACACTCATATTAAAGACAAAAAAGTTGAGGCACAACTTGAAACACCATGAAGCCCATTGAGTTTCTCGTATTGATCTTCCATGTACATCCTTGGTTTCCCATGTTGATTGGGTTCTTGGCTTGATAGGTAGTAATTATTCAAAAATATGATATCTAGTTTGTGTTAAATATTTCAATGGAAGGGAAAGCCCAGAATTATTTCCTCATAGCACTCCTTGCCCTAGAAAATACATCGAATGACACCTATCTTCCTAATGAAGAGGTCTATTATGCCCATGACACTCCTTGAACACTGGAGATGTAATTTGATGGTGCCTTAGAGAGTCCTATCCGTACTAGAATAGAGAACCCAAAACTCAACTGGGTTGGACTATGGATTTTATTTTTCTCCTCAGAGAGAGGAGTTTCTCCCCACTCATTCTCAATATCTGAAGACATCAAAATAATTGAGGCAGAGTTCCAAGCGCTCATAGCAAGATTAGAACTATACCTATAGATGCACATAGAGAATCTGAACATCAAAGGTGATTCAGAGTTAGTTATAAAGATAATAAATGGATAATATTCCACAAAAATGAGGAACTTCCACTAATAACTGGCTATGTATGGGGAATGGTGGTATAATTATCCTTTATTCCCACACTGCATTATGTCCCCCGATCACGGAATTTTTATAATGATACACTAGCTAGTATAGTCACTATCTGGGATGACACCGATCAGGAGGAGGTAACCTTCTATATTACACATTTATGAATGGTGTTATCAGTCACCATATGTGATATGGAGGAGATAAATCATGTCTACACAACCTATAGTGTGATGAACCAATTACCACCCATTGATGGAAGGGGGTATAATCAGATATATTTGAGATGTGACTCTCTCAGCAGATTTGGAAAGAAGGGAACAAATTCAGTGTGGGAAGAAAACTTTACTATGGAGGATTGTCCAAATGAGATAAAATACTCGATAAGTGTGGAATTGATGGAATTATCCTCAGTTGCAAAAAATAAGAGAAGATACCTCTATCATAGAATAATTCCACACAGTTTCTTATAGTTACCATCAATATAGAACTAGTCTCTCCCTCCACACCAGTATGTAAGGAAATTACTGGAAAACAATGATACAAAATAACATGTAATTAAATTTGAAATACAATTCAATAAAGATATGTTAATACATCATCCATCATGGCCGAACATTACTGTATACCACTATATATTCCTAGTTATTCATTATTTGGGGGATGAATGTTGTGGGGCCATATCCTCTGGCAATAGGCAAACAGTTCAGGTACATCCTTACTTCCATTTAGTTATTTTAAAAATAGAATGTATTAACACCCCTTGTGGATGTTAGGATGTGGAATATCATAAACATATTGAAATCTCATACCATCACCAGGTTTTGAGTCCCTCGTAAAATTTTAATGGACAATGACACCAATATCAGGTCCATAATATTAAAGAATATTTACTAGGAGTACAAAATTGAGTCCAAACTCTCATCCTGATATCATAAAATGGAAACTGGATAGATATACACCTTACGTAAGGACTTATAGAACACACTCAAAAAGATGGTGAACAATGATAAATATTCCTTTCCAGATAAACTCTTACATGCTTTTGTGGGTATACTGTACCACCACACATACTAATACAAAAGAAATGCCATACTCACTAGTATACTTGACTGACGTAGTGTTTCCTATAGAGGTCCAACTACCATCTCTCTAAATATCTTGTTACTGATACCTCTAAATTGATCAACAATTATATAAATAGCTATATGAGTTGGAAAAAATAGATGAGAATACGTTGCAAACATGGCACAACCTTGAAGTCCACCCAAATTGGATTTTACAATATTTCAATAAAAAAGGTTCACCTCTCGTCATTCAATCATAGAGAACTAGTGTTGGAACATATAAACTTGATGATACCAGGAATGAAGCCCCCAAAATTAGCGTAGATGCGGGATGAACTTTACATCATAAATAAGGTCTGTCATAATGGAGATTTTTCACTGGCCACTATGGATGGGGATCTTGACACACCACCAACCAAAGTGAGATTTCACATGAAATACATTGCATAATATGTTAAAAAAAGTAAATCCATATCAGAGTAAGCCTCTTTATTCATCCTCGTAGCATGAAATTTAACATCATGGAATATCACATCATCACCGTATGACATTAAATTGCATCGAATATTTCATCCTAACCACATGACATTAAACTATACAGAGTTTTTTTTCTACAAGACATTAAACATCATGGCCAATGTCATCAACAGATATCATAATAATGCATGGATCCATGACTCCCTCCCCCTTTGTGATGGGTAATCCATCATCCTAGTCGTATGGTGTTAAACTACTCTGTCGATGTCCTTGATGAATGAAATTAAACTACACAGTTTTTCCAGAACTATGTACGGATTGATCCTCATTCCCAATGAGATATGTATCGATGCCTTGATTCTGTATCTTGTTCTATCCACAACATCATAAAAAATTGCCATGTTATAGCTATCTTTTTTCTCAGTACTATAGGGGAAACTATGCTGTAATTTTTTTCCCACACTGAGCATAGCTCATGTGAGAATAGAAATTAAGGTAGGGGATTTTCTTCACAATCAGGGAATATAGATACACAAAGAATCCATTTTTATCCTAATATAAAGACCATAATAGGCATGCAATATGACTTCAGTTCATGTCGTTAAACTACATGACCGATGTCCATTCCACCCAAAATTAAATTACACTATCATGCAAGAACTATGTATGGTTTGATTCTCATCCAAATCACATATTTAGTGATTCCCATGATTCTTTCCTTGTGCCCAACCATGATGTCCCCACTAATTCACATTGATCCACCTTTTTTCCCACCACATGATGTTAAAATGCATGGAACTTGAAGTAATTCGTGTATCTTTATTCCAATCCATACATGATATGTATTGATGAATGGATCTCTAATCCTAGTCCTAGAAACAAATATCAATGGAAATAATACATACCAATATGGATGGGTTAGACCAATGTAAATTATTTTTGTTTCCAGAACTCCATGTGGCTTGATTCTCATCTTCATGAGATTTGCAAACCCATAACATTCATCTTCTGGCATATCAAAAACCATAACCCTTTTTGGAACATTTTCTTGATCCATACGAAAATGGTGTGTGGTGTGTTTGAGACCACTTTGATCCTTATTCATGTAATATTGATTCATGACACCACATTGCACATCCCCACGTTAGGAACTCCACCTTACAATCCTATCCACATGACCATAAAATTTCTGCACATGTCCCTACAACCCGAAATTAAATTGTTTCGTATAGTCCTCACTGAATTACTTTGAATTTCATGGAACATTTCATCCTAACCACATGACATTAAAAAATATGGAGTTTGTTCTTACCAAAAGACATTAAACAACACAAACACATAAAACTATGTGTGGATTTATTATCACTTTCATGGGATATATAGTGATTCCCAAGTTGAAATATTTAGGCCGAACTACAACATTACAACCTTTCACATCCGCTCCTAAATCATTACTGCATGATGTTAAATTTTGTGAAAGAATGTCCCTACCAAATGATGTTAAACTGCACAGATGCATGTCCTTACCATATGACGTTTAACGTAATGGAAGTATGTCTATAATACATGACATTAAACTTCAGATCATGATTTTTTCATTAAATCACGTTAAACAACACATATGAAAATACAACCCCACTAAATGATAATAAATTTTCCAAACTATATCCTATTTTATACTCCACATCAAAGGACCTCAAGAGAGTTACCTCGGTCGACCAGAGTACGAGGTGATTCCACCATCGTTTAAGAGAACCTCAAACACAAATACCATACTTAATGTCTTGAAAACATCATGCCTCCATCAACTATCCATGACCCTTTCAAATGATACCCAACTTCATGGAACCTTTTATGGACTATGAATTCATGTCAATGGCTCCTACATATGCACCAATATCTGTTAACCAAATGTAATACACTAAAAAAAGGAAATTTATATTCTCATAGCCCTGACATCATCTTGGAAGCACTAAACACCCTAGTTTGTCTAAACTATTGAACTTATGAATATTCCATATCATTAATCGTGACCTGATAATCACCACCCATGATTAATTTCATTTCCCTTCCATTCTTGAGTAGATTTTGGAACGTTTTAATCATTGGGTATTCAAATTAACATGTTGTGTCACATCTTCTATGTTAGGTACCTGAAATTCAAGACCCTAATGTGTCCGTTATTTGGTTAAATCTATATGAACATTATCTATAACATATAGCAATCTAAATAACAAGACTATAAACTGCCTACAGAAGAGATAAAATATTTGTTCAAGATGAAAGCCTGTTAATACTGACTTGAGAAAAAGTTGAGTCACTTCTCGCTAGACTCTACATCCTTAGAGTTTAGTAAAAAAATTAGGGAACAATCATAAAAGGCTCAGAGATCATAGAATCCATAACCTTAATAAAATAAATGATATATTCACTAAACCTACATGTCCAAGAAAAATAGAGGGAAATATTTTTCAAATCTCTTCTCCAATAGAATATATTATCTATGTCGTGACAAAACCTTTAGTTCATTCAAACCCTCCTTGAATTTTACTTCTTCTGCAAAACACACAACATGTGTTGGGTGACTTAAATCAATGCAACCTTTAATGCCCCCTAGAAAGAATATCTGGATTCAAGGACCATTTTCTGGACTGTGCATGCATGCCTAGGGATCCTTCATATCTTCCTATGGCCATCAGCCAAATGTGTCACTCAAAAAAAGGAAATTCCAATTATCAAATGCCCTGACATCATCACGTCAGCACTCAACATCCCTGTGTGTCTAAACCACTCAGTGTATGACTATCCCATATAATTCACCAAATTGTACCACTCCGGATCATGAATTATAGTCCCGTACCAAACAATCCAAGCACATTAAACATCATTGACATTACATAACCGTTTTTTATACCATTTATCAAAGATAGACTGCAAAAATTCATTTCCTATCCTTTTATGGACCACGTCTCATGATTCAAAACCACATAGCATAGATATCGAGCATCATTTTAAGATCTAGATGCCCTAGGGCGCCATAACACTTTTGGGATAGCTTTCTTCCCATATCCAATGTCATCATATAGACATTTGATTGTTCTAAAAGATTACATACCCCTCAAAAAAAGTGGATATCATCTTTTCATGGCCATTGTATCAACCCTGAGGACCCCGAAAAACCAACTAAACACATCTTCCCCTTTATAGAAAAGAAATTTGATCCTGGTGAGCCTTTACAGCACCGTGAAAGAACCTATAATTGCAGAATGGAAAGGGAAATTCATAGAATTTCTGCACCATATCATATTTATTAAATCAAACTCCAAGGTTATGATTTACATCATACATACCCCAACTACTCGGGCAGAATTTGTATCCCTATTATTCCAACATAATCAATATTAACTCTATGAATCTTCCATAGCACTTGTAAAAGATATGCGGATTTAAGAAACCCCTTTTCCAGACTAGGAATACATGCACATGACTCCTGTATATGTGCATATGGTCGTCAACCAATTGTGTCTCTCTATAAAAAGGGAATTCCAATCCTTGTGAGACTTAGATACACAAGGGTAGTATCAAACACCTCATGGTGTTTTAGGTCACTCCTCGAATTTCTTCACCATATCCAATGCATAGATAGATGGTTCAAGCTAAAAGACCTTAAACTGAAGTGATAGATGGTCTAAGATTAAACACAATAAAATAAGGATAAATAATTTGTGAACTAAAAGAACATAAAAAAATAAATAGATGGTCAGAGGAAAAATGCATTAAACTAAGGAAAAGGTGGTCCGAGCTAAAAAACCTTTAACTAACAAAACATATGGTCCAAGCTCAAAGACCTTAATCTAATTCAACAGATGGTCCGTGCTAAAAGACCATAAACTAATGTTGCAAATAACCCTAGCTAAAAGGCCATAAATTAAAGTGATTTATGGACTAATCTAAAAGACCTTAAACTAATGAAACAATTGTTTCATGTTAAAGGAAACTGAACTAATGAATGACATCAATCCCGTATACTAATGATTGAAGGTCTCATCATATGGCCATGGAAAAATAATTTCCCTCTATCCAAGCCTATTATCTATGGCATAATATGGGGCACATAGCATTTCGTATACATCAATAATTATTCTTAAGAATGATAAATTTCTAGATAGATGGAACATATTACCGATATGGGATCACATGTGGGTGGGAATTCACAGGAATCTCTAAAACAGGATCTATTTGAACCTCATCATTCAATTTAACGTAGTTAATTTCATTCATCACAAAGAAAGTGATTGGTATCATCAGTGATTCACTAAATATCGAAGCCACAAAATCCCCCGAACATTAATGACAATGGATGGATGTATGAAATCATATTTAGTCCATCAAACCAATTCAACAATACTATATAAAAGGAGGTATCACCAATACTAGAGCCTATTCTATGAATGCATGATCCAATGTATGATTGCAGAACACTATTCCCATTACAGTGCATGCTCAAATGGGTCATTAAGATCCGAATTAATTTTCACCAATAAATCCATATATTGGAATAATTAATATTGGTTTAGTATCAACCTCTGAAACATGTTGTAGCTTCTCCACTTTGGCAATAGTATCAAGACATGATTTCTCTACTGCATCCAAGAATTCTTACTGCTCCAACATGGTGTTTTACTATATCTAGAATGAATATTCAAACTAGGATCACTCTATATGAAGAGGAATTACTCCATGATGTATATGAACATTCTGAGTCTTCCCACCATTGATTTCATCCTAGTGAGCAGTGGACTCTATCACTCATTGAGTTGCTTCCTAAATATATTCACTCCAATATTTCTCCGCTGACAAGGATGCCTCAGCAATTGCTACCCTAAAATAAAGTTCCCCTTTTTGTTCTCATATTGATATTACCTCTTTCTCCCAAGAATTAAGGAAAAAATAGTCAAATCCTTCATAGAGAAGGGTGGGAAGCATGAATCAAAGAAAACCCAATCAGTATTTCAACTCGTCCAATGGGGTTTCTAATTCTAAAATCAAAATATCCCTTCAAATCTATCGTCACATTGATTGATAGAGTGATATTGATTGAGGGACATGATATAGGTTTACCATGGGGATGGGAATATATTCCGGATCAAGATCACTCAAAGATAGGGTTGTTCCCATGGTCTTTGAAGATGAGGGGAGAGAACCAGCCTCTCCATTGGTAGTTTCAATGGGAGTAACTCCTAGAGGGGAAAGAAACAATGCTTCTGAACTCCGAGGCAAGGGCTCTATAATTATGGATGAAGAAGATTATTAGTTATAGGAAAAATCTTGTGGTTATTATATATATCAGAATGTGTGAATAAGGATAGAAACACACCTCTTTCGGTCGCATCACTTGAATCATCCATTTGCATAGCTCTTTTGGCCTGGTAAAATGTAACTCCTTATCATGAAGAATGGTTTCACACCGCATTTAGCACCATGTTTGCAGAAGTGCCTTTCTTGCCACCATTTAGGATTGCGAGAGTATAATCAAATGTTAAGAGGCATGAAGTGAGTAAAAAACTGGTCTGTCATTGGGAAAAGCCTTTACCTTTTTTGAATCTCCCCTCCACATAGGCTAATGTTGTGGAAGAATAACAGCCTTCATCAACACCCTCCAAAAATTTCTCTATATGGACCGGATTGGATGATACACTTTCTAAATAAACTATGGAAGGAAATGAACCCAGTTGAATGGCCCCATCGACCATGTATACTCCTTGTGGATTGGATCTTGTAGTGGAGGATCTGCTGTAGCCACTAAATGCTCACCCACATCCTCATGAATAGGCACTTTCTCTTTTAAATGAGCCTGATAGGGACCTGAGAATTCCCAATAACTCATGATTGTTCTTCTTGAATAATTTAAGATATATAAGGGATTTTAATACCCTACATACTTGGGGGTTGTGGAGGACAAGTGTTAGATAATGAAGACTATTCCCATTTCATTTTATTCATCTTTTCTAAACAAGGGCCTCAAGAGGGTGTTGATGTTGGAATAGTCACATCAAAAGTAGCCATCACATTTCCCATTTAAGTATGTCATCATGGGGACCCTTCATCACCAGCTCCCTGATCACAGACAAAATTCATCCCCCACAACTGTACAATTGGGATTATATTGATTGGACAGCCGGACTGAGCGATCTTCACCAAAATCATACAACATCCATATATATAAAGGATTTAATCATCAGGTAAAGGAAAAAGTGGAATCTTATAAACCACAATATGTTTAGTCTCACTACCTCCTCGATAATAGGGTAACTCTTCTTTTTTGTATAATTCTACATTGTGTCCAGAAGGGCAATTTGATGGACTCAAAGGGAATAAAAAATCTATCCTTAGGAACTCACAAAGACCTCATCAAAACATTTAAGGAGGTCCATCAATTACCCTAGATGAACTTTAAAGGTAATTCTATGAGGTGCGGTGACATATGAGAAACCATCCAAAATCACCTTTAAGAGGACCAGTACGTCCTAAAGTTCATCCTTGGAATAATTCAACATATAGATAGCCCATTGCAGATACATGATGGGAATTCTCAAGACACCAACACCCCTTATATCTACTTTGGTAGATTTTACTTTTTGAAATGGTAATAATTTCACCTCCTTGTGTGGTGCTACTAGAACTTTTATCCTTCTATAAGCCAACCACTTTCATGGAAAGGGATTGTACCCAACTACCAGGGGACGAAATGCCTCACTCGCCAAATTTGGTAATTTCCCATTTGGATATTAGTGGATCCAAATATATATATATATATATGTATATATATTTGGGAAAATATAATAGATGCATCCTGAGGGGGAAGGTGTATTTACACACGAGTTTCTTCTCTTTTGAGCATCATCCAAAATTGGTGAGCCACCATTGGAAGCTTAATTGATATAATATGAACAATAGTTGGACACCTTGATTGGATGAAAAAAATTGGCAGCTAAATTTCCATGGTTCATACCAGTCACAAATGTGGTCCCTATTAATTTGGGTGGAATGAACCCCCTCATAAAGTGACATCATATAGGTTTATTCACAATGGCTAGACTAACCATCATCGATAAAACATACCAAATTCACCTGAATATATGTCATAATGGATAAAAATTCATGACATTTTACAAAATACATTACCTCCCATTCATTCAATACAATGGGTCTTACCAAATTAATAAACTTCTCGCACATAATGGAGTTAGTGTTTTGGACATCCTAATTGTTCAGATATTTGTAACCACCTAGATATTCCCCCATCCATCCCCATAGCACTTGGAAGGGTCCTAATATTATGTAAGAAGGTTCTCCCTTATAAATATGATACATGAGGTGGTAATATTTTTCCAATAAAGTGATCTCTAATCCGACGTGCTCCACCCCATACATATATGTTTCTATCACAAAAGTGGAAAATCATACTCCCCCATGTCTCTTTCTTAGGGAGTAAGTACCTACTGAGGTACAAGGAAAGAATGCCATCCAGTTGGTAAATTCAGTAAACACAATGGGAAACCTACCATCCATATTCTCTGAACCTCATTACTTCAAAAATGGGCCAATAAGCACCTGAAGAACTCTGGGAATCCTTCATAAGTTTGGCTTCACATTCCTGACATCTGGAATAGAATGGATCTTCTTAATAAAATACTCGTCTAATGCTTTGATGGAGATATCCTCGATAGAAAACAACCCCTTATGGTGACTATTCCCATCTAACATAATTAGATCTCATGTTAAAGGAGGATATTTGGGCACATCATTGAAGGCATATTGGGGAGGAAAAAATTCATCATACATTCTACCAAGGATAAGAACATCACAAATATGTTCCATGTCCTGAAGACTAATGCAGACTTCACCATGTGTGAAGTGGAAGGTGTTTGTATTCATGATCCAATGACTGAACATCTCTACAATAAATTTCTTGTTTCAATATGATGATATCTGTGACATCAAGATAGATTCACACATCCTGATTTCTATCTGCTCCATGGTAAATTCGAAGTAAAATATTTAATCCAGAAGGTCTATCCCTAGTCCAGTCCAAAGTTTCCCCTTGAGCGGGAGCCCTAATTACAGATTTTTCCATACGTTTGATCATCATATTATTATAGCATGATCGAGTGATAGATATTGATGTCCCAATTAGATACACAATCAATACAGTTAAATTCTATCAGCATGAATGTTTGTAGATGACCATCATAACAATCCCCTTTATAGATAAAGTGTCACCCTATAGAAATGGTTTCTTAGAGAGTATTTTGAGTGCTCTAGATCTTGGAGGAGGGTATAAATGATAGTTTAGATAGAGGGATAGAATCATCAATATTATTTACAAGTAGACAAAGGGGAAATATTTCTGAAAGGGGATATTTCCGGAATTTTTATCCCATCAATTTTTGAAGGCTCTATAGATATGACCCAACTGAACAATTACAAGTAGGTTGCACACTAAATACCACATCCTCAAGGTAGTAAATTGCTATTATCACCTCCTTTTTTTGAAATATTTTATATTGGATGATGAGAATTGCAAGCCATATGAAAATAAGTAAATGACATAGGTTAGAAAAATAAAACATAAAGTATTTTAAAAATAAAATAGGGGTATGAATATTCATGTGGATACATTCACATTGTAAGAACTAGAATTGTATCTGAAAACAACATAGATGGATCTAAAATCTTCTAATATATTCAAGAGTCACAGAGCACATAACCCTCACATGGCTTCATGTGCATTGTATGATCCCCTAGAGACTCAGGAAATTGTGACATGTACACTGTCATGTGAATCATCAATAATTGAACAATCAGGCCAAAAAATCCACCCAAACCCTAGAGAAGACCATAATAATCATATTTAATGATTTAGTAATTACAAAAAATAATTTCCATGATCGAGGAAGAAAATAATCTGACCAGAAACAAACCTTCTGCAAGAGCTTTGGCATAATGGGTTCGTAGTCCGGACATGCGAACAAGATTCTTGATCAATGTTTATTGCAAGGTATCGAGACAGAAACCACAATGGGGGTGATCTAAGAATAATTTTATGCTGGGATTAATCTACCTCCACACTTCCCAGTATATAGGAGTTTCACAGAATACCAATGGTCTCCCAATAGACCAAACATCACCTTAAGCACTGGTTCACAACACCGTCAAAATCTCGGGCAGGAATTTGTTTTCCTCATAACTGAGTCCTTATCCACTCAGACATCTCTCAGAAGGTGGAATTTATTTAAGACCACCACATAAGCGTTGAAAAAACCACAAAAGAAGAAATACATGAATAGGGGTAATATTTACACTATGAAAGCATGGAAGGAGGGGATAATTGACGATTCATGAAGCCTATAAGAGTCCTGCAATCCTGAGACCATTTCAAGGTCATGTGAAGGCCCCACACATGGCACGTCACATGTGGATAGTCTCATAAACAATCCTTCCACAAAACTACATTCTCTTGTGAAGCCACACCCTAGAAAACTAAATGTGATCCCACAAGCCGTATGGTTTTACATTGTAAATTTCCAGATAAACAATCCCAAATCCTTTGAAAATAAGGATGGATGACATAATAAATGAAGATAACCCTAGTGTTCATAAATATCATGTGCCAAATCATCATTGTAATGAATAAAATTATTTGGTGATATCTATGAAATCTCACATAACCTCTGAGAGTTCACAACATAAAATAAAGGAGATAAATCAGAGGAGGTGAGAGGGGTCCATAGTCCCTGAATGACATGTGGCTCGTACCATGAGTGATCTGAGAGACTCCATAGAACCAAATAGAAGCTCTCTGGCTTGTTAGAATCGATGCATGGATGTCCTTAAGAGTTTCCAGATAACTCATATGCGCTCTAAGGATAGGGGGATAAACCTATCCACTTCATGCTTGAACACTCTCTATATGACCCATATTAATCAAGCATGACATTATCAAAAAATAAAGTAAAAAAACTAGATATTAATCTAGATAACTTAAATTACCCCTAAACATTGTAAAATAAAATAAATAAGATAAAAAAGGGAGAAGGTGAAAGGGGTTCACAGTCACTGAAAGTCATGTGGTGTGGCCCTAATGACCTAGAAGGAACCGTGAGCCCTCGGTGTCATGTATGCCTGGTCTTGTGGAAGCCCTTCATATTTACATACTCATATTTAGGATATGGAATTCTCACACACACTCATTCCACCCATATTTTTCATGTGACTTTTTTCCAAAAAATATAATAAATACCCTCAGAAACACACATGAAATATTACATAACTTCCTAACATTGTTACATAAAACAAAGGAGACTAAAAGGGGGGAGGTGAGACATACTCACAGTCGCTGAAAGGCTTGTGACGTGCCATGCGCACCTGTAATGATGTCCCATGATACCCCATTAAAATTAACCAAAGGTCTCATGAGTGTCTTCTCATAGGCACATTAATCTTGGAAACGCCCTTTGAAATTTCAAGATGAAAACATGGAGGTCCTTTGAAAAAAATGCATGATCAATAATGTGTCTAATAATAATAAATAATTCAAGAAAGGAACGGACTCATTATCGATGAAAATCATCTAACACACACAATGTAGTCCACTATAGAGACTTGAAAAATTGCATGGACCTAGGTCCCTACCCAGATCAAGTATAAACTCATTCTAGATAACATGCACAAACCCGGGTGTATCTAGTGTGGAGAGACCTATAAATCCCCAACCCCATAATGAAAAATGAATGACTAATATGTATGTATGATTATGGATTTCTTCTATAAACACTTGAAATAAAGAATCTAGAGAATTCAATACTTGACTCTTATAGACTTCTCAGAGTGGATGATCACGCAACCAGATAGATTAACATCAGGTAGTACACTATCGAACAACTGAAGTAGTCATGCGCTAGGCATAAATCACATCATGTGATCATTCATTGATAACATGAAGGACCTATGGTAGATTATGAGAATAACATTTTGTAAGCCTACTATAATATGCAAGACTCAAAACAGACTGAAACTGAACCAAACCAAGGAATTATATAGGATAGTGATAGAACCAAGATCAGAGAAAGATGGCCTAAGTGAAAGGCATGCTCTCTTCCCCTCATGTTCTTTTTCTGTGTCATCTGAAGATAGAGACATCACTAGTACATGTCATGCATATCTCATGTAAATACTTTTACATGTCACATGGGACACGATATTTCCTCCAGATATGTTAGGGAAATCCATATAGTTTCTCTACAGGTGCCACTATGATCTTGCGGACCCTATGGAACCATCACTAAAGATATGATATTACCCTCAGACACACCACCTAACTCATATAATAGTGATTGTTCGTGTTAGATGAGTTTTAAGAAGGCACCATGACATGATAACCAAGCTCTCATGATGCCCTCTGAGAAACTCAGTTGGGAATCGTGATGCCCTCTAGACATGTCATCCAAGTCTCGTGATTACACGTAGAGGTGTCATCCACGATATTTGACAACCCTAGGACTATGACACAATGGATCTCATGAAACCATACATGTGTATTAATATAGGTCATGAAATGGATCTCTAGGCATGCCGGCTGGATCATGAAATACCCTCTTGAAAAGAATACCATGTTAATAGGGAATCCCTTGATTTGGAAATGATTTCTATCATCAGAGTGTAAGTCCCAATCAATAGTAAATCCTTGTTGTGTATGATCTTACATTAAGTTAACTACGATGGATCTAATTCCATATATATTCAGGATATATAGGCCACCTCTCCTTAATGCCCGAGATTCGTACTGATCATCCATGTAGGGACCATCACATGTATCCCTTGTATAAAAAAATGAAATTGACTACTTTCTATCTGTTTTTTCTCCAAAACAATGATGGAACATGTTGGATTTGGGAGTTATAATGGTCATATCATATTCCCTATAAACCCCTACAATGATATTGGAAATCCTTAGTGTATAATCCAAAATTTTATATGAACTAAGAGGACTCTAATTCCCACTATAATCGGGATATGTAGGACGTCTTCTCAAGGGATAAGATCTATGAAAAATGTCCTTATAGACTGTCCCAATAAACAAGTCCAATATCTATATTCAATGAGGCTGATCATATGGTCCCCCTTATTTCTCAAAATGAGCATAGCTAATGTGGTCTTAGGGTATGCAATGAAAACCACAGTAGGCACTGTAAATCTCTATGGTATGAGGAATACATAGTATGTATGTTCCATAAATCTACTATACTAGGAAATCCATGATTCTGACCATATCTATGATATGTAGGACGCCTTCTCAGGGCCCGATCATTATACCGCAATCCCAAAGGACTTTCCCAGCACACAAGTCTTATAAATACATTTCAAGAAGATGATCGTATACCGCCTTGTTTCTCACACTGAGCGTAGCTCATATGGGCTTAAGAACGTATGAATGAACAAGTCATTAAAAATAATTGATGAATAACCCACGTATTAGTGTATATACCTTGGGGATAGTCCCAAGAACCTCAAAAAAATACATGTGTTTTGATTCCTATAACATTCAAGATAATTAGGATGTCGCATAAGGGATAAATCCCCTCGTCAAAATATCAACTGCCTCCTCATATGGTAGCACATACTAAGGGACATGGTTATGTGGTTAAATCATTTAAATATACTATTCCCCACATGCTCTCCTTGCATATTCACATTTCTGAACCAATTGATTTGGAAAATACACTTCACAATTCACATCCTTATGTCCCTAATCTAATCCTGTAATAATTATTTTGGTCATAAATGTAACCTAGTATTGTATTAGTGAAAAAAAAATGAAGTTAGTGAATGAAGAGGCAACATCCATAACCGGTTGTTTTATTTATTTTATTCCTCCACAAAAATAGGATTATTTTTAACCAATGATTATGCAATAATATCATTATTTCACAAGAAATGATATGTTTTTATGTTAATTTATTGACCTATATCATTATAATCTTCCATAAAATGGGTTATGAAATAATCATTATTGTGCAATGAGCACCACCACCTTGCGAATCGATGTCATTCATTTTCCTTCACCACCCATCACATATGGATATAATTATGTATTTATTTTTTTAAATTATTATATTTTTTGAAATTTATATTTTTATAGGATCCAAATATCAGATATTCTTTCTTACCTTCCATTTTTTTGGAATAGAATAACGTCGTCGGTGTGTACCATGGACTACCGCCTCACAAAACAATGTAATTTTTTCTTCACATATTATTTTCATGGAAGATAATAAAGAAAAAGTTAAATTCCAATATGTTATATATATGAAATAAAATTGATTCTATAATAGTTACTTATTATTTACCTGTGTTTTTATCAATCCTTCTATAGAATGGAAACAATATTCTTGCGTACATACAGCCTACCAACTCCATGAACTGTGCAATTAACATTCTATCTACAAAATTTATGGATTACTATAAATACAAAACTACTGAATATACATGGTATATATATCATGGTTAAAATTCTAGAGATAATGGAACCATGATCAATGTAATAAGAATATAAATAAATATTCTAAACATATACAAAAAACAAAGTAGTTATTACCAAAACATGACGTTAACACGGAATTGTAAATAAATGGCTAGAAAATGGTCATAATTATATAATTTATTGAATGATATATATAATAACTTTTCTCAAATTGTTTTATAATAAAATTATATTTATTTTACAGGTGGTTTGAATGTGTACGAAAGAAGGTGAGACTTTAGGTACGGGATTTCAGTCTAACTTTTTATTTATATGAGAGACCTTCCATATTCACCACATATTTATTTTATGTGGTGTATATAATACCAAGTGGTATTTTTATAATTATTATCCTTAAAATTATTTTGTTTTATTTAATATCGTGAATAAAAATATTATCATGGTATTCTATGATGAGATGACGACATGATTATGATACCAGTTTCTTTTCCTCAGGTCATGTTATGATGAAATGATCATGAAACACATTTCTCTTCATTGTTTATGATATGATGAATGTTTTATGATCTTATGGAATGTGTATATAATATTTTTATTATGTTATTTTTGGGATATATGTCTACTTAATTGCATTTTGTAATGATTAATTTTATATTATATTAATGGGTTTAAGAGTTTTTATACCAAGCCTAAAAGAGGGTACACATGAGGTTATCCCAAGAATGAAAGAGTGTACAAGGGAGGTTATCCCAAGCCTAAAATAGGCACATAAAAACTTATATTAGTATTTAAAGATATTACCCATGAGTTTATCCCATGATCAAAGTAAGAATGATGGTGGTCTGCCCAAGCCTAAAAGGTTATGAATTTTTGGTAGGTGGCCTTAACAAAAGATTTTTAAAGTTTAATTAATGACAACAATCTATGACTTATTACAATTTTGAGTTCTTATTTCTTGTGATCTCCAATTCATTTATGTTTAATGCCTTATTAAATGTCATTATTTATTCCATGGGTTATTTTTTTTGATCTTTGATACGATGGTTTTTGTCTTCAAATGTGATTCTCACATTCACATACCCTTATGCTAATGATTTGTTGATATCTCCCTTATTTACCCTTACTGAGAATTTTAATCTCAAAAATTACGTATGTTTCCTTTATATAGGTTATAATTAAAAGTATTATGTATTATATTTATATTAATGGTTGTATTTATCAATGAAAAATTAGGAGATAACATAGATCACTTAATGATCAGCTGTTTATATATCTATGTTTCCATATGAACCAGACCAATTTTTTTTTAGCCTAGATCTTTAAGTTATGTAACAAATATTTTTATATTAATAGGTAATATTTATAAATAATAATTTCTAGTCTTTATATCTATATTCCTAAAACTAGTAAATCATTAGGACGTAACTTTTTTAATCAACTCTTCATCCCTAACCATCAATACCGACATCTCAGATCATGGCACATAGTGTAATTTAATGTTTGGATGGACCATCTAGATTGGTTTATTCTCTAAAAAAATTCCTTCATTTTATATATAGTAATGAAAAAAGAACATTAATACAAAAAAACACCATTGGTATATTGATACCAATCACTTAATCTCTCCTCACCATTATGGATTCCACAATATCGTTGATAGTCAGTTTTTATTACATACTAAATCCAAAATTGATAATCAAACTATGATTTAGACATCAATAATAGTAATAATATATTACCATAAACCTATTACATTCACAATATCATCCTATAAAATATACTCAACATATATCACTCTTCAGTTAACTCCTTTAGGGTTGTGTTAGTAACTTACAACATAATGCATCTGCCATTACATTCCCCTTTCCAAGAGTATAAGAAACATAAAAATGGAAATTATAAAAATACTAAAAAACATATATATCAAAATTTAATTTCCATTTTAGTAAAAATATATATCTAGATCTTATGATTTTAAAGAACCACAAATCTCACCCCCATAAGACAGTGGTTTTTTATTTCTAGAGTTCTTATCAAAGCTACAAAATCACGGTATTTGGCAGCGTAATTCTTCTCATGATAAAAAGAATTATGAGATCTATAGGCTGCAACCTATTTTACCTATATCAAGACACACTCAATTTTTCTACCCATTCCTTATACACATATTATTAAATGATCAATAATAAAAATATCCATTACCCCAAACCCAAGTATTGTGAGGTGAAATATATTTAGAAGACAAGGTTCATAATACATTATAAAAAAACTAAAAAATATCACTTTTATTTTCTCTAGTGATCTCCAAAATCCATTTGATCTCCTAAAATAATATTGGACATCCTAGGGGATACATAAAAAATGGAACGATCTATAGAACCCAAAAATGGAATAAAAACGGTAGGAAGGCGTAACATGTGGGTCAAATAGAATATTATGATATCATAGAATAGAATGGAAATAAATAATCATATGGAGTCACAACATAATTTTAATGGTATCATAATATTAGGATAAAAAGGAAAGGGGAAACAACATAAAATTTCATATAAGCATAAGTCAAGGAAAACCAATGGGAAAATATCATATGACATACATAGTCTGATAATGGATTATATTCCTTCCATAATCCCACACATACCATTTCATTACAAAAAAATTACACAATTTATTGTATTAATATAATTGTGAAAAAATCATATCATGTGAATAATTATGTGTTTCCTAAATGAAAATCAATAAAATGGAATAAACATATTAATTACCCATGGAATAAAATGGGTTTGATAATATTGGATCATTTCATATTCAAAGGTCATCCCTTAAAGATTATAATGAGATGAATTAATTAAATATTTTGGATATTATTTTCTAATTTTACAATATTAAATATCAAAATATGGGTTTCATTTGAAAAAAACATCGTTATTATGGGATAGAAGAGTTCCACTTGTTTTGGTTTGATATTAAAGATGTAACTTTGAGAAATGAGTTTATGTAATGTATTACCACATAAAAGGAAGGTAGAGTAATATAGGTATATATGTAAGAGACATGAATATAAAAAATCAGTCATTACATAAAGTAAATGAGAGGGATAAATTGAGTTAGATAGATAATGTTCATAACTAAATAAAAAAGAGTGGCTCAGAGAGACCCCTTATCATATGTTCCATTATAATTATAATTTTTTACGTAATGTACTAAATTAAAAACCAAATTCAATAATTAATTAATTTTTAAAATCTGACATATATATATATTTGATTTATTATAAATTTATTATGTTCACTTATAACAATTTTAGAGATATATAAGGTTCAATTTCACATTTTTGAGAGAATTTTTTCATGATTCCATGGTATGATAACTTCTCTATAATTATTGAAGTTTTAATAATTTGGGAATGAAACTTAGAATGTGAAATTAAATTATAATAATTTAGACCCAAAAAATATTAACTAATCCTAAATAAAATTTTCTTTTCTGCATCAGGATAATTTAATTAAAAAAATGTTAATGTTTATTAGATTTTTCATTATATCAATTTTACAGACTATTAAGAAATAGTTTAGTTTCCTTTAATATTATATCTATATATTAATTAAATATCATGGAATATGGTATAATATAATAACTAATATAATATTTAACCATAATAATATTTTTTTGACTATCCTTGATGGTTATAAATATAATAAAAGTCTTTTTTCATAGAGGAATTTAATGAACCATATTTTAAAAAAAAAATTTACAAATGAAGGAAGGGAGGGTATAATATAGTTATTTAGACATAATAATAAAAAAATATTAGTATATTATTGATACTGATGTTAATATTTTTATTTTTACGGGACTAAATGGTAATGTTAAAATAAGAATATAATTGCAAAACATTAGTCGATAATATTACCACTTCCTTTGGTTGTGTCATATTATAATTACCACTTAGGCTATTTGAAATGGTCTTTGGGACTTGTAGAACAAAGATGTGGGGGAGAGGATTTGTGTGAGATTTGGTTTTAAATTTTTCATTATCTATTTTTTAGAAGTTTTGAGGATAAGTAATGGGGAAAAGTTGTATTTTTAAAGAGATGAGATTGGTGTTTTTGAATATTATATTCATTAGATTATTATTCAAGATCAATACATCACAATTATTTATTTTTTTAAATATATATATATATATTAATTTAAGTATGTTATTTCAAACTATTGGGTTCATACATCATCAGTGAATGGTAAATTAATTTATTTAGAAAATAATTAAAAATACCTCATTTTATAGTTTTTCTGTATTCACAAAAAAATAACCTATTATAGAAAAACAATTCACACAAACCATTTTTTAATATAAATATTAAAAAATATGAAATAATTATTTGTGAAAATAATTTTGTAAACGTGTGAAATTTAAATTTTATGTAAAATCCTCATTTATAAAAAAATATTAACATAATGATAAATATTCCATACATTTGAAAATGACTTAATGTATCATAAAAATATATTATAATTATAAAACAATATAATATTAATTTTGAAATACATATTTAATAAATTAGAGTTCTTTTAAAGAATTATATTTACTATAAATGTCCAACAAATAAATTTTATATTTAAAAACAATTAAACACGAAATTTATCATTTTTGAGAAATCTATTTACTTGTATGATGAAATAAATATGTCATATTTTAATTTTAGAAGACACCTAAATATTATTTTACATTTTCATAGATGATGTTATTATTATAACTTTTATATTTATATTTATAATGGTTATATTATAATTCCAATTATGGGACTACTATTACAATGATTAGATTTTTAATGGTCATATGGTTCCATACATCCTATATATACCCCGTATTTATTTAATTATTCATTAAATTCTATTTTTACTGATGATTATATATAAATATATATATATATATATATAAGAAAAATATTGTGTTACAAATATTTATTGTCATTTATACAATGTGGTTTGTGCATGCAGTTATTATTCAAGATCGAGTAGATCCAAGATTACATATTTTAGTTATATTATTTTATATTTCTTCGCATTTTAATATTTTCAATTAGTATGGAAATTTTTATTCTCTAAATGGTATTTTAAAATATTTAAAATAAAATTATGTTTTTATCATGTAGTGCATGCCCATTATATATTTTCTAGAATTATATATTCATGAGGGAAATTAAAATGTTATGATTCAAGGTAATTATATTATTACCCCTTATGAAATATTACCATATTTTTTTTATATACATACTAAGGTGAAAAAATTTGAGGGAAATTCTAATTTATGGACTCCTCTGGTTCCTGTGTCACATCCTCAAACTTATGGTTTTTCTGGAATACATTTATTACGAAAGTTCTCTTGTCCCGTAAAAACTTATTTATAGGGTCCAAGAGAATCAAAAGTTTCTCCTCATAAGATATATAATTTTATAGCTATACCAAATCTATATTCAATAAATTTAATTGATATAGTTTGTAAAACCTCAAGAGGGATACATGAAAATATTCATGTACATGAGAAAGGTTTGGTGGCAGTGATGGTCGACAGGCCACAACTTAGATGTGATCAAGAATCTCAATGGGGTATATGTACCAAATATGTAATTTTCCATTTGTCTATATTATCATGACTATATTACCTAGGGATATGTTGTGGGAAACATTATCATTAATATCAATCTCAAGGTATCATAAATGATTGTTAGAATAGCTCTTATATCAACATTGTGTAGCCATGATGTGCCATTGAATGGTCGTGAAAATTTCTACCATTTCTTAAAACATTTCGTGTCCCAATAAATGCCATTCACCAAAATAATCCCAATACAAAGGTTTTAAACATATATTCACATTAAATTATTCATACGAAGCCATTAGGATTATTGATTGAAAACTATTATTATAAGAGAAACCGACTAGAGGAAGATATTGATACCATCCTCCTTTGATGTCCATCAAGAATTGTGTGAAAATTTCCCAATGTTTTTGGGTAGTTTCATCAAATTTCCCATCACATTGGGTGTGCTAATCCATGAAAATGTTATATTTAATTTTTTTCAGCATATTTCAGTCATTTCTAGAGCTCAGAGCTAAATATAATTTCTCAATTAGATATAATCAAATATGATTTTAATAAATATTGATGACTTATTTATTGTATGTCATTGTATATTGGTAATATGAGATGTCCTATCGATGTAACATTTAATGAGAAATGTTTTTAATATTATCCCCCACAACCTATATATAATTATTTCCACTTAATGTCTTCAAAATAACAAGTAAAATTTCAAATGTGATGCTTCCCCATTTATCAATAAGCATGGGTAATAGTTGAATAATCCTCATATATGTTTCATTTTTTCCTTCACCAACTATCATATGATGAAATTTAATTTATATTATATAATTAACTACATCATTTTTTCCCACAAATATCACTCTTAGATATCTTGATACATCTCCATGCTCCCTGGGTGGATTGAGAAGGTCTAACTATGTGAATTATTAGATATATCATTTATTATTACCCGATTCAATAGTACAATTTTTCATGACCCAAATCATTTAAATCCATTATCATTAATTTTAATCTCCGAGGTTTTACCATTTTATATATCTACCATATTATTCTATATTCCCACATTATCTCTTTTGAGAAACGTTTATCTTCTCCATAATGAATGGTCAAGAATACATTTGAGAAAGTTTTTATGTTATTCCTTCCTTCATGATTAACATGGAAATCATCTAAAAGTATAATAATGTTTTATCCTTTTCAATTATCATCATTTATGAGGTTTTCGAATCCATTATACATAGATAATAATCCACATTATTTAATTTCCCAATATGGTAGTGGATATAGGGGTCATTGTAATTCATATGCTCTAAGTATATATAATGGTTCATATTAAGCTACTTATATAGATTCTTATTATCCATAAATATTCAAAAATTATTTGTATATATATAATTCCACGAAATTTTCAATATAGGGATTCATGTAGTCAAATCCATATAATGAAATGTGTGGCTATTCTCATGAAAAATTAGCTACTTTGTGGAATATGATATTAATTTATCATTATTCGGTAGTACATAATCTATGAAATTCATTGAAGCATCAACATATACCATGATATATTCACCAATTTTGGGTAGTTTAACTACTAGTGATGTGATAAGACTACTTTTCAGTTCCATGAAGCTCTCTTCAAATTCATCAGTATAGAAAACCAGTAAACCCTTTCCAATCAGCATAGTTTTGAAGTTTCAAAATCATGAAATATTTTTAAATATAATCTGTAAAACCCTTATAGTCCAAAGAAAAGCATATAAATTACATTATATATTTTTTTTGTGTTACTAATCTATTTACTTTGTCATAGAGGGTCAAAAAATATACTTTTATTGTGAAAACATTACCCAGAATAATATTTCCTCCATACACGATTCACATTTACAAGACTTTAAGGTAAATTCTCTTTTCCAGATTTTTATTCATAATGTCTATAAATATTTTTTGAGAATTATTGACTCCGATGGGATCCATTAGGATCTCAATTTATCCTTACATTGTTTAAAATGTATTATTGTGAATATCATGATTCTTTGCTATTAATTGGTGATACCATCACCGATGGTACAACATAGAGATATATTGTGTCCCATTTAGTTGTTTGGACAAGTAATATATCAATGGAAGTGGACATCTTTTTTCTGTATTGATATTAATTATCTCACAATAATTTTTATAAAGGCACATTGATCGATCCTTATTCTTGATGAAGATAACTAATAAAAACAAGGGGGAAGCACTTGGGCCTATAAAATACATATCATGACTATTTTATATCTTATTATATAGTTCTTCAAAAAAATGAAGATATTTATAGGGAGTACCAGATAAGGAAAAATATCTTGGTATAATTTTTATTGAGAACTCATACTCTTAGTTAGGAAAAATAATTTGAAATTATTTACAGAATACATTTTTATGACCACTTATAATTGGAATACAATGCAACATGATTATTTATATGGTATTAATCATTTGGGTCATGTGTTCTTGCAAATAAGGAAATAATATCCACAGTTGAGATAAATATTCCAACTGTCATTTATTATCCTTATTAACCATCTAAAAAATTATAGGATACGTATGAACTTGAAGAGTGGTCTCCCCCTTCCAATAGTTGACATTGGATTTATATAAGGATAGAAAATCAATTCCCAATATAGAGAAAAACCCACTAAAGGATGTTCGAAAACATTTTATAGGAGGTAAAATTTACAAAAAAGGATAGATGAGGTGTTATATACTTAGGATGAAATAATTAATCAGATTTATTTTCTCATGAATATCTATGCCCCCTTTTTTGGGATTTTTGAATTGTTCCACTAATCATGAATGATTTGAAAATATGTGTATAAATAGAATGAAAACATATGTTCGCTATTCTTAAAAGATTAACTAGAATTAAAATCACCATATAGTTTTTAATATCTACTACATTATCAATGACAACACATTCCCTTACATTATCATTAGGCTATAGAGTTTTTTGACATTTATTTTCCTTGTTATCCTTTATCTTAGGATATTTGTCTTCAAAATTTACATGTTCCTTATAGTTGAAACAATATTCTTTAGGCTAACTGACAACCTGAACCTTATTTTACACTATCACATTAGTGGAATTCTTCATATCTATTTGACATTGATTGGCCTAATGCCCCAATTTTTCAAATTTTATGTATCTATTTCTTACCCTATGTTAGTTTCTAGGATTCCTATTCCAATATTTTTGACATGTTGGATGTTTGGTTATCCTACCACCATGAAATTTTTCTATAGATCCTCAAAAATTGAACTATTTATTGTGAGTTTTATCTCTATCACTATAAGAACAATGAGATTCCACAAAATCTATCTTGACATTAAAGGTAAAATAGAGAATCTTATCATTACAATCAATGTCTTGAAAAACATAATTATTTTATTAGATTTGTTTTAACCCACTTAGGATGTAGACGTCCTTACTTTCTGCGTTTATAATATTGCTAGAGGAATAAAGTGAAAGCCTTATGAAGTTTTTTTATAAACCCAAATATAATCATATTTATTATTCATTATACTGGGGAACTACTACTCAATTTTATAATTTATAGTTTAGGGAAATATTAATTGACCAATTTTTTTATAAATTCTTCTCATTTAATTGAATTAATTTCATCTTTAGAATTTATATTCTTGATTAGTGTCATGAATTGATCAACCTCCCCTTTTTGATGATTGTTAACCAATCAGAAAATATTTTTCTTTAGGAATTATAGGATATATATTATGTTATAAATAGAGTTAATCCATTGATTAGTTATTTAGGGATCATAAGATACACTATATGTAGGAGAATGTTTTTATATAAATCTCTTTACTGTAACTATCACTTTCTTAGGGAAATGAGGGAATTCCACAGGATCCATGTTATCATTCATATTTATAGCAAGATGAACTAATAGTACTATTAATTTCTCCTCTCTCAATCTCAAATGGTTAGTAATATTATTTGGTAAATTGTCACGTTTTTTATTTGAATGATTCTTTATATTTCCCACAATTAACTAAAATAAATCGAAAAGGGATGAGAATACTCAAACCGACAATTATTTAAAATAAAATAAGATAAACATCTAATGAATAATGTAAAATGAAAATTTTATCATAAATTAGGAGTCTCTAGGTTTAAATATGGGTTATATATTGTAATGTTTTCTAATAGGATATCTAACAGAACAATATATTCAAGTCCTTTATAATAGTTCATAAAGTCTCTGTGAATTTTACAATGCATATCCCATGAGAGTTTCAAACATGATGTTTAGCAATATTTCATTATCAAGTACTATTTGATAGTCAATTTATTTCCCAAATAAACCTTTTTGAGGTTATTTCCACTACTTAAAACTCGAATACATATGTATCCACCTGTAGTATCCAGAAAGTGATTTTATGTATTGTAATCCAATCACATTATACCTCACCACGATTTTATTATATTATCTTATACATTTATTTATTCCTAATTTTCTAATTAAATAATTCATGTTATAATAATATAAAATAACTAGTCAATTCTATCATATCCATTAGAGAGACCCAAGCCTTTTAGAAATATTATAACATGATATTTAATATAATCACCAATTAAACACAACCAAAAAGTTATTGAGGCCTAGTGTATTTAGAAAAATAGGCACATAATACACAAAAAGGAAACTAAGACATAAAATACTTATTTTATTCTCCAAAATGAGATCCTAAATCCCATTAATACCCCCTAAAAATAGGATTACATGGGGAATACTTATATGAAATAATGGATCTATAAATCCCACTAAGTGAATGAATATGGTAATGAGGAATAATATGTGAGTTAGAAAACATAACATGATATCATAAAATAGAATGATCATGAATAAAATGTTGATAGGTAACAAAAAATAACATGTTTTCATTTGATCATGGAAATATATAAGAGTGATAGCAACATAAAAACTTACACAAACATAATATAATGTTAACCACCAATATAACATAACAACGTGTAAAAATTACCATTAAGGATTTGGATCACTCCCTTAATCCCATACATACCATCTCATGAGAAAAATAATTATTCAATTATTTTGAGAACTATATGGGTGAACCCATAATAACATTTAAATGATTATCTATTTTGAAAAATGGAATAAATCATAGGGCATAAATATAAGAATTACCCTTGGATTGAAATGGATTGGAGAATCATTCCACATGTCATAATAAAAACTGATTTCATAATGATTTCTAAGAAAAGAAGGTATTAAATATTTTGTGTATCCATATCTATTTACATAATCTGTAACACCCCAAGCTTCCATGGTACATTTCCCTTCGAATAATGTAATGGTGTGCATTGTACGCAACTTTGAGATTTTAACACACCACAACCAATCAAACTAGCCGTATGAATAGTAATACCTACTTTTTGAAATTTTATAATTTCTATCTCTCAAAATGGACTTCATTTTTGGATTCGGAATATTGAAATTATCCTAGGGTGAAATTTTGGTACTTTTCGGATAACTTTCATATTTTGATGAATAGTGAAAATTACTAAATTTTAATTAAAAACAACTTTTTTAATCAAAATAATTAATAGTGATAAATTATGAATTTAAGTGTTTTTAAAGTATATTTAGAATATATTTTTACCATTTAATACAATGTGGTTCATTGAACATAATTTCACATTTAAACCAGACATAAACAAGTACCAATCTTTTGATAGTTATTATCTCTTAAAAACACGCTTTTTTGTTTTAACAACATGAATTAATTTTAAATTAATTTCTGCCACTTCTGTGTTTTGAATTTGGAAAAATGGATTCCATATTTTTAATCAGGATGTTCAAATTGTGTAAATAGGTAACTTTTATTTTTTATACATTTTGGATAATTACTTCGGTAAATATTTTATTTACCATGGTTAAAGGGTAAATCCGGTAAACAAGGGTTAAAAAATAATATTATAATAATACTAAATTACCCTAAAACGTGTATTAACCCTATTGGTTAATACATGGTAGACCATGGGCATCTTTGGGGCGATTTTGGGACCCCATGGATCCACTTGTAAGTTATAATGACACTTTATTTTAATTAGGTTAAAATAAATACAAAAGTGACACAAGCATATATCTTTTAGAAAAATAATTGTTAAATAGGATTATATATGTTGGATTTTAGAATATAAATATTACTTAGAAAGATAAACAGTTTTCCTATATAATGATTTTTTATTTATAATTTTTAGACATTAAATAAGTTAATTTATTTATGACACAATGGTGATTCAGTAATTACCATAATAGTGAAAAATTAGAATTATTGATATTATAAATACCCAAATAAATATAATTTGAAACATTTATGGAATTAAACTAATTTTATAGGATAATATGACATATTATGATTTATTTAATTGACTTTTTTCGAAGTAATAATTCTGTTATGAGTTTCAAAAAAATCAACTATTGAATAGTGTCAAAATTGACAAAAAAGAATTTTTAAAACAAATATTATATTATTAATTGATATTAAATTCCTAAAAATCTCAGGTTATTTCAAGAGACTTATATCATGATAGGTGTATCATTAATGGACCATTTGGAGGCCTCTTGGATGTATATGGTATGTTTATTAACTATATAATATAGAAATACAAAGTGACATGGTAAATGTCAAACTAATTAACTAAGAGTTAAAACTAAAAGATAAGGTTAATATAGTGACACAGAACTGTCTAAATTCTACTGGTTGAATTTTTTTCGACCTATCCCCACCTTAAACTTTGAATAATCAACTTCGGAGCCATTAGAAACCAAATATAAATTTATTATAAATTAATATTTTTAGCTTTTCCAAAGGTGCCCCTCACCCCTCTTATAAAAGGGCATTCCTACTTCTCATTTCTTTACACCGTCAAAGCCTTTTGGTTCGGCCAACCCCTACCCATATACTCTCTAAAAATCCCTCAATACAACCTAGAGGCATTATTTTGATCATAAAGCCAACATAAGGATCCCTTTTGATCAAATCAAAAGGAAGAACCCGGAGAAGAGGTAATGTTTTCACTACACCTTTTCAAGTTCCTTTCTTCTTCCACTTCTTCTTTCATTGTTATTACCATTATAAAATAATAACTCCAGTATAATATATATACTGTGATTTTATTATAAATATGGTACAACAATAGTCAGTATTCTATCCACCCTTTGAATAACATGTCAGCATACGGGCCTACGTACGGCTTACCGTCTCCACATCGTGGTGTAATTGTTATTCAATATATTATTATTTGGGAGGGTATAATAATTATGTGTAACTCATGAAAATAATAAATATAACATGATAATGATTCTGTATATATGATATACCATCCAATTATATATTATTTTAATATCAAAAGAATGATATTGTCGCTCGTGCATACGTACGGACTACCGTCTCCACGAACGCGATGAGATTCATTCTCCATCATATCCATTCAAGTATAATTATAATTTGATGAATTAAAAATAGTATGTAAGGAATTGATATCATTCTGGATATGAATAATATACATCCCAATAAAAATGAATATGGCTCACATAACAAAGAATATAATGTAAAATGAACCCGTTAACACCCGAAATGACGATAATTCTAAGATATTATTAACAAATCAATGTTAAAAGATCATATATGATATCATATTAAAGTAAATGATTCTTTTATAATTCAATAACAATTATTTCACCATTATACAGGAGTTTAACCTACCTTCGACCAAGGAAAAAGTACAATGTAAGGGGTTTCTTAACTCACTCTTAATTTCGTGAGAATTCCATTGTTCACCAGTTAATTATTGCATGTGGTGTATGTGTACTGCCCATGAGTGTATTCATTGCGTAATATACTTTAATTTATGGTTATTTACATCATCATGGTATGATACTTCTTTCATGGGTGTATTTTTCGCAAGTTACCTAATCGATAAGGGAATTTGAGATTTCAATTTCCACTCATTTGGCTTTACGCATATTTCATTGATTATATTACCCCAAGATTATGTGTGGAATAACTATTCATTTGATTATGTCATAATTTCCACTCCCCTCCCTCTGGATATACTTTTGATACACATAATCACTCCATCGATAATTCTCAAGTCATTGATATGAATTTGATAAGAGTAATTTTAACTCATTCACCATTTGTTGAGTTAAACAACCAATTCGTTGGTGTTGTTTTTTCAAGAATATGTGTGAATATCCTTTGATTATTTTACACTGAATATCCAATCATATTTAGTGTATTTATATTTTTCACACATAAATATGTCGTTTATTTATCCTTAACCTAAGGATACAACCTTTATGAGAGATTTCATCTCAATTTACATTTCATTGAGACTTCTTTGTTGATATACACCAAATCACTTTTATGTGGTGTATATAATGTACTTTGACATAGTATATCATGAATCCATTTATTCTCATGATATAACAAAGTTTTTATTACCTCAATTATTTGTATTCAAGTGTCTCTCTTTTGGTTAGAATCTCTAACTAAAATACCATTTTTAAATGTTTTAAAGACTTATTCATCTAAATATTTCTCATTAATTTCCATGTTTTAAAAATGGTTTTAAGGATTTATTTAGATGGACTTTAAAGTTTAGAAATTAAAACTCCTTTTAAAAAGTTTCAAAGTTGTATGGGACACTTTGATTCAAAAATCTATTTTTAAATGGCTTCGTGACAAATAGTGTGACTTTTAAATGATTTCAAGAAAAAGGGGGATATTTCTCTCAAATAGTTTTGATGATTATTTTAATCTATGTCGACATCCTTCATTATTCTTGATTGAGGTTAATGTGATACAATAAAATCTTCCATATTGTATCGAATGAGTTATGTTTAACTGTGGATGTGCTATTTTTATACCATTCATGGTTTGTGGTTAAAGTATTGACATTTCGTATGCTAGTTTTAATTCGAATGTTTATGTTATGTTTAAACCTGTTCATATGAGGAATACATTGGACTTAATAACTGACGGGTGGAGCCTGCTATAGCTCCTCGATGCATCGGTAGGTCTCATGAGACAAACTAGTGTCTTGGCACAAGGCCTTGGCAAAATCTTATTTCCAGTCTTGGAACGAGGCCTTGGCTATGTGGTTATGATAGTCTGGAATTATGCATTCCATCATTATGAAAGTGGTTATTGATATTGCATGTGATCATTTGACTAGTAGAATATCCATGTGAGTAAGTAAATGTAATTAATTTATTTTATCTTTGCCATTTTCTGCTGAAGTTCATGTTTAAAAGGCTTTCATTTTAGTTATAAACTGCCTTAAGTGTTTATGCTTATCTATAAAAGCTTCTGCTACAATGGTATCCTTACTGAGCATCTGAGCTCACCCCTTTCAATGTTTTATTTTTCCCAGGATTATGAAGAAGTAATTTATGAGTGACCTACAGGGATAGTATGAGGGGATATGAATACAAGATGTTGTTGTAGTTGTTTTTTATACCTTATGATGTAATGTAAGACTTATGAATATATCTAGTGTTTCCATGACTACTAAACAAATCGGTCTTTTGAGACTTGATCCTTTGTGATCATGCCAATGTTATGTAATAATGCACCGACTCTGGGTTTCTAGGGTCGGGGCGTTACAGTTGGTATCAGAGGAAGTTTAGTATAAACCTTGGAAGCTAGATTTAGATAAACTCTGATTAGAGCATGTAGACCTAAGATGATCTTTGAGGATTATTATAGAAGAACTTACTAGAATTTTGGTATTGTAGAGATTTTGTGAGTTTTCCGAGAAATACATCCCTATCTGGATACGAGCAGGTAGAGGCAGCTCTGGCACAAATGTACCTAGGGGTAAAACCCGAAAACACCGCTTTGAGCTAGACTCGAACGGGAACTGGTGTACAACAACGGGCCTTGCTGCACTCTTGGTTATGACACTACTGTTTCTCACACAATGCTTTCTGTTTTTAGTCAATGGCTGGATTCAAAGGAAGTCATAGTGACATTGAGAATGATGTACAAGGTGGGAACGGTGGTGGAAATGAACAACAAAATGGAACGTTGATAGGCGTAAAAGATATCGTCTTTATGCCAAATCAGTTTTCCAAAAATATGATCAACAACATATATATTAACCAACTCCTAGACTCAACAAGGAAGAGAAAGGTGATGAATGATAAGAGCTCCAGCAATGGAGACCATGGAGAAAAGAACCCTCAATTTTCATCATGCAGGAAATGTGGAAGGAGACACCCAGGAAAGTGTCTCAATGGGACAAGGAAATGCTTTACGTGCGGGAAGGAAGGAAATAAAGTGAAGAATTGCCGAAGAAAAATGAAGATTTCTATGGAAGAAGATAAAAATGGTCCCAAGAGTCCATTTACAGTCATTTACCGTAAATGTAGGGGACCTGGCCATTACCCGAGTGAATGTCCTATTCTATAGGATATTTTCTTGGTCAAAGAAGAAGCTATGTGGAAATAAATGGTTGGAGAAATGTTTAAAAAGTATTATCACTCCGTGTTGATGTGTTTACTTTGGAATAATTTTCTCTTGTATTTGTAACCCCGTAGTTTGCCTTGGGAGAATGATATTTGAGGAAGAATTGTCTCTTCTCTTGTGGATATAGGTATAAATAACCATTTGGTTTTATATGATCATTGGGGTTTGAGGGAATTATAAGTTATTATAATTTGGGATGAAAATGCAAGGTATGATATAACATTTGTGGTTAAATTATGTTATTTTGAGGAATTTATCTCATTTTGGTAATATTATAAAATATAGTTTTTGAAAAAGGACAACACGTAGACCGTGTGACAACCTGTCGCGTCGGACAAAGCTGTGCGAATCGAACCCACAACCAAAGTGCGATTGAGATTTATCGCCTACCACTGGACTACGTGAAGTCCCTGGTTAGTGTGACTAATTTTTTTAGTTAAATGATTTTATTGATCAATAATATGTTGATTTGGGTTCTTATGTCTTATCAAATGAATACCCTTAGTATAGGAAAATGATTTGGTGAATAAGTGATAAATGTTATTTTGGAATATGTTCACTTTGTTGGGAACACTATATGTCCAAGGAAAATAGAATACTATGGGATGTCATTAGAGGAGTAATGGTGGATTTTTATCTATGTCTTTTATTGTGGATCTATAGTGATTTGGGTTATTTATGGAAATGATTAACCTATAATAAAGAATATGCGATTAGGTTAATTACTTTTAAGTATGTGACTTTAAGAATAGATAATGTCATTTGGAGATACAATTTAACGAGGAAGACTATATTCTTATTAGTTTTGGGTTTCAATATTAGTTTGGATTATATTGAAGGATTTTAAGGAAAATTTATTATTGAATGGTATTTATTTAACTTTGGGGTATTGTTGGTTTAATTTTAGAAATTAGGATTAGTATTTTTTTTCTCTAATGGAATATACATTTGGGGGATCATCAGATCTTATACTAACCATTTTTGTTTTTATTAATCTCTAAAGACAAGTTAAATGAATAGTTTATCCTACATGGATCATGTATTTATATAGAAGTTTATTCTAGCTCTTTTATTGTGACCAAGTCTTCTTGAATACTCATTCTTCAAAAAAAAAATATGTTAGTGGTAAAAAGTTATTAAATAATGAAACTCTACTTAAAATGTAAGTATATCTATTTATGTTCTTAGTCAATATCATAAATGAATTCCTCGTCCTTATGTAATGTAACTTAAAAAAATGTTGTTCGTTTACTTTTCTACTAGGAGACTAATGGCCATTTGTCCCAACACAAGTTTGTGGTTTTCTTATTGTTAACTTTCTCCTGATCATGATTTATATCCCTCTCCATCAGAACATGACACTTAGTTTATCATCCATATCCATGTTTTCCTACATGGAATCTGAGTATGGGTTATCTTGGATGACCTTTATACCTCTCTTTCTTTCTTTTAAAGTGATAGTTTTATTGACTCTTTTTCCGATGTGGGACATTACATTATATTCCCAAGAACAATTTTAAAAATTTCGAGGACACAATTTATTGAAGGAGGGGAGAATGTAACACCCCAACCTTCCATGGTACGTTTCCCTTCGAATAATGCAATGGCGTGCATTGTACGCAACTTCGAGATTTTAACACACCACAACCAATCAAACTAACCGTTATGAATAGTAATACCTACTTTTTGAAATTTTATAAATTCTATATCTCAAAATGGACTATATTTTTTGATTCGGAATATCGAAATTAGCCTAGGGTGAAATTTTGGTACTTTTCGGATAACTTTTATATTTTGATGAATAGTGAAAATTACAAAATTTTAAGTAAAAACAACTTTTTTAATCAAAATAATTAATAGTGATAAATTATGAATTTGAGTGTTTTTAAAGTATATTTAGAATATATTTTTACCATGTAATAAAATGTGGTTCATTGAACATAATTTCACATTTAAACCAGACATAAACAAGTACCAATCTTTTGATAGTTATTATCTCTTAAAAACACGCTTTTTGTTTTAACAACGGGAATTAAATTTAAATTAATTTCTGCCACTTATGTGTTTTGAATTTGGAAAAATTTATTCCATATTTGGAATTAGGATGTTCAAATTGTGTAAATAGGTAACTTTTATTTTTTAGACATTTTGGATAATTACTTCGGTAAATATTTTATTTACCATGGTTAAAGGGTAAATCCCGTAAACAAGGGTTACAAAATAATATTATAATAATACTAAATTACCCTAAAACGTGTCTTAACCCTATTGGTTAATACATGGTAGACCATGTGCATCTTTTGGTCGATTTGGGGACCCCATGGATCCACTTGTAAGTGATAAGGACACTTTATTTTAATTAGGTTAAAATAAATACAAAAATGACACAAACATATATCTTTTAGAAAAACAATTTTTTCATAGGGTTATATATGTTTGATTTTAGACTCTAAATATTCATTAGAAATATAAAAAGATTTCCTACATAATGATATTTTAATTATAATTTTTAGACATTAAATAAGTTAATTTATTTATGACACAATGGTGATGTAGTAATTACCATAATAGTTAAAAATTAGAATAATTGATATTATAAATACACAAATAAATATAATTTGAGACTTTTAATGAATTAAAATAATTTTCTAGGATAATATGACATATTAATATTTATTTAATTGACTTTTTTCGAAGTAATAATACTGTTATGAGTTTAAAAAAAAATCAACTATTGAATAGTGTCAAAATGGACATAAAAGAATTTTTAAAACAAATATTATATTATTAATTGATATTAAATTCCTAAAAATCTCCGGTTTGGCCAAGAGACTTATATCATGATAGGTGTATCATTAATGGACCATTTGGAGGTCGCTTGGATTTATATGGTAAGTTTATTAACTATATAATATAAAAATACAAAGTGACATGGTAAATGTCAAACTAATTAACTAAGAGTTAAAACTAAAATATAAGGTTAATATAGTGACACAAACCTGTCTAAATTCTATTGGTTGAATAGTTTTCGACCTATACCCACCTTAACCTTTTAATAATCAACTTTGGAGCCATTAGAAACCGAATATGAATTTATTATAAATTAATATTTTTGGCTTTTCCAAAGGTGCCCCTCACCCCTCTTATAAAAGGGCACTCCTACTTCTCATTTCTTCACACCATCAAAGCCTTTTGGTTCGGCCAACCCCAGCCCAAATATTCTCTAAACATCCCTCACTACAACCTAGAGGCCTTAGTTGGATCATAAATCTAACCTAAGGAGCTCTTTTGATCAAATCAAAATGAAGAACCCGAAGAAGAGGTAATGTTTTCACCACCCCTTTTCATGTTCCTTTCTTCTTCCACTTCTTCTTTATTTGTTATTACCATTATAAAATAATAACTCCAGTATAATATATATACTGTGATGTTATTATAAATATGGTACAACCATATTCAGTATTCTATCCACCCTTTGAATAACATGTCACCATACGTGCCTACGTACGGCTTACTGTCTCCACGTCGTGGTGTAATTGTTATTCAATATATTATTATTTGGGTGGGTACGTGTAACTCATGAAAATAATAAATATAACATGATAATGATTCTGTATATACGATATACCATCCAATTTTATATTATTTTAATATCAAAAGAATGATATTGTCGCCCGTGCGTACGTACGGACTACCGTCTCCACGAACGCGATGAGAATCATTCTCCATCATATTCATTCAAGTATAATTATAATTTGATGATTTAAAAATATTATCTAAGTACTTGATATAATTATGGATATGAATAATATACATCCCATTAAAAACGAATATGGCTCACATAACAAAGAACATAAAGTAAAATGAACCCGTTAACACCCAAAATGACGATAATTATAAGATATTATTAACAAATCAATGTTAAAAGATCATATATGATATCGTTTTAAAGTAAATGATTCTTGTATAATTCAATAACAATTATTTCACAATTATAAAGGAGTTTAACCTACCTTCGACCAAGGGAAAAGTACAATGTAAGGGGTTTCTTAACTCACTCTTAATTTCATGAGAATTCCATTGTTCACCACTTAATTATTGCATGTGGTGTATGTGTACTGCCCATAATTGTATTCATTGTGTAATATACTTTAATTTATGGGTATTTACATCATCATGGTATGATACTTCTTTCATCGGTGTATGTTTCACAAGTTACCTAATCGATAAGGGAATTTGAGATTTCAATTTCCACTCATTTGGCTTTACGCATATTTCATTGATTATATTACCCCAATATTATGTGTGGAATCACTATTCATTTGATTATGTCATAATTTCCACTCCCCTCCCTGTGGATATACTTTTGATACACATAATCATTCCATTGATAATTCTCAAGTCATTGATATGAATTTGATAAGAGTAATTTTAACTCATTCACCATTTGTTGAGTTAAACATCCAATTCGTTGGTGTTGTTTTTACAAGAATATGTGTGAATATACTTTGATTGTTTTACACTGAATATCCAATCATATTTAGTGTATTTATATTTGTTACACATAAATATGTCGTTGATTTATCCTTAACCTAAGGATACTGCCTTTATGAGAGATTTCATCTCAATTTACATTCCATTGAGACTTCTTTGTTGATATACACCAAATCACTTTTATGTGGTGTATATAATGTACATTGACATAGTATATCATGAATCCATTTATTCTCATGATATAACAAAGTTTTTATTACCTCAATTATTTGTATTCATGTGTCTCTCTTTTGGTTAGAATCTCTAACTAAAATACCATTTTTAAATGTTTTAAAGAGTTATTCATCTAAATCTTTCTCATTAATGTCCATGTCTTAAAAATAGTTTTAAGGATTTATTTATATGGAAATTAAAGTTTAGAAATTAAAACTCCTTTTAAAAAGTTTCAAAGTGATATGGGACACTTTGATTCAAAAATCTATTTTTAAATGGATTCTTGACAAATAGTGTATAAGGCCCCAGCCTTAAACCTTACTTAATATTGAATTAAATGAATAATTCACATTGAGGATCTTTTCAGGTTTAGAGTTTTAGAGAATTAGAACATAACTATTACATCTTAAAAGATTACAAAGTAGACACTTCTACTAAGTCTCCATAAAATAAAAACTCTTAAAAAGAAAGATGTCTAGATTCCATGTTTTAGATAGCATGAAATTCCCTTGATCCCATCCTTGACCTTATTCCACTTTAAGTCCTGTGAAAAAACATTTCGAAAAACTTGGGGTGAGCATAAAAAGCTCAGTAAGGGATACAAAAAGAATGAAAACTATTAGTTTTTCAAACATCAAGTAAACCATGTATACTATATCAAAGTAATACCTTCACCTTCATGAAGTAGTAAAAAAAATCTTCACTGAATAAAGTATCATTACTTACCTTTTTGTAACCAAAGGATTACCAAAAAACCCATATAAAGAACACATAGAATATATAAAGGTAACTTGGGAGATAAACATACTTAAGTGGAATAACCATACGGTCGACTTCCACACATATCACTTAATGGAATAGCCATACGGCCAATTTCCATACATACTTAATGGAATAGCCATACGGCCGACTTCCATACCCAATGAATTGGAGGTTATAACGTAACCACCCGTCCTGGTATTCACGGCACCACCCGTCATATGGTTTATAACGTAACCACCCGTTAAAATGTCCAAGTACCAGTATAAAATCATAAAACATAAAATCAATATAAAGGAATGATAACATTTCCACATTTAAATCACAATATATCATAAATATATTGACATAATAGAATCCTTTTTCAAAACCATTTTCAATACCAAAATACATAAAAGAGTATATGGTATTTTTTTTATTTTAAAAACATTACGGCTTGTTGAGGAAGGCAAAGACCAAATAATACTCGCGGCGGCGGAAAAGGTCGTTGTCACCGCGTATGTAAGAAAAAACATTATTTTTTTCGTTTAGTAAAACGCTTCGTAGAAAAAGATTCCTTTTGTATAAAAGTAAAAGTCAAAAGAGTTTATACACCGTATAAAAGAAATTTGTGTATAAAACGAAATATGCCTCAATGAAAGGAGATTGAGACGAAGTCCCTTACCTTGGGTCCGACTTGACTCGATCGTTCTTTAACGTCCTGAATAATAAACTTGAGTTAATTTATACTTGATTAAGAACCTTTTTAAAGTTCATTATTCCTTTTATATCCCTTATTTCCATGTTATAAACATTATTTAACCATTTAAGTTAACAATGTTTGTTTTGTCAGTATTTGGTTCTTAAGTCGAAAGTTGACTTCTTACAATTACATGTTGTTCATGTGGTCAAAATTTATTTATATCCAGAATGAAATTCCTGATTTGGATATCATATATATCATATATATCCAGAATATACATGTATTTATAATATTATATAATCATTTAGAGGTAAGAAATGAAATGCACCGTTCATGGAGACGGTAAGCCGTACGTACGCATGAACGCTACTTTCATTTCTTTGTCATATTAGTGGAATTAAAACTAAATGAGAGGTATGTATATTTTAATTCCAGAATTATATTCTTCATTTAGATATATCATTAATTATATATATACATTATATACATGTAATTTTAATATTACATTACATTTGGGGATAAGAAATGAAATGCACCGTTCATGGAGACGGTAAGCCGTACGTACGCATGAACGCTACTTTCATTTCTATCTCATACTTTAATGGAAAGAAATAATAATGATATAGAGGTATATTATAATTCTAGTATAACATCATATATAATAACTTTAAATGCATCCTTTACACGTCCCACATATGGCATTAACGAATCACATCACTTTTAGGGGGCGGTAGTCCGCACTTCCTTAAATGAAGATATCGTGTTTACCCATAATGGAAACCATAAAGGTATGCCAAAAATGAAAAATACAGAAGCTTAAAGAAAACATAAAAATATTATATATCATATATAAAAATAGTGACATCATAATGGCCACACTTGAAGGTGTTAAATGAGTATTGAACAATCATCGTTTCGGGAGGCAGAATTTATCCATCCACGGAAACCGTATGTTCTTTAACCATTTGATGTAGTTGTGTGAGAGTGTAGCTCAAATAAATATTATAACAACATCCTAGTATATTGAAGATACTGTTGTTGTTACAAAAGAAGTAAATAAAAAGATTTTAGAGGGTTGGAGAAGCAAAATAAAACAAATGAACAATAGATAATGAATTACCTTTAAAAGTGTAACTCCCTTTTGATTTGAGCCTAAAGGCTTCCTTTGAAATGATTCTGCCCAATGGTAATCCTCTAGGATGAGGAGAGGGATGTGGAGAGAGTAATTGGGCAGGGGTTGGCCGAGCCAAAGGCTTGAGAAGTGTGTGAAATGAGGTAGAGGTGGGGGCCTTTTATAAGAGGAGAGGAGGGGCACTTTTGGAAAGTAAAGAAATATTACTTTATTTGAAAATGTGTTTCGGTTTTAAAAGGTCCCACATTGATATAATTCGTGTATAAGGTGATAAGGGTTCGAAATACACTCATCCAATTGGTTTTGGACATGTGTAGTTTATATATTTTACATTATCTTTCTATTTTATTTAAATCGTCAAATAATGATGTCATCGCTGCATCATTATTATGTCATATATTATTTAATTTTTTTAATGTCTAAAAATTATAAAAAATATACTATGATATAGGAAATCTTTTTAGATTTCCAATTACTATTTATAATCAAAATTTGGACTTGTATAACCCCACTCAAAAATTATTTTAGTAAAACAAGTTATGTTAGTGTCATTTTCACTTTAACATTAAATAAAAAGTTATTTATGTCATTTCCCAACCAAAGTGTCTCCATGGGGTCCCCAAGTTGACCCATGGCTTGTATTGGTAGGCCATGACACAACCAATAAGGTTGGGACATGTGTCTAGGTCATTTCATATTATTAAAGCATTATTTATACCTTAAACTACCCTAATTACCACTAATCGCGATTAAAAACTTAATAAGTTACTATTCACCAAAAAAATATTTTAATCTCATTGAACCACATTTTACTTATTAATGACAACCATGTATGTCTTATTTTCAAAATTCAATACACATTAGTGGTAATCTTTCATTTAACTGAAAAATCAGTTTGCTTGATTTCCACTTAGTGGTTTCACTATTCATCAAAAATTGAAGTTTTTCAGAAAATTACCAAAAATTCACCCTAAGCTATATTTGATATTCCGTATTCAAAAATGAAGTCCATTTTTCAAAATTCAAAACATATAAGTCAAATTAATTAATTTAACAATTAATTCCCGTTGTCATGACAAATAGCGTGTTTTTGTGAAGCAATAAGTATCAAAAGATTGACACCAGTTTAAGTCCAATTTCAAAGTGAAATTGATTCCAATGACCACCATTGGATTAACTGGTAAAAATATTTTCTAATTTCACTTTAAAACCAATTAAAATAATAATCTAATCATATAAATAATTTATATTAAAAAGAGGTTTTGAATTAAAATACAACATTTTACACTATTCATAAAAAAATGAACTTTATCAGAAAGGTACCAAAAATTTACACAAAGTAAATTTGATGTCCCGATTCTAAAGAAGAGTTATATTTGGTCCAAAATAAAGTATAAGAGTGATCAAAACTATATTTAATGATGGTTCACCATTAAAAGGTGATAAGTGAACCTTTAGTGAAAATTAGAGTATATATGCCCTAAAATTGAACTCTTTCCGTATTTTAAGCCTTTATCTTTTATTGGGTAAATGTATAAACATTTAAAAACATATCTAATCATATTTTAGTTATTTCTATCCATTCCCACCAGTACAACGGCTACTTGTTAACAAACATTTAAAATAATATTATTTTATTACTTGTGTGCAACGTAAGTTTTCAAAGAAACTCATCGTTGCGTATCGGGTACGCTATCGAACATAGAAACCCCTTTAAAATAAAATTAATATTTAATTCGTAAATATTAATAAATATGAAAATTCTTTATTCTTTATTTACCTGGGATGTTACATCCTTCCCCCCTTTTGGGAATTGCGTCCTCGCAATTTTATTCACTTATCAAAATAAGTGGGGGTATTTATCCCTCATAGCATTTTCAGATTCCCATGTTGCCTCTCAATCACATGGTTTTTCCACAAAACCTTTACCTGATGAATCACCTTATTCCGTAACACTTGCTCCCTGTGGTCAAGAATCTGGACCGGTTGTTCCTCATAAGATATGTTCTCTTCCAGTTGAACTACCTCTGGGCTCAAAACATGAGATTGATCTGGCATATACTTTCTCAACATTGAAACATGAAAAACACTGTGTACCTGATAAACTCGGAGGTAAAGCCACCCGGTATGCAACTGATCCAACTCTCTCCAGAATTTCATATGGTCCAATAAACCTTGGACTCAACTTTCCTTTCTTACCAAATCTCATCACGCTTTTCCAAGGAGAAACCTTGAGAAAAACATGATCACCTACCTCGAAAGATAGATCCTTCCTCCGGTTATCCTCATAACTCTTCTGCCTGCTCTGAGCTGTTCTCATGTGTTTTCTGAATCAACTGAACTTTTTCTGCCATCTCTTCTACCAATTCTGGTCCCATCAGCTTCCTTTCATCCACTTCATTCCAAAATGCTGGAGTTCGACACTGCTTCCCATATAATGCCTCAAATAGTGCCATCTGTATACTGGAATGAAAGCTATTATTATAAGAAAATTCAACCAAAGAAAGATGTTGGTCCCAACTTCCTTGATAATCCATCAAACAAGCTCGTAGCATATCCTCCAAGGTCTGAATTGTTCGTTCTGACTGCCCATCTGATTGAGGATGAAAAGCTGTACTAAAATTTAATTCAGTACCCAACGACTTCTGAAGGCCTTTCCAAAAGTTAGAAGTAAACCTGGGATCACGATCCGATACAATGGAGAGAGGAACTCCATGTAACCTAACAATCTCTTTAAGATACAAACGGGAAAGTTGATCAAGAGAGAAAGTATCTCGTATAGAAAAGAAATGAGCAGATTTGGTCAAGCGATCAACAATAACCCAGATTGCATTATTACCTCAAGATGTCCTCGGTAATCCCACAACAAAGTCCATGGATATGTTTTCCCATTTCCACTCTAGCACTGGTAAAGGCTGAAGCATTCCTTTCAGTAACTACCGCTCTGCTTTAAACTGTTGACATGTCAAACACTTCACAGTAAAATCAGCAATATCTCTTTTCATTCCATCCCACCAGTAATACTCCCGCAGATCTCTATACATCTTAGTACTGCCCGGATGAACTGAAAACGGAGAACTATGAGCTTCAAATAACAGCTCTCTCTTCAACTGTAAATCACAAGGCACACACAATATCTTCCCAAATCTCAAAACACAATCATTATCAATGTTGAATTCAGGAAACTTACCTTTCTGAACCAGCTCTACCTTTTCCTGCAACTCACTGTCTTGCTTCTGTGCTTGCTTGATTCTATCTGATAGAGAAGATCTCACTGATACCTGAAACAAAATAGAAGGACTTCCTACACCAACAACTTCTATGAAAAAGTTCATCAAATCCTTAACCAAAGGATCATGTTCCAAACGAAACATTGTTAATGAAGCATTACTTTTTCGACTCAAAGCATCAGCCACTGAATCATCCTCCTGCCTCAATTCTAGGAACTGTTTTTCCATCCTAAGACGAACCACCTTAGGAAAATATTTCTCAAGAAACATACCTTTGAATTCGTCCCAGTGAAGATCCTCAATCTCATCACTATCCCTTATATTTTTCACCATCGACCACCACTGATCAGCTTCACCTTCAAAACGGTAAACAGCAAGACTAACCTTTTGATGTTCTGAACACCCCATGACATCAAAAATCTTCTCCAGTGCTTTAATCCACCCTTCATCTTGCACAGGGTCATATGATCCTCTAAATGATGGGGGATGTTGCCTCATGAAATCTTCCACCACTGACATGTTCCTCTACGGTTGATCTGGCTGATCTCGTGCATGGATACCACCACCATTTATAGCTTGAGTCAACTGTGCCATCACTGCAACAAACTGTTCAGTTCCGATTCCGACCATCTCAGGTTGCTGATTTGGAAGGTTATCTTCCTCCTGATGTCGTCCCAATATAGCTGCTTTGTTTCCTCTGCGGAAAACCATTCTGAACACAGAAATATCTTAGGCGAAGCAACATGGCAATCCGTAAATGCTATATCATTTCAATAATATTATAATTTAACACCATTCTAACTCCTAAAGTTTTCTAAACCGACCTTTGATACCAACTATAAGGCCCCAGCCTTAAACCTTACTTAATATTGAATTAAATGAATAATTCACATTGAGGATCTTTTCAGGTTTAGAGTTTTAGAGAATTAGAACATAACTATTACATCTTAAAAGATTACAAAGTAGAAACTTCTACTAAGTCTCCATAAAATAAAAACTCTTAAAAAGAAAGATGTCTAGATTCCATGTTTTAGATAGCATGAAATTCCCTTGATCCCATCCTTGACCTTATTCCACTTTATGTCCTGTGAAAAAACATTTCGAAAAACTTGGGGTGAGCATAAAAAGCTCAGTAAGGGATACAAAAAGAATGAAAACAGTTAGTTTTTCAAACATCAAGTAAACCATGTATACTATATCAAAGTAATACCTTCACCTTCATGATGTAGTAAAAAAAAATCTTCACTGAATAAAGTATCATTACTTACCTTTTTGTAACCAAACGATTACCATAAAACCCATATAAAAACACATAGAATATATAAAGGTAACTTGGGACATAAACATACTTAAGTGGAATAACCATACGGTCGACTTCCACACATATCACATAATGGAATAGCCATACGGCCAATTTCCATACATACTTAATGGAATAGCCATACGGCCGACTTCCATACCCAATGCATTGAAGGTTATAACGTAACCACCCGTCCTGGTATTCACGGAACCACCTGTCATATGGTTTATAACGTAACCACCCGTTAAAATGTCCATGTACCAGTATAAAATCATAAAACATAAAATCAATATAAAGGAATGATAACATTTCCACATTTCAATCACAATATATCATAAATATATTGACATAATAGAATCCTTTTTCAAAACCATTTTCAATACCAAAATACATAAAAGAGTATATGGTATTTTTTTTTATTTTAAAAACATTACGGCTTGTTGAGGAAGCCAAAGACCAAATAATACTCGCAGCGGCGGAAAAGGTCGTTGTCACCGTGTACGTAAAAAAACATTCCTTTTTTCGTTTAGTAAAACGCTTCGTAGAAAAAGATTCCTTTTGTATAAAAGTAAAAGTCAAAAGAGTTTATACACCATATAAAAGAAATTTGTGTATAAAACGAAATATGCCTCAATGAAAGGAGATTGAGACGAAGTCCCTTACCTTGGGTCCGACTTGACTCGATCGTTCTTTAACGTCCTGAATAATAAACTTGAGTTAATTTATACTTGATTAAGAACCTTTTTAAGGTTCATTATTCCTTTTATATCACTTATTTCCATGTTATAAACATTATGTAACCATTTAAGTTAACAATGTTTGTTTTGTCAGTATTTGGTTCTTAAGTCGAAAGTTGACTTCTTACAATTACATGTTGTTCGTGTGGTCAAAAGTTCTTTATATCCAGAATGAAATTCCTGATTTGGATATCATATATATCATATATATCCAGAATATACATGTATTTATAATATTATATAATCATTTAGTGGTAAGAAATGAAATTCACCTTTCATGGAGACGGTAAGCCGTACGTACGCATGAACGCTACTTTCATTTCTTTGTCATATTAGTGGAATTAAAACTAAATGAGAGGTATGTATATTTTAATTCCAGAATTATATTCATCATTTAGATATATCATTAATTATATATATACATTATATACATGTAATTTTAATAGTACATTACATTTGGGGATAAGAAATGAAATGCACCGTTCATGGAGACGGTAAGCCGTACGTACGCATAAACGCTACATTCATTTCTATCTCATACTTTAATGGAATGAAATAATAATGATATAGAGGTATATTATAATTCTAGTATAACATCATATATAATAACTTTAAATCCATCCTTTACACGTTCCACATATGGCATTAACGAATCACATCACTTTTAGGGGGCGGTAGTCCGCACTTCCTTAAATGAAGATATCGTGTTTACCCATAATGGAAACCATAAAGGTATGCAAAAAATGAAAAACACAGAAGCTTAAAGAAAACAAAAAAATATTATATATCATATATAAAAATAGTGACATCATAATGGCCACCCTTGAAGGTGTTAAATGAGTATTGAACAACCATCGTTTCGGGAGGCAGAATTTATCCATCCACGGAAACCGTATGTTCTTTAACCATTTGATGTAGTTGTGTGAGAGTGTAGCTCAAATAAATATTATAACAACATCCTAGTATATTGAAGATACTGGTGTTGTTACAAAAGATGTAAATAAAAAGAGTTTAGAGGGTTGGAGAAGAAAAATAAAACAAATGAACAATAGATAATGAATTACCTTTAAAAGTGTAACTCCCTTTTGATTTGAGCCTAAAGGCTTCCTTTGAAAGGATTATGCCCAATGGGAATCCTCTAGGATTAGGAGAGGGATGTGGAGAGAGTAATTGGGCAGGGGTTGGCCGATCCAAAGGCTTGAGAAGTGTGTGAAATGAGGTAGAGGTGGGGGCCTTTTATAAGAGGAGAGGAGGGGCACTTTTGGAAAGTAAAGAAATATTACTTTATTTGAAAATGTGTTTCGGTTTTAAAAGGTCCCACATTGATATAATTAGTGGATAAGGTGATAAGGGTTCGAAAGACACTCATCCAATTGGTTTTGGACATGTGTAGTTTATAGATTTTACATTATCTTTCTATTTTATTTAAATCGTCAAATAATGATGTCATCGCTGCATCATTATTATGTCATAAATTATTTAATTTGTTTAATGTCTAAAAATTATAACAAAAATACTATAATGTAGGAAATCGTTTTATCTTTCCAATGACTATTTATAATCAAAATTTGGACTTGTATAACCCCACTCAAAAATTATTTTAGTAAAACAAGTTATGTTAGTGTCATTTTCACTTTAACATTAAATAAAAAGTTATTTATGTCATTTCCCAACCAAAGTGTCTCCATGGGGTCCCCAAGTTGACCCATGGCTTGTCTTGGTCGTCCATGACACAACCAATAAGGTTGGTACATGTGTCTAGGTCATTTCATATTATTAAAGCATTATTTATACCTTAAACTACCCTAATTACCACTAATCACGATTAAAAACTTAATAAGTTACTATTCACCAAAAAAATATTTTAATCTCATTGAACCACATTTTACTTCTTAATGACAACCATGTATGTCGGATTTTCAAAATTCAATACACATTAGTGGTAAACTTTCATTTAACTGAAAAATCAGTTTGCTTGATTACCACTTAGTGGTTTCACTATTCATCAAAAATTGAAGTTTTTCAGAAAATTACCAAAAATTCATCCTAAGCTATATTTGATATTCCGAATTCAAAAATGAAGTCCATTTTACAAAATTAAAAACATATAAGTCAAATTAATTAATTTAATAATTAATTCCCGCTGTCATGACAAATAGCGTGTTTTTGTGAAACAATAAGTATCAAAAGATTGACACCAGTTTAAGTCCAATTTCAAAGTGAAATTGATCCCAATGAACACCATTGGATTAACTGGTAAAAATATTTTCTAATTTCACTTTAAAACCAATTAAAATAATAATCTAATCATATAAATAATTTATATTAAAAAGAGGTTTTGAATTAAAATACAACATTTTACACTATTCATAAAAAAACTGAACTTTATCAGAAAGGTACCAAAAATTTACAGAAAGTAAATTTGATGTCCCGATTTTAAAGAAGAGTTATATTTGGTCCAAAATAAAGTATAAGATTGATAAAAAATATATTTAATGATGGTTCACCATTAAAAGGTGATAAGTGAACCTTTATTGAAAATTAGAGTATATATACCCTAAAATTGAACTTTTTCCGTATTTTAAGCCTTTATCTTTTATTGGGTAAATGTATAAACATTTAAAAACATATCTAATCATATTTTAGTTATTTATATCCATTCCCGCCAGTACAACAGCTACTTGTTAACTAACATTTAAAATAATATTATTTTATTACTTGTGTGCAACGTAAGTTTTCAAAGAAACTCATCGTTGCGTATCGGGTACGATATCGAACATAGAAACCCCTTTAAAATAAAATTAATATTTAATTCGTAAATATTAATAAATATGAAAATTATTTATTCTTTATTTACCTGGGATGTTACATAGTGTGACTTTTAAACGATTTCAAGAAAAAGGGGGATATTTCTCTCTAATAGTTTTGATGATTATTTTCATCTATGTCAACATCCTTCATTATTCTTGATTGAGGTTAATGTGATACAATAAAATCTTCCATATTGTATCGAATGAGTTATTTTTAACTGTGGATGTGCTATTTTTATACCATTCATGGTTTGTGGTTAAAGTATTGACATTTCGTATGCTAGTTTTAATACGAATGTTTATGTTATGTTTAAACATGTTCATATGGGGAATGCATTGGACTTAATAAGTGACGGGTGGAGCCTGCTATAGCTCCTCGATGCATCAGTAGGTCTCATGAGACAAACTAGTGTTTTGGCATAAGGCCTTGGAAAAATCTTAATTGTAGTTTTCGCACGAGGCCTTGGATATGTGGTTATGATAGTCTGGAATTATGCATTCCATCATTATGAAAGTGGTTATTGGTATTTCATGTGATCATTTGACTAGTATAATATCCATTTGAGTAAGTAAATGGCATTAATTTATTTTATCCTTTCCATTTTATGCTGAAGTTCAAGTTTAAAAGGCTTTCATTTTAGTTATAAACTGCCTTAAGTGTTTATGCTTATCTATGAAAGCTTCTTCTATAATGTTATCCTTACTGAGAATTTGAGCTCACCCCTTTCAATGTTTTATTTTTCCCAGGATTATGAAGAAGTAATTAATGAATGACCTGCAGGGATAGTATGAGGGGATATGAAGACAAGATGTTGTTGTAGTTGTTTTTTTATACCTTATGATGTAATGTAAGACTTATGAATATATCTAGTGTTTCCAAGACTACTAAACAAATCGGTATTTCGAGACTTGATCCTTTGTGATCATGCCAATGTTATGTAATAATGCACCGACTCTGGGTATCTAGGGTTGGGGCATTACAATTGGTATCAGAGGAAGTTTAGTACAAACCATGGAAGCTAGATTTAGATAAACTATGATTAGAGCACGTAGACCTAAGATGAACTTTGCGGATTATTATAGAAGAACTTCCTAGAATTTTGGTATTGTAGAGATTTTGTGAGTTTTCCGAGCAATATATCCCCATCTGGATACGAGCAGGTAGAGGCGGCTCTGGACAGATATACCTAGGGGTAAAACCCGAAAACACCGCTTTGAGCTAGACTCGAATGGGAACTGGTGCACGACAACGGGCCTTGCTGCACTCTTGGTTACGACACTCCCATGGGATATGCTTAGGATAATTTACATTTTCTTTACAAACCGATTGAAGTAATATATATAAGATGAGTGTAAATGACCTTGGTTAATCCTAATATGTTTTAAATTGAGAATATGGGGACATGTTAATCTCTAAATGATTTTACGACTACTGTTACTCACACAATGATTTCTGGTTTTAGTCAATGGCTGGATTCCAAGGAAGTCATAGTGACTTTGAGAATGATGTACAAGGTGGGAACAGTGGTGGCAATGAACAACAAAATGGAATGTTGATAGGCGTAAAATATATCGTCTTTATGCCAAACCAGTTTTCCAAAAATATGATCAACAATATATATATTAACCAACTCCCAGACTCCTCAAGGAAGATAAAGTTGTTGAATGATAAGAGCTCCAGCAATGGAGACCATGGAGAAAAGAACCCTCAATTTTCATCACGCAGGAAATGTGGAAGGAGACACCCAAGAAAGTGTCTCAATGGGACAACGAAATGCTTTACGTGCAGGAAGGAAGGAAATAAAGTGAAGAATTGCCGAAGAAAAATGAAGAGTACAATGGAAGAAGATAAAAATGGTCCTAAGAGTCCATTTACAGCCATTTTCCTTAAATGTAGGGGACCTGGCCATTACCCGAGTGAATGTCCTATTCTATAAGATATTTTCTTGGTAAAATAAGAATCTATGTGGAAATAAATGGTTGGAGAAATGTTTAAAAAGTATTAGCGCTCTGTGTTGATGGGTTTACTTTGGAATAATTTCCTCTTGTATTTGTAACCCCGCAGTCTTCCATGTGAGAATGATATTTGAGGAAGAATTGTCTATTCTCTTGTGGATATAGGTATAAATAACCATTTGATTTTATATGATCATTGGGGTTTGAGAGAATTATAGGTTGTTATAATTTGGGATGAAAATTCAAGGTATGATATAACATTTGTTGTTAAATTATGTTATGTTGAGGAATTTACCTCATTTTGGTAATATTATAAAATATAGTTTTTGAAAAAGGACAACACGTAGACCGTGTGACAACCCGTCGCGTCAGACAAAGCTGTGGGAATCGAACCCACAACCAAAGTACGATTGGGATTTATCGCCTACCACTGGACTACGTGAAGTCCCTGGTTAGTGTGATTATTATTTTTAGTTAAATTATTTTATTGATCAATAATATGTTGATTTGGGTTCTTATGTCTTATCAAATGAATACCCTTATTATAGGAAAATGATTTGGTGATTAAGTGATAAATGTTATTTTGGAAGATGTTCACTTTGTTGGGAACACTATATGTCCAAGGAAAATAGAATACTATGGGATGTCATTAGAGGAGTAATGGTGGATTTTTATCTATGTCTTTTATTGTGGGTCTATTGTGATTTGGGTTATTTATGGAAATGATTAACCTATAATAAAGAATATTTGATTAGGTTAATTACTTTTAAGTATGTGACTTTAAGAATAGATGATGTCATTTGGAGATACAATTTAACCAGGAAGACTATATTCTTATCAGTTTTGGGTTTCAATATTAGTTTGGATTATATTGATGGATTTTAAGGAAAATTTATTATTGAATGGTATTTAATTAACTTTGGGGTATTGTTGGTTTAATTTTAGAAATTAAGATTAGTATTTTTTTTCTCTAATGGAATATACATTTGGGGGATCATCAGATCTTATACTAACCATTTTTGTTTTGATTAATCTCTAAAGACAAGTTAAATATATAGCCTATCCTACATGGATCATGTATTTATATAGAAGTTTATTCAAGGTCTTTTATTGTGACCAAGTCTTCTTGAATACTCATTGTTCAAAAAAAATAAGTTAGTGGTAAAAATTTAATAAATAATGAAACTCTACTTAAAAAGTAAGTATATCTCTTTATGTTCTCATTCAATATCATAAATTAATTCCTCGTCCTTATGTAATGTAACTTAAAACAAAAAAAAATGTTGTCCATTTACTTTCCTACTAAGAGACTAATAGCTGTTTGTCCCAACACAAGTTTGTGGTTTTATTATTGTTAACTTTCTCCTGATCATGATTTCTATCCCTCTCCATCAGAACATGACACTTAGTTTATCATCCATATCCATGTTTTCCTACATGGAATTCGAGTATGGGTTATCTTGGATGACCTTTATACCTCTCTTTCTTTCTTTTAAAGTGATAGTTTTTTTGAATCTTTTTCCGATGTGGGACATTCCATTATATTCCGAAGCACAATTTTAAATATTGTGAGGATGCAATTTATTGAAGGATGGGAGAACGTAACACCCCAAGCTTCCATGGTACGTTTCCCTTCGAATAATGCAATGGCGTGCATTGTACGCAACTTCGAGATTTTAACACACCACAACCAATCAAACTAAACGTTATGAATAGTAATTCCTACTTTTTGAAATTTTATAAATTCTGTCTCTCAAAATGGACTCCATTTTTGGATTCAGAATATCAAAATTAGCCTAGGGTGAAATTTTGGTACTTTTTGGATAACTTTCATATTTTGATGAATAGTGAAAATTACTAAATTTTAATTAAAAACAACTTTTTTAATCAAAATAATTAATAGTGATAAATTATGAATTTGATTGTTTTTAAAGTATATTTAGAATATATTTTTACCATGTAATACAATGTGGTTCATTGAACAAAATTTCAAATTTAAACCAGAGATAAACAAGTACCAATCTTTTGATAGTTATTATCTCTTAAAAACACACTTTTTGTTTTAACAACGGGAATCAATTTTAAATTAATTTCTGCCACTTCTGTGTTTTGAATTTGGAAAAATGGATTCCATATTTTGAATCAGGATTTTCAAATTGTGTAAATAGGTAACTTTTATTTTTTAGACATTTTGGATAATTACTTCGGTAAATATTTTATTTACCATGGTTAAAGGGTAAATCCGGTAAACAAGGGTTAAAAAGTAATATTATAATAACACTAAATTACCCTAAAACGTGTCTCAACCCTATTTTTTAATACATGGTAGACCATGGGCATCTTTGGGTCGATTTTGGGACCCCATGGATCCACTTGTAAGTGATAATGACACATTATTTTAATTAGGTTAAAATAAATACAAAAATGACACAAGCATATATCTCATAGAAAAACACTTGTTACATAGGGTTATATTTGTTTGATTTTAGAATATAAATATTCATTAGAAATATAAAAAGATTTCCTACATAATGATACTTTATTTATAATTTTTAGACATTAAATAAGTTAATTTATTTATGACACAATGGTGATGCAGTAATTACCATAATAGTAAAAAATTAGAATAATTGATATTATAAATACCCAAATAAATATAATTTGAGAGTTTTAATGAATTAAACTAATTTTCTAGGATAATATGACATATTAGGATTTATTTAATTTTCTTTTTTCGAATTAATAATTTTGTTATGAGTTTCAAAAAAATTCAACAATTGAATAGTGTCAAAATTGACATAAAAGAAAGTTTAAAACAAATATTATATTATTAATTGATATTAAATTCCTAAAAATCTCAGGTTCGGGAAAGAGACTTATATCATGATAGGTCTATAATTAATGGACCATTTTGAGGTCGTTTGGATGTATATGGTAAGTTTATTAACTATATAATATAAAAATACAAAGTGACATGGTAAATGTCAAACTAATTAACTAAGAGTTAAAACTAACAGATAAGGTTAATATAGTGATACAAATCTGTATAAATTCTATTGGTTGAATGGTTTTAGACCTATCCCCACCATAAACTTTGAATAATAAACTTTGGATCCATTAGAAACCGAATATGAATTTATTATAAATTAATATTTTTAGCTTTTCCAAAGGTGCCCCTCACCCCTCTTATAAAAGGGCACTCCCACTTCTCATTTCTTCACACCTTCAAAGCATTTTGTTTCGGCCAAAACCTACCCAAATACTCTCTAAAATTCCCTCACTACAACCTAGAGGACTTAGTTTTATCATAATGCCAACCTATCGAGCCCTTTTGATCAAATCAAAAGGAAGAACCCGAAGAAGAGGTAATGTTTTCACCACCCCTTTTCAAGTTCCATTCTTCTTCCACTTCTTCTTTCTTTGTTATTACCATTATAAAATAATAACTCCAGTATCATATATATACTGTTATGTTATTATCAATATGGTACAACCATATTCAGTATTCTATCCACCCTTTGAATAACATGTCATCATACGTGCCTACGTACGGCTCACCGTCTCCACATCGTGGTGTAATTGTTATTCAATATATTATTATTTGGGTGGGTATAATAATGATGTGTAACTCATCAAAATAATAAATATAACATGATAATGATTATGTATATATGATATACCATACAATTATATATTATTTTAATATCAAAAGAATGATATTGTCGCTCGTGCGTACGTACGGACTACCATCTCCACGAACGCGATGAGATTCATTTTCCATCATATCCATTCAAGTATAATTATAATTTGATGATTTAAAAATAGTATCTAAGGACTTGATAGCATTATGGATATGAATAATATACATCCCATCAAAAATGAATATGGCTCACATAACAAAGAATATAAAGTAAAATGAACCCGTTAACACCCGAAATGACGATAATTCTAAGATATTATTAACAAATCAATGTTAAAAGATCATATATGATATCATTTTAAAGTCAATGATTCTTGTATAATTCAATAACAATTATTTCACCATTATACAGGAGTTTAACCTACCTTCGACCAAGGAAAAATTACAATGTAAGGGGTTTCTTAACTCACTCTTAATTTCGTGAGAATTCCATTGTTCACCACTTAATTATTGCATGTGGTGTATGTGTACGGCCCATGATTGTATTCATTGTGTAATATAATTTAATTTATGGGTATTTACATCATCATGGTAGGATACTTCTTTCATGTGTGTATGTTTCTCAATTTACCTAATCGATAAGGGAATTTGAGATTTCAATTTCCACTCATTTGGCTTTACGCATATTTCATTGATTATATTACCCTAAGATTATGTGTGGAATAACTATTCATTTGATTATGTCATAATTTCCACTCCCCTCCTTGTGGATATACTTTTGATACACATAATCACTCCATTGATAATTCTCAAGTCATTGATATGAATTTGATAAGAGTAATTTTAACTCATTCACCATTTGTTGAGTTAAATATCCAATTCGTTGGGGTTGTTTTTACAAGAATATGTGTGAATATCATTTGATTGGTTTACATTGAATATACAATCATATTTAGTGTATTTATATTTTTCACACATAAATATGTCGTTGATTTATCCTTAACCTAAGGATACAACCTTTATGAGAGATTTCATCTCACTTTACATTCCATTGAGACTTCTTTGTTGATATACACCAAATCACTTTTATGTGCTGTATATAATATACTTTGACATAGTATATCATGAATCCATTTATTCTCTTGATTTAAAAAAGTTTTGATTACCTCAATTATTTGTATTCAAGTGTCTCTCTTTTAGTTAGAATCTCTAACTAAAATACCATTTTTAAATGTTTTAAAGACTTATTCATCTAAATCATTCTCATTAATGTCCATGTTTTAAAAATTGTTTTAAGGATTTATTTATATGGACATTAAAGTTTAGAAATTAAAACTCCTTTTAAAAATATTCAAAGTGGTATGGACACTTTGATTCAAAAATCTATTTTTAAATGGCTTCTTGACAAATAGTGTGACTTTTAAATGATTTCAAGAAAAAGGGGGATATTTCTCTCAAATAGTTTTGATGATTATTTTCATCTATGTCAACATCATTCATTATTCTTGATTGAGGTTAATGTGATACAATAAAATCTTCCATATTGTATCGAATGAGTTATGTTTAACTATGGATGTGCTATTTTTATACCATTCATGGTTTGTGGTTAAAGTATTTACATTTCGTATGCCAGTTTTAATACGAATGTTTATGTTATGTTTAAACGTGTTCATATGAGGAATTCATTGGACTTAATAAGTGATTGGTGGAGCCCTCTATAGCTCCTCGATGCATCGGTAGGTCTCATTAGACAAACTAGTGTCTTGGCACAAGGCATTGGAAAAATCTTATTTGTAGTCTTGGCACGAGGCCTTGTCTATATGGTTATGATAGTCTGGCATTATGCATTCCATCATTATGAAAGTGGTTATTGATATTTCATGTGATCATTTGACTAGTAGAATATCCATGTGAGTAAGTAAATGGAATTAATTTATTTTATCTTTGCCATTTTATGCTGAAGTTCAAGTTTAAAAGGCTTTCATTTTATTTATAAACTTCCTTAAGTGTTTATGCTTATCTATGAAAGCTTCTGCTATAATGTTATACTTACTGAGCATCTGAGCTCACCCCTTTCAATGTTTTATTTTTCCCAAGATTATGAAGAAGTAATTTATGAATGACCTGCAGGGATAGTATGAGGGGATATGAAGACAAGATGTTGTTGTAGTTGTTTTTTTACCTTCTGATATAATGTAAGACTTATGAATATATCTAGTGTTTCCAAGACTACTAAACAAATCGGTCTTTCGAGACTTGATCCTTTGTGATCATGCCAATGTTATGTAATAATGCACCGACTCTGGGTATCTAGGGTTGGGGTGTTACATAATCATAAGTTAGAGTATTTTGAATTCATTTGAAAAATAATCCATGACTATGGAACATTAAATTTCCCATCAATTGAGTCTGATTTTAAAAAATGAATTTTGATAACTAAACTTAAGGAATTTATTACCTTATAAAAGTATCATATAATAATCTAGTTATATATTCACAAGATATTTATAGAAAATATCTAATAAATTAATAACATAAAATATTAAGATAAAGTTATTTAGAGAGATAAAGGTCATAACCCAATGAAAATGGTTGTTCAGATAGATGAATTACCTTATGTTCAAGAATCATTTTGTTGTTGCACTTAATTTAAAAAAATAATAAAATTAAAATAATTAATTACATAATATATAGCTATTTCTATATATATTATATATATTATAATTTTATTATTTTTATTTAACATCATTTCAATGAGATATAGTGTTTCATTTCACTTTTTAGAGAGTGTAAGTTTCATATTTACATGGTTGGTTCACTTGTGTATAATTTTGAGGATATTTTCAAATAAGAATAAAAATGAACAAGTGAAATGAAATTATATTCATTTCATTCTTAAAATTTTTAATTTTCCCAAATATCCATTTTTGTTGTGATATTGGGATAATTCACATAGAATAAACCTTAACGTTGTGTAGTTGCTTCATCTAGGTGATTTTACTAACCATCATGAACTATTTTTTTAATTTAATATTATTTCAACATATTATTTAATGAAAATTAGTTTTTTTGTAATATAAATATTTTCTTCTTATTTGACCAAAAATTTTTATGACCAGCCTTGAAGGTGGTAATGAGAAACAAAACATGTTTTTCATAGAGGCATTAAACCAAACATCTTTCAAACAATGATTTTGATTTTGGAAATAGTGAAGGGATTGTATAATTGATACGTCACACACTAATAACAAAATTTAAGTATGTTAATAATACTAGTGATACAAATTTTTAGTGGATGGGGATTATATGGGTGTGGTTTAAGAAGAATACAATTAAAAGAGATTAGTTGATAATCATAATTATTCTCTTCATTGTATCCTCTTAATATACCCCTAAGGATCTCTGAAATGATCTCTTATTGAGGCAAGAAACTGGGATATGGTCAAGAGGTTTAACAATATAATCTAGTATAAATTTCTCACTCTCCAACGCTTTTATGTTGTGTAAATAAGTGGTAGTATTTTTAATGTGTGGAGAGGTGTGTTTTTTAATGTTATGTTAAATAATTTATAATTTCAGATTAAGAAACCTAATAGTATTAATTATTATGAATATGTAAAGTAAATTATTCATATGAGTTAGAATTAGTGAGTTGTTACAGCATCCATGAATTGAATATTCATATATATTTATCCTATAATGTTAAATATTGTATATACCATATTTCTTCATTCACATCAAATATATCCATTAAAAATAACCCTAACCATTTTTTAAGATAAAATTAAAAAAATGATATAAATTTTAATAAATTAATTTTCTATTTATATGAAATATAATTTTTAAATAAAATCAAATTTATTTTCAAATACCAATATTAATATTAAGATCAATTTTATTACCCTTTGAAAAAGAACTTAAGGCCTTATGTAATTATATTTTCATTTTGAAAATAAACCTAGATTCTTTGGTTTATTTGGGAATCTCATATCGATGAGGATGATGGAGGTACTCCTGATCTACAACCCTTCTATCCTTCTCTATATTCCAGAGCTCATTTTATAGATCTCGCTTGTCTTGGTCCATATAAGGAATTTTAACTTCCCACTATATATGTCAGTTCTTCGATGATCTGAAAATTTTTATATATGTTGTTTCAGACCATATTTAGTTAGGAGATGTTGTACTTTAATTGGGGTAGTATATTGGTCATAGAATCCACACTAATGGGTGGGGGAGAAGCATCATACAAGACTTAATACAACTACCATGACATGGTTTGTTGATTGAATAGGGCTTGAGAGTTATCAATATACCATCCCATCCAGAAAATATTGCATCAAAGTTAATGAATCATGGAAATGTGGGACGTAAAATACATCATGATATATATAGTTTCATGTGGTTACAACAACATTAAACTATTGATGGAAGCTGAGTAGTTTGGTTATGGTGATTATGGATTTTAGAAGAAACCATGGCACACCAACAGAAGTTATGAAGGATTTTATTGGTGAAGGAGGATGACCTGGAGGGAGAAATCATCCTGAGGGCAATTTTAGTGGAGAATTTAGTATTTTAAAACCCCTGTGCCTTCAAGTGTCTTATTTTTCCATTGATAATTGGGACTTTGTTTCATTTTTGGGCCTTCTAGAAATGGAAAAATATTCAATTTCTGGTTTAATGATTACATGATAGGGCTGGGATAATGTTTTGGGGCATTTCAAAGGTGGTACCACTCATTTTTCAAGTAAAAATGTCTAGGATACCATGAAATATGTATTTGTGTGATGACACCCATCATTAACCAATTTATCTTGAGAGGATGATGGGAACATGACCTTATAGATTTATGCAGCTAGTTCTAGTCTGAAGGATTGAAGAATTAAGTTTACATTTTAGTAAGGACAAGTATTCATTATTAGTAAGGGGACTAAAATGAGTGATGGGGGTGTTGTAACCCGTAATCTAGTCATTCTGACCCTATAACGTGGGATCATGGGGTGCCCCGCCCCATTGTGTCTGGGCAGCATGATTCATCTTCTAATAGGGTAAATACAATATCCTTGGCTTGAATTACATGTATTGTATCATTGGAAACGTGTGTTCATATGTATGTTAGGTGATTGTAATAATGATTTATACAACTTTTACTTTATTTAATCCCCATAAAAAGTGTGATTTGGTCCTATGAGTCACTGGGTCCTTTAGACTATAATTTGGCCATACAAACATGTATATAGTGGCCCTCAGTACCTCTGGGAATATGAAGCACATACTGATTTTCCCATCATTCTAGTTTAAAAAGTGATTTAATTTTTTAAAAAAATAGGGGTAGTCTTTCGACTCGATTAAAAAATTTAAAAATTATATTCATAAAAAATGAGAAATTTTTTTTCAAAACTACAAACACATAGTTTATCAATTTAAAACATTAGTTAACTTATACCAAAATATGAATATTTTATATTTTCCTTTTATAGTGTTATGAAATATTATTTTTAATTACCATAGGTGAGGATGCTATTCTAATGAGCAGTTTAGTATTCTTAATGGTAATATTACTATTCCAATAGTTAGGATATTATCCTATTAGCCAGATTACTATTCTGAAGGTTAGATATGTATTGGAAATATGGGTCCCCTAATTCCTATATATACCCCATACTTCATTAATCATTTATTCAATTTTATATTCTATAAAGGTTATATATATATTTTCTTTTCTTAATATGAATCTTGTATTACTAACATTTGTATTTTTATACAACATTGTTTATAAGTACAATTATTCTTGGAGATTAATCATATTCAAATTTTTATATTTTACTTATCTTATTGTCTATTTTTATCCAATCATAGATTTTTAACTTCGTATGGACATATTTTATCTGTAAATATAATTTTCAAATTATTATAATAAAATTTAGACAGTTTTATGATGTGGTGAGTTTTCATTATATCATATTTTAATGAAAAATTGTATATTGAGGATGTAAATTAAATTGATAAGATTTTGGAAAATTACACATCAACCTCATGTTAAAGGAATTATAGAAATCATAATTGAGTAATTGTCTTTCCAAAAGATTCATAACTGAATATAAAATCAACCAAACCTCTAGTTATTTAAAATATATATGGCATTTATTATTCAACTAAAACATGATTCTATTATAATAAAATTTTGTTAATGGATATTCATAGTTCGATAAATGCTAAAAAATATTCTATAAAAACCAGGTAAGTTATAGAGTCATGGAAATTAAAAAACATTTATGGTTTTATCCCAAACATTTCCAACCTAATATTATGGATATCCACAAAGATACCCTCTTAGAAATAAAATTTCCCAAAAAAATAACATCATGGATGGAGAATTCCTATTTAAAATGAATATTATGGAATCCTTATGGTTTCAGGATGCTAAGGATGATAATCATATAATATCGGTGATCCTCTTATAGATTTTAGTAAAAGAAGATATCATCCAACAAAAGATCAATGGAATAGTTCATGAACCAGTTAATGATTTGGTGCATAAATTCCATAAACATAGTTGGAGAATTAGTGATAATGAATTTCATTCCTAAGAAATATAAAATACCACACACATCTAAAATGTTTTCTAATCTATATCCTCTTATCAGACTCTCAATTTATGGAAAAATAATCCCTTATAAGTTTTAGAAAACCATAGTCCTCCACTAAGTTGATCAAATATATCATCGATCCTCAGAAAAGATTATTTATTCATAATATTCACCAAATTATTCTATAAATAATCATAAAAATTATTAGAATATTTTATGTCTTCTTGGAAAATATACTAGGTGAGTCCTAAGGTTACATTAAAGGATGAAAAAAATCCCAATTCCTCAATATCTAAAAGATTCTCTTTTCGGTCCTTTAACTCATAAGGTCCTATTTTCTTCTACGGAATAGAAATGATCATCATACAATAAAGATGTTAAATAGGGAACCTAACCTAACATTAAGGCAATAACCCTGAGACATCCTCTAGAAAGACATTAGGGTACACCGTCACCACTAAAATATTTATTCTACTGAAATAAGTATCTATGACACCATAACAAATCTACAACAGCTGAAATGAGATCATTCGAGTGTAGGGAACCACATGTCCCTCTCTTATTGATCTATTAACCCCCTCAACCTTAATATCACAAAATACTACATTGGGAGATATAATCCAAACTATATAAAAAATGTTCATATATAACATAATGATAATAATCATATCCATTCAAATAATAGAATTTATGATTTAAAGATTAAGATATATGAAATACTACCCCAATTAAATGTCTACAATTGTCACCCAACATGTGGGGAATTTAAATCCTTATTCTACCTACCTTCTCAAAGGCATGGATAGATACAAAATCAATTAAATAATCATAGATTATATTATTAACATGTAAATCAAATTTTATAATTAAAAATAAGGAATTACTCCAATATCAAAAAAATCAAAATTTGTTGTGCTGGAAATAAACATCGTACCTGTAATAGCGGCTAGGTTTTCTTGAGATTCCTTAGGTCGAAACTATACTATATAAACACTTATGATCCTGGATCTACCCTAATATTTATTAACATCCTATGAAAACCCCATATAATGAGAATTATATAAACCACCAATTAATACATTAGAATAAAACTGAGGGACTTTGATGTTTTTTATATAACTCTAATAACATGGGAAATTTTTCAAAACAAACACTTAATATAACCAGATCCTATTGTACAATGACATGTTCAGGGTTCATGCATATGTTTGGGCTTGATACGATGAGTATTCCCATACTTATCTAAAATTCCCTATTGGTTTCTCAAAGAGGACCCATAAAATATTCCTCATATAAATTGAGTTCCATGAAATGTCATTTTTATCTCTAGAAGACACTCCTTAGATACCTCCCACAGAAAAAAAGCCCCACCAAAACCCATTTCCCTAATATTTCTACATTGTCAATGACCACATTGTCAATTAAATCAATTAAGTAATCTCTGAACAAGAGAATAATCATCGAATGAATATCATACCCTAACCCAATCTCAATATTCAATTCATTAATGTAGTCATTAATATAAATAATGGGATCTATGAAAACCATATTAGTGAAATGAGTAGGAAATTTCACTACTAAACAATCCTCTTTATCTATGATTATAAATTCTAGAGTCTTTTCCACTCATAATGTTTTAGGATAACACTTTTGGATGAATATATTATGGAAATAATTCTAGGTTTTATCCTCTTATAACATATATTTAATGATGGTGTAATACCATTATATTCTAGGTTATTTAATCATTTATGTGATAAGCACAACATAGAGTCCAATGGAGTTCTAGTAAAAAGTAATTTCCTTTCAATCCAATCAATAAACTCTTAGTTTCCGACGTTCCATTGTCACATAAAAAGATAGGTGGATTCTTATTGGTAAATTGAAATCCATGATCCACCAATAATCCATGGTTTCAATTATCCTCCTGACTTAGAGTTTGAATACTGAATATGAAATTCACCACAAATAAAGGGTCTACCAAAGGATTCAATGAAAGAAAATGTTTCAATACATCTTCTATTGAATTTGGAAGACATTTCCTAAAAGTAAATTTCTAATAAATAAATATCACAATAACCAATTATCGTAAGATAAAATTCCTGAATCAAAAGATGAAATTTATGATCCCCACTAATAATTTTGAATGAAAATAATAAATAGAAGCCTATATATAATGAATCGATGAAAAAAAGGAAATAACTTGTTATAAAAATAATTGCCAATGAAATTTAATTATTATAAAGAACTTTTCTATTCATACATAGACATTAAATAACATTTTAGGAATTCTCAAAACATTACAAAAATAGATGCCCAAAGATGATATTAGACTAGTGCCTTTGGAAACATGGAAACATAAACACTAAAACATAAATGAGCATAATTATATACCACTAGGTTCTTCATTATATGAACCCTTCATTGACACATCCAACACAATACATATATTCATAACATGGGGGGGGAGTCATAAAATGAGGTGATATCATATTCTCAATAAGAGTAAATAAGGGATATATGTAAGCGTAATGATGATCATAAGGGTATTATAACATGATCATGAAAATAGAATATCATACCCTTTATTTTAAAGATTATTTACATGAATAATAGAATAAATGATTAAAGTTCATAAAAATGAATAATAAGGAAATAAAGAACAAAATCCATTAAATCATAACATTGTAATAAATCATAGAATTGGGGAAGACACATAACCATATAATAATGATTTCTATTGTAGTAAAGGAATTGTTGTAGAGGCCATATTAGTGGACGTTGTCCTTTACTAAATAGGGTTCAAATCTCATTCCAGCTCAGTATTACTAAATCAACTTCACTCATTGTTCTAGCTCTTTGATAATAAACTGAGTTCACTCCATGTTATATCCACATCATACTGAACTGAGATCATTTATTGTTCCAGCCATGTCAATCTCAAGAGATATAAATATTACCCAATGGATTGGAGGGAGATAGAGGTGAAAAATATGTCATAGTTAAATCATACATACTTTTTTTCATAAGACCATAAATAAACTTCTTATAACACATGAAATTAAAATGGAATTAGAAACATGTAATCATATCATATATTGTAGAAAGAGATATATTTAATAATAATTTCATTATAAACATAAAACATGATAAGTAGTGGGGTTCCAAATTATATAACCCATGAAAGAGAAATAGGAGTTATAAGAAAAATCCGATCAAAACATAAACCATTCATGAAAGAATATGAATGAAGAATTTGGATTATTTCCTATAAGGTAATGAGTACCTTTAAAATATGTCATCATAGTTGGAAAATAAATTTGATGGATATTTTGAAAAAAAAGGTTAAGTAAAATGACACTTAATTTTTGAAAAATTATCTTCAAATCATAAACCATTTTGAATAGTATTTAACTTGATTTTTTTAAAACATAGAATAATGCTTGAAAACATTTTTAAATTATATTTCCTTGAAAACGTACAAAACAAGATTCAATACATTTTAGAAATATTTTTATTTGAAAATTGATTTGAAAACATATAATGGAAGATTTGAAAAAAAATTTATAAAATAATTTTTATTATAAAATTATATTTATGGATCATTTGAAAACATTTTTTAAAACATTTATAAAAAATTGTTTTTGAAATTAATCATATTTCTAACTATAGAGAGAAATATGGTATGTTTTTTAATAAAAACTCTTTCATAATTACCTTAAGTTTACAAGAGTGGAAAATTGGTACTAATACATGGATATATCTCAAATAAACAGATGTTAATGAATCTCATGAGTGTTCTTGGGAGATATATCATAATATATAATCAAAGTAATCATAATCCTTAACAATCCTGCAAATTTATTAGATTATTTATTTAAACACTTACAACTTGGATACATGGGATCACACTCTCCATGTAAGAAATTAAATTGCATGAATAATAAAAATATCATTAAAATATAGAGATTCATGATATAATATGTCAAATTCAATTAAGTAAACCTATAAAAATATTGTACGTGAATAAAAAAACATGTGTCTCAATAAAGGATAACTGAGACAAAATTGTATTACCAATTTGGTATCTTTTGAAACATTAAGCGTGTAAAAGAAATATCATAGAATAGATATTTAAATACCCATAAATTTAATTATAATGATCATAGAATACATCAATGGGAAATATACACACCAAAAAAATGAATACATGGTGAATAAAGCATGTATCTCAAGAACATAAAATGTCAGAAGAAATTTCTATACCAGTTGTCTTGACTCAATTCATACTCCTAAAAAAACTATATAATAAATATAAATTTATCATACATATTATATAGAACCATATTATTATATTTAATACCATATATAATCTGATTACAACCTTATATTACCTGATTGTTAATAATAATATGTTACTGTTTCATTTCAGGTAATATTTTCTTTACTCATTGCATGTGTGTTAATTATTATAAAATTGGTGCTTATAAATGTATCAATATTTCTATAATGTAATAAATGATATTAATATCATTCATATTTATTATAAGTTTAATATAATAATTTATTGAATATATAAGTACAAAATCGAATACACCGTTCCTAGAGACAGTAAATCGTACCTACACAAGAGAATAGTTTTCATTTTTTGTATTACTAAAATAAGGAATGAAAATTAAATATTGTTAGATATGTATATAATTTGATTAAATTATAATTATTATCATATATATATAATATAATTTTTTTAAACACATCTTCAATAAATTCCATGCATTGTGTGAATGAATAACATTGCTTTGAGGGGGAGTTAGTCTGCACTTTCTCAAATGAAATTATTGTATTAACACCAAATGTAACGTAAAAAAATATTTGGTGCAAAAATTAATAAGGAATATTAATGAAAAAATAAATATAATATATGAAATATATAAACATAGTTTCCATTATTATGTCCACTATGATATGCGGTAAAGGAAAAAATGAAACGACATGGTTTTGTGAGGTGGTAGTTGTCTGTACATGTAATCACTATGTTCATTAACCATTAGATGAATTTGTGTGTAACTGTAGGTAGAACACAGAGCATAAAAAATCATATGATATAGGGGATACTATTTTTTTATACAATCATGGAATAAATAGAGTATAAATGGGTGGAGAAAGAAAATAAAAGGTTGGAGTTTGAGAGAAGAAATTTCCTATTAATCAGTTAACTCCTTTTGTTTGTTCCAAAAGGACTCATTGGATTTCCTAATGCCCAGCGAAATCATTAGAGGATGAATGGAGGGATTTTTAGAACTATTTCAGGCAGATCTTGGTATATTATATGTGGTTTGATTGGTGTAATGAAGATGGAGTGGTGGGAGCCTTTTACAGGGAAAGGAATAGAGACATAGGGAATTTTTAAAATTTTTTTTGGTGTACCCATTTTTTACCTAAAAAAGTCATACCAAACAAAAACTAATCAAGAATGGAAGTTTCATGGAGGAATAAAGGGATGAAAATCCTTGTTGGGAAATTTTCTAGATCATTTTTGGTATAAAATTTAATGGTTTAGTACATCATTAACCTATTTCTTTTCTTAACCACTGTATATAATTTTAGTCCCCTTCACAAATATTTTGGGTAAGAAAAAATCATAAACTTATTAGAAATTAGAAATTATTCTTTTTCAAGATATAGAATCCATTTTTCCAAATTCAAATCACATATTTAGGATAAATTAATTGAAAATCAATCCTGTAATTGGGTAGATAATGCCAACATTTAATGTAAAAAAGTTCTAATGCTTGCTAAGATTTTATAACTAATTTAAAAGTTAAATTGATCTCAATGAACAAAATAATATTATTTGATAAAAATATTATCTAATTATAAATTGAATCAAGTTTAAAATATACTTTATCCTTATTAAAATGATAGATGAAAAAGAAATTTTTAACATAAATTTAGTATTTTTAACAATTCATTAGAAAAATGAAACCTTATAGAAAAATACCAAAAATTTTCCCTACCTATTTTTTTGTTTTTATTTAATAAATGATGTTTAGTTTTACATATTAAGTAAATAAAAGTTACAAAATATGGATTTAAAATGGGTTCTATAATAAAATGTGCAAAAACTATACTTAAAAAAACATATGTTTTAAGCGTAAAATAGGTTTTATTCTAATATTATGTCAGTCATATATATATATATATTGAATATCAAAAATATTTCATTGAATATATAACATATATTTTAGATTAGTATCACTAAATAATTTCTATTAATTTAATTATTATGATAAAATATCTTTGTAACCATAAATGTAATAATATATCATTTTACATTCAATCGGATTTTATATTAATTTATAATTAAATGGTAATCTATGAATTTATATTATATTGTATAAACCATATATTTTCATACATTTGTTAGTAATATTCATAATCTCTAATTTAATAGGTAGGCAAAATTTGATTATATTAAATAAAAACATTTTAATGATATACTATTGTTTTGTAAAACTCAGTCTTTCATGTAACATAAGACTTTGAGGAAAGTAATTTTTGTGTGTAATAGAAGATAACCTCAGGCTTCCATGTAGATAATGATAAAGTTTATGTTTCATGATGTGAAAAATTAACATGGTGTTGCATACAATGAAATCCAAATATAGTGATTTGAAATAAATTAATCTATCTTCAGTGTTGCTTAAAATGAAAATATAAAAAATGATAAATGAATTCAAAAAAATGTTATTCAAAAAATCCCAGTGTGTTTCTATCTTATAACCTCAAAAATCAAGCCTAGTCTTGGTAAAAAAACCCAAAAAACCAAGAAAAAAAAGGCTTTATACACAATAGGGAGATGGATAAGAACCTTTTTTCAAATACTACAAAAATTCCACCAGTCCTAACAACTGTATTCCAAAGTCCCAGAACCACACCTAGGTATATACAAAATAATACTGTATTAGTAATAGATATGATATAATTTTTAACCTAACCAACCTAGTAGAGAATGAAACATAACCCTAGATAACCTTCCACAAGGTTGAGATCAACAAAACAACTAAACAAGTAACATGATTAATAGAATGAATATAAAACAATAGAGTACAACATAGAAGAATATTACACCCATGATGAATAAAATGTCAATGGAAATGGATAATAATGAAAAAAATGATAAGAAATATTGTCTTTATATTACCAGATTCCCCTACCAAGATAGCTCACAATAAAGGAGGCAACATCTAATAGAATCTGGGGAACTAAATGATTCCCTTCGCATTACTTGATTCCTAAAAACAATATACATATAAAAACTTAAAATAAAAAGAGGTATATTTGTATAAATCTTAGTAGTATACCACCAAGAATCATTACAATGACCACCACCATACAATCATTATTTCAATTATAAAAAAAAACAAGTTCATAATGAAATTTTATGTGAAATAAATTTTAAAAAACATCAGTTTTTCTTTATAAAGATATCATTTTATAATTTAGTAGAAATATCTATGGAAATAATATAGAAAAATCAGGTGTGAAATAAAACATGAAACATTATTTTCATGTATAAAACCAAGAATAAGTGGGATATAGCCTATGAGAATATGTACTAATACATTTGAAGAGAAAAATATAGTATATTGTGAACCATACTGATATCAAATCCTTCCATAGTATGTCAATATCAAAAATTTAACCTCTAATGGTTCTACACATAGTATGGTTGTATGTTTCAATAACCAAATGTTCCCATGTTCCAGAAGTTTTATTTTTTACAAAATAATTAAATAAAACATTGAAAAATTTTATAAAAAATTATCACACTGATGCATCCCAAATTTCATGATGGAAAATAAATTAGCAGTCAAATCCACAATTGATTCATCTCATCAAAAAAATGAAAATACTTTATTTTAAAATAAGAAAAAAGTTACAAACTATTTTGCATTGAAATTAGAATTCAGTCAACCAATTTCACATATTAAACGAAATTAATTTTCAATAATATAAAGTAATTCATGGGTTAGAACCATTGCATATAGGTAGCTTCCTTAAGAGTGGATGATAAAAATATCCTTCTCGAATGGAGAATAAAAAATGTGAGATCTGATCATCTCAACTCTAGATCCATAAGAATCATCATCAATTCCCCATATATATATATATATATATATATATATCTGTATAAATAATATCATAATAAAATTCGAATAGAACCAGGGGAAAATTTTTCACAGAAGGATCTTGAGAGAAGAGAGAAGATCTAATAAAAAAGAGGATAGTACCTGGGGATATCCACAAAAAATGAATAGAATTATACAAATTTAATAGGGGATAACTATATAGGACATTAGAGATATATTAGTTAGAGCATAATATAAATTAGTAGGTGATTATATATAAATAATATAAATATAAAATGTATAAATTATCAATTTTTTAACGTTCTAGTCAGGGCACACAATAATGCTATAGGGTTTAAAATAATTTCTACCAAACATGTGACAAATATTCATTTGAAAAGTGTGTTTTATGATAACCTATACAAGATCTACAATGTTTGAAAAATTATGATCAAGCCATGATACACCTCTGAACAAACACCAACATGATTTTCTCAGTGGTTCATATAATTCAAAATATAGTTCTCAAAACATGTGAAAATATACTAGAACCTGAAAATTACATTTGACATAGTTACCAAATGGTTAGTAATATTTGTGCACATAAATTATGTGCATATGTGATTCACATAAAATTATGAATTTTCAACCCCCAACTACTGGAAACCTCATGAATGACATTAGGGAAAAACCATGCTCAAACTAATGTATATATATGACATGAAGGTATTCATGCATATAGTGACCATGGGATTTAGGAAATGAAAGGGAATTATTATAGGGTAAAACCATGAATGTTTTCAATGAAATATTAAATTTAATGTGTCATTTTTATTCGGTGGAAGTGATCCCCTTTTACAAGTGAAGAAATGAGTTCTTTTTCAAACATCATTTTTTTAAATAGTTCAATGAAACTAATCAAGATTTAACGATTCAAATAGTAATAAATAGTGGAATGTGGGGTGAGATAGGGTTTATAATTAATCAAAAAATAGTTTCCATATTTTTTTAAACATTTTTAGTTATTTGGTCTTATATTTTTTACTTTCTCCTTTTTTATAAGGGTAATTTGTTCTTACTAATGTATCAAATGATTTACATTAAATATAAAACCCTCTAACCAAATTTTTTTTGAGGAACATAAATTTAATCATCGTTAAACCAAATTATATGTATATATAATAGATAATAATATTTTATATAAGGATATATTTTATTATTAAAAATTATTTTTTTTGTAGAAGAATGATGTTTTAACCATTAGGTGTTCTAAATCTTATTTAGTATTGAATACCCATTAAATTTGGGTTAATATAATTATATATATTTATACTTAAAAAATCATATTCATTTTAATTTTTTAAAATATTTTTTTTAATTTAATAGGTATATATTACACAATATTAATAAAATAAATCCTTGAAAATAAAAGTTCCGCAATTATCAATGTAATCATATTTAATCTCTATAATATTTTTTATGCTTAAAAATATATATTAAATTGTCAAATAATATGAAAATGTATATCTAAGATCTGAAATACATTTAATTAGACTTTATTTATAAAATTGAAGAAAAATATTTTTTTAATATAAATAAATAAAAACCATATTTAATATAAAATATTACTAATGTTTACAAAACAATTAACATGGATCTTATAAATTTAATATAGTATTTATAAATAATTTATAGTATTTATCAAATAAATATTTGATATCAAAGATGTTTTATAATATTTTAATTCATTATTTTGTTAAGAAAATGTAATAAAATTGATAGGTTTTACAAAAATAATTAATTTCACTTTTCACCAATAATAACAATTTTAAAAAACATAAAAATTTACCCTAAGTTAATATTGAAAATATTTAGTTTTAGAAAAAGTTAATTTAATCCAATTATAATTATAAAATTTATTAATTTATTTTTAAAAAGAAAATAAAATATTTTAAAAACTATATTTATTAAAAAATTTCCATTTTTAAAAGTCAAATGGTTATCAATACTTTATTTTATAAACGTTTGTAATTGATTAATTATTTTATCTCTATAGGTTTCACTGTTATAATTTTCTTATCGAATATATTGGGGATATTTTAGTTTATTATTGTTTATAAAAGAGAATATCAATTTTAGTATTAATTTATAGAAAAATACATTAAAACATCTCAGGGTGTTACACCGTGTATGGAAAAGATGAAAAAAAAAAACAATTCCATAGAGGCATTGGTTTGCATGTTATCACATGATATTTTTTTCATTTTCTAATGAATAGTAGGGGAAGAAGGTTTATAATGATATAACATTACTTAATAATAATTATGTCTCAAATATCATCTCAATTAATTAAATATTTTTTTATATCTAGTCATATGTGGTGGTGGTGATGAAACAAATAACTTATTCAGGGACATCGTAGTCCAAAATTATGCACACGTGACATTTTAATATTTCAATCTTTTGGAATGTTGAAAATGATTATTAAATCAACATAATAAATATTTGTTATATTGATTATACTAATGACATTTATTTATCAATGATATAAATTATTTGGAAGCGTTAGATGCATATGGAATAGAATACATGTGGAAAAGAAGTGAATTGGGGTTTTTATCTTACTCCATGATAAAAATTCTTCATATTTCCTAGAATGGTCTTTTTTCAGAACATAACATATAGAAATAGTGAGATACATTTTTGGATTAATTTTTGGAAGAGGCTTATTGATCTTAATGGATATGGGTTTTAGAATAAGTAGGGCATTTGACGTTCACTTTTATTGGTGAGAGGGGCATTAATTTTGCAAATTTACATAACACTATATAAATTTATTGTCAATTTCAATTTAATGTGGATAAAAAATTGGGTAATAATGGATAATGGGATGATTCTTGGATGATCCAACTCACATTCACATAAATAAGGGAACTGTTTTGATATTTTTACGCACTTTCAACTTAATTTATCTTTATAACTTATTTAGGTTTACCACAACAGCTCATTTTTTAACTTTGGTAACTTATTTTTGTGTTTGAATATAAAATTTAACATATATTTTAATGTTGATATTTTAATTAAAAATATGAAATCCCATTTATAATATTAAATTTCTTAAAATAATTAAAATATATTTTTTACATAATAAATGTAAAATGCATAAAAACTGATCTAGAAAATATTTATTGTAGGTTCCATTATGAAAAATATAGGCATATAAATAAAACATAATATTTTTAATGTATAATTTTACTTATTAAAAACCCTTTCTGTTAATAAAAATTAATCATATTTTTTATGTCACATTTTATTAATGGAGATTTACTAAAAGTTAATATATCTAAAGAAAGGATATTTTGTACTACTCAGGTAAAAATATTTATTTCTAGAATAAATTGAAAAATTTACCCAAATATATATATTTTTGTAATGAATCCGTTAATTAATTTCATTTTTTAAAATTAAAATACTTAAATTTATAAATTTCACATTTAAATGGAATCATAAAATATAATGATTTATTTTATGAAAAATAGATTTTTGAAAAAATTATCTTTTTAGGATATTATCTCTTATCAATAACTATTAAATTTATTCTTAACATAATATTAATATCAAGCATTTATTTTTTCGTAAATTAAAAAATCTATATTTATTATCTTAAAATAAAAATGAAAAGCGTGTAAAAGATAATTTTAAGTTAAATATATTTCTAAGTATAGAATTAGTTTTTTTATATTACCTTCCATAACATAAAGGTTATATGAATGTTAATTTATTTTCAAATACATATTTTCCTTATATTTAATTGAAATAATTGTTTAGTTAAATTTTATTAAAATAAAAAACAATTTAAAAAATAATTCTTTGAAAAAAATATTTCTTTTATCTTAAATAATGTAACACCCTAAAATTCAAATGTAAGGACCTTATATTTGATAGTGTGGAGAACACGAAACTCCAAGCATGTAGTATAATATATTAGCCAAAGTATTTAAAATATATTTACTATTCCAAGTAGATTAAATATGTCATATATCATGAAATGATTGAAAAAATAATGTTTTCATTGCTTAAATGAAAGAGAAACCATGTTTGATAGCTTATGTTACATATAATACTATGTTTTAACTAAATAATAATATATTATTAATATATTAATATTTAGCATAATAAGACTTAACGTATTAGTTAAATTAACAGTTATGAATAGGATTAACAAAATGTTTAAATTATATGTTCTAAATAAATATAAAATTAATTTATTGGTGACAAAATAATTAGAAATAATGATATGAACAATTTTCATATAAAGGGAATATTTTTATAGAAAACCATTTTTATGATCAAAAAACATTTTTATCTTAATAAATTAAATTAATTAAAATTAGTGGGTGTTATTTATTAAATTTATATACTATATATTCCATAAAATAATTTTACACTCAAATAATATATTTTATAGGCATAAGAAAAGAACAAACCCAATATTACACATAAAATACTATATTTTTTTAATTGTTGTTTTATCGCCTTTTAATGGTGAACATATTCTAAAATGAAATTTTGTATCTTTTATACATTTTATATGTCTTGTTAAACCACATATTATAAATAGAATTCTAAAAATTTGTTTTGGGTGAATTTTTCTTATTTTCCTATTAAGTCTCATTATTTAATGTTTAGTGAAAAAATGTAAAATTTAGTTCAAAACTGCATTTTGTCCAATTTATTTTTAAGGTAAAATTACATTTGAAATTTGTTTTAATGTTTAATTAGATAATATTTTAATAAATTAATCTAATTTTGGAAATTAATATAAATTTCACTTTATAATAAAGGTAACATAATTTTTTACCAGACAAATTAGTGAAAGTGATTGAAATTAATGACAACGATTAAGAAACAATTATGCTCAATAAAAGACTAAAACTTAATATTAATGACTAAAAATACCTATGATTTAATGACCAGACAATTCTCATTGGCTTGATAGTACAAAGAGTCATTACTATTCCTTAAGCGACAACCCCCAAAGGTGGGTAATAAATACCGAAGGGTTTCAAATACAAGTTGGTGTTGATTTAACCTTGAAGAAATAAACAAATAAACTAACCAACCATAACCAATCCTTCACTATATAATTCATGATAAAATGAAAGACAACTCAAAATATTCATGTATCTCACAACCACAACAATGTATGTAACAATTGAAGAATAACCATGTATCAAAGTACATAGTGGATAAACAAAACAATAAAATCAAAAGACTACAAGACTCCATGATCCACAAGATCTGAGGTCCACAATCACCGAACAATCCCGAGCATCATGAGGTGGTGATAAAACATGACAGACATTACCTTTTCCCCTATCCCATGAGATGGAAACTATAAAATCCCCAAAGAGACAAAGAAGGGGTGAGTATAAAACTCTGCAGATTTCCCCCCAATGACTTCCCAACACTCTCTATTTGGATAGAAGAGTTAGCAAAAATTATATAAAATAGTTTATATAGAAAAATTTCTCAAAAAAAATTATAACTAAATATAAATATGTTTTCAAAACCATTCATTACTAAACACAAACAAGTGCAATTGAAACCAATTTTCCTAGCATGATATCTTCCAAAATAATCACTAAACAATATTTAAAACCATTTCACAATATCCCTTTTTGGAATAACCAAACCTTCAAAAAACCCATGAAACCGACTATGTATTCTACTTTATGACAGTTCCATACTCATGAGCGGTTTCTCGTTGATCTACCATTTATTCACAATGTAATGGTTTCCCATGTGCCATTAACCCCTTGGCACTGAGCACAGGGTCATATTCAAACCAAGCCCCATATATGTAATATGAAATTCATATCCCATGTTCCATTTAACATTTGGAATTGAGCACAAGGTCATATCTCATCCAATCCCCAGAAATGCAATATTAACTCACACACCAATATTTCCAAGGGTCATTCCAAAACACATTTTCTATAAAACTACCATTTTTATTGAAACCCAATTACATCAGGGTCATTTCAATACTAAACCATTTCAATAAAACGCCTTTTTTATTTAAAACCAAAATTTCCTAAAACCATTTTTCCATTCCTGAAAATAAATAATTTTAAATAATCATTTTAAATTCAAGAGGCAAAGTCACTTTGCACAAAAATTTTCAAAGATTTCACAATTTCACTAAAACCCTAAATCATCACTGAAGAATATTTATTCCATGCCTTTCACAATCAATACCATTGAAATAAATTTTTTTGAAATTAATACAATAAATTCTATAAAGGGGTGTTGAGAACGAATCCTCATACCTTGAAGGTTTTGATGAAACTCGACAATAGACGAAGAATGCACAAGAAAGCAGTTCGATTCTCCATGAACGACCTTAGTTCTCTTATTCTAGAAAGATAATGACTCAACATTGAGTTATTTGGAATAAAAAAACCTAGATCTACCAACAATAGGTGAATATATGAGAAATAATGCAGATAATATAAGTAGATATTAGTAGATCAATGAAAACACGACAAAATAGGAAAGAATGGTGACATACCTCAAGGATCAGATCAAGATTCCAAGAAAGCTAAATAAATATATTCCTCTATCATGAAAAACACCATATTTAGACTTTCCTGACGTTAAAAAACTTATATCAACCCACAAGAGTTGTAGATATTAGAAAATGAGAACGATAGAAGGAGGAGTTTGCAGAAAATGGAAAAAAACCAAGAATATCGGCACATAGCATAATAATCGGGCTTGAAATCACCAAAGGAAGGCACTCGGTTGGCTCCAACTTGTGTTAGGATGGTTATGCAGCATTCTAGAGAGAGAAACCTAGAAATAAGTGAGTTTTGAATCCAAAAATAAATTATATAGAAAAAAACAAGTAAGCTCTAAGAGAATAGGATCAAGATTTGACCTCAGCCCATGGTTTGACCACGCGTTTTGGGCTAACCATATACGGATCATGTGACCTTAAATTTGGTCCCAAAACACCTTATAAAACCCCAAAACTCTCCCATCCTTCACATTTATCCTTATTATGGAATCAAATTTTTTTATAGAAACATCTTCCTCTTTGGAAACACCCCACTTTATGGAAACACCCCACTTTATGGAAACAACCCACTTTATGGAAAAACCATCATTATATAAACACAAAAATTTATGGAAACTATATATATTAAGGAAAAAATTTATTTTAAGGAAACTCTCTATTTTCAGGAAACTCTCTATTTTATGGGACATCTCTATTTAATGGAAACTCCATATTTTATGGAAACCCAATCAAAGACACATTTTTTTTAAAAATAAATGGAATGGGTTATGTACCTCATACCAGGGTACAAAAATTGAACTTTTCAAAAATCCATTTCCTGGAAAAATATCTAACATATCCACCATTTTTTCTATTTGGGTCAAAATCCACATTAAAAGTAAAAAATGTCTACTAGATTCCATTCTAAAAAAATTACAAGAGTGTCATTCCTCCTCCACTATAAAAGGCATCTTCAACTCCCATATCCTCACACCTCTCAAGAAACATTGGATAGAACATTATCTTCCCAAATATCTCGTGAAAATAACTACCCTAATCATATAAGCATTATCTTATGCATATTTCCAACCAACTAAGCCTTTTGGTACAAACCAAAAGATGTTACCCGATTAAGAGGTAACAACTTTCTTTAAACTCTGTAGTTTTATTTCCATTATCCAAAACATAAAACATATTATTATATTATTTTATAAAAAAACTGTCCTAAATATACTTTGATTTTTTTATTGTAAGTGTTCTACTTATAATTACCAACACTTCCATCTAATGGGAAACAATATTACCATTTCTGTGTATAGTGAACTTCTGCTTCAAAAAATGATGATTGTTTATTTTTCCTTAACCACCTCTCTTGGATGAAATTAATATGGAAAATCAATTTATATATGTTATATATGATATTTATTATGTCTTTATTCTTATTTAATTATTCTATAACACATAAATATATATATATATATATATATTTAATTTTGTGTAATTACGATAACATCGTTTGTGGAATTGTGGACTACCGCCCCTTGAAGGTGATGTGACTCGTTAACGCTATACATGGAACATATTAAGGTCTATTTTAAGGAAAAAAATTAAAATATATTATATATTTATTATACTTGATTTATAATATACATATTAATCATTTAATTTTCAATATTGTATTTTCAAAAATGAAATGGATGCAGCATTCATGCATATGTACGACTTACTATCTCCCTGAATGAGGCACATAATTTATTATTTCCAAATATTATAGGACATTATGAATTTTTATTTACTAAATATATAAAACAATTAAGTCATGGATTAAATTATTTATATGATGAAATTATGATCTAATTTGTAGGAATAACAAGTACCATGTCAAAACATGCTTGAGAAAACTAGTCAATTAACACCTAAAATAGTTAAAATAATGAAAGTGTGTTAAAAAATGGGTAATAAAATATTATAATAAGTAATTTTATGATATTATAAACATGATTATATTTCTATAATAAGGTATTAACGTATTTTAAACCACTATATAGGTGGATAATGACGACACCACAAAAGGAATGTTAAAGTAAGGGATTCTTCTCTTTCTTTTCTTTCCGTGAGGAATACACCATATACACCACTTACATCTTCTATGTAGTGTATATATTACCCATTTTTATATATTATATCATGAATCAATTTTCTTCATGTAATGAAAATATTTCCTTTAACGGAATTGGGATTTAAATATTTCATTTTGTATGAGACACTTTGAGATGTTTAAATATTATGTTACTCAAAAATGTTCTATATGATTATCATGGAAATATCGCTTACTTTTGGGATGATTAAAATTATATTGAGAACAATCACATTATTGTAATAATATTTCATTTTAAATTTCCATTAACATACATATAATCATATAATAGTTATTTTTATTTCTTAAATCGTATATCATTTTATATATGGTGTTCACTTTGATCGTTATTTGATTAAATGGGGAATTATTGATAAATTTGTATCTTCTAATCAATATGGATACATAGTGATAAAGAAAATTGTTTATTAAATTTATAGTTAATTCTTTTGATATGAAATAAATGTGTTGGGGACCAGGTAAGAAATCCATATGGGTTGGGGAACTGTTAATTCAAGCCCCGTGATGCATCAGTAGTAACATGATATGAATTATTTTTTCATATTAGAAAAGTTAATACATCTATTGGTAGAAAAGGTATCATGTTCCTGATGAAAATGAAATCCAATAATTATGAATTTACATTATTAATAATCTAGTTATTATTTATACATGGTATTTTTCATTGACATGTCTATGGATGCATTTCCTTTTCAGTTCGTTGAATCAATGGATTTGTTTTCAGTTTCTTACCTTTCCACATTGATATAGACTTCTATAGATATTTTTATGGTATGTGTTATTATATTTTTACCTTTCCATATTAATTTATTTAAATTGATTCATTATGTCTTCTGTTTTACATACCCTTACCGAGCATTTGAGATCACCCTGAATAGGTCTCGTTTCTCAAGATTATAAAGAAGAAACCTTTTAATAAACATAAAAGGATGTTTTTTATTTATTTTTATTATGTATCATGCTTTTATGTAATATTTCACATTTTATTATGGGAATAATATCTGTAATATTTTATTCAAAGACTGATTACATATCAGTCCTTCAGTATTTGATTCATTGTAATCATGCCAAATTAAAAATAATAATTCACAAACTCCAGGATTTTGGGGTTAGGGAATTATAGTTTCTATGAAATTAAGTATAGAAGCAACCATGAGAAATAGATTTAGAAAAAATATATTAGATATCAAAACCAGATGAATAATGGGGATATGTATTTTAGAACATCTTATAATTTTGGAAAGGTAATGGTTATGTGGGTATTACTAGCAATACATCCCAATTTTGATACATCATGTGGACATGGTTATAGAATAAATGTACCAAAGGTAATGAACATAAAATGTTCCTTAAGACTGAATCGAGGTGTCCTAGTACATGGAAATGGTCCTTAATATTCACTCAATTTAAAACTCCCCGGGATATGCTTACGATAATTCTCAATCCCTTTACATGCCATTATAAATGATTTAAATGTAAACATACCCTCAATGTAACAGAAGTTAAGATTTATGATGCATTTGTGTTGAGTGTTATACCATATTTTCAATTATACATCATGTTATGATTAAATCATGTACATTCCAATGTTTAAAAATGGGGAATTATAGAAGGAGTGATAACTTCACCCATTTTTGGGAACCAAAGAGTAAAAAGTATCATATATTTTATGGTCTTAAGCCAAAAAATCGAAGGGAAGTTATATACCATGTATTCTCTTCATGTGAGGAAATATAATCATGTGATAATGATATTGGAAAGTAATTCTCCAATCCATATTTCTTTTAAGGTATGCAAGAGATGAAGATGAAGGAAGATAAAAATTGAAATATAAGGAAAAAGGGAAAGAAGGATTTTACAACATGTGATAACTATGGAAAGAATCATATTGGTAAATTATTGAATTGAATGTGAGTTTTCTACAAGTATGGAAATAAAAGACACCATTATATTGATTTCAGGGGTAATAAAATGTATTTCAATGTACAATACCTCAACTATATGAAGATGGAAAATTATAAAAATCAATGTCTCAAGGAGTAAAAAACATATCCAAAATGATGCTATTGGATAATGATCAAGTTATGATCATTCCATAGTTGAAGAAAATGATTAATAATCCTATTTAAGAATTATTTCATTTGAATATTCTATTAGAAATGTACTGGTTATAAAAATTTCATAATATATAGGGATTTTACTTCATTACTTTTTCATTAAGTATTTGAGAACACATGCAGAATGGTACCAACAAAATTTATTCAGTATAAATATAATTTTTCTTAAAAACACATGTTTGAGGGAATGAAAATTCTCAATATGTTCCGAATGATGAGATAATGATGAAGAAAGTATTGATTGGGATAAGCGATGACTACCATAAAACTAAGTAATGGATTTTTGACAAGTGATAAGTTCTACCATTGATGGATTTTACAACAATTTTGTATTTAATAAATATATCCAATAACATGTGTCTTAAAAATAGTAAGGAAGAATTCAGGTTTCCAAAATGTTTTTATTTTGAATTGAGTTATTACCATATTTAAATAAAAGATATGATGTTGTTATTCATATGCTTGGAATGTGAAAATTTTGAGATGATTCATCTGGATTAATGGTTAATGATAAGATATTTTGAAATTCCAATGACCTCCCTTAGGTAGTATTAGATCATAATATTTTTGAAAAGGTAACTGTATAAGAAATGGTTATTCATTGGATAATATTTTAGAGGTTAATGTATTAGTTCACAATATGATCTATCTCATGGTAAGATATGAAGTAGAAATAGTTCAAGGTATAATAATAGGAAAATATTATGCTATATAAAAAGAGTTTCGTATAGATTTGTTGAATTCCTTAACTACATAAAAAGGGTTTTAAATAAAAATTATGTCATGTTATCATCATTTTTAATGATATAAATTACCATTATTCACACCCATGGGTTCTGATTTTGTGGTCAACAAATTTCTTCTAAACTTATTCTTTATCACTCTCCATATGAACAAGTATTTTATAATTTTCTTCCATATCACTATTTACATTTCCCACCCATGTTCATTTACTAGGTAACCTAGTTACATGATCGTTGTACTTTACTTTCTCACTAATTAAGAATATATGATATAAAAATATTTATGATGATAATCTTTCCAAATTAGTTTATTTTAAATACCTATATTATAGCTATGACATTTAAAATGATAAGATGAAATTTATTTATAATGGGGAGATTGTAACACCCCAAAATTAAAAACTAAGAACCTTATAATTATTAGTGTGTGGGACACACAACACTAAGAGAAAAAGATAATATTATTCCATGATAATTCAATAAATATATTTTCCATTTTAAATAGCTTTGATATGTTAAATATTGTGTAATACATGAAAAAACAATGTTATATTTCCTTACATGAATAGATGACCAAGTTTGATAGCTTCTGTTACACTTAAGACAATGTTTTAACAAAACAATAATGTATTAAAAAAATATTTTTATTGAGCATAATTAAACATATCCTAGACTTTAAATTGGGAGATATGAATATGATTAACTAACATATGAAAATATATGGTTTAAATAAATATAAAATGAATTAATTAGTTAGAAATTAATTAAAAATGGTTAAAGAGACCAATTTAATATAAAGGGACTATTATTACAGAAAACCAATTTATTTATCACATAAATTTTTATCCAAATAAAATAAATTAATTAAAATTTGTGAGTGATATTGATTAAATGTATATACTATATATCTAATCAAATATTTTCACAGTCATATAATATATTTTATTGACATAACATAAGAACAAACCCAATATTAGATATAAAATAATATATTTCTATTAATGTAGTTTTACCACCTTTTAGTAGAGAACATATTTTAAATACAAATTTTTAAACCTTAATAAATTATATAAGTCATAATAAAAATAATATTTGAAATAGAAACATTGAAATTAGGGTGGGTGAATTTTTGTTATTTTTCTATTAATATTCATTTTTAATGAGTAGTGAAAATGTGAATTTTAGTTTAAAATTATTTTTTCATATAATTAATTTATATAGTTAAATTATATTAATAATAGGTTTTAAATTCAAATAATACCATATTTTTTAAAAATAATCTAATTTTAATAATTGGAATCTATTTAATATTTAAATTAGCTATAAAACATAGCAAACATTTGGATGTTTTTATCTTAAAAACCCGTATTGTCATCTTCTATGTGAGAACAAATTTAAATCTATTTCTGCAACATCATTGATTGGAATTTTATAAAATGGATAAAATATTTGGAATAATAATTATAATTTATTATATCTAAAATTGTGAACTTAGTTTAGACCAAAAAAATAGTGAAAGTGATTAATGTAAATTATAACGATTAAGAGAAAAGTAAGCATAATAAAGGACTAAAAATTAAACTAATGACCTAAAATGAGCTTTAAATTTTTCAAAATTCCATTTTATTGACTTATATTGACTCTATACTCCCTTTTATTTTATTGGGTCCATTATTGGTTCCAATATCAATGTCAAACACTAGTACAAAATTTCTTTCTGAAAATATTACAAGAGTGTCACTCCTCCTCCATTATAAATAGGATTTATCTCATACCACTCCCTCAAACCACTAAATACACTTTAGATAAACCAATACCATCCTATATTGATCCTCAAAATCCTCCCCACCCCCATCCCAGAATCATCCCCTTGGTCATAAATCCATCCAATTATGCATTTTTATACAAACCAAAATAAGTTTCTTATTAAAAGGTAACATCTTTCCTTAAGATATTTAGAATTATTTCCATTATCCAACCACTATACTTTTATTATTATATTATTATATAACAAAAATAGTATAATAAGTATATAAGGATGTTTTTATGATAAGGTTTCTACCTAAAGTTACTCACACTTCCATATAAAGGATAAAGAACTTATTGTTTCGGTGTGCAGAGAATTACTGCCCCACAAAATGATGATTGTTCATTTTTCATTAACACCTCACATGGAGACCATTATAATGAAAATTATGTTTATATATGATATTTATGATATTTATTATGTATTTTAAATTTTATATACCTTTATAACACATACCACTATACATTCCATTTTTTAAATATGATAACCTCATTTGTTGAAGTGTTGACTACTACCCCTCAAAGCAATGTGGCTCGTTTAAATTATACCTGAAACAAATTAAATATGACTTTAATATACCTATGTACCATATATAAAATTGAAATGATACAGAAATAATAATATACATATGTATTTTTTTCTTCACGGTATTTTAAAGAGACAAATGAAATGAAAGTTTAATTCTTGCGTATATACGACCGACCATCCCCATGAACGGTGCACACCATTTTTTATCTCCAAATGTTGTTGAATATTATAAATAAATATGATATGAATATAAAAATATAATTATGTCATTGTTTACATTATACATATAAGGAAACCAAAATCTATTTAATATGAACAACATGTAATAAGTCAAAACATATTTGCGGAAACTTGGAAATTGACACCCGAAATAGTTAAAATAATGAATGAGTGTTAAAAAATAGGTAAGAAAATATTATAATATGTTAATATATGATATTACAACCATTAAAATTTTTATTTTTTACGTTATTAACATATTTTAAATGAATATACAAGAGTAAAAATACCACACAAAAAAAGTAAGGTTATGGTAAGGTATTATTGCCTTGGTTTTCTTTCCGGGAGGCATACACCATATAAACCACTTACTTATTATGTGTAGTGTATCTACTACACATTTTGAAAACATATATCATGAATAATGTTTTTTCAAGGTATGAAATACTTTAATTCATGTTAATTATGGTTCAAATGTTTCAAGTGGTATGCGCCACTTTGGAAATTTCAAAAGTTTATTTTCCTCAAAAATGTTCTTAATGATTATCTTTTAAATATAACTTTATTTTGGGGTTGTTTACATTATATTGGAAGAAATAAATTTATTGTAATAACGTTTCATTGTCAATAACCTTTAATATCCATATTCTTACATAATGGATATTATTATTTCTTATAGAAAAAATCAATTTGCATACGATGTCCACTTCGACAATTATTTGATTAACTAGGGAATTATAGATCGATTTGTATCTTCTAATCAATAAGGATACATTTTGATAAGGAAAATTATTAATAAATATATTAGGAATGATCTTTACATATAATAAAGGGGTTGGGGAATGTATATGGAAAGACTTATAGTTTGTGGACATGTTAATGAAATCCCCTTGATCCATCAAAAATCTCATGAGATGAATTAGTTGTCCAAATCAGAATAGATAAACTATATCTTGATGGTAAAGATATAATGTTCCTAAGAATCATGAAATTAGAAAATTAAGAATTTTCTTTTATTCATGACTGAGTTATTAATTATAGAAAATATTTTTCATCAAAATATCTATGGATGCATTTCATTTTCAATTCACTGATTTAATGGTATGGGTTTTAATGCTCTTACCTTTCTATATTAAAATTTCCTTATATAGTTATTTGAAAGGCATGTGTTATTATATTTAAACCTTGACATGTTAATTTATTTACAGTGATTCATTATTTATTCAACTTTACTAACCCTTACTGAGAACTTGAGCTCACCTATATTATGTTTCATTTCCCTAGGTTATGATGAAGAAATCATTGATTAAGCCTTCCAGGGTAGTGTTTGTTTATTTTTATTATGTACCATTTTTTATTTTCTATTTTCCATTGAATTATGGGTATCATATAAAAAATATATCTTTCCAAATCTACTTAACTAATTGCTCCATCAGGATTTGTTTCCTTATAATCATGCCAATGTATTCAAATAATGCATCTTCTCCAGGCTTCTGGGGATGGGACATTACAAATAATCTTCAAAAAGTGATATTAAAATTATTGAATTATATTCTAAAAATATAATTTCAATAATAATTTTATATTAAAATCCAGATTTTAATTTTATAAATACATTATATAATAATAAAATGTGATTCATAAAAAATATATTTTTTATAATAAGGAATATTAAAATAATATTACTTTCTGGTTTCATTATTTAATTCTCATAATATATCAATGTCTTTGTTGAATTATATTATTTTATCGTGATAAATTTTGTCACATTTGGTTTTAGATCCATGTGAATAGAGTTGTTCAACATGTTTTTATTTAACGTAACGTTCATTCAAAATATTAGGGTGTTACATTATCCCTCCACAATAAATTTCATCATTTTAATTTTAATTATCATTATCTAATGAATAATACTAAATGAATCTATAAGTAAATAGACACTTAAAATATAATTTTAGTGATATATAACACCCACTATCATGGGTATTATTAAAAACTCATATTTTTCATTCAATTGGCACATATATATTTTCTCCACCATTTGTTTCAATTATAACTCCTTGTCTTTTTATAAGTCTTACATGTTTCCTGGGAAATAAATCTCATTTCTTCATTTTCACGACCTTATTCCCTGCCACATACTAAAATGAAAATATTCATTATTATAACTAATAATATCATTGTAATTTATCATATTAATTTAAAAATGAATCATAAGATATATTCATTTTTGAATCCTTATTTTCATCATAAGATACTTTTTATTCCACTTTGATATGATTGGATCAACCTATAACTCCATTATTTTAGACTAGGTTTTCCATAGTCATATTCCTATTAGGATCACTAACACAACTAATAATATATATCATCATTAACATGTATAACCTATAAATAATAATTTTTCATAAAAAAATATAAATCCAATCAAATATTATCAATTGTTATGACAAATAAGGTGTTCTATTATTCCCACATGTTTTTCCCAAAATAAGATTGAGTTAATTATAAATAGATAATTTTCAGTGATATTACCCATAGGTTCATCTATGCTAGATCTAGTTTGTACTTGTTTTTATCCAGACATGGATATTATTTCTATGAAGACCCACAATCTATACTATTCTAATCTATTTAGATGTTTTAATATATTAGAGAATACATATGAATTTATCATTAATTTTTTCTTGTCATAATCCGGAAAGATATATAAAATAATCCCCAAAAGAACTTAACCCAACTCTTACACCGACTCAAGAACACCAGACCCACTTACCCAAATATGGTTTCTAAGACACATTCTTTAGACACTATATTTTTTATAAAGCGAGACAACTAAATTCAAACATACATACATTTTCATAATATAATCATTATATACCATAGATCGACCCATATTATCATAACATAATGTTTTAATGTCTTTGATGTTTATCTATAAATGAATTATATTTCACATAACTATGAATATTTCCATATAATTTCACTATACTAGAAGTCCTTATAGGAATTTCTTATGCTATAAAAATATTTATAACCTAGCAATTGAAAAAAATGAAAATATTGGGAAAAAATGCTCAATAAGGGAATAATATATCAGTGATTCATTAGGAGGTGAGATAATAAGAATATGAAAAAACTTGGAAAAAATTTGGATCAATAAGATTTATTTTTAATTAATGGTTTAAAGAAATGTAACATAATGTTCTCAACAATATAACTTTGAATAAGTGTCGGTAAACACAACTCAATACACATAAGAAATGGATCATAAAAAATAATATAACATTTAAATTTTGTGTACGAAGAAACAAAGGAATTAATAACCTAGTAGTGTTGGAATCACAAAATTATTCACTAAATATACTTGTCTTAGGATAACATCCCATTTTACCTTAGTTCATGAGATAATACCCCATATATCCTCTAGTTTTTTGGCTAAAAGCCCATGTATGATCTTGGGATTGTGCTGAAAAAACTTTTATGAACTTTGGATTGTTTTAAAAATTCATTCAACTGCTTGGTATTTTCCTAATGTAATGTGTAAAAATTTTATATCAAGAGACTTAAAACATTACCAAATATATTAGAGGGCTATAATAGACCTACCAATTACATAATGCTAATATTTTTGTATTTATGTGACTAGAAATTGAAAAAAATTCATCATTCCATCATATCATAATTAACCCATAAAAACAAAATGAGTTAAATACATATTTACTTAGAACATCATCATATACCATATAAGGAAATAAGGTTATGGTATCATCATTCCAAATACGTGTTGAATCTCAATGATCAATAATGTATAGTTACATCGTTTGAAAACTCTTTTATAAAACTATTATAAATTCATATGGAATATTAGAGTAAATACAAATTTATTTTTATATATTTTAGAAAATTATAAATTAATTAAAAAAAGGGAAAAATAATTATTTTTTAAATAAATTATAAATAATTAAGTTATGCTTCAAATAATAATTATTTTGATGATAGTAAAAGGTGGTCATGTTGTACAAATTAAAAAAAATCTCTTCCCACCTTTAAAAAGAATGTCAAAATAGATTGTACTAATAACATAAAAATGATTACTTTTAAAAAAAATTAATTAAATTATATGATATTTGAAAAATGATTTTAAAAAATCAGTGGTTCAAATAAAATAACATTCTAAAAATGGTATAAATAAATGGGATTTTGAAGAGAAATACTCTTGACCAGAAAAAGAACCACGGTTTACTTTTCTTATAATTTTTTTCAGTTGCATTTTTACCCTAAGGGGAATGAAATGAGATGAATACCCAAAAAAATGATGACATACCATAGTAGAAAAATATATATATTTTTAGAGTGTATATAATTTCAATAATGAAAATTTTAAAAAGAACAATCATAGTTAAAACTGGTATTCCAATATAATACTTTACCTTAGATTATGTTTTGGTTAGCCATGATCTAAACTTATATGTAATAAAAATAAATTTCTTAATGTGTATATTAATAAGCTTAATAATATATATAAATTTTAAATACAACATTATTAATCATTCTCCACACATTTATTAGTTATTAAAACTTTATTTTCATCATTTGTTGTTAATTTTTTTATTTTATATGGGAATCATATTGACAATATTCATCCATGATCTTTGGTATGAGGATCATAATTCACTTATTATTAGTATTACTATAATATATTTTCCATAAAATATTTTAACATTTTCAATATAATTCCTTGATGCTTTTAGTTATGATTATTTAAGATGAAATCAATGATGAGGTTATTTTAGGAAATTTAACGATATAAATAGATTCAATTTTAACGATGATTGATTTTTTTTCAATATTTCAAAAACAAATGGTTGACCTACGATACACATTAAAATCATATATATTCATAAAATTTATTATATACCCATCCTTGTAAGGTTGTGATGAAAACAAAAAATGTTTTCCATGGATTCAGTAGTCCACAAATTTACCTAGGCATCATTATTATTTTCTAATGAATGTGAGAGGATAAAGGTATGTAATTATTCATCTTTAGATAATATTAATTATACCATAAATATAATATTTATTTATTTTTTAAAATTTTATAATCATATACTTTTGGTTGTGAGGAAAAATAAAATATGTTGTTCTTAGAGGTGGTAGTCCACAAGTGTGCATGAGTGAAATTTTCTTTTTTCTTTTTGAATAGTTTTGGGGAGTCCATAAAATTATTATTTCATAAAATAAAAAAATATAATAATTTTGATTCTTGTGTAATTATTCTATCATTATTATAATATATTTATGTTTATAAGAAGAAGAAATAATGTAATTGAAATGAAAAATGATTGGTTAAAGGTTTTCATATTAATCCTCAGGAAAATTACCTAAGCCTTATAAGACTTGTATTTTTGTGATACCATTTCATATAAAATAATAGAGAGATAAATGGGGAGTGATTTTTTATTTTTTATTAGAAAAATTGTTTTTGGATGAGTATAACTCAGTTGATGATGTGTTTTTTATATGTGAGAGGTGTGGAACTTTTTTAAATACCCATAACATTACCTTTAAATCATGTCACTTTCATTGGATCATGTCTCCCAAAGATAATAATAAAGGATAGTGGATTAGTTTTGGTCATGAAACATCTCAAAAACACATTTAATGGATATTTTTTGGATTATTTGTGGACCGATCTACATAATTTTACTTTTTAACATAATTTACTTCTTATCTAGGTAACTCATTTTTAAACAATGGTAAAATATTTTTATGACTTAAAAAAATATAATTATTAAATAAATTTTGAATTATGATCAAAACATGTTTTCCATTTTATATTATTAAATTAATAACATATAAAATAATTATTTTGAAAATTATAAATGTATTATGCATTAAAAATTGTAGAAAAAATATATCTCAGGTTCCATAATGTGAAACACTAGATTTATAAATTAAAAATAATATTTTTAAATGTATAATTTTACTTATTAAATACCACTTTGGTCAATAAAATGTTTTCTACGGTTTTAATGTCTCATTTATTTCATGATAATATCATTTAAGTTAAGCTATTTGTAAAAGGAGTATTTCTTACTATTAACCTCAAAATTAATTATTCTTGGACAATCCCAAATGTTTTATCTCATAAAATTTTAATATTAATAGCCCTAAATTAGGTTAATTTATTAAAATTGAAATTAAAAATTTAATAAATTTATCTTTTTAATTTAAATATAAAATATAATGAAAAAATATTTTTATTTGAAAATGAAATTGTTTATTAAATATTAAATGTTCTTGTTCACATTTACTATAAATTACTAATTAAAACAGTATTGTTAAATTATTAATATAAAAAATAGGATTTATCAACATTAATAAATTTTTTGTTTATCTTCTTAAAATAAAACTACATAGCACATAAAATACAATTTTCAGTAAACTACATTTTATGCATGAAATGATTATTTTTTATACTTATAGGTGAATGCTACTTTATTACATTACAAATATTATTTGTAAATTTCATTAAAAATATTCTTTAGTGAATTTTAATCAAAAATAACCAACAATTAGAAAATTATATCTTCAAAAGATATCACTCTTATATTATATATACTTCAACAAATAACATTAAATTTAATTTTTTATAATCTTAAAATTTAATTAAACTAACTCCATTGATATTAAATTCATTAAACTTTTTTATAAATACATCATAAAATAATAAAATATTATTCATAAATATGTATATATTTTACTATAAATTATCATAATTAAATATTATTTGTGTGTTTAATTATTTCATTATCAACATTTTTTATTGTTTTCCTTACATTATAATATTTTATCTCAATAAAATTTATTATAGTATGTTTTTGTTCAATGTTTCGTGTAAAATAATCTATAAAAAAGTATTTATTTGAAACCAACATTCCTTCAAAATCATAAGGTTTTACAAGTTATATGAAAATTATTGGTTTAATAGCACGATTATATAAGGGGAAAAAGAAAAAAAATTAATGGGATTTAGACAAGGAGACTTTATCCAATAGAAATTCTCGGGTGAGAAAGATCTTCAAATTCCTTAAATTTATACCAATATTTCAAAGTTAGTGTTGATTTTTGGAATAATAATTTTACATGGTTGAGGAGTCATATGAAATATAAATGTGATACTCAACTCAATATAGGATTCATATATAAAAACCACATGACACACATTGTAATTTTGATCATTTATAAATAATTATGTAAAAAAATTAATTTTTTCATTACATAACGCAATAATATATATAATTGATTGGTATACATGGTACAAGGTGAAACAGTTATATTATTCAATGAAAAAATATTACTTTACCCAAAGAAGTCTTACTCAATGAATTAAAATTTTTATACTCCATCCAATTTCTAAAAATAGAGTATAATTGATAAAAATATATATGACTAATAGGGAATAATTGGTGAATGAAAAAATAATATATTATTGAATATGTATATAGGATGAAAATATATGAGATTAAGTGAAAAAGATATATATTGTGTTATTATTTATAGGGAATTTTTATTGTATATTTTTACAAAGATGTATTCCTATTGTAGTATAAGAGGGGAGGGGTAATGGGTGAATTAAAATTTATAAAAACTAATGTAATGTAGACATAAATGTAAACCCCATAGTATTTTTATAGTTATTATAACAAAAAATTCATAATCCCTCATGTTTCACCTATAAATTTTCTATAGGTGATGATTACACTAAGAAATTATGACAATTAATGTGGAGTCATAATGAATTAACATATTACCTTAATTAATGTATACAAAAGTCCTCATTGTGTGGGTTATTATTGAAGAAATAATTTTACTAATAATTTTTCTAGAGGTATATAAAATTATGTAAAAATTATTATGTGAAGAAAAAGAATAAAAATGTAAAATGTCAAAAATATTATACATAATAAAAAGGAATTAAAATTAATAAACTATCATTAAATAGTAGAACTTGTAGATATATCAAAATTTTAGTATGATAAAAAAATTTATTATAATCAACTATATGATTATGAAAAAAAAAGAATGATAATTTTACATCTCCTTCACCTTCCATTTGTAAGCATATCATTGGCACTTGGTTTCTTTATTTATTTTCAAAACATATAATTTTCCAATAGAAAATAATTTTTGAAGAACACAGATTGAATAATTTTATTTTCCCATATATATTTTAATTCATCTTAAATTACTTTATCCATGATCAATAATGTGATGAATACCTAATTTTATTTTTAGATAAAACACCTTAGGGTAATAGATGAGATCACTTATTATATTTGTACAAAATGTGACATTATCTCATCAAAATAATCTGTTTTGAGTTATAATAATGTATTAAAATTATATCAAACACTAAATTATATATATATATATAAAGAATTAATGATTTAATATATTATATTAATAAATGATAACATAACATTAACTTGAAAAAAATATCTTATGCTACTTCCCAGTAATTCACTACACACAGAACATTTTAGAGCTAGAATATAAATAATGTGTTAAAACGCAATCAAATTCAATGTTAACAAAGTCATATAGAATTATTGTTTTCTAATTTTCATTTGATCAGAATAAAATATTAGGTTCCTGGAAATTTGTTTCCTAGAAAACAAAATAACAAATTACATTTCAACACAATGACTGATTCTCTAACACCATATTATTATGGTAATCAAATTAGTGAAATAATTGGAAAATTAATATACAATAACAATTTGTCTTATTCATTGATTACATCCCAAAAAAGTTTTTTATTTTTATTAATCCACATTTATTAGTGGTCAAAATAGAACCTGAATTAAAAAAATCTATAAAGGACACTTTAATATGACAAACACAAGTTCAAAATGCATGAGATAAATAAAAATAGATATTCTAAAAATAATCAAGGTAAACTCCCCAAGACCCATGATTCATTGATTCCTAACACAGACAATCACCTAGAAAATGGGATTTGATCCTTTCAAGCGTTTAATTTAAGTAGTTTCAATGAATACGAATTAATTCCTGATTAAAATTCAACATCACTAATCAGCACTTTTTCAAAGAACCGAGACTACTAGAATAATTGATCACCATATAGATCATGAAAAACAACCATGATTGAGAAATAACAACAAAATAAATCAATTCCTTTTAAGAAAAAAATTCATAAAAAAAATAAAACCTTCCAAAAAAACACCAATGAAATTATATAGCGAATATTATATTTAATTATATAATTCACTAGAAACTAAAAATAAGAAATAATAACAAAAAAAATAACAAGAATAGGGTAATCACACCTAACAGAATATATATCAGTTTCCATCACCATCATTATCCCAATTCACCATAAACAAAAATTCCATCAACCAATATTGAGGCATTCTCATAGGGTTAATATTAATTATGAAAATGATGAGAAGTCTAAAATAAACAAGAATGCCATAATGATTCTAGAAATTTGGTAAATATAATGGCTTATTCTCCAAAAATAATCCTCCATCAAATTATACACCATAGATTAAATAATATTCAACAATAGATGTTTCAATCAAGGTGTGACTAAAATGAAGAGTATATAATGATGTCAGCTGGACACATAATAAAAAAATACATAACTATAGAACAAATGAACTTTACAAGACATCAAAAAAGAGAGGGAATAAAACTACCCTAATGATAGAGAGATATGATGAGAAAATATATATGGATATGTTAGAGGGATATTATCTAATTAATGGGAATAATAAGATTGAAATATGGACATAAGAGATATCGTAATTTAGAAAAAAGGATTCCTCAAATAACATGATAAAAAAGTGTAATAAGGAAAAAAGTAATCCCATATAATTATCCTAAAAATATCTTAGAAATAGAAGAAACTCCCAAGGAATCCATTAATAAAATAACTAATCTGATAATTAAACTATCCCAAAACAAAAAAAAATCATCCACATCTGTTGTAGTTCTATCATATTTTCTGGAGATACTTATTACCTCCCATTATAATACCACTACCTCAGGCCAAAAAACTCTTGTCATCCCAATTCATTATCAATGAATCATATTTTCTGATAAAACATTTTGTATACATAACAAACTATCACTCTGTCATGCACTCATCTTTTAATGATATAAAAAATACCAAATAATAATAATAAGTGAAGGTGTATATAAATGTCACAAATATGTATCACAACATTCATGAAATATTATTTTTCATAATGTTCCAAATGATCCATTTAAAACAAACTCGGGATCCCAATAAAAATCACAAATTATAAAAAATAACTTCAAACAACTCATGAAACCAAATTATTAAAATATATCTTTGAAATTCAAATTAATGTCATCATTTCCTTCAAAAAAACATTTTATATAACCAATACCATTAAAATTATTTAAATGTAGACTCACTTACATTATTTTGACCATTTTTAATAAATGAAACTCATTTAAAAAACTAGAAAATATTTTATTTTTAAGGATTATTTATAGAACAATCATAATATATTCAAATGGTTTCTACCACCATTTTAAAACATTTAAACTACATTGAATTTTATCTTATGAAATTTTATAGAAACTTGGACTTGAATCCAACTCTATTAAACAGGTTAAATGCTTTTGGAAATTAATATCTATCACCCACAAGATTAAAAATAATTACAACATGAATAATGAATAATTTTAAAATAATCAAGAATCTAAAACAATAGAATACCTATAAATTACATGAAAACAACTATCTCATTCAAGAGTTAATTAACTACAATGCATCACCTTTTGTGGTGAATTCTTCATAATGAAATTAAGTGCCCCCTACAATCCCTATATGAACAATATCCCCTGATAATGTCCACTCCCTACCCTAAAATAATCTAAAGTGACACATAGGGTTGGTTAGAGGGATTAAAATAAAATAATTCGGAATAATATAAGATATGAAGGGTTTTAGAGGGACATAGAAAGGATGACTCCGAATTAAATCAATGTAGCAGACAAAAAAATGAGAAGAGGAGGGAGGGGAGAGAGTCCCCCATTTTCACCTTGTTTGTCCGAATGAGTAGGAGAAGAGAGTGGAAAAGAGGGTTAAAATAATGAACGGTAAATGTTTAAATTACAATTATTATTTAATATGACCATTATCCATTGTTCTTCTACATCGTTTTCCCCTCAATGCAATAACAATCTGGTCTGCAACAGTGCCGACCTTTGGGTGATGTTTTCTATTTCGGTCCTTTGCAGTCGTTTCTACTTTGATGTGTTCGTTTTTGTGAGTCGATGTTGGATTTGATGAGTTCGTTGATTTTGGACTGCAATTCACTTTGGTTTTGGTGGACTTGGTTCGGCTTGTAATCTGTAATAGGTTTTTTGGATGAATCTTTGAATCTGCTACGACGACGCCTGAGGGGTTCTCGCCAAGGATGAACATTGAAGGCTTGAAGGTGAAAATGAAGGGTTCGATGGCAGCTACGCTGCTCGAGGACATGTGAGCAGCTTGTTTGTTGGTGCGCGGACAGGGGTATGACTCGATGGAAGGTGCACGTTCAGGGAATCTGTCTCGTTGTTTCTTTTGTTTTGGAAATTTGATTTTGAATTTGAACTGGTATGAAGTTGGGGTTGCAGTTGAATTTTCGGTGTGTATTTTTTGGTGTGTTCATGCATTGTTTTGGTTTTCGAAATGGTGTAATTAGGGTGTTGTGTTGTGGGGTTGTGGATGCGGTGAAGTCATGTAATTGGTACTGACAACCCTAGAACCAACCTTTAAAAATTGGGAAAAAAATGATATGCAGGTATTTGTTCATAATATTTTTGTTACTACTCATATTCCCCAAATGACCAACATGGTTTCTGCTTAGAATAAAACTATTTATACCAATCCATGCACTACCCATACAGAAAAACCATGTATAGAAAAATATGTACCAAAAACAATGATTCATACAGGTAATGATATGGTCTTACTTGAATAAAGAATGAAAACCTGCATAGAAAGAAAATTTTATATTTTATATTCGTTGTGAAAAAATTCTTAGATACAAATAATGACCATAAAAATATAAAATATTATAAATTAAGTTCTACAATGACATGGAAGGATCCCAAATTATCCCCACCATAACACTTTTTACACCCCAAAAGTCATAGGTCAATACTGGGGTCAATTAGAACACTTTATTTGAAAGTATAAAATGAATTCCTATTGGTTATCCCAAATAAATAAAGAACACAAAATAAAATGAACCCTTAATCCAAAGGGAAATCCTCTATAGAGAATATGAATTCATAAAATATACATGAAAATTAAAACATGATCCAATCCATCCTTAATTAAAGATATATTTTTTAGAGATAATTATCTAGCATAGATATTACCACCAATAAGAAATGATGTAAAATGGTTGAACAACTAGAAACTTTTTTTAATGTGAAATGACATCTCCAAACAACCACATTCTTTATATATAAAAAATGGAATCAAAAAATTCAAAAACCACTACCTACCATGAGAAAATAGACCCAAATCCACAATGAATGAACCAAACCAAGAAATATCATAAATAAATATAAATCCATATCATCAAATCCATGGTATCCCAAAACCATGGAGCACACAAACTGAATAAATGACTTTCTAATAAATAACTCTATGTTAACACTATAGTCCCAATATACATAACTAGGTACATAAGTCCAAATCCATAAAATAATATTCCTTCGGTGATTTTGATGTGAAACTGATCTCAACAACACCCTTTTTCCAACTTGAATTAAATCAACACTTACAATCATCCATGCATAGACCTTATGTTTCCCCATGTCTAAGACAACATCTGAAGCTCACATTAAGTACTCTCTACAAGACAGTATGAAAAAATTACCATATAATTTACAATGAACAAAGAGGTTTAATAGTCCTTTAAAACCCACTTCTCATAAAGGGAAAAGAGGAAGATAATAAAGGAAAATAACAGGAAAGAATTCACATAAACCAAAAAGACTCCAATGTCCTCAAGAATAAATAAAAAACTAGTTTTTCAAAAAAAAAATATAGAAAAAACTAATCTCCCAAAGCATTCATCTAATGATGAACACTCCATAAATTTCAAACATAAATAATATCAATCAAAAAAATATCTAAAACTTGATCCCACATATGAGTCTCCCAATAAACCAACAATCATCAGTATGAAAATACAAACATGGATGGTGACCTATTCTACCAGATATATCGAGCCCCATGAAAATCCACAAATTTTCATACCTCACATTAGCCTAATAATGTCCTCATAAATGGAATTAAAATATATGAAAATCCATTTTGGGAAGCAGATGCGCTAAAACAGTGATGAGAAAGAACCCCATAGGACATGAACTCTATATTTGTGGAATAATATTCTTGGAGACTTATAATAAATAACAAGAAACATGAAATTAAATAGGTCATGCCTATTAAATTATTCCATTCATCAAAAGAAGAGTAATTCTTCCTAACTTTTCTATTTTATAACCACATATCCCCAATTAAGTGGAAACACAAACTAAAACAAAGGGACAAATCACATACAATAAAACAACCAAATAGGAAAATTATTTTAAAACCAATTCAATTAAATTTCATTTTTATTTCAAAAAAAATTATATTTTAAATCAAAATTAAATAACCCATTGATGGATAAAAAAATCTCTAAAAACATTTAGGAAAAACATTAGATTCTATTTAAATAAAAATCCCACCTTTTTTAATTCAATTTATTTTGAAAGAAACCATACACATAGAAAATATAATATAAAAATCATTTCCATTTTAAAATCATTTCAGACTAGTTTGTAAAAAAAACCACAACATTTTACATATAACATTTCATAATTTTAATCATAATTATACATCAGAGTACAATCCAAGGATCATTAAGTCTACTATCTTGGAACACTAGGTACATAAAACACAAAAAATGTGGCTAGAAAATTTCTTTATTTAATCTTCATATAAAGCTCCTAACTTTCTTTGATCCCTTACAACTGCATAGGGTACCCTGGGGAACCCATGGACAAAAGGATGATCTAAAAATCTCATTAAGGGATGGAAGATAAGGATACATATTAAGAACACGAGTTAGGTGGCGTGAAAAAATGATAACAAAGAATGAAACATATGAAATCATATCACATGGGCATGGGATCATATAAACATAGAATCACACAAATGTGGCAGAATCATAAGAAATTTCTTTAGTAAGGGTCAAGGAAAACCGCCAATCCCATTTCCCATTTTAGTACTGGTCAAGGCCAACCGCCAATCCCGTTTCACATCACATATCATGAATCATAACTTTACCCAATGCATTGGAGCACTATCTGGGTTCACCCATCTCAAAATTTTCATTAATTTTCTTGCCACATAAATATTCTTTCCACACAAATAATCATACATAATAAATCATTCTTATACATAAGGATACCCATGGAATGAATTGGGTACCACAGTCATGACATAAAACATAACCAGTGAGTGTATCATGAAAGTGTCCATAAAAGAAAGGAATTAGAAAATTCATGGATGTTCATAAGAGAGTATAGAAATATAACCTGGTAGGTGTTGACAAATATAAAGGACAACATATCATAAATGTTTTTGAGAACCATTAGCATTAAAACATTTTTGAGCGGTTTTAAGGAAAATACTATAGAGCATATAAAATAGTAAAGAGGAATTTTTTTATATAAAACCATAATTTAACCATAAAGGTTTTAATAATAAAAATATTGATTTTACAAAGACAATGGTGTCTTTAAACAAAGGATAGAGTGCACTTGAAATTGGGTAAAAGTTTAGGAAGTTCCTTTGAAACGAGTGTGCTTATTGGGAAGTATCGAGGAGGGATTCACTTAAAAAATATATATCCACAAAAGAGAATGATAGATGGATCTTGGAACATGATTTTGGAGCATATAAACAGAATGTATACGTTTTACATAAATATAAAATACCACAACATTTTGGTAAAATGGAAGATATAACAACCCGAAGGAATAAAGGAAGTTCAGGTATAATTCATTACGGTTTATCAGCATGGTATTAGGCGTAACTAAGAGGGCTTGATAAGAGAAAGAAAGGGTTTATCATCACATATAAAACATTAGGTAAGTATGGAGGAGGTGATAAAACATACCCCATAACATGGTATTACACAAAAAAGGAATATCATAGAGAACAATCATGATTAAGAGTGAAAAGGCGGGGATCACTTACATTAAATTCGTTGGTGTTATCCACTTGTTTTTAAAGACCTGAATCAAAAAATTATGATTAATAATTAATTAGTCCAGAACCTATTCTATATTTAATTTATTTATTACAACCCTTTTTAATTCATTCAAGGATTTCTTGATTAGTTATATTGTTCAATTTTATTGTTCGGTCTCGTTTGTTTACATGGTTTTAAATGATAGGTTCCCTTATATTCAGGTTTAAATACACCTAAATGATGGAAGTGGTTGTCCAGAAATGAATTTATATGATATTAGCCAGAATCCATGATATTATATGTTTTTCAATTTAATTGTTTTCTTATATTGAAGTCGAACTATTATATAAAACCATAGTGGCAGCTGTTTTTGTTAATTGGGGGGTTTGATTACAAAGAAGATGTATTGATTTATAACTTAATAAAATTTGTACAAAAAGATTAAATAATCAAAATAGGATATATTAAATAAATATAATCGTGTTCAACCATAGGAAAAATGGTTTCATGACCAGATTTAATGACGATAATAGAAATTGATAAACTATTGTCCTTGAATGTGCTAAATTGGCACATCTCAAACGGTGCCTTCATTTCTTTCAAACAAAAGGCAAGGAAAGGGGAAAAGATAAGGAATTATCACATTAGCATAATATCATTTCAGTAAATTTATTCTACTGGAGTTATCATATCATTTAGCTGAAGGACGGTGAGTAAAGAAACAAAAAATAAAAGAACTTAAAAGAAATAAAGGAATTTGAAAGAGGAATTTACCTCTTGAGACATCCTCCTTTGAGAACCTCTTAAGGGGAGAGGTTTTGGTAATTTTAAGAGGCTAGGAGATTTGAACGTGGGGGTGGATTTTTGGAAGTATTTGGGCAGAATATTGGCAATCCACAAGGGTTGAGAGGAGTGAAGAGAAGAGGGAGTGAAGGGGGGTTTTATAGTGGAGGAAGGAAGGGATTTCTCAATTTAAAATTCATTAATTTATGAATTTCTCACAATGCAAGGAATATGGAGTCTTCCATGATCAATAATATTAAATGGGTCATTTGAATTTGAAACAAGGTTGTGACATCATCCACGATGCTAGGAATTGTCTATTTAGCTTATAATGTATAAATACGGTAAATTATCGAATTTTACTATTCATAAAAAATTCAAGTAGTTTAGAAAAATCTTAAAAATTTACCCTAAATGTTTATCAACATGTAGAATTCGAAAATGATATCCATTTTTCAGATATAATTTTCTAAATATTATTAATTTAATATTTAATTAAAATCTTAATTTATTATTAAAAACTAGGTTTAGAACAATCATTTACTTATTCTAAAGTATATGTATATCATAATTTCAACTTGAATTTATTTTTTATTATCATAGGTATGGATACTATTCATTAGGTTATGTATCTATTTATAAGGGTTGGATACTATTCACGAAAAATATATTTTTTTCTTATCGGACTCCAAATAACTTACTAATCACAACCGTGTATGTTAGATTTTTTAAATTGCAAACACAAAAGTGACAGACTTATTTTCAAAGGTCACTTAGCACTTAGTAATTCATTATGTTGTGTTCTCATGTGATTTTTATGACATATTTATAAGAGAGGAATTACCATTTATAAAGCATTTGGTCGTTACATTCTTCCCCCCTTATGAAATGTCGCCCTCAATATTTTGTTTTACATTCTAAGACAAAAAAAGGTGTGGGTACTTTTCCTCCATTGCTTCCTCCAGTTCCCATGATGCCTCTTAGTACTTCTGGTTTCACAATATTACCATGACTAGATGTGTAATATTGTTTCATATAACATTTTCTCTATAATCCAATATCTTCATCGGATTCTCCTTATAAGAGAGATCATCCTCCAACTGTACCACCTCTGAAGAGAGTACATTTGAAGGATCTGGTATGTACATACTTAAGAGGGATACATGAAAGACATCATGTACTTTCGACAGGGTAGGTGGAAGAGCCAGTCGATATGATACATCTCCGACTCGATCAAGGATCTCGAAGGGGCATATGTACCTGGGATATAACATACCATTATTTCTAAACCTCATGACCTTCTTCCACGGAGATATGTATAGAAATATCATGTCTCCAAATTTGAACTCAATGTCTCGTCGATAGTTATATGCATAACTCTTCTGTTGAATCTGTGCTACTGAATGGTTTTCACCTTCTCCACCATTTCTTCGACCATTTCAGGTCCTAGCATCTTACGATCACTGACTTCATCCCTACATTCCAGTGTTCTGCACAACTTCCCATAAAGAGCTTCATATGGTGCCATTTAGATGCGCGAGTGGTAACTATGGTTGTAGGAGAATTCAACCAGTGGAAGATGTTGGTCCCATCCCCCTTTGACATCCATAAAACATGCTCTCAACATGTCTTCTAGTTTTTGAATAGTTCGCTCAGATTGGCCACAATTATGAGGAAGGTAGACCGTACTGAAGTTTAGTTTAGTGCTTAGAGCATGTTGGATAAATTTCCATAACTTCAAGGGGAATCTTGGATCATGATCGGATACAATTGATAGTGGTACACTAGGAAACCATACCACTTCTCTGATGTAATCCCGTGCAAGTTTTTCCAATGAGAAGTCCTCTAGAACCGTGATAAAGTGATATGTATTTATAAGGTGATCCACAATGATCCATATAGCATTGTTTCCTCTAGATGTCCTTGGATGTCCAATGTCAAATTCCATGGTAATGTTCTCCCACTTCCATGCAGGTATGGGTAGTGGTTGCATCATCCCCTTAGACATTTTCCTCTTAACCTTCACTTGCTGACATATGAGGAACTTTGATGTATATTTAGAAATCTCCCCTTTCATATTGTTCCACAAAATTTTTTCTCAGAGATATTGATACATCTTTGTCTTCTCTATGTGGATAGAGAAGGTCGAGTTGTGTGAATCATTCAATAACTCCTTCTTTATCTCTGGATCAGTTGGTACACATAATCGTGTCCCAAATCTTACAATTCTTCCTCATCCTTTTTGAAATTGTAGGATTTACCATTATGATTACTTCCACCCTTTTTTGAATTTCCACATAGTTTCTTTGAGCATCCATTATTTTTTCCAAGAGGTATGGTTGAGAAATCATATGAAAAAGGATTGATGATATTCCTACCTCAATGATTCCCAAGTCCATCCTTTTCCAATCTAAGAAGATAAGATCCTTTTCAATTCCCATCAATGATAAAGATGCAGGGTCCTTTCTACTAAGAGAATATGCTACCTTGTTTGCCTTTACGAGATAGTAGTGGATTGAGTAGTTATAATCCTTGATGATCACTATCCATCTTCACTGGAACATATTAATCTCTTTCTATGTGAATATATATTTGAGACTCTTGTGGTCAGTATATATATATCACATTTCTCCCCATAGAGGTAATTCCACTAGATTTTCAAAACAAAGATCATAACTGCCAACTCTAGATCATGCGTGGGATAGTTTTTCTCATGGATTTTCTGCTGCCTTAAAGCATATTCTACCACATTATCATTTTTCAATAGTGCATAGCCTAATACCTTCTTAGAAGTGTCACTAAAAACCACAAAGAGTTCTCCACTTGAAGAGAGTGTGAGTACTAGTGCTTGATAAGCCTCTTTTTCAACTGCTCAAAACAATCTTCACATTCTAGTGTCCAAACAAAAATTACCCAATTCTGTGTCAGCTTGTTCATTGGGTTTTAAAATCACGAAATGTTATTCATGAGTCCTCAATAATACCCATCTAGACCAAAAATGACGCGGATCTCCATTACAGAATTTGGCCTGGGCCACTCTTCAATTGCCTTTGTCTTGGAAGGGTCCATAGATATCCCCTGGCTGGTGATGACATGCCCCAAAAATGATACTTCCTCCATCTAGAACTCACATTTACTATACTTTGCATATAAATTATCCCTTTGAAAAGCCTTTAATATAGCTTTCAAATGCTTTTCATGTTTCTACTTACTCTTGGAGTATATCAGAATATGATCAATAAAGACTATCAAAAATTTGTCAATGTAATCTCTATAGACTCAATTAATTATATCCATGAAAATTACTGGAGAATTAGTGAGTCCTAATGTAATCACTATGAACTCATAGTGTCCATACCTCATTCGAAAGGTAGTATTGGGAATATATTTCTTCCTCACCTTTAGTTTGTGATATCATGACAGAAGGCCCACCTTAGAGAAATAACTGGCCCAACGAAGCTGATCAAACAAGTCATCAATCCATGGTAGGGTGTACTTGTTCTTTATTTTGATTTTTTTGAGTTCACGATAATTAATGGAGATGTGCATTGATCAATACTTCTTCTCGATGAAGAGGACTGGTGCAACCCTTGGTGAAGCACTCAGACAAATAAACCCCTTCACCATATTCTCTTATAACTTCTTCTTCACCTCTTCCAGCTCTATGATGGCCATTCTGTAAGGTGTCTTTGAGATAGGTAGAGATCCAGTGATAAGTTAAATTGAGAACTCAACCTCTCAGTCAGGAGAATGACCAGACAACTCTTTAGGGAATACATCAGTGTAATCCCTCACGATGGCCATATCTTAAAGCATGATTCTCTCTTTATCTCAATAATTTGAACTATATATGCTTGCTCATAAGGAAAAAATATCATCATTTGAGACAAATATTCTAAAGGAGATTCATCATCTTCTTTAAAATTTTAATGAATCAGAGGATGCTTTGGGATGTGAAGAGTGATCTCCCTTTGCCGATAGTTGATGTTGGATTTGAATAAAGATAGCCAATCCATGCCCAAGATAGTGTCAAACCCCACTAAAAGAAGTATGAATAGGTTTCCAAGGATGTTCAGTCCACAAACATTAACTGGGGAGGAGTTATAAACCATGGAAACAATAATTACTCCATTTTCTATTCTCACAGATTAATTTTCTTACAAATTTTTAGGTGGTGTTAGAATAGTTCTACTAAACATGAAAGATATGAAAGAATTCATATTACTAGAATCATTTACTACGTTATCTATACTTGAATGAATAACTAGAATACATGTCACCACATATTTGTACGGATCCACCTCAGTAGTAATAATAACATAAGCACTTCCTTGTTGCATTGGAGGATGTTATTGATTGCCTCTGACAACCCTCAGATTAAGGAAATTGATCGCATAATTCTCATGCTCCTTATAGTTGTAACACTACACTACGGGCTGAGTATTGACTTGAACCTTCCATTATTCTTTTTTCATTAGTGGGATTCGTCATATCTCGGCGGTAGTTCTTGGTCCGATAACCAAACATTCCACATTTGAAACAATTATTGGTTCCCTTCTGATAGTTAAACATGGGAGGCCTTTTCTGCATGAAGGATTGTATGACAACTTGCTCATTCCTTATATGATGAGGGAATTCCACCCGATTCTAGTTATTATTCATAACTCCAGACAGCTGGGCAAGTATTGCCATGATGTTTTGAACACCCTCCCCCGTCATATGAAGCACATCATTAGGTAAATATTCACATTTCTGATCACATTGTTTGTTGGAATGTGTTATTCTATTTCCCTTCATTCACTAAGAAAAATAAAATATAATTAGAGGTCTTGAATACTTAGCTGTTGAGAATAAAAAGAAAAATGGAACCTTAAAAGATAAACTTATAAAGAAGAAGTATATTCAAACATGTGATTCCATATGATTAAACCTAGGTTATCCTCTATCAATTTCATGACTTGTATTAATATGGGATTTTTTGGGCCTTAATAATGGTTTATACTAAGATCATTAATCTACCAAAGCATATCTCGTTGGAGTGTCATAACTTTGAGTGAAAAAAGGACCGTTGTCATGTACCAGGATACCCAGAGTCAAGCTAGAAACACCCTGTCGTAGTTTTCACTCCTAAGTACATCTGTGCCAAAGCTTCCTCTACCAGCTCGTATCTAGAAAAAGATTTATTTTCTCAATAAACCACTTACTCAATAATCACCAAAAGTTTGTACTATTTTCTTATATATAGTATCATCCTTAAGGTTCTCACCAAGGGGATCTCTTCCAAATCTCCAATAATAACAAGACCATCCTAGGATACAAACTATAGTGACCCTAGCCTTTTACATATAAAATTTTATTATTTTAAGAATAATTATACATCCGAGTACAATCCAGGGATCGTTAAGTCTAGTGTCTTGGAAGACTAGGTACAAAAAAATGTAAAACAAGGGGCTAAAAACAATATTTATTTAATATCCATAATTTTCTCATAACTTCCTTTGAATCCTTACATCTGCATAGGGTACCCTAGGGAACACATGAACAAAGTTATGAGCTAAAAATCCAAATAAGGGAAGGAGCATAAGGATACATCTTAAGCACAAGAGTTAGGAGGCATGGAATAATGATAACAAAGAATGGAACATATGAAATCATATCATATAAGCATGTGATCATATAAACAAGGAATCATATAAATATGGCAGAATAATAAGACATTTCATTAGTACGGGTCAAGCCTAACCACTAATCTTGTTTCCCATTTTAGTATGGGTCAAGGCTAACCGCAAATCCCATTTCACATTTCATATCCTGAGACTTTACATTACCCAATGAATTGGAGCACTATCTAGGTGTACCCATCTCAAAATTTTCATGAATATTATTTCCACATAAATATTCATTCCACATAAATATTCTTTCCACACAAATATTTATTCATAATCAATCTTTCATAAACATAAGGATACCCATGGAAAGAATTAGGTAGCACAATCATGACATAAAACATAACAATTGAGTGAATCATAAAAGTGTCCATGAAAGAAAGGTATTAGAACGTGCATGGATTTTCATAAGGTAATATAGGCATATAACATGGTAGGTGGTTACAAATATAAGCCACAACATATAAGAAATGTATTTGAGAAACATTAGCATTAAAACATTTTTGTGCGATTTTAAGGAAAATATTATAGAGCTTTTAAGATAGTAATGAGGAAATTATTTTATATAAAACAAGAATTTAATAAAGAAGGTTTTCATAATAAAATTCATGGTTTTATAAATATAATTGTGTCTTAATACATAGGATATACTTCACATGAAATTGGGTAAATGTTTGGGACGTTCCTTTGAAACGAGTGTGTTTATTCGGAAGTATCGAGGAAGGATTCAGTTAAAAGAATGTATATCCCCTAAAAAGTATGAGATATGGAAATTGGAACATGATTTTGGAGAATATAAAAAGAATTTATAAGTTTTACATAAAATGAAAATACAACAATATTTTGGTAAAAAGGAAGATAGAGCAACCCAAAGGAATAAAGGAAGTTCGGGTAGAATCCATTACGGTTTATCGGCATGGTATCATACATAACTAAGATGGCTTCATGGGGGAGATAAGTAATTTTTCATCACTTATAAAACATTAGGGAAGTATGGGGGAGGCAAGAAAACATACCCCATCACTTTTTATTACAAAAAAGGTATATCATAGAGAACAGTCTTGATTAAGAGTGAAAAGGAGAGGATCCCTTACCTTAAATCCGTTGTTTTCTCCACTTTTTTTTAAACACCGGAATAAAAAAATTAGGCTTATTAATTAATAATTCTAGAACCTCTTCTATATATAATTAATTTATTATAAACCTTCTTATTAATTCAAGGCATTATTTATTTGTTATAGGGTTCAATTTCATTGTTCGGGCTCGTTTGTTTACATGGTTTTAAAATATCATTTCACTTATATTAAAGTTTGGATAAACATGAAAGATGGAAGTGCTTGTACAGAAAAGAATTTATATGCTATTAGGGAACATCCATGATATTAATTTGTTTTAAATTTAATTTGGTCACTTATATTGATGTCACACTATTATATAAAACCATAGGGACATCCGTTTTTGATTATTGGTGGGTTTGAATAAAAAAACATGTTTTGATTTATAAATTAATACCATTTTTAGAAAAATATTGCAGAATAAAAATAGAATATATTACATATATATAATCTGGTTCAACCATAAAAAAATGGCTTCATGAACAGATTTAAAGATGATAATAGAAATTGATAAACCGTTGTCCTTGAATGTGATAAATTGGCACATCTCAAATATTGCTTTCATTTGTTTTAAACGAAAGATGTGGAAAATATAGAAGAATATGAAGTATCCCATTAGAAAAATAGCATTCCAGTACATGTATGATATTGAAGTTATCATACAATTATTGTGACGGTATGTGAGGAAAGAAAAAAAATAACCTAAAAGAAATGAAGGAATTGGAAAGAGGAATTTACCTCTTGAGACTTCCTCCTTTGAGAACCTTATAAGGGGAGAGATTTGGGTATTTTTAAGAGGATATGAGATTTTAGACGTAGAGGAGGATCATTGGGAGAGATTTGGGAAGAATATTGGCAAGGCACAAGGCTTGAGAAGGGTTAAGAGAAGAGAGTTTGAAGGGGGTTTTGATAGTGGAGGAGGGAAGGGATTTCTCAATATAAAATTCATTAATTTATTAATTCACCACAAGACTAGGAATAGTGAGTCTTCAATGAAAAATAATAGTAAATTGGTTATGTGATTTCGAACCAAGGGTGGTGACATCATCCATGATTCTATGAATAGTAAATATAGCTTATAATGTATATATACGGTAAATTACCGAATTTTACTATTCATCAAAAATTTAAGTATTTTAGAAAAATCTCAAAAATTTATCCTAACCATTTTTCGATGTGTAGAATCCTAAAAGGATGTACATTTTTTAAAACTAATTTCCTAAATATTATTAATTTTATATTTAATTAAAATCATAATTTATGATTAAAAACTAGTTTTTGAACATTCATTTTCTTATTCTAAAGTGTAGGTATATCGTACTTTCAACACAAATATTATTTATATATTATCATAGGAAAGGTTAATATTAATTAGGGTATTTTACTACTCATATGGGTATTATTATCCACTAAATGAGGATAATATTCATTGTTAATATATTTAATATTCATGTTCTTTATTATTCATAAACATCATTTTAGTTCATTTTACACTTTGAACATCATTTCACATTATGATTGTAATACCTTATTAAAATTCACAATTATGCGGTACATTTTTTAACATCATTTTAAGTACCTAATGATTCATCTGATTTTAATGAAGGTAATTATCTATATTTTAATTTTATATTTTGGGAAATTGATCTACACTTCAATGTGAACATGTTTTATTAAGGGATCAATGGATAATTCATTAAAGAAGATGGAGATATTTTGTTATGAAAGGAAGCAATTATAGAGAAGGCAGATTGGACACCAGCCCACTGATGAGAATGTGGGACCCACATTAAGAACCTAATGAAGCCCAAATTTTGTGGGAGGATAAAAGAAATATATAAGAACAATTCATTTTTCAGAATTCAGTGCTAATTCGGCATCCATTGTGGTCATTTATGTGGCCTAAGTTAGAGATACAATTCTGGGCCAGATTCTGTGGCCCAGAAAAAAGACCACTAATCTAATCATATCTCCCAAACCAAAACTCAAAAATGGGCCCAAATTTTACAAACGGGTAGAATACATCTGGAACTCCATTTCTTCATCTATGGGACACTATGATTCGGCCATCTAGAAGGTCTTAAAGGTGCGTTTGTTCAGTGAAAGCAAGCTGGCTGCCACCTTGGGTCAAGGGTGGAAAAGTCTCATATCCTTTACTTTCCACCACCCTAGGCCTACCATACTCAAGTGGGATCTTTTGTACTATTGGAGGCTATATCCAAGGCTCCCAAAATTTCTATCTAAGGCAGTGGTGGTGAATGAGGTTTTGATCTTTGGTGCTTTGTTCAATGGTAATGTTATGCTGCGATTTTGTTGTCTCAAATTTGTCTTTCAAATGTAAGTTGTTCAATTCACATTAGTTTATTAATAAAAGATCTTATTTTCCTCTTATTCTTTTGTTCTTAATATCACTTTGATACTATTTGTTCATGTTGTGAGTTTATTCACACCAAAACTTGTGAAATTATTCACACAACGGTGGAGTGATCATTTTCCTTTTATCATTTTCTTTACATCTTCAATTCCTCCCTCATGAGTCTACTTCCCACTTCCATTGAAACCATAGCATCAATGGAGGGCTAACCCACTTATGGTTTGATCTAAGGGAGTATAAAGGGGGTGGATTGGATGTTATTTATGAACCCATTAATGTATAATCACGTCTTTAATTGAGATTTTTATTTGATGATTTTTATACTCCATCATCCTTGTTGAATATAAGGCCACACACTTCAAGTGCTAATACAGAGCTTTACCTTGATGTGCTCAAAACATTGATCCTTCAAGTGTATAGGTGATTAGTATTAAATGGTTTTGGAATTAAACAAATAAGTGATTATGTTGTTTTATCTTCTTAAATAAACCCATCTCAAATATAAGAAATTGAAATCATTGAAAAGGAAATACGTCCAATCCACCCCTTGTAATAACATAGGATCAAACCTTACGATAATTTGAATTCACTTAATACTTTTAGTGTTTACTTAAACCCATCAAAAATCAACCCAAAGTTGGCCACTTAATAGCCAAAAATAGTCCATATAATGTATGTGTCCATAGGTTACTTCTTAGGTCTCTGAGGATTCGACAACCCAAGATAAACTACAAGGACCGTTCTACCTTCCTCTCTTAGGTAAATTTGAGTGTGAATCAAATTTTGGCAATGTTACCGGGGACCTAAGTAAGTTATCTTAGACACTATCATCCTTTGGTTGCATCCCTCTTCTCTTTTCTCACCCCTCACTCATATGGATATCAATTTTGAACAAGCACAAACATGGGGAACCTCTCCCTACATTGATCACCCCACACCAAATGTGATGTACAATGACCATCCTAGTTTCTATTGGTGGGATACCAAAAACCAATTGAGACACAATGTTTTAACTCCCATTATCCACAAAACATTCCAAAATATAATGAGTTTCAATCCCCACATTTCCAATTTGTACATCTTCCTATGGAATTCCAACAACATAGTTTTCCTCCCAAAATAGACCATCTGTATCAACCACTTATCCATCTAAATCCACATCCATTACTTGAAAAATTATGTAAAAAAATGGATATAATGAATTTTGAGGTTTCATCATTGAGTTTAGAACCAAAAAGCATTAAAAATTGTGAGGAACCCATCCCTACACAAACTGTCCCTCCCATAACCTTATGTGAAGTGTCTAGTTTCCCACAGACCTCTCATGAATTTATTGAAGAGAAAATATCTGGATTTGGGGAAGATGAAGAGGATCAAGGAATTGATGATGGGTTTTTAAATCAAAAGAAAACATATTTTTTGTATTCACAAGAGGAAAATTTTACATCATGGATTGAGTCTTATGAATATAACTCCATTGATGATTTTTCAAAAACACAAATCACTGAAACATTAAGAGAAATCACAAACGTTGAATCCATACCCATTCCTCAAACTGATCTTTCTAATTTGGTGGGTGAATCTTCTATTCAAAAGGAACCAATTGTTTTGAGAAATTTGGAAAATGAAACTGAGTTGGATTCAAAATATCAACTTGTGTCTAAATGTCCTATCCAACCTGAGCTCAAAATTATTGTCCTTCCCTCCCCTCTAAATAATCCCTTCATCAGGTATAATCTTGTCCATTCAATTGGAATTCATTCTCCACTTGAAACAAAAAAAGTTGGTATGATCATTGATGTCTTAGGAAAGACTACAGAGGAATCTGGATCAACAATTTCTGATATTCCTTTGATTTTACCATTCATTTTAGAACATAGGTTTGTGCATGAAAAAAGTTATAAACATGGAATCAATATCAACCAAGTAGAATTGGTGAAACATGTGGTCCTTAAAATGTTGAAATTTGGTATTGGTTACTTTGTGGGGTTCATGTCAAGCTAGCGACATTAAACCAAAGTGTTCATGGGAGGCAACCTGTGGTTTTCATCTTTGCGAATAATCTTCCCATCAAATAGGATTAATTAATCATTTTGATATTTAAAAATAAAAAAATAGATTTTTTATCTGTTCTTCTATTATGAGTATGGATGGGTATGAAAGGGGAGAACCATATTCATCCCTGTTAAGTGGTGTGATCCTTGAGTAATACCTTACCCAGAAATTTAAAAAGAAGACAATTTATCATCAATTCGTTTTATTTTAATATGTTTGTAGTTTAAAATAAAAATAAAAAACGAAAACAAAAATATATCAATAAAATTAAAAGGCCGCATCATAGGTCGTGGGGAAAACCCCGTCACCACCAGTGAAGCCGTGAGGACTCGATCTCGGGACCGAAGGGAGACAGGGGCGCGCGCTTACCACTGACCTATGGCTTTTTGTGCTTCCTTATTTTATAATTTTTATATATATACTTATATTTTACATTCTTTATTATATAAATATATATTTATTTTTATTGTTTTTTTGTTTTTTTTTTGTTTTGTTTTTCATTTTTCTACTAGGGAACTCTGTAAGTTACATGGATATCAAAGGATTAAAAGGAAGAAACAAGAATTTCAACTTCAATGACAAGGTGACTTCATTCCATGATCCTCATTTTCAATTTCCTTTTTGAACTTCCATTATCTACCTTTACTCCTTCTAAATTTTCATTTCTTCAAACACTCGGGATAGTGTTGTTTTAAGTTGGGGGGGATATGAAATAATTTTTTTTTGCTTTTGTGAAAAAAAATGTAAATAGAAAGAAAAATTCCTGTAACTATGAACATGGTAATACACATTGCACACTTTGAAACTAAATATCAAATAATTTATCATTCCTGATTCTGATTTAAATCCTTGTATAATTTCATGGGCATATATTTTGGAAGGTGTGGTTGTCCAATGTGATATTTCATCGTTTATATTTTCAGTCAAAAAAAAGATCACAATGCACGTCCTTTGGATAGTGGGGTATTAGTTTGAGTTCATGGGGTCCCCCAAATAAATATCATAGTTTTGGTGATCATTTTAGTTTAATATGAGTATTCAAAAAAAAATTAAAAAAAATTGTTTGTAGTGTAATGAAATAACCTAATGCGTGGCTTTTGGAACTTGTGGATTGTGACTCCATAGTGGTCTGGCCCAGAGTTAGTAATTTTATCTATATTTTTGGTAATTTGAATTTGTTTTGACTGAATTAACTTGAGATGATTCCCGAGTATGTGGGCTTCACTTGGTGCCCTAAGTTCTTTGAGCCAGGGAGTCATCGGCAAAGTCTCGCTACATGGGTTGACTTTTTTGAATGCAACTTCAATTACCATTTAAAAATTGAAAAAAATAGAAACATAAAAAAATACAAAACAAATTTTTTTTGAATACTCATATTAATATTGAAATGTGATTCCACCTAACGCCTCCGTCATTTCCCCCTTGAATAGAGATGAACCCCCCATATCTATTGTGATACACAACACATCCTCATACTTAATTGATATTGGATGAAATATGGAAATGTATTGGAACAAAGGAATGTGATTGGGATTGGGACATACTTATGAAAATATCATTTATTAATATATTTTGATGGGTTTCATGATTGTTTGGTATAATGGTTTTTGGTGATCATTGTGTATTAAAATGTTTTTGGAAAAGGGAATTAGAATTTCATATTGTTGAGATATATTTTGCTAATGAATAGCAAAAATCAAGTTGCGGGGTGTGATTAGACAGTAATTTAGGATAATATTCATTGTTAATATATTTAATATTCATGTTCTTTATTATTCAAAAACACCATTTTAGTTCACTTTACACTTTGAACATCATTTCACATTACGATTGTAATACCTTTTTAAAATGCACTATTATGTGGTACATTTTTGAACATCATTTGAAGTATCCAATGATTAATCTGATTTTAAGGAATGTAATTATCCATATTTTAATTTGATATTTTGGTAAATTTATCTACACTTCAATATTAACATGTTTCATTCAGGGATCAATGGAGAATTCCTGGAAGAAGATGGGGATATTTTGTGATGAAAGGAAGCAATTCTAGAGAAGACATATTGGACACCAGCCCACTGATGAGAATGTGGGACCCACATTACAAACCCAATGAAGCCCAAATTTGGTTGGAGGATAGAATAAATATATGGGAACAATTAATTCTTCATAAGTTAGTGCTAATTCGGCGTCCATTGTGGTCATTTATGTAGCCCAAGTTAGAGATAAAATTCTGGGCAAGATTCTGTGGCCCAGAAAAACAGTCCACTAATCTAATCATATCTCCAAAAAAGAAACTCCAAATGGGCCAAAATTTTACATTCGGGTAGGAGCCATCCGGGTCTCCATTTTCATCTTCTATGGCCCACTCTGATTCGGCCATCTAGAAGGTCTTACGAGTGCGTCTGTTCGTTTGAAGCAAGCTGCCAGCCACCTCGGGTCAAGGGTGGAAAAGTCTCCACTCCCTTAATTTCCACCACCCTAGGCCAACCATAATCAAGTGGGATCTTTTGTACTGTTGGAGGCTCACCCCAGGGCTCCCAAAATTCCTATTTGAGGCAGTGGTGGTGATTTAGTTTTTGATCTTTGGTGCTTTGTTCAATTGTAATGTTATATTGTGATTTTGTTGTCTCAAGTTTGTCTTTCACATGTAAGTTGTTCAATTCACTTTAGTTTCTTAAAAAAGATATTCTTTTCCTAATATTTTGTTGTTATTCATATCACTTTGATACTGTTGGTTCAATTTGTGAATTAATTCACACCAAACCTTGTGAGATTATTCACAGAACGGTGGAGTGATCATTTTATTTTAATCGTTTTCTTTACTTCTTCAATTCCTCTCTCATGAGTCTACTTCCCGCTTCTATTGAAACCATAGAATCAATAGAGGGATAACCCACTTATGGTTTGATCCAAGGGAGTAGCTAGGGGCTGGATTGGATGTTATTTATCACCCCGTTAATGTATAATCACTTCTTTAATTGATATTTTTATTTGATGATTTTTAAACTCCATCATCCTTATTTAATTTAAGGCCACACACTCCAAGTGCTAATACGAACCTTTAACTTGAAGAGCTCAAAACTTTTATCCTTCAAGTGTATAGGTGATTAGTATTAAAGGGTGTAGTAATTAAACCAATAAGTGATTATGTTGTTTTATCTTCTTAAATGAACCCAACCCAAATATAAGAAATTGAAATCATTGAAAAGGAAATACGTCCAATCCACCCCTTGCAATAACTTTGGATCAACCCTTCTCATAATTTGAATTCACTTAATACTTTAAGTGTTAACTTAAACCCATCAAAAATGAACCCAATGTTTGCCACATAATCGAAAAAAACAGTCCATAGAATTGATGTGTCCATAGGTTACTTCTTAGGTCTCTGAGGATTCGACAACCCAAGCTAAACTACAAGGACTGTTCTACCTTCATCTCTTAGGTAAATTTGAGCATGAATCAGGGTATGTTACTCTTCATAAGGGTAGGTTACTATTCAAAAAAAAATTATGTTTTTTCTTATTAGACTACAAATAACTTACTGATCACAACCTTGTTTGTCAGATTTTTGATACTTCGAACAAAGAAGTAAAAACTTATGTTTAAAGGTCAGTTAGAAATTAGTAGTTCATTATGTTGTGTTTCCATGTGATTTTTATGAAATATTTATAAAAGAGGAATTTACATTTATAAAAAATTGGGTCCTTAATGTTTTAAATAGAGAAAACATCATCATTTCATAATTGTAAACCAATCCATCTTGAAGTACACCTCAAGAGGGATTAATATTGTTTTGGAATACAATTAAAAACCCAATTTTAAAACAAAAATACCATTAAAATTTAATGATAAAATAAATTACACTAAAATTTAATAGTGAAATAAACTACTTAATGACATTTCATAAAACCAAAGATAATTTTACAAATAATCATTATGGCCTTATTTCAATCCAATATATTTTTTCATTAATTTTAATTTTTTTAATAATAAAAATATGTTTTCATATCAGAAAAAATCACACAAGAAAATTCATAATAGAATTATTACAAGAAAATTCAATCCCACAATTCTAATATATGAAAATACCCACCATGACACTTTTTTAATTTCTTTAACAACTATAAGAAATCCAAGGGTCTAGTGATCTAAATTAAAAAATGAAACTGGATGCGAAATAATTCTCATTTTATCTACATGGTTTTAAACCATATGAAAATTATTCATTGGTCCCTTCAATATTTATGTATCATGTGGTAGGCTGGTGAATGGGTTTTTAAGCCAAATAAGCCAACCAAATTCCAATATTCTTTTTTCTATCTCATTTCCAAATCAGTTAATAAATCTACAAGGAAACTGAAGAAATGCCAATGAGGATCTAGAACTATGAACCAATGCATCAAATCACAATCTAAAAAATCCATCAAATGAAAATCCATAATAAATAAAATAATTCTTGACCAACCATTGCACCTCTAGTATTGTAGTGGAGATGTTATACTGACACACTCCAAAAACCATCCTCCCATATTCCTTCCTTCTTATATGAAAAATACGAACACAAATATAATAAGAGAGAACTTATAGACTCATATACCCAATAATAACCCAATCTTTGGTAGCATTTCACAATGTATTTATTTAGGAAACCATATAAACCAACTTCTAAATGAACCCAGAATAGTCCTAAAGGGAATTGAAAATCCCCACATGTTAACAACAAGTCCCGAGGCATCATCAAACATACCATGAGAATAATTTCTTCTAAAATAAATAAATAATAATGATAAAGAAAAATAATAATCCAACCATAAATGTGATTAAATATACTAAATATCCAATAAAATTTTTATAACATAGTTAGGATAAATATACAATAGAATCTGGTTCAAAAAATCTATTGTATTAAAATTCAACAAGCCAAATATCCAATCATAACCCCGAAAAATGATCTGTATCCACCTAAAAAGACCTCCTTATAACCCATTTTCACCATATAACACCATCATATCCCACACATACCCAATAAAATATAACTAATACTCGAATGGATCTAGGAAATTAAAATATATGAAATATCTATACAACCTAGTAGGCTGGCACTCACCAAATATAGGAAATTTATTTTATATTAAATATGAAAAAATCTAGTTTAAAATTAAAAAGAAAAACTACACATATATGATAATCCATTATAAGATAAAAAGAAATGAACAACACAATAGTGTTATATTAAAATCTTTTTATCCCAATTAATTGAAATCAATAACATTGAAAATGTTTTCCCACAATTGTTTCTTCTTTTGATAAACCACACTTTAGGAATTTTAGTTTGAAAAAATTCATATCAAAACCATATTTAGAAAAAAAACATTGATACCCCACAAGATGATTATTAACATTTAACAATTTTCTAAAAGGTTATTGGAATCCCAATTTATTGTTAAAAAAGTGCATTCCAACCAAAATACATGTTTTAAAACCCCCACACATGATTTTAAAAACAAATCCATTTAACTTTAAATGATTTAAGCCTTTGAAAAAACATCGTAAAAACATGATAAAAAGAATCACCATAATAAAATATTAAAATTTTAAACAATAAAAGTAACAATTTGATCAATAAGAAGGTATAGGATAAAAAACAAAAAAAGGTTCCCTAAAATCACATGATAAATAAGTGATATAAGAATGGAAAGGAATATATATTTGGGAATGATCCTAATATAATTATGCTTATGTTATGGGAAACACCCATATCATTCATTGATAAAAGAGTCAAACAGGGGATGAGGAACCTACGAATGAACTAACGAATTTATCCTCATCCCTGTTAGATGTATTGGACAATCCTGAGAAACATATAAACTCCTACATGAACACTGCATCCTTAGAAAAAAATATCATCTACTACCACTATCAGTAATCACCAACTCAGATTAACATAGAACAAATTTCCAAAGAATCACACACTTTACTGTAGGTATTTAACTCATAAAGGCATCCTATTATTTTCCTAGTACTTTTGTCACATTGAAAAAGGGGGTGAGAATGAAATCAACCATTAGATGATAAAAAGAGTTGAATAAATGAACAATAAATAGCCATCACATCACCTCTAATACTATTTCAAGAAAAAGATACCTAGATCATAATATAGTATTCACATACATGAATCAACTCCCAGAATTTTAATGGAAATATAGATACATGGTTCACAAACAGGGCCTTACCAATTTCATGGAATATCATTTTTATATCATGATAAATGGGACATTTAAAAAAAGCATGGTATGTCAAGAAAACACACTCTTATTTAAAATACGTTTCAACAAACTATTGAGGAAACAATAATATATTTTTTCTTTTAAAACAATTTGAAATTTTACATTTCCTTTAAAGAATCTTTGTTAATAACTAAATATGTAAAATATTTTTAAAATATAACTCACTTTTGTCAACATACCCTTATTCAATCATATCAATCATTTTAATAAATAATAAACACTTTAATTTAAAATCATATAGTTTGAATCACCCTTATAATGTGATAATTTTCTCCACCATCCCTTTAAAACATTTAATTAACTTTGAAAATCCTCTAGTGAAATTTAAAAAAAAAATCATTGAACCCTTTCAATGTTAAGGGTTTAAACCTCTTGGAAATAAAAATTGGTCCCTCACATGATACATAAATAGGTAAAATTTTAATGGGGAACATTATTAAAGTAATGAAGAATCTAACAATATGGAATATAATGAAATGGACTAGAACCGAAAACCTTGTTCAAGGAATTATAAACTAAAATTCATAACCTTCAATGTATAATTATTGCGTGAGACATAAAATTTCATCTATAACCCCTATATAAAAAAACCAAAATTATTTTATCTACTACCAACCCTAAAATCATCTAGTGACACCTTGGATTACAGTAAGAGAAAAAAATCATGGAGTAAGGAAGAATATAAGAGTTGAAATTTTTTATAGGGACTTACAAAGGATGAATCTGGGTGAAATTAAACTGGTTAGAAGAAATATTGAAGAAGATGTAAGGTATGAAGATCCCCATGTTCTACTGGTCCATCTGAATAAGAGGGGGGAAAAGGGGTGATCAAGGTGTATGAAATGAATCATGTGATAAATTAAAATTACCCATTTTATTAAATTTAGGAAGGACATATGGATTTTTAAACGGAACACTAATAATGTGGGAGAAAATGAAAATTCCAAACCACTACCGATTGTTACATCGAGGGACCATTCATGGTTGGGTAAACCAATCTCTCACCATTCCCAATGGAACATTCAAATTATATACCCAATTCACAAACATGTATCATAATTTACCTACCCATTTCATGTGTTGCATTAATACCCATATGCACCAAAGAAATAACATGGTATTACATTGGATTCTATTGGTTTTCTTGGAACCATGTACTACCTATGTATATCAACCATTTGTAGAACAAACTGAACTTTCAATGAATAAGTGTATGGGAAACCAAGTAGATTCCCCTAAAGTGTGTGGAAAAAATGTGTATAGATAAGAATTCCTTATTTTCCCTATTTTGTGCCAAATAATCTTGGAAACATAAAATGAAATATAATATAATAAAACAAAATAACTCAATAATGATATAGAGGGTATCACAATTCTCAGCACCATTCACCTTTATTCCCTCAATATTCATTGGCCAATTTATAAGTCAATAGAAAATGAATTACTAATAATATTATAATGAATTACAGAAGTAGTCCCAAATAAATGAGGAACAAAAACTAAAACATTCTATTGATACAATTATTAGACCTACAAAAATTGATGATTCCATTAAAAATATATGAAACCTCTAGAGGGGTCTAGTCCACAATGGATTAAAGAGAATATATAGGGAGGAAGAGTCATTGATTAGGTTTCTACAACATTTTAAACAAATAAAAAACGGTTGAAAAACTAAAAAACATTTTTCCATAAAGTGATAGATCTTCAATGAGTAACAAAATTCTATAAATACAAAAAATGGAATTACAAAATTGAATAACCATAACCTACCATGAAAAAAGGGCTCTAAATTCATAGTAGATACACCAAAACGAGAAACATTTCAACGATTTATAAAATAGGATCATTGAATCCATGGAATCCCAAGACCAAGGAGTATAACCACAAGAGACATACCTCACCTAGAAACAACATGAATCTACCCTGAAGGTCAAAGATAACATAGACATGTTTCCTGGTCTAAACCCATGAAATACAATCCCACGATGAATATAATAAAAAACTCTTCTCTATGGAACACATTGTCTATCTTGAAACAAAACTACATCCCCTGTAATCCATTAATGCATTGATGGTTTCACTATGTCTAAGAAAACATCAAAAAATCATATATATTACTCTCTATAATATATAATAAAAAACCACAACATTAGGAACCAAGAACAATTACGTATGAATATTCCCAAAACAACCACTTCTCATAATGAACAACCAAGAAGGCACCAAAGGAAAAATATGATACAAGAATTTACTCATGTCTTAATCACTCTAAACTCGTTGAGCATAAATATTAAAATAGGTTGTCATCTAAAAGAGATGCAACCAATCACTGATAGGATACATAAAATTATGGACAGACTATCAATAATTAAAATCTATAAGATAAATCAAACAATCATCCCAAAATAGTTCCCGTATATCAATCTAAATGAAAATTTTTCTTCATATTTTAAACTATCCAACTAAGGATCACATATTAACCTACTATAACTATAGATTACCCATGAAAACACTCTAATTAACATTCCTCAGATAATCCCAATACATTCCACTCAAATTATAGGGAAACACCATATATTATATTTAGAGAAAGGGTAATGCTAAAACCATAATTGAGATGAACCCCATAGAATTAGCACTTTATGTCACACCCCAACCCATGTGTTTAATTTTTTTAATTATTATCTACCATATATATTTTTTTTACTGGTGTCCAGTATGAGTCGAGGACAATTTTTTTGAGTTTATGTTAATAAGTGAATTTATTTGTGTTGACTTCATTGGGCACATGTGTGGGGCACATTTTGGAAGCTATGCAGTTTCAACTAGGAAACCGCATGACCGACTGTTTTCAGAAAATGAAAGTAAATAAATTATTTAATAAAAAACAAACATTAATATTGTCGTTTAAATTTTTTATTGAGAATTATTATTATTATTATTAAAACGATATGAATACCTTGATTATTTTTATTTTATCATTACGATTAATATTCATATTATTATTAATATTATTATTATTATTATGATAATAATTATGATTATTATTCCTATTATTATTATTATTATTTTTAATAATAGTTTATTACAAATTTTAAATATATTTTTTAGTTGGTTTTTACTTTTTTAGGGTTTTGGAAATCCTAACTCTGCCCTTATACCTTCTCTATGAACTACCACCATCAGCATTCTTTTCTTAAGAAAACTAGCACCACCCCCGGATTCAACGCTCCTTCACACCAGTGCCTCCCAATCGTGCTCCCCATTACAGCCCCCACTCCCCTCATACATAGCCTCTCCCTCGATCTTCCACTTCCATCAGGTGTGGTGTGCGACCCAACCTACCCTCAACCTCCCTTGCATCATGCCCTAGCACACTCAGACACAGTCGGTCTCCTCGTCGCCCTCCCGTCACAGTATCCCAACACAGGCCGCTTCCACCATCCAACTTCTTAATTCCCAACTTCCATCAAGACCCACCACTCCCCTGTCATATGTTTGGAAATCCCCTTTGGTGTGACATCCCTCTTTTCTTGTGTCGTCTACCTTGGACTACCCTCCTCCGGCCAACAACCCCCTTGGCAGACCCTCCTTCGGCCAGTAAAGCCTCCTCCCTCTTGGACATGTCTCAGACTGACCCGAGACATCTGACGCCCCCACCCTCTAGTGCACTTCCCACATGCACAACATCATTTCTATAATGTTCTAGAACCTCACCCTCTCCCGACCTTTCGGAACCATATCAACAATGATCTGACCAATGCATGCCTTCTTGGTGTCGCCTCTACTGGTGCACTTCCTTCCCATTAGTATACGTTTCTTCTTGATATAGTTAGTTATTGTTTTTATCCTTATTAGATTAGGGGTTTTTGTTGATTAAGGTTTATATTCATCGGTTAGGGTTTTTTAAACCTTCATGAAGAATTTTTGAATGTTCTTTTTTTCATCGCACGATGGTTCTGAGGTAGGATTCTATTCCACTAGCCTTTATAATCTATGAAATTCGATTTCATACTTTTTAGACCATAGTTTTATTCTTAATATGTGTCACATGATCCTTGGATGAGTTTCTTAGTGTTCAATGGAGTTTTATTCCACATTGTGTAATAATAGTGTCATGTTTTCATAATTATTCACAACTAGCATTTGGAAAACAAAATTTATGTTGGCATCCACACATATAATGAAAATTAAAATGAGTTTTAGCACTTTAAATCAATTTAAGGCATGAAATTTGTGGTTTTTAGTTTGTTTACTGTTAATTAGAAATTGTTTTAGGGAATGTCTGAAGTTCTCATGATAAATGGCCAATTTAAAAATTTTTGTTAAATATTTCGCTTTAGGGTGTAATGAAATAAAAATTTGGGGAGTTTCTATGAGCGGTTTGAAATAGTGAGTTTCACTGAGTTGTGGATTCTGAGTGTTAAACTTCTTTTTGTATTAAATATAAATCGATTTGGTAAATTCTCATGTCTTGTGTCTTTTTATTTTATGTACATAATGCCCTATTTGTTTTTATCGGTTATGTGTAGTTTAACTAATGGTTTCCTTAAATTTATAATGTGGTGGAAGCATGAGAAATGAGGTTTTCGGTTCCTTATACTGTTTCAAGAATGGTTTGGAATTTATAAAAGAATGGGTATTGGTTTTCAAAGTGATTTGGTGAGCTTTAAAAAATTTGTGAATTGTGTTTGCGTGTGTTGGTAAATGTGGGTTTTGTGAAAAATATTTTAAATTGGTCTAAATTAAAAAGGAACAGTTTTGGCCTTTAAATCCATTTTATGTGAAATGAAAATGAGCGACATCCCAGTTGGTAAGGACTACTTAAGTTCATCGAGGAGACACAAGATTATATATAGGAAGAGAAAAATTTCTGGTAGTGCAGCAGTACTATTGCAGCTACTGTAGCAGCTACTGTAGCAGGAGCTGTGCAGAACTGTTGCAGGTACTATAGCCGGAACTTTAGTAGGAATTGTTTAACACTGTAGAAGCTGAGAATATTCCCCTGTTTGGGCCTTCAGGCCACCGATTTGGTCCCCGAGTCCTTTAAGGCCTTCAGGCCACCCCGACCTTCGGGTCAGTAAGGACTTCAGGCCACCTGAAGGCCTTTAGGCCACCCTATGTGCAGATGAAAACCAAACAACCTATTAGGAACAAACTTCAGATGGAGGTGGAGCAAGGGGATTTCACCATAGAAAAAGCTAAATTAATTGCAATAATGAGAGGGTATGGCACCTTCCATTGGGACAATCTTGTGCATACATGGGAAAGTCGAGCCGAATAGCCATGTGAAGGTAGAGATATGATTTCAAGATGAATATGCTGGGGAGGAGCAGTTCCAAGTAGTTAGTCTGGGTCGTATGTATGTTTGAAGCCTATGGGAAATGAATTACTATAAGGCCTGTGGGCTATGTAATACTTATGCCTACAGGCCTTGTAAGGGTACCACCTCACCCCTTGAATGGTGGATTATAAAAATAAATAAAAAATGTAGGCCTTCACACCATTGGAGGACGTGAAATGTTTAATTGTGGCCTGGTTGGTATGTTCATGAAAAGCAATATTGTTTGAGTGTGCAGAAAGATTTTTTGAAAGAATGTTAATAAATGTTTTGTATGGAAATAGTGTACTTGACCAAACTTTTGAAAAGGGTTTGTTTTTTAAGATAAGGTTTTTTTTGGGAATGTTTGAGGGCCTATTTGGCCATTTTGTGGAATTGGTGAAAAAAAATTATTATGAAAACCCCCGTTGGTTGTTTCTCATGCCTCAATTGCATCAATTGGGTAGGAGTTCCTTCTTGGTGGATTCTCAGAGTCAATTTTTAAGGTTCTTTGGTTTTGACCCATTATAATTTGTTAACCTTAAGGTAGGATAATGGTCCTAGGAGAGAATCGGGGTGAGACATGTTGTCCATTATTTTTATATATACTTTGATTGGATGCTCGTCTGGCATCGGTTGGCTCACCCCATTTCTAAATACTTGAGACATGGGAATCAGGCATATTGAGAGAATATTTTATGGATGATTGTGGAAATGGTAGGTTATGGTACTGACCAGTGGCCCACAGTAGGTTGATGTATTAGGTTTATTGTTATGGGATTTTCCCCTGACCAGCTCGAGAAAGGATGGCCAAGCATTTTGAGTGTTATGATTTCATCTTGTGCGACATGTCAGTGAGGATGAAGTCTCACATATTGGTGTCTTCTAGATTATTCTTGATCTCCTAGGTTTAGCTATGTCTATTTTGATTTTTTCCCGTAGTAGTGATTATGATTCATGTTTGTATACCTACATTCCCCTTACTGTGTGATTCCAATTGTACCTTATTGTCTTTTTTAATGGAAAGTGCTGAGCTGAATTTGAAATAGGTTTCTAGAAATAGTTTTCAAATGAAAGAGTTTTATCCTATCTGTAGAAATATGAAAATATAAACATCACTTTCCCATTGAAAATGTCATTAACACTAATGAAAAAAATACAGATTTAAAAATTGTTAAGGGAAATTGTTCATACATTGGTCTTAAGTAAAATTATTAATAAAACATAATTTTAAAGATTACTGCTGATACTTAGAATTTATGTTTTATTAATTATTAATGTTAATTCATTATAAATAGATTATCAGGATATCCTATTGAGTTTTAATACACTCACCTACAGTTATTTTGTGTTTTTAGTTTTTGTGTAGGCTCCAGTTTTTGTGTGCTTTCCTTGGGCGACGCTTGATTGTTGAGTCGGGGAGTGACCCATGGGGTCACAGAGAGATAGTGGTTGTAACATTTGGTTGATTTTATTTCCTTTAGTTCTTGTTTTTGGTATTATTTTGATTATTTATCCTAAGCTACTCTAAATTATTTCCCATGATTTTTTTAAAATTTATATTGTGAAAAATCATACCCATCACTTTTTTCGATGCCTTGGTATATGTTGCTAAACTAAGAGGATAGGGAATGTATCTTAGGCCTTACTGTAGATAGGATTGGGTGACCGGTTCAGGGTCAAACTGGGTTGGTTCATGAGAAAACTGAATGAGAGCTAGTTGGATTTCAGTGGAACATTGTTTTCATAGAAAACTTTTTTATTTGGGATTTCAATTTAGATGTAGTTGGATTTTTGGGACTCGAGGGTTTGGTGCGGGAAGAGAATCATGAACACTAAATCATTTTGATCCTATGGTTTCCATGGGAAGCTTGGTTTAATTAGTTTTAGGAGTTTTTATGGAATCTTTTGTTATTCGGATATGACAAAGGTAGTTGGGATAATAGTTATTGTGAGCTCGCATGACCTGTAATGCCATGTGGAGCTAGGGGCATGGTTCTAAAAAGATATATATTTCAATGACGTGTTTGGGATATGGAGGCAAACCATATGGTCAAGTCACCAATAGATACTAGTTCCCTATTTTAGATTTTTTGGGTCTCCTGTGACTTCGGAAAGTTTTTTGAATTTGAAAAAAAATTGTTTTTGAAAAAATGATTGTTTGAAACGACATGTTAAATTTGTGGATTGTTATAATGGAAATCGTTTGAAAGATTTTTTTTGTAAAATGATGTTTTTTTGTTTTGGCCTTCATGTTCATAGGGACTATCACATGCATAATGGTAAGTTGGAATATGAATGGATGTCTGGTATGACGGTTGGATGCCCAGGGTGGCATTGAAACATGCATATGATTGAGACTCTAATGAATACCAATGGCCAGGGTTTATCCCACCAGGTTGTTTTAAATTAATTAAGTTTTTAAAAAGGAATGTTTTGATGCTATTATAGCTTATTTTCTTATGTTTTGAGCTTGTTACCTATGCAGTGTTCTATTTTGAGTATTTTATTTATGAATATGTCCTTAACTAGGTACTAGACTTTTCTTGTATAGTGGTTGTCCCCTTGTCATAGAGCAGTTGATCAGCCTAAGGATTTTATGCATGAGTTTCTGAAGTCAGATCCACCTCTCTATTATGGTCAAACATACCCTTCCGTAACAGATGAGTGGATGAAAATGGATAAAAGGGAATTTAATCTCAATAAGTTTCCCGAGTTTTTGAAGGCCGATTTTTCAACCGTTATGCTTGATGGTTCACTGTGTATGTGGTGGAAGTCAGTGTCTCAGAACAATCCCCACAAAGAGCTTACATGGGATTTTTTGAATGCTTTATTCATCCATTTGTATTTATCTGATAAGGACAAGGTGAGAACAAGGATTGAGATTTTTTATCTATAGCACGATGATATATTCATGTTGTATTATTTCAAACACGTTATGGAGCTAGTCTCTTATGGTTCATGGTTTACCACAGATGACTACATGAAGGTTTGATGTTTCGAGGCCGGTCTCTACCCCGATCTGTAGTCAAAGGGGTAAAATTCAAAACTAAGTTCATTTTCTAATCTAGAGAGACAATCTTTTCATGAAGAAGCTGTGATGGATGGAGTGCTCGAAGTATTCCTCCATCCTTAAATTCCTTGGAGTAGTGGTGAAGATTATGGAAGGAATAGGAGTAAGTGATCGAATGTTGATAGAGCATGTCCTAGAATAAAATGGCCTCAGGATCATTTATCAACCTCCCTGGAGCGACAGATCCACGTGTGTTATCAGTGTGGCTTGTCGGGTCACAATAATCTGTCATGTACAAATACACTCAAGCCTTTCAAGGAATCTAGATGCTCGGGTCACTTGCGTCAATTCTGTTGGGGCATTGCTTGAAAGCCTAGCATATGAACTTCTCAGAAGTGATTTTCTATAGGGTTTATGTTTAATGTTTCTTATGTCACTTTCGATTCGGTGTAAGGGATATTTTTTCATGGTAGTTGTACTGATGATGTTTTTGGTTTTGAAATATATGGGAATGTCATGGGACTTTTGATGAATTCTGGTTATCAATTCCAGCATGGTTTTTATTTCAAAATTATGTCCATCCATCTGTCAGATAAAAATATGTATGTTTATTATTGGGATTATTAGAACCTAACTGCAAGGAAGGAGTTAATTCATCGATCAGAGCTCTATCCAAAAGGCCTCAGAGTGAAGCCGGTGCGTAGTCAGGATCCCTGAAGGAATTCTAAGGAGTCTGGTTAAGGTTGTGAATCTACAGTTATGGTGAGAAAGATTTATTGTTTCTATTGTGGTTTCTCTATAATTTTAATTCTCATCTTGTTGAAAATAGTTTGATAGACATATCCCCCACACAATGTCAATAATTGTGCCTTTTTTGATGCGAGTTTCCAATCAGTGGTCTTGCGTGGACCACCCATCTGAAATAGTTCTGGATTTTGTTTTTGTATATCCCGAAGGGGAATGCCATGATTAGTTGTCTATCATAGTTTCATTAATAAAATCCTTGGGTCCCCTTCCCACCAATGGGGTGAGGTTTTTTGGTTTGTGCATGGATTTTAGTTCAGTTCTTATCTCTTTCAGACATGAGTGAGTGGTTTGAGTGTTCATGATGTGCTTTTTTAATCTTGAATAGGGAACAATTTAGGTCTATGTTGGATGTCCACTGGTCCACTTTTAGGTTAGTTATTTATTGTGGGGAGACCCCCCATAAGTATCTTTGGGGTTTATCTTATGTCATTATCAAATGCTATTTGTTTTATTATGGTGGGGAATCCATTCAGGACTCCCCTCTGCTAATGATTTGTTTCCAGAATTGAGGTTGAGTCTCATTGATGGTTTATGGAATTTCCTTTGATTTAGAGGATGGATCATGTTTATGTGGAATGCTTAGGTGTTGATTGATCAGCTTGAGAGTGTTGTGGCTTTCTAGGGGCGGAAAGCGTTATGGTGGGGAGAATTATCACATCCCGACACAAGTGCTTAATTTATTTAATTATTTTCTATGTTAACTATTTCTTTGATGGGTTTCAGCTTGAGTCACGAATGATATTGTTTAGTTTATTAAAATAAATGCGTTTTTCTATGTTGACATTGCCAGGGGCACTAGTGGGGCATGTTTTGGAAGTTGTGTAGTTTTTCCTAGGAAAGGACACAAATTTCCATTTTCAAAAAATGAAATTAAATATATTTTCTTAATAAAAACAAACATTAATTGTATCATTTAAAATTAATATTGTTAAAAAATTTATTATTATTAAATTGATATGAATACCTTGATTATTTTTATTTTATCATTATTATAATTATTATTCTTAATAATAATAATAATATTCCTTTTAATTATAATTATTACTATTATTATTACTATTATTAGGTTATTACTAATTCTAATTTGAGTTTTTAGTTGGTTTTTACTTTGATAGGGTTTAAGAAACCCTCTATTCACCTATACCTTCTCCAAGCACTACCTCATTCCCCTTGTTGTGCCTGAGCAAACCAGCCGCCACCCCCAGACTCGACCCTCCTTCGAACTGGCACATCCCCATCGCAGTCCCCCTGGGATGATGCATCACCCTTAGTCTTCCACTTCCCTCAGGTGCAACGTTCAACCCATCCATCCCTTGGCCTCCCTTGCCGTGCGCCCCAACACACTCGAACATCATCGTTCTCCCCGTCACCCTCCCGTCACAGTAGCCCAACACCAGCTGCTTCCCCCACCCAGCCTCCTCCTTACCGACTTCCGTCAAGATCCCTAACTCCCCTACCCTTCATCCATCAATCCCCTTTTGCATGACCTCCCACTTTTCTGGAACTGTCACCCTCCGTCAGCCTTCCTCCTGCCGGAAACACCCTTGGAAGACCCCTCCTCCGGCCAGCAGCGCCTCCCCCTCTCTAAAATGTCTTTTTCCGACCCACAACCTCTGACACCCTCCCTCCAGTGCACTTCCCAAGGGTGGAAAAACATTACTTCATAGTTCAAGTTCCTCACCACCTCATGTCCATTCCTCACCTTGCCAGTAGTGCTTTGACCAGCCCACGCCTTCATAGCATCACCTCTACATGTGCAATTCCTTCCCATAACTATACCATTATTCATGATTTATTTACTTCTTGTTTTTATCCTTGTTATGTTAGGGTTTTTTACTAAGGTTTATATTCATCGAATATGGGTTTTGAAACCCATGTGATGCTTTTCTGAACGTGCATTTTTTCGTCGTACCACCATTCCGAGGTAGGCCTTCCATTCACTCACCTTTATAATTTATGAAATTTTATTTCATGATTTTTTACCTTAGTTATATTCTAAATATGTGTCTCAATATCCATGGAATATTTTCTTAGTGTTCAATGGGGATTTATTCATTGTCATGTAATATTAGTGTAATTTCGTCTTAAATGTGCACACCTAGAATTTGTAAAAGAAAATTTTTGTGGGCAATCAATCAAATTTTTTGAAACGTTTAATGAGGTTTAGCACATTAAATAAATTTATGGCATGAAATATATGTGTTTTACATTGTTGAGGTTTAATTAGAAATATATTTTTGGAGGTTTTTTATTTACCGAGGATAAATGGCCTGTTTCGGTTTTTTTTAAATGTTTTTCTTCAATGAGTAATGAAATAACGATTTGGGGAGTTTCTTTGAACAATATGAAACTGTGTATTTTTTTGAGTTGTGGATACTTAGTGCTATACTTTGTTTTATATTAAATATAAATTGGTTTGGTAAATTTACATGTACTCTTTCTTTTTCTTTTATATATATAATGCCAGTTTGGATTTTACTGGTCATGTGTGATTTGAAAAATGGTTGCCTTAAATTTATAAATATGGCAGGAACATGAAAAATTAGGGTTTCGATTCCTTATACGGTTTTGAGAATTGTCTCGGATTTTTAAAACAATGAGTTTTAACTATCAAAGTGTTTTTGGTGAGCTAAAAACCCTTTGTGATAAGTGTTTGTGTGTGTTGGTAAATGTGGGTTTTGTCAAAAATGTTTTAAATAGGTTTAAATTAAAAGGAGTAGTTGTGGCCTTTAAATCAGTTTGACGAGAAATGTTGTATTGTGGCCTAGTTGGCATGTTCTTGAAAATTCATTTTGTTGGAATGTGAAGAAGGAATGTTTTGAAGAATGTTATTAAATGTTTTTACTAGAAATAGTGTGCTTGACACCACTATTGAAAATGTGTTCACTTTTTTAGGTAATGTTTTGTTTTTGATTGTTTGAGGGCCAATTTGAACTATTTGTGAAATTGGTGAAAAGTGTTTATTATGAAAACCCTAGTTGGGTGTTTCTCATGCGTCGACTGCATGAAATGGGTGGGAGGACCATATTGGGGGATTCTCGGAATCCATTGTTAGGGCTATTCTATTGGGACCCGTTATAATTGTTCTACATTAAGTCATCAGAATAGTCCTTGGGGAGACTTGGGGTGAGACATATTGTGCATTATTATCATATATACAATGATTGGATGCTCAGCTGGCATCATTTCAAAAATCCCCTTTTTAATATATAAGACATGGGAATCTGGCATATTGAGAGAATATTTTGTGAATGATTATTGTAATGTTAGTTTATGGTACTGACTAGTGGCCCATAGTAAGTGGATGTATTAGGTTAATTTCTATGGGATTTTCTCACGGTCTTCTTGAGAAAGGATGGTCGAGCATTTTGAGTGTTTTGATTTCATCATGTGTGATATGTCAATGAGGATGAAGTCTAATGTATTGGGGTCCTATGAATTATAATAGATCTCCTAGGTTCACTCCTGTCTATTTGGAATTTTTTTCTTGCAGTAGTGATTATGATGATTGTATGTATCCCTGCATTTTACTATTTGTTTGATTCATATTATACCTTCTTGTGTTATGTTTTTCATTAAAAGTGGCGAGATGACATTGAATTCAGGTTCTAGATTTTTTTTCAAATGAATGTGTTTTATCCTCTTTGAAAAAATATGAAAATGTAAACAAAACATTCCCTTTGAAAATTTCATTATCACTAATGAAAAGAATCTAGTTTTGAAAATTGTTAAGGAAATGGTTGGTACTTTGTTACTATGTAAATTTATTAGTAAAAAATTCTTTTATAGATTGTATTTCAAACATATAAATAATGTTTTCATAAATTTTAAAGGTATTGAATTGGGAATAGATTACCGGGCTAACCAACTATTTTTTAATACACATTCCTATAGTTCTTTTTTGTTTTAGTTTTTGTACATGATCCAGCATGGGTGTGCTCTCCTTGGGCGACGCTTGATTGTTGAATCAGGGAGTGAACCATGGGGTCACACAAAGATACTGTTTGTCCCAGTTGTCTATTTTTTTCCTTTAGTTATTATTTATTCTGATATGCTTTTATAATTTTCTCTTATTTTATTTATTTATATTGGGATAAATCATTCCCATCAACTCTATCAGTGCCCTGGAACTTTTTTCTAGCCGAGTAGGATCAAGAACACCTCTAGAGCCTTGCCGTAGATTGGCTTAGATCACTAGTTCAGGGTCGACCGGGTAAGTTCACGACACATTACATCAATGCTAGACCTTTCTGGGATGTATACACTAAACAAAACAAGACATGAACTCTTCCGGGTCATGCATCCTAAATTAGACCCTTCTTCATAATAAGCAAAAATATATTCAAAATATTCTATTTTAAAACCACAAACACCTATTTATGAGGATCACTAATTTCAAATAAGTGGCTAATCCCATGCATGAATATATCTTCATAGGAAATAATATTTAAAAATTATTCAAAAAATAAATGTCAAGTTTGATTTCAAAATATTTATATATTAAAATTATTTCAAACCACCCACCGAAGGGCCAAAACCTAAAAAACTATAAAATCATATTTTGTAACAACATTGGTTACTATTAAAATAATAATCCCAACATTAAGAGTTTATTTCATTTTAAAAGACACCATAAAATCCGAACATTAGTTATAAAATCAATTTATATTTCAAATCATTTATAAGTGGATTAAAACCAAGATAACTTCTAAATTTTACACTTTAAAACAAATTTATCTTTAAATACCAATCAAGTGGGTTTAAAATTATGTGATATAAACAAATAACCATTTTTATAACCAATATACATTAAACATTTACTTATAAAACAATTTTAATTCAAATATCATAATGAAATGAACCACTTAAAAACATTTCATGAAACCAAAAATAAATTTATAATCAATCCCTATATACGTATGTCAAAAAATAAACATTTTTATCATTAAATAATCATTTTATAAAAATGTACATCCATTTTCACATTACACTCCAAAATGAACAAAAAAAAGTCACAAATAAAGGCATAAAAAATCTATTCACACAATCCCATCATATCATAAGACCCACCATAGATTCTTTTTTATTTCCATAAACACTCTAGGATATCCATTGTTCAATGAGTCAAAATTGAAAAACCATACTCAATTTGTTAGTATGCTAATCCTGGTGAAATGGTGGAGGACCATGTGAAAATAATAAAATAACATCTATAATATGTTTAGTATAAATCACTTGGTTGTCGCATGGTTTGTCATACACATCAAGATAACCTCACAATGTTGTTTCCTAATCTCTCTCCATCCCAAAACACTTAATATGACCCCTATGAAAACTAATGTTATACCAATAAGGTTTATATACCACTACATAGGACATAAAATCACAATCTAAAATTATATCGACTAATATGATATGATAAATACAATGTTTAAATTACCAATGTAATCTCGAGGGAAAAGGGAGAAATGATTTGGTGACACACTCCCTAAACTAACATCAAACGTTCCATAAATCATATATTAAAACTAAGAAATCCATAAATTAGAGGAGAGGGATTATAGAACTGAGACCCTCTTAAGAACCCTAGATCTCATAGAATTTGTAACTATCTGATCTAGGTTTTCATTCCATTAGAGACCTGACCCAAACCACCACAGTGTCTAATAGTGTTCATGTCCCCCATGAGCTTGAAAATATTACTAAGGTGTCCCAAAAAATAGCCTTGGAATGATTTCGACCTCATAAAATAACAGACATAAATAGTGTGAATAAAATCGTTTAACCAACAAGACATTATATAATAAATACTTAATATCTAATAAAAAATATACGACTAAATAAAAATAAATATATAATGAAAGATGATATAAATAATATAAGGAAAAAAATACAACATTCTAAATTTCCAATCACATTCACTATACTAAATTAATACACCACACCACACCAACAAACAATTTTATGAACAAGGATAACCATCCGACCCCATCATATCCTTCACCAAACTAATATAATAATAATCTTATTGGAACATACCCATAATAAAAAAATATCAGAATGAGAAATACCACCTAGTAGGTCTCCACCTGCTAAATCAATACATTAATTTTCATATTTGGACTGAAATATACTAGTTTTAAATACCTAGTAAAAAATATTCCTCTGTAATGAGGCTTTAAAATATATAAACTAAACCAAGATCACATCGTGGATGTTTAAAAACATGTTTTTTATTACCATTGTAAAAAATTATCACATGGAATCATTTTACCTCAGTCAAAGACTCTTTTAATATACAACCATTTCTGAATTTGACTTTGAAAACCAAATTATTGACTCCTCATTTAGATGTATACTTTTAAACCATCAAAAATATATTTTGATCTCTAAGGGGTTTCCTAAACATTCATTAAACCAAAATTATCCAATTAAAATAGACACAGAACCATAATTCTATGTTTTAAAACGCACATACAAGACATTCAAAACCAAACCATTTCACTTTAAAAGAATTTATACAATTCAAAACACATTTATAAAAATATATGTAATGAAGCCCCAGAAAAGGTAAATAATCAAATTAAGGCACCATGTGATCTATAATAAGATAATAGAGAAGAACCGATAAAAAATATATATGAAATAAGTTGATAAAAAAAAGTATAAAATCAATTTAATGATAGAATCCCCTAGAATGATCTTAAAGAATCCTTTAATAACATGAAACATTCTTTGAAACCATTAAAAAATGGCATAAAATAGTGAAAAGGAATCTAGGATGGAATTTATTAACCCATCCACATAACATGTTGTCTTATCATACTATCCAGATATACATTAAACCTCACCTTAGCACACCTACATCTCAATAAAATTTATCAGTCACTAACCAATTCAGTCATTATCTATTCATTTTTACTAAGATAGTATGTAATATTTAGAACACAATGTACACTATGGATGAAACTTATTCATGTAACCTACTACATTTTAGGATTCCTATGACATTAGAAAATGTAATAGAGAAAGAAATCGATAATATGATAAACATGTACATTTTAAAAAAGAATTATAATTAACCTTTCCCATACATCCAAGTCCCTATCCTAATAAAACCCTAAGATCATCATATAGTAACCAAATACCAACACAAAACCGATAATAATAAGCAATGGGTTGATACATAGTGAACATAGAGGGTTTCACTATTTTCATGAAAATGAATTTTCTATAAGGTTCCAAATAATAACATTAAAAAATCATTGGGCCACAAGAAAACTCACTCCTATTTTATGCATGTTTCGATAAATTATTTGAAATAGATTAACAACCCATATATTTTAAATCCATAATGAATTCAATATTTCCTTTTAAACCACTTTTTAAATAATTAAATCCAACATCATTCTTTAAAATAAAACCTATTTGGGTTAGCATTCCCATTTTTAAGGAATTAAAACCAAATGATGAAATTAGAAATGATCTAAGAAAATACAATTAGTTGTGGAATTCCATTAAAATATCTAAATAATGTACATTATAACTTTATATATTTTGAAAAAAATGAATTTTTTACTTAGGAACTTGTACAACTACTTGAAATAGAAAACCATTGCATGCCAAGGGTTTAATCCATTTGGAAATTAAAAACTATCCCCAATAAAGAATATATATAGATATAACTTTAATAAAGTACATTTTTAAATAAATAAATAATCTAACAACACAAAATATTGAGTAATGTCATAGAAAGAACTACCACATTCAAGATGATAGTAATGGTAATGTGTTTCCTTCAATGGAAAATTCCCAACTAAGCCATGAAATAACCTTCACAACCCATAAATGAACAAAAACCAATGTATAAGAAATTTTATACCACCCGTACACACTAATGGTCCGGTATGGTTAATCTTTTGTTTCAAATGAGTTTTAACAAATAGTACGCTACACGTACAAACGAACTATTCTGGAAAATTAAATTGAATATCTATCTTTGTAATCAAAACCACATTGTTTACCCTAAATCATGCCTAAAAACAAGTCATAGATTTAAAAATAATTCATTTTACTTATTATTGGATGAAACTTCTTGGAACATAAAAAAACTTGAAAAAAAACAAAAAAATAAACACTATAGTGACACAATGGTTGTCACAATTATAATGTTGAAGATGTATCACAAATCACTACACAGTATAGTATCTCTATTTTTATGTTACCCATACTCTTTCATGATCTATCCGGGATAATCTAAACTGATCTATGGTTCTCATTCATCCATTATTAATTGGGGTTTTAGAGTCTTGAGTTAAACAGACACATTATCTGACACCGCAATAAAGGCTAGAACCTATTGTATATTCTAAGAAACAATGGTAATATGTGTGAGGATACCATATGATATTATTTATATAAAAATGATCTATTTCACTATTCCATCAATTGAAACACAATTTGTTTTTATTATATGCATACTAATATTTGATGTACGCAATATTATTTCTTTACAACATTCCATCTTATAACAAATATAAAATTTATGACATGATTCTCTGTTGAAATTTAATAAATAAAATATTTTAATAAAATCATATATTTGGTAAAAAAGGAATACATTTTTTATATTTTATTCCATTAGTTACTTGGAATTTTTTTTCTAAATATGCATTGAAATTTCATTATTTTAATTACTAAAACTAATTACAATTAATACTCTATCCTTCCATGATTATATTTTAATCTATAAATATTTCTTACATCTATATGATTTGTTATGATATCGAAAAAATTATTATCTATGGTGATTAATTCTAAAATAATGTCTCACTTTTATAAATGATCAAAAAATATATTTATGTTCTACATAAATATACATTGTCATTGAATTTTTTAGGGGTTTATTTTTGAGAAAAAATAATGATAGATTTATATAAATAATATGAATATTATTCAAATATAATTAAAATTTTCTAAAATATTTTCAAATATCCTAATTTATTGCACAATGTAATATAACAATAACATAGATATATTAAATAATTTAAAAAGAAACTAGTAATTTTTTCATTTATTTTCATGGAATTGAACCCTTTACAAAAAATCAATAGATGAAACAAGTTCCCTTTATTCATTACTACATCCTCCCAGTTCTAATTTTCGTTAATTCCATAGTTGAAACTTTTTTAAGGGTTTTAAGAACCAAATTTTTCTATACATTAGACTAACAATACGATCATCTTCAATATAATTATTTTTGGATCCTTATTATTATTTTAATATCATTTATAATTGTTAAAACTAAACATTGATTCTACTAGGAAAATAATCAAATAAATAAGATTTCTAATCATGATACAATAAGTCTTTTGTTCCACTATAATTCCTATTAAGTAATTATATAAATTGAAAACAATTCTTTTATGTGTTCACAATTCCTTTCACTAATCCAAAATAAATATATTAACAAGTACCCTAAGTTATATATAGAAATTCAGGAATATTACATCATTAGTTTTGAAATATGTTACAACCAATAATTTTTTTTAGATTGAAAATGTGCATCATCCCAAATTAATTTTATATAAATTTATAAAAGTCAATGAATTGAGACTGGATTGATGATCAAAAAACAAGGACATTAACTTTCATTTACATAAAAAAATCAATAATTTTTTTTAATAACAAATTAGGATCAGCCATGTATTACATCAAATGATTAAATTTCAAAATAATCCTTGATTAAATATATCATCATAATAATATATATAAAAATTAAATTCCAGGAGTTTGTTTTACACTATAAATTATAGGATATATTTCATATGTTTACTGAATTTTGATGAATACAATAAACCATACATATTTCCTTTCTTAATGTACAAAAACTCATCATCTCTAACTATCTTAAAATTTCTTAAACAATAATTATCATTAATGATATAATTGATACCACTAAATTCAAGATCTTCATACCACTATTGTAGAGACCCGAAGCTTATCGTACATGGACATTTCATTACATTTGCGGAATACTTAGTACATTACAAAAACACACACACAAGGACCGTAATAGTTTAGTGTCTTTGGAAACTCGGACTATAATCTTCTAATCGTGGTGAAAGATCTTCAAAATCTCCCATAAAGATCTTCCTTTTTTTTACCTAAAACCTTTCTTTATATCCTGGCGAAAAGAAAACATAAAAGGGTGAGCTCAAATGCTCAGCAAGGGCAATAAAGGAAATAAAAATCATATCATATCTTTTTGAAAATCATAACCTGCAAAAGAGATCATAAAATCTTAATAAATCATAGAAGTGACAATGAGATCACCATAATCATAACATGAAACTTGAAACTTTGTGGCATGCGCACATAATCATGGAAAATCATTTCTTGTTAGTCATGACTCATTGCCAAGACTATCTTAGTGGACAAAGTCCCTTTCTGAATCGAGTAATCCTCGTTTCAGTCCTGTTTCACTGAACCGGTATAACCTACCATTCCAGCCATGTCTATCTCATGAGATATAAAATCTTTACCCAATGCATTGGAGGGAGATATAGGTCCCACCCATCTTATAATGAATCCTTTCTTATGTGTGCCACATAATCATAAAACATACATCATCGCATAACACATGAAACAAAAATGGGATTCTTGATACATCATGACATCATAAATCAATTCATATAAGATAAAGGAATTCATAAAAATATTTCCATCACAACATAATCAAACCAATGTAATAATAGGTATAAAAACAGTACCCTTTTATTATCTTAGATGGAAAATAATTTTGACAAAATATTTGAACTCCATTCTTGAGGAAAATATCCTTTCTACTTCAAAAACACTTTTCTTTTCTTAATATGTTATACAATTATAAACTAAAAGAAGTTGATAAACTTGAAAACTTGTAAAGGAAACTTCTTGGAAATAATGTTTTAAAAATCCATTCATGCCGTATACGTTAAAAAAACATTCTTCGTACTTTTGTCGGAAAAGTCAAAAAGTACCTCGTACGAAAAACAGCAAAAGATTCCTTTCATATTCTTTACTAAAAACTCACCTAAAGGTAAAATTGGATTCAAACTATTGCAAGTGGATGGAAATAATATTACATATTGAGGGAACATGGATGTGGATGATAAAATACACCCCAGAAAATACTTACGAATAAACAATCTCGGATAAAAATGAGATTGTGATATTTCCCTTACCTTAGGTCCGACTTGCTTTGTAAGTGTCCGAACCTCCTGTATAATGATTTAAATCATGTTATTGACTTATTACATAATCATATTCATTGTTATGATATCATATATGGTTTACTTATGACATTATATTACCCGTTCTTTTGTAAATTCCATGTTAAAGAAGCGTTTTGGGTAAAATCGTTTCATTTATCGTAGGTGTTTTGACTTGTTGTTATTGAAATCATTATTACTTATAGCATGATTTACTTACTTCCAGAATATAAAATATGATTTATATATCATATATATTCAGTATATATATATATAATAGGTAGATAAATAAAATGAAAAACATCGTTCATGGAGACGGTAGTCCGTACGTACGCATGAACGCTGTTTTCCTTTCCTTATTGTCTTGAAATGGAAGTAAGTAGATGACATACATATGTATATATATACATAAATCCAGTAGCTTTATAATGTCATATATTTCATTATTATTTCTTATATATACATCATAATCATTCTTAAATGGTTAACATGGAGAATGAATCTCATCGCGTCGTGGAGACGGTATTCCGTACGTACGCACGAGCGATGATATCATTTCTATAAATATTGAATTGAATTGGAGTGGATTATACAATATATCAGAATCAATATGATGTTGTAATAACTATGTATAGTTATTCTTTACACCATTATACCCATCCATGTAAGGTGGTGGTGGAAAATAGATTACACCACGGCGTGGAGACGGTATTCCGTACGTACGCACGCGCGGTGATTTCTTTTTCCGTAGGATGGATAGATGGTGAAATAGGGTTGTTTCATACTTATAATAACATATCAGTATATGAGTGATACTGATGTTATTACTTCATAATTAAACAACCTAAGAAGAAGAAGTGGAAGAAGAAATAAAGATGAAAGAATTGGTAATGGTAATTACCTCTTCTTTGAAGTGCCTCTTTGAGACCTCTTCTTAGGGCACTAGAATTGGTCTTTGAGGAAGACCCGAACCTCTAGGATGTTGCTAGGGAAGTGGAGAAGAGATTTTGGCAGGGGTTGGCCGAGCTTGAGTGCTCAAATTGGTGTGAGGAGGAGGGGGAGGAGGTGTCCTTTTATAGGGGAGGAGAGGGGCACCTTAGGAATTCTTAAAAATATTAATTTATAATAAATCTAACCCCACTTAAAAACCTCCAAAAATGACTCATATTCGAAGCTTAGATGAGATAGGGTTGTAATCGCATCAACCAATCAAATTTAGACATGTTTGGATCTTATTTTAAACCTTATCAATTAGATTTAACTCTAAGTTAAATAATTTAACTTTTACCGTGTCTTTTTGTTTTCTTTCACTATATGGTTAATACACTTACTATAACATGCCAAACGAACCCCAAATTGTTTATTATTAAAATATATATTCTTATCTAAGTTATTTGGCCGAACCTTAGATTTTTAGGAATAACATAACAATTAATAATATAATATTTGATTTAAAAACTATTTTGTGTCAATTTTGACACTATTTGATATATGATTTTTGTGAAAGTCATAACAGAATTAAATGTTCGAACCAAGTTGATTAAATCAACATTAATATATCATAGTAACCTATAAAATTAGTGGAATTCATAAAAAATCTCAAATTACATTTATTTTTGTGTTTATAACATCAATTATGTCAATATTTCATTAATAAGATAATTACTGCATCATCGTTGTGTCATAAATAAATTATTTTATTTTATGTCTAAAAATTACAAATAAAATATCATCATGTTGGAAATCTTTTTAGCTTTCTAATGAATATTTACAATCGAATTTATCTTATGTATAACCCCATATTAAAAATGATTTACTTATTAAACTTTGATTTTAACTATTTTAACCTTTCTTTAAATAAATTAATAATAAATGTCCTAATCTAATCCAAGTGGGCCTAAATGGTCATATTTTATTCCTAAGTTTGTTTTTGGTCGAATTACACTTGTCCAATAGAATTAGGACATGTGTTAGGGTAATATTAATATCATATTTACCCTTAGTTACCCTATTTACTATTAACCGTGGTAAAAAAAGTAAAAAGTTACTATTCACCAAAAAATTATTTTCATCTCATTGAACCACATTTTAGTCCTTGATATTAACCGTGTCTCTCGGATTTTCGAAATTCCATTCACAGAAGTGGTAAAATTAAGTTTTATGCAAAATTCAGTTTTTAACCTACCACTTAGTAGTTTCACTATTCATCAAAAATTGATGTTTTTCAGAACAATGCCAAAATTTCATCCCAAGCTATATTTCATATTCCGAATTCAAAAATGAAGTCTATTTTACCAAATTCATAACATAAAAGTTGCATTAATTAATTTTATAATTAAATCCCGCTGTTAAAACAAATAGCGTGTTTTTAAGAAACAATATCTATCAAAAGATTGACACTTGTTTATGTCTAGTTTAAATGTGAAATTACATCCAATGACCAACATTGTATTAAATTGTAAAAATATATTCTAAATATACTTTAAAACCACTCAAATTAATGATTTATCACTATTAATTATTTCGATTAAAAAAGTTGTTTTTAATTATAATTTAGTAATTTTCACTATTCATCAGAATATGAAAGTTATCCGAAAAGTACCAAAATTTCACCTTAGGCTAAATTCGATACTCCGAATCCAAAAATGAAGTTCATTTTGAAAAATAAGATTTACAGAATTTTAAAAAGTGGTTATTACTATTCATAACGGCTAGTTTTAATAACATTTTAATAGCATATCGTTGTTTAGTGAAACTCGTTATTGCGTACTACACACGCTATCGAAGAAGGTCGTGATTGCGTGTAATGCAAGGCAAGTCAAGGATGCGTGTTTTGCAAGCTCCTTTTGGTGTAGCGTACATCACAAGACATTAATAAAATTAAAAAGAATATTTTTTATAAAATCTTGGGCTGTTACATTCTACCCCCCTTAAAATGAATTTCGCCCTCGAAATTCGTCGGGGTTATAAATGGTTTACTATTTGAAAGTTTCTTTAATAGAAACCCACATCGTAAAAAGGAATATCAAAACCAATCTTTAAAAACAAAAGTATGAAAAGTAACGGTTACCCAAATAAACTAATCATTGGGTTTCCACATAGGTGAAAATATGGATATGGAAGAGAAATCTAACCATCTTGTTCTGATGGAGAGTGGTAGAGAACATGGCTATGGAAAAGCCAGTAATCACAAATCCATAGATTTGTGATGATATAAGGTACCATCTGATTCATCAGGTATAAGATCACTAGGACAACATTTTTGGTTTTCAAGATCATTTCCCCTAAAGTTGAAAATTTGAATTAGAATAAATACTTACTTTATTTTGGTACAATCTCACTGTTGTTCGTGCCTTGAATAATTTCCACTTCATCTCTTAAATAAATGAAGTTGAATTTGTTATTCGTGAAGTGTTAGCAGATCATGTGATAGAATGACAGGTCATTCCATCTGTCTCAAACAAAAGGTTAGCAAAAATTATATGCATAAATCGATCTATAGTGAGATTAATCATATATGGTTCCTAAAATGGACTTATACTTCATATATCATACTTCTTAATATAATAAAACTAGTTTCTACTAAACAGGGACTTCCTGTAGGCCAGTGGTAGGCGATAAAGGCCAGTTGCACTTCGGTTGTGGGTTCGATTCCTACAACCTTGTCCGAAGCGATGGGCTGTCGCTCGTCCTGCAGGTTGTCCCTTTTTCTAAAACTACGTTACTATAACATCCCATAAATAATATCGAAAATATTCTATCCTTAAACAATACTAACTTATGTCCAACATAATCCAGTCTAATCTTTAGGCTTATACATAATACTGCAGTCCACTTTCATAATATAGTGACAACGATTACCAGAGATTTAATACTGTCGTTGATCCCCACATATCATAAGATATGTCTTGTTGGTCACATTCCAAACACTCAAAGTCCTTAATCGTGTATTCTCTTGAATACCTTAGTGAAAAAAGTTAACACTTTCCACATACCAAAATCCTCAAAATTCTATATACTCAAACCATGATATCACTTAGTCCTTATATTAATCATGAGCTCATGAATACTATTAAACATGTAATTTTCTCCTTATCCCTTCATTATGCGCATATCATCTACATTCCAAAAATATCTGAATAACCTTTCATGGATACTGGTAACATTAATCATACACTTTCAAAACTCAAGGAAAGACAATAGTTTAACAATCCATAGATGTCTCTTTATTCCATAGTAGCATGAGATTACTTATACAAAATTACACATGATAAACATGTAATCATTCCACTACATTCTTTAACCATTGACCGAGCATCAAAAATTCTTTCATCTCACATATCATTTGTAGTCTCTTCATCATCATCCACATAAATACTACCCTTATGACCATACTGATTCTCTTCATGAGTCTTTCCCTTAGGGCATTTGTTTGCATAATGCCCATACATTCCACATTTAAAACATTTAACCATTGTTGATGTCGTAGCAATACCATTATCCTCATCCATGGTGTTAACCGAACCTTTTCCTTTGCACTTACTTGCTTTGTGTCCTTCTTTTCCACACCCAAAGCATCTTCCAGTTCCCTTGAAACATTCTCCTTGATGCCTCTTCCCACATGATTTAAATAGGGGAAATTGAACTTTCTTTCCTCTATGATCATCATGAAACTCCATCTTTCTCTTATTAGCCGAGTCAGGAAACTTACCAAATTTTACTTTATTGATCATATTATGAGATTGCTGATTCGGCATAATAATGATCTTTGGACTTCCAAATCCCATTTCATTTGGTTTCTCATGAAGAATATCATTCCATTGTCCATCATATCCTCCATTATCGTGAATCATCTTGTTTCCAGCCATTTTCTAAAACCCAAAATGAATAGTGTGAGAGGCAAAAATCATGCTAGGGAAAACAACATAATAAAGGGGAGTACCTTCAATATCTAACATCTTAGGTTTAATTCTATGATCGTTAGCGTATTTCGAGTACTATAACTTATACGTCTACTTAACCTTAGAGACATCCCTAGACATACCGTAGAAATATCTCTAGGGATCTCACTAACGTTTTTGCATCCTAGTTTCCAAAGGTTGACTAAACCTTTCCTCTGATACCAACTGTAGAGACCCGAAGCTTATCGTACATGGACATTTCATTACATTTGCGGAATACTTAGTACATTACAAAAACACACACACAAGGACCGTAATAGTTTAGTGTCTTTGGAAACTCGGACTATAATCTTCTAATCGTGGTGAAAGATCTTCAAAATCTCCCATAAAGATCTTCCTTTTTTTTACCTAAAACCTTTCTTTATATCCTGGGGAAAAGAAAACATAAAAGGGTGAGCTCAAAAGCTCAGCAAGGGCAATAAAGGAAATAGAAATCATATCATATCTTTTTGAAAATCATAACCTGCAAAAGAGATCATAAAATCTTAATAAATCATAGAAGTGAAAATGAGATCACCATAATCATAACATGAAACTTGAAACTTTGTGGCATGCACACATAATCATGGAAAATCATTTCTTGTTAGTCATGACTCATTGCCAAGACTATCTTAGTGGACAAAGTCCCTTTCTGAATCGAGTAATCCTCGTTTCAGTCCTGTTTCACTGAACCGGTATAACCTACCATTCCAGCCATGTCTATCTCATGAGATATAAAATCTTTACCCAATGCATTGGAGGGAGATATAGGTCCCACCCATCTTATAATGAATCCTTTCTTATGTGTGCCACATAATCATAAAACATACATCATCGCATAACACATGAAACAAAAATGGGATTCTTGAAACATCATGACATCATAAATCAATTCATATAAGATAAAGGAATTCATAAAAATATTTCCATCACAACATAATCAAACCAATGTAATAATAGGTATAAAAACAGTACCCTTTTATTATCTTAGATGGAAAATAATTTTGACAAAATATTTGAACTCCATTCTTGAGGAAAATATCCTTTCTACTTCAAAAACACTTTTCTTTTCTTAATATGTTATACAATTATAAAATAAAAGAAGTTGATAAACTTGAAAACTTGTAAAGGAAACTTCTTGGAAATAATGTTTTAAAAATCCATTCATGCCGTATACGTTAAAAAAAACATTCTTCGTACTTTTGTCGGAAAAGTCAAAAAGTACCTCGTACGAAAAACGGCAAAAGATTCCTTTCATATTCTTTACTAAAAACTCACCTAAGGGTAAAATTGGATTCAAACTATTGCAAGTGGATGGAAACAATATTACATATTGAGGGAACATGGATGTGGATGATAAAATACCCCCCAGAAAATACTTACGAATAAACAATCTCGGATAAAAATGAGATTGTGATATTTCCCTTACCTTAGGTCCGACTTGCTTTGTAAGTGTCCGAACCTCATGTATAATGATTTAAATCATGTTATTGACTTATTACAGAATCATATTCATTGTTATGATATCATATATGGTTTACTTATGACATTATATTACCCGTTCTTTTGTAAATTCCATGTTAAAGAAGCGTTTTGGGTAAAATCGTTTCATTTATCGTAGGTGTTTTGACTTGTTGTTATTGACATCATTATTACTTATATCATGATTTACTTACTTCCAGAATATAAAATATGATTTATATATCATATATATTCAGTATATATATATATATATAATAGGTAGATAAATAAAATGAAAAACACCGTTCATGGAGACGGTAGTCCGTACGTACGCATGAACGCTGTTTTCCTTTCCTTATTGTCTTGAAATGGAAGTAAGTAGATGACATACATATGTATATATATACATAAATCCAGTAGCTTTATAATGTCATATATTTCATTATTATTTCTTATATATACATCATAATCATTCTTAAATGGTTAACATGGAGAATGAATCTCATCGCGTCGTGGAGACGGTATTCCGTACGTACGCACGAGCGATGATATCATTTCTATAAATATTGAATTGAATTGGAGTGGATTATACAATATATCAGAATCAATATGATGTTTTAATAACTATTTATAGTTATTCTTTACACCATTATACCCATCCATGTAAGGTGGTGGTGGAAAATAGATTACACCACGGCGTGGAGACGGTATTCCGTACGTACGCACGCGCGGTGATTTATTTTTCCGTAGGATGGATAGATGGTGAAATAGGGTTGTTTCATACTTATAATAACATATCAGTATATGAGTGATACTGATGTTATTACTTCATAATTAAACAACCTAAGAAGAAGAAGTGGAAGAAGAAATAAAGATGAAAGAATTGGTAACGGTAATTACCTCTTCTTTGAAGTGCCTCTTTGAGACCTCTTCTTAGGGCACTAGAATTGGTCTTTGAGGAAGACCAGAACCTCTAGGATGTTTCTAGGGAAGTGGAGAAGAGATTTTGGCAGGGGTTGGCCGAGCTTGAGTGCTCCAATTTGTGTGAGGAGGAGGGGGAGGAGGTGTCCTTTTATAGGGGAGGAGAGGGGCACCTTAGGAATTCTTAAAAATATTAATTTATAATAAATCTAACCCCACTTAAAAACCTCCAAAAATGACTCATATTAGAAGCTTAGATGAGATAGGGTTGTAATCTCATCAACCAATCAAATTTAGACATGTTTGGATCTTATTTTAAACCTTATCAATTAGATTTAACTCTAAGTTAAATAATTTAACTTTTACCGTGTCTTTTTGTTTTCTTTCACTATATGGTTAATACACTTACTATAACATGCCAAACGAACCCCAAATTGTTTATTATTAATATATATATCCTTATCTAAGTCATTTGGCCGAACCTTAGATTTTTAGGAATAACATAACAATTAATAATATAATATTTGATTTAAAAACTATTTTGTGTCAATTTTGACACTATTTGATATATGATTTTTGTGAAAGTCATAACAGAATTAAATGTTCGAACCAAGTTGATTAAATCAACATTAATATATCATAGTAACCTATAAAATTAGTGGAATTCATAAAAAATCTCAAATTACATTTATTGTTGTGTTTATAACATCAATTATGTCAATATTTCATTAATAAGATAATTACTGCATCATCGTTGTGTCATAAATAAATTATTTTATTTTATGTCTAAAAATTAAAAATAAAATATCATCATGTTGGAAATCGTTTTAGCTTTCTAATGAATATTTACAATCGAATTTATCTTATGTATAACCCCATATTAAAAATGATTTACTTATTAAACTTTGATTTTAACTATTTTAACCTTTCTTTAAATAAATTAATAATAAATGTCCTAATCTAATCCAAGTGGGCCTAAATGGTCATATTTTATTCCTAAGTTTGTTTTTGGTCGAATTACACTTGTCCAATAGAATTAGGACATGTGTTAGGGTAATATTAATATCATATTTACCCTTAGTTACCCTATTTACTATTAACCGTGGTAAAAAAAGTAAAAAGTTACTATTCACCAAAAAATTATTTTCATCTCATTGAACCACATTTTAGTCCTTGATATTAACCGTGTCTCTAGGATTTTCGAAATTCCATTCACAGAAGTGGTAAAATTATGTTTTATGCAAAATTCAGTTTTTAACCTACCACTTAGTAGTTTCACTATTCATCAAAAATTGATGTTTTTCAGAACAATGCCAAAATTTCATCCCAAGCTATATTTCATATTCCGAATTCAAAAATGAAGTCTATTTTACCAAATTCATAACATAAAAGTTGCATTAATTAATTTTATAATTAAATCCCGCTGTTAAAACAAATAGCGTGTTTTTAAGAAACAATATCTATCAAAAGATTGACACTTGTTTATGTCTAGTTTAAATGTGAAATTACATCCAATGACCAACATTGTGTTAAATTGTAAAAATATATTCTAAATATACTTTAAAACCACTCAAATTAATGATTTATCACTATTAATTATTTCGATTAAAAAAGTTGTTTTTAATTATAATTTAGTAATTTTCACTATTCATCAGAATATGAAAGTTATCCGAAAAGTACCAAAATTTCACCTTAGGCTAAATTCGATACTCCGAATCCAAAAATGAAGTTCATTTTGAAAAATAAGATTTACAGAATTTTAAAAAGTGGTTATTACTATTCATAACGGCTAGTTTTAATAACATTTTAATAGCATATCGCTGTTTAGTGAAACTCGTTATTGCGTACTACACACACTATCGAGGAAGGTCGTGATTGCGTGTAATGCAAGGCAAGTCAAGGATGCGTGTTGTGCAAGCTCCTTTTGGTGTAGCGTACAACACAAGACATTAATAAAATTAAAAAGAATATTTTTTATAAAATCTTGGGCTGTTACAACTATAATACCTTGATCGAATCCCATTACATTATATCTAGAATCTAAAGTAGATTAAATCCAGAATCCACTGTCATGTTCTCAATAAACTATAATAATTGTTGCATATTATTGTTCTTGTCAAACCATAATTTATCTGGAATTATCCACACAACACCATGGATTAATTGTGGATTTTTTTCTAAACTCAAACACCTAATACGCTTACAATGACCTATGATTGTCATATTCTCATTAAATAATATATATATCCCAAGTAATAAAACTCACCATCTAAAGATCTATGGTTGAAATATCTATCACTCTCTTACCTCATCAAGCTATAAATGTTCTAGGAGGAATAATTTTATATCATATAATAGATCTTATTCAAAACCTCATAATATTTCATATAAAAATAATCATTAAAATTCAATTCCATACTATAAATATGTGTACTCATTTCCCATGGATAATCCCATTTTTAATGTATTGTTATAAAATTAAATCTTTTTTTCACAGCTTCTATTTAAAAATCACTTTTATAGAAGGAAAAATTTTAAATTCATTATAAATATAATTTCTATGATGATAATAATTATTTATTATAACCATGTTTATGTGATATGATCCATAACATTCTTATAATATTAATTAAACTATTTTTATATTAAAATCAATTAGGGGTTATTATAGAATGGATTTCACACCTACATGGTCATAAAAAATATCATCGTTTATATAGAGTTCTTTGGAAATTGATGTTTTCCATTAAATTGTCATAAATATATAAAAATATATATTTATTGATCTAACATTACATTTCATCATTCCTAACATTCTTCCTAACACTCAATTCAAAGACCCTATATTGATATTTTTTATAACAAATTGACCATGGAACATGAATCCCAAGACAAGGACTTGGATTTCAGTTGGCCTCAAACAAGTTCAATGACTTGAAGTGACTATAAAACAACTCTGTGGGATAATATTAAATCATCATGTAATGATTTTACCATAAATAAAATCCTAAATGACACGAGGGGATATAAAATATATTTGGATATAAACCAATTTAAAATGAATTACATTTAAAATATATTGGTTTGAATAATATTAATTGAATTTCATAACATAATATTTTTATTTTAACTAATGATAAATATAGAAACTCATACACCATGCCACCATCTCTTTTATTATATATTATATCCCCTACATGGATCCAAAAATCACTACATATGAATACTGAAGTCTTTTCATACCCCGCATCATGGAAGATCATGGATATATGTCCATTGTGGTGTAGATATAGGGTGTGAGTATAAAAATAGTAATATTTCCCAAATGTATCCAATATTAATAAGTTCTTGGGAATTTTCCATAATTCAATTTCAGAATAAATGAGAAATAAAAAACAATAATAAATATAAAATTTATTTTTCATGATATTTTAGAAAAGTAGAATATAAAAACCAAAATAAAGTTTTTCCCATAATTATATTTTTTGTAAAAAAAAAAGTTAAAGACTTATTTTTAATCAACTAAAAAAATCATATTTTCCCCTTAAATTTTCATTTCCAAAGACAATTTTTTTACTAATTTCATAAATAACTCCCATTTTAACAAAATCAATGGGTACTCAACATTTCTCAAATTCAATGAAAACTTCAAATTTCCACAAAAGCATTGGAAAGGCCCCATTTCATAAAAATTTTCCATTATTAGAAATAAAAAATCATATTTTAAAAAATATGGCTAGATATCAAAAAGGTTCCATCACACTATTTGTTAGAATCAAATCACTATTCACCCTATACATGTGTGAAAACCAAGTTTTCACTTGTTTTTTTTCAACTAAACAATTTTTTCCCATAAAATATTAAGAATGTCACCTTATGGCTATAGTATTCAAACTATTACCCATATTAGGAAACACTCTCTTTGTCTCTAAATTACCTTAGATAATGATTATAGGTTTCTATAAATTCTTGCCAAAATATATTTCATATTCATGCAGACACCAATTAATGAATTTCAAATACAATATATCAAAAACAATTCTCTAAAATATAATCCCATTCTAAGGAAATTTCATCGAAAATCAAATTTGTATAAATAATATTTTTTAAAAACTACCTATAATTAAAGAAACATAATTCCAATATACATTATATAATAACTAAAAAAATTTCATTTTCAATTCAAATCATAAATAGATGTACAAATATATAATTCTAGGTAAATCATTTAATATGAAAATCAATTTTTTATAAAAAATGTTATTTTGACATAATAATATTTTTAAATCAGTGATTAATTATTATCAATCACTGAATCATCAATGATTATCTTACCATAGAAATAGTTTTGAATCGAATTTAAAAACCCTATTCTCAATCCAAAGGAATAATGAAAATTCACTTTTAAAATAATACCACTATGCTTTTCATTAATTAAACAACTGTAATAAACCTAAATCTGAAAAAAATATATGATAGATACCACATTAGTAAAAAATTTAAATAAAAAATTCTCTATAATATCATGACATTACATGCTCAAAAATAATCTAATGAATAGGTATATCTTGAAAAGAAGCCTCAAATCTCAAACATTATTCTCAAGAAATTTTATTCCAGAAATTTCATGTTATAACTTTATGATCTATAGTGGATTTCTCAAATAGCATGAGGCTAAACATAAATCTCATTATGTAATATGTGAGATGAAAAAACCCTTATTCCCTTGATGTAAAGTGTGTAATCATGTCCATATTTCCACTTTCTTATGTTCCAACCACCATAAACTAAATAAAATATTATTATATTTTCATTAATTGATCATTATTTCTATTTACATTATCCACTAATGTGAATGAAACATTTAATATATTGAATAATATATATACATCAACAATATTCATGTTTAATGATACCCCAAATAGAATTGAAATTATCTTCCATTGGTATTCATTTTACTCAAATTCCACTACTTACGATTTCTAGTTCAATGTATTAAAAAAATTCCCTTTCTTATGTATTTTAATAATAAAAAATAAATGAATGGATGTAATTGAATCAGATTATATATTAATGGAAACAAATACCATCAGTAAAATATGTATTTTAAAAATAGATTTAGTTTGGTGAGAATTTTTTTTGAGTATGTTTTTTTCTTAATTTAAATTAATATATGATCACAATTAACTATATTTCATGTGGTTGATAATTCTATTCTTTGTGTATTAGTTGATGTGAACCATATATAATGATCATTATTCTCTAGATATGTATACATCCCAAAAATATCAAATTTACCTATGTTTTCCATATTATCAACTTGTTGATTAATAAATATAAATATATGATTATTTGAAAACATCATCTGAAGATCATAAAATGATTATGTGCAATGATAACGTATCTTAAAAAATTTACCTTTATAAATAAAAAATATCACCTGTGCAATAGTGTTTGAGGAATATGGTATGAATTTATAATAATAAATTACCTAATTAGGAAGTATTTTAATCTCAAAATCCATCATGGGAATATACCATGATATGAATGTATCTACCATCCTTAGAGAGAAATATATTTATTTCATAAATATAACTTATAATATAAATTTCAATTATAGAAATTTAAAAAATTAATTTATTCATTTAATCATATAAATGATTCTCTTTAAATATTTTTAGTAACACTCTATGTTGGGGGCCTGACTTTTCCAAAAAAACTGAGTAAATATGAAAATATATAATGTATATGAACATAAAAGATTATATAAAATGGGATTCATCCTATAAATGATGGCCATTTTTGAAATTTAAAGATTAAATGGCCTTAAATGATACTCATATTGATTATTCATTCTTATAAAATCCTTCATTTGAATTTCTACCAATTTGATCAAAAACTGATGGAATATCAATCCATGGTAAAATTTAGAAATCAACCTTTACCCCTTTAATATAGAAATTAATCAAAATAAGGTATATGATATTGGTTATTTTATACATCCTAATATATTTTTCAATAATCTATTAACATTTAAAAATAATTATATTTCTTTTTATCAGGAATCATATGTTTACACCAAGAAAATATAGTAAACTGGGTGAAAAAAATACTATTTTGCAATATCCAACTACACCTTTAACTTCCAAAGATTTAATAGGGTTATATGGTTGGAAAGAATATGTAACGCCCTAAACCCAGTTACCTAGAGTCAGTGCATTATTACATAACAATGGAATGAAGACAAGATATCATGTATCGAAAGACCTATTAGTTCAGTTGCCTTGGAAGTACTAGATACATACATAAGTTTTATATTACATCACGAAGTGGAAAAAAAAATTGTGTCCACATTGAAATCACTAATATCCCTTAGCATATTCCTTCAGGTTAGTATTAATATTATTCTTATCATCATGGGAAAAATAAATCAATGAAAGGGGTGTGATCAGATGCTTAGTAAGGATAAAAATATAGTAGAGGCTATCATAAATAAGCATAAACATTTAAATCAATGTATAAGACTAAAACACAAGCCATTTAATCATAAACATCAGTATAATATGGATCAGGTAAATCAATTATTACATTCTAATATTCAAAATGATATTCTACTAGTCGAATAATCACATGTAATATCAATAGCTAATTTCAAAATGTTGGAATTCATAAGGACGAATATCATAACTGTGTTGTCAAGGCCTCGTTTCATGACTAAAAATAAGGATTTTATCGACGACTAGTGCCAAGATTCTATTTTGTCTCATTAGACCTACCGACACATCGAGGATCTATAGTAGGCTCGACCTGTCACTTACTATGTCCAATGCATTCATCATATAAAAAGGATGTAACATCATCTAACCATTGGTATTAAAACTAGCATATGAAATGCCAATATATTAACCACAAACTAGGAAAGGTATAAAAATTGTACATCCATTGTCCAAAATAAATCATTCAATAAAATATGGAATATTTCATTATAATAAATAAACCTCAATCAATTATAATGAAGGATATTGTCATAAATGGAAATAATCAGTAAAACTATTTGAGAGAATTATCCCCTATTTCTTGAAAACATTTTAAAGTATCACTATTTATGAAGAAGCTGTTAAAAATATATATCTGAATAAAAGTGTCCCATACCACATTGAATCTTTTAAAATGAGTTTTAATTTTAAAACATTCATGTCCATATAAATAAATTATTAACAGCACATTTAAAACAAAGGGATTAATGAGAAAGATTTATAAGAATAAATCTTTAAAATAATTAAAATGGTATTTTAGATAGAGTTTATAACCAAATGAGAGATGCTTGAATATAAATAATTTAGTTAATAAAAACATTATAATATCATGAGAATAAATGGATTCATGATATACTATGTCAATTAATAGTATGTACACCACATAAAAGTGAATTAGTGGATAACAACAAAGACGTCTCAATGGAATGTAAATTGAGATAAAATCCTTTATAAAGAACGTATCCTTAGGTTAAGGATAAAACGACGACATAATTATGTGTGAAAAATATAAATAAACCCAATTTGATTCTATATTTAGTGTAAATCATTCATAGAACATTTACACATATTCATGTAAAAACAACACCCATGACTTGGATGTTTAACTCAATGATTGAAACTGGGTTAAGATTACTCTTACCAAGTTCATATCGATGAATTGAGAATTTTTTAATGGAGTGATTATGAGTATAAAAATTATATACACACAAAGGGTGGTGTCATTTACTACATAATTAAATAAATAGTGATTGCGCATATAATCTTGGATTAAAATAAACAATGAAGTTTTTGTAAAACCCAATGAGTGGAAATCAAAATTAAAAATTCCCTTACTGATTTGGTAACATATGAAACAAACACACCTTGAAGGAAGGATCATATAATGAATATGTAAATAACGATAAATTAAATTATATTACACCAAGAATACAATCCTAGGAGTTATATACACCTCCCAAAAGAAAATAATGGAAATATAGCATGAATCTCACTGGAAAAAAAGTGAGATGAAAACCACTAAACTTTTACTTTTTGTTAGTAGAGGGTAGGTTAAACTAATGTATAATGGAGAAATCATTGTTATTTAATTATTCAATAACAAAATACTTAAATATGATATCATATATGATATTCCAATATTTCTTTGTTAACGATATTTCAGTAGTATCATTGTTTTGGGTGTTAACTGATTTGTTTTCCATTATATGTTTTCTTGTGCATGTCATGTTTCATATGGATAAGATGTATAAGATTCATATAAATAATGATAATATGTTCTTAATTTTTTTTAATCATCAAATAAAAATTATTATTGAATGGTTATGATGGAGAACAAAATCTCATCGCGTCGTGAAGACGATAAACCGTACGTACTCACAAGCGACAATATCATTATATTAGTGGTGAAATCGTATGTAATTGGATGATATATTATATATAAATAATCATTAATATTATATATTTATTATTTACATCAGTTATACTCATTATTATACCCCTCCAAATAATTAAGTGTTGAATAACAAATTACACCACAACGTGGAAACGGTAAGCCATACTTACGCACGTATGGTGACTTAGTCATTCATAATATGGATAAAATAATTGATATGGTTGTACCATATTTATAATAACATCATCGTATGTAGATTTTACTGGAGTTATTATTTTTGTATTGAAACAACAGTGAAAGAGGATGTGGAAGAAGAAAAGAACTTTGAAAGTGGTGATGAAATTATTACCTTTTCATCGGGTTCTCCCTTTTGATTTAATATAAAGGGATACATAGGTAGGATTTATCATCAAAGTAAGGCATTGAGGTTAAAATGTGGGTTGTTGGGAAGATATTTATGGAGGGATTTGCTGAGAAAAATGGATTTGGAGTTGTAATTTTTTGGGAAGGGGAAGTACCCTTTTATTAGAGATGTGGGGGTCACTTTAGGAAAAGATTGGAATATTAATTTATTATACAATCATATTTGGTTAATAATGGATCCAAAATAATTTTTTTATAGGCTAAGGTGGGGATGGGTCAAAAAGCTCTCGACCAATATGTTTTAGACTGGTTTAGGTCACCATATTAAACTTATTGTTTAGATTTAACTCTTAGTTAAATAGTTTAACTTTTACCATGTATTCTTGTATTATTATAAACAATTGTTAATAAATATACTATAAAAGCCACGAGAACCCAAATTGGTTCATTAATGACATATAAATCATTATATGAGTCTGTTGGTGAACCTTACATTTTTAAGAATATTATAACTTTAAATAATATATTATTTGTTTTGGAGACTCATCTATATCACTTTTGACACTATTTAGTATTTGGTGTTTGCGAAAGTAAAAAAAACATGATTAATTAGAACCAAATAAATTATTTCAATCATAAAATGTCATATGAACCTATAAAATTAGTGTAATTCTTCAAAAGTCTCAATATGTTTTGGATATTTATAATATCAATTATTTCAATCTTTCATTAATAAGGTAATTAATTCATCATCATTGTGACATAAATAAATTTAATTATTTAATGTTTAAAAATTATAAATATAATACCATTATTAAGGAAATAATTTTATCTTTCTAATTAAAAATTATAGTTGAATTTACCTTATGTATACCCTATATTAAAAATGGATTAATGATTGATCAGTGAATTTAACACTTTTAACTCTTCTTTGAATAAAATAATAATAAATGTATTAATCTAATCCAAGAGGATAAAAGGATCATATTATATTCCTATGGTTGATTTTTTTCTAAATACACTAATAAAATAGAATTAATACATGTTTTTGGGTAATTATTATAATATTTTTACCTTTAATTACCCTATTTAATTTTAACCCTGGTAAATAAAATTGAAAAGTCACTATTCAGAAAAAATTATTTTCATCCTAATGAACCAGATTTTAATTACTAATATGAATCATGTTTCTTTGATTTTTTAAATTCAATTTGTAGAAGTGATAAAATTACGTTTTATGCAAATTTGCAAATGTGCCTATAAGGTGGGTAAAAGATGTTAAAATGTTTAATAAAATTTTATAGATCTAATTTTATTATAGAATAACTCCAATTAATTAAATTGAACATATATTGATAATATGTATCTATTTGGACTTATAATAAATTTAAATAATTTCAATATTTATTTAAATAAAAAGTAGGGTTTGAAATATAATGCAGTGTTTTTCACTATTCATCAAAAATTGAATGTTTCCAGAAAAACACAAAAAAATCACCCAAAGCTAATTTTGACATTCCAAATTAAAAAAATATTTCTATTTTTCCAAATTAAAAACATTTAATTTGTAATAATTAATTTAAAAAAATATTCCGATTGTTAAAATCAGAAAGCAGGTTTTCAAAGAGTAAAAACTACCAAAAGATTGATATGTGTTTATATCCAATTTAATTGTAAAATTAATTCCAAAGACCAAAATTGGATTAAATGGTAAAAATATAATCTAATTATACTTCAAAACTATTCAAATTTGAAGTTTTATGCACAAAATAATTTTGATTAAAAAAGTTGTTTTCAATTAAAAGTTTGTATTTTTCACTATTCATCCAAAATATGAATGTTATTAGAAAAGCACTGAAAATTTATCCAAACTAAAATTTTATGTCCCAATTATAAATAAAAAGTTTATTTTGTCAAATTATATATATAAAAGTGTCCAATATTAGATTTTAAAAGGGTTCTCCCTTAAAAATATTTAACATTTCATTTTTTGAAAAATAATTCTTTTATCAGAAAAATTGAATATGGTCTTATATTATGTCCGAGAAACACATAATATTGATGTTAAAATTACATGGAGTATATAAAATTCAAAATGTAGTTAATACTACTCAAAACTTTTTTTTAACGACTAGTTTGGTAAGTCGTGGTGCGCTCGAACTCGGTGTTCCGTGTAATGAAAACTATTGAACTTATTTAAAGAAAATAACATTCTATGAAATCTTGGGCTGTTACATTCTTACCCCATTTTGTAAATTGCATCCACTCAATTTTAAAATTCAGATTGGGACCTTCATTGAATGACTCACAGTGGAAAAATTTACAATAAAACTATCACTTTAAATTAAATAAAGAGAAGTACAAAGGTTACCAGAGATAACCCATATTATCATTCCATGTAGGAAAACTTGGATATAGAAGATAAGATATGTGTCACGATTCGATGGTGAGTGATAAAAACATGATCAGTATAAAGTTAACAATAAGAAAACCACAAACTTTTTATTGGTTAAATGGTCATTTGTTTCCCTGTAAGAAAAGTAAACGGACAACATTTTTTGTTTATATTTCCATTTCATAAAGTTGAGAACATTATTTATGAGGATGATTAAGAAAATAAAGTGATATAATTAATTTTATAGTAGACTTTTATCCTTTAATAAATTTCTACCACTGACTCATCTTTTCTCCAAACGATGAGTATTCAGGATGACTTGGTCACACCTTAAGCACTAGAATCAACTTAAAGAAAATCACATATTCCACAAAAGATGAAATATATATTTCCCTTATCTTTAGATATTATCCAAAACCAAATGGTATGTAAAATACCAGATGATCCCCGAAATTGTTATTCCTTTATAGAAATAAATACCAAACATAATTTCTAAAATTAAACAAACAATACCCAAAGTTCAATAAAGACCATTCAATATACAGTTGTCCATAAAATCACTCAATATAATCTAAACTAAGATTGAAACTCAATACCTAATTGAATTTAATCACATGTTCTTTCATAGTAAATCATAACATTTATCTCCAAATAATATCAACATCTCTTAAAGTCTCATATAGAATTGTAAATAACCAAATCACATATTCTCTATGATAGGATACCATTAATAACCCTAATCTCTATAAAAAACATACATTCTTCCAAAATAAAAAATATCCACCATCACTACTCATATTAAATCCCATAGTATTCTATTTTAATTAGGCATACAGTGTTCCCAATAGAGAAAACATCATTCAAAGAAACATTTATCACTAAATCAACAAATAATTTTCATATTATAATGAAATACATTTGATAAAACTTTATATCCAAAAAAAATTACTATTAATCATCTAAATCATTTAACTAAAAATAATTATTCACACTAACCTGGGACTTCATGATGTCCATTTGTAGGTGATTAATCCCAGTTGCACTTTGGTTTTGGGTTTGATTCCTACAGGTTTGTCCGATGCGATTGGTTGTGACATTGTATGTGTGCTGTCATTTTTCGAAAACAATATTTTATAACATTTAAAAATTGAGATAAATTCTTCTAAATTACCGTAAAATAATTTAACCACTAATTTTATCTTATACCTCGCATTTTCATCCCAAAAATTGATAACATGTAATTTCCTCAAATTCAAGGATTATAAAATCCAAATGATTCTTTATAAGTATATTCACAAATGAAAAGATAAATATTCCTCAAATAGCGTTTTTAAATAAAAATCTGTAGGATTACACATACAATGAAAAGTCTTCCAAAGTAATCCCGTTTACAAATAGAATTAATACTTTAAATCATTTCTCCATCCATTTAGTTCCAAATTGGTTCTTCCTTGACCCAGTGGTTATCCTATAGAATATGTCATTGACATAGGTATTACCCAGGTTCCCTAAATTTATAGAAAATGACCGTAAATGGATTATTAGAATCCTTTTTAATTTCTTTCATATTACTATTCATTTTAACTATGCAATTATTTACTTTATTTCCATCTTTCCCAAATATAAATCATTTCTTTGTTCAATTAAGACAGTTTCCTAGGTGTCTCTTTCAACATTTCCGGCTTGAGGGATATTGAGATTTCATTTCTCCCCAGTCTCCATTGGTGGAGATATTGTCATTCTCCGCCTATATCTTCTTCGTTGAGTTTGTTATTTTCCTAGTGTATATATTTTTTGTCATATTTTTGGAAACCTGCTTCGACATGAACATGAAATCTTTTACACCTATCAACATTCCATTTAGTTTCTCATCTCCACCATCGTACCCACCTTATAAATCATTTTCATTGTTACTATTAATTCCTTGGAATCCAAAAATTATCTAAAACATGAAATCATAGTGTGAGTAACAATTTTCATAAAATCATTTAGGAAATATCATGAAACATTATTCTCAATACAAAACAACTTATGATTTACCAAGCTTATTTATTCTCATATTATATTAAAATCTTTCAAATCAGTTTATAATGAAAATGTGATTTATCCTAAGCATATCCCCTTGGAGTGTCATAACCAAGAGTGCTAAAAATCTCATTGTCAGGCACCATTTCCCGTTCGAGTCTTGATTAAAGTGGTGTTTTTGGGTTTTAACCCAAGGTACATATGTGCCTGAGCGGCCTCTACCTGCTCATATCCGGACATGAATGTTTTTATTATAAAACCCACACAAGATTTATGTTAAATAAGTTTTTCCATGTTCTTATATACTAATCCTCAATGTATATCTTGGGGTAGTTTTTTCTAATCAATGTATTTCTAAATCTAGCTTATATGGTTTGTACTAAAAATCCTCCGATACCAACTATAACGCCCTGAATCTAGTTACCTAGATTAATTTCATTATTAAGTAACATTGGAATTAGAAAAGGAGATCATATCTCGAAAGACTGATTAATATAGTAGCCTTGGATGTACTAGATACACACATGAGTTTTACATTACACCATGAAATAGAAAAACAAAAACATTGTGTCCCCTTTGAACCCACTCATATCCATTAGCCTATTCCTGCATGTTAATCATGATATAATTTTTCGCGTCATGGAAAGAATAAAACAAAGAAAGTGGTGAGATCAGATGCTCAGTAAGGATAACAATATAGCAGATCCTATCATAAATAATAATAAACAATTAAGGCAATGTATTAGACTAAAACACAAGCCTTTTAAACAAAATCTTCAACATAATATGGCAAAGATAAATCAAATAATTCCATTCACTTATTCATATGGATACTCTACAAGTAGAATAATCTCATGTAATATCAATATCTAATTTCATGATGATGGAATGCATAATGTCAGACATAATGAATACATAGTCAAGGCCTCGTGCCAAGACTACAAATAAAGATTTTGTCCAGGCCTTCTGCGAAGACACTATTTTGTCTCATGAGACCTACCGATGCATCTTGGAGATGTAGATGGATCCACCCATCACTTAATAAGTCCAATTAAATCCTCATATTAAAAGGATGGAACAAAATCTAAACATTCATATTAAAACTAACATATATAATGTCAATATTTTAACCACAAACCATGAATGGTAAAAAAATTCCATATCCACAGTGAAATAGAACTCATTCAATACGATATGGAATATTTTATTATAATAAATAAACCTCAATAAAGTATAATAAAGGATATTTACATAGATGAAAATAATAAGTAAAAATATTGGAGAGAATTATCCCTTTTTTCTTGAAATCATTTAAAAGAATCATTATTTATCAAGAAGCTGTTAAAAATAGATTTTTGATTCGAAGTGTCACATACCACATAGAAAAATTAAAAATGAATATTAACTTAAAAACATTAATTTCCATATAAATAAATCCTTAATACCATTTTTAAAACATTGACATTAATGATAATGATTTAGAAGAATAAATCTTTAAAATATTAAAAATGATATTTTAGTTATTGTTCTGAACCAAATGAAAGATGATTGAATACAAATAATAGAGGTAATAAAAAATTAATATTTCATGAGAATAATTGGATTAATGATATACTATATCAATGTACTGTATGTACACCATATAAAATTGAATTGGCACAAGATAACAAAGAGGTCTCAATAGAATGTAAATTAAGATGAAATCCATTATAAAGATTTTATCATTTGATTAAGGATAAATAATTAACATAATTATGTGTTTAAAATATAAATACACTCAATATTATTGGATATTAAGTGTAAATTAATAATAGTACATTCACACTAATTCTTGTAAGAACAACACCAATGACTTTGATGTTTAACTCAATGAATGAAAATTGAGATAAGATTACCCTTATCAAGTTCATATCAATGACATTCGAATTTATCAATGAAGTGATTATGGGTATAAAAAGTATATCAACACAAATGGGAGTATAATTTACTACCTTTGAAAATAAATAGTGATTTCACACATAATCGTAAATTAAAATAATCAATTATGTTTGTGTAAAACCCAATGAGTGGAAATTGAAATTTGAAATTTCCTTACCGATTTGGTAAATTTCGAAACCGATACCACATGAAATAAGGATCATATAATGAAGATTTAAATACCAAGAAATTAAATAATATTACACAAACAATATAATCATGGGTAGTACATACACCATACAAAAAGAAATTATGGCTATATAGCCTGAATCTCATGGCAATAAATAGTGAGATGAAAACGCCTTACATTGTACTTTTCTATAGTAGAAGATTGGTTAACCTATTGTATAATGGTGAAATAATTGTTATTAAATTATTAATGAACCACATAAATATATATTATATCATATATGATCTTTTAGTATTGATTTGTTAATGAGATTTTAGTTGTATCATTGTTTTGGGTGTTTGTTGATTTGTTTTCTTTATATGTTTCTTTACATATGTCATGTTTGTTATGGATATGATTGATTTGATTAATATACATAATTATATTAATACTTAATACACTTTTTTAATCTTCAAATTAAAATTATTCTTCTATTATTGGTGAAATCCTATGTAATTGGATGATGTATTACATATAAAGAATAATTAACATTCTATATTTATGATTTGCATTATTTATACTCATTATTATAACCATCCAAAAAAGTAAGGGTTGAATAGAAAACTACACCACGACGTGGAGACGGTATGTCGTACAGACGCACGTATGGTGTCGTTGTCATTCATAGGATGGATATAGTAATGAATATGTTTATAATATATTTATAACAATATCATAGTAATTATAAGGTAATTGAGTTATTATTTTTGTATGGAAACAACAATGAAAGTTGAAGTTGATGAATAAAATAACTTTGAAAGAGGCGATAAAATTATTACCTCTTTATCGTGTGCTTCCTTTTTATTTGATCAAAAGGAATCCTTAGGTTTCCATTATCATCAATGTTAGGCCTATAGGTCCAAATGAGGGTAGTTGGGAAGATATTTGAGTAGGAGTTGGCTGAGCCAAATGGCTTTGGAGGTGTGATTTTAAGAGAAGAGGATGTACCCTTTTATAAGAGAGATGAGGGTCACTTTAGGAAAAGCCTGAAATATTAATTTATTATACAATCATATTCGGTTTTTAATGGCTCAAAAAATATTTATTTCGAGGATAAGGTGGGTATGGGTCGAAAATATCTCATCCAATAGGTTTTTGATATGTTTAGATTAGCATATTAGCCTTATTGTTTAGATTTAACTCTCAGTTAAATAGTTTAACTTTTATCATGTATTCTTGTATTATTATATTAACTGGTTAATTAACATACTATAAAAATCCAAGAGAACACAAAGTGTTTCAATAATGATATATCTATCATTATATGAGTCCTTTGGCTAGACCTTGTATTTTTAATAATGTTATAACATTTAATAATATAATATTTTTTAAAATCCCATTTATGCAAATTTTGACACTATTTAATATTTGGATTTTTTGAAAGTAAAAAATACTTGATAAATGAAAAAAATTTAAATCAATACAAACATTTTATATTAACTATGAAAATTATTGTAATGAATCAACATCCTAAATTGACATTTATTTAGATATTTATAATATCAAATATTTTAATCTTTTATTAATAAGTTAATTACTACATCATCATTGTGTCATACATAAATTTAATTATGTAATGTCTAAAAATAATAATTAAAATACATTGATTTAGAAAATATTTTTATATTTCTAATTAAAATTTATAGTCTAATTTATCTTATATATATCCCTATATTAAAATTTATTTAGTTATTAATTTTGGAATTGAACACTTTTAACTCTACTTAAAAAATAATAATAAATGTCTTAATCTAATCCAAATAGATAAAAAGTATCATATTTTATTCCTAAGATTAATTTTTGTATAAATACAATTATCCAATAGAATTATGGCACGTGTTATGGTAAGTATAATATGATTTTTATCTTTAAATTCCCTATTTACTTTTAACCATGGTAAATAAAATTGAAAATTTACTATTCCCCAAAATTATTTTCATCCTATTGAACCACATTTTACTCATAGATTTAAATCTTGTATCTCCGATTTTTGATATTCAATTCATAGAATCGGTAGAAATACCTTTTATGTAAATTTGAAAATGTGCTTAAAAGGTGGGTAAAAGACGTTAAGAAGTTCAATAAAATTTTCTACATCTAATTTTATTATAAAATTACTCTATCGAATTAAATTGAACATATATTGATTTTATATATCTATTTTTACTTAACATAAATTTAAATAAAATATATAATTATTTAAATAAGAATTAGGTTTTAAACAATAACACATTGTTTTTCACTATTCTTAAAAAATTGAATGTTTTCAGATAAATACGAAAAATTCAACCAAAGAAAATTTTGATATTCCAAATTAAAAAATAAATTATATTTTACCTAATTCAAAAAATATAATTTGTATTAATTAATTTAATAAAATTATTTCGTTGTCAAAACCATAAATCGTGTTTTTTAAGAGTTTGAACTATCAAAAAATTCATATGTGTTATGTCTAATTTGAATGTAAAATTACTTCCAATGACCAAAATTAGATTAAATGGTAATAAAATAATCTAATTATAATTACAAACCATTAAAATTTATAGTTTTATTCTCTAAATTATTTTTATTAAAAATGTTGTTTCTAATAAAAATTTAGTATTTTCACTATACATCAAAATATGAAAGTTATCAGAAAAGCACAAAAAATTTATCCAGACTAAATGTTTATTTCCTTCTTTAATAGAAGCTCTTTATTTTTTCAAATTGAATATATAAATTTGTCAAATATTGGATTTAAATAGGGTTCACCATTAAAAGGAGGTAAAATTGCATTTTTTGAAAAATACATCTTTTATTTTAAAATTTGAATTTGTTCTTATATTATCTATGAGAGACACATAATATGGATGTTAATAATATATGTAGTATATAAACTTCAAAAATTGTTAATACTATTTATAAACTTTTTTTATGGCCAGTTTGGTAAGTCGTGGTGCGCTCGAACTCGGTGTTGTGTCTAGCGCAAGCTATTAAATTACTTTATAGAAAATAACATACTATGAAATATTGGTGTGTTACATAATAACTATTGAGATAAAATATGGTAATAGTTTACAATGGAAATAAATCACATTCAGTAAAATAAATCTTTCATATGCCCTTATATTTCATATCTTCTTCATCAACTATTAATAAATATATATTTAAATAATAAAGAATAATCACTATATACAATTTCATTGATCATTCAATTACAACATTTTAATATTAATACCAATTTCGAGTGAGTAAACATATATGTGAAAATTATTTGATAAATATTAAAACCAATTAAAAAATAATTTTTTTATGAAATTCCATTTATATTCTAATGCATGAAAAATAGTAACGTAATATTAAGGAATAATGTAATGTCAGAAATTCACAACCTAATACCACTTGTTCATAATATTTTATACTTCTAATAATACATTTCCTCATCATAGGAATGTAAAATATCATCACATTAGTATTTAACCAATTCAATAAATCTATGACTGTGCTCAGCATTAATAGTTACTCACATAATAGCTATATTTGAGTGGATGAAAACACTAAAGAAATGATTAAACTAACCAAACTAATATTTATAATGTATTTTTTTTAACAGCAATGATATTTTAGAACTCAGTTTTTTTGATCAAATAATATTTATACACCTTGACCCTCTATGTGTAATTATGATCATGTGGGTTGCATACTCCATGTGTGGAGGTACTTCATCCACCAAATTTCAATAGTCATAGGTGTTCCAATTCTCAACACATAATATTGTGGATCATGGAGATAATTGCATCATGAGAAATATTATTACACAAAACTCTATTGTGTATGTATTCCATACTGATGGATATTTAAAAAATTTCTAGATATTTGGTTATCACAATGGAAAACATAGTTTTGTGGTCTACTATAGTGCAACCAGACAAATAATATGAAATTCTCAATGAAATCAAATGTTGGATCCTTTCAATATCTTCCTCAAAAATTACATCCCTATTTAATAATAATCATTCAAAATATTCAACCTTGTAAATAAAAAAAATATAATTATTGATAATACTATATAACATATATCAATATACTAACAACATCCCCATAAATTCGTCATGATGATCATAAGATAATAAATCACCAATTTAATAACTGTCTTCACCTATGTAAAGTGAGTATAAATGAACTTCCTTGTCACCTCCATAAGATGATCACAAGGGTAAAATTTGATCAAAAATATATAATCAATGTTTAAATATTATTGTGTTAATGAAATAAAACATAGAAACTTAATCATTAAATATTTAGTTTCCCTATCATAGTTTCAGGTATAATTGTTGGATAACTCCGACCAATCTTGGATATAGAATATTTGTAAAATAATTTGTTGTAATACCTAATAAAGTGAAAAAAAGAATAAATTATCAAATTACTAGTTTGTATGTTACTTAGTGATCAAAATTTCTCAACGAACCTCTAAAATATCCTATGAAAATTTTGGATGTTTTCATTGTAATCATTTCCATAGCATCAATGCAATATCGTATCAATTTGAATTTCTAATCTAAAAGAGTAATTATATTCTTCCTCTAGGTTATCGATGTAACATCTCAGGTATTTATAGAAAAATAATTTTTCATATCTATTAATATTTATGAATAAAATATTTATTTTACATTAAGTTTATGGTTTGTTATATAGTTTAATCGACAAAAAATATTTGGTTTCTCCAAAATCCTACGTTACACACAACATTAAGTCATACCGAAATAAAATATAATAATAATATTATTATTTTAAATGGTAGTTAACGCATAGTCACTGTTTTGGTGGGATAGAATAGAACTAAGTAAATTTTATTTACACACATTTCTTATATTTTATTTACATTTATCCAATAAATTTTAGATGATTAAAATGATAATGAATCTAATTTTATATATAAAATACTATAATATTTTTAAAAGGTCCTTTTACAGCCTTTTGTTGGAGAAAGATTTTTGAAGATCGTTTTTTTAAATTTCATATGTTAAATTTGAAGAAATAAACTTCTTATTTGAAATATGAACATCAAAATTTACTTTGGTTGAAATGTTGGTATTTTTATGATGAAATTAATATTTTAATTAATAGTAAAAAATAGTACATTTTAATTCAAAACTGCCTTTTCATTTAATTTATTTTTATTGCTAGGGTGAAATTTTAATTGGATTTTAGAGTTTAATTGGATTATTTTTTTATAATTTAATCCAAATTTCATCATTTGAAGTAATTTCAAATTGAATTTTGATATAGTGAAAAGTCAGTCATTTGATGGTTTTTTACTTTTAAAAAACTAGTTTTCTCATTTTTCCAAATGAAATTAATTATAAAATTAATTTCTTCTAGTTATATGTATTGAAGTTCAAAAAATGGATTCTATATTTGGAATCCTAATTTATAAATTAATTAAATATGTCCTTTCATTTTGGTATATTATAAATAGTATCTTTAGTAATTATTTTTATTTACCTTGGTTAAATGGTAAATCAAGTAAATATGGGTAAAAAAATAAAACAATAATTATATTAAACAACACTAAAACATTTCTTAATCCTATTTGATAAGATATGGATGGCCATGAACATTTTTGGGGCAATTTTAGGACCCTCTGGATCCACATTGTTTTGATAATGATATGTTATAATAATTAATTTAACGAAAAGAGAAATACAAAATATATATGTATATTTTTACAAAAATTATTTTAAGGTGGGGTAATATAACTATTATCCTTAAATATAAATATTAATTAAAAATATAAAAATATTTCCTAACTAATGATATTTTATTTATAATTTTTGTGCATTAAATAAATAAATTTATTTATTACGCAACGAGGATGCAGTGATTACATTAATAATGAATGATTCAAAAAACATGATATTAAAAATATTAAAAGAAATCTTATTTTAACTATTGTGTGACATAAACGAATTTTATGGATGATTATGATATGTTATATTTGATTTAATGTAGTTTTTAACAATTAATAAATTTATTATGACTTAAAAAAATTCAATTACAAAATAGTGTAAAATTTAACCTACACGAGTTTTTAAAAAAATATTATTTTCATACATAAGATAATAGTCAAAAAATCTTATATTCATCCAACGGATATAGATAATGTGAAAAATTTCATTAAAGATCCACTTGATCTTCTCTGGTCATTTTATAGTAACCATATTAACCATGTTGTATAAAATTATAAGGATACATGGTAAGAGTTAATTTATTTAACTAAGGATAAACGCCAAAAGTTAAGGTTACATTTGTGACCAAAAGTTGTATAAAACATATTCTTTGAGAGGATTTAAACCCATCGTAATATTATCTTATAAATATTTCACTATTGATCTATTATAATTATAAAATCAATTAATAATAAGGTAATATTTCTAGACATTCCTATAGTGACCACCTCTCTCTTTTAAAAGGAAACTACCTATACCCACTTACACACACATCTCATGCCCCATGGCTTGACAAAATGCTTCTGAAATAAGATCCCAAAATCACTCACTACCTCTAAGAATCCATTCCTTATGAATAAGGAACCTCAAGGAATCCTTTTGTCTCAAATAAAAAGGAGTAACTTGATTTAGAGGTAAAATCTTCTCTCAATCTCTATTCATTTATTTTCCTTCTCCAAACCCCTAACCTATCTTCATTCCATTATTTTATAAAAAACCAGTATCCTTAATATTATAGGATGTTATTATATCAACGATTCAACCAAAAATTACACAAACTTCCATCTAATGGATATTGAACATACTGTTTCTATGTACGACGAACTATAGCCTCATGAAACATTGATTGTTCAATTTAATAATACCACCTATCATGGTGGACATTACAATGGACAAATAGTTATATATTATATATGATATATATTCATATTGTATCTATTATTTGATAATTTTTATTTTTAAGATACCTTTATGGTTTTTATAATGTGTAAATACAATAATTTCCTTTGAGAAAGTGTGGACTACTGCCCCCTCAAAGCGATATGACTCATTTATGCCACCCATGGAGCATATAATGGATATAGTTAATGAAATTATGTAACATATATAACATATATATTATAAAATAATTATATCATACCTATGTATCATTTTATTTTTATTCCATTAATATGACAAAAATTTGAAAGTAGCATTCATTGGTGCGTATGGCCTACCATCTCTATAAATGGTGCATTTCATTTCTTATCTCAAAATGTTATGGAATATTACATATACATATATACTGGTTATATATGATATATAAATCTGTAATAATACTCTATAGATGATGGAATTTTGACCGGACAATTAACATCAAACAAGTTCATTTTCAACTCAAGTACCGAATTTCGACAAAACAAATGATATGAACTTAAATAATTATGTAATTTTTAGGAAATGATAATAAGTGATATAAAAGAAATAATAAAAATGAAATTTTTTCCCAATCATGTATAAATTAAACTATATATATTATTCATAAACATAACTGTTGTACATGATGAGTCAGACTCAAGGTAAGGGACTTCGTCTCAATCTCCTTTCATTGAGGTATATATTGATAATATAAACCTCCTTATTTTATACTATAATGGCCCATACATTACATATATATTTTAATTCAAAATTTATGAATATTTATTACATTAAAAAATAAAATCCATGAAAGGAAAATATGGGTTTTGTGTCTTTAGAAACTGGGAAACATAAACAATTGGTTCATGAAACTTCTACACTGTCTTTCACTTATTTCATAATAACTACATTCCTTTTGGAAATATCTTACTTAATACCCATTGTTATAGAAAAGGGAAAAATAATATACGAATGGGTGAGCAGAAATTATAAATAATGTTAAACATGATAAATATCATTCATATCTTAATCATAAGATCATAAAATTTTAAAATCAAATCATGCATATAAAAGGCCATAATATCATGTCACAAGATAAATCATAAAAGTGAAATTTAATCCCGATAGTCATAATATACAACATTAATTTTCATAGAATAAATACATATGAATAGAAAATCATTTAATGTTAGTAAAATCTCATTGTTAATGCCATCATAACAGAAAATGTCCATTAGGGAACCAAGTTCACTCCCGGTTCTAGCCCATTATTACTAAACTAGATTTACTCATTGTTCTAGTCATGTCTATCTCATGAGATAAAAATATTACCAAATTAATTGGATGGAGAAATAGGTCTCATTCATCTAAAAATTAAACCATTCTTATGTGTGCCAAAAAAATGTAAAAATATTCACTGTAGAATAACCCACGAAATAAAATTGGTTTTTTAAACATCATTCTATCATAATTGATATAAAACAAATGGATTTCCGAAATAACATTACATAATAAACACAACAAAATCACAGTAATAACATGAATAGAAATCAAACCCAATATAATGTTTTCCAACTTATATGGAAAATATTTTTGAGAAAACACATGAAATAACTTCTTGAGGAAAATATCATTTCTTCTTAAAAAACATTCTACTGACTCCAAATACCACAGAAATTTTGAAGAAATAATTTAATATGAAATAACATTATAAAATTGTAGGTGTAAATTAATGTAAATAATGCATTATAAAGGATTAGAAATCCATTCATGTCGTACATGTTAATAAAAAACATTCTTCTCATACTTTTGAGGAAAATGTCAAAAAGTACCTCATATCAAAAACAATAAAACATTCCATTCATACAATTTCAAAAAATTCATAAATGGGTAAAATTTACTTTAAAAAATTATATGAGGATATAAATAATCTTTCGAAATACATATTTTGGAATCATAGACATGGATGTTAAATATACCCTAGTAAATACTTACGAATAAACAATCTCAGAATACAATGAGATTTGAAAAGATATCCCTTACCTTAGGTCTGATATGATTCATATGTATCCATACATCCTATATAATTATTTAAATAATGATAATGATTTATTCCATATTCATAATACTTTTTATTTTATCATTAATGATCACTTTTTAATTTGTTTGTTAGTAAATATTTATTGTTACTTCTTTCTCGGGTATTAACTGATTTATATTCTTTTACATGTTTTTTCCTATAAGTTTTTATTCCTATTTTATGTTATAGTTATATCATATAAAACAGGGTATTAGTATAATAAATATCATAGTTATTCTTTCAATTCAATTATATAATCATTTATTAATAAATATTATGTAGAACAAATTATATCACATTGTGGAGACAGTAAGTTGTACGTACGTAGGATCGACAATGTTCTTCCCATAATTGTCGAATGATATTGAAGTGGATAGTTTATAGTATATCAAAATAAATAAAGTTATATATTAATAAAATATATATTTATTAATTCCATCATTATACCCATCCATGTTAGTTGGTGGTGAAAAACAGATTACATCATAGCGTGGAGATGATAAGTCATACGTACGGACCCGTGGTGATTTCATTTCTCAAAGGATGGACAGAAAGTGGACTATGGTTGATTCATAATAATAATAACCTATATGTATATAATTACCACTAGAGTTATTATTATATTATTAATCAACTCATAAGGTGGAAGAATAATAAAAAATAAGTTTGATAGAATCGGTAAACAATATTACCTCTTATTCGACAAGCCTCCTCTAAATCGCCTCATAGAGCACTAGAGATGGCCTTTGAAGAATACAAGGACATCTAGAATGTTTCTATGAAATTTGATAAGGAAAATGGGTAGGAAATGGTCTATCTTTATGGCTCAATACAAAGTGATGATTTGAACAAGGAAGTTCCCTTTTATAATTGAGGTGAGGGGAAGTTTTGGAAGCCACAAAAAATTAATTTTTTAAAAAATCAGACCCCATATAGAAACCACCAAAATGTCCCAATTTAGAGTATGAGATTATATATGGCTGTAATATAATCATGAAATAAATTCTTTACAAGATTTTATATCAATCTAAGCATTATAATTTCATTTAATAGTTAGTTATCCTATTTAATTTTTATCTAGGGTAACAAAAAATTCAATATTAAAAGGGTAACGTATTTTATTATTTGAGGTCAATTGGACCATATATTTATAATTTTAACATTTTATACTACATTATAATTAATATATTTTCTAGAAACTGATTTATTAATTTTATATAATTTATGAAAACCTTATTTTGAAAAAATATCAATAGTGTCTATTTTACACTCTTTATTTCATAGATTTCAAAAAATACCAAACAAATAAGTAAAACATGATCCACATATTTTTTTATATCTATAAAGAGTCAAGGTAATCTATAAATATAATTTTACATAATTATTTTCTGAAATTATATAAATTAATATATTTTCAAAAACATTTTATTGATATTATCTTTAGTAAAATAATTACTACCTAAATTTTGTGTAATTATTTAATATAATTATCTATGTAAAAAATATTCCAAATGAAATAATTTAACTCAAATAATTCAATTACATTTATTTAGAATACTTTTATTCAAATTTATCTTCTGATAAACCAAATATTAAAAATTCAATACACTTTTAAAACATGAATGTGGCAAAATTATATTCACTTCAAATAAAACAATATAACTATCATAATCTCTTATATAAACCTCCAAATGTACAATAAGTCAACTATTGGATTCTTATGGTAATGATATACTCTAAAAATAATGTTTTTTCAAGTTTTTTTCCTTTTTATGGTTATTTAATTTTTAATATTAAATTGTTTTAATTATTTCTCATCAAATAATTAATTTTTAAATCATCCAAGCATAAGTCATTAAGATAGTTGGTTATTTAATAAAAATTAAAAATATATTTCCATGATAAATAAAACATTTAATCTTTCATATAAGTATTTATAAGAGAATTTATCTTATGTATATCTTTATATATAGAATAATTTAATTATTAATGATTGATTGTGATGTATTTCACTTTTCTATAAATAAAGAAAAATAAATGTCATAATCCCATCCAAGTGGGTTTTAATGGATACCATTTGTACCCAAGAATGATTTAGGGTGAAATATAATTATCCAATTATATTAATACTAGTTTTAGGTTAATTGTATAATAATATTTTTCCATTAATTACACGATTCATTCATTTACCACGTTAATAAAATTTACCAATGTTACTATTCGTATTTATCAAAAATAAAATAAATATACTTTAATAATTTAAACCTAATGATTCCAAATATAGAATAAATTTTTCAATTTTTAAAAAATATATTTTTTAGTAATCAATTTAATATTAAATACAATTTTCAAATGAGAAAACTGGTTTAGAAGTTACAATATAGGAAAAGATGAAAATGTTTTTACATATGAATTCAATGTAAACATAATAACAATGTCCTAAACTAGATTAACTGGTAAAAAATTTATTTAATTTATACATTTAATCTATTCAATAATATAATTTAACTATATAAATATTTGTAATAGAAAAAGTTATTATCAATGAAAATTTAGCGTAATTTTATTATTTATCAAAATATGATGTTTCTCCAAAAAATATAAAAAAATACCAAAGTAAATTTTTATACCCCACTTCCATAAAAAATGTTTAATTTGTCATATTAAGATTATTGATGTGTTAAAATCATAAATTAAAAGGGTTTCACCATTAGAAGGTGTAAAATTAACCTTTAAAAAAATAGGATTATATATATGAAAAGGGGTTTTATTCATACCATATGACTAAAATATCCATTGGATGAATATTAAAAATATTTTATTAAGTATATAACTCATATGTATTTCTTTAATTTTATTACCAAAATAAATTCACTCAAAAATTAAAATATCAAAATGATTTATATTTTTTATAAATAAATAATTGCCAATGAATTCACAGTGTTGTTTCAAATGATAGATATAATTCTTCCATCTATCGTAACAGCTAGGTTATAACAGTATTTTCAGAATAAGGTAATATCATGGGTTTTTTATACTCATGAATTTTTTCAATGAAAGATACTGAAGAAGAAAAATTATTTAATGTAAATATTTCATAACAACATCTGGGTGTTACATTCAACCACTCTTAAACTTAATTTTTTTCTCAAAATTTTTCACTTGGAGACAAACAGATGAGGATACCTCTCCCTCATAAAATCATCAAGATCTCATGTAGTTTATCCAAATTTTTGGTTCCTACATAAAACATTAACCAAGAGAGTGGACTTGTTTCATAGATCTCTTCTGCTACAACCCATAATCTCAATCAGCTGTACTTCATATGAATGATCTTTCTCCAACAGTATGACATATGATCTTTGTACATGTTAATAATCGGATATCTATATTCTCGGGAGATATACATGGAACACATCATGAACTAGAGTGAAATTTGGTGGAATTACTAATCGGTAGGCTACCTTCCCAACACGATCCAAAATTTCAAAAAGACTGATATACCTAGGGATAAACTTTCCCTTATTTACAAATCTAATTACTCTCTTTTAGAGAGGTATTCATAGAAACCCCTTATCTCCCACTTCAAAATCATGGTATTTTCATTTGTTTCCAACATAAATTTTTTTTGTTGGCTTTGATATTCTCTTATGTGATGTGGAATAGATCTGGTAATTTCTTCTATTTCATCAACAAGATTGGGCCCAAATTTCTTTTTTCCTTAACATCCTTACAGCTAGTTCGAGCTCTGTACTTTATTTTGTATAGGGTTTCACAAAGATCCATCAGGATACTGGAGTGAAGGATATTATTTTATGAAACTTCCACTATAGGTATGTGTTGATTCCATCCTCCATTGAAATCGATAGAGCATGCTCTCAACATGTATTCAAGAGTCTGAATTGTCCATTCTAATTGATCATCTATATGAGGATGACAGGTAGTGCTGATACATAACTCTATATCTAGATCCTATTGAAGAATTAACTCGAACACTGATGTAATCCTCAGATCCATATCAGATATAATGGAAATTGGTACTCCATGGAATATTAACACATATTTTTACATATATCTGAGAAATATATTCAAGAGAGAATTCCTCTATAATAGAAATGAATTCTGCAAACATTGTGTGGTGATAAACTATAACCCATATATCATTTTGGAATTTATATGTTTTGGGAAGTCAGACAACAAATTACATAGTGATTTTTCCCATTTCTATTCCTGTATGTGTAATGGTTGAAACACACCTTAGACTTTTTCATCTCGCCTTTTACTTGCTGAAAAATAGTGTACCAGGAGACATATTTGGAAACATCTCTTTTCATTCCATCCAACCAAAAATACTATTTCAAGTACCTTTGCATCTTTGTGATTTTAGGATGAATAGAGAATGAAGAACTATGAGCCTTATCAAATATATCATTCTTTAATTATGGTATGGGGGAATACCAATGTTTTTCCTGAACCTTATCATTCCATCACAATCTGGGTTTAATTCATGAACATTTCTCAACTTATTTTGTAGCATAATATCATCCTTTTATGACTTTTTAATATTCACTTGTATATATGGTTAAACATTCATTTATTAAAGACAATATATCTTCCCTTCCATTAAAATTTCAAGATCCATCCTTTGAAGATATATAAATATTGGATCTTTCATGATCCTCAAAATAGATAGGATAGCATGTTCCTTTTGACTCAAAGTATCTTCCACATTGTTTTCTTTACTAGGGTGGTAATGTATTGACCAGTCACAATCTTTAATCAAATCAAACCATATTCATTAGAATATATTCATCTCTTTTTGTGTGAATATATACCTTAAACTTTTTTGATCCATATCAATATTACACCTTTCACCATAGAGATAATTCCTCCATATCATTAAGGAAATGATTACTCTAGCTAACTCCAAATCATGAGTTATATATTTTTTCTCATGGATTTTAAATTTTCATGAGGAATAAGCTATCACTATATCATTTTCCATGAGAACACATCCCAACCCCTTCGTGGATGCTTCACTATTGATCAAAAACCTTTCATCACTACATGGAAGTGTGAGCACAGGTGCAATGGCTAATAAATTTTTAGAAATTTGATATTCTCTACCCATTCATCTATCCACCGAAACATAAATCCTTTCCTAGTGAACTTAGTGATTGGATTAGATAATCATGAAAAATAATTCACAAAAGAAGAATATTATCCATCCAAACCAGGAAAACATCAGATCTAAGTCATTGTTGTTAGTCTCGACCATCATTCAATAACCTCTGTTTTTGATGGATCCCCAAATATCCCCTCTCTGAAGATTATGAGACCCAAAAATGAAACATCATGTAGTCGAAATTCACACTTGGTAAATTTGGAATAAAGCATCTTCTTTATCAGGGTATTTAGTACAATTCTGAAGTGATCATCATATTCTTCATTTCACTTTGAATAGAAACAAATATCATCTATAAAAACTACCACAAACTAATCAAGATATTCTCTAAAGACACTATTCAATTGATCCAAGATGATAGTAGGGGAATCAGTAAGACCAAAAGGAATCACTATAAGTTCAATTTTTTCGTACCTTTTATGGTATATTATATTTGGTATATCCTTCTTCGTGACCCTTAATTGATGATATCCTGAATGAAGATCAATCTTGGAAAAGTATTGATCTCTGTACAGTTGGTCTAATAATTCATCAATGTTGGGAAGATGATATTTTTTCATGATAGTAATCTCATTAAGTTCTTGATAATCAATTCAAAGTATCATTGATCTATCTTTCTTCTTAACAAATAGACCATGTTACCCCCAAGGTGACTCACTAGGGCATATGAATCCCTTGTCAATATTCTCTTCGAGTTGCCTCTCCAATTCCTACAACTCAATTGGGGTCATTATCTAAGGTGTATTTGGAAAAGTCATATCACCCAGTATGAGTTCTATTGAGAACACAACTTCACAATTTTTATGAATACCTCGATATCCCTCAAAAAATACATCATTAAACTCTCGTACAATGGTTGTAGTCTTAATTGTCATTTTCTCCCAAACCATTTGAGATAAATAACCTTCATTTATAGGTATAAAGACCTAGAAGTTGGATGAAATTTCTATTAGAAGGTTATGTTCATCTTTGCATCGATAGATGATCATAAATTGATCTGGAATATAAAATTTGACTTCAATTCCTTTTAAATAAACGAGAGCTCCATTGAGAGAAAGCTAATCCATACCAAGAATCATATAAAATTCAACTATATGAAGGATCACAAGATTTTCAGGAAGAATTTTCCTACAATCATCAACTAGAGATGAATTATAAACTATTAATGTGACCATTGTTCTATTAGAAGTTTTCCCCGTTAACTCAACATCTATTTGATGAGTTAATATAGAAATATCCCTAGAAAATTCTTCAGAAATAAAAGAGTGGGTGGAACCTGAATCATGTAAAATATTTTCTACATCAGAGTGGATGATAAGTGTACCTTTCACCACTTTATCATCATAATCCATGTCACCAATTGTTATTGCATGTGACATTTATTTGTCTTGGTCCATAAGAGTTTTTTGATATCAATCACCATCAATAACCCTTGGATTAGGGCATTCATTTTCATAATTCCCCATTTTCTTTCACATTTTGCATTGAAGTGTATGAGGTGAATTCTTTGTATCCATTTCATTATTCGGATAATTAGAAATAAATTTACCATCACTTTGATATTCAACTACCCGATGACCTTCTTTTATACACAATAAACATTTATTAATTCCTTTAAGGAAATCATATCCGTGTTTCATTCCACACTTTGAGAAGAAGAGAAAAATCATCTTCTTTTCAATAATATCTTTAGATTTTCCTTTGATTTCCATTTTTCTATTATTATAAAAGTTATATGAATGACGGGTTACTCTAATATCTATGACAACCTTGAGATCACATCGACTGATTTCCTCACACCTATTGAAGTACAATATGTCACATGCCCTTCAGAGAATTGGTTTTAGGCCACTAAAGAATTAATAAATTTTAATCTCAAGTTGGTTAATAATTCAAGAAGAATACCTTTATAGTCTTGTAAAATTCACTTCATAGGTACCAACAGATTCATCATCCTTTTCCTTAAGCACAAGGAACTCTTTCTCCATAATTGTTCAAAGAATATGAGAAATGTAATTATTAAAAAATATTTTCATGAACTCAACCCATTCCATGGACTCAATTTCATCTCTTTGCCTCGTATTATTGATAAGATTCCACCATTTATCAACTTCTCCATCCAAACAATATATTGGTAAGATGACTTTATCATATTCAGATCATTTTATAGCTAAAAATATCTTTTCAGTGGTACTAATCCATTTTTCATCCACTAATGGATCATAAGACCTGCTGCATGAAGGTGAACACTGCCTCATGAAGAATTCAATAGAATGTTTCTCCCTCCATTTCTTGTTTGGAAGTACGCAATGATTCATATATTGAGAAAGTTGTGGGTGCTTTGCTATACAATTATTCATTCCAACTCCCATTACATTTTTTTGTTTTGGGGTATAATCATTGGATTTATCGTGACATTCAGAATTAAGGTGATTCCTTCAGGTTCCAAACATTGACTAAAATCCTGAATCATTGTCCGAGGAACAATAATGATATTGGGAAAACCACATAATTAATGAATAAAATTTAAATTTAGGACACTTTAGGTTTTATCATAGGTTATCCATGAACATCTCCAAAACACTTTTATAAGATTGTAACTCATACATAGACATATCATTAGGGTTCTTACAAAGGTTCTCTCATCCTAGTTTCCAAAGATTAACTATACCATTGATATGATAAAACCTATAACCACCCATACTTTACATATATATTTTACTTCAACGTTGAAGAATATTAATTACATAATATAACAAAAACCACTCTTGAACCGTATAGGTTTAGTGTCTATAGTAACTGGGAAACATAAACAAATAGTTCATAAAACATATAATTTGTCTCTCGCTTATTTATTCCTAACTAGAATCATTTTTGAAATGTATTACTTAATAGCCTTATTCATGACATAGTGAGAAGAAACATATTAAATGGTGAGATCAAATTCCTTTTAATGTTAAAAAAGGGAAATATCATTTATATCATAATCATAAGGACATGAAATTTGACAATATTATCCTATATATAAAAGAACACAAAATCATGTCATGGGATGAATCATTAAAGAGAAATGTAATCCCAATAGACATAACATAAGACAATAAATTTCTTGGCATACCGACATCAGCAAAGAAAATAAAATCTATTTTTCAAGGCTCATTTCTAAGACTATCATCGTGGGTAAATTCCATTACTGAACCGAGTTCACTCCTCATTGCAGCCCTGTATTACTGAAATGGATTTACTTTTCATTCCAATCATGTCTATCACTTGAGATATTAATATTTACCCAATTAATTGTAGGGAGATATTGGAATAACCAATATCATAACGAAACCATTCTAACGTGTTCCAAAAAAACATTAAAACATTCAACATATCATAACCCATGAAATAAGATGGTTTTCTTGAACATCATTGCATCATAATTTATATAAAAAATGATATCCAAAATAAAATTCCATCATAAACACAAAAAAATCATAATAATGGTATGGATATAACTATAAATATATTTAAAGAGTTTAATATTATATGGAAAATAATTGTTAAAAAATAGTTGAAATTAATTCTTGAGGAAAATATCCTTTCTTCTTGAAAAACGGTTTCCTTCCTGAAAATACCACACAATTTTAGAAGAAATCACATTTTTTGAAATGACCATGTAAGAATTCATGGGGAAATTAAATGAAATAAGTAATTATGAAAGTGTAAAAATCTATTCGTGTTGTAAATGATAATAAAAAACATTCTTCGCCAACTTTTTCTTAAAAACACAAAAAGTACCACATACAGAAAACTAAAAAAGATTATATTTGTACCATTTAGTAAAAATTATCCAATGGGTAAAATTGAAATTAAAAAAATATAGAATTATATTAAGAATATTTTGAATAATAATTATGAATCATGGACGTGGATCATAAATATAATCAAGTTAATACTTATGATTAAACAATCTAAGATAAAAATGAGATTAGTAATGTTATCCCATACCTTATGTCTGATATGCATTATATATATCCGAAACTCATTTATAATGACTTACATAATGTTAATAATTTATTCCAAAAACATAATAATTATTATGATAATACTTATGATCATATTTTCATCTGTTTGTTAGTAACATTTCATTGTTACTTGCATTTCAGTTATTAATTGCTTAATGTTCTTATGCATGTTTTGTCAAATAAGTTCTAATTATTATTTTTAGGTTATAGTTATATAATTTACATAATTTTATTAGTATAATATATATCCTTTTTATTCATTCAATTCATTTATATAATCAGTTATTAATGATGATTATGTAGAATGAATCACATCACATCCTGGAGATGGTAAGCCAAATATACACATGAGCAACAATATCATTTCCATAATTATTTAATGATATTGAATTGGATGGTTTATAGTATCTCAAAATAAATATCTTTTTATATTAATATATATATATATATATATATTTATTCCATAATTATACCCATCCATATAAGGTTGCAGTGAAAAACGAATTACAACACGACGTAGAGACAGTAAGCCATATGTACACACATGTGGTGATTTCATTTTTCTTAGGATGTGTAGAAAGTGGACTATGGTTTTTTCATAATCATAATAACGACAAAGATTATAAGTACTAATAGGTTTACCACTTAACAATGAAAGAAATCATGAGGTGGATGTAGAAGAATAAATAAGTTTGAAAGAATAGAAAAATGATATTACCTCTTCTTCGACATGCCTCCTCTAAATCTCCATTTAGAGCACAAGAGTTGGTCTCTGAAGATGAAAAATAACACTATAATGTTTATATATAAGTTGATCATGGAAATGGGTAGGGGATGGTCGATATTAAAGGATCAAAATAAAGTGAAGGGTAGAGGGAGGACGTTTTTATTAAAATTGAGGTGAGGGTCACTTTTGGAATCCTCAAAAAAAAATTAAATAATAATAAAATAAAACCCCCCTTAAAACCTAAAAAATATCCCAATTTTAATATTATATGATATAGTGTTTTAATATCATCAACCAATAAATTTTAGACAAGTTTTTATTTCAATTTAAGCATTATCATTTCAACTAACACTTAGTTATTCTATTTAATTTTTAAGTAGGGTAAAAAATATTTCAATATTAAAAGGGATAAATATTTACTTATTTGAAGTAAATTTAAATATTTATGATTAATTTATAACATATTATACCATATAATAATTATTATATTTTTAAAAAAATGTTTTATGATATTTATTTAATTTAAGAAAACATTATTTTGATAACATAACAATAGTGTCAATTTTTACACTATTTATTTCATAGATTTTAAAAAATATAAAAATAAATAGTTAACCAAGATAAAAATATTTTATTATATCTGTAAGGGGTCAAATTAATCTATAAAATTTGTTGGACATTATAATTCTCACAAATTATATTTATTAAAATATTTTTATTATTATTTTTTGATCTCTTCATTAATAAAAACATTACTACCACAATTTTGGGTAGTTGTTTAATATAATTATTTATTGAAAAAAAATTGATAAATAAAAATCCATTATCATTCATAGGAATATTTTTAGTCGAATTTATATTATGAAAAACCCAACCTTTAAAATGATATACTCTTTTAAAACATGATTTCTCCAAATTTATCTTCACTTTAAATAAAATAATATAAGTTTCATAATATATTCAATAAAACTCTAAATGATCAATAATTCGACCCTCAGATTCTTATGGTCAAGATATACACTACCAATAATGATTGGACATGTTTTTTGGACTTTTAGGGTAATTGATATTTTAATAAAAAAAGTTATTGATTTCTCATCAATTAATTAATTTTTTACATCATCCAAGTATAACTCATTAATGTAATAATTTATTTTATAAAAATTTCAAATAAATTTCCGTGATAATTAAAAAAGATTATATTTAAAATGAGTATTACAATTGACTTCATCTTATGTAAAACATTATATAAAAAATAAATTAATTATTAATGTGTGAGTGAGACATATTTCACTTTTCATTAAATAAAATAAATTAAATATCCTAATATCATCCAAGTCGGTTCCAATGGAAACCATTTATACCCAAGTATGATTTATGGTGAAATATAATCATCCAATTATATTTATAAAAGTGATAGGGTAATTGTATAATATAATTTTCCCCTTAATTAACTGATTTACCCTCTTACCGTGTTCACAAATTTACCAATGTTACTATTGATGTTGAACAAAAATAAAATTAATCTATTTAAATAATTTGAACCTTCTAATTCCAAAAATGGAAAAAAAAATTCTAAATTAAAAAAAAATATTGTAGTAAATAATTTAAAATTATTCCCATTTTTGAAATGAGAAAATGGGGTTTAAAAGTAACAATATTTCAAGAGATTTAAATGTTTTTAAATATAAATTCTATGTAAATATAATTCTATTGAAATACATTATATTAAATGATATAATTTATTACATTTATTATTTTAAAAAATTATATAATATAAAATAACAAAATAAAATATTTCATGGAAAACAGTTATTTTCAATTAGAATTTAGCATATTTTTACTATTCAACAAAACACGAAGGTTGTCTGAAAAATATCGAAATTTATCCAAAGTAAATTTTTATATCCCACTTCCAAACAACATGTTTAATTTTTTTTATGATAATTATTAATGTGTCAAAATATTAAATTAAAAGGGGTACCTCATTTAAATGCGTAAAATTAACCTTTAAACAAATAGGTTTTTATACATTAAAAAGAGATTTATTAATGCCCTGTGACTAAAATATCCATTGGATGAATATCAAAAATATTTTAATAATTATATAACTCATATATATCTTACTAATTTCATTACCATGAGTAATTCCCTCAAAAATAAAAATATCTAAATGATTTATATTTTTCATAAAAATGATTTCCAATGAATTCACAATGAATTTTCATAAGTTAGTTATATTTATTCTTTCTAACCTAACGTCTAGTCTATAACAGTAATTTTATAATAAGGGTATCATGTAGTTCATTTAAATTCATGATTTCGTGCAAAGCATGCTACTAATGAATAAAAATTATTTAAAGTACATATTTCAAAAAAAAATCTGGGTGTTAGATATAAGGCATATAATCAACCCTTTACAATTAATTTCATTCAAATGCAATTATTTTTCTATGATGTTTTGTATTAAATGTAAAGAGGGAATGTTTTTTACATATGCGGAGAAAATGACGCCTTCTCCACTGTAACCGTTGTCTGATATCTGACTTTCTCTATAAGACTTATTGTTTTTAAAGGAAAATAAATCCCTAATTCCTTTTTGGGGTTTTGAAATTGAAAACGGTTTTGAAAATTTATATACTATTTAAATATCTTGAAATGACCTCTTGTGATTGAAAATGATATTTTATGGGTGAAATTTCAATTAATGCAATATTTTACGTGTTAGGATTATATAGTTGTACTTGGACATTTATGGGTAGTTACATGAAAAAACCAAGATAGGTTGTCACGTGATAATCCACTGATGGGTCGTTATGTGATAAACCAAAAATGGGTGGTTTTTTGATAAAACATGGATGGGTGGATACGTTATAACCTCTATTGAACTGGGTATGGATGTCATCCACATGGCTATTCCATTTAGTGATATATGTGGATGTCGACCGTAGGGTTATTCCATTTAATTATGTTTATATCCCAAGTTACTGTTATATGTTATATATTTCACTACATTGGTTTATATTAATATTTAGGTAATAAAATGGGTATGAAATGAGCATATATTCAGTGAAGTATATTTACTACTTCTAAAAGATGAAAATTATTGCATTATAATAAAGTCACCCTGGTTTTCATTTTATCACAAGACTAATATTTTTTCTTCCTTGTGTATACCTTACTGATGTTTTCATACTGATCCCATGTTTTGAAAATTTTTTAACTTTCCATAAAGAATAATAGAGTCAATGATGGGATTGAAGAAATGTTATGTAGCTAAAACATGAAACGATACCATGTTGTTTAAAGTGTTTTTTGGAAAAAATGGATAGGGAGTAAAATCATCTACATATAATATTTAAGTTGTTATGTATGAGTTATGGACTAATTATTTAATGATCTAAAACTAAAAAGATATTTGATTTTAATTAATGTCAAATTATTTACTTAAGTTAAGATTATGTAATGTTTAAGGATGGTACATTATAGTTGGCACTAGAGTTCAATTTGGATATCTTTAGAGGTTAATATATTATCTTGGTATAGGTTAAATATCCCATATAACCAAGAGAGTTAGTATCATATGTAAAAATTTTAAGGGTTATAGTAAATTAGGTTTATTTGATAAAAACCTGAATAATGGAGATATACAAAGATTGAAAGATTGGTATAATATAATTTTTTTGTATTCTTAATAAATGAATCTTTTTTAATAATTAATTTCCTGTTTATGTGATGATTAATTTCAATATATTAAGGATCAGTTGACAAGATTGAAGTAAAGTGATCTTTCACAACCTTAATTTCCCTCCCCGGTGAATTGATAATCACTATTATAGAAAAAGAATGTTCAAATGATTTTGATAGCTACAGGAGTATTGAAATCACCTCTAAGAAATTGTTTGATTTATCCAACACCTAATCATTTCTAAAACAATTTTATTGGGTGTGGTATCTTTTTCATAGGATTTAAAGAACATAACTTGTACAACTCTATAAAATACTGAAATTACAGAAGTGGAGTGAATGTTTTATTTTTTAATGTAGGACTACATTTTGAAAGAGAAAGGAACATCATAAAGATCCTGATATTTGGATTCAAGGTATGATCTATTTTCTTATCGATAAATAATGAGGAATCTTTTGATGAATATTTTTAAATGATGGGGATATTTGATTTGTAGGAATTATATATTAAAAAATTATTTGGAAATACCTAGTTAATTGGTAATGAAGAATGATGAATGATTAAGAAGTCTATATATAAGTGGTTGAAGAGTTATGGTAGATTTTATGATGAAGAAATGTTTATAATTATTAACGCACTTTTGAAGATGGGATTACATTGGAAGAATTTTTTCTCTTATGTGTAACCCTAAATATCGACATTTGTAAATGTTATTAAATAAGAAATTATCTTTTCTTGTTTGTAAAAAATTAAAAACATTTAAGGATCATATGATCTTTTATTTTTCAGGTGATTAGTGGTTATTACATTTTGGGATACAAAATGAATGTTATTAGATAAACATTCAGGTTAAATCATGTTATGGGTTGTTAGGACAATATCTTATTTTTTAGAATGTTTTATGAATATTATGGTTTTATAAAAAGGAAAAACTACTAGATGGATGACATCCCGTGATGTCCAGTAAGGTCACATGAATCAATCTGACAACCAGAGGGAGGTAAGGGTGTATCACCTACCACTGGCCTATATTAAGTCCCAAGTTAGTATGAATTATTATTATTAGATTAATTATCTTATGTATTAATAATAAGATGGATTTGGAGAGAGGGAGATATATATATATATATATATATATTTATTTATTTATTATCAAATGGAAATACATAGTATTGGGAAATGATTTGGGGATTATATGATAAATGTTATTTTTGAATACGTTCACTATTTTAGGAGTTTATATGATTAAGGTAAAAAGAATACTATAGAAGTTTATTTTGGGAATAAAGGATTAATTATTGTTAGATAAATATATGTTTTAATTGTGTACTTATCGAAATTATGTTATTTATGGAATTTATTAACCAATTTTGGAGACAATTTGATTAGGTTATTTACTTTTTTGGTATTAGAGATTAAGAATGGTTAATATTATTTGGAGATAAATGTTAAAATTTATCTTGGAAAACTATGTGACCAAATTCTTCTATGTTTTGGGTTTCAAATATTAGTTAGATTATTTTGAGTGATTTTAAGGACTTTTGTTTATTGAATGGTCTTTGTAGAACTTGGGTATTACTATTGATTCTTGGAAATTAAATGTAATCCCTCTCCTTATAAAGGATTATTATTTTGGGGGTACTATCTTCTCATGTACTAACCATTTTGGTTTAGGTTAACATATAAAGAAGAGGGAATATATAGTTTATATTTCTTGTGTTATGTGATTCTCTAGAATTTTATTCTTGTACTTCAGGTGTGACCAAGCCATCTTGGATACTTTTTGTTTAGATCAAAGAAGAGTTTTTTTATAAACTTTTTAAAGGACGAAACTCTACCTGTATCTTATGTATATTTTCTTATCTTCATATTATAAGTATTAAAACATTTCCTCATAATTATGAAAACATTATTAAAACAAAAACTTTTTCTATTTACTTTATCTACCCTATGAAATCAATGATCATTTAACCCATCACATATTTCTGGTTTTCTGGTTGTTAACTTTTTTCTGGTCATGTTTTCTATCACACTCCATTAGAATATGAAAGATAATTTTTCTTCCATATCCATGTTTTACTACATGGAATCCTAGTATGTGTTATCTCGGGTGGTCTCTGAAATTGTATTTATTTCTTTTAATGTGGATTTTATATTAATCCTTTTTCTAATGTTGGATTGTAAAAAGGTAATTTTGAAAATATATACTTTTGTTTCCAACAACAAATTAAAATTGTGAGGACACACTTTTGAAAAGGGGGTAAGGATGTAACGTCCTAGGTATTTATAGAAAACTAATTTTTCATATCTATTAATATTTATGAATAAAATATTAATTTTAAATTAAGGAGATGCTCTGTCTGATAGCATACTCGACACACAACAATGTGTTTCTCCCAAATCATACTTTACACACAACATTGAGTTATACTGAAAAATAATATAACAATATTTTTATTATTTTAAATTGTAGTTAATCCCTATTTATTGTATTGGTGGGAATGAAAATAACTAACAACAAATTATTACTAAATTCTGTTAATTTTTTTACATTTATATAAATAAATTTTAGAGGCCTAATATTAGAGTGAATCCAATTTTAAGCATAAAATAATATCATATTTTTAAAAGTTTGTTTTATTGTATATTGATGGATAACTATTCTTAAGGATAGTGTTTTTACTTTTATAAGTTCTATTTGACAAAATAAACTTTTTATTTGAGAGTGGGACATCAAAATTTACATTGGATTATATTTTTGTATTTTTTTTATAAAATTCATATTTTAATGATTAGTGAAAAATAATGCATTTTAATTCAAAAAACCCTTTTAATATAATTTATTTATATAGTTAGACTATTATTTTAATTAGATTTAATGTTTAATTGGATTATGATTTTATCATTTAATCCAAGGCATGTAAATAGAAGTAATTTCACATTGAAATTTGATATAAACACATGCCAATATTTTGATGGGTTTAACTTTTAAAAAAGAAAATTTTTCGTTTGGACAAGGACAAGTAATTTTTAATTAATTTATTCCAATTCTAAGTTATGAATTTGAAAAAATGGATTCCATTTTTGAATTATAATTTCTAAATTATGTAAATAAGTCCATTTTATTTTTGGACATTTTGAATAGTAACATTACTAATTATTTTTATTTACCATGGATAAATGCTAAATCATTTTAATATTGGTAAAAAATAATAATACAATAATATTGAACAACCCTAACACGTGTCATAATACTATTGGATGATCTATGTCGGACCATGATAATCTTTGGGTCGATTTTAGGACTCCATGGAGCCACATGGGGGGTGATAAAGACATGTTATAATAATTAATTTATTATAAAGGGAAGTATAACATAAACAACTATATTTTTATTAAAATGATTTCAAGGTGTGGTTATATAACTGATATACTTGACTATAAAAAGCAATTAGAAATAAAATATGATTTCCTACACAATGGTATTTTATTTATAAATTTATGGAATTAAATAAATAATTTTTTTATGACATAATGATGATGAAATGATTACTTTATTAGTCAAAGATTAAAATAAATGATATTATAAATATTAAAATAAATGTAATTTTAAATTTTTTATTCCATAAACGAATTTATGGATGATTATGACATTTTATATTTGACTTGATGTATTTAATTTGAATGAATCATTTTTATTACATTAACAAAAATAAATTAATAAATAGTGTCAAAATTGACATAAATGAGTATTTTAAATAAATAATATTTTATTAAAAATGTCATTAAGGATCCACTTGAGGTTGTCTTTTCATTTTATAGTGACTATATTAACCATATAGTGTAATAATAGAATAAGACATGGTAAGAGTAAATTTAATTGATTAAGGGTTATAGACAAAAGAAATGGTTAAATTTGTTACCCAAACATGTCTAAAACCTATTGATTGAGAGGATTTAAACCCATTGTCATCTTATCATAAAAATATATCACTTTAAAAAAAAATAAATTTGAAAATCAATTTATAATATTACAATATTTGAAGACATTCATAAAGTACCCCTCTTGCCTCTTATAAATGGGCACCACCTCAACCAACTTTCTCACACCTGAAAAGGCCCTTTTATCGATAAAAGTTTGGTGAAATAAGCTGAAAAAATTCATAAATTCCTCCTATATGACTTAACTTGGGCATAAGGAATCTCAAGGAAGGCTTTTAGCTCAGATCAAAAGGAGTTACCTGATTTAGATGTAACGTCTTCTCTCAAGTTGCATTCATTTATTTTACTTCTCCAACTGACTAACCTCTATTTATTACATTGTTGTATAAAAACACTAGTATACATGATATAATAGGATGTTCTTATGCCATATTTTATACCTACTCTTTAACAAACCTACATCTAATGGATATAGAACATATTGTTTCTGTGTACGATGAACTTTTGGCTCACGAAATAATGATTGTTCAATTTTTCTTGTACCACCTCTCATGGTGCCCTTATGATGGAACTATATTTATATGTGATATATATTATATTTATATTGTCTTTATAATTCTTTAATTTTTATTTAAAACATACCTTTTTTGTTTCTATAAAGTGTAAATATGATAATTTCATTTCAGGAAGTGTGGACTACCGCCTCTCAAAATGATATGACTCAGTCATGACATACATGGAATGTATAAAGGATATAGATAATGAAATTATGTATCATATATAACATATATATTATAATATAATTATAACATACCTATGTATCATTTAATTTTCATTCCATTAATATGATAATGAAATGAATGTTGCATTAATGAGTACATACAACCTACCATCTCCATGAACGTTGCATTTCATTTATTATCTCTATATGTTATAAATTATTCTAAATACCTATATAATTTATCTATATGATATTTAAATCATGAATGATACTCTATAGATGATGGAATTTTGACAACATGGACAATAAATACCAAACAAGTTCATTTTTTGACTCAAGTAACTAATATCGAGAAAACAAACAATATGAAATTAAATAGTTATGTAATTTTTATGAATTGTAATACGTGATATATGGGGAATAATAAACATGACATTTTTCCAAGGATATTATAAATCAACCTATGTTTATTATACCAAAACATAATAATTTCATGTGACGAGTAATACTCAAGGTAAGGGACTTCATCTCAATCTCCTTTCACTGGGGCATATTTTGACAATATACATCTCATTATTTTATACTGTGTATAATCAAACCATTTTATTTTAATATCAGTCAAATGAAAAAAAAATTCTTATAAATAACTTTATTAAATTAAAAAAAGTAATTTTTTAAACGTAAGCGGTTACAAAGACTCCTTCATTATTGTAACCATTATTTGATATTTAGCTTCCTCTATAATCCTTAATGATTTTAAAATGAAAAGAAATCACTTATTCCCTTTTTGGGTGTTTTGGAATTGAACAAGGTTTTTAATGATGGTTTATTATTTCAATATCTTTAAATGATCTCTTTTGATTGAAAATGAAATTTTTTGAGTGAAATGTCGATAATTGCAGGCTTTTATCTGTTAGGATTATATAATGGTACTTGGAGATTTGATAGGTGGTTACGTGATAAATCAAAGATGGGTGGTTCCATGATAAACCATGAGTGGGTGGTAACTTTATAACCTCCAATGAATTGGTTATGAAGGATAGTTGTATCTCTATTACATTTAGTGATATATGTTGATGTCGATCATATGGTAATTCAATTTAGGTATTTTTTATGTCCCATGAAACCTTTATATGGTATGTGTTTCTTTATATGGGGTTATGGTAATATTGTTTCTACCAAATGGGTAAGCAATAAACTTATATTCAGTGAAGTATATTTAATACCTCGTAAAGGTGAAAACTATTACTTTATGATATAGAATTAATGGTTTTCATGATGTCGCAAAATTATCATTTCATCTTGTTTGTGAATCCCTTACTGGGATTTTTATGCATATACCAAGTTTTGAAATGTTTTTCATATGACATAAAGAATAATATATTCAAGTATGGGATCGAGGAAAATTTATTCTATAAAAACATGAAACAATACCATGTTTCTTTCTAAAGAGGGTGTATTTTATGAAAATAAATGGATAGTGATTGGAAGTGTCAACATGTTATATTTAAGTTATCATGTTTGAGTTATGGCCTAATTATCCAAAGATATAAAACCAAAAAATATCCTTGAAGTGAATTGAATTCAAATTATTAACATAACACAAGTTTATATAATGTTTAAGGATGGGGCTTTATAATCATAACCAACTTCAGTTCCTTATAAATTGCCACAATCCAATATGTATTTTGAGTACGCTCTCCCATATTCATATAAAAGATTTTATTTATGTTAAATTTTTTTCATAAAATCTCTATATAACCTAAGGTAAAAAACTATTGTCTTTTAATTAATAGACCAATCATAATTAAACTGTAATATTTTTCCCAAGTTAAACATTCATCTAATTTAGTGTCTAGATAATTTTAATTTCTGTGAAATTTTATAGAATAAAATTGATTTAATTTCCCATTTCTTTTATATACATTTAAAATATTGTAAACTATAATATATATATATATATTAAATATATATTTTTGGAAAATTAATTTTTCCAAAATATTTCAATATAAATGTGCTATATTTTAATGGGAAAATAGAATATGATGTTTTTTATCATAGATATACAACGCTATACAATGAAAATAAATGAGAGAATGTGAGGAACATATTAAATCACTTATATTGAGAGTGTAGGTTATATCCCTATAGAATCAAAATGATAGGTGAAAGCCATTTCATTAAATGTTCTATATGCTTTTCAACTGGCCCAGGACAATGGGTTTATATCTTTTGTCTGGTTTATTTCCCTATTTTAAAAAAGAAAAAATGTACTAGAACATGTTACCTTGAATTATTAATTAGCCACCAATGTCAATTAACTTTTAAACCCATGAGGGCTTAATTGAAACCATCACTCTTGAGTGTGTGCTAATGGCTATACCCTATACCGTTAAATGTATTGATGTTTTCCCTCGAAATAATACACACCAGACACTAAGTAACAAATAACCATTTCTCATCATTTTTACTAGAATATACAGTCCCAATCCATTTTAATCCACTACATATTAATACCAATATTCAATAAACATATCTCACTCCCACCTCTATCTCTCTCCCATACATCTTTCCCTTATCCAGAAGAAAAACTACAATGTTAGAGATTTTAATCATCAATACTTGTGTGGAAATGAACCAACTATGAGGGAAATGAGTTGATCATAAACTACTGGGGTGATATTTCTAATTTTTTATAAGATGTTCATGCCAATTAATCTAATGTTCATGTAAAACCCTTGGTTACAACCTCATTCAAAGGAGTTGATTATGCATAACTAAATATCTAAGATACATATAATAATAATAATAATAATACTATAAAATGATATATATAGATGTTTTAATAATAATAATTATGGTTCGTGGTTTATGAAGAAAACCATTCACATTACCAAATTTTCATATTTTTGAAACTATTGTAATTCCTGTTATTTGATTAGATGTGGGAGAAATGGTATAATTTTTAATATTGATCATAATTCATGTACCCAATATATATTCTATTATGTCAATGAAAGTTATAACCTTATCTCTATATTAATTGTTTTTAACTTTTCCACTTATTTTCATTTATTTAATTGTTTTTTATTTCCAATTAAATGTTTGACACCAAATTTTATTAATGAAATTGTTCTTCAATGATAAGTCATGTGCTTATAATTTTATAATCCTAAATGTTTCCAAAAATATTTTATTTGATTCAAATAACATTCCATGAATGGAAATTATTTTATAGAGATATTATTAATTAAACAATAATTCATATTTTACATGCATAATATAGTATATCATAATTTTCAAACACTTGATATTAATGGAAATAACTACTTGTCTTGGATTTCAGATGTTGTGGTAAATCAAATCAAAAATGGACTTGGTGATATTATCAAAAACAGTAGTCAATATTTATCTCAAGTCTATGACCATGCTCTAATATTCATTCTATATATAATTTATAAGTATTTTAACAATGATTACCTGACAGTGAAGGATCCTCTTTTGTTGTGAAAAAAACATAGAGCATTATGAAAACATTTTAATGGTAACTTTATGAAACTCATGATATAAGTGATATAATTTGTGTTCAACTATTTTAAAATAATAGATTAATATATATAAACAACTTTTAATATAATATCTCAATTAAAATTACATAGATAAAATATCACCCATAATTAAATGTTAAAAATACAATTTCTACTTTCCATGACTTGAATAGCATTATTCTATAACAATATCAAGAAAAAGGATTTACTAAAAAAATTTAATTACACTCTTGTATTTTTATTATAGAATAAAATAAAAAACTCATGGTGAAGTATCATGTTACCAAAATGTCAGTATAGTTCTGTTCTAGGATGTGTATTAAACAACATAAAATGAGGGACATGTGAATTCTCAAAGAATTTGGGGTAAAAAAATCAGTTTCTGGAGGTATTTATACCCCCAAGAGAAGTGGAATGTTCCCCACTATATGTGATAAAACAATTAACAAAAAATTATGAAGAAATTAAATAATGATAAAATAAAATGATTTTGTTGTGGTATGAAGGTTTAACCCTAACATACCTATCATATATAGAATTTTTTGAACTTTACCAAATATCAGTCAAATTGATACAAAAGAAAATTGAAGAAAACAATTCAAATATATACCTTGAAATTTGAAAATAAATCCATGAATAGTTAAATCATAAATTATTTTGTAACAACATAATGCATTAAAGATACTGATAATTTTTAAATGATCTTGTTGAAGATATAATTTACAATTTGTAGTTTTTTTAATATCTGGTTCATATTCTATTTAAATTTATTTCATATATTTAAGTATTATTTTTTATTTTATATATACGGTTGTTATGAAATATTTTTTTAGGATTAATACCTTTGGTGAAAATAGTTGACCGATCAATAGTACCATTACTCACACAATTTACAAATAGTAGAAGTGTTTTATCAACTTCATAAAGTATTGTGGTCATGTTATTAAAATATTTAGTAGTGTGAAACTAATAAATAAATTTAGATTATAAAAAAATAGATTTCTAAATGTAGATAGTTTTTAGTAAATGAATCGTTGTTTTATTTTATGTCTTGTTGAGATTTTCAAATCATTAAAGATGTTACTAAATATTGATATCACATAAAAATTAAGGATGAATGAAATTTTGAATTCCAATATATAATAATAATTATTAGTGAACCCATGTTACTATGTTAATATTTGAAAAATATATTAAAATATAGAAACCCAAAAGTGTAATGACATGGTAAATTCATTTTATGGATTTACCGTTTATGTCATTCCAGATCAATGAGGATGGGGAAAATAAGTAAATGTACCCTATTTAATCGCTCTGTTAATATAAATTTTTTACTACTACGTATCTCAGAAGAAATTTATTATAGTATAGTCACCATTCGAAATCATGATTTATTACTCTATGTTTTTGGAAATAACTCTTAGTGACAGATGTGGTCCATTTTTTCTGCAATATTAACCATTTTAATAATTTAAAGTATTTATTTTTGTAATGCCTAAATGGTCCCAATTTTTCTTATTATCAACCCGTATCCTTGTGTTTTTTATGTTTCCTTCATAAATATAAATATATGTGGAACAATTTTTATATTGTATAATCAAGAGTATTCTGGTTCATCTTACAAATGAATATTCATCAGATGATTTAAATAATTATTTATTTTCAATGAGATTAATTGATGATAATTATATAGAATATGTTCTCCATAAAATAGGTCTACATAAACAAAATAATGAATATTACAAATTATCATAAGATTAATACTTATAACTATAAAATATCTCATTTAATCTTCATGAAAAGCACGTTTTCATGTAGAATCAATACTTCAAATAATACCATCTATCTAATAAGAATTTCCCCCATCAAAATTACCTTATTGTCCTAAACCACATATTTCTAATATATTAAAAGTTACTTTTATTATATATATATCCCTAGGTGACCCTCATGAAGAACTTGATTGGGAACATAAAAATATTGGTGATTTTGATTGGATTTGAATATCCATTGACTATGAATAACCTTTAAGATGTTATATGGTATTTATTTACATTAACATATTCTATGTTTTTTAATTTGATGGAAAGTGTTTCCAAAAGAAAATGGGGAAAAATTAATCAATTTTGAAACAAATATATTAGAAAATTACTTTATTGTTTAATTTTAATCCTTATACAAATATATATTAGTAACAAGTATAAAATATTATTAATTTTGTGAAATTATAAAATCAATTAATGAAATAATTCTATGAATAAAAATGGGTTAAATATTATTATATTACAAAAAAATAGACCTTCTATATTATATATTATCGAAGGGAAATATATTATTTATTTCAACAGTAATTTCAATCTACTTCTAATAGAGATAAGACAGATTGGTTCTATAGAAAAAAATATATCTCAAAGGAAATAGAAACAAACTATGTTGGTTGATGAAATAAAAAAACCAATGAAAATTAATTTTCACTTAACGATGACATTACATTGGAAACATTTACTATAAGTACAATATCACAATCATATAGAAATTTTTGTAAATATTATGAACACTAGAATATATTGGAATTGAGTGAAAAATTGTATATTACATGTTTTAATTCAATACAACAATTGATTTTATTAATGAGGATAAAGAACATATAATAGTGAGTGTCTATAATGAATGGATATATTGTGACAAATTAAAAGATATAATCCAAAATAAATTATATACTTTTTATAAATGTGTGGTTTTTAAATTTATTTTAATAACCACATAATTCATTTAATATGTTTAATTGAAAAGGATATTTGGGAGAAATAAAAATTAAAATAATGAATTTGTGAGCAAGAAATCATTAACAGTTTCTTAATGACTCCCAAAAAGACATGATATTGATTATTTTGAATTATATTATTAATTAATTGGTTTGAAAACCATTTTTTATGTCATAATGTATTGTATTCATGGTCATCATGAATTATTATTCATCTATGTTTTTATTAAATATTTATATGGTAATATAATTAATGAATTTTATATAAATGTACATTAAGAATTAAATATTCTAGAAAAATGTTATAGATGTCAAGATATATGTTATTTTATGTTGAATAAAACATTTATAGAATAAATCAATTTGGGAGCATATGGAATTACCATTTGAGTAAATAAATGATGAAACAAGTTAAAAATGATCTAATTTATCCATGAGTCTTCATTAAAAAGAGTGAACATGAATATTTCGTCATTATAATATATGTTATTGATTAGAATATTATTGGGTCATAGGATGAACTTTCCATTAAAGTATAAAATATAAAGAATCATGTTTGAATAAAATAATTTAGAAATACAATGTTCACCCTTTAATTACAAATAGAATATCATAAAGATGGTATTATTTTTATACTAATTAGTGTATAAAAAAATGTTCTATAGTGGTTTTATATTTAAAAATAACATCCATATTGTAAAATAATAATTATATAGTCTCATGGTCATGATTTAATGTTTTATACACGTTCAGGATGTTTGTTCCCATGTGGGGAAACATCAATTTCATACATTTTTTATAATAAATCTATTTTGGGGACTTCCTCTAATCAAGATTAATTTATCTCTCTCACTAGATAATTTCAACATTTTTTTGTTTAATATTAGTTAAATATTATATTAGGAATTATTATGTATTATACAGATGTTATTATATTAATATTTTTTTTAGATGAGGAAATGCTTGTTGTATAGGGAAATTTAAGTGTTGTTATCGAAGGAGATAGAATAAAACATATCCCACCTAAATTTATTTTCACTCATGTATTCCTTGATAAAGGTGATATTCCCCCCCCCCCCCTAAATTTGGTGTTGGGAAAATCATTCATATGTAATCCTAATGGAATTTCCAACCCTATCATTTGATAAATTCATTTAAAAAATGGATGTGAAGGATTAAAACTGGAAAATATTTTTTTAATAGGGATATGGGATCATTTTACCCTTTTTCCTTCGTTATATTTATTCCCATTGAGTTATCCTAATACGATTTTTTTAATGAGGTATAATAATTTATATTTCAATTACCTCGACATCAATAGTTTTTATCATGAAGAATTTACTGTAAAGATTATATATGATTTCATGAAAACAACCACATGGGATTGTTATAATGTTTTATATGTGGATGTCACAATAAAAATAATGATAATAAATCCAAATTTCTAAAAAAAATACTTTACATGCCTAAACTTCCAAACTCTAAAAATTTTGGTATTCGAACTATTGGATTAGATATGGGAAATAGAGATTGATCATGATCTTTTTCTATAAACTCATATACTCTATATACATGCTAGTTTGTTAATGGATTGGTTAACATTAGCCCCATATTATTTATGATTTTGTATAATTATTTTTATTATTATTGTTTCCTTGTCATAACTATTAAAAAATATGATATCTCATTATATTAATGACATGGTTCACTAATAGTCAGTCACATTCTTCAGATTTTCAAATTATTTACCATTTCAATCATCATCTGATACGATTAAAATAAAATTAATAATAATTTTAATAGTAATTTTTATTCTTATTCAAAAACTATATTTATAAATTTATACGTTTTAACCTCTATGTGTTAAAACTAGCTTGGGATTCTCAGTAATATTTTATGGAGGATACCTCCATCACTATAATAAATCTATCATACTCACTCTACCATTAATATCATTTCAAAATATTCTTTAATGTTAGAATATATATATTTATAGCTGAAACATGCAATATATTAGTTCAAAACCATTGAATACCAAAAACCATCTCTAAAAGAAACACATTACCCCTTGAAATTTCATGTTCACAAAATTTAAATATGATTTCTTGTCTAAAATTTATTTGATTTTATGTCTTGATTTTCCTTGTCCATGAAAATATTACATGAAATATCTTCACATTAAAACTATCTATGAAAACTACTACAACTTAGAAGATTATAATTCATCTATTAAAAGAAAAATTAAATAGAAATTAAATAATGATTAAAAATATTAATAAAAATAAAATGGATCATCATTATGATTTTTTGATGCAACAATCTCCCTAACATTAATTATTTTCCTCTTCAAATTTGAAACAATTCATTTTTCGAAGCTTCTGAGATGGTAAATTTAAATTATAATTCAAAATTATTTGATTATTATTATTATACATTAACTTATTTTTCCTGAGGATAGTAATACACCATTAAAAAACATTTCATGTATAATTTTGTATTATAACTATCCACTAATGTATTAAAAACCAAAATTTTCTAATTCATCTCATTCTATTAAGCAATGTGATTGTGCATAAATTTATATAACTTGGGATATAGAAAGTAAAATATATCTAAAATTAAAACCATCCATAGTATAAACAATAAATGGAATATCACCACACGTATACAATTCAAATATTAATCAATTGTAATGACTTATAAATTGTTAACCCCATAATAAAAATACATCCATGCATAACATAGATAGAACATTTTTTAGTTCTAATATCATAAAAAAATAACTCCAAAAAACATTATTATCCATAAGTAAAAAAATAATCTAATTTTTATTATAATACACTTTAGTGTAAAACATTATAGTGAAATTGAACAGAGTCTCATGAAATCTCAAGTAGGTAAACTATAACTCATAATTAAAATAAATTTCCCAATCATAACGTAATTATGGGTAACAATCCTTGAAAAAATAGATCCATAGCATCAAATAATTCTATAGTACATCACATGGACATTGTATCCTAAAATTCAGGTAATGAGAATACTATTTTAACTAATCAATCATTACTCATATATTGAAATGATCATTTAAAAAAATATTTATTTCAATAATAATCATCACTATATCACTTCACTTCAACTGAAATGCACTCATGTATTAAACCATGTATTCTATAGAATTTAAACATTCAACCATGACCTGATAATAGGTGTGGTTATAAAATCTTATCTTGGTAAAATATTATATATTCATTCAAAAATTTTGTTTAAAAAACTCATGGAACTAACTCGTAACATCTGCGTGTATAATTGAAACGAAAATGTGAAACCTACTTAATACTACCAACCCAGAGATCAATGTACATTAACACATATTTCTAGGGAAAAATTACATTTCAAAAATTTAATGATAATTATTAATGATTTATATATTAAAATATAAAATAATTTTGAACATAACATAAGTGTTTCTTCACTAACTCCACCACAATCAATTAATAAGTGTTAAATTACATAATATAAAGACCAATTCATGAAATATTCTTAATATGATATATATTGGTGAAAATATTATATATTTCCCATCATTTAAATTGTGATTTTAAAATCAATTCTATAATGTTAAATACAACTCTATAACTATCACTGGAACTGGAAGAATTGAGGAGCATAAGGAAGTTATAACAGTTGGTGATATTTTTTGTCAATATTTTATTAGAATCATAAAATTGTTCATTTTTTATTCAATTTGTTTCATTTGAAGTGGTTATGAGATATTTAGTAGAGTTTTAAGATGATAAAATACTATGTTTAGGAATACTAATTTCCATATTTTATTAAAAAATATTGTTTACTTGGTAAATAAGACTCAATGAGAAAATATATAAATCCATAAATGATTTTTTTAGCCCGAAAAAAATTAATCTGAATTCTATGAAATTGTATCTTCAAAATCATTATGGTTGTATAAGATAAATACATATGAAATTTATATCTCAATGGTTTCAATTGATTTTTAGTATTAATATGCGTGTCATGTATAATTAATCTAATGTGCATATAAGATTGATCACAAATTTCAAATGATCATATAAGAATGATTTTTCAGATGTAAGAATAATATGAGATCATGTATGTGTTTAAAAAAGATACAAAACATTAACTAAATTATATGTAAGTGATATTTCTATAAAAACACAATAATTTTTATATTGTTCCATTTTTTTAAATATTTAATTTAGAAAGGAAGAAGTGATTTTCATAGAGATATTTTAAATGCTAAATTTAGTCATTTAAATTAAATTTCTTTTTTAATTATATTAATAATTATATGAATTATTATAATTAAAACATTTTTAGTAGTAAAGGAATATACTAAGATAATTGATCATGGAATATTTTAAATATTCAATGTCAGAAACTATTTATCTGACGATGTAGTTGGGTAAATTTGGAATAATTGGACATTGAAGAGGTATTATGAAATAAAAGTGATATAAGAGATAATTTTTAGAATGGTCAAAGAGTATTTATATTTTTATTAATTTATTGAATTTATATGTTCTTGAATACATTGCTCATATTTTTGTGGAATATCACATATGAATTGGGAATATATATATTATTGTCAAAGTATTCTAGAGTTCACTAATGATCTTTTAATTTTGGTTTGAAAACTATTATATAAATGAGGTTTTATATATAAAAAAATATTGGGATACATTAATGTTTTTGAAATATTTTTGTTTCAAGGATAATAATTTCCATTTATAAATTTTGATTACGATATACATAATAAAAATATGTATTGTATTTCATTGAACTTGACAAGAATATAGTCACCCATGTTCATGGATAACAGTTTAAAAATAATGTGTTATTTTGGCCTTTTTCTACTATATAATAGTGTGGGTGTGTGTTATGTATCATTGATTGATGAATTTAACTTATACAAATCTCCATTTTAGAAAAAAAAATTAAAAAAATGGTATCTCAAATTCAATCCCTAGAGACAATGTTACTTACTAGGTCACATAAGACTCTTAATTTTCATCAGTGCCATCTATTTATTCATTAAGGATCACATCTTGGTAGAATAATATACGGAAATTCATAATTATACTCATATTATAGACATACCAATATTTTATAAAAATAATTTCCCTGGAGAGAATCAGTGAATGAATCCCTACCATCATTCACTACTATATAATGGTGTTGATGGGTCCATTATCCGTTTCATACTTTTTTTGAATGATAATCCTACAAAACATTTGTAGAGAAGGAATATTGGGTTTTATTAGAGCATGAATAATCCTATTTCAACATATTTATTTGAAATTGTGTTGACCAATGTGCTAGAATTGATTAATTGAAATGATATTTGGGACAAGAATTGAAAAATATGTAAAGGAATTGTGAAGGTAAATTAATAAAATTTTCAAGTATGTTGGGTACAGTTTGGTGATGTGTATACAGATGATGATCAATAACTGATAAATTTTTTAGAAGTGTTAATGAAATTATCAACAAAAATAAAAGTTTTGGATAAACATTTATGAATTCTATAATGGTTACAATTATATAAAAAATTATCTTAGAATGATTTAATGAAAATACACCTCTATTAAATATAAATATAAAAATATACTCTATATTGAGGAAATATTTTTAATAATTAAGGAATATGAAATGATAAAAATTTATGTTTTCAATAAGGAGGTAAAAGTGAAGAGAAAAGTTACATTAATGGATATAAGGAAGCTTAAAATCATGTATAAAAAATAAAATCTATCTAATGGATAGGAAAAACCCGGATGATTATGGGAAATAATGTCTATTACTTCAAATAATTCATGGAATTACAGAGGATAAAAGAAAAGGAAATGATTTAATTATTAATAAACCATATATTTTTTAGCATAATTTTTAATGTGAAGAATAATGATATTGAAGTTGATGAGAATTTTTTTTCCAAAAGTAAAAATAAATCATTTCCAAAATATCTACTGATGGGGAAAAGGAAATTTCAATAATAAAAATATATACCTATTTGAGTAATGTAAAATTTGGAATATATTAAAATTTTTGGGACTCAAAAATTATGTCATTACTAGAAAAAATAAAAACATCATGGGAGATATTGAATAGAATAATAATTCTTCATGTATGATTGGGATTATTAATACAACTATAATGAAAATATAATGAATGTTAACATAGAATACTTTCTTGATCAAAATTTCAAGGTCAATAGAATGATAGAGACACTAAAAATTTATATTGATAAATTGAAAGAATGTGAGTTTGGAATACTCCTAAAATTATTTGATTGAATTATATTTGATAGTATGATAAATATAAAAGTTATTGAAGAAAAAAATTTGGGATAGTATGATGAAATAACTACAGACAAAGAAATTATAATAAATGAAATTGAATCAATGTTTTTGGATGTGTAAAAAACCATGAAATATATTATAAATGATTACAAAAACATTCATGAAATAAAATTTTAATCATTATAAACTACGGAATCTTTTGGATAAAAATGTAAACTCTAATATAGTAAATATTAATATTTTAAATCAATTTCAACTAATTTTCGATGTTCAGAAATAAATTATTTTCGTGTTTTAATTAATAAAAATACAATGAAAACTTCATTATAATATTAATAAATGTTTAGATAAATTTTAAAATGAGTATTTCCTCATGATAAAGGAAAATAAATTTTAATATATACCGGTACAATAATAGAATATTTTATAATAGATATCATATTATATCTGGAAACCATGATTTTCAAGTTATTAATATTGTTTTGTAGTTTATTGATATAAATCTTATGGTTTTTGGTATAAAATACCATTTCCATGGGGGAATGGTAAGCATGAATTAATGGAGATGGAATCATGAATGGTGAAGTATCATAAACAAAAACATGATGTTTTAAATGAATGGAGTCCAATTCTATAGAATTAGATTTTTTTTGAATTTTAGGAATAATGGTATAAATGATATTACTACGTAGGCCACTAAAATGATGAATGTATGTTGACACTTCAAGATCAAATTCAAAAATATGGTGGAGTTAATAATGTTTATAGAAAAAATGATTTCTGATAAGTTATTTTGTTTTGAGTTTTCCTAAGAAGAATGAAAAATTGATAATCAAATGATTCTAAATAGTGGTTGTTCATGTCACATTAATAGAGATAAACATTTTTTAAATAATATAGGATATGAAATAGTGGTTTATGTACCCTTGTTAAGGATATTTTATTGAAAATAAATGGGGTACAAACTATTGAGGATAAAGATTGGAATTCAAAATCTAATGAATTTTTTATTTTTGATAGGCTCAGATATAATACTTTTTTATGTTAGATAATTTTATAATGATAGGAATGATGTTTTTTTAGTATAAAAATTTAATTGTAAGAAAATTAAATTATTGAATAATTGTCACTAAGGGTAGAAGGACTCATGGTATTCTATACCTAATAGGAAACAGAAGTGACACATTTTATTTCATTAAAAATGAATAGAACATAATCTTATATATGCCTCTTAGTATTATTATCCAATAAAATATGTTATTTTTCTCACAATTATTAATCTATGTGACATCCACTAATACTAAAAATGTAACAAAATATTGTTTTTATGACATATCTAAAGGGAGAAATAGTGAATGGATTTCAAAAAAGATTGGTGATATAATCCAAAATGACACATTAAACGATTATTATTGTTTTTAGTGGGATAATGAGATATTATTCAAACATAATTTGTCTTTATTTAGTTAAGTAAAATCATAATTTATATATACTAATTCAATTTCATAAAACATATATTTTTGTATAAATTATAATGTCTTTTTTGAAGAAACATTGAAAATGAGTTTGGGATGTTTATCAAGAAGTTAATAATTGAAAAAGAGAAAGATAATAATGATATTTTATTTTAATCTTACCTCCATAAACATGGTATTAATAAAGAATAAAATAATCATTATGCACTATAATAAAATTTATTTACTGAGAGAAAGAATAGAAGCCTTGTTAAAATGGGAAGAAGTATATTGGATAAATTGAAACTAAAAAAATTATATTAAAGAGATCCTATTTCATTTTTTATTTATTTTCCTAAAAAAAATTTGGATACCATTTTTAAATATGGATTTTAATGCTATATGGTAAAATAACAACCCGTAGTGAATTACATTAATGTGTTTTGTAGTTTAAGCATGATGAAAATTTATATCTCAATTATGGGAAAGTATAATGACTTAGCTGAATAATGAATTGTTGTGGTGTGTTTATCCAATTTCATAAAATATAAATAGTCTAACAAAAACTTCATAATATTATATATTTTGATGATTTAAATTTCATTGAAAATAAAGAAATATATAATTGATAAGTATGATGAAATTATTATTAATTCAAATGAAGAAAACATTTTTAATATAGAAATTGTGAGTAATGTGGAATATGAAAATGAATCAAATAATGATGATATTGATTTAGGTTATTCCATTAATGAAGGAGGCGATATTATACATAGTGATCTAAGTATTTTACATGTTTTATTAAATTCAATTTAAAATAAATATCCAATAAGTGCAACCAAAAGACCCAGAGGAATAGTATATTTGGAAGTCTAAGTAAAAAATATATCAACATGAAACTAAAATAAAAAATAATTATTTTAATCTCACAAGGGATTACACAAATCCCTTTGAGCTTCTAAAACTTAATTACATAACCAATGGAGTATATAATGATAAAGGGTAGTATATAAACCCTAGTAAAGGAATAATCATGATAACAAATCATATCATATGGGACAAATGACATAACATGATATCATAAAATTCATGGATCATAAATTATCATATGTAATCGTTACATAAATAAGATTAAATCATAATATAATAGAATCATAAGAATTTGGAAACATCATAATACATGAAATTATAAGAATAAATATAGGCTCACAATTGAAGCATCATAACATGGTAGATATAGACAAAAAATGTAATATGTTTACTACATATAACCATAAAAATAATATCATGAGATACAATCACTAACCAAAACATTGTAACATTATATTGGAAATAATATCACTATATTTACATGCATATGTGTTATATACATGTAAATAAAACATAATATGTATGTATAAAAATTACCAGTGGAAATAAATTTGTTACATAATTATTTCTTTAAAACTAATTCAATATAATAATGGTTTCCATAGAACATGGGATTATAAATTTCTTTGATTTTAAAATATTAATATAATCATAATTTATGAAACATGATTTCCATGTAAAGACAACAAATGAATATAAATGGAATAGTAACATTATAAATATACATCTTTATGGGATTTCTAGGGTAAATAGTAAAAATTCATTAAAAAGTTGAATGTGAATAATAATTTCCATAAAACTATAAATGAATTAAAAATTATTTCAACAATTTAATATGAATTTTTATAAAACAAAATGGGTAAAAAAAAATTCATGGAGTGTTCTTTGAAATATTATAATAAAAGGGAGAAGTCCCCTTTACGTGGGTTTTCTTATAGAAAGAAATTTAGATCCAAACATTATAATCCTATATATCCCTAGAAAATAAATATGGTAATAACCCATTGTATACATTAGTGGTGCGTATATATAGAATAAAAATTTATTACATGTGACTAATAGTGTGATGAAGTGTGAGTTATAGGGGAAAATGCATAACCTAAAACAAATAAGGTTGCATTGAAAGTACCCTTACAAAGGGTCCTTCTCTCAATTGTAATGATTTCATAACATAATGAATAATAAAATTAAATTTATTAAATTCTTAATCAAGAACCATCTAATTAGATATTGTATTTATTAATATTCTTTTATGTTTAATTAAAATCATTTTTATAAGACATCTTGTTTATTCCTACTATCCTATGGTTGCAATAGTTCCAAATCCACATTATTTTTTCCGTAATTACCCTTGAAATTATTAATTATAATTAAAATTATGTAATAATAAAAAATGATATTCATGTTTTACAAACAAAAAATGGTCCCAAATATCGATATATGTTCTTACATTGTGATAATTCTATTAATATAAAAATTATCATTATATAGCTAGTTAATTAAAGTAGTTTGGTTGATAATAATGATATAGATTAATATTAATTAATTAAATGATCATTAATATATTAAAGTAATAATATATCTTATAAAAAAGTTTTTATCATAAAATTAAATTACAGCATTGTATATATAACCATCAATGAAAGAGTTGGAGAGAAACGACATACGTATTCCCCAAAGTCGGTGAACCCACCGTAGTATAAAAACATTTAATTTTAATAATGAAATGATAATTGGATGGATAATATATATGTCAAAAAAATGAAATTAAAATAAATTCATTAAATTATACACATTATGTAATGTTTTATGGGGTTACTAAAGAGGTGGTAGAGGAAGAAATACGAGAGAGATATATTGAGAATATTACCTCTTTGAATATTTTTTCTTGAAATTAAAATTATGGAACCTTGGTTTTTTCTTTTAGTGATATAAAAAATATGAAAATGGTTATAATAGGGTTAGGAATATATTTTGGTTTGATTTTATCATGTTAATATGTTTAGAAGGTTCTAGGATAAGGGGTAGCAAGGGGTGATATTTATAAGGGGATGACTGGGGTCTTTTGATTATAAAATTAATTGTATAATTATTTTGGCACAAGACTTCCTCGAGTGGAGATAATTATTAATACATTTAGTCAATAGTTCTTATGATATCAAATTAATGGTTTCTATCATTATCCACAAATCATCAATTATATTATTTATCTTAAAATGATAAATACATTAATTTTTTGTTTTTCAATATTAAAAAAAAAATATATTTCTAAAGCATGCCAAAAATTCAACTTTAAATTGTTTTGATGCATAAATCAAAAACTGAAATCTTATTTTTGTAAATAGTTTTCTATATAATATAAATTCAATTTTTAATTAAAATAATTATTCATTTGAAAAATCTGATTTTTTTTTATTAAACATTTTCCTACCCTGTAAAGAAGTAATTATGGTATAAAAAACATATTTTCATTATAAATAAATTCTATATTATTTTATAAACTTAGATTTAACAGATATACATTCACTTTTAATTTTTAAATTTATCATAAAAATGTAAACAAAATAGATCAATTTTACCAAAATATAGAGAATGATTTTTTTAAAACATATATTTATTTTCATCAGGATATAAATGTGTTATATTTTCATACAATAAGATAAATAAATATAATTTTACTATTTCATAGTGTAGGATTCTATTCTAATATTCATTTTTCTATTCTTAATTGTTTGATAAAAATTGAAATGACATTATTTCTATCTGACAGTCATATGTTTTTTCAACATCCTATAAATAACTCATATTTCATTCATTGTTTTATAGCATAAAATTATTTTCAAGGTTATATATACTTTCAATTTCATAATTAATATTTTAGCACTATTTTTTCATTTATACACTATTGTTAGTGGGTGCAATAATTTTATGTGATCGATCATATGCAAATTTTGATATTTTAGTAATCTTATTTTTTTATTTTCCATCTAATATTGACACATTAAATTATTATAGATATATTATTATCAAAATGTAATATATGAATTAAAACAGTATTTTTTTATTTTCATTATGTCATGTGTTTTCTTTACATAATACTATATTACTAAATATCACTCATTAATACAATTAGATGTGAATTTCCATTGATAAAATTCTAGGTCATTTCATTCTTCCCCACTATGAAATTTCACCGTATAAATTTCATTTTACCCCCTATGATGAAAATAGAAAGATGATACATATATTTCATTGCTTCGTCCGGTTATTTTTATTCCACTTATAGTTATAGATATTCAATAGTACTTTGAATATGTGAGTATCCTTATTTCCTACAACATTGTATCAATGGTCTAAGATCACTACTATCTTCTCCTTGTAAGATAGGTCATTCTCCAATAGTACCACCTAAAAATTAATTACATCTAAATTATTTTATATGTTATTTATTGAGGTGCATATATAGAACATATCATATTCTTGGGATAGGGTTGGTGGGAGTGTTATTTGATATGCCTAATTTCTTGTGTGATCTTGAATCTCATAGGGGCCAATATATCTTAAACATGTCTTTCAATAAATCCAAATTCTTAGGACTTTCTTCCTTGGAGAGAAGATGAGGAAGACTTTATATCCAACATCCAACTCATTCTATCTCTAACAGTTATCAACATTTCTCATTTTATTTGACTGAGAGCTATCTTATTATATTTCTAAATAGTTTTGAAATTTCCTAAAATTTCTTTTAAAATTAGTGGTCTTTTTTTTCTTGATTCATTGGCATCATACCATCACACAGGTATCATACATAAATTCTTATTTATGGATTCATGTATATCTATTTGCATTCTCTAATTGAATAGATTATATTTCTATTGCATTACTAGATTAATATGATGATCGCATCCCAATTTTAATCCCATCCAATATGATCTCATATTGTACTCAAGTTTCCATTAAGTATTCAATGATTATAAAATATTTTTTCGGGTGAGAATACATATTGAAGTCTAAATTTATACTCAAATAATGTTGAATTATTTTCCAAAACATTGATGTGAAAAATAGATCTTAATCAGATACAACATATTTTTGTGTTCTATATAGTCTCACCACATTCATATTATATCATTTAAAGTTGACTACAAGATACATACTCCAAAATGATAATGAAATGAATCGTATTTTTATGTCAATCTACCATAACCCATATGAATTATTCTATTTTGTTTTAATAGGAAGGTTCTTGATAATATATATGGTTATATTCTACTATTCCAATGATTGTATGGGTAATGGATTATTGGTCCCATTAGTATTATCCTCTTTTTATTCACTTGCTGACACACTAGGAAGATTGAGGTATATTTTTTTATCTCATTATATATATATATCCCACCAACAGTACTATATACGATCATTATACATCATATTTATCTATAGTTATGAAAATAATATCGATATTTGTGAATCATTTAATAAATCCTTTATCATATGATTTGATGGTATATATTGATTAATCTGAAATCCTATAACCACATCATCAATTTTGAATTCTGATAATTTCCCCTTTATTATAGATTCCACCTTCTTATATATTTACTAATCCTCCTTTTGATCCTTCAAAATATTTTTTAAAATGGATGGTTGTGCAATATTTTAAGTTAGTTTAGATTTCATTTCTTCATTTATGACTTCCTTGTCCATCATTTCTAAATATAAAATGTTTGGATCCTTCTCAATTATCATAATTAATAATGTTTTTGGATTATTTATACATTTAGAATCTACCACTCCACTCTCCTTTATAGGATGATAATAGAATGAGAAATTATAGTACCTGATCATCTTTGAAAATATTCCTTCATGAACATTTTGATTTGTTAGTGTGAATATATAATTGTGGCTCTCATAATCCATATATATTTCACACTTCTCCATATATAAATAATTCATCCTAATATTCAATGTGCAAATCAATTTTTCTTACTCTAGATCGTGTTTTCTATTTTTATGATCATGAAACATCAACTACTTTAAGGTATGTGTTTTCATGTTATCACATTACATCATTAAATAGATCAAGACATTCGATGATGATTTTTTTATCAAAATAAGTTTTTTATTTGTAGCTATTTTGAGTATTGATGAAGTAATAATCCTCATTTTCAGTTCAATTAATCTCTCATTTCATACATTGGTTTGGAATGAAATAAATTAAATTATTGTTATCTTAGGATGAATGTTTTTAAAATCCTGATATTTTTAAAAAATAATCATCAATTATACACATCAAATCCAACGAAATTGTTGAACTTCATCGACGATGTTGGTCCAAGACATTATTAAATCCCATTTTTATTCCAAGGATATAGATATATTATTTTCTTAGTGATAATATGTCACAATAATGGCACTTCTTCTATCCAAATATCTTTTTTATTATACTTTTCATATTACATGTAATTTCTAAATGTATATAGAACAATACTCAAATGCTTTTCATGCTCCTCATTACTTTCAGAGTATATAATAATTTCTTTTATAATGTCTCCCTAATAGTTTTCAAGGAAATCACTAAAGAATCTATTATTTATGACCACGAAAATTTATACATCACTAGTGGGTCTGAATAGAATCTCTATATAATCATAATATTCATACCCTGTTAAAAAATAATTCTTGGGAACATATTCCTTCCTCATCTTCAATTAATGATACCCCAATTGGATATCAACTTTAGATATGTACCTGGAACTATGTATTAGATCAAATAAGTCTGAAACCCATAGTCTAAGACAATTTCTCATTATTGATATTTTTTTTGAGTTTATTAGAATAAACACAGAGGTGAATTGAAGTATCCTTATTATTGAAAAATAACATCAGTGTGTCCCATATTGAAGTACTCTGGTGTAATAAACATTTTTTGAGATATTCTTATATATTCATTTTAAATACATTAAATTCAAGGGTTTACATTCTATATATATCATTGTAAATGGGTAGAAATATAGGTATTTTTCCAATTGATAACTCAACCACTCATTCGAGAGGAAGTCCTGATAACTTTATAGGGAATACATCATTATTATCTCTCAAAAGTGTATGTCTTCAAGAATGATTCTATCTTTTTCCTCAATTATTTAATCTAGTAATTATTTCTCATAAAGAAATAATATCATTGATTTGGAGGAATTTCAATAGATATTATTCCTCACCCTCATACTTGTAAAAAATAATATGATCATTCGTGATAAGGAGAGTGATTTGCCTCTCTTAACCATTAATGTTTCCATTATATAAAGAAAACCAATCGATTCCTAGTAATAAATGAAATTACACTAATGGATGTTTAAAAATATATATAGTTAGGTCCAATATATAGACATTAATTGAGGAGGATCCATATATTAACGATGAAATAATTTACCCCTTTTTGTTCTCGCGGGTGTTTTCATGGAAATAGTTAAGGACCAACCATATAATAGGAACACAATTTTCTAGTGATAATAGGTGTGTCTATAATTTTTTTTATTTCGAATGAGATTCTATAGTTAGTTTAATCTCACAAATTCCATGGAATTTATTTTCAAATTAAATTAGATTTTTTACGCGACCGGGTTTTGAGACGACAAATAATTCTGAGACCGAGAGAGGCCAAAATGGATTTTTTTAACTTTTTTAAAGTTTATTAATTAAATGTGTGAGAAATATTTTCTATCTTTTAAACTATTGCTCGGATCACAAATCTTATTTCACAAGAGAACATATAATAGTGGGATTTTCCTAGAAAGTACTTAACATCGACCAGCATGGGTCGACCAGAAAATTAATTTTTCAGACGTTTAATGAAAAAGTGAAAAATAAAAAAGAAATTGTTTTATTGTAATTTTTTGGGAATTTTCCTCTCGTTTCAGTCCAAAGGTTTTAAACCAAGGTAAATTGAATATAATGTTTCATTAAATGAAATATCTTATGGACTTAATAACAAACACATAATTGAAATGTTGATTCGTATTTCTTCCTTTAATGGCCAAGTTGTCAATGCAAGATTGTTGGCATAATCCTGGTTCTGTTCCGAAGCTCTAGTGGGTGACAACGACAAATTCCAACCCCATTCGAATGAATTGCCACCAATGATGATCGACCAATGGCCATAAATAGAGGATCATGGAATGAAGAATGAAACAATATCGTTCATCGCCAACGAATGATCCAACCCAAGTAGGAGTTTTTATTTAATACCGTTTTTTCCTCATTCTTGGTTTTAAATGACAGTCATGGGTCAAACCACAATAATCATGACCTGTGTATTACCCTTCTTATTAGAGGTTAATTATTTTGATTGACTGTGGGTGATTATTTTGTGTTTATATCCCTCTAATGGGAATGCATCAAAGCTGTAGAAAACATTCATTGAAGATTGTTCCCTAATTTTTCCACTGGGGTCCTTCTCTACATACCCTTATGCATGTACACAAAAAAAATTGGTGTAATGATTATGGTGGCTATTGGTACAATTTGGCGTGTGAGACACCATCAATCACACACTTTCAAGAAGAAATGATAGCAATGGATATTTGAGCCCCCAGCAGGGAAGAACATGACATGAGGGTTATGTAACACCCTACATATCAACTAATGGACCACTGCAGTGTGGAAAGTCGTCTGAAGAATGTTTTACTGGGCTAGCAGTGGTGATGGCCTAAGATGTCTCCAGCCGCGTGCTGAACAGTGGGGAGGCGCGCCGCGGTGGAGTAGAAGGAAGCAGCCGTGGCCCCAAGTAGTGGTGTAATCTGGAATGGCAGGTCATCTCGGAGGACCTGGTCCACTACGCAGACCATTTGGAAGGAGTAGTGGAGCTAGCTGGCACCGTGTACTGCATAACAGACACGCCATAACCACGTCCAATCCAGATAAGGTGGCCCGCTCAAATGTGGGTAGGGTTTCATATGGAAGGGAGCGCCTCGATTGGCGGGTAGAATAAGACCTGTCGGGTTGGGTCGGTCCAACTGGGTCGGACTAGACTCGAACCCAACCAACCCCCATTTTACAAAAATTCATGTAACATTCAAATAGAGAGTTCATTTGAGGAGATGTCTGTGGTGTTGGGAACCTTTCAATTAGACGATCCTTTTGAGATAATATATGTTCATTTTTGAAAAAGTTATAGGATGAAAAATTTGGTTTGAATTATAGGCTCTCCTTCTACAAGCAGACATTGGGATGAATCGGGGGGGGGGGTCTTATGAAGGAAAGTTATGGTTACTCAATTGACGACTTAAGGAACATTTACATGATATCCATCTACTTATTTAGGGATGATACTCCTCACATCATGAGTCTTAGTCCATTTCATTTGCGTATTTTCCTTCGGAAGTGTTACTCCCATGAAGAAATAGGGTGAAGGTTCTCAATGATGATCATAAAATAAGAGACAGCACTCCCCTGCTATGCCAGGGAGTGGGTACTCTATCCTTGGAGTCGGTACTCCCTAATTGGACTAGGGTGTATGTCCTCTATATCTAAAGCATATAGAGTCAGTACTCCCCTACTGGGTTGGGAGTGAGTCCTCTATTGTAGGAGTCAGTACTCGCCTACCTATTACAGGTATGGGTCCTCCATTCACTATGTTAAGAGAGACTTGGTACTCCCTTATCATGTCAGAGAGCATGTTCTATTGCCTGGGGTCAGTACTACACTAACATATAAGGTTGTGGGTCCCCTATAGCAAATAAACTGATAGAGTCGGTACTCACATATATTACTAGGGGTGCGGGTCCTCTAATCACTAAGTAGTACTCTCCTACTAGGTAGGATTAGGGTCCACGATATATGAAGTTGTACTGCCCTAAAAATTCAAGTTGAAGGTCCTTAATTTGTAGTAATCCTCTATAGTACCGGGGAGGGGGTTCGCTTCTCATGGAGTATTACTCCCCCATCTAGTAGGGTGTGGTTCCTCTATGGGAGATGAATCTCCCCCGGCTGCCAGACATAGTAGCGGGGAGCAGGTCAATCCACTTGATGAAAATGATGCGAAGATATGAGCTATTTCTCCCTTGACAGACTGAGATACATGACACAAATTATTGGAGAGATTGAGGATTCACGAGATTATTAGGATCAAGGATCCCTTTTACATGTACAGTCGTGAGGAAGGGCCTATCCACTTAGGTTTCCTTGGTCATCCATTGGGCCCAAGACAATGATGACTGAAACTTCGATGATGGGAACTTGTGCTATACTAGGTAGAATTTTCCAAATGGAGAGCGTTCACATAGATATACCATTAAGATTGGTAGGATTATACCCGATGGAGTGTATCTCTTGGATGGGTTCCATCCGAGATGGAGAGATCACAAATCATGTACTCCTGGATTATGTATTATGCTTTGATCCTTCAGTGAGAATCTAGGTATATGCTATAAGGTTTCACCTTATGCTTCATAGTGGTTGAGAAAAGTATGTCTGTATTTTCATGGTATATGTATGAGCATAAAACCAGGTAGAGAAGATTGTGCATTCAATTGTGGTTTTTATCCTGTGATTTACCTTTGTGGTTTTTGGGACCTCTACCGAGTATTATTTACTTGCCCCCTTACATGGGCTTTTCTCACACATTTTTGGTCTTCTGCATAAGACCGATGCATTCATGGAGTCCAGCGAGGACCAGGACCTTGTTTTGTTTTGTGAGATCTGACAGACGGTGTGTACTTCAAAAGTTTATGGAATATACCCTTCACCTACCCTTCAGGTAGGCTTACTGGAATATAAGAGTCAAGGACTTTTAGTTTTACTTTTGTTCTATTTTTCCTTTGTTGGACTCGTATATTGTTCTGGGATTCCACCCAATACATTACTTTTTATTGTACCATGGTTGTATGTTACATAGTAGATTACATTAACGGATTCCTTGGATTTTAAATTCTTGTACATTTGGCTAGGAGTTGTGTGAATGTGTATAGGTACTTAGGATAATTCCTATAAATTATAGAATAATGCTTTCGGTTCGAGTCGCTAGCCATTGGCCATTGGGAGGCGGGTTTGGGGTAGTCCCGACACAAGCCTCAGGGGACAGGTCATGAAAATATTGTATCCGAGGAGGAACCGAGTCATAAGTGTGGTGAATTTTGTGTTTTGATATATAAGTCCCACAATGGAGTTGTTGTTCTCTAGGGGGGGAGGTGAATGTGACAAATGGGTCCTGGTGACAGCACAAACACCACTCCCTATCATGGTTGCATGCATGATTTACATCCCAGTTGTGGAATGGATTGCAGGAGGTTTTGGAGACTCAACTAAGATTGAGCACATCCTTCCACTCTCCAATGGATGGTCTGATAGAGAAAACCATTAAAACCCCCCTCCTTAACATCGTTGTAGAGCCTTATCCCTCCAGGTACCACCAGTTTCCCCACAAACACCTTATCCCCACCTTAGGCCCCACCCACATTCCTAAACTAGTAAAGTGTCTGTGGGGAAACTGGTCGTACCTGGAGGGCCATGACCCAACCCTTAGATGGATGGTCAAATAGAGAAGGCCATTCAGAACCCCCGACATAACATGGTCGTAATTTCATGACCCTCCAGGTACCACCCATTACCTCACAGACACATGATCCACACCCTAGCCGCCCCTCCCCCCAAGTGTCTGAACAAGTAATTTGACTAGTGACTATCCCTTCAGGAAAACACATGTCCCTTCTTGTTTTCTTTTTCATCACACACATAGACACACATTGAAACTTCCTAGAAGGTTACCCATCCTGATCACTACTCAAGGCCATGCATGCTTAAATATGGAGTTCTAATCATATAGACTCCAAAAATGAAGGTGCACCATGTTGAAATTAGTAACATCATTTAGTAATTTAAACCTTTATCATTCTTGGGTAATACATTCACCCCACCATTAGAGCACAACAACACTTTTTTGGGCCATATATCTCAACCCATGTAGTGCACAACACATAAGACTAGGTTCCTCCTAGGATAACAAATACAACATCAGTGCCTCAGTGACAACACATACACCCCACCTTTAGATGGTTGTTGGTTCTGGGCCTTCCAAGTACAACCAGTTGTCCCACAGACACGTGGTCCCCACCCTAGGTCCCACCACCTTTCCCGAAAGTGTTATTTGTCTAATGACTGTGCCCAAAAGCCAACAATTGTCCATTTTAGGGTGATTCTTCCTCCCTCACACACTGGAAAGAATATTTGTTGGCTTGTGGGGAAATTAATTAGTTAGATAATCTATTCGTTAACGTTGGTGGGCCCCTGGGTGGGGACCACATGTCTGTGGAGAAACTGGTGGTACCTAGTGGGACAGGACCCAAAAACCATGTAAAGGTGGTGTGTTTGTGCTGTCACCGTGGCCCAGTTGTTATATTTGGTATCAGATTAGGAAACCTGTATTAAGTGTGGTGCACTACCTAGGTAGAGATATAGGCCACAAAATGGGGACTTTGAGATATGGGGGGGGGGGGGGGGGTGAATGTAACACCCCTGAATAAAAAATGGTTAAATAACTAAATGATATGACTCATGTAAACAAGGTTCTCTTTTTTTTGGGATCCTATGTGATTAGAACTCCACAGTTAAGCATTCTTTTCCTAGATTAGTGATAAGGATTGGTGACCATTGGGGGTGTTTTCTAGGGTGTGTGTGAGTGAGGAAAAATGACATTGTAAAAGACATGTGTTGGCCTATGGGGACAATAATTAGTCATATTACCCGTTCAGGCATACAGGTGGTCCCCATGGTGGGGATCATGTGTCTACGAGGCAACTAGTGGTACCTGATGGGCTATGACCTGACAACCATGTTTAGGAGGGGTGTTTGTATAATCATGGGGAACTAGTTGTCACAATTTGTGTTAGAGAAGGTTTGTTCTACCTCAAATACCAAGGGTATAATGTTTTTGGTTTTGGGAAACAATGATAAGTGTTTCAAGTTAGGCTTTCAGGTGAGGGACTCCAGTGTTAGTGCGACGACCAACGTATCCATACACCGGAAATCTGGACACTTTTTTTAACTCGGTACATCTAAACACTAATTTTATAGAAATAAAATATACATTCATGATGTATTAATGGTTGTTTTTTCAATGTCCTTCTCGAGTTATATCTCCATATATTCTTTTCTAACCATGGATCGTCTTGATTCATTTCAGGATACCTCCCTGAAGACATCCAGATAGGATTCTACAAATGGATTAGAGCTCATAGTGCTTTTTCTACATGTTACAGCTAAGGATACATGTGGCCATTATTGCACGATGTTGAACAGACATAAGATGCACCTGAAAGTGGTCGATCTCAGTGGTCTCTTGAGAAGCGTGCTTGTAAGTAGCAAAGAAACCCTTGACAAACTCACTTTTCTTCACTTGATTTTACGATTTTTATTTTAGGGGATGAAATTTCTTATGGTGTGGAGAATGTAATGTCCCTAAATTCCATGGTTTTTTTCAAATTTAAATGGTATTTTTTAGAGATCGGGCTCCGAGAAGAAACATAATTTTGAGACCTGGAGTGACCCGAATAGATTTTAGAACTTTTCTTAATGTTTAATAATTGAACATGTGAATGTGATTTTCTATCTGTTTAGTTGGTTCTCTGATAAAAAATATGGGGGAATCATTGAACTCAGAAAGATGAGAATCACCTATAAATGACTTAACATCGACTGGCACGGGTCGACCAGAGAAGTTATTTTTTAGACATTTTATGAAAAAGAAAAAAATAAAAAAAACTTGTTTTATTTTATTTTTTTATAAATTTTCAAATCGTTACAGCCCTACAGTTTTCCAACCAAGTGTAACTGAATATGCTATTTTATTAAACAAAACAGTGTAACGACTTTGTAATAGAAATGTAATTGAAACAATGATTCCTTTTTCAACTTTTAAAGGAAAAAAGTAGAATAAGTAGGTTTTCTGGAATAATCCTAGTTCTACTCTGATTCTTTTGTGGGTAACAACGATGAATGAACCCCCCCAAAATCGTCACCAATGATGATGGACCAACATCCATAAATATAAGAACGTCAAATGACGAATGCATCGACACCATTCATCAACAAAGAATGATCCATCTAAGGTAGGGGTTTTATTCAATACTTTTCATTCCCCATTCATGGGTTTAAATGAAATCTGTAGATCATCTCGAAAACAAGTTGACCCCCAGATCGTCATTCTTGTAGGAGGGTCTTTATTAATCCTGACTCTAGAAGATTGTTTTGTGTTCTGATCCCTCTATTGGTAATGGATTGAATCCATAACTAAAAATGGTTAGATATCATTATTTGATTTCTTTTTTCCTTTTGTTCCTTCTCTCCACACATTCATTCATGGACACAACACGATGTTGGTGTGAGGACGATGGTGGTAGTTGGGCCAAAGTGGTTTGTGGGACACTGTCAATTAGTATCTTTCCAACAGAATGGATCAAAATGGAGATTTGATACCAAGGTAGGGAAAAACACACATTGAGGGTTCGGAAACACCCTATGGATTGATGAACAGACAACTAGAGTGCATCTGGTCATCCACCAAATGTCTACCAGGCCGTCCACCTGCCGGACTGTAAGGCGGCATGCCATAGTGGAGCTGGCGGCGATAGCCACTCGACTACCAAGTGGAAGAAGTCACATCCCCAAGATAGAGTGCAGTATGGAATCGTGGATCTATCACATGTCGTTCCAAAAGACTCAGTCTACTATGAAGACAAATTCACTAGAGTAGTGGGGTAAGATAACACCACTTGGTGCACAAAGATTGCAACACAACCATATCTGATCCAGAGGAGCTGGCCTGCTCATAGGTGGGCTGGGTTTATATATGCGAGATGGGCCCAGCCGAGCTGGGCCAGACCCATTGGCCCAGGTTGGACCAAACCTCGACCCAAACGACCCCCTGTTTTACAAAAAAGACCGTAAATTTTGAATGGATTGTTCATTTGAAAAGCCATCTAAGTTGTTGGGACCCCAAAAACACGACGGTCCTTTTGAAATAATCAATGTGAGTTTTTTATAATATTATAGGATAACCTATTTTGATTAAAGCGTACGCCATCTCGGTGCAAGTAAACATTGGGCAGAACCAGGGTGTTTCTTATGAAGGAACGTTAGGAATGTTACCTCCTTGATGAATCAAGGAACATGCACTACTTATACCTCTACTTATGTAGATACGAGACTCCCCACTTCATGGGTGCATGTTCATTTCTATTGTGTAGTTTCCTTTGAAGTTGTAACTCCCATAAAAGATCATGATGTCGGTTCTCTGAGAAGTTTTTAAAGGAAGAGTCTGTACTCCCCTGTTGTGGTAGGGAGTGGGTCCTCTATCCTTGGAGTCGGTACTCCCCTATTGGACTTGGGAGTGAGTCCACCATATATAATTCATCTATTATTAGTACTCACCTACTGTGTAGGGTGAGGTTCCTCTATTGCAGGATTCGGTACTCCGCTACCGATTTGGGGCAGGGTTTTCCTTGATCAGTGCTACGGCAAAGTCGGTGCTTCCCTAACATGCTAGGGAGTGGTTCCTGTAGCCTAGGGTCAGTACTGCCCTAACGTACAAGGGTTCAGGACCCCCATGTAAAACTAACTGAAAAATTTGGTAATCCCCTATATTATCACGGTGGAGGTCCTCTATTCAATGAGTTGTACTCCCCTACCAGGTAGGGTGCAGTTCCTCGATATATGAAGTAGTACTCCCCTACCGATTTAGGGTGCGAGTCCTTCATGTGTAGTACTACCCTATTGTACCAGGGCACAAGTCCTCTAGTAACTGAGTAGTACTCCTATATCGACTAGGGTGTGGGTCTTAATTTGGGGACATATCTACCTCGGCTGTCAGACAAATTTGAGAGGAGTGGGACATCTACTTGATGAAAAAAATGCCTAGATAGGAAATAGTTCTCCCTCGATGGACTATGGTGTGATCCACTCTTTATTAGAGCGACATAGGTTTAATGAGATGGTTAGGGTCATGGAACCCTCTAATGTATACAATGGTGAGGATGTGCATCTCCCCTTGAGATTCCATGGCCATGCGTTGGGCATGAGATAGAGATTACTGAACCTCTGGTGTGGGCCATGGGACCAGGACCTGGAAGAATGTTCGCGATGGAGTACGTTCTATCATACATACCGTTAGGAATAGTAGGATTATAACTGATGGAGTGCGTCTATCAGACAAGTGACATCAGGGATGGAGAGATAGTGGATAATGTACTCATAGTTTATATATTATGCTTTGATCCTTCCATGAGAATCCTCATACTGGCTATAAGGTTGGACTATTTTCTTCTTACTGGCTGAGACGAGTATGTCTGTATATTCTGGGTAGATGTAAAAGAACAAACCCGAGAAGAGATTCCTGTGAATTCCTTTGTGTTTTTTCTCTTGTTCTTTTACTTTGTGGTTTTGTGGTCCCCTAGTGAGTATCATTTTACTCAACCCTTTGCATTATTTTCCCACATGTTTCTTGTCTTGTCATATGAACAATGCTTTGATGGAGTCTAGAGTGGATGATGACCTAGTGGTGTTCAGTGAGATCAGAAAGATGAGGTGTACATCTATAGCTTCAATTAGATGACCTTCACATAACCTTTAGGTAGGCTTCCTTGAAGATCATATTTAGCTAAATGGTGTTTTAATTTTGTTCTATTTTTATTTTGGAGGGATTGTATACTTTCTTAGGTTTCCACGATGTACTTTACTTTATTTTGTACTCTGGTTGTGTTTTAAGTAGTGGATGTAATGCATGGTTTCCATGGATTATACGTTCTAGTATCTTTGGATGGGAGTTGTGCGCTTGTGTATAGGTACTCAGGAAATTGACTCCCACTTCTGGAATAATAACTTCGGTTCTAGTCGCTAGCCTTAGTCCTTTCGGAGGTGGGATTGGGGTAGTGGATTGAATGCATGATTTCATTTGATTTTACTTTTTAGTACCTTGGGATGGGAGTTGTGTGCTTTTTTATAGGTACTCAGGAAAATGCCTCCCAATTCTGAAACAATAACATCGGTTCTAGTCACCAGCCCCTGGCCTTTTTGGAGGCGGGCTTGGGGTAGTCCCAACATGAGCCCTGGGGGACGGTTCTTGAAAAATTTGTATCAGAGGAGGAACCCAGTATAATGTGTGGTGCATGTCTTGGTTTGAGATAAAGGGCCCACAACAAGGATGTTGATCTCTAATGGGGGTGAATATAAAAAATGGCTCCCAGTGACAGAACAAACACCCACCTTAAACATGGAAGTACGCACACTTTACATCCCGGTTTTGGAAGGGATTGTAAGATGCTTTTGGGACTAAGCTATGCATGATCATCACCTTTCACCCCAGACGAATAGTCGGTTAGAGAAGACAATTCATGCACACCCACCATTACATGGCTTTCTGGTCATGGCCTACCAAGAATAACCAATTGTCCTGCACACACATGATCCCCACAGTAGGGCCCACCCACGTGCCTGAATAGGTCATCTAGCTAATGATTGTCCCCACATTCCAATAGAAGTCCTTTTCAGTGTGCTCTGTCCTCAATCACACACAACCTGAGAAACTTCCCAGAAGGTCACCCATCTTGATCACTACTCCAGGCAAAAAATGCTTAACTATGGAGTTTTAATCAGATATACTCCCAAAAAGAACAGTTCACCTTATTGACAGGAGTAATAACATTTAGTCATTTAACCCTTTATCATTATAGAGTGTTACATTCAACCACCCCCCCTTAGAGGAAAACGTCCCCACTATGTCCCTATATCTCAACCTAGGTAGTGCACTGCACTAATGACTGAGTTCCTCCTCTAATACCAAATTTAACAATATAGCACCAGTGATAGCACAAACACCCCGCCTTTACATGGATGTCAGGTCCGGGCTCACCATGTACCACCAGTTGACCTATAAACATGTGGTCTCCACCATAGAGCCCACCTACATGCTCTAATGGGTTATCTGACTAAAGAATATCCCCATAGGACAACACCATTCTGTTCTAGTGTGTTATTTCCTCACTCAAACAGTGGAAAGGACATGTGTTGGAATGTGGGTCAATCATTTGTAAGATAGCCCATTCGACCACGTTGGTGGGCTCGAGGGTGGGGACCACGTGTTTTCGGGGATGTAGGTGGGGAAATTCAATAGTCAAAAGACATGTTTAGGCATGTGTGTGGGCCCTAGGGTGGGAATTATGTCTCTGCGTGGGAATTGGTGGTACCTAGTGGGCCAAGAACCGATGACCATGTAAGGTGTGGTGTTTATGCTATCACCGGGAAGTAGTCGTTACAATTGGTATCAGATGTGTTCAGTTCTACCTCAATGACCATGGTTATATTGTTTTTTCTTTTGGAAAAACGTTTTTAAGGGTTTTGACTTTGGATTTCAGGCGAGGGACTCCACTGATGGTGTAATGGTGGACTTATCCTTACACCAAGACTCTGGACACTTGTTTTTTGACATGGTAAATAGGAACAGTGGTTGTGGGGAAATAAAGGGTACATGCATCATAAAGAAATGGTTGTGATTTATAGTTCCTTCTTGAGTCAGCTCTCCCGATATACTATTTTAACAATAGATCATCTAGATTCATTTCAGGATGTCATCGTGGTGATAGCCAGATATGATTCTACAAATGGATCATCTATGTGTAGGGGATCATTTGTGTCCTGGGGAACTGGTGGTACCTGTTAGAACCAAGGAAGCTCGTGGCTGGTAATGGAGGTTGGTTTGGGTTTTTTGTCAATCTAGACATGGATTACAAGTTAGATTTCAAATAATAGGATCATCTATTTGAGGCTGAAACCATTATTGAAGGTGGCATATTTTCCCAATGTTTTCCAAAATTTTGGGACTAAAATATTTTGAGTCTGGGAATGGTTCACATCAACGGTACATGGTGAATGTGTGAAGTACGCGGTGATGGTGTGCGGTATGTGGTGAAGGCATGCCATATGCGGTGAAGGTGTGTAGTTTATGGAGAAGGCACGCGGTACATGGAACAGTGCACAAAACTGAAAATAGTTCGCACCAAAGGTACACAGTGAAGGCGTATGGTATGTGAAATTCTTCCAAAAAATGGACCGCAGTGATGACACACGGTAAAAAGATATATTACATGGACCGATATACATATGGTTCAGGTAAGGTTAATGTTATGCGATAAGGGTTAAAGTTCATAGAATTTCAGTACGCATTGGTGGTTAATAGTACATAGATGGAGTTTAGTTTATAGTGAAGATTATCCCACATTGAAAATTTAGGTAAATTGGTTAACCAATATTTTCTGAGTTATCTGCTTATTTAAGGAGTTGTAATCCCCTTTTATTAAGGGATGATATTGGAGATTAAAATTTCATGAATAAATTTGGGGAAGTCTGATGTGGTACGCGGAGGAGAAGACAATACACATAAAGAATCATCCACGTAAGGAAAACTATTGAAAAAAGAGAGAATGATTCGCACAAGAAGATCACATAGTATGTGATCGAGAATGTTATATGTGGATCAATATGATACATGGAGGAGTGGAGTAGTATGTGAAGTAGGATAGTACTCAGAGAGGGAATGTTTGTAGTGTATTTGGATGGTATGCTAAAATAGCTTGACGGTAGACAAAAATAGTTGGATGGTTTTTAGAAACAGGAGTAGTATAAAAAAAGAGTAGATGAACATGGACACAACTACAGTACACACAACTCCCATGGAAGCCAGAAAATTAACCAAATCTGTGTTTGAAATAAATTACCATAACATATCAGTGTACGAGAAAAAAAATTACATCTTTAGGTGATTATTGGACTTCAACTATGAATCCATTTACAGTTGAGTATGAATGATCAAATTCTAAACCATTGTAGTGACATTAAAGTCATTAAACTGAGTGATCATTATTCCAATATAGTGAGAAAGGGGGAGTCAGTGGAAGTGATCCAAGGGATGTAGTGTCCTATCCCTAAAACCTTATAATGGAAGTGCACCTGGTATATAGTGAAAGTGATAAACACTTGTAATCCACAACTTATGAAAATTAGTGGTTTTTGGTATGACCAACAAACTATTGGCATATGATCCTTGGATATGTCCCTTAGTGGTGAACAATGTAAAATTTGTGTGTCATTTCATTTCATGTGATTGCTTATTTTCTGCACATCCTCTTCAGATGGTTCAATAGGTTCCTACCATTGTGGAAAAATATCTATCTGTTTAAAAGGAAATGTTTACACCCTGATTCACCCTCCTCTCCAAGGGTGTTCCAGGGTACATAAAGTGGTGTTAGAGCATAAAGGTTGTTGGTGTTGAATCTGTCTCTCATTGAGAATCTAGTCAATGTTAGGGGACTAACCCTCTTTGATGGAAGTAGTTTTCAAATATGAAAAAATAGGATGAAATCTCACCTAAGATCTCTTGGAATGGATATCCTATTTTCTACTACATAGGTAATGCATTTCATGGGTCCTAAATTACTGTCGATGACAAATACAGACATGAAATTTCTTGATTCCAATGCAAAAGAAAAGAATACTCTCATTGTAGCACTTTTTGAATAGATTTATCTAAAGGTAATGAGTTCGAAATCTTCTAAGTCAATGTGGGTTAAACTGGAGAATATTTTTGAAGAAGCTATTGACATGAATGAGGAAAATAATTAAGTACTAAAAATTAGGTTTTATGATCTGAAGATGCACCATCATGAGAAAGAAGAATCCTTTTTCATTCGAATTACTGAAGTTGTATGAGAAATCTGTGGTCTGTGAAATGAAATCAAAGACATTTACATAGCGAAGAAAATATTGAGAATACTTCCACCCCTTTATAATGAAATTGTGTTATTCCTTGAGAAATGAGATATATCCTAACTCTCAGTGGATGATCTTCTGAGAAATTTATCTTCTTATGAAATGTGAATCAATCCTGAAGAAGCTATGACTCGTGTGAGAAAGGAAATGGAATTCAATTCCATGAAAAAAATAAATGTTTCTGGAGATAGTGGTGATAATGATTGTAATGAAAAAGTGTCTCATTATCTGAATTCAAAAAATCTCAAAAAGGGAACAGAAAAATTTGAAGGCGAACTAGCTCTGGCTTGTTTTTGTTGTGGAAGAGTTGGGAACATTTCCTATAAATGCCCATGAGACATTTTTTATGAACATAGAAAATTTGAAAACATGGATAAGCCTCAGAAATGAGTTTTCTAAAAGGGAAACTTAAAATTTTCAAATCAATTACAGAAGAAGAAATTTTTCTTGGAGGAGGAAGATGATGATTAAGAGTTTTGAGAGAAAGAAGAACCGGAATTTATGATTGGAAAAAATGCATCTATGAAGGCTACCATTGAAAAGTCAGAACCATTAATAGATAATGCTAGATATAATAAGTTGACTACTAATTCCAATCACATGTTCAAACATAAGGATTATTTTGGTAATCTGTAGATTAAATTTTTGATATGTAGTAAGTGGAGAGAAATGGTGGAATAATCATCAGAATTTATTGATCATCTTGAAGCCGAAATTGAACGAAATGAAGAACTAGTGAAAGTAAAATAATCAATCCTTGAAATCACTAAATATGTTGTGGAACTAAAACTAAGAATGGAAGAACAATAATTTTCATCAATGTCCTTACCTAAAGACTGTAGGAGAATTCCAAGAAAATTGGGGGACTTGAAGAAGAAGTTGTTACTCTGAGAAGTAAACTCTGAAGTGAATCAATTTCTAAATAATCATAGAAGAAAATAAAATTTGCAAGGTTCATGGATGATGAGATTATAGAGAAAGAAAAACGTGGTTATGAACGAGTTTAAAAGATCTTGAGTGATCAAAGGCCCACATGCATGGGAAATAGTGGAATTTGCTGTGATAATGAAATGTCAAATGCTATAAATAATGTGAGCCTAAATAAATTCATGATGAATGTTGATCATGTTGAAAAGGCACCAGAAGTGCTGAAAAAGAATCCCTTAAATCAAATTGAAAGGAGAAAATATTATTATCCTTTATTTTCTATAAATGATAGGTACTCTAACTATTTCCCTAAGGATGATGGGGTGAGGAGGGATATAAGTTAAAAGACATTTCCTTTCATGAAGTGTCAATTTTGTGGAAATCTGGGCCATCCTTTTCATAATGCAAATAGTAAAGGAGATATATTAATGGGGAATAGTTTTTAGTTCAACAAAGGAGAACATATTAAAATCCTACTTGTTATAGAAAAAAATTTATATGGATATTGTTTTCACTGTTCTAACTTTTCCCATAAAACTGTGTATTGCAGGAAAAGTTATGATAGGAGATATTCATTCAATGTGCAGAGATGAGTCAATACTCGTCAACAAGACAATGTTCCTATTTCATACAGGTTTTATCCTCTGGAAGAAGAATTTGAATATGAGGAACCCGTATACATAGAAGATAGAATTGAAAGACCATCATTGTCCTACGCTCAATCCAATATCCCAGGGAAAGAAAAGAGGAAAATTGAAATGTACACTTTCGTAGAAGTATCACTCAATGATAAAAAGAACAAATACACCTAGATTCTTGATATTTGATGTTCATTCCATATGAAAGGCAATGAATATGTATTAAAGAATGTTAATAAAAAGGTATATGGAATATGGATTTTTGGTAATGATGGTGCTTTGAATATAAAAGGCAGGGGAATTACTAAGCTAGCTAATAGAGAGAAGAAGAAAACTAATTTCCTGTAGATTGATGGTTTGTGGCATAATCTGCTTAGTGTGAGTCAACTCTGTGACTCACGTATTAGTGTGATAGTCAATTAGAAGGGATGTACTATCAGAGGAAAATCTGGGAAATCTCCCATGAAAGGCTGCAGAATAGAAGGAAACTCATATCAAGTTGACAACAAAGGGAATATATGATACCTAATAGTTGGAGAGGAAAAAAACATATGTAATTGAATATTGGGGAACATCAATCAACAATACATGGAAAAGATATCTAATATGAAGATAATAATGGATACCTCTAATCTAAAAAATGAATGAGAGAGGACTTGTGATTCTTTCATGCGATGAAAACTCCTCTTCCTTTCCAAACGTCCAAAGAAGAAAAGAGAATCAAATATACCTAACCTCATCTATACTAATTTATGTGGCCAGATAACTGTTGCTGGAACACATTGAGAGAGGTAATTTGTTCTTTTCATAGATCATTATAGAAGAATGTCATGCGATATCGTTATAGCGAGGAAGTGATACGTGCTTGACTGCATGAAAAACAATAGACAAATCACCGAGAATGATATAGGATGGAAGATCAATGTCCTATGATCTAACAATGTGTGAAGGAATACATGTCTGTTGAATATAAAAATTACATAGAGATGCATGGGATACAACATGAGGTGGTTGTTGTCAGAACTCCACAAAAAATGGAGTTTTTGAGCATAGGAATCGACAGGTAAACAACATGGCTAGAATTTTGCGGATTGAGAGTTGTATTCCTCGACATTATAGGAAAGGGGTTGTACAAGGGGAAGTGTATATTCAAAACCAAACAGTACTATATATGGGTTAATCTAAGACACCATATGAATTGTGGCATGGAAGGAACCACTCTGAATTTTTTTTGTGTTTTCAGAAGCAAATGTCTTTTTTGAAATAATGAATGAAATCAATGGAAGTATGGAGACAATGTAGACGAAGGAATATTTTTTGGAAATACAATGAAAAGAAATTCCTACAAGTGTTTCAATAACCGATTGGGAATAATTTTGGGAAGCAATGATGTAAATATCAGTGAGAAGAAAAACCCAAATTCATCTAGGAAATCTTATACTAATGTGATTGAAGATGAAGAAGAATGTAAACGGGGATCAAATGTTTATATAAATGTAGAGGAAGGTGAGAAAAAATCTCTAGTGTCACATCACGACATTGACTATAGAGAATAATTAGAAGAGAAAGCCATCGATGAATATAATTCGGTTGAACCCCAAAGATGAAATTGACGAGCATAGATTGATCATACCAACATTATTGGGAATCAGAATAAAGCTACACAGACAAGGAGAGTGAGGAATAATAAAACATTTTAATTGTATCAGTTGTCGAACCATCCTCATTTTAGAAGGTTCCAAAGGATGAGTTATGGGTGAACGCAATGAATGAATAGTTATATTAGATTGACAAAAATTAGACATTGGATATTTTTAAAAGACCTAAAAATAATAATGTGATTAGTACGAAGTGGATTTTACAAAAAAAATTGATGAAAATGAAAATGTTATAAAAAATAAGATATTAATGGTTTTTAAAGTGTATTCTAAAATTGATTGTGTGGATGTTGGGGATACGTTTTCTGTTATAGAGAGAATAGAGTCAATTAGGATATTTCTTTCAATGGAAATCCAAAGAGGTTATAATTTTTATCAAATGGATGTCAAGACAACATTATTAAATGGATTATTGGAAGAAGAAGTCTACATTGAACAACTAGTAGGGTTCTTGCGTGGAAATGATGAACTGATGATTTCAAAATTAAAGAAAGAACATTCTATCCTAAAACAGGCACTATATTAGTTGTACTCTTGGTTTGACTCTTATTTGAGAGAGACTGAGTTTAAAAGAGTAGGAGTGGATCACAATCTATATGTGTAGATCTCTCCACATGATAAGTTCATTGTATTGGTATACGTAGATGATATTATTTTTAGTGGAAGCAGATATGGATTAGTGGATGAATTTTCCAATCACATGAAATCAGAATTTGAAATATCCATGATTGGGGAACCCACAAACTTTTTAGGGTTACAGGTTCCTCAGAATAATGATTACACTTTCAGTTTTCAAGAAAAGTATGCAAGAGTGATAGAGAAGAAATTAAATAAGCATGATTCCAAACCAATGTCAAATCTGATTGAGATTTGTTCAATGTTTGGAAAGCATGAAAATAATACTTCTGTGGATACCACCATGTCCAGAAGAATCATTGGAATCCTACTATACCTGATGGAGAAACAACAAGATATTGTCTTTGAATCTTTGCTCACTGCCTTCTTTCAGAGTAATTCAAAGAAAGAACATATGTTGGTAGTGAAAATAATGATGATATACATTCAACGTACACATAATTATAGGATATACGGTTCTGTAAGAATAGATAGTGATATTTCTGCATTTAATGATGCTGGATGGGCTGGATATGTAGTGGAAGGAAAGTATACCAGTGTTGGAGCATTCTGTGCTGGGAAGAAATGTGTGGGCTAGTTAAGCAATAAATGGGAAATTACATCTCATTGTACTATTGAAGCTTGATATATATATTCTACCAAGGCATACACTCAGTTACCTTGGATGAAGCAGCAAATGAGTGGCATATGTGATGAGTTGAAACAACCAATGGTGATTTATAGTGATAACAAGAGAGAAATTGATCTTAAAATGAATCTGGTTCATCATTATCGTATGAAACATATTGAGATCAAACATCACCTCATCAAGGAAAACTTTGAAAAATGCATGATCAAAATTAACCATGTGGGAATGGATGAGAAATTTGCTAACATTATTACCAAGCCACTATCAACGTCTATATTTGAGACACATATGTTGAACCTCTGTGTTCAACCACCTCCAAGTGCATAAGGAGGTTACACGATTCCCCTCTCTCTAGTTGTTTTAGCTATTTTTATCAAATTTGTGGAAATGATGTAGGTTTATAGGGGGATATGATCCATGGTGATAATGTTTTTTTAACTCTACAATTCAACATTTGGTTCATTGGTTTTATTTCCAATGGGGGAGAATGGACAAATTCAATGGAGAGTTTTTGGGAAGATGGAGAATAGAAAAATCTAGAAAAAATGGGGGAGAAAAGAAAAGGATAAAAACTCAATTATGGTCGTCTCTATTTTTTCAACACCAAACACTACTCATGTAGACTTAGAGTGATGTATGAGATTTTTATTTGAGCTTCATGTTTTTATCATGGATGGATTATTGGAAAATTTATTTGGATATTTCCAACAAACCCAAAGGGGGTGATTATTGGAACCAAGGCTAATTTTCTAATAATGGGGATTTATTTGTGTTTGTTGTCAATCTGCACTTGGATGATGAGGGAGTTTTCAAAAAATAGGGTCATATATTTGACGTTGGAAGTAGTATTAAAGATGGCACAATTTCCCTGTGTTTTCAAAAATTTTGGGCCTAAAAAATTGGGAGTTTGCGAATGGTTCATAGCAACAGTATGTGGTAAAGGTGCACTGTATGTGGTGAATGAGTGCGTTACATGGGTAGGGTGCACAATACGCGGTGAAATTGCACAACATGCGGTGAAGGTGTGTCATATGTGGTGAAGGCATGTGATACGTGGAATGGTTGGTAGAATTGAAAATAGTTTACAATGACAGTATGCAGGGAAGTTGTACCGTTGGAAAAATGCTACCAAAAATGGTTCGCAGTGACAGTATATTGTTAAGACATGAAGTACGTAGTCTGACAGACATATGGTACATGGAAGGTTAATGATACATGATAAAGGTTGGCAGTTCAGAGGATTGCAGTACATGATGGAGGATAATAGTACATAGATAGAGTTTAGTTTACAGTGAAGATTTTCCCATGTGGAAAATTTGGGAAAATTATTTTTCGGAAATTTGTGGAGTTATGTGCCTATTTAAGGAGAATTAATCCCATTTATCAAGGGATGATATTGGATATTAGAATTTGAGGATGAAATTTAGTGAATTATGAAGTGGTATGTGGAGGAAAAGATGGTACTTAGAATGAATCAACGGTATAAGGAAAAAAATTCACAGAAGAGAGTGTGGTTCATGTAGGAATTTGTTGCTATATGCTGCTGCTCAAGGCAGTATGTGGAGAAGGAAGATACGCAGAGGAGTGGAGTATAACTCAGAGTAGGGCAGTACGTAGAGAAGGACAATTTGCGGAGGAGTTGGATGGTACGTGGAAATATCTAGATGGTACGCAGAAACAGCTGAACAGTATGTAGAAACAGTAGCTGTATGCAAAAATAGCAGTAGAATGCCGAAACAAGAATAGTATGTGGAACACCGAAGGAAGATGTAAAATTGACCATATCATTTTGCGAAATTAATTTCCATAACATATCAATGTACGGTAAAATAAATTACATATGTAGGTGATTACTAGACATCGACATAGCATTCATTTACAATAGATAAAACATGATCTAATGATAAACCATTGATGTGTCCGTTAAGTCATTAAACTACGAGAACATTCTTCCAATGTAGTATGCAAGGGGGAGTCGGAGGAAGTGATCCCCAGGAAGAAATGTGATATCCCTAAAACCCTATAAAGGTAGTGCTCCGGGAACAGAGTTACTGTGAAAAACTCTGGTAATCCACAACTGGTTAAGATTACTAGTTTATTGGAAAGACCTATATAATGTCGACATATTCTTATTGGATGTATCCCTTAATGGTGAACCATGTAAAATTGTTGTGTTAATTCTCTGTATGTTATTTTTTATTTTCATCACATCCTCTTCAGACATGTATAATAGTTTCATTGCAACATGGGAACAATATCCATCAGTTTGAAAGAAAACTTTGGCACCCTGATTCACCCTCACATCTCAGGGTGTTCTGGGGTCCTTCATGTTGGATTTGAGTGTGAAGGTTGCTGGTGTTGAATTTTTCTTTCATGGATAATCCTGTCAACGTTAGGGTAGTTCACCTCTTTGGTGGAATTAATTTTCAAATGTTGAAAAATAGGATGTGATCTCAACTAATAACTCTTTGACTGGAAATATTATTTTATACTACACATGTAATAAAAGATATGGATCCTACAGGACTGTTGATGAAATATAAATACAGGATAGTTTATGATGCTGATGAAAAAAAATATTCTCTCACTATTTCCCTTTCTGATAATATTTATCTAAAGGTAATGAGTTTCACATCTTCCAAGTGATTGTGGGATAAACTATAGAATATGTATGGAGGATATAGCAATGTGAAGGAGGAAAACCATCAAGTACTACAAAACTGGTTTGATGATATGAAGATGCACGCTGATGGGAATGCAAACTCCTTTTTCAATCGAATTACTAAAGTTGTATGAGCAATCGAAGGTCTCAGCGATGGAATGAAAGACATTGACATAGTGAATGAAATATTGAGAATACATCCACCCCATTACGATTCAATGTAGTCATCCCTTGAGGAATGAGATATCTGAAATCTCCGAGGGGATGATATTTTGATAAATCTATCATCTTATTAAATTAAAATCAAATTATAAGAAGTTAGGACTCATGTGACAAAAGAAATTGAATTCAGAGACATGGAAAAACTAAAAGATTCCAGAGATAGCAGTGATAAAGATGTAGAAGAAAAGGAAACCCTTCTTCTCATTTCCAAGATGCACAATAAGGGAACAAGGAAATTTGAAGGCAAGATACATCTGGATTGTTTTCATTATGGAAGAGTTGGTCACATTCCCTCTAAGTGCTCATGAAAAATTTATGATGAAGATAGCGAAGTTGAAAATATGGAGAAGCCTCAAAAAAGATTCTTTAAAAATGGAAACATTAAATTTTCATCTAATGTAAAGAATGGGTTTATTATATGAGGAGGAAGACGATGATAATAAATTCTCTGAGATAGATGACCCAGAATTTATGACTGGAAACCATTCCTCCTTGATGGCTATGAATAAAATTTCAGAACCATTGATAGATAATGCTAGAGATAACAAGTTGACTACTAATTCCAATCCTAAGTTGAAACATTAGGATTCTTTTGGTAATATTGAGATTAAATTTAAGAATTCCAATAAGTGGAAATCAACGGTTGATGAATCATTAGAATATAGTGATGAGATTGAATAAAAAATTGAACGACTAGAAGAACTAGTGAATGTACAATCATAAATCCTTGAAAGCACTAATGATGTTGTAAAACGTAAACATAGAATTTAACAACAATAAAACATCATCAATGACCATACCAAGATATTGGAGGAGAATTCCAAGACTCTTGAGGGACTCGAAGAAAAAATGTTTTCTATGAGAAGAAAACTAGAAATTGAATTAATTTCCAAAGAAGCAACAAATCCAATACAACTTGTAAGGTTCTCAGACGTTGAGCTACTATAGAGAGAAAAACATTGCTCGGATGGAGATGAAAAGATCATGAGTGATCAAAGACCCACAATAATAGGAAATAGTGGAATTTTTTGGGATTCCAAAACGTCAAATGCTATAAATAAATTGATCTAAAATAAGGGCTTGATAAAAGTTAATCATATTGAAAAGAAACTGAAGTGCTAAAAAAGAAACCCTTAAACCAAACTAAAAGGATAACTAATGATTATACTCGAGTTTCAATAATTTAAAGGTAGTCAAACTATTTTACTATGGAAGAATTCATGAGGAGGAATAAAAGTGAGAATACTTTTCCTTTCATGAAGTGTCAGTTTTGTGGAAATCCAGGCCATAAATTTCATACTACATAGAGGAAAATAGCTATATGAATGGGGAAGAGTTAGGAGTTCAACATAGGATAAAGTATTCATATCCCAATTCTTATTGAATAAATAATTTAAATAGATATTGTTTTCACTATTATAACATTGGCCTTAAATCTGTGTATTGTAGGTAGAGGTACGACCAGAGAAATTCTTTTAATGCCCAAAGACGAGTCAATAATCGTCAACCAGGTAGTGTTGCTATTTGAAACTGGTTTTCTCTACTTGAAAAGGAATTTGGATATGATGAACCCATGTTAATGGATGAAACAATTAAAAGACTATTTTCCCCATGCTCAATCAAATATCTTATAGAATGAATAGTGTAAAAGTGAAAAGTCCAACTTTTCAGAATTATCCCTCAATTCTAAAAAGAACAATAAAAACCAGGATTCTTGAAAGCGTATATTCATCCAACATGATGGGTAATGCGTAACTATTAACGAATGTCAAGAAAATGGTCGATGGAACCGTGAGGTTCAGTAACGATGGTGCCTTGTAGATAAAAGGAAGTGGAAGTACTAAGCTAGATAATGGAAAGATGAAGAAAAATGAAGTCTTGCATATAGATGGTCTGTGTCACAATATTCTTAGTCTGATTCAATGATGTGACTCAAGTCTTATTATGAAATTCAATTAGAATGGTTGTACAATAAGAGTAATGTCAAAGAATTGTTTCATGAAAGGAAATAGAACAAAATGAAACTTATATGAGGTTGATAGTAAAGAGATCATTTTCTACCAAATAGTTAGAGGGGAAAATAGATTATAGTATCAGAGAATGGGGAACATAAATAAAAAAGACATGGAAAAGTTATATATGTTGAAGATATTCAGGGATATCCCTAATCTGATGTGTAAAGGAGAGAAGACATGTGATGCTTTCATGTGAGGGAAATTGTCTTGCAGTTCCTACCGACCCAAGATGAAAAGAGCCTCAAATCTCCTTTCCCTCATCCATAGATATTTATGTGTCCTGATAAATGTTTTTAGAACACACTAAGAAAGTTACTTTTTTCTTTTTATAGATGATTATAGTAGAGTTAAATGTGTGATGATTATACACAGGAAGTAACAAGTTCTTGATTTCATGAAACCCTATTGATGAATCATAGAGAATGATAATGGATGGAAGATCAATGTACAATGGTATGAAAATGGAGGGAAAAAGATGTCCATTGAATTTGAAAATTACCTAGGGAAGAATGAAATACAAAATTTTGTGGCGGCAATGAGGACTCCACAAAAAAATATAGTTTTTGAGAATAAGAATGGATAAGTAAACAACATGGCCAGGACTATACTGATTGAGATTCATATTAATTGACATTACAGGAAAGAGGTAGTAAAATATGAAATATATATTTAATATTGAATTGGTCTATATTTGGGTGAAACAAATACTCCATATGAATTGTAGCATGGATAGAATCCCTCTTTGAAATATTTTTTTTGTTTTTGGAAGCAAATGTTTTATCTGAACCAAATAAGGAAATCAAGGAAAGTATGTATACATTGGAGACGAAGGAATATTTCTTCGATACTCAATGAATAGAAAATCCTACAAGTGTTTCAATATTCTCTTGGGAAGAATTTCGGAAAGCAGTGATGCAATGATCATTGATGTGAAAAACCCGAATGTATAAAGGAATTATTATGCTGATGTGATAGAATAAGAGGAAGAATATTAACATGAAACAAATGCTAATATAGAGGTATAGGAAGGTGTGAAAAAATCTCAAGTGTCACATCATGATGTTGACTCAGAAGAAGAATCTTAAGAGGAATCCATAGCTAGAGAGAATTTGGTCAAACCACAAAGGCTAAATCGATGATCATTGATTGATCTGTCCAATATTATTGGGGATCAAAATGCACCTACATAGATAATTTGAATGGGCAATAATGCATTATTTTCATTTCTATCAGTTTTAAAACTATCCCCATTTTAAAAGGATGCAATGTATGATTCCTGGTCGGAACCAATGAATGAAGAGTTAGATCTTATTGAAAAAAATCAGGCATGTGATCTTGTTAAAATATGTGAAGATCATAATATGATTCGTATGAAGTGGATTTTCAAAAAAAAAATTGACGTACATGGAAATGTGATAATAAATAAGGCATTCTTGGTTTATGGAGGATATTCAAAAATAGAAGGTGTTGATTTTTAGGAGAAATTTTCTCCCATAGTGTGACTGGAGTCAGTGAAGATATTTTTTTCCATGGAAATCCAAAAAGGATATACATTTTATCAAATGGTTGTCAAGAAAGCATTATTAAATAATGTATTGTAAGAAGAATACTATATTGAACAACCCATAGGGTTCTTTCTAGGAAATGATGAACTGATTGTTTGAAAACTAATGAAAGCTCTTTATAACCTGATATAGGCACCACAAGTATTGTACGCTCAGTTGGACTCTTATATGATAATGCTTGAGTTTAAAAGAGGAGGAGTGGATCACAATATATATGTGAATAACACTAAATAGAATCAGTTCATGGTATTGGAATACATGGATGATATTATTTTTGGTGGAAGCAGACATGGATCAGTGGATGAATTTGCGAATCACATGAAATCAGAATTTGAAATGTGCATGATTGGTGAACTTGAAAACTTTTTAGGGTTACAGTTTCCTCAGAAGAAGGATTACACTTTCATTTATCAAGAAATATATGTATGAGGGCTACTAAATAAATTCATTATGAAGGATTCCAAACAATGTCAACTCCGATTATAGTTAGATCAAATCTTAGAATGGATGTGGAAGGGACTTCTGTGGAACCCACCATATACCAACGAATAATTGGAAGCCCACTTTACATGATGGTGTCACAAATAGATATTGTCTTTTCATCTTTCCTTGTGGCCCTCTATCAGAGTAATCCGAAGGAAGAACTTATTTCAGAAGTGAAAATATTTATGAGATACATTCAATGTACACATAATTATGGGTTATACATTGTTGAAGGAAGAGATAGTGAACTATCAGAATTTTCTGATGCTGACTATGATGGAGATGTAGTTGAAAAAAAGTGAACCATTGGTGGAGCATTCTATATTGGGAAGAAATGTGTGGCCTGGTTAAGGAGGAAATAGGAAATTACTTAACATAATACTTCTGAAGCTGAATATATATCTGCAACCAAGGTCTGCACTCAATTACATTTGATAAAGAAGCAAAAAAATGACATATTTGTTGAGGTGAAATAACTTGTTGTGATTTAATTTGATAAGAAGAGAGCAATTAATCTTATAAAAATATTGTTCATCATTCATTTATGAATCATATTGAGATCAAATATCACTTCATCATGGAAAAATCAGAACAAGGCATGTTCAAAATCGACCATGTTGGAACTGATGAGAAGTTGGCTGACATTATGACCAAGCCACTGTTAGCGGCTGTGTTTGATAAACATCAGTTGAATCTCGGTGTTCAGCCACCTCTCAGTTCATTAGGATGTTACAATATTCCCCTCTCCTTAGTTGTTTTAACTATTTTTAATCTGTTTGTGGAAAGGATGTAGGATTATAGGGGAGATACGATCGAGGGGGAATTATTTTTAACACTAAAAGTTATGATTCAGTTCAATGGGTTTATTGAAAATGAGGGAGAATGGATAAATTCAATAAGGATTTATCTAGAAAGATAAAGAATAGAAAAATACAGAAATGAAACAATGGGGTAGAAAAGAAAATATTAAGAACTCAATGCATGTCATCTCTCTTTTTTTCTACACCAAGAATTACTCACAAAGACTTAGAGTAATGGTTGATTTGTTTTATTAGGGTTCATGTTTTGATCATGGATGGCACATCAGTTAATTTATATGGAGATTTACAACAAACCCAAAGGGGGAGACTGTTGGAACCAAGGATGCTTGGTTCTAATAATGGATGTTTTTTGTGTTTGTTATCAATATGTACATGGATGACTTGGGAATTTTTAATGAATAGAGACACATGTTTGAGGTTGAATGGAGTACTGAAGGTGTCACAATTTACCAGTGTTTTCCAAAATATTGGGCATAAAAAATTGGGAGTTTGGGAAGGGTTCTCAGCAATGGTAAATGGTGAAGGTATGCGGTACGCAGTGATTGTGTGAGGGACACGGTGACGGAGAGCGGTACACGGTGAAGGTGTGAAGTATGTGGTAAAGGCTTGAAGTTCATAGATAAGGTGTGCAATATGCAGAACAATACACATAACTGAAAATAATTTGCAGCGATAGTACATGGTGAATGTGTACGGTACGCAAAAATATATTGAAAACTGTTTGTAGTGATGATAGGTAGTTAAGAGATGTAGTATGTAGACCGACAGACATATAGTACATAGAAGGGTAATAGTACACGATAAAGGTTCACAGTTTAGAGTACTATAGTATGCGGTGGAGGTTAATAGAGTAGAGATAGAGTTTAGTTTACAGTAAAGATTGTCCCATATTGAAAATTTGGATAAATCAGTTTAACAAAATTTTAAGTGTTATGTTCCTATATATGGATAAGTAATCCCCTTTGTTAATAGATGAGATTGGAGATTAAAATTTCGGGAAGATATTCGGGGATTTCCGAAGTGGTATGAGGAGGAGAGGAAAATACGCAGAAAGATTCATCTTTGTAAACAAAATAGTTCGCGGAAGTGAGAGATGTTCGCATAGGAAGATATTAATGTACATCGCCAAACAAGGATGTATGTAGAGCATGATGGTATGCGGAGGAGTGGAGCAATGCATAGAGTATGGAAGAATGTGGAGAAGGAATGATCACAGAGGAGTTGAAAGGTACACGTAAACAGCTGGACGGTAACTAGAAACAGTTGGATGGTACGTAAAAATAGTAGTGGTACGTGAAAACAGCAACGGTATATGGAACCAACAGTAGTACACAACACACCCAAGGAAGCCTAAAATTGACCAAATATGTTATTGAAATTAATTTTCATAACATAAAATTGTATGGGAAAATAAATTACACATCTAGGTGATTACTGAAATTCAATAAATCATCCTTTCACAATTGAGGATGCATGATCTTATGATAAAACATTAAAGCGGCCATCAATTCATTAAAATTATTGAGGCTTCTTCCAAGGCAGTGAGCAGGGGGAGTTAGCTGAGTAGATCCTAGATATGTAGTGTGTTATCCCTAACACCATGTAAAGGTAGTGAACCTGTCATAGAGTAACATTTCTAAACTATTTTAATCCACAACTTGTAAAGATTAATGTTTTTTTTGTATGAATGAAAAACTGTTAGAGTATGATCATTTGACGTATCCCATTGTGGTGAACCAATTTAAATTTTTGTGTAATTTCTTTGCAAGTGATTGTTTATTTTCTTCAATCCCTCTTCAGAAAAGTTAAATAGGTTTCTACCAACGTGGGAACAAGATCTATCAGTTTAAAAGAAAATGTTGTCACCATAATTCACCCCACCCCTCTTAGGTTGTTCTGGGGTCCTTCAGTACCTCGCTAGCTAGGACCCAATGATAATGTTATGGTGGGGTGTTTGTGCTATCACAAAGACCAAGTTGTTATTATTGGAATCAAAGGTATTCAATTCTAGCTCAAGTACCATGGTTTTATTTTTATGTATTTGGGAAACAATGTTAAGTGATTTGAGTTCGGATTTCATGCCAAGGACTCTAATGTTGGTGTGAAGACTGATGTATCTAAACTTCAGAACTCTGGACACTTGTTTTCTAACTTGGTACACGGGAACACTAGTTGTGGGGGAATAAAGGGTACCTACATCATATAGAAATTGATGTGATTTCCATGTATTTCATGAGTCATATCCCCATATATAAACTTTTAACTGTTGATAATATTATTTAATATCAGAATTCCTCCTTGATGATAGCTAGATATGATTCTACAAATGAATTAGAGTTCATAGTGATTTTCAACTTGTCCAACCAAATGAGACATGTGCCCATTGTTGCAATAATTTTAACTAGTATATGATGGACATGATATTCGTCAATCTTAGTGGTTCCTTAAGGTGCATGCTTCTGAGAATCACATAAACCCTTCATGAACTCAATATTCTTACCTTTAGTTTATGCCTTTTCTTTTTATGGATGATAAGACTTACGTTGGGGATACTGTAATGTACCGTAATTTCATGGATTTTTTTCACATTTAAATGGATTTTTACGAGACCAGGCTTTGTGACAACATGTAATTCTAAGACTCAAAGTGGATATAATGAATTTTGGAAATTTTTTAAAGATTATTAGCTAAACTTGCAAGTAGGAATTTCTATCATTTGAACCGGTGCATAGATCGAAAATCATAGGGAATTTTTGAACTCAAAATGGTGGGATTCTATTAGAAAATAAAAAACTGCGCCCTATGCAGGACGACCAAAAAAGTTATTTTTGAGACTTTTAAAGAAAAAGATAAAAATAAAATAAACATGTTTTATTTAATTTTATCTGAATTTTAAAACTGTTAATGATCAAAAGTTCTCCAACCAATAGAAACTGAATATGTTGTTTCATTAAATTAAATAGCGTAACAACATTGTAACTGGACCATAATTGAAACACTGATTCATGTTTTTCCTTTAATGGAAAAGAAAATTTTGGATTGTTGTCACAATATTAGTTCTTATACAAAGCTCTCGTGGGTGATGGCGATAAATGCCACCCCCCCTTAGAATGTATCATAAACAATAATGATCGACAACAGACCATAAATAGAGGATCACAGAATGAAGAATGTAGAGACACCGTTCATCTCCGACCAATGATACAACCCAAGTAGGTGTTGTTATTTAATACCATTATTTCTGCATTCTTGGTTTTAAAAAACAACCACATATCCAACCTTAAAAAATTTTACCCATGGATCATCGTTCTTGTGTAAGGGTCTTCATTAGGTTTGACACTGGGATATTAATTTCCGTTTAGAACCCTCTAATAGGAAAAGATCAAATCCATATCAATAAATGATTGAATATCATCCATTATATATTTTCCCTTATGGTTCTTCTCTCTTAACCCCCATGCTCGGATAGGACATGATCTTGCTATGAAGACGATGGTGGCTGTTTTTCCAACGCGGTATGTGAGACACCATCAATCAGATGCTTTCTATTTGAATTTCTCACAATGGAGATTTGATCCCCCGACATGGAAGAACCCGAAACGATGGTTCTGGAATACACTTTAGATCAAAGAACGGACCACCAGAGTGCATCTGGTGGTCCGCAGAATGTTTTTCTAGGCCGCCAGAAGGGGCGGTGGTGGCCCACGACGGTGGATATGGAAGTGGCAGATTCATGGCTACCCTTGTGAGGAAGATGTGATCGCATGAAACAATATAATCTAGACCCACGACTCTTTCATGTGTTGGTCCTGAAAACATGGTCTGCTATGTAGATTGGTTAGATGGAGTAGTGGTGCCAACAGGTGCCTCATGGTGTACAACCAATGAGGCACAACCACATCTAATTTGGAGGAGGCGACCTACTCAATGGAAGGTCGGGTTGTTGCTGGTGGGTCAGGCTCATCCCAAACCCGTACGGTCGGACCCAACCGGCCCTTGTCTCATAAAAATGCCCGTAACATTCAATCGGAGCATCCATTTGATGATCCTTTTACAACATTGTGACCCTAATGATGTGACGATACTTTTGAGATGGTCTAAGTGAGTTTATGATAATGTTATAGGGATTCCTATTTGGTTAAAAGAGAAGTACCTCCCAGCCCAAGAAAACATTAGGAAAAACTAGGGTGGTTCATATAAATGAAATATAGTATGGCTATTCAATTGACGAATCAAGGATTAGTTACTCCTTATCCCTCTACTTATGTAGATATGAGACTCACCACATCGTGGGTAAAAGTTTTTTTCTTTTCTTAGTTTCCTTTGGGGTGGTACTCCCCTGAAGGATTAGGGTATGGGTTCTCAAAGAAGTTTGTAAAGGAATATTGGGTACTCCCCTACAGTGCTAGGGAGAGATGCCTCTATCATTGGAGTCGGCACTCCGCTATTGGACTAGGGTTTAGGTCCTCCGCATATAATTCATATAGATTTGGTACCCCCTACTGGGAAGGGAGTGGGTCCTATATTGTAGGAGTCGGTACTCCCCTACCAATTCAGTGTGTGGGTCCTCGTTATGCAGTGCTACGACTGAGTCAGTACTCCCCTTGCGTGCCTTTGAGCGGGTCCTCTAGCCTTGGGTTGGTAGTCCCCTAACTCACTTGGGTGTGGGTCCCCTCTAGTCAAAAAACTAACAGAGTCGATATTATTCTATATTTCAGGGGTTCTGGTCCTCTAGTCACTTTTTGGTACTCCCCTACCAGGTAGGGTGCGGTTCCTCGATATATGAATTTATACTCCCCTACAATTTTAGTGTGTGGGTATCTCATGAGTAGTACTCCCCTATCGTACTAGGGAATAGTCCTCTAGTAACTAAGTATTACTCACCTACTGAGTATGTTTCATGTTCTCAATTAGAGATGCTGCTCCCTTGGATATCAGACACAGTAGCAAGTAGCATGCCCATCCACTTGATGAAAACAAATCCTCAATAGAATCATGTTCTCTCTCGAAGGACTAAGGTGCATTCCACTCCTTATAAGAGGGGATAAGGTTTCAATACCTATTTAGGAGCATGTATCCCTCTTACGTGTATCTCTCGTACGAGTTTCATCAGGGGTGGTGAGCTCATAGAGCATATACTCCTAGTTTATGTGTTATGATTTGAGCCTTCTATGAGAATCATGGTACTTTATATAAGGATGTACCTTTTGCTTCTTAAGGGTAGATACGTGTATTTCAAGATGTTAGTGTTATATGTATGGGAATATAGCTGAGTGGATATGACTATGCATTCCTTTAGGGTTTTCCTATTTTAATTTACCTTTGTGGTTTCGAGCTGCCCTTTTGAGTATATCATTACTCAACCCTGAAATGGCTTAGCCTGATCATATATTGTCTTTTGAAGATGACTAATGCTTTTATGGGTTCTAGGGAGGGTCATGACCTGGTGGTGTTTAGTGAGATCAGACAGATGGGGTGTACTTATATAGCATCAAGAAGCTTCCCTTTACATACACATCAGGTAGTCTTCCTGGTGGATGAGCTTTAGGGACATGGTGTTTTACTTTTGTTCTATTTTTTGGAGGGCTTCTATGCTAGCCTGATATTCCACCCTATACTTTACATTCCATTTTACTCTAGTTGTGTTTTACATAGGGGACTGCATGCTGGGTTTCCTTGGATTTTACATTCTATTACCATTGTATGGGAGTTGTGTGCATCTGTATAGGTACTCAAAAGAATTCCCCCCACTTGTGGAAGAATTCATTCAGTGCTAGTCACTAGCCCTTGGCCTTTGGAAGGCAGGATAGGGGTAGTCACGACATGAGCCCCAGGAGACGGGTCATTACAGTTGGATGATTTTATAACCAGTTCACCAATATTGTTATTTGGTATAGAGTTGTCTATCATAGACCAAATGTATGATGGTGGGGTGTTCATGGAATTTTTAAAATCATTCAAGTGGGGTTTAGAATTATAATCTCTAACAGAAACTCCCATGGATCCCACATCAACAATTGAGTATATAATTTCATTCCAAGGTAGGTGATCCATTAGGGATTAGACCTAATGGATCATCAAAACTCAAATTGGTTGAGAGGATGGGAGGATGGACACAAATAATCCCTTTGAGGGAAATTTTTTCCTTCTATATAAATCTTTTATAGATGTAACATATGCTTGAAAATCTATTCTATTCTCGATACATGAGTATTTACCATAACTGTTTAATCATATGATAAATTCTCATACCAAATGGGAATCATTGACTGAATCCATCTATATATATCTAATGTTCTTTATCCATATCCCATTAATTTGTTTCTTCTTTTATGTTTATGTTATATAACTTAGAACTATGTAGTTTATTTTCATCCATAGAGGTTGTTAATTTTTTGAGGGTGGGATTGAGTCATTATGAGGCATCCTACATATCCCAATTTATAAAAGGAACCAAATAATATGTAGTTCATTAAGTCAATGTAGTTTAACATCATGTGGAAATGAAATGTTTGAGGTCACTTAGGTATCTGGAATTTGTGCTTGAACCTTGAGGAGTCATCCTAAATACCTTATTTATAGCAAGAATTAGATTCATCATGTTACAGTTGGCTACTTAGTCTAATGATGGATAAGGTAGAATAACCAGACCATGGGAAAGATTGGGTCCCGATAGTTGAAATATCTGGGACTTGAATGTAATTAAACAAATTTATTTATATAATTGATATGGGGTCATAGGAAGGCCTCCTATTTATCTAGCTTATAACATGAATTATAGTTCTCATAGTATAGTTTATCGGGGATTACACCCTGATGTTTCCCTAATATTGGGGTAATTATACCATACCACTGATCTAGTCATACACACCAAGGCTTCCCTGGATGGTGTGGGTTCTTTCTCCAAATGATTTTATCATGAAAACCCCATAATACCACAAGATCCATTCATGGTGTGAGAATAATGGGATAAACATTAATTTATCTCATTTCTTATAAGTATGATACTTATGTTTTGGTAAACCATTTTGATGTTTAATATGGATAATGGACCATAGAATGGAATCCTATGTATCCTATTTATGATAGGAACCATGGTTATAAAAGTTTAGTTGAATTCTTGATCTGTTAGTGGATGAGAGAAAATGATCCTATTATGGGATTTATTGGGTCCCAATGGATGAGATGTTATAGGAATTGATGAAATTATGCTGAGGTTAGTGTATATTTCCGCTTAAGCCTTAGGAATACATCCTATATATCTTTACTTTTGTAGGAATCATAGTTTTCATGGATAGATTGACATGGGGATTGTAGACTAAGGTTTCCCTAGTATGGAGTCTGGATGAGGATATAATGTCATGGGATGCCTTCTGGACCTAGTCTGGTTGTATGTTATCCCACATTATTGCGTACTTTACATTCCTAGTTTTTCTACTTGACATGATAGAGGATATCTGGACATGCCTGGCCATATTGGGGGAATGCCCAAAGTCAATATAATGTTAGAGTTCATTGTATGTGGGACATCACATAATCTGAATGGAACAAATAAAGTAAATTTCATGATCAAGGAGTATGTGTTTGAATGACATCACATTATATAAATTTCATGTTCGGAGGACATTTTAGGATGAAGGATAAATTTTTTGTTGAACTTCGCAAGGTATAGATGGAATATCCCAAATTACATTCCAATATTTCAATTGACATATCCAAGTGTCATAGAAAAATATGAATGATATTCTTAGAGGATGTCTCAATATATGGTTATATTTTAATGGAGGCCCCCAAAAATCTGTAAGACATTATATGTGTGTGTCACGCTATCTGAATGAATTTTCAAGAGGATGTTGTGAATATTAATGGATATGTAATGGTGCCATCACGTGACTCATATGACATGTGTTTGTGGCACTATTTGATTTGGGAATCACGTATATAAGACATCGCAACTCCCGAAAGGAGATCCAAGAGGGTTTCGCCAGACTAGGGTGTCATTCATGGGGCAACCATGTGACTTCATCTAAAATATCAATGGGCTTCTTCATGATCCAAATAGTATATAGAGGGAACATTTTAGGATCTAAGAGACATGTCCATGTTCTCTCACATGACCTATACGAGTCATGTGAATCAAATTTGAATCACATTAGGATCAATGAATATTTTGTTGTTGAAAATATCGCATATTTAGTCATTATTCCATATTTTGTTTCATATGTTCCTTAGATTTGTTCAGGACAAATTATTTAGTCCATGATCTCTCACATGACCTATAAGAGTCATGTGAATCAAATTTGAATCACATTAGGGTCAATGAATATTTTATTCTTGAAAATCTTGCATATTTAGTCATTATAACATATTTTGTTGCATTTGTTCCTTAAATTTGTTCAGTTCAAATTATTTAGCTCATGCATGATATAAAAAATAAATTTGGTGTCCTTCACATGACCTTACAGAAGTGATTCACATGATCAAATGTGAAAAAAAGAATTTCCCATGCATACATCATGTTCAAATAGGTCATTCCAAATATTTTACCTGGTGGAATACTTTTATGGTCACAATATTGGCCTCTCTGAGAAGTCTGATATGATTTTTTGTTGTGCTGGTGCGTAGATCCAATAACAAATTTTTTCAAAATGTGGCAATGGATTTATTGGCCTCGCCACCATGATTATACACTGTTTTTTGAGGGTTTAATCTCAAAACCCATTTCTATATTCAACTTAGGGATTTTAAATTTCACACATTGAATGTTCCTTTCGTGGGACAATACTGGGGAATCACATGGTATTCAATGACGACAATACCATCTTATCAGTGCCCTATTTATTGGATTTTTCCATCTAAATGGGATTTTATGAATCATTTTCACATCTCAATGATGTTTTTTAATGTTTTTATGACATGTCTATGGATATTCATAAGAGCAGGATTCCTATGGAATGTATTCCCCATGGTCAAAGATGACTTTTCTAAGACAATTTATAAGACCATTGTGGCTTTTTAGGGGGCCTTCATGAGATAGAGAAGATTTTATAGGGGGCCTCATGTGATAAATGGTGATCAATCAGGTTTTATAACTCCTTTAACATAAGATAAACATATCTTAAAAATATTATAATCTCCCACAATTTCCCTTTTTATTCCCTTATTCATTTTATCTGGGTTGTAGATCTCAGTAGTGTGCATCAGTGTTGTCGAAGACAAATAACTCTTTGCATCGGTGATGTGTTCTATGAAAAGAAAAGGGTATTTTGGTTATGCGTAGGAATATATTGAAAAACCCATTTTGTTTTTATTTGGACCCATAGGGTGAGATAAATATAGCTTGGACTTGTGTCACTTGATGTGGGTGATATGTGTGTGGGATTTTGCACGATAAGGAAGACATGTCACCGAAGGATTTAATATTTTATTGTGAACTGTATGGGTGTATTTCATGAAGGGTTATCACCAAAATCAGATCCCATATTTATCATATTTTGATCCTTATTTTAAAACATTTTTTCATGTTTTTTTAAGAGTCCACTAATTGACATGTTTTCTGACTTGGGGGTGCTCATATAGTAGTCAGCACATGATCAACGATTCTTTGGGACTCCTTCTCAAGACAATTTGTCTTTTTATAATGGGCCCTGTTTGGTCTCCCATAGGTTATTCCCTACTCATGACCCTTCACATGACCTTTTGAAGGACATGTGATCATGTGTCTTTTAGAGTTTCATGTCATCCATGTGATCTTGGCCACCATCTCTTGCTTTTCATTTCAGGGAAAATAGTACCCATATATAGATATTTGTTCCCTTGTGTTTCTTTTATTCTTATCTGATGGGATTCAACAATGGGTTAAATAAACCTCCATGTTTTCAAGTGGTGTTTTAATAGTTCTTATAACATATCATGATATGAAAGAACGTGTGGAATTATAATCGAATTCAAAATTTTATATTCATGAGTTGATAATGATCAAACATTTTAGAATTATATTTTGTTTGTAGTCACATTATATATCAAAAATATACATTGGGATGCTAATACTAAAAGAACATAAAATTGGAAACAATGAACATAAAATAAAAAACATATTAATGACGTATATATCTTAACTTATGTGTCTCTATTTTTAAATTTGGTTAATCCATGCTAATTTTTATATAATGTTTTGTAACATAAATAAATATTCAATTTTATCATAATAGTTCATAAATAGTTTGTTAATTTATTAAAGCATATCCGATGGGAGTATCTAATTTGGGGTTTTTCATAAAAACGTTTTCATGCACTAGGTACCAGTTGAGTTATACCCAATAACCTATTTAACTGTTATTAAACATTGGTATATCTATTATAGATCTATATCCACTTGTAGTTTATATATAGGTATTTAAATTCATGGAAATAACTCACTATATACATTACAAAAAATTCAAGATGATTTAATATACCCACCCTTGTCCATAGGGTCTTTACGAATTTTTTCCCTCATAACCAAAAATAAATATAAATTTCTATGGTACCAACTATATATATATTTATTCCTATTTAAAAAAATATTATAGAATTATTATCATAAAAATCCCCTAAACACAACATAAGGATCTAGAGGCCTATTGTATTTAGGATAATAGATTCATATTACATCCATATTATACTAATATAAAAATTCTTTTTCTATTATCCATATTGATATCCTAAATACATGAGAAATACAAAAACTAAATAGTATATCTTGGGGAATAAAAACAAAATTGTGTGACCTATAATTTCTAGTAATGGAATATGTATGATAATTAATCATGGAATATGATTCAAATGACATAACATGATAACATTATAGACATGTATCATGAAAATATTTTGCAACAGTGACATAACAAATATGGAATCATAAGATAATTTCATCATATGAATTTGGAATCCTTATAATAGATGACATTTTAACCATAAATTAAGGAACATTATTTCGACATCATGACATGGTTGACCAATTTCTATAATCGATTATGTTTACTTCATAATTACATAAATATCATCTCATAAGATATAATAATTACTAATTATTTGGATCCCTATGTGGTTTTATCCATCATATCATGTTCATGAATATTTTCTGTACATATTAAAATAAAAAAAAGGAATAATCATAGTTATTACCCAAAAAATAAATGGGTTACATAATGATGTCTCATAACTAAATTTCACATGATATTGGTTTTCTTGAAATAATGGATTAAAAAAATATTGGACGTTTACATATTAACAATAATCATTGTTAATGAAATAATTTGTCTATATGAAGTTAATACATAAAAATTTGGGAAATGGTTAACATTGGAAATATACCCCTTAAATGGGGTTTTAGGGAAAAGGGAGAAGTTTTTATAATGTGGCTAAAGAGCATAAAAGTTTCTATTAAAAAGAAGTGAAATAAAAAAATCTATATTAAAATGTATAATTCTAGAAATGATGAATAATTAAAAACATTTGTTGGTGTGGAACTTGAAATGTGGTACGAAAAAATATTTTCCCTTTAATCCATTTTTCTTAACACATGAAATTGGGAATGAAATAATAAAAACCTATATATCCCCATCAATGAATGTTAAAAATAAATATTTATATATGTTAGGGGAAATATATATATAAATTTAATTTATTACTTGATAATAATTATTTGATGAAGTGATTCTCAGAGGTAAAAATACATGAAACAAAATAAAGGAGTGTGGTTCGGTAGTCCCCTTACCTCATGTCTTTGACAAGCATAGTATGATTGGATAATTTCTTGGACAATCAAATTAAATTTATTTAATATTTATTTCAATCCCTTATTTATCTATATATTTTTATTACTAATATTTTATGTTCTATCAAAATTATTTTGTTAATATTCATGTTCATTCATACACTCCAAGGGGTGTTTGTTTCAACGTTACAAAACAACATTAGTCTATCAAGAATTATTAATGTTCTTATAAATTGAAACTATATATATAGTTGTTATATGGAGTTAAATTCATGTACTTATCTGTGAATAAATGTTCTCAAAAAATAATTTTTTTTCTAACATAGGGATGAATGATTTAGTATAAATGTTATCGTTAAAAGGGAGGTTCATTCAGGTATTTTTACCATCCATTATGATCATAATACATCTTATTTAATTCAATATTTGATAATAAATTCCTGAATATTATCTAATATTTAATATATTTGTTATGACAAAATTTAACCATAACATTATTTCTATAACTACCCATGAATGTATTAAAGAAAATATAATTACATCGTTCATGGAGGTAGTGAACACACAATATTTTTTATAATCAATTTCTTTTTTGAATGAATTGTGAAGTGGTAGTAATATTAATATTCCATAAAAACAAAAAAAATCAATTATATTTATAAAACTCGATTCATTATTTCTTGTTGTATGGGGGAAATATGTTGGATGTAGAATAATGAAAAAATTAAAAGAGATAGGTTTTTATTATTACCTCATTGAATGTAATATCTTAAAATTAACCATAAGGGACTTTTTTTCTTCATGGTGAGACAAGAATCATGAGGATACACGAGAGAATGTTAGAAGGAGAATTTGGTAGAAATTTGGAATGCTCCAACCCATTAAAGGTATTAGTCGAAGGGGTGGTATTTATAAGGGGTGGAGAGATTGGTTTTTTTGAATATAATACCCCTTTGTTTTTTATTTTGGGATCAGGATTAACTGTAGTGATGATACTTATGAATAAATACTGTAATTAGTGAATTTATGTTCAAACTAATGATTCCTTACTTCATCCATGACTCACTAAATCATGTATATAGCTTATAATATTATATACCGTAATTTACATATTTTCAAATTCACCAAAAGATCAATTACATTATAAGAATTCCTAAAATCACCCCTAATAATTTTCATACATGTATATTTAAAAAATGAAATCAATTTTTTAAAAATTATTTTCTAAATATAAGATATATTTTTTTTAATAGAATCATTATTTTTATAAAAAATAACAATGTAAATATTATGAAAACAATTGGAACATTAAAATACTTTTTGTCTTATAAAATTATGTTATGATTACAATGAAAAATAATATTACTTTAAAACCCCATTTTATAAATATAAATATTCTTTTAAATATTAATAATTTTCCTTAAAAAACTATAAAATAATTGTGTTTTAGAAAACACCAAATAATTTTTATTATTTTATGAAATTTTTAAAATTTTATATCATTGAAAATTTCCTATATTTTTATGTTATTAGATAAATAATATTATTTTAAAATTAAATATGTCAGGTCACTATTCTATTGTTTAGGCTCTTATTCATAATGGTTATATTACTAGCCCATCAGTCAAATTATTATTCCAATTATTAGAATTATAAAAGTTGTTTGTATTCCCCTACTTATATTAATACCATGTATTTAATTCATTCTATAGTCACATTTATTTTCCTTCAATGAAATATATTTTTAAATTTTCACAATGATGATTTTGTTCAGTCACTATAGGTATGTACACGAGTGATATCATTCTCTGGGATTTAGTCTATCTAAATACTAATATTATACATATATTTTTTTTATTTTTTATCCCATTGTAACACTTTTAATTCTTATAGCCATATTTATTTTATATATTTGTTATTTAATTAAATTTGAATTTTTTTTACTAATTTTAATTATATGTTTTATTTTCATTATATGATAATAAATTAGTAAATATTATATATTTACGTAATGAGAAGGGAAAATCCATTAATACAATTTTGGGCCATTATAAAGTAAATTAAAAATATCAATAGAAAAGGATAAAAATATATATATTGATTGAAAACATAATTATAAATTAAGCGGATTCATTAGAAAAAAAAGAAAAATTATTTTAGATAATTACACAACCATAGAATAACAAGTTATTCCATATTTTCTATGAAACCTGATAGAATCAACATGTGTTGAAGATTTTTCTAATAGGTTTCAAATTTAGGGAAAGAAAGCCTCACCTTATAGTGTCATGGTTGAGGAGGAACAAAGTTGAATGACTATGGACTAAATTATTTTGATGGGAATTTAGGATGAAAGGGAATCAATTCCCAATCCAAAGCTAATTTAAATAGTCAGTACTTTAAAGGGAGAAAACAGTGAGTTTTCTAATGGATCCAAAGTTCAGGGGATCCTTATTTATTATAATAAATTGATGTTGGAGGATTACATTAAGATAATAATTTATAATTATTACACTCAAAGAATGTTATAAAGACCAATGCTAGTGGATTTGAATGAATAGATGGTTTTATGGGTAGACAAAAAGAATCTAATTTTTATATTTATCTTTAATAAGGGGAATAATAGCTTGGATTAACACATATTAACATGGGAATAAATAGAATTACAATTTTATGAGCTTTCCAATAATGATCCAGATCTGAAGTCAACATCGCTCCAATGGAAATTATTTGGTGTTAATTCTTCCAACTCTTTTAATTTTAGTTTTAATCAACATATTTTCTCATATGTTGTTTTATTTTTTGGTATTGTACCCTATCTGGTTTCCCACATTCCATTAAAATTGATTTCTTGAAATGAAAAATAATTTTTTGGTAAAAAGAGTAGGATCATATAGAAAGTAATGCCACTTTAGATCACATTCCAAAAAAATGGAAGGAATATAATATATAACACTCCTAGATTTTATGATATATTTATTTTTATATAAATATTATCACATTTATAGTTTTGTTTACATTAAAAAATAAGTATAAATGAAACATGATATACTATTGAATTACTATTATTTATTGGGAAATTTATCGCTCATCCATGTGATTGGTGGAAATGATTTTGAAACTAAATTATGAAAAATTATTGCTTTCGAATCCATAAAATTTATTGATTTGATATCAATATGTTAGAAAAAAGAACAAAATCATTTTAATATTAAACATTATGTTTTTTGAAAAGATATTTTCATGTTTACAATATGTCATTATCTTCACAAATTAAACAAATATATATTTATGAATGATTTCAATTAATTTTAAATTATTTTATTTCATATAATATGTTAAAATTTATTTTAATCTGTTAATATTTCATGGAATGGAAATAAAGTCATTTCATGTTTCCAAAATTCATTCTCGTCAAAATAGTTTTTTTTAATCTTGTGCATAAATATTATAAATAATTTCTACCACTTTTATAAATTTTATTTTTAAAATTTCAAAACATTTTTGGAAATAAAAAATTCTGAATTTCAATAAGATTAATATTGGGGAATTCTCAAAAAGGATGATTTAATTAGTGAATAATGATATATAATGATTTTTCAAATGCTATCATTTTTCAGAAAATATTTTTATGTAATAATTACTTATTAAATTTTAAACCCATTAGCTATGAAAAATTTATAAATTTTCAATAAAATAATTATATTAAAGCATTAATTTGAATTTCTTAATCCCAACTTGAAATTTGTAAATAGATGTTTTATTTTAGTAAAATTGAAAACTATTTTTAGGGATTTCCATTTAGCAGTATGGTTGGAAGGTTCCATTTAGTTTTTTATAAATCGTAAAGTCTAAAAATATATTTTTTTAATTTCCAAAAAAATATGGGAACCAAATTTTTACTAGAATTTAATGTAAATTTATTTTCACATTATTATCCTATATTTTATTAAAAAAAGAAATTAATCCATTTTATTTTATAAAAAAAGTTAGAATTTTCACCAATAAAAATATAATGTGTAAAAATGTATTCAAAATTATAAATCATAATTTCTAAAACAAGAGAAGTTTCATTTTTTATCATTTAATTATATTATTGAGTTAATAAAGCTTATCACTATGAAGGTTAAAATGAGTCTAATGTGGTGTAACTAGGAGATAAAGAATAAAATGTCTCCAAAACATATCTAACTATTATTTTTTGAGTTTATTTTTACCCATTTAGATAATATCATTGAATTTAGGGTTTGTTTATTCTACTTGACACGATTAGATTAAATATTACCTTTAAATATTCGATGTAATTCTATGTGTACCATTTCCATCATATATAAAATAGAACTTTATATCCTCAATCATTATAAATTTTGGAGCCTTATAGCCTAGATAAAAAAAAACTACCTAAATATATTCCTTCCTATAATACCAGAGTGTTTTTTCATCCCCTATACCCTTCATAAGAAGTCAAATTTTTTAGGATAATGGAGTTCTCTCAAATAATAGGTAATCATCTTACCCAAATCATTCAATGATTATTTATTCTATACATAAAAAAATATATTATGTCCAATATAATATGATTCATTTATTATCATCAATACAAAATGATATTATTATGATTATGGTACAATCATTTTCCTTCTATTTTATGTCAAATGATAAATGAATGTATCTATCATACATAGGTATGCACAACCACCTCCATATGGTGAAGTTATTAATTTCCAATAATAGGTTCACATCGATGGTTTTAATGATATATTTCCTTAATATATGTGATATAATTATTATTTTTATAAATGTGAATTATTAATTACCTTTTTTACCCATCCATCGAAAAGTGGGAACATCACTCTTATGTACATATATAATACTATGTCTATGATTTAATGTAACTAATTTTTCATCTCCACATTATAATAATATAAATATATAGTATATGTTATATTTAATTATTGATTAAAATTATGTAGAATATTTATCCTATGTCAAATTGTGTGGATCATAATCACTGATCCAAAACATAAATGAAAGATAATGTTATTAACACCTTAAAAAATGATGATAATGAATGATTGTCAATTAATGGGTGATTATATGTTATATTTTAGCCATGTATAGTATTATAAGTGTTAATATAGTTCTAATATATTAATTTAATAATTTTCAACATATTACCCAAGAGGACAAAAGTTCTTATGAATAAATTTATACTTTGAGGTAACAGTTTCTCATCTTACTTTTTTAATATGATATATACCCCATTCACCACTTCATTCATTCATGTGGTCGATTTAATTTCTCTTTGATATGTTATATCATGAATAAATAATTTTTTATTTTATTTAGAGAATAATTTTATGTTATTCATCTCATTGGGTTAGTTATTCATATATTACCAAAGATTTAATGTTTTTTATTACAATCTCTCATTTTTTATAACTATTTATGTTTAAATGTTATATTGATGAATTCAAATGATCTATCTCTCATAAATATTATATATTACTTTTTCCACCATTTATTTCTAGGAATAAAAAGTTTTCTTTTAATTTCTCACTATCAATTTACTGAAAAGTATGAAATCAATTTTTAAGGAAAAATGACTCCATTTCTCTCTATGGTAGAGAATGTTGGCCTTCATGTCCATATTTTAATTAAATAACTTCAAAACATGTTTTCATATTAAGAAAGAATATTTTTTTACTCATTTTTACCCATATTAAAATTTATATAAAAATGTTTGAAAGGAATATACTTTTAATTTTTCGAATAAGGTATCTTTTAATAATGGATTGAATGAAATAGATTTTTAAACATACACCAGAATATTGACTTTTATAACCATCATGAATAATATTCTCAATGTAAATTTATTTAAAATAATCTATTGTTATAAAAAAATAAATTTTTTTGATAAAATTTTGGATATTTGTTTCATCTAAAACAAGTGATTTAATAAATGAAAATTAAATTTTCCACATCAATTGTTCCTATGATATTCGAATGTTATATTCATTTTTGAAAACATCCATTAATGAAACATATGATTTACTAGGGATATCATACAATGATATCATATTTATAATATTTAGGGATGGTTTATTATTAAGATTATGAGATATTTATGAAAACTATTTTCTTTTTTTCATTATATGATATGGTGAAGTGATAATTGTTTTCCTGATCATCTTCCAAACAATTTTGTGATGACCCATTTTTTATCAACCTTATTTCCTTTATGAATATATAATTTATTAATATAAATAATTATAATATTAATAAATTTACACAAACCACATGATAATAGAAACTAAATTGTTTTAATTAACTTAGCCACTAAATTTATACAATAATATGGCCATAACAATTTAAAGTTTTTTAATATGAAAAAAATTGAAAATAAGATAATAATAATATGAAAATATGGATATGATCGATCCCACAGAATAGTTACACACCTGAATAATATTTTATAAATGAATTATAATAGTACTAACAAAAAAAAATCCATTTTAATAATGGAAAATATATATAACTACGAGAGAAAATAAAATTTATTAAAGAGTTATTGGTATATGAGGTATTTATATTATATTGTGAAATCATATGATATTACATATTGGACCATTGGAATAGTAACCAGTCCGATAACATAGTAAACTTACCATTAAGAATTTTATCTAGACTATTAGAATAGTAAACTCATATATGGAAGTGCACACACAACTAGAAAAATACCCTATACCAACGGTTTGGAACCGTTGGTATATGCCTCCAAACCGTTGGTATAGGCTATACCAACAGTTTGGAGGACCGTTGCCAAGTAAGCCGTGAAAATAGGTCTATACCAATGGTTTTAGGAAAACCTTTGGTATAAGTAATATGAAAATCTATACCAACAGTTCTCAAAACCGTTGGTATATGTATTTCTGAAAAAACATTCGGTGGGATTTGATCCGAGGACCTCTAGTTTATAATTGAATGACATAACCACTAACCTAACACGACTTTTGTGAACATAATTTCATAAATATATATATTTATTGTCATAATTATTTTAAATTTTGATTTATATAATGTTCATGGTATGAAGAGTCATAGAAAATCGAAGGACCTTTACCAACGGTTGTCAAAACGGTCGGTATAGACCTATACCAATGGTTTTGAGAACTTTTGGTATAAGTCCTTGGATTTTGGGACCTCTACCAACGGTTTTGGCCAAACTGTTGGTATAGGGTCTCCATAATAGACCTATACCAACAGTTTTGGACAAAACCTTTGGTATAGGTCCATATTAGTGACCAATACCAACGGTTTTGGCCAAACCGTTGGTATAAGCCCAAATTAATGAACTATACCAACGGTTTGGCCAAAACCATTGGTAAAAGTCATATTTCCAGTAGTGAAAATAGTAATTTGGTATCTTATAAAAATAAAAATATGATATATTTATGCATTGGTATAACTAAATCAATGTTTTAAATATGATTAATTATGTATTTTTATTTCAGAAAAACGTAAATGTTTTAATTCCACTTTAAAGATAAATAAAATTATTTAAAAGGGAATTTATTTTCATAATAAAATTTTTTAAAATTAAAAACAATTTTTTTCTAATGAACAAATTATTTGACCATAAGTATTTTTTTGAAGGGTCATAAAAGTGATCATAATACTAAAATTATTATTTTTAAATGAAATGTGTATTGCATTTAAAAATAAATATTTTCATATATTGTGTCACGACCCGTCCTCGGGGCCCGTGCCGTGACTACCCCAAGCCCGCCTTCCATAGGCCTGGGGTTGGCGACTAGCACCAAAGGCATAAAATCCCGATAACTGGGAAGGCATTGCCTTTAAAAAAGAAAACAAGCACCACAGAGTACAAGCGGAAGTAAACACTAAGTACAAAAAGAAGAGCTGAAAAGTAAAAAGGGGCCGGAAATACAAGCCCAACTGTAAAGTACAACTCGAAAGGGAAAACAGCGACTGAAAAGTAAAGCTGCTACGCTGAGATGTCCACTGGAAATCCCACCTGAAGGGTGGGTACAGATAGCTCCTCTGCTCCTCGGGTCCCGCCGTCTGCTCCGAGTATGTCCCGCCCAGTGGTCTGCCTCTGGGTACCGCCTCGTCGTATAGTCCACCTCCAGGTACCGTCCAGTCCTCGAACACTCGGCCTCCGCCAGTACTGGCCGTCGTCTGCAACCAACACAACGAGGTGCGGGCATAGCCCGTGCAGGGGTGAGTATAACGATACTCAGTAGGGACCCCGAGACCCTCAAGGTCTCACTAAAACCAACAAGGATAACCACAAGAAGATCACAACAGATAAACTCTACTTAGGTATATGCCCATACATATACCTAAGTTATCAAGTAACCCATCTCAGTCATGAGGAAACACAAGGATCATGAGATCAACGGATAACCACTACCCAGGTATATGCCCATACATATACCTAAGTTATCAAGTAACCCATCTCAATCATGAGGAAACACAAAGGTCAAAAGTCTCAGCTCAAACCAGGATTTTCATTATCGAAACCGTAACTGCTGAAGAGCACCGTCTCTGGAGTGTGCAGTGGTCCTGTCACGACTCCGAGGTACTGCTCACTAACCTAAGACTGCTGAAGTACTCCTCCTGTCGAGTACTGCGGGCCAGCCACCCAAACACAGTAGTGCTTCCCGCCGAGGTATGTCACCCAAACTCCGAAGTGCACACCCCCTAGTAGCATGCTGAGGTACTCTCCGGACGAGCACCGCGGGTCTGCACTGTCACTCAGGTAGTGCTCCGTCCGCCATGGGTCTGCACCTCAGAAAGTAGTGCTCCGTCCACTGGGCTAGTCGACTCACTCCAAGTCGAGTCGGTCAAGCAGTCGTCAGGTCTCAGCCAGCTACACGGTCTCCGTACTCTGCACGCTCGTCTCCGGGAGGGTCCGCTCCACGAGCTACTGGTCGATACTCCAAGTATCTCAAAGTCCCACGAAGAAGTGTCTCAAAAGTCCGTCTCGTCACAGGGGTCTCAACGCAACAGACGGCGCGTCGATCGGACGCCCGGTCTGTGAGTTATTAGCCTTTTCGTCCCAGGGGCCCGGTTGGTTTCGAGTGCGAACCAAACCCGGCCGTATCTCAACTGTGCCCCGAACTCCCATAGGGTATACTCAAGGGACCGTTACTCAACGTAACCACCAACGCCGCTGACGGTCCGTCAAGCGGACGTCCTGTCTGAAAGATAATAGCTTTCCCGTTCCAAGGGCCCGGTTGGATTTCGGGTACAATCCAACCCGGCCATACTCCGACTGCATCCAAAACTCGGACGGAGTATGTCAAAAGTTCCGTCTCATCAAGAGGAAGTCAACGAAACAGACGGCGCGTCAATCGGACGCCCGGTCTGTGAGTTTTTGGCATTTTCGTCTCCGGGGCCCGGTTGGTTTTTAAGGCAAAACCAACCCGACCGTACTCCACCTGCGTCCAAACCTCGGGCGGAGTATGCCAAAAGATCCGTCTCTCTAAGAGGAACACAACGCGACTGACGGCACGTCAATCGGACGTCCGTAACTCAAGATATGAGCGTTTCCGCTCCGAAGGCCCGGTTGGTTTCGTGAACGAACCAACCCGGCCGAACTCAAAGTAAACCGAAACCTTGAGTGCGATATACCGAAACGACCGTCTCGATCCAAGGATCGCGTTGCCGCTGACGGTTCGTCGATCGGAGGTCCGAGGCTCAAGTTACGAGCCAAAAACCAAATCTGGTTCGAAACGGGGGGTCCGGGTCCGGGCCGACCCGGCCCGACCCCCCCCCCCTGGGCGGCGGCGGCGGCGCGGGGGCCGGCGGCGGCGCGCGGCGGCGGCGGGCGGCGGCGCGGCGGGCCGCGGTGGCGGCGGCGGCGGGCCGCGGTGGCGGCGGCGGCGGGCCGCGTTGGCGGCGGCGGCGGCGCACGCGGGGGCTCAGCCCCGCGGCTTTTGTGCGCTGCGCGGCACAAAGGGGGCCGTGCCCCTTTTGTTTTTAAAGAAGCCCCCCCCCCCCACGTGGGGGGCCTGCTGGAAACGAGCCGAGGGGGCCGGTTGCCCCCTCCCTTCAAAGAACCGCCCCCTCTTTAAAAGAGGGGGGTTTTATTATACCGGCCGGGGAATTAATTTCCCCGGTTTTTATGGCATCCGGCCGGCCAGCTGGTCTGCCGGTCTTCTCCAACGGGACCGGAAAATCCGGTCCCCTCTTCGGCTTCCGACGCCGGCGGCCCGGCCGCCGGTCTGCTCTTCCGCCGCGGCCCGGAACCGGCCGCGGTCTCCTCGTCCCGCCGCGGTCCGGAACCGGCCGCGGTCTTCTCGTCCCGCCGCGGCCCGGAACCGGCCGCGGCGTTCGTCATCCGGCGCGGTGCGTCGGCACCGCGCCCCTTCGCCGTGCTTCGATTCTTTTCAACGCGGCGCGACGGCGTCGCGTTCTTGAAGATTCTCCTCGGCGTAGCGCGACGGCGTTGCGTAAATTAAACGCACGGTAAACCGCGTGGTGCGACGGCACCACGCCACTTTGCTTCCATCGCAAGAATTAAACAAGAACGTTGGAGGGGGGTTCGGCCGTGTTCGTGCGGTCCGGCCCCCCTCGCGTTAATAATATTAACGCAACTTAAAGAAAAACATGTCACACGTTAATCTTGCTAAAAGCACGATCAAGAATAAAATGAGGAATCCAAAAGAAATTCGACAACCCCTACCTCGGGTTTAGGATTCAAAGGTTCTGCTACGCTCCGCGGAAGACGGCGTCGCGGAGGTCGGGTGTCGCGGTCGTCGTTCGTCAAATCCGTTGACGAAGTGCTATGCCCGAAGAGACACGACGTTGGCGGATCTTCATTTGCCGACGAAGGTTGTCCGAAGAAGAGATGGCGCCCCCTTCGTTGTCACGGTGAACGAAGAAAGGAGTTGCGGCGTTCTTCGTCGGAAAAGAGAGCGTTCCTCGTCAAGTCTTGAGGAAAGTCAAATTAAAAGGAAACAACGAACTCAAGAACCCTTACCTCGATAGTCGCACGTTGACGGAGTCGTGGAATATCGGTGTCGATTCCTTTGACGTCGGAGGAAGATTCGTTGTCGATGGCGTTCGTCGCGGAAAAGATGATACGGAAGAAGAACGTCACGTCGCGGATAAGGCGTCGCGGAAAGTCCGAGTTCTTCGGCGAAGAAATTCTTCGTTGAAGAACGACGTTCTTCGCGTTCTTCGTTCTTCGAAGGTTCTTCGTCAAGTTGAAGAAGAAGAAGAAAAGCTTCCAAAGCTCTCAAGAAATCCTCCCAAGGTGACTAAGAGTTCTAACCCAACAAAATAAGACAAAGTCTTATTTTATTCACAAAAAGAATTTCAAAGGTTTGAAATTCAAAAAGGGTTTAACTCCCTTAATTAACTCACTTATTTAATATACATGAATTGTATAATTAAATAGAAGTTAACTTGTCAAGACATTAAGAGGGAGAGTGGGGAGTTGAAAAGGTTGGGGGGGGGGGGTTCGTGTGGGCCCCACCACACTTAATCCTCCCAAGGGAGGTTATGTGGTTGTGGGTCCCACTTCCAACCTCCTTTGAGAGGAGTTAACCTACAAAAAGTAAAATAAAAAGAATTACACTTTTTATTCAACTTTTTTATAAATCTCCCAAAAACTAACTTTCAACCCGCAACAAACGCAACTCCCGAAAAGGTCTCTTTAAGCGAATATCGGCGCTGCGAGTTCATCGGTGCCCTCGGATTTCAATTCCGAGCACCGTATCAAAAGTTAGGAAATCCCGCTCGTTCGTTCACTGAACGTACCCGAGCCAAACTTCGGAAATTAATTCCGGGCACTCCGGGCCTCGGAATCAGGTGCCGTCTGAAACCGCGCTCTTGTAAAATTCTAAAGAAAATTAAGAAAAAAATTTCCTTGAATTTTACGGGTCTTTACATATTGAAACTTAATTTCAAAAAAATGATTCCATTTTTTTAATATAAACATGAAATATGGTTGTGGATAATATTTTTTATTTTTCAAAACTAGTTGGCTTTTTGGTGAATATTGAAATACATTAAAATGTGAAATTTATCCATATAAGAGATATAAATTTATTTTTTAGTCATATTTGATAGAATCAACCATTAATATGGAATAAAATTGACCTTTTCTATTATATTGTCACAAAAAATCACTAATATTGGATTTCTTGAGCCAAAATAATTAAATAATAAATATCATATTAAGAAACACACCTCTCATCCCATTATAAATCACTCTCATCACCACAAATTATATTCATGACTTATAAGCAATGGTGCTAGAAAAATTTCATCCCAACTCCCACAATAATATTTTCTCCCATTTCTCTGTGTATTTATAATCATCTAAAGACCATTCCAAAAAGCCTTAAGGGGTAGCCTAAAAGGAGATGACTAAAGGGAGAGGAAAACTCTAAGCCAAATTTTACATAATTTAATTATTCTTCTGCCAGCCTTATATTTTAACATGCTAGTTAATTATAAAATAAATCCATGTAATATATATTAATATGAATTAAATATATATATATATAATAATTATAGAAATGTTTTGTAATTTATTAAATCACAAAAAAATAGTTGTAATTAATATATTTTATTATAATGTTTTATTAAAAATGTAAATTTATAAATTTTATAATTTCAATTAGGGAAATTAAATATTATTTTTTAAAAGCATCATATTTAATTTTACATAGGGTAATTGTTTTTTATTTTTTAAAAAATATTTATTTTTTGTAGCATAGTAAAAAATATCAATTTTTGAAAAATTTCTTCTCTTTTAAATAAATTTTGTAATTTAAAAGACCAATTTTTTAGTATTTTTTTATTTATTATAAAAATTATTTCTTTATATTCATTCCAATTAATTTATTTTTAATTAATTTCATGTTGGATTCATTCATATGTTTATTTTTGTGTTTAAAAACTGATTGATTATGAAAACTGTTTTAAAGTACATAACGATTTTCTATTTTAATTAATTAAAAAACTTTAATTAAGAATTTAAAAAAATGAAAATTATATATTATATATATAAAAATATTAATTTAAATTATTATAATTATTATTTATAGTCGTGTATTTAATGTAATATCATCTTTTAATTGATAAATACATTTCTTGAAAACCTGCATTTTTGTCACATTTTTGGGTTTTATTTATATTAAATTTTTAAAATCATATGAATTGAACATATTAAAATGGATTACATATTTCTTATAAAAATAATTTATATTATATAATAATTTCAATAAATTTTTTTACCATAATTAATTGTGAACACAGTTGAAATTAATTAATTCAGATAATGGGAAATGAATTTATTATGGTGTTAAACTAAAAATAAAATGGATAAAATGAATTAAAAATAACTAAAAAAATATTGAGCGCCATATTTATAAATTATAATTTCTAATTCTCTATAATGGTTTTCATTGGATCCCTTTTCTTGTGAATAATTTTGTTTACCATTTTTCCTATCATGAATTAAAAGCGTGCAAGTCGACAAACTTATAAAAGGCCACCCCTCTCCTATCCACTTCACATATTCAAATAAATTTTCCAATAAAATTACTCAAAATTACCTTCCATGATTCGCTAACCCAATATATGATTTATTTTTTTTTTATCATAAATTCATTATAATATGGAATGTGGTTCTTACATAAGGTTGTTTTTGGGAGAAGACATATCATTTTTAAAAGTGGGTTTTTATTTTATTTACTCCTCTATGTCATTAAAATATTATTAAATTAGAATAATATAAAAATAAAAAATATAACATATGTTCTCTTTTTTTATTTTAATTAAAAAAATTAAATCCATAATGTACTCCATCAAATGCGATATCGAATCATCACTCATGTGTACAGATGAGTATCGCCCTGTGAATTGATATCATTCATTTTCCAAAATTACATATCATGACATGTTTTAAGAATGGATTTAAATTAAATATATTTTATTTGTATCATATTAATTATTTTGGAGTTATTTTTTCACATATACCTTCTTACATCCCATTTTATAGGGGATATTATAACAACACTCTTGTGTACGACTACTACTGCCGTATGACATGATGCGTTTCGTTTTGCACTAATACTTTATATGGATGATAATAAAGATAAATTTTAGTAATATATGGGATATTAAATAATTAATTATGATATTAATTTCCTAATTATTATTTAAGAAAATATTTTTTTCTTTCTTACTTGGAAAAATGATAATGTCATTTGGGCGGTAAGTGTGGACTGCCATCTCCATAAAGCAATGTGATTCTTTTATCATCACTAAATCAGAAAAAATTATATATATATATAAGTATAAAAAAAAAATTAATATGGTATTTATAATATTTTTTTCATTATACAATTATAAAATACAACTTCTCTTCTCTACATAATGATCATTGACTAAATTAAACCTTACTAATTCATATGTATGAACTACCTTCTCCAAGATTATAGGGTTATTCAATATTCATAACCATACATCATGATTGGTTTTTAAAATATAGTTTTTATAAAAAAATTAAAATTATATCAAGATTATTAGTAAGAAGTTGTTGAATCTATTATATATTTGGCCACAGTCAACCTATTTGAGTCTTTTTTAACATAAAAGTCGAATAGAATTAAAACATATGAAGTGAACTTAAATGAAGAACTAATTGTGTATTGTATTGTAATAGAAAAAATAAAAGGTATAATTAACCCGGAAATTTTATTAATCAATTAAATCCTTAAAATATGTTCTTCATCATTAATATAAATAATGTACGTGACATATTGAACTCATGGTAATAGACTTCATCTCATTTTCCTTTTATAGAGGCATATTTTTTTGTTATGTTTTTATATTCTTTTATAAAGGTGTATATACAACCATTTTGAGATTTTATTTCATGAATTGATCTATTCATGTGATATTTAATTATTTGTTTAATTATATTCTTACATGGGTATTATGATTCAAATTTTTCTATAGTGTTATGGGTCATTTATTTAACAAATTCATCTTTTAGTGTTTTCCTTCAAACTCTCCTTCTCTTCAATGTACATTTTTTTTAAAAATAGTTTTTGAATGTAATTATATAGACATTAGAGTTTCATAAAGGAAATATTTGTCTTTAATTAATGTTTTTTTTAGAAATGAATCTTTATCAGGAATGATCAAAATTCTTTGCAAAAGAAAAAATTAAATTTCAAATTTAATGTATATGGTAACATTATATTTTATGGATACCATAAGAAGTATTTGAACTTTGGATTCTTCCAGAATATATTTTACCTTTTTCAATGAAAAATAAAATTTATGTTTATTGGGTATTTTGATTTTTAAAATTGTGGTTAAATGAAAATTCTATTTTGTTATTGAAAATGTAATTTTAAAAGAATATGGTATGTTCTTATTTAAAAGATATTTATATACGAGTTTATGGTAGTTTTTCAAATAATATATCCTCGAAAATTGCAATAATAAAATTTTTTAATCATGAAATGAAACATTATAATTATATGAGAAATGTATATTCTCGATACAACTTATATGAAGGGTGTTACTTTATAATGTTAGTTAAGCCTGATATAACATATAAAATGGGTCTTCCTAGTTAGTTCTGGTTCGGCATAATACATATTATATGATGGGTGCTCCCAAATAGTTCACCCACAAATTTTTATAATAGGAAAGAAGTAAGGAGTTACGTGAGGGTTTCACCTAATGATTTAAATAGGATTCAGTTATTTATGAAACATGTATAAAATGGATATTGAATGTGATTATCTATGTTTACAATTTTTTATTGATTTTCTTGGTATGGGTTTTAATGATTTTATTGGAGAAATATATGTGTGTGTTTTTCATGTTGAAATTATTTATTTCTGTTTCTCAATGATCATTGAAATTAAGATAAAAATTTAATGGTTTTTCATGTTATTCGCTAGACTAACCATTTTATTTCTTTTTAAGTACACTTACATGTTAATATTCTATAGATTGTTTATTTTAAATGGTTTTAAAATAGTTTTAAGGATGGTTAAGGGAAAGAAAATTTTCATGTTAAAAATAATAAATATTTTCATGATAATTAATCAGGATTTATCATAACTATTTAATATCATTCGAAAATAGATATGAACCAGATGTGTTAGCATGGTATTATATGGTTTTGTTTATGAAATAATTCCCTACAACTATAAACCAGAAACTAACCCCAAAAATATAGAATAAATTCTTTTCGTAAAAATGAATATTATATATCATTTAATGTCTAGTCATTATAGTTGTTATTAAGGGATAGATTTATATAAAATTAGAATATGGAATAGTGTTAAAATAATTCTCTTTAATGAATTTACTTTATGGTAAATTTGAAATGATATGTAATTTTATGATTATCATATAGATTCTCTTAAACTATGTTAATTCATAATGGATTACCAAAGTGGACACATGGAGGATTTAGAGGGAAGGTATTGGAAGGATAATATCCTTCCAAATAAGCATCCTAAGATGGCTGGAATTAGAATAAAACATTTTCTGTAGAGATAGATCAATAGAAACAAGATAAAATTAGTGGTGGTATTCATGCTTAGGATTATAACAATCTACCATACAATAACATGTTTATAGTCAAACATTGCATTATTTATTATCCACAATTATATAGTTGAATATTTAACCGTATAGTAGGTAAGTTATATATTAGTAACCTTGTGATGATATTTAAAGTCACTAGATGTTTAGAACATCCAATGGTAACCGTTCCCATATATCATTTTTAAGGTAAATATGATCGATGGTAGTCTTTTCATAAGTATTCCATTGATAATTTTGATCTCAATTACCTATAATGGGTCGCATTTATGAATATTTTTAACAATAAACATTTCCATAATGTTGTTTGTATTAGGATGGAGAAATAACATGGAATTAAAGAAAAAAGATAAATATCATTTATCTATATTTGAAGAAAGCCTCAAAATAATAGCTTGGAATTTGCCAAATATTTTTGGTATACTAATAGTACAAATAATAAATTTTAATCATGGTTAAAATAATATTTATGAAGAGATGTTTCCACATGAGAATTTAAATGTGTTGAGAAAGTGTTTTATTGTGTTTAGAATTTTGATATAGTATTTACAGAAACAAATATTCCTCAATAAGAAAAAAGAATGATAATTTCAAGGTATAAGAAAATGGAGAAGAGACATGCTATGATGTTTATAGGTAATGCCAAAAAATGTTCCATGTTTGTTAAATTAAATTTAATGTAATATTTAATAGGATATAGAATGTTTTTTGATGTGGTTAGTTTGGTCATAGGTATCATGGATCTAATGAAATTATTTTGATAAATAATATAAACCCAATGGTGATTTGTTTTAGTGGAAATGATTTTCATTATTATACTAAAATGTGATTGAAGATATTCTCAAATGATAAAAATAATCATGATCAGAAAAAAAATGTAGAGCAATGTCATTTTCCACTACTATAGTTGATTTTGGGATATTGAAAAAATTGGGGACATATATGATACTTTTTTATAAGAATTATGCCAGTTCAACTTATGACTCTAGATCATCGTTTTCTATTATTTATGAAAAATTATGATGAAAATTGGTTATATAACAAAATGTAAAAAGTAAAAAAAAATATGAAAAATCATTGTGGAAATATTAACAAAACTAAGAGTTATAGGGTTATGATTATTGATATTAGTTGAATGGTTTTTCAAATAAATAATTTTTAGCTTCATAATACAGTGTTTGGTGTAATTATTTTTATGGTTTTGATGCCATTTTATCATGATATGATTTATAATATTTCATATAATTTTATGTTCAAATATTTCATGAATTTATTAACATACCATGAAGCTGAAAAATTGTATATTGATGATAGTGAATGCTTCCAGGATCATATTTCTGAAAATAGAAAAAATATTTAAATTAATGATGTAGTAATAGTGAATAAATAAATAAATTTATTTCCTAATAATTTTCAGGGTGTTATTCCAGATCAGGAAACTCCATGTACTATTGAATTAGTATGTTATGTTATTCTAATTTCAAGACCCCACAATTGAATTTCCCATTTGGATGTTTTAGAATTGAGAAAACTATTTTAAGAGATTTAAGACAAAGGTTCATTTATTATAGAAATTCACATTGAGGGGATCCTGTTTTTATTTTAAAAAGAAAGAATATTTAATAAGACTTTGAATTTTTTATAGAGTTCTTAAGACTGTCATGGTTAATAATAAGAATCCTTTGTCTCATATCTGTGATTTTTTATTAGATACTAGGAAAATAGAATTCCTCAATGGTTGGTATATTTTTTTATACCATAAACTATAGTTTATGGAGGAAAACATCAGAAAGATAGTATTTTAAACTAGGTATGGGATATTTGAGTTCTCAGTTATAGCCTTTGGATTTTCTAATAGAACAAATGAATTAATGGAACTTATGATGTGAGTTATCCATGAATTCTTAGATATGTTTGTAGTTGTGTTTATTAATGATATTTTTCTATATTCAAAAACTAAGGAGGATGATTTATGGAACCAAATGATTGTTTAGGAAACCTTGATTGAAAATAAACTATATAGAAAATTTATAATTTTTGAATTATGGTTGTAAGAAATATCTTACCTTGGTCATATTATATCTAATTATAGTAAAACTATTGACACTTCTAAAAAATTTTTTTGAATAAAACAAAACACCAACAATTATCTTAAAGAATTTTTTTTATTCGATTATTAGAATACTAGAAAGGGTTTGTTGAAAACATTTCTTGGTTGTCTAGACCACTAATTACATAAATTTGAAAAGGAGTTAAATTCAACTATACAAAATAATGTGATGATTATTTTCAAGAACTAAAAATAATATTTTTAAATGCTCAGTTTTCTCACTACTATTGAAAATAGATAATTTTTCATTTATATTGATACTTAATTGAAGAGAATTGTCTTTTTCAAGATATATAATGATATAGAAATTGTTTTATTCACCTCAGTTAAGACCCCCTGAGTTAAATTACCTTACAGTTGATCTGGAAGTAGTTGAAATGGTTTTTTCTTCAACAATTAGGAGGCATCATTTATATAGAGTAAGTTTAGAGATATATACTGATCCAAAAATGGTGAGGTATAATTTTAGACAAAAATAGTTTATCATGAGGTAGATTAGAAGTATAAAAAAATTAAAGGATTATTATTTCATGATTAATTACCATCTTGGAAATGCTTAAAAATTAGAAAACTCATTGAGTAAGAAAAATAATGCTATAATAACCATGTTACATTTGGAACATTACCACTTGGTTCATGATTTGATGAATATTTTCATAGAGTTTTTATATGTAGTAATGTCATCTATTTTTTTCAGTTTTCATGCAATCAAATATATCATTAATAATTTTTCAATATTAGAAGGAAGACTATGCTTTGTAGGAAATGGAATAATCCAGTAATAAAGTTATTTTTTCTATGTTTAATGTTGATGAAGAAAGTGTTATATTATTTTTAAAAAGATTATGTGTTTCATGTGATTCTTAGTTGATGAGATAATTTTTTAGCGAATCACATAGTTCTCTATTTCCAGTTTTCTAGGATCCATAAAGATATATTGGGGCCTTCGATAGTATTTTGGATCAATTAACCGAATATTTAAATTTATATAACACTCAAGATAAAATTTATTTAGATTAAATTTATAGAATGTATTTCCAATAAATTGTTACATCCTCTATATATATAGTATCTATTGTATCAGAGATTGATCTATGGTTGACCTCTAATACTTTTATATGACATCAAGAATAATTTGTTACTGAATTAAATTTCAGTATATTTTTTCATCCTCAATATGAAGGATATTCAAAGATAACAATATAGACCATGGAATATATTATTAATTATTCTTCAAATTATTTCTAGGTAATTTGGTATCAACATATTTATATGGTTTAGTTTTATTATACTAATAGTTTTCATTGGATTATATTTATGAAACATTTTGAAAAATTATATGGAAAGTAGTGTCAAATACCAATTGTTTTGGTAAAAAGAGATGAAAAATATAAATATAATTAGAAGATATGAAATCATATATAATGTTGGACATTTTTCCTATGATGTGGCATTGAATTTGAGTTTATCTTAGGTATACAACGTGTTTCATGTTTCAATGTTAGGGAATTATGTTCCATATTCAAATCACATTTTGATCCCTGAAGTAGTTCTATTAGAAGTGAACCATTCTTATAAGGAACAAACATTTTATATTCGTGAATATAGAGATAAATCACTATGTAATAATTTAATTCACCGTGTTATTGTTTTATAGAGAAATAATATTGTTGAAGAGGCAATAAAAGAATCTAAAATAGCTATGAGGGAAAGAAATTCCCATTTTTAACAGTTGAAACAATTACGAGCAAGTAATTTAAAAAAAGAGGTAGAATTTAAATACATAGGTAATTATTGAATAAATAAATTTCATGTTTTTTAATATTAATAAGATAGTTATATTCTATATAAAAAAATTAAGTAATTTTTAAATCCAAAATGAAATTGTTTTAATTAAAATCATTTATAATAAAGATTTATTTATAAATTAAAATTCTAAATTTTAGAATATGAATTAAAAATAAATAATATTTTAAAAATAATAATATTTATATGAATTTAGGGTGAATGTTTTGGATTTTTTTCAGTAAATATTTATTTTTCATTGAGTAGTGAATAATAACGATTTTAATAAAAAAACATTTTCATTCAAATAATTATGTAATTTTAAAGACCAATTATTTTTTGATTATAATGTTTAGTATCATAATAGTTATTTTGTTATATTTTATCTAGTTTATTTAGTTTTTATCAAATTTATATTATAATTTAGTATGTTTTTATATTAAATTTCAAGATGGGATTTTCTAAAATCTGTCCTAATTTATATAATATTTCACTATTATAATTAATTAAAACCCCTTATAAGGAATTATTTAAAGTAAATATAATTATTATAAATATAAAAAATAATGTAAATTGATATAATTTACATTATTATTCATATAGTTCATCTAAACTCATTTTTTTCATGAAGAATACAGTCATTGAAAACCTGTTTTTTTTCAGGTCTGTGAGATTAATATAATACCAAATTCCAAAACATCAATAAATATAATTTTTTAAAATAGATTCAATATTTGGAATAATAATAATTTATATTATATAAAATGGTAATCTAAATTTTTGACAATAATTAATTATTAAATCATACAAAATTAATTTTCATGTTTATGGTAAAAACAAATTCATCGGGTGTTAAACTAAAAAGATAAAAATAGTAATGACCTAAAAATATGCCTAAAATATTGTAGAAAGATATATTTTCAACTTATCATGTCTAATTAATGATAAAATTTCATTTCATATATTTATATAATTTGAAAATTTTGGGTACATATTTTTCATTTCAAAAATTACAAGTGTACTACTAACCTCACATAAAAAACTCCACTCCCTCTCCTCTCCTCTCACACCATTAAAGAAAATTTGAACTTAAAAACCCTTACCATATAAAATATTTAGGTAACAAACCACATCCTCAAATAATATTTTTCATAATTCTATCGTATGATGTCTTTTGGTGCTTAACTATATAGGTTGTCCAAAGAATAAGTATCATACTTAACCAAGAATTATTACTATATTTATTCTTCCAGAACCTTAAAATATTATTAAATTATTATTATATAAAAATAAAAAAATCTCACCTATAATAATATTTTATTTTTTATTTTTTTAGACAAAATAAATCTTCAATTCCATAAAATGATATTTTAAATCATCAATATTGTGTATAGTGGACTACCACCTCAAGAACCGATGCCAATTGTTTTACATCATCGCATCTTAAGGATTTAAAAAAGAAATTATTTAAATTATACATATATATATATAGGAAAATTGTAAAATATTTATACATATGCTATTTTAATGTTACACATACCCCATTAATTTCCATTTCTTGTGGGATACGATAAAATGGCTTGTCTGTACGACAGACTACCGCCTCAGAAAGCAACGTGATTTTTTTCACTAAAACATTACATGGAAGGATATAAAGAAAAATTTCATAAATAAAAGTAATTTAAATGACATCATAATGATATATTGTTATATATATCATTATAAAAATATAATATAAAGTTTTTTCATTACACTAAGAAATGATAAAATCATTCATGTACGTGTGGACTACTTACTCCATGAAGCGATGAGATTCTTTTGTCATCACCCCAACACATGCATGATATATATAAGTACAGTAAAAGAAATAATATCTTAAATATAATATTTTATCATTCTGTAAATATAAATTATTACATACCTTTTTTCCCTATGGTATCTTCAAGAATGTAAATATTTCTGATGCGTACATACAACCTACCATCTACATGATTGAATACTAGTTAATATTTCACATTCAACATAAATGGTTTGTTCTAAAAGTATAATATATTTATATAACTGGAAATTATTTCATGATTACTATAATGGAGATGTTGTAGCAACGACCTCTTTGACCATAGTCATCATACCAAAAACGTTTTGGACATATAAGCTTAATAAAGTCCAAACTACCGAATTGCCTGTAAATGATTATCTTGTTGTGTATAGAATGGTAAGAGATATAATAAAAGTAATAATAAACATTAAAACCATAATTAATTATTTAAATAATTAACATAATTTTATTATTCAGGAATATAAAAAATGTATGTGAGGAGTCAGACTCATGGTAATGTACTTCATCTCAATTTCCTTTCATTGAGGCATATTTTGAGGATATGAACTTATATTATTTTATGAGGTGTATATAAATCCCCTAAAACATTTTATATCATTAATTTATCTACTATGATAATATTTAGTTCTTTTTAAATTTTATTCATTCACGTCTAATATGATTCAAATTATTGCAGAGTGTTGAGGGATTTTTATTTTAAAAAACCATCTTTCAATGTTTTCCATGAAACGTTATTTATATTCCGTGTCCATATTTTGAAACTGATTTTATGAATGAAATTAGAAGAAAATAAGAGCCTTATAATGTAATTTTATTTATTTCATTAATTTTTTCCAAAAAAACTGAATATTCCTATCGATTGTTTATATTTAATTTGAAATGAAAAAAGGAATGTTCTAATATAACGTATAGAAAGAAAAAAAATTGTCTCCACAATATAAACATTATTTGATGTTTAGATTCCATTCGAAGAATTCATGTTTTTTTCAAATAAAAACTCTTTCTCCCTTATTTTGTATTTTGGTCCTAAAAAACATTTTTTAAATGATAATTGTATTTTGTTATAAAAAATTGTGTTTCAAAATAAAATGAAATTTTAATATATTAGAGACAATACATATGAGTTTCACTCGAGCTTTTCATAAATTTTATAATGAAAAAGTGAAAGTTAAAAAATGTTTTATTCATGATATTTAACTTTTGGATTATATTAGATATGCGTGATCCTAATAGATCATATATAATGGGATTTCCATGATAGAATTTCATGAAAGTGGTATTTATTATATGATGTGTTTTCCCAGAAAACATCAGGTGTGCCCGATATATCTTATACAATTGGTGAATCAAGATAGCCCTCCAATGAATTTGATAATATTCATTAACTTAATAGAAAAGGTGTTGGGAGTCATCTGAGCTTTTCCTAAAATAATTTAACAATGATCTTGTTATTTTTTACAGGGGTTTAAAATATGTTAGGAATGTGTTTCTACATGTTACAAAAATGGTTTTAATTTTCTTGTTATAGAGATTAATTATTTTCAATTAAAAAAAGTGTGCTTGTGTTATTTATTTGGAAATTATTTATTACATTCACTCCAATATGTTAGAGATAAAGGTAAAAATTTCAGGGATTTTATTATTTTTACTGGAATAATTGTTTTATCTCTTATTAAAACCCATTACATTGAAACTCTATTTTCACCATACATTTTAAGATGGGTTTTCTATGATATATGGATGAGTTATTGAAGATAAGAAATAATGTTGAATGTTGTGATGATTTTTCTGGAAAATAAATCAACTTTAATCTTAATTGGTTTATATCACTGCTGAAATGGATGGTGATTATATGTTTCCTCTTTGACTTATATTGTTTTTTATGTAAAAATTATGACTAAATTCTAAAAAAATATAATATTGAAATGTTATTAAAATGTAGAGAATAAATTTTTGAAAATAAACTCCAAATTTTGTAATGATTAAGGATGAATACTCATACATATGATCTACAACCAAAATACCTAGTAAAATATATATCCTACATATAATAAAATAAAAATATGATGGTGGAATATACATATTATACCTTCACTTATTTCATCTTGAAAATGAATCACTTGTCACAATATGGTTGGTTCACTACCTCTATGAACAACATACTTTATTTCTGTCCACAACATTCAAGACTGGTTATATAAATAAAAATATGTTATCACTTATTTCACATTAATTAGTGTTTTAATAATTTAAAATTATATAAAACTAATCTTGTTTTTGATGGTCGATAACATGGGATAAATGAAAAAACTATATAACATTAAATGTTTTAATAAGTTATACATACATATATCTAAATAAAGGATTTACAGGTCCATTAAATTTTTTTATAATAATATAAAAAATATTTAATTTCATTTCTAGATTTTTATTCACATTTTATATAAAAATTAATAATTATCCACATGTGATATAACCTTGGAATCCTTAAATGAATGTACTGTGGTAAATTAAATCGAGTCTTTTATCTGATTGAAATGTTTATAAAAAACATAATGTTATTTTATTATATATTTTAAAGGTTATCAATTAATTAAATATTTAGTATATTTTAATTATCAAGGACAGTATGTGAAAGTGCATAACGATTCTAAAACATGTGGTAAGTGATCTCTCGAAACAAGTCTTTTTCTTTGGGTTATGACTTCTCTCAAAAATTCACTTTAAATATCACTTGGATGGTAATTAATTATTTTGAATTTTATATATATTTATATCACATATATACCTATCTTATTGTCACTTCCATTTATTGAGAAATTTATTCCTCATGTTAATTGGTCAAATGGCTTTTCTAAAATCAATATCAATTATGGGGAAATTTCTATCCATTAATCCTTTTATATAAGGCCCATTTAAATTATTCCTTCAAATTCAACATTTCATTAAATAATGGAATATTTTTCGAATAATCATTTGGTTTTTGCTTGGTTTCCAAATTAAATTACATTCTAATCTTTATTTAAATGTATCTAATATATTTATTAAAGAATGATTTTGAATGATCTTTTTTCTACCCAGTTATCAAATATTTCTCAGGAATTGTTTTATTCCAAAAATGTTTTTAATTAATATAAATATTTAACTATATTTCAATATTCAAAATATTTGATTACATTATTTGTTTTCAATCTTTAAGAAATATCTTTTGAATATTATATGATGCTAGATTATACAAAACATTTCATTCCATTGGAAATTATTATGTTTCTTCCTTTCATTTGATTCCAAATTTGGAACACATAATAATGTACATGTTATGTTTCATACAAAAATATTCTGATCCTATGGATAGGGTAATGTAATTTTTATCAAGGTATTTTATGTACTAGATTGGAGAGTATACCTAGTACATTAATGGACTCTATCCACCATATGATGTTCTCTTAGAAGTTAGTCAGGATATATTCCTATCAAAATTTTTAGTTTATTTGAACATTCCTTTTCTTCCATGATCTTCCAATTCCTTGTAATGAAAGTTACCCCACCACATTATTATTCAGGTGAAATTCCCTTTATGATATGACGTTACACCTTATTATTGATATGATGTGCTATATTTCCATGTTTATTCCCTTATTGAGATTTATAGCCCACCCTTTTACTTTATGTATTCCATAGGTAAAACTATGAATGTTTAGGATAGAGATGGTTATTAAGATCCCATTATATAAAATAACATAATGATTTTGTGTTCCAGTCTCTTTTTGACAAATTCTTAACCCGATCCTTCAAATGCAGCAGGCCTCTTGGTCATTGGGTTCCGTTTGCTAGATGATTATATTAAAAATCATGTAATAATATTTTTAAAATTATTGGGTAAATATATTTGGTATTAGAGAAAGGTATAGTTATTTTGGGGATTAGGAATAGAATACATTGGTGGGAACCCTACGGATAAGTCATAATTTAGGAAAATGTAAAATTTCAGTGAATTATTAAAATAGTGCTTTAGAATAAATTATATCCAACCCTATAAGACATTTATGGTATTCCTTCTAACCAATAGCTTGTGTTCCAAAAGAAACATATATATGGATATCTGCCTATATCCTAGACATCCAATACAATTTCCACCATTGAGATAAAATAATATAAGAAGTATATATGAGAAATTCATGAAAAAGGTTATATATTCCCAATTTTTTATCCTTGGGGTTTTTTAGGACCTCCTCATTATGGATAATTATGGGTCAATGTGCCTCGACATTGATTATGAGGAATTTATAAAAAATTCAATAAGAAAGTATCCCATTAGGTGGATTGATTAATTTTTTAGTCAAATATATAGGGCCCAATTTTTTCTAAGGTGAACCTTTAGTTGGGATATATCAAAATAAAGGTGAAGAAGGAATATTTTCCTAGAACTATATTTTGAACTATTTATTAACACTATAAGTTCATAGTTATCTCATTTTGAATCAATAATGCTCCAACATTATTTTTATAATTATTTAATCATGTAATCATTCATTAACATGAATTTTTTTGTAGTATTTATAAATGATATTATTATATACTCCAAAATAAAGTGTGATCATGAGGAGAATTTTAATAATATTATAAATACTTTTGTAAAGTAGAATATATATGAAATGTATAGTAAATGTGTGTTTTTGATAGGGGAGGTATCATTCTTGGGGATTGTTATCACCAGTAATGGCATATATGTGGACCCTTCTAAGATAAAAGAAAATTAGGGAGTGGACATGATAAAAAACTGGAATGTAGATATATAGTTTCTTTAGAAAATAAGGATATTACCAATTATTTGTGATAATATTCTCAGGATTTCAAAACCAAAAAACCATGCCGACATAGTACTGATTATTGTTTTTCTGTACAAATGAATGTGAGAAGATATTCATGGAATTAAAAAATAGGGTTATCACTATATTAGCCCCCATGATACCCTCATGTGGGGAAATTTTATTGTATATAGTAATGATTAAAAATTATTTATGTTATACAGTAATAGAAAATGATAAGGTTATAGAATAAATCTCATTGTAGTCAAAATTCTATGAATTTTACTACCCAAAACTTGATCCAAATTTGGATGGACTGGTCATCTCAAAGATAATTTGGAATAACTATTTTTTATGGGGATAAGTGTGAAATATATAGGGATAATAATATCCTCAAATATATATTCATAGAAAATGAGATTAATAAATATTAATAATGATGGTAATATATTATCATGGACTATGATTTCTTATTACACTACCATCCTAGTAAGAAAAATAATGTTGATGTTGTTTTATGTAGAAAGGATCCCATGACCAAACCAATGATGAGATTTGAGATTAATAATATCTTATTATACTTATAATGGAGAGACATGGGAATCATAAATAGAGTAACATTGTCCTTATTTTTTCAAATAATTTATAAACTATCCCTTTGGGATAAGAAAAATGAATCTCAAAGAGATAATGTGGAAATTCAGAAGAAGGTGGAAGCTATAGAAAAATGAAAATCCTTCGATTTTACAATTGATGAAGATTGAGTTGTAAGATATATTTCATGACTATGTGAACCATCAATTCCTATGATGAAAAATTATTTATTGAATAATGAACATATGTTTCCCTTCTCCGTACACCCAAGGAGTACTAAGAGTAATTGAGGTCATTATGAGAAATATTGATAGGACAATATAAATAATAAGATGATATAATATACCTAAAAGTTATTAGTATATCATAAAAGGAAGGATGAAAGGAAAAGGTATAATAGGATGATGAATCCATTAACAATACATACATGGAAATTAGAAAAATACCCCATATAATTTTTCACTGGTCTTCCAAATACATCATGATGAAACAATGTTTTATGGGATGCGGTGGATCGTTTGATAATGACTTTTAATTTCATTAAAAATTGAGAGGACCCTCCCTTGGTAAACATATAAGGATATAAATCATAGAAGTGGTGAGGTTGTATACATAAACCCTATCAATTAATAACAATTGAGATCCATGATTAACCTCAATGTTATGAAAGAGTATCCAAAATGATCTAAACATATAGTTTAACTTTAGTTCAGATTATCTATTCCAAACTAAGGTCCAAAATGAGGGGAATATCAAAATGCATAAAGACATGATGAGATATTGATCGATAGATTTAAAAGGAGGTTGATAACAATATCTTCATCTCATCTCGTTATCATTAAATAATATCTTCCACTAAATAATCAAAATGGATCCATATGAATCCCTTTATAGAGAGACATGTATAAAACATATCTGTTACATTAAAGATGGTGTAAATAATATTTCAGAACATGAAATGGTTGCGGAAATGAAGTAGTAGTTAAAGAACATTTAGTAAAAAAATCATGGAATATCGAATTAGACATAGGATATACGCTGAAAATGATCATATAGTCATGAAATTTGAAATCATAGAAAATGTGTTCCTCCGTATATCTCCATGGTATAGAGTCATGAGATTTCTGGAGAAAGGGAAATATATTCCTTGATTATATTAACCCCACTGGGATTCTCAATCATATTAGAGTAATGGACTATCAATAGGTATACCCACAAACCCTTTATCAAGTACAAAATGTATTCCAGGTCACACTATGGAGAAAGTATATACTAAATCCCTCAAATAAACTGAATTTTGAGGTGGTATATCTTGAAAATAACATTTATTATGAGGATAAAAAATGCGAGGTCTCCAACAATATCACCATTAAATATGATCCAAAAATTCATTTTCAAAATCAATTTGACATTAAATTTCATAGCTAAGTTATATTACCACACTAAAAATTTAAATACTTATAATTTTCAATGGGAAGGATATATATGTTTTAATGAAATAACAACATAATAAAACTTCCATGTGTGGTGTATTCCCAACTGCACTATCCTGGAAGATGGAGATATTATACATAAGGGAATGATGTATGTTTCCAATTTTCATTTTTGTTGGAACATTCAATGGATGTAACCTATCATCTATTTTTATGTGAGAGTTATTGGAAACAGGATTCCTTGGCTTCAATGAAACAATCGACCTTGGAATCTATGACTTCGGTGGTCTGAATTTTCTCAACACTTGTTACAATTGAGTGGGACGTAACATCAAAGTGTGTAATATGAGTGATGTTTATGGATATTTGATTTTTTTTGATACGGTATGATTAGAACGAGGCATGACATGAGGTTGGTACAAGCTCATGTATGGCTATGCATGTTTTTTCTAGATCCCTTTTTGTTACATCGCTTCTATCATAAACTGATTAGAGGATACCCCTAGCTATAAATGATTTATCGAGCAGCACCCTCCCACATAAATACATGATATAATATCAAGGGGATTTAGTTTTCTGGGTCCCTCCCAAAAGTGGTCTAAAGATTGATATTTATGGTTTTTGTAGCCTTGGACTCATGCGGGGGAAGGTATGGTCCATGAATCCAAAGTTTTGTTGGTTATGGCCTTAAGGTTCTCCCCATTAAAATATTCATTTTATTCTCAAAGGTCTTGATGTATACTAATCTAATAATATCATATTGGAATTCATTAAAACAGGTTCTTCCACTATTCATAAATCTCTTCATGGTTAGATATCCATCTCGTGGGACATTAGTTACATTATTAGGAGATGACAGAGCCTCATCTTTAACTGGGTGACCTTGCTTCACACTTGAAAATATGGAAACAAGGTGCCATATTTTCTCGCTTAAAGTGCCACCCATGATTATTAATTTATTTTTTGACGAATATCTAATCCATTCCCCTAGGTGTGTTGATACTTCTAGAGAGGATTCTATTGGGAGAAATTATTTTAAACCCCATGAATGTCTTTTCTACCCTCATTATGAATAATAAATATTATTTAATTTGGATTGATGGAATAATGTCATGTCCTATAAATTTATTAATTAAATTTTTCTTTGAAATAAATAATCGTGTCATAATAAGTTATATAATATTTTATAATTCACACTCAGCCCATGAAAAAATCAACTAATTTTATATATTAATGTAAACATTACATTGAGGGAATAAATATGACTATAATAATATAATGTATTAAATTGTGAAAAAATAAAAAATAAGATAACAATAATATGAAAATATGGAAATTCTCGATCCCCCATAATAATTATACTCATGAACAATGATGATGAAATGAAATATAAATACTAAAAATGAAAAAATATTTTTATCTTTTAGGTATAATATAATTTAACGAATAATTTATAAAATATATTGTATTTACATAATATAGATAAACTATATGACCGTTAAAAATATAAATCAGGAAATAGTAACCGGACCATTTGATTATAAATTTAAACATTAAGAATAGTAACCTGACTATTAAAACAATATCATAACCTATAGATGTGTAAAATAATTTGTAAGTAGCTAAAAAATGAAAATATTGTATATTTATACTATTGTATAAGTAAATATATGTTTTAAATAAGATATATTATGTCATTATATTTTATAAACATGATTTTTTAAATTGATCATTTAAAATAAATTTTATTTTCATTAAATGATTTTATAAATAAATATTTTGTTTTTTTATATTGATGGTAAAATATTATAAGACCAAAGGTAATTATTCATAGGGTTTGAAAATTAATCATAATATTCAAACAGATATTTCTAAAATAAAGGAATATTTAATTTAACTTGTAAATTAAAAATATTTTTTATTTACAAAATGAATTTATTTTTACCATTCTTCAAATCTAGAAATTGTTGGGGTGAATTTTTTTGTATTTTTATAAAATAGTGGAATTTTTTGGGATTAGTGAAATATGAAAAATATGATATTTTACATTATAATAAAAAATAAAAAATTATTGAGTCATCGATGATGTAAGAACCCATTAGATTGAAATAAAATCAACCATTTACTTTATATCTTACTAAGAATTATTACAATAGGTATTCGTGAGATAAAATAAAAAAATGAATGTAATATTCAAAAACACCCATTTGCCACCCTTATATATACCCCCACTCACCACCCCTTCTTCTCACATCTTATAAGAATTGTATATTTTCAAATAAATACCCAATTACCTTCCCAATGATTTTCTCACTACCTATATCTTCTAGTATAATCAAAAATACATTCTAAGGATTGCTAATTGGTATCCTAAAAGGTGATAACCAAAGGGAGAGGTAAACTCTTAACTAAAAATCTTTTTATTTTGTTTTTATTATAAAACCCCTATATGATCTATTACCACCTAAAAATTTTATTATAGTTTCTTAGAAATACTTACTTTTTATTATTATTGTGTAATATGTATCTTATGCCCTCAATCCTTTTGTTTCAAAAACAAATATGTTGTCCCCAATATGGTTGGTTCATCACCGTAATGAAAGGAATAATTTGTTTTTCTCCACCACCCTAAAGGTTGGTTAAAGAAATAATATTATTGGTAAATTTGATTATAATGGGTTTATTAAAAGTTATTTCACGATATTTATAGTTTTAATAGTAATTTAATTAAATAATAAGAATCTAATTCATTGAATTTGGTAAAACAACCTAAATGATCTAACTACATGATATTAACATTTTCGAAAATAGAGTTATCCATATGTTAGATCAAAAGAGTGTATTTGGATCCATTTAAATTTATCTTTGGAAATAAATACAATTTAATTTTTGATCTAGAGTTGTATTCACAATTTACCAGAATTCCAATAATTATCCACAAGTGATCCATCTATGTAATCCTAATAAAACCACCCCCAGAACTAAGAAATTGAACATCATGTATAATTAAAATGGTTATAAATTAACTTAATATAATTTTATTTAACAAAATGTATTTTTAAATGTTTCATAATTAAGTAATTATTGATTCTATTTTTATTATCTAGGATATTCAGTGAGTATTCATAATTATTTTAGAACTTAATGTAAGGGATCCCTCCAAACCACCCTTTCAATTTGGGTTATGAACTCGCTCTATATAGATCTCTTTTTATAACAATTTGATGTTAAAAATGATTATAAATATCGTATATATTTCTCTTACATATATACATATATTATTATCTCTTTCGTTGATGGGGGTAATGAATTTCATAAGTTAATTTTTTAAATAAATTCTTTCTAATCAATACTTGTTAGTATGAACATCTCTTTCCATTAATCCTTTAATGAAAAATCCATTTAAAGTATTTATTACCACTAAATATTTCTCAAATATGAATAACTTATGTATAAACATTCTGGATTACTTGTTGATTAAAATATAACTACATATTAATTATTTCTTAAAAAAACTCTAACCAATTCCATAAAACACCATTTTAATTGTAAATTTATATAACCAATTATATACCATTTATCATGAAAGTTTATATTAAATTGAACTTTATAATATGTTACCTATTCCTATAAAATCTTATATTAACACCCAAAAAAAAATTACTCCTTATCATAGGAATCTTTAAGAAATATCATTTGATCATGTTATTAGACTACATTATGAATTACATTTCTTTCCATTTAAAATTATTATACTTATGCATTATGATTTATTTCAATTTTTGCACACATCATCATGTACATGTTTTTTATGGGTTCACCTAGATAGTTCTCTAATACATAGAGTAATGTTTTTTCTCATGAGATAGTATATATGATTTTAAATAGTAAACCTATTCCATGATGGGTTTTTTACACCTTGTTATGTGTTCTTTATAGTAATCCTTGGGGTATACTTATGTTAGGTTTTATGTTTTATTCACATTTTTATGTTTCCATGATCTTACGATTCAATGTTCTTTAAGTTTTTCCTTTATAATATTATTCATTATCCTTTTCATTTATGATAACTTGTTATTCTTTTTGAATCATATGATTTTCTATAGTAGCATGTTTATTCCCTTACTAAACTTCATAGCTCACTCCATTAATTTATTTATTCCCTAGGTTATTATATGTATTTTTTAGAGCCCAATCGTAATTTGGAGAAAATTATGGTTAATAAAATTATTATTTTTTGTTTTATTTTCTTTTTTATGTATTACCTCTCTATGTTTATGTTATGTTTAATGGATTTTATTGTTAAAAATAATGTTATAAAATTTGTAAAATGAGTGGGTTTATATATAATGAATGGATTATTTTATGGTTAGTTTATTTATATTTCTCTAATGTGTTCCATAACGATTAATGTTTGTGAGGTCAAGGGGTACACATGACTTTATCCTAGGCCTGAAAGTGGGTACATATGAGTTTATCCCAAGACAAAAAGTGGATACATAGAAGGTTACCCTAAGATCAAAGTGAGTAAATAAGTGGTTATCCTAAGCCTAAACATTTTATGAACATCTTGGTTGGTATTCCTGAAATAGTATTTTTACGATAATTACTATGCAACTATTTTTTTCCACTATCTATGATATGCGTTTACACATATAATTTGATCGCATGTCTCATTATCTTTGAATATTATATGATTCATGTATTTTTATCTACTAAACCCTTAGGTTGTGATTTTTTATAAAAACTCTATGTGTATCAATATCAAATGTCAATATCATATTATCATACCCTTATACTTGTGATATTCTTACTTGATATAATTGATTGATATATACATCATTTAAACATATTATATATTTGAGATGACACATTCTTATGTTCTACAATGCAATAAATAAATGTTTTCTGTACAATACGTATTAGAATAGTTCTATGTGAGAAGAATATTGTGGGATATTTTATTTTTCTATCACAGAATAAGATAATAATGTTTGTTTTCCTCAAATACAATAATACTTTTTAGTTATTGGGCATGAATTGTTATGATATGTATTGAATATTCATATCATATGATTTAATATTTATATATTTTGTGTTTTAGTCACCTTTGTTGGAATGAAAAAATAGATTAGATAGTTTTTGAGATTTGTATTAGAGGGATTTGATTAAAATCCAGTGGGTAAGTATATTTGTAGGATAATATCATGATGTTTTGATAAATTATAGATTGTATCATTTTCCTAAAAAATAAAACATTCTATAGATTAAATATTTTGGATGTAGTTGTGGAAAATATGAACCTATTTTTTGAAAATATGAAAGGGGTTGACAAGGTATTAACATGATCATAACCATTATATGATAAGTGGTACTTTTACTACACATGTTGCCTAAAAACCCCATGGGATATTCTTAGGTTAATTTATATTTTATTTGAGAACCATTGTGAATGAATTGAATAGATAATTAGCACGGATAACCTAGGTTAAACCTATTGTGTCATATGTTAAAAAGTGAGGAATACTTTATAATATAATAAGAATGATTTTTATATTCATATGACTTCTCACTCTGGTTAACAGTGTTGTCTGCTCATGCTGACCATTTGGGTCTGTATAAGGGATTGAAGTGATAATTGTGGCATTGAGGAGGTGAAATTTTGTCTAAAATATAGAATTATCTTATTTGAATATACTTATATGAATTCATTTATATCATGAAAAAGTTTATAAGAATTTTAATTCATATCTACAATGGTCATATGTTGAATTAGTATTGAAAAATCATAATAGTATTTTGATCACATTTTATGAATATGATTTATCACTGATTTAAGTTTTTTGGAATGTTCTTCATAAAAATATTATATTTATCCATCTGGTGGAACTTTATTTTATTTTGAGAATATATTTGACCACTCTATATAAATACTATATCAATTTATAGGGAATCAAAGTCCTATTTCTTATTCTGAAGGAATCTATAATTATTTTTAATCTGATGATGAATACAAGTATCCAATGTGGATTAATAAAATTTTATACGTATTTATTATTATTAATAAGGTTTATTTATCCTATATAGATAGAGAGAAAACAAAACATTGTGGACAAGCCTACTTATGGGTGTTTTTTGATGTCTTTTAAGAATACTTTCCTAGTCTTTCCCAAAATCATGAAGATGATTTTTTCAATAGGAATGATACATGTGGCTACACATATTTCAAGGACACCATATATAAAGAGAATTATTAAGTTGAATGAATTGAATAATAATCTACAAGAGAATATTTATATTGGATTCATTCATCATAGTGATTCACTATGGAGTAGACTTATTCTTTCAGTTAAGAAGAATGACGTGTGAACGTTACATTGTAGTGAATATCAATAAATTAAAAGATCATAATCAAGAATAAGTATCCTATAACTCATATTGATTTTTTATTGACCAACTATGAGGACCTCAATAATTTTCCAATATTATTAATAAATTTTTATAGAATTTATTTAAGGTAAAAATTGATGAAATTAAAAATACAACCATCCATATTATTTATATACCTATTAATTAATAGTTATTCCAACTATAATTACAAATTCCCCCACTATAATTATGGATTTAATGAAAAGAATCTTCGAATATAAACTTAATGAATGTGTGGTATTCTTTATAGGTGATGCTATTATATTTTAATAGATAAAGTAATAAGATGATGGTCATTTGAGGATTTTGTTAAAGAAACTAAAGAATTATAAACTATATCCCATATTTTGAAATTATGAATTCTAGTTATAAAGAGTTTTATTATTTTGTTATATAATTTCATGTGTAGGTAATTATCTAGATCCCTCAAATGTGTATGTAATTTATAAATGGACCATATAAACCTCTCTGAGTGAGATATAAATTTTTATTAGAATTGATGGATCTAATTTATGAATTTTGAAGAATTTCTCATGACTTTAAAATATACTCACCATTTACCAAGGAAAAGATTCGAGTATCATTGAAAAAGTAAATGTGAGCAAAACTTCAAGGAGAAAATGGAGGTAGTTCAGTGCACGTGTACTCACACTACCCTCTAGTGGAGATGGTTTGTTATCTATAATAATGAAAAAAAGAATGTATTGGTATATATTCTAATACAGAATGAAACTGTGATAACATATTTCTATAGAATACTGAAAATTCAGGACTAATATTATTCGATTCCTAACATGGGGTCAGTGGTGGAATTTTTGGAATTAAATATATGGATGCATTATCTTTATGGTGAAATTTGTGATATATCCAATAATAATAAATATTTAAAGAATATATTCACCCAAAAATACTTTTATAAGTATTATTGAATATATTTGTTTTTAATTAATGATTATACATTTTTAATACATTCCCACCCTAGGAAATCAAAAAATGTTGATGATGATATGATTTTAAATGATCATGAAATATTTTCTGTGAAATGTATAAAACAGAAAAATATTGTATTTAAAATGGGTGTATATTGAAATCTAGATAAAAGTGGTGAAATATTATCTTTTTCAAATTAGTTTTTAATAGTCTATCAATGTGAATATTTAATATAAATAGAATGAATATATAGAGATATACAAAAAGGGGAGAAATGTTAATAAATTTTACATTGATTATGAACAAATTATTAGGTTTATGGACCATGTATGCGGCCTTCAAATGTAATAATTAATGAAGGTGATATTGGATGATGCTCACAGGTAATCACACTGTATTAATCTATAATTTATGAATATCTATAATGCTTTTAATGATAATTTTGGGTGGGATGAATAGAAATGGGATATTGTGGAGTATGTATCCTATTGATTTAAATTCCAATAAGTTATGGTTCACCGATAGAAGACTAATAAGGAGTTAAAACCATTACCCATAATATTTTTAAAATTTCAAAAATGACACCATCTGGTTCATCATAGGACTCCTCAAGACTTATAAAGGAAATAATTCTACTTAGTTTGTAATAAATCACCTTAGGAAGTCGTCATAGTTCATTAATATCACTGAATATTTTTCTCTTAGTCATTTAATATGGGTATACCTTAAGGTTGTACAAAGGTTACCTTGATTCTTTATTCTAATTTATCTATTCCAGATTAGAGGTTTACCATGATGTGTTCGAGTAGTATTTAGTATGATCAAGATATAAAGGTTCATTTGAATACTACCTATCATCCTCATATAGATATTCAATCTGAGATGAAAATTCAAAACTAATAAGAGATGCTGAGGTCCTTTTCCATAGATTTGATAGGTGTTTGGGACCAATAACTTCAATTTATGGAATTATCTTACAATAATATCTTTCACTCATATATTCAGATGGACCTTTATAAACCCATGTGTGTAAGGATTTTTTGAACTATAACATGTTGGGATAATGTTTGATATGTAAACCTATTGGTAACTGAGATAGATAAGGAAACATCATAGAGGACTTATAACTTTCAAAAAGATATATGGGTATCCCATAGTCCACATAAAAATCATATTGAAAATTTTCGATGAGATACACAGTTTAATGATGGAGATAAACTATTCTTAAAAATATTTCCTTGGAATAATATTATGATATTTTTAAAGGGAAACTCGTTACCAAGTTATAATGTTCCCTTTGAAATTCATAATGAAATTGATAATATATATTATCACTTAAGGCTTCCCCCAAATCTCTCTCAAGTAAATGAAGTGTTTTATATATCTATCTCGAAGAACTACATACATGATCTTTCATATATAGTAAACTCAACTATCATACAACTAGATCATGATAATTATTTTAATTACACATAGATATAGTTCTTGGATCATTAAAAAAAATTATAGAAAAAGGATACTATCCTTGTTAAATTTCATTGGAGGAATCTGAAATTTAAAGATGAAACATGAAAACCCAAAATTGTAGTAAAGCATAGGTGACCAAGTTTTTGCATTTGGGTGATTGATTTTTAGGGGAAAATTCATATTGACAAGGGTAGAAAGAAACACCCGGAGATTTTAATATATATATATATATATATATATTAATAAATTTAATTTAATAAGTTTATTTTCATTCCAACACTAGTTTAAAAAAACCAAGATGTATAATTGAAACACCATTATATAATGTGATATCAATAAATTATCAATGGGATTGTATGATTTAAAAAATAAAAACTAAATTGTTATAATGTATTTTTTAGAAGTTTATAAAATCAATTAATTTTATACAAAATAATGTAAAGGCTTTTTATGTTTAAAAGTGATGCTTTTATGAAAAACATATTTCCTGACAGCAGTATAACTTAATTTTAATAAATTAAATTTCTATTTTTTTTAGGAATAATTTTACTCAAATTTTTAAATTACATATTCAATACATAAAATTAACATTTATTGAATTATGGGGATTATGAAAAGAATTGTAATTAAGTCATTTTATACCACAAGAATCATTTTATTAAAAATGTTTTTTTATAAATTATGAAAATATTATATTTTATTTCATTAAATTTTATATACTATATTTGAAAATATATATATTGTGTTTTAAAATATTATTTGCAATAAATTTTGGGGAAGTTTTTTTGGGATTTTTCAGAAAATAATTAATTTAGTGGGAATAATGAAAAATACCAGTTTTTCATATATTGACCATTTTATGACCTTATTATGAAAGAAGAATTATTTAATAAATTTTAAATAAATTTTATAATTGTAATATATTTTATGTTAGAATAATAATAGTTCTAAAAAATATTTTTAATTTAGGAAAAAAGGATGACTTTTATAACAATAAGTCATATTCTATTCAAATTAAAAACAATTTTTGGGTCTTTATATTTAATGTTTTGTTTGGAAGCTTCCATTCGTACATGGATTGATAAAAAATGAAAAAATATTCATCCTTTTTTATTAAATGAAAAAAAATCATTGAAGGAATGTTTTTACTTTATTTCAATTAAAAATTAATTTTATAATTAAATCTAATATTTTCCTAAAAACATTTATTATTGTTTTATGTTCTTATATTAAATTTTTTTCTTCAACCAATTTATATTTATTTTGATAGAATTTATTTAAAATTTGGAACAAAATTTCAATATTTTAGAATTACCCTTATTTATTGGTCGTATAATTATGTTATCGTGGTAAAAATATATGTTGTCATGGTTAATACTAAAATGGGTTTTAAGTTGATTAATTTGGAGATAAGGATTAAATTTACTCTTAAACTTTTGTAAATGTGATTGCATGAGATGTAAGATAATGGAGGTTTCTCCATGAAGTTGTAACCATTTTACCCTACTCATTGAATGTTTATTTGTTAGTATATTTTTTTGATAAATTTGTTATATATATCCAAACATAATTACTATTGTATCATCTATAAAATGAGATTTTATTATGTTAATTATATGAACATTTTATACTAATTATATATCTAATAATAATTTAATGTATTTCATGTGTGTACATATGGATTACAACCACTCAGTAGCAATGTGATTAATTTCACACTACCACTTAACATTGATGGTTATAAGGGATGATTTACTAAATAAATTTGATATTTAGTATATTATTATATTTATATAAAGTTGAATTTTAATTATTTTTTCATTCTACCCATTGAAAAGTGGAAATATCAATCATGTGTACATATAGACTTCTGTCTCTGTGAAGTGATGTAATTCATTTTTCATTAACATAATATATAAATGGTTATAAATAGTTATATGATGAATTTTTATTATTTATATCATTATTAAAATTATTTATATTATTAAACCACGATATAAATGGCAGTATCATAATTTTTTTAACCAAAACATACATGAAAAATGATGCAGTTAACACCTAAAATGATGATGATGACTAAAGATTTTTAATGAATGGGTGACGATATTTCATTTATAAACCTTGTATTTTATTATAAGTATTAATATGGCTCTATTTCAGATTCATAATTATGTCTAGTTTATTATATAAATTTTAAAAATCACATATAAATCATGTCTATTTTATGGTTTGGGTTTCTCATTTCATGTTTTTCTCTATGAGACATATGGAATATTCACTAGTTTTTTCATTCATGTGGTTTATATACTGACCCTTTAAATGTTATATCATGGATAACATTTTTTTTGATTTTATGTAATATTTTATTTTTTTTTATCTTTTTCATGGGGGTTATGATTTCAAATGTTGAAAAGTAGTAATGGTTTCATTTTACAATATTAATTTTTACCATGACTTTTTTACTTAAATTTTACTATTATGAAATTGTATGATATGTCTCTCACAAATATTTTGAATCTTCTAATATTAAGGATTTTTTGGAAATATATTTGTTTTTATTTAATTTTCATCTTTCAAGGTACTTAATAACCCAAAATAATTTTCTAAGGGATATTGATAAAATTTCTCTCTTCATTAAAGAATAATTTATTCTTCGTCCAAATTTTATTTTAAATGAATTAAATAATGTTTTTTCTATTATCAAATGATTTATAAAAAAATTTACTCAATTTTGACTATCTATTAAATTGTTGAAAATTAATATTATTTTCAATTTCTGAATGATTATAATTTCACCAATGGCTTGAATAAAATACTTCGTTAATGTAAACAACACAAATACATTATTTGGTAGTCCGGAATAATGCTTTATTTAAGGAAAAGAGAAAACATTATGTTGATAATCATGAATTTTTTATCCATTTTATGAAAACTTATTATATTAAATTTGTGATTTAAAAATAAAAAAGGGTATTTTCTTTCATATAATGTTATAGGGATAATCTAATGTAATTTTTTTCAATGTAAAAATTCATTGACTTTACTTATGATTCACCAAGGATATGATCCACCAATATAATCTCTATTTATTCCCTATATGGTTTTTGATTATAAAGACTATATATTGATGAAATACATTTTCATTTCCTTGTGCTAGGATATGATGGAATGATAAATGAATTAATGATATTTAGGAATATATATATATATATAAATGGATTATGTGGTAGGTGTGTATATTATAATCATCTAACACATTTAGAAATGAGTAATATTTATAAGCTAAAAGGGTACATGAGAGGTTATCCTAAGCCTGAAATACAGTACATGGGAGGTTAAACCAAACCAAAAAGAGGGGAAATGGGTTTTTATCCCATGATTAATGTAGCTAAAATTCTGAATAGCCCAATAATATCTTGTGATGAATGTATGGTGGGTATTCATGAATAATACTTCTATGAATATGATTATAAAACACTTTTTTATAACACTCTCTATAATATTTACTTATACTTCTGATTTGATATCATATATCCTGATCTTTGATTCTATATTGACTCATGTCATATTATTCATCAAATAATTTTTTCATTATTATTATCATTGAATTATGGGTTATGAATTTCAAATTTTATGTTAATTTTATCATGACCCTATGCTCATAAAGTTCTTAATTATATTATTTTGTTGATATCTCAGATTTTATCCTAATTGAAATATTATCTATCACTTTATTATGAATACTTTCTTCATATAATGAACAAAGGATTCATGGAAGGTATATCTAAGAATTTTACTATATGAGGAAAATATTTTGTAGAGATATTGATGATCTTTAATGAAGAAATAAGATTATGTATATATCCTTCAATAAAACTAAACTTTTATGGTTCTAGGGAATTTATTTTCATGATTTGTATTGAAAATTATTATAAAATAATGTAATAATTATATATTTTTTGTTTAGGTTTCCACATTGTTGATCCAAATGTATTTTTAGAATTATGATCATTGATAAAAGGATATATTTTAGGGAACATTGAAACATTTTTGTAAAAAAATTACCTTTAAATTGATGGATTTTATTTTTTAGGCCAGGTTATGTTAAAAACACTAAAGGGGTGCGTGCTACATTGTCTGAATGACTAAAAAAATACATAATTTTTGATATTTTTTCATTGTAAAATGAAACTATTTTCTCTATATTTCCCATAGAAATGAATGAGGATATATTAAAGCACCCACATGAAATATCAATTTTACTTGGTTCACCCTCACTAAGATGCATCAATGCAGTATAAAAAATAAACAGTCTAATGTATCAGATAAAATATAGAATAGTAATACTAAATTGTACAAAGAGAACTCATTATCCCTCCTAGATTATGATTATTCATAATTTGATAGCTCCTTGGTCTCTCTCGGATGATGTCCACATATTTCTCATATAGTATAATATTATGACAATAATATCTGAGTTTTTTTAGACTTAAAAGGGTTTATATTTAATGTATTTTAGTTCAAACAGTTATAATAACAATTCATTTATAATAATGAGTTTATATTGTATTAATATGCCAATATCAAATTCCCTAACTATAATAATTGAATTCTTCCCTCCATTCAACTGGCCATGTAGCCAATTGAAAAACTCCATAATAATGTAAATGTGGTCATATAACCCCATAGCGTGATAAATGATTTTCCTCTCCACTAAATCCATTGGTTCCCGTAAATCTATTACCTATCTTGATTCATGAAAATCCATTATCTCGCAACTCATTTGAGCTCATCATTTATGAACAACTACAAAAACAACTTCATTTCTAGTATATCGTAATTCATATGATTTTAAATATGCCATCACATGATATTAATAACATTATTTCACTCACAAATCATACATCAGTCATCTGACTTATCCAAATAAAATTGTGTAAATACCATTATGTAACTCACCTGACTTGTCTTCCTGATCCATCAGAACATATGAAATCACATGATTCCAATCAACCATAAGACATGTACTTTTTAGAATGAGTTTCTTTGATTTTTAGATTGACATATTAAATCATGTGATTTATTCTATCTCATGATATCATAGGATATCTTATGGTTTATTTATTTTTATAACACAAGAAGACTCTCATGATAATGTAACTATTTTTGACTTATGATGTAAACCATTTTAAAGGAAATTTCTCTACAAAACTCAAAAAAAAATCACATCCTTTATCAAGGAACATTTTTTAATAACCTAAAAATTTATCATCTGAAAATAACCTCCCATAAAAAACTACAATGAATGATCTTTTTAAATAGTAACCCTCTTTTCACTTACTAAAAAGTAAAAAAAATTAAGAAACTCTTTGTTGAAAAATCATAATAATTTTTTGCTATGTTGCTTTCGTAAACATGAATAGTTACAATTGATATCCTAAAATTGTATAAAGATTCCAAAAGATTCAAACATGACATGAGATACATGAGTAGAATAAAAATTTAATCTATGAATCAATTGGTTATCGATACCACCAATGGAAACTATATAAAAAATTTATTATAAATCATTCTCAAACCTCAAGATCTATTCTTGAACTGAAAAGGTCAACATCTAACATTGTGAATCCAAATAAAATCTTGTAATGATATATATTATATAACTAGACAACTTGAAAATAATTACATTTAAATCTCCCCTTGCTTCTATAATTCCCCTATCAGCTTCTCCCCTATCATAATCATAAATTATCCCCCTTTTTAGTGACACCAAAGGTCACGCTGTTACACAATGAAACATGGTAAAGTACATATATCAGAACATAGTGGAAAAAACAATCCCTTGAGGATAGGTATTCCCTTTTCCATTGTATTAAAATGTTGTGATTCTACTGAACACCTAGTGCCTTCGATGTAATTTTAACACTTCATTGGTTAATGCCCTCATCCAGAGGATTCCATCATATAGTTTTATAGGAACTTATGCCACCATCAAATTCTCATGATATTACTTCTACATGATAAATTGATACATTATTTCAATTTAGTTCATCTATAAGGCATATACATGTCTTTTTATATAGATTTGAAATACATCAATTGTCAAAATAAATTTTGATTGGGGAATTTACTTCACCTCCCATGTCATTAAGTTATTGCTTTATCCAATGTAACCGCGTAAAATATTGAGTAGAATCAATATATCCAATATATAAGATACTCAGAGTGAATAAATAATTTTTCTTTCTTAGCTAGGAAATTAATATTCTACCAGTAACACCCTAGAATTTCATAGTATGTGATTTGTTTAAAGAGCTTGCGCTACACACAACGCCAAGTTCGATCGCACCATGACTTGCCAAAATAGCCATTCAAAAAGTGGTTATGAATATCATTTACTAAATTTTGAATTTTATATACTTCATATAATTTTAGAATCTATATTATGTGTTTATTAGACATAATATAAGAACAAATTCTTTTTTTCATATAAAATAAGTATTTTTCAATAAATTCAATTTAGCCACCTTTTAATAGAGGACCCATTTTAAAAATTATATTTGACACTTTCAGATATGTATTTAATGAAATTAAATTTTTCAATATAAGAGAGACATTAAAATTTTGTTATGATAAATTTTTGGTACTTTTCTGATAACTATTATATTTTGTTGAATAGTGAAAAATACCAAATTTTAATTGAAAACCCCCTTTTAATCGAAATAATTTATAGTGTGAAATAATGTATTTTAATGGTTTGTAAGTATAATTAGATAAATTTTTTATTATTTAATACAATTTATGTCATTTTAATTAATTTCACATTTAAATGTGACATAAACACATGTCAATCTATTGATAGTTTTTACTTTTTAAATACCAGTTTTTCTGGTTTTAACAACAGGAATTAATTTTATATTAATTAATTGAACTTATATATTTTTAATTTGGTAAAATATAATTATTTTTTGAATTCAGAATATCAAAATTATCTTTGGGTAAATTTTTGGTATGTTTCTAAAAACATTCATTTTTAATGAATAGTAAAAAACAATGCATTATTGTTCAAAAATGACTTTTTATTTAAATAATTATTTATTTTATTTAAATTTATTTTAAGTCAAAATTGATATATAATACCTATATAATTTTTATGTAATTCGTTGGAGTTATTTTATAATAAAATAAGAGGTATAAAATTTTATTGAACTTTTTAATGTATTTTACCAACTTTCTAGGCACAATTGCAAAATTACATAAAACATAATTTTACCATCTCTGTGAATTTAACTTCAAAAATATGAGATACCCGGTTCACAACATTAAGTAAAATTTTGTATAATATGACGAATTTTTTTGGTGAACAGTAACTTTTGACTTTTATTTACCACGGTTAAAAGTAAATAGGGTAATGAAAGGTAAATATTATATTATAATTACTTGAACACATGTCATAATTCTATTGTTTAAGTGTATTTAGAAAAAAACATAAGAAATAAAATATTATCTTTTAGTTCCACCTGGATTACATTAGGACATTTATTATTAATTTATTTCAAGAAGATTTTAAAAGTGTTAAATTCAATGTTTAATAACTAAACCATTATTAATATAGGATTATACAAAATATATATTTGGCTATAAATATTCATTAGAAAGATATATATATTTCCTACAAAATGGTATTTTTTATAATTTTTAGAGATTAATAATTAAATTTATTTATGAAACAATGATGATTCATTAATTACTTCATCAATGAATGGTTAAAATAATTGATATTATAAATATAAAAATAAATGTTAATTAAGGATTTTTATGCCATCCACGATTTTCTAGGTTGATATGACATTTTAGTGTAGATTTAAAAAAAATTAAGTGATAAGTTGTTATGACTTTAACAAAAACAAAATACCAAATAGTGTCGAAATTGACATAAATGAGTTTTTAAAACAAATTTTATATTATTAATTGATATAATATTTCTAAAAATATATGGTTCGTACAAAGTACTTATATAAGGTTATATATATCAATAATGAACCATTTGGGGTTCTCTTGGATTTTTATAGTATGTTTGATAACCATTTATTATAATAGTAGCAGAGGACATGGTAAAAGATAAACTATTTAACTAAGAATTAAATCAAATTGATAGGATACATATGGTGACCTAAACTTGTCTAAAACCGATTTTTTTGATCGGAATTAGTCTCATACCCACCTTATCTACGACATTGATCAATTTTGAGCCATTAGAAACAAAAAATAATTTTATAACAAAATAATATTTCAAACTTTTCCTAATGTGACTGTCACCTCTCTTATAAAATGGTACTTCCTCTTCTCTCAAAATCACACCTCCAAATCCATATGGATCGGCTATGATCTTCCCAAATCACCTACCAACATCCTTTAAATCACCATATAGGCCTTCCATTGAGAATAAATCCAACCTAAGGATTAATTTTTTTCAAATCAAAAGGAAACACCCAAAGAAAGGGTAATTATTTTATAACCTCTTTCATAGTTCATTTCTTCTTCCACTCTCTCTTTCTTTGTTATTTCCTTACCAAAATAATAAATCCAAAACCTTATACATACTATGATGATATTATAAATATGGTAAAACAGAATCATTATTATATCCATCATATGAACGATAATGTCACCATGCATGCGTATGTACGGTTTACCACCTCCACGCAACATCATGAACATATAGCCCAGTTACTTCATGTCAGAATATAATTAGACCCCTTTGTTTCCAAGTAGAAGACATATTAGGGACATTAATGAGGTGGTGATTAGGATTACGGGTCACATCCTCAACTGGAAGAGCCAATTATTACCCATTTGGAGGGCGTATTGCACTTGTTAACAGTGTCCTGACTACTATTCAAGTGCATGTGATGGCTTCCACTACAGTGCCAAAGGGGGTGATCAAAGAAATTTTCTGGATCCTGGCTAATATTTTATGGGATGCACTGACAGAAGAGAAGTGGCACTGGTTCTCATGGGGAAGAATGGATCGTCCCATTCAGGCAGGGGGTATTAATGTTAGAATACTGAGGGACACACTTCATGGCATGCATGCCAATCTCACTTTGGAGGTCGTGGAGGACCTGTCCCTCTGGGGGAAGATTATGTCCTATAGATACGATAGTAACATGGAAGCCGATAGCATACATGGATCCACTCTCTGGAAAATTGGTATGCTCTCTCATCCTGAGCCTCCAACAGCACTCCCAATTGGTTGTGAGAGAAGGTAGTATACTTTTCTAAAAATAAAACTGGATGGGATCAGTGCTTGGAATCCTAGGGTGTCTGGCCCCAATTATTACCATTATGGAGGAGAGTGCTCATCCGTTTTTCATCAAGGTGGTTCTTGACAAGGAACAACATGATGTCTTTGATTCTATCCTCATTAACTATGATCCAGACCAATGTGTGTTAACCCCTTCTCGGTCGGGTACGTTCAATACCAAAGATTTCAGAATGATCTCCACCCTAGGATCAAATGGATTGATAAACCAATATTATGTGCTATAAAAAACTCTCAAGTAAATATAACTTCATTGTTTTGAGCATTTGGAACTCAGCGATTCTATCAGACGAAGGAATTAAGAAAATCAGTATCAAACATGCTTTGTGATACCAGTGCTACAAAATCATGTTAGAAGAAACCAAGAGCCATATCATCTTTGAAGGGGAGTGGTTGCGGGATGTATGGAATTGCATTGAATATTTCACAGTGATCCAGTCCCCTTGACATTAGGATCTGTAGTACTTGGAGATGTGGTTTCAGGGGACTACAGATAAAGGACCTGAGAGAGCAGTGACGCCAATTATCCTTATTGCCGGATGCTGGTGTCTCTGGAATGCTCAGAACAAGGCTATATTTGAGCGGTCTTCCTCCACATGATGGTATTCCATTATGAGAACCAGGAGCTTATTGATTGATACGGTCACTTTTGTTGAAAATTGGTGTAAATCTCCCTCTTTTCACATCCTACAGACTTTATCCCCTTCGGCCAATCCTCCTATGGGCAGAGAATGAGGATATTGAATAAAATGGGTTCCACCAACAAATGGTTTTAAACTAAACACCGATGGATCAGGCATCGCGAGATCCATGTGAGGTGGTGGAGTGGTTCTCAATCCATTAGGGATTGTTTTCTTTGATTTCACAGTGCACTATGGTGATTTAAGTTCTCTTCATGGTGAGGCGAACACAGTTATTACCGTGATAAATCTATACAAGAAGGAGAATATTGCTATATCTGAGGTGGAAACAGACTCAAGGATTATTCATCATTCCCAGCTGGGCAGAGGTGCCACTCCTTGGTGAGTTGTATACATTATCAGGCAATGCAAACAACTCCTCAACAATCATCCTTTTTTCACCTATACCTAGAGAGAGGGGAACAATGTTTTGGACTTCCTCACCTCTCTCGCAGCCCTGGTATCCTTTATCAATTGTCTTCCCAATGCAATCTTCCTTTGGCCGGAGGGGGTTAACCTTATTCGAGGGGACACCCTCAGTCTTCACTATTTATGACCTCCCTGACCCAGGGTCCTCTTCTTCTTCAACCACCATGTTTTGGTACTCTTCCCCTCGAATTAATATATAATTATGTATGATGATGATGGTGGTGGTGGTGTAATCTGTTTTTCAACACTACATTATTTGGATAGATATAATGATGAGTAATATGTATAAAAAAAATGAAAATAACAACATAATTTCTCTATAAAATTTATATATCATCCAATTTCACACCTTCCAATCATTAAGGGTATGATATCATCTCTCGTGTGTACGTACGACTTACCATCTCCACGATATGATAAGATTCATTTCCAGGTTCACCACTCAATGATGATTATAAAAATATATGTTATTAATAAGTATGTAATATATGACATAACAATTCTACTCTCTCTATCTATAAATATATGTATAATTACATATATCTTATTTACTTACTTTCATTCAATCCTATATGAAAATGGAAACATCGTTTATGCGTACGTATGGCCTACCTTCTCCAAGAACGGTATTTCCCATTTCATATTTATATATATTATAGAAATTTATATTCTAAATATATATTATTTATAAATAATGTTTTACATTCTAAAGTATTTAATTCATTATCTAAATGATGTGTTCACGAATGATAAGTTAAAACACGTACGATAAAGAAAGATATTATTACTTGAAATGTTAATTAAACATGGAAATAATTACTAAATGGGTAGTATAAAATAATAAATGAATCATGAATGATATAATAAATATGAATACAGTTCTATTATAATTTAATAACATACTATGGTCATTATATAAGAGGTTAAATGTAACCTCAACCAAAGGAAAGTGCATGTTACACGTCAATTCTACAATCTCTTCATTATCTGAGGTTGTTCATACATGAGTATCTACTAGGACCTCTTTATCATCCACATCTGTGTTTCATAAATATGTATTTCAAAACATTTTTAATATTTACTGGACTATGAGATAAAGTTTTTTATACCCTTTATTGACTTTTTATAAAATTTTTATATAAGGAAACTTTCTGTTGTCTTCCAAACAAGGTCCTTTACCACTAGTTCGACAAAATTTCGGAAAGAAATTTTTTTTAACTTATATGGAAAGTGTGGTCATTTTCTACCATATAACATCATTTAAGATTACATTACAGGCATATATGAATACTTTCCAAATACATGTTTTCTTTTATAATTATTTTACTTTTAAATGATTTCAAAATAGAAAGCGATATTTCTCTCAAATAGTTTTGATTTAATTTATGTCAACATCCTTTAATGAATTTTAAACTTGTTTGAAGTTGATTTATTATGAAATAAATATTACAAATTTTATTGAAGGTTTTGTGATATGTATTACTATGTATGTGTTATTTTTATACCATTCATGATTTATGGATAATGTATTAACATTTCGTATGTTAGTTTTAATACGAATCTTTATGTATTGATTCATCATTTTCATATGTGGAATGCATTGGACTTAGTTAGTTATGGGTGGAGCCCGCTATAGATACTCGATGCATCGGTAGGTCTAATGTACAATCTAGTATTTTGGAACAAGGCCTTGAAAAATTCTTATTTGTAGTCTTGGAACAAGGCCTCGACTATGTGGTCATGACGACTGGCATTATCCATTCCCCCATTATGAAATTAATTATTACATGTGATTATTTTACTATTAGAATATCCATGTTCATGTTTATATTGTAATATTTTATTTATTTACTCCATATTATGTTCAAGTTTATGATTCAACGGATGTTATTTTTATTACACATAATGCATTAAAATTTTATAGCCTTCGTTAAATTATTTACCCTTAATGAGAATCTAAGCTCACCCTTTCCTATGTTTTGTTTTCTCTGGATTCCAAGAGGTGTATTATTTTAGATATGTAGAGTTAAGCTAGAGAAAAAATGGATTTCTCAATGAATTATTTATGTTGTGTTTTATGTTTGAATGTGTCATGTAATGTTTATGTATGTAATATATTTTCCAAGACTACTAAACTAATCGATCCTTGGAAACATGATTCCTTGTAATCATTATAATGTATTAAAACAATGCACCATCTCCAGGCTTATGCGGTCGAGGAGTTACACTACCATGATATAATATTTCCCATAACATTTAATTTTTATCTACTAAATTGGCCCAAGTAGCGTCTTTAAAACCCATTAATTATAACTCTTATTTTTTCATTTTACGGATAACCAATATCCACATTCCTATGATAAAATGATTTATTTTTTTACTGTATGTTAGGGGAATTAAATTAGATTATTTTGATATAATTTCCCATTTTTGTGTTAAATAAATAGATGGTCATGTCACTATTATGAAGATTAGGATCCAAAATATCTATATTTATTTTGTCACAATAGTCATATTTCCTTAAACATATCATGATAATTTCATTAGGGTATAAAACATATATTTTATCATGTTGTAATTAACCATTCAAAATATTCTTATAACCTCCCTTGAATATTATTATCGAGAAACAATGTGGAATGAAATCCATTCATTGGTTATTAACTAAGGATAAATTTTGTCACCATAATCATTAAAATCTCTATCTCACTTTTTAGAAATTTGAAAAACTATGTGCATTTCTCTTAATGATATTCAACAAATATCTTTTCATAGACATACACCGGTACTATAATCATTGAGTACTCTCATTATTAACATATATTTTGTAATTAAATCCACTACAATATAAATGGATCATCTTCAAATTATGATTCATCATAGAATACATTGATCTCAGTGCCTTCTTCACCCCATATATCTCATTCTTCATCTGATGGATTTTTTTGTCTTCATGGACAAGGAGACCATTAGGATGTGTAATGTAAAAATATTCCTCCATAACTACATTGAAATACAAAATAATTTTTGTATCAGTCTATAAAACATTGAACTGTATTTTCACTAGTATTTATAGTTATTGACTAATATTCTCCATCCCCTCAGCTATCTCCATCCCCTTTGTGCCTCCACTTTCTCAATATTCCATCCTTCCTTAACCATATTATCCAACCTATGGATGATGTTTTTGACCCACCCCCAAAAGTAATTCCTTCCGATATAAGGTGAAAAGAATAATCATCACCACCTCAAAGATGTTATTTTGTGCACTTAGTATCAATTTCCATGTCCTCGTTGGTTTCTGCTTGTTTCTTCAGAGCATCTTCTGCATCCATGGTGGGATGATCCTTGGTGCTCTACAATCTTACAACATCCTTCAATGTTCCCATAGAGCACCTTTTTTGGAATCTTTTTTCAAGGATCAGTACGTATACAATGTCTCTATCCTTACTTAATAATTTCACACTTTCTTGGAGATTTTAATTTTTAATGGTAGTCTTAACGATGAACTGAAAATAAATATGAATTTTTATTGCCTATCATGATGATTTCATAAAGGTTTGGACATTGTACTATATATCTATTCAGTGGTGGTTGTTTCACCTCTTCCTATGGTCAATGGAGGTCCACCCTGAATGAGATTATTCTTGTGTGAAAATGCGGGTTATTCTCCCCGATCTACCCTTCCCCAATCACAATATCACATTATTCCAAGCTATATGTAAAAACCTTGGTTTTTTTTACAATGCTGATGCGCGATCCCTTTGATTTATGTAATTTTTAGTTACTCATTTATTTTGGAGGATGGATTTAGCTCATCGTTTTCACAAAATTCTATTACATTGGGTTGAGATCACTATATATTGGTGGTAAGAACTCATTTTTCCTTCAACCTTATGGTACTTTTTAATGGGTCACATCCAAGTTCACTCAATTTCATTCTATAGGATGTTCCAATCAGCAATTACTTCTAGTCATTTGGTTTCTTATCACCAGACATCATCTATACTAAGGTGAGGTGAATCATTGATGAATTTTAGTGAAAGAATCACCAGTTCTAACCTATGATCATCAAATAAGAGTGTTTAAGGCTTTGTTTTAGTATATTTGTTTCCCAAACTCAGGAGTTAATCTTGAGTATGTGTATAATCAAAAAAAAAATTTAGTGATCATAGATTCATCGATAAGTATTAGCACTTGGTTACTTTCAAGAGACATTCTCCATTATCTATCCTATGTGATGGTATTATAGGTATGGTTTGAAGGTGAGGTTCATTCCAGGATCATTGTAATGCAATTGCCTAAAGCCTATCTCCCTCTCAAGCCTCCCACTGCTGGAACCTAGAAACTTCTCATGGCTCACCAATATCTTATATTGATATATATAGTGTATTATCACAAAATATGTTTGGTGGGTCCCATTTTTTCAATCATGACTATTAATCAATTATAAAGGATGGTCGTGTTTCTTTGCAGATGTATTTTAACAGTGATTTATCACATGGTCTATGTGAACATATTAAAATGATATCTATTCAATATATTAGGAAATATAGAGTCAGGATAAGTTAATCCCATATGTTATGTCTAATGGTAAAGATCAGTATAGTGATTGGTTGATCAGTTTACCTTCTTATTTCATGAAATTTATTAATCATCACTGAAAAAGACATTACTACATAGTAATATTCAAGACATTACCTATATAAAACCTTTATTCCTAACCTAGGGAAATTAAATATAAGAAAAGGTGATCAATGAGGATCGATATGGGTAAATAAGTAAGATATAAACATATCCCTAGAATAGGGGTATAAGGACATGCGAATCAAATTTAAAAAACGCACCTTTTATATCATAGATCATAAAATTGAAGCATTCAATAAATAATGTATGTTTATAAAACAAAAATCATGATTGAAACAAAGTACAAAAACCATGAAAGAATGAAATTTTCATTATTAATTCATGGATAATTTCCAAGACTGTTATAGTGGAATGAGTTCACTCCCAAAACCATTATAGCAGTCAAGGTTCTATAACATGACAATCATAGTTGATATAGACCCTTAATAAATTGGGTTCACATAAAATTACTATAATTTTTATCTCATGTGATATCAATCTTTACCCAATTTATTTGAGGGAGGTATATTGACCACCCATCCAAGAATCAAAATCATACAAATTCATTCCAAAAGTTCATAAAAAATCATAATATACGAACCCTTAAAAATTAATGTGTTTTAGAATCATCAAGTAAAATCATGAACCATTTAAAACATGTGGGATTAATATACATTTCATCAACTCATCATCGTATAATCAATTGGAATTGAATTTGTTGTCACAACCATTTTATCATGGTATAACCCACGAAAAATAAAAGGGTTTCAATAAAATCATGTAATCATAATCATAAACTATTAGGAGAAAGAATAAGATAGCTATACATGGATCATATATCTTGTAAATTAAAATTAACCTCAATTTTTGTAATCTTAGATGGTAAATTTATTTTAAAAGATAATTTGTAACTTTTGATAACAAAAAAATATCATTTCAACTTTTAATTTAAATTTTCAAAAAATAAAAAATCATAAAACGTTTTCAAAATCCATTTACATAAAAATAAATGTGGAGTCTTATATTGGAAAATTTAAATCATTGGTCGTTCATTGTAGCAGTAAACACAATTTTTCTATACGAGTTAATAATAAAATATTTCTTTCATATTTTCAGTAAATGAAAAAAGAGACATGTTTAATGAAATTTGTGATGAATAATTTAAAAATAATTTTTAAATAGAACATGGGTTAAAATTAATATAATAAATATATTTTTTAATGTTAAAAAAATTTGAAATATTTTTATAAAACATGGATGTTGAAAAAGAAAGGGTTTTATGACTGATGAGTGAAATAAATTTGGTTAACTTTAAAAATATAATGTTTGAATATTGAGTAAAAAAGACTAGAAAATGAAAAAAATTCTATTCTTGTGAAATAACTACCGGATAGTAAATTTCATGGGTCCCATGAGATGTGTATCATATGATTTCAACATCAAAGGAATAATCAGTTACAATATCGATGTACAATGAGATTGTACAATTAAACAATTATTACTTAGGTAACTATTTAATCATAATCCCAATTTAACAATAATATCAAATGAAACATTAAATATTATTAATATAATGTGATTACAGATATAAATTGTGAATAGGGTTCTATATATATCCCATAAAAGTGAATAAGTGCATAGCATAACGTTGGTCAAAAATGAAGACAAAATGAGATAAAAAAACCATATCTCTTTTGTAATACCTTGATTAATAAGCCCCGTAAAAGTATTTGAATAGAAAAAAAGTAAATATCCTGAAAAAAGTGGAGTTATTATATAACATGCCATATTAGTAGTATATACACCTCACAAAATAAATGAGTGGTGAATATGTTCTTAGTTTCCTAGAAAAAAATATGAAACTAGAAATCCCTTACATAAATTCTCAACTACCATTAAACATCTTCAAACCTCATGTATATTAAATTTTAATTTATTATACATTGATTTGAAAAACTTATTATATTTATCATACCATATATTTTTTACTTATGACCTTTTATTACATATTTATTAACAATTCTACATTGAAATCGTGTTTTGAGTAATAACGACATTGTTTTTCTCCAAATGTTTCTATTTATTATATTCATTTCTATTAATTTAAAAATGATCTATAATATCCATAATTTTAACCATGATATATATTATTTATATTTCATATATATTTACTTATATTAATCAATAAAAGTTAAATATATAAAATAAAATACGCTATTTATATAGACGGTTGGTTATACATACACATGAAGGTTCTTTTTTATTTCTTGCTGAATTGAAAGATAGAGGCCTAAATAATATTTTATCAGTATATAATAATTTTTATTTAATATAATTTTGTTTAAAATTTTATTATTACCTTCCATATATAGAGTATATGAAGAATGAATCACATCTCTTCACGAGGTGGCAGTCCGTCGTACACACGATCGACGTTATCATGTTGAAACCAAATAGAATGTAAAAGGGTATATGTGATATTATAAATTAATATGTGTTATAATATAATTAATAATATATATATAAAAATAAACATTATATCTAGCTATGAGTGGTGGTCATGCATAATGAATAACATTGGTTTGTGAGGTGGTAGTACGCCTTACACAAGAATGATGATTTTGTATCCCATTTGATTAAAGAGGATATGGATATAATTTATGACATTAATATAATAAAATATATTAATAAGGGAGATAGTGGTGTTATTATATAATCCAAATTGAATTATATTTTAAGGAGTTGGAAGAATAAGTAACAAAAACATAGTTTAAGATGTTACATCTTCTTTAGAAATATTTTTAGGTTTAAAATAAATCCTCAATAGATTATTTCTATGATATTAGAATGGAATATAGGATGGTGTTATGGATTTATGGATTTTATTTATTAAGTTATTTTAAGAACCAATAGGTTTTGGAATTTTAATTATGAGAGGTGATATGGTTGCCTATTATAGGTGAGGTGAGTGTAAGAGTTGTTATATTTGAAAAGAAAGCGGTATATCCATGTTTTTAAGATGCCAAAAGGATCAAAAAGGGTCATTATAAAACCATATATATTATAGGGTCAATATATGTCCATAAAATGATGTTTTAAAGGATTTTGATCATCTTTTAATCTAATCATTTTATTTTAACACCCAGATAACCCCATTTTTATGTTATCCCAGGTAATTGATTAAAAACAATTTCAAAAAAAATAAAAAAATAAGTTTATTTAATTATAATATTTTTATTCTAAATATAGAATCCATATTTCCAAATTACTTTCACAAGAGTAGAAATGTTAAATTTAAAATTGATACCACAAACGTGACAAGAAAGATGTTTTCCAAATAAAAAATGGTCAAAAGTTAAAAAATATTTTTTATAAAAGGTAAATGATAAATTCCATAAAATGACCTAAATATTAATAATAGATATAATATAGAAATTTTTTTAATTTGAATACATTCTTATGAAAATATGTATTTATATTCTTTAAAAATGAAATTCTTAATAAAAATTAGAATTTTTCATTAGTCATCCAAAAACATTTCATATCCAGAAATTATCTAAAAATTTCATTATTATAATTATTACATGAAGATTTTTAAAAAATTATTTTTTAAAAAAATTCTATAGTTTTTTAAAAATATTGTTAAAATATGTGCATAAAAAAAGACAAAACTTCTTTTATGAAAATATAGTTTTAAGCATAAAATGTGATTTATTCAAATATATTCTATGGAAAAAAATAAGATAAATATTAAAAATTTGGATGAACATTTATTATTTAAATTTCTTTAAAATAATTTATAAACTAATTATTTAATTTATTAAGATAAAACACCATCGTGTTCACAAAAATGGTTTTCAGAAAATGATTTCCATTCTTTTGAAATAATTTTGATTTCAATTTAAAATTAATTTGTAACCAAAGATTTTATTTATATATGTGTAGAAAATATAATTTTCATTACATAGTTATCCTAATCATACCCACCATTCCAATGTCTGTGGTATTAAAATAATATTAAAAAATATTGTTTTAATATTATACCAAATGTTGTTACAATCTTTATTGTGTGTAATGAAAGATAAAATCCATGACTCATGTAACTCGAGATAAAATAAGTGGTTAGTGTAATTAAAAATATTGAAAATATTAAATTAATTTAAATGAAATATATTTCACCAAATAGTGGTGTGTTACATTATACCCCCTTATATAAATTGAGCCCCAGTAATTTGAACTTGTTCTTAGTAATAAAGTTTTTAACATTTAGAAAATCCCTTTACTGTAAGGCCTCAGTGTTAAATGGTTTAAGAATACATCCAATTAGAAAGAGAAAAAAGGATTTTTAAGGTCCTGTAGAATATCACATTCTAGGTTTTCAAATAAGAAAACAATTTTCAGAATTAAATATTTGGATAGGGAGGGAATGTGTAATGTTAAAATAATTATGTAGAGTAATAGAGAGCATAAATCACAAGAATATGAATGATTATGAGAAAATAAATAACCACAAATCTACAAATCTAATTGGTGTGAAAAGGTAATTTATATCATCATTAATTAATGTAATAGGAAAAATTTTTATTTCAACATCATTTTCCAATATTCATGGAATTTTTTTGAGAAGATATACTTATTTCATTTCATTCCATTTTATTAGATCTATCACATCCTTTTGATGTGATTTGATCAATTTCCACATAATATATTAATCAAATAAATGTAGATGAGTTTTTTATTTATAAATAAATAGTGGATAATAATACCAATAAAAGAAAGCCAAATCATTACTTATTTCAATATTTACTATAGAAAATTAATTATTAAAATAGATTATCAAATAAATTACAAAGCTCAAATTAATCCATTCAAAGAATAGTTATCATTAAGGATCCTCCATGTGTCACCAAAATTAAAATCCAAATATTTTGATAGAACATCACTAAATTTATAATATAAACTTTCCAATAATCCCACAAACAATATAATGTATCTCTTATTATCACATTCCTAATTTGTGAATACCTCGGTCATATATTCTATTGAATTTTTTTAATAACTCTTAATTACCTTAATAAATCCCTATAATAATACCTAATACTAATTTTTCAATCTTTCTTCATTCGTCAAATAAAATAACAAATTATAGAGTATATTAAATAAGTATAAAATGTTGAAAATCTATAAATGAAAATTTAAACAATTTCATCATCAAACAATTAATTAGTTCCAATGTCATAAATTTTATCAAACATGCCTTATCAATATTAAATATATAATTATAAAAACTAAAACTCGTTATCTAAATATCAGAAACATATTAATGGTTATCTTTCCCTTAATCATGTACTTTATAAAAATATCATTTGTCCATTAATTCATTTTCCTAGGTCCTCAATACATTTCATCATATTTTTAACATAATTATTTCAAAAAATCGACTGAGAAATCTTTATATATTTAATGATTCATAAAACATTACTCAGGTATTACTATACCAAACACATCATAAATTTAACATCATTCATAAATTATTATCTAAGAATCATTATATCATTATTTAATACCTCTTTTCAATAATATAAAGTATAAATCATGTCCAAAATAATTATCAACCTCAATTTAATCAAGCTTTTAAGATTTCAATTGAAATATACTATTATAGTAGCCCATATCTTTCTATTTTCATTTGGGTTCTCTTAATCATATGTAGTATAACTGATACACATACCACCATTCCAATTTTTTTATGATCATCTTCTCTAAGAAATACGTTTTCCTATTTTCCATACATTCTACATTTAAAATGTTCATATTTTGATGATACCTTACTGAGAACATTATTCATATATATTACATTAACTCGTCCTTTCATTTCTCCTCAAAAATTACATTCTTTGTGTCCTTGTTTTCCAAACTCAAAACATCATTTCTTTCCTTTAAGACATTCAATCAGGTACTTCTTCAAACTTTCTCAATGTAAAAGAAATTAAATCATATTTTTTCTATCGTATCCACCAATCAATTCATTATCATGGTTAGCTTTTCATCAAAACATTGTCTTTAACCATCAACATTATCTCATTCATTTAATGTTTAATCCATTTAATAAAACCAAAAATTATAGTTTTAGAAATAATATTGATATTAAAAAATAAAATAATCATGAAAAATCAGCTAGAAGTCATCAAAATAATGACACCATCTTTTAACTATATGACACATTATGGTTAATCTTGGTCATTCAAGGTCAATATTCAAATACTTTGTGATGGATTGTAAAGTGCTATGAATTTAAAAATCATATCACTCATGTGTGTCAAAATATGGGTGTATTAAGACCCATTGTCATGCACTAGGTGATGATAGAGTCTAGGTTAATGAACTATTTTCCGAGTTATTTACCATATATACCTTTGTTCTATATTGGCATCAAATTTTAGTATCCAAAAAAATATATAACATATTAGAACAACTTGATCTATCATTTTCCAAAATTCCAAGACATTTCCCTATTCGAATATTCATCTGTAGACTTTTCCTCCTAAATATATCTAGACATATCCTTATACATGTCCCATGTAATACCATTAATTTTATCTAATTATACATTCCAATGGTAAGGTAAACCTTTCCTTTGATACGAACTATAGTGACTCTGGCTTCTCAATCACAAATATCAATTTTTTAATCAAAATTAAAAAAAATCACAAAAATGCACCTGCGAATCTTAACAGTTTAGTTTATTTTGGATACTTGAATCAAAATATTATTATTTAAGGTGAGATATTCAATATCTTCCAAAACTATATTCTCACATAGTACTCTTCTAGAACATAGCCTACTAAAAACACATCTTATCATCCTAGGAAAATTAAACATAAGAATGGGGGGTCTTAGATTTATAGCATAGGTAATAAGGTGGATATCATCATAATGTGGGCATAAAGGTTTGAGAACAATTGAAGATAATATGAAATCCATACCCTCTATATCATATATCATAAACATTATTAATGGAATAAATCTTCAATTTCTTAAGATATGAATCAGAATAAAATCAAAGTACATAACTATCTCCATCGAAATGTTTGTTCTGGTTTGGAGTCACTATTTCAAAATTATTTCCAATTGATTTGTTTATAGAACCGAAAAAACCCAATAGTTTATATCCATAAGGACCTTCTTTCCAAAGATAGGTGCTCGTCAGTGGTTTTGACCCACAACTATTAATAACCTACTTTAGATATAGGATGGGCGATCATGATTATCACCCCTTTTTGGGGAATTATTGTTTACCCAGTGAATATCTTATAGAGTTAAGATATTTTCATTAATCATTATAAATTTACCAAGAAAAATGTATATTTACCTTGAAAATCACAATCAATTATTTGCTTGTGTGGAATTAAAAATCATCTATATCTATTGGAGGTTCTTCATAAATGGAGATATCTATATGTGTTCGGGGTTATACATCAATGGTGTCCTCTTATATACTACATAGAGATTCTTTGGTCATTATCATAAAGATGATGGTTTTTAGTCCACTGATGGGGAACTATGAAATTTTTTGGTCATCCAGGTAGAAAAATGTCACTCTTCAATTTGTCATCATCCAGGGAGATAGAAATTTACCATAGATATTATTGTCACCCATGTAGATAGAGGTTTCCATAGATTTTTATTCATCCTAGGGGAAATAATTTTTTATTATGGTGGGATAGAACCCATAGGTGGGCTTCCTATGTATCCATGTGATAGAATCAGAACCAATTTAGTTTAGTGCCACTTATTGGGAGACATCATACATTTTAATCTCGTCTGATAAAGACCCAACCATATAGTTTAATGTTATGTGCCAACGAAATCAAGGTGGTGGGTTCCTAGTCAAAGTGTGTTTTGGAAATTATTCTAAAACAACCCAAGGAAGGTGGGAGATATATGAGATTCCATGATGAATTACACCCTATCTAGAATGTGTCCTAGAAAGAACAGAGTTAATTTGGGGTGTTGGGTTTGAACCTCAGTGAGGCTTCCTATATATCCTATTTAGATTGGTATTAAATACCATGTAGTTCAGTAAGTCTCACAGGGGAGTATACCCATTTTAGAGAAATTTTTTGGGGCTTACTCTTAAATAATATCCCTTAGAACAGGGTGCATGAGGGATGTCCTAACTCATGGAGATTTAGGGGGGAATTAATTTAGAGCTTACTCATAAATAGGATGCCAAGATCTAGGAAATTCGGGTGACATTCTTGAGGAGGATGTCAAGTGATTTCGGGTCCAAGGTGAATGCTTCCTACATATCCTAGTTATGGTGGGAATTAGAGTTATAATAGTTCATTCATTCAGGTGGATTTTTTTGTAGTTATGATCATTGAAAATATCTAATCCTACGCGAGTCTTTCTTAGTGTGAGAAACATGAGGATGTGAATGATTTGTAAAAGCACAATAACTTTATCTTCTATTGAAGGAAGAGGATTGGCCTACAGTGGAAGAGGTTGGGGTGACCCTGGTAGAGGACATGGCTATCGCACTTTCCTCTATTCAAAATACATTAGACAAGGGTCCAGTATAGGGAAAGAGTGAGGGTTTAGGACATAGAAAGGAGAAAGGTTGCAACGACATACCTAAAAGGATATGGTCTTACACTAAACATGATGTCCTAAAATGTTCCCCATATTAGGGAGGGAGTATTTACATTTTTCAAAAGATAAATCAGGTGTGAACTATACCCTCTCTACCTGGGACCAAAGGATCTAGGTCTTATAGATTATAAGGGGAGGAAAAAAGCATGTCCCTAGAATCCATGACCAAGAACTCTTCAACATTGTCTCTTGGTTAAGTGTCTATGTGACCATAGATATCAAAATCTATAGAAACCCCAAGTAACTTTACCCTATGGTAGAAAATTTGTGGGAAACCTCATACCATAAATATCCATATCAAAAATTGGAGACACAAAGATGTTCCTTTCACTATGATTTGGAAAATTAGGAGGTCTAGGTGGAAGATTCATCATAATCCCTATTCGGAAAGGGAACTAATGAATTATAGGACCTTCCATGTATGGATTTTAAAGAGGCTTCATGAATGTCTTGAGTAGGCTTAAGGGGTGATGTGATCAATAAAAGGTTTCTCAAGTAAGTAGAGTGCAGGTATGGGGCGCTCAAGTAGGCAAGGAAGAATTGATTTCACATTATGTGAATAACAACCATGATTACTATACATGGGTGAGACTTGGATCAAGACTTCAAGTTTCTTCATTGGTATTCCATGAAGTAGGGTGAAAAACTTCTTACTTGAGGAAGGGTTGTCGTACAAGATTTCTTAAATTAAGGGGGTTGGGTGAATGAGTCACATAAGTTTTGTTAATTTTTAACACTTGGAGAACCTAATTCTCACTATCCCTCTTTAAATATCTCACTTTAGGTGTTATGAAATTACCTCGGAGGTTTTAGAAGACTTGGGAGAAGCACTAGGGTGATCAGAATAGCATTTAAGCTTCATGGAAATTTGTATATACAAATGAAGGTCCAAAGGGTATGCAATCTACTGGGAGGAATGAATGGAGGTGAAGTATCTAATTGAAATATCATGATATTTGATTCTAATAGACTTCCATGTGTGTAAAGGTACGCAACTTCTTTTTCTATAATCACTCTAGATCATATAGTTACTTCTGAGACATTTCTTCTATAGATAGATGATCAAAAACAACAACTTGGATGGAAGGCAATTGAACTTCATTTGAGCAGGACTGCTTTTGTTCCATATACCGTTGAGTATGGGGTTCATTGTGAGGCAGTACATGCAGTAGTCTTGTAATCCCATAAGGCATGAAAGGTTATATCATTCCATGAATTTTTATCTTTATCCACCATCTTCTAGAGTATTTTAGACAAGGTTTTGTTGAAAGCCTCATCTGTCCATTTGTCCCTTCATGATAGTAGCATGAATGGTTGGATTTGATATTATATTCCTAATATAATTTTACAACATTTGAAGATCAGAAATCCATGCCGTTATTTGTAAATATAGTGTGAAGGACAATAAATATAGTGATGAAATTATCTTTTACTAAGCTATCAATGATTTCGGCTCAAACTTCATTAAGTGGTATTTCCTAATCCCATTAAGAGAAGAAATCAGGAGCACTAAGGATGGACTTAACCTAATTTTCCATAGGTGGAGGATAAGTACCTACTGAATTTTATCCCCATATAGAAAATATAAAAGATTATTTGGATTTATGTAGACACTTTGGGGTTTGATGGATGAATTTGGCCTGAACAAGGAAGGGATTTAACATTTTACTAAAATCAATGAAATCTTTCGTCCATGATGGCCAAAATATCCAACCATTTGATTTGATCTGAAGGACTATACCTAGAAATGTGGGAACCATAATCTATTACATGTACTTATTTTATGAGAGCCTTAGGTTGGTCTCCAAAATAGCATTTGAGAATAATTCCATTGTTTCCTCGTCTATAGGGGATATTATGGTGATTTTGGCCATCCTAATTTGTGAAATTAACTACTCATCACTAGAATTTATTTTTTACATCTCTATCCGGTGGAAGTACTTAATCTTGGAGATACTCTATGATGGGTTTCATCCATTTTTTGAAATTAATATATGGCTCAAAATGGGGAAAATTAATTGATTTCCTCTATCATTATTTGAAAAAAGGTTAAACTACATAGCGATGAGAAATGCTAATGATTATCTCATTCTGGTGTGGACATCCCAGGGCTATGGCTGCATTTTAGAAGGAATAATATTTGGTGTTTTGTAAAAGAAGACATAAAAAAATATGGGATCAAAGGGAAACTATACCATTAACCATTGGACATAATCCCACTAGGTGATTAGTTCTTCTTTTCTAATTGTTAATCCCCATTAATCTATTTGATTGCCATTTTTGAATCTCCCTTCTACTCTAGGTGATCCATTGATACATGGAGTGCAAATTCTTAGACTAAAAATAGAGATTAATATTCGCTATCATTGTTGGTAAATCATTCTGACAATAGGGAGATGTATGGAAACACTACCTTTTCTATAGAGAAAATCACTATTCCTAACCAAATATTGTAGATATTGGGTTCTTCCATTGTATTACCGATTGGAATTCTAGAGGCACCATTGAAATACATTTCCCATGTCAGGGGCTGTCCTGAATAGAGAATATTTATTCATCATGTAGATCAGTATTTAAAGATGTCTCTTTCGCAAATGGGTGTTCAGCAAGGAAGTCTTCAAAAGCATGGCCATTCACTTCTTTCTGTGGATTGAACTATATATCAAACTATTATAGAATAACCACCCACTAATAAAGACATCATGTCATCATTGGATGATTGAGGTTAAATTTGAGTGGCTTATTATGAATGACCTTGTGGACCTCATCATGTTATAAGTATTACCTCAACATATTATGTTAAAATATTATTGAAAGGAAGTTGTTCTTAAAATATGAATATCGAGTATCAGTATTAAGCATGGTTAGATATAGATAATAAAATCAATTTTCATTCCAATTATCAATATTCTGAACAAGGAAGGCACCCATTCGTCAATTCAAGTTGGTCACATAAAAGATGATCGATTTTCCCTCAACATTTCCCATCAATACAAGTGTACTAATGTGGTATTTCTTAATGGTATTAAATGAATTTTGACAGTCATTATCCCACTAATCTGTGACCCCCTTCTTAATCCTTATGGTGAAGGGAAAAGACATTTCTTTAAGATAGTCTATGATGTGTAGAATGTAGTCCAAGAGTCCTTGACGTCCTCTCAACACTTTCAAGTTTCAAGGAGGTGAAATGACAAGTATAGTTATATTTTTCTCGAGATTGACTTCATTGTCGTGATGAGTTATAAAAAATATCTAGAAATTTTCCCAAGGTTACTCGAAAATCACATTTCAAGGGGTTCATATTCATATTATACTATCTAAGCCTACTGAACATGTCCTCCAGGCTAGGGAAGTGACTAGAATTTAACATGGATTTGGCCACTATATCATCAACATAGCATTCAAAAAAATTCCCCATGAAGGGTTTGAATATGTGGTGCACTTCATGTGGGTATGTTTTCTTATCATTCATCAAGAAAAAGGGAATTACTTGATAGAAAAATATTGCATTAGGGCATCTTAAAGCTATAAATTCCTCATCTTCAAAGTCCATCAATATTTCATTATATCTAGTGTATCCATCCCTTAGGAAGAGAGCTTCATAGATAGTTGTTTCTGTAAAGACTCGGAAATTTCAAGGAAAATTCTCTTTTCATAATTTATTTGGAATTTTACAAGACTGTGGCTTCTCACGGCACCTGATTCCGAGGCCCGGTGTGCCCGGAATCAATTTCCGAAGTTTATCTTTGGTACATTCAGTGAAAGAATGAGCAGGTTTTTCTATCATTTGAAACGGTGCTCGGAATCAAAATCTGAGGGCAATGATGGAACCGTAGCGCCGGTAATTTCTTAATAAGACATTTTCTGAAGGTGCATTTTCTCGGGAAGAGTTTTTTAAAATTTGATGTTTAAGTGGAGAATAAAATAATATTGTATTCCAATTTTATTTTTCTTCTATGTAGTTTTATCCTTTGTGTGAAAGTTGGGTTGCTAACTTCCCTTGGGAGAATAAAGGAGAGGTGGGCCCACATGTGCCCCCGCGTTTTCACATTCCCCATAACCCCTTGAAACTCCTCTTAATATCTTCATTGTAATTAATGTTGTGACTTTCCCTCTCCTCTCTTTTAATTAAGCCAACTCCTTAATTAAATTAATTGAATTGAGTTTTTGAATTTTAAACTCTTGGCATGACTTAATAAAATAAGTGGAGATTATTTTATTTTTGTGTTAGTTTTGTGGTGTTAGGATTGGGAGAGAATACTCAAAATCTGGAGGAATCTTCGTCTTCTTCATTGGAGAACATGAATAACGTCAATACACCGACAAAGAACGCTGTCACCGCAAGGAGTGATCGTCATGCCTTTCTTCTCCTCTCCGCAGCCGGTGTGAGACACTGCTCCACCTCGAACAATCTCCATCAAGCACATACAAAACTTTACCTTGCGACGTCGTTCCCGTGACGCTCTTCGATTGTCAACTCGTTATCGAGGTAGGGGTTTGTTTTGTTCATAAATGTTCTTTTCCGTCCAACGTAAATTTCTTAGCCGCTTGATATCATATTAACGAGAGGGGGATGGAATGCACGAACACGGCCGACTCTCCTCCCCGTTGATTTTGTGTTTGTCACAGCACGAACAAAGGTAGCACGGTGCAACGACACCGCGCGGAAACAAGGAGGAACACGACAAAGAAGCGCGACGCAGTCGTGAGGCGCCGTTGAGGCCGAAAAAAACCGTGGTCGGAGAAGAGGCCGCATAGGAAAATAAAAGCCTCCATAGTTTGTTTATTGATGTGCAGATTGATGGGAGATGATGGAACGGGCCACAAAGGCGATTTGAAGCCATCGTAGTGAAGATCGGGTCCCGGGAGGACCGCTGACGAAGACGATAGGAGAAACAGACCACCGGAGCGCGTCTGGTGGTCCACAGAAGGCGGTGACAGCGCGCCGCCAGAGTAAACTGCCGTGGCTGAGCCGCGACGGTGGATGAGAAACCGAAACGGCCAAAGCCATTTCGAATTGGGCGGCGCGACTTAATGTCGCGACATTTCGTTCAACCGGGGGGTTGTAACCCCCTGCTCCCCGCTGGCCATGTGGGCGCCACGCCAGCGCCTGGCCAACCGATATCCTAGGCCGGGCCGGGCCGTGCCGATGGGGCCGGGCCGCCCCATAATGGGCCAGACCCGGACCCGGTTCGGGTCCACCCGGTTCGGGCCGACCTAGGGGGTCTTCGGCCGGGTCGGTCGGAGCCCAAAGCCACCTAAAACTGGATAGGTTCGTTCTTTTGCCCATATCATGGATTACGGACCTCCCAACGATGCACGGTCAGTTGAGATGTGATTCTTGGATCGAGGCGGTCGTTTCGATATATTACACTCAAGGCTTCAGAGAGCTTTGGGTATGGCCGAGTTGCTTCGAACACGAAACCAACCGGGCCCTCAGAAGGGAAACACTTATTACTTGAGCACCGAACGTCCTATTGACATGCCGTCGATTTTGTTGGATTCCTCGTAGTGAGACGGACCTTTTGGATTACTCCGCTCGAGGTTTGGATGCAGTTGGAGTGTGGTCAGGTTTGTTTTGACTTAAAAACCAACCGGGCCCCTAGAACGAAAAAGCCAATAACTCTCAGACCGGGTGTCCGATTGATGTGTCGTCTGTCACGTTGAGTTCCTTTTATTGAGATGGAACATTGGGATACATCAGCTATGGACTACGTGTCAGTTGATGTATCTACCCCCTTTGGATCGTGGAGCGGACCCTCCCAGAAACAAGCATGTTGTGTGCAGGAACCCTAGAGTTGGCTGCGACTGCGACTGTGACGACCGTACTGAAATCCTCCATGGATTCGACGGCGATGAAGACTACACAGAAATCCTATGTGGGTTCGTAAGTGATGAAGATCGTACTGAAATCCTTTTTGGGTTCGACGATGATGAAGATTGTACTAAAATCTTATGTGGGTTTGGCAGTGATGACGACCGTACTGAAATCCTCTGTGGGTTCGACGGCGATGAAGACTGCACTGAAATCCTCCGTGGGTTCGGCAACGATTAAGACTGTACTGAAATCCTCCATGGGTTCGATGGCAATGACTACTATTCTTGTATCCTATTTAGGTCTGGCAGTGTCTGACTCTATTCTTGCTATCCTACGTGGGTCTGGCAGAGTAGCTGGTATGTATCCTATGTGGGTCTAACACCCTAGCTGATTTAGTATCCCACGTGGGTCCCAACATAGATGAATCAGTTGCTATATATGATCATCTCTATCACCGAACAAGTATACCTGTGTGAGCTGAGTCCTAACTTTCAATCATTATCTTCGATGTGTTTGACTTGATATCCTGTGTGGATTGGATTATGCTTTCCTGTGTGGATTGGGTCATGCTCTCTTATGTGGACTTGTAGTGTTATCCTGTGTGGACTGTGTTGTGCTCTCCTTCGTAGACTTGCAGTGTTCTCCTGTGTGTACAGAGTCGTGCTCTCTTATGTGGACTTGTAGAGTTCTCCTGTGTGGACTGTGTTGTGCTCTCCTATGTGGACTTGTAGAGTTCTCATGTGTGGAATGTGTTGTGCTCTCCTTTGTGGAGTTGCAGTGTTCTCCTATGTGGATTGAGTTGTGTTTTCCTGAGTGGACTTGTAGTATTCTCTTATGTGGACTGTGTGGTGCCCTCGTATGTGGACCTGTAGTGTTCTCTTATGTGTACTGATTTGTGCTCTCCTATGTGGATTTTTTGTGTTCTCTTATGTGGACTGAGTTGTGCTCTCCTATGTGGATTTGTTGTATTCTCTTATGTGGATTGAGTTTTTCTATCCTGTGTGGACTGGGTTGTACTTGAGCTCATGAGTTGGAGTTGAACTGGTTTTGATGACTTAGGTATATGTTTATGCATATACCTAAGTAGAGTTGGTTGTTACTTCGTGATTGTATCTTTTCTTTGTGGTTTATCCTTTGTGGATTTAGGGAGACCTACGGGGGTCTCGGGGTCCCTACTGAGTATCGTATACTCACCCCTACACGGGCTTCACCCGCACTACGTTGTGTGGGTTGCAGACGACGGACATCACTAATCGTGGTTGAGGCTTGTAGATCTGGACGGTACCCAGAGGAGGATCTCATGACGAGTCGGTACCCGGAGGTGGATTTCATGATGAGATGGTACTCAGAGGAGACAGATGGATGCAGATTGCTGTGGAGGACATCTGTACCTACCCTTTAGGTAGGATCCGTGGTGGATGATCCAGGATCTTCTTGTCACCTTTCAACTGTTTTCCTTGAGTTGTACTTTACTTTCAGTTATAGTTGTACCTTTCTGTTGGGCTTGTATTTCCGGCCCCTTTGTATTTCCATCACACTTGTTTACTGCTTTACGTAGTGTTATCTTCCCCTTGTACTATGTTGTGTAGTTTACTTTTATAAAGGAATTTCATTCCCTTTTTTATTGGGATTTACGACTTTGGTGCTAGTCACCAGCCCCTGGCCTATGGAAGGCGGGTTTGGGGTAGTCACGACACGGGTCCTGAGAACTGGTCATGAAAAATTGGTATCAGAGGAGTTCAGTTCTACAGCAGAATACATGAATATGTTCTTTATTATATGTTAAGAAATAGTGTTAAGAGTATTGAGTGTTGTTATCAGTCCAGGGAGTCCAGTGTTGGTGTGGTGGCCGATGTATCCGTACACCAGGACCCTGACTTCTGATTTCCGACACAGTGCACAAAAACACTGATTGCTTGTGTGTTTCAAAAGTTTTCTTTGTGATTACATTGTGTCATCTCACCAGGTATAAATTGTTGACTATGGTGAACCTATTCCTTATCAGTATTCCACTACGAAGATAGCCAGCTAGGGTTCCCGAAAAAGGTACATGATGATGGACCACCGAGAGATGAGGTTTCGATGCGGGGCCCTCTTTCTATGTTAAAACCTTCGGGTGGTGTCCCAGCAGTAGCACCACCAATTGGGTAGCCTAGGCCTCTGAGGTTTTGAGGCGAGACAGTTCCCAGTCAGTAGAGGATTAGATGGAGGCAAATGCTAGAGTTCTATGCCTAGTTTAGACACTAGTAGGGTGGATGGTGGACTTGGCTACTAGTGTTTTCCAGTGAGCGACCATGAAGATAGTCCACATAGTGATGAGGCTCCAGTATATGGACTGATGCCTGAGATAGTACCTTCGGGTAGTGTGTCAGCTACATCACTACATGTTGGTTAGTAGACACTACCGGTGGTACCGATAGAGGACACTTGTAGGCTTAGTGCCTTATAGGTTTCAGCACCAGATATCCCTCATGTTCCGACGCAAGCCCGACTCACAGGCGGTTGAGGACTGGCTTGAGGAGGTGGCTGAGAGTTTCCTAGAGCTTATGCAGCATCGGCAGGATGACGTGTCGGCAGCTAAGAATTCATGTCACACCCCAACTGAAACTTCTTTTTAATTTAATTATTTTAAGTCTTTCTTTTGAGTTGCAGTTTGAACCGGTTCTATTTTAAAAAGGAATTTGATATCTTTTACAGGTGCTCGACCGTAATCGCGACTCGGCGCGTGAACGCGCCCGTGCATGCGACCGCGCACGCGACCGCTCACATGACCATGCGAGGTGTACATGCTCAGTTAATAGTGATATTATTATTCTGGTTTGTTTTATTATTTTATTATTATTATTATTATCATTATTATTAATAATAATATTATTATTATTTCAACTACTATTTTATGCTGTCCGTTTCAATTATTTTGGTTTTGTTATTATTAGTTATATTATTAGAAAAAAATTGTTATTATTAATTAGATTATTGTTTTCTTCTTTTCATTATTATGTTATTTTATTTTATTTTCTTGTTCTTTTTATCCTCTTTTATTTACTCTTTTATTATTTTTTCCCTCCCTTTATTCCTTATTTTATTATGTTTTTTTCTTCATATTGTTTTTCTTTTCTTCTTTTCCCCCTCCTCTCTTTCTTTCCCCTTCTCTCCCCGTGCAGACCCTCTTCTTTCCCCCCTTCTATTTGCGCATCGAGCCGCCCCCCTTAAACCCTAGGCCGCGCTCTCCCCTGCCTCCCCTCCGGTCCGCAACTGGCACCCCACCTCCTGGAGAACTGCCTTGCTCCACCGCCTCCCTCCCGTGCCCAACCTCCCGGCCGATCCACCTTCATGCCGCGTCCTCCTGCTCCCTCGCGTCGCCTCCCTCTCGGCTGAACCGCCCGTCAGACCCTTCCGATGAGCCGCGACGTAGCGCGCCGCCATCTCCCTCCCGCTCTACCCAGCCGCGCCGCCCGTCGCTGGGCCTCCCCCGGCCTGCTCCTGTCCAACGCCACCCCTCCAACCCCTCGCTCCGGCGCCCCTCCCTCATGCCACCCTCCCCAGCCGCAACGCCACCCCCCTGCAAACCTGAGTTGTGCCGCACCGAGCCCTTTCCGGACAGGATGCCCAAGCCGCAACCCTCCCCCCCTCTCTGACGAACCAGAACAGATTCTTCCTCCCCGGACAGCCCCGACACACCTCTGTAAAACCTCTCGGACCCCTCGCCTTAGGTGAGGAGACCCTTATTGTTCATCCTTTTATTATTATTATTTTGTGGTGTTTTGGTTAGGGTTTATATTATTTTTGGAATAATTTTTTTGATGCAATTTTGCAGTGTTTGTTTGTTTTGTTTTTGTTTTATTGGAGTCTATATTGATGTTTTTGGTTAAAATGTTTTAATTAGAGTCAAATTGATGTTTCTTGTAGTGCGACTGTCATGCTGCAGGAGTTTCGCGTCGAACTGCGAAGTTGGTCTATGTTGAGGTAAGTGGTTCCACGTCCATTTATTATTTGATTAATTAATTTGAAAGGTTAATTTTTTTAGTGTTTTATTTAATTAATGTGTGTGGTGAGATTTTTATTTTCATTGAAGTTTATTTTTCATCGAAATTGTATAGTAGCGTGTTGCCATAATATGTGTACTTGATGATGAAATCACCTCTGGTTAATTGTTAACATTTTTTTTAAATGTGAGGTTAGTTCATTAATTAGTTTCTTTGATGTGATTAAATTTTTATTTGAGTTTTAGTATGTCTTGATTTGTTTATTAGTGTGTTTAAGTGGTATGATTATGTTTTTGTTGTAGAAACCAATGTCGGACTATTCACCAGTGTTTTGTAAGTTGTGCAGTTACTTTATTAGGGTGTGAAAGGGGTGCAATTGGTTTTTTGGGGTAGTGTCGGGATGAGTTCTGTTATGAATGATCATTTGAGTGGATTTCCATTGTTTTAGTCGTGCGACATGTTTTCAAATGGGTTGGAAAGTTTTTCCAGTGGTTTCTTTAATCATGTGTGTGATGCAGATTTGGTTTATGAGGTGGCATTGTGTGCGTGTGGTTATGTGAGGGGAGTTTGGGTCGGTCTAGTGTGTAAAGCGGTGTTTTACTCTTAAAAATTTATTTATGAAAATTTGAATTGTTATATTAAATAACTATTAAGGGTGAAAATTGTTTTGGGTAAATCGTGTGAATATTTTTTTTGCTTAATGTCACACGACGTGTGTAGAATTTGTTTAATAAATTCAGTTAGTGGCGTGTTTGATAATGAAAGTGATTTCTTTGATTGTGCAGTTGTTTTAATTGGTTGTGTAACTGATTCAGATTTATCTTTGAGATATTTTTAGTGTCCTTCTTATTTCAAATGGCTTTTGGGTGTGTAAATGGTGGTTTTGGTGTGTGTAGGACTTTGCCTGGTTTGAGTATATTGTTATAACATGTGACATGAACTCTAAACTACTTGAGCACAAACGGGATGTCCGAGTAGCTAAGAGGGTGAACTAGACTAGTGCACTAGTATTCCGGAGGTGACTCGACCCGATTTCACTAATAGGCCTAACGATTGCAACACTAACTAAAAAAATGCTATTCTGAGGGTCATGGTCTTCTAAACCATGTTTTCTAAGGGTCGTGGCCTTCTAAGCCACATTTTCTGAGGGTCGTGGCCTTATAAGCCACGTTTCATCGAGACATGAAGATCTAGGAACCCAAGCTAGCTAACACCCAAGCGACCTCTCCCATATTAGTGCTCATTGGTTACTTTACGTGCATCGATGTGACACTTTGGTTATTTTAAAAGTAAGTGTGTCTGTGTGTTTTAATTTAAGTTGTTCCTTTTTAAAACTATTTTCTCTAAACCTGTTTTCTCTATAGTTGTTCAAGATTTTAGTACTTTTATTTAATTAAAGTTGCAAATGTATTTTTCATTTAATAATTGTGCATGGAACCTTTTCTCGGTGGCATCTTACTTGACTTTTAGCTCACACCCTACATACACCTTTGGGTGTATGTAGATTCTGTTTCTTTTTCTTTCCAGGTTGCGGCATCGGGCTTAGTATTGGTGGTTCGGGTTGTCAGTGGCATCATCGTGTTGGTTTGATGATGGTGTCTTGGGAATGTGACTCCTCATGTCGCACAGAGGTTTGTGTTGGGAGTTTTGGTTTCCTTTGATGTAGTCTCTTTTGGGTTTTTAGTTCAAGTTATACACTTTAAATCTAAACTTGGTATAAGGGTCTGTTTGGTTGTCAGTTTTTAGTTTCAATTTAATCATCTTGTTTTCTGTTTTATATTTATTCATCCGGGTAAATCGTTCCCCAGATTATTTTTGATACCCGGGCACTTGTGCTAGCCCGTGGGGATCAGGAAAGCCCTTTGGGCCATGTCACAGACCGGGTCGGATGGCGACCTGTCCTGGTTCGTGAGAAAATGGTATCAGAGGTGGTTTTGTACTTGTTATTTGGGGTATCAGGTAGATCGGAGATAGGATTGTCGGTAATCAAGTGGTAGGTGCGGGAAGAGCGTCGCGAACTCCTGCTCATTCCGATCCTCGAGTAACCAGGGGTAGTCTAGAATCTTTGTTTTGGATTTGGTCTTTGTGGATAGGGGATGACAATAGGAGTAAACCGGTACTGCGCGCGGTCTCAATGCAGTAGCGACCCATGTGATGCCCGAGAGTGCGGTTCGACACTCCTAGTGGATGGTGCTTACCTAGGGCATGGTCTACTAAACCATGTAGTCGGGTTAGACATGGCCACTAGTCCTCTGCCTAGGTGTTTAATGTTTGTGATATCTTGCTTCAATTTTAGGGATTGACGTGAAATTGTTTTCCTTTAAAAAGGGAAGCGGACTTTGAGGCTGCTCTTATTTTATTTTAGGGTGCATTTCTCTTGGACCTTGTTTTTGAAATTTGGCGTTGATATGTCGAAGAAGATTTTCTAAAAGAAAGTTTTGAGTTATTTGAAATTGAAGTGAGTTATTTTTGAAATGGGAAGAATTTTTAAAATGAGTCTTGAATTTTTGAAATGGATTGAAAAAAAAGGTATTTTCAGATATTGAGAATGTTTTGTTTTGAAAGCGGGTAACCTTGTTTCTTTCCAGTGGTATTCCTATTGGTGCTCGCATGTGCGTGTGGACTTGATTAATGGCTAGTTGATGAATCGTGTGGACGGGTTCCTGAGTGGCACGAAAATTCATATTTGTGAGGCACCATGGAATATCAGTGGTGGTTGATTGATCTCTAAGTTTGCTTGTTGTTTCCTAGAAAGTGGGCCTTTTTTTAAAATGGGTTTTTGTGCACAAATGGTTTTGAAAATGGAAAAAAATGACTTTTCGTTTAGAGTAAAGATGGATTTTCAAAATAGAATTTGGGCTTGTTGTGCGGTGCTTGGTTTTTCAAGTGAGTGTTTTTCTTTGAAAATGAATTGATGTTTTAAATTGGAATTACTGAAATTTTGTTTGACATGTGGATGCTTATTTTGTGATGTGTTCGGATTTATGGAAGGCTGTTTTGCGTTTCTTGTTTAGGATATGTCCCTAGAAATGTCCTTTGGGTTTCCAGCAAGCCTCTTAGTTCTTGGCCCGACCCAGACTCTCAGTGGAGTGGTAGAGTTGGGTTCTGCTCGGTGGTGTCAGCTGTTCATAGACATTGATGTCAGTGGATGTTGTTGAGTTCTTTGGGGAAGTTGGAAGTGTCTCTGGTTTTGGAGGAACTCCAAATGTTGTGTGGATGTAAGACTGTCTTGAGTACGTCTGGTGGAGCGGGACTAAACTAGTGAATCCTGGTCGTTCCATTTTTGTTGCAAATGAGGATGTCATGAGCAATCCTCAAGACTAGCCTCATTCCACGGTTGTACCTAAAGAAGATAAGGAAAGGAAGGTGGTTGATCTCGTAGGTACTCGACTAGTCAACAGGTGGAGAAGGATGTGTGTTTGGCCTTTTTGATGGGCTAGCATCATGTTCCCAAAATGTTGTGTCAAACGAACAGTTTAAAGTTCGAAATAGTTGTTGGTCATTTTTATACTGTGGTAAGTGTGGGTTCCTCGTCCAATGAGGAGTGTGAACCAAATGGGTCTGTTCATGGAGTGCCGCTCTTGTCAGGTTGCGTCGCGCATTTGACAGACCGCTCAACCTCCTATCTCTAGGATGGTTATCCGGACACTCTAAGTCTTTCGCTGCAATTCTCAGTTCGTATGTTGATGGAGTTGCCTCTTGGGACACAGGGAGAAGAATGCAGGTTGCTTTTTTAGCAGAGAAAGTTCCAGTCAGAGGTGACTAGCTAATGACTGTGAGGTGGTAAATGCTTCAGACATCAGTGCCCCATCCATAGGTCTCGGGGTGAAGTTTGCGCGCAGTCAAAACTCGTCGGACGTGGGATGGGCTTGGTCTGACTTTAGTCCGCAATGTCAGGACGAGGAAAAAATAAATTTCCCTATTGCGGTACCCTCTCTTAAGGCGTCATTCTTTCTGTGAGGGGAATGGAGCCCTTTTATACTTGTCATGATCTTATTTTATGGGGGTTCCTCTTGGGCCTTAAAGAGGCTCAGAAAATATGTATTCTTTTAAAGACAGTAGGCATGCTCCATGAACCTCCTTGTGTACAGAGATGCTCATGTCTTGTGAAATTGACATGCACATGTCTTGTTCGCCTCCTGGTTAGGGGTTTCTGGTATCAAATCTATCTCATGTGACAGAGTTTTGTCCACTGTAGGAATAATCAGTTTAGGTCAGCCCGTGTTGGTGGGTTCGCAATGAAGGGTTCAATAAGTTTTAAATAAGGTAAACTGGGAATGTCCGTGTGGGTTTCATGGTGTTAGGAATTTTTAAAATGGTGGGGAGACCCTATTTGGGTCTCGCCGATGTCCTCTCTTGTGTTGGTTAAACATAGGGGACTTTGAGGATCAAACTAGTGCTAGAGGTTGTGTGATTTTTGAGTTGTTTTGGTTTGAAGAACCATTGTTTGACGAGGACCCAAATATGGTGCAGAGACCACCATTTAATGAACTTGTGGAAAAACAAAACTCTGTCTTCAAAGTGTGCTTGGCGGGGCAACCCCTTACTTCTGCTCTGCCCGGCCTCGACCATGAAAATCGGTTAGCTCAAGTAGAGGGTCGATGGATGAGTGTACTTAGGGATCTTGAGCGGCCGCGGTGATCCTAAGTCAGGTGTTGGGGTGTTTCATGCTTTAGTTCTTCCTGAGGTGAATTCCTTGTTGTTGGTCATTTTTTCTTGGTGAATCTGGTTTTGAGATCTTAGATGTTTCAGGTCATTGGCGTTTTGAATGCTCGGTCTTTGGTAGATTGAGGTTTGGTTTTAACCATCTTCGCGGTCTCGCTTGGAACCCTTGGTTAACCTAGTCTTTTGGGACTTTCTGGGGGCATAAAGTGTCATGGTGGGGAGAATTGTCACACCCCGACTGACAGTTCTTTTAATTTAATTATTTTAAGTCTTTATTTTGAGTTGCAGTTTGAACCGGTTCTATTTTAAAAAGGAATTTGATATCTTTTACAGGTGCTCGACGGTAATCGCGACTCGGCGCACGAACACGCCTGTGCATGCGACCGCGCACACGACCGCTCACGTGACCATGCGAGGTGTCCAGGCTCAGTTAATAGTGATATTATTATTCTGGTTTGTTTTATTATTTTATTATTATTATTATTATTATCATTATTATTATTATTATTATTATTATTATTTCAGCTAATATTTTAAGCTGGTCGTTTCAATTTTTTGGTTTTGTTATTATTAGTTTTATTATTAGAAAAAAATTGTTATTATTAATTAGATTACTATTTTCTTCTTTTCATTATTATTTTCTTTTCTTTTCTTTTTCTTTTTATCCTCTTTTATTTTCTCTTTTATTATTTTTTTTCCTCCCTTTATTCCTTATTTTATTTTTTTTCTTCCTCTTGTTTTCCTTTTCTTCATTTCCCCCCTCCTCTATTTCTTTCCCCTTCTCTCCCCGTGCGAACCCTCTTCTTTCCCCCATTCTGTTTGCGCATCGCGCCTCCCCCCTTAAACCCTAGGCCGTGCTCCGCCATGCCTCCCCTCCGGTCCGCAACCGGCGCCCCGCCTCCTGGCGAACTACCTCCCTCCGCCGCCTCCCTCCTGCGCCCAACCTCCCAGCTGGTCCACCTTCAAGACGCTCCCTCCTTCTCCCTCGCGTCGCCTCCCTCTCGGATGAACCGCCCGCCAGACCCTCCCGATGAGCCACGACGTAGCGCGCCTCCGTCTCCCTCCCGCTCTACCCATTCGCCCCGCCCGTCGCTGGGCCTCCCCCGGCCTGCTCCTGTCCAACGCCACCCCTCGAACCCCTCGCTCCGACGCCTCTCCCTCGTGCCGCCCTCTCCAGCCGCAACGCCACCCCCTGCAAACCCGAGTTGTGCCGCACCAATCCCTTTCTGGACAGGTTTCCCAATTCGCACCCCTCCACCCCTCTCCGACGAACCAGAACAGATTCTTCCTCCCCGGACAGCCCCGACGCACCTCTGGCAAACCTCTCAGACTCCTCGCCTTAGGTGAGGAGACCCTCATTATACATCCTTTTATTATTATTATTTTTGTGGTGTTTTTGTTAGGGTTTATATTGTTTATGGAATAATGTTTTTTTTGATGCAATTATGCAGTGTTTGTTTGTTTTGTTTTTGTTTTTTTGGTGTCTATATTGATGTTTCTGGTTAAAATGTTTTAATTAGAATCAAATTGAGGCTACTCGTAGTGCAACTGTCATGCTGCAGGAGTTTCACGTCGAACAATGAAGTTGGTCTATGTTGAGGTAAGTGGTTCCACGTCCATTTATTATTTGATTAATTAATTTGCAAGGTTAGTTTGTTTAGAGTTTTAATTAATTAATTCGTGTGGTGCGAAGTTTATTTTCATTGATGTTTATTTTGCATCGAAATTGTTTAGTAGCGTGTTTCCATAATATGTGTACCTAATGCTGAAATCACCTCTGGTTAATTGTTAAATTTTTTTTATTGTGGGGTTAGTTCATTAATTAGTTTCTTTGATGTGATTAAATTTTTATTTGAGTTTTAGTATGTATTGATTTGTTTATTAGTTTGTTTAAGTGGTATGAGTATTTTGTTGTCGTGGAAACCCATGTCAGACTATTCACTAGTGTTTTGTAAGATGTGCAGTTACTTTATTAGGGTGTGCAAGGGGTGCAATTGGTGTTTTGGGGTAGTGTCGGTATGCGTTCTGTTATAAATGATCATTTGAGTGGATTTCCATTGTTTTAGTCGTGCGAAATGTTTTCAAATGGGTTGGAAAGTTTTTTCGGTGGTTTCTTTAATCATGCGTGTGATGCAGATTTGGTTCCTGAGGTGGCATTGTGTGTGTGTGGTTATGTGAGGGGAGTTTGGGTCGGTCTAGTCTGTAAAGCGGTGTTTTACTCTTAAAAATTTATTTATGAAAATTTGAATTGTTATATTAAATTACTATTAAGGGTGAAAATTGTTTTGGGTAAATCGTGTGAATATTTTTTGTTGCTTAAAGTCACGCGACGTGTGTGGAATTTGTTTAATAAATTCAGGTAGTGGCGTGTTTGATAATGAAAGTGATTTCGTTGATTGTGCAGTTGTTTTAATTGGTTGTGTAACTGATGCAGATTTATCTTTGAGATATTTTTAGTGTGCTTCTTATTTCAAATGGCTTTTGGGTGTGAAAATCGTGGTTTTGGTGTGTGTAGGACTTTGTCTGGTTTGAGTATATTGTTATAACATGTGACATGAACTCTGAACTACTTGAGCACAAACGGGAAGCCCGGGTAGATAGAAGGGTGAGCTAGAATAGTGGGATAGTATTCCAGAGGTGACTCTACCCGGTTTCACTAGCAGGACTGATGATTGCAACACTAACTAAACAAATGCTATTCTGAGGGTCATGGTCTTCTAAACCATGTTTTCTGAGGGTCGTGGCCTTCTAAGCCACGTTTTCTGAGGGTCGTGGCCATCTAAGCCACGTTTCACCGAGACACAAAGATCTAGGAACCCAAGCTAGCTAACACCCTTGCGGCCTCTCCCATATTAGTGCTCATTGGTTACTTTACGCGCATCGGTGTGACACTTTGGTTATTTTAAAAGGATGTGTGTGTGTGTGTTTTAATTTAAGTTGTTCCTTTTTAAAACTCTTTTCTCTAAACCTGTTTTCTCTAAAGTTGTTCAAGATTTTAGTAATTTTCTTTAATTAAAGTTGCAAATGTATTTTTCATTTAATAATTGTGCGTGGAACCTTTTCTCGGTGGCATCTTACTGGGCTTTTAGCTCACACCCTACATACACCTTTGGGTGTATGTAGATTCTGTTTCTTTTTCTTTCCAGGTTGAGGCATCGGGCTTAGCATTGGTGGTTTGGGTTGTTAGTGTCATCATCGTGTTGGTTTGATGACGGTGTCTTGGGAATGTGACTCCTCATGTTGCACAGATGTTTTTTCTGGGAGTTTTGGTTTCCATTAATGTAGTCTCTTTTGGGTTTTTAGTTCAAGTTGTAAAATTTAAATCTGGACTTGGTATAAGGGTCTGTTTGGTTGTCAGTTTTTAGTTTCAATTTAATCAGCTTGTTTTCTGTTTTATATTTATTTTTCCAGGTAAATTTTTCCCCAGTTTATTTTTGATACCTGGGAACTTGTGCCAGCCTGTGGGGGTCGGGAACGCCATTCAGGCCATGTCGCGGGCCGGGTCGGGCGCCGGGTCGGATGGCGACCCGACCTGGTTTGTGACAATTCATCGGGGCATAACAAACCATTCATGGTAGTCGATGACTACGATGTGATCGATGCTTCAGGGTCGGACTTCTTAGTGTGGTGTGTCTAAAGGACATCCGAGCCAAGACTTCTTTTTCTATGCATTCCTACTTATACTAGGGTGCTAGAGAGAACATTTGTGGATGATAATTCTTTGGTTGACTGGATGCAGCCCGTTAAGGTTAGTATTAGGAAAGTAGGAAACTGGCGCCAGTCTCGGATACATGGGCATGTAAATTGTTTCAAGTAGAGGAAGTGAAAAGGATAGATGAATCTGCAGGGCAGCAAACGTGGAAGTGGAGATTGGAGAGCAGCATGGGGTGGTGACCATTTTGACATGTTGCAACCACCCGCCTTTGTAATCCCCACTAGGCTCAGGGGGGTGGAGGGCAGGGGAAAGAGTAGCTGCATGCGGTCAAGGAGTGTGACCGAAAGGGATCTAAGGATGATTCGAGATACGGACTGTGTCTTCTACTAGCTTCCGTAGCAACAGACATCGATACGAATCATCCCTTCCTTCCATGAATCTTGTCCTAGACCTAGAGTTTCCGGTTAAACCGTTGACATGACCCTCACGTCTGGAGATAACATCCGGAGGAGACTCGATAGTCACACTTACGCCGACGGTGTGATCTGACCCTTGAGGCAAGAGTTTTGGTTGGAACCTCTTGGTGGTAGCGTCGAGGCCTTACGACGTTAGTTTGAGTATGGACTGGGCAATCACAGTTTGTACACAAATTGACGGTATTATGGAAACATCGGGATGGGTTTTTCTTGTTCGACGAAAAGGAAACCCCAAGCAGCACAGGTTTAACTCATGCTTAGTAGGGTGTAGCTGATCACTCTTGTGTTGTCCAACCTTACCCTTATGGCTGTAGGAGTTTTGAGTTTCAGTTCTAAACACGAAATGGAGGCCTCTAGAGTTAGAGGATGGGGACCACGTTCATATATGGGTCTCACCTAGACCAGGTTTACAGAGATGTAGCCGAGGTGGTGAGTTATCTTCGAGGTTCAACGGACCTTTTTAGGTCCCCAACAGGGTAGGCGAGGTGGTTTACCGCTTCACCTTCCTAACTCAGTTGCAGTGGGTGCACGATGTCATCCACGTATCTCAGCTAAGGAGATACATGCATGACCCTTCACACATCATAGACCGCAGGGTGTTGGACGTCGATGACGGGGCGACATTCACAGAGGTTCTAGTGAAGAATTACGATCGACAGGAGAAGGTCCTATGTGGACGGTCGATTCCTCAGGTGCGCTTACACTGGCAGCATGTGAACCTCAAGGAGAGCACTTGGGAGTGGAAGTCTCAGTTGCGTGCTCAGTACCACTTTTGTTTCCCTAGTTTGTGTTATAGCTTTACGGGGATGTAAAGCCCTATGGTGGGAGTAATGTAAAGACCCAGAAATTTCAAAGGATTTTTTTCTTAATTTATTTGGAATTTTACGAGACTACGGATTCTGATAGAACATGATTCTGAGGCCTGGTCTGCCTGGAATCAATTTCTGAAGTTTAGCTCGGGTATGTACAATGAATGAATGAGAGAATTTTTCTATATTTTGAAGCGGTTCTTGGAATCGAAATCTGAGTGCATCGATAGAACCATATCACCAGTAATTGCTTAAGAATACCTTTTCTGAAGGTTCGTTTGCTCGGGAGGATTTGTTTACAATTTGAGGTTTAAGTGAAGAATAAAATTAAATTGTATTCCAATTTTATTTTTCTTCTATGTAGTTTTATCCTTTGTGTAGAAGTTGGGTTGCTAAATTCCCTTGGAAGAATAAAGGATAGGTGGGCCCACATGAGCCCCCACCTTTCACATTCCCCATAACCCCTTAAAACTCCTCCTAATATCTTCCTTGTAATCAATGTTCTGACTTTCCCTCTCCTCTCTTTTAATTAATCCAACTCCTTAATTCAATTAATTGAATTGAGTTTTTAAATTTTAAACTATTGGGTTGACTTAATAAAATAAGTGCAGCTTATTTTATTTTTGGGTTAGTTTTTTGGTGTTAAGGATTGGGAGAGAGTACTCAAAATATTGAGGAATCTTCATCTTCTTTGTTGGAGAACGCGAAGAACGTCAAGACCCCGACGAAGAACGCCATAACCGCAAGGAGTGATCGTCGTTCCTTTCTTCTCCTCTCCACATCCATTGTGAGATTCCACTCCACCTCGGATGATCTCCATCAAGCGCATACAGAGATTTAACTTGCGACGCCGTTTCCGCGATGCTCTTCGATCGTTAACTCATTATCGAGGTACGAGTTTGTTTTGTTCATAAATGTTCTTTGTCATCCAATATAAATTTCTTAGCCGCTTAATATCGGATTAACGAGAGGGGGGACGGACCGCATGAACACGGCTGACACTCCTCCCCCTTGATGTTGTGATTGTCGCAGCACGAACTAAGGTAGAACAGTGAAACGACACCGCGCGGAAATAAGGAGTAACACGACGAAGAAGCGTGGCACCGTCGCGCTGCGCCGTTGAGGCCGAACGAAACTGTGGTCGGAGTTGGGGCCACAGAGGTGAATCAAAGACTCCTCATTTTGTTTATTGACGTGTGGATCGATGGGAAATGATGGAACGGGATGTAGAGGCGATTTTAATCCATCACAGCGAAGATCGGGTCCCGGGAGGACCGCTGGCGAAGACGGCAGGCGAAGCGGGCCACCGGAGCGCGTCCTGTGGTCCGCGGAAGGCGGCTGCGGTAGCGCACTGCCAGAGAAAACCACAGTGGCTAAGCCATGGCAGTGGATGAGAAACCGGAATGGCCAAATCCGTTCTGTATTGGGCGGTGAAGCTTAATGTCGCGCCAGTTCGTTCAACCGGTGGGTTGTAAACCCCCGCTCCCCGCTGGCCGCGCGGGAGCCGTGCCTATGCTAGGCCAACCGACCGCCCAGGCCGGGCTGGGCCATGCCAGCTGGGCCGGGCTACGCCCTTATTGGCTGGACCTAGACCTGGTTCAGGTCGACCCGGTTCGGGGCGACCCAGGGGGTCTCGGTCCGGGTCGGTCCGGGCCCAAAACCCCCTAAAACCGGACAGGTTCGTTCTTTTGTCCATATCATTTGCTACAGACATCCGAACGACACACCGTCAGTTGAGATGTGATCCTAGGATCGAGGAATCTGTTTCGATATATTACACTCAAGGCTTCAGAGAACTTTGGGTATGACCGGGTTCGTTCGAACACGAAAGCAACCGGGCCCTCGGAACAGAAATGCTTATAACTTGAGCTCCGAACATCCGATTGACGTGCCGTAGACTTTGATGGATTACTCTTAGTGAGACGGACCTTTTGGTTTACTCCTCTTGAGATTTGGATGCAGTTGGAGTGCGGTCGGGTTGGTTTTGACTTAAAAACGAACTGTGCCCCTGGAACAAAAAATCCAATAACTCTAAGAACGGGCATCCAATTGACGCGCCGTCTATTGCGTTGAGTTCCTTTTGTTGAGGCGAAACTTTTTGATACATCAACTCTAGAATACATTTAAGATGATGTATCGAACCCCTTTGGCTCGTGGAGTGGACCCTCCCGGAAACGAGCATGCTGTGTGCGGGAACCCTTGAGCTTGCTGCGACTACGACTGTGACAACCGTAATAAAATCCTCCGTGGGTTCGACGGCGACGAAGACTACACTGAAATCCTATGTGGGTTCGGCAATGATGAAGACCATACTGAAATCCTCCGTGGGTTCGACAACGATGAAGACTGCAATGAAATCCTATCTGGGTTCGGCAGCGATGAAGACCGTACTGAAATCCTCCATGGGTTCGACGACGATGAAGACTGCACTGAAATCCTCCGTGGGTTCGGTGGTGATGAAGACCGTACTGAAATCCTCCATGGGTTCGACGGTAATGACTACTGTTCTTTTATCCTATGTGGGTCTGGTAGTGTCTGACTCTATTCTTGCTATCCTATGTGCGTCTGGAAGAGTAGCTGGTCGGTATCCTATGTGGGTCTGACAGGTTGGCTGGTTTAGTATCCTACGTGGGTGCCAGCTTAGATGAATCAGTGGCTATTTATGATCATCCCTATCACCGAAGAAGTATACCTGTGTGAGATGAGTCTTGAAATTCAATCATTATCTTTGATGTGTTTGACTTGATATCCTGTGTGGATTGGATTATGATTTCGTGTGTGGATTGGGTCGTGCTCTCCTATGTGGACTTGTAGTGTTCTCCTTTGTAGACTATGATGTTCTCTCCTTTGTGGAATTTAAGTGTTCTCTTGTGTGGATGAAGTAATTCTCTCCTATGTGGACTTGTATAGTTCTCCTGTTTGAACTATGTTGTGCTCTCCTATGTGGACTTGTAGAGTTCTCATGTCTGGACTATGTTGTGCTATCCTTCGTAGACTTGCAGTGTTCTCCTGTGTGGATTAAGTTGTGTTTTCCTAAGTGGACTTGTAGTATTCTCCTATTTGGACTGTGTGGTGATCTCCTATGTGGACTTGTAGTGTTCTCCTGTGTGGACTAAGTTGTGGTCTCCTATGTGGATTTGTTGTGTTCTCTTGTGTGGACTGAGTTGGGCTCTCCTATGTGGATTTGTTGTCTTCTCTTGTGTGGACTGAGTTGTGTTCTCTTGTGTGGGCTGGGTTGTACTTGAGCTCATGAGATGGAACTGAACTGGTTTTAATGACTTAGGTATATGTATGGGCATATACCTAAGTAGAGTTGGTTGTTATTTCATTATTGAATCTTTTCTTTGTGGTTTATCCTTTGTGGATTTAGGGAGACCTACGGGGGTCTCGGGGTCCCTACTGAGTATCGTATACTCACCCCTGCACGGGCTTCACCCGCACTATGTTGTGTTGGTTGCAGATAATAGGCATCACTGATCGTGGTTGAGGCTGGTAGAGCTATACGGTACCTGGAGGATGATCTCATGACGAGTCGGTACCCAAAGGTGAATTTCATGACGAGACAGTACCCGAAGGAGACAGATGGACACAGAGTGCTGTGGAGGACATCTGTACCTACCCTTCAGGTAGGATCCGTGGTGGATGATCCAGGAGTTTCTTGTCACCTTTCAGCTATTGTCCTTGAGTTGTACATTACTTTCAGTTGTAGCTGTACCTTTCTGTTGGGCTTGTATTTCCGCCCCCTTAGTATTTCCATCACACTTGTTTACTGCCTTACTTAGTGATAGCTTCCACCTATACTATGTTGTGTTGTTTACTTTTATAAATGCAATGCCTTCCCTTTTTTATTGGGATTTACGCCTTTGGTGCTACTCGCCAGCCCCTAGCCTATGGAAGGCGGGATTGGGGTAGTCACGACATGGGTCCCAAGAACAGGTTGTGACAGTTTCATTAATCAATTGTTTTGTGATTGGAACTAGGAAGTCATATTCGGAACATCGCTGGTTGATATCTCAAAAATCTATGTAGAATATGATTTTCTCGTTCTTATTTTTCACTGAGACAATATTAGATATCCACATTAGATATCTCAACTATTGGAAGAAATCATCCAAGATTATATTTTCGACTTCAACCACAATTATGGATGTGTGAGTTATACGTGATCTTTATGCAGCCTGATTGTCTCCCTGATGTTCTTACGGAAATCCAAAATGATTGGTGTCCACCTCTAGGTTATGTCATGGAATCTCTATGTCATTCCAAGAAAAAAAATCCCTACGTTTCTTTATAAATGATGTACACACCTCTTTCTATTCAGATATTGTGGTCTCACTAATCAGAGTGAGACATAGATATTCATTTATACCCTAATTTATTTCTTTGAGTTCTTCCACAGTGGTGGATATGCCATCCTCATATGATGGATGGTCATCTCAGGGGTCTTCCACTTACTCCATTACATCTTGTGATGATTATTCTAACTCTTCTTGTAGGGTAGGTGATGAAGAAATACTTTCAGATCGGGGGGATGAGTCGTTATTTGGACATCTTGAAGAGGAGTCAACCATCACTTACCAAACGGTTGATGAAGGTTCTTTTTGATGCACTGAAGGGAAGATAATGGGTTAAGAATTGACATCACTATATTTTCCTTGTGTATGACAACATCTTCTATCCTGAATGATGAACTGGTGACATGATAATGTTTGGTGGATGGAATGAAGATATCTCAATTTATGATTTCATTGATGCTTAGTGGATCAATGATTTCTCATATGATGTCAAGCTCAGTTTCCATGTCTAATATTATGGAATCCACTGAACGATTGTTTTGATTTGGGTAAACCCTCTCGATTTTATTAATGGTAACATGTAATCTGAACATAGATGCTTGAATGGGTTAATAGGGATCTTTTCCAAATCCTTCAGAGTGTTAATTATAGTAATACCATTCACCCTACACTATTTTTCCTTTGAGTGATAGAACTCCACATCAATGTACTAAGATTCACTTGTTTGGAATGGTTCCTTGTCACCATGCAAGGTCCTAGTTTGACCATTGATGAAATATTTCATACAATGGGGGTACTAATAAGGTATAAATGAATGTTTACATTTTCATGGCCTCCCCAACAGAATATTGAAAGATGTGTCAGGTCGCAAAACCTGGAACACTGAATTAGATATTAGATCCCTAAACTACGTTTTGAGCATAATCACATCGAGAGGTTCATTATCATTATTTTCATGAACATATAACATCATTGTTGAGGGATTCAATAAGGGTTTAGTGAGACATAATTCGATGAAGTGTCTAAAAGGGAATGTGGTAGACTCCTAAGCCATTATCAACAAAGGATCATCAGAAATCAATGATATTGATCTGAATGGATATGAATAGGGGTATGAGGTGTCCTTGTAAAACAATATCCCCAAATTTTTTAGTGAAAGATATGATTGCATAAAATTATGTCAGATCATTCCCTATAGAGTAAACCTTTGCGTCAACAACATCAATTTCAAACTCTTGAGTGCTAGAAAAAACATTAATAAGTGCTTCACAGAGATACATTAACATATTTAGGGTATCCATTATTGGTAGATTGGCCGGTACATAAGACTATTGATTTAAAACATCATACTTTTGAGCCAAAGTTCCATGTTTCCCCATGTGGATATATTGTATTGTAGTTGCCTTATATGCTGATTCTCTAGAAGTAGATGGACAAATTACTGAAGAAGAAGCTAGAAATAATTCTTCTCTTGGTGGATTAGGATGGCTAGGTCTTCCCACTCACTAGAAAAGTGGTGGAATAGCCTCCAATTGATCATCCATGATGATCATGTGAGGTAATACCCTTTCATGTGTTGGAGAACTCCCTTTCTCTTTATAGGCCCACTAGAAGGCTCTCCCATGAGTTTCTACTACATAAATAGCTCAAGTAGGGGTGTGGTTTGAATTGTAGATTCTAGCATACAAACTTCTTCTCTCATATCCCAAACCTTGAATACCACTTCCCCTAGTTCCCAAATTAGGTATGAGAAACTCAGGTTGTTAATTAGAATCATAATATTCATAGGTATCCATTAAATACATAACATTAATGGATATAATGATCAAATCCTCATTTGATGAAGAATCTACTTGGTGGTCGACTCTTATTTTCAAACTTTTGGGGTAGTTCCAATGGTTTTGATATGGTCGGCACGAAATCCTCTATGGTCAAAGAAAAATTTGGCCTTGACACAAAATCATCATCTCATTATTCCTCCTTATTCTTTTTTCCATTCTACATTACATAGGATTTTTCTTTGGAGGACTGATCTTTTGATGAATACAGATATTCTATAACTGTAGTGTAATGTGACACAATTGGTTTTTTAATTGTGTTTTTATATTTCCATGATTTTGGTTGAATGATTTATTAACCATCCAATGATAAGTTTTTTTATAATTCATAATTTTGACTTAAATCCACTCTCTAACCTCAAATGGATTCATTGTAGTAACACATGCTTCCTAGGCTAGTCAATTTTTCTGCTCCACTTTCCTGAATTCCACAAGCTTTAATAGGAGGAACTTCAAAACAATTAATCCAGGATGAGATTCCCCAACCTTTAATATAAGGGGAAATATATTCAGAGGCCTCATCTATTTCCTTTTTAGGTTTATTTGACCCTAAATTCCGAACTTAGTTCTTTGCCAAATATGATATGATGTAGCTGGTGACTTGGTAACTTCTAAAAAAATACACCTTGATTATTAATTTCCTCTAATTCTCTCCAACATTGATCATTTTGAAAATATTTATGTGTTGGTCATTATTGGTGACACTCGAGTAGTGGGTCCCTATGGTAGGATGATGGATTTGAAATATGAGAGAGCATATGGGCCTTCTTAAGTGTTACTGTAGAATCATCTTCTTTTTTCGATCTTTATCCTAGAGATATGATATTAATCAGTATTTGACTATAGTATATGTTTTGTATTTTTCTACATTTTGAGAATTCATTGGAATATCCCAAAACCCTCATATGTATCTCATAGGGATTAATGGTACGTTAAACTCATCAAAATAATTTCCTACACAAAATAGGAAGAAACTATTCTTGAGGGTGTGGTGTATTCAAGGAGTATGTTAATCCTTCCCACCAAGCAATGAAATAAAAAACTATTTAATTCTCACTTTTCTTATATTTTATGAGATCAAAATCTCTTTTATTTTTAAAAATTGAGTTGAACTATAAAAGTTACATTTGATATAGATCTTCCCATCTAGTGAAAGTTATAGACTACAAACCTGTGTACTAAACAATGGCTGGCCCATGTGATGATCATATGAAAAATATGAGCTTCACTGATTCCTATTTCATGGGGGTTCACATCATAGGATAAGAGGGAGAGTTGAAATTCATCAAATACGTCTATCGATATCTTAATCCCATAAATATAGGAAACATGGTATTCAAAAAATTGTGGGGGAGTTGGATCTACCAATTAATCCTAAATGTTTTTTTCTGGATGTATTGGTGCACACCATCCTTCTATAGATTCCAATAATTTTGTTACTAACTCAATGGTATTGATATGAATTATGGAAAGATATGGTTGAGATGATACCTATATAGGAACAAAATCTGGAGCCTAATCTTTTTTGGAAACAAGTAGGGCCCCTAGTGGTGGTACTGCTGTATTTATCTTGGATAGCCCATGGGGATTGGCGTATATGAATTTGCCTGACCCTGCTCTTCTTGTACATTCAAGGAAGTGAATTTATTTTGCACATCATTAGTTTCAACAAAATGAATTTGATATGGTGATCTTACTAGAAGTGAAATATTAGGATCTTCTTGTGGAACATGTCTGGTTGGAATTCTGCATCAGAGTAACTCTACATTGTTTGTTATCAACTCCATCATATTATCTTTTTGATGATCAAATATTTCCTCCAGCAAAAGGGATTGACCTTCTCTAGGAGAAATGTGAGACATGCCCTGACCTTTATATTTTCTCTTATTAGGCACATTTCTATGAGGTGGAGGATGATTGTTTGGAGGAATACCTTAATATTGTGTAACCCTCTACTTTTTGGTATGGAAACCTTCTTCAGTAACTTTAGTGCTGACTACGTTAAGACCATGAACTTCATCATATGACTCCATTGAACTGGTTTTATTTTCTAGAGGATCTTCCATGATAACATTGATGACATTCACTATTACATAATACATTGTTGTAATATTGTCAGTATCATTATGATACCACATTATTTTACACCCACCCATAGACATTGTCCTCTTATATTCTAATTTAACTCGAGTTTCCTAGTGAATATTAACCTTATGGGAATCCTCATATAGTTCAATAATTTGACCATTTTGAGACATCTTTCTCTGATTGGGAGAAGGGTGACTTCCAATGATGAGGGTATTGTGAATGTGAAAAATCCCCAACACCTATTTTTTGGGGATATTCCAGTTTTTCTTTATCAAATCATCAGAATCAATTTTTCGACTCTAAGGGTTGGTAAAAAAATCCCCCAGCCATGTGGTTGGGGGTGGCTTATAAACTGTTATGGCTGATATTAGTATTGTTTCTCTTTAGATCTTATGAATTCTGGTCAAAACGTTTGCTGGGTTCATTATCCAGGAGCCACTTGAATATCCTTCTTTGGAATAATGTTGTTTTATTACCGAATTTTTTTCCAATCTGAAGGTTGAAATCCACTATGTGGGAGGCATGCTCTATATCCTCAGATCCTTGATGCAAAATTATCTCAAAACCTATCTCTTATTGATCCTGAATTTGGTGGAAGCAGGTCGGGGCATGTTCTAATTGATCATCTCTTTGTTCATGAACATATTTTGTTTGTTGTTACCATCTTGGGGAAATAAAATTCCATGAATCCACTTTTAACGGGAATTTCAGGTTTTGGAGCATAGTGAAATGAAATTCTCCATGTGAACCCCATCCGGTGATATGAAATCCAGATGGGATATCTACTATTAACTATAGAAAACTCATAAATGAATTGAGGAATGCACATTGAATGGCCTACAATTGGTTCTTGATCATTGGATGTTGGAACAATTTTAAATTAATATGATGAAGTGTCTTTCATAAGTTTATGTAGATATCATGAATACAATCTTATGCCAAAAACATTAAAATATTATATTGAGAGGTGTCCAAAGTCCCAAACATGACTGGTATTTCATCCTTATCGAATTGTTTCCTGATGTTCTATATATCCTCTTCATCTATTTCCATAGGTTTCTCAACATGGTCCAACTGGAGTGGACACTTCCTGATGGTTTTATAAAATGTAATGGGATCAATTGGTGTTCCTCCACTATATTAGAAGGATAATAACTCATGGGAGGTTAAAATAATGATCATTACCTTGTGTTGTCTTCTGGATGGGAAAGTATTTCACCTTCCAGTAATTAATAATCATACATGGCTGGCCTTATATTTGAAAGTGACCCAATATAATAGGGCCTTCTCTTCAAAAACATTATCTGTTGGAGAATTCTGTTAAAAATTAAACACACTACTGCAAAAAGAACATTCGTATAAAATTATATCAGGGGGAGGACCACTATAGTGGCTTATAGTATGGGATAGATCCTAGTTTTTTATGGTCTTTTAGCCACATGGAGGGTTGATGTGGCTCTCATCCATAGATATCTTATCGATATTGACCGAATTTTCCTGAAATAAGCCTTCAAAATGAAGTTTCTGATGAGATGATTTTGAATTACTTTTACTCCTTCAATAATTTTGTAATTTGAATGTAGGATATTTAGGTATAATTGATAAATGTCTAAGGGCTTCCTAAACTCTAGAATTAAGTGGATCCAAATCACAAACAGGGTCTTGATTTTTTAAATGTTTTTGATAAGACTTCTTTTTGGATGCATTCGTACAAGATATTGAGGCCCTTTATTGGGAAAAGTTTTTATAATGGGAAGGTGTATGTTCTTTTATTGGATTGGACATCAGAATAGATCAATTATCTCCAATTGTAATGTGTGTATGTACCATATTCAGTTGTCCATATGATTTGGGGGAGTGTTCCCCATAACCCTATTGGACCCGAACAAAAGTGTGTATATTCTCCTTGATGTCATGTTGATGAGTTATCCCATATATGGGTATGTAATTATGTGTATGTCCCTCTGGTACTATTGAAGATTCCATTATGATATTTTGGAAAGCCTCTACGATATGGGAATGAATTTTTGTCTTACCTTACACAATTTTCAAATTGTTCTTGGTGACTTACGGGGACATAATGGGATTATATGTCCATTCCATACCTATAGATGATGTATGTACCTTATTCTATCATCACAAGTATGTCAATGGATACTAAATGAAGTCAAGTGTGGGGGAGAGAGTTGATTATGCCCATATTTTGTCATTTAAGCCTTCAGACTGTATTTTCTGGGTGCTTCCAAATGAGACTGTTGGGAGTATTGATGGATGTTGGAAGGTGAATGTGTTTGCTGGCTTTTTGATTACAAGCATGATTGGTGGAATTCATTAATTGATGCCATAAGAGACTATTTGAAGGCATCGTGTGTGCAATTTGGTTAATGTTCATGCTTGCATATTGTCACAATATTTGGTTGGTGAGATCCATTGAATGAATCTAGAAAAGTATGATGGCTGGATGAAAGATTGTAAGTAGGTGTATGTGCCTGATCGTGGAACTCTACTGGACATTCATAGTGAGACTGGTCTGATGCTTCTAGATGAGTCTGCTGGATAATGGAATTAAGGCTGGTGGGTGTGTGTGATCAGTTTCTGTTGGCCACCAAAATGGGTTGGAGAAAATCTTTAAAGGGGGAAATGGTGTAAAAAGATTTCTATTATCTAGTTTTTGTCCCTAGAGTTTTGTTTTGTGTTCCAATGTCTAAGGGACTTGGGTGAGATAGTTGATGTTAACTCCCTCATCATGTTGATGGTTTCCTGTGTCATGGTGTTAGTGGTAGTGATTGTTCACATGAGACCATGGGAAGGACCCCTATGTCTTTGGGACGAGGCCGAATGTGGACTCATGGAAATCCTCCAAAACATATCCTAGGTATTGGTGATTTCATTATGGGGATAAGTTCAAAAAATAGTAGATGATGGTGATAGAAACCATCTACTTATAGACCACCTGTCATCGCTGGCTGGATGATATAGGGTTATTCTTAATCAAGATGGCCTATAGGACAGCCAAATTGGATGGAATGGTACCGTGTTGACAGTACACTTGTATCAGTGCACTGGAGACCTAGTTTTGGATATGTTGAGTCAGTGATGGTGTCCTTAAAGAAAATAAGTATCCATCTTGAGCAGTAGTCGGTGTGTTTTCAGGTGTAAACTTGAAGGATTCCACTTGGAATAAAGGTATTTATAGGAAGACTGTTCATATATATATGATATATGAAGAAATGGATCTAGAATAGCATCAAATATTTTTGGATAGACATGTGGATGGTTTATGGTTTTTCTATCTCTCCTTTATCAATTGATATGGTCCAGGTATATTGTAACATAGTCATCATGGTTAATGATTCATGGCAGGTTGACCATTTTCTATTTCCCTCAGAAATGGAACTTCATTATGAATTGTAATGGTCCAATGGAGAATTGTTAGTACATCCCTTCTATGATGTGAAGGATATACCTTAGTTAAGTCATTCATGCTGGGATCACCATTTTTTTGTTCCTCTCAGAATGACTGTTCTGGTTAAGAGTCACTATTTCCAAATAGTTTCCAATGGATTTGTTTATAGAAATAGATACACCAAATGTTTTTATATCAATAGGTATATTCATTCTAAATGAATTCATTTATTATGTACATTGACCCATGATGCTTGAGTACTCACATTGGTCGAGAGTATGGGCGTTCGGGCACATGATACCCTTTGAGTGGAATTATTTCCTACTTTGGGGCTCTCTTAATGATTTAATATATATTCATTCATACTTATTAATTGAACAAGAGTAATTTAGATTTCCCTTGAAATTTGAAATCAATTATTATCATGTGTGTAATTCAGAGTCATCTGTATGTATTAAAGGTTCTTCACCAATGGATATATAGGTATAGAATAAAGGCTCTCCAGCAGTGGTATCATCCTACGTGGTACATATTGATTCTTTGGTTGTCATAATGATGATGCAGGATTTAATAAATTCAATGGGGAACTCATGAATTTTATGGTCATCCAGGTAAACGAATTCCACTATAGAAGTTATCATCATCCAGAGAAATGAAAATTTACTCTTTATTTTATTCTCATCTAGTTATACAGAGGTTACTCTAGATTTAATCATCATTTAGTGGGGACAAAAGTTATTTTGATTTTGGGATCAAACCCATAGGTTGTTTTCATATACATCCTCAAAAAAGTAATCATAACCCACATAGTTAGGTTCCACTTAATGGGAAACATCAAACCTTTTATGGTCAAGTGACAATGACCCAACTGTATAGTTTAATGTCATGTTCTATGGAAATAAATGCGGTAGGTGACTGGTCAAATCTTAGTGTGGGAATTATGCATAAACAACCCAAGGAACATGGAAGGGATATGTGATTACATGATGAATTAGACCATACTAGGAATGTGGCCCGTTGAGAACAAGCTTTATTTGAGGTGTTTGGTTTGAACCATAGGGATGCTTCCTACATTTAATTTATGGATGGGAATCAAAGCCCAAGTAGTTTGGTAAGTCTTATAGGGGATTATTGACCTTTGAGAGAAATATGAACGGTTTTAATCCTAAAGAGGATTCCCTTGTTATACGATCCATCATATCTTTCATAACTTACAAATATTTAGGGGGACTATATTTTTAGATTACTCCTAATGTGGATTCCCAGATCAAGGGAATTAGGGTATGAATCCTGAGGAGGAAGTCTAGTGGGCTAAGGGACTAGGAGAAGGCTTCCTATGTATCCTAGTTATGGTGGGAATTTTCAGTTCTTGTTGTTCAATCAATCATGTTTATTTTGAGTTAGTTACGATCATTAAAAATCTATAAGCCCCCATGAGCCATGCTAGATGTAAGAAACAATAGGATGTGAAAGAGTCAACAAAATTCATAGAACTTCCTCTCCACTGATGGAATAGGATGAGCCTATGGGTAAAGAGGATGGAGAAGCCATGGAATAATTCTTGGATATTATACGTCTGTCTATTCAATTTACATTTAACGAGGGTACAATTTAATATAGAATTGAAGATCAAGGAAATAGATAAGAGTGAGGATATAACCTCCTATATGAATGGCTTTGGGATTACACCTGGATGGCTACCTTAATATGGGTCCCATAGTGGTGAGGGAAAATTTTAATTTGTTAAAATAAAATCAATGTGTAAACCGTAACCTCCCTACCAGGGACTAGAGGATAAGGGTCTATATATGATAAGGGGTGGAAAGAGACATATCCCCAGAATCCATTATTAGGATATCCTAAACAATATCCCTAGTTTATTGGGATTTGTTACCATATATATAAAAATCTAAAAAAAACCCAGGGCCCCTTACCCTCATGAAGGAAATGTGTGGGAAACCTCTTACAATAGATATCAAAATACAAATGGGAGAAACTTAGATGTATGTTTCCCTATGTTTTTGTAAATCTAGTGGTGTTGGAGTGGGATTTAACATAATAACTTTTAAAAAAGGGTCATAATGAAGTACTACCCCTACCCAGAGTGGCATTGTAGTAGGATTCATGAAAGGATCATGTAGGTTGAAGAGATGAGGTGAACAATGAACGGGCGCTCAGGTATGTGATCCACAGGTATGTGGTGCACAAGTAGGCTTGGGTGAACATATGTCACCTTAAGTGATAAATATCCTATATTACTAGACTAGGGAGATAATGGGATCATAAATCCAATATTCTTCATAGGTATTACATTAAGTGGGGTGCACAAATTCCTACTAGAGGAATGTGGTCGCGCAATTTTTCATTGATAAGGGGGGTTGGGCGAATGGTTCGTGCAACTATTATTAATTTTTAATATCTGGAGAACCTAAGTCTCACTATTCCCCTTTAATTCCCTATATTTATGTGTTGTGAAACTACCTTGATGGTTTTAGAGAACTTGGGAGAAGAACTAGGGAGATCACAAAAACAATCAGGCTTTAGGAAAATTCATCCGTACAAATGAAGGACCCAATGGTCTATTTATTTGAAAATATGGCACCCTGAGTGATGGTGACTTGGTGTAAAAGTGATAATGTGGAACAAAAATGAGGTGGCACTCCATAAATGTTTTGATCCATTTTGCAGATATTTTGTGGAGAAGTGTGTAGATCACATTTAATGGTGTCTAAAATAATACATAGGATCATAAAGTTGGAATAAGACATAATTTTTGGCACAAAAAAGTAATATAAAATGTTTTACTTAGTAGTTCAAGGTGGATTGATAGGACTATCATAATTGAATGATTTCACTCATCAAACCATGAAAGTATTGAAAGTACACACCCAAGGATATCATAGTGGAATGAGTCCCTTACATAACTAGGATCACTCCCTATTTGATTCCTATTAATCTAATGAGATATAAATATTTACCCAATATATTAGAATGAGATAGAGGTCCCACCAGTCATATAATGAAAAGAATAATAATATTCACCACAAGAGAATAAAGAATTCCCCATATCTGAAATCAAGGAATAAAATGGTATTAATAAGAATTATTTCCTAGTATAACCCATTTAAAATAATTAGATTTTATATAAATTTTAGCATTTTATCATTGCTTAACCTCTGATAAAAGATGGGGATTTCATAAGCATTTTATCACTGTAAAACTCGTTGAAAATTAAGGTATTTCATCAAAAAGTATTAATCATAAATATAAAGAATCAATATAAATAATAATAATGTTATCCTTGTATCACATCTCATGATTATCATAAGTAACAAAAAATGAGGTTATCTTTTTAATAAAAATATTGTGAAAGATCACTTTTATCATTTCTTGAATAAAATATATGTTTCAATTTAAAAATATATAATTAAAAATAAAACATAAAAAATCAAAATAATTTTATTTGAAAATAAATTTTGTAAAATATTAAAGATAATTTAAATCATTTAATGGTCATGGGAATTGAAAATAACATTCAAGTCCTATATGAGAAAATCTAATATACTTTTAACATTTTCCATAAATACCAAATGGTTCTTGTTTGGAAAAAAACACAAGGATTTATTTTAGAAAATTTTAAAAAATAAAAACATGGGTAAAAATAAATTTTATTAATCCAATGGATAATGTTAATTATTTTTTGAAAACATTTTTAGAAAATACGAATATAGGAAAAAACATGTGTTTTTCAGCGAACAGAGAAATATCATCCTTCTACTTTTTTAACAAATAATTTTTATTATTATGTACCTAAAGAGAGGAAAATAAAGGAAAAAAGTTATTATCAAGGAAAAAATTGTGTAGAATAAAATTCATGACCCTCTTGAGAGATGGATCATTGAATTTCATTATTGAAAGCATATATTATAAATAATATCTATTAATAATGGTATCATAACATCAAACACTTATAACTCTGGTAAAATTAAATCTTATGAAACATGATATAATAACATAAAAATAATTATTTTATATCATGAGTAAAATGATATTTAAGATATAACATGTTATATCGGATGTTTATACACCTAATTATAGAATATAGGTTCATAACATAAAGTATGTCACAAAGTAGACAAATTGAGAAAAAACCCCCCACTACATTTGAAATCTCTTAAGTCAAAAGTCCTGTTAAAGAATAAAATAAATTGAAACATTAAATTAAATTAAAATAATTATATTCATGATATAACATGTAAACTGGGACATATATACACCACAAAAAATAAACAACTGTTGAATGTGGAATAAGCCTCCCAAAAGTAAAAGAGAGACTAGAAATCACATACATTATGTCACAACTTTCTTCATACATGTTCAAACCTATGGTATAATAAACATAGGGAAATTATAAATCTATTAAAAACCAATAATCTTATTTATCGTAACATTTATTTTCTAATTAATATAATTTATTATATGTTTATTAACAATTTCATGTTAAAATCACATTTCATGTAACATATACTTTTTTATGTATACTTTAATTTTTTACTTTACCTTCGTAAATTTCTCATTGTAACAACATCTATTAAATTTTGAAAATGAGATAAATATAATACATATTTTCATATATGTATTTAGAGTCATCCATAAACATTAGTGATAGAATATAATATATCGTTTATAGAGACGGTAGACCATAAGTACCATAGAATTTTATTTCCATTTTCATGAAAGATTGAATAAAATAAAGTTAATAATATTAAAAAAATTAATTAGTGTTTCTATCAATTTAGAATTTTTTTCAAGGGATGGATTTTTTTTATAAAGTAAAACATGTTGCTAATTCATTCCGTCTTCATTTTTTGATGGTCTCATCAGTCATATGAAGTAGTCATGTCCAATCCATTCCATTTCAAAAATTATATTGACCAAAGCATCACATTATTTTTTCATAGTGTGAGATTAAATTTAAAAGAGAAAAACCTAATTATCATTGAAATTTTAACACATAAAATTGAATAAAAAATAAAAAATACAATTAAATAATCAAAGTCTTCATCATTAAATATTCCGCACCCTAATAAATATGTTGTTTTCATGATCAAAATAACACTATTTTAATTTCAATTTCAAAATAAATTTATGGATTCTGATTATTTATAAATAATTTCTAAATAATAAAATAAAAAAATTTATCCTTTATATTTTAATCTAAGATTTAAAATTAAAAATTGAAAATAAAAAATTTGGCATCCCCATTTACGTCTTAAAAAAATAATAAATCAATAAGATAGCCATTTCAATCAGTTTAAATATAGTTTCTTTATTCCCAAATAGTATAAAATTGATCTTAATTACAATTTATTTAAATTTTAAAACGGGTTATTATCGAAAAAAATCATTAAAAAAAATTGGTACCGCATCACTCTTCACATATGTATATTTCACTTCTGCTTAATTTTTTCCTTAAATTATGTAGATATTGATCTATTTGTCTAAATTCAAGGGAATACTGAATTGAACATCAAAAAATTATTCCTAAACTTAATGTTCATGCATTCTATGTGATTTCCTCACACTATAATACTTCTTTCGTATTAAAATTCCAATTTTATGAGTGAATGTGATATATTTAAGCAAAATTAAAATTTTAACAGTAAGCATATCCACATATTCGTGGTTCCTAGGGTATATGAGCCAATGTCTATTTTCAATCCTTATTGATACTCCCTAAATGATAATTTTTAAGTCAGTTTCAACCTTCATGGGTTCAATATCCCTCTCAGATAAATTTATTCATTTTCTACATACGAGAATATTAATTATTTTGTAATTTTTTTTAAACAATCAAGATTCCAGGTTTGTAAACAGCACGATAAAAAATAACTTATTCAAATTTGTATAGTGGGATACACAAACAAATAGTACCATTATAGACAACATTAATTATGGGATTCCAATTTCCCATGTTAAAATATTTTTAATTGAATTCTATGAATTTATTTTAGGAGAGATTTTGAAGGTCTATTCAATTAATCACGTATGATCACTCCATATTGTGTTCGAAATTATAGTGACCACATGATATAATTATTATTCCATAATTATATTTTTAGTTTTCACTATATTTACATTTTTTTCAATGAAAATGTCTATATAACATAGTTTATGTTCAGTCATAAATCATTCACATTATTCATTTCATGATTGAATTGTTCATTAATCTAGTATGGTATTAAATTATAGAAAACACTAGTGAAATAAAAATATCTGTATTTGTTGTTCTAGTTAAATATAATATTGAAATAGTATTTTAGATCATATGACTACTTTTTTCGACTCCCCCACACTTGGTACATTTAAACATCAAACTGAATATTATAATGTATTTATTCAGGAAAATAATTTTAAAAAATAAAGGTTCTTGGAAAACCAGGATGAAAATGGATCATTTGGGTGCAGTAATTATTAGTATTCGGGATGATTTTGGACAACCCCATAGGATTACTCAAGGAATCCTCTAGTTACATAGTTATTAGATTTCCATTCACCATGAATGGATATTTTTATACATATAATACAATATCAACAACACAAGAAATGATATGTTCTAGTTACTAGGTATAGCCATGTTTACATTTAATGAATATTACAAGGGAAGATGTTTATCCATGATCTAATTCACAATACATTGTCTCAAATATTGAATAATTTTTTAGATAAAATTTTCATTAGAAGATTTAACTTTCTCATTATAGAGGAATGAGTTATCAAATTATTACCTTATTATCTCTTAATGCTCTATAAGATGTAGATATTTCTATTTTCCATCCTTTCTTAACTGCAGGTTCACCCTTTTGACTATCCAAATAGATTTGTGATGTATCTTAATAGTAATGTGGAAAGGTTTTGCTTAATAATTTTATAGGGGGCATACCGAAGTGGGTTTTAATTTATTTTTAAATTACCATAGTGAGAAATACAATTTTTACTCCATCCTTTACAACTGTGATTCACTAATTTCACTAAAAACAATTTGTCATCTCTTTTGGACACCTCATACATTCATTTTTTTGTGGGTGGTTGGTAGTTGAAAATTTAATGTGCACTATATATTTTTTGAAGATGGATTATATGTAGTTTTAATAGAAGTTGGATTCTGGGTTAGTAATTATATATTTAGTTATTACAAGTCTACAAAAATAATTTATTTTATAAACTCAATCACAATTTTTGAATCATCGTATAAAGAATCATTTTCAACAATCCACTCGGAAACACCGTCTACTTCTATCAAGATGTAGGAAAATAAAAATTAAATTGAAAATAGGCCCATGAAATTAATTCCAAAAACATCAAATATATAAAATGAAATGAATGATTTTTGGGGGAGCTTTTTGTGATTTGTAAATTCAACATGTAAAATATAATTGGGGACATTTTTTTTCAAAAAATGATGTAAATTTGAAATATTTTATTCCAAAACAAGCCTACTTACAAAAAATGTCTAGATATTCATTGAGATCCAAAATTTCCACCACATGCACCAGTTTTGAAAAAGGTAAAACCAATATTCATTTTATATTCAGGTGTCAACATTATAGTGACTTTTTCAGTGATGATATTTCAAAAATAAGGATTGTCACAATCATATTATTTTGATTCAAGTTTCAATTTATTAGTTTTATTTTTATAAAAGTAGGAGGGAACCATTTCTGTCACCTAAAAATTCACAATGTTATTGTATTGGGAAACTTGAGTGAAGTTATATACTTTCTAAATTGAGATCGAGTCATTCAATTTGTTCCTGTTGATACACTATTCATCTAAAGTGTGAGGTAGATGACTCATATGGTGTATCACTATGTTTTAAAATACTTATTTTTACATATTATCTAAGTATAACTCTTAAAAAAAAATTCCATGTCACAAGTTTTGTATTTTGATCATATTTCTTTATTATATATCTCAATTCTCCATGCTCAAAATAAATAGTTAATTTACTCTCTAACGAAAAATAAAATAATAACTATCAATCCATAGTGGTAGATAAAAAATCCTTCAATATTGTTGTGTAGTTAATCAGGGTAGTGTCTTGGATTTTTAATGTATATTATATCACTGGTGGATGTCCACTAATCATTTGGGAAGGTATATCCCCAACACCATTGTTGGAAGTATCCCATATAATTTTAAATTGTTAAATTTGGATTGCTAAACATATAATGGGGAATTATTTAAGCACTCTTTCATGATATCAAATGATGTCGTGTATGAATCATTAAAAGATAAATCTATTTACTTTATGAGTAATTTAGTTAGGTGAAATGATCATTTTATATATTCCAAAATAATCCTTCTGTATAATAGAATTTGGCCTAGAAATGATCTAATGTGTCTCACAATGGCGGGGTAAGACAGAATGTAAATAAAGGTAGATTTTTATTTATCTATTTAAATTATACATTTAGAAATTATATGGCCTAAAAAAATTTCATTTTCTTCTAGAAAATGGAACTTTTCAAAATTTAAAATCATGTATTTTTCAATTAGTCTTTTTTAAATTTAATCTATAAAATCCAATAATATTTTTAAATACTTTCCATAGATAATAAACACGTCAAGGTGTACCTCTACTAAATTATAATGTATGTCCAAGAAGATACATACCCTGCACTCATGGTAGGTACATGGGGATTTATAAAATCTGAATGGAATCATTTGGTTATAAAGAATTTCATATTGAAATGTGATGGTGGAAATGTAATAGTCCTTGAGAGATATTAGAACAAAAAAATATCCAAAAAATATATTAAGTCATAAATAATGGAATTTCATGGATAATATCTCAAAAATTTGGTCCACAAAGGGTATGGGGAAGTGGTATTTTATTGTAACATGTTTTAATATCCTATGGTTTACATAGACTATCTAGATATTCTAATTTTATTTCCACGAGATCATTTTCCTAGTTCTTTTTAAAAAACTTATACAGTTTTGTTTTGGATAATTTGAATGGGACTCACACATTGAGAGTCTGAGATGAGGTTGATTATTCTATCTCTTTAGAGTTTTTATACCAATTTTTTTACTACTTCCAAAAGGGTCGGTTTGAGCCTTCGTTGGGGCCACCACACTAGTTTGGATTAATATTCCATAAAAATACTATATATAAAAGACGAATATTTATTGCCTTCAGTATACCATAATTTATAACCTTTTATTTAATCATTATTTTTCATAAATTTTTAAAGTTTTTGTTCTTGTCTAGGATAAAATTATTTAATATAATGACTAGATGTTTCCCCATTTTCCTTAAAAAAACCAATTTTATGTCTGATAGAAGAATAATATGTTCCAATTCATTGGATTCTGTCAAATATGATTTCAATTGAGAGTTCCCTTTTTGGAAACTATAACATGTATGATTTATATATTGTTATCATATTTGAGTAACTCATAAAACAATCATCAAAATATTTAAAATATTCAACACATGAAACTATCTATAGATTAAATTCATGTTCAAAAATTGATTTATAAATTAGTTTTATTGTTCCAAATATTATCTTCACCTTATTATATCTTTGAACATTTCAATTTCCTCCCTAAAAAACAAGGTAATTCACAATTTCATAAGGTATAAATTAAAATCTCTTCTTGAGGGTGTTTCATTGAGTCAGTGATGTTGAATTCAACTATTTCACTAAAAAAAGTCATTCAATGGATGAAATAATTAATATTTATTATGGTTTCACTGGTATTGGGAAGTTGTCTATCGAAAATTATGAAATGGTGATCATCAACATTTTCTTCTTCCTTGTTGAGAATGTAGATTTTTACAGGTTATGGGTAACATTGTACACTTACCCACACATCTTTAAGAGCACCTATCGGGTAGGTAGTGGACCTATTAGTGGGTTTGATAACCATATGGGTAGTTTTATATTCTTATATCACTAAAAATGAATAAATGGGATACAAAATTACAATAAATAGTGCTCCTAAATCGCTCAATGCGTTGTAAAAATTTAATCACCCTAATAGTTTTTGGATATAAAAGATACTATGTTCGTGGAATTTTTGGTGGATTTAATGGGTAACAAGGTAAGAAATGATCTTACATAATCTTACAAACTAATTTCAATGAAATACACTTCATATTTTTTACAAATGTTTAATAATTTTTTCATATGTTGTAATTAGTTGTATGACCTCCATCAATTGGATATTGATATCTATATTCCTGATTATTTCCTAACTCTCTTATCATAGTTTGTCCCCATTTGGTTTATTTGGTGTTGTCAGCATTATAATGAGGTTGTTTGGGTTTGATACAAATATTAGATTTATGTTTTTCAATGGTCATTATTTTATGGTGAATTCATAGATTCCTTCTTAGTATTATTTTCTTGAATAGTTTTATTCACTACATGTTGCTTTTAAATATAATCTTAGGTCTATATAGGTTAAAATTCACTACCTTCAAGACCCATGCTACTACGTAATGACATAGCATAGAAATTTCATTTTTTCTTAGTAATTGTGTGAGAATTAAGGTTTCTTAATCAATAATCTAAAATATTAATGAGGGTGGTCATGAACAGAATGAAATATACATTTAATTACTTCAACTAAAATCCAAGAGTTTTTACAGTGGTTTATTATCTATTTTTATATTATATTTCTTATTTCAGAATGTACATCATAGAACGATATTGGTATTTTCCATAATATTAACCTGTGGAAGTATGGAAACATTTTCATTGGAATGCAGGTGGTTGAAAATGATGTTGATAATCCTATTTAAATGATTTCTAGAATGGTTTCCTGTAGGAATAATGTCTCCTGGATAAAATCTAACAGAATAAGAAATTTATAATCCCATATTTTCCACTTTTTTTATGTACTATGTATCTATTGAACATGGAATCATAAATTTTTGTCCATTGAACATGAGGGTATCCACTAATGAAATTCCCATGATAATAATAGATATGGAAGACCCTTGGTGTGTAGGGATTTATTATTCATTCAACTTATTCATAACTATCTATCTCTCTAGAGATTCAAATTATATATTTTTATTTCCCATTAAAGGTGATTTTTAACTTTTTACTTTATTCCTAAATGTATTTTCACTTCTCATTGCATATTGTTGAGAATTTTTGGAGATTCTCCCTATTTGTTGTATAACATTAACTAGTGACTTATCAACAAATTATCCCCATGAATAGAATTATATTATTGTACAATAATTATCCCTGAATACTTGGTTTAATATCACAAATATTTGTGGTTTTTCACATGAATGGTGTGTGAAGGACACAATCAGTTTAGTAATCAATAACCAAAAATGATAGTTATATTAACTAATTTCAATTTTTTATCCAAATAACTCTTCTACTAGTTGATAACACCTTGAATAAGAAAATAATATCTATAGGATGTCCCTTTATATTTCATTCCATGTGGAAAATTATCTATGTTTCTTATTTTAGAGTCACTCCTTATCAACCCCTTCAGGAAAGAAGGGTAATCCTTTTGGTTTATTTGATCCTCAGTGAATCAACTTATTCAGAATCCATTAAATACTTATTTGAATTATAAAAAATGTAATATGTGGTATTCACCTAATAATCCATGAAAATAAGGAATAATAAATATCATTCTTGTATTGATTTAAGATTGTTTTGATCATTTAGTTGTAATTATAGGATTTTAATATTGAAATTTCTATATACATTTTCCTCGAGCTCATAATCACATGAGCAAGATAAATTTCCATTTTTTCACTTCATAATATAAAAAATTTGGTGGAAGATGATTAAGGAGGACTGTTAGAAAATAAATTGGTGTGGAACTATCTTCCCACATGTTCTATTATTTTGAGATTTTTATATCTGTGGATTATAATCCTGCCAACTTCAAGATCAAAATCAATGTGGTTGAAAGAACAATATCTAGTAATTGAAAATTACATGTAAAGAATATTAGAAATATAACATTTTCCACCATGATAATTTTTCCACGTTATATTATATCCCATATTGTAGAGATAAAATACAATATTTATTAACCTAGAAAATTTTAGTAATGTGGGACACAAATTTTTTCCAGGGAAGGAAGAGCTATATATGTTTTAAAATATTTTTTACAGGGTTTGAAATGTAAAAAATATTGTATGGAATTGGTTGGATTAAAATTATTGGATTAAAAACATAATGTTCAATCATCATATTACTCTCATCACATACCCATGAACTATTATTCAATTTTTCTTCATATTCATTATATAATCAATGGATGTATCCCTGATACAACTTTTAAGAAATTTCTCTTCAGAATAGAAATTGGTATGGTAATCATTATGTTACTTGTCCTCACCTATCTTAATGATTTCATGACCACAATAAATCTTATATCATTATATTATTCACTACCATATTTATTGGGGTTTCATGTGGTATATGTGTGGAACCAATTATATAAAGGGAAAAATTAAATGTGAATTAAAATAAGAATATACTAAAAGATATGAATCCAAAATCTTCTATATAAATAATCACTGAATAATTTTTTTATTCAAAACATGAATTAATACTAAAGATTATAGATATCTACTTGGTATGACAATTTCACTCTATTGTGTAATCAATATCGAATAGAAAGAAACAAAATTGAAAGAGTGCCAGACAAAAACAACTACTGTTGATCCTCATATTTTTTCGGAATATTTCTACCCTCAACACCTCCAGTCAATCACTTCATCTTTTTTATAGATTCCAATATATATTAACTATTTCATCAATGAATCATGAAAGCTAGGATTTTCATTTCGGATGATTCCAAAATGACTAATTTACTCTTCAAATTTAAATCATACTGCTGATTCATTGATTGTATCCACATGCATAACTCGACAGTCTGGATTTCTCCAAATCATTATACTAAACTATTTTATAGAAAAATGATGTCCTCACATGATTATACTCTAAAAAACTTCACAAAGGACCTCAGAGAAATTATTTACTGGTGAATATAGTATGTCATTAATAAGTGATATCATAAGATTAAATTTGTTAAAGTCACCAAAAAACTATTTAGTTTAGGATTGAAATCCTCTATATGTTTGACTATTTATATAGTGGAATGTTGAGATCCTACCATTGCGCGACTCCCCAAGTGGGAAATATACAACGAGGAACTTCGGTAATAATTTTAGGTGAAATGTCAAATTTTCATTAATTAAATGGGTTATGGTACTTTTTCATGAAGATTCAATAGTGTTGTAATTGAATGTGTTTGACCAAACATCCATCAGGTAGCTCTTCATCCCTAGTTTTCATGATATGGTGCATGTAAATTTAGTGAGAATATTTCTTCATATATGGTTTTGGTTTTTTCCATGTCTACCTTTGGTGGTGTCAAGTTATGTGGAGGAAGAATGTATCTTAAAGGGACGATGACCCTTTATCATGGCTTAAAGAGATGGAATTTTGCGTAGAAAGGTTCATTTACATAACACATGTTTCTATTATAGGCAATCATATAAGGTTTTGATTATGGTTTACATGGTGTACAGACATTCATCTGGTATGGAAAACTCTTTTAGATTTCTTCCTCTATTGAGGTTTTGGCCATCAACGTTGTAGAAACATTGGATTTTTCTTTTATATCTACGTCAATATTTTCTTCACAGTATCCCCTAGAAGGTTTTTTTGATCATTAATGTAGAACATGTCAGCATAAAAATGTGGCTTTGTCTCAATCCATATCCTAGATTTGAATTCATTTATTATTTGGAGCAATTGGGTGGTCTAGAAGACCAAGATGTCCAACCCTAATAAGGGGTGTGGTTCCTGGTTTTTTAGTTGTGAAAGATGCATCAGTTAATCATTTTTTTGAAGTCCTGTGACAATCAACTATCTATGAAAAGAAAAATTTCATAATTTTTTACTCTACTATAGGTTCACACCATTTTTATTATTATATTTTAGGTAAATATATATTTCTCATGTGGTTTATGAAATAATATTCCAATTATTTTCATGTTCATAGGTGTAGTTGATTGAATTTTTGGGATGTTAATTTCATAGAATGATTGTGTTGGATTTATTGATGAAATATTGAATATTAGTGTATGATTTCCCATGATTTAAATTTCTCATTGGCAATAATTTTTTCTTGTTGTGTGGAAAATGTACTCCTTTATCATTTTTTTGGTGGTAGAAATGACCATCAGAAAAGGGTAGGCAGGGTCGATCCGAGACTTTTTTATATTTAAATGGTTGTATTGACTATAATAAGAGAATTCATCGATATTAATTGAATTTTTAAAATATTATGTGACCAGTATATCACACATTTTTTCATATTACTTTAATAAATTAAATAATTAAAAAAATTATAATTTAAATTTTTTCCATTTAAAACATTTTTTCAAATTCAATCTCTAAACTAAATCCACAAATTCTATATCATTAAAAGATCACACCATAAACAATTTTTCATTTTCATGATCAAAATCATACAATAAAAATTACAAACTCAATTTATGAATACTATTTAATTCAAAAAATATTTTAAATAATTAAACAATAAAAATATGTGTTTTTTATAAATTTAATCACATATTTTAAATTTTATTTGAAATTCAATGTTTTCCCTTCACAATTTAATTATTAAATAATGAATAAATCAATATGATCCTAATTTTATGATATTTATATATAACATCCAGAATCTTAAGGAGTATTAAAAATTTGTTAATTACCTGTTATTTGAACTAGAAATGAGGCGTATTATCAATTACATTCAATAAAAAATTAGATAATGTTGTCCCACTTTACTCCGCAACAATTATATCCCCATTAATTAGAACTAAAGGAAAACACTAATGATTGGACTGTCATCATAGTTTGAATATATTAAATAAATAAATATATTTTATTTTCGATCAATAATATAATAATAGGATCTCAATAAAAATTAATCTATCTAAAAACCATATATTATTTTAAATGGTGATATCATAGTTTATATATTCTAAGGCATTATGTATATGTATTAAATATTTTTTAAAATATCTTCACTCGACATCTTAGAAATATTGAACAAGACCCTAAAAAACCAATTTTCTGTCAAATTTAAGAAATATTATCTCAAATTATTTTTTTAATTCAATACATACACTATAAATTCTGGATGAAATATATACATTGAATAAAAAATGAAACAACACTCTATGATATCACTACTCGACCCATTATCAAAAAGGGAATCATTTACCACCTTCTTATAAATCTTTGAACAAGATTGATTTCAATAAATATATTTGAGAAATAGTTCTATAACTGAATAATATATCCTTAAAATATAATTATTACTAGGATATGAAACCTATAATTATACTAATAAATACATAGAAATAACATCATGTGATTAAACTTGTTGAATATTTCCTTAGTATTATCCAATCCATAATATATAGTGCGATTCACTTCTTAGAATGGATTCTAGTATACGTATCTAATATTTTTACCCCTAGAATGATTCTTTATCATCCCCACAGTTATAAAAAGGTGGAACTATAATAGCAGTAGAACATATAATTATTCCTTAATTATTTTCCCTAAAGGTTTTACATAAAAACAAATCAAATTCCAAGAGAATTTTAAACATAAGATCAGTTTTTAAATAACATAGAGTGAATTTTATATGGCATAATTATAACTTACCAAATGGTGAATCCCAAAATAGTTTATCGATCAGTAGGAAAAACATAAATTTATTCAATACTTCTCTATGATTACATAACTGTACACATATTAATATTCCCTACAAAATCATCTATGTTTTTATGTTTGTTAACAAGTGATATATGTTTTTTAAGAAGATTAAATCAATTAAAATACCCAAAAATTATTTTAAATTCTTTGATATATCATGAAAAATTTCTAATATCACTGTTTAATAGGATTATGGAAGTTAAAATTATATGTGTTCCTACAATAAAATATTTTCTTATCATATATATACTCTAAGAAAACAAAAATCCAATTAAACTCCACCCTAAACCTTCAACGACAATAAAAATTCATGTATTCCCTACCCAAAACCACTTAAAGTAGTTTGAGCTCTCATTTCATAAACTAATAGTGATTATAAACATAAATATAGGCATTCAATTGTGAAAACAATAACAGAAACATCATTAACATTCCACTATTAAGACATATGTTTCACCAATAATCAATATGAGCAATATCAAAATACATATGTGAATATATGATATCAAATAATTTAGGTGGATACCATTGCATATCAGACATTCCATAATATAAATAATTAAATGTAAAACATTGAAAAAAATATTTTCTAGCCATAAAGAAAAACTCATGTTAAACTCTTTAAATAATGTGAATAGGTTTATCTATAAAGACTTCTTGGGTGACCACCACTTAAACACTTCCAATACAAAATATTACATCTTCCATGAATATTTTAATACAATTAGAAATATAATATTTCCATGTAATAGTTAAAAATAGTTAAACATATCTACTATACTAAGAAAATCCATATATGAGTTTCTTCTTTCTTAATAATGTAAACATGTGTTTTCATAAATCATAATTGATACCTCCCCACTTAATAACACATATGGGTAATCAAATTCATATATTAACTACGGTACTATACCGTACAATGAGTGTAAAAATATATCATACAATTTTTTATATCATATGATTAATAATTTCCTAAGATCACCATAAAAAATGAATCACAAAAAAAATAATTCTTTAGAGAATACTCACTCTAAAATAGAACCCACACCAATATCACTTTAAGATGAAGGATCTATTAACCATAATGATCTATATGTACTCTCTATGGTTGATACTTTAATATAAATAACACATATCCCATTAAATGTAATTATTGTTCTCAGGAAACTAGAATCCGCAATTTTCTTATAACACCCGAATATTTTGGAATATATTTTTTCTCAAAAATTTATAATACGTTCGATAGATTTTTTACATATGCTTAACCAAACTAAAATGCACTTCAACATATTAGAACAATATATTAACACAATTATAAATAATAAAATATATTGTTAAGAAGAACATTATAATCAGATAGAAGTTCATAAAAAATATGATTGAGAACACATAAATAATTAGAAGTCTTTTTCAATAAAACTTGTTTTACGTTATAAAATGTATTTTCTATTAAAAGTAAAATTTAACAACTATATAATCCCAATTGTTTAAAAAAATTATTTCATTTTTCATTAATCGTGTCAACATTATTTGTGGATTATGGTTTATTGTTTCACTAACATATTTTATTATTGGGTGATTGGTGAGAAAAACACATTTTTATAAAAATGTCCCTTTTATGAAATTACCATAACATAAGTATTATAAAAAAGTATTGATTTTTTTATTGAAAAATATATAACTAAAATATATCATTTAAAAGAAATATGTTGATTTTAAGAAACCAATTTCTTAACTTTTAGATATATTAATAGTTTCTTAATTTTAAAACTATTATTATTTTCTTAAATTACAATTTAATTTTCATCACCTGTTGTAATTAAATATTTTTTTTAAAAAATTACAATAAATTTTTTAATTATATTTAACAAGTTCAATTTCATTATTCTGAATAATGGTGGGATACAATCTTTGAATTTAATGTCCATGATAATAAGGAAAGTGAAATTTTAAAAGAATTATTTTGTTAATGTTGTAGAATTTTAACCAAAAAATTGAAATATTTGATATAAATAATATAGTATAATTTGAAAAACATATATAAATACATTATCACCCATTTAATTGGTAGAAAATAATATATGTTATTATGAAAAATTAATGGTAAAAATAACATGTTTCAAGAAAAAAATTATATATATATTAAATGTATAATTTCAGAAGTTAATAGTCACATTTTTGTATATTGATATTGACAATATGGACTCATAAATTAAGAATAAAATATAAAAAAAATTATTAAAATGTTTATCATGCATTTTTAATGAAATAAAAACTAAATTTCTAAAATCATGTCCCCAAGTTAAACAAAAAATGGCAATTTATAAAAATCAAGTAGTAAAAGTATAGAAAATTGTATAAAACATGTGATAAAATGGGTGGTAGAGGATTTGATTAAATTATATCATTAAAAACACTTGTATTGAAATTATTTAACACTATTTACCATTTAATAGTGTTATTCATTTGATAAAAAATAATGTATATACAAAAAATTCCATTTTCATCACTTAAAAATGTGAATAATTAAATCCAATCATTTCACAATTATTCAATTAAATTTAGTGTGGAGAATCTACAATATTTATCCTTATTATAGCTTATATAATGTTCAAAATCCTATAGGATAAGTTATATATACTATGGCCTCCATTTCTAATGGTATTTCCATGTGAGATATGTAATTGTCAACATGTTAAAGTGCATTTGAGGAAGTGGGAATACAATGTAACGTGTTCATTGTCTAAAATAATATTTCATTAGAAACATTTCATTATTTTACACTTTATTTCTATAATATAGCGTTATTACTTCCTATTGGGGTTATTTTTTCATATTTGTGAGCTTCAAGTGATTTTATGAACCATATCTTGTTATTTCCTTAAATGGTTTTTGATTTAAATGATACAAAAGTTGTAGGAAATAAACTTCCATCATTGAGTTATAATTAATCTTATTGAAATTATTTCTTAATATATTATTTCCATCAACCCTAATATATTATATCACTGTAAATTCTCTTTCAATATACTGAATATTAGACATTTTATTCAAATCATCAGCATCTATGAATTTCATATCCAAAAAACATATATCATTTTCACGAATAATTACCATACTATTTAAAAAATGATTCCCATTCTTGTATTTATTTTGTATTACTTCTAACTTTATCATTTATATATGTAAAATTAGTTTTGTGATATCCCATCTTTTTTTATATTTCACTTATCAAGTTTTAAAAATTGATGTTTTTCTCATTTATTGATGATATTGGTCTTCAAAAATGGAAATTAAAATATAAAAATGTTTTTCCATCCTTAAAAATTTAAATTTTAATCTAACATTTTATATTTAGTTTGATAAAAATTCTCCCATTTTATGGATATGTTATTTTTTTTAATGTAAATGGTTTACAAATTTTTCAGGCCACTTTTGTAAAATGACATTTAAATGTGATTTCTAGCATCTTTTTTTCAGAAAATCTAATAATGTTTTCTAAAATATATTTTATGGGTTCACTACCATTTATCCCTTTATATGTTAAGTATTTATTTCTTTGATTTTTTTTTGATTAATTGTTCATGGGACCTATTAATTTTACACATATTATTACATAAATCTTAGCATAAATATATATTCATACAAAATAAGGATAAAATGTTGTAGTGTTTTTAGAATACATGTTTTATAATAAGTAAAAGTGAGATTAAAATAAAACTTAATTATTTTACTCTATATAATGAGATCATGAATAATTTATATATCGCAAAACATCAAAGGATAACTAGTGGATTATATAGAAAAATTTAGTGAACTAATAATCTAATTAAATGAATAAACAAGATTAAGAAACATGAAATGAGAGTTAATAGTATAACATGCTATCATAAAAGATAAGAAATATATATAATAACCTAGTATAATAACATAATGATCATGGTATAATAAGATAATAGTAACATATGAAATGTGGGAAAAATATATAATAAGGAATAAAAAAAAGTTAAGGTTAACCATTGAGACACTATCACATGGTGGATAGAGTCCCATAATGGATTAGGATCACTCCCTAAACCCATAAATAATGTATCATGAGACAGAATCATTGATTTATGCATTAGAGGGAAGTATAATTCTAGGAACACCCATCCCATTCATATTATGTAAATTAATATATGTACTAGATAATGAAATAAATCATATTGAATAAACATAATAATTTTCCATGGAAATAAAATTAGTTGCATAGTCTTGTATCATTTGATAAACAAATGTTACGTCATAATGAATGAATTTGATAAATTATCATAAGGCATTTATTGAAGGTAACAAGGGATGTAGTAAACACTGATGGGCTGGGGATATAAAATTTTTCATCAATTGAGAAACAAAACATTTTAATGTATTAAAATCCAAACCTCAATAAGGTCTATGGATCTCTCATCAATATTTCATTAATTTTTGAAAATTGAATACCTTATTTGGTTCAAATATGATTTTGTATGTCAAAAAATTCATACATTAATTTCATTAAGGATCCAAGCATGAACCCCACTTGATTATCAACAGATTATTCAATAATCCATAAAGATCTTGATTGTCGAATTCTGAGTGATAATGTTGAGCTTTGAACACACCATTAAAATCACAATGATCATAATGATTTTGTACCATCGATTTGTGAAGCAGATTGAATTTAAAAATCTTAAATAGGATATTTATCTTTGATGGATTTGGGTAGAGGACATATGTGCTCTCATTTTGTGGGAATGTATTTTGTTGGAAAGGGCTTCTCCTGTACTTATATAGTGGGACATAAAATACACAAAAATGGATCCCAACCACAATATATGCATCACTAACTAAATAGTGTATAAATGAGATGTTATGATGAACTAAATGTGTTATAATATATATATATATATATATATATTATCTTATACTTTTATAATATATTTAATATATTATGTGATGAAATCTAGCCATTAACTATACTCATAATTCCTGTAATATTATTGGAATATTGAATATTAAAAGAACATTTATTCATTTTTAATTTTTCAATGTATTTAAAAAATACATGTCAATAATTTTAATAATTAAATTGATCCCTATTATTCTATACTTAAAAAAAATTAATTAATCTATTAATTAGTGACCGTTAATACTTTGACAACACTCAGACCCTATGGTGTGGCTGTAACACCATTAGATTTTATGAGAATTATTATTTTTAATTTGTTTGATGTCTTTTTTTACCCTTCACCAAGATTATCTTTCACTATATGCAACACTGTATTAGCTTTTAGTAAATGCTACACTATTCTTGGCTTGTGATGCACACAATTTCATGTTCTTTCGAATAAAATTCATTTTACACAACACCAAGTATGGATTTTGATCACTGTATAACTGAACTATATTTTGAATATGTTATACGCAAAACCAAATGAATCTTTCCCAAAACGCAACCCTTTCAAGCCTTGCATTACGCACAAGAGCGACCTTCCTTGATATCTTGTGTTGTACGCAATACCAAGTTTCACTAAACAACGATATGATTTTGAAATATTATATAAACTAGTCGTTATGAATAGTAATATACAATTTATAAAATATTATAAATTTTATCTCTCAAAATGGACTTCCTTTTTAGATTTGGAATATCAAAATTAGCTTCGGCTGAATTTTTGGAATTTTTTTTAAAACATTCAATTTTTGATGAATAGTGAAAACACTGAGTTATTGGTTAAAACCGACTTTTTATATAAATAATCATTTATTTTATTTGAATTTATTTTAGGTCAAAATTGATATATAATACTTATATAAGTTCATTGTAATTCATTGGAGTCTTTTTTTAATAATTTTAGATATGTAAAATATTTATTGAACTTTTTACCGTCATTTACCCACCTCCTAGGAGAATTTGCAAATTTACATAAAGCATAATTTTACTACTTCTGTGAGTTGAATTTTGAAAATCCAAGAGACACAGTTAATATCAAGGAGTAAAATGTGGTTTAATAAAATAAAAATAAATTTTGGTGAATATTAACTTTTTACTTTTATTTACCATTGTTAAAAGTAAATATGGTAATTATGGGTAAAAATGATATTATTATTACCCTAAAAATATTCTAATTATTTTGGATAAGTATAGTTCTCCCAAAAAATACCATAGGAATAAAATATTACCCATTAGGTCCACTTGGATTTGAATAGGGCATTTATTATTAATTTATTAAAAGAAGAGTTAAAATAATTAAAATCCATGTATAGTAAGTAAAAAAACTTAATATAGGGTTATATATAAGATAAATTAGACTATAAATATTCATTATAAAAATAAAAGTATTTCTTAAATAATGATATTTTATTTATAATTTTTAGATGTTAAATAATTTAATTTATTTATGACACAATGATGATGTAGTAGTTACCTTATTAATGAAATATTAACATAATTGATATTATAAATACCATAATAAATGTTATTCGATTTTTTTTGAATTAAACTATTTTTATAGGTTAATATAACATATTAGTGTTGGTTAGATTATTTTTTTTGGAAATAATAAAGCTGTAATGAATTTATAAAAAAGAAAATACCAAATAGTGTCAAAATTGACATGAAGAGTTTTTAAAACAAATATTATATTATTAATTGATATAATGCTCCTAAAAATTTAAGGATCGGCCAAAAGACTTATATGATAATATGTATGACACTAATGAAACTATTTGGGTTCTATTGGTAGTTTATTTTACTTTTATTAACCATATAGTATAAGAATACAAGAAGACGCGATAGAAGTAAAATTATTTAACTTAGAGTGAAATCTTAATGATAAGGTTAAATGGTAACCTAAACTAGTCTAAAACCATTTGGTTGAGAGGATTTCAACCCATAGCCACCCTATCCTCGAAATAAATCACTTTGGATCCATTATAAACCGAATATTAATTTTTAATAAAATCATATTTTATGTTTTTTCAAAGGTACCCCTCAACCCTCTTATAAAAGGCAACTCCCCCTTATCTCTAATTCACACTTACAAAGCCATTTTAATTGGAAAAACCATACCCAAATACCCTATCAAATGTCCACCCTTCATCTTATTGGCCTTCCTTTAGTCATAAATCCATATTAAGGAGCCCTTTTGATCAAATCAAAAGGAAGAACCCGAAGAAGAGGTAAATATATCACCACCTATTTCAAGTTACATTCTTCTTCCACATCCCCCTTCTTTGTTGTTTCCATTAATAAATAATAATTCAATTATCTTCTATATAATTTTCTGTTATTATAAAAATTTTACAACCATATTAGTTATTTTATCCATCCTATGAATGAAAAAGTCAGCACACGTGCGTACGTACGACTTACCGTCTCCACGTCGTGCTGTAGTTTGTTATTCCAACATTTCATCATTTGGATGGGTATAATAATTAGTATAAATGATATAAATAATAAACATAACATTATTATAATTCTGTATATATGATATATCATCCAATTATATAAGACTCTAATATCAAAATAATGATATCACCGTGCGTGCGTACGGACAGACAACCGTCTCCATGAACTCGATGAGATTCATTTTCCATGATTAACCATTAAAGTATGATTATAAATTATATATAATTAATAATCATGAAATATATTACATAATAGTGATACTGGATTTACATACTTATATGTTTCATTTAGTTAATTCCATTTAATTCAGTAAGGAAATAAAAACAGTGTTTATGCGTACGTAAGACCTACCATCTCCATGAACGGCGTATTTCATTCCATTTATCGATCTATCATATATATTTATATGATGAATATATATTATATATAAATAATTTATTACATTATAGAATTATGTAAATCAGGATATAAGTAATAATATCAAGAACAACAAGTCAAAACATGTACAATAAATGAAACGATTTTACCCAAAACGCTGCTTTAACATGGAATTTACAAAAGAACGGGTAATATAAAGTCATAAGTGAACAATATATGATATAATAACAATGATTATGATTCTTTAATAATTCAATGACATTATTTAAATCATTATACATGATTTTTGGATACATACACAGCATATCGGACCTAAGGTAAGGGATAATTTTGCAATCTCATTTTTATCCGAGATTGCTTATACAGAAGTATTTACTGAGGATATATTTTTCATCCATGTCTATAAAAATGTTTTTTATAAAGTGTTTAATATTATTCAATGTATTTTTAAAGTCATTTTTATGCCTCTTTAACTTTTAAATTTTCTTATGGAAGGAATCTTTCTTTTGTTTACCGTACGAGGAACTGTTTGACTTTTCTGGAAAAAGTACGAGGAGAATGTTTATTTAACATAAACGCCATGAATTGAATTTTACAGATTCATAACACCTAATTTTCATGAGGATTAAAATACAAGATTTAATTATTGTTTTCAACAAAATACTTTTCTTTTAAAATTTCATGGCATTTTGTGAAAAGAAAATGATTTTGAAGAATAAATAATACTCTCCTCAAGAATTCATTTCAAGTGTTTTATCAAAACTATTTTTTTATTTAGTATGTTTATTTTTTAAGTATAATGTATCTATTATTTAAATGGTATGATAATTTATATGATGAAATGATGTCCATTTGTATTATATGGATTATGTTATTATGAGATGGGGTTTATGAAACCCATTTTATTCTTTCGATTATGATGAATGATTTATGTTTATTTTGTGGAACAATTAAGAATGATTTCATTATGTGAGGGGTGAGATATATATCTCCCTCAAATGCATTGGGTAAAGATTTATATCTCATGAGATATACATGTCTGTAATGGAAAGTATATCTGGTACAGTAATACAGGGATGGAATGACAGGTAAACCCGGTTTAGTAATGGACTTTTTCCACTATGATGGTCTTCACAGCAATGCCTTGGCTACTATAGAAAATCATATCATGTGATTAATGGTTTACAAAAATTACATGTTTTATTCCCATGCCATGTTATCATTATTGATGTTCCTTTAATATATATTCCTTATGTACATCCAGTATTTATGTCATTGCACAAGATTTTGATGTTTAGATTTAATGTTCATGTTTTTGAAATCAAATGTTTATGGATTGTTTTATGTTCCCTATGTTTAACCATACTAAACATTTGAGATCACAATATTTATGTTTTCTTTTCCCCAGGATATAATGGAAGGTTTTTGGTAAGAAAAAAGAAGGGGAAGATCTTTATGGGAGATGTTGAAGATATTTCACCATGATTAGAAGATTATGTTATGAGTTTACAAAGTCACTAAAATATTACGGTCCTTGGGTATCTATTTTTGTTATGTATTAAGTATTCCGAAAAATTAATGAAATATCCATGTATGTAATGTTTGGGGTCTCTACAGTTGGTATCAAAGTGAAGGTTTAGTTAACCTTTGGAAACTAAGATGCGAAAACTTTAGTGAGATCCTTAGAGATATTTCTAAGGTATGTCTAGGGATGTCGCTAAGGTTAAGTATAAGTATAGGTTATAGTCCTAGAATTACGGTAACGAACAAAGAATTAGACCTAAGATGATATATATTGATATTACTCCCCCTTTATTATGTTGTTTTTCTAGTATGAATTTTTCCTCTCATACTATTCTTTTTGGGTTTTAAGAAATGGGAGGAAATATGAGGATTCATGTTAATGGAGAATATGATGGACAATGTAATGATATTCTTCATGAGCAACCAAATGAAATGAGATTTGGATGTCCAAACATTGTTATTATGCCTAATCTGAAATCTCATAATATGATCAATAATATCAACATTGGTAAGTTTCATGACTCAGCTAATAAGAGAAAGATCGAGTTTCATGATGATCATAGAAGAAAGAAAGTTCAATTTCCCTCATGTAAATCATGTGGGAAGAGGCATCAAGGAGAATGTTTCAAAGGAACAAGAAGATGCTTTGGATGTGTTAAAGAAGGACACAAAGATAGTAATTGCAAAGGAAAAGGTTCGGTTAACTCAATGGACAAGGATAATGGTATTTCTTAGACATCAATAACGATTAAATTTTTTAAATGTTGAATGTATGGGAATTATGAAAACCAATGCCCTAAGGGACAGTCTCATGAAGAGAATCATCATGGTCGTATAGGTAGTATTTATGTTGATTAGGGTGAAGAGACAATAGATGATATATGATATGGAAGAAGTTTTGAAGCTCGGTCAATGGTTTATTGAGGTAGTGGAATGATTGAATGATTATTAAGAATAATGTATGGTACTATGGAATAATGAAACATCTAAGGATTGTTACACTATTTTTTTCCTAAAGTATCTGAAAGTACATGTTGAATGGTACCTGTAACCATGAAAAGTGATTGAAATATTTTTCGAAAAAGATGATATGCACATAATGAAGTGATAAAGAGATAATTAAATGTTTGATAGTATTAATGAGCTCATATAAGGACAAAGTGATATCATGGTTTGCGTAAATTGATATTTTGGGATTTTGGTATGTGGAAAGAGTTGAATTTTGATAGAAATCATGTTATCAAAAATATTCTATGGTAGTTCATGTTTCAAGAGAATATATGATTAAGGTATTCACATGTTTGGAATGTGACGAACAATATATATCTTATGATATATGGGGGATAAATGATGGTATTCACATACTTGGGTGATGACATTTCTAGTAATCATTGTCTTTACACTATGAGCTTGGATAGAAGTATTTTGGATAATCCTAAATATTTGAAATGGATTATTTTGGTCATAAGATAATATTGTTTAGGGATAAAACCTTTTTTCGATATTATTTCTCAATGTTATAATAGTGTAGTTTTAGAAAAAAGACAACCTGCATGACAGGAAACAACCCATCGTGCCGTGCAAGGTTTCGGGAATCGAACCCACAACCGAAGTGCAAAAGGTCTTTATCACCTACCACAGGACTAATAAAAGTCCCTGGTTAGTAGAAACTAGTTTTATTTTTTTAAGCGGTATGATAGATGAAGTATAAGTCCATTTTTGGAACCATATACAATTGATATCACTATAATATGCACTTATGTATATAACTTTTGCTAAAATTATGTTCGTGAGAGATAGAATGACCTATCATTATATAAAATGATCTGCTAACACTTCACGAATGACAAATTCAAATTCATTTCTTTAAGATATGATGTGGAAATTGTTCAGGGCACAAACAATACTGAGATTGTACCAAAATCAAGTAAGTATTTCTTTTAATTCAAAAATTATTCAACATTAGGGAAATGATCTTGAAAACCAGAAATTTTGTCCTAGTGCCCTCATATCTGATGAATCATATTGTACCTTAGATCATCACATATTTATGGCTTTTTGATTGTTGGCCTTTTTATCGCCATGTTCTCTACCACTCTCCATCAGATCTTGATGGATAGATTTCTCTTTCATATCCATATTTTTACCTATGTTCTTTTGTGTGGAAACTCAGTGATGAGTTAATTTGGGTAACCATTACGTTTCATACATCACTTTTTTAAATTATGTTTTAGTATTCTTTTTTACGATGTGGTTCTATATGAAAGAAAACTTTCAAGTAGAAAATTATTTATATCCTCGATGAATTTCGAAGGCGAAATTAATTTTAAGGGGGGTAGAATGTAACACCATGAGATTTTATGAGAATTATTCTTTTTAATTTCATTGATGTCTTTTTTTTCTTATGCTTCACCAAGATTATATTTTTCTATATGCCACGCCTTATTATCTTGTAGTATAAGGTACACAATTCATGGCTTGTGATTGACACAATTTCAAGTTCTTTCGAATAAATTTCATTTTACACAACACCAAGTATAGATTTTGATCAATGTATAACTAAAAAATATTTTGAATATGTTATACGTAACACCAAAGGATGCTTTTCCTACACGCAACACTGAATTCCTTTCATTACATGTGAGAGCGACCTTCCTTGATAGATTGTGTTATACACAGTACCGAATTTCACTAAACAACGACATGTTATTGAAACATTATATAAACTAGCCGTTAAGAATAATAGTACACACATTTTTAAAATTTTATAAATTTTATCCTTCAAAATTGACTTCATTTTTGGATTCGGAATATCAAAATTATCTTAGAGTGAATTTTTTGTTTTTTTCTGAAAACTTTCAATTTTTGATGAATAGTGAAAACAATGAGTTATTGGTTAAAAACAGCTTTTTATTTAAATAATAATTTATTTTATTTAAATTTATTTTAGGTCAAAATAGATACATAATACCTATATATATTCATTGTAATTCATTGGAGACATTTTATAATAATTTTAGATATATAAAATTTTTATTGAACTTTTTTCCGTCTTTTACCCACCTCCTAGGAGAATTTGAAAATTTATATAAAAGGTAATTTTACCACTTCTGGGAGTTGAATTTCGAAAAGCAGAGATACAAAGTTAATACCAACGAGTAAAATGTGGTTCAATAAGATAAAAATAATTTTGAGTGAATAGTAACTTTTTACTTTTATTTACCACGTTTAAAAGTAAATAGGGTAACTAAGGGTAAAAATGATATTAATATTACCTTAACTCATATCCTAATTGTATATAATAAGTATAATTCGACCAAAAAAAATTAGGAATAAAATATTACCCTTTAGGTCCTCTTGGATTAGATTTGGACATTTATTAATATTTTATTTAAAGAAGAGTTAAAATAATTAAAATCGATGCTTACTAAGTAAAAAAAAATTAATATAAGGTTATAAATAAGATAAATTCAACTAAAAATATTCATTAAAAATATAAAATGATATCCTACATAATGATATTTTATTTATAATTTTTATACATTAACTAATTTAATTTATTTCTGACACAATGATGATGCAGTAATTACCTTATTAATGAAATATTAACATAATTGATATTATAAATACCCAAATAAATTTAATTTGAGACTATTTATGAATTACACTAATTTTATAGGTTAATATTCCATATCAGGGTTTGTTAGATGAATTATTTTTTATATAAAAATTATTTTATGAATATAGGAAAAACAAAATACCAAATAGTGTCAAAATTCACATAACAGAGTTTTTTAAAAATATTATAATATTAATTGTTATAATGGTTATAAAAATCTAAGGTTCGGCCAAAAGACTTATATGATAACATTTATGACATTACTAAACCAATTGGGGTTCTATTTTCAGTTTATAGTATGTTTATCAACCATATAGTATAAGAATACAAGAAGACACTGTAAAAGTTAAATTATTTAACTTAGAGTTAAATTTAAATCATAAGTTTAAAATGGTAACCTAAACTTCTCTAAAACCTATTGGTTGAAAGGATTTCGACCCATACCCACCCAATCCTAGAAATAAGTAATTTTTATACATTATAAATCGAATATGAATTTATTATAAAATAATATTTTAGGTTTTTCCTAAGGTGCCCCTCACCCCTCTTATAAAAGGGCACTCCCACTTCTCTATAATTCACACTTCCAAATCCATTTGGCTCGTCCAAACACTGCACAAATACCCTATAAAATGTTATAATTTAATCCTAGAGGCCTTCCTTTAGTCAGAAAGCCATCCTAAGGATCCCTTTTGGTCAAATCATAAGGAAGAACCTGAAGAAAAGGTAAATATCTCACCACCTATTTCATGTTCCTTTCTTCATCCACTTCCTCTTTCTTTGTTTTATCCATTATAAAATAATAAATACAGTATCTTATATTTAATTTGATGTTATTATAAATATTTTACAACCATATTAGTTATTTTATCCATCCTATGAATGAAAAAGTCACCACACGTGCGTATGTACGGCTTACTGTCTCCACGTCGTGGTGTAGCTTGTTATTCAAACATTTCATCATTTTGATTGGTATAATAATGAGTATAAATGATATAAATAATAAATATAACATTATTATCATTCTGTTTATATGCTATAACATCAAATTCTATACGATTTTAATATCAAAAGAATGATATCATCGCTCGTGCGTACGTATGGACTACCGTCTCCACGAACTCGATGAGATTCATTTTCCATGAGTAACCATTCAAGTATGATTATAAATTATATATAATAAATAATAATGAAATATATTACAAAAAAATGATACTGGATTTATGTACATATATGTTTCATTCACTTAATTCCATTCAATTCAATAAGGAATCGAAAACAGTGTCCATGCATACATTCAGCCTACCGTCTCCATGAACTGTGTATTTCATTCCATTTATCGATCTATCATACATATTTATATTCTGAATATATATTATATATAAATCATGTTTTACATTCTTGAGTTAATTAAATCAGGATATAATTAATAACATCAAGAAAAACAAGTCAAAACACGTACGATAAATGAAATGATTTTACCCAAAACGCTGCTTTAAAATGGAATTTACCAAAGAATGGGTAATATAAAGTCATAAGTCAACCATATATGATATCATAACAATGAATATGAATCTATAATAAGTCATTGAAATTATTTAAATCATTATATAGGATTTTCAGATATATATGAAGCATATCAGATCAAAGGTAAGGGATAATTTTGCAATCTCATTTTCATCAGAGATTGTTTATACATAAGTATTTACTGGGGTTATATTTTTCATCCATGTCCATAAAAATGTTTTTTATAAAGTTTTAAATATTCTTCCATGTATTATTAAAGTCATTTTTACCCCTCTTTTACTTTTACATTGTGATATGGAAGAAATCATTCTTTTATTACCATATGAGGAACTTTTTAACTTTTCCAGCAAAAGTACGAGGAGAATGTTTTTTTAACTTATTCGGCAGGAATGGATTTTTAAGGTTACATAAAACCTAATTTTCATGATGATTCCTCTACAATTTTTAATTATTATATTCAAAAAAATTCTTTTCTTTTAAAATTTCTTGAAATTTTGTGAAAATAAATTTATTTTGAAGAAGAATGGATATTTTCCTCAAGAATTCATTTCATTTGTTTTATCAAAACTATTTTTTCTATTTAGTATGTTTATGTTTCAAGTATAATGTATCTATTATTTAAATAGTTTTATTCTTCTTATGATTAAATGATATCCATTTGTTTTATAAGGATTATGTCATTATGGGATGATGTTTATGAAACCCATTTTATTATTTACGTTATGATGAATGATTTTTGATTATTTTGTTGCATAAGTAAGAATGATTTCATTATGATATGGGTGGTACCTATATCTACCTCCAATGCATTGGGTAAAGATTTATATCTCATGAGATATACATGGGTGTAACGGAAAGTGAATCTTGTGCAATAATATAGGGCTGGAACGGAAGGTAAACCAGATTCAGTAATGGACTTTGTCCAATATGATGGTCTTGGAAGCAATGCCTTGGCTACGATGGCAATCATATCAAGTGCTTAATAGTTTTCCAAAATTACATGTTTTATTCCGATGATATGTTATCATTATTTATGTTCCTTTATGATATATTAACTACGTACTTCAATGATTTATGTCATTGCACAATATTTTGATGTTTAGATTTTATGTTCAAGTTTTTTCAATCATATGTTTATGGATTGTTTTATGTTCCCTATGTTTACCCTTACTGAGCATTTGATCTCACCCTCTATATGTTTTCTTTTCCCCAGGATATAATGACAGGTTTTAGGTAAGAAAGCAAAAGGGTAAGATGTTTATGGGAGATGTTAAAAATCTTTCACCACGATTAGAAGTTTATGTTCCGAGTTACCAAAGTCACTAAACTATTATGGTCCTTGGGTGTCTGTTTTTGTTTTGTATAAATTATTCCACAAAATTAATGTAATCTCCATGTACGTCATGTTTGGGGTCTCTATAGTGGCCCACCATGTGTTATACACACATTCAAAAAATATAACAGACTCCTGAATATTCTGTTATATATAACCCTCTCAGATCGTATCTTGACATATGTGAATACCATTAATAGAATAAGAGTAGAGTCTAGAAACACTTCAAAGACCCTAAATAGATAAGGAATAGTTAACAATGTGTCAAACATCCAACGAACACACTATGTAATATATTCAATTTTTCAAAAAATATATTAGAAATTGGGATGTATAGATTGTGACATCATGCATTAGTTATTAATTATTTTTTGATCTAATCGGATATACATACCTTACACTTCCATGGACATAGATTTAAGATTACCCTACAATCCTGATCATGTGGTCCTGAGTTATTACTTATAAATTCAAAAGTGAAGATTTCAATATTGACCATTAAACCATTTCTATACCACCAATGAACTACCTGATACAAGATACCTAATATCAATTATTTGTTACCATTCATAAAAGTATGCATTTTAATGGAACTTTTTGGTAAATATTTCATGTTAGGAAAAACATACAGATGTTCATAGATAGGAACAACCAATAAGATTGGTCATGGGAACCAATTTTAAAATCTCTCACTTACAATAGATCAAACTGGTAACATGTCTGAACGAGATAGCTCTCACATAAGAATCTTTATTTTATTGTTATATTGTTTTAGTTAAGGGGTTGACCACATTATCCACTGTGGCAGCACTGCATTATACAATTTCAACTCTTTAGGTAAAATATCATAAGAGATAGTACTTATGAAGTACGTTATTTATTCTCTAGCATGTAGTTGGATCCATGGAAGGCACCACTACTGGTTAATTATCACAATAGACTGAAATAAGGTTTTCACTTCTAGGAATAATACCAATTTCTGTGAAACTTCAACATATCCAGACTACCTCCGCAGCTACATCAGAAGCCTCTATATGTTCAGATTCTACATTAAAATTTGTGACCACATGTCTTTTTGAGATTCTCTCGATCGTTGTTCCACCTTTAAAACAAATAACATAGCCTCAATTTGATTTTAGATCATCTTGATTTTTATGGAAATTAAAATCAGTGTATCGTTTTATTATTTGGTCATCATCTCTTCCATAAACTAGGAACATATCTTTGGTATTCCTCAAGTACTTCATTATTGTTATTATAGCTATCCCAGTAAACAATCTTGAACTATCGTGAAATATTCTGATAATGATTATATAAAATGAAATACCAAACATATATCATACCATGTCTTACATGATAAATTCCACTAATCATGTGTAAGGGATTATACAAATTTTTTTAATATCTTATTTTGTTTTTGGCTAATATTTATGGGTAGATTAATACTATCACGCATTGGTAACAACCCTCTATATTATTATTTCATACTATACTGTTTGAGTGCCTTGTAAATAAATACACTTTTAAATACTCTAAACATCCGCTATGATCTGTCATGATAGATCCTAACCCTTGAAATATGTTCTGCTTCACATATTTCTCTTCGTAGAGAGGTATTCATTTTATAGTGGATTAAATAATTTTAATAAAAACATTTATTTTCACATAAATAATATGTCACTAGAATATAATATATGTAAAATTATTTTATTCCCCTTAAACAACTTATAGACACGTGGATCACTTTTTTTCTTTAAAAAAAAAATTCTTATTTGGCCTCATCAAAATGAACATTCCATGATTGTCATTCACACTTCAACCCATAAAAGGATTACAACATTTTTCTCACTTTATTCGAATAATTTGACCTAAAAACCCTTTTGGTGGAGTTATATAGATTTATTGAACCAAAAACCCCTTTAAAAAAATATTTTTGACATCTATTTTCAATTCATATAATAATGGAATGATTATATTTCTTTTAATATTTTGATGGACTTCACCATTGATTCTATTAAGACGAGCTTTTTATAGTATACTCCTTGATGTTCTTAACAACTCATTACTACTAGCTATTCCATATATATGTTGATTTTTTTTTCAATATATAGTTTTTTTGTATAATACTCATTTCCCCCTAAAGTGTTCTATATTAGTCGGAGGATCTGAAAATACATACATGACATTTTTATGTGGACTTCATCTCCAAATTCATAGATTCATTCCATTTAGCATATTCCTTTCCTTATACTTATTTCTTATTTGTTACATGTCCATAATTATAATGGAGTACTATTCCACCTAACTTGTTGAATATAAACCCAAAGATATCAAGGTTTATTACCACTTGATCATACCTATACAAAACTTTTATCTTCAAAAATTCATAATCTCTCACTGACTATTGTTGGCATTGTTCCTATGCTAACTGTTATTCACATAGAGCATCAACATCATGAAATTTAATCTTCTCTCCATATTTTGATTAGAAATGTTATCCATTTCTAGAAATATATCATTTAATTATATAATATATATTCTATTGGACACATTATATAGATAAAAATCATTGTTTTTTTTTGTGATAACCTATAAATATTAACATAAAGATATTGGGTCCTAATTTTACTCTAGATATAGTACTGAAAAATGATTTTCATCCCCATGCAATGAATCTATGGATGGTTGAGTTTTATTCCACACCAACACCCATATAGAATCCTAAAGGTTCTTAAGATTGTACATCGTTAATAGAATATACTAATGTCTATAACACATATCTCTTAAAATGTTAAAAAACAGTTTCTAACACATCATTGATATAATAATGTCAAGAATGGTTTCATTCCTAATTTCACAAACACCATTCCACTATGGTGAATAAGGATGACAGATTCGGGACATTGTTCTATACTCATTCAAGTGATCAATTAAATATTGGTAAATATAATTTCAACTTCATTTTCACAATATTTCCTTAATATTCATATCAATCTAGTTTTCAACATTATTTTCTCTTTCCTTAAACATATTAATTGAATTTAACTTATATATATTTAAGTTGATATAACCAAAGTAACTATAGTAATTGATAAAAGTAATTAAGTACAAATACATAACACTTTCATCTACTATTAATGGACCATATACATCGATATAAAATGATTCTTGTAATTTAGTGTCTCTTACTCATTTTGAAGAAAATGGTGTCTAGGTCATTTTCCCTTATGAGAAACTGTGATATACATCCCTGGGTATTAACTAAATTGAGTCTAAATACACTTCATGATGAATTTTTTTGTAAATTATTTTAATTTAAAAACCAAGAATAATGTTCCATATTTGGTTGTTATAGAAGTTATGTTCACTCATTTGTACATTTACTGTTATAACTATGTTTTTAAGAATAAGTATTCACAATTTTTTGTTAGTATGTTCGAGACCATATCATATGTTATCTTTATAAAAGAGGGAACATTTATTTCCATCCTTGATTTAAAATAAAAAAATGTACAAAAATGAAACTATGATTATGTTTATATAAATCGAAGGAACATAACAATAATTATTCAATACAACAACCTAATAACTAGGAAATGTTATATGGTAATCTCTCGACACTAAGGAAACTATAATTGAACCATTTTCTTCTCAATGATCCACCTTACCCTTTGAAATATTTTGGAGACTACCTGTTTCATGAATTAAACTATGTGATCCACAGACTATATCAATTCCCATATTATAAGCATAGATAGATTGTACTCAATGCCAAAAAATACCAAAAGTGGAAGTGTCACCATGATTCTTCTTCCCTACTCTGAAATAATTCTACCAATGGCCATTCCTACTACATGAAAAGAAGAAAATATAATTTTATTTTCCTCCCCATTGTATAATTGTCTTTTGGGATAGATGGTGCATAGGTTTTTTTGACTTAGAAAATGTTTTTAGACCACTTATCCATTCCCATACTCCTCTTATTCAAATTAAGGAGGGAAGAATTTGTATTATTCATATCATTATCATCTTAGAAAAACCTCCAAAAGATATTGGAGTGAATGTTTCATGTTATTGATATTATAATTAATAATAAAAAGTCATAATATTAGAGGTATTGTTGAAATAATTATTTTAGTCACTAGTACTTGGTAAATCTTGAACCCAGGTTCATCATGTCTCTCAATATACGGGATCATTTTGAGTAGATGAGGTTATTCTTGCTTCCCTTATTCATTCTTGAAAATATACAGTGAATTAGATATCACATAATATTTATTATTTGATATCTTCTGATAAACCTACTATAGATGTGTTAGCAACTTATATGAAACATCATCCTCTTGAGATTTATGTAATTTAATACATATTAATGTCAAGATAATAAATTGTACATATTTTTCATCATCTATATTATTTTGGTACTTTTATTTATAAACCATGGTAACTCCCTGAGGATGCTCATCACGATGTGGGGACTTGATCACATAATGATCCATTTATTAATGTAGTTATATATGAGAGAACCTATACCACTTCTAAATGTTATTGTTGGTCATGATATTTTAGTTAATCGGTATTAATCTTAGTAATAATATACTTATGGTGTTGGTGTTTTCGATTTTTATATATAATAAAAATATATAATTAAATACTTTATATTGGTAACAATTTAGAAATTATTTATTTGTTAGTGAATGTCTCCAACTTATTATCAAACTCATGAATCCCTCACTACTGGATTCAAAATAATCTATTTCATGAGTAATCTAGGGGAGAGGATCCTCGAAACAAACAATTGTAGTCTAGAATCTTAGGATACACCACTATAAGAATATTTTTAATGTAATATCAAGATTAGAAAAACATATTAACTCATAGATCCATAAACTATTGAATTAAATCACAACTTCTCATAATAATAAACTTGATTCTTTCAACAACTATCATATAAAGTGGTAAAAAGAAAGATTTGGATACTTATTTGCTGCCGTATTAAATTAAGTCAACACAACACTATTATAATAACTCTACGGTAGTATTGGTAACCCATTACATTTGTTGACAAGAAGTCGGTAGACTAGGGTTTAGTCAAATTCAAGGAATGAAAGGAATTCACAACATAATATTACATTGAGGGGTTTTCATTACTTTTTATTAATATAATATTTTTTCTATTAGAAATTAATTATACTATGTTGTCATGATCACAAATGAGTGTGCATTAATGGAATACATTAATCACATTTGTGAACATTTTTTTTTCTATTATATTATGGGTTTCTACATATATTAATATTTATTGAATAATAAACAATTTATAAATTAAATAAATAACTCAACTGGTCTTGAGAATCCACTACTGGTTGATCCATCTAAAAATAATGGATCATCCATGACCTAGGGGTATAATACCCGAGTAGATTCCGGGCTCATATCACACTTCTCCCCTGGTCCAGTATTTTCAAATCTTGTTTGGAGTACTGCCTCTTACTAGCATGGTCCATGTCATCCATCGTCATAATTCATAATACAATTGTACTTCCAAACTAGAGATAAGTTATCTTGAATCAAGATATACATACTATTATGAATGGAGGTCTAGTCCCTTACACATGTTGAATAATTAATGAAGATGCATATACCATGAAAAAAATCAAATTAAATATTTTAGAAATTGCATTCATGTAATAAATAATTAAACAATGTAAACCCATACATGGAAGGGTTAGGTAATATCTCATGATTATTTATGAGAATACTAACATTGTGATAGAATTATAATCTAATAAATTTATATCTTTATTAAAATAAATCCAAATTAAATTAATTATTTAGCTGAATTAATTTATTTATATTTATCACAAAAATTAGTTTAATTTATATAAAAAATAAATTATTTTTTTAAAAAAAATAATTATATTATAATTATTTTGTTCTAAAAATTAATGATTTTTTTAGATGTATTAAAAACATTCGAACCATGATACCCCAGCCCAAATCACTGAGGGTTGGGCCGAGCCCTTAGAGGCCTATTCTAAGCCCAATATAACCCACCCTAGGTTGTTACAAGTCGAGAAAACCATGTGCAGTTCGGTTCTAGGAAGGGTAGAACCACCTAGTTCCATTTTGGGGTAGATCAGGTGAAAGAAAAATCCTTGAGATAAGGAACTTAGGATGTCGGGTAGTCAGAACTAATGTTTATAGGGTTGGAGTATTGGGTTCCAATGAGATGTATTGTGAAAATAAGAGGGTTTAACAAGAGCTATACTAGGTTGTGGTGTAATTTTCTACAATAGAAAATGCCTATAGCCGTAGTAATGGATGGCCTAGATGAATTTTTGGTGGGTCACATAACCCAAGGGGGTTCAACCATCGATGATGATGGTGCGACAATGATGGGATAAACTTGTAACTCCCCGACCCCAGCTACCCAGAGTCGGTGCATTAGTTCGTAACATTGGCATGATCACAAAAGATCAAGTCTCGAAAGACCGATTAGTTTAGTAGCCTTGGAAACACTAGATACATTCGTAAAAGTTACATTACATCATAAAGTGAAAAACTAATAACAAAGTCTTCATAGTCCAAACTCATATCCTCTTCTGACTATCCCTGCAGGTCATTCATATAATACTTCTTCACATCCTGGAAAATATTAAAACATTGAAAGGGGTGAGCTCAGATGCTCAGTAAGGATAACAATATTGTGGAAGCTTTCATAAATAAACATCAACATTTAAGGCAATGTATAACTAAAACAAAAGCCTTTTAAACATGAACTTCAACATAATATGACAAAAGTAAAATGAGATAATTCCATTCACTTCTTCACATGGATATTCTACTGGTCGAATAATCACATGAAATATCAAAAACCACTTTCATAATGAGGGAATGTATAATGCCAGACATTCTGAAACACTTTGTCAAGGCCACGGTCAAGACATCTAAAATTATTAAGGCCTCGGCCAAAACCATAAATCAAATTGGGAAAGGGCCTCGGCCAATTCCACGTCTATTTGTCTCACGAGACCTACTGATGCATCGAGGAGCTATAGCGGGCTCCACCCGTCACTTATTAAGTCCAATACATTCCTCATATGAACAGGTTTAAACATAACATAATCGTGTCACATAAAACATGCATAAAGGAAACATAACATTTCCACATTTCAATCACAAGATATCAATACAGCACATTGATATAATAAAAATGCTTTCAAAACCATTTTTAATACCAAAATAAAAGAAAAGTATAACATGGTATTTATTTTTCATTAAAAAAAAGGGTATGGCTTGTAGAGGAAGCCGAAACTCAAATAGTGGTCACGGCGGTGGAGAGGTCGTTGTCGCCGCATACGTACGACAAAAACATTCCCTTTTGTCGTTTAGTAAACGCTTCGTATAAAAAAGATTCCTTTTTAATAAACGTAAAGGTCAAAGGGGTTTATACACCGTATAAAAGAAAGTTGTGTATAAAACCAAATATGCCTCAATGAAAGGGGATTGAGACGAAGTCCTTAAAAAGATCATTTTTTTAAATAAAGTACATCTATAATGTGTATTCACTATAATTACATATAAATAATGTACAAATACAAGATAGGACATAAAAATATCATGACATAATTTGAAATTAGGAGATTAACCCGAAGAATATGAATTGGGTTAAGAAGTTCCCTTACCTCATGTCCGACTTGACTCAACCGTTATTTAACCTCCTGAATAATAAACTAGAGTTAATATATACCTTATTAAGAGCCATTTTTAATTTCATTATCCTTTTTATATAACTTATTATAATGTTATGAACATTATGTAATTATTTAAGTTAATAACGGTCGTTTTGTCGATCTTTGGTACTTGAGTCAATAATAAACTTCTTATAGTTACAAGTTGTTTATGTGGTAGAATATCCATTATCTCCAGAATTATAATCATGATTTAGATGTCATATATATCTTATATATCCAGTATATACATTCATTTATAATATTACGTAACATTTAGAGGTAAGAAATGAAATGCACCGTTCATGGAGACGGTAAGCCGTACGTGCGCATGAACGCTACTTTCATTTCAATTTCATATTTAATGGAACGAAATCATAATGATATAAATGTATAATATAAGTCCAGTATAATATAGTGTATAATATCATTTACTCCATCCTTTATACATCCCACATATGGCATTAACGATTCAAATCACTTTGAGGGGGCGGTAGTCCGCACTTCCTAAAATGAAATTATCGCATTTTACCCATAATGGAAATCATAAAGTATGACATAAATGAGAAATACAGAAGCATAAGTAAAACATAAACATATTTTATATCATATATAAATATAGTGACATCTTAATGGCCACCTTTGAAGGTGTTATATGAGTGTTGAACAATCATCGTTTCGTGAGGCAGAAATTCGCCATCCACAGAAACCATATGTATTTAACCATTAGATGTAGGTGTGTGTAAGTGTATCTCGAATCCTTATTATAACAACATCCTAGTATATTGAGGATACTGGTGTTGTTACAAAAGAAATTAATAAAAAGAGTTTAGGGGGTTGAAGAAGAAAAATAAAACAAAACAACATTAGAGAAGACATTACCTCAAAATCGGGTAACTCTTTTTGATTTGAGCCAAAGGCTTCCTTGAGAAGAGTTCTGCCCAAAGTGAGGCTTCTAGGAGTAAGAGGGAGAAGATGGGAGAGTATTTTGGCAGAGGTTGGCCGAGCCAAATGGATTGAAAGTGTAAATGAGGTGGGAGAGGTGGGGGCCTTTTATAAGAGGAGAGGAGGGGCACTTTTGGAAAGATTGAAATGTTATATTATTTCACAATGCTTTTAGGATTATAAAGGTCCCACACTTATATAATTCGAGGATAAGGTGATAATGTTTCGAAATCTCCTCATCAAATAGGCTTTGGACAAGTGTATGCCTTGGATTTTGCATTATCTTCTCATTTTATTTAAATCATTAAATAATGAGGTCATCGCTGCATCATAATGATGTCATAAATAATTTAAATTATTTAATGTCTAAAAATTATAAAAAAAATACTATGATGTAGGAAATCTTTTTATCTTTATAATGAATATTTATAGGCAAAATTTGGACTTGTGTAACCCCACATAAAATATGTTTTAGTAAAACAACTCATGTTTGTGTCAATTTAATTTTAACATTAAATAAATATATATTAATGTCATTTTCCAACTAAAGGGGCTCCATGGGGTCCCCAAGTTGACCCATGGGTTGTCTTGGTCGTCCATGACTCATACAATAGGAGTAGGACAAGTGTCATGCTCATCTCTTATTATTAAAACATTATTTGTACCCTAAACTACACTAATAACCTCTAATCGCGATTAAGAACTTAAAAGCTACTATTCACCAAAAATTTATTTTAATCTCATTGAAACCCATTTTACTTCTTAATGAAAACCATGAATGTCGGATTTTTGAAAATCAAATCACAGAAGTGGTAATATTTCATTTAAACGAAATATCAGTTATTTAACTACCACTTAGTGGTTTCACTATTCATCAAAAATTGATGTTTTTCAAAACAATGCCAAAATTTCACCCTAAGCTATAATTGATATTCCGAATTCAAAAATGATGTCTACTTTAAAAAATTCCAATCATATAAGTTTCATTAATTAATTTTATAATTAATTCCCACTGTCACAACAAATAGCGTGTTTTGAAGAAACAATTTATATCAAAAGATTGGCAATTGTTTATGTCCAATTTCAATGTTAAATTAATTCTAATCACCACAATTGGATAAAATTGTAAAAATATATTCTAATTATACTTCAAATCCACTCAAAAGTATAACTTATCATTACAAATTATTTTGATTAAAAAAGTGGTTTTAAGTGATTTTCACTATTCATAAAAAATTAGAAGTTCTCCGAAAAATACCAAAAATTCAACATAGGCTACTTTCGATATTCCGAATCCAAAAATGAAGTCCATTTTGAATTATAAAATTTCTATAATTTTAAAAAGTGGTTATTACTATTCATAACGGCTACTTTGATTAGTCGCGGTGTTTTAGAACTCGAAGTTGCGTTCAATGCAAGCTATTGCATTATTGAATAAGAAGTGTATCATGGAAGCTCGGGGTGTTACAAAACTAGTGTGTGAGATTGTGGGATTTGGATGAATTTAGAGGTGGTTTCAAAATTGTTAGGTAGTGGTGGGAGGCTTCATGGGAGGCATATGCAACATCTTCAAATGGTGGATTACTTTCCAATCCATTGGTTTCTATGATTATAAATATTAATATATTTCCGTTAAACATGACCCACCCATTAAATTTTATGTTCATTTATATGGTATTATCCAACACCTTCCAAGTGAACCATTGAAGAAATTATTCATTTTTCAAAACCCTGTTAAATAGGTATCTTTTATGAGGTGTTTGTTCTTTTAACCAACATTCTATACGAATAAGAAACCCATTGTCATCACACTTTTTATAAAAATCCAGAGTGTATGCTTCTGTACTAGAAATTGAAATATTTGTGATTGGGAATTTGAAATGGCATCCCATCGCAAAAAAAAACCATTTGTGACAGGGCATGGAACAATCAAAAATTGTTTCCCAAAAATTATTTTTAAAAAATATTATTTTTGATGGGTCGTCAAAAAAGGGCCCATCACAAATATCATCAAAATATTAAAAAAAAAATTTGGATAACAAAATATAATTAATAAAAATAAAATCTTATTAGAAAATAATAATAAGATAACATTGGAAAATATTATTATTATTATTACTATAAATAATATTAATATAATAATAATAATAATAATAATAATTTTTTTGTTAATGAAATAATAATATTAATATTAGAAAAATAATTAAAATTATAAAATAAAAAAATCATATTAATACTAATATTATTAATAATATTATTAATAATATTAATAACAGGAAAATAATAAAAATTTATTAAAAAAAAATTCAATATTCATAAAAATATAAAAAAACTAATAGAAAATAATAATAATAATAAAATTAAAAAATTAAAAAATTATCTAATTTGATAAAGGAATGAAATAATAAAAATTAAATAATTAATAAAAATTAAATATTCACAACAATATAAAAAACACCAAATATAGAAATAGAAATATTAAATATTGATAAAAATATTAGTCAACTATTTTATCAAAAAACATAACGATAGGGAGTCCTCTAAAGGAGGTGAAGAAGATGGTATAGGGAACTCCATACCTAAACAAGGAGTCATAGATCACATGTACTCCATCTATTGGTGCTACTGATGAGGCCATCAACACATCTCCTCCTGTTATTGCTGTTGTCTTCAGAACTCTTCCTGCTACTACTGCTTCCATCCGAAAATCTCCTCATATTTTCACTAATGCATCACCTCTTTCTTCCTAGTCATACACTGTATAAGCTCACATTGAGCTTGCAACTTCTCCTGATACTATGATAAAGATTGTGATAACTCTATGTGATCTCCTCTTGAGGGGGATTCCGACATCTCAATGGTACCGTAATAACTCTCATGTGACAATCAGGAGCTGATACCAACAAGTCATCCTTCCTCAAAGGAATAATGGGTCTCCTAATTCATACTGCCTCATGAAATAAGTGTACGATAGTCTGATCCTCAGTCTCAGACTAAATCTCAGTACGTGTATGTGACATCACATCCTCAGAAGACTCCATCATTTTTAATTTAAAATTAAAATAGTCGAAATATTTTCTGAAGTTATTTTCTAAAAAAAAATTAATTTTACTAACTGATATTTGACATTCGAAATGACCTCTAATATATATAGTGATTGGATTGATAAACATTCTCATATTAACATCAAATCCCAAAACATCAGGCTGTTTGACTACATATTTTAATTTAAAATAAATTGTTCCATTTAATGGTATATAAATTATTTTAAAAAAACTACTTACCATATGTTCTATTTGAGTACAGAATTTACGACTGCCAGCTTAATCTGTAACCTTCTCTCTCCCTCAGTTTTGTCGACCTGTTGATAATATCCTCTAAAAATGTCCACCCAACCAGTGTGAAAATATTCCATCCCAAGACTCATTAAACACTGTCACTGCTTCTTTCTTTACTACATTTCTTCTCAAATTATGCAAAATATGGGGGTAATAATAACAAACCAACAACTCTCATTTCTTCTAAATATCATCATCTATGCCATCATTAATCGGATATTATAAACCAATAAATAATTTATAATATCAATTTATTAATTAAATTAATTTTAAAACATATATTATTTATTTACATAACACCCAATGATCGAACATGCGGTGATGGACATTAACATGAATCGCATCCCATGTCACCTAAGATTTATAAAAATATCTTCACAATATATATATCCCATTTCCGACAACTATATGCGAAAAAAATAACCAATTAATATATAAATAATTTAATGAGATATAACTAAAATGTATAGGTAATAATACCTGCGCATGCCTGGATCGATGAAAAGACATTAATGTCACTTGGGGATAGGGTCAAGAATCACCAACCATGCAAGACCACACTCCCTCTTAGTACTCCCTATACTTCCGGTAGTCTGAGAGTCAGATGATCTAATATCATGATCATCTGATGATAGATCATCCTCCTAAAACTGAAAAAATAGATCCCCTTCCATCTGAAACAAGAAATAACTTTTGTTAACAAGCTGTTGAAAAAAAATTATTAAATAGAGATATGTATTAAATATGATTATAATCATCATTTAACTATGTCAGTGTTCCTCTTCTTCCTCATCTTCATATTTGATAATGTCAATGTCTACATATTCCTCAATGAATCTTCAATTTCCATATGAGTTTCGGTTTCATCGTCTCTTGTCATTTGAAATTAATTTGTAACATCACTAACATCATCATAACCATCGAACGTTAACTATGGGGTTTCGTCCTCGGTGTTCATTTCTCTTTATAGAAAATATTTATTTGGGGTAGTCTCTTGAAATATTGCAATTAATTGTAATTTAGCAGAACCACAATCACTTTAAGAAAACTAATTTTCGTTAGATTTAGTTATTATTATGAAACATTAATCACTCATCCCTTTTAAAGATGATAAATAATATTCATAATAAATTTAATGTTCTTGATTATCCACTAAAATTGGATCATTTACTAAAATAATAATATTATATTTAATATTGATGATTTAATTGGTAATACAAATATGCAAGCCCCTCTCAATATCCAACCACTGATATTTAATCATTGTAATTTAATTTATTCCTATATAAAACAACTCAATAAGTTCTTCCAGCATGCTTACAATAAACATCAGTTTCACTATGACGAGATCCTCTCAAGAAGACCCCACTATCTTTTTTTTTATTCATTATATGCACTTGTATCAAATTAGAAACAATTCACAACATAGGCCTTACAAGATTTTTCAATTTTTGATGGTGGGTTACTCAAGATACAAATTCAATTAATAATTTTATCAACAAGTATAGGTACCTAATTTTTTTTAAAATAATTATCAAAATTAGAATTATTTAATTTATTTTATACGTTAAACCATAAATAATTTAAATTACTAGTTTTTAAAACTAGTAGGAAAAAAAATTTAGCAGTTTTTCAAGAGCCACTGATATAATTTGTTGAATCTATTTCTTGATATGATTATCATATAAAATAAAAATAAAATAAGATTAATTTATTGTAACAAATATTGTAGAATAAGTTATAGGATCACTCACAATACAAATGGTTTCATTTCTTCATAGTTGAAAATAACATATGTATGGGCCCCATTTTATTCATCGTGTGAAAGGTATCATTCATGAACTCTACTGAATCCATGTTCATGATGATTGAAAACTAATTATTTAATTCTGATTTCATCTTTAACATGTTCCTCATTACATCTCATGCTATTGTGTTTTGAGGGATAATCCGATTCAAAATAAATATAGTAGAAAAAAATTTCCTCTTGTAAATTAGCTTCTTCAATTCAACATTCATCTATTGCTTTATTATTTACTTTTTTCTCCAATATCCACATCCATCTCTAAATTGGGTACATAAATCCTAACTATACTAGACCTACACATTTTACTTCATATGAAAAATGAAATACGAAGTTTTTCGTTGAGTAAAATAAATCCAACATGACGATTTTTTCAATTTTAAATAAAATTAAAATAAAATATTATTGAAGTCTTCGTATTGCATTAAAGTTTGTTTCCAATGAACAAATGTATCAGAAAAAAATGATATGTCTGTTATCACATCCAAAATCATAGAATTCAACAAACCTTTTAATCTAATAGGTATAAATCTTTCCATTATAACATGATAGTCATGACTTTTTAATCTTGTAATATGACCATTTCTGACACATCAAACCAAATTGGAAGTATAAATATCTTGAAGTCTCAAATCTAAAATCCACCAAAAAAATAATAATTTATATTATTTATATAGTTTATACATTTTTTGTGGTTTATTATCTTCATTGATCTGACATTTTACAACATTTCAAGTTCTGGTCACCTATAATTTTTTGGAAGACCTAATCGGGCATTTCTATTTTATTTTTTCTTACCATGTGTATCAAAAAATGTATGAAATAAATTATGAAAACATTTATTCTCAATATACATGACATAAAACATGGGATAGATGAAAAAATTAGACCAATATAGAAGATACCAAAAAATTTACTATTTTATCCATTTGAGTTCTACCCCAAAGACATCAATTTTTTTGGTTTATTGTTGGTCCAAATGTAATGAGAGCCCATGAAGAGAAAACTGATTTTACCTATATACCTGATATCATTTTTATAGTTTCATCTCTTTCAATTGAACATTTTCTGGAATGAGATTTAGTCCCCCAAAAAAGATGATCGGTTGGAAGGAATATGCCATGACAGTCGAAAAAATGTGGTTTTTTTCCATTGATGAGCACAAACTCTTTATTGACTCTCATACTATGAATAAATGATTATTGACCATGTGTACTCCAGTTAATTAACATTCCATAATCTAGGAAGTCACTAATTTTCCACATCAGTTCATCTTCTATTAGAAAATTTTGTTTTATAGCAACATCATATGTTTTGAAACCATTACTCTATAAGGAATTTAACTTTTCAATCAATGGTTTCAAAAAAACATCAATATTCTTTTTTAATGACCTGGAATTAATAAGATAAAAAAGACATGTGGATCATTCAAAGGTATCTATGGAGGGAAATTATACGGAGTTATAGAGATATTCCAACATGAATATTATCTACCATATGAACCAAATGACATCTAGGCTGTTGTGTTCTAAGGAATAAATAAACACGACAATCTTGGCGTAAGCAAGAAATATCTCAACTATTATATAGGAATCAATCTAGACATCCCTAGTTGAGCCTTTTTATACCGTTATTATACACTTGTGGGACAAATATCCATGGAATCATTTTCACTATAGTATAATATGCAATCATTTGAACAAGAAAGAATATTCTGATATCCAAAACCTAGATTACGAACCAGCCTCTTGTTATCATAGAATGTTTAGGAAACACATTTACTTTAGGTAATACTATTTTATCTAAAGATAATATATAATCAAAAGATATATTTTTCAATCCATTATCTGATTTAATAGACGTAAATTTTGAAACCACTTCAAATTTTTTTATCTTGCATCCAGGATATAATGCTTCCACAACTAACCTCAACAACTCATAAATTTAGATTTTTCCATAGCAGGAGTTAAATAAATATCATCTCAAGGTTGAGTTTTAGGAATAGAGAAACATTTCACATCATATACTAAAATTTCAAATCATGATAGATCAGGGAGGAAATTATAAGTATCTTCTATTAAACTGAGTCCTCCATAATGATACCAAAAACATAATCTAGTTGAAAAAAATGAAATAGAAGACCATAAAAATTATAAAATGTGTAAAACTTCATCATAAAACATTTTTAAGAAGGGCATTTAATTTTCTCTTCTGAAACAAATTTTGGAATTGATGTTGGAAATGATAAGGACACTTCAACACCCTCAATATATACGAGATTGAAATTAGAACCATCGGGATTGTCGTGTAGATTTATCCTAGTAGGACTATTTAATAATTAATTTTATCAACTTACATTTTCAATATTTCACTAAAAAATATAAATTTTTTAAATAATTTGATATATGAAAAACACTATCCAGAAAAAGAATAAATTTTAATTCACTTTTCTAGAATTTTAACATAATTTTTTTTATTTCAATGTTATTTGAAGTATATATTTTAATATTTATACTAATCTATACTATTATATAATAATTTTAACTAATTTCCTCTAATTAATAGTATTTAAATCTAATTTAAAATAGTTATCACTAATTATGAGTAGGATAATTTCTAGCGGATTGGCGGAAGTTCTTTTTCCTAATGGATAATCTCTTTGCAAATTTCTCTAAATAAAATCTCTATGTAAAATCTGTTTCAATGTAACAGTATCCATTTTACTATGCACTAGAATGGGGATTTGGAATGACTCTCCATGATTCTCTCCATTATCATTCATACACAAATGGATATCTATATGTCAGAGCAGATTTCTCATAGTGATTTCATTCAGATATTGTTTTAGGTAGATGAGATGTTTGGCAAAATAGACTATTTTTTCTGACATCTCATCTCTTTGAATATTTATCTCAATGAAATAATTTTGAAAAATAACCTCTAATGTATGCATATAAATTCTCGTGAATGCGAGAAAGGATATCCATATTTTGAATCATATTTTACATGGGGATTTTAGTGACAGAATGTTCCAAGGAGATGAGTCATTGAGTAAAAGGAATGATGTCAATCTACTGGAAATGGTGCCAGTGAAAGTATAAACAATTAAACCATGAGTGTGGGTGGGATCATAGTGTTAAAAATATTTAATCAATTTACCTTTTATTTTTCCATCCTATCCATAGGGGTCTTCTTTAATTGATAGAGAAACATTATTACACTATTAATCCTCTATTTACACTATTAACCTTGAGTGATAAAATGTATTATGAATGGAAAGTATAAGAAACAAAAAAAAATTAAATGGTTAACCACTTATGGATAATAAATGTTTATAAGGTTTCATAGTGGATAACAACAGATCACAGGGTTTCCCTCCTATTGCATAACTGACCACCCCTTTAAGATATTTCATATATAGTTTGTAGAATTACATGTCTTCTTGAATAGTTTTAGGACATGTATTCATGTGTCTATTAAGTGTTGAATTTTTCATGATTCATCACTCAATGTTTGATATTAATTTTTTATTTACTTCCCCTTAATTTTAATACACTATAACAGATGTCAACAACACCACAATGTGATGGTTAAATATATTTGTTTTAAATTATCATCGTAAAAACCTCATATTATTCTAAATAATGACATTTTTAGAATAAGAATTATATTTCATTCCCTTATTAGATATCTAACATGATATTTTATTGAAATCCTTATTCATTTGTCAATTCCATATATAGAAATATTTCCCAATATCACTTATACTCTTCTCATAAGGTTTTACTTATACTATTATTCCTCTATTCTTCTTTTTTCTGTAAAATTGCTTCAATAGTTTTATAGTCTCTAATATATCCAACCCTCAATATAAGGGTTGATATTAACTAAAATTCATCGACATATTTATGACTATTCTAGGAGAACCAGATTAATTTATCATTCTTACTAACTTATACATCATTCAAATAAATAACTAAAATATTTATCTATATCAATATGTTATAATTTCTAATGAAATAGTTTAGGTAATTTTTAAACTATTATATCATGGAGTGGATTCCATAGTTGTGACATGATTCTCATAATTTCATCCACTATATGACATGGTATTCATCCCAGCAGCATAGTCTTAGTTAATAATAAGATCTAATTTTTTGATCAATTTTCATCTTATTCAGTTTAGAAATATATTTTAGCTCGATTCATTAATTAATATCATGCATTATCCCTTATATGGAATGGTATACTTTGCTTTGTTACAAGGTCCATATATCTTATATACTCGTTATATTATTCCACCAAAAATAGAACATTTATGGAATATCCAAAAAATTGGTTTTTGAGCTTTTTTCGTCTTGAATGGTTGCGGCATAGTCATCCACCATGACATTGAGTATAGTAAAATTCCATGTCCTTCTCAATTTAACAATTATTTTTCATCTATCATCTCATTACATTGTCCTATTTTATCATATTTTACTTTTTTTGAGGTATGACATAGAATCCATAGAAACTGTACCTTAAAAATATAGAGAAACAATAATTTGACCATCCATCATTATGACGTAGACTCCACTTTTATGATGTGAAAAATAACAAATAAAATATCATATACATTTTCTTGAAATATTAATTATATTTTAAATTACATCTTGAATGTGATAAATATTTTTCTAAGTGATTTTATTGAAAAGGAGGTACACATGGATCCCAAAATAAATAAAAATTTGGAACACACATCTTGGTCCACAAAATAACGGGAAGGTCGTGCATACATGTTTGAAACACTCTTGGTGCTTTATATTGTGAGATCGTGCCACGAACTGACCCACCAGATCAAAATCACATAGTAAAATATGAAATAAATCATTAAATTATATTATAAATTTGACTAACTTCCTCAGAACAAACCATATCCTACCATAACCCAAACCCAAATTACTTGATCCTTTGAATCTTGTAATGGTGAACTACTACTCCTCACATCCACACACCATTAGAACTATATAAATTATCTTTATTTCTCATACATGGCCCTCATGGATAGAACTTTCACTATAATAATTTTTAGGTAGACATATTTTCTATCCATGAGTGAGCCAAAATCCATTATAAAGCCACCCATTTCACTTACAAAAATGTTAAACCATTATTATAATTATATGACCACATATTCCCTTTCACCCCTATCACTCAAGAGATAATAACTATGTTGTATGGAATCATTCAATAGAACATCACTTGATAATACGTAATTAAAAAATCATTATGGATATACTACATATATTCATTCAATTTGTTTTATGAATGCTCATTTTTAAAAATCCAAAAATCAATGTATAACACCAATAGTGATGTGTGGAACACATTTAGAACTTCCTTTCAATAACTCAAAGAACTAAACCCACAACACTATGTGATAATGTTTCACTACATAACATTAAGGATAAATTTTAAGGAGGGTCACTTAAAATGATAAATACTGTTAACTAAAATATATATGTTTCATCACTAAATCATCATCACTTAGTTAATTAGTGTGAATGTCTCTAATAGAAATCTTTTCATAATATATATTTTATATTTTCAATAATCAATTATAAATCTTCCGACCATCCCAACTATTAAAATTTTTATTTTAAATATTAATTAAGAGAATAAATATATCCTCAACACTATCCCCATTAACTGAATAATAATTTAAAATAATAGGTATACATAACTTAATGGATACAACATCTGTATATGTGATGCAATTTTATATTCTTTTTTTGAATGATTCATTATTAATTTTAATTTGATAATTAATTACGGTAAAAAAAATATCTGATCACTTGTAAAAAATATAATATACTTATATAGTTTAATAATTATGTCTATAATTTCTATTGAAATATATCATATCAATAATGAATCCTCCTAATTATGAGGATGGAAAACCCCTACCTAATTTTTATCATTCGAAAAAATGATAATTTTGATGAATGTTTTATTTATATGAATAATAGAAAATCAATATATTCTGAGAATAATCTAAGTAATAAAATCAATATAATACTCTTTCATCAAAGGTCTAACATGGATAAAATTTTATTCTGTATCACCACCTCCATAAAATATTATATTATAGGGGTCACATAATTTTCAAAAACTGCTAAAAATATAGTAACATTTATATACCACCTCTAACCATTCTCCCCAAATGGTGTGTATCCTATTTGGGGAATATCCATAAATATTTTAAGGGTATATGTATGATTATAACTATATGAACATGAAAATATAATTTAATCCCTAGGATAAATTTTTTTGAATCAAGTGACTCTAAATAAAAATAAAATGAATCAACTATTTATAAACACCTCCAATGAAGTTATACTGTAATCATTGGATTTTTATGTGATAAAAATTAAAATTCATCTAGGAAAACACATTGGGGAATTTTTTAACACATACATTAATTAAATTAATTAACTTAATAACTTTTAACAATAAATCATTTCCATAATCCTATATTTTGTTTCTTTTCGAATGAAATATATATTATATCATAAAAATTCATTATAGGTTTTGTATTTAATTAAATCCTTTATCATTGGACTCTTATAAGTGAACTGGTCCTTTATTAATACATTTTATCACTTGGGATCACAAATAAAAAAATTGGAAATATAAAAATTATAGAAATGTGTTTAAAATAGAAACATGGAAATCAAAATCATTAATAAATATCATCCGATCATCTATTAAGAATTAAAATAATGTCATTGGAAAATAATTGATATGAATATTTAAATAATAAAATAAGAATATAATAATAATAATAATATAATTTTAATTATATGACCTATAGAGTAGGCTACATATATTATAGGAATATCAGATACCTTAAGATCATTTAATACTTCATTGGGCTATATAAAAGGATTAATAAGAGGTATATCAACGAAAATAGAAAATCTATTTTAAAATTATTGGAATGTAACACAAGTATAAAATGAAACAAATTAAACAAAATAAATGTATTAATTCCGTGAAATTATTTCATAGTTGAAAAATCTAACCCCATCATGTCCATGTATATCATTATAGATGAAGCTAATAGTATTATGTGAAAGCGTAATTATCTCATGTGATATAAATCCATATCAATTGCAATAAAGAGATGTGTAATTTTGGTTCCACTTTTATCATATTTATTTATCATAATCATTTGTTCTATATAGAAATAATATTAGTACATAGATTATAGATATTTTTGAATTCATGGAATGTGAGAAAGTTAACTAAAATGAAATAGGATTCGTATTACTCTTATACATCATATCAAAGCTTAAATCATTTTATAGTTCAATATATGTTTCTCCCATGATGATCGTGGTAGAATAAAAAAATTATTTCAAATGCAGATAATAAAATAATTTCTGAGACATTTTATAGAATAAGTATTCCTTTAATAAGTTTTTTGATTTAAAAGTATATTTAAAATTTTTATGTGTATGAATTTATTTAATATTTTAAATCATGGGATTAGGTTATATAAAATATCTATTTTAACAATTAAATAAACATGAATTAAATCATTATATAATGTTTTAAGATTAATATAAAAAAATTAAAAAATAATATAATTATATATGGGTTATTTCAGGGAGAATGAGGAATTATATTTTTTTACAATATTATGGTTTTAAAAATGAAATATATAAAAATAAATAATATAAAATTTGGAGGAAAAATAATTGAATTTATAGAAGAAATGGAATTTTTCATAGATATTATTTTATCAAGATAAAATATTGATAAAATTGATGAAAAATGTTTTATAATTCTTTTATGTTTAATTTAGGTAGATTCAGATTTTTGGAGTTGAATTCACAAGGATAGAGATGAGTTTTGAGAGGTTGAGTCGATTAGTAATATTGACATTATTTTTTCAATTGATACGTAATAAATAATGATATGAATTTTTCAATTTCCTCTAATATATATGAGTTAAATACTCAAATCATAATAAAAAATCTATATTTCAGAAGGATATGAAATATCTAAATGAAAATAGTTAATAGAAACTCAGAGTATGCATATAAAAAATTAATATTGTATAATATTAACTATAATGTTTACCAACTCTTAGAATATTGAATTTGAGGGTTTTTTATAATTACATGAGGTTTTAGTGGATATATAAGTTCCATTAAATAGGACACATAAGATAAAAAAATTGTTTTCTCTTATAAAGTGTTATTTAAAATAAGACAAAGCTATGGGAATATTTACTAATGAAATGTACTAATCCATCATGAGGAGTTCTGATTCCAGATAACAATGATGCTTAATATTTGAAGAGTAAAATTAAAATATGATATGGAACATTAGAAAACATTTATCTTGGCAGATGGGAATAAAAATGTGGATAATTAGATACATGAATTATGGAAAATAAAATAAGAAAATTATGTCATGTTTTCATGAGAAATAAATGAGAAGATTTATTATATTTTAAAAGTTTTTTAGAAGAGAATTATTATATTTTACAATGAAATACATAGAATAAATTTACAAATATTAAATTTTGGTTATTTTCTTCAGAATAACATGACACATATTTTAATTTTTAGGATCATGATTATTTTATTTTCTTGGATGTTCAAAAATTTGAGTGTCGGAAAATATTCACATTATTAAAGGTGAGTTCAAAAAATGATTTGTTGAGTATGATCTATATAATGGAAATATATTTATATGGCGACTGATTATTAGTTATTATCTAATAAATCTGCTAAACATAATTTTTTTAAAGAACATGGGAGATTGTATTCATTTTCTGCATTCTGATAGTTCTGGAGAAGATCATTATTTTATATTGATGAATTTGTAATCTTAGTAATTAAACATTTATTTCTTATTTAGAATCCATTATAAACTATAGGTATTGCATATAAATAATAGTTTGGTGTGTATTTTGGGAATTTATTTTTCATAAAGGATGATACCTCTACTCCTGTAATCACTTTTTTATATTATTTTTTCAATTGTGTCTCGACTAAACCCAGTCAATGTAAGGATATAGTAACCCATATTATGGGATAACCTTGTAAAATTGTAATTTTCTTTATTTTTATGGTTTTTTATGTAGTATTGACATAGATTTATCTTTATTAAAGGGATCTCATCATTACATGTTCATAATGTATTACTTCCCAATTTAATTTCAAAAAATAGTAATTACAGTTTAATTCTTGCTCGTAGTACTAATATTCTAATTACCAAGGATCTTAAGGTGGTATAATGGATAATTTTTTATCTAAAATATACTATTATTACTATAGAAGAAATTTTATAATTGAATACTTATAAATATTGAGTGATAAAAATGAATAATGAAATAATTATAATCGATAGAAAATATAAGCATTCCATATTCCATCTAATTTGAATTGGAGGTTATTTACCAAAAATTGATTTCTAATATCATATGATAGGTTACACTAACATTATCATGAATGTAAGAGGAATGGTTGATGTATTTTGTTTTCTTTGGAATGTTGGAGATGGGATGATCATAGGTGTTGGTAAGCCTCACTTATCTAGAGACAAATTAATGTGTATTAAAGACATTCATCATGATGGCCTTCTACATTACTTTTTTAGTTTATGTTATTGAAATTAATTATGATTAGAAGTTACATTCAAATAAAAAGTATTCAATATCATAGTAAGGATTTAAAAATCACTTATGTATTAATGGAGAATGAATGAAAAGTTGTTTTATATAGATAATTGGGAGAATAATGGGCTTGTCACATCATAGAAGAAGAAAAATTTAAGTCACTAAAGGATTAGTAACATTTATCAGTATAGTACAAATCATCTATCAAATATTAGATCTACAATTTAAATTTATTCAAAAAATATGAATATATAGAATATTTATGATTCATACATGAGGGAAAACATGGACATAAACCCTTACATTTCCAAGAAGAAACAAACATAAAATCCTTCAAATTGTTTCCACACTTATATATGTGGTTCTATCGTATAGGTTAGAACTTATTTTGAGGTATAAATCGTAAAAATTTTTTATTAAAATATATATATGTGATGTGTTATTTTTATGTAGTCTAATAGATAAGTATTTAAATATATCAAGGTATTCTAGTGCAAAGTGAAAAATGAAACTAGAAGAAAAGTAAAAATTATTTTGTTCGAAATGTGAACCCGATTAATTTACATAGAATACATTTTTTTATGAAAATCATTGAATAAATAATGATGTTTTTTTATTATGTATGACTCAATATAATGTAATCATGGAATGAAAGAAAATAATAATAAATAATATAGCCAAAACTTTGTTGACATAAATTTTTATCTCTTGATATTATTGTAAGGACTAAATGTTAGTAGTAGTTTATACTCAAAATTGATCATTTCTTTTTTACAATATAATATAATAAATAATATAAAATGTTTTAAAAGAATATAAAAAATAGTTGAAGGAAATTATTTTAATGTTGTGTGATATGAAGACAAATGGATTTCAAAATGTTTGTTCACTTCATGTAGTGAGTAAAGAAGAATATAAAAGAATTTTTTTATTTTTTTAACGTCAAATCACATCAATTGCTAATGATTCTAATGTTGAATCAATGTAATATATTTGTTATTGAATAATTCTATCTTATGACTTAATAAAATATTGAGTTTATAATGACCAAAATAAATGTATTATAAAAATATATAATCCAAAAAAACCCATATAACTAGAATAACATACCACAATACTTTATTATTAGTGGTAGGACCAACATTAGTCAAAGAAGTTGTAAAATAGGATTTATTTGTGAAATTTATAATAATATATTTATACTAAATTCACAAGAATCAAGATTGGGAACATGTAGACACACATAAGTATCATAATGATATTATCCCAAAAAGGTCTTTTAAATACACATTGATAGGAATTAAATAGTGGTTGGGAATAAAATGATCACATTGAGTAAAAAATAAACCCAATTTAAAGGGGGTGATTTTGAGAAAAAAAATATTCTCCATCATAAATATTGGAATAAATAAGACTTATCCGGGTAGCGGTTGTTCAATATAAATTTCGTGGTCATAAAATGGATGAAAAGAAAAAATTTACGAATGAATTCTTTAGATATTGTTTTTTTAATAAAAAAATAGATTTATGTCATTTTTGTGAAGATTATTAAATGGTTTTTTGAATGAAATGTGTTATATGACCAAAATATATCACCTCATTTTTGGTATGCATGGTTGAACATGTATCTTTGTAATTTTATTTTTAGGTATTATTGGTTTCTCACACCCTCTATAGGAATGAGTATTACAAAGAGAATTAAGTGGGTATGAATTTTGTGGTTGAAATCATTTTTGGAAGAAAATATAGAATTATATTTATATATTTATTTTATTTATTCCATTATAATTTTAATTTAAAAATTAATTGGAAATATAATTTATTTATTAGGTAGTAATCATATCAATGTTAAGTAAAAACATTCATAAAAATCATTTATAGAAATGGAACAAAGGATTTATATAGTAATCATGTTTCTCTAACAATTGATTAATCTCCATATGAATAATAGAGAAAATTAAAATGTAAAATGATTAAATATTTTAAACACTATGATCCCCACACACTCAATGTTTCTATGGTTTCAATATATAGTTAATTTTTTAAAATATATTAGAAATGATTGGGATTAATTATAAAATATATTATGAAAGTAAATTATAAATTACATAAAAAAATCACTCGGTTCACCACTAATGGATAATCATTGGATATAAGGTTTCATAAAATAAAACTTTAGATCATGGGATTTCCCTCGTCTTCCATAATTAACCACTCCTTTAGGAGATGTCTTAGATATTTTACAGAATTGTAGGTATTCTTGAATTGATTTAGGACATGTATTCATTTCTCTATTTAGTGTTGAATATTTCATTCTTTATCACTCTATGTTTGATATTTATATTTTATTTAATTACATATACTTCTATTATTCTATACAGGATGTGATCAACACCACGATGTGATGGTTTAATGTTTTTGTTTTATATTGTCATAGTAAAAAATTATTATTATTCCAAATAAATATTATTTCAGAACTAAAATTATATATTTTTTCCTTGTTCCATAAAAAAAATTTATTGTATTGAAATCTTTACGCTTTTCACAATATAATATATATAAATATGGGAAAATATCTCTTATCATCATCTCAAAATTTTGTATTTATAATGTTTTTCTTCAATTATTCTTTTTTCTATATAAATGCCTCAATAGTTTTATAGTATCTTATATATCCCACCATCAATCCATGGGCTGAGATCATCTAAACTTATTCAACATATTTAAGACAATTTTAGGATTACCAGAATAATTTATTTTTCTTAAGAACATCTATAACTAACTAATTTATTTTTCTATGTCATGCAATTATAATTTCTAATGAAATAGTGTAGGTAATTTTGAAACTGTTAGATCATGGAGTGGATTCTATATTTGTGACATGATTCTCATAATTTCATTCATTATATGTCATGGTATTCATCCCAGTAACATAGTCCTAGACAATATTATGATATAAAATTTATGATCAATTTTCATCCTATTCAATTAAAAAATATATTTCAATTTGATTCTTTTATTAATATCTAACATTATCACTTTTTTGGAATGATATAATTCTCATGGTTTCATGGTTCTTTAATCTCATAAACTCCATATATTATTATACCAAAACCTAAACATACCAGGAAATGAAAAATATTATATTTTAGACCTTTTTTTCTTCTTGACTAGTTGTAGTATAGCCATCCTCCATGACGCTGAGGACTCTAATATTCAAAGTCCTTTAAAATTTATCAAGTATTGTGCATCTATATTTTCATACCATAGTATTTTTTAATCATATTTTACAATTTTTTTGAGGTATGACATAGCCTCCATGGAAAATATACCTCCAAAAATATCGTGAAACAATATTTTGACCATCAATCACTGTGATGTGTCGTCCTCTTCTATGATGTGTAACTTGAAACATAAATATTTGAATAGTAATTTTATAAATCTTTAGTCATTAAGTTGTGTGTTTCACTGAACAATAATTTTCTCCTAGTACAATTTAAATATTACTAATCCCAATCATTCCTAACAGATTCCAAATTCATCAGTCTTCAAATTATTCCATAAAATTTCTATGACCATGATAGTAATATCTTTCAGGGTGTCCCTATATATTCCAACACAATTGATTCGATGTTATCATCATCTCCAAATCATGCATAACGATGTTTTTTGATTCCCAAGTCTTCAAGGAACACTACTTGAGGTCTTGGAAAAATTATTATTTTATAGTAAAAATATTCTTCTAATGACTTATAAAAAAGAAAATATTAAATATATTTGTTTGACGAATTTTTAATATTTGAAATTACATCTAGAAATAAATACCAATTTTTCTAAATCATTGAATTAAATAGAAGGGAAACATGGTGTCCAAAATCATTATAAATTTGGAGCACACATCATGGTCCACAAAATAATGGGAAGGTCATGGATATGTGTTTGAAACACAGTTAGTGATGTATATTGTGTGATCGATCCAGAACTCACCAACCAGATCAAACTCACATAGTAAATTATAATATAATAAATTGAATTATATTATAAATGTGACTAACTTCCTTATCCCAAACCATATACTACTATCACATAGACCCAAATTTAATAATCCTTCTACACCTATAATGGTAAATTTCTGCTCCTCACATCGACACTCCATTATAACTATATATATTATGTTTATTTATCAGAAATGGCCCTCATGGATAGACCTCTCGCTACAATAGCTTCCTAGGTAGAGATATTTTTTATCCATGAGTGAGACACATTCCATTATAAAGCCACCCATTTCATTTACTCTACAGTTAGACCATTATTCTCATTATATGACCACTGATTCTCTTCACACACCAATCTCTCAATAGATAATAAATATGTTAATTGGAATCTTTTCAATAGAACATCACATAATAATAGGAAATTGAAAATAATCATCATGGATATAATTCTTTTATTCATTCTATTTTTTCTTTTGAAAAATCAATATAAAAAATAATGAATTATCATTATACCCCCAATGCTGATGTGTGGCACTCAATTAGCACATTCCTTCCATAACTCAATGAATTGCCCCCATTACTATATTATAGAATGTTTTTTTGCCTACCGTTAAGGATAGATTCTAATGAAGAACACATGAAAATAACAAATAATGTTGATTATGATATAAATATTTCCTTAAATAATCAAAATCTCTCAGATAATTAGTGTGAAAGTATGTTACTTAAATATTTTCATTGGATATGTTCATTATTTTCTATAATAAATTGGTAATCATCCAAGAATCCCAACAATTAAAATTTTCAATTAAAATATTAATTTGATGAATAAATATATCTCTAATCCTATCCCCATTCAATGAAGAATAATTTATAAAAATATACATACATAACATAATGGATACAACATCTATGTAAGCGATGAAACAATATATTCTTTTTTTGAATGATTAATTTTAAATTTTAATTTGGTACTGAATTTTGGTAAAAAAATCCTATCAAATGTGAAAAGTATAATATACTTGTATTATTTACTAATTACATCTATAATTTCTATTCAAGGATGATATATCAATAATAAAACCTACAAAAAATACAGAGGAAAAAACCATATCTATTTACCAAATTCAAATAAAAAATGATAAATAAAATAAATTTTTTCCATGTATGCATAATAAAAAATTATTATGTTACCAGAATAATCAAAGTAATAACATTAATATAATACTCTTTCATCAAAATCCTAACGTTGAATAAATTTTAGTCTCTATCACTACCTCTATAAAAATATGATATTTAAGAGGTTACATAATTATAAACAAATGCGACAAACTATTGTAACATGTATATACCACCTCTAAACACTCTTCCCAACTGATAAATATCCTATTTGGGGAACATTCATTAATATTACATTTGTATATTTCTGATTATAACTCTTGACCATGAATATATAATTTAAACCCCAGGATGACATCCGTTGAATAAAGTGACTCTAAATTAAAATATAATTAATAAACTATTTATAAACACTTCCAATAAATTATTACTATTCTCATTGGTTTATGATATGATAAAAATTAAAATTCACATTGGATAACACATTAGGGTATTTTTTAGATGCATAAATATATTAAATTAATTAACTTAAACATTTTTAAAAATTAAGCATTCCGAATATCATATATTTAGATTCTTCTGGAATTAAATATATATTACAATATAAAAATTCGTTTTAGGTATATTATTTAATTAAATACATTATTATTGGCTTCAAATATTTCAAATTAAACATTATTAATGTATTTTATTACTTGGTAACACAAATAAAATAAAGGGTAAGATAAAAATTATAGAAATATGTTTTAAATAAATACATGGAAATCAAAATCAATAACAAATATCATTAGATCATCATGAAAAAATTAATATCATGTCATTGCAAAATAATGGAGAAGAATATTTACATAATAAAATAATAATATAAGAATAATATGATGCTAATAATATAAACTATAGTATGGGATATGTATATTTGGAATATTAGATACCTTAAAATCATTAAATACGTCATGTACTTTTAAAAAAGGTTTAACATGGGTAATTTCTATGATAATAGAAAATCAATTTTAAAATTATTATAATATAACCCTAGTATAAAATAAAATTATATAAACACAATAAATGTATTCGTTCTATGAAATTATATCATAATGGAAAAATATAACCTCATTATGTCTATCAATAACATTATAGAGAATGCTAATAGCATTATGTGAAAGCTCATTTATCTCACGTGATATAAATCCATATCCACTGAATTAAATGGATGTGTAATTTTGGTACCACTTTTCATTTCATTATAGATCATAATCATTTGTTCTATATTGAAATTAAATTAATATGTAGATTATAGTTATATCTGAATTCCTGGCATGTAACAATGGTGAATACAAAGAAGTAGGATTCAATTTAAAATTATACATAATATCAAAGCTTCAGTCATTTCATACATAAATAAATGTCTCACAATGATGATCAAGGGATAATAAAAAAGCGATTTTAAATGTCAATAAGAAAATACTTTCTAAACTATTATATAGAAGAGGAATTCCTTTAATAAAATTTTGGATTTAAAAGTTGATTTGAAAATTTTTTATATATTAATTTATTTAATATTTTTGGGCATGCTATTTGTTAATTGAAAATATCTCTATTAAAAATTATTTCAACATTAATAAAATATTTATATTATGTATCTAGATTAATATAATAAAATATTACAAAAAGAAGAAAATGATAAATGGGTTATTTTAATGAGATTAAGGAATAATATTATGTACATTTTTATTGTGTAAAAAATGGAATATATAAAATGAAATAATTTAAAAATATGAATAAATATTATATAATTTATTGAACACATGGAATTGTTTATGGATTTTATTATTTCAAGTTAAAATATTGAAAAAATTGAAGATTTTTTTTGTAATTCTGTTATGTTTAATTTAGGTCGATGAAGATTTTAAGAGTCAAATTCACAATGATAGAGATGATTTTTTGGATGTTGAATTGATAATTAATATTAACATTATTTTTTCAATGGATATGTAAGAAATAATGATATTAATTTTTCAAAATACCCAGATATGTTTGGGTGGAATTCTCCAATATTAATATCCCATATATATTGAAAAAGGATATTTAATATCTAAAAGATAATTCATAATAGAATATCAGAGTTTAGATATAAATAATATAATGTTATATAAATTAACTATAATGTTTTAAAAATTATCGGAGATTTAATTTTAGGATTTTTTAGAATTACTTGAGGGTTTAGGGGATATATATGTTCCTTTAAATAGGTCACATGAGATGATTTTTTTTTCTTGTATGAAATGATATTTTTAATAAAATGAAAATATATGTGTATTTACTAAAGAAATGTCCTAATTCTACATGATGTTTTGTGATTACAGATACTGATTGTTCATATATTTGAAAAGGAAAATTAAAATATAATATGGAACATTATTCAAAAGTTATATTTTAAGATGGGAATAAAAATGTGGAAATGTTTATACATGAAATATGGAAATTTGAATAGAAAACAATCATTTGTATTCTGGAGAAATAAATGAGAAGATTGTTTATATTTTAAATTTTATTTTGAAAAGAATTAATACAATTCAATATGAAATACTTAGACTCAATTTACAAAGATTTGTGAATAGATATTTTCTTAGGAATAATAGTACACATATTTTAAATATTATGATCATGATTCTCTTATTTTTCTAGAAGTTCAAAAATTTGAGTGTGGTAAAATATTCGGATTATCAAATAAGAGTTAAAAATGATTTATTGAGTATGAAATATATGATGGTAAAATATTTATATTGAGACATATGATTAGTTATTATTTAATAAATATATTAGTCATAAATTTTTTGAAGAACATGGGAGATTGTTTTCATTCTTTGTATTCTAATGTCCCAAGAGAAGATCATTTTATTAATATTGAGGAATTTGGAATTTTAGTAATGAAACTCTAATATATGGTTTTGAATCCATTATAAACTATATGTAATCCATATAAATAATATTTTAGAGAATTTTGATATTGTGAAATGACATTGTGTTAAATATGATACCTTCACTCATGTAGTCACATTTTCATATTATTCATTAGATTGGGGCTTGACTCAACCAAATAATTATAATGAAGTAGTAACCCATATTAAAGGAGAATCTTCTAAAAATATTACATTTCTTATTTTAATGGTTGTTTTGTTTTTATTATTGAGAGATATCTTTATTTATTTAAGGGATATCATCATTATATGTACATAAATTATTATTCCCAAATTCAATTTCAAAATGATAGTATTACCAATTAGAATTCTACTTCTAGTGTTAAGAATCAGATGACCAAGGAACTTAAGGTAGTATAATGGATCATTTTCTCTCTAAAATAGCATATTGTGCCTAATGATTTTTTTAATTTAAAATATTTCAATAGTGGAGTGATACATACCTATATTGAGATAATTATAATGGTTATAAATACATGATTATTTCTTATTCCATCTAACTTGGATTGGTGGTTATTGGAAAAAAAGTGATTATTAATCTCGTATGAAAGGTTACACTAATATTATCCTGAATGTGAGATAAAGGGTTGATGAAATTGATTTGGTTTGGATTGTTGGATATGTGATGATCATAGGTAGTGGTAAGGATCACTTAACTAGAGACAATTTCATAATTATTAAGGACATTAATCATGGTGTAATTTAACATTATTTTGAGTTTATGTTAGTCAAATTACATAGGATTCATTGTTATATTCAAGTAAAAAGGTTATAATATCATTTCAAGGGAAAACAATTCACTTATATAGAGATGGATAACGAATGGAAATGTGTATTAGGTGGATAATTGGGATAATAATCGTCTCATTACTTAAGAAAAGGAGAAAAATTTATGTCACTTGTGGCCTAGTTACTTTTATTAATAGAGTATAGGTCATCTATCCAATAATAGATCTACTATTGAAATTAATTCACCAAATAGGAATAAATAAAACATGTATGATTCATATATTTTGGGAAACATGTAGAGAAACTCTTACCATTCCATGAGGAACCAAATATGAAAGCATCCTAATTGTATCATCACTTATATACGTTGTTCGATCATCTGGGTTAGAACATATTTTGGGGAATAATTTATTTTATTTTATTATGACTATAGAAAGATGTGATTTGTTATTTTTTATATAGTCTAATAGATAAGTATAGTAATATATCAACGTATTCTCGTGCGTAGTGAAAAATGAAACTAGATAAAAAAGTAAAAATTATTTCGTCAGAAAATTAAACAAAATACATTTCAATTAAAGTAATCTTTTGAATCAAACAGTTGAATAAATAAAGATGTATTCATATTATGGATGACTCAATACAATGGAATCATGGAAAGAAGGAAAAAATAATAAATAAGATAGCAAAAACATTGTTGATTAGAAATTTAATCACTATATATTATTGTAAGGAGTAATTGAAAGTTGTATTCTACACTCAAAATTGATCATTTATTTTTACTATATAATATAAAACATCATATAATATGTTCTAAAAAATAATAATAAAATATTTAAAATAAAATGATTTTTATGTTCCGTAATATCTAGATAAATGGATTTAAAAAACTTATTTCCCTGGAAGAAGTGAGTAAAGAAGAAGAGGAGATAATTTTATATTTAAGATAATGTGAAATTCCAAAAATTGATGATGATTCTGATTATGAATCAATTTAATATAATTTTTATTGAATGTTTCCAATATATGAAATTTAAAAATATATTGAGTAGAAGTTGACTAAAATAAATTTATTATAATCAAATATAATCCAACAAAGACCCATATAATGAGAATAATATACCACATTATGTTATTAATAGGGGGATGACCATGTTCAATCAAAGAAGTAGTAAAATAGTACAAATTTGTGTAATCTATAAGGATATAATTAGAATAAATTCACAAGAATCAAGCTTGGGAACCTATGGACACACATAGGAATCATAATTATATCATCCCAAAAGGGTATTCAAGAACATACATTAATGTTCATGGAATATTGGTCATGAATCAAGTGAGGATATTTAGTAAGAAATAAACACAAAATAATGTTGATTATTTTGAGAAAAAATATTCTCCAGAAAAAATATTGGAAAAAATAAGACATATCCAGACAATGGATGTTCAATATAATTTTATAGATCATCAAATTGATGAAATTAACAAATTTAGGAATGAATTTTTCAAATAAAATTTTTTATCAATAAAATAAAATGAGTTCATTTTTGACGATAAATTTAAATGGTTTTTAGATTGAATTGTGTTATATGGACTAAATATATCACACCATACATGGTATTCATGTTTTGACATGTATACTTGAAATTTGATGTTTAGATGTTATTTTCATATCATAACCTCTATAAGAATGTATATTAAAAATATAATGTATTTGTTATGGTGTTTGGAGTTGAAATTATATTTGGAATAAAACATATATTTATATTGATATATTTAATTAATTTATACATTCATAAATTAATTTTAAAAATGATTGTGGATTTAACATTCATTCTTTAGAATTAATCATATCTATGTTAAGGAAATACATTCATATCATAGGTTAAATATGAAAGGGAGGTTAGAAATAATTTTAGAATGGTGACATACATACTATTATGAACATAAAATGTATTTGGATTCAAATATAAAAATAATGGGTATGATAAGGAAATGGGATCAATATTATAAAAAAAATTATTAGGAGTCTGCTATATTGAACAAAAAAATGCATGATATATTATATTCTACATTCTGAGAAGAATGTTTTTATTTTTTTTACTGTGGTAGAATATATATTTGACCTCAATAGAATAGTGAGGTAAATACATGTTATGTTGAAGTATGGTTTTTTTAGAAAGTAGGATACGATCATGATTTCATGTCTTATTTATATAGATATTATGGTAAATATAAAGTGGATCAATTACACAATGAGGATGGGTCAAATTCATTAGAAGAAATTGTGTTTAATTGACATTTAAAATGAATGATTTTGTATCATTGAGTATATAAGCGGCATTATATTTTTCAATTATTAATGATTTTTTATAGTTCTTGTGGATGAAGATAAAATTATAACATATTTTTGACTAAGTGAGACAAAAAATGATGATTCAATGTGTCAAAAAGAGTTCCATCAAGTTTATAAATAACATGGTACAAAAATCAATAATAAAATATATTAATATGTATTAATATTTCTATATGATAAGTTGATGAAAATCACTGTGTAGTTGAAATTTTATTTGTAACATGGTATTAGGGAGAATATATTTCTTATAACTATTTTTTTCACCCGTGTTTTAGATGAGCATGTTTAACCTCATAGTTAAAAGATTTTTCTTAAATTGTAGTCTTTTTTAACCCATCATACAATCAAACAAAATTCAATATTTGGGGATTTGTTTTTTATTATTGGATTTTATCTTTTTTTAGGATTGATAATATACAATGTGATGCAAACAATTTGAAATTATATGAATATAAAAGTTTTGATATTTAAACATTAACAAAATTGTGGAAAATGAAATATATTATTTCATGCAGAAATGAAAATTTACTCACATTGGGTAAGAAAGTTGTTTAGTGAATGATTTCATAGATTCTGTAATAGTGTATTTCAATATATGTTCATATGTGATTGATCTACAAATTAAGAGAAAAAATGAATTTTATCTTCAATGATGGAGATTTAATGGACTGTTGATTTCATATTCAACATTATTGTCACATGCATTGGGTACATGAATATAAATTCAACTATTTAATGAAAATATAGATTATTAAAAAACTAAATTGGGTGGTAATATTGGAACCACATGATATAATATTGGGTTTTTTTATTAAGAATTAATTTTAATTAGTTTGAAATGTTTCATGATATAGGGTGTTAGCTTTTTTATCTAGATAACATCAATGTTTTGGGAATATATTAAATTAAAATAGGTGAATATTATACATGATGATATGTAATGGTAATATAATGTAATTACATGATTTATTAATGTAATCTTAGATTATACGTAAAGGGAATTTGAATTTCCATAGTGAAAATAAAAGATTTTTAGGTTGATAAGTAACAGGTCAATGAAAATTTTATGAGATATAGAATGGTAAGTAGGAGAATATATAACATTATCCTAGAAAATATGTATATTTCCCCAATACTGATGAAGTGATATGTAATGTTATCTATGAAAATATGTTAAAGTAACAATGTTGATATATATAGGTCTCTAGGATGATATATAAATGTATTTATAATGATTTGGAAAATTCCCAATAAGTAAAACTAATAAAAATGATATGCGAAGGAAAATATAAATATATGTAATTTTTATTATACCACAAATTGGATTATACATAAAGGTCCCTTAACAGTATATTGTGATACACAAGGGTTTTCCAGGAATAAAAATTAAAAAATAATTGAAAAAATCTAGAATATGTAAGAGAAAATTTGGAGCATATATAGGAGTAATCTAGAAGATACTAAAGGATTATCCATATAAAAATATGTATGATTGAACAAAATAATATAAATTATAAAATAGATTATTGATCACAAATTATGATTAATAATTACAAGTTTCATTGGATATTTCTTGAAATGATCATTGTATATTATAAAATTAAACTGAATTGATATTTTAGAACCTTACAGTTAATTAGTGGTTGTGGAGAAAACATCAGCAACAAAAATTTTGATCAATGGTGAATATTTTCATAAAAAAATGTCTGAGATATAAATATTAATCATATGAATTTAATGGTTGTTATCTTCTTGACATTGTGCATGAAATTTCAAGCTCCATTTTAGAAATATAATCAGATAGTTAGAATGAATGAAGGGTAAATATTATTGGTATAATTAAGATATATAATAAATAATATGGAACGAGGAGTCTTTGGAGAAGGATGATGGAAAAATAAATTGGGACATAATTAATTGATGAAAAATAAGAGTTTATTATTGATAGATTGGATTTTAGATAATATGAATTCAATAAAATGTGTTGTTTTTATACCTATACAAATCAATAAGTGAAGAATCACAAATAATGAAGGTCAAGTATTGTTTTCTGGTGTTATTTATTTTTTCATTATTCATCTGAGTTTAATCTTAATGTTCATTCACACATATTTTGTATCATTATTTTAAAGTAATTAGAACAAGTTAAGTAAAGTATGTGTAACATGGAAGGGATTTGAGATTATCCTAAGGATTTTATTCAAAACTAATTGGAGTTGTGATTAATTGGAAAACTAGTATGATATTAATATGTTTCCCATATATGCAGGATAATGTCGGTGAACCCTATAAAATCAATGTTTCCAATAATTGTTATTTTTAATATCATCATTATGAATCATTTATGTTTTGTTTGAATATGTGAGGACATGATCATGTTTATCATGATATAATAAGAAATTCAATGTCTCAGCCACTAACCGCCTCTAAAATTGTATATTATTGTACTTCAGATCACAACACCTTTGTTGTTTAGGGGTACTACATGGGTGTAGGTTTAACAATTGGTGTCTAAAAAATAATTTTTTATCAGTTCCCAAAATATAGTATAACATTAATAGGTTCTTTTTTTATACACTTTGGTATAAATTATGTTGAGTAACAAAAATTAATAGATGGGTATATTGGATTACATTTTGGGTTAGAAGAAATTGGCATCAACATGTCACCCTATAATGGATTGTTTTCCATCACTAGTATATTAGTATTTATATCAGATAGTTGAGGAGAATATAAGGACTCTGTCGTTATTTGTGTTTGTAGTAGTTAAAAGAGAATTGGAAATGATCTACCACTTAATTAAAATTTATATATTATCCATTTAACAATTTTGGGATTAATTTTGGAGACCCCTAATATAATAATGGGACACTACTCGATATTCCAAAATGTGATACCACTTATTTTATTTAAAATAGAGTAGAAATGTTGTGATTTAGAATAATAATTAATGAATCACTTTTATATTTACATGAAATAATTGGTTTGAGGTATATAATATATGGCCTTTATGAAACAAATTTTTTTAAAAAAAATACAAAAAGTAAAATATTTATTAAATAATTAACCCCAAAAAATATGAAATAAAACCCATGGAATAATTTATGTATTTTAAATAGAATAAAAAAGTTATGATTTTTGAAAAACAATATGTTATTGGTATGGATAAGGGTGTTCATATAAAAATACAATGCGATAACCCTAGAAAACATAAATATATTTACAAAATCTAATGAGGGGTGATGAGTTTAAGAAGAGGGTAACTTCAATCTAAATGTGAAATAGAAAAGTGAGTATAGAAATTATCCTATGAATATTAATTCACCGTTGTATGAGGAAAAAATGAAGACTCACAATGGTGTATGATTTGGGAAAATAATTTGATATTTGAATGATGGAATTTTTACATATTTTTTTTCTAATTAATGTATATATGATGTATTTAGAAAGATAAATCTTTGAGGATTTAATTTAAAATTATTTATGATCCAAAATATATTTCATGGTAATGATTCATGGTTAGGGGAAATAGGAAAGAACCCTATGAGAGAATTTAGAATGTGGTTTTCCCTATAAATGGAATTTGATCATTTTTTTTGGAACAACCACTAATCTTGTTAATGGTTCCTAATACATTTCCCCTCTGGTGTATGGTTTTTATGAATATATTTTCTAACCACTCACTAAACTTGTTTCCATATTTTGAATAATATTTTGACACCTTCTTAAATTTAAAGCATCGTCCAGGTCTTATTCATATCAATTTTAACTTTCCAATATATTTAAAATGGATTATGACAATCATAAGATGTACTCTAAATATTTTGTGATAAATTTAAATTATTAAATAGTTTCATCATTAACATAAGGTTAAACCTAGAGAGATGAATTAAAAAATAAATCATAATACCAAGGCTCATAATGAACAAGAAGCACTTTCAAGTAATTATATATTTCTAATTTCATATCAAATATTAGGTTACCTTCTAGTGGTTGATAAATTTAACATCTTTTTCGTGGTACACTAGGGCCTCTCACTACTTATGATCGATATTTTATACTGTTAAAACCATGTTTTATAAATGGTGATATTGATTTAACCATTTTCTACTGAACAATTTTTTATACCGCTTATACCCATCAATCACTAAATCACCATTAATTATTTCCATTGAAACTACTAAGGGTTTATATCACTATAACATCAAATTTAAATAAAAAATATATCCCTGAATTTAATAGTGAAACTTTATTTGTGGGTTGAAGTGTTTCTGGAATATTATTTATTTAACAACCCAAAATGGTAGACTTCAATTGAATCATGGGAAGATGCCTTCCAATTTAGGTGAAACTAGAGACGTATTTATAATTTTTTCAATTCATGTTGTCAAATTACTTTTATTGAGTCATTATATATAACATAAAAGTGTTTCTTGTTGTATTATCTCATGTAATGATTTATTAGTATATAAGATATTATTTTCTATAATTTGGGTTAGTGGTATTATGTTATAATGAGCTACAAAGTACAATATTAGGTTGTATCGGATATCTGAAGGAAATTATAGTATAGTTTCCACATTGATCAGAAAACTGGGTGGTAGTTTCACTTCTATATGCAGCTGATACATGAGGATTAAATACCTAGTAGCACCATGTTTTATAATTTTAATTATGGGTGTCTTGGAAACTCCACCCTTCTATATTTTAAACAACCTAAATTATTTTGATGTTATGTAAATGAATTTAAGTTTAGTGGTAATTATTTTTGTTATTACTTCTCCTGATTTTTGATACAATGATTTATGGAGGAAATATTATATTGATTCTTGTGATGAGGTCAGATATATTTTAATTTTATTCATATTTCACAAATTGTAGTGAATTATATTTAAGGATTCAATAATTAATCCACTATATCACTGTGAATTATCTAATATAGAGGGGTTTTTTATAGGATTTAATATTTATTCCTAAGTGGATTATCAAGTGTTGTTTAAAATTATTATTTTTGAGGCATTCCATAGTGGCGACTTATTTATGTTCGTTTTCAATATAATTATAATTTTGGATGATGAATCTATTTAGTTTATTTAGTGTTTAATTGGAAGGGGAATAAAATGTGTTCCTTGAAAATATTTCACCATGATAATTATAATTTTAGTTAGGCTATGTCACACAAACAAAATTTCCTCGATTATTTATCCGTGGATGTAATGAATTAATTATGTATATTGTTTTCATATTCTATGTATCTGATTATGGAGCCTCTTATATTTGTCTGGGGAAAACATTGAGGATGTTTCTAGATGATTTATTGTTAAATGATGGATTTTATATTCATGTATTTTTTTAATAAAATATTCTAGAAGGAAAACTCGAATATTACTTCCAAATATGATTATGTGTATATTTTATTGATTATAATCATTAATAAAAAATTGTGATAGACATAAGATGGAACTATATATGGGTTCTTATATATGGGGAAGAAGTATCGATTGGATTAGACTATTAGTGATTTATCACATGTTATATGTTTATTCCATGGTATATGATTTAATTTTGTCTTACATATGTTTCCTCATTAGAGATGATTTTGAAATTGAGGTGGTTTTCTATTTTTAAGCAATGTAATTGTCAACCAATGGAGGTATTTTTTTTGTATTTCATGCCCTTTTGTACTAATGATTTGATATTATCCTATAAATGGGTTTTAGGTATATCCATATTAGATGTCTGGATAACCCATAATGAAATAAATGTGAATAACTCGATTGATATGAAATGATTTTGGACTATTTGAACTATTCCAATTCCTCCATACATACTATGAAGGATTTTATTGTTACATATAGGAAAAAAACAATATACGGTATTTATCTAGTGTGTATGGGATCTAATAAGGGTAAAACTTCTTATTATAAACATTAATAGGGCCCTCTTACCCTTCTTTAATAAATGTTTTTTTGTTCTGTGAGAGGTCATATACAGTATTATCATTTAGTGGGATATAATTTACAATAAACTTTTTTAGTCTTGTTTTATAAGTGAAATGGAATATGTGTTGTTCAACATTAATTGTAATGGTTCTAGGTAAAATATAATTATCATTTTGTTTGGGAATGGGTTTTCTGGGTTTAAGATCCATAATTTATAATTTATGAAATTTAGTGTTAATGTATAGTAGTAATATTATGAAGTGATGTGTGAGATGACTTATTTATGATTCCTTAATATGAATATATTTTTTTGTCCCATTTCCCGATATTATTTACATAGATGATGTGTGGGATTAGAAGCCCATTTTTTTCTCAATATTCCTTCTATATGGGGCATTATGCACATTCCTTTTTATATGAACCATGGACGAGATGATATGACCTGTTATTATTGTTCATCAAATGGGATGTAATACCATTTAATTGATATTTCCATTAATGGGAATTAAATTCCATGGTTATTATTATTTCTCAGGGAATGGGATGTTATTCCAACATATTGATATATTTTAGAGGGAATAATAATCCCATTTATATTATATAACCCCTAGAAAGGGTTGCAATTCCCTTTTATTAATATTCCTATGAAATTGGAGATTATATCGATGTAGATTTTTGAGCATATTTAAAGGTATTTCATGACAAATTATATGTCATTTTCCATTTAAAAACACTATATACCTAAAATTAATATGATTATACAGGGTAGGAAGAGTCTCCTACTTGATCTGAGATGGTTATTGGCTTGGTATGCTCTTCCCTCTAGTTCTTAACTTTGGGTCTATCATGGGATTTCATTCCCACTTGTTGAAAATTTTAGTGGATGAGACAATATGACAATATCATTTGATATTTCCAATTTAATTGGAAAATATTACCATTTACCTCATAATTACTCATAACATGGAATGTATATCCATTTGGTTGTTGTTTCTATGAAAGGGGTCATAGTGACTACTTGTGGTGAGATGTTTATTAGAAAGAAAAAATATGACCACTTTTTCTTAGTATGGTTAAATTGATGGTAGAGTCATAAAATTAAATTGATATTTATATTCAATGGTGTATTATTCCCACATATATTATAATTTTTGTATCATATAATTCAATTCACATTCATTATTATTTATTGTAATGGAAAAAGACTATATACCCATGTAATAATATATATTGATTTCTATAACATTTTATGCTTACCCTTTTATATTACATGTGATGTGTTTTAACTAAAAAAAATCCCTAATCAATAATGGTTTTATTTTACTATCATGGGAACATTTGAATACCCATAATTCAATAACTGTACAAATGTGATGTTTATGTATTTCTTTTCTTTCTTAAAATGAATTCACATATAAATTAGATCTTATTAGGGAAACTATTGGTGGTGTGTTACATAGTTCTTTATTCACGAACAACATGGGAACATTGCTGTGCATGAATGCCTTATGGTTGTAATACAGGATTGAAAAAATGACTTAGCACATATGGATTTGATAGTGGTCACTAATTAGTTTATAGTGGTGGGTTTGAGGTGAGAAAAATGATAGTGGTGGTTTATTTGTGATATTATCTTCCCTTTATCTTGTAACATTTATAATAAAACTATTAGATAACATTTCATATTTTTTTTTGTCTAGTATGCTTCACATATATTTTTTGACAGCATGGATTTTTTTTCATACTTTTCCTTCCACTATAATTTCATATGCCACATTCTGATTGTATTCTCATTATAGATGTTTCTATTAATTATTAGAATTATTTTTAATGATAAATGATATTATTGTCTCCAAAAATGTTTTATCAGAGCATCACAAGTAGTCAATAACATTTTTCCTATGGGACGGATCAACATATTTATTGGTTAAAAGTTTTCAGTTATTGATAGGTGAACCCGGCAGAGGATAGTAAAAAATGGAACCATAAATTTCTATTGATATGTAATATTTTTTAGAATATTATTGGTGGATAAAATAATTATTAAAACAAGGGATGGAAGGTTTTATTGATCCTGGCCTACACCCGTATGAGGAGAAGTCGAAATTTCCTTCGTTGTTTCTGGGTCTTTATAGAATTATTATTTGTGAATGAGGGTCTAGAATGATGTATTAGAGTTAGGGGTACTTCTGTAGGATCATTTCATGATGCATTGGGTTTGTAAATGACCACTAAAATTGACCAAACTATTTTTAATGTTATAGGAGAATTTAAAGAATTTTTTAGTCTTGTTATTACTAGACCAATCAGTAATGAACATGTAGGTCATGGAATATAAGATTTGGAAATAAATACCTCTAGATATGAATCATCACCTCAACTAGTCTCCATAGAGTTGAAATATTTAGATAGAATATACCAAGGATCAGTTAATTCTCATGTTAATATTAACGATAAGGCTTTTAAGGATATTTCTAGAATGTTCACCAATAAATTTACAAGACATATTCTAAATTGGGTTAACACAAATATTATGAATACCCCTTTTCCAGTAATCTACAAATGAACACTGAAGATCTATATGAAGATAATATTACCTATGTGAGAGGATTTATTTAGGGAGGATTAAGAATTTAAAGGTACATTATTATTTTTGATCTATTGATTTATTATCATTATGGGGATTTATAATTTTTTTTATTTGAGTAGTGATTTGGGATGAGCCAATTGACAGGCTATCAGATTCAACATATGAGGTGTTTGTATGACCCAAAATATGAAAAATGTTGTTCCAATATATATTTATGAATAATTATGGACTTCCGATAATTTTATATGACCATAGGAAAATATTAATTCGATTCCATAATAAATTATTTCCCCATGAAATATGCGTGGTATTATGGTAGTTGTATTTTTGAATAAATAAAGTTACCCTGAAGATAAATATTAACATAATGGACCTTAATACGTCATCTTTCTTGACATTTGAAAACTATATGTTTTGTTACATGAGACTTTATCTTCTAGGATGTATTGTAGTGGGATATTAAGTTACATTAACACATTACAATCTTGATTGAGATTAGTTATGAGGTGTGGTATTGCCAAAATTCAGTAGAATAATTCTAAGTTGAATATAACAATGATTTAAGATTTTGGAATGAGTTTTTTATTTATAAGATACATACCAACACTAGTTATGAAATGTGGAAATATATTATACCACCATACTATGATTTCTCAGTGATGTTTTGAATGAGTTATTAATTATTCTTAATAATATTATTTTTATGGGATGATATACCGAATTATAACTAAAATTGATAATGTGTTAGAGGGGATATCCCATATTCATAATATTAACATGATATGGGATGAAAATCTCATACTTTTTTATATGATCCTTGAATGAGATAGTATTTCTATTATTGTTACTCATACAAAGGTATGTTAGGACTTAATATTAATAGTTCCATGTTTGGAGATGTCATAAACATGTTTTTATTATTTCACATCAAAAGGGAATCAATTCTAACTTATTTCTATTTTTATAAAGCGTGATTTATTCCCTTTATATTATTATTTTACATAGAAGTCAATTCAATTCCATATTAGTTTTACTTCCAAGGAAGGGGAATTTTTGACCCTTTATGTGTCACAACCCATGGAAAGGGAATATATTACAACATATATTTTACTACACAATAGGATGATGTACCTATATCCTTGAATATGTTTTATGTAATATGATGATATGGAAAATTTTGTAATTATTTCTCATGGAATACAATATTATTCCCAATAGATTGATAATGTCGGTGAAGGGGGTGAGAATAGAACTATTGATGGGAGAGATATAGGAACTTGATGATATGGATAAATTTCCTTATAATGGTTAAATTGAGAGGAAATTATACCTATTTATTCATACTAATATTCTATGTCATGTAATTTCTACATATATTATTATATTAAATCAATATATTTTATGCTCCTTAATTTTTATATGTGCTATGCGACCAAAAATTATGACCAAAATATAATTGAAACTATATTTTGGTTATTATTATAAAAGGCCTTGTATGTTGAATGTGATATTTTTTAGTATAAACTATCCTTAGGTGTAGTATATTATCATTGTTACTTCTTAAGTACACATGGTTCACCAAATGTATACCTTTGATTTTTATATATTTGTTTCTTTTAATTCATATATTCACATAAATTATATTTTTTATTTTGGGAACCAATGGTAGTTACCCCTATGTTTTAGGCCCAAACACAGCATAATAATTTTGGTTCATTTATAAACCTTATATTTTTCTTGAATTATAGATATATGGACTTAGTATAGAAAAATAATCTAGTGGGTCTCCATTAGGATATAGGGGAAGACTAAAACAAGGGTGAGAATAGAGGTGGGTCTCAATTTATTTAATTTATTATTAAATGTCTAGTTTATATGATCTTATTATTATATAATCTTTCTGATATGTATAACCCAATGTCTTAAAAGTTCATTTTGTTATATCATTGTTGGCCACAAAATTCGGGAAGGAGAAGAAACCAAAATGAAGGAACTACTGATTGCATCACGAAGTCCCTTCGCGGATTTCCCCCCAGCACTGTGGCTACCGAAAAGCAAGGAGGTGAGTCGCTCTGTGAACACATCTGACGTTCGCGAGCCCGCCGGAATGGAAGGAGGCAGGATGCTCCGCGACCGCATTTGACGTTTTCGACCCACTGCGAAGCAACCAAGGTCCTCTTCACACCCAGTAAGCTCCGCTTTGTGGCACCTCTTGCCTATAAATACAAGGTCCCCCCCTGAGCCCAAGGAATGGAAAATCAGACCTTTTAACTTCCCATCTTCTGAATCGTTATGCATCCTTCTTCTCTGCGAACCATGAGTTCTGCAAGGTACTTATGCTCTGCGAAGTGCCTCCCCCTTGTCTCGTCTTGATCCCCTCTTTCGAGAGAGATGCCTTTTGCGAAGCCTAAGGGATTTCGTGAAGAATTGGGATCCCTAAGTGGACCCGGGTCATCGTGGAGTGTTTATCCTTCGCGAAACACCCATCATGTACACATGATCCACATACTATGGCAGGGTCACTGTACTTCGTGAAGAACATTGCTTCACGACAGATTTCTCTGTGAGGCACCTTTTCTCCACTAGGTAGTGCTCCGCGAATGTCTTTACACTTCGTGAATCACCTCTCTTATACACCTCTGCCCTATGTATAAGGGAAGGCACCCCACTTCGCAAAGCACACCCCTTCGCAAGTTCTCTACACCCCGTAGAGCAACAGAGATTCACAAGGCCCCTGCCACTGAACTCCCCTGCTAGGAAATCCTTCATCCCGTGTGACCCTCAAGGTTTGTACGATGAAATTTCAGAGTCACCTAGATGACACCACCCATTGCCTTGCTTCGCCTCATGCATCTTCTCATAGTAACGCTAATGGCTATGGCTTATTCGCATAGACACACAAATGTGGGCCCCTCGATGGTTCTCTCTGTGACACCCCCTCATCATGGCTTTGCCCATCCCCTCTCTACACCAAGGAGAAGAGGGTACCAGTTATGTAAGTCCTAGGGGTGTAGAGAAAACCCACCACATCTGAGCAGCAGGATGTTAAACTACCAAGAACCATCGTCCTCAGCACATGACGTTAAACTGTGACCTCGCCCCGTGCCACACACGCAGGGTCCCCCACCTTGGACATTCTCCACGCCCCCTGGTCTCCACAGGGGATGGTATCCTTCTTATAAGAGTGGCGTTTGTCTGTGGGAAAGGGAAACCACCTTGGTGTAAGCCCCTAGCCTTTCTTGCAATAGGTAGCATCCCTGCTCCTCCACAATTCCTCGGTCCCAGGGCTAGCGAAGGGTGTGATGGGGAATGCAGATCCTCCTTTATCGGTCCCAAATTCCTCTCCTGCTACACTTTTTCTCCATCGTGCCTCCATCTTGGAGTAAGTCTGAATCTTTCTCTCCCTGGGCCACTTCACTTGTAAGCCCCACTCAACTTCCCATGGATTCCCCTTTCACAATGTGGTCTTCAGGCCTTTGCTGCCTCTTGTTTCTCACACCGAGAATGACTCATGTGGGCTTAGAGTAACCACCGACCCTAACATCAACCTCATCCTGCAAGACGTTAAACTATATTCCACTTTTGAACTACATTGAATTCAATCCATGTAAAGGCATGGTATATAGGAATCCTCCACGAGGTTCAATCCCTCAAACCGTTGGACCCATGGTCCTCCTCCACCCATCCCACATAACATTAAACTATATTACACTTCTGAACTACGTGGACTTTGATCCATGTCAAGGAATGGTACGTAGGAACCCTCCACAAGGTTCAAGCCCACCAAACATTGGACCCTAGGTCCTCCTCCATGTCGGTTCACTGACACCTGGGCATCATAGAGTGTAATACCCACACCCCTTCTGAACTACATGGACTTTGATCCATGTCAATGCATGGTACATAGGACGCCTCCACGAGGTTCAAGCCCACCAACCATTGGACCACAGGCCCTCCTCCACATCGGTTCACCGACATCTCCACCCCGAACTACGAGTACTTTGATCCATGTCAAGGAATGCTACGTAGAGAGCCTCAATGAGGTTCAATCCAATAAACCATTGGACCCCAGGTCCTCCAGAACATTGGTTTGCCGACGTCGCCTTCTCGAACTATGAGGAATTTGATCCATGTCAAGGCATGGTACGTAGGAAGCCTCCCTGATGTTCAAGTCCACCACCTCGTCCCGACCATTCACGTCGGTGCACCAAGACCCCATCCCCGAACTATGAGGACATTGTTCCATATGAAGACATGGTACGTAGGAAGCCTCCTTGAGGTTCAATCCCAATTACTTGTGGATCCCAGGTCCACCATTATGTCCGTTCGTTGACGTCGCCTTCTTAAACTATGTGGTCTTTGATCCTTGCCAAGGCAGGGTACATAGGAAGCTTCCATGAGGTTCAAACCCACCAACCATTGGATACTAGGTCCATTATCACGACGTTTCACCGACATGCCACTTTCTCGAATTACGAGGACATTGATTCCCGGCCACAGGGATACGTAGGAAGCCTCTCCGTGGCTCATGCCCAAAACCATCGTCTTCCTTATGACGATTCCACCTCATCCACCATCTTCCACATTCAACTGCTTCGTCAACCATCCTTATTCTTACCCAGGCCACCACATCCCGGTGGGATCATGCCACCACATTCCCCGTTCCATCTAACAGCACTCGAGAAGCCACCCACATGTTGGCCCTGATAACGGTGTTCCCTCCATGGGGCTTCACCCATTTGATCCACTTGAGTCAGTGTTCTGATCAGCCCAGTACATCCCCACTGGACATTAAACGTGTAGCATACACTGTGTTAAACATTGGAAGCTGAGGAAAATCTCAGATAAATGGCTATGAAATACGATTCCCAGCATTCGAAGTGGGATGTCTCGGGCTTCCGCACCCTTTAGAAGCCCTACAATAAGGGAAATATGACAAAAACTCAAATACCCATCGTCCAGACATGCCAATGATGCCCATCGTGACTACTCCCCTAACCGAAGGTTGCTTCCCTAAATGGACCCCTAGGAATGTCCTAACAGAAGCATCGTAATTAACTAGTTTCCATTAAGATATGGCACCTGGATGAGTTTCACGAACAACATCATATGTCTATGAGGGAGACCCAGACTAGGTGACGAGTTCTGAGGAGGAATCCACAGAATGGAGAACTGACATCACATCACCCCGTTTCGATCATGGATTAGACGTCCCTTAATAAGCGACGGATTCTGCCCACCTTTGGAAAGAGGGAATGCGGGGAAAAAATAGCTGTGTCTCTCATCCCCGAATGAGGTGGACGAGCGTGCCCTGGTCAAAGCGTCAGAAATAGAAATGCTGATCCCTACGTGAAGATATTATCCTGAATATGGATATTTGTAGTGCTCCATGCATCAATGGATTGACGTGTCATCGGATCCAGCTATCCGGTGTCGGTTCCTACCAAAAAAATAGCAGGCCTAGCGTGGAACTCACAAGAAGTCGGTGTATTAGAACGTAGGAAATTCCGTTCTGAAACATTGTCAGTGTGGATCCCTCTGACCGATCTCAGGAGATAGGATGACGTTCGGGCATTGGTCGTCGATTCCTTTTTCTATCAGCAATGATGACTTCATCTACCTGGCTTTCAGGAATAAGGTTGCTGCCTCGGGAACACGATCATCGCCCGCCCGCCTACGCATCGGCAGGAGCAATGCAAGCAAAGCCGCTCCGCATGGACTCACTGCTTCCAAAATAGCCTCTGTGTCCATGACCATGGGGCGCCCATGCCCCATGTCTCCATTAAAAGTTCTCCAACGAAGGGTAATTAATGACCTTGAACGTTGTTATGAGGAGGAGGGTATAATCCCAACCCAAGATATAGACAACATGGAATTGGAGGCGTCTGTGTCTCACCATCAACATCACCCCCGAGGGCCACGTAGGGAGCCATAGCTCCCCACCCCAACATACAACCGCTTCGGGAGCCTGTCCCCGGAGCGCCTTGACGAATCCCTGCCTTACACAGATGAGGTGGGCGACGTCCGGCCCAGCCCGATCAAAGTCCCAATTTAGGGTACCCAAGAAAGGGCTCTGACTTGACTGTGTTAGAACCGCCATCCATTATGGATAGAGGAGGAGAATGTAAGTTATGCACATGCACCACCAGTCCTGGATTGCCCAACTTGACACCAGCGTCGGGTACGAGATGAGGAGAACACCTGCCAAGGGGCGTCAACGTCGACGACTACTATGGCCTGAGCCACTGCCGACGCATATCATTAGGTCTATGAACACACTGAGAAGGGGTGCTTATATTCCCAACCTATATTGAGGCCTCAACTACCCCACGGGTAGGCTGGATCGACTCTCCTAGTCGTAGGAATGAACAGTGATTTCATCGAACCTACCCGTAGCGATGACACCACGTACGGAGGTCCTCCTCATTCCACATTCACACAGAGCATGGGCCTTCATCACTCCAAGGCTCGGCATGGAGGTCCGCCCCGTGCTACCCCCAATTTGAATAAGGGTATGCCCCACGATAGTGATTCTCGGCACAGAAGCCTCTCTCGTGCCCATTACGCTGGATATGGAGTCATTCCTCCTACTCCTGACTGCCGATGCGGGGAAATTTCTCATCTGATCTCTCTTCAACATGGGGATCCTCCCTATGTCATCTCCATAGATAGTGAAGGTCCTCCTCACCCCGGCGACCAGAGTGGTAAAGGCCAGCCTCGCTCTACCCACACCAAGCATGGAGGCCCTCCCCATGCTCCTGCCGGTCCCAGCGGAGGTTTTTCCCAATCTATTTCCATTCATGGAGGTTCTCCCTATGTACCCTTCAACATTAGTCCCATTGATCCTTGAACCTCCACTTTCTTGGGTGGAAACCATCTCTGCCCCAGCACTAGTGCGGCCAAAAGGACCCTATGTAAGGAATCAGCCTTGTCCCAAGGTGCCACCCAGGTGCAGGAAGGCGGTTCATCGCTGCCACAAGAAGAATCCTAGGAATGACAGGATAGAGATCAAACTAGTCTTCTTATCAGACTTTGAAGAAGAGTACGAATCAGCTCGAGAACCATCCCCTCGCTCATCAGAGTCAATGGTCGGGGCAGGAACACGGTGCATTAGCCTAGTGCTCCCGGAATTCAAGGTCCATAGGATTCCCACCTCCCTCCTTAGGTATATCTAGGAGGAAGAAAATATGGTGACCCCGCAGGTTACGGTCGTGCAATCACCACCATCATCGCCAGAAGCACTCTATACCTCCACAAGAGATCATAGAGAGCTATTCTGGAGACCAATGGAAGGTGAGCTGTAGCGCGACCTGCCACCAGAATCCCTGGGCCCAGATCTAGGAACGATGACATTCAACGCCTCTTATTGCGATGTGACGGCCAGGTCACTACAGTATTCGGAGGATAGCCCGAGAATTGGTTTCCAGTCAGCCCGTTCGCTATATTCCCCACCGGCCAACCTGCCCTCCAAGCGGTCTAAATTAGTACCGATGTTGGTTCCCCAACCACCCCCAGTTGGAGAGTGGGGAAATCAATGGCCATACCCTTAATTTGATCCAAGTAGCTTCTGTAGAATCATTGTTGCGGACCACTTCCATGAGTAGTTTTGGCCCGAGGCCGCGCAAGATTTATATATACCCAAGTCCCTCACCCCAGATGAAGTTGAGTGTTTCTGCTACACCCTTTGGGTGACACACTTTAGTCTTCATCATTAGCACATAGTTTATCCAAGGAGTCAATTGCATTTCGAAGGCATCAGTGAGTAGTTCCGTCTATTCAATCTGGCCGTGCTCCATATGGCCCAGCACCCCGAGTCACAAGGTCGTCGTGAGGCCCTCCAGAAGAAATGCATTCAGAGTATCAAGGTTCTCAATAAAATCATCAGGGAGGCTACCCCATGTGAAAATACATGGTTGGGGGAATTATGATTCCATCCTATTTAGTCATATCTGGTAGTAGCCCAACTCGCTATGAGATATTGAGGACATGCCCCCAGGAAGGGTCACAGTTCACATGGCCGACATAGTGGACAAGTAGGATGAGCTAGAGGTTCTCGATGGAGACTTACCCCCTGAGGGTATGCCACCACTGTTGGACCCATCAGGGATGATTACTCGTCAGCAGAGGAACTTCCTATGTCTCCCTACGCCCACCGAAGCATTGGTACTCAGCCAGAATGTCGATAAGGGAAAAGAGCATGTTGGAGCTGTCAAGCACTCTGACCCGTCCACCTCAGTGAAGATGATGGAGGAAGACTCTGAGAAGGACATGTTGTGAAAAAAACTTGCTGAGCAAAAGAATTTGGTCGACGAACTCCGTTCTGAATGCATTGCAGAGCGACAACCTAACTATGGTGATCCTAGGCTGGCGCAGCAGGGGAAGGAACAACTACCACTCCGGGAGATGCCCCCAGGAAGCCCTGATCATACCGATCCTGTGGACAGAGCTAAAGCCGAAGCTCATGGAAAGAGGGTGTGGTATATCTCTCCAAACCCTCATGAACGGTGCGACAATCCATGTAACCCCGCTCGGGGCTCCCCCGGCAGCCCCAAGGGCTGCTCCACCAGCCACTCCAGGAGCTGTTGAGCCTGTCTACTATGTTGAAGATCCCGACAAGGGCCCTCGTAGTTAGGGATCCCCTGCCAAGATAGTTACCCCCACCCAGATGATCCTATGGCGGTGCTTATAGCCCGCCTTGAGGCATTGGAAACACGGAAGGTGGCAATACAACCAGATGAAAGTCAAACCCAACATGGATGGATGATATGACAACACCTTCAGGTTTTGGGAATCCCACCTTCTACGCCTTTTAAAGGGACAGGGGGACCTGCCGCAGCACCTATCCCACTTCAACTCAAGGTGTGGGTGCATGTTAGGCACTCCAGTGCAGCAGGAGGCTGCCAAGCTCTGTTGTTTTGTCCAGACACTAGAGGGGTTGACATTTTTCTGGTATAACCAGCTCCCCGTCGAATCCGTGACTAGTTGGGAGGACCGTTGCAGGCTGTTCCCCTACCATTTCAGCTCTACCACCTGGAAAACAAGCATTGCAAACCTCTTCAAGTGAAAGCAAAGGCCTGGAGAGCGATTTTTGGACTTTATCTCCCAGTGGAAGGGGCTTACATACTCCCTTGACATGCCACGGACTCGAGATAAATTCCTGACAATGTGAGTTGGGAACATCAAGACAGAACTGATTCCTTCTCAGATCACCCAGAACTACCCTAGAGGTTTTTAAGACTTATCTGACAACGTCCAACGGCTTGAGGAAGCCCTGAAACTAGCCATCTAGGAACATATGTTTCCCCATATGATTCCGGAATAGAGTGATTCTAGAGTCAAGCCTACCACGATGGCCCAAATAGAAGCCCCCAGATAGCAGGAGTTACTACTAGTGGCACTGGCCCTACAGCCTCGCAGAGGTCCTCCTCCTCAAGCATAGCTTCAGGCTGTGCAGCGTCCTCAGAATCAGAAAGTGCCTCTATGTAATGTGCTACCACCGCCCAGGCGGGAAAATCAGGGTCCACCTCCTCGACAGGCTCCTCTAGCACCTCTTTAGGGCCAGGCTCCAAGAGCCCCCTTTCCGGAAAGATGAAACTGGACTAAATCGATCAGTAAGAATCACGTCCCCGGTTACTTTCGTAACACCTTGGAACATGGGATTGTACGCTTTCCTGAGTGCAGAATTCTAGAAGAGGCTAATCATACTGATCGGCCCAACTACTACCCCTATCATCGGATTCTGGGACACACCATCAAGAAGTTCTATGTGTTTAATGACTGGCTCTAAGACTAGGTCGATAATAACATAATCAGGCTTGGCCCGGCCTTACAGAAGTGGTGGGTGTCTTTATAAGTAAAGATATCAGTAGTGATAGCGAAAGTGAGTGGAAACGGGCTTCCAACCATGGGTCCGAGAGGTATGATGACTGGATGGCTTATAAGATGGTTTCTTGTGCCCATGGCATAATTCGGGCATGCCTACATTAGCCAGAGTCTTCGGGAGCTACGACATGCGCTTCTGTGTCATCATCTCAGCCGGCCTCTTCTTAGAAGAGCCAGTATCGACAGTGCAATAAGAAGCAACACCCCTGCCAATGTCGTCGCCGTCCCACACTCTCAGAGACCTCATGACCCTGAGATGGGGATCCCTCATAGAATCCACCCAGTAAGTGACATTCAAGGGTATACTTCGGTAAATACTGTTGAGTTGGTAAACCCCTATATGACTCCCGACGAGGGGGAGCGCCAGGCGATTCTCCCCAACTTCCCCAGCCGATGAAAATGTCGGTAGAGCCACAGCTGTATGGGTCATTGAGGTGCATTAGTTGGAACCTCCGACCAGTCTGTGCATGCCATTTAGACCAGATAGCAGGCCCAACGCAGAGCTTAGCACTCACAGCCTCTTCATCCAGTGTCGTCCGAACCGCATCCACCACCATTTGTGCTACTGGATGATGCAGAGCTATCTCATCTTGGCCGCAACCATCCTCTCCCAGATACAGGCCGATCTCGGTCTTCTGATCCTCATCAGACAGTGACTCCTCAGTCTTTGAAAAGTGAACAGTGGGACGTTCCCAGGACTAGCCAGCCGCCGGTCCAGCCGACAGGGCCCGCCCTGCATCCAATCGTAGAGCGTCCTCCTGTAAGAAGAAGTTCATGCCTAGCACGGATGTATGATGTTATCAAGGACCTCGCCGACCTACCAGTGAGGCTTTCTATACTTTAATCCCTTTAAATGTCATCAGATATGCACGAGGTCCTCACTGAGGCTTTAAAAAGCCCTCTTCAGTTTGAAACAGAGGTAGCTGTTGCAGAAGCCTTTCATGCTGAAGTGATCCAATATTCCGAATGCCAAGCCATCATTGATTTCTCAGGAATGGATTAAGGCGCTCCCATATAGGGGCACATCCGCCCACTATACATCACCAGCCAATTTAACAGTGTGGAGGTTCGCTGCTGTCTCATTGACACAGGCTCTGGGATCAACCATATCCCGACACGGACACTACAGAAGATGGGTTTATCCGAAGATGACCTGAATAATTTTGATTTAATTATTTAAGGATATGATATGATAGATCAGACCCCGGTTAGAAAGATCCATCTGAAGACCTAGTTTGGTGGCCTAGTCGCCGGTAATGAATTTATGTTTGTCTCCCAAGACACTGCGTGCAATGCATTGATGGGAAGACCATGGCTCCATCTGCACATGGTGGTCCCCTCGCCAGATCACCAGTGCCTAAAGTACTCCCTAAATAGTCTAGTAGTCATAATCCAGGGTGATGCATATCCTTTCACCTCATGTAAATCCCATTATCTGGATGCTGACTATTACAAGAGAAAGGATAAGCAGATTCTGGCAAGTGAGGTTGAGCCCACCATGATCACAGCTGACCCCTGGGAAGATCTGGACGATGCCTATGGATTCCCAATCCATCGATTGGAGGCCACGACCCCCGAAAAAGGGAAATTATTTGTTGTATCCGGTACAAGATAAAGGAATATTCCCAAGTCCAAGCGATGGCGGAAAATCACTTCGTACTCCTAAAAAAATCAGGCTCAGGTGATCTCAGAACCTCCAAACCCCATACGGTATCGGGATGTCCTCCCCATGGCCAAGACAGTACGTCATACTTGACTTTTTCACTGGGATGGAATAATCTTTCTCCAGACGACCTGCCACTACTGGTTTGATATTATCAAGTGTGTCCCCTTGGGCTGGAGACCAGATGGGATCAGGTCGTCATCCTTCGTTGCTATTGTCTCGGCAGCGCTGGAGTTCCCCGATGCAATAACCATTGCCGATCAAGCTGGTACCAGCCTCCCATCAAGGTCTGGTAACTCAGGAGAAAATTACCCCATGGAAGATCCCTACATAAATGGAGAAAAAGAAATAGAGGATGCTCCCCCTACCTTTGAAGAAGGAATCTCTACCACATTGGATGAACTGGTACATGTGAACTTTGGTAGCGAGGAAGATCCAAGACCGACATTGATCAGTGCCTCCATATCCCTCGAGGAACAATAGCAGTACGTGTATTTCCTAAAGTAGCATCGTGATGCGTTCTCCTAGAGTTACGATGAGATGCCAGGACTAGATCCTCAGGTATTCTTCCATCGCCTTGGTCTCCCAACAATTCATAGTGGGTTCAAGAAGCCTCCCATAATGATGCACCCTTCTCATCGTGCCATGGTCGATGCCGATGTTGACCAACTCATCAGATGAAACTTCATCAAGGAGTTCCAGTACCCCATGTGGATAGACAATATTGTGCACGTCAGGAAGAAGAACAGACATATCGGAGTCTACATCAACTTCGGAGATCTCAATAGTCACGGTCTGAAGGATGATTTCCCCCTTCTAGTGACAGATCTCTTGATCAACACTATGGTTGGGTTCCAATCCCTATCCTTCATGGATGGTTACTCCAGGTATAATCATATCCAGATGTCCCATGAGGACGAGGAGTCCACCGCTTTCAGGGCACCCCAAGGTACTTTTTGTTACCAATTTATTCCCTTCGGCCTAAAGATTGCAGGTTCCACCTATCAGCAGGCTATGCAACGCATATTCATGCCGATCCTTGAGACAGTGGTGGAATGCTATGTGGATGATCTGGTGGTCAAATCTCGCCCACGCCAGGACCATGTTGAGGACCTCGAAAAAGTGTTCGGCTTCCTTCATTCACACCATCTAAAGATGAACCTGCTGAAGTGCGCCTTCTTGGTCACCACCGGGAAGATTCTTGGCTTTGTGGTTATGTACCGAGGCATCAAGATCAACCTAGAGAAGATCAAGGAAATCATCCATGTGCCTCCCCCAACAAATATTTAGGATATTAGAGGTTTACAAGGCCACTAATCCTATATATGCCGATTCATTGCGAATCTTTATGGAAAGTGTAAGCCGTTTTCCCGGCCCATGAAGAAAGGCTCTACCAACAAATGGGACGAAGAGTGCCAGACCGCGTTCAAGGAAATTAAGCAGTATCTGCTCGAGAATCTGGTCTTAATGCCACCAGTCTCTAGAATGCTGCTAATCCTATATGTGACTGCCTTGGAACGATCTCTAGGCGCCCTTCTCAGACAGAAGAATAATGAGGGGATGGAAAACAGTCTCTACTACCTCAGTAATATTCTCATGGATACAGATACCATATACTTTCCCATTGAGAAGAGCTGCCTTGCACTGGTATTCACAGAACAAAAATTGAGAAACTACCTGCAACACCATGAGGTATAGGTTGTTTCTCAAGTAGACCCGCTGAAGTACATTCTGAACTGCCCCATGTTGACCGATCGTCTAGCACGGTGGGAGGTAATCCTCCAGCAGTTCAACATCAGGTTCATATCTCAAAAAGCTATCAAGGTACATGCATTTGAAGACTTTCTGGCTGACCATCAGACCTCTGTGGACCAGCCCCTGGACGTGGACTTTCTCGAAGAGGCAATCGTCTCAGTAGAACCTTTCATCCCATGATGGAAGATGCAATTTGATGGTGCCTCCCAGATTCCCACCAGCAGGAGACTCAATGATCCCAGACTCAACATAATGGGCCTGGGTATTGTCATTATTACCTCGGCACAAGTCATTCTATTGTACTTATTCCTGTTGTCAAAAGGCTGCACCAACAACGAGGCAGAGTATCAGGCTCTTATCACTGGCCTCAAGCTAGCTCTCGAGATCGATGTACCCCATTTTAATGTGAAAGGGGATTTCAAACTAGTCATCAAGAAAGTCAAAGGTGGCTATATTGTCAGAACGCCAGAGCTCGTACCATTTTTGGAGCGCACCCTCCATCTAATGGCCCAGTTTCCACCCCGTCTGGAAATTACTCATGTCCCTCGACATCAGAATGGTTGAGCTGATTCCCTGGCCGGCCTGGCTGCATCACTTGAAGAACCTGGGTTGGACGATCTGATTATACATGTGGTACACCGGAGAGTCATTTCCCCCGTCACCCAATAGGATAATGATGGCCTGCGTGTAAGCCATCTTACCTCCGGGTCCTCAACGTCAGGACCCCCAAGTTCTCTAGATGAAGTGGTTGATGTGACTCCTGACTGGAGATCCCCTTTTGTCGAGTAACTCCAAAAGGGTTGCCTCCTGGATGATCGGGCTGAGCACGAGCGAATCTGACACCACGCGCTTCAGTTTACCCACCAGAGTGTTCCTCGTCTTGAGGAGATCCTCTACAAGCACAGGTTTGATGGTGTTATCCTCCATTGAATCCAAGGAGTTGATATTTTTCAGGTCATGCACAAGGTTTATGCTGGTTCCTGTGGGGCTCACCAGGCGGGGCTGAACTAGTCCCGTCAAATTCATAGACTAGGGTACTTTTGACTCTCAATGATCCATGATTGTATCGAGTTTTCCAAGATATGTCACACGTTCCATGTTCATGCTAACTTCATGCATCGGCCTTAAGAACCTCTACACTCCACCTAGTACTCTAGGCCATTTGCGGTATGGGGACTTGATGTCATGGGACCATACCCACTGGCGACAGCTCACCAGTACAGGTTCATCTTAACCTCCATAGATTTCTTTTCAATGCAGGAAGAAGCATTTACACTCAAGGAGGTCAAGGCCCGTTCCATCATTGACTTCATGAGTTCCAACATCATCCATCAGTTTAGAGTCCCTCATGCCCTCCTCACAGATAACAGTGCCAACTTCCGAGAAGCTGAGCTGAAGAAATTGTATGCCAATTACAACATCCGTTCGAACCATACCTCTTGCTATCATGCGCAATAAAATGGGAAGATCGAGGCGTTCAACAAAACCTTCTCTAACATTCTACATAAAATGGTTGGTCAGAACAAGAAGAGTTGCCCAGACAAGCTCCCCAATGCCCTCTGGGCCAATCGGACGATGACTCGTAATTCCACCCAGGTGACCCCATATTCCCTGGTGTACGAAGCTGAGGCAGTCATGCCCTTCGAGATCTTGCTACTCTCATTACTCACAACAGTTTATGACCACAGGCACAAGATCAGGTAACTGAAATTCATCTGGATGAATTGGAAGTTCTTGACGAGAATAGGATTCGTGCCTTACACAATCTAGAAAGGCATCAGAACAAGATGGCTTGGGCCTTCAACAAGAAGGTTATCCTTTCCTCTTTTCTGTATGTTGACTTGGTATTGTCCCTCAGGGAACCAATGATCCCTGGAAGGAAACCACCCAATTTGGAAGGACCTTACATACTCCACAATGTTTACCCCAATGGAGCATACTCCATGGTGACCATGGATGGTGAGCATATAACTCCTCCCACCAATGCTATGTTCTCAAGCAATACATTGCCTGAGCCTACTGGTCCTACATGACATTAATCTTTTTGTCCACACATGACCTTAAACTATTCCATCCCACATGACCCTAAACTGCATGTCGGTCCCACATGACCTTAAACTGTTCGGTCCTACATGAGTTTAAACTGTGCATCGTCCTACATGACGTTAAGCTGGATGACCCTCAAGAACTACAGATGGCTTGATTTCCATTCTTATGGGATATGTAGGAAAGCTCAGACATCTCGTTTTAAGCCTAGACCCCAAACTCTTCTTCTTGACTGTCCCCCTGGTTATAGTTCTCTGAAAGGATCCTCACATGAGATGGTGTAGTCTCCTTCAGTACCAATCATACCAGGATTGTAATGTCCACACCATGTTCCCACTCTGTGTTCTTCTATCCTCCCACATCCTCACCACATGACCTTAAACTGCATGGATTTCATGAACAACGTATGGCTTGATTCCAATCCTTATGTGATACGTAGGAACACCCTGATAGTTCGTCTTTTGGCCCATCCCAAACGCCAGAGTCTACCCCTCGGGTGGAGAAATATAGCAGGGGTGCAAACGTTTTTCCCCAATTCACATCGAGTTAACCTCGATCCAGCCGTACATCCCCCTCCCTAGGAACATTTTCCTCTTTTAGAGAGGGGTACAGTTATGCTTCACCCTCTACTTTGATTGGGACTCATCATCTTCCACATCCGGAAGGGCCCCCGAATGGTATGGGTGCTAGGGCTAAGGTCTTTTCTAACACTTTGGGCCAACGACCTTGAGGATGTTGAGCAACAAGCCGATACAATTCCATCATTTTGAATATGGTCAGCGGTCGAGGCTCATTTGTTGCTCCCATGTTAGGTTACTATAGGGATGTTGTGTTTCGAACATGGTCAAAAGTTGTCCAGTGACATTGGAACCTCCCCAAGTTGTCACAAACATTGAGGGTAGTGGTTCATTCTTCCCCTTTGTATCTCCAAGAGACAAACTTCCTTCAAGAAAAGCCAGGATTTAGTCCCCCCATATGATGGGGAGAGCCGAGACTGGCTCCTTGTTTCCCACACTGAGCACTACTCACGGGGGCTTAGGAGTTGTGATGAGGTAGAAACCGTACAAGAGGACCTATGTCCTTCCATCTGAGGCCCAACATCAGGCCCCTTGGCCTTTTCGGGGCCATGGCCCAGGTTCTCTCTTATGGGATTATACGGTTTGGAATGGGATTATGTCCTTATTCACGTTGGGTTGCTCGCCGTGCCATACACATTCCTGGATGATACACCTTATCCTCTCTGTCTTCCTCACAGCAAGATGATAAACTGCAGACTGGTCGGGCCTTTCCTAATGAGGCTCAGCCTTAGGCCCCTTGGCCTTTTCGGCCCCATGTCCCAGGCTATCACTTATGGGATTGTACGGTATGGTATGGGATTATGTCCTCATTCACATCGGGTTACTCATCATGTCTTACACCCCCCTCGTTAGGATATCTTACCCCCATGGCCTTCAAGAACTACGTGTGGCTTGATTCTTATCCACATGGGATACGTAGAACCGCCCAAGTGTCTAGACTTCGAGTCCAACCCTATCTCCCGGAAACATCCCTTTCACCTTGGCCCCTTTCCTACCCTCCCCTGGGGAAGGGAGTATATGTTGTGGTGTGGGACTATGTCCACATTCATGTTGGGCTTGCGATGACCATGCCATGTACCTCTCCCTCCTGGGAATTATCTATCCCCTTACTCGATACAAATCCCTTCAAATCGATTACTCTCATATTGAGTAACCTCGTTGACCCACTTCGGTGGTTCACTAATGCACATAAGGGTACTCTGGTTTAGTACATAGAATGTCGGACCCTACTTGGTCATTCTTCCACCCACTTTTTAGGATTTCTGTTCCCTATCATTCGGGATTCAATCATCTTTCACACCTGAAGGGACCCGCTAGGTGGCATGGATGATAGGCCAAAGGGCTCTCCTACCATTACGGGCCAACGTCCTCTAGGGTCGCGGACAACAAGCTGATATAAATACCGCATTACGAATATGGTCAGCTTTCGATGCTCATTTTTTGTTCCCATTTCAGGCTAACACGATAAGGATACTGTGTTTCAAACATGGTCAACAGTTATCCCCTATCGCCACACCAACCCCATTAAGCCCAAAATGTCGGTTACATGATTCACATCCTCCTCCACCTCATGATGTCTAAGTAGAACATCAAAACTCTTGGTACTATTCCTCAGCACGCATCCACATGTTAGGAGGACAAAATCCATGATAATGGCTTCATTCGTTTCTCCACACCGACTTCCCTATGGTGTGCATTCCATGTATCACAATAGACATCTTCCTCCCTTGTTTCCCACACCGAGTTTGACTCACGTGGGCTTAGGGATCAGTTTGAGGTCTGCACTTGGAGGATTTTCACTCATCCATGGTCCAAACTCTAAGATCATAAACTAAGATCTCATCCAGAACTATGTACGGATTGATTCCCATCATCACGGGATACGTAAGACCACCCAAGCATCTCGTCTTCATGTCCAGCCCCAGGAATCCGAAATCCTGCCATCTATTTTTGGACCCTCGGACTGAACTATCTGAGAAACATGTGGTATAGCAAGTACCTCATGGGTCCTCACCCACTTCTGGTTTTTAAAGGACCACAACATGTTCCTACCATGTCTTCTCTAATCCATGGTACAAGGTCTAAACCATACAATAAGATATCACATAGAACTATGTATGACTTGATTCCCATCCTTATGAGATACGTAGGAACACCCGGATGTCTCATTTTCGGGTTCCAGCTCAGTTGGGAGCTAGTTTCTCCTACCCCTTACCCTCTTCCCTCTATTTAGGCTGCTTTTCCTGAGGTTCCTTCCTCGGAATTGCGTACGATGTGGTGTGAGATTGTATCCCCATTCAGGTCAGGTATGTTGTATCTCGTCTTGCACATTCCTTCATGTCCAATCCATATGACTTTAAACCATGTCGCCTTGTCCTATCACATGACCCTAAACTGTGACATTTTTGTCTTCATCACACGACGTTAAACGACACTGCATCGTGATGTCCTCACTCAAGGGGACACCATGTTTGGTATTGGTCACATTCAATGCCATTTGTCAATGCCTGCTTCGGATTGACTCTTGTGGAGATGCCAGGGCCTGCTACCCTAGGCCTGTCACATCATAAAAAAACCACTCACCTTAAAGGACAGACAAGATTTATCAAATACCATTCTTTTGGCGCAACGACCATGCCTGCATGCCCCTTTTATCCCTAGCACTGGTACATTACCGTGACACCTGAAGAACTTTGTGCAGCATGATCCCCATACTCATGGAGTACGTAGGAACTCCTGTAAACTTTTCCTCAGGCCCAGCTCAACTCTCTTTTTTGGTCCCTCAACCCAAAACCTCTCCAAGGAACACGTGGTGGTCAGAACCCCTTGTTCCCATTCATGTCGGGTTTTTGTAATTACCCCACCATGTGTCTCCAGCATTTACTACCATCCATGGTCTGATTTCTATGACCCTAAAATAAGATCTACATATGGGAAGGGACTCGACTCCCACTATCTAATACGTCTCGTTGTCATATTCATATGCATTTTGACAAAGAGCTGGAAGTGTGGATTTTTCCTAGGGACATTCTCCTCGTTCCATTTACAAGCTTCATGAGCTCGCTATTTTGATCCCCATCATATTCCACAACCAAAGGGACCCCCAAACAGCCTGGTCCCATGCCGCATCGGCTCACCTACCATCCGAGGCCAATGACCTTAAAGATCTTGGACGACATTTGCGACATGTCCCATGTTTCGAACATGATCACCAGTCAACCCTCATTGGTCTGTCTCCCTTCATAGATAATGCAGTATGGATGTTGTGTTTCCGCCACAGTCAACATTTATCCTCCATCATCACTCCACCAACATTATGATCCAGATTTTGAGCATCATGATTCACACATTTCGACTTCCTCATGTCCATGTCGAATTCCGACATACTCAGATTTACCTCTTCATGCATCTAGGTGCGCTACATAGACGGGTTAGCCTCATTGGGTCGACATTCACCAAGAATCCTATCACCCTAACATGTTACTTCATGCGTTGGGAATGTCCCAGCACAACTTCTAGTTTCCCATATCAAGCATAACTCATGTGGGCATAGTAGTTTTGGTAGGATGTGCACCAGCACAATCAGGCTTCTCATCGTCCCGCATGACGTGAAACTATTCTTCTAGAACTACGTATGGCTTGATTCCCATCTTCATGGGATACGTAGGGACACCCAAGAATATATCCTCAGGTCCATCCCTAGGAATCATAAATCATATTCCTCCCCATTTCCAGCCCCCAGGCCTGACCCATTGTGGGGAACCATGTAACTTTATTTTTTCCCTGATCAAGTTCGGGATTCCCAACGATGACATTAGGAAGTGACACCCCCCCTTTCTAGAGGGGCCATATCTAAAAGAAGTAATGATCCATGATCAAAATGATGCATCCATATAGTGTACTTCAATCACGGTGGCGTAATTTTGAGAGTGTTTCATTCTGTTCGAACAAACCATCACTCCACATTCCACGCTTTGTGCGCCCCTTATTCGGACCCTCTTCCTCTTTCACGTTTGGAGGAACCCCCTAACATTATAGATGCATGGACTATGGCCCACCTATTGTCCCGAGCCAACGTTCTGAAAGAATAATGGGTATCATTTTGAATCAGTCCCTTTGTTTCGAACATGGTCAATGGTCGGCCCTCATTTGTTATCCCCATTTCAGGCTAACACAATAAGGATGTTGGGTTTTGAACCTGGTCAACAGTTATCCTTCATTATCACAATACCCCCACAATGATCTAAAACCTGGGTATCATGATTCACACCTCCCATTTCCATCTATTCGGATTGATTTCAGCGCCCCTGGCGTTACCCTATTCGTGCATAAGAGCAAGCTAGGAAAATAGTAATTCGGATGTTATAAGAGATTCATTCTCCAGTTAGTTCCCTCCCATATCCTACCGGAAATCCAAAACGGTTGTTCAAACCCCAGATGCCCAAATATTGGGTTGGCCACCTACTTTTGGATGGGGTGATAAGGTTGCATCCCTTGTTTATCACATCGAGCCCGACACAGGTGAGCTTAGGGAATGATCGATGGACTTTCTGCGAACATCACAAGGATGCAATAAACCATTGTAAACAATAGAACTCATGCATGCTACGACATCAAATAACCAATGCTTGAAAGTAAATTTAAGGGTTTGAAATCATTAATGTACTAGGGGGTCGACTCCCCCCATGGATGGATTGACCTCGCCAAAGGAACATTGTAGCTCTGTCACCCTTTGGCGGGTGGCGTCCAAGAGTTGATACTTCCTATTTACCTCCCACTCCTCCTCAACAACGAGAGGGCGCAGTTCGTTGGCCGTGGTCCGATCCCGCTCCACACTGCTCTGGATAGGGGCCATCTCCTCAGAGGCCCGCTTCATGCCCTCTTTGGCCTCCGCTAGCTGGGTTTTCAGCCGTAAGACGAGCTCTGATTGCGCATCAAGAGAAAAGGAATTACCATCTACCCGATCTTACAACCATTCAACATCGTTTTTTGTCTCTCGGAGCCTCTTGTTGTTCGCCGCCTTCTTCCGCCACCAACCTACACTGAGGCCACGGTCATAATGAAGAATATTCTCTGCCATAAGATCTCGGATGAGCATGTGAGGGCACTGGGAATCCACTCCCCCAGTGCATAGTTCGTGCAATCACAAGAGAATTCTGTCGATATCATACAACCATAGTACTTGGGGGTTTCATTGATGATGCGTCTGATCAGCTTCCACGATCAGTGAAAGACTATTTTTTGTCCTCCTAGTCAAGGGACATCTCGTCCTAGTCAGCACGATTGGTAGGCTCGTACGTGGGGAAAGCCCCCAGGAACTCCTCATTCGGGTCCACGTCTGGCATTAGATCATGCATGGTGGGGCCTGAACCATTTGGTTGATCCGGATCATTGGATCCGACCACGATAACCTCAGGTGCAGTCCCACTGGAATCCCTTATAGTGATCAAGAATGATGCAGTTTGGTCAGGTTCGATGTCCACCTCCACGACCATTCTCATTCCCCTGGGAAAAACAATACTAGGAGCCCCGACCAACTTCACCGCCACAACCCAGGCCAATTGAAGGACCGTACACACCAAAAGGGGGCTGTAAATTTCATTTAACGTGGTCAAGGGATGGAAGTTGTGAATTCGGTAGAGGAGAATTATAGAGGTCGAATCCCTGGTCTCGCTATAGGGATGATGTTGTCATAACCTCAAGACGTGGCCCCCGTATATGGTTGGTTGGTCTGAAGGCTCCAGAGGAGCTGGCTCGAGTGTCCTAGCCCCGCCAGACATGGATGTTGATGCAGCCACAAGCATGGATCCCGAAGGTCCCACATCATCACCCACTAAGGGGAGGGAACGAGGTCTATGCACAAGGTCCTCCTCCATAGGGAAAATGCTGATAAGGAATCCAAAATAACCTATGTGCAGACCTTGAATAAGGAACTTGGGATTTTACCTCGAGGGCCTCAGCGAAATATTCGATATTTGAGGACTGATTGCTGACTTCACCCTCCTCCAGCGGACAGTCTCAACCGTCCTCATCTCCCCAGTAGGACTCATTTGATTCTTCCGGCCGAGGGAAGTGTTCCCTCAGGTCAGTAGCTAATAGTTTCAGAGGGACCGTACGACCCAACAACAACCTTACCCGATCTGTCATCAGGTGTAGGGAACCCCAGGAGTGGATAATGTCATCTCTCTCAGCTATGTATTTCTCCGCCTCTGTCTGAGATACTACAAAGCCAACTCTAAAAGGGCCAATACCAGGCAAGTCCATCCCGAGGTGGTTAAGGTGCTGCCAAAACGCAGATGGGCCGAGGAATTGCCGGTTGACTTCCCAGATGTCCCAGGACTCCGGGAAGACATTATTCTCCGGCATTTTGATATGGCGCAACTGTTTCCCCAGGGCCTGACTGGAAATCCTGCGGAATCCCCTTGGGGGATGCCCCTCCAGATGAATCTATTCTCCTGGGACCATCAACTCCGCTGCCATTGCTGGATTCGCCACCACTACGTTCCCTCAACTGGTGAAGACGTCTCCGCAACAGCAGCCCCTCTGCTGCGGGGTTCCGTTGTCACCTTCCAACCCCAACCCCAAGGTTGGGGAAGCTCAACATTACCGACTAGAGTGGTTGAATTCTCTAGAATCTCCTTCGGGTAGACCGCCTCCCAACTCTGGGCATATTCCTTTGTCAGCCCAAGGACGGTAGTCGGTGGAGTCAGTTCATTCCACATCTTCCCATCTTCTTGTGTGAACATGAGCCACATCTGCCTCATCACACATGGGTGATCCTCCTAATTCACCTCCAGGTATACCTGGGGGGCCAGTCACTGTAGGCACCAGAATTTCCTTGCAAACAGGTGCATGTTGTATGGCTCGTAGACGCACTCGAAATACAACCTGGACACCAAGAATCCACCTCGAAAGGCCATAATGTAGGCCCGATGATCTTTCTTCCCCCGACCATTATCTGTGAAGGCCCCCTTTGGCAACAGATATGGGTGGAAATTGAGCTTCTCCACCCTCCACACTCAGTTCAGAACCGATGGTGTTGTCAACTTGGTCAGAAATCTCCCCACGACATTTTGAATCGATGGGAGGAAGTTTGACCCTGGTGGCAAGATGGGGTTCAGATACTGATAGATCCCCCTGATATGTTCCTCTATCGACCCATACAAGAAGATGGAATGGCCCGCATACTCTCAATAGCCTCTTATCCTCACTGATGTGCAGCAACATCTAGTACAACTTAGTGAGCATCGAGATGCCTAGGTTGACCTACCCTCCTATCGCAAATGTGGATTCCATGATGAAAGTACTTGGTCGCACTCCCATGTTGGTATCCCTCACCAGAAGGATCCAACCACAAATGAGAGCTATGATGAAGGCCTCCAGCCTGACTATTGTCTGTTTCTTAGTGCTGACACTGAACCCCCATGTCTTCCACTAGATATTATCCAATAGCAGCCAGTATGAGTTTTCCTTACTCTGATCCCTGTTTGGCTAGTTCGATGCCCCTATGGAAAATGGTGGTCTACTGGGAAGTTCAAAAGCTTTTTGAACCAATGCTTGAGGTGTACATACCTCACCACATACTTATCCTCCCCTAGCACAAGCTCTATCAACGCCATTTCTAGACGCGACATCTGCTCCAGATCCTCCCATTCACCCATAACAGGGAGGAATTCATCATACATCACCCCCAGTATCGGGACCCCTGAGATCTGATGCACCTCCCATAAGCTAATCCTGACCTCCCTGTGATGCATCTGGAAGGTATTGGTCCATCGTTACCATCGGCTCAACATCTCTGGAGTTTGCTGCTTTGGATGGTATATGTGGAAATGGTAATCCCAAGCTTCCTCATACATGCCCACACTTCTTAGATCAGCCCGGAACTCCCCACATGAGGCGCCTACCGAGTAGGCCCAGACCCAATCATCAGTGAAGTTTCCGCCCTGGCGTAGGTACCATTCCTCGAACCACCCCTTCTCTGGATTCCCTAGTGCCGCCTTGAGAATTGTTTGGTACAGAGGAGGGGATTTCTCCAGCTGAAATGCCCTCCTGTCAATGTTGTTCATATGATTGTATAAACAGTCTGCAAAAACATGTGTGAAATCCTCTAAGGCATGACCGTCGGCTGCCCTAAACCATCTCCACTGGAACGACGTGCTCCGAAACAAGTAAGCTGGATCGTCTCTACTTGCTTCAGGGATAAAGTTATCGACCCTCATCCTGAATCCATATAAGGGAATCCTCCTACACAATAGGTAGTTCTTTGGGCTCTCTAGTATCAGCTCCACCAAATAACTATGTTCTGAGTGGCTACGACCTATTCTCCTAGCCCCAGACTGTTCGCCATCTCATCCCTTCAGGCAACATCTGCAAGGACCCCCTAGGAAGATTCTTGGTGGGCCATTTAGTTTTGGAATGTGGATGATTTTATGGCAAGATTGTGAAGCTCGTCTGCAGAGTACGATTGCGAAGTTCCCTTGTGAAGACTATTTTTCATGTGCTTCCTAGGTGTCCATGGGCCGGATCGTGGAGCCCAAACATGGAGTCAAGGACTCGATGTGCGCCGCAAAGACTCAATTTTCATAGAACACTCACGGAGTATGCAGAGGTTCATGAATCGAGAGCACAAAAGGACAAATTCGCAGAGAAGGGAAAGGAAAAAAGAGAAGGTCGCCCCCTATTTATAGGTGGCGCCATTTGGAGGTTCGTCGTGCATCAAGTAGGCGCCGAACTTCTCGGTGCCCTCGACCCGTGTTTTCCCTATCCTTCTCCTGATCCCTTCTCGTGATTCATCACCATGAACAGCTGAGGATTTTAAAGATTACCCACAGACTTCGACCCTTGATCTCTCTGCGGCTCCAAGTTTGAGGGGGGGCATTTGATAGAGTAAAAAATTAGGACAGAGAAGAATAAAAAATGAAGGCACCACTAACTGCCTCATGAAGCCCCTTCACAGAGTTCCCCCAGCACCGAAACCGCTGCAATGAAGGGATGTAGGCTGCTCTGTGAAAACATTTTATGTTCACGAGCCCTCTGCGAAGTAAGGGGGTAGGCCGCTTCGTGAACGCATTTGATATTCGCCAGCCCGCCGCTAAGGAACGAGGCGGGATGCTCCGCGACCGAATTTGACGTTCGTGACCTACCACAAAAGAACCATGGCCCTCTTCACGCTGTGTATGCTCTGATTCACAGCGCCTCTTCCCTATAAATACCGGGCTCCCCAGATCCCAAATAATGGACAATCGAACCCTTTGACTTCCCAGCTCCCGAATCAAGAAGCATCCTTCTGCTCTACGAACCATGAGCTGTGCAAGGTACTTCTGCTCTATGAAGTGACTCCCCCTTTTCTCATCATGATCCCCTCTTTCGAGAGGGATTACTTTCGTGAAGCCTAAGGTATTTTTTGAAAGAAGGGGATCCCCTAGGGGACCCGGGTTATTGCAGAGCATTTATGCTTCACAAAACACCCTTCATGCACACATGATCCACATGCACAAGAAGGGTAAATGTACTTCGCGAAAAACATTGTTTCACGAAACCTTGCTCCGCGACTCACCTTTTCTCTTTGAGGTAGCGCTCTGCGAATGACTTTCCACTTCACGAAGAACCTTTCCTATGCACCTCTGCCCTATGCTTAAGCCAAGGAAACACACATCGCGAAGCACCCCCCTTCGCAAGTACCCTCCACCCCGTGGAGCAACAGAGCGTCACAAGGCCCCTACATCTGAAGTCCTATGCTTGGTAATCCATCTTCCCATGTGACCCTCCAGGTTTGCGTGATGCAATTTTAGAGTCCCCTAGACGACATCACCCGTTATGTTTCTTCTCCTCATTCTTCTTCGCATAGGAACCCTAATGGCTATTGTTTCTTTGCATATCCATGCTAACGTGGGCCCCTCAATGGTTTGATCCATGACACCCCCCTCATCACGGCTTTTCCCGTCCCCTATCTGCACCAAGGAGCCGAGGGTATTGGTTATGTAAGTCCTAGGGGTGCAGAGAAAACCCACCTCATCCGCGATGCATGATGTTAAACTTCCATGCACCATCGTCCTCATCACATGACGTTAAACTATGACCTCACCCCATGCCACGCCTGCAGGCTCCCCCCCAGCCTTGGAAATTTGTCACGCCCCTGGTCTTCAAAGGGGATGATATCCTCATTCTGTGAGTGGTGTTTATCCATGAGAAAGGGCAGTCACCATGGTGTAAGCCCCTAGCCTTTCTTCCAGGAGGTAGTATACCTTCTCCTCCTCACTTCTTCTATCTTAGGGCCAGCAGAGGGAGTGATAGCGAACAGAGCTCCTCCTATCATCGGTTCCAAATCTCTCTCCCACTGTGCTTTGTCACCATCGGGCTTCGATCCTGGAGAAAGTACCAATATTTATTTCCCTGGGCCACTCCACATGTAAGACCAACTCCACTTCCAACAGATGCCCTTTTCGCGACGTGGTCGTCAGGCCTTTGATGCCTCTTGTTTCTCACAACGAGCATAACTCACGTGTGCTTAGAGTAAGCACCAACCCTGACACCAACCCTATACCACATGATGTTAAACTGTATTCCACTTATAAACTATGTGGATTTTGATCCATGTCAAGGCATGGTATGTAGGAAGCCTCCATGAAGTTCGATCCCACAAACCATTGGACCCCAGGTCCTCCTCCACCCATCCAACAAGATGTTAGACTGTATTCCACATCTAAACTACGTGTACTTTGATCCATGTCAGGCCATTGTATGTAGGAAGCCTCTATGAGGTTCAAGCCCACCAACCATTGTACCCCAGGTCCTCCTCCACATCGGTTCACCGACACCTGGGTAGCCTAGACGTAAGCCCCACACCACTTCTGATCTACGTGGACTTTGATCCATGTGAAAGCGTGTTACGTAGGAAGCCACCATGAGGTTCAAGCCCACTAACCATTAGACCCCAGGTCCTCCTCCACCTGTTCCGAATGACGTTAAACTATATTTCACTTCTGAACTATGTGGAATTTGTTCCATGTCAAGGCATTGTATGTAGCAAGCCTCCATGAGGTTTAATACCACCAACCATTGGACCCTAAGACCTCCTCCACCCGCCCCTAATGATGTTAAATGGTATTACACTTCTGAACTATGTGGACTTTGATCCATGTCAAGGAATGGTACATATGAAGCCTCCACGAGATTCAAGCCCATCAACCATTGGAATCCAGGTCCTCCTCCATGTTGGTTCACCGACACCTGGGAATCCTAGAGTGTAAGCCCCACTACCCTTCTGAACTATATTGCCTTTGATCCATGTCAAGGAATGGTATGTGGGAAGCCTCCACGAGGTTCAAACCCACCAACCATTGGACCCCAGATCCTCATTCACATCAGTTCGCCGATGTCACCTTCCTGAACTATGAGGACATTGGTCCATGTCAAGGCATGGTATGTAGGAAGCCTCCACGAGGTTCAAGCCCACCAACCATTGGACCCCAGGTCCTCCTCCAGATCGGTTTGCTGACATCGCCTTCCCAAACTACAAGGACATTGATCCATGTTAAGGCATGGTACGTAAGAAGCCTCCCTGAGGTTCAAGCCTACCACCCGGTCCCTACCATTCACTTCGGTGCACTAATCCCCCATCCCCAAAATACGATGACTTTGATCCATGTAAAGTTATGGTACGTAGTAAGCCTCCATGAGGTTCATGCCCAACAACCATTGGATCCCAGGTCCACCTTCATGTCAGTTCACCGACATCGGCTTCTTGAACTACATGGTCTTTGATCCTTTCCAAGGCATTGTATGTAGGAAGCCTCCATGAGGTTCAATCCCACCAACCATTGGACCCCAGGACCATCTTCACATCGGTTCAATGACACACCACTTTCCCGAACTACACAGACTTTGATTCCATTCCATGGGGATACATAGGATCCCTCTCCAAGGATCAAACCCAAAACCATCGTCATCCTTATGATGATTCCACCACATCCCCCCTCCCCCCCATTCAACTGATCCATCATCCATCCTAATTCATACCTGGGCCACCCCATCCCAGTGGGATCATGCCACTCCATTCCCCGTTCCATCAAACATCACTAGGAAGCCACCCACATACTGGCCCTGATATCGGTGTTCCCTCCAGGGGGTTGCACCCATCTGATCCACTCTAGTCAGTGTTCTGATCAGCCCAATTCATATCTGATGGTCATTAAACATGCAGAATACCCCGTGTTAATCATGGAAAGCTGAGGAAACCTCAGATCATAATTTATGGAGTACGATTACTCATGTTTTATGTGGGATTCCTCAGGATTCTGTGCCCTCGAGAAGCCCTATAATAAGGGACAGAAGACAGATACACCAGTCCCCAGCATCCAGACACACCAATGATGCCCTGCGTGACTACTCCCCTAATCGAAGGTTGCTGCCCTGACTGGACCCCTTGGAATGTCCTGAGAGAAGAAGCATAATTAATTAGTGTCCCTAAAGATATGGAATAGGGAAAAGTTTTACGAATAACATCTTAAGTCTATGAGGGAGACCCGGGCTAGGTGACGAGTTCCAAGGAGGAATCGATGAAAGGAAGAACCGACATCCCATCACCCCGTTTCGATCAAGGAGAAGACATCCCTTAATAAGCGATGAATGTCGCCCGCCTTTGGAAAGCGGGAATTCAGGGTGACAAACAGCTGCATCTCTCATCCCCGAACGAGGCGGATGCAGGCACCCCAGAAAAATCGTCGGAAACAATCATGGTTATGTTGTAATTAAGAATTCCCTCCGACTATAATTATATTTAGAGAGAAATGGATTATTTTATGGTTGTTTTTATTATTGATTATTTTTATTTTTGATGAGATGAGAGGGAGTATTCTCTACATATTTTATATCATACCTCCAATAATAGTCATATAAAAAATCCACATTCCATTTTTGAAAAACCAATTTTACATATATAAGGAGAATTGAGACAAAAATGATATAAATAAATCATTTACTACCATGTTTTTCTTATTTTATGTTAAGATATTATTGTACACCTCACATTAAAACACATCAATTACCATTAATTAGAATTTATCATTTAAATTTTGGTCTATAAATAAAAGTTTAGGTCTTTCACTAAACTATATTATGATATCCCACATTTTTAATACATGAAATATAACATTATTTCGTAAAAAAATATTACAACAAAAAAATTGAAGGATCCTTTTAGGTCAAGTGTCTGGGTATCTAGGTTCAAAATAAATGAAATAAAAAAAACATAAAAATAAGAACTATTTAATCATTTTGAAAATTTCCAATTTTGTTCTATCCAAGGTCACATTACTACAAGTGATTTTATATAGATACACATCAATAGAAAGGGGTGATCATAAAGCCCAATATGGGATACATATAGGAAATGAATAAATAATAATAGAAAATGGATAATAAATATGAAATAAAATGAGTGAATAATCATAATTATATGATATATAATATTGAAATGTTTCTATAACATAAATATGTGACATTCATAAACATATCATCAAGGTATATCACCAAGGTTTTTACAAAGGTGTCATAAAATATGTCATATATAGATATTAATTATTATCCAAATAAATTTCAGAAATATTAAGGAACACCATTCATATGCCTTAATTAAATGTGATCCACATTGATCATAATAAATTATCTCATCAGTATCCCATGGAGAATAAATGGGTTTCATAAAATATCATTACTTATATTAGTTCTTGAAGGAAAGCAAATTTAATTTTTTACCCCATAAATATGGAATGTGAATTTTTTAATCCCAAATAAATAAATAATATGCACATATTGGTGTATATACAAGGGTATGGAAGCAGTTATTTTATTCACAATATAAAAAATTTTCATTAAAAATTATATAAATTCAAGTAATTATTTCAGCATAAAGACGGGTATAGTCCATGGATTATGGAATGTGTAAAATGATAGGGGATGAAGGTCACCCTTTGATAAAACATTATTATAGTTTTAATGGTAATATAAAATTTAAATGAAAAGATACTAGTTCCAAATTTATAAGGCATTAAAAATGTGGTACTTCAATGGAAAAGAAGAAGTAGAGAATTTCTTTACCTTGAAGTGATGCTTTCAAAATGTTGATGATGGAAAATTGAGGACCTAAGGACACCATTTAGGGACTCTTTGGGTGGTGAAATGACCATAAACTTTTGTCTTAGGAATTTTGGGCGGAGCGAAATGGGGGATGGGTGGATATTTATAGTAAAAGATTATGAATTATTTATTATTGTATTTATTTGGATTTTGGACTATATATGATTAAATAAATCCAAAATGTAGATCATCCCATAATTTTTACCATAGATTCAACCAAAGAGGGTTGTTTTTGAAATCTCTTTAAGTCCACAAATCAAAACACTTAATATTATACTCTTGTTGTTGTGAAAATGAGTAATGTTTATAATGAATTTATTTCAAAATTATCAAATATAATATATGTTTTGGAGTGTTGAATAAGGTTTTATAAAATAGATATAATGACCACAAAACAAGTTTTTTGAATGAATAATCAATTTTTTTTGGATTGAATGTCGCTTATTTTTTTATTACATCACATTTGTTCTTTTATGATGTCACAATATGTAGCATATAATTACTCGACATTTAATATGTAACAAAAAGTTACACTGTCCTATAAAATTATCAAAACATTACGTTTTGTTAATTTCAACATAATGGTTTCAAAAATATTATTTATTTTATCAAAAAATTTCTAGGAATATGAAAATTTACACATTTATATTAGAAGTACCTATTTATTAAAAAAGTTCGAGTTCTTATGGGGATAATTGTTTCTAGAATATTAAATATGAAATTTAAATTCATTAAATTATACAATCATTTATATTTAAATAAATAAATTTTTTAATATTGTATCTTAAATTTTTTTTAAAATTTTAGATTTATGAAAAGGGGGTCTTACTTAAAACTTTCTTTACCCAAAAATTCAAATATGATTTCTTCTCTTCAAAATAATATTTTTATCAAACTCATTATATTATAGTTTACAATGAAATAAAAAAATAAAAAATGTAATAATTATTTTATTAAATACAAATAAATATAAATTCACAGTACAAGGGTCATGATACATAACCTATTATTACTCCAGAGTATTACCTAAGGGTAAGGTGTCCGACAACTATAGATGCATGTGACTGTCAAGTCACATTGGTCACCTTTCCCTTTATAATCTATATATACTCAACCATTAATCAACATTTACTAATTCATTCCAAAATATTTAAAAAATTACATTGATAACATAAATTATTTTCATAATTATTTTTTATCTTTTAACAGTTTTTTATTATGGTTAATTTTCATGAGAGAGTTAAATTCTAAGTAGTACACCTTTGTGTGGTCGATATTCATTGGTTTTTCTGTCCATATACTATTCATAGTTGTATTAATTAGAATTATTAAATGAAATTTAACATTTATTTATTTTACTTTTATTGTATTTATATAAAATTACTTCATGAAATAAAATATATAGTCATTAGGAAAAATAGATATATATTTTATTAAAAATAGGAGATTTTTTCGGGCATTTATATTCTTCCCCTTATGAAATTTCAACCTCAAATTTTTACTCCAGAATCCAAAAAATTTGATATTTCTTCGTCATTACTTAATTATGTTAACATGTATCCTATTAAAACTTCTGATTTATCCAAAAGTCATTTACAAGACTTTTTTTCTAATTCTTGAACAGTTCCCTTTTATTAAGGATAAGTTTGGTTCCTCTTCATATGAAATGTTTTCTATCAACTATAAACCATTAGAATCAAATTAATGTTATGGGACAAACATATAAATTCTTTGTAAGAAAAAATTTAATATTTCATAGGAATCTGAATGATATGGAAGTAGGAATAATTGATAAGAAACAACACCCACATACAGGAAAATATCAAATGGTCCAATGTATTGTAGACTCTATTTACCTATATTTCAAAAACTGATCACCAATTTCCATGGTGATATCTTAAGAAATATTTGATCCATGACATGAAACATTATTTCATTCCATTATTTTTGGAATAAATTGTCTATAGACATTTATTATTCCGTATATTGTAACACCCCAAGCTTCTACGGTACGCTTCTGTTTGAATAATGCAATAGCGTGTGTTGTACGCAACATCGAGTTCTAACACACCACAACCAATCAAACTAGACGTTATGAATATTAATACCAACTTTTCGAAATTTATAAATTTTACTTTTTCAAAATGGACCACATTTTTGGATTCGGAATATCAAAATTAGCCTGGGGTGAATTTTTGGTTCTTTCTGAAAAACTTCATTTTTTTGATGAATAGTGAAACCACTAAGTTGTAGTTAAAAAAACTGAATTTTTCATAAAACATAATTTTACCGCTTTTTTGGGTGGAATTTCTAAAATCAAGAGACATGGTTAATATCAAGGAGTAAAATTTGGTTCTATGAGATGAAAATAATTTTTGGTGAATAGTAACTTTTTACTTTTATTTACCACGGTTAAAAGTAAATAGGGTAATTAAGTGAAAAAATGATACTAATATTACCCTAATACATATCCTAATTCTATTGGAATGGTTTATCTCGACCAAAAAAAATTAGGAATAGAATATTATCATTTAGGTCCACATGGATTAGATTAGGACATTTATTATTATTAAATTCAAAGAAGAGTTAAAAGAGTTAAAATCAATGTTTATTTACTAAAACATTTTTAATATAGGGTTACACATAAGATAAATTAGATTGTAAAAATTCAATAGAAAGATAATAATATTTAATACATAATTTTATTTTATTTATAATTTTAGACATTAAATAATTTAATTTATTTATGACACAATGATGATGCAGTAATTACCATAATAGTGAAATATTAAAATAATTGATTTCAAAATACCCAAATAAATATAATTTGAGACTTTTTATGAATATAAATAATTCTATAGGTTAAAATTACATGTTATAATTGATTTAATTAATTTTTTTTGAAGTAATCATTTTGTTATGAATTTCACAAAAATCAATTTTCCAAATTGTGTCAAAATTGACATAAAAGAGTTTGTAAAACAAATATTACATTATTAATTGATATTCAATTTATAAAAATATATGGTTTGGCCAAGAGACTTATATCATGATAGTTGTATCATTAATTGACCACTTGGGGGTCTCTTAATGGTATATAGTACGTTTATTAACTATATAATATAAAAATACAAAGTGACATGGTAAGTGTCAAACTAATTTACTAAGAGATAAAACTAAAAAATAAGGTTAATATATTGACCCAAACCTGTCTAAATTATATTGTTTGAGTAGTTTTCAACCCATCCCCACCTTAACCTATAAATAATCCACTTTGGAACCATTATGAACTGAATATGAATTTATTATAAAATAATATTTCTAGCTTTTCCAAAGGTTACCCTCACCCCTCTTATAAAAGGGCACTCCCCCTTATCATTAATTCACACCTTCAAAGCCTTTTAGTTCGGCCAAACCCTACCCAAATACTCTCTCAACTTCCCTCACTACAACCTAGAGGCCTTAGTTTGATCAGAAAGCCATCCTAATGAGCCATTTTGATCAAATCAAAAGGAAGAACCCGAAGAAGAAGAAATGTTTTCACCACCCTTTTTCAAATTCATTTCTTCTTCAACTTCTTTTTTATTTGTTATTCCCATTCTAAAATAATGAATCCAGTATCTCCTATATACTGTAATATTATTATAAATATGGTATAACCATATTCAGTATTCTATCCATCCTTTGAATGATATGTCACCATACGTGGGTACGTACGGCTTACCGTCTCCACGTCGTGGTGTAATTGTTATTCAATATATTATTATTTGGATGGGTATAATAATGATTTTTAATTCATGTAAATAATAAATATAACATGATAATGATTCTTTATATATGATATACCATCCAATTATATATTATTTTAATATCAAAATAATGATATTGTTGCTTGTGCGTACGTACGGACTACCGTCTCCATGAACGCAATGAGATACATTATCCATCATATCCATTGAATTAAAATTATCATTTTATGATTAAAAATAATGTTTAAGGACATGATATAATTCTGGATATGAATAAGATACAACCTATCCATAACAAACATAGCTTATGTAACAATTCATATAAAAGAAAACGAGTAAGTTAACCCCCAAAACGAAGATAATTCTAAGATATTATTAACAAAGCAATGTTAAAAGATCATATATAATATCATATTAATGTATATGATTATTTTATAATTTAATAATAGTTATTTTACCATTATACAAGAATTTAACCTACTTTCAACCAAGGAAAAGTATAAGTTAAGGGTTATTTCACAATCTCTTCATTATCCGAGGTTGTTTATACATGATTATCTACTGGGAACTATTTATCATCCACATCCATTTTTCTTAAAAATGTATTTCAAATAATTCTTAGTATTTTAAAGACTATGGTATAAAGTCATTTATACCCTTGTTGAATTTTTATAATAATTTTATAAAGGAATATTTCTGTCGTTTTCCAAACAAGGTCCTTTTTAACCTTTTCAACAGAATTAAGGTAAGAATGTTTTTTAACTTATATGGAGGGTGCGGTTATTTTCCACTGTTATAAAATCATTGAAGTTCCACTTACAAGCTTATAAGAATATTTTCAAAGAAAATGTTTTATTTTATAAATATATGGCTCTTAAATGATTTCAAAATAGAAAGAGATATTTCTCTTAAAAGAGTTTTGATTTCATCTATGTCAACATCCTTTGATGGATTTTACGCTTATTTGAAGTTGATTTATTATGATAGAAAACTTTTATATTGTATTGAAGGTTTTTTGATATGTTTGACTGTGGATGTGTTATTTTTTTACCATTCATGGTTTATAAATGAAGTATTTACATTTCGTATGCTAGTTTTAATACGAATGTTTATGTTATGTTTAAACCTTTTCATACGGGAATGCATTGGACTTAACATGTGACAAGTGGAGCCTGCTATAGCTCCTCGATATATCAGTAGGTCTCATTAGACAAACTAGTGTCTTGGAACAAGGCCTTGAAAAAAATATTATTTGTAGTTTTTCCACGTGGCCTTGGCTATGTGGTTATGATAATCTGGCATTATGCATTCCATCATTATGAAAGTGGTTATTGATATTGCATGTGATTATTCGATTAGTAGAATATCCATGTGAATAAGTAAATGGCATTATTTCATTTTATTTTTTTCCATAAAATGATGAATTTCAAGTTTAAAAGGCTTTTGTTTTAGTTATACATTGCCTTAAATTATTATTCTTATTTATGAAAGTTTTCTCTATATTGTTATCCTTACTAGGCATTTATGTTCACCCGTTTTTATGTTTAATTTTTCCCAGGATGTGAAGAAGTAAATTATGAATGACCTGTAGTGATTGTATGGGGGGATAAGAGTGTGGAATATGGAGACTATGTTGTTGCAGTTTTCATTTTTATGATGTAATTTAAAACTTTATGAATATATCTAGTGTTTCTAAAAATACTAAACTAATTGGTGTTTCGAGATTTGATCATTCTTGTGATCATGCCAATGTTATGTAATAATGCACTGACTCTGGGTAACTGGGGTCGAGGAGTTACAGTTGGTATCAGAGTAAGTTTAGTAAAAACCTTGGAAGATAGATTTAGATAAACTCTAATTAGAGCACATAGACCTAAGATAGACTTTGAGGATTAGTATTGAAAAACTTCCCTGAATTTATGTATTGTAGAGATTTTGTGAGTTTTTCAAGCAATACAGCCCTGTCTGGATGCGAGCTTGTATAGGCGGATCTGGAATACATGTACCTAGGGGTAAAACCCGAAAACCCTATTTTGAGCTGGACTCGAACAAGAACTGGTGCATGACAACGGGCCTTGCTGCACTCTTGGTTACGACACTCCTAGGGGATATGCTTAGGATAACTATAATTTTCTTTACAAATCATTATGAAGGGTTTATGAGTATATAATTCCTCAAAGAAATAATTTTTATGATTATGGATTATATCCATAAATAGTTCAATTTATGTTAAGTGTTTTATGAGTATGGAAATATGTATTTTGATTCATAAACTGATCTAGTTTGTGCCATTGTTTAGACATAAAACCTAGTGGAAGAAATGGAAACTGTATCAATGCACGTACTCCATGTAGGGGTTTCCCTTCTACTGAAGATAATTATAGTGGAGATCGTGATGCAACTGGTGCTGATCAACTAATCATCATACTGGGAAAACTCACTCAGGTTATGAATAATAACCTTACCCGTATGGAGCACCATGATCCTCTGCGTGGAGGATCAATGTTAGATCTCTTCATGATATAGTAACCACCAAAATTCAATGGGATTACTAATCCATTAGTTTCTGTGCAATGGATAAGTTCCCTAGAGAAAATATTTCAGGCTTTGGGAAGTAGTGAAAGGGAAAAAGTTATCCTGGCAATTTACCGCCTCACTGGAGATGCTGATCAATGGTGGTCATTGATTCAAAACATGAAGGAAGATGATGAAGTATCAAATATGGAATGGAGGGAGTTCAAAGATCTTTTTTTAGAAAAATACTTTCCTCATGAAAATCGAGCAGATATGGAAAGGCAATTTCTGAGTCTGAGTCAAAAAGTGGATGAGAATGTCGCAATGTATGAGGCTAACATTACAAGGATTACAAGGTATGATGGAGATTATATACGTAACCCAAGAAGTAATATTGATCATTTCTTTATTGGTTTAAAACCATTTCTCCATCGTGCATTAGTTTTAAAATCCTTCTCATCGTACGAAGACATTTTCTCATGTGCTATCATGATAGAAAATGAATTCTCTATGTCTTATGACTTTAAAGCAATGCAAGAGAAGAAGAGATCTGCTGATCAATCTGGGAATGGAAATAAGGGGAAGATGGGAAAGGTTGAATATCCATCCTATGGTAAATGTGGGAAGAAACACCTCGGTACATTCTTAAAAGGAATGGGAGTCTGTTACAAGTGTGGTGAAAAAGGCCACCAAGATCGTGATTGCAAAGGGAAGAAGTAAGCTACCGATGTTCAGTGCTACAATTACAGGGAGATGGGACATTATGCCAATGAAAGTTCTAAGTGTCAGGAGAACATACCTCAAAAAAGGCCAAGGGATCAAGGCCAAGATTATGTTATCAATACTGCTGAGGTAGAAGCTCCGAAAGACGTGGTGGTAGGTAATTTAATTGTTTCCTCAAGTTTAGAAAATGCATTATTTGATTCTGGATCATCGCATTGTTTCATATCTTCCCATTTTGATATGAAAATTAGATATTTCCAATTTGATTTTACAAGGGATTTGTCAATTAACACTTCTAAGGGAATTATCATTGCAACAATGTTTTGGGAATCCGTCCCCATTAGAGCACATAAATGTTATTTATCTGCTGATCTCATTGTCATACCTAGGATTGAGTTTGATATAATCCTAGGTATGGATTGGCTTTCAGACCATGATGCGAAGATTTATTGTAAGAAGAAGGATGTTACGATTTTTGATGATGAAGATAAGGAACACCTTATCTTTAGATCAGAATCGTCACCACCTAATTCTTATCTAGATCCACCCGCTGTAGCTCAACTAAATTCAATTATTGGGGAGGAAGAGAATGAAATTACTGTGGGGAGGAAAGGATTGTTTAAAAAGAGTATGTACTTATTGTGAATGAATATGTAGATGTGTTTCCGGAAGATTTTCCTGGACATCCTCCAGAACGAGAAGTTGAGTTTTCCATTGATTTAATTCATGGATCCAGGCCTATATCGAAGACCCCTTATAGAATGGACACTATAGAATTAGTTGAACTAAAGAAACAAATAGAGGAATTGAGTAATATGGGATTTATTTGCCCTAGTGTTTCTCCATGGGGAGACCCTGTTCTATTTGTTAAAAAGAAAGATGGATCTATGAGGTTATATATCGACTACAGAGAGATCAATGTTATAACAATAAAGAAGAAGTATCCCCTACCTCACATTGTGATTTATTTGACCAACTGCATGGAGCTTAATACTTTTCAAAGATTGACCTTCGATCTGGATACCATCAGTTGTGTGTGAAGAAGGAAGACATTCCGAAGACATCATTTCGGACCAGGTACGGGCATTACAAGTTAACAGTAATGCCTTTTGGGCTGACTAATGCAACCTCTATATTCATGGATCTGATGAATAGAGTTTTCAAGTAATATCTCGATGAATTTGTGGTTGTATTTATTGATGATATCTTGGTATACTCCCAAATCTACGAAGATCATGAAAATCACTTGCTCCTTATCTTGAAGACTCTGAGAAGACATGAATTATATGGGAAGTTTAGCAAGTGTGAATTCTGGCTTCAGGAGATTTCTTTTCATGGCCATATTGTCTCTAAATATGGAATCTCTGTTGATCCTTCTAAGACCAAGGAAATCCAATAATGGCCTGCACCGATGAGTATAACTGAGGTACGTAGTTTTATTGGTTTAGCAGGTTATTATCGATGTTTAATCCAGAATTTTACCCGGTTGGCTAACCCATTAACAAAGCTCACACGTAAAGGGGTAAAATTTGTTTTGAAAAAAGAGTGTGAAGAATGTTTTGAAGAACTGAATTAAAGATTAGTCAATGATCGTATATTGACTCTACTATCGGGGAATGATGGGTTCGTTATTTATAGTGATGCATCGAAGAAAGGACTTAGTTGAGTCCTTATGTAGAATGATAGGGTTATTGCCTATGTATCACGATAGTTGAAAATTCATGAACAAAAATATCCAACTCATGATCTCAAGTTAGGAGCTGTGATATTTTCTTTGAAGATATGGATGCACTACCACTATGGTGAAAAATGTGAGATTTATACTGATCACAAGAGTTTGAAGTATATTTTCTCACAAAAGGAACTCAACATGAGGCAAATGAGATGGCTTGAATTACTCAAGGATTATGATTGTTCGATACACTACCAGCCGAGGAAAGAAAACAAGGTGGCATATGCTTTAAGCAGAAAAGACCATGGAGTTTTGAACAATATGATAATTGAAAGGGATCCAATTTTCATGGATCTAGTGAAGATGGACATGGGAATAACCAGGGAAGGTGAAACATCAATGATTTTTGAAATGGTTGCCAAACCATCTTTACTAGAAAGGATTAAGTGTTATCAGACCGATGATGAAGAATTTCAAAAGAAGATTAAAGCTGTGAACGATGGGAGATTGAGAGACATTGTGTATGAAGAAGGAATTTTGAAATTCGGGAGGAGGCTTTGTGTTCCCGATATACCTGATCTAAAAAGGGAATTGCTGGATGATGCTCATAGTTCCAATTTCTCTATACACCCTCGGAGCACCAAAATGTATAGAGATTTGAAGGAACATTTTTGGTGGGACAACATGAAGAGGGAGATTTCCGATTTTGTGTCAAGATGTATGGTTTTTCAACAAGTTAAAGCTGGAAGGCAACAACCTGGTGGATTATTGCAACCTCTTCCCATACCTGAGTGGAAATTGGATAATATCATGATGGACTTTGTCATGGGACTACCAAATAATCCTAGAAGGAAGAATTCAATATTGGTTATTGTTGATCGTCTTACCAAGTCATCACATTTTCTTGCTATAAGGGAAGATTTACCACTTGAACGACTAGCAAGACTTTATATTAATGAAGTTGTGAGACTTCATGAAGTACCCATATTGATTGTTTCTGATCGTGTTCCCCGTTTACTTCATGATTCTGGAAAATTCTTCAGAAAGCCTTGGATACTGAACATCATTTGAGCACTGCCTACGACCCTCAAACAGATGGACAATCAGAACGAAATATTCAAACCTTAGAAGACATGTTGAGATCCTGCTCACTTGACTTTCAGGGTATGTGGGATCAATATTTACCTCTGGTAGAATTTTTCTATAGCAGTAGCTTCCATTCGAGTATTGATATGGAACCATATGAAGCGTTATACAGAAATAGATGTCTCACACCAACCTGTTGGGATGACGTTGGAGAAAGAAAACTTGTAGGCCCAGAACCGGTGGAGGAAATGATGGAAAAGGTGACGTTAATCCAAAACCATATCAAACCAGCTCAAAGTAGGAAGAAGAGCTATGCCGATAATCGAAGGAATGATTTGAAATTTGAAATCGGTGATCATGTTTTCTTGAAGTTATCTCCTTGGAAGGGAGTCATATGTTTTGGTAAGAATGGTAAATTGAGTCCCAGGTACATCTGACCTTTCAAAATTCTAGAACGAATTGGGGCTGTAGCTTACCGATTTGTAATGCCGCCAAGTCTCTCCAAAGTTCACGATTTGTTCCACGTATCTCTATTGATGAAATACATGCCTGACCCAATGCATGTAATCACCTATGAAGAATTAGAACTGGAACCTGATCTACCTTATTGCGTAGAGCCTGTCAAGATTCTTGATATGAGAGAACAGGTACTGATAAACCGGATGACTCATCTGGTAAAAGTCTTGTGGATAAAACCATAAGATGGAAGAGGCAACGTGGGAACCCGAGGAACATATGATGAAGAACCACCTGAGTATTTTCATGCTGTAGTATTATAGAAATTTCGAGGACGAAATTATTTGAATGAGGGGAGAATGTAACACCCCAAGCTGCTACTGTACACTTCTCTTTGAATAATGAAACAGCGTGTGTTGTACGCAACATCGAGTTCTAACACACCACAACCAATCAAACTAGCCGTTATGAATAGTAATACCCACTTCTTAAAATCTATATATTTTATTTTTCAAAATGGACTTCATTTTTGGATTCAGAATATCGAAATTATCCTAGGGTGAATTTTTGGTTTTTTTATGAAAAACTTCATTTTTTGATGAATAGTGAAACCACTAAGTGGTAGTTAAAAAAACTGAATTTTTCATAAAAATTAATTTTACCACTTATGTGAGTGGAATTTTTAAAATCCAATAGACATGGTTAATATCAAGGAGTAAAATGTGGTTCAATGAGATGAAAATAATTTTTGGTGAATAGTAAATTTTAACTTTTATTTACCACGGTTAAAAGTAAATAGGGTAATTAAAGGAAAAATGATACTAATATTAACCTAACACATGTCCAAATTCTATTGGACAGGTGTATCTAGACCAAAAAGAACCTTAGGAGTAAAATATTATCATTTAGGTCCACTAGGATTAGATTAGGACATTAATTATTATTTAATTCAAGGAAGAGTTCAAAAAGTTAAAATCAAAGTTTATTTTCTAAAACATTTTTAATAGAGGGATACACATAAGATACATTCGATTGTAAATATTAATTAAAAAGCTAAAATATTTCCTAAATAATTATATTTTATTTATAATTTTTATACAATAAATAATTTAATTTATTTATGACACAATGATGATGCAGTAATTACCATAATAGTGAAAAATTAAAATAATTGATATTATAAATACCCAAATAAATATAATTTGAGACTTTTTATGAATTAGACTAATTTTATAGGTTAAAAAGACATGTTAGTATTGATTTAATTAACTTTTTTTGAAGTAATAATTCTGTTATGATTTTCACAAAAATCAATTTTCCTAATAGTGTCAAAATTGACATAAAAGAGTTTTTAAAACAAATATTATATTATTAATTTATATTTAATTCCTAAAAATACAAGGTTTGGCCAAGAGACTTATATCATGATAGGTGTATCATTAATGGAAATATTCGGGGTCTCTTGGTGGTATATAGTGTGTTTTTTAACTATATAATATAAAAATACAAAGTGACATGGTAAGTGAGAAACTAATTAACTAAGATTTAAAACTAAACAATAAGGTTAATATAATGACCCAAACCTGTCTAAATTATATTGGTTGAGTGGTTTTAGATTAATCCCCACCATAATATTTAAATAATACACTTTTTCTCCATTATAAACCGAATATGAATTTATTATAAAATAATATTTCTAGTTTTTCCAAAGGTGCCCCTCACCCCTCTTATAAAAGGGACCTCACCCTTCTCATTAATTCACACCTTCAAAGCCTTTTGGTTCGGCCAACCCCAGCCCAAATACTCTCTCAACTTCCCTCACTACAACCTAGAGGCCTTAGTTTTATCAGAAAGCCAACCTAATGACCCCTTTTGATCAAATCAAAAGGAAGAACTCGAAGAAGAGGTAATGTTTTCACCACCCTTTTTCAAATTCATTTCTTCTTCAACTTCTTATTTCTTTATTATTCCCATTCTAAAATAATGAATCTGGTATCTTCTATATACTGTATTATTATTATAAATATGGTACAACCATATTCAGTATTCTATCCATCCTTTTAATGACATGCCACCATACGTGCGTACGTAAGGCTTACCGTCTCCACATCGTGCTGTAATTGTTATTCAATATATTATTATTTGGATGGGTATAATAATGATATGTAATTCATGTAAAAATAAATATACCATGATAATTATTATTTATATATGATATAACATCCAATTATATATTATTTTAATATCAAAAGAATGATATTGTCGCTCGTGCGTACGTACGGACTTCCATCTCCATGAACGCGATGAGATTCATTCTCCATCGTATCCATTCAAGTATAATTCTCATTTGCTGATTAAAAATAATGTCTAATGACTTGATATAATTTTGGATATGAATAAAATAAAACCTATCCATAAAAAACACGTCTTATGTAACAAAACATATAAAAGAAAACGAGTAAGTTAACACTTGAAACGACGATAATTCTAAGATATTATTAACAAAACAATGTTAAAAGATCATATATGATATCATCTAAATGTATATGATTATTGTATAATTTAATAAAAATTATTTCAACATTATAAAAGAAGTTAACCTACCCTCAACCAAGTAAATGTTCAAGGTTAGGGTTATTTCACAATCTCTTCATTATCTGAGGTTGTTTATACGTGATTATCTACTGGGACGTCTTTATCATCCACATCCATGTTTCTTAAAAATGTTTTTCAAATCATTATTACTATTTTAAAGAATATGGTATAAAGTCATTTATACCATTGTTGATTTTTTTTATAAGTTTATAAAGGAATCTTTCTGTCATTTTCCAAACAAGCTCCTTTTTAACCTTTTCGACTGAATTAATGTAAGAATGTTTTTTAACTTATACAGCAGGTGCAGCCATTTTCCACCGTTATAAAATCGTCGATGTTTCCCTTACAAGATTATAAGAATATTTTCAATGAAAATGTATTATTTTAAAAATATATGACTCTTAAATTATTTCAAAATAGGAAGAGATATTTCTCTAAAAAGAGTTTTGATTTCATCTATGTCAACTTCCTTTGATGGATTTTACGCTTATTTGATGTTGATTTATTATGATACAAAACTTCTATATTTTATTGAAGGTTTTGTGATATGTTTGACTGTGGATGTTTTATTTTTATACCATTCATGGTTTATAGATGAAGTATTTACATTTCTTATGCTAGTTTTAATACGAATGTTTATGTTATGTTTAAACCTTTTCATACAGGAATGAATTGGTCTTAATATGTGACGGGTGGATCCCACTATAGCTCCTCAATGCATCGGTAGGTCTCATGAGAAAAACTATTGTCTTGGAACAAGGCCTTGAAAAAATATTCTTTGTATTCTTGGCACGATGCCTTGGCTATGTGGTTATGATAGTCTGGCATTATGCATTCCATCATTATGAAAGTGGTTATTGATATTGCATATGATTATTTGATTAGTAGAATATCCATGCTAATAAGTAAATGGAATTATTTCATTCTATTTTTTCCATACTATGTTGAAGTTCAAGTTTCAAAAGCTTCTGTTTTAGTTATACATTTTCTTAAATGTTTATTCTTATTTATGAAAGTTTTCACTATATTGTTATCCTTACTGGGAATTTGAGCTCACCCATTTTCTAGGTTTTCTTTTTCCCAGGATTTAAAGAAGTAAATTATGAATGACCTGTAGGGATAGTATGGGGGGATAAGAGTGTAGACTATGGAGACTATGTTGTGGTAGTTTTCATTTTTATGATGTAATGTAAAAATTTATGAATATATCTAGTGTTTCCATGGCTACTTAACTAATCGGTCTTTCGAGATTTGATCTTTCTTGTGATCATTCCAATGTTATGCAATAATGCACCAAATCTGGGTAACTGGGCTCGGGGCGTTGCATATATCCTCTTAAATAACCTATATATTTTTTATAGTTTCCATCAAAATGTATGGTCGCAACAGTTTCCCTTATATAACTTCAACCCATCATGGTATAGTTCTAAAACGTTTTCCATACTGATATTTCAATGTTCGCATTTTTATTGTATAGTTGTATCAATTTTTATAAAATAATTCAACAAGTGGAAGATACTGGTCCACACTCCCTTGTAAATCATTAGAGAAATCTAATAATATGCTTTCCAATGTATGAATGGTTCCCTCAGACCACGAATCTATTTGAGGATCATATTCTCTGATCAATTAAATTTTTTTATTCATATAATAATTAAGGTACCTCCATAATTCAGAAGTAAATAATTGTTCCCATTTTGAAAAAATTGATTGTGGTACTCCATAAAGTCTTAATACCCCATGAATATAGAGGAGAGTTTGAAATTCAATGGATAAATCTCCTATTATAGAAATTAATTATTAATATTTCACCAATATATCAATGATTATCCATAAATAAATGGTAAACATCAATGTCTTTGAAATTCCAATAACAAAATCCATAGTTATTTTATCCCGCTTTCAAATACGTATGATATGTGGTTGTAATACCCGATTAAGAAGTTTTTTCTCTAAAATGACTTGTTAACACACTAATCACCTTATAGTAAATCAACATTATCCCTTCTCATATTATCCCAAAAATAGCGATCATGAAGGTACCCATATATCATTGTGCTTATGGGATGTGTAATGAATGTAGATCTACGTGATTTGTCAATATTCTCATTCGTTATCTCTATAGGATATTGAAAACATTCATTTTTTTCAAATTTCAGTATAAAATATTAATCTATATTGATTTTAGGTAGCATTCCATCCTCTACATATTATATATTCATTTCCATCAATTGATTATATCCTTATGATTTGTTGATCTTATCTAGTAATGATGTTTAGGAATTAATTTGGGATAGTATTGATGATTACCATCACTTATGATTCTCATGTCTAACTTTACTATATCCTTGATCAATAGATATCCTTCATTCAACAACATTGTAAGAAAACTAGAAAATTTCATACTCAAATCATCCAAAAAGTTGTTTTCTCTATTGGTGTGATAATGAAATTAACATTCATAGTCATTATGGAGAACCAACAATCTGCTTTTCCTCATATTCATTCCCTTTTGTGTGAATATTTAATTTAAATTTTAGAGGTATATGTATATATAACACCTTTCCTAATAAAGATTGGGTATCTATATCTTTATAGTATAGATGAGTAAAGTTAACTCTCGTTTATGATTATTATAATTCTTCATATTTGACATTAACTATCATGATAAATAGGTGATCACCTTGTAATTTTTATGAGGGAATATTCATTCCCTTTAAGAGATGCTTCAAAATAGATAAAAAATACTACCACATCAATGGGTAGAGTCAGATCAGTTTAACTAACCAACCTATTCTTCATACCCATGAAACATTATTCAAACTAATTTTTTCTAGATACCTATAAAACATTTTCTAGTTATCATAGTTAGTGGACAACAAATTAATAATTTTTTAGAAACCTTTAATAGTATCCTATTAGAATAAGGAAACTATTATTATCATTTATATTATTAGGATGTGGAAAATCATGTATAAATACTATCTTGGTAGGATCCAATATTCTTTCACCAGTCATTATGCTCCCCATGAAATCAACTTATTGTAATTAGAACTCACCTTTAATAAATTTACCAAACAACCTCTTCTTCCTCAGATTTTGTAAAAATATAACTTAGGTTATCCTTATTCTAACAATGGATTTAGGAATTTATCATAAATTCAACAATAAAGAAGAAAAAAATCTATCAAAGTATTATTTAATTAACTTTTATTAAAATCCATAAATATGGAAGGAGCATTAGTCATAATAAAGTTAAGCACAAAAAAAGTAAATACTATAACTTGTACGGAAGGTATTCATTAGAATATATTATTTCATCACCATTAATTTATATTTCCATGATTAGAGGTCAATATTTTTAAATAATTGAGATCCATACAGACTGTAAAAATAATAATCAAACCTTGGAAGATGGTATTTTTCTTCTTCATTGGGATCCCATTATTTTCTCTATAATCAATGTACAAAGACATTGATGCATCATTCTTATTGAAAAAGAAAAAATTCCCCACCAAGGAGACAGACTTTGATAAATAAATACCTTATTTAAAATATATTGATGTGTTATATTGAATTCATATAACAACATATATTCCATTATATATATAGTTTATGATATTTTCTTGGATATTGGAATGATTTCAATAGATAACATTACCTCACATTTGTGTAGAGGTCCATGTAACACTTCTAGAAATACATCAATGAATTCTGAAAAATTAGGGACATTTTCCACCATAACACATTAATATTCATCTCATACTTCAATGAATATCTCTATTAATATATCCATTGGAGGTTCTTCTAGAAAAATATTAGTTTTGGATATATCACCATTAAAAATAATTAATGGTTTTATATTCAAGTCTATTAAAATTTACTTTTTTATGGTCTTGATCAAGGTATTGATGTTTGAGATACAATCTATCACTAGTATTCTTTTTTATTCCAATATGGAATTGACCAATATATTTGATATGAGATTGAAATATTCAACATTTACAATACAATTTATATAAACTTTTATATTTGATTAATTCCTCTTGGAGTCCTAACTAATAACTATAAATCTAGAAATTCTATATTTGATTCTATATTATTTACAATCATGGATGAAGAAAATTAATTTGTAGATATATAGTCAATAAAATTAATTTTAGATTTGATATCACAAAAAATGTACCTTTTATATCATCATTTATAGATTTTACTTCTTCCTTCATCATTATGAAAGCACGAGTGTACCCTCTTGAACTATACTTAGGTTGGTGCTTTCCCTTTGTTATATTTTTATTTAGAAATTTATTTGTAAAATGTGTATGATAATCACAATTGAAACATCAGTCTGTGCATACAATAACATTCATTTTTTCAAAGAAATGTTAATGGTTCATCTAATTAAAACTATTCCAAGCTATATGGCAATCTATTCTGCACTTTTAAAATCCTCGTTTTCCAAGATCAAAATTATTTCCTACGTTTTACCCATTGATATTATATTTTCATTGGTCTTATATGAAAAATTTGTTTCTCTAAACTCCATTTAAACCTTCATATCACTTCACACTATGACCTTGTAGATTATATATTCTTTATATTCTATAATACTCTATATATGGCGACTCAGTTGACCATAGAACCTATCTACCATTCCCTTAGGTTCTATAACAAAGCCAATGGTTTTTTGATAAAGTCTTGTGAATTTTTATTCATATATTCACATTGGTGAATTTTCTATTTTCATCACCTATAAGAATTACTAACCAGATTTTTTTCTCATAAAATGATTAAAATGTTTATTAAAAAATGTATCTTAAACACTTCCCACTTCAACGCATCAATATCCCCTCTAGGATTCATGTTCTTAATTAGTACCCACCAAAAATCTGATTCTCCTTCTATGTAGTATACATCCACTATGACTATCTATATTAGATTTATGGTTTATATAATATATCTTTTTTATAGAGGTAATTCATTATTCATCAATTAATAGATCATAAGATCAACTAAAAGATTGTGGTTGTTGGTAAATTGAGGATTCAACTAAAAGTTGTTCCTTGCATGCTGAGTTTAGTAGCCCAATGTGATTCAAGTTATTATTCATAATAAGATATATATGATTTATAGTCCTCATGAAGTTTTATATTAATGATTCCATCATGTTGGGATGGTCGTTAATGCATCATATATCATAACCATTATTTATTTGGTTCCTCCTATTTCATTCCATTTTTATAAAATAGTGAAACCATAGTTATAAAATTGTTACATAGAGGAATCATATATTTATAATTGGAGTTTATTTCCTCAAAAAACATGCATAATGACATTATTCTTTTTATATCCTCTTATAATAATTATATTTTCTATATATAATTTACAATGGTTTATAAAAATCATGTCACTAACAGAAAATATCCCCGGACACTGTCAAATCATGTGCGTAGTAAGGTTCATTTTCATGAACCAGGTGATGATCAAGTGAAAGTCCAATGTCTTCATTTTTTGTGCTATTAACACTTGGTACTACTGTTATAGAGCCATATCCTCTTTCAGTATGTAGACATGGATTTCAATTATTTCCAATAAATTTCTTAGTACATCAACAAAATACCACTCAGTCTTACTATATTTATAAAAATACATAGGGTTAATACTACTGTTTTGTAATAATAATTTCAAAAAATAACTAATCCTTATCTTTGATACTAACATTTTAACCCTTCCTTTTTAATAAATTAATTTTAACATAATTTCATAACTAAATATCACACTATTAACATTAATGGTTCTAGGAATGTCTAGTGTCTTGGAAACTGATTTCATAATAAATTTACTATATAAGAAAAACATGAACATGAAAATTATTTAATCCTTTAAGGGGACTCCATTTTTATTCCTTCATAGGTCACCACACTGTAAGTAATTTCATGGGGACATAACACAATAGAAAACCGTGAGAACAAATACCTGTATGGGATAATCACAGGGAATGAAAAATATAATGGTGATAATGGATAATAAATGAGACATAAAACGAGATAATAGTCATTGGTACATCATACATAACATGTAAATGTAGCTAAATCATAATAAATAGACATTCATAATAACATAAATATGATTTACCACCAAGGGGTTGTAAATCATAGTTAACACATTTATTTAGAAAGGTAATATAAAACATGTCATATCTATAGATTAATCTATCCCCTAATTAATTGAAGTTCTATCATGATCCACCCTTCATAAATATTAATTCACGCAATCCAAATTTACCATAATATATTATTTCATCATTAAACCATAAATAATAAAGAACGTCTTTCATATAATATCATTATATACAAAAGAGCATAAAAACTTGAATGTTACGTCATTGTAAAACCATGAAAGTAAATTCAGATTTCCACATGTAAATAAACAAATGAATAAATTATATACTTATATTGGCGAATAAACTAGTGTATATAAGGGGTTTATCTATTCACAATATGAACATTTCTCATGAAAAAGAGAGATATTCAAGAAATGAATTCGGTATGATGACAGGTATAAAATATGGAATATGGAAAGGGTAAAATGAAAGTGGATAAAGGTCACAATTTTATAAAACATTATTCTTAATGTAAATTCATAACCTAAAGTGGATGAAAATAATGGAGTTGAACATTTATAAGAGATACTGAAAAAGATGTACTTGAAAGGAGAAGTGGAAGAGGATAATTCACGTACCATGAAGAGTTATTTCCTTAAACATTAAGATGGATCCTTGAAAACATAATAAAACCTTTCATGGAATACATAAGAGGTTATGCGACATTAAAATACTGGATTATGTATTTTTTTGGAGAGAAATGGGTGATGGGTGTAGATTTTTGGTAAAATTGGGGGAATTCATTATTAATTTCATAGTGTATGTTTTGGAATGAATATGTTTAAATTAATAAAAAACATAAACCATCATATGATATTTGACCAATATTTCTATAAAATTGGGGGGGGGGGGTTTAAAATATTAAATGATCCCATGAACCAAAATCCTAAAAAATTAACTTTATTGATGATTAAGTGTGTCATGTTTTTAATGAATTGATTTTAAAACATTAAAATATAACATAGGTTTTAGGGGATTCAATAAGAGTTTATAAAATTTATAAAAATACCTCAAAACACATTACAATAAATAATAAACATGTATTTGGTCATTTATACTGATTATAGTATTTTTTTTAAACAATGGTTGGTATCTTATAATGTCATAATACTTATTGTTTTTTATACCATATTTAAATTTTACCTAAAAAATTTATTGTCTCTGAATATTATGAAAAAATCACCATCAGATAATTTATAAGTGTTGTATTCAAATATAATAATTATTTTATCAAAATTATAATCAAAATAATAAAATTTAGAAAAAAAAATGAAAATACATGTTCATTGAAAAGTACAAGGTTTTGTAGTTATAACAATTTATTACCCAATTAATAGTTACATTTAACTTCATAAAATTATATCAACTTTTCTATTTAAATAAATAAGTTTTAATAAGAATACTTTATTAAAATAAATATTATTTTAAAATTCTATTGGCTTTTTAAAATGAGTTTTCAATTGAAACTATATATTTCCCAAAAATCCAAATTCTGTTTCATTATAACGAAGTCTATGTTTTATCAAACACACTATATATATCTCTATATAATAATAGCATAAATGAATTGATATAATTGTTATTTTATTAAAATGGAAAATATGTATATTCATACAACTAAGGTATTTATACGTAACCCCTTATTGAACCCATCTATCACCATAAGAGTAATGTGTGGTATGGTGGTAGATTAATGGGATGGTTTAGCTAACATTGAGATATTGGTGATATTTACTAACTACAAATTACCCCATATTTTATTTCGTTCAAGCATCTCTTGTGTATTCTCTACACGGGATTGGTCAGTGATGGACCCCAATGACTCTACCACATATTGTTCGGAAACATATTTTTCAAAAGGAAAGTCTCCACGGGTTGGGGACTTCATTTCTCATTTATGTATAAATTATTATATTTTATCTCCCTTTATAAAGAACCATTATAATGTAAAAAGTATTATCTGTCAATATAAATCCAAATTCACATATTGTCATGTGGTCATAATGACAAATAGTCTTATTAAATGATGATCATATTTTCAAATGATTAGGTAATGGTATGTTTCCAATGATCACTTTTCCATTTCTTCTTAGCATATACTCTACCATTCTTCAACATTTTCTTCATTATTCTAAAATATTCTTAGATTACTTAGATAATATAATTTATATTCCTAAAATTTAATTTTCTTTTAATGGGTTTTATAGTAGGTTTAATCATCCAAGGGGTGTTCGATCATATTGATTACAAAATTATAAAGTTGAAATTCGGTGGATTTTATTACCCTTAAATATTTTTGTTTAAAAATAGTATTTATTTCATGACATGTTATTTTTTGTGATAGTATTTATATATACAACCATAATGAAATATAAAAATGTAATCAAAATGGAAAAATTGACCTATTTTTTAATCATAGAAGAAATGTTTGGGACATTACAAATATCAATTTCATATAACATTCACTAAATGATTACGATAATTTGTATACACTATATAAATTTTACTTTTCCAAAGGTTTTTTTATATTGACTTGTATGTCTATAAATTGTCTTCAAAAAAATTTCACAATATTTTTATGACACAGAATAATGTTTCATAATTTTTTTATTTTCATGAATGTATACTTATACTTACCTACTTATTTTGGGAAGGTTGGGGGATCCTTAATTATGTCATACTATATAACTTATTTACATTAATAATCATGGAATATTATAAATGAGAGTCTTCATTTCTTATATAAATCATAAGAACCCAAAACATTCTAAATATGTCATTCCTTAAGAATTACTAACCCATATTCACTATATTTTATTTTTTTAAAAAATCATATACCCATTTGGTTATGTAATACATATATAGTGGGATATAAACATTACCACAAGAAGGAGAGAAGTTCCGCATAAAATTGATTCCATGACATTAATGGTATCCCCATCAAGGATGTGGTGATATAGAATTATTAATCAAGGACTAAAGAATATTTTCTATTGTCATCAATAAAATTTTATGATAAATCATTATGAAAAATTATTTGTCTTTGGATAAAATAATCCACCCTTGGGAATCATTTTAATAGTAATATCCTAACCTTGATAAGAAATATATGGTTAATAAAAATAAAATGTCATAATTTGATTACATTTCTATTAAGGAAAAAAAATTTAGATGTTTACATCCCTAGATAATCTGAAGTCAAATAGGATTTCCTATAAATTATTTATAACTTCCTGATAGTTACCATTTACTTTTTTGATATTATAGATCAATGTGAAAAAATCTAATAGAAAAATAATTATCTATATTAAAAAATTGTGTTCGCTAAATCACTTTTTTAAGAAATAAATTCTCTTATATAAATCAATCCCAGATTGAAGTGTTATCATTAACCTAATGGAATGGAAACTCAATCCTTAATAAATATTCCATGAAATATTTTTAATTAATTTGTTCAATTATTTTTTTAAAATAAAATATTATAATAAATGTATCCACCGAATTAATTATTTCCATTCTCTTTTTTTATTTAATTACCTAAGGACATCTTGATCTGTATAGATTATTACATTTGAGATAACTATGTATGAATTAAATCAAATAATGGAAAACACCATTACTAGAATTTATTTCATCATGTTTATATAGTTAACATTGGAATCATTCAGGGATCTACATTCGTAATATATAGGGTGACATTTATGGTCGACCCAAAGTTTGATTATTATTCCAATAAAATATTAATGGGAATCACACATAAACCTAAATAGTATATTCAATTTTTGTTAAATCATGATTATTATCTAGAAAATGGGTTTTAATATGAAATACACTTATACATAGATCATAAATATCAATGGTAACATCAATCCTATAGAGATTTGTTAAAGGTAATAAAAGTTATGAAAAATCCTTTATTATACTTTTGTAGGTTTTCATATTTTTGAGATAAAATTTGTGTTCCAGAATATATGATTGTAATGAACTGTGAGAAGTAAAAAATTTTTTTTCCTGATCAACCACAATCTCCTTTGAATAAAATTTTTTTCCCAATAAATACTATTAGTTTAACATAAAATATAAATTATCCTAGTTAAACATGAGGTTCCTCTACTAACATATTTCTGAATGATTTCTACAATATATAAGCTATCCTAAAATGAAATATAATACATAGAAATGTATTCTTTTAAAATATCTTGGATATGAAGCACAATTTTTTAGAATACAACCATTTTAAACCAATGGAAATAAAATCAATCATTACACATATATTGATCTACTATGATAAGAAATTATACCATTTGGGTTAATGGGAGGTTCTCATTTATTGATCTTTAGTGTCAGTATGGATGAGGTTATACCCTATGTAACAATAAAATAAACAATAAACAACCAACCCAACCTATAACTATAATAATTAATCTATATTTGGATATGATAAAAAATCATTACACGAATCGTCATCATTTTGTAGTTGAAAAAACCAACCATCCCATGATAGTCCTCATAGATATCAACTCATTATTTTTATTATAGATCACTATGACATTTTCCATTACAAGAGAAAAATGTACTGAACTCACCCATGAGAGATAAAGGATCGGATAAATGATACATGAAATGAGTAATTTTATCACCTAAATTTTTTCCAAGTTGTAATGTCTAATATCTAAGGGCCATCCAAAGGTTCCCCATACACGGTTGGCTACATGACCTCAATTGAATGTCACCGAACACCAGACGATGTAGACTAGCAGTGAGGTCCTAGGGTGTGATAGTGGGGAAACTATTCATTCATTGGTAGAGTAAATAGTTCAAAAAACAAATAGTAGAAACATTAGAAGTAGTAATACCAACAAAAGTAAATAGTGGAAGACAGATAGGAATGAATCAATTAAGAATATGTATATATATAAATTAATCATGTGAAATTTTTATAGGAAAGTATCCAAACAAGTCACAATGCTATAAATAAGATAAATAAAACAATGTATAGAAAAGTAGTAAAATCCAACAGCATCGCAAGCCTCATCTTGGTCGCATGCTCGCAAGATCCAAGTGAAATATAAAACCGGATGAAGAAGGTCCATTTCCTTTATCTATACCTACAATAATATGATCTATTTGGGTCCAAAACATGACCAAAATAGGGCATGATATGAATCCCAATAGATAGACAAAAAAATATTCATGTCTAACTGTAAGTGAATATACATTGAAGGAAATATTCAAGAATGAAGCAATAAACTAGTAAGTAATCAAAAGTAAACAATCCTATCGTTTTAAATTAAAATAATTCACATTTATAATTCATTCTTGAATCATGTAATCAAGGGATCTATCCTAACCTCTATATCCCCATGTATAATAGTAACAGAACAAATGCCTTAAAAGACCATCTAGCAACCAGGTACAACTGAGTCCAAGCATTTTCTTTGGCTTGGATGACTCTTCAAAATCATTCAATAATTCATAAACAACCCTCTAGAAAATCTCTAATGATCCAACCCCCTTTTTTTAACAAATCACTAATTAATTAAATAACGATCATCTTGGAAGCTCTCACGGTCTATCCCCTTTGCTCTATCATAGAACTAATCATTTACAAATGCCCGCCTAGGTAGCTGTCATGGTCAATACCCCTTTGTCAACATGGAATCAATAATTTATAAATGACCTCATGGGTAGCTCTAATGGTCAATAACACATGGTCAACATAACCTCCATAAATTATAAATGACCACCTGGAAACCTATCACGGTCAATACCCTTAGGTCTATATAGTATAAGGTAATTATAATCGTCCTCCTCTATAGATCTCATGGTCAATACCCCAGGCTCAAAAATCGACACCAAGGCTCTCACGGTCCAGTGTAAAACAGTGTGATTATAATTTCAAAGCATATCATGTAATCTAAAACTACTACATGGATAATCATTCACAAAAATATCACATAGTTTTTATATAATCAATCAAACTCCATCCTAATCCATCATGGCATGGATAACAAGTCTAACATAACAAGAATCCTGAAAAAATGACAATAAACCGTCAATCAAAGTTAACACACCCATGGGGTGTCCCATAACATGGTATCTAACCTTACGCATAACCAACAACCCTATAATAATCAAAAAAACAATACTAGGTAATAAACAGTGTTAAATTCCAAATCAAGCAATACCCCAATCATGGGTATGCATCACTTCTAGCCTATATAATCCAAATATGAATAAAAAATATCCAAATAACTTACCTTGATGTATCACCATCGATATACTTTAATACCGACATTTGAATCGGTGTAGATCTGCAAAAGCTAAAAACACCCAAACTTGAATAACTCATGGTAGAGGAATAATCAGAAAGAAAAGATCTAGAGGATTTGACAACTCACCGGTGGGATTCCAAGACACACTAAAATTTACCAATCAGGGATCATATAGAGAATTGGGGGTTTGATCATTTTTCATCATTCCCAAGAACTCATGTACGAAACATGGGAAGAAGCTGAAATTTTTATACATGCGATGTGACCCTACTCTGATATATCAAATAAAAAAGGAAAATACATGGTGTGTTCATTAATAGTACACACCATGTATTATCATAATCTACCCACCGACAAAAGAAGGTTAGATAGGTCATCACACGACCATGTACAGAACTATCAAATGGCTAGAATGAGGTTGTATGTGGCATGCTAGGTACACGACATGAACTCAAAAGTACACATCATAACATAGAAAACTCTATTTTAGGCATTTTCATCAAAACCACCCAAAATAAATATCCATACCTAAAATGATGATCTAGGTTCTAAGAATATTTTCCGTTAAATAAATTTGTCCCCAAATTTCCCTTCACATGGTAGTGAAGAAGATTTGATGAACTACTCCGGCCACTGCAATCGTACATTAGCCTCCCTCTCTCAATTCTCATCCAACACTCACGTGATCTTCCATTGTACATGTTCCATAGGAACAGACCATCCATAGAGCACATTCATGTAGTGATCCACAATCTGAATAGCGTGTGCCTCGAAGTATGAACCTAGAATGATGATTCCACCTATAACTCAACATCCTCAGATTGAAAAATAGGAGACAAGTTTGAAAAGTAATGACGTTGCTGAGAAACATGAAAGACATCTTTCATATCCCAATTCCATTGAAGTAACTGCAACTGATAGGAAATCAGAACAACTCTCTCCAAAACCACAAACAGCCTGACGTATCTTAGTGAATTCTTTCCATATCTCATAATCCATCTTTTTCCCAACCTCGGTGTGACATGTAATAAATCATGATATCTGACCTTGAACTCTATAGGTTTTCTCCATTCATCAAAATAAAATTTCTGGTGAAGTTTTTCAGTATCCATCTTATTCTGATTCAACTCAACATTCTTAGTGGTCTCTTAAACAAGACAAGGTCCCATCATAGCTTCCTCTCCTACGACCAGCCAACATATGGGTGATCGACATGTCCTATCATGGAATGATTCATAAAACTCTATTTTAATCATTTCCAAAAAAATGTTATTGTATGAAATCTCCACCAAGGTTATGGGTCTCTTTAAAGAGCCCATGAAATCTAGGATTCATACATGAATCATGTCCTCCAGTACCTAAATCATACGCTTAGACTAGCCATCTATCTGGGGATGGTATGATGTAGTTAGAATAAGCTATGTACCCAAAGACCTCTATAGTTTCTGCCTGACATGGGATTTAAACTGAGCATCCCTGTCTGAAATGAAAGATTTTGGAACCCCATGAAAATGTACTGTCTGTAATATATACAATATTCAAATCTCATCTACAATGAATATTTCAATGATTGGTAGGAAATGTGCAACCATTTTTTTGATGTCGATAACAACCCCAAATGAATCATTACCTCCAGGTGACCTTGATAAACCTCTCAAAAAATATATCGTGACATCATTCCACTTCCACTTGGGAATGAGTAACTATTGTAATAGACACGCTAGTCACTAATTCTATACCTTAACATGTAGCTAGGTAGAACATCTCATAACAAAATAAGCTATACCCATCTTCATGCCATGCCACCAACACTGTTGATGTAGATCTCGATACATATTGTTGACACCAGGGTGAACTGCCTATATAGAGGCACAAAAATATCACAGTAGATCATCGCACATGTCTGTTATCACCCATATGCATCCATGAAAACACAAAACCACATCCTCACCTATGGTCCATATAGGAGTAGATTCCTCACTTAACACACATTCCCTTAGGGATAGGCCATCACAATTTTATCATTGCATCATTCACACTCAATCTAGTATATTAGAGGTAACATCTATACAAGAAAGAAATGTGTTCCCATATTTTCAATACAGCTCTAAATTTATCTCAAAAAATAGATCTATAAGCTGAAACTAAATACTGGCTTCCTGAACTGCTTGTATCTAAGTCCTCTTGCTCAACGCATCTACCACTGTGTTGCCTTTCCAATGTGTGTAGGAATGCACATTGTCAAAATACTAATGGTACTCAACCTACCTTCAATGTAAAAAATTTACAGCACACTGAGTAGAGATATACATGAGGTATTTTTGGTCAGTATATTACAAAAAATGCTCTCCCAATAGAGAATCTCTCAAACAGTGTAAAGAATTCACATCTTTCACAAACTCGATATCATGCGTCAGGTAATTCCACTCATGTTGACTCAATTGTTGAGACCGGTATGAAACCAGTCCTTCCCCATATATATGCACTTCTTCCAGTATGATACCTGATGCATCATACTAAACAGTGTAAATATTTCACAACTCCAAAAAAATAAGTATTAGTGCTGAATTCAATCTTAATTTCAGATCCTAAATAGCTGAATCCAATGAATATTTCCACAGGTATTTCACACCAATCTTAGTCAGGCATGTTAGTGGCGCAGCTATGCGTGAAAATTCATGTATAATGATTATGTAGTATCCAGTCAGTCCAAATATAATTCATACCTCAAACATGTTATTTGGATTCTCCAAAGAAACTACCGCTCTCACCTTCCCTTAGTCTACAAATATTTCTATCTCTGAGATAACGCGGCCTAATAATTGAACCTCGTCCATCCAAAAGTGACATTTTGAGAGAAAAACATAAAATTGATTCTCTCTTAGTATAATCAATATGATCTTAAGAGGGATGGAATGATCATGTCAAGTGTGAGATTGCACTAAGATATCATACATGAAGAATATGAAGAATGAGTCCAAGTAAGGATGGAACACTCAGTTCATCAATGCTATTAAAATTTTCGGTGCATTAATGAGAACGAATGTCATCACAAAATACTATTATAGATCATACATACTCCTAGAAAATTTAAGAGGTATATGTGATGGTGTGAACATGCAAATGATGATAACTGGATCTCAAGTCAATCTTTGAGAACACTCAATCACCTTGAATCTTATCAAAGATATCATCAATACTCAGCAAGTTATATCAGTTCTTAAACATTAATAGGTTTAGATTCTAATAATCCACTCAAATTATGAGGGTAAATCAAGTCTTCATTAAAAATTGGACATGCGAACCCTAATGAGAAGTACTGGGAAACCATTTTCTTATAACTCCTCTAACTTCTTCTTGATCTCTATGAACTCTGTTGTAGCCATCCTATCTGGAGGAATGGACATCAGTGCCCCTCCTTGGACAAGATAAATAGAGAAATCTAATTCTATCTCCAGAGATAAACCTGAGATTTCATCTTTAAATAAATCTATTAAATGATCCACCACTGGAGGAAAATACATCTATGAAGTCCCCTGGTCATATAGATAAAAACTAGGAATCTGAGATATATTTCCTCCAAATCCATGATGCTCAGGTCCCTCTCTATTCTCCTGAAAAATCCCATTCCACTTTTGTAGAAAATACTTACCCTTTGTTTACATGAAACTAACCCTACGGTGATAAAATAAACAAATCCCTAAAAATAGACATACCAATCCATTCTAAGAATGACATTGAAGCATATAATCTCTAAGACATATACGTACCTTAATAAGTGGAAACCTCCAACCTGAAGAGGATAGTCCACACACTAACGTACACTAGCCATCCTAAATCCCAATAAAGATTCTATCATCATATGATCATCACATGTTAAAATACCAAGCCCAAGGATCACAACAATGTCAACAGATATAAAACTAAAGGAAACCCCTTTATCGAATAGAGAAGAAGATAAAACTATGGTAACTAGAATCATATCTCTATGCGTAGTGGGTTGGGGATCCAACTTCTGCTGGGTATGCTTAATCAGAGAATTTGGACATGTATGAATGCCTTGTGACATTTCTTGGATACCTTGAGATAGTCCACCTTGTTTTTGTTCAAAACCATTCGTCTGGCTACCATATCTATGACCACCTTCTTGAATGAATGGTCTGACGAACCCTAGTTCCCTGACAGTTGAGAAACCAGTGGTCCTTCTCTTAAAAATGGAGTCAATATAGATCTCCTCTCAACAACAGTTGGAGAGAAAACATGGATAAAAATGCTGAAGATGCCCCATATTTATACAATACAGGAACTCAATTGGGTCTTTCGGGAAATGCAGACTCATGTTCCCAATCCATTCCCATTGGTATCACACCACCTGTCTACCTGAATATACGACCACTCTACTAGATAAACTATATTGGGTAATTTCTCAGCAATAATTCATACTATCAGTCGAAGGAGTATCATTCCTAGTTGGTGAATCACCCCAGCACACATATCCTATCTCCCTCATATTGCAATCTGTAATCCATGCCTAATTTACTATAAAAATCACCAAATTCAACATGAAAACATTCACCTTCGATCGGATGTCGTACCTGATACCATCCTAAAATCTCATATCCAATGATAACTCTTCACCTCAAAAATAGGTACAAATCCCTAAAGCTATTTAAAGACAAAAGAGTAATCCATTACTGAAAGATATCCCTGCTCTAAATGCATGAACTCATGGGCTGAATTATCCTTTGACGTCTTAGGGTATATTTAATCATTGAAGGACTTCTAAAACTCCTTCCACACCATATCCTGATGACATAGCACATGTGAGATAACATCCCACCATCTCCTGGAAGAATCAAATAGCTTCTAAGTTTCTAGATTCACCCTCCTCCAAGGAGACATTTCTATATTATTGAAGATAGAAAGAATGACCTCGAACCATGAATCTGTAGCCTTTAGTCCTCCATTCCCATAAAGGTAGGATGATACTGTTTCTGGAACACACATTTCAACTCTCCCATAGTCGGGGAAGGATGTATCACTCCCTGAAAAGTCTGCATTATCCTCATTAAGCTTTCACAATACTATGAATCAGCACCTACATCAAGAATAATAGCTGGTTCCAATACGGGCATGAAAAAAGCATTTTCTAGAAGCCCATGATCTAACTTTTTGATGTCAGATCATCGCCATGTACCTGTAATACAACCAGAGGATGTCTTGGTGTCATGAATCTTCAAGGAAAAGCACACACCTAAGTAAAATGTTATCAAGGACTTCAACATAGATGTTCAATAATGTAACAGGATAATGAAAACATTCATGTTCTACAAAAGAGGGTTGTATTTCTCTTTGAAAAACTAAATGGCATGTTTCATTACAGCTTAGCATGGGCATGTTCCCCTGCCAAATGTGTTATGTAACACCCCAAACACACAACATGTTCTTCCTGGGACATGATGTTTGGGGAAATATTCCCTCATGCCCAAGTACTTCTACATGGATAGGATTACATCGTCCTGTTGGTGTAACACTACAAGACGTCTTCTCCCTAGACATAGCATGTATTCCAAAAAATTTATCCACCCATGTTGTTATCCACACAATAGGATACGCGGTCGACTAAAGCACTGCGTGTACTCGCGATACACGACATATTCTACCAAAAGTTTACCAACCTCATGTATTTTCTCACAAAATCAGTCACACTATTAACAACTACATGGAATGTACATATAGTACACTACATGTAGTCAAGAAAAGAAATTTCTTCTAAAAAACAGAACACATGGCGTGTGTTCATAACATCAAAGGTCATTTTGTCTCGGTTTACAAATAGTATGCCTCTAAAAACTAATCGAAACCCTAAAATACAAAATATTTTTCCAATTCATTCCACGTTATGATAAGTGAGATCCCATAATCCCCATGAATTAATGTTTGAAATATTTAATCATATAACAACATGACAGAATTAAATGAAAGTTCATACATGATCCACCAAATTCTGATCCCAGGAGGACCATAAAACCTCAGGGAGCAATGTTTGGAATCCATATAAATGAAACATTAAGTATACCAATACCCTATCAAAATAGTTGGTATTTCTATCATGACATTTATCATAACAACATGTGTATCTACCACACCATCTATCACAACAACATGCAGTCGGTAATGCACCCTAAATGGAAAGACAAGAATGCATGACATGGGAACCCTATCAAGATCCTAGATGATGCATGAGATGGAATACCTTCATCTCTTTATGATTCTATAGAAACATAACCAAAATGAAATCAACCATAATAGCACAAAACAATTGAATCACCCAATAATGAAATCAAATCAACAGTTATAATTGAAAAATCCAAAAAACAAATTACAATATTTGAAGTAACATGGATTCTCTATGTACATAGGGCTGATACTCCTAAAAAAATATAATAAACCACTATGTAATCTATTGTACCCAGTCTATATGATCTAAATAGAAAGATAATGCAGAAAAGAAAACCAATTTGATAGCACATTGTAACTTCATGTATCTGGCTGCCGCCCAAAGGTGCCTCATACCCAGTTGGCCACATGGCCTCAACCACATCTCCCAAAATTCAAGAGGCTTCCGATTAGAAGCCATGGTCTAGGGAGTGATAGTTTAGAAACAATTAATTCATTGGTAGAGAAAACATATCATAAATAATAGAAGAAATAGTAGAAGATATATTACCAAAAAATGTAGACACCAAAAAATTGACAGTAACAAAAAACCTGGATCATATGTATATATATAAATGATGGTTCTCACATGTGTCACTTAATGTATCCAAAAAAGTCACAATGTTGGAAATATAATATAGAGACCAATGTAAAGGAAAGAGGTAAATTCCAACAGAATCAAAATCCTCATCATGGTCCCATGCTCTCCATCTCTATCAGTAATCATGTACATGATGTATACGGTTTATTTTCCTTATCTATACCTACAATAACATGGTCTTTTGGGTCCAAAACATGTCCCAAATATTGTGTGAGATGAATCCTAGTAGGATACCATCAAAAAATCCGTGCCTACCAATTAGTGAATATACATAGAAGGTTATATGTAAGAATGAAGAAATAAATTATGAAGTACTCAAAAATAAACAATCATAAGGTTTTCAATTATTTTCATTTAAATTTATTATTCATCCTTGATTCATGTAATATAGGGATCTATCCTAAGCTCTATATCCCCCAGTGTAATAATAAAAAAATAGATGTCACAGTAGACCATCTAACAATTAGGTAAGATTGAGTCCATGCTTGTGCATTGTCTTGGAAGACTTGTCACAATCATTCAATCATTTATAAACAAACCTATGGGAATGACCTCATGTACTAACCCCTTTGGTTTATCATAGAAATATTTATTTAAATAACAATACTCTGGGAAGCTCTCATAATCTAATCCATTTGGTCTAACATAAAACTAATCATTTACAAATGACCCCCAAATAATATCTCATGGTAAATACCCCTGAGTCAACATGGAATCAATAATTTATAAATGAACTCTTGGATAGCTCTCACGGTCAATACCCATGGGTAAATATAATGTTTTTAAATTATAGATGACATAATTGGAAGTTCTCATGGTCATACCCCAAAGTCTGTATAGCATAAGGTAGTTATAAACGACTATCTGGGAATCTCTCATAGTCAATACCCGGGTGTTAAACATCTACCCCAAGGATCTCATAGTCCAATATAAAACAATGCGCATATAATATCCAAACAGATCAAGAAATATGAATCTACTACATTGAAAATAATTCACAATCATATCACATGAATTTTATGTAATTAATCAAACTCTACCATAATCAACCAAGGGAAGAAAAATAATGAAAACCTAATTGGTACCCTAGATCACATGCCCATAAACAATCAATCAAGGGAAACACACCTATAGGTTGTCTCGTAATAAGGTATCTAACCTTACACATAAGAAAAAACCCCTTGACAATCAAGAAAACCATAGTAGGTAATAAATAAAGATAAATTCCAAATCAAGAAATACTCCAATCATGGTTATACGGTACGTTTTCCATATATAATCCAAAGACGAAGAATAAAAGGAACAAACCACCTACATCGATGTCTAACAATCGATAAACTTGAATGTCATCACGTGAATTGACCTAGATTAGTGTAGAAATATAAAAAGGGAAAACACCAAGCTTTTAATAACTCATGAGAGAGGAATAATCATGAAGAAAGGATCTAGAGGATTTTAGAACACACCAGTGGGATTCCAACGCACCAAACAATGTCTCAATCAGAGTTAAGATGGAGATTCAGGGGCTTGATCTTTGTTCATCATTCCTTAGTGCTTCTATATGAAACAAGAGATGAAAAAGTCATATCAATACATGAGACACGACCCTAGAATGATATATAAAATAAAAAGAAAAGTACATTTTGTGTTCAGTAATAGTACACACCATGTATTTTCCTCAACCAGCCCCCAACTTAAGTGGGTTAGCTAGGTCATCACACAACCATGTACATGGCCATTACACGACCAACACGTGGTTGTACATAACAAGCTAGGTACACAAACTTTACTCATAAGTACACTACGTGTAGTTAAAATCAAATTTTCTTCCTTTTCCTAAAAAACAACCTGAAATCATGATCCATACCTGAAATAAATATCTTAGTTCTTACACACATATTATATGTGAGGTTTTAATATCCTTGTTGATTCATGATATGGTTTTGACCCTTTTTAAGTGATAAATATTTCGGTATAAATGATGGGGATAATTCACTAAATGATGGTAATGATGTAACCAATTGAATTATTTATCCACCAAAACACAATTATTAACATATATAATTCATCAATAGTTAGGTAAGAGTTAGGAATTAATAAAAATGTGTCTATATCCCCATGTAAACATTCATCATTGATGGAGAAATATGTGTCAATTACATTCACTGTACCATTGGGATTGATGGTACTAATGATTTTAATGCATCCTTTACCTTTACATTCATAATCCACTAGAATTAAAAATAATTACTTCCCTAAGTAGATGTTGTAGCACCATAATGTTAAAATTTTAAAAAATTTCAATATCTTTCAAGAACACACAACATCATTATTTAATTAAATTTGTATATATTATAATAATATTTTTATATAAACTTGACTATTATAATCTTGTGATTAAATTTGATTCTATGAATATGAGAAACTATATTATGAAATACATTAATAATTATTATACTAAATTTATATTAATTGATTAAATATTATTAAAAAACTCATATTTTTTGTGATGATAATTTTCCATTTAAAACTCCCCATTCTTCAAAAAACAATTTATTAAAATTTGTGTGAAGATAATATAATTATTTTTTTCATTTTAGATCATGATATTTATCAATTTTCTATAATTTTAAAATTAATATTTGAAAATAAAATTATATACAAAATTATATATTTTTTAAATGATTAAATTTTCAATGAATAGAAAAATGTCTATTTTTCATATAATCTCATTTCCATTCATTAAATAAAATATTTTACAATTACGATTACATTTTTAAATTTATTTATAAATTAAAATATATTTTTTATTATAATATTTAAATTAATTTTATTTTAGTTAGAAATATTCTTGTTTTTTTAGTTTTTTTTATTCTGAAAATCCAAATTTTATAAAATATTAATTAAATTAATCCAATTCAATAGATTAAATTATTAAAATTATTTACCCTTTGGTTTTAGGAGGGTCAGATATTTTAAATAGTTCCCTTTTTCATTCAACATTATTAAAAATAACCGTGATAAATATGTTTCAGCTCCGTACGGGTAAAATTAGAAAAACTAGTTTAAAACCATTGGATAAGGTTGCAAAATCAACTCAAAACCTTAATTTATTTCATTGAATGGAATTAAATCGACATTATATATCCCAAATTATAATATATGGAAATTCATTTCATATTTTTAATGAAAATATAATTTAAATTATATTAAGTAATAAAATTGTCAAAATTCCACTCTACTGATTTTAGTTCATTTTATTTGTTCACATAGGGATAATAATGCATTTTAAAGTAACATAAATTAATATTTTTAACACAATTTATTTATTTTTATATTGGTAATTTATTTGTAACTTAATTTCACATTATAATTATGATCACGTATTGCCCAAAATTGACAGAGTACTTGTGAAAGTAATAGATGAAGTAAAAGAAAATGAATATAAAGACATAAATAGTAATATTTTGTTTTCTAAAATATAGTTTCACATGAATTTTAGGGTTAATTGTAATTTAAAATTTATGATTAATGATTTTATAATGAATTTCTGTCATCATATATATTTCTTTAATATCAAATTAAATGAATTGTGTAATAAATGACAATAATAATATTTTTTGAAAAAAAATATTTTATGAAATTATTTAAAAATAAATACAATATTAAAAGAGGTTAAATAATATAATTTAAGATATAAAATATCATCCCTTTTCCATATATCAACAAATTATTTCAATATAATACAAATTATAACCCTTTGAGACTGAAGAAGTTGTTATCAAGAAAAATGTTGAAACAGGTTTACTTGGTTACTAAACATAAGGTAAATTTTATTCCATCAATTAAAATGATCTAAATCCTATTTTATGTACATATACAAACCTAATAATATAAAAATTGAAAATAAATTGAAATTATAGTTTCTTATCATGAGTATTAAATTATTATATTATATCCTTTTTTAAAATACTAAGTGTGTCCTCTCTCGCTCATCTTAATGGAACCCCTCTTTTCTCATTATAACCCATATTTTATCTATATAGATTGAAAAAACCATACAAAATTATATTATAAAAGTCTTGATATATTAATTTTAGGTCCAATCCATACTAAATTACTATTCTATGGTTCTTTTAGAAGGGATCTAAAAGAGGCCTACTGAAAAAGAGGTATTCACCCGACCATTACTCTTTGAATTTTTTTCCTCTTATACCTACTCTATATCTATTACATTCATCCTAATGTAATAAATTGTGTGTCCAAAATATTTTTATACGTTATTATTATTATGGACCTTACAAAAATCACCATGTTTTCTATAAAATTGAAAATTAATGTATCTTTCATGCGTATGTGTGGACTACCACTTACACATAGTGATAACATTTATTTATGATATCCATTTTTAATGGATGATTATTATGATATGATTGAATTAAAATATAATATTTGTTTAATAATTATTATTTTTGATTTATATATCATATATACTTTCTTACTTTCTAATACATTGATGAAATGATAACGTAGATTGTGAAAAGGTGAGGACAACCACATCCATAATGTGATGTGATTTGTTTTTAATTTCAATTCCACTTAGATGGTAATAAAGATATATTTAATTTAAAATATTTTATATATGATTTAATTAAATTTCTATAATCATAAATTAATATTTGTCTATCCAAATTTATTTTTTTATTGAAATTGAATACATCGTTCATTCAAACGCATGACCTTTCACCTCTAAGAATAGTATAAAAAATTAATATATATATATATATACAGTATATAAATGAATAAAATATGAATAAAATTAATAAAAATTATATTTATATCATTAATAAAAATATAGATATTATGTAACCAAGATCCTAGTAAAGGTAGTGAACTACCAAACTAAAACCTCTATGAACAGGATATAGTTAACTACAAAAAAAGTTTATTTTAATAAGTAATTATTAATAAATGGGGTTTGAAATGTTATAAGAGGATCATATATGATAATATAAGTATATAAATTATTCTAAAATATGATTATAATAAATATAAATTTATTATAAATATAGCATGATTTCATTTGATGTATGTTGTTTGCGAGGTAACAGTTTCCCATCTCACATTGATTTTTGATAGATATATGCCATATTCAGCACATGTTTCCTTTTATGTGGTACACATACTCTCCATGAATTTATTTTAGGATTTTTTATACATTAAATTTATTGGAATAAAATCATCAATATAGATTCTCTCTTTCATGGGGTTTTGATTTAGACATTAGCAATGTGTTAAGGGTCTTCATCTCGATATTGTTTTGTTGAGACATGTTTCATTCTATGAACGTATTTGTGTTTATGAGGTGTATATAAAACTTCATTGAAATATTATTTCAAGAATAAAATTATTATAATTATTTTTAATTTTTTAGTTTATGTTATTCATTCCTGGTAATTAAAATTTAAATGTAACCAAAATTATATGGATTTAATGTTATTATATGTTTATTATAGGGATTGTTTAGATTTAAGTTCAAAAAGATGAAATTTCCTAACATAGAACTTATAAATTTCATTATTTTTCTTCTCATATATTTACTCATGTAATTATCATCTAACAATAAAATTTTACTTTATTATTTTCTTATAATGATTGAAATTTTTTTAATAGAAATACATTATTCTATCTTTATTGGAGATTCTTTTTCATACATGTTTCCTTAAAAATATTTTTGGATAATGTTTTATAAGATTATATAAGGATTATTTAAATAAATTGTTAACACTTTTTGATTTGTTAAAATTTTTTTAGAATGAATACTATTTTCTTCTTCCAGATGGGTTAGTTTTGAAATGTTACAAAAAACGTGAAATGAATATTTTTTTAACGTAAAAATCATGAATATAATTTCCTGCATTCATAATTGATAAAATACATTAATATTCCATTAAATTATTCGATGGTGATTTTTTTTGATGTTTTTTTCCATTATTTTTTGAAAATATTCAAATTTTAATGAATTAATTCCAAAATTAAATGTGTATTTTACTCAACAAATATTTCAAGTGAACTATTAAAGTAATATAATTTATGATAACATTATTATATGATACTAATTCATTTGTATGTGCATGATCCAAGGATACCATAATTATTCCTTATCTTGTTGATTTATTTTTTTGATGGTGAATTTTTTATCAAACTATTTTTTACATTGATTATTCTTTGAAGGATTTTTGAAATGTTTGAAAAATGTTATTTCATTTCCATATGTGATCATATATGAAAAATGTTTTGTGATGTAATGTAAGACATATGAATGGATTATTATTATTTGATTAGTGGGAAAAAATTATATATCCAAATAATGCAATTTGTAAGGAAGGATATCTCATGTTATAATAAGGAATGAAATGGGTATTAAGCCCAGTTGAGTTAGAGACTCTGTCCACTATGATAGTATTTGGAATAAGTATTTTCTATGGATACGTTATAAAGGGATGTGAACCCAATAAACATGATTGTCTTGTAATTAATCCTTTAATAAGGAAATTATTTTATATATTTATGTTTATGACACGGATTTATATCTTATTCAAATTTTACACTCTCATGGTTCATGATATTTGATTTCTTCAAGATTAATGTCTTATTATATGCCAATATTTATGTCATGAATCAGGATTAGGATCTTTGAGAAGAGGGAAATGGTTTTAATAATACTAAATTCAAGTTCTAATACCCTTATGACCATGGTATTATTAAGTTATCTTTGATATATCCATTGTTTACACTTATGTAGTATCTACTATAAAACTTTATTATGTTTCCATTCTACTGGTATATAAAGAATATTTTTAGTAATGATATGTCTAAGTAGGTTCAAAATTCTGAATGAATAAGTAGTAGATGATGTAGAAGTTCTATGTACTATTTTTTAGGATTCTATGTTTAAAAAGATATAAAACTGTGATGGTTGTGCCCAGGATCGTAATGTTATCTTTTGAATATTAATCTATCATGATGTAATATCTTTGAGTAGAATGTAAGGGTCAAAAAATTTTGTATTAAAGAAGGGTTTATTGAATATTTAGATAGAAGGATTAGAAATCATAATTTAAAACCCTATGAATACATTTATATAGGGGTTAAAATCCATCATTTTTTATAATGTATAGATTTTGTGGTTTTCTATGAAACACATACTTTTATAGATACTATTAGCATATATGGTTTGAGTATAGATTAATCTAAGGGTAATAAACCTGAAAGGAGTTGGTTGAGTATATCACGTCCATCATTCAAGTGCATGATGAGTATTATTTTCTAAAAAAAATCGGTTTTGAACTCTTATGAGTTTTTATTGGGATAATTAAAACTTCCATTATGAACCATTATGAATGATTTGAATATATAATGACCACAGATGTGCCTAGTTAAATATAATGTGTCATATATAAAAAATAATATGTCATGATTTATTCATAATATGATTGAATTTTCATTAATCGCAATCACTATATTTATCCCACTATTATTTTTTGGTTATAGATAATTTATGGAAATAGAATGATTTGTGTCAATGCTGAATATTATGGAAAATAGAATGATTTACTCATGAGATACCAAATAGAAGGTAGATATAAGTAGAATGTTGGTAATAATTAAAAAAGAGTTACATTATTATATAGTTAATAGAATAAACTTATGTGGGTTTACTATGATAATTAATATTATAAAAACAGTGTATGATGGGATTTTAGTTAATGAACTCTATTTAAAGATGTAGATTAATATTAATATGCAACATGTATATGGGTGGAAGCACTACGTGAAATTTCTCAGATGAATGTGAATATGTTTTATGTGATAAAAATGGGGACATAGATCAAGTAATTACTGCGGAAAAAATAATACTTCATTGGAGGGATATTAATTATAACCTAATGTACCACATATAATTTATTGTCATTTGTGTGGGTAGTATAGGATTTATATGATTCAATTAAATATTCTATGTGTGAACTACTATATCAAGGAAGGGGATATTTTATTCCAATCATTGAAGTGGAATTATTGATGTTTTTTATATGATTATTAAAAAATTATGTTTTACAAATTTTTTATCAATTACATTTAGGTTATAAGAATCACAAAACTACTAAATATTATTCTCGAATAGTTTTTTTATGTTTTTTCATGTATTTCTAGAATTGTATTGATTAAATAGGAAAAATATTTAGTTGTATGATGGTATTTTCGAGAAAATAATTTATTTAGGGATAAATAACTCTTATTATGTCCCCAATGTGTAAATAATATTGTTTAATTTTGATAAATAGACGATTGATATTGATATAGTAAATATAATAGAATTTGTGACCTAAGATCTGATTATTGACTAGATGATAAATTGGTTTCTATAATATATGATGGATTTAATAGTATTTTTGAATTTTTGGAATATATTTTATAATCTATTATTTTTTAAGTAATAATCTGATAATTAGTTTTTCTAATAAAACATGTTTTAATTGATGTTTTATGGTGATTATGTTAATTTTTAGTAATTATTAGTAAGTATTAAGAGAATATATGATAAAGTTATTCACTTTCTTGGTTTGTAAAATTATGAAATTCAATATATTGTTTATGGATATCTGTTATAGTTGATATAAAAAAACATGCGATCAATTTTTTGGAATTTTGTTTTTTGGAATTTGGTCTGACATATTTTAGAGGATTTATAAGGACAACACTTTATGGAATAGAATATTTAAAACATGGGGGTTATTGATGAGGATTTAGTGACTAATTAATTTTATTTATCCATATTTTGTATTTTATGCAATCCATTCTGGTTTCATTAAATTTTTAATGAAATAAGAAATGAATATTCATTATTTTATATATCTTATGGTATATTAAAATGAAATTTTAATTCATTAGGAATGAAAAAAATCATGGATATTCATATAATTATGTAAGAGATCAAGGGGATATTCAAAAAAGCACAAAGTAATTTCATTTTATCATGTTCTCTATCAGGATAGTTAAATAATCCCTCACATTTAGGAAAAATGTTTTGAAATTATAATGTTTTCATTTTACCTTCATTTATGATGAATTAAAGGTCTTTTATCACCTCACTAATTTATGATTTTGTGGTAATTAACTTTCTATTGACCATGTTCTCTATCAGTCTATATTAGTAAATGAAGGACATTATTCTCTCCTATTTCAATAATTTAGTATCTTAAAAATGTTATAATTACTTGGGAATCCAATTATGTGTCATTTTATATATCTATAATGCCTCACACTTCAACTTTTGAAAGGTTATTTTATTATGCCAATATATGATGTTGGTTTTCAAAAAAGATATTTTCAATATAGAACCTTCGATGACTTAGAAAAATATAATAAGGATGTTATTAATAATGTTTAGGATAATTTAATAACCCAAAAAATTAGTTTATAATAATAATAATCTCGATATCATTTTTAACTTCCAACAATGAGATTTTAGAAAATTTGAAAATTTTCTTAAAATATAATTTTAGAAATTTGACTATTATAACATAGTCAAATAATTGGTGAGTATGAATATGAATAACTAAATTATGATGTAAATTTATAATGGTAAAAAAAATAAAAATCTATTCATTAATTCATAGGAAATAAGACCTCAATTGTTTAGTGAAGACATTTTATTCTTTAAAAATTTCATTCATAAAAAATGAAGTTATTTGCATTTTCTTCATTGGAATTGTAACTAATTTCTGTCAAATTTGGAAATTTTAATTTAAAAACTATCCATTATTTTCGAAATTTACTTATAATTATCATCTTAGAGGTAAATGTTTTGATTTTTATTAAATGATTTATTCTTTAATGAATAATGAAAAATACCAAATTTTCAAATACTCTAATTACTTTTCATTAAATATTGTAAATTAAGAGTCCCATTAGATTTTGTATTTCATGATATTGTGACATAAAATATATTTTTTTTTCTAATAATCTAATTTAATATATTTTAAATATAAATTATAATGATTTTGACATATGATTGTTTTTATGATTAAAAACACATTTTTCTAGAAAATAGTTTTTCGTTGTGCTCTACACAGTTATAATAAAGATAATTTATAAAACTTATAGAAAGTGACTATTGAAATGTGGATATCATATATGGATTAAATATGAAAATTTGTGGAAAATTGGTCCGTTTTATCATTTATAATTATTAATATAATCAATGGTAAATATTAATCACCATAGAAGGGTAATATTGGTAAAATAGGGTTAATGACAGTAGATAAGGCCTCACAATGAACCCAAAAATCCATTCATTTTATTTTATTTTATTAATTGTAATATTATAATTATGAATTATAATATTTGGAAATTTTCTTCCTTTTTTCATTTATAATTACTTTTATATTATTTTAACTAATGAAAAATTCAAATTGTGATTTACTTCCTTTTTGTTTCTTTTATATGTTCACATTGGGATAATAATATTTTATAAATGAATAATATTTTATATTTAAAAATATTAATTTAATTTTATGATTTGAATTAATATTTTATTTTTTGTAATGTTTAAATTACCTTATATCCACACATAATGATGAAAGAATTCAGTTAGAAAGCCATAGAAAAATAAAAGAAAATTACATTAAAAACATCAAATGTAAAATGATTTTAATGAATTAAGGTGTCACATAAATTTTATGGTAAATGATAAAGTATAATGTATTGTTAATTTTTAATATTATAATTATTCTATTCTATTATATTCATTAAATAAAAAATAAATGAATAGTGTCAAAAAGATAATTATTATATTTTATGAAAAATAAAAATTTATTAAATTATTTTAATATCATAAAAAACATTAAATGAGAAAATTAAAATGATAGATGGTATAAAATTTCAACCATAATTAATTTATAATCCAATTATTAACAAATAAATATAATTATTATTCTTTGATATTAAAAAATAATAATCAAATAATTATTGTAACTCGATTACCAAGAGTTAAAAGATGAGATTAGGGAGGGACTACCAATTAAACTCATATGAATTCTATTTTATTCATATTTAGACCTAATCCCATAAAAATATAAATATATGTCTATTTGGGGGCATTTTTATTGAGTATGAAATTATTATGTTTTAATATTTTAATAAATTCCATGTTTTCCTCTCCCCCACTTATAAAAGGACATCACTAATTTTTATTATATACACATAATTGGTCTATATTGACCAAGAAAACCATCAAAACTCTCTTATAAACTTTAATATCCATGATTTGGAGGTTATTTTCTTTTTAAAATACCATTGCAATGGTCCTTTATAGGGGACCAAAAAGAGGCTTATCGAAGAGGAGGTAATCATCCTACACAAAATCTTTTGAATTATTTCATCTTATACTTCCTTAAAATATAAAATATTCATCATAAAAAATTATTTACATTTCTTAAATATAATTAAAGAAATTACTATTATAAAAACAAATTTATTCAGCATATTTTACACCAAAATATAAGTGAATGTGTCGCTCGTGTGCACGTGTGGACTATAACCTCCATGTATCGATAAAATTTATATCCCATAGCCATTTTTCATGGATGGTTGTTGTGATTAGTTTAAAATTTATATAGAATATTAATGAAATAATAATTATTTTTTAATCATGATATAATATCTATATTTTTTCATTACAATCTCATTGAAATAAAAAACAACACTTCTGCGTACGTGTATATTATCACCTTTACAGAGTGATGTGATGTATTCCCTTTCCATTTCAATTAGATGGTTACATATATAGATGTAATATATATATATATATATATATATAATTTAAGTTATAATTATTCTTTGATAATGGTAAAAAAAATATCTTTCATTCATTGTTTATATTAGAAAATTAAAATAGCGTTCATGCGTACATTCATCTAACCATCTCCATGAATTGTGTAAATCATATTTCAATCTATTAATTTTATATATAATTATAAATATTTTTATAATTAATAAATATTATATATATATCATTAATAAAAGTATAGAGATGATGGAACTATGATCATTGTAAAAGGAATAGAACCATTGGACTAAAAGTTGAAAAAAAATAATGAAAAAAATTCGGATTTTAATGAGGTATTACTAATAAATAGTCATTAAAATGTTATAAGTGGATCATATATTATACTATAAGTATGCACATGATTTTGGTATATAGTTATCAAAAGTTTCAATTTATAATATAGGTAGTTAAATCTCTTTCGAAGGAAGTCAATATTGATGTAATGGTATCTCGTCTCAGTATTATTTCTATGAGTCATATTCCATCTTCAATGCATGTATCATTGTTATGAAATATACACCACCCATGAATTTATATTATGATGATTCTCATTAAAATTATGTGGATTTATAGATTCCCTCTATCATGAGGTTTTAATCAGATATTACTAAAGTGGTGGTGTTTCTTCTTATTAATATTCACTATTACAAAAGAGGCCATTAATAGCGCTAGAATTTATCAAAACTAAAAAATGCATTTATAAATTCAATATTTATTAGCATTTTTTTAGCATTGATAAAATGTATCCTTTATCGGCACTTTATTTTAGCACTGATAAAGGGTACCCTTTATCAGTGCTTATTTAACACTGGGAAAGGTCCAGAATAAAATGAAATAGTTAAATAAAAAAAATAAAATATTTTACATTTTCATTAATTAAATAATTATTATTAAAATGGAATAAATTGAATATAAAGTTAAATAAATTTTAAAAATTAATAGATATTATATATTATATATATAGATATGTAAAATGAATTAATGTAATATTTTAAAAAATAGAAAATTAAGATGAATAAATTAAGAAAAATATTAAATATTGTATTAAGTAAAAAATTACTGATAAAAATGGATAAATTTAATATATATATATGTATATATTAATAAATAGTATGTATTAAATATAGATATATAAAATAAATAAATTGTAATAATTATATAAAAAAATAAAAAATCAATATATATATATTTATATTAATTATATATATTAATAAATAATATATATTTAATATAAATATATATAAAATGAATAATATTTAATAATTGAAACCATAATAATTTCACATTCATTTTTAATTTTTTAGGATTTTTTAAAATTAACATATATAAAACTTCATGTGTTACATTGATTTCACGTATATATATATATATATATATATATAATTAAATCATTCATTTTTACATACAATGCACAGAAAAAATATTTACACAGTCAATCAAATCTTATATGGAAACACATATAGATAATATTAATGTAATTTATTCAACAATTTTATGTTTTATAATTTCATTATAATATCATAAATATCCTACATTATTATTTTAATCGGAAAATATTATTTATTTATCTTTAATATTATTATATTTATGATATTATTTATTCATTTAAAATATTTTTTAAATTTTTTTTATTTGGTCATTTTCTATTAATTATATTTATATTTTTTTCTATTTTTTAGTATTTTCAATCTAAATTCATCTTTACATATATATATATATATATCCATATTTTTTAATAAAATATTTTAAACTAGTAATACTTAAACATTTATTCTATAATTTAAATGTGTACTCATTTGAAATTAATCAATTTCAGTCATTTTTAAAAATCATGTATTTAATATTACATATCCACTCATAATGTTAAAAATATATTTTAAAACAAATTTTTATTAATAAATTTATTTATGAATGTATATTTATAAATTATATATATTTATATATCTATAATTATTATAAATAAAATAATATTATTTTTTAAATAAATATTTATATTATTATAAATATTTTTTTTATATATTTATATAAATATAAATAATTTATATATATTTATATAATTATAATATTATAATAAATTTATTTTAATAATTATAATTATTAATCTTTTATTAGTACTAATGATTCCGCACTGATTGAAGAAATATTGTCATCGCTAAAATAGTAGCAATGGTAAAGATGAATTTTATGCGCTTATTTAGCCTTGAGAAAGCTTGAGATTTATCGGTGAAAAACAATCTCTGAAAAATATCCTTTTTATCCATGCATATCTTTTTAGAAATGATAAAATGGATCTTTATCAGCTCATTTTTTGAAATTTCTATTAAAAGTCTCCCTAGTCTATTTAAAATAACCCGAGTTCTGACTTTTTCACTCATGAATATCAAGATCTCGTCGAACTCCCCTGTTGCCGGTGGGATGCCTCTACGTTCCCTCAAATGAATCAATGATAAAATCCAATGTATGTTATTTTTTACGTTTCCTCATCTATTGTTTAATTTTTTTCTTTTCTGCATTTTTTATTTTTGTGTTGTTCTTAACCATGATAAACAAAATTTCTCATATCCATGCCACTAAATTAAAATAAGTGGTTATATTTCATCTTATTCCTCCATATACAGTTTTGAATAAATTAAAGGATGTTTTCATATTGTAATGTTAGTCAATATATTGCCAAAACATATATTTAATGGGTTTATTAGAACTAATAATCCTATTTGTTATGAACAAAATGTCAAAAAACATTGTATTATGCTTCTATTTTTGATTCCACATATCTAATTCCAACATACCAAAAAAGGCTTTGGGGAATTGATCATTCAAACATGATTAGGACTTCAAATTCTACACCAACACAATTTATTTTTTACCAAGGGAGATATCATGTTTTATGATATTAATGTGATGATTATTAAAAAAATTTAAATTATAGCCATGGATTTCAAAAAACACATAATATTTAATGTTTTCTCCCATAATTTATTTGTACTGCAGAACAAAACAAATAGGTTGTTATACAGGAAACACAGGTAAACACATAATAAATATATTAACATGTGAGAACACATGTGAAAAAAACCACATTCATTCACATAAAAAATGATACAAAGAAGCATGGAATTATGCAATAACAAAGGGTTCCATTTAAACAAAACATCCAACAAGTTATTCATCATCAGTATAATATACATCAAAAAAAGTAAATTTGTACCAAAACCCTATAACAAATATTCTTAAACATGAAACTAAATACATGTGAACCCAAAACACATGACATATAGAAATTAAAATTTTATAATACATGTGAATGTAAAGAACAAAAAATATTTAAATATCTGAATAAAAAACATATAACACGTTTGAATAAAATACACATGTGAATAAGAAAGAAGATATACAACACACATGTAAACAAAAAACAAAAAATACATGGGTCCACACTTAACAGAAATTATCAAACATAACTTTTCATATAAAATGGACTAAACATGAGTTCCATATGTACTTAACATTTCATATTTTTTTGATTTTATCATCTAATAATCCTAAATACTCCTAGTAATGTAATTATATCAATGAAATCATCAATCAATAAAAACCATCAGCACAATATTTAAAAACAGGAGAATCAACTAGAAAAATTATATTGGTCATAATGGATAAGGACCTTCAAGAAGAATTATAAAACATTTATTAGAGTTTAGTGGATGACAAATCCCTATGTATGGCACACAATAAGTCCAAAGAAAAAACTATTCAAATAGTCGTGTAGTAATCTAGAGGAAACCGATATCCACCTCCACCTACAACCTCTTTCCATGATTATTATTTTCATCTACTCCCAATGTCCCCCAAAACAATATATAAGAAATTAAATTTATACCGCCATACCTTACTAGCATTTCCATCACATAGAAAACCCTTCACCAACTTTCCATCCAGCATTGTTATAGTGAAACCTCTCTCAGTCATGAAATCATTTAATTTATAATTATGAAATTTGGATCCCTAATTAAAACCATAGAGATTCCACTTCATCTTTTACAATAAGTTCATTTTTTAATTTTTCTCAAAACCATCTGCTTCCATCATGTAGGTTTTGTGCACAATAGATGCTTGTGGATTGGATGACCATGTTGAATTTTTAGTCATAATTTATAAATAATCCTTTTTTAATATTAATAAAAATTCATGTCCAATGAAAAGAGTAGATTACTATATAAAAGAAAAATCCTAGAACCAGAAGAGGGGGGAAAATCAAATTTGTTTCGTTATTAATTTATATATATATATATATATAGAATTACCTCAATATATAATTACACAAGTTTATGATATGGTTAACTATGTTTCATTATAATATTTTTGCATTGTTGGATCTAGCTGCATAATACATATGGGGATCCACATGGGAACTATAATATATAAACATCATGGGAAACACAATCTCTCTCTCTCACTCACTTATCTATAACTACACAATGCTACACATACTATGTAAACTCATTACAACATCATACCAGACCACTACAAACAACATCACCATCTTCTATTGTGAAATAATCATAAACCACATAATAGTAACAAGGAACGTAAATAAACATTCATAAAAGGACTATGAGTTTCCCAAATAAGGTTGTGTAAATAAATATTCATTTTGGAAATTTAGATACATAATACAATACACACCATGAATAAATGTACACAATTTCATTTATCATTTATAAATATTGTTACTATCTTGAATAGATATAGAATACATCAATACTATGGAAAAACTTACCTTCACATCCTTTATTTAATCCATTCTTATACACATGATTTTCATCCACCTATTGATGATTGATTGGAATCCCTCTTTCAAACTACATATCCTCCCATCATTCTGGATCCAATTATCTTTGATGACATACCTCCTTCTCATATTGTATTCATTAATCTCTATTAATGCCGCTACCGGGGATTTTAATACCACATCTCCCAAATCACTCTTCATATCATTCATTTTTTTCATCATCCTAATTTACTACATACAATGAACAAAATAATAGACACCAAAATTTAATCAAAAAATAATGAATGAATTGGTTGGTTTTCTTAATATGAATTTTCTTATATGACTAACTCGATTACTTTTGAAAACACTTCTTCAAATGATAATTTAATTTTGATTGTGTTATTAGTAAATCCAAATATAGCTCCATGGTTAAGCATACATGGATGACTATACTACTACGATGAGTGACCTCTTTATCTTCATACTGTAAGTTTTTTTGAAGGAGCATGCACAACAAAATGAAGAATGGGCCTGAAGCACCCGAAGGAGAAAAAGAGAAGGAGAGGCCAAGGGGGGACGAAAATAGTGAAGGCTGAGGGAATCCCCTCAAACCAAGTTGACCCCCTCTGGCTTCATGGTGGTAGCAGTGTGAAAACAACAATGGGCTTGACTGGGGACATTGATGGAAGCAAGGAAATCCACAACCTTGTTCCCCTCATGCCATGTGTGCACAACGTTGATATTGCTATTGATCATGTCCTTTCATTTCATGATGATGTAGTGGATAGACCGTGGGGTGACGCCGGATCCATGTATGGCAATAGGGAGGATCATGGAATCTGTTTCCACCTCTGATAAAGTGATCCCCTCTTGATGGAATAGGGAGAGTCCAATCAGCCTTGCCTTGGCCTCGGCCTGGAGAGAAGAACCACGCCCCATGCTGGCAGAAAAAGCCATAATGACCGACCCAGAAGGGTTCTGAACCACCCCTACTCCTCGGATTGACCCCATGATGCATGAACCATAAAATTTGAGTTTGAACCCTCTACTTGGCGGTAACCAGTGAACCCAATTCCCTCTCTTATTGCCGCTACCTGAAGTATTAGTATCAAAACGTGCCTGGAGATGCTGGAGTATTGGGGATTCCTTCCATATGTAAAAAGATCTTATCATATCCTGTAGAAGGACCTTTGTGTGAATAATTTTCTGTTGGCCGGAAGTGTTGTTCCCTTCGTGTCCAGCCTTGTTTCGTGCTTTCCAAATCATCCAACAACCTGCATGAAGAACCATCACGCGATCTATCTACTCAGGGCTCCTCTCCTCCGCTTCGTGGTACCATTGGTCCAGAAATGGCATGTCGGTCATGCGGTTGTCAGAAATTTTATGAACTCACCGAAGTGTTTCCACACTGTCCTCGCCCATTCACCTTCAAAAAATAAGTGGCCCACATTCTTCTCCCGGGGGTCTGAGCTGCAGAGACACCTTGAAACCAACGAGATGCCACATCGCTTAATATTTTCATCTGTAGGAATGGATTTGGGATGCAATCGCCGTATAATAAAGCTCTTTTTGAGTGGAGTGCCTTTGTACCCTAAGAACTCATTCCACAGATCGATCTAATCATGGGGGGCCATGGAGTTTCAGAAATCTCTTGAAGAGAAGGACCCCATGGTAGAGGGAGAGAATACAAACCTATCCGGATCATATTTGATCTAAATGAGGATGAAATTATCGTGCTAGTCCTCATCCATGATCGTTGCAATGATAGTGGGGTGTTCACTCACCTCCTTGAAAGTGATCAGCGTGCTCGCACACCCCGGAAAACCGAGGACGGTTCCGGCCTAGTTTTGGTGCAAGAAGAGGATGTCCCCCCTCCCCACGATCCATCTGGACTGTGATTAAAAAGAAGTAATGAGAGGGGAGATCACTGACCAGAAGGGAGAGGTTTGTCCGACTTCCCTGGACTCAGGGCCTACATGGTATTTGTGCATGGTTGTTCCCCAAAGAGTACGCTGCCCCAGAACCTCCTAGGAAATATTTGCATGCAATCACTGGATAGTGTCTTTGAGCCGACGAACATTGATGCCCCTTCCCTGGCTGGCCTCGCCACCCTGTCCCAAGAAGCCCAATGTCATCTGCCCTCCGAACGCGGATCCCATATGAAGCCAGAAAGTATCTTTTTGATCCTATTGATAATGAACTTCGGGACTTTGATGGACAAAAGAGTGTGGACGGGGGAGGCAAGAAGCACACGATTGATCCGTGTTTTCCGGCCCCCGAATGAAATGTAGATGTTCGTCCAGTTGGGTATCTGGCCCATAATCCTGTTGATAATGGCATCAAAGTCTCTTAAGAGGAGACGTCTCAGGGAGATTGGCACACCCAGATACTCCATGGGAAAGGACCCTCTGTGCATGTCCAGGATTTATTGAATATCGTGGATCCGAGAGGTGGTGCATCCATTGGAAACAAAGAAATTTATATTATCCTTGCTGATGACTTTCCCACTCCAGAGGCAATACTCTTGGAGCACCCTATTGTGACCACTGATGGACCGCCAGCTGGCATACGAGGAAGTGTGGACTACCGCCCCTCAAGTGATGTGACTCGTTCATGCAATACATGGAATGTATAAAGATTGAAATTAATGAACTTATGTGACCTATAAAACATATATATTATACTGGACTTATAAAATATATATCTCTCAATTATTTTTAATTCCATTAATATGACAATGAAATGAAAGTAGCGTTCATGCATATGTACGGCATACCGTCTCCATGAACGGGGCATTTCATTTCTTTTTATCTCAAAATGTTATGGAATTGCATAAAATAAATATGTACTGGATATATATGATATTTAAATAATTAATACTATTCTGGAGATTATTTAATTATAACTACATGGAAAATCATTTTCAAAGAAGTTCATTTTTTACTCATGTACCAAACATTGACAAAAACGTCTGATATGAACTCACGTTGTTAAACAATTATTATAACATTATAATATGTGATATTAACTGAATAATAATATTTAAAGGAGGACCGTAAGAAATTATAAATTGACCAAAGTTTACTATTTAGGAATATAAAGAAACGAACAAGGCAAGTCGGACTTGAGGTAAGGGATCCAACCTCTCTCTTTCTTTTAAAGTACTCTCTTTAATGTCACTTATTTGAAGCTCCTCTTTCACTTGTTGGGGGATGTTATTATATATTCCTCTTGCTGTAAAGTTTAAGTTAATATGATTATATACCATATTTTAACTCATCAATCCATTTTTGGATGTTTTATGTGGCGTCGTTAGCCTGCCGAATTTTCAAAAGGTGATTTTCATTTCACTTTTTATTCCCGTGAGATTCATGCTACATTGGCCACTATTTCCTTTTTGTGGGGCATGTACTGCCCATTATTTTACTATTTGTATAATATACTCTCATTTATGGGTATTTACATCTTCATTTTATAACCCTTCTTTCATGGGGTGTACATTTTGAATGTTTCCCAAATAGGTAAGGGAACCTTTCACACTCCACTTTTTAAAAGACTTATTTTGTTATGTCTTTTAATTTACATCTTTTTATGTTTGGATATGTTATTATATATCATTATTGATGTAAATTTTATTTCAAATTTATGAGATTCCATTTTATCTATCATCAACTAATTTTATGAATTTTATAGTGACGTCGTTAGGCTGTCGAATTTTACCAAGGGAACTCCTAAACCCAATTTTGATTTCTTTGGGTTCAACATGTAGTTACTGAATATGTTATTCTTTGAATATGTGTGAATGACCTATGATTATTTTACACTTAATATCCACTTATATTGGTAGTATTTATATTTGTAACACATAATTATGAGATTGATTTATCCTTAATTTAAGGATACCTTCTTTATAAGGGATTTCATCTCATTTTACATTTCTATTGAGACATAATTGTTGTTATGCACCAATTCACTCTTATGTGGTGTATATACTGTCCTTTGGAATATTATATCATGAATCCCATTATTCTCATCCTATTATAAAGTTCTGATTAAATGGTATTCCTCAATTATTGTCTTCAAGTGTCTCTCATTTTGTTAAAAACCCTTTAACTAAAATATCATTTTAAATGTTTTAATGATTTATTATTATAAATATTTCTAATTAATATCCATGTTTTCAAAATGGTTTTAAGGATTTATTTATATGGATATTAATGGTGTAGAAATTTAAAATCTTCAAAGTGGTATGGGATAGTTTGATTCAAAAATCTCTTTATTAAATGTTTTAAATGGTTTTGAAAATGGTTTTTAGAATTGATTCATTATTTCAATATCTTAAAATGTTATATTATTATTGAAATATGGAATGTTTATCTTTCCTTTAAGATTATGTTATGTGCTATGATTATGTTATGGTTTTTGGGCATTGTTTATGAAGACGGGTGGTTCCGTGATAAACTAAGGGTGGGTGAGCCCGATATAGCTCTCCAATGCATTGGGTAACGTGAAGGGGTTAAACGTTAAGGTTTATCTAAAGAGATTTTGGGAAGATACTATGATAGGTATTCCAAACATAACCATGAGGGTTACTCCCTATGTAAGAATGTTATGAATGCCTCAATTTACATTTATGTCTTATGATTTCTATGAGTTATTCGTAAAACTTATGATTTAATGAGGTATGTTAAATTTATTATGTTTTATGAGTAAAGTATGATTTCATTGATTCTTATGTATACATGGACTAATTTTTTCATTCCGTATTGTTATAACCCTTACTGAACTTTTTATGCTCATCCCAAGTTTTTTTTGAAATGTTTTTCACAGGACATAAAGATGAATAGGGTCAAGGATGGGATCAAAGAAATTTTAGGCTGTCTAAAACAATGAACAAGACATGACTATTGTGTTCAAGAGTTTTTATTTTGTGAAAAAAATGGAAGCTGAGTAGATGTTTCTACTTTGTAATCATTGAGATGTAATAGTTATGTCCAAATTCTCTATAATTCTAAACCCGAAAAGATCCTCCATGTGAATTATTCATTTAATTCAATAATAAGTAATGTTTAAGGCCGGGTCCTTATAGTTGGTATCATAGGTCGGTTTAGATAACTTTAGAGGTTAGGGTATTCTTTAATCATAAGTGACAATACCATAATTGTTATGATTTAAGAAAGAGTCATAGTTTTTAGATAAAGTGAATGAGTAATTATATCTTAGTGTTTATCTTCCTCATTAGTACATGATGATTTTGTTGATATACTCACACTAATATTTTTGGTTTTCATAAATGGATGGATCTAGCATGCACCAAAGTAAAAATGGGTTTGAAGGAAACTATGGTGGTTCTCTGATTAAGAGACTGGATGAAATGGGGGATTCAATGAGAAATCTGGTGGTTATTATAAACCAACTATCAGGAGTCATGATCAACCACTTGAACCTTGGTGAGTTCTCTAATACATCATGTACGAGAGAACCGAATCGAAGTGGAAGTTCAAGTAATATTTATAAAGGTAACCATTAGGGTTTATATGATCCTTACTTTGGATGTAATTATGTGTTACTATATGTTATGATGGAATATGAACGACATGAGATAAGCTTGAGGTTAAATTATGTTATGGTTATATTTGAAGAGTTTATCGCTTTTTAGGGAACGTTATAAGAATTATGTAGTTTTGTAAAAAGGACAACACGTAGACTGTGTGACAGCCTGTCACATCGGACGAAGCTACGGGAATCAAACCCACAACCAAAGTGTGACTGGTATTTATTGCCTACCACTGGACTACGTGAAGTCCCTAGTTAGTTTGACTAATTATTTCTAGTTAGATGATCTTAAGAATCTAGAATAAGTTGATTCTGGGTTATCTATGGAAATTATTAACCTATCATGGAGGATTTGTGATTAGGTTAATTAATTTTAAGTATGAGACTTTAAGAGTAACTGATGTTATTTGGAGATAAATGTTAAAGTTTATCTTGGAAGACTTTGTGATTAAATCCTTTAGATATTTGGGTTTCAGTCTTAGTTTTAATTACTTTGAAGAATTTTATGGATAGATTTTTATTGAATGGTCTTTGTTGAACTTTGGGTATTTTTTTACAATTTTTGGAGATTAAGAATATGTTTTTTATAAAGGATTGTCCTTTTTGGGTATTATATAATATCATACTAACCTTTTTTGTTTTAGTTTTGGTTACAGTCTAAAGACATGGGAAGTATATAGTTCTCTTTTGTGGATTAGGTGATTCTCTAGAAGTTGATTATAGCTCTATTAATGTGAAAAAGTCATCCAAAATATTCGTCTTTTGGAGAAAATATGAGTTCATGTAAGAAGTATAGTAAAAGTTGAAATTCAACATGACAAGTAAGTATGTTTCCATATGTTTTAGTTAAGCCATAAATAAATTTCTCAATGAGAAGTAACTTAAAACAAAAATGTTGTCTGTTAATTTTTCCTACTGGGGAATCAAATACCGTTTAACCCATCACAAGTTTGTGATTTTATTGTGGTTAAATTTCTCATAAACATGTTTTCTATCACTCTTAATCAGAACATGAACCTTTGTTTTCTCCTCTATTTCCATGTTTTACTACATGGAATCCTAGTATGCGTTAACTCAGGTGTCCTTTGTACTTATCTTTCTTTATTTTAAAGTGATAGTTTTACTGACTTCTGTTCGGATGTGGGATTTTCAATGATGTTTCCAAGCACAATTTTAAAATTGCGAGGACGCAATTCCCAAAAGGGGGGAAGGATGTAACACCCCAGGTAAATAAAGAATATTAAATTTTGATATTTATCCATATTTGTGAATTAAATTTTAATATTACTTTAAAGGGAACGCTATGCTCGATGGCGTACCCAATAAGCAACAACGAGTTTTTTTAAAATATTACATTGCACTCTAATAATAAAATAATATTATTTTAAATGGTAGTTAATGCCTAGAAATTGTAATGTTGGGAATGAACAGAACTAACTACAAAATGATTATATATGTTTGTCAAATATTTTTACTTTTATCAAATAAATAATAGAGGCATAAAATGCAAATGAATCCAATTTTAAGCATAAATCTTCTAATATTCTTTAAAAGGTCGATTAACCACTTTTTGATGGATAACCCATTTTAAATATACTTTTGACAATTTTATATGTTATATTTGAAAAAAATAAAATCCTTCTTTATAATCTGGTCATCAAAATTTACTTTTTGTAAATTTTGTTTATTTTTCCGATAAAGATCATTTTTAGTGAAAATGTTGCATTTTAATTCAAAACCTCCTTTTAATCTGATTTATTTATATGGATAGATTATACTTTTAATTGATATTAAAGTGTATTTAGAATATATTTTTACCATTTAATCCAATGGTGGTCATTATAATTAATTTCACTTAGAAATTGGACATAAACTAGTGTTAATCTTTTAATAGATATTGTATCTAAAAAACATGCTATTTGTTTTGACAGTCGGAATTAATTATTAAATTAATTAATTCAACTTATATATTTTTAATTTTTTAAAATAGACATCATTTTTTAATTCGGAATATCAAATATAGCTTAGGGTGAATTTTTTGTATTTTTATAAAAAACATCAATTTTTGATGAATAGTGAAACCACTAAGTGGTAGTTTAAGAAACTGATTTTTTGTTTAAATAAAATTTACCACTTCAGTGATTTAATTTTAAAAAATCCAACATACATGGTTGTCATTATGATGTAAAATGTGGTTCAATGAGATAAATTGTTTTTTGGTGAATAGTAACATTTAAGTTTTATTAATCGTGATTAAAGGTAATAAGTTGAATTTAAGGTAAAGATAATGTTATAATAATATAAAATGACCTGGAAACATGTCCTACCCTTATTGGATGAGTTATGGACGACCTAGAAAATCCATGGGTCAACTTGGGGACCCCATGGTGCCACTTCGGTTGGAAAACAACATTAATAACTTTTTATTTAATGTTAAAATTAAAATGTCACAAACATGTATTGTTTTACTAAAACACTTTTTACATGGGGTTATACAAGTAATATTTTTGACTAAAAATATTCATTAGAAAGTTAAAATGATTTAATACATCATGAATGTTTTTTTATAATTTTTAGACATTAAATAAATTAATTTATTTATGACACCGTGATGATGCAATGATTACCTCATAAATGAACAATTTAAATAAAATGAGAAGATAGGGTAAAAGATAAGTCTTAAACCTGTCAAAAACCTATTGTATGGGTTTATTTAGAAACATTATCACTTTATAATTGAAATTTTTCTTTTTTGGACCCTTCAAATCCGAAAATCATTTTATAATAAAATAATATTTTATAACTTTCCAAGAGTGCCCCTCCTCTTCTCTTATAAAATGCCCCCACCGCTACCACCTTACACACACCTCTCGAGCCTTTGGATCGGCCAAAACATGCCCATTTCATCTCTCCACATTCCTCTATTCATCATTGAATCCTCACATTTGGCAGAATTCTCTTCAAAAAACCCTTTTGGTTCAAACCAAGAGGAGTTACCTGATTTAAACGTAATGTCTTCACTTGTGTTATTTTGTGTTATTTTGCTTCTCCAAACCCCTAAACTCTTTTTATTACTTTATTTTATAACAAAAAAGTATCATCAATATACTAGGATGTTGTTATGTGAAGTATTCGAGCAACACTTACACACACCTCCGTCTAATGGTTAATGAACCTACTATTTCTGTGGATGGCGAATTACTGCCTCACGAAACGATGATTGTTCGATCATCTCTTAACACCATTCATGGTGGAAATTATGATGTAACTATATTTTATATATGATACATATGGTATTTATGTTTTCCTTATTCTTCTCTATTTTATATTTAAAACATACCTTTATGCTTTGCATGTTGTGGAAATGCGATAATTTCATACGAGGAAGTGTGGACTACCACCACCTCAAGTGATGTGACTCGTTCATGCAATACATAGAATGCATAAAGAAAGAAATTAATGAACTTATGTGACCTATAAAAAATATATATTATAATGGAATTATAATATATATATATCTCAATTATTTTTAATTCCATTAATGTGACAATGAAATGAAAGTAGCGTTCATGCGTACGTACGACCTACCGTCTCCATGAACGGTGCATTTCATTTATTTTTATCTCCAAATGTTATGGAATAGTATAAAATGAATATGTACTAGATATATATGATATTTAAATCATTAATACTATTCTGGAGATGATTTACTTATAACTACATGGACAATCATTTTCAAACATGTTCATTTTTGACTCATGTACCAAACATCGACAAAAACATCTGATATGAAAACACATTATTAACCAATCATTATAACATTATAATATGTGATAAGAAATGAATAATAATATTTAAAGGGGTACCTTAAGAAATTATAAATTGAGCAATGTTTATTATTCACAAATATAAAGAAATGATCAAGACATGTCAGACTTGAGGTAAGTGATCCAACCACTCTGTTTCTTTTAAAGTACTCTCTTTTATGTCACTTATTTTAAAATACTCTTTATTATGTTGGGGGATGTTCTTATATATTATTATTTCTTTAAAGTTTATGTTAATATGATTAGAGACCCTATTTGATCTCATCAATCCATTTTTGGATGTTTTATGTGGCGTCGTTAGGCTGCCAAATTTTCATAAGGGGATATTCATTTCACTTTTTATTCCCGTGAGATTAATGCTACATTGGCCACTATTCCCTTTTGTGTGGTGTATATAATACCCATTATTTTACTATTTGTATAATATATTCTCATTTATGGGTATTTACATCTTCACTGTATGACCCTTCTTTCTTGGGGTGTACGTTTCGATAGTTTCCCAAATAGGTAAGGGAACCATTCACACTCCTCTTTTTAAAAGACTTATTTTGTTATGTCTTTTAATTTACATATTTTTATATTGGGATATGTTCTTCTATATCCTTATTGATGTAAATTTTATGTCCAAGTGATGAGATGACATTTTCCCTCTCATCAACTAATTTTACAAATTTTAATGTGACACTGTTAGCCTGTCGAATTTTACCAAGGGAACTCCTTAACCCAATTTCGATTTCTTTGGGTTCAACATGTAGTTATTGAATATTACATCCATTGAATATGTGTGAATGACCTTAGATTATTTTACACTTAATATCCACTTATATTGGGTGTATTTATATTTGTCACACATAATTATGAGATTTATTTATCCTTAATTTAAGGATACCCTCTTTATAAGGGATTTCATCTCAGTTTACATTTCTATTGAGACTTAATTGTTGTTATGCACCAATTCACTCTTATATGGTGTATATACTGTCATTTGGAATATTATATCATGAATCCCTTTATTCTCATGATATTATTATGTTCTGATTAAATGTTATTCCCCAATTATTGTATTCAGGTGTCTCTCATTTTGTTACAAACCATTTAACTAAAATATCATTTTAAACGTTTTAATGATTTATTTTTATAAATATTTCTCATTAATATCCATGTTTTCAAAATGGTTTTAAGGATTTATTTATATGGATATTAATGGTTTAAAATTTTAAAAGCTTCAATGTGGTATGGGACACTTTTATTAAAAAATCTCTTTATTAAATGTTCTAAATGGTTTTGAAAATGGTTTTTAGAATGGATTCATTATTTCAAAATCTTAAAATGTTCTATTTTTATTAAAATATGGAAATGTTATCTTTCCTTTATGCTTAGGTTATGTGATATGATTATGATATAGTTCTTGGGAATTGTTTATGAAGACGGGTGGTTCTGTGATAAACTAAGGGTGGGTAAGCCCAATATAGCTCTCCAATGCATTGGGTAACGCAAAGGGGTTAAACGTTAAGGTTTCTCCGAAGTGATTTAGGGAATATACTATGATGGTTATTCCAAACGTAACCATGAGGGTTACTCCCTATGTAATATTTTTATGAATGCCTCAAGTTACCTTTATGTCTTATGATTTCTATGAGTTATTTATAAAACTTATGATTTCATGAGGTATGTTAAATTGATTATGTTTTATGAGTAAAGTACTATTTAATTGATTCTTATGTATAAATGGACTAATGATTTCATTCCGTATTATTATAACCCTTACTGAGAGTTTTATGCTCATCCCGTGTTTTTTTTTTGAAATGTTTTTCAGAGGACATAAAGATGAATAGGGTCAAGGATGGGATCAAGAAAATGTCAGGCTGTCTAAAATAAGGAACTCGATATGACTCTTGTGGTCAAGAGTTTTTATTTTGAGAAAAAATGGAAGGTGAGTAGATGTGTCTACTTTGTAATATTTGATATGTAATATCTATTTCTAAATTCTCTAATACTCTAAACCTGAAAATATCCTCAATGTGAATTATTCATTTAATTCAATAATAAGTAATGTTTAAGGCCGGGTCCTTATAGCGTTTGGTATCTCTATCTATTTTTAAAACCTTATTTCAAAATAATTTATTTCAAACTAGTTTTCATTATTTTTTTTGTATAAAGGGAATTAATAAAGTCATTGGTGATATTTTACTAGGATTTCTATGTTCTCATCCTACTTACTCTGTTCAGAATCTATAGAACTTGTCTCTCTAATAGGTTTAAACATCAATTATGAAATATTCTTCCTCTTGGAAACTATTTCCAAGTCAATTTTTGTGTGTTTTCTTATGATATTGGATTTTTTGTGAACTTATGCCACCATGGATGTTTAATATGGTATCTACGTTTTATTCTCTTCCTTAGAAGTATCATCCAAGAATGATTTTCATAATTTTTATCGTTATTTTTTTATCTCTTATATTATGTATTCATTATTTTTATATTACATTTATCTATTATTCTTATTTTATTGGACATCTAATATTATAATGAATCCTTCATGATGTGTTTTAAGAATATAATTATTATTATTATTTAATTTCATTCAGTGAAGTCATTCCCACTAAGTAAATATGATTCCCAAATGCTAGTTTCAAGCATCATAAACGCTCATTTGTTAATTTTTGGAGCTATCTATAATTCATAGGTCAGAGGTGGTTCAGGTTGATTTATGAAAAAATGGTATGAGTGATAGATTTGTTTCATCATATTTATGGATTCACGGATGGTAACAAACATTATTATTAAAACATGATAGGTAAGTATGAAAGGATATATGATAGGAAATTTTAGTACCAACCCTCTGTCATTCTGGAGAATTTTGGAAATTTTTTTCTAATATTGGGTATAATTCATCCTTATTTATAAGTATAATTTTTTGTCATAAAGAATTCAAAATTGTGGTTAATAAGCTACATGGGAATGGTTCACATACTACAATGTGTTTAAATAGGGAATAATGCACCTAACATTATTCAAGAATGTTATTAAAACAGACATTAATTAATTTAATAACATTAATTTGATGAATGGAATTTCATTTTTGAATCCATAATCTATTGATTAGTTTAGGTTGATTTTTTTGAAACATTCAAAAATAATTGATATTTTTTGAATAGTAAAAATATAATGATTTTACCACTTCCATCAATTTTATGACATTTTTAGGAAAAAATAATGACTATATTTTTAATGAAAACATTATTATAGACCAACTATATATTTATAAATTAATATAATCCATTTAAAAATATAGTCTAGAATCTATAAATATATATTTTATATTTTTGGAATCCAATTTATATCTCAATTCAGTTATTTTTGTTCTTAAATATTAATAATGTATTCACAAGTGTCCTTGTAGTTTTTGATTAAGTTGGGGGAAAAATATATATCCATTTTTTTAACATAGTATAATTAATTCTATATTAATCAATATTATATAATATTTTGGTATAATATCATTTTTATGCTAAAGTGATAATTTTTCTAAAAACCGATTTGTTTTTGGATTTTGTAAAAATATATTAGAAATAAAATTTTACTACTTATAGAAATTTAATATCATAAAGTGGTTACAAAAATTTTAATTTATGAAAATAATACTACTGATACGGTTGACCTAATTTTTTGCAAGAATGAATAGTGACAATGTTCAATATATATCACCTCAGATAAGGAAAATGACTTATAATGATTAATATAAAGGGATAAGGCTTAAATAAAAGAAAAAACATGATTAATACTCATTAATTTGTGAAATTTATAAGATAAACATATCACCTTCAAGAATCTGATTATTTTTATCCACCATACATGAATACTACATATATTATATAATGGTGTATCAAGTATTTACATTTTTTCCACAAACTAAAATTATTAAAGGGAACCTGATTCCCTCCATTATCCACACATCTTGAAATGATCAGAAATTTTATCAATGAAAATTCTCTTCTTATAATTATGTTATATATTATAAATCACATAAAAAACTTAGAGAACACAATACAAAATCAATAAATTAATATTGAATCATTTAAGAAGTATTTATAGAAATCATGGAACTTAAACCAATGGAATTGTAACACGAATGAAGGAATAGTAATCATACCCATAAGAATAGTAACCCAATATATAGAATAGTAACATCTCTTATGAAGTAATAAATAAAATTTATCCATATTATAAATGAAATATGTTATAATTATATCAATGTATAAGAAAATAGTCTTTATTTTGCAAATGATAAATTAATTGATGGTATTTTTATAAAACACAAATTTTTATTTATAATTTTATATTTAATATAATGGTTTGAAAAAAAATTTAATTTGTAAAATAGATTAAAAAATAGGGAATTTTTTTAGGATTATAAAATAATTTTATGATATCGTCATTAAATTTTCAAGGTGTTATAAAAGTAGTTGTAATTTCAAAATTCGTATTTTTGATTAGTTGATGATTTTAATTAAAAATTAAATATAACTTATTTAGAATACTATTTTCGTAAAATGGAGTCCATTTTTTAATTATAAATGCTGAAAAATGGTTACAGTGAAATTTTCCGAATTTTCTATATTAGTTGAATTTTTTGGGTATAGTGTAATATGGTAATGTATAGTATAAGGTAAATAAATGAATTCTTTATTAATTTTTTATTCATGTATGATGTATTTTTCAATTGGTTCTAAGTCACAATAATTATTTACTATATTTATTCTTTGATGTGTTAATTGGTCACATTTAAGCACCATAACTTTTCCATTTCCTTTATATCCTACAAGGTTGGTCATAAAAAAAATTCATTCATAAATTATAATATATTTATTACTATATCATAATATTTAGAAACTACTATATATATATAATAATAAATAACAGTACAAAATTGCTTTATGATTATCTAGAAACCTCCAAAATAATCTAAAAGATTATAATTAAAATTGTATCTAATGATTTATCATCACAAAAATTAACCAAATGATATATAAGAAAAATAATTAGAATGAATATCACTAATAACATATATTTTCATTTCTTGTGAACTATTCCCATTCTACACGATCTTTTATACATTTATAAAAATGAACTGATCAAGAAAACAAAGGAAATAAACACTCAAGAAATTGTATCTTGTAACTCCTCAAAAAGGCTACAAATAATCTTAATAAAACTATAATAAATGAAAAAACATATATAAAATATTTTGGATGATTTAATTAATTGATTTAATTTTATAATCCATGACATTAATTTCATGTTAAGATATCTTTCGAACACATGGTAACAGGTTTCTCATCTAACATTTATTTCTTTGAGATATTCCTTATTCACCACTATTTATAATGTGTGGTTCGTGTATGCATCATGTTGATGTATCATATAATTAATCTATATATTTTAATTTATTAAAAATTTCATTTTATTATTATTAATTTTCTGTGGAATATTATTTGATTGATTACAAGGGGTAATAGTTTCTTTCTAAACCACTATTTTTCCATAGGGTTATGCTTTATCTCTAATTACCCCAATGAAATTCCTAATAATTATTATATACTCCTTAAAAATTATAATTATATGTTCCAAAAAAATATTCCTATATAAATTTCTCTTTATTTTACTTGGAAATAATTGTCTTATATGTTTCACTTAATAATTTTTCTCGATAACCAAGCCAGATTAAAGGGAACATCAATATTTCTCACCCATTTTCGAATCCTTTACATTATCTGTTTAAATAAAACATTATTCTTCTAAAATCACTTATTTTATTATGAAAAATATTTTTTTTATTTATTTCATTAAAAAATAATTCTTCAGTTTCTATTTTAACGAATCATCAATAATTTCTTCAAACCAGACTAAAATGTTATATTTTTATTGTTTATTAAACATTATTTTTATATGTTTTCACTTCAGTATGACATGACATATCATGATCAATGACTATTTTACCATATTAATGAACATTTATGATTTAAATCTAATCATTCATCTACAATATTCTTATATTCCATTTTTTATATATTTTGACATGATTATGATGCCCAATTCTATCCATTTGTAAACCTAATGGTTATGTTTGATTAGTTATATATAATTCTACACGTGGGAAAAATATTCATGAACATTATATTATTGGATTACCAATACAATACTCTAATGCATGGGGTAATTTTTAGTCTCATGAGACATCATGTGGAACTGTCTTAGTGGTTAGTCTAGAGTCGTGCTTCCTGTGCAACAGTATTGGGGGTTAGCATTGACTCTTGCTCCTCTATATGAAGCAGGCATTGAATCATGCTTATGTCATGTTTTATTTTTCATCCACATTACTATGATTCCATTATTACATTATCACATGTTCTATATTTTATTCTCCTATATATTTATTCATGTTCCATTCCTTTCTATGTCATCAGATTTTTCCTTCTAACCTATATTCTATGATTTATTTTTATGGTTATTCCCTTATTGTTATTTTTAGATCATACCTTTGTACGTGAATTCCAAAGTTTATATTATAATGTTTTAAGGTATCAAAGGGTTTATTATATCATTATTGATATTATATAAATGATGTTTCAGTTTTGGCTTCATACATTCTAATTATGTATATATTCATACAAAGAAACTGGATATTATGATCATTGGTTTGTTTTTTGAAGGATAATTATTATTAAAATCATATAATAATATTTGTAAAAAGAAAGTTACATTATAGTTGGTATCCAAGGAACAATATAGTTATATTTTGGATATTAGGACTAAATAATATTAGTATGAACCCTAGGGATAATTATATCGCCATAGATAAACAATATTGAAACATAGGGAATAAAAATTTAAGGCATAATGTTCATTTATATGTTTCTCATTAAATGTTTAAATTTTATTTTTTATATGATTATTATCCAAGTATTAAATCCCCCCTAATTTTAATTTCATTTTATAAGTCGATGGTTGCAAAAATGATAGATAATTCTAACAATCAATGTGATGAGAAATCTGACGATTTCCATAATGAAATTCCAAATATAATGAAAATAGGACCTCAGAACATCATGAAATTAATTTATCAACTGTCTAATGTGATGAATAAAAACATGAATCACCTATAAATCCATATTTCTACTAATAGACAAATGTTTTAGTTGAATTATTTTTGTGAAAATGATATCCTGTGTTTAGTGGATCTTTTGATACCCTCCTCAAGGAACAGTGGATTAACTCGATTGAAAATTTATTATCTGTCCTCTAATGGTCAAAATAAGTGAAATTTGAGCTTCCAATTTATCATTTTGGTGGTAAAGGTGAATAGTGTGGGAAAATGATGAAGAATATAAAGTCTAATTTGGAAACTAGTTCTATGTAATGGGAATATTTCAAGAAAAACAAAAACAATAAATATTTTCCTCGAACTCTCTTTCATGAGATAGATATTGATTCCCTCATTCTAAAGAAAATGTAAGATTATGTTATCATGTTATGAAGAAATATTTATAGTACATACCTGATACACCTCTATCTCAATCACGAAAACCGAAAGAAAGATGGATAACAACTTTTTTGAACTAAATATGTGTCTATGAAAAGCATTGGTGATTCACGACATTTATAGCTCAGAAGAGAAAATCTATTATTAAAACGATGTTGAAATGGATATTGGAGACTGTCATTTGTCTCATGGTCTTAGAGATAGAAAGAGGAAAATAATGTTTAATATGGGTGGATCAGTTGATTAATACCATGATATATAGAAAAAACAAAATCCCATGTGTCATGAATTTTGGAATAAGAATCCTGTGAAATATCTACAGGGAACCAAAAAATGATTCAAATGATGAAGAACAATGAATCTGGATGACAACAGTAGAAGGGATATGAAGAATCCCCATAATTTGGAACATTAAGGGAAGGTTCAGATCAACACTCATCATATAGTGTAATTTTCAAATTTCATGGAACATGGGAATTATACCAACCATTTCTCTAAGACACATGTTGTTTGAGGAAATCAATAACACCAACTACTGAGGTAGCGAGGAATTGACTACTACTGAGGTGGGGATACATATGTTGGTTATTTATTCCATAATAGAAAATATACTATTTTATCCTTGTTCTATGCATTCTTTTATTTCATTCATGATTAGTATAACTAAACACCTCCTCAAAATACAGAGGTTTTGTTATCTATGAGAACATAAATAGTTAAATTTTCATATCCCATGTATAGAACTCCCCCTTTTTTAATGTCTGTGAACTAAGCCACCTAGAATTTTTTTTATTTCCTTTAGTTGAGATTTATGAAATTTTGGTCATGTAATAAATATCATTATATAAAGCCAACATAAACTATCCAGAAGTAGATATCAATATTCACAACCTAAGGAATCCTCCAATTGTGTATAAGTCTAAGAGGATGATTATTCTCCATCTTAATCATTATCTAAATTGGAAATATTATTGATTTATGAGTACACATATCTAGCTAAAATTATTGATAAAAATAGTAGAGTCATTCTCGAAGACAATCCCATTATAAGGGAATACACAAATGTGTTCCCCAAAGAGTTTTATGGACTTCCTCCTGATGTAGAGGTTGAGTTATCAATTGAAATTATTCATGAATCTTTTTATATATCAAAGACACCAAACATAGTAGAAAGTATGGAGCTAGAAGATATTAAGAAGTAGTTATAATTGAATATGGAAAAGGGTTTTAGATGAATGAGTTCTTCACCATGTTGCACAATAGTTATATTCATAAAGAATAAGGATAAATCAATGATCTATTATATTGATTATTAAGAAATATATAAAATCATGATAAAGAACATGTATCCCCTTCCCTAGATAGATGACCAGTTCAATCAACTATATTGGTCCAAGTATTTCACTAAGGTAGACCTTATGTCGGGATACCACCAACTAATGGTGAAGTAGTAAGATATTCCCAAAACATCCTTTCAAATGAGGTTTGGACACTGGGAGTTTATAATGATGCTCTTTGAACTCACTATTGCTCCAACAATTTTCATGTATTTAAAGAATGGAGTCTTCATAGATTACCTTGAAATTTTTTTTGGATGTCTTTAATGACAATATTATGAAATACATCGAGAGAAAGGAGGAACATGATGGGCTTTTCCATACTATGATAAAACATTGTGAAGGGATAAAATATATGTTAATTATAGTAAATGTGAAGTTTGGATGAAGAAAGTATCATTCATAGGTTATGTAATCACAATTAATGTTATATATATGGACCCTTGTATGAAAAATGAAATCAAAGAGTATACAAGTACCACATGTGCATTAGATATAGATAGTTGCCTTGGTTTTTTTGGGTATTACCATGGATTTTTGAAGAATATATCTTGATTTTAAAATAAACTAACCAAGATACCTCGGAAGGGAATTTTTTGTCTAGACCAATCAATGTGAGGATTTATTCAATTTGTTTAAAAAGGGGATTATCACTACACTAGTTCTCCCACTACCAACAAGTGAGGATCTCTTTGTCTTGTAAAGTGACGATTTGAAGAAGGTATTAGGGTGTGTATAGATGATAAATTATAAAGTGATAGCCTACACATCAAGGCAGTTGAAAATTCCATAGAAAAACTATCACACACGTGATCTAGATATTGTGGTTGTGATCATTGTATTGAACATCAGAAGAAATTACCTCTATGGGGAGAATTTTGTGATATACATGGATCAAAAGAACATCAAATATGTATTCACATAGGATAATATTAATATTCCCTAGTGACGATGGTTATAGATCATCAAGGACTGTGATAGTTCTATCCACTACCATCTTGGTAAACCAAAAAAGGTAGGAGATTATCTAAGTAGAATAGATCTAGAATCATTATGAATAAATAAATTTTAGAAGAATCAAATATTCTTATAACATTAATTTATGGAAATGGGAATCATTAATGAAAGAACATCATCAATCCATTATCAAATTATTTCTCAAGCATCCCTTATGGAAAAAATAAAGGATTATCAAATAAATGATGAGTATATTTAGAAAAAAGTGGACTCTTTATGAAATGGTAAACCCACATTGTTCCAAAATGATTATGAAGAAGACAAGATAATTGGTTCATGACTATGTGTATAATCCAATACATAGTTAAATAATGTCTTTTTGAATGATTCAAAAAATCTAACCATTTATATTCACATAGGGAGAAAAAAGTTTCATCATGGGAAAACTATTTGGGGGGAAATATTAAGAAGGATATTTCTAATAATACATTAATGTAGCCATTATTTTCAAAAAGTGAAGGATAAAAGGAAGAAATTATAAAGGGATTATTAAACTATTACCCATACCATCATGGAAATGGTAAAACATCACCACTGACTTTGTTAGTGAACTTTTTTATACATCTTGAGAAAATAATGATATGTGAGTTATTGTAAAATATCATAAAAATGAATCTCACTTTATAGTAATTTGAGAAGAATTATATCTAGATAAGCATTCATGGATATACATTAGTGAAGTGGTAAGCCTTAATGGAGTATCACTATAGATTTTATCTGATTGGGATCCAATATTCAACTCCATGTATTGGAAAAGTCTCCAATGTGTTCTAAACACTAAGCTGAACATTAGTACAACCTAAAATAGTTAAACTGATGGCCAATTAGATAAGTCTATTCATGAACTTGTACATATTCATAGTGCATGTTAAATGTACTCTAAGGGAAGATGGGACCCACATTTCCCTCTGGTCTAGTTCTCCTATAACAAGAAATTTCACTCAAGTATCCAAATGACTCCATATCATTCCCTTAATGGAATAAGATGAAGAACATCGACATTATGGGATGAACTGAGTGAAAATAAACTGACAGGACCTAAAATGGTTAAAAATTTGTTAAAATTGTAAAAACCATTCAGCATCATATTCAGCAACCCCAAACATGACAAAAGAGTTATGGAAAAAATCATTGATGAGACTTGGAGTTTAAGGTTGGAAACGTGGTATAACTATACATATCTCCATGGAAGAGGATCCTAATATTTATGAGGAATGTAAAGCTAAGTCATAGTTTCATCAGCCCCTTAAAGATCCTTGATCATGTTGGAGGTATGTCTTATTGACTAGCACTTAAATCTTCCATGACTCATGTACATGATGTATTCCATGTATCCATATTGAGAAATTACATTTAAAATCTCTTACATGTATTGAATTTATTGGTGGTGAATTTGGAAAATAATCACTCTTATGATGAGAAACTAATGATGGTGTTGAAATTTATAGAAAATGTCCTACACAATAAGACTATTCACATTGTCAAAGTACAATTGTGGAACCATAAGTACAAACAGGAAACATGGGTATTGAAGGAAGTGATGAAGGAGAATTACCCTAAAATATTTTCTCCATAGTTTGTAAACCGAAATTTCGACAGATAAATTTAATAATAGTGGAAGAAGGTGACAACCCAAAATTTTATCATTGAAAATTCTCATCTTCTAATCATTTTATATGGTATAAATCATATAAAATAACATATATTACATAATACAAGCTTTTTTAATGAATAATGAATGAAATAATTAGTATTTATATAAATCAAGAATCCTAAACCAAAGGAATAGTAATATGACATATGGAATAGTAATGTGACCCTTAAGAATAGTAACCTAGCTAGTAGATTAGTAACCCCACATTTGAAACTATAAAGATACTGTCTCCATATTATAAATAAAATATGATAAAAATATAACATATTATATGATAATAAATGTTTTGATAATGATAAATTAAGTGTTCATATTTATATGAAACAAAAAATTTTATATAATTTTATATAATAAATATAATGTTTTAATGAAATTTTATTTTAATAAAATATATTCATATTCCCTCATTTTTTTATCATATTTTTATCACATAATTTTATTTGACTTTAATTAAATTTTCAAATTTTTATAAAATCTGTTATAATTTTGAAATTGGTATTTTTTTTAGAAATGGCGACATTAATTAAAAATTATATTTAAAATATTTAGAATTTTTCTATAAAATGGACACTATTTTTTGAATTTAGCCCATTGAATAATGTTTAGGGTGTATTTTTGTGATTTTTCTAAAATAATTGAATTTGGTGAATAGTGTAATATGGTAATTTACGGCATAAGGTAAATAAATGCAATTTGGTTTCATGATTGAGATATGGATGATTCTATTTCCCATTGGGTCAAAATCACATGAATTACCCATTTTATTTAGACATTTTAATCGACAATATCTATAGTCCTGATCAAAAATAATAAACTAATGTATAAAATAATCAAATAAATCCACTCTCTTCCATTATAAATATGACCCCTCAACCCCACTTTTACTCACACCTATAATAAATTGAGGATTTACCAAATTCTAAAAAAACACTTCCCATGTTTATCCGCCAATTCTAGGATCCCTTAGTCTAAAAAAAGACCAAATTAAATTGCCTCAAGGAGGTTCTTGTGGTGAAGAATTGAAGACATAAAATCATATTTCCTTCTCTTTTAATTTATTTCCAATTTATTTTCATTTCTTATTATCTCTATACTTACCCTTCTACATGTGGAATGTTAACTATAGTATCTCGCATATAATTTAATTTAATTTTTCTAATAGAATAATACATCATCATATATCCCACCATTTTGTTCTAATAATGAAAACATCATCTGTGATGTGTTACTTTATTCCATTCAAGGACGAAAATTTTTCAATTTCCATTACCACCATCATTGTTCAAAATAAAACCATTTTTATTTTTATAAAATAGTATTATATATGTATTATTTATTATTTAATTTTCTGTAAGCACTATATATACATAATATTAAATAATAGAACAATACTAGTTCATGATGATCAAGAATCTTTGAAATTAATCTAAAAGATTGTAATTAATGTTTTATCTAATGATAGATATTCATTCCATAAAAAATGATATATGAGATAATATAATCTATTTTAATTCAATTAATAACATATAATTTCAATTCTGGACAATAATTCCCTTTCTATATGATCTTTCATGCTCGTATATAAATGAACCAATCATGAAAACCAATGAAATTAACAATCTCAAACAATACAATTGTATCTTATAACTCTTTAAAAATGCCTTAAAATAAATTAGTAAAACTATAATAAATAAAATACAAGTATAAAAGGGTTTTAGTTAATTAGTATATGTATTTAATTTTATTATCTAGTACATTATGTTCTAGTGCATAACACTTGCATACATAAGGTAAGGGGTTTCTCATCAAACTTTTTTTTGAGATATGAATTCTTCAACAATATTTCTTGAATATACATGTATTATGACCCTTAATAAATAATATATTAAATCTATTTATCTTTATTTTATTAAATGTTTCATTTTATCATTATTATTTTTATGGGGTATATGATTCAATTGATTAAAATGGGTGATGGTTTCTTCTCAAACCTCCTTTTTTCTTTCAAGTTACAGTTTATCTTTCTTTACCCTAATATATTCCTTAATTATTAATATTTACTCCTAATTAATTCTTTTTATATGTTCTAAACACACTTTACTTTCTCAATTTCTCATTATTTGATAGAAAATTTCATGTTTTATAAGTTTTCCTTTTTAATTATCCCTGATAAGTATGCCCGATTTAAGGGAACTTCTTGATTTCTCACTGGGTTTTCATGCCCTCTCTATTGTCTAAGTAAAAAAACGGGTGTTTTTTTAAGTCACTAAATATTTTAAGAAAAACATCATTGTATTATTTTATTTTATACAAAAACATTTATACTTTTTCCATTTTATAGAATCTTTTATATTTTCATTAAAGCACACTAAATGATTTTTTTCTAAAATTTATTAAACACTATTATTACATGTTTCCCTTATTTTTGATCTTTATTATGATGAAATTTTCCTATATTACCTTCTCAATTTCCATTTATAATTTAAATGATATCATTCATGGACACTATTATGATATTCCATTTTGTTATGCCTTTTAAAATTATTATAATACTCTATTATTTCCATAGGTAACCCTTATATTTATATTATATTCATTATTTATGATTCTTTATCTAGAACATATATTCAGGAAATTGTTTTTATGGATGAATTCCGTTAGTAATCCAATGAATTTGGTAATTTTTTGGTTTCATGAAACATCATGTGCAACGGTCTTGGTGGTTAGTGTTGACTCGTGCTTCATGTGGAATGATCTTGGTTTTTATCCTTCACTTGTGATCCTCCATGTGAAATAATTATTAACTCATTAGTATATCATTTTTTGTTACATCCACACTAATATGATTCCATGATTATATGATCCCATGTATTATATTTTATTCTTCTCTATGTGTATTAATGTTACATTACTTTTTATGACATTTTGTTATGCCTTCTAAATAGTGTGTTAAGATTTTTTCTTATTTTTATTCCCTTACTAGGATTTTTAGCTTATCACTATGGTGATGGATTCCCCAAGTTATCCTATGTAGATGTAAGGGCCCAAAGGGTTATATATCATGATTAATATTTAATAAAATATGTATTTATTTTGGATTCATGCATTATAAATATGTATATAATCTAACAAAGATAGTATAATTTAAAAAACATGGTTTCTTTTTGAAATCTAATGATGTATAAAATCTTGTAAAAATATGTGTAAAACGACAGTTACATTATAAATACCAATAAAATTCCCTTGATCAATACCTACCTAAATATCCTCCTAAAATAATCATCAATATCCATGAAGTTACACACAATCGTGAATTATAGTATACAATTTCTTCTTTCTAAAAACCATCAGAATAATGAACATAAATTTAATCAATAATGTGATTAAAACCTTATTTCCAAATTTTTCTCATTTTAATTTAATGAAAAATATTTTATTCCTGGAAATATCAATTCAAAATTATTATAGGTTGTTTTTTTACGATTTTAAAGAGATGGTAAATTTTTGGGTGAATAGTGAATGATAAAGACTTTACAAATTCTATTTATTTTATGAGAATATAATGACTTAAATGCTTGAAAATTTATTTTTTATATAGAACATATATTTTAAAATTAATAGGAATAATTTAAAAATATAATTTTTCACCTATAAATCTATGATTAATAATTTAGAAATCCATATAATGTTTTTACTAAAACCAAATTATTTTTACTTTTTGTATTTCGATAAAAACTATAATATATTCCTTTCAGTTTTTGTATATTTTTATTGTAAAGTAATAATCTATTAATTTTAAATAATCCAAATAATTCTTTTATAATCTTCATTATACTATAAATTATGGTAAAATAATTTTTATACATATAAAATTCATTTTTTAGAAAAAGTTTATTAAATATTGAGTATTTATATTAACATTAATTATTAACAGATCATTAAATTTAATCATATAAAATAGTGTTTATATTTTAAATCATAATAATTAAAATTATATATCATATTTACCTTTTTTTCATGATAATGATTAGTAACCATGGTAAATATTTACCACCTTAGTTAAAGGTAAATGAGTATAATGGTTTAAAATAAAGGCATAAGAAATAGTGGAAACACATAAAACCTGAATAGATATTACTTGATGGTTTCTTATTTAACTTACCTATATCATATTATAGTATTTTATAACTATGAGAAACATTACATATGTAATACATATATTATATAATAATAATTAATGTTTTTACAGGTTTTCCAAGTACCACACAGTGAAAATAAAATCTCATACCCTATATTATCTAGAAATATTGAGACTATAATATGAATAGATAGTTGAAAATCTCTTTTGAAAATTAAATTTATTGACCAATAGGTCTTGGTCGCACCAAAATACGATTCAATATGGTTTATAGTGTCATCGAGAGAAGATTACCCTAGGAAGGGGTGTATGTTGATACTGAGATTTTTTAATATTATCTGTGATTAAACATCTTCAAATTGATTATTGAATATATTGATATAATTACATGATTTTATTTACCAAATTTATTATTTATGATAATGGTTTATCCATTTTCCATATCATTTTCATCCTATGGAAAATATAAATCCTTGTTTGTGTGTACATATGGACTACCATATCCCCAAAGTGATGTGTATATTTTTTCATAACCGGTTAAAATGGATAGTTATAAATATTTAATTTATTAATATATATTATAATTATAATGTTATTATGGCCTTGAAAAAAATAATATATAATCTACCATCTTATCCTACTATTAGTTGGAAAATGATACCATCGCTCGTGAATATGTATGGACTACCCCCTCCACAACGAAATATGATTTTTTCTATCATAATCATTTATGAATGATTGTAAATTTAGAATAATTTATAAAAATTATATTAATGAACTTATTAGCATTATAAACTTTATGGAAGTGTTTCATAAGTGATTCAACCATGATCGCAATAATAGAGTAGTTTTGGAGTATTTGACTTAACAACCTTATAATATGGACATATGAAAGAAATATTAAGTGACTGGATTTAAAAATTTTATTCATTCACCTAAAATCTATAATATATAAAAAAATTATTAATAAAATCTTAAAAAAATTAAATTTATTACTTATGAGGATATAATGAATCTGACTACATAGGAATAGAAGGTAATGGGTTTCCATCTCAAGTACACTCTATTGATACTTATTTAATATTATGTACCAAAATTATTTTATAGGGTAAATATACTACCGATTTGATATATTTAATCATGAATTACCTTATATTCATGGTATTTAAATTCTCATTTCTATTTTTTTCATTGATGGGGGTTTGATTAAAATTTTATTAAATTTACAATGGTTTATTTTAAACATTAATCTTTTTATTATTTTTCATTTTCAATTTTACATTAGAATAATTCTAAGAAATTTATTTCTTATTACCATTCTATTTTATTCTAATTTACTTTTTTAGGTTTCTATGTTTTTCTTACAATTTTTGTCTCATTTTTATCATAATATTTAATTAATGTTGTTATAAAAAACTAACCTTATCTTCTTTTTAGTTTGGGAATATTTTTCTTCTATGTAAATATTTTAAAAAATTATTTCTTATAAGTTTTACACTAATTTTACAATATCAATATATGTGTTATTATAATATATTTTAATTTATTTATAATTTTCTAAAATTATCTTATTAATTTTTTTTTCAAATAAGTAGTTTGTGAACATTTCAAAAAAGTGATGAATTAATTTTATTTTTATTGCATACTACTTAAATGGATTTTATCGCACCCAAAAGAATTATTACTCATTTATATTACTATATAAATATCCATGTTTAAAAAAATTTCTATTATTCAATAAATTTTCATAGTTTATATTAAAATTAAATAGCATTATATTTTAAAAGGATGAGAAGAAATTTTGAAATTATTTATAACATTATTTTTACAAATATATTAAAAATGATTAAGAAAATTTAATTTTAACTAAAATATTCCTCTCATTGTATTAGAAGACATCTATTTCATCCAAAAATAATTTCTGATAAATTTATGGTCTCCTATGATAATTTATTGAAATGTGTATAATACATTATTTTGTGATCATTCACTTTCTTGTGATCATATTCTCAATCATTCTCCATTATTTATTAGTTATTATTTTTTTATTTATATCATTATTATTTATTATCAATTATTTATTTTTCATATCAATATTTTATTCATAGTATTCTATTACAACATATGATTTTAGTTGAACGCAGCTTTTTAAGGAGTTTATGTCATTTAGAACTGAAATATTTATATTTGTAATATTGATTCAATACATATATTTATTTTTTATAAGTAATATTGATTATATATTATATTATTGAATCAATATAAAATAAATTAATTAGAAATATGAATTTTCAGGGTCTGTCCATGTTATATAAAGACCCTAGATGCATTTATGGGTCTGATGAGGCAAACATTTTTCCCATTTAGAGCGATATTTGGCGAATACCTACCCATTCGTTGAAATGGTATAGGATTTGGAATTGATGGTATTGTTTATGATGTATTGTTGTGAGGAATTGATGATAAGATAGGGGCATATGACACTACTGACATTCATTATTAATATTTGAGTTATTACTTTCCATGTGATTATTAGGTTGATATTTTCTATGAATTCATTTTTATGATCTTATTTTTTATTAATTATATTATGTATGGATTGTACACTCTACCATATTGGTAATTACCTATCAACATAGATATAGACTCTTATACACATCACCATAATAGAAATTTTAGTTAAACGATTATTTTGTATTCCATTCCTTGGTATAGGAAGAAGGTGTTTTTCGTAATATTCATAATGGAAAAAACTGATGATATGCTTAATTTTTATAATGCAATGGGGAAATCATTTAAGTATCTAGTCTCCCATGACTGTTTAATTAATTAATCCTATGTGTTGTGATCTATTTTATCTTATACCATTGTTATAATGTAATCATTGGTAATATTTTACTCTGTTTGGGGTAGTTAATTTTTTTTTATAAAAGTATTTTTTATTGGACCCATGTCAACTATATTTTATAATAACATAACTAGAATAATCATTATAAAAAACCCCTGGAATATTTAACATATTTTATGGGTCTTTATGTTACCGATCAATTTTCTTTATTTCATAAAATAATTATATATGATTCATTATTTATATATGCTTCTTAGTGGAATAAATGGAAATCACTTTAACACCATTAGTTAAGATATAAAATTCCCTTTTGACAATGAAAATACTATGAGTGTGGGAGATGAGCAGATCATGACGATATTGTGGAAACTGACTAAGGTTGTGATAAATAACATTACCAAAATTGGTAAACAAATTTTTCTGTAGTGTAGTGAAACTATATTCAATCTCATTATATAATACAATCTTCTATCCTTTAATAAAATTAGTTATGTATTAGTATTTGATAATTTGACTAAGTCATTTGAAATGATTTTCCTCTTATTGGGAAGTAATGAAATAGAAAAGGTTATTCTAACATTATATTATTTTAATAAATTTGATCATCGTTAGTGGCCATTGATCTATGATACTAAAGAATTTTCTGATTTATAAATTATATAATAGATACATTTCATTATGATATTCCTTGAGAACAATCTTTAAGGAGGTAAATGAGAAAAATTAAAGATAAAGTTACTCAACCTAAATTATAAGGAATGGAGTAGTGTAGTTGAATGTCAGGATAACTTCGAAAGATTATAGAGGCATGCAATACACTAGTTATGTAATTCCAAATTAAATATTAGTAATTTATTTGATGTTATTAATCCTATGTTTTATTGGAAATAATCTGCTAAATTCATTCATTATATTATGATATAGTATCATGTTCTATAATCATAGATAAATAATTTTCATGGCCTAATATCATTAAAGAAATTCAATAAAATAATATTTTAAGTGAGAACTAAAAAAATTAATGTGTTAATGAATAGTAAATGAAATATGGGATTTCCATAATTTCATAATTATAGAATGAAACATCCTATAAATTTCATAAAGGGGATAATTGTTTATTATTTGTGGTGTGAAAAGGTTCATCTATATCATGAATTAATTTGTTAATGAAGAACTATATCTATATAGTCATTCAACTTTATAGATATGGGGAATTATTCAAACCCTTAAGCCAATAATGTAGTGAAACTTCCACAAAAGTTTCCAAAAGGGAAGGTCAAGATTATATGATTACTACAACTAAAGTTGATATCCCGAAATATATGGTGGTCGGCACAATGATCATATTCACAAATAAAGATAATTAATTATTTTATTCCAGTTATTCACACACATTTTTATCGTCCATGATTAACAAGAATATTAAATCATTCCCTAGAATATTAACAAGGGAGTATTGAATCAAAAAATATTTTGGAAATATTATCAAAAATAATTATTTATCTGTTGTTTAACATTATGATTCATAGACATATCATATTTTCAAATCTAAATATATACCTTTGGATTTATTTTATATTATCCATTGTATGGACTTTATTTTAAAATATAATGGGAAAATTGCATTCCAAGAGAAGGATATTCTGATTCTTAATAAAGATACAAAATCCATTTTCTTATAGTGGAATCATCATCATCAGAGCCATGTCTAGATCCACCAATATTATCATACATTATTTAAATTCTAGGATTATAATAGAAAGAAAATCTTATGGGATGAAAAGATAATTGTAGGATAAACGATTTACATGTTTTACATGAATATACTTATGGGTTACCTAGAAATCAGCATGAGTTTGAAGTTGAGTTTCCCATTAAACTCACCCTTAATCTAAAACCTATATCTATTACTCCACAAAAAATAAACATAATGGAATTTCTGTAACTAATTAAATAATTTAATGATTTTTTAATAAGGAATTTATTCACCAGTATAGAAATATACTTATGGGTCTATGAGGTCATGCATGAATTAATAGGATATCAAAGCTATTAATATAATGAATTAATATTCCCTACATTATATTGATGTAGAATTTGATCAACATTACGAATATCAATATTTATCAATTATTTATCTCCATTCTAGGTGGTCTCAGTTTCATGTAAGGACTCTTGATGTTAAAATGTAGGTATTCCACACAAGGGATTGATATTATGATTTTATAGTAATTCCATTTGGACTGGATAATTAACCCATTGGGTTTATTGATATGATGGACAATGTATTCATTAACTACCTTTAACTTTTCATTGTGGTATTTATGGATGATATCTTAGTGTAATTGAATTTGTATAGTGAACACAAAATCTATATAAGATTCATTCGTGAATCATTAATTGTAAAGGAGTGAAATGTGATATTTAGTAACTTTTAATTGGGGTTTTAAGAATTTTCTATTCATTTCCATATTATTTATAAGGATATAATATTAGATGATCCCTAAATGACATTTTTTTTAAAATAATGGAATATAATGATGATCCTAAAAATGATATACAACTTCTTTATATTACAATGATAATATTGATTATTTATTTTAAAAAAATTTATAATTAGCTACAATATTAGCTTATCTAGAATTTAAATGTTTTAAGTTAATATTTTCAGAAAATGTAATTATATTTTGGAATAACTGAAGAGGCTATTGGTAAATATAATGATATTGACATTACCATTGCGAAGGGATGAGTTTTCAATATATTGTGACACATCATAGAATGTACATTAAAAAATCCTTATTTGTTATGATAGATTTAATTCTGATACATCAATAATGTTATAAAATTCATGAATCGAATTTTTAAAACCATGATATTCGGTTATAAAGACTAATATTTTGATTCAAAATATAGAGACAATATCAATATTGTGAAATATTTGATACATATACTAACCAAAAATGTTTTAAATACTTTTCTTAACAAAATGTTATGAATATGAGACATAGGATATGGCTAGAGCTACTCCCATATTATGATTTCTCATTAATCTATCACTATTTGATGGAAAATTATGTTTTCAAATCATTGACTAAGAGTTATCAAGAATATATAAAGAAAATAAGGATTTAAGAATATCAAATATACATGGATTTTGTAATTTAGGATGTTTGAGTCATTATAAAAGAGGAAATGCCATAAATTTTCTACATGACTACCAAACCATCTTTATTATTGGTGATGAAATTTTGCAATATTGAGGTGAAGTGTTTACAACCAAAAAATAATGTTATGAATTATGGTATGTAAGAATAATTTATTTATAAATATGGTGTTTTAAAAAATGAAATGTGGTTATGTGTTCTATCAACACGTTATAAAAAGTGGGAATTACATGATGAATACCATAACTTATATTTAACTTTACACCATTATTGAATCAAAATAATGAATATAATTAATTATAATCATTACAAAATATAATAACTAAATATAATGATTATCTCACATATCATTGAGAAACTTTTATTTTATTTTTCATAAACAGAAATTATATTACAAAACATGTGTACATTTCTCAAAAATAAAACACTTATATACCCCCTTTATTGACATATCATAAGTTATAATTATCTTTATAACAATGTAAAATAAAACATTATAAAATAGTGAGATCAAGTTCTCAGTAGGGGAATAAATAATTTAAATCATGATCGATATTCAAAATTGACAAATACACTACTAAAAACAATCCTTTAATAGTGTTGGTATTTGTCAGCACTAAAAATGATGATAAATGGAATATTTTTCTTCTCTATAGTAGGAGCTGATAAATTTAACCATTTATTCGTTCATTTTTTTTTGCACTGATAATGGGAACCTTTATTAGTGATTTCATTTTAGTGGTAATAAAGAGTATCTTTCATCAGCACTTTATTTTTAGCATTGACAACGAGTATCCTTTATTAGCCTTTTATTTTTAGCACTGAAATTGGGTACCCTTATTCACCGATTTATTTTTAGCACAAATAACGGTCTGATTAAATTTGATGATATAATAAAATGAATAAAAAATAAAAAAGGTGTTTTTTAAAAAAACATTACAAATTTTATTAATTAAATAATTATTGAAAAAAATGTTTTGCTAGATTATTCATTTTTAAATATTAAACATTTTATTAAATAGATGATAACGATAATTAATGTTGTTAAATTGTATAAATTAAATATATAGTTATATATTAAGGTATATAAATATGATTTGTATATTAAAAATATTTATGTGCTTTAAATTAAATGCTCATATTTTTATTGAATAATGGTTTATAATTAAAAATTATCTTGAATTAAAAATACTGAACAATTTCATAATACACGACATATAATTGAATGTCGTTTGATTTTTCAACATAATATAGATCAAATATTTGTAATATTGATTTCACATATACACAATTAATGAATTTTTATATAATACATTGCACACATACAAAACTTATCCATTTTATTCAAAATTTTTAAAGAGTACTTATTCTTAATTTATTCAATTTATGTCATTTTAACATATATGCATGCACATAACATTAGATTTTAATTCATAATAATATGAAAAGTATTTGTAAAATATATTTATAAATAAAAACATTTATAAATTTACATTTAAAATATTTATACCTTTATATATTTATAAATATAAATAAATAACTATATATTCTAAAATTATTTATGTAATTATAAATAAACATTTAGATATATTTAAATAATATTAAAGTTATAATAAATTTACATAAATAATGTATATATTTACTATATATAAATTTTAATATATTTATTAGATATATATAAATATATTAATATATAAAATGAAATAAATATTATTTTTATTTTTTTATAATTATAAATAAATAGTTATAAAATTATAAAAAATTTATTAAAAAAGGAATATATGAACTATATTTATATTTTTATATATCTATTTAGTATATATGAATATTTATATTTATTATTTATAGTTATAATTATAAATCCTTTAACAATGCTATAGTAATAACACTAATTAAGATGGTATTTTTCCGAACTAAATAAATTGCTAATAAAATTATTATTTATCAGCACTGATAATGACATATCTATATCATCACTAAATAAGAATTAATAAATAGACAAGTTATCAGTGCTTGGGTAATAAATGCTGATAAAAGTTCTTCTTATGAGTTCTTATTTGTAAGAACTCATAAAAGAGTTTGATATATTTTACAAACTATAACTATTTTTGAACCTTTATGATATAGAAGATTTGTACAGAAGCCACCCACTAACGGTGTTTACAGTCAGTGAATCGACAGGCGAATCACACCACTCGACTCCCTCTCATTTATCCAATATCTTTCCTAACACCGGTTGTTTGATTGGATTTATGGTTTCCAAAGAGGGTCTAAGATTTGCTTCAACCTACCAAGGAAGACCATCTTATTGTCTAAATGTATTTTTTGTTTCTTTTTTGATTTCATATTTTATGATTTATTTATGATCAGTCGATTATGATTTTCTTGTGATCCATTTTTTGGGAAAAATGTGTGGTCCATAATTTTCATTGACAATTGTTGTATGATCTATTGTTTATATCTGACACCGGGCCTGGGATTTATTCATTCTTATTTTACTGGAATGTGTTATATCTTCTTAATAAATTATTATTTGATATATATATATATATATGTGTGTTTAAAAATTTTCATTTATAAACATTTTTATATAATGGGTTACAACCGTGAAAGCGATAGACAATGTAAAAAATAAAATAGAGGACAATTGCTAGCCCATGGACATTACCCCACAACCATGTCCCAAACCCCTCCACACCCTCCCCACCCCAACCAAGTTCAGGGGGGAAATTTTCTGGTAAATTCTTATTTATTGAAAACTGGGTTGAGGATTATTAGTGGTTCATTAATTATTATATATTTTCTGACACCTTTCATGCACACCTCAGAGGACTTGAAACATTAGATTATAATTTTCAATACCCATTTTTGTGGAGTGATTTATGTTCCCGTATTGGTTATTTATATTATTAGATCTAGTTCCACTTAGAATTCAATATTTTCATTTGAGTTAAAATATAGTATATTCAAATGGGTCAATCTTCAGTTCAACACATAAGGTTTTATCACATCGAGACTTCAATTTTTAAATCATTACGGTTCTTTTATATTTCATTTTATGTTTAGATATCATGTTTTTATCTATTTAATATTTCTAATAGATTTTAAGTGAGTTTTTATACTTTTATGACATGTACCTGTGTCTATATATCTATTTTATCATTTATTTCCATAGTTTTTTTGATTAATTGGTATGCCTATATAGGGTACTAATGATTTTGGGTCGGTATATACATTTACCCTAATGGCCAGGCTATAATTTTGTTCGACCTCTGGTAGTAATTTTTCCATTTAGTGGGGAGAACCTCCCATTTATGGGTTATTTCACCAAATGTTTAAACTACCATTTAGTGACTTTGAGGTGTGTTATAGGCCATAAGATGATCTGACATGGTTTTGTTTTGGAAATTTAGGGTAGGGTCATTACACAATCCATCTTCGGTTTACACTTTTAATTCTTAGTGATAATATCATTTATTATATCGATTTATATACCTCTATTTTTTAAAATTCCAATATCTCTTATTAAGGGATTTGGAATATCTAGGTGCTCAGATAAACTCGTATAAATGATCTATATTTCAATTATTATATTTCTCCCTAACTATCATATTTGATAATGAATATCTTATGTTTATTTATTTACATATTGTATAAAATTAATTTCTTATGAAGCCATTAGGATGGATATGAACCATTAATGGATATAATATAACAATTTGATAGATGAATATGAATATAAAGTTAAATATTTCATCATTTTTGCAAGAGAGAATGTAGAAAACTCTTCTAAAATCCACAATCTTTGTTTACATTGTTGTAATTAAAGTCAAATTAGTCTAGAAGAGTAAGACGAACATTATATTTTTCACAGAATATATCAATGGAATCAATTTATTACTTAACACGAGGAAAACATAATTTTACCATCTATTTGGATTATAGTATTGTTTATGAATCATTTGATATGAAAGACTTTGTAAAATATAATTGAGATCACATAGACGAAATGACAATGGAAATTGAAGATGAACTTCGTCATTGTCCAATTTTGTTTGAGGATTTATATAGATGTTCCATGAAACCATTTTATACTGGTTGTGATAAATACACATCATTCCCAACTATATTTATATTATATATTTTGAATGATTAATGTAGTTTTTGTGACACCATATTTACAGAACTACTTCGTCTTATGAATGATATGCTGCCAAAATAAAATAAACTATCATGTTTAACATATGACACTAAAAGAATGTTACATTCAATGGGAACAAACTATAAAAAATACATACCTGTCCAAATGATTTCATATTGTTTTTTAAATACTATTAACCACTCATAAAATTCCCTACGTTTGGAATAGATCGATACAAGAAAAATGAATCAAGTATTTTGAAATTTGTGTGGTACATTCCAATCATTCCATGGTTTAGAAGACTATATGGATGTGAGGATACCAAAAGACAATTAACATGGAAAAAAATATAAGAATTAAATATGTGAAACTATGTCATCTAGAAGATTCTCTTAATTATACAGATTAGTACACAAAATACATGGTTAATCATGTTAGTAAATTGTAACATGATTACAGGGTCATGCATGATGCACAAATACATTATGTTTCCTTTCCGTATATCTGGGCCAACGAAACCTAGTAATGATGTTGATGTCTATTTGGCTCCATTGAACGAATATCTATAATTAATGTGGGTACAAGTGTGAAAATGTATGATTCTCATAGAATTGAAGAATTAACTTTGAGGGCCATGTTGTGTGGAATCATAAATTACTTCCCTGCTTATAGAAATTTATTAGGATATAACATTAAAATAATTTTGGGGTGTCCCATTTAAGAAAAATAAACATACGCAATTCAGTTGAAACATTCTTCTATGACTATGTGTTTATGACATCTTAATTTTTTTACCTCACTTAGATGATTATTGATCCAGGGTGATAACATTATATGGTACTATCAAATAAGGTACAACACTATGTCAAGAAATGGGTGATCATCTATACAAAAAAGTGAAAAATGTTGACACTTTTATTAGTAAACCATTTTGGAAAACCCTACAAAATCAGGTTTCAAGAAGAGATCAATTTTCTTAGAATTATCATATTGGACTATTTGTATGTAAACATTTTATTGATTTCATGAATGTAGGAAAATATGTATTTGATAGTTTTATTCTTACATTACTAAATGTTCCTGACAAATAGAAGATGGAATCAAGGCTAGGGTGGACATGATTGAAATGGGGATAATGGAAGATTGGGCGCCGTTGAAGCGTAAAAGGTGGAATTTTCAACCTCCAGTAGCTTATACTCTCTTCAGATAATAAAAATATCAATTTTTAATTATCGTTATTACATTAGATGTTCTAAAAGGGTATTCATAAAATATCAAGAATGTTGTGTTAATGACTAATTTGACGTTACATGGACTAAAATCACATGATTGTTCTGTCTTGATGAAAAATTTAATGCCTATTTTTTCGTTAGATTCTACCAAAAAATCTATCACATATATCAACCAGACTATGCTTCTTTTTCAAAAATATATGTAGTACAGTTCTAGACATGGTGAAGTTTACCATAATGATTAAAGACATTTAATTTATATTATGAAAATTATAGGAATATTCCCCACCACAATTCTTGGATATAATGGTCCCCCAAATGGTTCACATGATAAGATATATTTCACTATATAGTCTTATCCATTACCGATAGATGTACCCCATGGAATATTATATGAATATTTTTAAAGGCTATGTCATGAATCAAAGTCATCCATAATGTTTCATTATAGAATGATTTATTGTAGAAGAAGATATTGAAATCTGTACAAATTACCAATTAGATGTTGAAATCATCAGTCTACCAATGTCTCATCATAGAAAACACCTAATGGGTAAAGGAATTTAAAGATTATATGTTGTTAAAATTACCTTGGTAGAATAGAAGAATGAACATCTATACATATTACATAATATTGAATATTTTGATCCAAACATTGAAGCTGAGAAATATATTCTTAGAGATTCCAGTCCATAAAGGGATTAAGGATGGATATCAAATACACATAATCAATAGTTTATAGGATGGTTCAGAGATCAAATTTATAAGGAGTTATCTGGAAATCATAATTCAATTTCTGAACAACATTAATTAAAAGCCAGAGGATTGAATAAAAATATTATATCTTACACTAGTTTTTTAATCAATGTGTATACATTCTACACAAAATAACATGATGAATGTAGTATGATGCAAAACATAAGTGTTATGATTATGGATAAAGTGATGCAGATATTTGGTTCCAATGATAGAAATCCAATTTATTCAAATATAAAATATTTTGGAATTATCGAACAAATATAAAAGTTTTATTATTCCACATTTCAAGTGTCGATTTACTATTAACAATGGGTTGAAAATATAAATAGAGTGAATGTTGATGAATTAGGATTTTAGAAGGTGATTTTCATTATAGAAGGGGGAAAATATGAGCTATTCATAATGGCATCACATACACTACATGTATTTTATGTCACTTATCTAACAAATATAAATGTAGCAATTATCATATTGACAACTAAAAAAATATTGAGTCAGTTAAAAATAAAAAATAGGATGGCCGTTTCATTAAAGAATCACAATCAGTTCATGTTATTCCCAATGTAGAAAATGACTTATACATTATAGGGGACGAAAATGAGTGGATTTGGATTCTCAAAAGATGAACCAAATCTTTGAATAAAAAAAAAACTAAATATAGTACAATGTGAAGATAAACTTGTTTTTTATTATATTATGTTTTCCCTCATAATATTTTATGTTCTATACATAATTAATATTATTTAATTAAATATTAAACTACTCGTATTAACAATGTGTACTACATATGATAATGTTTCCAATATCTAAAAAGAACAAACTATAATGAAGCAAACCCATGGGATAGATACAAAAGAAATGTTTCAATATACATTCTCTATTTTACCAAAAAAAAATATAACGAAACATTGATTTAATTTTCATTATTCCTTTCACGGATTTTTATATTTAGAAGATTTCATTCTTTCTATAAATCCTTTTCATGAATAGAAAAAATGTTTCTTTTTCCCAATCAGAGAGGTAATCGGAATTCTTTCCTAGTAAAATCATATTCCAAAAAATTAATGTATTGATTCATATCTAGGATTAATTTATTTTTGTTTACAATTAAACAAATTATAATTGATTTCCTATAAAGGTGGATTCTTTTGTTCGAGATCGGGTTCTGTATCAAACATTCATGTTCCATCTCCCAAAAAACATTTTCACCCCTACAGTGGAGCATTTATTACTTTATTTCAAGTCAGCTCTACTTCCTTTATAAGAATATCAACGGCGCTGCCTATACTCAAATAGAAAGGTAATCTGGAAGTTTACATAGTAAAATTAGTTTCCGTAGAATAATCATATTGTCTCTTATAATTTCATAATTTTTTTATTTATAATATTACTCACATAATAATAGTTTTCTTATAAATGTGGATTATTTTGATTGAAATGGGGTTCTCTATCCATTATTCCTCCCTTTATGCACCAAAAAATCCACAAACATCTTCTCCCACAAAAATATTCCCAAGTTTAGTGTTGAAATGTTTCACTTACCTTCAAGGTTCCTCCACTAATCAATCACAGAGGTAATCTTTTTATTTACATAGTGAAATAATTTTCTAAAGAATTATTGTATTATTTTATATTTATGCGTAATTTAATTTTTTTAGTAATAATTATAATATATATTTTCTTATATATTTGTATTCTATTTTTCGAGTGGAGTTGGTTTTTTTGAAACTAATCATGCTGTGTTTGATGTGAGATAAATAATGCCAATGGAAATTATGAGAACATTCATAGTTAGAATTTTTTTTGAATTAATAAAATATTTTTTATTTATTTAATTGTATAAACCAATGTTTGAAACATCAATAATATAGTGTTTTTTCTAGTAATTGTGTTGTAAATTTCATTTCATTTAAATTATTTATTGGGTATTGTTTTTGTTGACATATGGTGTATTTATGGTGCTGCAGTGTGCTATCCCAGCTCACTATAGTTGTGCTACAATTTCTTGTAATAGCATACAACAGTATTGAAATTTATGAGTGCTTTTAAAAGCATGGATAAATTGGACCTTTATTTTTTTCTAAAAGTGATGATAAACATCATGGGATTTTAACATTGCTTATGTAGTCGGTGCTTTTCTAGAACTGATAAAGATTCTTTATTGCACTTTTAAAGGCCTGTTTTGTAAGAGTGATAAGTGGAATGACATATTATCATAAACCCAATGATCATATGCATGAAAAAATGTTATAATGAATAAAATAATAAGTTATTGGAATCATAAATATGTGGAATCAACATAAAAAATATTTCATATATATATATATATATGTGAAGAATCACGTCAATGAATTATATAATGGATATAGTCCCATAGTGGTTTTGGGTCACTCCTCATTCGGAAAAAAATAGTGGATAAAAGCCCAAGGGGTTTGGGATTACTGCCTATTAATTTCATATTATCTAATGTGTTGTAAAATGGTACAAAATAAATTTTAAGGTTATAAAATTCTATCCCCAACCATCACATAGTTAAAATAATAATAATTATATTTATACATATATCAAAAGATGAATAATCCATATATAAATTGTAATCACTATTAAACCCATTAAAAAGAAGTGGGAGACATAATCATATCACAAACCATATACAAAGTCCAAAACATAATTATTTCAAAGGGATTAATGACTAAAATTATTTTTCATTCTCATATAAAAATTTAAGATTATGTATTTAACATTGAGTTTCAATATAAGAAAATCTATGGGAATGATCCAGGAGAATAATGAATGAAAATGGACAACATAGGTGATTCATTTTGAAATTGGCAAAGTAACCATTAAGGAATGAAACATATTATTATTACCCATTAAACAACAATTACGGCGGTTATTTTTTTCATAAAGTAATGATTTATTTAAAATATGCATTTTGGAAATAACATTTTATGGTGTGGTTCTAGACATTAAATAATAAATAGGGATGTTCCATTAAATTAGGTAACATAAAAGGGAGAAATGTGAAGAGAATGTAAAATATGAATGAAAAAAACAATGGAAGTACAATTAAAATTTTTATATAATTATGGAACATTTATACAAAATTTGGATGGATGATATGAGATGAAAATAGAGAGAAATAGGTGAAAATAGAGAGAATCAGTAAAAATAATAATGAAGGAGGTTTGGAAGATCCATTTTATGTTAAAAAACAACTTCTATTGAAAAATAATATTTTGAAAGTTATTAATTTAAAATTATTTAAAAAAGGAGAATGAAAATAAGAAGTTAAAATTGTATAACATATAATTAGGCTTAAAAATATGAGGTGTATCATTGGGGTTAGGGAATTATTGACTTATACGATAATCCTTTTAAAAGGGATTCAACATTTTTATTATTAATGATATAATTTTATGGGGAATAAATTATTCAGGGGAAATATTTGAGTTAAAATTGTAAATTTACCTAGATATAAATATAATGTTAAATATAAAATATCATGGCTTAAGGAACTAGGTATTGAATTAGGATATTCAGGATGAAACATTATAACTTAATAAAACGGGGTTTGACTAAACAGACACCATTACCACATCATAATCACTCAAATAGAAAATCCATGAATGGTTAAAAATGGGATGGATTTTCAACTATAATTGATATAATAAATATTTTACAAAAATAAATAAATTTCAAATTCAGACACCCCAAAAAATATTCAATTAGGGAACAAAAATTTTATCTTAATGATAAACAATTGATAATAAATCATTATATTTGTTACAATTTGATTTTTCATGTTCACATAACATCATGGATTACTATATTATGTTCATTTAAAACATTATTGAATTCATTACTTTTCTATATTTCATATTCCATGGTCTATCAATTACCATATGCTATTAATTTACTATTTTTTATGTTGGTTTCTTGAGGTACTTCTATTAGTTTCCCCATAAATCTATGAGTATGTTGATCATTTTCAAAGGTGTTTCAAAATAGCTTTATTGTATCCATAATTATAGATTATTATTAAATTTATTATTTTTATCAAAAATATATTTTGATTAAAAAGATTATAAAATGGACTTAACTTAATAAAGGTACTGTAAGATATCCATTAAATGATATTAAATATATTTTAACTATTTATTATAAATATTAATATAATATAAAAAAATATCATCATTCCAAAATTTTAATAGTGTCATAAATATAAATTTAATCATTTTATACATTTCAATATTCATCCTTATTTTGAGGTAAAGGAGAAAAGAATCACATAATTCTATGGATGATGTAGTCTACATATCCATAAATGAAACTTTATTTTCCCATAGAATATAGAGGGATATAAAAATATTTTTTTATATAATTTTTTTAATTATTTCAAGAAATAACAATTTTGAAACATTAAAGTAACGATTTAAAAAAACCTATGTTCATAGAGTCGGTAGTCTGTACAACAAATGACATCATCCCAATTTCAAAAATGGTTTTTAGGGTGGTGAATGTGTGTTATCCCATTTGTTTAAAAAATTAAAAAATTAATATTACAAATGTTATCATACTCTCATGGTTAGTGAATATTATAGTGGAAATTTATGATTAAAAATATTGGGATACAGATTTAGAATTACTGATTTAGAGTGCTCTAACATTTTCATGAAATATTCATAGAAATGAAGAGATTATGATAACTTATAGGGATAAAGGGATTATGAGAGTTAAATATAATTAAAAGGGAGAAAAGTTTTATTAGGGTTACATGGAAATATATATGGTTAAGTTATCTAAACCTTATAAAACATTTATAATAACGTGAATGAGTGATAATATATTTCATAATCTATTTAAAAATAATATCAAAGTCATTATATAAAATATATGGAGTTAATTTATTTGATAACATTTATACATCATTAATAAAAAATTCCATGAGAGCATCCCATTCATCATTACGATGTTCGTGAACATTAATATTTTTAATAATATTATTATAACAAAAAATAAAATTCAACATAAAATAAAAACATTTTGATCTATAATATTGAATCCATTTTTTATATTTAATCTGAAGAAGTGATAGAATCTAGTTTTATAACATAGGCGAATAAAGCAACTTTGAGAGTGAAATATTACGTCAGTATCAAAAATGTTAAACATAGTTTTTATAAACTCAAAATTATATTTGTTTAATTGATTTAATTTAATTAATAAATAATTTTTTATTTAAAAATATTTTTTAATTAATTTATTATGGTGATATCATAAAAATGAAAGCATAAGAATAATCTTTAGTTTTACATTATTCACAAAAAAATACATTTCTTTTAGATAATTTTCAAAACATCATCTTGAGATAATATCATAATGAAGAAGAAAAAAGTAAACTTATTTTCATACAATTATAATTTTCTAATGTATAAATTTATATCTTAATAGAAAATACAATATAAAATGGAAAACTACTTTTTGAAGATATTCCCTTTAAAAACATTAAGTGTTCTTAATTTTATTTTTTATTCCTTTATAATTTATTAAAATATATTTATTTACTATATATTTTAGGATTATTATATTTGACTAATAAAATTCATCCGATATTTGGCCAGTTCATTTAATTGTATGTTTTGTGTGGAACAATCAAATAAACATAACATTAAATTAGAAAAAAATAATTCCATAATCCTATGGTGTTACATTCTCGCACATGAATAAACTAGGTCCTCATAATTACAATTAGTGGCTATTAATTAAAATATATAAGTGTAACTTAAAGAAATATTTAATTCATGATATAAATTTATAGAGGTATATCAGTTGTACAAACCAAAAATATATCATTTTTCATTAGAAAAGTCTTCACCAAAATAGTGAGTTATTAACTCGAAATGTGAGCCATCAGTCTATCATTGTTTATTATCAAGACAAACTTTAGAAAATTTTCTTTTATCTATTTTTCCATAATTATCATTACATTAATAGACAATAATATCTTTATATGAAATTTTATCACCTTATTCCAAATGATTTTCCATTAAGTGGATAGAACCAACCATTTTCCAAAATAAAATCAAATATCTCTAATGGAATTAAAATAATATTTTTATAAATAACTTTCTTATAAAAATAAAATGTCATTAATATAGGAATAAAATTAAAAAAAAATTATTAATAAATCAACAAATAGTCTTGTATTTGGAAATTTAACATTATATTAAACATTCTATTTTCAAAAATGTGGGTTGAATACGAAAAAATATAACACTTGAAGTTCATGAGTTGATAATCAGTGTTCCTCACTCCATATTATTATCATAAATAACTTTGATAGATGTGGTTGTATAGGATATATACTATTCCCCAAAACATGGAATTTTAAAATTCCTACCAATCATGTTATTCCATATATTAGATCATTGAATTGGATAATTCCTAATTTTCCAATGAAATCATGGTTTGTTTTAAAATCATACACTTATTTAGATAATTCATGATATAAATTTCATTAGACTAATTATACATCATTTCTTACATAAAAACCATATATTTTCCTATCCACTATTTTTTATCATGTTCCAATGTTTTTCATTAATATTTTACTCTTATTTGTTCTCAATGACAAAAAGGGTGTTTTTATGAAAGGGAGTCATTTTTTCCTCTTTTCAGTCAGGAATATTTTTCTTCTATATCTATATATTTAAAATTTATTCATGTATGTTTTTATTATAATTTAAATGATTTATAATGGGTTTGATACTAAAATTGAATTTCTTTAAAAAAATTAAAAAGTATATTTGTAATGTATTGTAATCATTATTTTTTTACAATTTTCAAATTTTTGAAAAGTGTGTTATGTTTAACATATATGAAATATAAAACATATAACACCTCTATGACTATTATTTTCCATTTGTATTATTATAAAAGTATGAATGATTTTTAAAATAAAATACCTTTTGTATTATCCTTTTAATTTTTAGATTTTATACTAAAATTAAAATGAAATATTTCTGGACATATTAAAAATAATTTTAAAAATTCTTCATTACTAATTATAAAAATGCCAAAAAAATTTAAGTAAATTTATTTTTTTACCCCCCATTTTACACTCTAATTATTAAAAAATATTCATTTATTTAAATCATTAATTTATTAAGAGTTTATGGTCTCTCACTATCCTTTATTCATTTAGGAATTGTATATTATTTTGTGATCATCCACATTCTTATGATCACGTTCTCTATAACTTTCCATTATTCATTATAAATTATTTTCACTTTCATATTTATTTTCATTTATTTCATAGATATATTTTTCATTTCAATATTGATTTAATCATATAAAATAACTTCATGTGGTGATAGTTGACTGATGACTAATAATATTTCTTTTTCATATGTTGGGAAATTATTGGTATTTATTATTCATGATACAATATAGTTATTTATTTATTGATAAGGTGTATTTATTTGGTATAAATTATATATTAAATATATAAGTAATATATTAGATATATATTTTATTAGGGTGATTGTTTGTTTTATATAGCCTATTTATGAATTGATAAGTATCAAGAGACAATTTTTCGACCTTATAACTTCGGTATTTGGTGTATAACAACCCATTAATTGAAATTCAATGGCATATGTTCTTAAATGAATGGTTTCTGATGTTTCTGCAAGATGTATTGTAGGTAACATCATTATCTCTGAAATTATTCATTTCCCTAACAAAAATTTAATTTTTTTATTATACACGTTATTATTATGTTAAAATTTTCTATTGATACATTTTCAAGACCAAATATTTTATTATATAGATTTTTTTTATTATCCAGTTCGACTTGATGTTAATTCCTTATCAACACTTTATAGATTATATTGTTTAAATTCACTTAGTAAGAATTTTACATCACCCAGTATTTTGTTTTACTTTCCCTAGGACATGAATAAGGAATCATATATTTTTCTTCAAGGATGAAGTATTGTTTTTTCATGTAATGTTTTTCTTTTCTGATTTAATATGGAAATCATGTATGTGACTAGTGTTCCCTAGTATGATAAACAAATAGTTCCTCAGTATTGTGATACCCTATATCTTAGACAAATGAAATAATAAACACACCATATTTGGATTACATGGGTCGGGTCTAATACACTAGAGGTTATAGTCTTCCCAAAAGCAAATTTTAGGAAACCATAAGATCTAAACCAATGATGGATGGCACAAGAATAGGTATACATTCATTCTGATATTTTTAAAGTACCATTCTTTCTATAACTCCACAAAATACTCAATAACCATCTTAACATTATTATATTGGAATATTTATAAAAGTAATATTATTTTATTTTAATTTTTAATCTATTTTTCATCCATTTTATATCCTTTAGAAATTGAAAATATCGCTCATGCATACATTATTACTAGCGTCTCTATATAGAATTGTAGTTGATTTTTCATCAACACAAAATATTTATGGTTATAAAGATCTAAATATTTAGTATATAAGATATTTAGGAAAACATTATACTTATGAAAATACATTTTATAATTTACCATTTTAAAATTCCATGCATTCGAAAATTATAACATCATTGGTGTGTACTTGTGTACTACGACCTCCATTAAGGAATTTTTTGATTTTTTTATTACCACCATGAATGGATTATTATAAAATTAAATAAATTAAAATAACAATTTTATACATGATATTGTTAAAATTCCATAGGTGATAAAACCATATCATAATATCTTTAACTATGGTTGATATACTAGTGTGATTTTAGTGAAATTATCTGTTCAATCTAAATTAGTCGACATAAAAATGAACTATTCAGTGAATAAATAATAAATTATTATAAAATAACAATATAAAACTGAATATAGATGAAATGTTTTAATAAAATTTTATTTAAAAAAATTAAATGTTTTATTCAAGAAGATATAATGGGTCTGACCCAAAACAAATCCAATAAAAGGGTTTTTCATCTTAATTTCACTTTAGGGTGGCATATTTTATATTTTAATCCTAGTTTATTTTATAAAGCTCACATTTTTATAGTTTATATATTATATCAGAAATTTTATTTATTGATGGTATTTAACATTTCAATAATATGTTTTATTTTTAAGGGGTTTTGATTCAAACAATTTTAAACTCATAATGGCCTATTTTAAAATATCATTCTAACTCAGATTGTTCTTGTTAAAATTTAGGTCTGAGTAATTGTATACTCTTTATAATATTAAAAATTATCTATATTGTACCAATATGATTAATTTTCCCCATTTTTCCCAAATTTTCATCTATTTAGTAATAAAAGATCAAAATAATTCATTTAAACAAACATGTCCTTATTTTCATTATTTATGCAGGAATCCTTCTCTACCACATATATATTCATTAAATAATTTTATAGAGTTTTTAATTAACATAAAAATGGTTGATAAATATATTTTTATACAACATTATAATTTATTTATAATTCATTAAATGTGATCTTTTTAATATTTTCAAAATATACTTTCTTTGACTTTTTTCAATAATGTTAAATGAATGTTTATTTGAACGTATATAGTGTAATGGGATTTTCCTTCCTTGATGGCTATTTTATCTACTTATATTTATTTAATAGTTTCTATATTTTTAATAAATAAATATTTTCCTTCATTCTATGAATTTTTATATTTTATATTAAATTAAAAATAATTATTTTCTAAAAGGATGGAAAAATTTGGAAAATATTCTCAACATGACATTGATAATAATGTAAACAAAGAAATATAGAGTATTATTTTTAAATTTTTTCTTGAATTTTTTATTCAATTCATAAATAAATACATTTATCTGTTATGAATTTAAAATATTCCATAATCCTTTACTAATTTATGTATTACACATTATTTTATTATCATTCACTCTATTGTGATCATGCTCTCTACCACTCTCGTATATTAATTGGACATTATATTTTTTTATTCATATACATTTTAGAGCATCAGGGATATAATCAATATAATTTATAATACATCGATATTTCCTTAATCTTATTCCATTTTAATATATTCTATTTGTTGAAGGAAGCTTCATATGAAAGCTATTTATTTTTTTTTGGAAAATTTTAGTCTTCCATATTAGGATTCAATACTTATATTAGATAATTGATAAGGTGTATTTATTATGAGTAATATTCTTATATAAATAAATGAGGAATGAATTTGACACATATAAGTGATGGTTGTGGGGAAATTATAGGTATCCCCTCAATGCCTGAAAATTATAATGACAAAATTGTGGGATAAATTAGTTGGTTATTTTGTTTATACCAACCCATTCATTGAAATTATTATCAAAAAATCCATGATGTTATGGTTCATAATGTATTTGGTCAAGTCATCGATGATAATATCATGAAAATTGAAATAATGAAATTCATTTAGAAATAATTTATCAATTATGATATAAGTAACTATTATATTGATATTTTTTGTGGATATATAATGAAGTTCATTATATTTCTTAAATAGAAAATGTATCGATTATCCACTTTTCCATATTTCTTAGAACTTATCTACACGTGATAAATTTTGTTGTATTATTTTCATGTTTAAGCCTATAATGTAATCCTTTATTTTTTCACCTTCCCTAGGATGTGAATAAGAAATCCTTGAATAATTTTCAGGGATACAAAAAAATATCTTTATTTTTACAATGTAATATGAAAAACACAATTTTATATCCTAAACTAGTAAACTGATGAATTCTATATCTTGTGATCCCTTGAATATTCAACCAATGTAAAAATGTGAGCACTTCATTTATGCTACATCATTTGGGGTTATTATAGTTTATATAAAAAAAATTACAACCCCTAGGAAATATATTTTTGAGAAACATATCTAGTATAAGAATTATGATATATCCATATAATGTTCAAAAATTGTTAAAGGGTTTTATTTAATTTCCTAATATTCATTCTTGAATAAACTATTTACGTGTTTTTATCTTTTTAGATATTTATATTAGTATGATAATAGAAAATCATATCAAAACAATCAGTTAGTGTCGGTATTTAAATTATGTGAATGTCAATAAAGAGTACGTTCATGCTGAGAAGATCCTGAAAATAATGGGGAAACATACATAGGTCATGAAAAATAATATTATGTGTATATAGAAACCTATAATTACATATCACAATGACCCTATGTTGTTTCACATTCTGAAATAGGATCATCAATCCTTTAATTAAATTAATAATCCATTAGTAAAAGAAATATTTATAATTCCCCTTTAATATTTATTATTGGATTTAAGAAAAAAAGAATGAGAAATGGTTATTATAGGTGTATATTTTTTAAAGGGATATATTGACCAATATTGGTCATTGATCTTGAAAACCAAAGAAGAGTATGCAATAAAACATATTTAAAGGAGAACATATAGATTGATATTCATTGAGAAATATTTTCATCAAATTCAATGGAATGAAATGGAGGGGAAGTCTCATAACCTGATGAATAAGGAATAAGAATTATTTGAGTAATATAAGTATAAATTCAAAAGATTAGAAATGAATTAAAAAAATTATATATGTATTCTACATTAAAATATTGACAATTTATTTTATGTAAATAATATTAAACATAAAAGTAAACATTTCTAAAAAAATCCATTAAATAATAATATATTATTATGTTCTGTAATGATAGAAATAGACTTTTATATCATAGATCGTAAAGAGAAATCAATAAAGGAAGTGGTTAACAAAGAAATAAGGGAAAAAAATTCATCATAGAAGATCAAAAAAATTCTGGGATTTATAAAATATGATAATTTTAGAAAGAATCATCCTGGTAAAAGCATAAAATGAGAAAGAGTTTGTTAAAACTGTGTAGACAAGGTATATATAGATCCATAATGTAATTAAAATAAATAAACCACCATTATCTATTGTTTCAAATATAGGTAGATGTCACATTTTTCAAACCAATTTCCAAATAATTAAGGGAACCTAAAATAGGAGAGGTAGAGTGGGTATTCCTAACTTATACGATTAATATATCTGAAGGAAAGGTCTAAAATTATATATTAGAAGGTACATCAATCATTAAATGAATTTTAGATAATGATTTATTTTATTATAAATCTTCAAAGTCTTTTATAAATTCAATGTTTTGAAGAAAACTGATTTTTCCCCACCAACGTAAAAATGGTTTTTCAATAAATGCACAAATTAAATATATCATCACAATTAGGATATTTTTGTTAGTCCCCATCAGAAGGCGTAAGTATAAAATATTATCAAACATGCATATTAAACCTATGCTTTCATTTGATATTATTATTGGTATGAATATTATCTCAAATAATAATGTAAAACATTATTTCTAAGAGAATGAGATTAAGATTCATGATGGAGATGGGGAATCCCTTAAATTTTGGTGAGATAATTCACTATCAGAACCAGGTCTAGATCTATCTTCTATATATCATCTTAATGAAATTAATGGATAAGAAAGTAAGTTTCAATCTATATAGGGGAATGGTATCCCTGTAATAGATGATGTATCTACTATGCATGAATAAAATGACATTATTCTAGAAGAGTAACCAAGAAATTTATGGAAGAATGAAGTTTAGTTTTCTATTAAACTAATTCATGATTCAAATCATATTTCGTATTCTTATTATATAATCGCTTTATAGTAATGAGAACAATAGACGAGAAAATGTAATAGTTGTGTAAGTGGTGTTTTATTTTCCTTAGTGTTATATCATGTGGAGCACCTATCTATTTTCTTATGAAGAAAGATGGGCCATTGATTATTTTCCTTAAATACATTGAAATCAATGCAATTTCTATAATGATAAAATATCCTCTTCCTCCCAATGAACAAATCCTTGATAAACTATAAGGGTCACAACATTTTTCAATGAACGGTGATTATTTCTAGTATCATCAATTACGAGTAATGAAATAAGATATTTAAAATAATTCATTTTGTAAATGGTATATACATTATAATGAAACTATATTTACTAATCTATTGAGATGTTAAACCATTATTTCAATAGATTTGAAGAATATAGTACTAAAATGTTATATTCATTATTTCATTATGGCATTTATTTATTATATCATTATATAATCAAAAATATTGGAATAACATAAAATAAATTCTTGAATCATTATATATAATATTAGAAGAAAGGAATTATATGGAAAATATAATAATCAAGAATTTTGGCTTTAAGAGTATTCTTTTTGTGGATATATTATATCCATGGATAGAATATATGTCATCCCTTTGATGAAAATTAAATTCAATTAATATCTTACACCAATGAATATAATAGAGATATGTTTCTTTCTGGGATTAGAATTTTACTATGGATAATTTTGTCAAGACGTTTCATCATTTGATGACACATTAAACAAGTTTTAATATAATGTATTTATGTTTATTTTCTCCAAAGAATAAAAATAGATGACCAAATTAATTGATGATTTGGTTATTTAATTAACAAATATTGAAAATAGCATAGAGAAAAGATGATTTTGAGATATATAGTTATGTATTGAATAAGGGTGTCAGATAATTCCTTATGCTGAATTTAAAAGTTATTTATTATGAATTAAGACTGTTAATTATCCATGAATATAGTTATCCAACCGATGATATTGAATTGGGAGAAATAAAATTTTCCATAAATATATATGGGAATTATCTACATCGTAACATTTTTGAGATATAAAAAGATCAAATAAATATAAAAAACATATTTTCCTAAAATGACAAAATCGAAAGGGATAGAGATACTCATGAATTATGATTGATCAAAACACTAAAAAATTATACAAGACATTATAATTTCAAATATATTTAGTATGAATCTTACTATATTCTTTATTAAAATGTGGATTGAAAGAGATCATATATTCATGGATTATAGAAAGTTAAATTTGAGGATCATTAGGGAAGGGGAAATGATAGTTATTTTAAAAATTATTGAAAATAAATCTCTAATTAAGATAATAAAATAGTCACATCTTGATGATAAGAGTTATTAAAAAATATAATCATTTAGGGATGGGAAATTCTTATACATTGGTTAAAAACACAAAATTCTAAAATTTAAAAATAGAAATTTGCATCGATAAATAATCGATTTGAAGAGATAATTACAGGATGAGCCCATAGCTCAAATTTCTTGTTTTCCATTTTAGCACAATGATTTAAATGTATTTAAGAGAAAAAAATTTGCGGGATGATATGGTTGGGAAATTTATTATTGGGTATCATGATTATTAGTTTATCAATAGTGGAGGATGAGATAAAAAATACTAAATGAGTCATAAAGCCTCTGCCTATTCCAATATGGATGTGGGACGAAATTAGGAAAGAAATTATAACCTGAGATCCATAGACCCTAAAATGAAATAATTCAATTTGGGTAATTATTGATTTTCTTTCCATGACTGTATATTTATTCTCTAAAAGAAAGTATTTTCCTCTTGAAAACATCAAATGACTCTATATCAATGATGTTATGAGATATCAAAGTGAACCTCATTAGATTTTAATTGATCATGACTCAGAAGTTGAATCAATATTGTAGAAAATTCATCATAAGGTTATTGAAAATTATATATATTTGAACATTTATTATCATCCCTAGATAGATGGATAGTCATAAAAGACTATTAAAAATTTGGAAATCATGTGGATGAAATGCACAATAAACAGTCAAGGAATATAAGATCATTATTTTCTTTTGTAGAATATTTATATAGTAATATCTTACTTTCATAAATTAAAATGGAAACCTAGGAAGTGTTTTATGTGAAAATTGGTCATAAACTGAATTTTTGGGATGAATTTTTTAAAAATAATATTTTAGGACAAGAAATGTCTGAGGAGACAATGATGAATGTGAGAAAAATTCAGTGTCACACTAAATTATCTCTATTAATGAAAAAGAAAAGTTACAATAACTAAATGAAGGATTTATAACATCATATATGGTTTCATGATTTTTCATGAACCAACTAGGGTTGACCCTGAACAGGTCACATGAGCCTGTCCGTGAGATGGCTCGAGGGGCGTTCCTGATCCCCACGGCCTGGAAACTAGTACCAGGCATCAAAATTTAATCACTAAGAATGATTTGGCCCATATATATGAAAAAATATAAATAAATAAATAGAATAATAAAACTGAACACAAGTAGTTATAAAGAAAATATACTGAACAACTCAACGTACCTCCACAGGACCTTCTATGTCACCTCCCAACCAAAGGCCGACCTTACTCAAATAAAGAGAAACTCAGCCAAGAAAATATGAGAAATGGAAACCAGCAACTGAAATTATAACGATAAGAATGCGCATTAATAATGATCGGCATGGTTTCCAAGATAAACCACAAAATCCATGGTCTCCTTTCTTGAATAAATCCACTAACACAAGTTTGAAATACAAATATTAATAAAAGGGTTTCACATTTTAAAATTACAAACATGATTTTTTAGTTTAAAAATTCAAAACACATGATATACCATCTCCAAAATCATTTATTCATTTTATAAACTAAACACAAAAAAACATATAAAAAACATCAGTTAAAGTAGAATAGGTAAAAATTTCTTTCTAGAAAATAAACTAGTAGAACAAAAAGTAAACAAGAAATAAAAATAATCCATTAACTATTGTGATCCTAAACATCCATAAAATACCCCTAGATGTACTTGGTTCTGAAACCACCTATCAGAAAATGGTGAAGCTCCTATGTCTACAAATAACTAGGCACCCTAAAACTATCCAATCCAGTCGCAAAGGCCACCTTTCTTAAAAACCAATCCATGGGGTACTGACCTGTGTAATCGGGGTTGATCAGAAACCATCACTCGATCATCTAAAAGAGAATCATGAAACTATAGTGGTTATAATAATACTTTGTAAGTTGGAAGTCCCTCGCTTGCGTGACTCATCTCACCGCACTTTCCTTCCCCAATCACGGATACTTCATGTGCATTCACCCATAAAGGGTTACCCTATATTGGAGCACCCCCAAATACACATTTAATCGTTTCACATTAATAAAGTGACAACCAAGACATCACACCATTTAACATGTTAACCATTTCATAAAATAGTAAATGTTCCTAGTCGGGCGTACACTTTCTCCAAAACAAAATCTTCTTTAAATGTTAGTACAAACAATACCCCTGGGATAAAATTTCCCAACATGCCTTTAACTCAACATGACTAAAAGTATTACCCAATGCATCACACAAACACCACTTTTGACGTTACAAATACAAATGGGTATATTCTCAAATATTGTATTTCACACTATTTTAGAAATCACAGAAGAACCCAAAATCATTTAGAAAGCAAGAATCAATTTCAAAAAATTTGCACTCACTTTTAAACAAATATAAAATGCACACCTAAACACTTTTTACTAAAGATTTTCATATCAAAAATAATTTAATAAATCATTCACTAATTTTGTAAGACATTTTAAAAATACCAAAAAATACATACATCCCGATCTCACCAAGATCACATGACAATTCCATTTAAAAATAAAATTCATAACCAAAAGCTTAAGAAAACTACATTTCCATCATTCAAAAACTATCACACATGACATGAACAACCAAAAGAACCATTTTCAAAATTAAATAATTCACATTAACTATTTATTATACTAATATGAAAATTTTTAAACAAATTTAAGAAGCATCTTATTGCCTAGAACACAAATACTCACTCAAATATTATTTTTTAACAAAATACAAATCGAAGCCACACCAAAACATAGGTTTTAGTCCTTGCCCAGTTAAATAAACTAGTTTCACAGTTCAAAAAACACTTTTAGAGGACACACTATGGGTTTTCATAAAATAATGAACTTCATATCTCATAACATTTTATAAGGATAAATCATGCATTGTAAACTTCCTTGAAAACTAAGTTCACCCAGATAAATTTACTAAAGAAAATGTTAAATCAATTAAATAGGAATAATCATTTGTAAATATTGTTTATATAAAAAACTTCCTAAAAATAATATGATAATTATTTCAAATGATATCTTTAATAATTTATATTTAATAAAAACACCAAAAGGAATTATCTAAAATACTTAGGGAGATGCGAAGGATATTTAAAAATTTATTTGAAACATGCATGGGTCATAAACTGTTCTAGAAGAGAATGATTTGGAAAACTCCTACCTCAATGGAGAGAGACTGCGACGCTGCTTTAATGGAAAGAAAAATAACCCCATTGGGACCAAAATCACACCTAAAAATAATGAGAAAAACACATGAATTAAAATTCACTCCATAACGGTTTGGCTATGGAATAAAATCCACAAAAGCTGATATAAAAATACACTGGAGAGGGGGATCGGGAGTAGATATGGGTTGGCTGGGTGGTCGTGCGCGAGGAGGAGGCTGTGAAAGGGGATAAGCGGTCACTGAAGGGTGTGCTGGAAAAATGAAGCCAGTGAGGGGGTCAGAGTACGGCCTGGACGGAGGTGAAGAGGGGCGATGCGGTTGGCCCAAGATATGGGGAGAGGACGTCTGAGGGGGGGGGGTGACCTTGTTGATGGAGTAAGACAGAGGTGAACTGAGGGAGGGATGATGCTATTTGGGAGTAGAGGGTGAGCTCACAAGGAGGGGATTCTTGAGGACGGAGGCTGGAGGGCTGCCGGATGAGGCATGGAGTGCGGCAGCTGGCTGAAGGCATGGAGGTCCACTGTAGGTCAGGGCTGAGGGTCATGGCTGGGTGCTGGGCATGTCAAATGTGTGAGGTAAGAAAAGGGGGATCTAGGTGGTGATGACATGCTAGAGCATAGATTCCATGCTGCATGGCGAGAGTTGAATAGGAGCAGGGCCACATGAAGGACAAGGAAGGGTAGTCGGGGCACGTGTGGGGTCTGTTAGCATGAGGGTAAGAGAGGTGGGGTCTTTCTGGGGTGAGAGGCGGCACCGACTCACATGGTAAAGGCTATAGAGTGAGTGCTGAGGGAGATATGGGCGGAGGGAGATGGGGAATGAGAGGGGGGGGGGTGCTGGTAGGGTGAATAGAGGGTATGGGAAAGGGGGTGCCGGCTACGGGTGGATTAGGGTTCAGTTTTTTTTCTCATTGTATAGTAATAATAATAATTATTATTATATAAATATTATTAATAATAATATAATGAATAATGAAAATAAATATAATAATAATAAAAATAATAATAATAAAAACAACAACAACAACAACAACAAAAACAATAATAATTAAAATAATAAGAATAAAAATAATGATAAATTTGACCACACTAAGGCTGGCTACACGACACCCCCCAACCGTTTAGTGACTATGCACGGGTCCGAATCCTAGTAAAATCATTAAACATAAAAAAACTTTTTGACTCGTGCTCATCCCGTACCTCAAAGACGTTAATTGAATCTAGGAAAACAATAAAATAAAAAATTAAATTAAAATTCTAGGTGTGAAAAATCTCCCCACCACATACACTTTCTGCCCCCATATGTCATCCAAATGAACAACTGGCCAGACAAGAATCCATGCCCAAAAGAGACTAAAAGAATTCAAAACACGATAGAATAGAAGAATAGAAGAGGGTTATCCTTACCACAAAAACTCAACTACTACAGAAATTTAACACTCAAACATATCACCATGGGAAGGGGGATGACACAGGAAATCCCAAAAGATCCAAACTATGTACTATATCATGAGAAAACCAGACCTTCATTGAAACCTGGAATTCACAACCATTACCAAAAATCGCGAATACTAGAGAAAAATATCATAGAAGAACTTAACCCAAACAGTGAACCCGAGCATGACCACAAAAATATATTCTTCCATAGTCACTTATATCTAAAAAAAGCACAGCATGATGGAGATCAACCCATACTAGTCTAAACACGCTTTAATGAAAAATGATAGATTCTGAAAATCATAATCATACAAATGAGCCTGTTTGGATTACAATAGAACGAGTCCATCATAAATTCATAGAAATACAATGAACATACTAAAACATGAAGACATTAACAGAATAAAAATCAATAATGGAGAGACATTAAATTTTCTACTGCTAATATGGAGCACAAAACCAAAACCGAGGCATCACACCCCCAGAAACACCGGACCTCACCCGAGCATCACCCCGATACATGTGGCTACGCTCTGACGACTGGTGCTTCTATTTCCTCACAGTCAGCTACTGGAATCCTTCGGTCACAAAATCTTCTCCAGGAGACCGTTTATGTAGAACTTCTCTTCAAGACCCAAACACCCTCAATGATGACACATCATTTGGAGTGATGCGACATGATAGCTTCACATTCCCAAACCAGCCACACTGGTTGTACAAAATTGAACATTCTGATGAACTGGAATCCAGAACCACTACATAGGACTCTTTAGAAATAGGTCCCTCAGGAAGACCCTACTCACCAATTGGGGAACCTTCAGGAGCAACTGGAAACGCTTGTTTCCCAACTATCTGTTCTCTAGAGACCAACTCAGCTAGGCATGCCTTATCCCCCAACTTCTTCAAATGATGGTCATTAGAAAGGAGGACCTGATCCTTGATCTCTGGATGAAGACCCCTGATTAAGAGGTAAGTATTTATCATACCAAGTGATGATACTTCCAAATAAAATGACACAAGTTCTTTGAAATGGTCAACATATTCTTTCACCGTCTGTTGTACTTATTGAATACACATTAGATATTAACTTTTCTTTGACTTAACATCCTCAAGTATAAACCATCGGATAAAGATGGATTTAAAGACATCCCAAATCATCCCATTTGTGGTTGTGTGAATAACTCCCATTCATCCAGTACCAGACCATCGAATAGACCCAATACAACACACACTCTGAAATCATCAGGCATTCCCAATACCTTGATGAAGCGTTCGACCTCTTTAAGCCTCTACGTTGCCTCTAATGGTTCCCAAACACTATGAAGGATAGTAAACGTCTCAAAATACCAAAAATTGGGAATGACATGTATGAAACCATGAGGACTTTTCTAGGTATAATTTTCTGAACAACATATAAATCAAAGTTTCAAAACCAATATCAATCCAAAGCAATATCATTGGATGTACATTCATCCAAAAACCTCCCACTCATAAACAAAACAAATAAAAAAACAACCCAAAAAATTCCTTTTTCAAAATCACATATTCATTGATGATTTCAAAACCAACTTCTTTGAAGGCCACTTTCCAAATACGACACCCACATTTCAAACCAAATCCAATTTCCAAATAAATTTTCCCTTTTAAATTCACTTTATAAAAACAATTTCAAGACTTTAATTCCAAGTAAGAACCTTAGTAGTCCCATTAACTATTGCACATGTCTACATCTGCATTCACCAATATTCACTAACACACACTTTCCATGAATCCCCTCAGATGTGAAAACATTCATAAAGATTACTAGAGGTTACACAAAACCATTTCTCCACCAATTCAATGCAAACCCATGATTTTTATTGACCATGAAATTTTAGTTTTAAAAAATATTACATGAATTTATATCAATTTAAAAGAAATCATTATCATTTCAAAAACCCTTTTACATGTTTAAAAGATCACTTACACTAACCATAACTAAGATGACACTCAACTTTCATCAAACTACCAGAGAAAGGGACTAGTAGTAATGCTTAACATAGAGTCATGGTAGAGGGACATGACCCATGTAAGGTTCAACAACAAGGAGGAACTTAAAACATATTCTCAAAATCCACATGGGTAACTACTCCATGTGAAAACATGATGTAACATAGGCATGCCTCTATTGTTATCCCCCAATCTTAAACAAACCAGAATGAGACAATGACTCAATTACCGGACTACCCCCAGCCACTCGAGGATTGGAATGAGAGCGGGTTCATGAAATCATTCCCATAAATACCTCTCAAGTCCCGACCATCCTCTTCAATACCTACTAGATCTTCCAAATATCAAGGGCCTCCTCTTATACCTTTTTGTCACGAACCAACCCGGGCGACCCTGAACTGGTCACCCGGGCCAGTCCACGACATGGCCCGAGGGGTTTTCCTGATCCACACAGGCTGGAAAATAGTGTCAGAAATCAAAATTTAATCACGGGGAACAATTTGGGCCATAATGAGAAATAAATAAACAAGAATAAATAGAGTAATAAAACTGAACTCAAACAGTGGAAAAAGAAAATAAATGTAACTGCTCACCGTACCTCCACATGACCTTCCAAGTCACTTCCCAACCAAAGGCCGACCTTGCTCCATTAATGAGAAACTCAGCCAAGGAAACCTGAGAAAAGAAAACATGAAAATAAAATGATAAATATATATGTGTGAATTAAAAATAATCAGTAGGGTTACCAAGATAAACCACAATATCCAATGTCTCTATTCCCGATATAATCCATTAACACAAGTTTGAAATAAAAAAATCAAATTATGGTTTTCACATTTGAAAATGAGAAACATGATTTTATCATTTTAAAATCAAACACACAAGAAATACCATTTCCAAAATCATTTTTCATTTTATAAACTAATCCGAAAACAATGTATACCAAAGTTGGGCTAAATTAGAATAGGTAAACAATTAAAGTTAGAAAATAATCTTGAAATAAAAAAAGTAACAAAGAAATAAAAATAACCCGATAACCATGGGTGATCCAAAAAATCCCTAGAAGACCCCTAGTTGTACTCAGTTCCGGAACCACCTGTCCGCATATGGTGAAGATCTGAAGTCTATAACCAATAGGCCACGCAATAACTGACCAATCCATTAGTAAACCCCACCTATCCTAATAAACAATCCATGAGGTACCAACCCTTCTAATCGGGTTTCATCAACAACCATCCCTCGATAATCTAAAAGTCTCCCCAGAACCCACAATGGTTATAATAATATGATGTATGTAGGAAGGTCCTTGCATGCATGAATCATGTCATCGCTATTGCCTTCCCCAAACATGGATGCTTCTAGTGAATTCACCCATAAAGGGATACCCTAGACAGGTGTTCCCCCAAATACACATTCACTCATTTCAAATTAACAAAGTTCCAACTGCGCCATCACACCATTTAACATTTAAACCATTTAATAAAATGTGAAATGTTTCAAATCGGTCTTACAATTTCTACAAAACACATTCTGTTTTAGGTGTTTGAACAAACATTACCCTTGGGATAAAAGTTCCAAACATGTCTTTAACTCAACATGCCAAAAAGTATTTCCCAAAACATCACCGAAAATCCACTTTTTTCCTTTAAAAATTAAAACAGGCATATGCTGAAAGGTTTAATTTTACACCATTTCAGAAATCACACAAGAACCCAGAATCATTTTGAGAGAAAGAATCTTTTTCCCAGAATTAGCACTTTCATTCAAATAAAACACAAAAAACATGTCAAAAAACTTATCACTGATGATATGCATCTCAAACATAATTTAATAAATCATTGAATCATTTTATAGGAAATTTTAAAAAGCATAAAAATAATTACATCGCGGTCTCACCAATTCACATGTGAATTCCATTTTAAAATAAAATGCATACCCCGACGCTTAAGAAAACTACTTTTTCATCTTTTAAAAACTAACTCACATGACTTCAACAACCAAAAGAACCATTTGCAAAATTAATGAAAAAACATTCCCCATCTACTAAACTACTATGAAAAGTCACTATAAAATTTTCATAAGAAACCCATGGACTCAAACACAAAAACTCACTCAAATCATCTTTTATGACTAAAAACACATCGATGCCACAAAAAACACAGATTGTAGAACTCGCAATGTGAAATACACTAGTTTTACAATTCGAAAAACACTATTAGAGGAAAGAATATGGGTGTTCATAAAATAATTTCCTTCTTATCACACAAAATGATACAAGGATAAATCATGAATATTAAACATCATTGAAAACAATGTTCGCAACATATAAATTAACTAATGAACATCTTAAATCAATTATATTGGAAAAATAATTTATCAGTAATGTTTTTATGAAAAAAAACCGACACATAATGAGATAATTATTTCAAAATCCATCAATAACAATTTTTAACTAATAAAAACACTACAATAAATTATATACAATACTTATGGAGGAGAAAATGGTATTTAAAATTTAATATGAAAGATGCAAGTTTCATAGATCGTGTGGCAAAAGAGATGTTCGAAAAACACCTACCTCAATGGAGAGAAACCATGACACCGCTTTAGTGGGAAGAAGAATTACCCCATGAGAACCACACACGCACAAAAAAAACGACAATACCACATGATTTACAATTTGCACAAATAGGGATTGGCAATGTAAGAAAATCCCTAAAAACTGACAAAATACGCACTAGTAAGGGGGTTCATGACCAGATATGGGTCGACTGGGATAGTCGATCGTGAGCAAGAGGCTGCTCAAGGGGAGAGGTATCCACTAGAGGGTGTACCGGAGAAAGGAAAGCGGTGAGGGGGTCGTAGTATGGCATGGCCGGAGGTACGGTGGGGCAAGGTGGTTGACTGAAGATATGGGGCTAAGCCGACTGGGGGGGTTGGGTGTGCTTATTCCAACGCAAGCTGGAGACGAACTGAGGGAGGGTAAAGGAGGTCTAGGAGTGATGGGTGATCATTAATGGTGGTGATTTCAGAGGTAAGAGTCTAGAGTGTGACCAAATGAAGCATGTAGTGTGTTTGTTGGTTGAGGCACGGAGCGCCACTGGTGGTCCGGGTGAATGGTCCTGGAAAGATTCTAGGAAAGCCAATAGAGCGAAGTGGGACAATGGCTAACCATGGTGAAATGGCTTGTTAGAGCGTAGAGGCCAGGCTTCTGGGTGAGAGGTGACCAGAAGCATGGCCAAGTAAAGGAGGGATCAGGGAAGCCGGTGCACATGTGTGGTCGGGGAGGATGTGGGTGGGGGAGGAAGGGTCTTGCAGGGGTGAGAGGCGATGGGGAATCACAAGGGTAAGGCATCTGAGCATGTGCAGATGGAGATAGAGGAGGAGGGCAATGAGAAGTCTGGGAGGCTTGGCGGGATGCATAAAGGATGAGTTAATGTGGAGTAATTTTTTTTGGGTTTTACGAAAAAAAATCGGGAATGGGGATTAGGGTTCCGATATTTTTAAAAATAGGTATGGGATGGTTGAACACCGATCAGGAATCCTTCTATGGAAAATGATGCGTGAATGGATTTCATGCATCCTTTCCCCAACTGATGTTGCGTGAACCCCGTTCACGCATCCTCCCAAGATGAGTGATGCATGAATGCAGTTCACTCATCTCACATAGAGCTCAAATGTTTCTCAATATTTATAACTAGTAATTACAAACTAAAACACTTAAAGTAAAAAAAAATTACGAAATATTAAGAAATATCAATTAAATAATAGAAAATATTGAAATAATGTTAATAATTATTAATAAATATTCATGAATAATATATATATTAATTAAATAATTATTATTAGAATTTCTTGAGTATTCTCTAACATATATTGAGAAAGATATAATCTTAGCATCTTTTACTCACTCACATCATCTCAACATGTTGTAGTTATACATTTATTTCTATAAATATCCTCTTATGGTTCCATTTGTATTCAAAAGTGGAAACTGTTATTATATATGAATTCCACTAATAAATTTTGTCGATCATAATTTCCCTTGAAATGGATCACGAAATGTATTAACTGATCAACAAGCCTATGAATGATCCTTTTAGACTTACTATTAGTTTAAGTGTGTTAAGTAGTTCAAATCTCATTTTTTTATCCAATGTGTGTTAAATAATTCCCAAAAATATCATAGAGGTTCTTGGGTCTCTATTAGATATAATATAAAGATTTAATCCATGTAAACTTACCTATTTATTTTATATTGGTATATTGATATTGTGTGAAATACTCTTAAATATTAATGAAGTATGAAATCATTTTAAGATGATCAACTATAAACTGAATGTAATTATTTATAATTTAGGTCTTTATAAGTCTTATGATGAATTACATGGTAATGTTTTAAATTTTAATGGTAAGTAGTTTAGTCATCCTATTTTACCTCTTTCATTCATCCTTTACTATTGTGTACCAGTAGAAATTGTTTCATTTTATATAGTCTGAATATGTATCTTCTCAAAATTTTCCAAATGAACTTCTAATTCATATTGTAGTTATTCTGATCATCAATAATAATCATCTACTCTTCAAAAATATCCAATATTCATTCAAATTATTCATAATGCAATTTAATTTTTGTAATCTAATAATCGATGTCCATGATATTCTAGGATTTCACATCTAATTTTAAATCATTGAGATCAATTATATTTTTCAAGATTTCTTCAAGTGCATGCATCTTTTCATCCAATGTTCTGATGTGATACATTGGGTCAACATATGGATCCCATGATATATTTACCGAAGCGAAAGCTGCGATAACATGTACACATGGATATCTAAATGGCTGAAAGCTGCCGCAATCACAATACATGTTGTCCAACATCACGACAAACACTCCACCATTAGTGCAAGTACCATGCTCATAGAATTGTCTTACCCGAAAGCTCATCTTTTCCCTATCAAAGGCTATAACATTCCATCTTGAATCCTCATTCCGTATCCTATCAATATCACTTTGAAAATACTGAGTAAAAAGCATTCCATTTCCCATCCTCTGGTAGGCCTTTTGGGATGGTTCAAAAAATTTGTGAACACATCTAAAAAATGCCTCTTGCACTAACCCTGTGAATGGGAGTTTGCGCAAACCCTTGAGGACCACATTTATGCACTCTACTATATTAGTGGTCATATGCCCATATCTCATGCCACCATTGTATGCTAATGACCATTTTTCCTTTGAAATTTTCATCATATATTCATATACCTCCTCATTAACTATTTGAATCTCATCAAGACATCAATCAAAACATTCTTGTTGGGGTTCATATGCTGAAACCATAATATAATAATGTATTAAAATGGATATTAAATTTTGTAAAAAAAGAAAGTTTAGAAAACTATACCCAACTTGAGGATCACATTCTATATGGCCTCATATCTAAAATGCTTATGCACATTACTTACAATATGTCTAATAGAATAACGGTGATACGAATTCGTCTCAGTCCAAGAAACCCCATCACAACTCACGACCTCTATAATCTCTCGATGAAGATCATATATCAGACACACACGCTATTTTTGCATAACATGAACACGTACACATGCCAATAACTAGCTCCTGCATTCAAAATTTTCTTGTTCAACAATGGAAAAAGAAAGTGGAGAGGAGCGCGATTACTATCCTGTGTGGAAACAATGAGTAGAAGACCTATATACTTTCCAAAAAGGAATGTGTTATCTACCAAAATAAATTGTTTATAATAGGGAAACACAGCAATGCATGGTCTGAATGCCCAAAAAATCCTATTGAACTTTACCATTGACCAATCAACTAGATGATTATGGGATACATTCTCAACACTGTCCAAATGATAAACAATCTGATTATTGTGAGGCAACAATTCCATAATCTATGGAAACATCACATAAGACTCATCCCAATCACCATACACTTTTACAATGTCTTTCTGTTTTTCATTCCATGCTTTGTTGTATGTTATCTTATTGTTATACAACTGTTGAATTCTTTCCTGAACAAGGGAAACAGGAACATCCTGACTTGTTTGTATCATCTCACAAATAAGAGTAGATATAAACTCTACATAAAGGGAAGAGTGATCTTGTGCCAAGCTGGGATGCAGACAAGTGTGTGGGCCTTATAATTTTTTTATCTTCCAATATCCATAATATTTATCAAATATTGCTCTTAATTGAAATTTACATTATACCAATATTTTTCACAATGAATGAGATATTTGGTCTTCTTTGACTCATCAACCACAAATATGAAATGTAGCTCAATGTGGTATTTCTTTATCACATTTTTCATGGCCTGTTTAATTTCTAACTCTTGCCCAACATATATGACATTATCATTTGATAAAGGCCTATTCTCTATAATGACAGTGAATTCAGAAGCTGGTGTAATTACATCCCAATCAAAATGTTGTTCACGAGACATTCCTTCAACTATGGAACTCAAAATTGAAGGTTGATTACCACTAAATGGTGGATGTAGTGGATGTCTATCTCTCAAAGGAACCTCTGAAGGTTCATTTCCTAACACATCATCACCTAATGACTCCCCAGATTCTTCTTCCTCAGATAAACATTCATGCACTATATCAGCACACAATGGGAATTCATCTACATTTCCCTCCAAATTTTGATCATCTTCCTCATAACATTCTTCCACATGGGTCATATGAGGAGGAGGAAATGAATAAGACTGTTGTGAAGGACCAACTTCTACAAAGCTCACAATGTATGGTTCTGTAGTAATCAATTCCACAACATCATTATCAGAAATGACAACAAATAATTCATTCAAACAATTAATACATTTTTTACTTGAATAACTGAGAAGCCTCCATCCAATCCTCATCATCGACTATAGGGTACTCGTTGTGCCACAGACGCTCAGGATATTGAAAATTTCGGTATCTAATTGAAGTGATTCCTTTTCCATTCTTTAGTTTTAACCAACTATGAATCTTATTACGAACTGCATCCAATGTCATACAACTATAGAGATTTACCACTTCGGTAGGTGGAAAACTTTAGCTAAAACACTGCCCTGTATAAATTACCTCCCCATTGCAATATATTTGAGAAAACATAATTACCTATAAAAAAATAATTTAAAAAATATTATATACTACATTAAAATTTTAAATTATTTAATTTGGTTTCGAATAATTGATTATCTTGAGATTTTTTTATGTATTGATTTATCACTGTTAAGTTATAGTGATTGTGATATTTTCACAAAATAAAATTTAATATAATTTTTCATAATGTTTAATTACTTATGAATATATAATCATGACTTGATATTGAGACATATGATTAGTTTATCATTATCTGATAATCAAACCACAACCTATGGGTGGACTCTTGTCTCTATTATCAAATATTTCAGCAACCACTAATCTCCTGTCAAACAACAACGCCTCTTCTTGAACGAGTTCTCGAATGCCTCTTCATGGACACCTCTTCAGGGAAGCCTGTTCGGGGACACCTCTTCGGGGGCATCTGTCTTTTAATTACAAATTTACTCACTTTCATGTGGGGGGGCTAGGGGTATGAAATATGTAAAATTTTTAAGCAGATACGCAGGTCCTTACACTTACTGAGAGATAACTCACAGGTCATCAATGCGGAAAAATGCAATTATTACAAATTGAATAACAACATACACAAAATAAAACGTTCCATTTCAATTATTCATGGTTGGCCATCTCAGGATTAGTCATCACTCATATGATTTTTTCTGGTATAACTATTATATTATCCATATTATTTAACATTATCTATTACTAAATGAAATCTATATTAAATACTACACCTATTTTCCAAAAATCTAACTTCATGTGTATATTTAAATATATAATTATTAATAACCTTTAATAAATTTTATTACAACTAATATAATCGATATTTATATCATGAACACTTTTGTTATTATAAATTTTATGAAATTGTAATGTTTTGTGGGCATTCTTCTATTTTTCAAAATATAAGTAAATATATTTTCTACTCTATTGATTAAAAATATTATTACTAGTAAATAAAAGTAATATAATTTACACATACATCAAAACCATTCATTAAAATAAATTTCTCTAAAATAAATTAGTTTTCCTAAACATTCAACATATTAGCCATAATATAAAACATTCAATATTCAGACAACACACATTCAAAAAACTAAATCATACATACATTAAACATCCAAAATATTAAATCATACAAAACATTACACATAATTCATAACATATGAAATAAATAAATCATACACACAATTAAACATACAAATGAAATAAATAATCACAATTAATATAATTAAAATGTTATATAGAAATTTTACCTCAATAAAAGCAGAAAATATTTGTTAAGAAAGAATTTATGCAGGGCTTCGCAACAAAAACCAAAGGAGAACAATGGTTTTTGTGGTGGGGGGGGGGCCTCCTTTTATAAACTTTCTTGGTCGGATGGGTGAACGGTGTTCACGCATCCCTGCTGTGGCTTGGATGCGTGAACATCGTTCAGGCATCCATTCCCGCACATGGATGCCTGAATGGCGTTCATGCATCCCAGAACATTTTTTGAAAATACCAGGGCCCTTATCATTTTTACTGAATATTTTTAATCGTAAAACCAAAATTAAAAAAATTTCTCGTTAATATGGGGTGCCGGCTGGGGGTATATTAGGGTTCATTTTTTTTCATTTTATAATAATATTAATAATTATACAAATAATAATAACAATAATGATGATAATAATAATATATATAATAATAATATAAAGAATTATTAGAACACAAATAATAATAATAATAATATAATGAATAATGATAATAAAAATAATAATAATAACCACAATAATAATAATAATAATAATGAGAAATTGAACGACACCAGGGCCAGTAGCAAGACTTCTTCCAACCGCGTGGTGACTGCACATGGGTCGGAAACACAATAAAATTATAAAATGTCGATTTTTTTTACTCGCGCTCATCCAGCACCTCGACGGAGATATCCGATGCCAGGAAAAAAATAATTTTTTTTTTACTTTTTTTTTAAAAGTTAGGGTCGAAGCCTCAATTTATTATTAAAATAAAGACCTATTTAGACTTGGTAGAGGGTGACCCATTACATAGCCTGAAGGCCTAAGGCTAAGTGGCCTGCATATAGGGCTAGAAAGCCCATTTTTGGCCCAAAGGACCCCTCGGTGAACAGTACTTCAACAGTACCCACGCTGCTACAGTACCTACTACAGTACCGCCGCTACAATACTTGTAACATTCCCTCTGCCGCTAGATTGCAACCGCTTCTACAGTCGCCGCGACTACAGTACTGCTACAGTGCCCTGCCACAGTACTCTGGAATTCTCCCCTGCTTGGATTTGATCCTTACTATGTAGAACTATTATATATTTTTGAATGAAATAGAGTAATGGATTACTGTTTAGAAATACTACTCATTATATATAATGTTCATGATGTTTCCCATTTATCATTTTTGATGAATTATATTCTAGACACAATGTCCGTACAATCCTATAAATAAATTTAATTAGATCATTATTTATGATATTGTGACAATCCAATCTAGATTCATGAATATATAGTACAAGTGATTTAAAATCATATGAATCGACTGGAAATTGAACTTTGGAGAAATCATAACATAGAAGATAAAATTTGGGAAACTATGAATTTAATCATGAATAACTAACAAAGTTTTATTATAAGGTTACATAATAAAAAATTTTAGGAATAATTTTTTTAATGGGGGAAGAATATAACACACTAGAATAATATATAGTGAGTGATATTTTCATTCAAAATGACTACCTAATAATGCAAATACATTTAATATTTTATTTTATTAAAATATAAATTCAAAAAAATGATTACATAAATTTGATTAAATTAATTTCATTTATTATTTCAACCTATAAAAATTTTCCTTATGTAAATTTTTTATAATTTAAATAAAAAGTTTAATCTTTGTTTTAAATTGAAAAATATAGACTATAAAATTATTGTACCTTTAATGACATTATCCTGATATAAGAATGGATTTGATGTTTATAAATCCATTTTTTCAGAAAAAAATAATTAATAATTAATATCAATAATATAAATAGATAAGGTTGAACTTGTTAATCTATGTTTAAGATTTAAGAAATCAATGTATTGTTTTTATATAAATTTAAACCACTTTTAGTTCTTCACTTTTAAAAAATATTAATAAAGATACTTTAAATTTTTGTTTAATGAATAATAAAAATATGAAGATTATTATTTAAAATAGTCTGTTAAGTTATATGAGAATCAAAATTATAGTTTATTTTGGTCCAATATCATAATTATGATTAAGAGACCCTCTTTCAAAAAATGTTTTTTTGTTTTGTTTTCCGAGTTCATAATAAAAGTAAATTTTTACCAATCTAGGAAATTGAATCATTAAAAATTGGGTTATATATTGGGAATAAATATAATTAATACTATGTAATAATTTTAGCTATTTTTTTCATTTTAAAAATATTACCCATGGTAAATATTTGTATCATTAGAAAGGGGTAAAATGAGTTAAAAGGGTCAACATAAAGGGATAAGGTGTCATGACATCATAAAAACATTATTAAATCCCTTTATTAGATTGGATTTCAACTAAATATTATTATATTTGAAACTATGAAAATTTTTATTCACTTATATTAATTATGGAAAATATTATATTACACAATTTATAGTATTTATATGTATTCTATCCACCTCAATTATAAAATAATACTATTCCCCTCACTTCTATGCAATTCATGAGACACTTATCTTGAAAAATACTTAAAAAAATATCTTCCTAAAATACTCAAAAACATTTTTGAGGTTCTGTTCTTTCGAAAAGACTTTTTTATGGATGTTTACATTATAATCGAACTTAGATTACCAATATAAAAGGTATATGTTCCTACCAATATTTTTCATGTTTTTTCTTCTAAAACATCCTCAAAATAAATAATATTTGTATTAAAAATATTAATTTACTTAATTTAATATACTTATATATAGTTATGTTATTGTATCATCCATTTTCAATCTTGTAATCGTCCTGTGTAAAAGGAACACATTGCTCTTGCATAAGTATGGACTGTTATCTCCACATAGTGAGCTAATTCATTTTTCTTCAACACCTCACTTAAAATTTTATAAAGATGAAATCAATGAATATATATATATATATATGATATTTATTAAATAGAAATTATTCTTGAAATATGTTATATCATCTACCTTCTTACCAATTAATCTGATGTAAAATGATTGCATTCCTTTCAATATGTTATATCATCTACCTTCTTACCTGTTATATTTATATTAGAAGAATTATAGTCTAGTTGACTTATTAAAACGCCTATATTTTATTCGCCTATTTCTATTTCATGGTTTTATATTATTTCATATAATTATTCCTTTCTTTGTAACTCAAATACCAATAAGATTGTTTAAAAAACCAGCCTTATTTCAGTATTTCTGTTAGGAAATATTATCCTTCATATTTATATTATTAAAATCATTTTATTAATTTTTGTATCTACATTTAAATGATTCGTAAGGTTTTTATTTTTATTAATCTTAATTTCATAGTAATGTCTTAAAAAAAATCCGTTTCAATTTAATTAATAATTCAATTTTAAAAATTTATGAAGGTGTGAGAGAAAAGCTCGTTTTTATGTATGAGTAAAAACCCACCTTACATTCCTCTATGGCCATTATTCTATCTTTATCTTCCTCTAAATATTTATTCATATTTTAAGGAAAATATTTTCCTATTATTCATCGATTTTTCTATATTAAAATAAATAAACCTTATTTTCAAAAATGTTGTAAATAATTTCATAACTGGTTTTTAACTTCGTTTATATAACATATATGTAAAAGATATTATGAAATTTATTTTTCATATTGTTCACCCATTTTACTCTATAATTATTAAATGAATAGCCTTTATTTCTGATGAATTACGGTCTCCTATCGTCCGTTTATAGTTTATGGATTTGATATATTTTTTTGTCATTCAAATTCTGGTGATCACGTTCAACATCCCTATCCATGTTTCATTGGGAATTATTTTTATCCTTAATATATATGTATTATAATCATGGATACATTCATAATAATTTAAACTATTTTTTTTTCTTAACCACACACCAATTCAATATATGTTTTTTACTTTAAGGAAGCATATTAAGAAATTTATTACATTTAATGAGGAAAAAATTATGTTTCTCATTCTTGATTCAAATTGGATACTTATTTATTGATAAGATATTTTGATTTTTTATTATATTGTTTATTCATAATACGAAAATGCATTCAACATATAGAATTGATAGGAAGGGACCAGTTTTAGATAACCCTCTTATGTATCAACAACTCTAATGAGATAAACAAATTTGGTTAAATTGGTTTTGTATTTGGTGTATACTAACCCATACCATAATAATAATTATCCCAAGGCCTTAATATTATTTTTAACGATGTCCTGGAATAATTCCTTGATAAAATTATCATTATATCCCACTTTTTCAGTTTCTTATGATTTTATTAATTACTATCCATATGATTATTATTTTTATATATTCCATAGATATATTTTGGATATCAAGTTACTAATTAAAAGAAAAACGTAATGATTAATCACTCTGCACAATTATTTATGTAATATCAATTTAAGATATCTTCCCTGGTATGATTTCCATAACTAAAAATCTAAGATCACCCATTATTGGGTTTCCATTCCCATTAATATGAAGAAAAAATTATTGATTGATGATCAGGGATACAATATTGTATATAATTACTTTTTTCTATATCCAATTATATATGGAAATCAAGTTTGTTTCTAGTCTCCAAAGACTACTATATTGAACATTAATTTCTGTTTTGATCCCTTGTATCTTGTACATATGTAATAAATTAATCACCATCTATAGGTTACTATAGTTAGGGTAGTTTCACTGTGTGAGTTATTTTGATCAAGCATGTAGATGTTTATATGATTTCGGCTTACGTTTGAGTGATTTTTTCATATATTTCTATGAATTTATATGATATCCTTGGATATAAAGGCTACATAGTTTTATAAATATTATAATTTTATCTTATAAAATTAGGTTGTAACTTTTTAAAAGATGAATTATTTAGTGTTATTTTAGAAATATTGGGAAATAAAAATAATTAAAAGGGGTTTTCCATATTATTTATGGGTTTTAAATGGATGATATTTCTTGTTATGTTTTTTTTTGTAATATTCTAAAGCCTTTTCATAAAAATTTGTTTCTAAAAATTTAGTAGTAACACTGTTTGAAACTAATGATGTTTTAAATAGGTGAAAAAAAATTCAATAATCCTATAAAATATTTTATTTTTATGTTTTCATTGTAAAATGATTTTTTTCTTATGCCCATTTTTACTGAAAATTAAATTTATTGATTATTGGGTTGCAATGTTAAAAATATTGGGTGGTTTTCAGTAACCATTAAATTAAATGATAAACATATCATTTTACCTAACATGAAAATTTTCTATATGAGTACAGATTCCTAATGTATTTTTGTAGAACGTAAATTTTGAAAGGGATCATTAATTTATCTAAGGAATTTTGGTGTTTTAGAAACACGTTCTTTCAATATTGTTGGCTTACGGGAGATATAAAATCTATGGTTCTATTCTTATTTCTTCTTTATGGATTCGTTAAATATATATGAGTACCCATGTGTTTTTGTATAATCATGAAAATCCCAAAGGCTGATTTTTACAAAATAACTGGGTTTGAATATAAATTGTCTATTATCACTAAAAAGCATTGTTGGCTACTTCATTACAAAAATTGGTGATTTCCTTTACAGGGAATGGTTCCTATTTTCCCAATCTCAATATTTTATTTTTGTTGTAAATGTTTTTCTTGTATGATATTATATATATATTTAAGAGGGTAATATTTCATATGCAATATCATAATTAAGAGAAATAGATCATTCAAATTGATTATTTTTATGACTGAGTAAATTTAATTGGATAGTATTTGTTAATTTCAATTTCATTATTTTTTATTTGGGTTGTATTATTTTTAATATAACATTTGGTTTTAGTTATAAAATGTATTGATAATGGGGAAACCCACTTTTATATGTTTTTTAAAGGATTTTTTGTTACCTTCCATTTTTTATTATAGATTTGTTCCATTTTTGCGTTGGAATTTGGACCATTAGCGATCTGTCATATTTTCTTAGCTACAAAAGTCCTTAGATTCGGGATATGTTAATGAACTATTTCATTATTTTCTGTGATATTGTTAGAGAATTTGGATTTTTTTTCTTTGGGTCTATAAATGACACTTTGGTCAGGTCTTTAGAAGTTTTTTGGGGTTTTAGGGTGATTCCTATTCGGTGGGGGACCACTCAGAGTGAGTTCTATGGAATACGTGGCTATAATATTTATATTCTTCAAATATTTTTAATGTAACTACTAAAAAATATTCCCAGGCTATCTAGGAATAGGATTTCCTTGGCCCAACAATATGGGATGCACTATAGAGGGCCCCCTATTTTATGCCATATAACATAATAGAATAGCCAAGATAAATAGAGTGGTTATAGAATAAGTCCACTCCTATATATCTCATGGTATTCTTACACCTTAGTCTTTAGGCCATATCACAATATAGGTTGGAATAACAAGTTCTGGTAACAATGATTATCTTTATGTGGTACAATACTAGAGTACGATTAACACTGATTATGGATTTGAAGGGCCTTTCTACATGGTTTATTTACCAAGCCAAAATAGGTCCATATAGTGGAGCACCACAATGTAATACATGGGATTATGTCATTTCTCTTATCTATTAAAAATTTTAAAACCTGAAATTTTCATTTGTGCCCTGATAAAAAATAATACAGATTTCAGTTATTCCCCTCTCATCCATTTGAGTCCTATAGAGATCACCCCTATATGATTTCCATTTATTTTACTTTATATATTTTCCCCTTATCTATCTAATATAATGTGGAATCATTCGAAGTTAGTTTGTCTTCATATCCTCACCTTCTTCCCCACCTTTTAATTGTTATTTCACCTTTTTCTAAATGTATCATGATGTTTGCTAAAACCTAGGATATTCTATTATCCTACATCTTTTGAATTCCTTTTATATAGGGTTGTAAGGTTTATATAATGTCCTTATCCCACTATGTTCAATTGTTTTTTCATATTTAGATGTCTATTCGTGGTAGGTGATTTCATGGTTCATCTATAAAATAACATAACATTGGGTAATTTAATTTTTATCCCACTATTTCCTTAAACAATAATTACATTTTTTGATTATTAGTATCACATCATATATGAAATAAAGTTTAAAAAATTCCTAGTTTAAATGGGAGGTGATTTTATGATTTCTAATTATTACATGTTTGATAATGGTATGTGTCTTTTCTATGTCATTCATGGAATGAAAAAAAAATTAAATATTTTTGTGTATTTAAAAATGTTTTTAGACTGCTATGTAATTTCATAGAGAGCGTGATTTTGTGGTTGAGTTATGATTTAATTTTAGTTTTGTTCATTTATAAATCCCAAGAATATCACTTCATCGTTTTCATCATTATTTGTGTTTACATTATGATTTTGACTCCCAACAATAATTTTTATAATGTTTTACTTATTTATGTTTATTAAGAGGCCTATATTTAAACTAATGATAAAATGGTACTATTTTTCAAAAAAAAATTGAAATCATATTCTATTTTAATAAGTTGTATATAAAAAATTACTTGGAATTATTTGCTGTAGATTTAATTTTTTGTCCAATATTTTATTTTGAAATTTTTTATTATTAAAAATCACTATTTCTAAAAATGTCCAACAGATATTTTAGAAACAATAAAAAAATTGAATTTATCCTCTAGTTAGTAAATTCAATGAATAATTTTTTTTATTAAATAACATATAACCCTACACAAGTCTATTACAATTAGATAATTATTGAATGACATATATACAAATGTATTTTTTTGAAAATTTATGTTATGTGTATTTTAAGGGGTTTTCATAAGGCGGTGTTAGGATGTTGGATATGGAGATAGAAATATATGATTGATTTTTTCTCACATCTCATTATACTCTCATTGTAATCATAGATATGTTAGTGGGACATTATATAACATCTAAAAATCAAAACAAACTATAATTACGTGATTTTCAAATTAGTTTCTCTTTCTTAAATTTCATGGATATTTTTTAGTTTAGAGTTTTAGATAATTTGTAAATACTCTTACATATGAACCCCCTACAATGAAATGTGACAATTCCACTCATTTCCCATTTGATTAAATAAGTACAGAAATCAAAAATATAAACTCACGTTTCATCTAAGACATGTTGGATAAATTTCATATGGATCCTCATATAATAAATAAAGACCTATTATAGATCTTAATCATCCGTTGTCTATATGAATAACATTTTCAAATATGGGATGAGTAAAAAATATTTTTAATGTATATAAAATTAATTTTACACATTGATGCCTTTCGAAATTCATGAAAACCCATAAGTATATATTTTTTCTCATAAAAAAATTGAGTTTTTAATAATCACCAACATACTATTGAAATAAAAATTGACCCAAATTATATCATAATACATTTCATAATCAATTATAAAATAAAAATAATTAAAAATGATTTTTTCCTAGGATACTTGACAACATTTCCATGAAATGAATCATATTACCCATAAGAAATCATAATCCCTTTATAAATAAATTGTATTCTTTTTATCTTATGAAAACAAAACATTTCCATAAAAATCATAGTCAACTAGAAATGAAATATGTATAAGGATAAAAATATAAATAATCACATGGATAACAATAATTAATTTCAAAATTTTGGGACACATAATTCCATTAATCATAATCAAACAACCAATTCCTTATCCCTGAACATGAAAAATATACCGTCAAGGACTTTTGAAAAGATTTCATTTTCCAGACCTTCATTCTACTCAACAGTTCATTATGCTTGGATGGCCACATGGCCTCATGCTTGCCTCCCCACATACAAGAGGCTATCGACTAAAACTGAGGGTTGTGGGTGTTTCCATACAGATAATACAACCCCATTAATAGGGTGAAACATAGTTTATTAATAATAATTTATAAATATTAGGAGGATATAGATAACCAACAACACTATAGAAGAAGCCACTATAACAACTATACCAATAACCCACCATAGTAGAATTAGACCTAAACAACCAAGAAATAGATAATAAACTCATTAGATGAACAATATAAAAAGTAATGATAATGTATGTCATGTATCTATAAAGAAGTAAAACATGTATACATGTAATAAATCAATAAATTCAATATAAAATAATATTAAATAATCCATAAAATATCTATAATTTTGAGCACTGGCTCAGTCATCCACTACAAAGATCCATCATAATGAAAGAAAGAAAGAACATGTTTCTATTGTGGGAGTCTTCCCCTTGTCTACACCGGTTTATGTATAATATACTTAGGTACCATCTAGTGTCTATATATGGTGTTTTTTAAGTCTCAGTAGGATACCACCGATGACATATATAGCATCAAGTATGTGAATGTAAATTGAACTAGTGTGTATGTAAATGTAAATGTAAATCAATTCTATAATTACAACTGATTCCTTCTTTATCCATAGTAGTTAACTTATCATAAAATTTGATCATTTAATTACCTTAGTTATGTTTGGTTTATATAAATATGCCACATGATGTGTAAAAGACACTAAAATCATTTCATAACAATAATAATAAAAATAATGATGGGGGATTCAAGGTCTAACCATGTCATCCTATAATGATGATAATAATTAAGAAGATCTTAGGTATTAACCATGGTATCCATAGCCTCAGGGGTTAATCTAAATCATATATAATATTAATGCTAGATATAAGTGGTATCTGTTTAATCCAAGTGTCATCACCAAGGGAATTCCACTATAAACAGTTATAATCATGTTCATGGTTCTCATCACAGATAAATATGAGATTAACATGATAGGGCCCAATAGGGTCAATCCATGGAAACATTTCTCTGATGGTCTTTAGATTCTTCCAAGGATTTTATCATTTGAATCGAAATATCTATATGATAGTGAAGGTATCCTAGAGATTCATGGAAGGAATTCAATAGTATACAAGGACTATGGTCTATGGTGGGTATCTCCCATTGTAACTGGATCCTTGAATCGAAATGGAATTCTATGAGTTCTTAAAGAATTCCCCCATGAAACCAAGTATGTATCAAGTATTACAACTACTATAATGATGAAAAGGTCCATATGTAAATGGTACCATTTACATAATACACTTTTAAATTAATTCCATGTAATACTCCTCTTTAATAAATTATAAGGTCATTCAATTTCAATTATTAATAAGTGAAAACACTAAAAGTACATGAGACCATTTCATATTATTATTATATTATCAATTATGTTGTTCACTCCATTTACTTTCATAATCATGACATGGTGGGATAAGGATGTGCAACTATATGAAATTCAATTAGAATTAAATAGACCAAGTGATATCTATAAATATACTTACTAGTGAAATTTTAAATTTTAATTCATTAATTGGGAAACATACCTTATAATTTTTATGTGATAAACATATATATGGAATCCATTAAAAATTAAATAATTTATCTAAACACTTTCCTTTATCAAGGTCAATTCAATTACACCAGAACAATATAAATAATAGTCATACAAAACCACTATTGGAATTATTATGGGATCCCCCTACTGGGGGTTTATTGCATTGAGGTCATAACTAATAAATATGTGAGTATAAAGTTTAGAACAAGATCTATTACATGATCTTGATGAATATAATAAAGTTATATAAATTTAATAAGTATCACCTTATTGAACCAATGTCCACATAATGACAGAAGTTTATAAAATAGTGAGACTTAATGGATGAGTCAAAGTACACCTACCTTGAGATAATTAAAATCACCCCATCTAGTATTGAACATCAGTTTGGAATGGATTAGAATAAAATGGAACAATTTATCAACTCCATAAAAATAGGGTGTACGAGCTTGCATCAAAATAACATTGTGAAGGAGAAGGAAAAACTTGAACCATGCATGATGAATATGATACATTTTGATACACATCCAATGATGTGAAAATTTTTGGGAATCAGATATTGGGATATATAATGGGATAAAATCCTTTGAAGAAAGGAATTTGGGAGTTCCATCATGATAAATGGAAGATTTCTGGAATTGGAAATGAAAATAAATGGGAAGTGTAAGTTTATATAGAATTTAGGGGAATTCTTGTAGTTTTACCCAAAAATAGAGGCACACTATTTGGACTCATGGTTCGAGAATCCGTATTCTAACTGTTCTGGGCTTACTATTTATGGAGGGTACCTACACAGTTAGGCCACACTATTACTGAAATAGTGTGCCCAATATTAAATTGAGATCTACTAAAACTGTAGACTTTTTCCACAGGCATTCTGCACTTTGTGCATGGTTATGGAAATTCCTGATCCCTTCTTTGCCCCCTTTTTTCTGCCCAACATTATTAGGAGAGACCATGCGAACAAGGTCACATGATTTTGATTAACCATGCAGTTGAGGTACTTTTATCACCTGTTATGGTTATGAGCTCCAAATAATCTCTAAACACCCGTAAAACATTATGAACTATTTATACATCCTAATTAGGTCCAATGAAAAAAAGTATTCTAAAATCCAAATAATACATTCCTCCAATAAAAAATGAGTAATTAAAGTCTCCCCATAAAGGAGATAATTCGTTAGTTCACCATCAAAGGGATGTAAAACATAATCTGAGAAAAAATCATCCACTAAGAATTTACATGAATATCCATATACCTGGTCTCATCTTCTACATGGAAGTTTTACCAAAGAACAATACTAATGGGATATGCCATTCTTTGGGAGGCTTCATGATCTGATCAATGTTGAATATGGGGTACACCTCAAAAGAAGAATCAACATCAAACCCCAAATCCTCAAGATACAAAAGTATGAGAAGACTCATCATGTTAACGGTAATGTTGGGAAACATAAAAGATGTCATTCATTAAACATTAACTTTGAGGAAATAGAAACTGATATAATACCAGCCCGACACTATCATGAATCCCAAAGAGCCTGACATAACATGGTTAAATGTTCTCTTGACTTTGTATCTGTCTATACAAAAGTTTTTGTGATACCTATACAAAATCGTTATCCCTGACATCAAATTATAGAGTTTTTATAAAAAAATTTAAATATGATTAATGTCTAGGCTAGGTAGTAAAAATACACTTCCAGAGTAGCTAAACCTTCTCTAATGTCTCCAATTGGAGATGAGGAGCTAGTAGCACTACCTCTCCATTTATTAACAAGAACATGGGTAAACAACCCATCCTAACATAAAAATCCTCATAGGGATCCATTTAAATCCTCAATTAAATCTTTTATTGTAATAAAAATTATAGAGGGGGATATTGTTATACATGGACACATTGAAATCAAAGACACACACTCTAAGAATCTCTTTTACAACTATAAACATCTCTTCTAATAAGAAATCAACATGAAGGTGAAAAGCAGTGTTTTGAAGCATCTGTGTACCTATACCTATCTGCATCCCCTACTATAACATTGATGTGAAATGAGATAACTATCTGAAATTTAAGTATGAGGGACCCCATGTAGTTTTATGATCTCATGATGATACATCATTCTTACCTCATTAACTAAGAAAGTCTCTTAGATTGGAACTATTCTATCTACATTCATTATATGATCCATGAACATACAAACTATATCTCTATCTCGAGGAAACATTGATAACATGACTACCAAATATGTAGAAACTTCTTCTCATTTCCATAATGTGAATGGAAGAGGATATTATAGGATAGCTGGTCACTGGTGCATTGTCATCACATGATGATGGGTGGAAAACCCTGTGATAAAGCAAGATATCTATCATTTAATCCTGGGACACCAATACTAGAGTCACATATATCGATACAATGTAGATATTACTAGATGAACTACAAACTACGAAGCACGGAATCAGAAATCATTTCATCTCCCATATCTATAAGAACCCATACATTCCAATGTATACAGAGAGTATAATTTTCATCAATAAATATTTCTAGAGGCGGGTCCTAACATTGAAATAGTATACCATAAAACCAAGATTTTAGCACTTGAGATGTGCCTTCTCTTTACCATATTCAAAAGTTAAAATTTAACAATCATGGATGAAATATATGATTGCTCATGACAATCATGAAACCCCAGATGTAGCATAGTAAAGTGGTCCATCAACATACTTCCATCAATAGATTCTTATACAGAATATGGTTGAGTATTTTGATACAGTAACTCCACTACCTCATTTCCCATTCCTGGTTTATAAGAAAGCTCAAAATCGAAATAGTTAAGGTATTCAATCCATCTTTTCTATCTAATATTCAACTCAGTATATAAAAATATATATATTATTCTCTTAGATTTATTATACACAATTTTTTTTTCACCCATCAGATAGTGTGTCCAGCAACGTAGGTCATGGAAAATAGTGTTTGATCATGGTTTTTTTTAGTTAATTTATATCATGAGGCCTCAAATGCCGATATCCTTACACAAAAAATTTATCCTCCCTCATAAGGACTAGAACAAGGAAGATACATGATGCATTAGAGAACACTATCTAACCACTTAAAACCTCTATAAAAATTAGAATCGATGTAGAAAAAATCCTTATTTTTAGATACTAAAAGGATTTCATGCATGATTATGACAATAGGAACATGAAGTCATTCTTTTTAAGACCAATAAATGGTTCATTAATGGATGATAAGTACTTTATGAACTTAATTTAATAACAATACTTCCCCAATAAACTCCAAATGTCAAACAATGTTATTATGATTCTCCAATGAAATCATAGTACTCACCTTTTATAGGCCAAAAAATACTCTTCATTTCGAGATAATATGGCCAAAGAAGAAAAAAAATGACATAGAAGTATCTCTTAGAAGGATTGGCATATAGATGATTTTCACTTCATGTAATAAAAATGATATCAATGTGTTTCTCATGGCCACTAGAAGTATGATAATACACAAAGATGTCATCTGTAAATACCAAGAAAATTGATTCCAGATAGTGGTGTAAGACCCTATCCATCCAAACCTTGATAATGGGGGGGGGGCATTAGTATGAATAAAAAACATAATGAGATACATATACAGAACATACATGCTACAAAAAGTTGTATGTGGTATGTCTAAGGTCCTGACTCACACAAGATGATAGCCCAATATTACGTCGATCTTCAAGAAAACCCCAGATCTAAAGAGCTATTCAGAGAGGTAACCTATTTTATAAAATGGATATTTTTTCAAGAATATAATATATTTAAACCATTGTTGATTAACTGATAGCCTATGAGATTCATCTACATTCATATAAAAAATCACCTGTGAAGCCCCAGAAGAAGTACTAGGTCTGATACAACCATTTGAAACCAGATCCTCAGTATTCAACTTGAGCTCTAGGAGCATAGTTGGTTTGAACTTATATGGGTGAATAAAAAGTGGATCTAGTCATAGAACAAGCTCAATTTTATACTCTAACTCTCTCTCAGGAGTTACGATAGAAAAATGATTTGTTAAGATAACAATATAATTATCTACTACTAGTTGCAATTCAACGTGATGTAAACTATACACATACATAAATACACTATCAATATTGGAAGTCACTCAACCAAGCTCATGATGTTATAGTCTAGATTTAATAGCTTGGACATCCCACTAACCTTTATAATGAAAAATATTTATAACATGTGATGTAAACAAAACCCTGTGGCTATAGTAGTTCAGATTGGAATGATATGAAACAAACTAATCCCACCCAAAAACGTTATCAAAGACCATTATCATGAGAAAAAAATAGGTCTAATAATAGTGGATAAATTCCTACTTCAATTGGGAATTATATTCCCAAGAAAAATCCCTCAGTCCGTACTCCCAATGGCATGTCGAGGGTCCTCACATGATAGTATTACTAAATTACTAAACCAAGAATTTCCACAAATGATAAAGAGATAAAGGAATGTGAAGAACTTAAATAAAATAAATTAGATAAAATAGTAGGGGAAACTGTAATTGTACCACTTACTATAAACGGTTATGCAATCTGATCCTTGGGAAACAACTGTAATTCAAACAACTAATATGATCTACAACCCTATATCACATTGGGACTACCAAGAGTAGGCATGAATGGATGATGATGATAATAAAAAGTATAACTAACATGGCAATGAAATTTTCCTTGACATATCTATTGAGTGCTACTCCAACACCATGTATGATGTGACACAAATGATAACAACCCTGATGGTGGAGCTAGAACAGAACAACGTCCACTGGAAGAAAAGGTATGGGTCTGGAAAAATCTCTAATCATATCCCATATGGTCTCAACAATGACACTGATGATGGTATCTATCACATTGAGGCTTCATATTCCTCTGTCATGCACATTAATGGTATGTAATGGAGCTACCAGTGTTGATACTATGGCTGCAAGTGCTCTAATGTGAATCCTTAAGGGAATGCTTCCTTCTATCAGAAGAACTACTAGCCTACCTTGGAATTGAACCTCTATGTGCAGAACTATATCCTTCCCATAGGTTGTATTCATTGATAACGGCATATTTCATGATCTCAAAAAAGGTATGCAAGTGAATGACATTCCCATCAATACATATGAAATAATTATACCGATCATTGAAACTTCTAGCATGTGATACCACGTCACTTGAAAAAAGTGGTCAGAATCATTTTCACTCATTAAAATAAACTAAATAATATATTTTGGACATATCAACCTATATCATATACATGGACTCCCTGACATGATCTGCAATCAGTTTGTGATAAAATTAGTACTCATAATGATTTTCTGGAAGATAGTCCATACCATTCCCTAATGATGACCATCCTCACTAATCACTTCCCGCCAGCGCTTGGATTAATAATGAATCATGTGGGTAGAAGGATTCACCATAATATCTGGGGGAATATATATATAATCAATGATTTAAATAGTGGCCATTATCCACGAATCAATAGCATGAGGACCAATATCCCATGAAATGTTTGGCGGATGATACTACATGAACCCACAAATCAGATCATCCATATTTGGTGTAGGTCCTGGAGAACTCTATATGGAATACATCATATGTATCAAAACCCCATGAAGGTGAGTGTCAATGAATAGTTATGGTATAATAGTTGGTTCCTTACTTTTCACTCTTGGATGTATGACTGTCGGCTCAGGTCCCACCATCTCAGGAGCGTGTTCATCCCCACATTCCTAGCACATGACGTAAAGATGTAACTGTATAATAGCTCTAAAAATTACTTGAACATGCCTCAGAATATAGTTAGAGAATATATTGATACACTGGAGGAATAAAATAATGAGAATAATCCCCATTAGCCTGCATACAACCCCAAATAACCTCATATAAATCCAAGGTATTAATAAGTCTTCGGATTTAATGTACATAGGTTCCATTAGGTGAAGGGTCAATCACATATTTCCTCTTAGTTTACTGGAAACTATTTCATTTTATAAATCAATATTTATCTTTTAAATTTTATTTCATTATTTTCATATAAAAATGCGTTTTTAAAATGTCTTCCATTCCAAGTGAATTAGGGCCCACACACCATATCACTGATGTCAACACCCATTATATTTCAATTTAACCCCATATACATTCTGGGTCATAGTGTAATAGGTAATGTATGACAGATAAAATAATAAAAAATACATTATAATCCCCAAAGGATTATACACCTCATGAATTGAAATTTGGAACCATTCAATCCTAGATAATGAAAACCTCATATAAGCTGAGGAACATAACTGATTTGGGTAGAAACTTTCTATTTATGATTTTACCATCAAACTATACAAGAAGAAAATATTTAGTTTTATGTTAACAATTTAATTAAAAAAACATCTTACAATATCGAATATACGTATACTATAGGAATATATATAAAAATCCATGGATCTCTTAATAATCACAAGAGACACAGGAAATGAAATAGTGAAATACAGATATATAGAATTTGAAAATGCATGGAAATTTAATTATATGTGCCTATAATGAAGCATGGAAAATGATTCATTTCTCTCATATAATAAAGACAAGGATAAAATGAAATACTTGATAAAATCAAAATACTACACACCATTTCATCACCCAATAGGGAAAGGATATCAACTATAATAATAAAAGTTTTGAACAACATTCCCATTTCACGAAACATAGTATTTACATTGAGTGTGGGTTAGTTACACTCAAGAAAGGATTATAACCATGATCCAATGAGATCCCAATCTCCTATATATTTTTTAAAAATAGAAAGGGAAACAATAACCCCTCTGATAAAATATTGTGACGTCCTAGATTCAGGTACCACTTAAAGGTACCTCAAGCCCTACTGGCCACATGGCCTAATCCGCACCTCATTGTATTCTAGAGGTTGCTGATTATGGACAAGGGACTAGAGTGTGTCCCTATAGAGACTATGACCTTATAAAAATAGTGGATCGCACCATACATGTAATGATATATAAATAGAAGAATCATATGAATAACCAACAACACAGCATAAGAAAACACAATAACAACAAGACCAGTAACCCATCATTGGGGAATGAAACATAAACAAACAGGAAACATATAATCAACAAATAAACTGAACAAAATAAAAAGTGATGAATCTGTATTTCATGTCCCTATAAAGAAGGCAAACATGTTTATATGGATGCAAGAAATATGTTCTATACATAAAAATTAAAAATAATCCAAATCCTATATGTAATCCCTAGCATTGACCTGGTCATATGATATAATAAACCATACAAATGTAGTAAAGAATGATCATGTTTCCAAAGTGATATGATTTACCTTATTAACATTGACATACATATATTTTGGATAGGCACTATAGGCATCCCGAATAAGACATGAGATAAATCTTGGTATGCCACCACAAATGGTGTCTATATTGTCCAGTCTATGAATATAAACTGATACAGTGTATAGTTTTATATAAATTTAAGGAAATCCTATAATTATAACTAATACATACTCAGTATCATCTGGTAATTTCTATAAACATGAGATAATGTAATTACTTTAGTAAATTTATGTTTATATGAATATATCGCATGAGTGTAACCATCACTAATACAATTTCATAATAACAATAATATATGAGGATTAACGATATAACAAAGGCATCCTATAATGATGATAATAATAAAGAGGATCCATGATAATAACTATAGAATCCTTAAACTCCTCGATCAATCCAACTCTGTAATAACATGTAGCAGGGCTATAAGGGGTATATGGGGTTTGAATTCAAGTAATCCTAATATACAATATATAGTAATGGGATCTTAATTATTCATGTCGGTCATCTGCTAGTAGATAAATATCATGTTACAGGGTGGTTATCTCCATTGGAAATTGGCCAATTGAATTCAAATGGAGTCCTATAAGTGCTCATGAAATTACCATGGGATTCTAAGGCCAATAGAAGTCTGACCACTCCTAAAAGGGTGAAATGGTCCATATACCATAGAAACCTTATACATTGTACATTGTTTATTTATGTCCATGTAATACTCATTCCCTTTAATAATTTAGAAGGTTCCTTCAATTTCCTTTAATATTATGTGTCATGGTTAAAAGGAAATGATACCATTTCACTCTTTTATTATATAATCAATTATGTTTTACAATCCTTTACCTTTCATAAACATGAGAAGGTGCACTAATGATTTGAAACCATATGAAATTAAATTAACATTAACCAGGACATGTGATATGTATAATATAATTTCCATTAACAATTTAAAGGTTCAATAATTTATTTGGAATCTTAAATTCGATTGTAAAATTGATAACTATACAAGTGAAATCCATTAAAAATCATTTATTTAATTAAAAACTAAACATTATCAATGTCAAGTCAAGCACACCCAAACAGTGGTGAAAAAGTCATAAAAATACACTAAAAACATCTTTATGGGATCATCCTAATTAGGGTGTATTAAATTGAGGTGGTTAACTTCAATAATATGAGTAACATATATAAGATAGTCTCTAAAACAATAGGGTTAAGATTATAAACAAGGCATACCACTTTAATAAGAAGCGCATGATTAAATTTCCATGTGGACATTGAAGGAATATTATAAAACATCGAGACATGATGGATGATTCATTAATTAACAAACTTGAGTCTATACTAATCTCTTCATTTAGTATTGGAACTTAATTTGGCAGAATTATAATAAAATAGACAAAATGATCAATTTTATGATTATAGGGAATAAATGCCTATATATAAATAACATCATTGAGGAGATTAAAATGGAATAATGGTGCACAATTAAATGAGTACAAACCAATGTGGATCTAATGACATGAATGGGGGCAGAAATAGATTTTGGATGAAGGAAGAAGATCAAAACCATAGAAGATAGGCTTCTAGGATGACCAAAGTGATAAATGGAGGTTTTGGGAATTAAAAAATAAAATAATAAATAACATCATTGAGGAGATTAAAATGGAATAATGGTGCACAATTAAATGAGTACAAACCAATGTGGATCCAATGACATGAATGGGGACAGAAACAAGTTTTGGATGAAGGAAGAAGATCAAAACCATGGAAGATAGGCTTCTGGGATGACCAACGTGATAAATGGAGGTTTTGGGAACTAAAAATTAAAATAATAGTGAGGGTATGTTTAATTAGACATTAGTGGAATTTTGGCATTTTTATAAAAAAACAAGGGGTGTATGGTTTGCCTGCACAGTAGGCCAAACTGTGTGACAACTATTCGTGGGTCACTATCTACAGGGTCACCTACAAGGTTAGGCTATATAGTTTCAGAAACTCTGAACCAACCATTAAATTAATCAATACACTAAAATATAGATATTTTTTCATGGGAATTCAGTCCTCTGTAAATTTTTAGGAATTTTCTTGTGCCTTTCTTGGTCCCAGTGTCCATCACTTCATGTATTGGAAAGACGATGTAGGTCAGGTCCCAAGAATTATACAAATCATTCAGGCCAATATTTCATTCCACCGACTATGGTTTCAAGCTCCAAACAAGCCCCAGAAACTACCCAAAACCTTTTTTTAACATTAAGAATTAATATTAGGTGAAAAAAATAATTATTCAAAAATTTAAAGGATCTACACCTCATAAAAAATGGGTTCTTACACAAGACAGCCTAAATAATTTTTCCTAAATACCCCAAATACCAAGGATAGTTTGTCTTATTGAGTAACCAATGCATTTAGTGGATATAGAAAGGACCACCAATCACATAATAAGTCAAATTATTTCTTTATATTAACTAAATGAATAACAATAGAACACCAAATCAATAAACTATCATATTGAAAAACTAGATTATGAAATCTCAATATTTTTCCTTCTCAACAAATTAAACATCCAGATCCCAATCCATTAATATATATAAGAGTGATGGCATCACTAGATTTTATACCAATATAATCATAAGATTAATCAATGAATTTTTTACTAGTTGAAATTAATTGGGAAAAAACATTCAATCCTTACTTTGAAAATATATGAAACATATCATTTTTTATTGGTGCAATATACAATAAAAATCTCATGTTTATTGTGAAAATAAATTTATTTTAAAAAAATAATTGAAATTATTAAAGGAATATTAAAATAAAAAAAATGATCATGATAGTGGAAGAATCCATTCATGGTGTATAAATTAAAAGATATCATTTTCCACACTTATAAAATAATAAAATTGGTACATACTATTTTAAAAAAATATGAATTGTTATAATATGTCAAAAAAGTGACATGTTAATGAAAATATCATATAAAAATATTTTTAAAATAAATAATAATATTATTAAAATATTTTAATAAACATGAAATTGATGGAGAAATATTTTAATAGAAATTATTAATGTAATGTTTTAAAATAAACTCTCTTACTTCATGTCCGAAATCATTCTGAAATTTCATTAACTCACAAACAATTAAATTATAATATTTTTATAATTTTATAAAAAAACTATTCAATTTTTTAAATTCTAATTATTCTATTTATTTCATTTATTTTCATAAATTATTTAGTTATTAAATCAGTTAATTTTATATCATATGTTTTGAGGATATTCGGTTCAAAATATCACGATTTTTTTTAGAATAAACATTGTCCAAGGGGTTATTGTTACATTATATATAGAATATTAATCATGAAATAATTATTATTTTAATATAATCAATATATCTTTATAATCAACTATGAAAGGAGGAAATGAAAAATGAATCATGTTTCTCATAAAGCTGGTTTCCACAGATACTCATGGGGTGTGTAATCAATTTTTAATGAGTTAAAGGATAAGAATGTGTAAGTAATGTCTCATATTTCAGAAATCAAAATTAAAAAATTATTATTATATATATATTCACTAAATCAATTGTTATATGTCCCCTTCTATGATGGTTTTAAAAAATAAAATAGAACACTTTGTTGTGCTGTTAGTCTAAATACACACACGAGTGAAGTTTTAATTTCCAATTACATGGAAAATAAGATGAATATGGGTTTTGAAATTATCATCATAACATTTTAGTGTATGTAAAGTATTTATTTTATTATATATGTATGGAAAAAAATACATATTGTATGTATATTATGAGTTTACTATAATTACTATTAGATTGACTAAGTCAACCATTATTTTAATAGATTTGATGAATATAGTAATCAAATATTATATTTATAATTTCATTTTAGTATTCATATATAATATCGTTATATAATAAAAAATCATGGAATATCATAAAATATATTTTTAAATCATTCAATATAATATTATAAGAAAGGAATTATATTGGAAATGTAATTATCTAGAAGTTGGGATTCAAGATGATATTTATCATGGATATATTACTACATGGATATCATATTAGTCAATAATACAATGATAATGTAATTAAACTAATTTCATAAAATGATGAATATAATTGATATATATAGTTCCCTTTTATTATAATTTTACTATCGACAGACTACTAAAAACATTTCATCAGTAAATGTCCCATTAAATAAGTTTTCATATGAAGTCTATATGTTTGTATGGTGTAATGAATAAAAAGGATTGTTTTAATAAATTGAATTTTAGTTTATTAAATTCCCAAATATTGATATTACCATTGATAATTGATGGTTTTGTGACATATATTGATGCATTGTATAACATAGTAAGATATAACCTTATAACGAATAAAAAAATAGTTTTATATGAACCGAGAATGTTAACTATCCATGAATATATTGATAAAACCCATCATCATGATTAAGATCCATAAAATCTTCCGTCTGTATTTTGTTTAATTATCTACATGGTAAAATATGTGAGATATAAATGGATAAAGATATATGAAATAAAAATGTTCATAAAAACATATCTACATGAAAAAAAGGGGAGTGATATGACTACTCATGAAATATGATTGATCAAACAATATACCAGAGGTAGGAAATATAATTTACCATCTGTTAAGTAAGAAAAATCCTAGATTTCTGACTAGAATTAGGATTAAAAGGGATAATATATTCATGGATGTTATAAAGATAGATTAGAGGATCCTTAGGGTAGGTAAAACCTCAAAAAATTTTCAAATTATTTAAAACCTATCGTTAATGAATAGAATATAAAAGGAAGATGTTGATGAAAAGAGTTCAAAAAAATATAATATTTTTTGATTTTAAATTGTGATTATTTTGTTAAAATGATGGTGGGATAAAATTCCCAAATATACATTTTCTTCTATCAATAATTCAATTGAGGAGAGAATTATATGATTAATCCCAAAGGTCAAATTTATCTAATTACCATGGTATCACCAATATGTATAGGTATATAATAGATAAATTTTTGTCGGATAGTATTATTGGGAAATATATTATTGTATATCAAGATGCTCGGTTTTTCAATAGTGAAATATGATTGACAATATCCTAATGGAGTCACAAAACATATCCCTATTTCAATGTGAATGTGGGATGATATTACTATGGAAATTATCACTTTTGAACAAAAGAATCACAATTTAAATAATTCTATAAGGTTTATTAGTTATTTGCATTCCATGTATGTATATTTTAAATATATATGAAATTATATTCCACTTTAGATCCTCAAATGACTATATGTCAATGATGTTATGAAATATCAAGGTGAACCTTATTTGATTTTATTTTATCACGAATCAATATGTGTATCAAAATTAATGAAAATTATTCCTAAAGATATTTGAAATGTGATCTTTGTGATCAATGATTATTATCAGCAGTTGTATGGAGGGTCATTAATGACCGTCCAAACAGTAAAAGTTACGTTTCTTAAATAATCACTAGAAATTCAAGGAATATGGGATTAGTATTTTTCTTTGGTATAATTTGATTATAATACTAGATTCTATTCATATATTAAAAAGGAAACCTATGAATAATTGTATATGAAAGTAGGTCATACACCAACTTTTTGGGATGAATTATGTGAAATTAAGGTTTTAGGCTAATAAATTATTAATGAAACAATGTAAACAGTGAGAACTATTTAGATTCATATTATGTAATCCCACTAGAACAAAAACTTTTATACCAATAACTAAATAAAGGGTCTATAAATTAATATAGGGGTTATGGTTTATGATTTTATCTTTATATGTGGGTTTTAAAGCATTTTAAATAATGGGGAAAATGTAATTGGTATATCTAACCATTAAAGAGTTTGGAATGAAATAGGATTGTGGTTTAAAATTTAGAAATGCTACCCAAAATGTCTGGAGTGCTTGATGTGTTCTATGTCTCATTATTGAGGATGTATGTTAGAAACACAATGTATATAATTACTTATATTGAAATGTAATTTGATATTGATTTATCTTATTGTGAAGATCCCATCTAGAATCATGGCACTATAGTATAAGTGTTGTAAATTCATATGACTTGACTGGTAAACATACTTTGGAGAAGTCGTAACATTGTGGACCAGATGAGGGAAAGTAATGATTTAATAATTATTAACTAATTATTTTTCCTACAAGTTGACAATATAGAAAACGTTAGAATGAAATTTGATTAGGGAAAAATAATGTAAAATCAATGTATAAGTTATAGTAAGTGAGATTTCAAATCAAAATAACTACATCAAAACGCATATAGATTTATTGGGTAATTTTATTAAAATATAAATTATTTAAAAATACTATATACATATGATTAAATTTATTTCATTTTTGATGTCAAATTATAAAAATTATCTTTTGGTAACTTGAAGGCAATTTTTATAAAATTATTATTTTTGGGTGAATATTAAAAAATATGAATTTTTTAAGTATTGTCACTTTTATGAAATTATCCCGATATAATAATAGATAATTTGTTTATAAATCTATTTTTATAGAAAATATTTATCTTATGAATAATGTAAAAATTTCAATTTATAATGTTGAACATATAAACTACATTACAGATTTTTGAAATCTAGGAAATCATTTTATATAAATTAAAAATATTTTTGGTTCATTATTATTAATAAACTATTCAAAATATTAACTTCTATTTTTATTTCATATTTAATAAATACGTGTATATTAATTTTTAAAATATTTTTAAAATTAATATAATAAATAAAATTATACATGATTTTCATATAAAAACATATTTATGATTAAGATATTTGTTTTTTCAAAAAACGCATTTTTTCTTTTTAGGAGCTCGTATGAAAATTAATTTTTGACCACTCTAAGAAATTGTAGTTTGTAAAATAGGGTTCCATATTTTGAATAAAAATAATCAATAATATGTAATATGTTCAACTATTGCTTCCCATAATGAAGAGTAACCATAGTAAATTTATATGACATTAATAAAGGGTAAAATGTATTAAAGGGTTAAAATAAAGTGGCATGGCTTCGTGATAACATAAAAACATTATTAAATCCCATTATCTGGATTTATTTTAACCTACATATTATTATATTAAAAAATATGATAATATGGTTCCACTTTAATTTATTATTAAATATATTATATAGTATTGTTTCTAGTATTTATATGTTTTCAATCTACCTCATTTATAAAATTATGCCATTCCCCTCACTTCTCTGCAATTCATGAGCCACTTATCTAAAAAAATAACTACCTAAATATCTTCCTAAAACCCTCCGAAAAAATTAGATTTTACTTTCTTCCCAATAGTGTAATTTATGAATGCATACAATATTGTCCATTGTTTATTACCCAAACAAGAAGTATGTGTTCATATTTGGATTTTTTGAATTCTTTTCTTATAAAACCTCATAAAAATAATTAATAACCACATTGAAAATAGAAATTTCAAATATTTAATATTCATATATGTAGTTATGTTACTGTGAAATAGATTTTAAATCTTTTAACCATCCTATGAAAAATGAACTCATCGCTCTTGCATATGTATGGACTACCTTATCTATGTAGCGGGAACATTCGTTTTTCTTCATCACCTAACTTGAGATATTATAATGATTGAAGAAATTATTATATATATTTATATATATGATATTAATTAAATAGTTATTATTCTAGGATTATGTTATATCGTCTACCTTCTCAACCTTTAATTTGTCAGAAAATGATTACTTACCTAATGCATACATGTCGATCACCACATCCATTGAGTATATGATGTTTTCTATTAAAACCTTACAAGTATGGTTATGAAATATAATATAATAAATAATTAATTAATTTATGAAATTAATAAAATAATTTATATGATTTATCCATTTCATAACTCCTTTATTTTGAGTTAATATACCAAACTAATTTTGATGAAATTTACCGAAAAACCAAAACTGTCTGTTGTAAGCATGACCAATTCAATGAATGAAATAAAAATGATTATAAAATAACCCTAAAATTTTAGATAGAATAAAAAATTTCTGAATATTGTATTCAATAAATTTAAATTGATTATTCAAGAGGATATAACATTTCTTAGCAAGTAGGAATCCCATTTATGTTCTTTTATCTCAATTCCACTTCAATAAGATATATTTTATATTAAGACCACAATTTCTTTTATTTTGTGTAGATAATGAACTTTATATTTATTATAACATCAATACATATTTATTCATGGTATTTATATTTTTAATTTAGGTGGTATTATTTATGTGGTTTTGATTTAATATTATTATAGTAGTAATGCTATATTTTACAATCACACTATATTTTGGATTGTTAATGATTAAATTTACATTAGAAGAATTCTATGCTATTTCACATATTAAAACACATATACTTTCATCTCCTATGATTAATTATTTGTTTTAAATGGTTTCACCAAATTTTTACTCACTTTGGAACTCAAACACCAAGAGAATCTTTCTAAAAAGAATCAACATTATTTTATTATTTCTATTAGGAATCATACTTTTCCATATATATTATTTAATTTTTTTCTGATTTTTTTTCCAATATTTAAATTATTGGTGTGGTTATTATTAAATTATGTTTTTATTTCTTTTTAATGTAATCATTTTCAATTTATTTATTAAGTAAATTTTAGCTTTTTAACAAAGGGTAAAAGAAATGGTCATTGTATGTATATGAAAAAAACAACTTTACCTTCCCTCGTGGCCATTATTATCTTTGAATATTCTGCTATACAGTTGATTGTATTGTTAGTAAAATGAATTTTCATTATTCTAATAATTTTTTAATGTTAAAATAAATACTCATTATTTTCTAAAAGGTTGAAAATAATTTCATAAATGATTTATAAGTTCACTTGTACAACAAAAATATAAAGGATTTTATGTAATCTATTTTTAAATTTTTAAATCATTTTTCCCTATAATTATAAAATTTATGTCATCCATTTCTGATGAATTTAGAACCATCCATCTTCCTTTACTAAATTATATAATTTTTTAAAACAATTTATCATTCACTTTCTATTGATGTTGTTGTCTATCAATATCTATTATTAATTGGAATTTATTTCTATCATTCTTTTATATATTTTAGTATCATGGAAATAGTAATTATATTTTATACTGTAATTGTTTATTAATCATCACCGATTCAAAAAATGTTTTTAGTTTAACGATGCTTATTGGGTGTGTTCTTTCATTTAATGGGAAAAAAAATAAATTTTCACTTTCTTTATTCAATATGGGTACTCATTTATTTATAAAGAATACTAATTTTGTATTATACTATTGATTCAATATACAAGGAATGTATTGAAAATATGTATGTGATAAGTGGGGACTTATAATAGATAGACCCTTGATGTTTCAACAACTCTCATTAGATAAAAAATTTGCTAAATTAGTTTATTATTTTATGTATACCTACCAATTGCTTAAAAATTATTAGCCCAAGGCCCTAATAATATGGTTTAATTTAACATTGAAATATTCCATGGTATAAATAAAATTATATCCATATTTGTTCAATTATTATGATTTTACTTTTTATTATCCCTATGATTATTACATTGATATTTTCCATATTTATATTTTAGAGATATAGTTACTGAAGAAAGGAAAATTTAATTGATAAACCACTCTAACACATTATTTATGAATTATCAATATAAGACCACATCAATTGCATGATTTCCATTAATAATCATTTAAAACTACCAATTATTTGGTTTCCTTTCCTCATGATATAAAAAAAAATTATTTATTGATTATTAATGATACACAAATGTTTCTAATTTTATTTTTATTTATCCAATTTAATATGGAAATCCTATTTGTGTCTTGTCTCCCGAGACCACTATATTGATCATTAATTGTTGTTCTAGTGCCTTGTATGTTGTAAAAATATAATAAAGTAAATATTGTCTCAAGGATAATAGTGTTATGGTTTTTACATTGTGTGAGTTTGTTTGATCAAACCTGTTATGTTTTATATATTTTCATGTTACTTTGGAGTGAGGGTTTCTTAAATTTTGATGAATTAAAATGAAATTCATGGATATTTAGGCTACATGATTTTATAAATTTTTCAATTTTATCCTATAAAATTTGTTGGTATATTTATAAAAGTTGAACTGTTGAGTAGGAAATTGAATATATTTTGAAATATAAATAAAGAAAAGAGAGTTTTTCCTTTATTAATTATTGGTTTTCAAAGCATGTTCTCGCTTGTTATGATTAATTTTTAAACATTTTAAAGTCTTAGAAAATAAACTAGTGTTTATAAATTTTTATGTAAGACTATATTCAAACTAATGTGTTTTTGAAAAGGTGAAACAAATTAAATAAGCATGTAAAATATTTTAAGTATATGTTTTCATTGTTAAACGGTTTTGGTCTTATTCCCATTTTTTGTTGAAAATAAATTTTATTTATGATAGGTTTGTAGTGTTAAAAATATTTTTTTGTTATCAGTATCTATAAAATAAAATTATAAAAATACCAATTTATTAGACAAAAAAATTAGACATACATGTAGGGACATCTTCCTTACTTGGGTGGGAACTACAATTGTAAAGAGTCCATCAGTTTATCGTAGGCATTTGGTGTTTTATATTCTTGTTCATCCCCAATTTTAGGATTATGGTTGAGATAAAGTATATGGTTCTTTTCTTATTTCTAATTTATGGATTGGTTAAATATATAAGAGTTTCCCACCATGTCTGAGTAAAATCATGAATATCCCATACAATTTTTTTTTCCAAAAAATAGGTTTTAATATCAATTATCTATTATATTTGAATTTTTTCTACATTATTTTAAATATTTGCGATTTTATTACATTTTCATGGTTTTTAATAAGGTAATATCAATTTTTTAATTTTTTATAAATAGTTTTCATGTATGAGATTTTTTACATATTGAAGAGGGTACTATTTCATATGGTATATCAGAATCAAGAGAATTAAGTCATTAAAATTTATTCATTTTATTTTTGCTTTTATTTAATTGTTTGTTTTCATTATTTTCATCATCATTATTTTTTCTTTGGTTTGGTTGTTTTTCATGTAACATTCGATGTAGGATCAAGAATTTTTTTATAGTGTGGAGAACCCTATTTTTATATGAGTTGTTGATAGGAGATTTGGATACTTTCTTTATTGATTTTAAGAATTTGTTCCCTTTTGTGTTTGAATTTTGACAGGAGGTGTTCTATGGGAATTTTTTAGGGCGAAAAGTGTTCGTAGTTGGGATATTTTAATGAAGCCTTTAATTGTTGTTTTTATGTTCATGGTGAATTTGAATTTTGGTCATTCTGTTTAGAAATGGCATTGTTGATCATATTTTTAATGGTTTTTTTGGGAATTTTAGTTTGTTGTCTATTAGGAGGGTGACCACTCAATGTGAGTTATATGGAAAAGGATGATGTTTTATTTATATTCCTTAAGTACTGTTGATGTCACTACTAAAAAAATTCTCAACTGGTTTTAGACTATGAAGTTCCATGAAACAACAGTATGGGTGGCACTATAAAGATCCTTCTATTACAATCCGTACAACATAGAAGAATATACATGATTCATAGAATGGTTATTGAGGAATTCACCCCTCTATACTTTTGGGGTTTCTTACATTGCGGTCTATACACCATGTCACTATATATGTTCGAGACACCGAGTTGGGGTAACCATTGTTAACTTTATGTAGTATAATACTCGAGTACGGATAAGATCGATTATGGATTGGAAGGGGCGTTCACCACGTTTTATTGACCCTACCAAAATAGGTCCATAGAATGGTCTATCACAACATTATATAACGGATTGGGTCATAGTTCATGAAAACTATGAATATAAAAAAATTTAATTTACAATTCTAGAATTATAATAAATAAGACATATTTTAGTTATTATCCATCTCATCTATTCGAGCCACATCAAGCATAACCCTATATTATGTCCCTATATTCTCCTTGAAATTTTTATCCCTTATCCCTTTAATCTAATATGGAATTATTCCAAGTTAGGTTCTCCTCATATCACACATCTTCCTCTAATTTATACTGTTATTTCTCTTTTATCCCAATGTATTATTTTGTTTGTTAAACCCGAGGTTATTGGATTATTCTATATTTTGTGGTCTCCATTCATCTAGGGTTGGTAGGTTTATCTGGAGTCCTTATTCTACCATATTCAATGGTTTTTCCATATTTCCATGTTTCTTTTGGGTATATGTTTTCATGCTTCATCCATAACATAACATACCATTGGGTAATTAAATTTTCTCTCGGTAATTTCTTCAAGCATTATTACTTTTCTGTGATTATTAGTGTAGTATCATATATGAAATAAATGTTTATAAAATTTTGTTTTAGTTGGAAGGGGTTTTTTGGATTTCATATTTTTTTAGTTTGATATTAGTTGGTATGTGTTTTATGTATTTCATGGAATGACAAAAAATCAAAAAATGTATTGGGTATTTAAAATGGTGCTGATACCACTATTTAATTTATTAAATAGTGTGGTTTTGATTTTATGGTTTGATATAATTTTAGGTTTGGTCAATTATAAATCGAAAGAATGAATCTGGATGGGTATCATCATTATTTATTTATAAATAATCATTATGAGTCCCCAAATGATTTTTTATGATGTTTTAATTATATGTGTTCCTTAAGAGGCCTATTTTAAAATCAATTACAGTAGAGTATGGGTTTAAAAAATGTTTTAGAAACCATATTATGTTTTAACAAGGTGTTTATAAAAAAATTAATTTTTATTTTCTAATTTATGTTTATTAGTATAGTTATTTACTTAGAGAATATTTTTTATAAAAACTAAGTAGGTCAAATAATGTTTTGAAGGATGTTTTCAAAGCATTAAAATCTAATATTTAATATAATTCATAGTTAGTGAATTTTGTAAATAAATTTTATTTTATTATATAAGTTGTAACCCTACACAAATCCCTTTTGACTGTAAAGTTACCAAATTACATACATACACATGGATTTGGTTGATGATGTATGTTCGGTGAATTTTAAGGGGTTTGCTTAGGCTGGTTTCAGGAGGTGTGATGTGGAGGAATATAATATGATTTATGTTTTCTCACCACTTGTTTTTATTCTCATTGGAACCCTAGGAATTTTTTTGGGAGATTATGTAGCACTCCAAAATGTAAATAATCAATAATTACAAGATTTTACAAAATGGTTTCACATTATTACATTTTAAGGATCCTTCTAGGATTAGACTATAATAGAATATCAAAATAATATTACATATGAAACCCTTAAAATAAAATGTATACACTTACAATCATTGTCCATTTGATTCCAAAAATAAATTAATCTTAAATTTAAACTAATTTTTCACTCAAAACAAGTTTGATACATTTAATATGGATCCTCATAAATGAATTAAAGACAAATTATTGATCCTCATAATACCTAGTCAAACTGAAACCCATTTTCAAATGTGGGATGATAAATAAAATCTTTGTACTAGAAATAAAATTAATTTAATAATTTAAATAAAATTGAAATTCATGAAAACCCATATATATATTTTTATTTTCTCATAAAAAATTGAGTTTAAAATAATAATACACTTACTATTAAAATAAACATCAAACCAAATTATTTCATAAAACATTTCACAATCAATCAAAATGGGATGATCATAAACATGAGGTTTTTTGAGAAACTTGAAAAAAATTCCCCTCACTAAAATATTTTACCCTCCTCCAATGGACCGAAGGACTTCATTATTTGTTGATTTATTATAATACACCTTTCAAGGGGTGATGTGGAACCCTTAAAAGGCCCGTATGCATAAATATTACATGGCCCAGAGACCTTAATTAAATTCCTTGCCTGTAGGATTCAGACATTACATACATCCCAGAATGACTACATGAAACTAGTCCTCCCCAGCATCTTCCACATGAAATCAACTCTCCACCTTTGGATGTCTATTATACTAGACTTTCCAATACATTAATAGGCTTTTATAGATGGAAGGTGTGATACACACTCATTCTTGTAATCCGTTTAGCTTCTTCAAGGGAAAAACTCCCTGCTAATCCTCTTTCTAGAGTTGTTACTTGTAGGTTTTCTGGTTTTCATCTACACATAATGTGTCCCGAGGACCTTATGGTGGCCCAATGGGCTTGAGGTGGACTGAAGGCCTTACTAACCGGAAGGCCTTGGAGGATCAATGGCCTTAAAGGACATGGGGACCAAATCAGTTGCGCAAAGTCCCAAACAGAGAAATATTCTGAGTTGTTGTAGTAACAAACAATACCTGCTACAATACCTGATACAGTATCTGTTATAGTACCTAATATAGTAGTGCTATAGTACTGCTATCGTACCCCTTGAAATTATACCTCCTCCTGGATTTTATCATGGGATGACTGGATTCACTTAATGAGTCCTCACCAACCAGATTGAGGCTCATGTTAAAAAAGTGTGTAAGGGTAACACTCCTGGGCCCATTGGGGGCTCCTCCAAGAAAGTATGCTCTGCAAGTTCCCCAGATAAACAATGACATTGAATCAACTGATGATTAATATGAACAGTGTTCATGTTTGGCGAGACTCGAGCTCAAGCCAGTTCCCCCAGAGAGTGAGATGGCCCAACCAAAATGTTTGTATGGGTAACACGCTTGGTCCCATTGGGGGCTCCACCAAGCCATCGTGCACCACATGTTCCTCAGATAAGCACCGGATATGAATCTCCCTATTCATTATAAGTGTAGTGTTCGAGTCTGGAAGAACTCGTGACTAAGCCAATTCCCCCAAATAACGAGATGGCCCAAGCGGTGAACCACTTAACCAATTCCATGGGGGCTTTTTACCCATAATATATCATAAAAAATCTTTTAAATAAATTTATATATTCTTGTCTTATGAAATATATAAATTTTATTAAAAATAATCATCAATTATAACCTAAAATTTATCCATGGATAAAAATTTAAATAATCACATGGATAATAATAACGTATTTCAAAATTAAGGGATGCATAATTTCAGTCATCAAAATTATACCATCAAGGCCATTCCCTAATTAATTAATGTCTTACCATCATGGCCTTATGACATTATATACTGTCTATGACATAGATTCCACTCCAAGGTGCCTTGTTCCGTTATGGACTCAACTGTGCCTCCTTATATGCTAGATATTTTCAACTAGTTTTGAGGGCCTAGGGTGTGTCTATGTAGAGATTATACCGTCATTAACACGGTGGAGAGTAGAGGATATCTAACAAACCTACTCCTTATTACACACTTAAACATGATTCATTATATAAATATTCACATAATACAACTCTGTGTATTGATATGTTAGTGTCTTGGGAAATTAAGAACATTACATGACAATGTAGAACATAACACCCAACATCTTTATTGAAAACAACTTTTACATGACCACAACATCCCTTTGTACTTTGCATTGAATTGGATAACATGAGGACATGCATATGAAAAGGGTGAGCTATAATGACCAATAATAGAGTAAACAAGGCATAATATGAATAATATAGTACATGTTAATAAATAGCCATAACAATAGAGCACAAGAGAAACATGAACATAAAGGCATGATATATCGTGATTATCATAACCTGGAAGTGTGGCTACAACATTTAACGTGATATTACCTTGAGCCAAGTCTCATTAAACATAGAGCATGATTAAACCATAATATCACTTTAATTGAACTTATAAAAACCTCATTGAACTTGAGGTATCATGATACTAATCATTACAAATACATTAGAAAGCTATTAGGGCACCCCCTATGTAAATATTTCTTTTCATGCATAAGTGTGCCGCATGGATCATATAAAATGGAGTCATTCAACATCATATGTTATTTCACTATTAATGAATGTGGAATACATACATGTATGTACCATTCAATATCTATATGTTAATAAAGTTTAATACCCTTGATAGATAACTGGGTATGGTATTCATTACACAATTATTTTGGCTTGGAAAATCTCGACGCAATTTCTACAGCGCAACGGTGAGACAGAAAAATTCATAAAAATGGATGATGAGAGAGAAATAGGAATAATATCATATTTATAGAAAATTTAAAGTAAGGGGGTAATATAGATACATGTCCCAATATATTTAATTTGGAAATAAAAGGTCTAACATAATACAGAAACATGAAAAAGAAGAGAAATTGAATAACTATTATGAAATTTTTCCATGGTAACAGGTGTAAAATGGAAGGTTAAATGAGAGATAAAGAGAACTATATTCATTAAAACAGAAGGAGGGAAGTGTTATGGAGGTGATAAATAATACCCGAATATCTATAATTGAAAGTAAAATTGAAAATTTACATAAAGAAACATGGAAAAAATGAAATAGGAATAAATCCTTTACTTGAAAATGTGATTCCAAAGTCTTGGGAGAGGATTGATAGAGGATTAATGGGATCTTGGGGCTATTTGGGAGGATTATAGAGATGGGAGGGATGAATAGGGACGTTATCCAATTGTTTTGAGTGATGGGAAGTGGGATGATGGTAGAGTTTATATAGGAAACGATAGGAAATTCTTCATTATTTAGGATTTGGGCAATATATATTAAACTAATTAAACCATAACCATCCCATGGTTTTTTCCAATGGTTTTTAAAAAATTGGATTGGAAAAAATTATTTTATTAGTCAAATGGCCTAACATATTAAAATATTAGGCTTTCTAATGTGGAAGTGAGTCACACTCTCAAGGAAATAGTTCTAAAAGTTAAAATGTTTAATAAATCATAGAGGGTCCACTAAGGCACCTTAAAATTAATCTAACAAATCTAAAATCACATTATTTAAAAGTTACAACATATATTTGACGAAAAAACATTTTACTGTTTTTATTACATCACTATTGGGTAATTATGATGTCATAAAACAAATTATATTCAAAAGGTATTTAATTTTTCCCAAAAAGTTTGATTATCTCAGAAAATTACGAAAACAACACCGTAGGATAATTTCAACATCATGATTACTAAACTGATATTCATTTTATGTAAATTATTTTTTAAATATTTGAACTTTTAAATTTAAAATAAAAATTCACTTTTTCTGAAAATTCATGGGTTTTGACAAAAACTACCTTCAAACCATTATAAAAATTACAATTTATTCATAAAAATTAACAGATAATTTATATTTTTGAAAAACTAATTTTTTATAAATATTTTATTATAATATTATTTAATTGAAAAAATCCATTAATTCATCAAAATATATTTCTTAATTAAATATTAACTAAAAATATTATTTGGCAGTAAAAAGTGTTTACAGAGTAAAAATAAATAAATAAATGTATATTATTTTTTTATTCAAAAAAAATGCTCATAATCATAGTGCTAGGGTCTTGTTACACAACCCCTTATAACACCAGCATAAAAACTAAGGGTATGGTGGGTGATGGTGACATACTCTGGGGGTGTCTTGGATAAAAATATTCATATGGTAATATCTATTTAGTTCTACTTTTCTAGTAGGCGGTTCCATTCAAGATTAACGTGTTGAATCTAGGATTGGACATGGTCAACTGGGAAGCCCAGTGATTCCACCTCCATTTTGAGCTCTATCAAATGGGCTTCATATGGAGCAATTCTACTAGAAGAGGTCATCACTTCATTTGAATTGTTAAATCCATATATTTATACTAATTGTGTGGTCACTATTCAATAACTATATTAGAAAAGGTAATAGTTATTAATGGTATTTCAAATTCCAAAAACATAAAACTAATGAAGTGAATATATCTTATATAACCATTTTACATATTTATACATTTAATCAGATGAAGGGAAATTTTAATCAATAATAGTTTGGGAAATTACAATCTTCCCCACTTAAGAAATTTCACCTTCAAAATTTCCTTTTTCCCACACTAATACATCGAGGTAATTCTGTTTCATCACTTCCTCAAATTCCCACATTAGTCCTTCAAACATGTGGATTTAAAAAACACCTTGATGAGGGGAATTGGATTATTTCATAGAACTTTTTCCCTACGATCTATGATTTTCATCGGATTCTCTTAATATGAGAGGTCATTCCCCAATGGTACCACCTTTGGATTGAGTACATGAAACTGGTCAGGTATGTACTTCCTCAAGAGTGTTACATGTCATACATCATGTACATGAGATAGGTTTGATTGGATAACTAGTTGAGAGGCCACAACTCCAATGCGATCAAGGATCTCAAAATGGATGTGGTACCTTGGACTAAGAAATACCCTGTTACCAATTCTCATAACACTCTTACACGGTGATATGGAGAGAATTATTGTGTGTCCAACATAAAAAAATAGGTCTCATCGACGATAATAAAAATATCTCATTTTTCATCTGTGAGTAGATTTAATTTGTTGCTGGATGGTCTTAACCTTCTCTTACATTTCTTTGACAATTTCTAGACCTAGGATTTTTTCCTCCCGAACAGTATCCCAACATGTCAGTGTTCTGCACCACTTCCCATCATGGACCTCAAAAGAAGCCACTTAGATGCTTAAGTGGAAACTGTTATTTTAAGAGAACACAACCTGAAGAAGATGTTGATTTCATCATCCTTTAAAGTCCATTAATCAAGCTCTCAACATGTACTCAACTGTTTTGGATAGTCCGCTTAGATTGGCCATCAGTTTGAGAATTAAAATTTTTACTGAAGTTTATCTCTGTATTCGGAGATAGTTGAAGACTCTTACCGAACATGGAGGAGAATTTTGGATCTTGATTGGATACAATAGATAGTGGCACTCCATGCAACATTACCACTTCTATGATATATATACATGCTAGCTGATCCAATAAGAAATCCTCTTGAATTGAAGTGAAGTGTTCAATCTTTGTAATATGATCCACAACATCCCAGATAGAATTATTTCATTTAGATGTATTCAGAAATCCAGAGATGAAGTCCATGGTGATGTTCTCCCATATTTATATTTATATGGGTAATGGTGGAATTATCCCCTTATACATCCACCTCTCAACCTTCACTTATAGACACAAAAGGAACTTTGATGTATACGTAACGATCTTCTTCTTCATGTTATCCCAACAGTAATTCTTTTGGAGATATCGATACATAATTGTGTTTCCATGGTGAATGCAGAAATTCTAACTACATGCATCATCTAAAAGTTCATTCATTAACTCTAGATTTTATAGAAGACATAATCTTGACCCAAATATCACAGATCATTATTCATTATCATTGAACTCAGAGGATTTTAATTTTATGATATTTTTCTCTTTCATAGGAATTCCTACATAATTATTTTGGGAATCCCTTTTTTTATCCAAAAGAGATAGATGAGAAATAATTTTTGAAAGTTCTGATGATGTTTCCATATTTAGTATTTTCATGTCCATCTTTATAAAATCTATGAAGATTTGATCTTTTTCAATTCTCATCAATGAATGAATTGTTGGGTCCTTTCTACATAGAGCATCTTCCACCTTCTCACATTCCCAGGGAGGTAATGGACTAAGAAGTCATAGTCTTTGATATACTCTAACCATATTTGTTATCATATATTCATCTCATTCTTTGTGAAAATATACTGGAGGATTTCGTGACCATATATATTTCACACTTCTCCCCAAAGAGGTAATGTCCCCAAATTTTTAAACCGATGATTATTACATCCAACTCTAGATCACATTGGATAGTTTTTCTCATGAACATTCAATTTCCTTAAAGTATGTGAAATGAATTTTCCAATTTTCATCAACACACAACCCATGACCTTTTTTGAATCATCACTAAATACCACAAAAATATCTCCATTTGTGGGTAGTGTGAGCATGATTGTAGTGATAATACTCCCTTTCGACCACATGAAGCTATCTTTTCATTAATAACTTCATGAAAACCTGAATCCCTTCTGAGTTAGTTTGGTAAGAGGATTTGAAAATCATGAGAAATTTCTCAAAAATTTCCGATAATATCCAGTTTACCCTAAGAAGCTACGAATATCTGTCACCAATGTTGGCATCGTCTATCCCTCAATTTCATCTATCTTGGAGGGATCCATGTAAATCTCATTTATTGTGATGATATGACCCATTAATGAGACTTCCTTAAACCAAAACTCATGTTTTTTGTACTTGTCCGAGAGCTTCTCCATTCGCAAGGTCTCTGGTACAATGCATAGATTCTCCTCATGCTCCTCCTCAATTTTGGATTATATTAGTATATCATCTATAAAGAAAACCAAAAAAATTTCTAGGTAATATCTAAGCACTCTATTCATCATTTCCATGATGATTTATAGTGCATAAGAAAGTCTGAAATGCATTTATATGAATTCATATTTCTCTTACCTTGTACGAAATGCATTCTTGGTGATATCCTTCTTTTTCACACATTCTTGGTAATATCCTGACCACAAATCCACCATGGAGAAGTATTATGCTCCACTTATCTGATAAAACATGTCATTAATTCGGGGAAGAGGATTATTGTTCATTATTGGGTTATTTTATCTCATGATAATCAATGCAAAGGCACATTGAACCATCCTACATATTGACGATGAAGACCGGTGCACCCCATGGTGAAGCACTTGGGCGTATAAACCCTTTATCTGGGTTCTCTTGTAGTTTTTTCTGTTGCTCTACAATCTCCAAAAAATCCATTCTATATATATCCTTGGATATTGGCAATGGCCCAGGTAAAAGATCAATTGGGAATTCTACATCACTTCTAGGAGGAAAACTATGAAATTCCATAGGAAACACTTTAGCGAATTCCCACATAATAGGCAGATCTTCATGGATGGTTTCATCATTATAATCAATCATCCTGATTAAAATACAAGTGCTCATATGGAAGTAATATCCATGATTGAGATGATTGTGTTAAATCAGATTCATCCTCCTCCTTGCACTTGTATGGAATTGTGGGTCGATTCTCCATATGTTGAGTGATATATCTCTCAGAACAATTTATGTTGGCTCTATATATTGAATTCTTATCCATGCCATGAATTTAATTAAATTATACTAATGGATGTATGATGAGGTTCTTCGGGAAGGGAAAACCACAAATTGTGACAATGGAGGTGTATATTAACGAATTGCAATGATTTCCCCATTTTTAGTTCTCATCGACATCTCTACAACCATGATTTGTGGTGATGTAAGGATTTTTGTACTAAACATTTAGGATTTTAAAGAATGCATAAAACCAGAATCAAATAAAAAATCGATATTATTGAATTAATAACTAGTGTACCTATCACCACTTCATTTTCAGGGTTCTCTTTGATGGTAGTGATGGTAAAATCTCTCCCTTTCTTCCTTGGAAGTTGTCGGCTGCCTCCGAAAACCCTTGGATTAGAGAACTAGTTTGAAAATTTCCCTAGTTCTTTTCAGTTGAAGCAATAAATAGTGTGTTGAGTGTAGAACATATTGTTCCTCTCCTATGTAACAATAGTGGGGTTTTCTTGTTGGTAGTTAATAGCTAGGTTCCCTTCTCTTCCACACCAAAATCAAATTCTCGTCCCCTTTAGAAAATTTCTAGGGTGCTTAATTATGCGCCACTGGTAAGTGGGGTGCTATAATTTCATAGCACAATTGGATTTATCCATAGGACCCCAGAATCAATGTTCACTATACGCTTCTTATCTACATAATTCCACTGAGATTCTCATATCACCATTTTGACATTTAGGGCACATCAGACAATTTCTTCATAGCTCTTGAATTCATGGATGCTAGGGATTTCTGTAGGCTAGGTTTTATCCCCATGAAGAAGTGGTCAACCTAGAATTTAGTTGTAATGACAAATCCGGAGGCATATCATTAAATCCTTGTGATGTTTTCCTCATACGCTCCAATGGATTATTCACCTTTTTTTCATAAGGGAATGTATATCCCATTCCATATTAAGTTAGTGGGTGCGAGGAAAATAATTATCAACTTTTTTTTTCTAAAAATCTTTCCATTCCAATGCCTCGATTTCCTCCTCAGGATTCATATTTTGGATCAATACCCACCATTGATAAGCTTCACCCTCCATATGATAAGTAGCCAGAATAACCATTGGCCTTTCACAATTTTTCTGATGAAATCCAAGATGTTAAGGCTAAATATGAGGTGTATCCCGATCCCAACTATTTTAATGTCCAGATCCTATCGTTATTTAGAGAGCTAGATAGTTATTTTGTGGACTCACATGATGATGTAAACCTATGAGATAAACAGTATCATGAAAAAAGTTGATGTAATAGGGAAGATAATGAAATGAAAAGTGACTGCCTGGTTGGCAAGGATAAAGATCCAACACCCTTCTACTATTCTTTATACATGGATGTGTATGAATAAACTCAAGTGGTCAAATGTGAGGAAAATATAGATCGGCCTAACTACCTTCCTATATATTCTAAAATCTAACTTCAAATGGCACATACCAGTAATGAAGAGACTGAATGTGAATACAATTGAGGATTAGATATTATCTTAAACTCTCTCTCATTTAATTTTATTTAATATAAATTTAGTATTATCACCCATTTTTTCAATTTTTAGATTCAACCAATCCATATTTTTACATAAAGGAAGATGATGAAATGATAATGCACCTAGCGAGGAAAACATAGAGCACCCTAACATTGACGAACATGCATTGGAGGAATTCCGTGAGAAAATAAATGTATCTAACCATGAGGACACTGAGACATTGACTGATAACCCTGAAAAAAATACTTTTTATATTTTTTATTAATGCTTATATTAAATTAAATTTAAAATAAATTCCAAACCTTCCTGTGATCATTAAATCTATGCATCCCATCTTGAGAAAACAAAAGAGAATGAATACATTTTTTCACATGTAACAAATAAGAATGATGAATAATCGTAAATCATCATACCCCCTCCATGAAATATATACCTAATAGTGAAAGGGATAGATCTAGTATACCATATGAATGAAGTATTCCATACCAAAAAGGAAGAAGTGCATTCTGGGAAACCCACATGTGGTGGTAAAAATCCATTAATATCCAAACACCTACTTATTATAAATGAAAGATGATACTACACATCAGGTGGAAGAAATATCCTGGGCCCACATGGTTGAATAAATAATATTTCATACCATTACTCAATTTATATAAATTTAGAATTCAATTCAATTCCTAGAATTAATTTATGATTCACCCTACTCACTCTTCCATTTTTAAGATTTAATGGTATGCTCCTTGAATTTTAATGATTGATAATATTTTGTTAGTCCATTTTGGCATAAGGAAGCCCCAAAATAGTGGAGGAATGTAATATGCTTCATGATAATCAGTACATCACTTTTAATATTTATCTTTTAAACTCCATATATTTTTTAAACCCCTATTTTTAGTTTGGAACTAAAAATTTCCTGCCCATGACTAAATTCTATATTTATATGAGTTATCTAGGAGGAATGGGTTTCAGAATAACCTTCTAAATCCATGTTTTTTTGTCACATCCCAACCCATGCCTAGGATGAAGCTGCTACTATCCAAATCCCATATCTATATTAATGGGGTTTGCGACAAGAAAAAAATGAATAAAAAACATTGGTAGGATTTTCCTAAAAACCTATACACATTCTCAAATCTATAACAATAAAAAAGTATTGACGGAAATATAAAAAGATGAAATAATGAAACAATGTAATCCAAGCATTCATGAACTACTAGATAGTACAAATACATGATAGTTTATACTAAAAAGTAATGGAAAATATACACACCCTATATAAATGGGTATCGACCTGATAGAAACTATAAAGATAAAATAGCTAAGATAGCCCATCTCCGGAAACCCAATCTACGACCACCATATGAGGTCCAAGCACCCAGTATCCCTAAGATACACAATTTTCACAATCAATATGTCCAATGTCTTCATAAGACACAATGTGCATGGTGAAATCCCATACAGGTTTGAGTATAGGAATACCTAATAGGACACCTTAAATTCCAAAGGGGGACAAATAAGTGTTACAAAAATAAATTTAATGATATTAGATAACACACGGTACAGTAAAAGAGTAAATCTCATCCCAAACTAATAATGAATGAAATCTTCTCTGAGCACCCGAGGGTAAACATGGTGAGTGGATCAACTACTTGCCGTGTCTTTTCCACCCATATAAGGAGAGTATAGTTATCTAGCCATGAGAATCTAAACACAGAAAGAACATCAAATACTTATTGTTTCATAACCTCTCAAAATGGAGTGTTTCAGAATAAAAGGAGTGTATACAGAATTTATATATATATATAAATATACTCAATCAAATAATCCCAAATGAGAGAGTAAAGGGATCTCCATTTCATATTCCATACCACGATGATGAGAAGACATCATTTCCAATATTTTAACTATGATTCCCAACATCTCACGTATCTTCCCAAAACAAATAGGTTTTTAGAACTTTTTCACCACACCTTGAGAATATCCTCGTTCGTTGGAAATGACTCACCCAAAAAAAATTTGTAATGTCAAAAAAGTGCATCTCAGTGGGCGAGGCGTCCCTCTACCAAGAGAGTAAAAAGATATGTCAATCAAGGCCTCATAATTGTGTCACATAGTACAAGGGTCAAAATTTTAATTAAATGACCCATTCCTTGGTTTGAAAGGAGGGTCCTACTATGTCGGGTTGTCAACCATGCACTTCCCTACAGTTGTGTTCCACTCAACATGTTGATGACCCATACCTATCCCGAATCTAGGTTTCCACCCTAGGTTGTCAAGAACACATGCCATGCCCCATATGAGGGTTCCCCTTATAAATTCAAGGACCCATCACCAGAATTACTATATATTCCCACCTTAGGTTTTTGAGGACCCATTACCTTACCTATGGGATGGTTCAACTCAAAAAGAAACCTATTGTTATTTTTCATGATCACTCCCTCCATCGAGCATCACCCTAAAAGGTAATATGCTTGGAACATTTCACAACATATCAAGAAATCCACAGTTGACGTAATTAATGCATTCTACATAGAAAAACACCCAGTATAGGCTACAGGAAAGACATAATACAAGTTCAAACGAATCAGATATGGTCATTTGATGTTTGATTAGAAGTGATCAAGGGGTGAGGGGACTCCCACAACACGTGTTCCCGCACCACTGATGGGTTGTGTCCCATGAGGACACAAAACTACATATCTTGTTGTAGTACACGCCATGTAGTTGGAATATCTGGCATCTTCTGGCTAACCGGGGTTGAGGACGTGTGTTTCTCACTATGTCTGTGTACCATGCACATGGGATGCGCTTAGCTTTTCCATCCATCACATGGATTACTCACCAAAGAATATGGTACATGGTGTGAAGGTCATGTCCATGTTTTTACATACATATGGGTTCCCAAAACCCTAGCCACTACCACTCAAAGGCTACAAGCCATGTGTTTATCGTAGAATACGTCATGTAATCTATATTTTGAAAGACATTCTAGATATGAAAAAATCAAAATCTACAATTGATTTTAATCCAGTTATCTACAGATCCCACCATGAATCCAACCTTGATTAATGGATATAGACATTGTTTGTTATTTCCATCCATTATTCATCAGAAATCGGCTCTAATGATGCTTTGGTGGTTCATCATCCATTCCACATTCACACTTGGTATCTACCATGTTTCCTAAATCAATATATTCATCTCAAGAAATGAAAACCTAGGAAAAAAACTCTTGATATTAAGAACACAGTTGAATCTCCCGCTCCCAAGAACTCTTCTTCACATTTCCATGCTTCCATTGCACGTAAACCAAAAGCATGGTGTCTCTACATAGGGTGTGCTCCAATGAATCCATGATATCCATTAGTTTATCTGTAAATGTTAATCTATCCTTGATGACCATCTCACCCCAGACAATAACGTGTGTGGGGACATGAAAATAATTCCTCAGTCGCGACATATGGACGACATCATGTGCCTCGTCCAGCTATTGGAGTAGGGAGATATGATATATAATCTCTCTAACCCTCTACACAAACTCAAATGGAATGTTGAACATCGAGAATAGTTTATCTACCTAACTAAACTTTCAGAATCTTCATCATGGAGTTATTATCAGGAAAATATTGTCTCCTTTTTTTTGAATAGAAAGTGCATGTGACAACACTCATTGTAAGATTTTTGTGTCCTCTGGACTGTCCTCATCCACTCACGGATGACCTGGTCTTTCTATGATATCACCTACACCAGATTGTGGTCTATAAGAGATCAATCACCAATATATTTCCAAAATAAGGGTGTCCTTTAGGTTCTCCCGTACATACAAATAACAAACCTCTCCACAAAAATCTTCTCCCTAGTAGCAAGGAAGTGTGCTGACATTGTGAGTCAGTCCACTACCACCCAGATTGATCCATGGATCTCCACTATATGTGGAATCCTAGTGAAACATTACATGGATATACCATCCCACTTCCACTCCAAGATATCAATGGGATGAATCAAACATGCTAGATCTTGGTTCTCTTCCTTCACCGACTAACATGTGAGGCACTGAGAGAGAAACTCAGTTAAACATCATCTCATTACAAACTACAAGAAATGATGTTTATGGCCTATGTACTTCATCACCACACTGATATGTACTATTAGAGGAGAAGTATGGAATTGCCACATCACCTACTCCCACATCGTGAATAAATCCATTGTTCACCCATAGAACATTATTACATGACTACATCCTTAAGAATATATATTTGGTGAGTTGCCTATGGATAAATGATTACGTAAAACGTTTCAATAGATGTCTCCCAGCTAGGTCTCTCTTACACACTCATGAATTGAAGGAGCCAACACCATAAATTGTGGAAAAACTATCCCCCTCCTCCATCAGGGTCAGCTATAGGGAAGCTAACTACTCCAAAGCATCATATACTACACGAGCATAACTTTTCTTGATAAGGGAATATTATATAACACTTTACTTTCCTAGATCATAGAATATAATTAAGCCATAATTGGGTATACACTCCAACCTATATTGCTATTGTAGTTTCAGTTCTCTCTGTGTGAAGGTGTACTTGTGACTCTGGTGGGCAGAGTAAACCACAATGTTCTCATTGAGAATTTTGATTCATTACATCCTTAAGGATAATTATACTTCGGATAGATCTATGTCAAGAGCCTCATAGTTATTCTCTTTGGGATTAAACTCCCTCAAACTGGAAAATATAACTGACTAGAACTAAATCAACGCACAACCAATCTCGGTTCATGAGGAATCACAATTCAAAACCAACTCCACAACATCCTCTCATAGTCTCCACAATAGAGAGATCTTCATCCTCATCCTCAACTAAACAAATTCCCCTTGGAACTACTCGGAACAGGTAAATGACATACCATTCCACATTATAGATTTCCAAGGAGCTTCAATTTGGATGAAGTCAGCCAGAAACCTCAAATTGTACCATTCCATGCCATGAAATATCTCCACCTCTTCCAAATTCTTAGGTGGATCCATAGCACAAACTGCATTGATTATCACTGGATCCCTGGCTTAACCATGATTAGAAATGAAATTCCCTAGAAAGTTAACCTCATGTGTCTAGAACTGACACTTATAGAGTTCCCCATAACGTAAATGCTCTCAAAACACTTCTAGGACCTTCATCAAGTGATCTTAATTCTCCTACACTATTATATAGTATATGAGTATGTCATCAATGAAGATGACCAAAAAATGGTCCATGTACAACTGGAAGAACTGATCCATCAAATACATAAACCCTGTAGTGGAATTCATCATATCAACGAGTGTTACTTGGAACTCATTGTGTCTGTAGAGACATTTGAATGTACACTTTCTAATACCATCCTTTTGTGCCCTCAAATGGTTGTAGTCCAACATAAGATAGAGCGTTGAGAACCATATCATGACTAATAACTATTTAAAGTGTTCAAAAATCATCATCAAGGGGTACATGTTATTTACAGTGTTCTTTTTTAGGTAATGATAATACACAAAAATCCATAAGATTTCATCCACCTTTTTTCATGTATAGGACTAGAGAAGCCCTTGGGGACAACTTGTGTTTGATGAAACCTTCATCACGAAGGTACTCTAACTACAAATGCATCACCCTCAACTCAGTCGATTCCATTTGATATTCCACAAAAGATATGAGGGTGGTCCATGGATGCATGTAGATTAATAACCCCATATCTCACATCATAGGTGGTTTTGGAATGTCAGTTGTAAATACATCCATATAATCCTCTACAACTGAAGGAAACCAAATGAATGAAGAGTTTGTTTCACAAAGGTATACACTTTATAACTAAATGGTGATGAGATATATCCTATTTCTTTCAAAACCCACTTTCCCAACCATGAAAACACTTTTTCCATAAAAATTTAATCACATTCTGTCAGCACATAGGTATTTTAATTGTATAGAATAATAGTTAATCATTGATAGGAACATGGAACGAAAATACATGACAAGTACTACATCATAGGGTTCCATTATGTTGACCAAAAGGTTCCATGTGAACATCTTTCTACCATGAGATAGATCACAATTCCAAATATGAAAGTTATAGATGATGTGTTCCCTGTAGAAACCTCAAGAATAAGCTATTGGGATAAGGCCTCAACTGGGAGTTCCATCCCTCACACCATAAGTATAGAGTTGAAGGGTTTTTTGGTACCTATTTATACTAAAACTAAAACAGGATGACAAAGGACACATATCATACCACTTATCATCAAGTGAAATATGGGATCATAAACCTCCAAAGACTGAAACAATCTGTAGCCAAAGCCGCCAGCTCCCTAAGCCTGGTGTGGGCCTCCATGTACTGGTGGATGAATGATATCATAGATACATCCATTGCCCATAGCTCCCCATACTCCTCTTTAAGATATTCCTTCCTAGGGGCCACAATTCCATGCCTCAGAGATACCTGGTCACAACGCTCCCTCTACCGCGACAGCCTGTCAGCTATATGCTAGTGCTTCTCAACAAGTATGGTTGGGCAGTCACATTACATGTGAGCTCTCCCATCACAAGAAAAGTATATCCATTATCTGGGAATCTATTTCACTATACTAAACCCCATAACATGACCTTGAGTCTAATCATGTAAGTATATCATATGGTAATATCTTGGTGCCAGACATCTACTAGTTGTCGCAGACGACTCAACTCTATGGGACCCACTACCATCTCTAGTTTTCTGACATACCTCTCACATAAATATCTCAATCCTTAGTCCCTGGCTAGCACCATGGAAGAGTTGGGGATCCATAATGGTTAAATACCGGCAAATATCTCTTTATGGAGGCCATTCTCAATCTTCTATGATCAAAAGTAGTAGTCCCAGATCATCTCAATAGATTATCGAGTATGATCTATAAACCTCATAGCATACTCCTCCACTATTATCCATCCATGCTGCAACTCTAGAAATTCCTAGATCTAGATTGAGCTTAGGAATGATGGTATTTCCACCTCAAATAAACAACTATTGAAATTGGGACCATGAGACTGTTGATTTATCATGTATAAGGAACCACCAGTGCCGCAATGCTCTGTGGAAGTGGCTAGCTTCCAATGTAATGAACAGATCTATTAGGGTCCAAACAAGTAAGAACATATGGGCCACCGAAACTATTTAATACTTTGATACCTAAGGGTATGTCTCACCATGGAACCTTAGTATTCTGAGAAACTAAAAACTTCATATCATGTTAAGCATGCGTGTGCCCTCCAAATTCTCTACTGGGATGATTTTCTACTCGACTGGGGGTGGCACTACTATTGTACATCTGCGAAGAAGGGGATCATGGGATCCACCCTAAACTATGGCCTCATCTCCCATAGGATCATCATTAAAAATAGGAGATGGTACCCTTTATGGATATCGTCATGGAGGAATCCATAATGTTATCAAGGAGTACCACTGTGAGATGAGAATATATATATATATATATATATATTTATATATAGTAACATTAGTGGGGAGCATACTTTATAAAGATATTAAAATACTCAATCACATATGATTATGGTACCATTAATCCCTATAGGTAATTTATTGGCTTACCGAATCGACATGCATGTAGTCATGGTCTTTCTAAATGGATAATTTGGAAACCACACCATCACTGGATTCCATGGACTGAGATTCTCACTAGATACACTTTGACATTATTTCCCTAACCCCAACAAAATCCACATAAGGGGGTATGTCTGAACAACTTACAAAGGAATGAACATTCTCATATACTAATATGTCATGACCATACCCAAGCTTTGGATCGAGCCACATCTACCGAAAGATCTCGTCCATATACCCAGGGGTGGTGACAAGCATCGAAGGCATAACTAACGGGGGAAGCCATTTCCTAAAAAGATATACACATTCACATAACCCACTCAATGAAAATTTTTAGAGGGAAATAAAAAATGATCAAACACTGGTATAAATTAAACCAATCGTGCATGATTTATTAGAAAAACAAAAAGTATGATAGTGTATACTAAATAGTAAAGGGAAAAATAAATTACCAACCATAATTGTGTCCTGACCAGACATAAAACTAGAAAAAGTGTGAAATTGAAAGGGTCCATCTCTTGAATCCCAAGCTATAACCACCCTAAATGGTCCAAGCACCCAGTATCCCAAATCTCTTCTATAGTTATAGTCAACCTAGTTGTCATCTACAAAAGGCACAATGTGTATGGGAAAATCCCATTCAAGGGCCAGTATAAGAAAAACCAATTAGACACCCTAGAATATAAAATGGTAGAATTAAGATATACAAAAGGGAAGGGAGGAAAAATATATATCACAAGGTATAGTAACATAGTATATATCAACCCAAACCAAGAGTGAGTGTAATCATGTCTGAATATAAAGGGATGAAAAAGGTGAGTAGATGAACAGACTGTCTAATAGTTTCAACATATAGCTATAGATCAGACTCGTCCAAAAATGAGAAGACAAACACAGAAATCATGTGGCATACCCCAGACTTCTTCAGATATCCTGGAAGTATATTATCAAATTCCAAGATGTTGAAATACAATATATATATATATATATACATATATATAATCAGTCAAATAAGACCAAACGAGAGAGTAAGGGGACCTTCATCTCAATGATCAGCCTTGGAAGAAGAGTATCCAATTATTCCTAAAGTCGAACAAAAATTCATATATTCTCATGCATCTTCGTCTAACACACTAGTCTAAAGAACATGTTAACCACACTATGACACTATCTACATTGGGTAGTACTGACTCTCCCACATGGTTTTGGATGAATCTCTAAAGCACATCTTAGTGTTATAAGAATACCTCTTCCTCTTGTGTTCAAAGATAAATCAAGACACACTTTAACAATACTCCACATAGTAGAGGGCTCAAAATTTCTAGGTAGTGGATCCATTTCCAGCCCTGCATTATGGTTCCACTCAGAATGTCGAGGACCCATTTCCATCCAGGCTGGTGGGTTCCACCCTGGGTCATCGAGGACCCATGCCGTGCCCTGCAGGAGGGTTCTACTAGTAAATTCAAGTACCGAATCATAACCTGGATATAGGTTTCCACTATATGTGTTTAGGGACTCACACCCTACCATATAAGAGGGTTTCACATAGAATAAAACTAATATTTACATTCCCTGATCACTACTGCCATTTAACATTGCCAAAAAAATTTAAATTCATGGAGCATTCAAAATCATATATTTAAATCCAAAAAAATGGTATGCATCGCATTTTACTTGAAAAAAACTAAACATAGGCTACTTGTTTGCCAAAAAATGAGTTCTAATGGAGGAGATATGGGCATTAAATGTTTTCATAGAAGAGCTCAAGGGGTACATGATGTATGAGGGGACCCACACAATGTGGGGTCTCGCACCTAACCGGGGTGGTGTCCTTGGCCAACACATGGAAGCATTCCATTTAGTAGTACATACAGGGTACGTGGATGACACGACATGTCCTAGCTAAAGGGGACTAAAGTTTTGTGTTTTTCGTCGTGTCCTTGAACATGGAACAAGGATTTTGTCTATCTATGTAATTCATCAAATGGATTACTCAAATTGGAATATGGTACAAATCATATAGGTGATGTACCAGTTGTTCCATCCTTGTGGGTCTAAAAACCATATCCACCACCGCTAAAAGGATACATGTATTGTGTACATTGTGGATCAAAAATTTTAGTCATGATTTTTACAAGCATTACATATTTGAAAATAATTATATATGCTTAATTTCCAAATGATTCTCTATTAATCCCCAAATGAATTCATCTAGGATTAGTGGATCTAGGGTTCATTGATTATTTCAGACTATTTTTGTTTTTAGAAGTGGGCTCCAGTGACTCTTTAGTTGTTCATTTTGCACGCACATGATGCTTTCGTTGTTGAATTTTCTAGATCTGGTCGTCAAAATGATCTTCCTCTACATGAAAACATCCCAAATCTATTGTTACTTTATCAATGTGATCAAAATCGGTTGATCCTCCATGAATATGAAAGTATGACCAGGCTTTGTACCATCAAAAAAATGTCGAACTGGGACCACATAGACCCAACGTGCAAATAACTTGAATAATATTAGGGAGAAATGCCCGAAATATTTATTTGAATGGTCTTCGGCCATGATTTATTCACCAATGATCAATAATATTGCCTCTTTTTTTTTGAAACAATTCAAAATAATAAATAAATTTCAATACCTGGGCACATGTAAGGTCTGTAATTAGACCACATCAATAGAGGAGGATTGTTTTTATCAACTATTTATTTAGAAGGGCATAAAAATGCTAATTGAAAAGTCCTACCTCAATTAGGGATCAATTATTGATGTAGAAAACACCCTCTAATAAACTAAAAAGAGTTTTTGTATTGGTTGTGCCCTAATCAGATCTGTGTCACCATTCTATATTCGTCTGAGATGATCTTATAGAGAAAGGATGAAGGAGAGATTCACTAGTGATTTCAGACTAATTAGGATATCCCTCAATATTCTTATGTAATGATATATTTATAGTATATCAATTATTTTAAAAATTAATAAATAAATTAATTAATTGTCAATTAATACACTAGATGTACTACCACCGAGTAAATGGTCTGAATGCCCCGCACTGAAGCATTTTATGTCTCTCTTAGGGTAAAAACCACATTTTGTACTCAAATTTGTTCTCAGATTTCTTAACTAAGCTACCGTTTAATTGTTTTTTAGTTTTCTTTAATGAGATGTTCATAAGAAAAATAAAATATATTTAATATTTTTATTAAATTAATTACGTGCACACTAGGCTTCAGAGTCACATATTGTCTTAGTTCCTAGGTGTTAAAATATATATAGAAATATTTCGATGTCTTACAAGAAACCAGTTGGGTCTCTGAATTTTAGATTTCAATGATAAGGATATTGAATTAGTAATATGGTGAATTTAATAATTAAAGTGATTCATAAATAATGATAATATGACTTGTTATTTTAGGGAATTGATTTATTCATGTAAATGAAATTTCCATACTATTTTTCACACCATGAATTACTAAAATTTAAATGATTTTTTATAATTATTCATTCCAATAGTGAATTTAAAATATTATTTTCTATTCCCGAAAGGATTTTTAGACCAAGTAATTCCTACCTCATCTTGGTAATATTTATTACAAGATATTGGGGTCTGTCTCCTTCATGAACATGTATTTGAACTTTTCAAAGCTCTGACTATACAAACCATAATTTTAAATGACCAATGAATTTTTATTGATTTGATCTTATCCTTGAGACCAACTATTACATGAACCCTTATTTAGAACATAAATTCTATTAACATCCGTGTTATAAACAATCCATGTTTCTATCCATTTTTATCTTTTCCTACCATAATATTACTATTCGTCAGGATATTTAATTGTTGAAGTGTGGGGTTGAAGGGAGTCATACATAGAGAGATGATTTACCTTGTAAAAAAATTCATGGGTGTGTAATATTGGGTATTAGAAATTGATAGTCGTTATTGATTCATACATTGTACGCATTGTTATATTACCCTCTTGAACAAAAAAATAATAAAAATGGAAAAAAGGGTTTTGAATTTGTAGAGAAAAATTCACCATTATCAACCAAAATCATATTAATCATATGTGGTTAGGTAATGGATGTGAAGTTAATTCCTTAATTTAATTTAAAAAATGGATAAAAAATAAAAAACAAATAATAAATGTTTAGGATTGTGAAAAAACCATTCATTGTTATTTATTTGATCATGACTTGGCATTGACTTTAGGGAAAATAAATTTTTTATTTTTAAGGGGATAATTTCATTGATATATTACTTTTGATATCATGCTTTATAATCTATGGATTATCCCCCCTTCTTGAGATTTATGTTTTTCATCATCAAATTCTAGAAACATTATTTCTTCACATTATTTTGATTATTTATCGAATTTACTCATGATTATATGTTCCTTATTTATTTTAATGTTTATTGAAATTTGTACCTATGAAATACAATGGATAAATATCAATTTCTCCAGATATGAACATAACTGTACTAGAATTTAAATCATGATTGATGAGTGAAAAGTTACAAACTTGTGGTGGATCAGGACATTTCAATATTAGTAATAATAAATAGTGCATCTTTATTTAATGTTTGGTAAGATCATAAAATTTTAAATGGGATAACAAAAAATTATATTATATAATTTAATTTTTTAAAAATGATAATCTTAATTGATATTTTTTAGGAATTTAATATTTTTATTTCCATTGATATTAATTTTATTTTATTTCATTTAAATTTATATAATGTTAAAATTGGTTCCCACTTAAATTAAATTCTGTGATTTAAGTTTTGAGAAAAATAGTATATTTCCTGTGGGGGTATTACATGCCTTCTTATTTTCATGTACATTTCATGAAAAAAATATTTTTTATGATTAATAATTAACTATCCCATGTAACTAATGGTTTATTGAAAATATGGGTAATCAAATTAAAGAATTAAATTAACCTAAAATGTTGTATTTGATCTTTCTTATTAATTAATAATATTTTTTGAAAATTTAGCAAAGACGTTTAAAATATTTTATGTATAAAAATGAACTATCCTCAAACAAGACCTCAACCAGTGTGTCTATGATACTTAGCTAGCCACAAGGGTTGTCTAGCCAAGGAATTCCATTGGGAGATTCCTCATGGACGGTGATGGAGCATGGCCCATGGGGAGGATCCCACGTGTTCATAGGTGGGACTAATCCCACACAACGTTGGCATGGACCATTATATATGTATAAAAAGGTGTATTGGGATACCATCCCTAAAGTAGGATTTTGATTTGAGGATGGTTCATGATTCATTATAAAAAAAATGAAAGCCCTTCCCTTTGTTGGATGTGGGATATGGTTTTATGATATCGATTCACCCCATAAAAACACCCTCATCCTCTATCACATTCACTTCACCCAATTCTCAGACACACCTTGCCACCATATCCTCTACTCAACACCACCACTCTATTCCATGACCACTAATACAACCATAGAGATATGGAATGAATGTTTCCATAAAATATATTTCTCTAGTCAAAATGTTCTGAAGAGGATTGTGGTGGGAATGGATCAACTATGGATCTTAGAAAGGCCTCAGTGATTCCCTTTCAATGAGTTTTGACACTATTAATGAAATAGAAATCTCCCTTTATCCACTATGAATTTTGTTATCTTGATGATGACCCACACCCTATTGAAACAACAATTTTGGGGCCAGAACCACTATAGAAGACCGTGGGGACATTATAATCCCAACAAGAAGCTAAAATAGATCAGATGAAGGCCATGGACTATAATGAGAAGCTCTATCAAGACACTATGAAGACATGATGGATTAAAAGAGGCTGCCCAAACCACTATTATAATCTTGAAATATCTCCTGAATATTTCAACTACATTAAAGGAAATTTGATGGATATTTTCAAAGAAGGATGGTCGATAACACACCATGAAACTAGATATATGAAACATGATCTTTAATAATAGATGCATGGGGGATTAATGAATTAGCTATGTAATGGCCAAGGGGGAAATGAATTTTGATCCATGTAAACAATTGTTGTGTGGGGTGCTATAATTTTTAGTTCTTTGAATTAAATTTACCCAAAAATAGATTATTCCGCAATGGTAGATTTGATCTACCATTGAGGCATTGGTAGATGTGGTCAACCAATAAGGAAAAGGAAGATGTGAACTATTGTCGAGGAAACAGAAGATGTGATCTAAAATTGTGCTTATTTTAGACATGATCTACCATTTTGAACATGATATATATATATATATATATATATATATTAAGGACCACCCTGAAGGATCGGTAATCAAGAATACCACTGTGGATAAGAATCTGGAAGTATACACTTTGTGAAATCACCATAGTAGATGTTTTAATGTGGTATATCATGGTACTGATGGTGGATCTCTAGGATGATGAGTGATGGATAAATGGTAGATCATGATGTAATGTAGAAAATAATGTGTTTGTGAATGATTAGTGGTTGTGAAATAATGAAGGTTGGTAAGGTTGATCTGGTAAAATATATTTTAGAAAAAATTGTGTGCTACCATAGAGCACCAATTGTAGATTGTTATTTCTAAATGAATATCATAACAAAGATATATTACATGAATGAGTACATTGAGACATGTTAGTTCCATGGATATACATTTTTGGATGATGACGTGTTACACCATTGTCTAATGGTAGTTTATACCAGGTGATAGATACTTGTTCAATGAAACTGGGGGTACATTATGAATGGTCGAACATTAATTTCCACTATAGTGAGTACTTTCCATAGATGAATCTAACACCATTGTGAAGTATGATTTTATACTAAAAATTGGAGGCATTAATTTATCATAAGATTTTTCTTGGTGAATCTAAAAGTTAAATGTTAAATTTGACCATAGAAAATAAATAGACATAGAGAGTTACAAGTGAGGGAGATAGAGAGGTATCCTCCCAAAATAAATACAATGATTCTCATTCCAGATCAAGAATCAGAGGATTTCATAATTCTATAAATACATTTCACTATTTTATATTTTCTTTTATTCTCAACTGTAATTCAATTATGTAATTCATTCTGTATCTTTTAATTCAAAGTGAACTAATACATGTTTTCTTCCATGTATTCAAATTATTTCTAATTTTCTCACTACCATTCTCTCATCTCTTCTATAATGACCTATTGAACACGAAAATTAGTGAATAACCCGAGGCATGTCCTCTTTGTAAGATTGGGTGCAGCAAATATAATTTCGTTAATTCATATGTTTTATTTACATTTTTAGTGAGTATGAGTGATGTTTATTATTGTGGTGATTTTCCAACCTAACATAGAACTATAACTCACTTATATTCATTTATTTAAATCATTTATCTATCCTACTTTAATCATAAGATCATCACATGATAGAGTTGATCCATTCCTGGAATGAAACAAAATATGATGAATACGATTCTAGGAAACTATCACAATCTTGATTAATGAGTTCCATTGAAAATTATTATATTTGGATGGGGAATATAGTTTTCTAAGTCAATGATGTTTTCAAAATAACTAAATATAAATAGTAATATAATATTTGGATTTTATAATTGGGTTATCAAATTAAATTTAATTAATAAACATGAATAATATAAAGAACCAAAATAAAAACGCTAAAAGATTATGTACACTCATTATTGTTTTATGCATTTTATGTGAATCTAGGTTTATAATAATATTTATATTATCAAAATTATATATTATTCATACAAAATTTCATAAATAAGAATTAATATACATGAATTATAATAATCAAGTGACCAAACCATGAATCTCCTCATGTGAGATGACCATTGGCAGCCTCTATCCTTTATTAGAAAAAATTTATTCTTCCTTTATATATAATAGGTTTTAACTATTTCATTTGAGAACTTTTAAAGTCCTTTTGCTAGTTATTGTTGAGTATCAATGATCTATGAGTTCATTAAATATTCATAAAAACCAGTTGATGATGTAATTGTTTGAAATCTAATATAATTATTAAAAATCATTAATATGTTAATTATTGTGGGGTTGTTAACTCATTTACTAGGATTGATGATTAAAATTAATGAAATTTTGAGTATTTTTTTGAGAAATCCTCACATTATAGAGAAATGATGTCCTGGATATCTTAATGAGCACTTGATTGAGTTATTAGATAGTGTCATTTATTAAGAGTTGTTTCACAGAATTGACATGGTAAACATCTATGATTTATATGTTTAAATGGATCCATAAAGGGAACCAAATTGATGATTATCATAGAGAGGATATATAAATGATTATAATTTTCTCTTAATGTTATTAAATTATTTTTGGGATTCATATAATTATTTTTCGTCATTATTGTCTTGTGATTATTTATAGGGATCCTTCTTCTGTGATGTAATATTAATGTATATTTTGATTAGGGGGAATATGATTTGTTCTTTCAAATGAATAATATTTTTGGGGATGATATAATAGTATAAGGCTATGCTAGGAATTCCTTTTCTTATATCCAAAATTTTATTCCTAATTACCTATATGGGGAGTTTTGGATCATAAGAGTTATAATTACATTAATCGATGGGGGATTTTAGTTTAAAAATTAAACAAAAAATTCTTAAGTATAAAATATTATACTCACATATTTAGTTATGATTAGAGTAACAAAATCAAATCCAATAATTTTCTATTATATTAGAGTACTTTATCAGTCTCACATACCATCTGATAAAAATAATTTTAGGAAAAAAATATAAAATGAAATTTATAAACACATTCATAAAAGAAAAAAATATTATTTAAATAAAAAATAAAAAATATTATAATAGTCTGAATGACATAAAATCTTATAAAATAATTCACTCTTTAAACATAAGTGTTAAGGTATTTATAAATATTGACTAGATATCCATAATTTTATACCTCTTTTAAAGGATTCTATTTCCTTTCCAAATATTCTATCGATACACTGATAAGAACAGATTTATCTTCCTATCCATTGGAATCCATAAATATGATGATCAGTCTCATGTCTATCTTTCTTAAAGAAGAAATACCTCCATCTGATAGATTAGTCATTGTCTTCTTAACCATGTAATCCCTTGATCTAATCAATGGGATTCATCATTTTCCTATCTCTAGAAGACCTCAATCAGAACCATAATTGAACAATGAATATAAAATTAATTTTTCTATGGAAGATATAATACTGACATTTATTCCCTAAAACATCAACTATATAAATAATTACAAATAATAAGATTGATATGTTCATGTTGATAAGTCTTTGGATGACTCAGGTTGTGAATGAATCATCTCCCAAATCTTCAAATGAACTTCTTTTTATAGGAAAAGAACCAACAGTCAGATTTTAGAGTTGGTTTCAATTGCCTCGAATATCATGCACTTGAAATCCAATAATGGTATGTATCTTGATCTTGATAGGGAATAATTACATGTACCTTGTTTTCCCAATATAATTTAGTTTATCACCATTACAATTTTATTTTGTATTCTATATGATAGAATCAAATTTATGTACAATGAATAAAAATATTATATTGTTCGAAAGAATTTTTTTTTATTAAAATCAAATAAACTAAATATAGGCCAGTTTGATGTATTAGTACCAGCATCAGTTTGATGGTCTCATCCATTTTCAATCATATGGAAATGAAATAAGTCCAACCACTATTCAGAATAATAGTTATCCCAATAGATGAGGCAAATATTCAGTTTGATTGACTGAATTATATAATAAATGTTTATATTCGATATATATTATATCTATTTCTATGTTTGGTAAAAAATAATTTTTTCTATAAAAATATAATAAATTATTTGGAAAATAAAATTTTACCAAAAATAGTTGTAAGAAATTGTTTGTGATTTCCAAAAATAAGGAATGTAACATTAGAAAATAAAACATTTGACTCAAAAACGTCCCATTTTCAGAAATCACAAAACCCAAAACATAAAATGGAAACAACAACATTGAAAAACATACATCTTAATGTTCCTTGAAAACAATGAATATATATTAAATATATTAACTACCCCTATGTTTTTAACTTCTATATGATCCAAATAGAAGTAATATATCATATTTCCCTTGAAAAGAAATTAATTTAAAATTTCTTCCCATAAAAATATAAAAGAAATCTCCCAATTTTTTGGACTCCCCATTTAGACATATAAAATTCACAGCTATTTCGAATCTCTCCCTTTAAGAATGCACATTATAAACCCCCAAATGGGATTTTCAAAAAGAACAGGTAAGGAATATAATCTGAAATTTTAGAAAAGAATAACTTAATAAAAATTTGTTAATGAATTAACTAACCATCCACAATATAAAATAATGAACACATATCCAAAAAAAATTAGTAACTCAGCCATAATAAATTTTGATAAAAAATAATTCAAATTCTAGATTCGTAGAATTATATTAAGGAAATTACATCAAGATATCAAAAGAATATATTCATTATTTAATTAAAACAATTTATTGATCACCTCTATATTTTTATAATCTTCACGATCATACATAGATTATGAAATGGAAGCCTCTATATATAAAAAATCTCATGAATAAATTCCATCTTCCAAACCTCTATATTAAATATTTCAAATTCCTCAATAATTTTCTTATTTACATCATTCATAAAAAATAATTCATCTTCCCATGTTTGTATTATGACTTTTTCTAGATACATGTTATCAAATAGTTATTTCAAATCATTCACTTCACAATTATGATCATCAATGATATCTTTAAAATCTTCTGAAACATAAAATTTTTTGAAAAATCTGCAGATAAATTTTCTATGGATATATACATTTAAAAATAATTATTCTTCACTTCTAAAAATTGGACATCATGATCATTGAGAACAATACCTACTTAGTTTGAACATTTTACTATCTTAATTTATGATCTATTATTTTATTTTTATTTTTCATTGTAAGGAATCAAATCTGATTCATTACAAACAACTTATTCTGTCGAAACATTCTAGGATTGAAATTTTTTATTTTAGGTATTCTAAATATATATACAAATTTTCTATATGTTTTGAAGATAAGTCATCAAATCACATACCCTTTAAAATTTTTGGAAAATATAATCAAAAAATTTATATGAAATTTTCCCCTTAGAGTCTAACTAATAAGATAATTTCTTATGAATTTTTGGATAACATGGTTCATTATCTATCATCATTATTTATGCAGGATTTTCTTGCTCTAATAAATTCATAATATCCACATCATTATAAAATTAAATATTTGAAGACACTTATGAATGATATTATTTATATTCTTCTACTCATTATGAAGAAGAGTTGTATTCATCTTTATATTATGACTTTTCTTCCCCAGATTCATATATTTATGAATTATTATATAACAAGGAAGGAAAATGGGTTGAATATGAATATGAATCTGAGGTTTTATTTACATTTGTCCCTTGATCCGTATCTATTTATTCTTCATCAAAATCTTCCTCTTCTTCATCATCTTTTTCTTCTTCTACATGTTCCTATTCTTCTTCCTCTTCTTGTTCCTAAAGTTATTTTACTAACTAACTCATAGTTCTAATAACACTATTAATAACATAATTTGATATTTCATATTTAACAAAAAATTTATAATTTCTTGGAACCAAAAAGAAAAATTATTCAACCACTTCTTTCCCTTTGCCCTAATCTGCCTCTTTTGAAACTACAGGTGAAATAACCTATGATTTTACAATCTCTATAATGGCATCAGGAATGATTGGCTCAATGTGAGGTACATTTTTAGTCTAGAGGAAAGTCTCCACTACCAACATATGAGATAATAAAATAATTATAATATATGACGCAATTTCAACATTATTCATTAAGTAGTAATTAATATTTTATTATTTATCTAACTAATAAATTGATTGAATCATAAATTATTTGTCCTCAATCGCAAATTCGGGATCCCTAGATTTGTTTTGATATTTATTTTTCATGAACTCTTTAAATTCTTTATCTGTAATAATTTTTTCTTTCTTTTTTTTCATCAAAATAAAATTTTCAATATTTCTTCTCTCCATAAAATCCAATATATTTATAGAAGGTTATGCATTGGATTCAACTATATCTAATTTTATAGAACCATTTTCAACATTGTATAGATGTATAAAATCATCTTTTATTTGGTTTATCTACCGATCAATGAAATATTTTCCCTCATCAGATAAGTCATATTTTAAATTTTAGAAACATTAATCCAATTTATTAATAACTTTTTATTAAAATTGAGAAACAATGATATCTTTGACAACACTAAGGACTTGTTAATTTATTCCCCTATAATGAAAATTTGAGTTACCAATTTGATTTACCATATGATTATAATATAATTAGAAATAAATATTTTTGATACTTTTAGGGTATCTCTATCACCTTTTCTCGGTATGATATATCCCTACATCAATAAAATAAACACCCTCTAATCAAATGATAGCTAATAAACTTTTCAAACATTATCAAAAGATGTGAAAAAATAATAATCATAATTTTTAATTAACAAAATTTAACATTTTTTATGTCTCTTGTGAGATAAGTGAACTGATTCATCCTAATAATGTACTTCCAAAATCTCAATAACATGTTCCTAAGATATTTTCTATTTTTCTGAAAATATTATAAAAACATATTCTTCCTTATTTTCGTCTTATATCAATTTAAATAATGCATAAAATTTCCAATGTATCTCAGTGTAATAAAAATCAAAAAAAAAATCCAAGGGTTTTCAATGCATACTTTCTCCCAGCCTTGAACACTAATGCTATTTTTAAGAACAATGTTATAATTTTCATACCATTATCTATAAAGAAGTATATCTTTTAGATTGTATCATTTCATGAAATATTCCATAGATTTCATTGGATTATATATTATACCAGTGGTCTAACAAATGAAAAAAAATTAGAGTGAGCACCTAAAGGATGCCAATATTTTGTGAATAAATAACTGAAAATCCAATGTGAGACATGGGCTGAACAACCCTTATATAGGAACTGGGTGGGGGATGTTTGGTATAATTGATTGATTTAAATAAATAATATTTAAAACAATTTATGGTCTAAGGATAAATAATTAATTGAAGAATGTTTTTTAAATATATCTTCGGATACTTAATGTTCTTCAAAAAAAATTATCAGAGTATATAAATGTCTAATTAGAAAAAAAATGTATTCTTAAAAAGAAAAAAAAATTATTCGAACTAAGTGATTATGATAGACAACTTGTTTAAAATAAATTAAAGGATAAGTGAATAAAAAAATAATAATACCTTTCAGAGTAAAAAATTCATCTTTATAAGTAGCATTCCCTCCAAGTATTTTCTAAACTTAATAGATTATGATGTAGTTTATAATATTAATATTTTATAAAAAAATATTGATAATGGTTACTGGGTCGGAAAATTTTTTATACTAAAAAATGTTTCTAATAATTTTTGACAACATAATGTCTTAAAAAATATTATCCATAAATTTAATATGATAAAACTTTTTAGAAAACCAAAATCATATAAAAATGAGACTTTTTGAATAAATTATACATTTAGTAAAAACTATTATGATCGTCTAAAACTATATATAGTCCCCTATAATAAAGGACTAAATTTTTGTAAGGAGACTAGTAAATTAAGAGTCTTTATGAATAATCTCTTTATATTTATCATTCAATGCACCTATTTAATATATTAAAATCTTACAGATCTATGGGATTTAGTTAAAATATCATCATGTTTTTCTATTGTTCTGATGGACTGTAAAATAATAACTCATTTTTTATATGTGATGCTAAATAAAATTGTATTTATATTTTTTGTTAGCACATTAATGATTTTATGTGTTTTTTACATAGTTATATGGAACTTCAGTGGTCATTATATATTTGGGTTTTAGTAAAATACTTGTTATATTCATTGAGTGTGTGTTACATACACAACACTTGAGTACAACAATATACAAATAATAAATATTCATCTTTAGAATTAGAAAGTTCTACTGAATGTTTTTTCTTAAAAGGTCAAGAAACTAATACTTATTTTAATTAATGACATTTTATGTATCTACTTTCCATAGCCATTATACATCTATATATGTTAGTATATGAAACTAAAAAATGTCAAAATACTTTCTGGAAGAATAAAATAATTCTAAACTCATAGTTCACTTAAGAAAACAAAAAACCATTTTAAAATATTTTAGATGGGTCACATTTTGATTGGATTGATATATAGAACCTATGAATAATAAAACCACTAAATATGCATTACTATATATTAAGTAAATTAAGATTTCAATCATACGTACAAATGAATTTTAATGAACTCATTTCTTAGTTTCATCAAGATTTAAATATCTGTGGTTCTAAAAGGAGTAATACTAGTTTTAGTGTTTTCATACTCGAATATCATAGTATATGTTTTATATACATATATTGAGTTATAAAAATTTCTTCTAGTTTTTGTGAAATTTTAAAACCTAGAAAGATGGTTAACACAAGCATCATACTCATTTCCAACTAAGATTTCATAAGATCTTCAAAGGAATGAGTGAATTATTTTTGATTTCAACCAAATATAATGTTATCAGTATCGATTTCCTAAATGATAATATTTATATTTACATATCTTAATTTTTTTTTGAATTTTACCTCCCTTAACAAAAATATATTGAAACACAAATTCAGCTACCCAATGATAACGAGCTATAGTGGGGTTTTTTAAGTTCATAGGGGTATTTGGAATGATTATATACATGTTTTGGATGTTTTTCACTTTTAAATAGGGGATGTTATACATAAACACATTAATGAACATATCTATTAAGTACAGTACATTGTACTTCCATTTTAAAAATTTTTACATTTATGAATGTTACCTAGGATATAATTACATGAATAAATTCATGTATTGACACTGTAGAATAAATTTCTTCATGGACTATACCTTGTTATTGATGATAACCATTAATAAAAGTCTTGATTTAGTTGTAGATTTTATTCCATTTTAATCACATTTATTCCAAAAATTTCCATTTTGTGCCAATTAGAAATGTTACACCCCACCATAGAATCCTAGATCTAGATCATTAACATAATACATTATCATTATTACAAGGTATTAAATCATGAAGCACCAAATGTGTAGAAGTTTTGGAAAACTATATTATATACATGATACCCATAATACATTGGGAAGTTAAAATAATTCATAATGAATAATAAATCCTAGTAATTCGAATCAATTAAAACTCATTCAAATATCATTTCTTCATGACCATAGGAAGGGAAAAAATAAATGTGGGGTAAAATAATCACTAAGGGTTAACTATATATGAAAATACCATGAATTAATAATTAATAATAAATACATAACGGTAATATCTAAAGAAAAACTCAATTTAAATAACTGGATGAGGCATAATTGATATGTTACGGTAAACAACTTATCACAATAAATTTAAATCAATACACTAAGAATGAAAATTCATCCATAGATAATGTCGATGAAATAATATCATGAAAAATATTAACAATTGAATTCTAAAAAAGTAAATTCTTAATTATTGTATGTTATATTTCCCATGAACATGATACCTTTACAATCATGATCTATCCTCAAGAGAGTTTAAAACATGCGAGGTAAAAATCCATCTGATTTGGCCAACTGATTCATCCCATGAGACTACCGATGCATCGAGGAGATTTCATTAAGTGATCACCAAACAATATAGTATGTGTAAAAATAATTACCAATTTATTTAAAAATTTATCCAATAAATTAACCACACAACTTATAATCAAATATAAATAATGAGAAAAATACATGGATTTATCAATATTTCCATAATTAATCCAATAATTTTCAAAGTGAACATTTTATGGGAAAATGGTAAAAATTTTATGAAATAAAAATATCTATTGCATGATAATATTGATATTTAAGATAAATAACATTTAAAATAATAATATTCCTAAGGATATGATTGTTTCAAGAGAATGTTAACAATCAATAAACAATGTGATATTAAATTGAAAACTTTTACAACATTGTAATTTTGATGTCAAAACCCCATGAATGAGATAGTTAAAATTTAAAATTCAAATACCATTATGTATTATTGAATCATTATATAAAATTCTATTGAATAATTATATAAAATATATTAAATTGAGTTGTTTCATTATAAAAAATGAGTGTCAATGGAATTTTAATTGAGATGAAGTCTCTTTCCGAATGATTTATTTTAGTTGTGTGGTATTTGAATAATTTTATAATGGTTTAAAACAAGTTAATAATTTATAACAGAACCATAATAATATTTTTTATATCATATAATATCCTCTTATAATATCTTATTATCTATTTGTTATTAATCCTTAATTATTTTCTTTGTTTCATTTTTTAATTGTCATGTGTTTTTTGAGTACGTTTTGACTTCATACCATTTTTATTCTTATGTAGATCATGATTTTATAATCTAATGAAATTGAAACATTATTTAAATATCATATATAATAATTATATATTAATTTATAAAAATAAAAATATTTGATATATGAAATGAAATACACCATTCATGGAGGTGGTCAATCACACGTAAACATGAACAGTGTTTCAATTTTGTTATCATATTAAAATAATGAAACCTAATTGATATACATGTGTATTATAGTATTATTATCAAATATACTTCATATTCATCATATATTTTAATTAAAACCATACTTAATACATGCCATGTATTTTATGAATTAATCACATCACATTGAAGAGGCGGTAGTCACATGTCCACAAACGATGTTATCATATTCCCACAAAATTGAAAGAATAAAGGTATGAGTTATATAATAATTTCAAAAGAATAAATTAAATATATATGTCTTATATATTATATATAAACTATAAATCCATAATTATTTCCAACCATGAAAGGTGGTAATGGAAGAACACATGACATTAGTTCGCAAGATGGTATTCTGTCATACACACGAACGATGATTGTGTATCCCATTTGAATGATTGTGAGAGTTTATGTACTATACATATGATAAAATCATATGATCATATTTAGGATACTTATTTTCATATATTTGAATGATATATGTGTAATTTAAGTCGTAGATAATGAAATAAAATAAAAGAGCTTGTTAAAGAATATCACCTCTTCTTTAGGTAACTCATTTTGGTTTATACCAACCTTATTCATTGGTTTTATTTCTACACATAGAAATTAATAACATGTTAGTTGAGGGACGTTTTAATATTGTTTTTTAGGGTTTGTACTAGACAATGGGCTTGAGATGTGTGAATAATTTCGAGGGTTGAGTGCCTTTTTATTATAAAGGATGAGTGATATTCATGAAAATATTAAAATATAAACAATCTTAGAAGGTGTCCCTTATATAAAATTTCCACAAATAATTACCCCTAATATATAAAAGGGATTAAAATTTTTAAATATGGATATAAAATGTATTTTTGACAAGTTTCATGGTCATTTGGAGCTAATGTTTAATGTTCAGTCCATTTTTCTGTTGGTTTTCCTCATAATCGCCACAATGTATTTTAATTTACTCAACTATATTTCATTGTAAAAAACTAATTTTACCTTATTTGAAAAAATAAACTATTCTGATTAAATTTATTTAATCCGTTTTTTCAGATTCCAATCCCAAAATAGGGATAAGTTAATTTAAAATTGATCCCATAGAAGGGACGACAAAGAATGTTTTTAAAGTACAAATGTTCGAAAGATTGAAATGATTTTGTATCCAATTTCATTTTTAAATTTAATAAAATTAAAAAATTTGTATAAATATATATAAAATGGAACTGATACAACATTAAAACTAATGGAAAATATAATTTAACACTATAATGTATAGATATGAAAAATATGCTTATAATTAAAATTCAGTATTATTTAAAACTCTTAAAAAATAAATGATCACAAAAGAATATAATTAAGTAACCACAAGATAATTTTGATGCTCATATTTTTAAAATTATGTTTATTTAGAAAAATTAAATTTATATAAGTTCAAAAATTTAGTTTTAAAATAGGATCACCATTAAAATAAGGAAAACTGCCTTTTTAAAAATATAGATATTTATGCGTTATGGGTTTATTATTAACCTATGTCAATAAAATATATTGGATTAATGTAAAAAAATATTTATTTAAAATATAATATATATATATATATATATATATTTCATTTATGTTATCCATTTACTGTAATATATGTAATTTAATATGATAAAATTCCATTGGAGCATAAAAATATTTCTTTATAAAGACATTTCTTATATATTCAATTGGACATTATATTTGTTTTAATTTAATTTTTACCAATGAATTAATCCATATATTTTAATAAGATAGTAAAACCAACTAATAACCACCAATTTAATGGCTAGGCTATATATTATTATAATAAATAATAATATATTAACAATATATTGTTGTTTGAGAAAGCATGGGCTTCTTTGTAACTTAATCATTCAAAGAATGTCATTGTTCTATGTAAGAAAAGATAACTTCAATGTTCCATGTTGAGCAATAAAAAAATAATGATGTATCTAAAAGAAGATAAACTTAGAGTTTTGTTCTATTTGAACTATTAAATTTATCTAAATATAAATATATCAGATTATATCTGGTGGTTATATTCCTTTTTACTCTTGGTGTTACATGTCAATCAGGCCATAAAAACAATGATTATAATTTATAATTTTATGGTTTCAAGGTCTCCCACATTAATTAAAATTTATCCTCTCAATTCACAGATGATACCGATGAATGAATGTTTGATATTTGAAAATACAAATGTTAAAAACCCATGATCATAAATGGAGTTAGTAACAAATCATCATAATAAGAAGGAAAAGTATAGTTGAAGGACCCAAAAAAATTAGTCTTTCGAATAGAATAAAATTATTGAAAACATGGAAATTGATTATAAATCCAAATATCATGTTATGATGTATATTGACAGAGAAAATTTATATAATAATGTTTTTACCAGAAATTTTTGAACTAGAGGTGTGAAAATTCATTAATATTATCAAAGATGATGATAATTAGAATATATTTTTGATTCAAGATCATCTTCCCTGAGTTCATTAATTATTTCTGTAACGACCCAAAAATGCATTAATGAAAATTCCACTTTGTCTATTTTAATTTCTTATTATGGTTGTGTAAAACATATTAACTTATTTTGTTTTATGATTGAGATTTTAAAATAATGTTATGAATTGTGACCGTTGCTTATATTGCCATTGAACAGTGATCACATGATTAATATAAATATAGGGATTTCAAAAATCCAATTTACTGAGAAAAAGGTAGTGATGGCCTCATCCAGTAGAATTTCTCCATACAAATCCCATTTGTCATAGATTGGAAGGCAGGAGGTGCCATTGGGACTTTCTCTTGTCCAAGCCCAATCCAAGATTCAATACATTAAGCTTGAGCCAAAACGCCTACGAGAGATGTGGAAGTTGACTAAGATTACCACTCGAGTGATGTTATCCGAGCCACCCCAAGAGTCTGTCACTATCGAAAAACTTACCCTTAATTATTATTCATGTTTTATAAAGGGTTATGTAACAATACCTTATCACTATTTTATCTTCATTATTTTTTATATAATAATGAATATTCATTCATTTTATTATTGTTACTTTGTAAATAGGTTTTAATGCACAAATAGTATTTTTAGTTAATATTCAACTAAGAAATCTATTTTGATTAATTAATGAATTTTTGAACTGAATAATATTTTAATAAAATAATTTTATTATAAAATGACTGTTAATTAAATATAAATAATTGTATAATTTTTTGAATGAAATAGTAATTTTTATTAAAGTTTGAAAGTGGTGCTTGTCAAAGCCCATGAATTTTCGATAAATGACTATTTTTATTTTAAAAGTAATAATTCAAATATTCATAAAATAATTTATATAAAATGAATATAATATTTGTAATTTGTACTTTGAAATTATCAAATGGTGAATTGTTCATAATTTTATGAGAGAGTCGGATTTTTGGGTAAACATTTAATATTGTTTATATATATAATGTGTTTAATGACAACATAATGACCCAATAGTGATGTAATAAAACACTATAAATGATTTTTTCAGTCAATATATGTTTTACCAATATAATAATGTGATTTTAGGTTTGTTTGATTTATTTTATAAAACATTAGTTGACCCTCCAAAGGCAATATAATATTTTCACTTTTTAAACGAATTTCATTGAGAGTGTGACTAATTTCCTCATAACAAACCCTATTATTTTATGATATTTTCGCATTGGAAATATAATTTATTGATTTCCAATCCCCATATTCAAAAACAATTACCAAAACATTGGCCTGGTTTGTCATATTGATTAGTTTAATGTGTGGTGAACCAAACCTAAAAAATAAACAATTCCATCTCCTTTCCTATATAAACTCACCCAATATCCCACTTACTCTTCACTCAAAGACTTTTGAGTTTGTCCCAACTATGACCTCATCTCTCTATAATCCTCTCAAGGAGCCTCAAGTTCCCAAGAATCCTCTCTCAATCCTCTCCCAAGCCTTTGGGATCAAACTTCTATGTAAGGGATTTTTTCCTCTCTTGTTTTTGTCCAATTTTCTTTAAGTTGTTTTGCAATTTTGTTTCCAATTAAAAATGTTGGGGTATGATTTTTCACCTCCCCCATACATTCCTTTTTATTTATTGATGATGGGAGACCTCTTTCGCTCTCATTAATTCCTCCCATGTACACCTGTTACCATGCTGAAATTCCGTGAGGGATTTTATCTCTCCTCTTTTATATCCATGAAATTATTTTGTATTATGCATCTAAATTCAATTATGATTGTTGGGACATCTATCTATATGACCCCCTTACTGTCCATCTCAGGTAAATATGATTATACACCCCTTTCTCTCTCATCAACAATTTTTTATGAGTTCTTATTTCACGTCGTTATGTTGCGGAAATTGCACTATGATTTTCTAAGCTATTGTCATTGTGTAGTGAATACCATGACCATGTATCTATCATGGTTATTAACCTTTATTAACATTTACATATTGATTATAAAGTTTCATGAATGTATTCCACATCCCTTTATCATGGAATAAATGATGATTGATTCCATGTTGTATGATCCATGTGGAACACTTATGATGGAAATGAAATGTTTAAGAAGGCTGTGCCCTGAAAACGCTCAAATGAATTGGTTAAGATTAGTATCATGATACATCAATTGAAATGAGGGTTTACTCATGATAATTCATGTGCAATGAGTATTTACTCATGTTTCATGTGCAATGACCCATGGGTCATGCTAAAATCATGTTAAATGTTGTTGCCACATTTCCATGTTATGTTAATCATGTTATATCACGCCTTTATGTTCATATTTATATTATGATCCATTGATATGCCTATTCCATTAAATGTATTGTATCTTTCATATTATTCCACATTAACTCCCTTACTGGTCTTTATATCTCGCCCTTTGATTATGCATTCCCTTTGGTTATCCAATGCAATGATAAGTATAAGGGAATGTAGTGGTCATGTAAAGGTAGTTTTCAATAAGATGTTTTGTCCTATGTTTTAAGTTATTATGTAATGTTACTAATCCCCAAAGACACTAGTCCTCTTGATATTCTATGTTGTATCAAGTGATTATTTCTGTGTAATAAATCATGTTTTAATTTGTAGTAAAGTGTAGGGTTGTCAGAGATGGTATCAGAGGGTGGGTTTAGTTATTCTTGGGATTAGGATTTGAAAACACTAATGAATTCTTAGAGAAAAGAATAATTATAATAAAAACATCCCTAATTTTGTGTGGGTATTGGGTAATCATTTTATCAATAAAACACATCCATTTTTGGATACGAGCAGGTACAGGCTGCTCTGGCACATATGTACCTAGGGGTGAAAACCCCGTCAAGGAGTTTTGGGCTTGACCTGGGGAATCCTGTTACATGACAACGAGCCTTAATTCACTTTTAGTTGTGACACTCCTAGTGGATATTCATTGGTAAATTTAAAAACTTAGTATGAACCAATATTAAGGGAATTCCACTAAGAATATATGCAATAAAATAGATAATGGATAACATAGATTGAAGCACATTGATTCATAAGTTATGGAAATAAATATTATTTATAAGTCAGTAGTTTTGTACTTGGATTACCCTTTATGTGTCACCCCTGAATTTCATTATATTCTAACCAATGGCCGATAATAAGAGGACTTGGGATAACAACTAATGTGAAGATCAATGTGATGACTATGATAATGAGATGCCCAATCAAATGGGAGAGGGAATCATGGTCTTTTTCAAGCTTCTCTCTCAGTTAACTCAAGCTTTGAATAGAAACAATGATCAAGGGGAACATTCAAAACCACCTAAGAAAAACAAGTCACTATCGAGAGCTTCATGAGAAAAAGGCCTACTTTTAATAGATCACTTGATCCCTTAATCTTCTAAAAATGGCTCTACTCCATTTAAAATATATTCTCCATCCTTCAATGTTCCGAACAAGAGAAGGTTCTTATAGTTGCTTATCGTATGGAGGGTGAAGCTGATAAATGGTGGAAATTGATAAAAAAATATGAAGCATGAGGAAGAGATCGAGGAAATGGACGATACACAATGATTTCATGATATGCCTCTAGTTTTTTCATTAATCTAGAATGCAAGGTTGGACCCTTCTTTTGTGGGCTGAAACCTAGCCTGCGGAAATCCCCGGTGATCCATGAATTCAATATCTAAGGGAAATTGTATAAAGTTCCCTCATGGTCTAAATGGAGATCGGTGAATCTCAGGGGTATAATGGGGATAATAAGAGTAAGTTGGGTTTCAATTCTGGAGGTCAGATGTATAAATCCATGGTGCTAAGATGATCCAGCACCCCACATGCCAAAGGATAGGAAAGAATCACCACAAAAATTGCATGAAGGGGAAAAGGAAATTCTATAGGAGTGGAAGATAAGGAAACATAACTGTTAACTGCCAAAAAGAAAACATCATGGCTGCGATAGAGGAGTGGAACACTACATTTAACTCTGAATGCGTTGTTTATTAATTCAACAGAAATGACCCAGGGAATCTTGAAAATTAGTTCCCTAATAAATTTTTTTTTGAGGCAACCTACAACCTATAAGGTAGAAAGGGAGATCTTTTTCCATCACTACTAATGAAGTGAACCCCGACAACGAATTGGTGACAGGTATGCTAGTTATTCATTCATGGATAGAGATCGTACTTTTTTATTTCAGTTCAATGCATTCTTTTATATCATGAATGTTTCATAAAACAATCCCAACACCACCACAAATCATAGAAGTGAAGATTTTAGTGAGTATGAAAAATGGGGAAATCATTGAAACCCATGAATTTAGCACCTTCCCAGGCATAATCGTTGGATTGAATATCCCCACCAATGTTGTCATACTCCCTTTGGAGGAATTTGATGAAATTTTCAACAAGGATTTTCTTTCTTTATACAGATCCATAATAAATTTATTTGAGAGGGAAATCAATCTTCATGTGGAGAATCAACCCCAAATTCCGTACAACTACCAATAGGAAGATGAATCTTCTTTAGCTCCATCATCTCAAGCATGGATATTATTACTCTATAAGCACCCATTCCTAGCTCATATGATTGAGTCTAAGGAAGAAACAATCCATGAAAACATTCCTATTGTGAGGTAATTTTTTGAAGTGTTTCCCAAGTAATTGCCTAGTTTTCCCCCTAGAATAGATATTTAATTCCCAATTGATCTTCTACCTTGGGATTTTCCAATATCCAATACTCTGTATAGAATGGATATTGTGGAGCTTGAAGAGATAAATAAAAAACTATAGGAGAATCAAGATAAATATTTTATACACCCATGTGCTTCACCATGTGGTACACTAGTCCTCCTCATCAAGAAGAAGTATGGGTCAAATCACCTTTACATCAATTATCGTGATTTTAACAAAATCATGATAAAGAAAAAGTATCCTCTCCCACAAACTGATGACTTGTTTGATCAGCTACGTGGGGAATAATACATATCAAAGGTGGATTTGAGGTCGGGATATTATCAAGTAAGGGTGATGAAGGAAGATATCACCAAGACTACTTTTCATACAAGATACAGGCACAATGTATTCATAGTAATGCCTTTCAGACTCACTAATTCTCTTACAATCTTCATGGAGTTGATGAATAGAGACATTAGAGATTACCTTGAAAATTTTTTGGTTTTCCTTATAGATGATATTCTAATATACTCCAAAACCAAGGAGGATCAGGAGGAGCACCAAGAACTATACTAGAGGCCTTGCAAAAGAAGAATCTCTATGGAAAGTATAGCAAGTGTGAGTTTAGGTTTAAGGAGGCCTCATTCCTGGGCCATATCATCATAAGCAATGAGATATCTATGGATCCCTCTAGGACAGCTGCAATTGAGGGATGGATGAGGCCAACATCGTTAATGGATATCTATAGCTTCTTGGGGTTTTCTAGATATTATCAATGATTTTTCAGAAAGTTCTCATGATTTTCCAACCCTCTTACCCAGCTAACTCAAAAGGGAGTAATGTTTTCTTGGAGTGATGAATGTAAAGAAATCTTCAAGGAGTTGAAAAGGAGGCTTATCACTATGCATGTGATCACATTACCAAAAAGTGGGGAACTGTTTGTGGTATTTAATGATGCTTCAAATAAGGGAATGGGGTGTGTTTTGATGAGAGATGACAATGTCATTGACTATGCTTCAAGGCAATTGCATGTTCACGAGCAGAATTATCCAAAACATGATATGGAGTTGGTTGCGGTGATCATCACCTTAAAAATGTGATGGCATTATCTCTTTGGGGAGAAGTGTGAAATATATACAGACCAAAAAAGCCTCATGTATATATTCACATAGAAAGAGTTGAACAAGCTCCAGTAAAGATAGTTAGAGTTGGTCAAAGACCATGACAGTTCCGTCCTTTACCACGATGGGAAAGAGAACAAGGTGGCAGATTTTCTAAGTTGAAAGGACCCTGAAATTATATCATTGATAATAATTGATAATGATACATTCTTCTTATAATTGATGAATATGGACATGGGAATCATAAAGAAGGTAACATCATCAATCCTTTCACAAATGATTGATCAACCGTCTCTTTTGGAATTTTTAATGGATGATAAAAAGGATGATGTGTGAATTCATAAGAAAGTAGAAGCTATCAGAAAAGGGAAATCCTCATAGTTCAATGTTAATGAAGAAGGAATTGTGAGATTTAAGAAAAAACTACGTGTTCCATCAAGTCCAGAGCAGAAGAAGGATCTTTTGGATGATGTTCATAGTTCAAATTTCTCTATTCCCCCTAGAAACACAAATATGTAGCTATAGGTCCAAAGGAATTATTCGTGGGATAATATGAAAAAGGAGATCTCTATGTATACATCAATGTGCCTGGTGTGTTGGAAAGTGAAGGCATGGAGTTTGAATTCTAAGGGGATGATGCAACCATTGTGTATGCCTGCATGGAAATGGGAGAACATCGCCATGGAATTTCTCAACATACATCCGATGATATCCTGGACAACTAGGAAATATGTGTTGTTGTAGATCGTCTTACAATGTCTGCAGACTTCATTACAATTCAGAAGGATTTCAGATTGGATAAACTAGAACATATATACATTAGATAAGTGGTAAGGCTGCATGGAGTACCACTATCTGTTGTATCCGATCGAGACCCATGATTCATCTCAATGTTTTGGAAGAGTCTTTAACATGCTCTGGATACTGAACTAAACTTCATTATGGTCTATCATTCTAAAACTGATGGCCAATACAAGAAAACGATTCATACACTCGAATATATGTTAAGATCATGTTTAATGGGCTTTAAAGAAAGTTGTGATCAATATCTTCCTCTAGTTTAATTCTCCTATAATAACAGTTTCCAATAAATCATCTAAATGGAACCTAATGAATCCCTATATGGGAAGACATGCAGAACACCAACATGTTGGGATGAAGTTGGTGAGCGTAAGCTACTAGGACCAAAAATGGTCGAAACAATGGTGGAAAAGGTGAAAACTATTCAGTAGTATATCAAGGCAGCCCAAAGTTGAAAGAAGAGTTATGCAGATAATCGTCGACAAGACTTTGAGTTTGATTTTGGATACATGGTGTTTCTACACATATCTTCATGGAATAAGTTTATGCGGTTTGGTTAGAAAAGGAAGTTATGTCCTAGGTAAATTGGCCCCTTAGAGATTCCTGATCATGTTGGGGTTGTGGCCTATCGACTAGCACTTCATCCTACAAGGGCCAAAGTACATGATGTCTTTAATGTATCCCTCTTAAGGAACTACATATCAGACTCTTCACATGTACTCTCTCTAGTGGTCATACAGTTAGAGGATGATCTCTCTTAGGGGGAGTAGCCAGTGAATAACTTAGATTGTAGAGAAAACGTTCTACGAAATAAGACAATTCCCCCTCATTAAGGTGTTGTTGAAAAACCAAAAGATTAAATAACTGATGTGGGAATCAAAGGAAGTGATGAAGCAGAGTTTCCCACATCTGTTTTAGTGTGGGAAAAGGAAATTTTGATGGTGAAATTTCTCAAGGGGGAAGATTGTAACGACCCAAAAATCCATTAATTAAAATTCATATTGGTCTATTTTAATGTCTTATTATGGTTATGTAAAACTAATGAACATATTTGGTTTTATGATTTGGATTTTAGAATACAATTAAGAATTTTGACCTTTTCTAATATATCTGTTGAACAATGATCAAATGATTAGTATGAAAATAGGGATTTAACAAATCCAATTTTACATAGACAGATGAAGCGATGGCCTCATCCAGTAGAATTGCCCCATACAAAGCACATTTGTCGGTTCCCGGAAAGGAGGAGGCATCATTGGGTTTCGCTCTTGACCAAGCCCAAGCCAAGCATGAATACATTAAGCTTGAGAAAAACCACCTATGAGAGAAGTGTATGTTGAAAGATATTATAACTCGAGCGATTTTATCCGAACCATCCCAGGAGCCTGTCACCATCTCACACCTTACCCTTCAGTCTTATGCGGGTGTTATAAGGGGTTAAGTAACAATACCATAGCAGTATGATAATTTGCATTATTTTTTCATATAATAATGAATATAAATTAATTTTATTACTATTACTTTGTAAATAGTTTTTAAAGCGTAAATAGTATTTTTAGTTAATATTCAACTAAGAAATAAATTTTGATTAATTAATGGTTTTTTTAATTAAATAATATTTTAATAAAATATTATTATTTTTAAATTACTTTTTATTAAATATAAATGATCATATAATATTATAAATATAATTGTAATTTTGTATTATGTTTTGAATGTCATTTTTTTCAAAACCCATGAATTTTCGATAAATGTTGGTTTTTATTTTAAAAATATAAATTCACATATTTAGAAAATTATTTATATAAAATGAATATTATTTTAGGAATCTGGATGCTGAAAATCTCCAATGGTCAATTTTTCATAATTTTTCTAGAGAGTCAAATTTTTGGGTAAAAATTAAATACCATTTATAAATATAATGTTTTTATGACATCATAATGACTCAATAGTGATGTAATAAAATATTATAAATGATATTTTATGCCAACATATGTTTCACCATTAATATAATTTTATTTTATTTTTGTTTGGTTTAATTTAAAAATCATTAGTGGACCCTCTAAGAGTTATAAAACATGTTCACTTTTTTAAATAAATTGACTTGAGAGTGTGACTCACCTCCACATAAGAAACCCTATTATTTTATGATGTTCATCAATTGGAATTATAAAATATTGTTTTCCACTCAACTTTGGCAATAACCACGTAAAAACCCCATGGGTTGGTATGTGGTATTGATTAGTTTACTGTGTGGGGACCCATACATAATAATAAAGAATTCCCCCTCCTTTCCTATATAAACCCATCCATGCTCCCACTTCCTTTTCTCTCAATGCCTTTAGAGTTCGTCCAACCACTACCCTTATTTTTCTACAATCCTCACAAGGCTCCCAATGCTCACATGAAGCCTCTATCAATCCTCTCCCATGCCTTTGGCATCACACATCCAAGTAAGGGATTTCATCCTTTATCATTTTTGTCCAATTTTTTTTAAATCATTATGTCCTTTTATTTTCAATTAAAAATGTTGGGGTATGATTTCTCACCTCCCCTATACTACTCTCTTTATGTTTGGATGATGGGATATCCCTTTCTCTCTCATTAATGCCTCCCATGTACACCTGTTATAGTGCCGAAATTCCATGAGGGATTTCTCTCTCATCTTTTATATCCAAGTAATTCATTGGTATTAAGCATCTAAATTCCTTTAACTTTTCTAGGAAATGTATGTATATGACCCCCTTTCTATCCATTTCATGTTAATAGGATGAGACACCCATTTCTCTCTCATCAACCATTTTTTATGAGTTCTTATTTCATGTCATAATGCTGCTGAAATTGCACTATGATTTTCCATGCCAATGTCATTGTGTAGTGAATACCATGCCCATTTCTCTATCATGGGTATTCACCATTATGATCATTTTATTATTTATTAAAATGATTCATTTATGTATTTTACATCTCTTTATCGTGGAATAAATTATGGTTGTTTCCATGTTGTATGATCCTTGTGGAACACTTATGTATGAAATGAAATGAATAAGACAGGTTGCGCCCTAATAGCGCTCCAATTCAATGCGTAAAGACTAGTATCATGACACGTTAATTTCAATGAGGGTTTACTCATACTAATTCATGTGCAATGAATAGTTTCTCATGCTCCATGTGAAATGAGCCTTGGCTCATGCTAAAATCATGTTAAATGTTGTTCCCACATTTCCATGTTATGTTAATCATGTTATATCATGCCTTTATGTTCATGTTTATCTTATAGTCCATTGATATGCCTATTTCCTAACAAGTATTGTATAATACATGTTATGCCTCATTAACTACCTTACTGGGATTTATATCTCACCCATTTCTTATGCATTTCCTCAGGTTATCCCATGCAATTCTAAGTATGAGGGAATGTAGTGGTCATGTAAAAGTAGTTTTCAATAAGAAGTTGTGTCATATGTTGTAAGTTGTTTTGTAATATTCCTAATATACAACGAAACTAGAACTATCAATATCCTATGTTGAATCATGTGATGTTTTTTATGTAATAAATCATGTCTATGTATGTAATAAAATGAAGGGTTTCTATAATTTCATTCTATAATAATGTAAGAAAATATATTTACATAATATGTAACTATTTCCTAAGAATAGTATTATCATTTTTTTGTTCTTTGAACTATTATACATCATCTCTTAGTAAAAGTTTCACCATAGGTTGAAGTAATATATCAATATCTAAATCCACATCCAAAGGTCATCAAAACCATTTAATTTTTTTTTACCATTCCAAAATATAATTATCCAACAATTTATAATCATTACCATGGTACATAGTAGTTTCCAATTAAATTTATCCATATTAATCATCACATTATATAACATCATTATCTAAACACTAGAATCATTTTAAGGATTATCTTTTCCTGAACTGTGTGTTTTACAAAAAAAATTACTTCATATCGATTCACTTTTCTTGGTACCATTAATCATGTGATCTCTTATTCTCAATGAAATATTATTACATCACAATCCTTACATATTTCATAAATTATATGATGATATCATTGTCAAATAAAATACATTTAAATTTTTTTTATAGATCCAAATACAAAGGAACAATTATCATTCCCCTTTGGTTGTATCAATAACATATGCCTGACCATGATCCAATATATTGATATAAGGTATTTTCCCTTGATTCATGTTTTACTCGTTTACATAGTTTCAAATCTCCTTTAGTTTTAAAGAAAATGAATATAAGTGTTTCCCTTCTTCCTTTTTCTTTCTTTTTCATAGTGTACATTTTCCCCATACTAATAAAAAACTCCCAATACTTTAAAATATTTCCTAGGGTGATTATTTCAAAAGATATCATTGGTTGTTAAATACTTCTATGCATTAATCCATTTATCTAAAATTTTCCATTATATCCTATTATTATCTTTATTCCATTTTAAGCCATAATACATAGAGAATTATTCATATTCCTTGATAGAATATAAAACCATTTCACCACATGAAGAAAATTTTTGAGACATAAACACATTTAGAGCATTGTCTTAAGCCCATCAAACAACGTATCAAGCTTACACTCCATATCAGATATGAAACTTTTAACACACCTTTATATCCATGTAAAGGTAGATTCATACCCCATGAAACATTCATTCTATTTATAAATTATGATAAGGTGATTTATCTTCGTCTTAGTTTATTTCTCATGAGGAAAATATGTATCAATGAAGGTCTCTTTCAAACCATTCAATTTCATGAGTTCAATCACATATTCCACCAAAGTATTTATGATCAATGACCATCATTGATCTGCATCTCCATTAAAACAATAATGATCAAATTTAACCTTTTTGTCTCACCAAATCCTAATTGATTAATTATCTTCTCCAAATAGATATCTATTTCTCAATGTCCAGTGGATCAATAGTGACACTAAATGGTGGGGTGTATATTGGATAAAGTGATCCAAAATCATATAATTTCACAAATGAAAAAGATTCTCCATTTGGGAATGGTGAATTATCATAACCTAATAAATAATCTATAATATAACAATAATATTATTAGCTCCAAAACATGATATATCATCTTACTCGTCATGGAATCATCCATATTGGTCATATGAATTGATACCCTTCTTTATTTCTGGTGAAATTTCTGAACAATAGAAAATAGAGGATTAGATCATAAAATTATGAAATTTTTATATTTATAAATATGAAATAACATAAATATAAAAATTTGTGTAAATATAATCCCATAATCATAAACACAGGTTGTTTAGTTTTACATTATATTTCAATTTCATTATAATGATTCATAATAAAAATGTTAATTATCCGAATAGTATCACCTAGGAGTGTCAAACCAGGTTCACATTAAGGATAATTTTAGGGTACAAGGTTATACTCGAGTCAAAGATGATGCACCTTCTTGAATTTGTTACCCACATGTACTTATATTCTAGAACAATGTCCACTAGTATTATTCAGAAAGGAATGTAGTTCTGGGAAGACCTAGATGATATTTAACCTACCAAAATTATAGAATGTACTTATATACTTATCCTCTAATTAAATAGTTTGGTAATGTTCCGTAATAAATGTTTTCCAAAATCTAGTATCCAAGGTTACCGCTAAACATCATTTGATACAAATAGTAGCACCCCGTACCAAGAAGCTCGGAGCATGAGCACTACTTTATTATATTTTCATGATTATAATGAGTCACGAACCAATGAAAATAATTATTAGAAATTTTTGAAAATAAAATTACATACATGATACACATAAAATATTGGTGAAATAATATAAATCATGATTGATAATAAAAAGAACTAAATTAAATCCAAGATAACTCATTCAAATATTTCTTCTTCGTAACCTATGTAAATGAATTAAAATAAGGGTGAGCTAAAAATTTTAGTAAGGGTTATGTATATATGAATATATTATGAATTAGGAATTAATAATTAATATGTATAGGTAACAACTGAGTAGAAATTCCATTTAAATAATTAGAAAATTGAAAATTTAATATTGAAATTTAAATAACTGAATATAAATTCCATTTAAATCAAAAAACAAGAATCAAATTCATTCAACAATGATGTAAAATAAAAAATATCATGGATAATATTAATAAATAAATTCTAAAAATATTTATTTCTTAATTATTAATGTTTATTTTTATAGGAACATGTCACCTTTATGATCAAAAACTATCCTCAATAAAATTTAAAACAATATTAGTAAAAACACATATGATTTGAAAAAATGATTCATCATATGAGACTACTGATGCATTGTGGGGATTTCATTAACTAGTCACCAACACATTTATTTATTTCCAAAATAATTCCACATTTATCAACTATCTAATTTAATTAATTAACAACATGGCATATCATAAAATATTCATATTGATTAAAAGATATAGTTTTTTTTAATATTTCCCTAATTGATCAATAAACTATCAAAGAGAACATCAAAAGTAAAAATGGTATACGATTAAGGAAATTAAAATATAAATTACACAAGAATATATATATTAAATAGAAATTTAATTTCCAATAAAAAAATATAATAAATAAGTTATTATTTCAAGAAAAAATAACCATAAAAAAATAATGTGATATTAAAAATGTAACTTTTACCACTTAGTAATTTTCAATTTATACCCACTTGGGAGAGACAATTTAAATTGACACTTATAATACCATTATTTATGAGTGAATAAAAATATTAAATGAAAATTGGGAGGCATATACACTAAATTAAACTGAATTGGTTTGAAATTGCAAATATGTATCAATGGAATGTATACTAAGACAAAATATATTACCTTATGTTTCCTTTTAGTTGTGTGGTATTTAAAAAAAATTTATAGTGGTCTAAAAATGATACTAAATTACAAAATAACAACAAATATATTTATAAAATCATATATGATAATATTATAATATCTTATTACCCCTCAGTCAATAGTTTTTCATTAAGTCCATGCTTTTGAGAGATAATTGTCGTGTTTTTTAGTATGTTTTCACATGTTATATTTTATTTATTCTTACATATACATATTGATTTATTAATATCTAATATAAAAAACATGATGTAATTTTCATATTTATTCATTATATTCTTATTTTTAATAATCCATCAAATTTGGTGATAGGATACAAAATATCTCGTTCATGGAAGTGGTAAGTCATTCATATACACAAATGATGATTTTATTTTATTGTCCTATTAATAAAATGAAAATTAAATTATATATATATATATATGTATTTTATTATTAAATTATAATATATATTTCATATTTTTCAAAAATTTATATTATATCTTTCCATAAAACATTCCATTTATATGGTTAACGAATCACATCACTTTGACAAGACGGTAGTAGAAACCTACACCAACGATGTTATTGTGTTACCACAAATTGAAAAAACATGATTTTATGTGTTATATAAAAATTAATGAATAAACAAAATATTATAAATATCACATATATCATGTATAAAATATAAATCCTTCTATATTTGCAATGTTGAGTCATAGTGATGTAAAAAATGAAGGACAATAGTTTCTGAGGCGGTAGTTTACTATACAATTGAATGATAGTTGTATGCCCCACTTGATTGAAGTGTGTAAAATTATAGGTTGTACCCATAAGATATAAACATCTCAATATATTGAGGAAACTAGGGTAATTATATAATAAAAATATATGTGTACATTAATTTTTGGTGAAATAATTCAAACAAAATATATCGTTGAAGAACATTACCTCTTCTTTGGGAAATTCTGTTTGGTTTATGAAAAAAGAATCATTGATTTTATTTACTCTATAATTTGGGACATTTTTAGGATGATATAGATGTTGGATGATTATTTGGTATGGTTTTGGATGTTCCAATTGGATTGAGAGGTGTGAAAAATTGAGATGGATGAGTGCCTTTTTATAGTCGAGGAAGAGTGGTAATCTTGAAAATATAAAAACGAAATCATTATTGGGAGGTATCCATTATGAAATGTGTTGAGTCAATAAGGTTTTCCTTATGAATTTTCCATTCATTCATACTTGGGGGAGATTTTTAAGTCATTAAGGTTTCCATATGAGTTTAGAATTCCTTCATTTTTTGAAAATCACAAACACCTTATTTCAAGGAAATTCTCTTTTCACCCTATGTTTTAATTCAATAATGAAAAATTTCCTTCCCCAAGGAAATTTATCCTTACATGTTTTAATTGTTATTATAATTATTTATTACCATAAGTGTAAAATTCGGTTTGTAACCAGAACCTCAGAATCCTACAGTTACCTGGATATGATGAATTCTATTTTAGGATCTGAATTCTCAGAATTCTAGTTACGAACTCTTATGGGTTCTGACTCTGAGTACTCTGAATTCAGTCTCTAAACTCTGATGAGTTCTAAACCTGAGTTCTCTGAATTCAGACTCCGAACTGTTATGAGTTCTGACTCCGAATTCAGAATACGAACTCTGGTTATGAACTCTCTTGAGTTCTGAATCCGAGTACTCGGAATTCAGACTCCAAACTCTTATTTGTTCAGACTCTGAGTTCTCTGAATTCAGACTCCAAAATCTTATGAGTTCTGACTCCGAATTCTCATGAATTCTTACTCCAATCCTTGTGAGTTCAGACTCTGAAATCTCATGAACTCTGACTCCGAACATAGTAAGTTCATGTTCCGAATTCTTGTGAATCCAGATTCCGAATTTCCATGAAATTCAGACTCTGGAATTATGTAGAGTTAAGGATCCGAATTCCTAGAAATATTGAATCCGAATATTCTTATATTAAAAACTCCGAATTCATTTTTTGGTTACAATTCGATCTTTCATTTCGTTATATTCCTGATATTGGATTTTAGTTATGTAACCATATCATTTATTACACTTGTTTTTATTATAAAACAATGTCACGCATTCAGTTACTATCCAACCATTGTTTGAGTGACACATGTACAGGTCCCCCCAAAATTCAAGTGAAAATATGACCTCTTGAAGAGGGAGCCAACTGTTGGTGTTGTGCCTATAAATAAGAGATCATTTGATAAAGCTCAGGTCTTTTGGAAAACTTTTGATCTAAATTGATTTTGGTAGAGAGATACTCTAATTCTTAGAGCATACTTAACTTCTTGTTCAGATTAGCTTTGTGCGACTATGATTGTTGCTATGTACAATCGAGGGCTTTCGGGGATAGGAAGACAGAGGTGCTGACTATATTGAAGTTGAGGGCTTCCCAGCTGAGGAAGACAGAGGTGCGGAGTAACTTGAGGTTGATGGCTTGCGAGGATAGTAAGACACACACTGATCTTCATATCGAGGGATTACTCTAGTGTGGGTAAGACAAACGTTCTTGATTGTATAAATCAAGGGTAAATTATCCAAGGTTGTTGGATATCCTTCTCTTTGGGTTAAAATATTTACTCTTGTTACTTGTTTTGTTACAAGTTTTCCAATACATTTTATTTGTTGAGGAAAGTATAACTATATCATACTTCTTTATACTTACACTCTGACATAATAAGATTATATATGCTTTAATGTAGAATAATTGTTGTTGTAAGTATCCATTAAGTTTCATTTTAGGAATTAGTTTTCTAGAATTTATTTCTCAAAATCATATTTCTGGAATTAAGAAAGTGTAAGGAACTAGTGGTTTTGTGAATTACTTTGTTTAACCTTGTTAAACATAACCTTCTTTAAAAGATTCAAAGGAATTTTTAAAAGTATACAATTCACCCCCCCCCCCCCTCTTGTATTTTGAGCATCATTAGATACTACAATTAGTTTCTTCATTCATTTTTTTGATCTAACAATTGGTATCATAGCAGGTCTCTAAAATAATTATACTCACATATAAGTATTACATTCTCATGTTTTCATTATTCTATAATTTCCTTGCATAGGAATATTTTCCATGAATATGAACTTTCTCTATTTACATGTTTTTATCGATTAAATATTATTTAAGATGGTAGGAATGAATGTTGCTTCAATAGAAAATCTCAACCCTAACTATACCACCTATCTTTGATGGAAATGATTAAGAATATTGGAGAGATCGCATGAAGAATTTCATTATCAATACTGGAGTTGATAAATTTGTTATGCTTAATGGAGGATATAAAATCCCTGACAAAGAAGTTAGTACCTTCACCAATTGAGAAAAGCATGAATACCAACTGAATTATAAGGTACGTAGTACATTGCATTGCTTAACGAATAGAAATATATATTTCCAAATTTATTCTTGTGAAGCAGAAAATTGTATCTGGAAGAAACTTGAAGTTTTACACAATAGAACTTCCAAAGTAATTGAAATAAGAATATCCATTCTTAGAGCTGCATATCATGGTTTCTTTTTTTCCTTATGGAGAACCCATATGTAAGGTGCAACAATGATTCATGACTATTGTTAATAGTTTACAGTCCATGGGTGAGAAAGGATTAGATGATGAAGGTCTTGTTGATAAGATCATAGACAACATTCCCAATGAATGGGAATCCAAGAGGATAGCTATAGATGAGAACAGAAAGGTTACTCCGATTTCCTTAGATGAGCTGTTTGGAAGTCTTCTTCATCATGAGACTAGAATGAATAGTGATGCTGATAATGTTAAGAAGAAGAATGGGAATGGAAGTGTTTCTTTTACTACAACTTCTAATCATATGAAAGTCACGACTCTTTAGAGAGTTACTAGATCCAAATCTAATAAGGTTTTTATTCAATCTGAATATAGTGGAAGTGAATCCTTAAAGAATGAATTAGCCAATCTTACTTGAAGGATGACCAAGATAGCTAGACAGAGGACCTTTCAATCTAGATATAAGATGAAAGAAAGGAATGATAAGAAAGATTCAAAAGTCACATGTTATGAATGCAAGAGAGATGGACATATAAGACTTGATTGTCCTTTTTCTCAAGAGAAAAGAAAAAAAGGAAAATCAATCTGAGAGAAACATAAATAAGTATTACAAGGCTAAAGCTAAGAAAGTATTAAAAGATAATGAATAATGGAGTATTAGTGGTGGAGACTCTTCAGTTGAATCTTCGGATTATGAATCTTATTGAAAGAATAATCAAGGTCTAATACCCAGACTACCTATTAAAAATCATTATTTGATGGCCAAGGTACACAATGATAAATCAATGACCAATGTTTATTTAAGTACAAATTATAGTAATGATAAATATTATAACTCTTTGAATGAAGTATCTTCTTCTGATTAAGATAATACTTTACCTTCCAATTAAGAAGTTTCTAGGATTTCCAAACATATTGATTTTGAGAATTCAAAACTGATAAAAAATCATGATAAGTAAAATTCAAGGAATACTATTCTTTATAAGGAAATATTATATCATTCTAGTGATCTTGATAAAAAAATGATGATGTTGAAATTATTTCAAAAAATAATGAGGAAGTAAATTCTGAAAAGATTAAACATTCTAAAGATTTAGAAAACGCAATTTCTAAGAAAAATGTTTTCGAGCCTAACGCTAGTTCAAAATAAAATTCATTAGAAGACAAGAACATGGTTATCAAACTCAAATCTAAAATTTTTACCTTGATAAGTGTTTGTAAATCATTACCTTAGGTAATGAAAATTTTGATAAAATTTATTCTCAAATCTGACCACTAAGGAATAGTTTTTGTTTTGGTTATTCAAGTTCTAAACAGGTTTTTAGTAACAGTTACATTCTTCCTCAATGTTCTCTATTCTACACTAAGTGTCAGTTTGGGGGGTATTGGGAAAAAAACTTGTTTTCTAAAAAAACCTAGTCTTTAGGATTTCATAAAGCTTATTTTTCTAAGATGTGGGTGCCAAAAAACTTTCTTTCTAAAATTTCCAGATCCAATAAACATTGGATTCAAAAATTCTAACACTTTAATTTTTATGAAAGTAGAGAAAGTGCCAACAGAAATAAATGGTACTTGGATAGTGGATGTTCCCTGCATCTGACTGGTAAAAACCTACATTGAAAATATTATCAAGATGAAAGGAGGTAAAGTAACTTTTATAGATAATGCTCAGGGAGAAATTATTGGTACAAGTAACATCGTTATTCTTGGAAAAAAATTTATTTAAAATGTTTTCTTTGTTAAGGGTCTTAAGCACAACCTCATTAGTATAAGACAATTATGTGATGAAGGTTACCTTGTGAATTTTAGGAATGACAATTTCTTAGTACATGATTCTATGGAAGCGTTCATTATTTCTTACCATAGTCAAGAGAATGTATACACACTAAACATAGAAGACCTTAGGATCCAAGATCTAGATTTCCTTAGGACAATGAAAGATCATTCTTGGGTATGGAATATAAGGATAGTACACTGTAACCTTAGGTACTTATGAAAACTTCCTAAGAAAAGATTAGTTAAGGATCTACTAGATCTTAGATTTGATTCATCAAAAGTTTGTGACCCTTGTCAATTTAGAAAGCAGTATAAATGTAGTTTTAAATCAGTCAGTGAAATATCAAATACTGATGCGTTACAGTTAGTGCATATGGATATTTTTGGTCCAAAAAAACTAGAAGAATTGGAGGCAAGTATTATGTATTTGTTTTAGTTGATGATTAAACTAGATTTACCTGGGTATATTTTCTAAGAAAATAAGTCTGAAGATTTTTATAATTTCAAAAGTTTTAGAGCCCAACATAAAAATGAGAAAACCCTTCCATTGAAAACTATTCAGAGTGATCATGGAGGAGAATTTCAAAATTCTGATTTTGAAACTTTTTGTAGTAGAAAAATCATTACTCATAACTTCTCAACACCTAGAACAACCCAACAAAATGGTGTTGTTGAAAGAAGAAATAGAAAATTTTCAAGAGATAACAAGAACCATGTTGAGTGAATATTATGTAACCAAACATTTTTGGCCCGAAGCTGTAAGTACTGCTTGTTATACTATAAATTGAGTATTGATTAGAAATTTTCTTAATAAAACACTTTATGAGTTATGGAATGGTAGAAAACCAAGACTTTCCTGCTTCAAGGTTTTTGGTTTCAAGCTATACATTTTGAATACATAAGATAATCTACACAAATTCACACCAAAATATGATGATGGAATTTTCTTCGGATACTCCATAACTTCTAATACTTATAGAGTTTTCAATAAAAACAGATGTACTGTTGAAGGACTGTACATGTCAAAATTGATGAAACTGATCCTTTTTTTTAATCAAACCCAACCTACATCTTCGGATTTGTTTTCAAAAAATGATTATCAACCACTGTTAGATGATCCATATAATAAAAAAATGTCCATGAAGATACTTCTGAAACATTTACCACAAAATATTTCCTACCCTATGTTGATGAACAGGTTTTACAAAACCCAAATTAGTTGTTTCTATAGAATCATCCTAGTGATAACATCATTGGTGATGTGAATAAACCTGCAAGGACTAGAATATCCTTAAGAAATGATGTAGAAAATATAGAATTTCATTCTCAATTAGAACCAAAAATCACTGATGAGGCCCTAGGTGATGATGATTGGATTAAATCCATGCAAGATGAACTAAATTAATTCGACAGGATTAATGTCTGGACCTTGGTTGAAAGATCTAAGGAAACTTCTGTTATTGGAGTAAAATGGATTTTCATAAATAAGTGTGATGAAAATGGAATCATAGTTATAAATAATGCTAGATTAATTGTTAATGTGTAAGAACCCGGATCTTTTTTTCAGGTATGTCTTTATTTTCCTGGTGTTTTTGAGAAAAAAAGGGGTTTCTGGAAAATTTTAACATACACCCTGTGTACTATCTGAGTACACACCGTGTACTCCCTTTCCGCTCGAAGCCGTGTGCTGGACGTGTCCGGGCCACACACATGGTGTGTAGAGGCAATGTGGCAGCCACTTAAATTAGAGTACGGAAAAAGAGAGTACATTCCATGTACCCCAGAAGTACACACCGTTTTTTTTATTAAATGGACCGGGGTCACGCCTAAAGGACAGAACACACTCCTTCTCTAGGTTCTTCGTTTGAGAGCGACCCGTATGACCGCGATTCATCTCCGGATTCATGTGCCTCCATCTGTACTCTGAATCAAACGTCGTCGAGTGCGTTGGAACCGCAGTATTGAGTTCATCCTTTTCCTAGATCCTTGTTTTACCCTTTCTCCTCTTTCTTGAGATATCATGGGTTGAGTGTTTTGAACATTTTCTCAGATCCTCGGCATTCTAAGGACAATAAATCATCATGGATCGCGTATATTGTTCTCCTAGCATTGAGGTAGGTGGTTTGTGCCTTTCTATATGAGGTCTTTGAATATTTTGTGCAATTCCACCAATTCCCTAGAATGGGTTATTGTGTGTTTCCTATTTTTCCCTTGTTGTTTTTCTACTTTGCTTGATTTCTTGAGTAGAGGTCAGTGCTTGTGACTAGGGTAATTTTTACTATGCTCATGTGTTTTACCTTGCATGTTTTGCATGTTATGTGTTTTTCCAATTTCCATTCCTAGTTGTAGGATAGTGGAACTATTGTACTTTTATGCTATTTTCACTTAGAATGACAGCCAAGTAGTTCTTGAGGTTTACTTGGGACCGATACACGTGCTATGTATTTTTGTTTTACACAGGGCTGTGAGAACCTAGTGTAGTGTGCCATAGAGATAATGGACGTAGGGGCTTCTCCAGAGTGTCTTTAATTTACGAGGTGAGACCATAGGGGCAATTGACATTGAGTTCTTCCTTAGAGAGTCTTTAGTTCCTCGACACAGGCCACATGGGGAATTGACATTGAGTGCTTCCCCAGAGAGCCTTTAGTACAATATGAGATTATAGGGGGAATTGACAGTGAGTGCTTCCTCAGAGAGTCTATTATTTAGCTGAACTAGAGGGGTGAGACTTTGTGTGCCTCCCAGAGGGTTGCTAGTAATTGTAGGTTGAACCTTAGGGGTTAGGCTGTGAGAACTACCTAGAGTATACATTTTTGTTCTACTTACATGAGTGGCTGTTTCTTGTTTGTAGATTATATACTAGAAACTGTGGATTGATACTACTGTTTATTATCATGTTTGCTGCTTACTACTTACTGCTTACTGTACATTACCTACCATATATTAACTAACTGTTGGGCACATATATTTGGGTGATTTCCTATTAGGACATTGTCACACACCCTATTTGGGTCATGATTTTGGGCCCAAACAGATTATATTTTTGCAGTTATAGATAAGGGAATCACCCTTCTACTTCAGGTTTTTGATTGCACTGGAGCTGGGGAGCATGGGACCAAGCCAAGGCTTGCGATGCTGCGGAGTTGCTAATCTGTTTTTCTTTTGTACTTTGTCTTTGTACTGTATTCAGCATTGTGACATGTTTGGCTGTTTTCCTAGACATATATGTATCATTCATCATTTACATATATTTCTTCTCTAGTTTTTATTTATCACTCTTCCACAATTTACTCTTGTATGGATGTCTATTGCTTCCTCTATTGTTGTAATTTTTTTTCTCTTATGCTCTGTACTCTGCCAAAGATGGTATAGTTTCCCCACTATCACACCCAAGGCCCTCGCTGCTAGTCTCCAGCCTCTGGTGTTCGGGGAAATGCACTTGAGGTAATGTGACCAACTGTGTACGGGGCGCCTCTAGGTGGCTTCTAGAACCGGGACCTTACAAAGTGGTATCAGAGGAGTTCTTTTCTCTTGACTTACTATTTGGAGCCTTTAGCGAGGGATAAGATGGATTGAGTACTTGGTATTAAGCTGTGCTCTGGAGTTGCTAACCCACGTACAGGGAAAAGCCATACTACCTCGTTAATTTGAGTTTTCTGTTTTTGAGATTTACAGTTGATATTATTTCACCTAGAGTGATTCACATGACTTGTGTTGTTATTATTGTTGATATTGTGATTCTATTTCTGTTGCAACTCGATGAGTTGAGGGTATGCCATCTCATGCATCATATAGGAACTTGTTAGAAATCACATTCCATGCATTCTTTCCATGCCATCATGGGTGAATTAGCGATTGCATGTTGTTGTGATAGACTTTGTGTATATTATTCAAGCTGTTGTGATATATTATTTGATAGAATCTATGTTTCATGATAGAGGACCGTTTGTATCATACTTCTCTTAAATGAACGCCAAGTTTTGATTCTTGAGGTGTTATGGGCCCTCTTGAATATGAAAGTGGTGAATCATTGACTTGTTTTCCTTATATTTGGCTATATTGGATGCCAAGTTTTGATTCGTGGAGAGTATGGGCCCTCACGAATCAGAATTTGGCACCTTCATGCTTGTTTTCAGTGTTTTCTGGGCTTCGGTACAGTTTCAGAGCAACTACCCAGAAAACCCCAGAATACACGGCATGTAATTTATTTATACACACTGTGTAGTCTTTAAACCGTATCACTGACTATGTGAGCAAAAACACAGGTTGTGAAAAATTTCCAGGAACACGCCGTGTACGTTAGGTACGCGCCGTCTAGTAGTGAGCGTGTACCCGGCCGTGTAACTAACAACATGGGTCGGGGAAGCTCGTGTCATACAGGGCGTGTCTTTATGGACACGTCATGTAACCTTGTCCTCAATACCCAGCCATGTCGCGAACATCACCGGAAGGTGTTCTCTCCTCATATACACACCGTTTTTGTTCAGAAAATGCCGTGTGAGGGACAGCTATGTACTTGGCTATGTCGAAAACAACATGGGTTAGTAAAAGTCTTCAAGTACATGCCATGTTTGTTTGGAACATGTCGTGTAGTCTCAGCCGTGTAACCGGCCATGTAACTAACAACACGGTTCATTGAAACATTGACTACTACATGTCGTGTCCATAGGGAACACGCTGTGTAGTATCATCTTAAGAAGACCGTGTGGGTTAGCCATGCAAGGAGACACGAGCAGGAGAATATAGTTATGCACATGCTATGTAGTCATGTTTTATAAATCTTGAGTGCTTCCTTCTCCTGTTTCCATTTTCTACTCCTTTGTTCTTTTTCATTGTTTTCCTAATCTAAGGTATGATTTTGATCTTTTAGAGATATGCCTCTGAGATGTCCTCTGATTGTACGTCAGTTGTTAGGCAGTGATCAGACGCCAGATATGGCTAATCAGGGACTTCTTGGCTATCCCCCAGTCGGGCCCGCCTTGGAATCTATTGTCATACCAGTTGTAGGCGTGTATGCACAGTTTAGGGAAGGATTTATGAGGATAATTCAGACCTTTCAGGGAGCACCTCCTCCTACCCCAACTATGGAAGACATGACGCGGGTTTTCCAGGAGCAGAATCCTCCTACTTTATTAGGGGAAGGAGGACCACATGATGCATAGTCATGGATAGAATCGATGCTGACTATCATCGACCATCTGGAAACAACTCCAGAGAGACGGTTCATGCTTTCCGAATATATACTACGACACTCTGCCAAGAGGTGGTGGGACATGATCTCACAGGCAGGTCATCAACAGGTTATGTCTTGGGAGGAGTTGCAGTGCGTGTTTTACAACTACTTCTACCCAGAGACCCTGAGGGCTGATCGCGCCCAGGAGTTCATGAGTCTAGAGCATGATACTCTTTCTGTCATGGAGTATTCCTCTCGTTTCACAGAGCTTCAGCATTTCAAACCCCTCAGGGATGGATGTGGGGTGTTCTTATCAAGGAAGTTTGGGGGTGGTCTCAGGAAGGAGATCCGCTCGCAGGTGAATATCTTCCAGTAGACTTCCATCACTTCCATCGTCAACCAGACACTAATTGCGGAGCGCAATATGAGAGACTCCAGAGGTGCGAGCTAGGGCGATTCTGCTTCCGGAGCTAGTGTTCCTCCAATTGACAGCAGAAAGCGCCGTAGGGAGTCTACACGCGGTGATTCGAGGAGGCGAGATACATATTCAGGTAGCCATGTAGTATGCTACAGTGTGGAAGGGCAGGGCACACGAGGCTGCAGTGCCAGAGAGATCCATTGGAGTGCTGGTCTTGTGGAAAATGGGTTACCTTCAGCATTTCAACCAGGTTTTCTCACCATTAGCTAGTGACGGGGGTTCTTACATGACTCCTCATTCAGAAGCAGCACCACTAGTTTCTCACCAGTCGGGGAACTGGAGTTCTTCGGGCCATTTAGGCCAAGGTGGAGGTCTAGGACATAGTAGTAAGTCACTAGTCTTTCAGCATCAACAGGGAGGATCAACTCAGAGTGGTCAGGCAGGGTCACAGGACCGCGGGGTAGGCCAGACTTTTACGGTGGAGCAGACCTATTAGGAGAAGGATCCAGGACCTTCTACAGTTCGAGGTACGATTTTAGTAGCCTCATTTTTATATTCATCTCGTTTCGATACTAGTGTTATGCATAGCTTTATCTCGGTTGATGTTGTGGAGATCCTTGGGCCCTATATATTTTCTTCTTCTAACTTGTTGACACTAGAGACACCTTTGGGGACTAGGACATCTATTGTACGTTAGTGTAGACAGTTCTCTCTAGCGGTTCCAGGGTATCGTTTCTTATGGGATCCCTATGTCCTAGATATAACAGGCTATGATGTCATTCTCAAGATGGATTGGTTGGTTCCCTTCCAGGAAATCGTCGACTGTTATCTCTGTAGGGTGAGTTTCATCTTAGCAGAGGGGGAGACTTTTCTTCATAGTGGAAAATGGGATGTTCGGGCAAGTCGAGCAGGACTCGAGCATCATGGGCTAGGAGGGCTTATGTACCAGATTGCTAGTCTCTATTTGGATGATCAGGGGACTTCATTGTTGGACTATAATCCAGTGGTGGATCGTTTCAGAGATTTATTTCTAGAGGACTTTTTAGGTTTTCCTCTGGTGCGTGAGGTAGACTTCTCTATTGAGCTCTTTCCAGGAGGGACACCAGTGTCCATTACTCCTTATAGGATGGCTACACCTGAGTTGCAGGAGCTCAAGAAGTAGTTGGATATGTTACAGGAAAAGGGTTTCATCGGACCCAGTACTTCTCCTTGGGGTTCGCCTGTCCCGTTTGCGAAGAAGGCAGACAGTACCCTTCGGCTTTGTGTGTATTATCGAAAGCTGAACCAGTTGACGGTCAAGAACCGATATCCCTTTCCATGTATTGATGACCTTTTTGATCAGATTCGAGGAGCCCAGGTGCTCTTGAAGATACTTTTGAGGTCTGGTTATCATCAGTTGTGCGTTAGACCATCATATATACCTCTGACAGCCTTCAGGAGCAAGTGTGGTCTCTATGAGTATATGGCTATTCCATTCGGTCTCACGAATGCACCAACAGTTTTCATGGAACTGAAGAACCGAGTGTTCCATCCTTACTTGGAATCCTTCTTCGTGGTCTTCGTGGATGATATATTGGTGTACTCTCACACTCGACATGACCATGATACTCACCTTGATATCGTTTTGAGTACACTAAGAGGGCATCATCTTTATGCTAAACTCTCAAAGTGCCACTTTTGGATGGATCAGATTCACTTCTTGGGTCACGTCATCATGGAGGCAGGATTATCTATGGACCCAAAGAAAGTGAGAGCTATAGTTTCCTAGGAGCAGAAAAAGAACGCTCTTGAGGTACAGAGTTTCCTAGGGGTGGATGGATACTACATATGCTTCATTAAGGACATTTCACGCCTAGTAGCACCATTGATAGGACTAACCAAGAAGAGGGTGATGTTGTTATGGTCAGATTCTTGTGAGATAGCCGTTCAGGACCAGAAGGGGAGGTTGACTTCAGCACCGATACTAGTTTTTCCAAACACAGGCAAGAGATACACTGTTTATTATGTTGCTTTGGGTATCATACTAGGTGTTGTGCTTATGCAAGGAGATGGATTCGTTGAGTACGGGTCTCGGCAGTTGAGGCCACATTATAGGGACTAACCTATGCATGATCTGGAGTTAACAGCTGTTGTACATTCCTTACGCTATTGGATACATTACCTTCTCAGAGTGCACATTGTGGTTTTCACCGACCACAAGAGTCTCAAGTATATCTTCACTCAGCATGATCTGAATCTGAGACAGCCCAAGTGGGTCGAGTATCTTCAGTCTTTTGATTTCGAGCATTCCTATACGCCGGGAAAGGGAAACGCAGTGGAAGATGCGTTGAGCAGGAGAACTCAAATTCAGGCAGTTCAGGAGGCCAGTAGTGATTGGAAACTTATTACTCTATTCTCTGAGATGCATCTTGAGGTTCACGACAAGCATGGACAGAATTTCTTATCTTCTATAGCTGTAACCTCTACACTTCTTGATCGGGTACAGATGATGTAGCTATTAGACTCAGAAGGCTTAGTCTTGCAGAAGAGTGTGTTAGGAGAGGACCCTCTTCCAGGATGGACAGTGGGTGAGAATGAGATCTGGTGTTTCCAGGGATGCGAATGGGTTCCAGCAGACATACGCGAGGAGCTGATGCTTGATTTTCATTCCTCAGTTTGGGCAGTTCATCTGGGCGTCACCAAGATGTATCAGGATCTTCGTCGCCAGTACTGGTGGCCATGTATGAAGAGGGATGTTGCTGGTTGTGTCATGATGTTTTCTAGTTTTCAGCAGGTGAAGGCAGAACATCAGCGACCAGTATGCATTTTACAGCAGTTACCCATTCCCGAGTGGGAGTTGAATGATGTCGTGATGGACTTCGTTACTGGGTTGCTGAGGTCACCCCAAGGGAACGATGCTGTTTGGGTTGTCGTCGACAGGCTTACGAAGGTTTCTCACTTCTTACCGATCAAGGAGTCCTTTAGTGTCGATGATCTAGGATGACTATACATCTAAGAGATTGTACATCTGCATGGAGTTCCACAATCCACTGTTTCAGACAGAGATGCATGATTTACTTCTCGGTTCTGGTAGGGGCTTTAGAGGGATTTGGGCACGAAGGTACTCTTGATTACAACATACCATCCCCAGACAGATGGTCAGTCCCAGCGTATGATCAAGGTGCTTTAGGATATGGTCCGAGCTTGCATTTTAGACGTTTTCGGTTCTTGGGAGAAGCATATTACTCTATTGGAGTTCGCCTACAACAATAGTTTTCAGACGACTATACATATGGAACCTTACGAGGATTTGTACGGTAGGCCATGCCGATCACCATTATGCCAGATGGAGGCAGGAGAGGCATCTTTACTGGGACCTCGTCTTATTCAGGATACCTCAGAGCAGATAGAGATTATTTGGAAGAGGATGGATATAGCACAGTCTCCATAGAAGTCTTACGCTGATCTGCGAAGACGACCTCTGGAGTTCGAGGTTGGGGATCAGTTTTTCCTGCATGTCGCACCGAGGTTGGAACACAAGAGGATTCAGAGATAGGGTAAGCTTTTACCATGGTACGTCAGACCATTTGAGGTATTAGAGAGAGTTGGGATGGTAGCTTATCGGTTGTAGTTACCTCAGAGGTATCAGGCCATGCTCGACCTCTTCCACATCTCTCAGCTCTGACGTTACTTTTTAGACTTATCTCATGTCTTTCAGCCCGAGGAGGTTAAGCTTGAAGAGGATGCATCGTTTGAGGAGCATCTTATCCAGATTGTCGATCACAGTACGAAGGTTCTCCGTGGGTGGTCTGTTCCTCTAGTATGGGTGCTATGGCAGCACGAGCGAGTATAGGATGAGACCTGGGAAAGGGAGGCTGAGGTACGATCGCAGTGGCTGGAGCTGTTCAGGGTTTCTTCTTCTCCTCCTCATTAGGGAAATTCGAGGACAAATTTCTTTAAGGGGGGAAGTTTGTAAGAACCTGGATCTTCATTTTTAGGTATGTCTTTCTTTTCCTGGTGTTTTTGAGAAAAAAAGGGGTTTCTAAATTTTTTTGAAGTACATGCCGTGTAATATCTGAGTACATGCCATGTATTCCCTTACCGCTCGAAGAAATGTGTTGGTCATGTCCGGGCCACACACACGGTGTGTAGAGGTGATGTGGTGGCCGCTTAAAGAGGAGAATAAAAAAATAGAGTACATGCCCTGTACCCCAGAAGTAAACGCCGTGTATTTTCTTTCTTTTTCATTAAACAGACCAGGGTCACGCCTGACGGAAAGAACACACTCTTTCTCTAGTTTCTTCATCCGAGAGCAACCCATACAACCACAATTCTTCTCCGGATTCCCGAGCCTCCATCTGTGCTCCGAATCGACCATCTTCAATTGCATTGGAACCAAAGTGGTGAGTTATTCCTTCTCATCAAGCCTTGTTTTCCATTTTCTCCTCTTTCTCAAGATATCGTGGGATGAGTGTTTTGAAAGTTATCTCTGATCCTTGACATTCTATGGAGAATCAATCATCGTGGTTCGTGTATATCATTCTCCTAGCATCGAGGTAGGTGGTTTGTGCCTTTCTGTAAGAATTCTGTGAATATTGTGTGAAATTCACCAATTCCCACGAATGTGGTATTGTGTGTTTCCTATTTTTCCCTTGTTGTTTGCCTAATTTTCTTGATTGCTTGAGTAGAGGTCAATGCTTGTGACTAGGATAATTTTTACTGTTCTCAAGTGTTTTTCCTTTTATGTTTTTTCTGTTAGGAATTTTTCCAGTTTCCATGCCTAGTTGTACGATATTGGAACTCTTGTGCGTTTATGCTATTGTGCCTTATAATGATAGCCAAGTAGTTCATGATGTTTACTTGGGGCCGATATGTGCGCTATGCAAGTTTTTTACACAGGGCTGTGAGAACCTAGTGTAGTGGACCATATGGAGAATGGACGTAAGGGCTTCTCCAAAGTGTCATTAATTTATGATGTGAGACCATAGGGGGAATTTATGTTGAGTGCTTCCTCTGAGATTCTGTAGTTCCTCAATACGGTCCATAGGGGGAATTGATGTTGATTGCTTCCCCAGAGATCCTTTCGTACGATACGTGACTATAGGGGGAATTGACGGTGAGTGCTTCCTCAAAGAGTATATTCATTAGCTGAACTAGAGGGGTGAGACTATGTGTTCCTCCCAGAGGGTTTCTAGTACTTGTAGGTTTAACCTTTGGGGTTAGGCTGTGAGAACTACACAGAGGTTAGATTTTTGTTCTACATGATTGAGTGGTTGTTTCTTGTTTGTAGATAATATTCTAGAAACTATCGATTGATACTACTGTGTATTATCCTGTTTACTACCTACTGCTTACTGCTTTCTGTACTTTACATCCCATATATTCACTGACTATTAGGAACAGATCTTTGGGTGATTGCCTATTGGGACTTTGTTTCACACCCTATTTGGGTCATCCTTTTGGGCCCAAATACATTATTTTGTTGTAGGTATAGATAAGGGAAAGTGCCCTTCTACTTCATGTTCTTGATTGTACTAGAGCTAAGAGCATGGGACCAAGATGAGGCTTGCGATTCTGAGGAGTTTCTAATCTATTTTTCTTTTTTACTTTGGCTTAGTACTGTATTCAGTATTGTGACATGTTTGGCTGTTTTCCTAGACATATATGTATCACACATCATTTATATATATTTCTGCTCCAATTGTTTAGTTATTAGTCTTCCGCTATTTACTCTTGTATGGATTTCTACTGCTTCAACTATTGTTGTTATTTGTTTTCTCTTTCGCTGTGTACTCTGCCAATGAGGACATAGTTTCCCCACTATAACACCCAAGGCCCTCACTGCTAGTCTGTATCCTCTGGAATTCGGGGAAATTCACTTGAGGCCATGTCACCAACCGGGTACGGGGCGCCTCTAGGTGGCTTTGGGAACTGGGATGTTACATAAAGGCTATTATGAACATAAAGGAATAGACTTTGAAGAAACCTATTCTCCAGTGGCCAGTCATGAATCTATTTGTATCCCACATTCCTTTGCAGCATTCTTCAATTTCAAACATTTTCAAATGGATGTGAAATTTCATTTCCTTAATGGTTACATTCAAGAGGAAGTTTTTGTTGAATATCCTCATGGTTTTGAAGGCACAAAACATCCTGATCATGTTTTAAGACTTACCAAATCATTATATGACCTTAAACAAGAACCTAGAGCTCGGTATGGCAGACTTACAGGATTTTTGCTTCCAAATAACTATGTTAAGGGAAATGCAGATCCAACCCTTTTTATAAATAAACATAAGAAAAATATTTTTATTGTTCAAATTTATGTTGATGAAAATATATTTGGTTCAACTCAGCAATCCTTAACCAAATCCACTGCAGATCTAATGAAATCTGAGTTTTAAATGAGTATAATGGGTGAGTTAACATTTTTCCTTGGTTTTCAAATTTCTCCAAAACCAGAAGGAAAATATATATAACAACATAATTATATAAAATATCTTCATAAAAAGTATGGATTTGAAAACACTAAGAGTATAAGTAATCCATCGGTACCTCAAATACACTTGATCTTGATAAAGCTGGGAAATGAGTAGATCAAACATCTTTTTGAGGTACGATAGGAAGTCTACTTTACATGACAACTAGTTGACTAGACTTTATGTTTTTATTATTCTTATGTGCAAGATAACAATCCAATCCTAAGGAATCTCATTTAAAGGTTATGAAAATAATTTTTCTCTACTTAAAGGGAACCATGGATTTAGGAATCTATTATACATCTGGAAATGATTTTGTTTTAAAAAGATTTTCGAATGCTGACATTGGTGGTTGTAGAACAGATAGAAATAGTACATCTGGTACATGTATTTTCTTAGGAGATTCCTTAGTTTCTTGGTCATTCAAGAAGCAACACTCAGTAGATCTTTCCACTGCTGAAGCTGAATATGTATCAGCTGAAAGTTGTTGTGCTCATGTGTTTTGGATGCAACACACACTCACAGACTATGGTACGAGTTTTACCAAAACATAAATTTTGTGTGATAATAAAAGTGTCATTTCCCTTAGTAAAAACCCCCACATCACTCTCATGAAAATCACATAGAAATTAGGCATCACATTTTTAGGGATCAAACACAAAATGGTGATATCATTCTTCAATTTATCAGAACACAAGACCAACTTGCTGATATTTTCACTAAATCTTTACCCTCTGATAGATTTGAATAAATTAAACAAAAGTTATGAATGATAACCATAATGTAATTATCATTATTAACTTCTTGTTAAAAACAATATCTTTATAGTAATAAACTCCTTTTCATAGGGGGACTACATTTTCTTGTTAGTTGTAATTTTTTTCATAATGAAGTTTTCAAATTTTTCATAATGAAGCTATCAAAATTTTTTGTAATGAAGTTTTTCAAAAAAAATCGAAATGTTGTTTTAAAAAAAAAATTTCCTAATGATGTTTTCATATTTTTCGTCATGAAGTTTCAAAAAATTTCATAATAAACCTTTCAAAATTTTTCCTAATGGATGTTTTTGTAGTTTTTTTAAAAAATTTCTTCAAAAAGAATATTACCTATTACGAATAATCTTCCTAGAAATCTGAAAGGTTAGACTCTTTCTTGACATTTCGTAATCACCTTTTACTTGCTCGTAGTTTCTTTTGTATTTTTTAAAATGTCTCGGATTCTGTTTCCTTAAATCTGAATGTTTTTTTTAAAACCTCAAAAGATCGGATCCTACCAAATTTCCTTTATGGCTATCATTTCAACCATCATATCTGATCAAACGAATTCTTAGCCATCAGATTGATACGGGAAGATGAACCATCACATCTACACCTATAAAAGGGGACCCCCATGGTTGTCCCACTTCACTTTTCAGGCTTTTGCGTGTTGAAGCTCTGTCCCACTTTGAAAGCCCATTCTGGATTTTCTAAGGTTTTACAATTTCAAATGTCTGGTGAAGTTCCTTCTCAAGAGATGACTTCTGTGAAGATGATTGTAGAGTGGAAAGTATACAGAGAAAGGCTGGTCCATCCGAATTTCTTCAATAATTATGACTCCATTATCTCCAAGAACATCAAGCTTAATGGATGCGAAATTGTTTCCATTTTGAAGCTAGAGGCTCAAGGCATGGTGTATCTATATCTACTTATTAGGTTCTATGAGTCTGTCAGTTTATTGAAGGAAGAATGGATAATAAGTTTTCATTGAAGAGTTATGAAAAAACATATGCCCCTTCATACACCAGGGCTGCTAGCATGATGGGGATGTCTTATGAAGGGGAAGCCGAGTTCTATTCCCACATGCTTCCAGATGTTCATGGATGTTTTATAAAGGTGAAGGATATAGAATTTCTTCGACATTATGATGTCAGGACCGCAAATATTTCTCATTTGTCTACAAATAATCAGATCCTTAAGTTATGGGTTGAAGGATTTATCATTCCGAGGAAGGATGACAAAGACACCCTAAAGAAGAGTGATATGTATATCTTGGATTTTTTGGTAAATCTATGTAAGATCAATCTGATGAAACATATTCTCATTATGATTGAGAATATCAAGAATGGGAATTTGAAAGCTCAGATTATTATGCACTCGGCCATTTTTTCCAAGCTTATTGTTCGGTGCTTGGAGTCCTTCTAAATCCCTTATAGCTCCATGTCGAGGAATTGTAATGTAATGTTGATCAGTGATGATACTCTCAAGAGGATGAATGTTGGATTCTCTATGGAGATAGCAGAATTCTACGACTAACCAAAGGAGGAATATGAAGTTGTTCCGAAGAAACAAGAGGTTATGAAACAATCAAAAAAAGTAGGAAAGAAGAGTAAGTTGAAGGAAGTGTTAGAATAAAGAAAAATCCCAGAAGCTAAAGAAACTCAATCCGCACCTCCAAAACCCAAAATGCAGAAAGATTATCTGGATGAGGTTGAAGACATGTGGAGGGAGGATAAGAAGAATCCGAAGGAAGGAGAGCCATAATTTGTCTTGGATCCTGCAGAGGCCAAAGCATTGAAAGAGAAGGAAACTAATGAGAATGAGAAACAAACCAAAGAAATGAAGTAGAAGAAGAAAATGTTTGAGGTTGAAATTTGTCAATCCCTTATGCAGGATACTGAAAGAGAATCTGAGAATATCCCAGTACCAAAATTGTTTTTGATTGAACCTTTACCTGAGTCTTCAGGGAAGAAGTTCTTCACTCCGAAAAAAGTCCAAGAGAAGGTTTTTGAAGAAATGTTAGATGAAGAAAAAGGAGATGAAGAGGGTTAAAGTAGTGGTGATACTGAAGATCATATAAATAATTTGGAAGATTTTCATGAAAAGGAAACCCCATTCGTGAAACTATCAATTCGAACTTTCTAAGCAGAGTCTTCAAAGCTCCCAACTATTAGGACAGATGAGGAAGGTGTAGATGAGAAAGATGAAGTGAATAAGTTCTCCGGGGAAGAAAGAAAAAAACAACACATTATTCACCCATAGGATGTTGATATTGGAGCTGAAAAGGAGAAGGTTGATGAAGATAGAATTGTTCAACTGTCTGACAGTGAACATGAGTCTCCAGATGATGAAGCTATTCCGAGATCCAATAAGGGAAAACATGTGGTTTTTGATACACCTACCAAAGTTGTTTTAAGGAAGAAGGAAGTTGGGGGATCTTCTAAGAGGAATCTTGTTGAGTTAGAGGAAGAACCATCACCATGAAAAGTGAAAGATTCAGAATCATTAGCTCTGGGACATGATTTAATCATTCAATCTCTGATGAAGATTGCTGACACTATTCCAATATTTCCAACCATTGACTCCTGATGTCAGATTCTCCAACATAGTATGAATCAAAAATATGATTCTGTATCCATGGGGATGGATTGGTGTGTAAAGATTGAGGCTGGTTACAAGAACTTCTTTATCAACTACGATGCCCACAAAAAATCTTGTAAGAAAGTGGTCTGCTCGTCAAAGAATATAGTTGAAGATTTGAGAGAGCATGATGAGTTTCAAAATCATGTAAAGGAATCATTTGAAATAGAAGATAGAAAAATAAAGGATCTACCAAATAGTTTTGAGAAAAAAATAACTCTTGACCAGAATACTCAGATTCACGAGGTCAAGGATCTGAATGGGAAGTTAAATTATGTTGTCCAATATAGGAAAAAAGAAAGGTATCTTCAGATCAAGATCAAAGAGAAGCTAGTCAAGCAATATGAATTGATCAAGGCTTAGGAAGAAGCTCTCAAGTCTCAGTATGATAGTATCAAAGCCTTAGATAAGCAAGCAGAGGAAGATCACAAGAGGCTAATGAAGCTGAAAAACATTGTGAAGAAATTAATACCCAAGGAAAAGGAAGGAAAATAGATCCAATCCGATATTTTGTTGTATTTTCTTTCCTTGTACAAATTCTTCCTATCTTAATTAAATTGTTGTTTCTCATTTTTGTTTGGATGATTATACTAATATTCCAGGTACCATATTTATTTCCATTCCCTCAAACTCCTTTTGAAAATCACAAAGGGTGAGAAGGAAAATTAATTCTATTGGAAGAGTAAATATCCCTAAGTAAGGGGGAGAATATCTAAGGGGGAGTTTTCATTAAATATATTTCCATACTCAAGATAATGAAAAATCTCATTCCAAAAATTAGGAATACGATCCTTATTATTCCAATTCCTAAGGGGGAGTTAGTCATATTCATATTTTCCAATGTGAAAAGGGAGATAAGTTTTATTTCAAAATATAGAAAAAAAATTCTAAGTCCATATATTCAAGATAATGAAAAATCTCATTCCAAAAATCAAGAATACGATCCTTATTATTCCAATGCCTAAGGGGGAGTTAGTCGTATTCATATTTTCCAATGTGAAAAGGGAGATAAGTTTTATTTCAAAATATAGAAAAAAAAATTCTAAGTCCATATATTCTTTTTTGTAAGGATGTTTGTGCCTTACAAAAAGGGGATGATTGTTGAGTCAATAAGATTTTCCTTATTAGTTTTCCATTCCTTCATACATGGGGGATATTGTTAAGTCATTAAGGTTTCCTTATGACTTTACAATTCCTTGTTTAATTGAATATCACAAACACCTTATTTCAATGAAAAATCTATTTTTACCCGGTGTTTTAATTCTATAATGAAAATTTTCCTTCCCAAAGAAATTTATCCTTCCCATGTTTTCATTTTTTATCATAATTTTCTTCCTAAGTGAAAAAATCAGTTTGTAACCAAATCCTTAGAATCCTATAGTTACCTAGATATGAATTATTTTGATTTTGGATCTGAATTCTTGGAATTCTGGTTACAAACTCTATTGAGTTCTGACACCGAGTTCACTCAATTCCGACTCCAAACTCTTATGAGTTATGACTCCACGTTCTATGCATTTAGACTCCAAAATCTTATGAGTTATAACTCCGAATTCAAAATAAAAACTCTGGTTATGAACTCTCCTAAGTTCTGGATCCGAGTACTCTGAATTAAGACTCCAAACACTTATGAGTTCTCACTTTGAGTTCTATGAATTCAGAATCCGAACACTTATGAGTTCTAACTCTGAATTCTCATGAATTCGGACTCCGAACCTTATGAGTTCAGACTCTGAATTCTCACGAACTCTGACACCGAACATTGTACGTACAGGTTCTGAATTCTTGTGAATCCAGATTCCAGATTTCCTTGAAATTTAGACTCCGTAATCCTTTAGAGTTTATGTTCCAAATTTCTAGAAATACTGAATCCGAATATCCTTGTATTATAGAATCTGAATTCATTTTTGGTTAGGCTCTGAAAATTGTTTTTCTTAAATTCCGAATATAGGATTTTAGTTATGTAACCATATTTTTTCTTACACATGTTTTTGTTATAAAACGATGTCGTGCATTTAGATACTAACCAACCGTTGTTTCAGTGACATGTGTACAGGTCCCTACGAAATTCAAAGGAAAATATGATTGTTAGAAGAGGGACCCAACCGTTTGTGATGTCCCTATAAATAGGATCTCATTTGAATGAGATCAGGACTTTGGGACAACTTCTGATTTGAAGTGGTTTCTAGAGAGAGATACTCTCATGCTTAGTGCGTACTGAACATCTTGTTCAGATTTTCTTTGTACGACTCCGATTGTTGCTTTGTAAAATTTAGGGATTCCAGGGATAGGAAGACAGAGGTTCCGACGACCTTTATGTTTAGGGTTTCCCAGCTGAGGAAGAAATAGGTCCCGACTACCTTGAAGTTCAGGGCTTCCCAGCTGAGGAAGACAGAGGTGCCGACTACCTTGAAGTTGAGGGCATGCGGGGATAGCTAGACGGACTCTGATCTTCATATTGAGGGCTTACACTAGTGTGGGTATGACATAATTTTTTGAAATTATAAATCTTGGGACCTCTATCCATGGTTGTCAGATACCCTCTTCTCTGTGTTGAAAGAATTACTCTTGTTAGTTGTTTTCATACAAGTTTTCTACTGCATTTTATTGTTGAGGAAATTATAACTATATAATACTTCCTCATACTTATACTCTGACATAATTATATTCTATATGATTTAAGGTACAATCTTTTTTGTTGTAATCTTCCATTAAGTTTCATTTCCAGAATCACTTTTCATTAATTTCTTTCTCAGAATCATATTTCTAGAATCGAGAAAGTGTATAGAACAAGTGGTTTTGTGAATTACATTGTTTAACCTTGTTAAACATAACCATATTTAAATGTTCCAAAAGAATTTTTATAACTATACAATTCATCCCCCCCCCTCTTTTATTTTGAGCATCATTAGATACTTCAATTCGTATCATCATTCATTATTTCTATCCAAAAACATGTGCCACCTATATCAAAAAACATTATATAAATATTATGTTTTGGTATTAATATTTCCATACAAATTCTTTTTTAAATGTTTATAGGTCAATTTGGACCCAAAATTTAATGTTTATTCCCTTTTAAGCAGTTTTATCTATTAATCACAGTAATTAATTTAATTTCTTTCACTAATATTATTGGAAAAAAAATTTAACCATATCAAAAAATATAAATTATTTTCCTAAAAATATGTAATCAAATTTTCCAAATTCAAATCTTATGACTGGAATAAAATAATTTAAAATTTATCCCATAGTGGGGATAACAAATTAGGGGTATAAAGTTAAAATTTTCAAATGATTGAAATATTTTTAATTCAAATTTCAATGATAAATTGATTAAAATAACCTCAAATGTATAAATAGATATAAAATTGATGTAATTAAACATTAAAACCAATTTAAAACATTATTGTACACTATATTATCTATATTAAAAAGAAGATTTCATTTAAAATTCAACATTTTTCACTATTCATCAAAAAAATGAAACATCTCAGAAAAATACCATAAATTCAACCTAAGATAATATTGATGATATTATTTCAAAAATGATGTTTTTTAAAAAAAATTAAAAAATTACAAAAAATTAGTTTCAAAATAGGTCCTCCATTAAAAGGTTTAAAAACGTTTTTATAAAAATATAGTTATTATGTGTACAATTCGGAATATTTTTATCTTTTGTATATAAAAAATATTTTATGAATGTAAAAAATATTTCTTTGAATAATATATATTTATTTATATAATTAATTAATATCATTTTCTAAATGTAATTAATATAATTTATTAATACAAAACTCTTTTGGATCATAATGATATTTCATTAGAAACAAATTTCTTATATATTCTTTGGTTTTTATATTCATTTCTTTTTATTTGTTAACCAATGAATTCAACTTTATATTTTCATAAGTTATTTAATCTTATTAGTAACCACCAATTTAAAGGATATGTTATCTAGTATTATATTAAATAATAATATATTATTGTTCGATAAAACATTATCTACTATGTAAGGAAAGCTATTAAGGAATATAATTGTTGTGTGTAACAAATAATAACCTCGATGTTCCGACTACATATATAAAAAATTTATTGTGTTTAACATAAGCTAAACTCAGTGTTTCATGTAATATAAAATATTGTAATGATTTAATTTAAACAAATATAAATATATCATAATTTCATCAGTTGTTATATTCCTTTTAACTTTTAGAATTGGATATCGTATTTTTTATTAAATAAAATTTTCTTATTATATAATTTCATGCTTCTACAATAGAAGTATCACTATATTGTTCAAAAAATGTCTATACTTGGTTCCTTTCAAACTTATTGAGTTCCTCTTTTATTAGTTTTATACAATCCTCCTCAATTAATACCTCATTATAATTCGTATGTTCGAGTGGGGATAAAAATGATAGGTGTTCAATTTAAATTATCAAAGAAGTACTAGTCCTAACTAGTTGATATACATCACCAATTATATTTCAGCTAGGCTAATTTCTAAGAATCAGTTGTCTTATTTGGTTATAAAAAGGATTTTCTTTAGAAAAATTATAAAAATATACTTGAGGAATAAAATTAAAAAATTATTCTTAAGGAACACATTTGTGAGTTGTTTTATTATGAGATGAAACTTTGAATATATCATTAAGAATAATTTTAGAAATAACAACTAAATATGTAGGTTGGGATTATTTTGGAAACAATTGGTTTATTTTCATCAAACATTACATTTATTGTTTCATCAATAATACATGAATTTTTATTAAAAAATTCATTAATCCTTACTAGTTGTGTAATAAGATAAAAATATTACATCATCAATTTTTAGAGAAAATTTATGTATGTTTTATTTAATGTTAATGATAGATAATTTTCATCAGAATAAATTGATGTAAGAATTTTCTAGTTTTCTTTCTATCCATAATTAATAAAGATTTTTATTAATAAAAGCTGTAATTAGAACTTGATTTGTAGTATTAGAGTTTGTATTAACCACTTCAGCCCCAAAATGAATAGAAATGGAGTACTCACTCAACATGGTTTATGTAATATCCTAAATAATGATGTTTCATATTTCAACTAAATCATTTTTTTCTTGAGTTTCAGGTTACATAATTTCTTTTATAATTCTTATTTTAGTACAAATATTTTAAAAACTATATTTTTAAAATTATCCATGATGATCACAATAAATATTTATCATAGAGGCTGTTTTATCATATTTCACACTGGCTACCAATGTTTTATGATATCAAAATTATTCGTACATTCATTCTAGAAAATAGACCTAAGTATGTCTTGTGTAGTAATCAACTAAAATATAAAAAAATAATTTTCCACCAATACATCATATTTTTGAAGTAATAAAAAATGACCATGTGAACTAACTGTAAAGCATCCAAATTTGAGACTCCACAAATATATTTCATACATGACTAATATTTCTTAGCATATGGACAAGGATCAATGATTTTTGATGAATCAAACTTAAGTTCCAATAGATCCTTAACATGTACTTTATTAGTCGACTTAGCTAAGGTTCTGAGGACATAGTGGCCTAACCATTTATTCTTTAACGATGATTGATATTTTTTTTATTAGAAGGCAAGGTAGATCATGGATCATATGAAATTTTATATTTAATGTGTAAATATTCTCATGCTGATTGGTAGAAGAAATACATTCATCTTTAAAACTATGTATCGTTGAATTTTCATTCTTTAAGATCTAAAGAAAACCTTTATCATAAAATTTAACTATTCTTATAAGACTGTGCTTATATTCTATAGAAAATAAAACATATTAAATTAGTTATTTTCCAAGAATAATAATGTTATATATTTTGATAATCTCTTATTGATCATTATTTTTGAATGTGTATTTTCTACCTCTCACCTTTATGATCTTCTTAAGGAATTTTATTTTTTCATACATTTTATTAGAGAATCCACTATCCATGGAAAGAAATTATTGAGGGTATTTTTTTTTAATATCTTGAAAAATGAAAACATTTGTGTTTTAAAGAAAAACCCTTCATGGGTTTGGTTTCACTAAAGATAAAATTTTATGTATCCTCATTTTTATAATATTACAACATTAAGAAAATTTTCATAAACTTATAAAAAATGTTTTTTAAAACCTAGAGACTAAAATATAATAAAAGATAATTAATTTTTTCAAATCCCAGCACATTGAAATATTGTGTGGAGTGGATCACTATTTGGAACAAAATATTTATTACTAAAAACAGTTTTTGGTCAGTAAAAACAAATCTAAAAATATCACAATCCAGACTACTTTTATTAAAAATTATATTAAATATTTCTTCCCACATGATAAACATAGATATAATTTTTCTGAGCAATATATCTCTGATCTTATTAGGATAACCAAATTATTATACACATTTTTTCCTGTTTTGGGACAGGGTTTTTAAAATTCGGGTTGTAAAATATTTTTCATATAAAAAGATTTTTCGAGATCGTTAAAAATATTTCTCTTTTCATATTTCTTTTGTCAATATATTTATAAATATTTTATATTTAAAATATTAAAAGTGATATTCTTGAGTTTTCCTTCACCAGTTTTTTCATGGGAATTTTTATGTTTTTTAGAAACATTACATTTTTCATTCTCAAGATTTTTTGAAAACATATATACCAATAAAAAAGGTATGTTATTGACTTCTACATCTAGGAATTATTCCTCATCTGAATATTTAAATTTATTACCATTATTTATTTTAGAATAATTTTCATTTAATTTTTTTAAAGGATTATGTAGTTTGTATGTTAACCATAAAAAATATTTTTAGCAATGATATTTTGTGAAATAAGAAAATAATCCCATAAAAAAACATTTATTATTAAAAAAATTTAGAAGAACTCTCCCCATCAATTGAAATCCCTTTTTCATAAGCTTTTAAACTCGTCACGCTTTTAGGATTACTGAACATCTTTTCATTTTTGTCCAAAATTTTATATTTCATTTCTTTCATTTTTAATGTAAGACAATCTGATCAAATGTGTATTTTCATATTACATTCAATACAAAAAACCTTAGAAGAATCATTTTTTCATTCTTATCCTTATGAATATTATTCTATCTATATTAAAAGTATTTCTTTAACAAAATATTATTAATTCTCTCGAAATATTTTCAAAGTCATTCTCATATTGTTTTAATGAACTAGAATTGGACTGAAGAACAAATTTCCTATTATTTATGATTTTATAAAATGTTCAGCTGATTCACTATTAGTAGTGAGAAAATATGCCTATGTAATGGTAACAACTAGATTCTTATTTTTCAATTATTCAGTATCTATTTTTAATCTTATTTGATATTAAATGAGGGTACAAATAATATCATCAAGAATATGATATTTAATCTTCCCTTTATCATCAATGGATTTCTTTTTGGAATAACATTCAATAGGAATTATATCTATATAATTACCAATTAAAATATTGTCTTTAATAACTTTCTATCAAGTGGTTTCAAGATATTTATAATAGTTATAAACTTTTTTTTACCTTACCAACTGATTCTACAGGTAGAAAATCAAAGTCTTGATAACCAGCATGAAGCCTAACTCTTATATTTTTTTATTCCAATACAAGTTCCAAAAATATGTTACTTATGACTTATTCAAAATATTGTTAGATTCTTAACTTAATCAAATTTGACTATAAATATTTCAATTCATAGAACATAAAATATGATTCCTTATTCTACAATTCATTTAATATTTCAACCTACATAGATTTATTAAGGTAGAAAATATTTATTAGAAATCACATAATATCCTCTAAGCATCCAAAAAATATATACACTGGTATTAATAATGAAATTCTTCTTCTGATCTCTTTAGTATTAATAATCAACAACATCAAAGATAGGTGGTTGAATCTAATTCAAATTTTCATGGGTTAAAATATTTAATCCATCCATATTAAAGATAATGAAACTAATTTTATCTAGGGACAATTAGTGTATTGATGTTTATAAAAAAGATGTTTAAAATAAATAACATTCAGTTATAAATAAAGTAAAAACTCTACACGTTTATAAGTAAAACCTCATCTGAGACCCATTTCTTATTCATGTATTTATTGTGGCCAAAAGAGGTAAGGATAAATTTATACTGACTCGGGATTATCATACATGGAAATTACATATTTTTTATGAATAATGATCACATTACAAAAATTATATGCCTGGGGACTATAATAGTTTAGTATCTTTGAACGCTTGGAAGAAAATCGTCCATCTTGTTGAATGATATTCATTATTTCCCAAAACTCATTCCCCCTTTAGAAAATTTACTTAAAACCGATAATCATAACATATAGAAATGATATGTAATAAATGGGTGATTTATAATTCACAATAAGGGTAAATAATAAAAATAAAAAATCATAACATTAATATAAGGTCATGAGAACATGAGGATGACATTTGAAGATCATACACTACATATCAATGGCCATAAAAATGAAAAATAACATAAATATTCGTACGTTGTAAGACATGAATGATATGATATTAATGAACACGAAGCATGTGAGCATATCATAGGAATAATATATATAATTTTTGAAAAATATATAAACATGCAATAAATTTCCCTATTAATCAAGTATCATTTCCAAAAACATATCAGGGAACTTTAGGGGGACTAAATCTACTAGGAAATACACACCCCCATCCCTTATCATTGTATATTCCTTATAAGGTATTGGGATTCCCCATCTTCCCATAGTTTACAAGATTTCCCCATTTTCATATAGAGTATCATGTTTCCCCCTCATCCCATGTAGGATTGTATTTCCCTATATTACCACAGTGGATTAGGATGCCAATATTTCCCATTTTTTATATGGACATGCATGTTACCAAATTTTTATCATGCAGGTCAACTTTTTTCTCTTAATTATATCATAGGATATAAATATTTACCTAATTCATTAGAAAAATATATAGGTCTGAACCATATCCTAATAAAATCATACACACATGTGCCTCACATTCCTAAAAAATCATATCACAACCAATGAAATAAAATGGGTCTTCGAAACATGTAGTCATATCTTAACATATGTAAAAAGATATTTTCCATAATCATTTTATTAAATCATAACCGAAGAAAATAATTGGATTCTATAATCATATAACCCATGAATAAGAAACCATATTCATAAACATTTAAATCCAAAAATAGAAATCGGTTTCATAGACATCATTTCATCAAAACATAAACCATTTTTAGAAATAATATGAATGTAAACATTGGATAATTTCACTAAAAATGGATGAGTAACGCCTATAGTTGTTATAAAAGATAGAAAATAATTTGAAAATATGTTTTAAAAACATCACTTCAAGAAAATATCCTTTATTATTTTAGAAAATACTTTTCAAAACAAAAATACTTTGGAAAACCATTTTATTTGAAACTAAACTTGAATACTTCTAATGTAATATAGAATACCATTTTACTTGAAATAATATAAAATAAAAATTAAATCCATTTAAAATCATTTTTCCCTTAAGATATAAGCATTAAGACATCTTGAAGAACATTTATTTGGAAATGAATCATTAAATCTTTTTTTAAACCCATTATATTTCAAAATTCATTTAAAACATATAAATTAATCCTGGAAATAATGGAAATCATTTTCTTTGATTTTTTTTTGAGAACATATAAAATCAGATTTAAAAATAAATTATAAAAATTAATTCCCATAATATTATGAATTTTTTTCATAAATGGTAATATTTTAATCTATAAAATGTTGGACACTCATGATCTTCAATAAATTCATACATTACAAACATTCCTTTTGTGCAACAAAAACTTTAGAAATGTGTGTTGATCAAAAAAAGAAAAGAATATTCATTTTTTTAAACCAGTTTTTAAAAGGAAAAACATTTGTAAAAATTTATTTTAAATATTATAGGATAATATTATAAATATTATTAATTTTTTTTGGAAATCATGATTTTTAAAGAAGATAAATTTCATACCAAAAAGGTGGATAATGTCAGATTTTCATAAAACTACTATCTCAATTAACATTTGTACCACTGAGTGTAAAATGGTAATGATAGATATATTCATAATCATTTAAAATAAATTAATAAAATTCATGAGTTTTCTTTAAATATTGTTTATAATGTTTCATTAATGAAAGCATAATCATAAACAATCCTGAAAAAATGATCGGATTACAGATAAAAACATACCAATTGAAAAAATCAAATCATACTACCCATGTAAGAAAATGAAATTAAATGAATCTTAATATACCATGGAAAGAATTTGATTCAAGAGATTTTGTATCAAAGGTAATTTATTACACCTCATTGAATAATATTTTAATATAACATGGTATGTGTCTAGAAAAGGTAAATTTTAAAAAAATCTTTGCGAATTTGTTATCTTTTGAATCATAAACACCATAAATAAAGTATCATAAAATTGATAATTAGATATCCTTAAATTAAATTATATTAATCTTATAATACATAAAGGGGTATTATACACACCACATATAAGAAATATTATATGAACAAGTCTTGCATCTCACAGAAAATAAAAGTGAAATGAGAAACCCCTTACCTTAAGTCTTAATTTTATTTGTACACGTTCAACCCTCATGTATAATAAATATAATTTTATTATAAATATACCATAGAAAAATATTTGTATATCCAATACCATATATTAATATATTATGAATTTATATTAACCATTTTTAACAGTTCTATGTTAACGTTAAAATTTGGGTAATATCTAGGTTGATTTTCATGTATTTTTTGATTTGTTATTCTTGATCATTTTTCTTAGAGATTGATTTAAATTTTTCTAGAATTTAAAAAATGATTTATATATCATGAAAATTAATTATATTAATATTTATAATAATCTTTAAAAGATAGTGATATATGAAATGGAATACAATGTTTTTGGAGACTGTAGGTCGTATGTACACATAAACATTGTTTCCATTTTATTGTTGTATTGAAAAAAAGTATGTAATTAAAATATATGTATATATATAATCATTAAAGATGTATTATAATTTCATATATATCTTATAATTTTACTAAACCCATCCTTAATACATTCCGTGTAAATTGAGAATGAACTGCATCACTTTGGGGAGGTGGTAGTCCACACGCCCACAAACTAAGTTATCATATTTACACAAAATAAAAAGTATGTTGGAATGATTAATAGAAAAATTACACAAGAATAAATACATCATAAATATCCTTTATATCATATAAATATATATTATCATCATTATTCCGAATCCTGAGAGGTGGTAAAGGAAAAACAGAAAATGTTATTTGGTGATGTTGTAGTTCTCTGTATACAAGAATGGGAACGTTCATTACCCATAACAAGGAAGTATTTGTAAGTGTAGCTATAAACATTATAATAAAAACATATATGTATATTTATGATACATAGGATATTGTAAAATCAAGTAATATGAATAGTTTTGTGGCTGGATAATGAAAATAAAACAAAGGAGCATGAGGAAGGATGTTCCATTATATTTGGGTAACTCCTCTTGGTTTTCATGAAAGGAATTACTCAGATGAATTTATTAAAAACAGGATGATTATATGATAATGGAATGGATTTTGGGATCTTATATTATCATATTTTTTGAAATACAATGGGCATAAAATGTGTAAATAAGTGGGAGGGGTGACCTCCTTTTATATAGTAGAGGTAGAGTGGCATTCATGTAAATTTTTTAAAAAGGAATTCCACCCGTGTTTTTGTATTGCATATGGCTCACATAATGGTCGAAAACTGATGAAGATGGTTACATAGTAGAAATATGAACCTAAAATGCATTTTCGACTAGTTTTTAGGTTATCTTGGGCATCGAGGTTAAGGTTTAGTCCTTTGTTATAGTAATTTTTCTCCTAATCACTGTATTTTATTTTAATCATTGTCACTAGTATTTTTGGAACAAAACTAGCTTTAACTTATTATAAATTATACATTATGAAGATTAAAAATATTAAATCACAAAAGAAAAATTGAAATCCTATATGTTTTAAAATTTTTTTTAAAATTAATCATATAGACATGCACGATTGTCGGTTTTTAAATCAAAAAGTCGAAAAGTATGAAATTTTAATATGTACAATTTAAATGTACCATTGTACATAAATTAGATTAATTTATTTAAAAATAACCTAATTAAACTTTAAAATCTTACTATAATACCACTTAAATATATAAAAAATCAATCTAAAATGCATGTTTGAATTAGAATTCAGTTTTTTCACTATTCATAAAAAAATGAATCTTCTCAGAAAAATACAAAAAACCCACCAAAAGTAAATATTGGGTTTTATCAGAAAAATGAATTATATTTTTTGAAATAATTGTTTTAAAATCATCAGAAATAATATTTATATTAGGTTCTCCATTAAAATGTGATAATTGTACATTTTAGAAAAATACATCTTTTTATTTAAAAAATTGGATTTATTAATATATTATAAATATAAAATATACAGGATTAGTTGAAAAAAATATTTATTGAGTATATAATATATATATTTTATTTTGAACGTTAATCAAAAGTGGTTCTTTTAATTTACTGAGGTAGTTTTTTACATATTAAAAAGTTTTTTTTAAAATAATTTTATTTATTTTCAAATAGTTCTTACGATCACTTCTACTAATTGTTAACTCAATGATTAATTTTATATAAATGTGTAAATATTATTTTCAAAATTTAGCAAATTTTTGGTCAAAACATCCATTCCAATGGCTAGCTTGGAGCAATAATAATAGTTTAATAATAATATTAATAGTATCTGAATGTTCGGTAAAACTTGACCTAGCATGTAACACAATCTAAAAAAGGGACTCACAATTGTGTGTAATATAATACCATAATATGTTTTCTTAACCTAACAATAATTTCTGTTTTCATAGAAAAATATTGATTCGATGTTATGTATAATGAAATCCACACTTAGTGTTTTTGAATAACAAAATATATATCTATTGTTCCATGAAATGTCAAATATAAAAATATTATATAAATTCCAAAAATAATAATTACCAAAATCTCCATGTGTTACATTCAACCATACTAAAATTAATTTACTCCTAAAAATTCTTCCCGGTTATCAAAGATCTAGTAAATGAAATTTCCTTTCTTAGAAAATCAAAAAATAAAAAATTAATTCAAAAAATTCCTTTAAACTGGTAATGTTGGAAATATAACGGTTACCCATGCTAACAATGATTTAGGTTTCCATACGGGAGAACAGAATTGGTAAGTGAAATCATAGACATTGTATATAAATCTATCTATCATGTTCTGATAGAGAGTGATAGAGAATATAGGTAGGAGAATGTTACTGGTCACAAAGTCATAAACCTGCAGTGATCCAATGAGCCATTTGACTCGTCGCAATTCAAGGTACTAGGATAAAAATTTTATTTTCAAGATCCTTTTTCCTAATATTAACACATTTTAATGATAATATATACTTATAATATTTAAAGAAATCTTAAACCTTTTTTTCTTGATCAATATCCACTTCAACACTTATTCCAATAAATCAAGATTAATTTTTCATTTCTAAGCATTAACCGTTCATGAGATCTATAAATAGAGTAATAGTTCATTACATCTATATTTTTTCTAACATCACAAAAAAATTGTTACCACAAGTTATCCAATATGCATAAATCCTCATATTGGTAGATTATACTTTAATCTCTAATTGCCCCTTTGATGTTTAGCATAAACCATTCCATAACTGGAAAACCTTTTAACACATTAGAAATATGAAAAATCTCAAACATTAATAAGAGGTTAAATAAATCATCATAACATTGATCCCTCATATATCATATGGTAGCTCCTATTTGTCGCATACCAAACATGTGAATACCTTCGTCATGAATTCTTTGGAAACATAGTAATAACTTCAATTACCGTAATTCATTATATAAAACATATAGTTTTATTTATTACAATTTTTATTAGATATATCAAATAAATAATAAAATGTTGCAAGATTCCTCAAGGATAACATAAAACACATTTCAACAAATACATTATTTGTTTTGAGGTGATCAATATCATCCTATTTACTTATTCATATCCATCACATCTTTATCCCAACATTATTATATCAACATTAGGAACATATTATGGGTTATCTTTACCTTAATAATGTATTTACCATGATCATAAAAATCCATTAAATTGATTTGCTAGTATATTATAGACATTAAATATATTATTCTAAAATCCATAGTAAAAAACCTAAATTGTACAATCCCTATATATTTCAAAATTCATAATTCTTAAATTAAAAAAAATAATCACCTCGATTATTCAACATAATCCTAAATTCATCAACAAAGATCCCTCATCTAACACTTTAATACTTCTTTCCTTTCATATATGATATATAGTCTCATCATAACCAGCAATATAACCATTACCCATACCACCATGTAGATTCACGTTATTATCATTCCACTTGGTACATTGATTTTCATAATAACAATTAATTCCATATATAAATAATTTAACCTATGATGATTTATTAGGGAGGGTAGTATTACCATCCATCACATTAACTGAACCCTTAATTTGTCTATTGTAGTTACATTCTTTTTTTCTTTCTTTTCCATAGTCAAATCATCTTTTTGTTCCTACAAGACATTTCCTTATATGATTTTATCCATATTAATAACTTAAAGAAAACTAGATCATCTTTCCTACATGGTCTCCATTACTTTAACTCTTAGAGATATCCTCCCATATATTAATTGGTCGGTCCAATAGTTATTTATGGTACAGGTTTTTAGTCATATTCCGTTAAATCTTCTTAAGCATCATCACAACATCCTTCACACTCGGGATCATTCCATTGGACATTTCATGAGAAACTTTTTCATCGCATTCATTGATAATCCAATTACTTCTAGTTTTCTCCATTGAATATAAATAGAAATAATATTTGGATAATAACTTATCATTGAAGAAAACCACATTATTGTGAAAAAAAATACATGTAAGAAGTCTTAATCATGAAACATACTTCTTTAATATATGAATCCTTAAAATTTTACTTGTCTATTCACATTCATCCATTATTTAAATCCCTAATTTTGGTTCAAATAGTGTTTTTAATTCCTAAAATCATATCCTCTAGATGTTTCGAACAAGGTGTGTAGCAATGCCTAATGTCATGCACTAGTTCCTGATTGATTATAACTTAATATAACATTTTTAGGATTTTTAGCCCTATATAATTCAATGAATGATACACATCAGCTTGTATTATCTAGATATGGATGTATTTCTATGAAACTACTTACTTTATTCCTTACCAAAAATAATCTACAAATTCCAAAACATTAAATCATCTTTTGACTTTCCCTAAGATACATCCCTAGACAAATCATTAGAAATTTCCATATAGATCTCACCAATGTATTATCATCCCCTTTTCAAATTTTTTCTCAAATATTTCATTTTATACAAACTATTACGACCCATGCCAAACATTCATGAATATTACATCATTTTTAGGATTATTCATCTCATTAAAAAATTACATTCCAAAGGGCCACAATAGTTTAGTGTCTTCGAAATCTATGATTAAAATATTCTATCTTGTTGAAATATCTTCAATGTTTCCCAAAAATATCTTCCCCTTTAGTACTTCTACTTAAAACCATTCCTAAAAACATATGGATAAGAAACATAATAAAGTGGTGCATTAGATTTCTCAATAATATTAAATAAAGGGAATATATAATTATATCATTAACATAAGGGTACAAGAGCATGGGAATTGCATTTGAATATCATAAAATTCATATCGAAGTTAAAAACATGATAATTTTTTAATAGATTGGCAGTTATTAATTCATGAATCATAATATAATCAATATTTTGACCCTTGTGATCATATCATATTAATTAGATATATAATTTATTAAAAACACATAAACCTGTAATATATTTCTCTATAATTCAAGGCATTTTTCTGAAATACTTTTGGGAACTTCTAGGGGACTACACCTACTAGACGAGTCACACCACCGTCCCCAGTCACAGTCCCTTCCTTATAAGGGATTAAGATTCCTCATATTCCCATTATGGATCGGGTTTTCCCACATCCCCATATTTGATCGGGTTTCCCCATATCTCCATAGTGGGATAGGATAGACCTATTTCATAGTTTGGATCTGGATGAACTTTTTTCCCATTTTGGATCATGGTTGGGGACTTATTCCCCATTATTTTATCATGAAATCGAAATATTTTCCCAATTCATTAGAGTTAGATATATTCCCCACCCAACTCATAATTAAATTATAAATAAATGAGACACAAAATCATAAAAAATCATATAATTACCCCTGAAATGTATTGGGTTTCAAAAAAATGTAATCATACCATAACCTATGAATAAAAGGCTTCATAATAATTTCATTAAAGTATAAACTATAAAAATATGTGGATTTCAGAAGAATATAAACCATGAAATAGAAATAGATCGGATAAACATATGAACCATGAAAGAGAAACATGATTCGTTAACATCATGTCATCAAATAATATACCATTTAGTAAAATAACTTGAATGGAACCTTTGAATCATATACTCATAAATAGACAAGTAACACCAACATATGTCATCTTAGATGGAATCTTATTTCGAATTATCTTTTAAAAACATTTATTTAGTAAAATATCGTCGATTCTTTGAATTTTTTTTAATCATAAAACCTTTTGAAAATCTATTTTCATTTAAAATAGATATGAATACTTATAACAGAAAATAAAGACCATTTTCATTTAAGTCATTTAATTTTAACATGAATGTTTTTTGAAAACATTGTTCTTTAATACATATGCATGAAAACATTATGAAACCATTTCTTTAATTAGGAATCTTGAAAAAATTATTGAAAACCTATTTATTTGAAAATACATTGAAAAAATATAAATGAATCACTGGAATAATTTAAATCATTTTGTTTGAAAAAAACCCTTGACAAAACATATAATGGGAACTTTGAAAATCAATTCAAACACTTTTTAAAAATATTTTTTTTGAAATTTTTTTTATTTAAAATTACCAATAAAATAAATGAATGTATAGAATATTTGGAAATTTTTATTGATAAAAAAGAATATCTTAAACATTAAAAGTAAGATAAAAATGAATTAAGTCTATCATGGTGAATAAATCCATACATGTCAAACATTCATTTTACACTGTAAAAGGTTTAAAAAGGTGTCTTTATTAGAAAACAAAAAGAATAATCCTTTTTAAAAACACTTTTTTCAAAATTAAAAATCTGGGTATAATGTATTTTAAATATAATAGGAGAAAATTATAACATTTTAAAAAACATTTTTAGAAAAAATGCTTTTAAATGAACATATATTTCCAAATGAAGACGAAGATAATGTAGTATTCTCTTAAAAACACTTTCTCAATTAAATTTATTACCAAAGAGTGAAAAAATGGTACTAAACAAGAATTTATTAGGAATAAATGGATTTTAACAAAATTCATGAGCTTTATTTAATTATGGATCATAATGTTTCATTAAAAAATTCATAATAAAAAACAATCCTAATAAACGATGATATTAATGCAACAAAAGTTTTCCACATGGTCAAAATAAATTATACTTCCCATGTAAGAAAATGAAATTATATGAAGCTCAAAATATCATGGAAGGATGGAGCTTCATGATATAATATATTAAAGGGCAGTATAAAACCTCATTGGATAATATAGGTGCATAACATGCATGTTTCTCAAAGATGGAAAATTGAGACAAAATTACTCTACCGATTAGGTATCCTTTGAAACCAACACCCAATGAAATAAATGTAATAAAATTATTTTTAAAATACCCATATATTTAATTATAATAATAATTGAATACATATATGGGTAATATACACACCAAATATATGAAATAAGAGGTGAACAAGACTTCTGTCTCACTAGAAATTAATGTTAGACGAAAAACCCCTTACCTTAAGTATTGAATTTATTAATACGTGTTCTACCCTTCTATATAATAAATTTATATTTATTATAAATATAAAAATAGACTATATTATTTTATCTGATACCAAATATAATTTTATTCTGGATTTATATTACCGGTTTGTTATCAATTTCATGATAACGTTACATTTTGGGTGATATCCACATTGTTTAACTTATATGATTCAATATGTTATTGTTAATCCTATAACGTAGTTCATAATTTACTTATTTGATAAATGTAAAACCTTTTTTATATATTATAAATTATAATTTGACATATATATACGATAATCTATAAATGTTATTTTATGATGAATTTGAATACAACGTTCATGGAGATGGTAGACCATACGTATGCATGAACATTGTTTCTATTTTCATTTCACATTGAAATAAATAATGTAATTAAAATATATGTGTATATATATATATATATTCATTATAATAGAATTATTATTTAATATATATCATATAAGAAAACTGATCCCATCCTTATTACAATCCAAGTAATGTGTTAATGAATCACATCGCTTTGAGGATGTAGTACTCCACACATCCACAAATAATGTTATTTTACGTAAAAAAATGAAAACCATGAAGTAATGTTTGATATAATAAATCATGGGGAAAAAATACATCAAAAAAAAATTAGGATCATGATGATCATTTGATTACTATGCTAAAAACCATATCAAAGGAGAAGATTTATGCCATGTACAGAAAATATGAGTTCTGGTTGTAGGAAGTATAATTATTGGCGAATATTATCTCAAGAAATGATATATATATGGATCCTTAAATGAAATAAGTAATTTATAGATGTCCATGTGACTCATTGATTGCATATATCTATAGTTTCGTTGGATTATATGGGTATTATCACTGATTTTTGAGAAATTTCTCACGACTTTTATACACTATAACCAAGATAACTCAGAAAAGGATCATATTTTTATAAAATGATGAATGTGCAGAGAGTTTAATGGAGATTAGAAAAGGATTTTAATTTTTCCTGTACTCACACTACCCACCATTGGAGAACTTTTCATGATATTTCTAGATTCTTTGAATAATAGATTAGGTTATGTGTTTTTGCAGAATGGAAATGTTGTAACATTTGCTTCATAGAAGTTGAAAGTTCATGAATAGAACTAACCAATTATAGATCGGGAATTGTTTCCAATAATATTCACTTTGAAAATATGTATGACTGATCTCTTCCAGAAAATTTTAAAATTATGTCCATATTAAAAAAATTCACCAATATATATTCAAATAAAAAGAGATGTGTATGATCCAATTATGATTTTTAGAGCTGATCAAGGACTATGACTTCTCAATGCACTACCATCCATAAAACATGAATAAAATGGATGATGTAATATATAGAAATAATCAATTCATTATATAAATAATGAGTATTAATTGGGATCTGATCATCTTTTATTTGAAAAGGATGGAATTTTGAATCATAAACTAATGAACATCATCAATCCTTTATCAAATGATTTATCAATTATCACTTTAAGAAAAGAAAAAGTATTGTTAGTTAAATTATGTGGGCAATCAAAATAATTTGGAAACAATAAAAAAATGGAAATCGATCTAGTTCAATGTTAATGAAGGAGTTATGATATTTTGTTCATGACTATGTGCACCAACAAATCATGTGTTAATGATGATTCACATAGATCATCCTTCTCCATCCCCATAAGAAGAACAAAGATGTATCAAGTTCTCTATGAACACTATTACTGGGAAAATATGAAGAAGGATATTGCTGGATGTAAATCAAAGAACCTTCTATGTTAGTATCTGAAGGTTGAAATGAAAAATTATAATGGGGTGATACAACCATTACACATACCAACAAATAAATGGGAACAAATCACCATGCTATTTTTCAATGGAATTCAGAAGACATCTTGGTAAAGACATCTATAAGGATCATTGTGCATATTTTTACAAAAAAAATCATTTTATCATAATTTTATAGGGCTTCTCGCTCGGCCAACTAGCATGGATATACATCGAAGAAGTCTTGAGGATGCATGGAGTACCTCTATCAATTTTTTATGATCGAGATCCATGATTGACCTCCACATTTTAGAAAATTAAAAAACATTATCTAAAAAATATCCAAAAAATATTAAAACATGTCATCCTTAAATTGATGGCAGGTATAGGAGGACTATTCAATAATAGTAAGATATGTTGATAGAATTCTTGATTAAATTCAATGGAGGATAAGACCAATATATACCTCTGGTTGAGTTATATGATAACAATATTTTCCACTCGATCTTACAAATTTCTCCATGTGATGGCTCTTATGGAAATATGTTCATATTAGATGCATTATGGGGTGTATTTTGGGAACCAAATCTCCTAGGTCCTGAAATCATTGAGGAAATATGGGAAAAGGTTAAGACCATTCAGTAGCACATCATGGATTATCAGAGTTGACATATGAGTAATGATTTCAATCATCAATGAGACCTATAGTTTTATGTTGGATACATGGTATTATTCCAAATATCTCCAGGGAAAAAAGGGATGAGATTTGTGAAAAATAAAAATATTAGTCCAAGTTACCTCTACCCTTTTGAGATCTTTGATCGCATCAGAGTGGTGTCCTATTGACGATCAATCCCACCAAACCTATATCAAGTAAATTATGTATTCCTCATATCCCTCTAAATAAATTATGTATTATACACCTCAAATGTATGGAATCTATAGGTGGTACAATTTTATTTTCATCTTTTCTATGATGATTAGCCAGCAATGATCTTGTATCTTAGTTAAAAAGTTTTTTGAAATAACACAATACACCTAGTCAATGTTTTGTGGAGAAAGCACAAGATTGAAGAAGAGATGTGGAAAATATATGAGGATGTGAAATACTGTTACAATCATTTATTAGCATTGTAAATGAATATTTTGAGAGTGAAATTTCTTAAAAGGGTATGATTGTAACAACATTAACTGTTATAAATAAAATACCACTTTTTATTTTCTGAAATGTCATTTAATGTAAAATTGTTATAGAAAAAACATTTATTTATTAGGATTTATTATATTCAATCATATTTAAAAACCCTCTAGGCATCATTACTGTTGATAATAAACCTATTAAACAATTTTTACATTATTAGTATAAATATAAGATTTTAGAAAATCCTACTGACCGTGATAAAGGTGGTTCATGCCTCAATGAGTAAACTCATTTCTTATGGAGAACATTTACCAGATATTCCAAGGGAGATTTCATCCATGATATTTTACAATGACTAATCCCTCACTGATATTGAACAACTTAATCATGAGTGAAACAATTTATGGGATAACTTTAAGCTCATCGAGATCATGTCCCAAAACCATGGATGTCGAACCACCCCATAAAATTCTCACCATAGTACACCTCACTCTTATGGAATTTTTTGGTGTATTAAAGTGATATGTATCAATAACCTAGTATTATTAATTCTTATATTATTTATTATATAATAATGATATTATTTGCATCCTATTATTGTAACTTTATAAATGTATTATTTTGAATATAATAAAACACAAATAATATTTTTAGGTAATATACTAATTAAATTAAGGAAAAAATTTGATTAATTAATGGATTTTTCAAATAAATGATATTTTTTTAATATATTATTATTAAATAATTTTTTTTAATTATAAATGATCATATAATATTTTTTATTCTAAAGAAATTTTTATAAGGGTTCAAAAAATTTTATTGTAAAAAACCTAGAATTTCTCAATAAATATCCATTATTATTTTAAAACATATTATAAAAATATTTAGAAAACTATATAGGTATAATTAATTTTATTTTTGAAATTTTATTATCAAAATTATCAAGTGGTTAATTTTTCAGAATTTTTTGAGATAATCAAAATTTCATATAAACAAATTAAATACCATATAAATATACATTATGTATGAGGACATCATAATGTAGCAAAAGATGATGAATAAATAATAAAAAGGGTATCCATTACAAAATATATTTTTTGTGAATTAAATTAATACAAATTTATTTTTATTTGATTAATTTTATAAATCCCTTATGAATCCCACAAAACCATTACTATATTTTATATTTTTAAAATAATTTCATTAAGAGTGTGACTCACTTACACATATTCATGGGTATTATTTTATTAAATTAGGCCCTTGGAAATAAAAAATAATAAAATACACTCTCATTTGGAAGAAAATATGTTCAAATTTGAACCCCCATTAAACATTACAAACACCCATTACCATGCCAAAATTTAGTAAGTAATCCTCACCATATATTCATTATTTGAGTTTCTTTGTTATCTAACACATATATTTTAAATTAGAAATATTGGAATCTTTATTTAGGTGTCCTTATAACATCCTATTTAACTTAAAAATGTTGAGATACCTATTTCCTTCTCATCAACCCATTTCTTAATTTTTATGTGATGTTGTTATGGTGCCATAATTTCACAATGACTTTCCACACCAAAATAATTGTGTAGTGAATTATTTACCCATTTCTTATCAAGTATATTCAAGATTATTATCTTATAAATCATGGATATAGTACATAAATATTTATAATACACACTTCTTGAATGTGTAATGAAATATAATGATGAATTAATTTATGTTGTATAATATATGTAGCACAAATAGGCAAGATAATGAAATGAAAGTGATTGGTGTGCCTGAAATTATATAGAGCACAGATGAATTGGGTAATGTTAAGGCTCAAAATACATCATGTTGGGACACTTATTGAACCTAATTATATTATGGTATTTTTCTCATCATTATTTCTTGGATGTTACCCTTGACATATGATAATGATATAGTTCTTTAAATTCTTTCCAAATTTAACATGTTGTCTTTTTGATTATCATGCAATATCTTTCCATTCAGTTCAAGTTTATTTTTCACCCATTTTTTTCCAATTGATATATCTATTATCTTACATGTATTTCTTTTTTCATTGGATTCCATTTTTATTTCCTTACTGGGATTTATATATCACCTCTTTCATATGAATGGCCCCAGGTTATCCCATCTAGTTTTTAAGTGCGGGCATGTTAAGAGAGGTTTTAAATAAGATGATTTTCCTTATTTTCTGTTATTATTTAATGAACCTAATACCCATTAAATATAGAATAATCAATATTCCATTTTTTATTATGCATACATTAATGTAAAAAATAATGAATTAATGAGTAATAAAGAAAAGTATTATAATAGTCATGGTTTGGGATTATTCAAGGTTAAATAACAAATATGTTATGTCCCTTGTAATCTATGATAAATGTGATTTATACAGTATTATCCAACTATTCAAGGTCATCAATAATTTTTTCTATATTAATTGAATTTATCATAACCCTTAATATTGACTAATCATTAGATCAATTTTAAATAGATATATTATTAGTGGTTATGATTCCTAAAGATATTTTCAAATTTGATAGGGTATAACTAAATATGTTTAAATATTTTCTATAACCATATTACATAATAAGGAATTTATTCATTCAAAATAGACAATTTATTTTTTAATTTTTTGTTCATTACAGTCTATCCAAATTCATAAGGTATTTTATATATAAAAAATATTCCTAAAATCTTTTAAAATAAATATTTTTTCCTTATAAATTCATCCTTTGGTTTTTGTTTCAAAACAATTTAATTTTCTATTAAACATAGAAATTTGATATATCATATATCTATGTGGAATAATTAAATGAATCAATTATGTTTTCATTTGTCAATATCCAGTTGAATTAGAAAAATAATCATACAAAATAAATATGCATGTGGTGTATCCAAAAAGAACAAAAGTTAGTCCACAACCTATGGGTGTAAAAAACTATGGCCTATAATATAACACTAGCCGGTACAATTGAATAATAGATTCTAGGAACCTTGACCCCCCAGTGAGGCAACTCACAAAAAACCATTTCATTACAGGCACCTACCATAGTGATAGTGTAATTCACTAAGGTTAACATATATTTTGTTCTCCCCCACACACCAAGTCTACCAATTGTTATATATATCATCAATACATTTAAATAAATCTAATATCACTTTTCATAATGCATTTTCAATAGTGATGTCACACTGCTTCCCTACATAAAAAATAAATTTCAATTCAAATCCATATAATTTTCATTCTATAAAACTCATGATTTGTATAAAATAGTGTCTTTAAAGAAAACACATTTTTGAAAAAACATTATATTCTCAAGGAAGATCATAAAATAAATTTCATAAATCAAAACCTAATGTTATATTAAGAAACAAAATTCATTCTATGGGGTAAACTACAGTATAGAGACAACTTCGTCACCAAAATAGATAACAATGTATCCTTCAAAACTGGGGGTGGGGAATAAGTTGGTTAAGACCTATAAATCATTGAAGATATTAACCCAAATCAATATAGAATCTACTAGGAAATAATCGAATACTTCTCTAGATAGTCTTGGAGGGGATTCTTCAATATAGTGAGGCATTATGATATAAAAATCAAGGTGGACATGGAAATTTTCAATTTTATGATTTTTAGATTAGTTCACATTGTTTGGTGACATATTAAGACAAACTGTATAGTATCCAGTGTCACTTGAAATAGAGACATACAATTTCCCTGGAAAAGATTCATATTTAGAAAAACTAAATTTATATTTTGCGGCTTACTCTAGACCAAACCCACATACATTCATAGTTTTGTTGGTGACTCACACAGTTATAAATGATTATCTCATCCCATGAAAATACCCTTGGAAATATCATATTCATATCCCATAGTTATCCAATAGTTAAATCTAATTGTGTTCCAAAACAGAGTTTTTGGCCTATTTCCATTTAAATCCCAATTTTTCAATGCCTGTATCCTATAAGAATCTATAACCTCAAAATAGATTAAAAAAGAAAATAATTAAACACACATATGATCTATAGGGTTTAACACATATTGTCTATAGCTTTAAGGTGGATCTCTAACATAAGATAATACTAAAACATTGATATGTCATTCAATATAATTCTCTATATAATGGTATGTATCCCACTATAGGGAAAAAACCAAAGGCCTGAAGTGTGTCTTGGGGGTTATTCATGTGACTGTATAATCAATATGGTGGGATATATTGCATAATACTAATTCAATGTTTGATGGGGGATACATAAAGTGTGACATGACCATAATATAGTCATCCGAACAAATAGATGGTATGGTAGTGGATAACTCTTCAAAAATAACCCAAGTAAGTGATATAATGCAACTTGATCCCAAAAATCAATATAATGACTTTTCAATATTCAATCTAGAATATTGGGATTTTTTTATGTGTAGAGGTGTGTGTGAGTTCTATATTTCCCCAATAAATGGGAAGAGGAATTATGGCACATGTAATTGTGTGTTTGGTGGTCTAAGTTGGATTTAAAAATCATATTTGGACACTTGAATTCATCTAAAAATGCATAGAACCTAATTTCGGTCGTATTGAGATCATTTGGAAGGAGAATTGTGTTAATAGCAATTCCATGTTTTGTGAAATTATTTTTATCCCATAAAAATAATTTTAAAATTCATGTAATTACTAATTTGTATTAATTATCTTCTCAAGTTAATGAATATATCATTTTTAGGTGTAAAAACATAGTGAGATGTAGATCCCTTGACTGGGATGTATTAAATAACTAATGTTGTATATACAAATATTAGTATTTTTAACAATTATTATATTTGTTAAATTATTTTGTTGAAATTTTTGATAAGATTAAAAAAAATAGTGAACTCAACCAATAGAGTAGTTCATTGATTTTTTTTTCAATTCCTTTGTTAGAGAAATACAGGACTAGAATTTATTTTTTTGGATGATTACATAATATATTTTTATTACTGTAAGAAGTGATGTTTAGGTAAATGATTTCAAAAATGAAAAAGTTTTGTCAATTGTCTATATTCATATGTTCAATAACCGTGAGAGGTGTTCAATGGACCTTATTGGTGGCTCAATGAATATTATAAGAGCTCACGAGAGGGAAATAGAATCACTTATCTTAATAACTATTCCATTAAATATTATTGACTACCCTAATAGATATTATGGATTTATTATCATGTATTGGATTAAAGGTGTTGACCATATATGTTTTAGAATGATAACAATATGTTAATAGAGTTAAATTAGTATGGTGGTATAAGTGTATTGATATACAAATAATGAAGAAAGTGATAGAACTGAATTGGAGTGCTAATATAGGATAAAGTTGTAAGATAAATATGGAAATAAAAATTCATATATCACTATTGATGGGGATTCCCTTACATAGTGAGAAATAACTATAAATGAAATGGTAAATGTGAAATTAAGTTATTATAATTGAATAATTATTATGATTAATCAATTCTTGATTCTTATGGACTAATATAAAAGAATAATTACATTAATTATTCATAAAATAAATGAAAATTGTTGAGTAATATAGTAGAGTAATTTTTTCTCTACTAGATGATAAGGATGGATCACTACAAGAAGAAAGTGGTATCAACCTAGTTTTGATATTCCCATATAAATAATAGAGTGACAATATATATTTCTATTGAATTTTTATCTCTCGTATGTGATGCAAAATGACTAAGGAAATCCATTATAGAAAATGTGTAATCTATTAAAGAACAAATGTTATATAATATATACTATGTTATGATGTGTAAACAAGGACTATTCAAATGAAAAAAAAAACTTCTTTTCTTGAATTATCATTGGCTTCCGTTGGTAATGGTTTGTGTGGATCTGATGTGGATGTTATATTAACTCTAATTTTCTATATGGGAGTATGTTTATATTGAATCGAGGATTAATGACTATGAATTAAGTAATATTTATGTTTATTCATATACATTGAGATAAGATGTATGTAATAAAAGTTAGATAAAGATAGTAATTTGACAAAATGCATACCATCATATATTCAATCCTTTTACCTAGGGATAGAGTGGTATGATTGTGACTATACAATTTCTCACCTATAGATATAGGTAGAGGATAGTGATTACATGTTCTAATATATTATTTTAATCATTCACGGATCTATGTTTATATAGATCGGATGTTTCAAAGAGTTGATTGTAGATTATAATTCCATACATAATCTTTGCTGCCAGCTTAATAGAGACAAGTAATCCCTCTAGTATACACAATATTAAAATATACTCTAATGTTTATATGGAGATATGTAATCCATATAAAATCACTTAAACATGAATGTGATGGAAGGAAATTCACCTTAATAGAGATGATCATTCTATCACATAGTTATAGGATCAAGGTGGATGGTGATGCACCAGATAACATCTATTCCTTTAACTACTGCTCTAGGACTAGTGCAGATATGATATATATATACCAATATCCTCGTAGATATATATTTCATCCATTATTCAATAATAAATCTGTATATTTGTATATTTTTATATATTCGGGTGTGTGGACATGTATTTGAAGCTAAATTTAGTGTTTTTACCTCCAAATAGAGATGTGTATATCCTTCATCGTTTCAAATATATAAATAGATGTTTATTTCTTTCGATGTATTTGAAATTGGAAGATATGATTATTTCTTCTATTCTCTGATGATCACAACATGAATGGTGAATTACCATGCTTGTATTTGATGATTGTTTGTGAGATATGTTTTTCTATTTCCCTTGTGATATATTTTTTATTTAGGGAGAATAATGAGATTTAGTTATGTATTGGTTGATTAGGATGGTTCATGGTTTATACCTTTATTGATGTTTAGAGTTTTTTATTTTTCTAAACTTTAATTTTTATTATTATATATATAAATAAGATTTTATGGGGACAGTTCACTGATTCTAATTACCATACTAGGAACTGATATACTTATAATGTCAAGCACACATTTTCATAGTTCATCTTGTGTCCATACATATTGGTTTAGGGAGAGGTATTATAGTCCTGGATCCCAGATATAGAAATAATAATTGGGTATTTTTTGTAGTGGATATCAGATGATGATATTCACACATGTGTAATTAGGATAATTGTTTCATCTCTTTATGTAATGACCCCATCCCACCAAAGATGCCCCTCCTGAGCTAGAAATGGTGAAAGGGAGATAATGACCCCCCGAGTCCCACCTCCAGTAGGCCCCAAGGTGGCGACTAGCACCAAGGGTATGAGTTTTCACAAATATGGGAGGCATTGCACTTTTTATTATTTCGGATCGGGAAATAGGACAAGTCAACCACCAAAAAAGAAAAGAACAAGTGTATAGAAATAAACTCAAACCAAGCCCAGATGCATGTTTAAACAATTTTATAACAAGGTACAAGTACAAGAAATCTCAAAGTAGAATACCAACAGAAAACAAGAGAACAACAACTACAACAACTCCAACTGTCCGACTAGTAGGGTCCCACACGACCCTGGTAGTCCTCCGGGAAACCTAAAAGTAAACGGAGGGTGAGCATACAAGTATACTCAGTAGTGAAACCTAAATATCTCACTCACAAGTGGGGAGACATCCTAATTTCCCGTGAGAAAAACAGAAAGAATCTAGAAAGGAATTCTATCCACCCAACCTCACCAGCCACACTCACCAAAACACATGCACAACAGGTAGTAGTATATAAGAAACAAGAGTATTGGGTACCCCGAAGCATTTCCCTTTAGTTAGCTGCTCTTCCTAACGGCGAACGTCCTGACGCTTCCACACTATCCCCGCCCACACACAGCTGGACCTCACTACCATGTATCCCGCCCGCACACACCTAGGCCTCACAACCACGTATCCCGCCCGCACACACATGGGGCTCACAAACACGTATCCCGCCCGCACCCACCTGGGCCTCAAAACCATGTATCCCGCCCGCACACACCAGGGCCTCACAACTAGGTATCCCAGCCGCACACACCTGGGCCTCACAATGACGTATCCCACCTGCGCACATCTGGGCCTCACAACCACGTATCCCGCCCGCACACACCTGGGCCTCATCCCGAAAATTCTTGGGAAACAGTAGAACCTGCCCGAAGAGTCATGGGCTAAAGCCACCCCAATCGAAACCTAGATGAAGGGTCTTAGGTGTAAGGTCGCCTCAATCCATCACATCCTAGGGGAGAAGGAGTAGGAATGAGCTAGTAACAAAGGAAAAAACACCCTCTCCCATGAAATGGGAGTGTTTGGCACTAAGTGCTCGACATGGGTGGGGTGCAATAAAACATAAAAGATACAGATATAAATATATATATATATATATATATATTCATACCAAACACACAGCCCAACCTATGGCTTCTAAACAGAGAAACTGAGCACGTGCCTCGGCACTGCTACTACGAAACATGCATACAAAAAACAACCCCAACCCCATTTTGGTTTTCACGTTTCAGCTGAATTAGTTTATTTAGTTCCTTAACTACTAGGAAACTATCCACAACCAACCACATTGATCGTTCGTAAAACATATCCCATCCATCCAAAAATCAAGTTAGGAAAACACAAGAAACACAACCGAGCCCTTCTTATCAACCAACCATCCCCATTGATTATTAATTCCTTTTCATTACCACACCCCACCATTCATTAACTCTTCCACATTTATTATTTATTATTCACAACCCAATGTTCGTTCACATTCAACCCATCCCTGCAGCCCCACTGCCAACCGCCATAACCACAACTACACCGTACATCATTACCTCTTTAATACCATTTATCACAGCCCTGTTTCCCATTACCAACACAACATTCACACCAACCCACCATTCATTGAGGGCCTTTGCTTAGAATCATAACCACCCTGAGCTCTGTGTAGTCCAGTGACGAAGTCCATTGATATGTCATCCCACTTCCACTCGGGGACATCTAAAGGATGGAACAAACCACTGGGAACACGATGTTCAGCATTCACTTGCTAACACACTATGCATTTAGCCACAAACTCCGCCACTGCTCGTTTCACCCCGGGCCACCAAAAATGTTCCCTCAGGCCTCGGTACATTTTCCAAACTCTTGGATGTACCGCCAAGGCTGAGCTATGGAACTCATGGAGAACTCCCTCATGCATCGCCTCCAGAACAAACAACCTTCCACAGAAAAGCATCTGATGTCGGCTGTCCGCCAACCATCCTTCTAGAGCATTCCCCTGATCGACACGATCCTGCATCACTTTCGCCTCGGTGTCCCCCCACTGGGACTCTTCCACCTACTACAACAAGGAGGACTGCACCGTCATCTGAAACAAACAGCCTCTAACACCTTTTACCTTGGCCTCCAAGTGTAAGGTAGCTAACTCTCCCATCGGCTTCCATGCATCAATGGATTCCCGAACTACTTCCTGATGTGACTTCCTGCTCAGGGCATCAGCCACAACATTGCCCTTACCTTCAGTGTAAGAGATCTCAAAGTCATAGTCTTGGAGAAACTCGACCCATCTCTGCTGCCGTAAGTTCAGGTCACGCTGGGAGAAGATATAACACAGGATCTTGTGATCTGAGAAGACCACAGAGCGCTCCCCAAAAAGGTAATGTCACCAAAACATTAGTGCGAACACTACTGCTACAAGCTCTAGGTCTTGGGTGGAATAGTTACACTCATGAGGGCGTAACTGCCTAGATCCATAACAGATCACTCCCTTCTTCTGCATCAGCACGCACCCCAGACCAAGGCTAGAAGCATCACAAAACACCTCATACAAAAACCCTTCTTCTGGAAACCCGAGTATCGGAGTACTGACCAACTTCTCCTTTAGGTAGTCAAAATATTTCTGGCATTGCTCGCTCCATAAGAAGACCTGGTTCTTCCTCGTCAAAGCTGTCAATGGAGAAGAAACTTGAGAGATGTCCGAAATGAACCTCCGATAGTAACCTGCTAACCTCCGGAAACTATAAACTTCGGCCACGCTCTTGGGTGCTGCCCAAGAAACAACTTCCTCCACCTTCGACGGGTCCACTGACACTCCATGCTGAGACACCATGTGCCCAAAGAAGTGTACTTCTTGTGTCATGAACTTACACTTCGACAATTTCCCATAAAGATGGTGGTGTCAAAAGACTCCCAAGACTACCATGAGATGCTCAACATGATCCTCCTATGACCTTGAGTAGATGTTGATGTCATCGATAAACACAATGACGAACCGGTCCAGAAACTCCCTGAAGACAAAGTTCATAAGTCCCATGAACACAGCCGGTGCATTTGTAACCCCAAATGGCATCACCACAAACTCGAAGTGCCCATACCTGCACCTGAAATCCGTCTTCGAGATGTCACTACCTTTTACCCTCAGCTGATGATATCCAGATTGTAGATCAATCATGGAAAACCAACCCGCTCCCCTCAGTTGGTCGAAGAGATCATCTATCCTTGGGAAGGGATAACGGTTCTTGACCGTTACCTAGTTCAACCTTTGGTAGTCTATGCATAGCCTGGGACCACCATCTTCCTTCATCACGAACAAAACTGGAGCACCCCATGGAAATACACTAGGTCGAATAAAACCCTTCTTCATTAAGTCATCAATATGAATCCGCAACTCCTGAAACTATGAAGGTGCCATCCAATTAGGGGCCATCGAAATTGGACGGACACCAGGCTGTAAGTCTATCCCAAACTCAACGTTACATCAGGGGGTAGAGTCACAACCTCCTCAGGAAAAAAATCAAGGAACTCCCCAACATCCTCTGGGACATCCATCATCTCTGTATTAGTTGGAACAACTAATATCCCACCTAACAAGGAAAGGAGGGGCTCCACACGCCAGCTTCCCACTAGATAGCTCCTCTCTCCAACAAAAGCTACACGCTGCCCATCCACGTCGGAGAACACGACTCTTATTTGGAAGCAGTCAATAACGGAACTAACAGAAGACAACCATTCGATGCCTATGATGACATCGTATGGCAGCATCTGTAACAGAAGAAGGTCCCCACTAGATCTATGTGGTCCCAACGTTAGCTTACATCCCCAGCAAACACAATATATGTTGGTCTGGCCTCCAACTGGTGTACTCAGCACCAGTGGTATGGAAAGTCTCTCTACGTCTAGTCCGAAAGCATTCGCTAGACTAGGTGAAAAAAAGGACTGTGATGCTCCTGAATAGCACAATGCAGAAGCAAGAGTGCTGAACAAACAAATCGTACCTCACACCACCTCTGGTCCTGTTGGAGCTGTCAACCCTGCTACGTGCAACTGTCCATGCCTAGCTCCTATGCCTCTCTAATTTCGTCCACCTCCCCAACCACTCCATGGTCGAGGTCCCTGAGGAGCACACTGAGGTCGCCCTCCTCCCGCAAAGTCTGCCCTCGGAGGAGCAAGGTCCTGCTGTTGCGGGAAGGGCCTCGCTGGAAACTGGTGCTGCTAAGGTGGGCACTGAACCTGCCCACCTCCATCGTACTGAGCTCGGGATGGGCAACAACTCTGAACGTGCCCGAAACCTCCACAAGAAAAACACCTCTGTCCTGGGCTCGTGAAAAAGGGATGAGGACCTGAAGATCTGAACTGGAACTGCTGGGGCCTGCACCCCACTGGCCTGAACCTTGTAGGTCCTGTCGCAGGAGCCCTGCTACTGACTGCATTCCCCTACGACGAGCCTGGTTGGATTCCCTCTCGGGGTGCACCTCCCAGCAAGTGCATCCACTCTACAAACTCTGCCTTCTTCTATACTGCCACGTACGTCAAAAGGGTGAAGGGGGTGACAGCATACTGGAGAGAAGGAAGAAGCACCTCCTCAAAACGTCTCGCCCAAGACTCCTCATCCGGAAAGAGATCCGGATCAAAGCACAAGTGACCCTTGAACTTGATCCCCAGCTCTCGTACTGACATTTTCCCCTGCTGAATGGAGAGTAACTCCTACCGCTTCTCTTCCTTGATCATGGAAGAAAGGAATTCCTCTAGGATTTCCTTCTCAATGTCATCCCATGGAACCTATGCCTCTATACTCTCTCCGAGGAAGAGTCTCCACCACTGTCGCCCCGCACCTCTCAACTGACTGACTGCTAGGGGAACCCAGTACTCTCTCGGAGCACGGATCAAGGTAAAAGCGATCCCTAGCTCCTCACGCCACCCCTCCATCTCTGTATCCAAAGTAGTACCCTCGTACTTCATGAGGGTCTACCGCTGGAAAGCATAGAGAGTCTTCTGCCACTGGGTATCTTCCTCCTCTCGGTCAATCCTCACTGATCGACCGCCTGAATCTGTAGGGCCTCGGTCGTCTGAGCCACCCGGGGATGACGTCTAGGTTCTATAGCTGTACGGTAAACAAGGATCTCCTAGGCCCAAGTAGTAAGGAAAACTCAAGGTTTTATTTTATCATTTTATTTAAATTTCATTCCCAGAACACCCAAATCAAGTAAAACACAATCATGATGATGCATGTACCTTCCCTAGGGTCTCTACCCTGCAATCAATGTAGTTTCACTTGGTCTTTTTTTAGGCTCAGAGTCCTTGCATCAGATCACGGGGGGCCCTAAAATCCCGTGTCCTAGACGGTCTTCCCTAGCCTATGTCATGCACCAAGATTAACTAACATTGTTTCCATACCATCACATGCAATCCTCACTGTGCCTAACTCTATACTCTATCATATATCTCAACCATCAGCTCTGATACCATTCTTTCATGACCCCCTCCCACCAAAGATGCCCCTCCTGAGCTGGCAATGGTGAATGTGAGATAATGACCCCCGAGTCCCGCCTCCAGTAGGCCCCGGGGTGGCGACTAGCACCAAGGGTATGGGTCTTCACAAATATGGGAGGCATTACCATTTTTTTATTATTTACAATCGGGAAATAGGACAAGTCAACCACCAAAAAAGGAAAAGAACAAGTGTATAGAAATAAAATCAAACCAAGCCCACATGCATGTTTAAACAATTTTATAACAAGGTACAAGTACAAGAAATCTCAAAGTACAATACCAAACGAAAACAAGAGAACAGAAACTGAAACAACTCCAACTATCCGACTAGTAGGGTCCCGCACGGCCCTGGTAGTCCTCCTGTAAACCTGAAAGTAAACGTAGGGTGAGCATACAAGTATACTCAGTAGGGAAACCTAAATATCTCATGCACAAGTGGGGAGACATCCTAATGTTCACTGAGAACAACAGAAGAAACCTAGAAAGGAATTCTATCCACCCAACCTCACTAGCCACACTCACCAAAACACAAGCACAACAGGTAGTAGTATATAAGAAACAAGAGTATTGGGTACCCCGCACCATTTCCCTTTAGTTAGCTGCTCTTCCTAACGGAGAAATTTCTGACGCTGCCACACTCTCCCCGCCCGCACACACCTGGGCCTCAGTACCACGTATCCTGCCCGCACACACCTGGGTCTCACAACCACGTATCCCGCCCACACACACCTGGGCCTCACAACCACGTGTCCTGCCCGCACACACCTGGGCCACACAACCACATCTCCCGCCCACACACACCTGGGATCACAACCACGTATCCCACCCTCACACACCTGGTCCTCACAACCACGTATCCCGCCCGCAAACACCTGGGCCTCACAACCACATATCCCGCCCACACACACCTGGGCCTCATCCCGAAGATTCTTGGGAAATAGTTGAACCTGCCCTGAAGTGTCTTGGGTGAAATCCACCCCAATAAAAACCTATCTGAATTTTCTTAGGATTAAGGTCGCCTCAAGCCGTCACAGCCTAAGGGAGAAGGAGCAGGAAGGAACTACTAACTAAGGAAAAAAACACCCTCTCCCATGAAATGGGAGTGTTCTGCACTAATTTCTCAACATGGGTGGGGTGAGATAAAACACAAAATATATATATATATATATATATATATATATGCATACCAAAAACACATCCCAACCTATGGATTCTAAACAAAGAAACTGAGCACGTGCCTCGGCACTGCTACTACAAAGCATGCACACAACAAACAACCCCCACCCCATTTAGGTTTTCACGTTTCAGCAGAATTAGTTTATTTAGTTCCATAACTACAGGGCAACTATCCACAACCAACCACATCAATCGTTCGTAAAACATATCCCTGCCATCCACAAATCAAGTTAGGAAAACACAAGCAACACAACCAAGCCCTTCTTATCGACCAACCAACCCCATTGATTATTAATTCTGTTTCATTACCATGCCCCACCATTCATTAACTTTTCCACTTTTATTATTTACAATTCACAACCCAAATTTCGTTCACCTTCAACCAATCCCTGCAGCCCCGCTGCCAACCACCATAACCACAACCGCACCATACATCATTATCCCTTTAATACCATATATCACAGCCCCGCTGCCCATTACCAACACAACATTAACACCAACCCACAACCAAGTCAACCATATCCCCCCTGCTCACCCTATCCACAAAAACCCACAAAACACCCCCATAACATGCCACGTATCCAAGACAACACCCACTTGTTCATTATTTCGTTTTTGTTTAACCGGGGTGATCACACAAGGGTTACAGATTTTAAACAGCCAACATTACATGATTAACCAATTTCCAAAAAGTTATATCCACAAAACGGTCTAGAAAGATAGGGAAACATTTAATTGCGCAAGAAAAGGCCCCCAATGACCGTGATTTTCAGTAGGCATAAGCCTATTCAATTCACAACATAATATCACATGATATAAAGTAACAATAGTCTCAAACATCCCAACCCCGTTCTTTAACCAGTTGTTATCTTCATTTAATGGTTCAACTGTTTCTCATGAAAAAAGAGGATACCCACCCCGCATAATGTAAAAATTAGAGAGATGAAGGTAAGATCCCTACCTCAACAGGTTCTGATCACAGTTCTCCCCCGGATCAACTTTAGAAGAAGTCTGTCAGCGTCCGTCACTTTTGTCGGGTCCCGAAAAAACCTCCTCGGGTGGAAGTCGGAAAGGAAATGCCGAAGGAAAGACAACTGATCCAAGCTCGGATGTTCCGCCTCGTCGTTACGATCTCGTGCCCCATGACGGATTGTAAATCGGATCTCGGACGAAGAAGTTATGGAAGAAAAGGAGCCTTAGAGTCTCTTGGGAGAGCTCTTCTTAGAGGAAAGGGGAGGAGAGGAGTGAATTGAAAGGAGGAGGGGACCCCTCCTTTTATAGACTAGAAAATGAAAAGTACACGATGTGTAATTTATGGAACACGGCGTGTACTCAGTTATTTTACATGGTCTCCACGCGGCTTCCAACACGGTTCTGCGGCCGTTGACTGGTCAACACACAGTTTGAGGGTAACACATATGCGGGGAAGGACTACATGGCACGTAGTTCAGACACACGGCATGTACTCATTTATTGCACACAGTAAGGACACAGCTCCAACACGGTACACGACCGTTGACTGGTAACGCACACATGGGGAAGGACTACACGACGTGTAAACTGGACACACGGCGTGCACCCATTACTCCACACAGCAAGGACACGGCCTTCAACACAGGGAATACCCGGAAAGGGGGTAAACGACGTGTACTCAAACTACACGACGTGTAGTTCCAAAATTCTAGAAATAGTGGGAAAAGTCCATTTTACCCTACAAAACACTTCGTGGCCTTCTTTTTTACAAAGGAAGGGGCTGGAGAGATCCGGGCCATTACACTATTGGATATTTGAGTTATATTCTATGTTTTATTTGTATCGATTCGCATTGTATCATATATATATATATATATATAATCCAACCTTCGCATTTAGTTTTCATTATTTTTTACAATTAGTGTATATATATAATAACTTTTATATTATTTATTAAAGGAAATCTCTTCAATGATTTTGAAAATACCATAGTAGTAGTCTTTATACACTATCACTTTAAATAATGGCATGGGGAGGCCAAATTCCGATAAGATGGTATGAATAAATTAGTGAATTTCTCTTCCAAATACACATTCCTGTTTCTTATGGTTAATTTTTTCATTACTCATTAGGTGTAAATTTGAACCCATAAACTCCCAAAATATCATCCTTTCTCAATATTTTTGTTGATAAATGAGAGAAAAAAAATTAAACTCTTTCTTAGCCCACATTAATTGAAAATTCACTCCATCAAGCCTTAGCTTATAAATTTAATTATACGATCATGTAATGGAGTTTTTGTGATAATCAATATAATATTAAAGAAATCACCACGAATAAGATTAGAGAGAAACTATCAATAAACCCCATAATAAATCATAATAAATTATAAGAACAAAAAAAAATTGAATAATTTAAAAACCACTGAAAAACTATAATGGTACAATACAATAGATGAACAATAGTTTAACAAAAATATATGATAATATAGATTAATCATGGATGAAAAAATACACTAAAAAACATTATCATTTATTAAATAATATAAATATTATGGAAAGGAAATAAATTAAAAACTAAACCCTCTCTGTAGTACAACAAAAAATATTCACTTCTCATTATATATTTAACAATATAGTTAATTTTAAAAATAATTTTTGAGTGGAATATTTCCAGCATTCAATATGCTTCTGTGAGGAACACTCAACCTCATATCTATCATCTATATCAAATAGATACATCAAATATATCTTATGTTGAACACTACACATGAGAACTTGGGAACATGAATTATTTTTCCACCTTCATTTGATGATTATTTTAGGAGTGAGAATCTATGATCTACTCATTTCAGATACAGTGTATTCCATAATAAAGATTTACTCTGAAATTTGTGAATTCTCATTCTATATAAGTGATATTATAATATTTATGGGAATTTTTTACTTAGTTAACAAATGGTTTTTTTTGAATAAACATAAAGAGGATTTTATACCTGGTTTGGCATTGTATGGATTCATATTATGTGGGATTTAACATGGAATTATTATTATTTTATATATGTCAGATTATTGACATTTTAATTATAAAATATTTATCATTTGTTATTAAATTGATGTGGGTGTACTATAGGATCCTTAGGCATATATTGAATGTCTATTTGGAGTTGGAGGCCTACAATTTAGTGCATCATATTTAACATGTGTGATTATGTGATCTAACTTATAGCTAAAATGGATGATACAATATTTCTTTGGTTTCCCATGAGGTTATATATTGCTTTTTCTGGCAATTAGGTGAATGAATGTATGTAAAAAAATAAAAATTACAAATATATATTCATGGATGATGCTTTAAGGATACATATTTTTATAAATTTGAATCATAGTAAATTGGGTTTCACCTTGGTGTTGGTTCAATATTGGTGAATTCTGTTGATCATTAAATGTACATGGTATAAATGCGGGATCATTATTTTTCAATATTGTGGGGGGTATATCAATCTAATTGGTTGAATTAATGTGAGAAACCCCCATTTAAAAAACCATTGATGATGGACACTACCATTTAATATAATTAGAATTAGGTTATTGTAATTGGGTAATATTGTGTGATATAATGTTAGATGAAATTATATAAGATATTATTCTATAATAATCCATGATCCAAGGGAGTAATTTTTTTTTGATGTGTGTAATGGATTTCCAAATATAATAAAAAACGTTTTTTTGAATTAATTGGTCTATATTGAAAAATAAGTAACTTCGGCATGTAAATAAAGTGGAAAGTTATTGTGGTTTATCGTATTCCACAATGATGTATTTCAAAGTATATTATGCTTCGAGAATGGTGATTCTTAATAGGGGTTTGGTCAAGTGATTTTCATGAAATATTACATTCTTTTAGTTCTATCAGGTTTAAACATACATTGATGCAATTGTGTAACGATTTATACTAGTGGTGGCTAGACATTTGTACCTTTCTATGGTGGTGATGGAAGGTGCTACTAGGGATTGTTTTCATTAATCTATTACTGAAATATAAGGTGGGATTTATTTTATTTACAAGGTTCGTAATCTTTTAATGAACATGAAAAATTTTGGTTTCAATTATTCTTTATTTCTTGTATAAACAAAACTAGAACACTTCCATTAACAATTAGAAATTCCATAGATAATTATATAACATTCTAATGCTAGTGAACTCAATATGGGGCTTCCTTCTACACTTTGATATGTTTTGATATGGATATATGAACATTAATGTGTTATGATACTTCTCATATTCAATGGGGAATACCTCAATCAAATTTTAAAAATAAAAATTATATAATTGTAAATTTGAAAAAAATATTTGCAATAAAGAATATAAAATATTACTATTAATTAACACAATTAAAACATTAATTTTCTAATAAGATGTAAAAAATTATATTTAATTTCTTAGTCACCAAATATAAAAAATGAAAATATTTTACAAATTTTTTTAGTTATTAGTGTGATATGTATGATTAAAATAATAAAAAATAACAAAAAAATTAAATAATTAATAAATTCAGTGAATATAATGTAAGAACTAATATGAATACTTCACATATATATAAGTGTATTTATGTTTATAATAGAAGATCATATATTCTTTGACTTAATATATAGTGGCACAATCATTCATAGACTTGGTCTTAGTGGTCAACTACTAGTATTTCATAGTGGACATTGAGTAATCCTAGAGGCATGATATCTTATTAATATGTTGAATGTTTTCATATGGTGTGGGAATTCCATATTATTAGGTCTTCAACATCTTTCTATAGTGGGTATATTGATGAATAAGTTTGAAATAGGTAGTGGAGGGATCTAATTAATCCTCCAAAAAATTATGGTGGTTCACAAGAAGAAATATTGAGATATTATCAAGGAATATGGTTATTTTGGACAATTCACATCCCATTTATACCCACATACTCTAGGAGATCCTTTACAGATAATGGGTTTCAAGCTCATATAATGATTCATGAAATATATTCATAAAAAGGATTATTCAATGCATTCCTTAAATATGAATACACCAGAAAAGGTTGGAGGTATGCTATAGGTTTTATCTATATTATCACATTTACTTTTGTAAATTATATCTGTACATTCGTTTCTATTTAAAACATTTATTTAAGAGTAATGGATTCTATTTGATGTAATGGATTATGACATTGGGTTATATAATCCTACTGGCAGGGATCATACGATGAACCCACTATTTTTTGTACGAGAGAATAACCTATGTGTTTATTGGTTTTCTTAAGAACTTCTCATGGTGTATATGGGGACCAAAGGAATTATTCCTAGGATGGACTAGTTTTTTATGACATGAGCATCTACGGATTTATATTTACATAGAGAAATGTATATTGTTGTAGATGTGATGAGATTAATGATTATAAGTATGTAGTATTCATAAGTTTTCAATAAAGGGAACATTATATATAAGTCTCATCCAATCAAATATCACATTGTTGGAATATTCCCATTTTTCATGGTTTCTTTAGTGGATCTATTTCTGAATTTAGTATAGAAGTATATTGTTTTGTTTTTATAGGATATCATGGGGTTACCCACATTATTGGAAATTTAATTTAGAATATGTCTCATTTTATAACTACATTAATTTTATCTTAAGTATATCATATTTCCATGATGTAGCCCAAGGGTTTAGTTTTATAGTTAATGGATCCCATGGAAAGGTGATTCACAATGCCTTGTGTATCAAAATGTGTATTAGATGTTATATTTTTCAAAAAACAGAGATGTGTTTTATTATTTTTATTTACTATCCCAAATTAATGACATTGTTTTATAAGAAAAAAATTTCATTTTACAAGGATCAAAAATATTTTTAAATAGCTATAGGGGGAAGTGGTTCTCTATGATTAACCTTAGTTGTATATATAAATGGATGTTGGTTTTTGATAATAATAACATAAAGACTACAATATTTTTTTTCTAAATTACAAGACCATGATAATTATATTTGGGGTTACCAGTTCCCTTTTTCTATTTATTGGTCTCATAAACCCTATCTTCATGATATTTATTTATGACATCCCAACTCGGTATCCATTAAAATGGTTCCTAATCTATTCATTCACATAGACTCAATCATGCTTCCACATATTATAGAGGCTTCCATCGAGTAGTGAGGGTCCAATTGTAATAGAGTGGGGAGTCTATACACTCATGATCATACTAGAATACTTGTACATAAAAAATAAATCAATAGAATAATAAGTTCTATATAAAGGTAGTGGAAATTAAGAAAAAACCAGGAAATTACAAATAATAATAACTTCCATGTCTATGTGGTACTATAATAAATAAGAAGAAGTCATATATTATTAAACAAAGAAAACAAACATCAACTAATTTAACTAAAGTCCAAATTCTATATCCATGAAAATATTGAGTACTAGGTTAGTCATGTGCTCTTATGAACCGAAACCAAGTGTATAATATCAAATGAAAATACAAAGAAATCCAAATTAATAATATTTTCCAACAACCTTAAGGTCTGTTCAGGTACCCTAGAACAATGTTATCCCAAATAGGGTGTGATATATACTCATAAGGACATACAAAACGATTTCTAGAGGTATACAATAATTTAGTTTAAAATTCATATGTGTGGAGGTATAATAATCAATAGTGAATAAATAAAAGTAAAAAATCAGGCTTGGTTTCTCCAATGTATTTCGAGCATTCCATACATGCTTCAAAAAAAGAAAAGACACATTTGAACATCTGCATATATATATATAAGTGTGTGTATATATATATATATGGAATAGATAATTAGTGTTATATGTAACCTAATATATAGATATTATGACTATCTTGGATCTGATTTGTAACTCAAGAACCCATGCATAGTCAGTAATGTCTCATATAGGGATAAGGGACATCATTCTCAGTGATCTTGGAAGAATAATTACAAGGGATTGAATTCCTAAGGATGATATTAATATAAATCATAATGTAAAATATTCCATTCCTAGGGAAACCATGCCCGAGTATCATAATATAAGGGACCCATTGACCGTGGACACCACGTTTGAGTATCAAAATATATGGGATTTTATTCTAATGGATACCATACATGAGTATCATAATTTATGGGATGTCATGCCCAAACATTCCAGGCCCAACTATCATAATATAAATGATACTATAAACATGTATTCCATGATTGATTATAATATTTTAATTGAGTCCATTCTTAAATACCATTAATTATATGGGATGAAATTCCCATGTATCGTGATCGAATAAGAAAATTGTTTTTATTGTGATTTTAATGATCATTCCCTGATATTTATAATATAAAATCCCAAATTAACTATATGTTGGTTCTATCAAAATGTAGGATGCGTGCTTCAAAGGTGGTTTATATGACCTGATAGTGTCTATATAGTTTTTTCAATTAAATACAAGTAATAACGAAATCCACTTTAGTAACCATTCCATAGTATAGCTCCAATAAAAAACTAGGGACATTCCATTTATAATTAAGGAACAATCCCATGGGAAGGTCCTTGAAAATATCTATTTATCAAGTGTGACTAGTCATGGAATATTTTCATTAATTGAAACAACCCATGTTTAGAGACTTCACATTATCAATTAATTCTATTTCAATTGGTCGTATTATTAAAAAGTATGGTTAAAGGATAATATAAATAATTCTCTTACGATAATGGGGAACAACCAAACTATTCATAATTAATTCAAATTCATTTAGAATCTCATTCTATGAGATGTAAGTCAACATACTCAGAAAGGTGATTTTTATTTCCAACCCAAAGAACAAATATCATGTAATAAGAGTGACACACCAACATAGTTAGGATGCATGGATGGTCCAAAAAGTGTTCCAGTAATGTGGTCCCATATCTTAAGTAGTACTAATTGTGTGGTATTGGTGCACAGTTATAAAAAACCATGAAAACTCATGTCCCCCCACTAAATTTTATTGTAAAAAACCTCAAACATTTGTTCACCTACTCACTCACGGTTAGACCAAACCATACAACACCATCATATAACCTTGACCATCCCAAATCATTTGTTCTAGTGGTCTACATTATTAAAACAAAAAAAATACCTATATAAAATAGGTTTTATTGTTATCACAAATCATGTTCCAAACATGCTCCTCTGACTACTTCTCCCAAAATTTAGTTTTTAGTGTCTGATGCTACTGAAACTCATCTGAAAACCCAAGAAACATCTCCTAATTCTAACTACATCCAAAAATATAGATTTTAAGTGGTCCAACACTTATATTTTTATTCTAAATACAGATTCAAGATTTGGACCATCCTCTAAATGAAAATTTCAAACTCCCATGGAACTGACAAGCGTCTCGGGATGCTATAATCTCTTCACCTTTTAACTTCTCAACCCCATGAAGTATTTGGGAACAAAAATAATATCACTAGACCTATATAGGTTAACGAAAATATTTTTGAAATAGCCATGTTGTGTTCTAAACATCCAAAAGTCTTTAAGAATCTCTTAAACCTCACAGTTCATAAGACATTAAAACATGATCCAACACTTAAATAAACACTGAAAACATAGACATGGTGCATATATGAGCACATTTAACCGAATACATGATAACATCATTGTATCTCCCAACATATGGTCTATGTTATTTACCACAATATGTTCTAAATTTTTTGGACCTATTTTGAATCATAGTACCCCCGCCCTTTGAATTTCTTTTTTAGAAAGACCTTATTATTCTAATGATTATCCCAACACAATTCCCAACTTTATCAAATACTTAATTCCCAACTAACCTCATTTAGCCTACTTACTCTATAATTTTCATGATAATTCTTTGAAATCCATAAGCTTCACTCTTCTCATCCTAATGGTGTGCCAAAAAAGGTTCCCCAATGAACACATTCGTGAAAAAAGGATGAAAAGTAGAGCCACTACCGAATATCCATTTTTGGAAACCATTAATCTGCAGTGGTCGATTCCTCCAAAACCTAAGTACCATTTAATTATCCTAATAGAATACCAATTCTACTATGAGAACACTCACCTAAACCTATAACTTACTTTTGGTTACTCCACATACCTGACCATTCATTTATGTTATAATGTCACATCCTGAACATAGGTGTGTATGAAATCCTTCACCCATGGATCGTCACACTCAAAACATACAATCTGAGAGTAAACATAGTCTAGGGTAACCCCAAAATATACTAATGGAGTCCATGGATCTTATTCAAGGTAGTGTTTTCTCAATATTTTACCAGTGAGATGCCAATGTATAAAAAAAATTCCACATACCTTGAATAATGACGGATCGACACCGGTATCTTGCTTTGATATTGAGTAAATGAATTGGATTGTGTCTATGATTATATCTAAGGCTGTCCTATATTGAAATAACAGTGTCACATATTAAAATTTATGCACCTATAAACAACAATGATCCAAGATATCAACTACATGGAGTCTATTTATCAACCCATTAAGAGGTTTAATACATTATTTTTCTCAACAAATTACCATTTCTCTTTTATCATACCCTAGATGACGTCAACATATGGGGAATGATTTTCACTATGATGACAGTACACTAATAAATTATCAATGATTACAAATAATACTTGAGACACCCCAATGATATCAATGATGAAGTTCCAAATGTGGTTTTCTACCAACTGTATCCAACTACTAATAAGATGAGTAGTAGAACCACCCCTGGATGAATTCCTTTAAAGTAGATCAATTTCACCTAATAATGAATCATCATTATCTAGTCATAATTACCTATATATCAATTCATTTTCTAATGGATTAAGCATATCTGGAAATGTTCATCAAAACAAACGGTGTCTAAAAAGTTTTCAAACATATCCAAGAATTTTATCATCAGGATTCTTTAAATTTCATCACACACAACAAAAATATCACATACTTTGTTTCTTATGTACCTTGCAATTTAATCAATCATCCTTACTCCAAGAAAAACTGATAACTATGTTTTACATTATGGATCATATTATGTACTAGATAACCCAAACTACTAGCCTCATTGGATTTCAAAAAAATGGTGACCACTCCCAAATAGTCTTTTACAATTTCTATTTCTTTAAACACATTTTATATAATGTTTTCCACCTTATGAGTTTTTTAGTATCTTTTTACTGTTAATGTAATCCCATCCCTCAAAACATTCCAATTCCACCACAAAACAATATTTATGGTTATAACCGACCGGAATTTACTATGAACAAATTGAAAATAGAGGATACTTTGTTCCTAAAAGTACACCATATCAGGTTTACTCTACATGTACATATGACCCACTCCTTCTCCTCGATCATTCATATCACTAGAATCCGGTATAAAATCCACTCCAAAATGATTATTAGTGTCACAACACCTAATCCCTTTACAACATCATCATCCTAAGAAAAGGGATGAAGAATGTTTCTATTAACAACTAGGTCAACTCTACCACAGAAATGACATATGACCAAAGAATAATATCTCATGGATTTTAGAATTTCCAAGAATATTGTGTGGGTAGATTTACGATTTGGACAACCCAATGGGTATCACATGTATCTATGTGTATTACCAAAATATCTCATTATCATAAAGGAACATCATTTGACACTATCTATAGGACTATCAACATTATACATCCTAGTATCCAATGGAATATAAAAAATATTTACCCTAGAGTTATTTTATCCCTTACAAATGTTAATCTAGATAATTAAATCTTTAGTCATCCATCATTGAAGATTATAAAGGGTCACTTGGACTACTAATCAGCTAACCATGCCCTTGGCATGTCTAAATCACAAAATCTAATCATTTCATGATGCTAATTCCTCTGAGATGGATCAACATACTGAACAACCAACCATCTAACATGGGTATTTTTTTTTAAAAACTAAGAGTCCCACATGGGATGAAAGGACCATTAATGGAACATCACATTTGGAAATCATCTTAAGAATTTAGAAATTCCTTATAGATCTGAGGGTGATACCTCTAACAGGATATTCCCTTACTACATCATAAATCAAGGACCAAATAGATATTTCATTCTCAAAAATACTTCTAGGCCCTACCAACTATCATTTAGGTCAAACACAACATATGATGAAGTCAAAAAAGCCTATGAAAAAACTCTCATATTCCCATTCAATGGAAATATATATGGGTAACACTAAAACCACCCTTACATGAGGGTAAATACTGTCAAAACCACGTCAAGGTTTCATTTAAACCAATATATTAATTTTTTTTATTCACCTAATATGCTCAAGTTAATAATCATTATGTACTAGTTATGAATGAAAAATATACATGGTACATTATTTAGAAACTTCAATAAAGAAACATATGCCATATATATAAAACAAAATTTAGACATAATTTATTCTTTGAAAATCCTATCACATCTTAGTCAATTTATCACATAAATTTCCTTAATCCATTTTATTTATCCATAAGGAACATTACAAATTTGGATTAATTATGAAAAGGGTGAATTAAAAGGTATGAAAAGAAAGTATTAAGGATGTAATTTGTATTATAATTAACTAATGCCTCATAAAAATAAAGCTCATTGGAGGAATGAATTGATATATCACTTAAATCGGAAATTATAATCTAAGATTCCACCATATGTCTATATGTAACACCATATAAGAGGATACATAAATAGTAAATATATAGGTTGTTTTTCTTAATCCTAACCCCCATGGGTCAAATATTGAATCATATAAATAATAAAGAAATCCCTGAGGGTCCTATTAATATATTCAATACTTAAAAACACCCTTAATGGTTTTATAACCTAAAAAACATGGCCCAATTAACCTACATAATTTTTTCTATTAATTTATGAATTTAATCGTATGTGTCATGATGGAAAAATTACATAGGTACTAACCATTATAATATAAACTATTATCTATACAAATTTAAAACTTTCACATATCAGGGTTTACAAAGATGTTTCACACATCCCTATTTATAAAGCTACATTCAATTATAAGATACAATTTCCATGCATGTAGACACACATTTTTTTCTTCATTGGTTTTATAATATAGAAAATTCATATGTATTGGTTTTATTAAATGGTTTACCCTTCCAAATTATAATGGTCTCATGCACCTATAAAATTTTTATTAGCACCCATTTAATCGAAGCCTTGAATTTTTCATCCTATACAACCAATTTTCCATGCGTCAAACATTTAATGATTAGTTACTCAAGGTTACACCACCAATCTATATTGGAAATAACCATTTGGTTAAATACTAACACTTTGATAACTGATTGTGTATCACAATTATAACAATTAATTCAACAAAAAAATCATGGAATATTGTTCTTAAAACAAGAATTCACAAAAGCATGGTATATAATAAAATCATTCTAAATAATTCTATAATCATGGAATGTAGGTAATCATGATGCTAAATCACTCAAGGAACATCAAACACGCATCAAGAAATCAAGTAATTTAAGTTACATGGATTGTAATATGAATGACTAGTGAATCTTTATTTGATTAAATTATGAATTTAATAATACTTCCATGCAATACCATGAAAAGGGTAAAATAAAATAAGTATCAAGAATCATTAATTTGTGGGAATTACAAAAATCACTTAAAGTGAAATCATAATAAACTATAACAATGAATATCAAGAACAAAATCTCATTCCTAGATACATGGTCTTTTCCCCATGTGTGGGTTGATCACTCCTAGAAATTACTATCTTCCAAGAGCCAACACAATCCTAGTATCATTTATACAAGAATAAAGTAGTAGGAAAAAGTTAAAAACATATTTGATACAAATTTGTTACATCCTAACCTGAGTGCCACTAAATCAGTGCTCTTAGATAATTGGTAACAAAGAATCATGCATGCCTTCGCGTATACTGGGGGCATCCGACTAGATTTAAGGGAATAATGTTATATTGAGAGAGGAGACTACACCCTCATGATAATAATAAAATAATTGAACACAATAAATAAATAATTAGTACAATTAGTACAACAGAATGGAATTGAAAATAAATTAGACAACCCATAAATGAGAAATAACAATACTATACATTTTTAGTTAGTTCTATTATTTATAATAAAAATTAATATATAAAGAAGTGCAAAAATGATACATAATTAAAATAAGTAAATCCTAAAGGATTTATCCATGAGAATCCTAAGCATTGTCCCATTCCTGTTATCTTAAGCACCCTATACAAGAGTATAGTAATACATAAAAATAGTAAGCAAGAAAAATTGAAAACCGAATCCTAAAACCAAGAGGACTGTTCTTGTATACAAGTATAATGGTTTTAAAAAAGGTGTGAGATTAACTCAGTAGTCCACCACTAACTTGGTTTAGAGATATCTGATGGGGAAACAAACACACCATTAATCATTAATTTAATTCAATTTATCTTATCATTATTAGATAGGTCTGTCAATGCATCTAAACATTGAGATTTTTAATTCATGTCCTAATAATAATGGTAATAAAATATGATTGACACACTCAAAATGGGTGGTTAGAGATAATTTAGACATCCAATAATTGTGAATTTTAAATTGATAAATGGTAATATGAAATATGGTTTAAGAATTTACATAATGTTTTTTGAATTTAAGATGCATCACATGGAAAATATACTGCATGGAACAATGAATTATTTCATAAATATTCAAGGCATTAATGAAAAATCATAATACCACCTACCTCATTCATAAGACACTTTACTCACCCATTATCAAGAATTAATTAAATATGGTTAGAGAAAAACTAAAGAAATAGAAAAACACTTTGAAAATTGGATGAATTTTATCTCATGAATATAGTGCCAAAGATGGTGATATAAATGATAAAAAGTGGAAAAAATGGTTCATTTTCTAACCCATATGCATCCAAAAAATATAATAGTTCTTGATTCTGAGATTTTTATGAGTGATAACCAAAAATTCTTTTGAGAGTCCTAAGGGGGATCTTGAAAGGCTTCTATTAGTAGGAGGAAATGGGGAAGGAAAGTAGAGAAGTAAAAAAAATCAATGGTAGAATCATTAATTAAACCCCTTTAATTACCCACACATTATGGATGCATGGTTGTCCAAACAATGTTCTAATCTTTTGGGATTTCTTTCAATGCTTCATTAAGGGTGCGGGATAGACACATAGTTTTCCAAACAAGGTACAACCCCTATGAAAAAATCTACATCTTATTACAGATAGCCTCGTGTGGTTGTGAACCTCCTTTCACATGGTTATAACAAAATATGTAACACCCAACACCACCCTAAACTCATCCACATTGTTTTTAGAAGAGGGTGTCATAAATTAAACAAATAATCCACATATAGATAACAAGATGCATGATATTGGAAAAATAGTTATCACTGACAATGCACCAAATGTGCACATCTACCCGCTACTCCAGAAACATTATTTTTGAAGTATGATGCTCCAGAAACTAATATGAAAACCTGAGACACATATCAAGCTTTAAACAATAATGAAAAATTACCTTTTAATGTGTTTTAGTTCTCAAAATTTCTTTCCTATTTTTTATACAACATATACAACATTCAATAAAATAAAATGTCAAAATCCCCCAAAAATTTCAGTGGACTAAAAGCATTGGATCTTATACCATGTATCAGTTCATAATGGGGTTACTATATTGCATTCATAACACTTTTTTTAATTACAAAATGAATAAAGAGTAAATTATAATTGTCACGACCCCTCCCTCGGGTCTTGTGCCATGACTACCACGAAGCCCGCCTTTCATAGCCCAGGGGATGGCGAATAGCACCAAAAAGGAATATCCCTAAATGGGAAGGTATTTATAATTTTACTTGTATGGAAACACAGCCCAAGAGAAAAATAAGAAACAAGAACAGAGACTAGAACACAACAAGGATGTAACTGCAATGAAACGGTTGTAGTGAAAACAGTGGTGAATATAAAGGGACCTGAAATACAAGCCCAACTCTAAATTACAAGTACAACTAAGAGGTACAAATAAAACTGAAAAGTACAGAAGAGAACATGGATCATACAACGAGGATCCTAACTGAAGGGTAGGGACATATCGTCTCTACACCACTCCACGTCAGACCGTCTCCTTTGTGTAATGCCTAGTCCTGGATCTCCCAAGTCTCAGCCCAACTGCTTGTCATCGGCAGAAGACACAACAAGGTGCAGGTGAAGCCCATGTAAGGATGAGTATAAAAATTCTCAGTAGGTACCCTAAGACCCTGATGGTCTCCCAGAGTTTCAAAAAGTAAACACCTCAATCAAAAAGAAAGATGCATTAAAAAACTCTACTTAGGTATATGCCCATACATATACCTAGGTTATCGAGATATAAATGTCTCATAAATGAAGGGTTAATATCATAAAGGTAACACCACGAAGGAAAAAGTAACACACAGGTATCACCACGAAGATATCACCCTAAAGGTAAAAGCACCACACATGTATCACCATGATGATAAAGTACTCTTCTCATAGCAGGTATATTATAGGGCACACTACTAGAAAAGAGATATTTCCCCACATATCTATTTCCACTATTTTTCTAAATCATGGGGATATCTAATTTTTTATTATCTATTTCGATAGTTTTAATAAAAATGTGGGAAACCAATGCCAAATTACCTGAATACCATCACGCTCATCCTCCCTCTTCCCTCATGCTCCTCCACTCTTACATCATGGTCCTCCTTACCCTTGCTTCTATCACTATCTTCCATTATGTTTTTCATCACTTCCTCGACTCCCTCCCATCTCCTCCACTCCCCGAACACCGCCTCCTGGCCATCCAACCTCTACCAGTCGGCCCTCTCCTCCCCTCACCGACCTCTGCCTCCTAGCCATCCGACCACCGTGTCCCTACGTTCTCCTCCCCTCCTCGGCCTCCGCCTCTACTCCTGACCTCCCTCATTGCCTTCGCCTCAGCCTCAACGTCTTGACTTCTGCCTCCCTACCTCCAACTCTAGTGACGTACCCCCCTCTTGGATCCCTCTCCTCCCGACCATGGCCTCCACCTCAAATTCCCCCCAGCTCTGGTAGCATATCATCCTAGCATCTACCTCCCTGTCCCAAACTACGGCATCCAGGTCTGAAATTGTTTTTCTTTTTTTTCAGTGGATGCGATATCTTCCGTTGACTTGGTTTTCGGAGATATCATCTCTCAATCTTATCCTTATTTCACCATAAAGCTTATAAAAGGTTCAACATATGTTTTTGATCACCAAGTGAACCTATAGTGAGGTTTGGAGAAAAAAATGTGATGATTGGGAGCATTAGGCCCCACTCTTTTAATTAGATGAGTGGATGAAGAAGAATTTGTGGTTGTTTGTTCTCATATCGTTCATGCTTTTCAGCCTTTATGTTATTTTCTAATGTTCTGGAATTTGGTGATTCATGCATTGAAATATATTCCTTTTGAATTTTCTTTATTTTGATCCCTACAAATCATATATATTCCAAGAATTTCCTAGTTCTTAAGCATTATTGTGATGCATTCTGGGAGTTCTTATTGGATGATTAGTTAGAAATGACAAGGAAGCAACCCATTCATAATATATTATGTATTTAATCAAGACAATATCAAACTCTCCTAGATTTCATTTAGTTTTGTTTCGATTATGGTACCAGTAGAATCACTAAGATTTTTGTTGGAGGTAATACTATGTATTTTCATCACATTTACCTTGTGGGTTTCTCTTCTATTTTTGTCTCATGTATGTTATATTTATTTTTCAATTGATCTTTTATGTATATCCTACTACTGTTTTGAATATATGTTTCTAGTATAGATTTTATAGGATATGGAGTCCCATATTATGATATATTACTAATAAGTTATAATAACTATCCCCTGACCTATTTGAATCAGGCATGAGGTGAAACTCCCGACTTAATAATGGATTTGGAAGTGCCTTGATGGGTCGTGTCATGTCAGGAGCCATCGATCTTATGAAACAATATCAAGGATTGTATGATGACTATTTGGAAAATGATATTGAATAATGGAAAGTGGTAGAATATAGGAATAAGAAGAAAAATTAATTCGTATAAGGCCTAGTTCTTGATTATTTTTGGGTGGGGAAGCAAGATATTAAAGTATTTCGTTCCCACTAGGCTCAGTTAGGTGATTAAAACACTTCCCTGATATTGTTTTATTAGGAAAAAGAAATTTAATTTGAATATAAAACCATCAAATGATAAAAACTGTCTAATAAAGGAAGAAGTTATGGTGGTGTAAGGATTGTTATCTTTTCCAAACCCTATAGTAATAATATCAATGGGAACATTTAATATAATTAAAGGGGTAAAGAAATAACCACTTGATCCTATACACCCTATTCTAAGTGACATTCTTATGGATGATTCAGTGGCCTTATATGATCAAATCCAAACTAATAATGAAGGGAGAATATGTAGGTACGATAATATATAGGTTTACCTAAATCCAATTGTCAAAGATAAAAACATAAAAAGTTCTTAAACCTAAAATCTTTTCTAAGGGAAAGCATTATACTATAGTAAACGCATTTAAGGATTTTTAGTTAGACCACAGATTAAAATATGGAACTGATCGAAAATATAATTTTGATCTTATTATATACTATAAGGAATAGACAGAGACATTGACCATCAATCCTTCACCATAGGATATTGATTTAAAATAAAATCAAATGATAGAATTTTATACATATGAGGAAGAAAAATAGTGGATCATGAAACAATGTCCAGTTTTTTTCCTTGAGTATTTAATGAAATATTATTAACATGTAAGATTTTATCAATAGGACAAGAAGGTCTATTTCTTTGAGGACCTCATTAAAGATGATCCAAAAATAGGGTAAGTTATATTAAATATTGATTATACAGGGTGCATAACTCTAATATTTTAATTTTAATAGATTAGGATAATGATTCCCTATATAATTTAATTTTATGTCTGGACATGTCTTTTTATGTGGGTTAACACCAAACCCATAAATGTGGTCTTACTAAAATAAATTATTAATGGTTGAATGGAGGGGAATAATATGAGAAAATAAACAATAGTGAATTAAGAAATTATTTGATTAATAATTATTTGTTCTATGAAGTTATTATAGAAATGAGAATTTGATATTTCAAAGAAGTTTATAAAATATTATTATTTTATTTAAGATGTAAATTATTTATTAAATTATGTTAATTGATTTACCATGTTAATATTTGACTATAATAAATTGGAAAATATTAATTATATTAAAATGATGACAAATGAAATAGGATTTTGAATTATGACTTGTTAAATATTGGAGTTACTTGAAAAATGTTTTTTAAAGGCTAAATATAGCATTTTCTCTCAATAAATTTCATAGATGAGCCTTTTAATAATTCAAAATCCTTTCTTCTAGTCTAAACTCAAGGAATCGTCCTTGAAATTTAGAATAATGGTAGAATTATAACCCCTAACATAAGATGGAGGTATTCCACCCAAATAGATCAAGTCTAATCCAGTTAAATCATCATTTAAAATTATATGAGGGTATCCCATAAGAATCCAAAACAATAATCATTGACATTTGATACAAAATACATTAACTAAATCCCAAGGGATATTCCCCTTGTCATTTCACATCAATTTCCCTCATTTTCATTTCTTATGAGAACCCAAATCACGATATATGCAAAATTTAGTGTTTGATATTAATCTAATAACTGGTATTTGATTTTTAAATTGATTTTTAATTCATTTATTTTAGAAAAATGACCTTTTCCTTTCTATGTGTCTTGTTGTGACTTATTCTACTTTGTATGCATTAGGTGTTTCTTGGTTATTATTTTATTAAAAAAATCCTGAAGAGATTATGTTTATTAAATTCATCTTCTAGAATATTTATACCAGTATATAATACCCAAAATTATTTTATATAAATTATATAAATTATTTTCATTAATTCTTGGAGATGAAGTGATTTTATTTAAAAACTTTTCCTACTTTGAATTTATATTTTAGCCATGGAAAATTTTAAATTACATGAATATGTGGCCCATTTAAAATATTTCTGATGGTGGATGATTGTTTTTATCTCTCCTATGCTTTTTAAATGGAATAAACCAAGTTTATGGGTGTGTTTAAATGTTAAAAGTTGTTTTTTTATTTTAAAACTAAGAGAGGAAAAACATTTTCACTTCTCACTTAGTTCAGCTATAATGAAATATAAAACTCTATCATAGACATGAAACATTTCTTGTCCCATTATGGTTTACCTTTTTGATCATCCATTTATAGTATTGAGGTAAAAAAAATTATCTCTGATACCGAAAGGGTTGAAATTGGATATAAAAATAATGGCAGGTTCAATAGAAATGTGAATTAAAAATTACATTTTTCTTTTCTAATATTTTTTTTCTATAGTACATATCCCTTTTTTTAATTATGGTTTACATTGTTGATTGGAATATAAATTTTATTTTTCTTGTTATAGAATGGATATAAGTTGGACGTATCATACCGATAGAATTTCAACCATGTTTCAAAATAATTTGGATAATATTTATGATTTTTCATTTGACAATGCTTATGATGGAGGTTATATACAGTGTCCAGGCTATAAATGTGTTGGAAGACCATGGTTAAGCTGGGAAGAAGTTAGCTACCATATAACGAAATTTGGATTTCAAAGAAACTATTATGTATTGTACCACCATGGAGAGATGAGTCAATGTTCTACTAGTCATGAACAAAATGAAATAAGTGCAATGTATAATTTGATATTCGATCTGTTTCCATTTGTCCATAATACTGAGATAGATAGTATGCAAGTGCAAGAAGATAATGATATCAATACACATGAGGAAAATACTAAAGATGTTGATGAGTGAGTGAAAAATTTATTGGATGATGCCAGAACACCAGTATATCAAGAATGTACTAAAATGACCACGATGGAATTTTTAATGTGGTTATATCATCTGAAAACAATGTATGGAATTTCAAATATATATATTGATTACATTTTTACTTTTTTTGAAGGACTTGTTATAGGATCTCAATAATGATGTAGATGCTCAATATACAAGAGGGGGGTAAATTTTATACTTTAAAAATTCTTTTGGATCCTTTATAGTTGGTTACAACATTTTTTTCATAAATATAGTTAAACAAGGTAAATTCACAAGACCTATTTGTTAAACAAACTAGCAATATTCTGGAAATTTGGTTTCAGAAGTGAAACATAAGAAAATTTCACAAAGAAAAGGATTCTACCTTAAAGTATATAGAATCTTACTAATCCAAGTATAAAAGTACAAGAAAGTATAAGATAGTTATACTTTCCTTATTAATCAAAATGCTATGGAAAAATAACTTGAAACAATACAAGTAACAAGTATAAAAATTTTTAACTCCAAGATTAGGGTATCAAAAAACCATGGAAAAATGACCCTTGATTTATACATTCATCAAAGTCTGTCTTACCCACACTAGGATAAGCCCTCGATAAAAATATTGGAGTATGTCTTGCTATCCTCGCAATAACTCAAACATCAAGGTAGGTAGCACCTCTTTCTTCTTTGTCAAGGATGTCCTCAAAATTTAAGGTAGTCGGCACCTCTATCTTCATAATCTCGGAAGCCCTCGATTGTACACAACAACTATTGGAGTCACACAAAGCAATCTGAACAAGATGTTTTGTACGCACAAAGCATGAGAGTCTCTCTCTCTCTAGAAATCACATCAGCATCATGTAATCTCTAGATTGATCAACGTATGTTGAGATTATTCAAATGATCACCTATTTATAGGAACATTTCTAATGGTCGGCTCCCTCCTCCAACGGTCGTATTTTTCCTTGAATTTCCGAGGGACCGGAACACATGTCACTCAAACAACGTTTGATTAGAAACAGAATACATGATATCATTTTATAATTATAACAAGGGTAAGTAAAATGTGGTTACTCTATCAAATCTATTTTTCTCAGAGTCTAAGGAAAAATAAATTTTAGAGTCTAAAGAAAAATATTCAGAGTGTATATTACATGGATATTTAGATTCTGTTTTCCAAGGAATTCAGAATCATAATTCTGTAGACTTCAGAGTCTGAATTCTAAGAAATTCGGAGTCTAAATTATAAGGAATTTGGAGTCTGAATTCTATAGAATTAGGAGACTGAATTCTATAGAATAAGGAGTCTTAATTCTATGGAATTCGGTGTCTATAATATATGGAATTCAGAGTCTGAATTCTTAGAAATCGGAACCAGAATTTCATAGAATTTGGAGTCTGAATTTCAGAGAATTTGTAACCTGAATTATGAGGAATTATGTGCTTGAATTTCAGTGAATTTGGAACCTGAAATTCAGAGAATTTGGATTCTAAATTTCAGAGAATTTGGACCCTGAATTTTAGAGAATTCAGATTCTGAATTTCAGAGAATTTGGATTCTGAATTTCAGAGAATTGGAGTCTAAATTTAAGAGAAATCATATTCTAAATTTCAGAGACATTGGAGTGTAAATTTCATAGAATTCAGATTCTGAATTACATAAAATTCGGAAACTGAATTCAGATCCTGAAAATAGAATACTCTATAACTAAGAATTTATAGAATTTTGAGGTTTTATATGTGAAACTGAATTTTTCATTGAGGAATAAAAATGGATAGATTTAGAGAGACTATACTCTGAACATTGAAAACAGGTAAGGAGAAAATTTTCCATGGAGAAGGAAAATTTTCATTATTATGGAAAATCTTAGTGGAAGATAAATTTTCCATGAGATGGAATGTTTGTGATTTTCAAAACATAGTGTAATGTAAAAGGGATAATGAAACCTTATTGACTCAAAAATCCCCCCCTTTTTGGAATGCACAAACATCCTTACTAAAAAGAATAAAAGGACTTTGAAATTTTTATGATCTTGAAAAAAAATATATCTCCCTTTACATATATATCATAGTGAATATGACTAACTCCCCTTTACGCTTAAGAAACCCTAAGGATTGTATTATAGATTTCTTAAGAGATATTTTAAATTTTATTGCATATAAAAATCTTCATGATAAATACTACCCAATGGATGAACTCCCCCTTACTTAGAGAAATGTCTAATTTACATAGTATTCTTTTTTACATTCCTTTATCCACATTTGTGATTTTTAAAATGGAATGAAGGGAATGGAAAAGAAAATATGGTTCCTGAAATATTAGTAATTAAACAAAAAAAAATATTAAGTGCAACAAAAATTTCATCAACATTGAAATAATTTCTACAACAGGAAAATATAACAAAAGAAAAGATTTGGAATGAAATTATTCCTCCTTTTCTTTTGACATCAACTTAATCACAATAGTATTAAGCTTCATGAGTTCTTTGTGATCATCTTCCATGCGCTTGAGTAGCTGATCTTGATCTTCAATTTTCATTCCTAAGGATATAATTTTTTCTTCCTGAGCCTTAAGAATATCAGACTAAGTCTTTGAGGCTTCTTCTTGTTTGGAATTTTTTTCTTCAAGATTGATTCTAAGATCACTTTCCCTCTTCAAACTCTGAGAAAATGAATACAATTTCCCATTCAGATCTTTTACTTGTTGCTTCCTATTAGTTTCTTCAGGAGATAGATTTTCTTTAAAAGACATAGTGAGATCATTGAACTTTGCATCCTTGGTTTCCAACTAATCCTTGACATTATCTTGATACTCATTGATAATTATCATCTCTTCATTAGTTTTCCTTGTCCAACTAGTCATTTTATTTCAATATATTTTATAGGCTTCCAAATTAATGAAGAAACTTTTGAAATCAGACCCATGTTTGACACACTGATCCATCACCATGGATACTAAATCTATTCTATGATTTAATAAATTCTAATTCATTTAATATCGGGAATCTATGGTTGGAAATATCCGAAAACTTCCAACCATATTCTTCAAAGACTGAACAATAATGTCATGACTAGGAAAATATGATTCTAAATTTGAATGCTTTGATGATGAGGATTATTTCACAAGCACATCAACTTTTCAATTTTATGAAGCACTGGCATCTTTCTTACTAACCAAAGACTTGGTAGGAGTATCATCCATCCCCTTCATACCCTTATCTTTTTTTAAATGATCTAATCATCTTTTGGTGATTCATGCTCACTGACTCATAGCTCAAAAATTTAATCTTCATCAAAATTTTCCTTCTTATCTTCTTTTTGGGGTTCCCTAGGATGAATAATATCATGATTACTACTTTCTTACAAGAATTATTTATTTACTTCTTACTGATCCTTGTCATATTTTCTAGGTGTAGAAATCTTAGAAGATTGGGATTCAGAAGTTCTGATGGAAAACTTCTCTGAAGGACTTTCCTTCTCATGATAATCTTCCACTTGTCGTATCATGTCATCAGTGTCACCAATTCCTTCTTCTTTTTCTTCATCCACTTATTGTTATACTTTTTCCTAAACTTCCTCTTGCACTTAAATTTCTACTAATTATTCTTATTCATCATGATGTGGTTCTAGAATCACCAAATTATTTCCTAAAGTTTCTATAAGTAATTCTTTTAAAAACAATTCTAGTACGAGAATATTCTCAAAGGCTTTCTTAGTTTCCATACGAATAGATCGAAAAATTTCAGCAACAAGAAATATCTTTTTCGTCTTCTTCTCATTCTCTTGTTTCTCATGATCTTCATCAGCTTTATTCTTTAGGGATTTTCCCCTAATAGGATCCAAGACAAACTTATCCCCCCCATTATTTATAGTTTTTCTTGTCTTCTCTCCAATTATCCACTACTTCATCAGGAAAAGATTTTTGTGTCATTGGCTTCAGAGGTGCAGACTGGGTTTCCTTAGCCACTGGGGTTTTTCATTTTTGCTTCCATTTCTTTTACTTTCCTCTACCTTCAACCCGTTTTGGAAGTCTCACCCACTTCCTATTTCCTGGAAATAACATTTATTTAAACTTCAAAAAATTCATAAAATTCACCTGAAACACTAGAGAAACCGATTTTCATCCTTCTAAGGGTGTCATCACAGAGAAGCATCACATTGAAATTTCATGAATTTAACTTGTAAGAAATTTTCATTGATTCTAAACACGAATCAATGATCATTAATAGGATTCCTAGATATATGATAATCTGGAAATACAGATTTCTAATCATGATATTCTCAATTTTAACCAAAATATATTTAACCAGATTCATCTTCCGGAGGATCACTATGAAATACAAAACATACATATTTATTTTCATCAAAGTATCTTTATCTCCTTTCATTGGAATGATAAAGCCTTGAACCCAATGATCGAGAATCCTCAAATTCATAGAAAGATAAAGAATATTCAAAGTTTTAACTCCAACCAAACCATGGTACTCTATGGCCTTTTCCTTATCAAAACTTCTTATATCATCAGGTATCTTATGGGATCAAAATTCATCTTCTCCTCTATAAGGTATTCCAATCAAACTGGATACCTTAGAATAAGAAAGAGAATAAATATTACCATAACTCTTGAAAGAAAATTTTTCGTTGTATCCTTTATTGAAAAAAGATATATATTCATAAAAATACACTAGCAACTCTGGAATCACTGAATCCTCTACCATGGGTTTTGATACAGCTATACTCTCCCAGCCATTTAACTTGATGTTCTTTGAGATGATTGAATCATACATACTAAAGAAGTATAGGTCTACCAACCTTTCACAATAAATCTGCCACTCAAATATTTACTTTACAGTTGACATTTCTTTCTGAGGAAAGGCTTCTTTATAAATTCAGAACTATGGAAGACCTGGGAAATTTGGAATGGTCTTAAGTAGGAAGGGTAGACCTTAAACACACAAGAGCATGTGATTCGATGTGGGAAAACCATTGGGGGTCCTTTATATAGGCAATTGAAGTGACGGATCATCTTCCATGATTGATCCAATGGTTAAAAGCTTCTTGAGAAGATATGGAGTTTGATATGATAGCTGAAGAAGGATTTTGATAGATTCTGATCTTTTGAGGTTATTAAGAAAGACATTCGGAATTAAAGAAAATTGTATCTGAAAAAATTTAAAACAAAAAGATAATAGAAACAAGTAAAAGAAGTTTAAAAGAATTTAGAAAATAAAATATACCTTTTGGAATGCTTGGAAGATTATTCGTAATGAGGAAAAATTATTTTTGAAGAACTTTAGATTTCATAATTTTTATTAAGAAAAAATTTTAGATTATGAAATTTTTTAACTAAAATAAATTTAACTAACTAATTTTTTGCCTACAAAATGGTTTGACAAGAAAAATTTTTCTAATAAGAAAATGTACTCCCCCTATAAAAAGGAGTTTCTTACAATAAAGAGATAGGTTTCAATAAAAGTCAATATAGAAGATTACCTTACGGTTATCATTCTTAACTTCTGTTTTATGTATTCAAATCTATCGGAGGTTAAAGATTTTGTAAAAATAATAGTATGTTGATATTGCATTCCAATAAATTGAAGAATGATATCTCCTTTTTGTGTGTGATCCATAAGAAAGTGATGACAAATATCAATGTGTTTTGCATGAGAGTGATGTGCATGGTTTTTACTTAAGGAAATGGAACAAGTATTATCACACAGTATTTTTGTTTTGGTAAAACTAATACCGTAGTCTGTGAGTGTGTGTTACATCCACAACACTTGAGGAAAACAACATCCAGCTGCTACATATCTTGCTTCAGCAGTGGAGAGTTCTACTGAGTGATAATTTTTGCATGACCGATAAACTAATGAATCTCCTAAGAAATGAAAAGTTCTAGATTTACTATTCTTATCTATTCTTCATCCACCAAAGTCAGCATCTAGAAACTTTTTAAAACAAAACCATTTTCTAAAGTATAAAAGAGTCATAGATCCATGGATCCCTTTAAGTAGCGAAAAATCCATTCCACTTCCTTTAAATGAGATTCCATAGGATTGTATTTATATCTTGTACATAAGCATACCAAAAAAATTATGTCTGGATGACTAGCTATCTTGTAAAGTACACTTCCTATCATACCACTAAAAGATGTTTGATCTGTTGCTTTTCCAACTTCATCTAGATCAAGTGAATTTGTGGTACCAATGGGAGTACATATAATATTAGCGTTTTCATATACATACGTTTTAAGAAGATCTTTAATATACATTTTTTGGGATATATAGATTCTTTCTGGATTTTGACATATTTGAAAACCAAGGAAAAATGTTAACTCACCCATATTACTCATTTCGAACTCAGATTTCATTAGATTCACAAAGGACTCAGTTAAATATTTCTAAGTTGAACCAAATATAATGTCATCATCCTCAATTTTAACAATCCAAACATTATTATTATCTTTCTTTATAAAAAGGGATGGATTAAAATTTCTCTTAACATAATTTTTTTGAAGAAAAAATCCAATAAGTATATCATACCATGCTCTCGAAGCTTTTTTAATTCCATATAAATCATTAGTACATTTAAAAACATGTTCAGGATGTTTTGTATCTTCAAAACTAGGTGGTTGTTCAACAAAAACTTCCTCTTGAACATAACCATTAAAGAAAGCAAATTTAACATCCATTTGAAAATGTTTGATATTAAAGAATGCTGCAAAGGCAAGTAGAATACGAATGGATTCAAGTAAAACTACTAAAGGATAGGTTTCTTCCCAGTCTATTCCTTCTTGTTGATTATATCCTTTAGCAACCAATCTACCATTATTTCATACTATGATTCCATTTTAATCACACTTATATGTAAAGAGCCATTTACTCTAATATGAGAAGTTTCCTTAGGTCGTTCAACCAAGGCCCAGACTTTATTTCTTTCTAATTCATTTAGCTCACCTGACATAGCTTTTATCCAATCATCATCACCTAAAGCTTTATCAGTGATTTTTGTTTATAATTGGGAAAGTAAAGATAGATGTTCTATTTCATTTCATAAAGAACTTCTAGTCCTTACAGGTTAATTTATGTCACCAATGATACTATAACTAGGATGATTCTTAAGAAACAACTGATTTCGGTTTTTTTAAAACATGTTCATCAACATATAGTTTGAAGTCTTCTAGGGTAAATGCTTCAAAAAAATTTCTTGAAAATTTTCCTTATCAGAAGGATCATCGATCAGGGGTTGATAATAAGTTTTTTAAAATGCATCTGATGATGTAGGTAGAGGATGTTTAAAAACAAAAGGAACAATTTCATCAAATTTTACAAGTATAATTTATTCAACCGTACAAGTATTTTTTTTAGAAACTCTATAAGCCTTATAAGTTATAGATTAGTATATGAAAATTCCTTCATCAGATTTTGGTGTGAATTTTTGTAGATTATCTTTAGTATTCAGAATGAATACCTTTCAGTTAAAAACAATTAAGTAGGAATGTCTAGGTATTCTACCATTCCATAACTCAGAAAGAGTTTTATTAAGAAAATTTCTAATCAAAACACAATTTATAGTATAGCAAGAAGTACTTACAGCCTCATCCCAAAAAATATTTGGCTACCGAATATTCACCTTACATGGTTATGGTTATCTATTGAAGAATTCTATTTATTCATTCAATAATACCATTTTGTTGAGGTGTTCTTGGTGCTGAGAAGTTATAAGTAATTCCTTTTCTACTACAAAAATCATCAAAATTAGAATTTTGAAATACTCCACCATGATCACTATGAATAGTTATTAAGGGAAGGTTTTTCTCATTTTTATCATGGGCTCTAAAAATTTTGAAATAAGAAAAACCTTAAGAATTTTTTGGTAGAAAATAGACCCATGTAAATCTATTGTAATCATCAACTAAGAAAAATACATAATATTTCCATCCAATGCTTCTAGTTTTTGTTAGACCAAAAAGATCAATATGCACCAACTATAAAGCATCAGTGGTTGATACTTCACTGACTAATTTTAAACTTCATTTATGTTTCTTTCCATATTGACAAGGATCACAAAATTTTGAAAAATCAAATCTAAGCTCTAGTGGATCCTTAACTAGTCTTTTATTAGAGAGTTTGTATAGGTTCTTAACGTTACAGTTTCCAAACATTCTATTCCATATCCAAGATTGATCAACAATTTCACGGAGACAAGGTAGATATTGGCGCCTAAGGTATTCTATGTTTAGTGTGTAAACATTCTCTTTCCTATGGGAAGAAATAATACAATCTTCCTTGGAATTGTGCACTAAAAACTGGTCATTCCAAAAATTCACAAGGTAACCTTCATCACATAATTGAATTATGCTAATAAAGTTTTTCTTAATACCCCTAACAAATAAAACATTTTAAATCAATGTTTTTTCAAGATGAACAATGTTACCTATACCAATAATTTTTCCCAGAGCGTTATCTCCAAAAGTTACTTTTCCTCCTTTCGTCTTAATAATCATTTCAAAGAAGTTTTTATAACTAGTAATATGCCAAGGACATCCGCTATCCATGTACCATGTAGTGTTGTTGGTACTACGATTATTTTTCTAATAATAGGAGTGTTAGACATTCTGAAACCAAACTTTCTGGGATCCAGTAAATTCAGAAAGAAAAATTTTAGGAATCCACATTTTATTTGAGAAATAAACATTTTGAAAACCTAAAGACTGATTTTTGTTGAAGGAACAATTTTTTTCCCAATTCCCATGACACTGACATTTAGTGCATAATAGAGCACATTGAGGAACAAAATAATTGTTACAAAAAATAGTTTTGAAAGAGTATAACCAAATCCAAAATTATTCCTTTGAGTTCGAATTTGGGAATACATCTTATAAATGTTTTCCTTACCTAAGGTAAATTTTGACAAACACTTATTTAAGGAAAATATTTCTAAATTTAGCATAATGAATATGTTTTTATCCTCCAAAACAATAGTTTTAGCACTAGAGTTAGTCTCGATAACATTTTTCATAGAAATTACTTTATCTAGATCCTTAGAATGTTTATCCTTCCCTGAATTAACATCCTCAAGGGTTTTTGAAATACTCTCAAAACCAAGGGGTTTCTTATCAAGATCGTTAGATTGATCTGATACTTGATTAGTAAGAGTAGTAATTCTATATTTTTCCTTATCAAGGTTTTTCATGACTTTAGAATTTTCATTCTCGAGAAGCTTATAAAACCTAGACACTTCGTCATAAGTAGGTAAAGTATTATCCTCATTAGAAGATGATTCTTAATCCGGGGATGCATAATATTTACTATCACTATAATTAGCGTTCAAGGATACATTGGTTATGGATTCAGGATTATTTTCCTAAGCCATTAGACATTGATTTTCAATAGGTAGTGTGGCTAATAAACCAAGATTCTTTAGACCAGAAGATTCATACTCTGAGGATTTTTCAAAAGAGTCACCACCACTGGCACTCCAGCTGTCATTGGCTCTTGAAACATTATTAGATTTATCCTTGTAGTACTTATTTAGATTCCTCAGAGAATTATTTTCCTTTCTATATTTTCTCTTAAGCATAGGACAATATGGCCCTATATGCCCTCCTGTTTTTCATTCATAACAAGTGACTTCTGAGTCTTTATTTTCAATTCATTCTTTCTTCTTGTATCTAGATTAAAAGTTCTTATATCCAACAATCTTTTTCATCCTTCGGACTAGATTGGATAACTCTTTTTCTGAAGATTCACTTCCACTACATTTGGATTGAATAACAGTCCTCTTAGATTTGGATCTTGTAACTCTTTCAGTAGTCATGGAATTCATATGATTTGAAGTAGTTGTAAAATCCACACTTCCATTTCCATTCTTCTTATTTTGATTAGCATCTCTTTTCATACTTGTATCCTGTTGAATAAGAGTTCCAAAAATCTCATTGAGAGTAATATGTGAGACTTTCTGATTCTCATCAATAGTTGTTCTCTTTGACTCCCACTCATTGGGCATGATATCTATAATCTTTTCCATAAGTTCCTCATCATCTAAACATTTTTCACTCATATATTGTAAACTATTAAAAATGGTCATAAACATCTGTTGTACCTTATAAAATGGTTCTCCATAACAAAATAAAAATCCATGATATTCTGCGCTACACATAGCTCTTTTAGTTTTGATAAATTTTGATTTTGTAAATCGAGTAACATACAATTTCTCCTAAATATAGTTGGTAGCATCATAAGAAGAAATCTCATTATATGTATTCCTAGTCATGAAACATAACAACGTATTGTGTACCCTGAGTTTAGTTGATATTCTGAAATTTCTTGATTAGTAAAAGCTATGACTTCCTTATTAGGAATCTTTTAATCTCCAGTAAACATAACAATGTTGTCCACTCCATTATTAATAAAAAAAAGTCTTGAAATGGTCTCCCCAATATTCATAATCATTCCCATCAAATATAAGTGTCTAGTAGGATTAATATTGTCAATTGAACCAACATTCATTCATGCCATTTAAAAGAAAAAATATTTCCATAGAATCTTGTTAGTAATAATAGTTTGTAAATAAGGATAAAAATTTTATTCAAGGAAAAATTAGAACAATGAAAACTAAGAATGAAAACTTATATGAGAATATAATTATTTCAGAGACCTCCTCTAATATCAATTGTAGGATCAAAATAATGATGTAGATTCTCAATATAAAATAGGGGTGAATTTTATACTTTAAAAAACTCCTTTAGAACCATTAAAGTTGGTTAAAACATTATATTGTTTATCAAAGTAAAACAAGGTAAATTCACAAGACCTCTTAGTTCTACAAACATGAAAGATTCTAGAAATTTGGGTCAGGAAATTAAACATAAGAAAATTTTACAAGGAAAATGATCATACATTAAAGCATATAGAATCTTACTAATTAGAGTATACAAGTAAAAGAAAGTACAAGATTTCTTTACATTCCTTACTAATCAAATTTCAGAGGAAAAAACTTGAAACAATAAAAGTAACAACTATATAATCTTTTAACCCAAATAGTAGGGTATCCAACAACCTTGGATAAAGGTCCCTTGATTTATATTTTCATGAAAGTATGTCTTAACCACACCTGGGTAATCCCTTGATAAGAATATCAGAGTCTATCTTGCAATCTCAACAAGCCCTCCAACATCAAGTTAGTGGGAACCTCTGTCTTCCCTATCAAGGAAGTCCTCAATCTTTAAGGTAGTCAGAACCTCAGTCTTCTAATCCCTGGATGCCCTTGATTGTACACAACAAAAATCGGAGTCACACGAAGAAATCCGAACAAGATGTTCAGTACGCACAATTCATGAGAGTCTCTCTCTGGAAATCACTTTAGCAGTATGTAATATCTATATTGATCAATGTATGTTGGGCACATTCAAATGAGATCTTATTTATAGGCACATTTCCAATGGTCATCTCCCTCCTCCAACGGTCAAATTTTTCCTTGAATTTCAGAGGGACCTGTACACATGTCACTCAAACAAAATTTAATTAGAAACAAAATTCATGAAATCGTTTTATTATTATAATATGGGTAAGTAAATATGGTTTCTCGGTCAAATCTATTATTCATGGAGTCTAAGGAAAATTAATTTTGAGAGTCTATGGAAAACAATTCAGAGTCTATATTATATAAATATTCGGATTCTGTTATCCAATGAATTTGGAATCAGAATTATGTAGAATTTGGAGTCTGAATTTTAATGAATTTGGAGTCCTAATTCTAAGGAATTTAGAGTCTGAATTATAAGGAAATCAGAGTATGAATTCAATGGAAATTGGAGTCTGAATTCTAAGGAATTCTGTGTCTGAGTTCTGAGGAATTCTGAACCTGTATTTCATGGAATACAGAGCTTGAATTTCAGAGAATTTGGAACCATAATTTTTAAGAATATAGATTTGGAATTTCAGAGAATTCGGAACATGAATTTTAGTGAATTCGGATTCTGAATTTCAGAGAATTCAAATTTTGAATTTAAAATAATTCAGAGTCTTAATTTCATTGAATTTGAATATTTAGTTTCAGAGAATTCATATTATTAATTTTAGAGAATTCAGATTCTGAATTTCATAGAATTCGGAATTTGAATTTGGATCCTCAAAACAGAATAATCTATATCTAAGAATTTAAATAATTTTGAGGTTTTATATGTGAAACTGCATTTTTATCTTAGGAATAAAAAGGGTAAGATTTAGAGAGACTAAAATATGAACAATGAAAAAAATGTAAGGAACAAAGAAAAATAGGTAAGGAGAAAATTTTCCATGGAGAAGGAAAATTTTACTTGTTAAGGAAAATCTGAGTGGAAAAGGAATTTTCCTTGAGATAGGGTGTTTGCAATTTAAAAAACATAGAGGAATGGAAAAATTAATTAGGAAACCGTATTGACTCAACACTTTCTTCCTGATGGTACATATATTCCCTCAAATCATTACAAGGCATGGAAGTTAATTAAGCATCTTGGATTTGATACTAGTAAAGTTCATGCTTATCAGAAATATTTCCATTTATTTTGGGAGGAAACAAATAACTATAATGACTGTAAATAATGTGGTACATCTTGATAGAAGACAAATGCAGATGGAAGACCATCTCATGTGGCATAGAAAGTGATTTGGCACATTCCATTGATTCCAAGACATCAAAATTTATTCATGTCTGTAAAAATCTCACCCAATGTGTGATGTCATGATGTTGTGAAAATTTAAGTTATTGATGAGTTGGTTCATCCTGAATATGGATTAGCATGGTGGACATTTGATGCCCAACATCCTTATTTTTCAGCTGAGGTGCTTAATGTTTGGTTGGGTCTATCATTTGATGGTTTTAATTTGTTTGGTCAGATGCATGCTTCTCAAATCATGTGGCCAGTTATTATTCATGTTTATAATATTCCTCCAAGGATGTGTATAAAAAAACTAATCACTTTCTTGATTATACTGATATGTGGTTATTCTGATCTCAGTAATGATATAGATGTTTATCTTAGGCCTTTAATAACTGAGTTGAAATAACTTTTGTATTTGGGTGTGTGGACATTCGATGCCTCTTAAAAAATACGTTTTAGATATGTGCTTCCCTTCTATGGACCATAAATGATTTCCCTACTTATTCAATTATTTATGGGGGGGATCACAAAGGTAAAACTATCATATCCTATTTGTATGAAGAATACACGATCAAGAAGGATTAAATATCATCGTAGTTTCAGTTTCATGGGTCATCGATGATTCTTGCCAGTGGATCAACAATACACGATGAATCGTTAGAGGTTTGATAATACTGTTGAGACTGAACAACCACCTCAGCCTATGTTAGGAAGTGATGTGTATAATTATTTAAAGATATCAGTTTTTCATTAGGGAAAGTTCAGTTGAAATCTAAAAATAGAAAGAATGTTGACACTTAAACCACTTACAATTGGAATAAGAGAAGTATTTTTTTTAATTTCCATATTGTTCTACCAATTGGTTATGTCATTGTTTAGACGTAATGCATATTGAGAAAAATATATGTGATATGTTGCATTCAATTCTTCTAAATATCAAGGGGAATTTCAAATATGGCTTCTGATCTCGTTGAGACTTGTTGGATAGTGGAATTAGACAAGAACTGAATCCTATGTGTATAATTGAAAAAAATGTAATGTTCATTGTCCTTATTATGTCATGACACCATCAGAGAAAGATCAATTTCTAGAATTATTGTAGATTATAAAGGTTCATTATGGCTATTACAGCAATATATCTAAACGATTCAATAAAAGATATGTGAAAATAAAATCTCTGAAAACTCATGATTATCAAATCCTTCATCATGAATTGATTCCAATAGCAATTCATCATTTTCTATCCAATAATGCAATGGTGATAGTGATTTTCTTGTGGCATTTTTTTAGATACCATTATACTAAATGGTTATCCAAGTCATTCTTGATAAAAATGCAGTAGGAGGCACCATTAATTTTATGTGATATGGAAAAGATTTTTCCTCCATCCTTTTTCACTTTCATGTTGCATTTAACGATTCATATTCCTACTAAAACACTTCATGGGGGTCCAAATGATTTTTAGTGGTTGTATCTTACTGAAATAATTATGTGAACACTGAAATCTTATGTTTGAAATCATAATTATCATAATGGTTCAACTATGAGGGGTTATCTGGCTCAAGAATGTATATATTTTTGTTCAATGTATTTGTTTGATGTCACCACAGGACATAATTGGCCAATGAGAAATTAAGATGACCAGTATGAGGAAATTGAGCCCTCATTTCCATCTCTTCCCCAAATAAGAGGAATTGTGGGGTCTTATACATTGGATACATTGAGACTTGATGTGTGGGATATAGCACATCATAAAGTCTTGTTTAACTGTGGTTTGTTTTCAATTAATATATCAAATATGTAATATGGATATTTATATGTTATATCGTTTTATGAAATTTCACATATACCTTACACATTTATTATCATTTTATGTGGGAACATAAACAAATTATAAGAAGAGTTTATAGATCTTTGACTCTATGAAAGAGAGAGTCTTTTCATAGCCTAGAGTTTCCTGTTTGGTTAAAATCCAAGTTATCACCATTACATTAATTAGTTTAAAAAATAGTTATCCATTTAATGGAATTATTCATATATATTTCACGTGTCGGGTTTACCTATTCATTTTGTTTCTCAAGAATTGAGTGATTTGGAGTTTTGTCCAAATTCTTTGGTTCATGATTGTTAATCTTTAATAATCAGTGGGTATAAATTTGTTACAATGTATCGAGGAGTGAAAATGAGAACACAACATGATGGAATTATGTTTACCACTATAATGGATTGTTTTTCTAGTCTATCAGATAGCCAGCCTCGGTATGGAGATGTGTATTATTCTGGGTTATTTGATAAAATATTGTTAATGGGTTAATACTTTTATGGTAGAGAAATTATGATAAAATGTAAATGGTTTGATTCAATGAGACATCATGGTACATTTATCGATGACTGTGGATTTGGAGTTATCGATATGAGCTGATTCCTGCATACCAATGAACCATACATTTTGGCATCAATGGATAAAAAAGTGTTTTATGTGGAAGATCATATGAGACCTTATTATAGTGTCATTAATGGAGTATTCCCCAGACATATTTTTCATTATGCTGGTGATGAAATTTCCACCATTGACGTCACTGTTGGTGTTGGCCAAAATATTTCATTTGATGAATCAAATTGTCCCACTGTGAGTGTTGATGTTGAACCTGAAGTAGTGGTCAGTAATATATAGAAGAAACCATATATTTTCACTGTTCAATCAATTTATATTGAAATAAGGTTCTCAAGATAGTATTACTATTTTTACTTTAATTATATTTTGGTTTGGAATGAAATGTTTGTTTTTTGGTATTTTATGGTGTCGTTTCATTAAATCTGATTCATTTCAATGTACAAAACATTGTTTAAATCTTGTTTTAATAAAATTTATTACTTGGTAATGCAATTTTAAAAAATGTTTTACTCATTTTCTTGTAAATGTTTTTAAAATTAATAATTAAAAGAAGTCAAATTGGTTCCTCTAATGAATTGTTGATAGATGTACGTTTTATGCACGATTTGGAAAAACTATTTCAAAAATCATTGAATTTACCTCTTATGTATATTATGACAAATACTTTAGAAGGTCAAAAGAATCAATTATTTGATCCCGATCCACCTTGGCATGAGTGTGCAATGCCTTATCTTCCATCAATGAGTATTATAATTGTAATTATTTTTTTCCTGCATTACATATAATTTCATGTTAATATTATTTATCAATTTTTTCAGGGAAATTTAGTTCCACCAGATTTGACTCATAATCTGATTTGCATGGGTATGAGTGGGGATGCTCCTAGACCTACACAGAGCACTCATCATACCCGTTTCCACACTAACCTACCATCGAACACCCCTTCCACCACACCTTTCAATCCTCCTCTTGAGTTTTCAGGGATGTTTTTATCCATGCCTCTATCATCAGCTCAGCTACCCTCTTATTCACATGCCATGTCTTTTCCTCCTTCATTGATAATCCCACTGATGCCTCCATCATCTCATTTTTCCTCTTCTTCCCATACGATGACTACACCGACTCCATAGATGTTTCCACCTTTACCATATCTGTATCTGATGATGTATCCCCCATCCTTCTACACATATGCTGCCATGTCTAAACCACCTCTAATTCTTACCATCCTACCATCATCTGATGATTCTGTTCCATTAGCTTCCAATTTAGTGCTTGAATGTTACCCAGAGCATGCAATAGAAGAGACACTTCCTGCAGAGGCTGCTGAGTCAGGAGAACACATAGATCCATCACAGTCTATTGAGAAATTTGCAGACTTTTTTTTGAATATAACTATTTCAAATAATATCACATTATTTTTTTCATGTTGTACCATTACTTAATTCTTAATTCTGATATCTTTTTTCTTATTCAGTGGGATCTTCTGTTAGGAGATGTCGGAACAATTGGACGAAGGAAGGTCTGTAATCGCAAGAAAAAGATAATGGTGTATTACCATCGAAAAAAATAAGATGGCCGGTCCAACTACAATGTTGTGTAGATGTTTCATGGCCAATTTGGCCAAGTATCATGATATCGTTATGGTGGAACTAGTGTAATGGATATGTATCATTTAAGAGATTAAGAACAAACCAGGGGAGAAAATATGGGTATGAATATTATATAAAATCATATCTATATTATTGGTGTATTTAAATGAAATAACATGTTCATTATAGATGTGGTTTAACATTATCGATGGAGAAGCTTCTAAGATAGCATGTTTGATGGATGTTGGGGAGTTATGGCCCTCATAAGATAATGAGTTGTATGTTGGTTGAATGATCAGCGTTGGTACTAACATAGAGGGGGTACTCATATTCCCCGACTATCCCAAATGGCAATTTTAAAAAATGATTTCTCATTGGAAGACTGTTATGTTTAGGTTAATCTCAATATTTATTGGTAGGAATATAAAATTTAATTCTTATTACTTTTATTGAAATATTTTTAGGAAGTGTCAGAGAAAAACATAATGAATAAGGATTCCATGACATATTTGAACACATTGGGGTGCACTACAATGCATGATCATGAGAATCACCAGGTACTTTAATCGTGTATTGTGATGTTATATAGGATGTTTTACTAAAAATTTTATTGAATAGACATAGGTCAGATTTGTGAATTTCTCATATATGGAACTAATCTAGATTTTTTCATTTCTCATTGGAAACAATCTGAATTGGGCATCGAAGGTCAGGAACCTCATGAAAAATTATTTTGCTCGAGTAGAAACAAAAAGAATGGAAGTGGAGTAACTGCATAGATAGAAGATAAAATTTTAAGGTTTTTTATGTATATTTAATATATTTATTCTAAATTCATAATTTAATATGTTTATAATTTCAACAATCTTTTTTGGTGGCCCTAGATAGTAAGGAATATAAAAACTTCAGCCCACGTGATCATTTAAGATAGGTATTTGGTGAGGAGCACCCTGGGAGAGTACAATTTCGACCAAGGAAAAACATAGTCCCCTCAAAGTATTGGTCGTCATCGGCTCCTCTCAAGCCTCCCATACATCTGAGCTGGAAATTTCTTATGCTGAAGCAGCTGAGGCAAAGTAAACAGTTTTAGAGGATCGTGAAATAAGTAAGCTGATAACCAAACATTTCATGAAATCTATGATAGTTGTGAGTTAGTCACTACCATCATATGATGTTGATACTTTTGAATCATATATGGCATCAACACGTTCTCTAAATTATGTTTTGGGTGATCCCAATGAGGTTCATAGTGGCAATGAAGGCATTGGTGATAGAGATATTGGTGGTGAGGATATTGTTGATGCTGCTATTGGTGATGAGGCTGCTGAAGATGTTGCTGAAGATGATGATGATGTTGATGTTGATGGGCATGGACATGGGTATGGGGATGTTGGTGATGGGGTAGATATTAATCCCCTACATTTTTTACTTAGTTGGGATACATATGTATGTTCTTTATAAACATGAATTGAATTTTTGTATGTATGAGAATGGTTAATTTGTTTTCTTTTGAAAAGTTCTGCATAAACTTTTGCATGCATTTACATAAAGATAACATTATAATACTTAGTCATGAATATCGGTAAGAAATTCCCTTACTACTATAGAATACATAACTCTAAATGATATCCCATATAGTGACATTGGATTCAATATATTTTCTCTTTATTTTTCATAAATTATTGAATTGAAAAGTCTAAATTAATGTAGGTAAAAATGAAATATATTTATCAGTTTTTATTTATAAAATTTTCATTTTGTTAAATCTGAAGTTCTTATATTGATTAAACCAGTTGGGTTTTTGGAGATCCCAAGTCCCTGGATGATATAGTACATTCTAGAGATTTTTTTGGGTTTATATGTAGCTTTGTACGAAGGGTGTAGGTGGAGGGGGCTTGGTGCAGGGGTGGGGCTATGTGCCAGGGTGGGGATGGGTGCAGTGGGAGGGGGAGTGGGAGGGGGGAGGGGAGGGGGCTGGGTGCAGGGTGGTGGGGCTGGGTGTAGGAAGGCTGGGTGCTAGGGGTGGGGCTGGGTGTAGGGGGTGGTGCTGGGTGCAGGGGGAGGGGTGCGGGGGATGGGTGTAGTGGGTGGGGCTTGGTGTAGGGGGGGATGAGTGTTGTTGGGTGGGTCTAGGGGTAGTGGGGTTGAAGGTATGGGGGTGGTCATCCCACCTCTAGGAAATTTAGTGAGAAAGGTGATCACAATATTTATGGGGAAAATTAGGTAATCCATATATATATTTTTCTATCAATTTCTGTGCAGATGTATTTTTTTGCTTAATTGTGAATTTCTGAGCTACTTGAGAATTCAACAATTATTTGGCTGTAGGACCCTCTTATCTGCCCCCACTCCCTATATTTGTGTTCTCTTTTAATGTTGATTCAAATTTTTATTCCATGTTTGTATATTTTCATTGAATGGGATAGAAAGATCATTAATGGAACCTTATATAATGAAATCACATGTAAAGAAATTTTATTGAATGCTCAATTGTATGGTAGTTTCATGATAAAAATGACGGGCCTTACCTGATCATTATATAAAAATTATCATAATTTAGAATGTAGAACATGTTATATGATGCCCTTATTATCATTCCAATATTATTTTATTTTCTATACCATTCCAATATAAGGATTCTATTCATTCCATCTTGGTGCTAGCATACATGTGATCCTTGTGCAAAATGTGAAAGGTGTTATGCACCAACTATTTTTTACATTGTATTCCAAGGCTTTAGTATGTGGAAGAATAGACAGATATTACATATCAAACCCATTATAAATTATTATTCTTGGCTTCAACATAAAACATGTTTGGTTTTACAAGACTATGATCAATAATAATAAAGTTATGTCGGCTCACTGCATTCTTGCATGGACTCTTGCATTGGTTTTACTCTTTATTGGGTTATTCTTGGTTTATAGTGTTAAACAAGATATTGTTTAAAATAATTCCAGATCATAAGTAATCCCAAACTTTGTGTAAAACATGGAACATGTTATATGATTCCATTGATACAACGATTATCATGTGCTTCTTTCTTTTATTATTTATGAAAAAAAATGCAATGATTATTCAGGATGTCACAAATAATGTGACAGTTCATTTTATCTTGTCAATGACCTAAAGCATGATGTTCATGATAGACAGCTGAGCTTTATAGGAGAAAACGTATGTAAGGTAATTCATTGTATACATACATGGTTTATTTTTTCATTTTGGTGTTTTTTTCTATGAAAATCAGAGTTCATTGAAATGCTATAAGCTCATGTATGATTGGAGCTCTGAATGTGTTTGGTTTAATGGAGTTATTCGCAGCTAGGTTGTAGGTACTGGATTCCATAGATCTTGCCTTTCCTGAAGGTATGTTTCACTAAGGGGGTTTTTATGTGTATTTTCAATGAATTATCATTGTTTTTTTTTTCAGTCTATGATTGTATTCAGAAATCTATAAGTGTATAGTGTTTAAAATACAATGAGTATTACATTCAAACTTCTCATAGAACAATAAAAGAAACAACTTTCAATTTTTATTCAAATGAAAGTGTATTGATAATGAACTCTACAACCAGTTTAACCTATGGAAATTAATTATGACTACAGTTTAAAAACCATTCATTATTTATTCATATCATATTAATTTTATTCTGTACAAGTTCAGGGAATCAAGAAGAAAATGGTGTGCTGATATCAACATATATGACTATGTAATGCAAGATTTTATTAGAAAAGGAATAGAATACCATGGCTTTAATTTCCATAGAATGGTGACAGAATGTGGCTTTACCCTAGGCAGTATTACTTGTAATAATATTATAAAATCACTCTAAAAACTGAATCAAATTGTAGTGTTTTCAAAGTACCTTCTGCAGCATCAATCTATGGGTCCAATAACACAATTTTCATTCATTTACTCTATTGATTGCTACATACTACAATGAAGGAAGGCTGGATGAGGCTTGCATGTATCGGCCTTTAATCTATTTTTATAGCATACAATGGTCAAGCCTACTATTTCAATTAATCCATCACACACTGGAGATAAAAACATCACTGTTTCTTCTAATAATGAAGTGAATCCCAACAACAACTCTGATTCATCAAGCTCTTATAAAAGTGATTCTTTAAGAGTGAGAATTTATCAACTATGAATTGGAGTGGTCTATGGTTCTCATTGATGGTAATATTATATCAAACAAATAAAAATATGTAGTTTTTTTTGTTTCATTAATTTTTAATGATTATTAAACAATGTTCTATTTTATTATCCAACTACTAAAGCTTCACCTACTTTGAACAGGCAGTCTAGTCTCGAAAAAATTCATTTTTTTCTGTGGATACAGTTTCTGAGATTGATTCATCTAGTTCAATTAATGTAATTATGATGAAGATGTGAGGGTTATTATTAATGCTCTCACATTATATAAATAGTGCAAGTGGTTTTTGTTTGATATATTTTATATAATCATTGCAATTCTGGTCAGTAATTGTGCATTTGATGTTTTTGTGTAGGAAAACGTACCTAAGAAATCACTTGGAACAATAAAAAAATTAAACCATCATGTCTTCTTGAAACATAATAAGAGTCCAGTGATGAAGCAGATACATATATCTTTGATAATGATGCTTATAACCCAGTGGGTAAAGCTGATTTTATCTTAATCTCTACTAATATTTCATTTAATGAAATCATTCTAATAATTATTGTTCTTGTATGAAATGGATGCTTAAGGTGATTTTTTATGAGATCTAAAACATTAGGAAGTTATTAATCCTATATTATTTAATATTTAAATTTCTACAACATAAGACATCTAATAATTTTCCAAATATTATTATGCAGGTTCAGTTATTTTTAGTAGCAGCATTAAACACATGGAAATTGATGATCAATCACTATATTCCAATATTTTTCACCATAAAAAACTAGTTCGAATTCATATTTACATTATTATCACTAGAATAGGACTATTAGTGGTTAAGTAGTTTTTTTACATTAGCACATCTTCTACTGTAACCTTTATATTAGGAGTGCTTACACTAGCATCCCATACTAACAACAATGTTTACACTGTAAAAGTTTACATATTTACACATTTGGCTTCATTAGTAGCAACATTACACCAGAATTTCTTACAGTAGTAGTATTCACACTAGAAATGTCTATACTAACATCATTACAGTAGCAGTGCTTACATTATTAGTTTTTTGACTAGGAATGCTTACACTGGAACAGTTCATAGCGACATTACTTGTACAAAGACCTTTTCATAATTCATATGTCTGGGAAATACAAGGGTTTCAAATATTGGAAACATGGGAAGAATCCTCTTGAAGCTCTGTCTGCAATGACCAGAGTATCCCACTCACTAGTGATTGGGATGATGACAGGGGGTGTGCCGGAGAGGGTGCGCGTGTGTGTGGGGGGGTGCTGGTTAAGAGGGTAGGGGTGTGTGTTGTGGGAAGGGGGAGAGGGGGGAGGTGGTGTGCTGGGTGGGGGGGTTACAAGTATTCAGGGCGGGGGTGGGGGTGTTGGGAAGAGGGCATAGTGGGGGTGCTATAGAAGAGGGCATGGGTGTGTATAGGGGGTGGGGAGGGGGAAGGGGTGTGGGGGAGAAGGGGGAGGGGGCTGTCAAGGATTGTGTAGGGGGAAGGGGGGGGCATTCTAAGATTGTACAGGGAGGGGAAGGGTACAGGGGGATGGGGATGTCCAGGAGGGGGTGTCAGGGGGTGTGTGCAAGGGGAATCTATCCAAAGGGGAGAGTGGGGTGTGCAAAGGGGGAGGGGATGTTCAGGGGGGGTCTATCCATGGGGAAGGGTGTGTGATTGGTGGGGGGATTTACAAGTATTCAGGGGGGGCTGGTGCTGGGGAAGAGGGCAAGGGGTGTGCAAGGGGGAGGGGGTGTGCTGGGTGGAGGGTTTGTCCTTGGGGGAAGGACCCATGAGGCATTGAAACTTGAGGAAAACTGATTATATACCATTAATAGGAAGAGTGATTCTTAATTAATAGGACTCTACTATTTGACTATATCATTTTGAATCTTGGATCTATTTCCCCCATTCATGTAGGAACATGATTGGACCCATAAGGCGTTGTGGTTCTTAAATGTTGGGCGTTGACTTGTTTAATCATAGGAGACATGTATGTTGTAGTTGATTTTTTATTTTATTTTCTTTATCACATTAGCCACATAGGACTTTTACCGCTTTATATGGAAGGAGGGTAATTATATTCTGCGAAGGGGGCCAGAGGGGCATTGGAGGTGGCTACGTGGTTTTATTTGTAGGGGAGGGAGATCGGGGTAGTTGAGTTATTGATAGTGTGTTTCATTTTTGTCTGCTTTTATAGTGTTTCTTATGTTTATTTTCTCTTCCTTCGACATGGATGTCTAACATACGGATGGGTCATGCCGAAATTTTATTTATTTATTGCAGCTGTTTTAATTAATTGTTTCTGTGGGAAGTCATTCCCAGGTGGATATTTTTTGATGCCTGGACAATTGTTCCCACCTTTGGGAGTAACCCATCTACCTTAGTCCATCCTAGTATTCCTATATCAGAGTCTATGTCTGAACCAAGCGAAGGTCTACGAATCAAGGATAATTAGGGAGGGATTCTAAATGTCAAGAAATAAATTGGGAATTCCCATGAATAAGGATCTAGGACATTGGAATTTATAGTGAGTAGATATGGGAGACTATGAAATATATAATGATTCTGAAAATTCTATTGGTATAAAAGGTTGTGAAATGATAATGTGTTGGGATTAATAATTGGAAATTCAAAATCACAACCTCGTTGATAATGTAATATCCGATCATGAGTTAATGTATATTATTTCATTTTATGATTAGACTCCATCCCAATTAAACTATAGAAATACCTTGGGGCTAAAAATACTCTATCATACACTAGATTTTTTGGTTTGAAATTCCCAGTAAAACCTTCATTGGCCTCATGGTAGGACTCAGAATTTGTTTACTGATTGTAACCGGGGGAAAGAAAATTACTACCATATCACATACCCTGAGTGGAGTGCCACAAAACCCTAAATGAAACAATATTCCCAGTAGAAATACATGAGATTGTCTGAAGCTACCTTAATTCTCTAATAAAATGTTAGGAACATGGTGAATCTTCCCACAGGTTATTCAATGATGATTTCGTTCATTCTTAGTACACCCCACACAGTTTTGTTTTTCTAGGGAATTCCACTCATCTAGAAAAGGACCGCTAAATGCCTCATGATAATTGGGTTATCTGGATTGACTTGTCACTCTCTACAGGAAAAAACTAAATGTGCCTTGTAAGACTTTCAACTTTCAAACATATCATGTCAAGAATTAGGGTGATTATTCCCTTGTTCGAGAAACCAAACACATATCAATATCTCCAAATCATGATTTTCATTTCATTATAAAATTATTCCATGCATACCATCACCCTCAATCAACTTCCAAGTCCTCTTCTTTATGTTAAAACATCGAATGCACTCTTCATATATAAATTTTGAACACATCTTCATGCAATAGATCTTCATGAAATTATTCGTGACAAATCCCATGCCTCTTTAATCAAACATACCTCATTCATAAATCATATATTATACAAAAATCCAACCAATCAAGCCTTGATTGAAATAATCCCCCCCTTTGGATGATCCTAGTTTTGAATTAGTTTCCTCTGGTAGAGAGGTCAGTGGACCTATCCCTCCCATTAAAGAGATGGTGTGAAATACTATCTTATCGGAGTATATATTAGATGTGTTTCATCCAGCCTATGAGGTAAATTTTTTAAAGATGATCTAGAAATGGTCATATATGATTAACATCTTGGAGACGCATCCAATAATAGGCCCTCATCCATAAATTCTGGTTACTGTAGAAACACAATTCTGGTTACTCTAGCAACCCAATTCAAGTAACTGTAGAAACACAGTGTAGGAAGGCTGTATTTTTTGCATCCCCTATCATGCTTTCTTTGGCTTCAATAAGAGATAAATTATTGTGATGATTTTTCCCTAAAATTTTATATAGTAATTTTATGATATGAAATTTTTTCTTCTTCAAACACTTTGACCATCCATGCTTATGTTTTAACTGGTGAAAACAATGCATTGTGGTTCCATTGTTTTTGAAATCTAGTTTTCATTGTTTTACAGTGGTTTTACAGGGGAGTGGGGGCATGGTGTAGGGAGGGGGGTTGGGTGCAGGGGGGAATGGGGGGGCTGGGTGTAGGTGGTCGTTAGGGTATGGGGTGTAGGGGGATAGGTGCAGGGGGTAGTGGGGGTGCGTGTGGGGGGGGCATGGGGGAGGGGGACCTGGGTGCAGGGGGTTGGAGGGCTGGGGGGGATGGGTGGATCGGGTAGTGGGGATGGCTACAAGGGGGATGGGGTACTGGGTGGAGGTGGTACTGGGGGTGCGCGGGGGGGGGGGGGGGGGTAGTGGGTGTGCATGTGGGGGGGGGGGGGGTTGTTGTTGTGGGGTGATGGTTAGGGGTGGGAAGTTGGGGTGAAGGGAGAAGGGGGTAGTGGGGAAGAAAGGGGCAGGGGGCATAGGGGAGGTGGTGCGTCCAGGGGGGGGGGGTGTCCACAGGGTCTAGGGGGAAGTCCAGGGTGGTGACCAAGTGGCGGTACAGGGGGTGTCCAAGGGGGTACAATGAGGGGTGGGGGGTCTAGGGGTGTCCAGTGGGGGTGTCCAGGGGTTTCAGGGGGGTGTGCAAGGGGGTTCTGTCTAGAGGGGAGAGTGGGGTAGTGCTAGTGGGGGTGGGGGTCTATCCAAGGGTGAAGGGAGGGGTTGTAGGGGGTCTATCTAGCGCGCGGGGGGGGGGGGGGGTCCAGGGGGTGCCCTGGGGGGGTGGGGTCCATGGTGTGTCTGGGGGGGTCTAGTGGGCGTGTCCAGTGGGGGTGTCTAGGGGTGTCAAGGGGGGGTATGCAAGGGGGTTCTGTCCAAAGGGGAAAGTGGGGTGTGAAAAGGGGGAGGGGATGTACTAGGTGGCTATCCAATGGGGAAGGGAGGGGCCCTTGGGGGTCTGTACAGTGGGGCAACTGCTATTTCTGGGAAAACAATATATTCCCACAGTTTCAGGACTATTGGTAAATATGATGTTGCAGAACCCTCTATACCTATGGATTACAAAACCATGGGTATTTAATATCTAATGTAAAAATGTATACCCACGGTTCACCAGAACCTTGTGTAAGTGGAAATTTCAGTGGAATATACCCATAGATTCTGTTAAACCATGGGTATATAGAAATCCTATTTCCTTGGGATCCCACGGTTCATCAAACCATCGGTATAGCCTATACCCATTGTTTATTGAGCTATACCCATGGTTTGAAACCTTGGGTAAGGGGAACTTTTCCAGTAGTGGTAGTAACCATAGCATTGTCAGTAAAAAATGTCGAACACCTCAACTATGGGAGAACTCCTCCTCTATCGAGTACAGTGGTCCTACCACATCACACAGAGGTGCTTCCCACTAACCTTGGACTGCCAAGGTACTCCTCCTACTGAGTAACATGTGTCTTCCATGTCACATTGAGGTGCTCCCAACTGTTACCTACTGAGGTACTCCTCCTGTCGAGTCTCGTGTGTCAACCACATCACACATAGGATATCCCCACCATGGCCTACCGAGGAACTCCTCCTATTCAGTATCGTGGGTCTTCGGCATCACATAGAGGTGCTCCCCATATTAGATTGCTGAGGTACCCCTCCTGTCGAGTACCATGTGTCTGTCGTGTCCACTAGGGGAGCTCCCCACCACGGGTCTTCCATGTCACATAGAGATGCTCCCCACAGGGCTGTCAAGTCACATAGAGTCGAAAAATAAATGTAGTCGTCAAGCAGTTTTTAGGTCTCAGCCAACTGTAGGGTTCTGTACGTAGTGCGCTTGGAATAACCGCTACCCAATCCATAGTTTGCATTACAAATGAAAAAACGTCTAACAAAGAAGTAACCAGATTATTATTCATGTTATAAGGATACAAACACAATAGATGACGCATCAATTGGATGCCCAATCTGTGCGTTATTGTCATTTTAGTGTCGAGGGCCCGGTTGGATTTGGGTACGAAACAACCAGGCCAAACTCCAACATTAAACAAAACACTAATTGAGTATCTCAAAAGGAATTCCTTGTCTTAAGTATCCCATCAACATAGACAATTCGTCAAATTGATGTACGGTTATCAAGATATGGCCCTTTAATTGTTTCTGGGCCCAGTTTGACCTCGGTTCAGTCGGACGGACCTGGCCCGACCCAGTTTGGGTGGGGCCACAGTAGGCTTGGCCTGCTATACCGAGGTCCAGCCCGGCTTGCAAGGGGGGAAGCCGCGAAGGCATCCTTCAAGGTTGGCCCAGACCACGAAGGGGTGGCCCGCAAAAGGGAGGCCATACCCACAAAAGGGGGTGGCCTAAAAATGGTGGAACACAAGGCTGGCCCCACAAAGGGTGGCCCGCAAGGAGCATCCCAGCCTGTAAGGGTGGAGGGCCCCAATGGGGCGACGCGCAAGGTGCGGCCCGTCCCGAATGGATAGGCTCGCAATGAGAGGCCCACATGGGGTGGCCTGGCCTATATATGGGGCGGCCCATGACGGGGTATACCGTGAGGGCGACGGCCTAATAGGGAGGCGTCCCGGCCGCATGAGGCGCGACCCACAATTAGGTCCACCCTAGCCGCCACTGGGGGGAGATACCCTCAGTTTTATCTAATGGATAAAGGATGTTCTGTTTTTTTTTCCAGTGGCGGCGCCATGAGGAATCACCAGGTGGAACGTGGGACCCACTAGGGCAGGTCCTGCCAGTTCCGTCATGGCTGTCTGGCATGCCGACAGACCTCTCCGGCAGCACGTGACAACGCGCCGCACCGCCACCCACGGTCGGCCGACTTTCTCAGGTCTCCGCGGCTGATGAGTCGTGGACCTCTTTGATCATCGGCAGTGCACGATGGCAAGACACACTTCCTCCGAAGCCGGCTTGTGCTAGCCATTTTGACGCCCACTATGGCTTTGTCATACGACCTCTTCTTGAGGCGTGCGACAATGCGCTATCCCCAACGTAGCCGGTCGGTATCGCCACACTGTTCGTATTCCATGGAGGTGCAAGGATAACAAGATAGAGGAGGGTTCTGGCTAGGTTCATTAGTCCCACACCCTCCATGTTTTCTCATAATCATGAGGGGGTTTAATATTTAATATTTAGTTGAATTAAACCAAAATTAAAACCCTATAATGATACCCCTTAACAACCTCCCGCAAAACGAATGAATCTCGGATCAACCTAATAGGCGGTTGGTCCGCGTTCTTCATATTATTCAAGAATGGATAAGAGGAATCCTTAAAAACTGTAAATGAATAAAACCCCTACCTCGAATCATTGGAGAAACGCCCACACTTGAAGTTGGGTTGTTGTCCTTCGTTCTCGCAACTGGTTTCCAACAACGCCGCTCGTACGTCATCCTCCAGTATGTGGTTTGGTGTCACTGATCACCTCCTACTAGGATTATCTCCATATTCTTAGGGTCCGGTGTCATGACACTTTTTCAACACTTTGTTTCTTGGCGAATCTATGTTGGTGCCTTCCCTCAAGGTTTATATATATATAATAGGGGGAGGGTAAGTAATGACATTGGAATTTAAGGGGGCCCATTAATTAGGAAGCTTCCTTATTCCCCAACGATGTCATTACATAGGGTTGGATGGTCAAGACATTTATTGCATTGACACGTCGCTAGCCCCACACACCTCCTATTTTTTGGAGGATATAGAAGAAAATAAAATTAGAAAATTATTTCATTTCATTTATTCAAAAAAGTCACTAACCTTATCTTTTTTTCTAGACTTACTATGGTCAAAGTAAAGTCTACCATAAGTGAATCTCAGTGATAAAGATTAAATGGTGCCCTCATATTTTTAATCTGATAACTTGTTCAAATGATATAAAATGCCGCTCACACGTTTACTAAATGTACCCAAAAAAGGTCAATAAATTAATAACGTTCACCCTCAACCCGTGCCAGACGAGGTTAGGATTTTCCTAAGGAGAAAAGGCCCCAAAGAGCTCAATGGTACCCTTGGATCTTCAATATGAGTTACATTTTAGATGTTATGGATTTTAAAATAAAATAATTGTAACATAATTATTTTATTTACAGCAAAAAACTATCTTTCACTAGTGGCCCTCTACGAATAATGTTATTATCATCCTATTGAAAGGATACACTCACAGGTTCAGTGGTGGTCTTGGATTTTCAATCCGAGATATTGTTCATGAGTTATAAGCATTTTAAAAATAATATAATTTTATTAAATTAGTTTATTTACGGTTATTTTGTTTTTAGGTTTTCTCACAAGAGGCCCATGCTGACTAAACTTAAGTCACTCATTGAGTAAACATGCCATCCTGAACACAATGGTTCCTTCAGATATCTGATCCGGGTAACCGTTTAAGAGTTATTCCAATTTTCTAGGAAAACTATTTATTAATTCTAATTAATGTTTATAAAATGTTGATAGATCAATCCGGGCACTCTGGTCCTTGGAATCATGCACCATCAAATTTTATGGTCTAGAAATAATTCCATATAAATAATAAAAATTATACAAAACTTTTGGTACATTAATTTCTCCCCACCATAGGTCTTTACATCCTCGAATTCCAAAATAAAGGAAAATCAAACAAATGTGGGTACTAAAACCAAAGCTGAACCTCCTGCTTCCATGTACTCTCCTAGAGATTCTCGTGCTGCCAACATACCCGCACCAGAGGTATTGATTGCCTATGAAGGACTCTCTCTTGTCGATCCTCAATCTCCACTAGAACCTCCATAAATGTCAACCAATAATCATAGTCTAGTTCTCCATGTCGATAACGTGAAATTGATCATGCACGCATCTCCTAAGCTATGACACATGAAAAACATTATTCACTCGGTGCATCTATGAGGATAGAAATAGAAGGTACGCCACCTCACCCACTATGCTGAGAATCTGGAATGTTTTGATGAACCATTGAGAATGTTTTCCACCCTGACCAAACCTTTGAAATCCTCATGGGGGTGTGACACATAGGAACACATGGTATCCCTCCTTAGACTCCAAGTGTCTCCATCTACATTTGGTATAAGACTTCTTCTGATTCTGTGCAGTTTTCACTTGATGAAAAATAAATCATCATGATAAAAACTATGCCATTTCCTTCTTCATCCCTGGCCACCAGTACTGATACTAGAGGTCCTGGTATATCATTACCACACCAGGATGTAACAAAAGAGGGGATGTACATAACACTCTCAACACCTCCTCCCATAGCGCCACTGATACCATGGTACATCCTCTAAAGAGAAAAACATTGTCCGTACCTTTAGAAAATCATTCACGAGACCATCTGGAGGATATCTGACCACGTTGGGCTTCGTAGTCAACATCACAAGCTATGCCTCTTGAATTCCATGAAGAATTGGGGAAGTGAAAGTCATAGACTAGAGGTAATCTACTCCATCTTTATCCATGAAGGATATATGATGCGTGACTAGCTGATCTGATGCCTCACTCAGCATCAGTCGACCAGACTTCCTGCTGAGTTCATCTTCCAACATGTTCCCCTTCCCAAGAGTTTGGACTATCTCAAAGTCATATTCCTGGAGGAACTCTAGCCATCATCACTGTCTCTTCTCTAGAAATATTTTTTGACACCTTTTCATCCATAGGAAAGCCTTTCCCCTTCTTCATCGATGCTAAAAAGCGTGCCTCTACCCTAGAGAAGTCTAGTAAAAATCTATGGTAGTGCCTAGTCAAAGAAGAAGTACCTCTTCTTTTGGGGAGTTAATCCCAGAAACATCTTTTGAAATGATTTCCCCACACTGTGCCACTCTTATTGGGAAATGAAAACTCGGAAATCCTACTACCACAAGGGTAAGGCTGGAAAACTAATGAGTGATCGGTTGTACCCTCCTTTGAATGAGTTTACCCTGTTCTGCATGGGTTTCCTTTTTCACGGACCAACGAAATCACCAATCCAACATTGTAGAAAAACACAACCATTTTTTCTAATATAATCAATCTGAGTATCAATTGTGGATATCCAGTCCATACCCAAACTATCGTCATAAGGCCTCGAAAAATCCACTAAGAGGTTCCAACTGAAACTCTCGCTTCAAGGGTTAGATCGCAATGTCAGAAAGTACGATTTTTGAGTCTCCAAAAAAGGTTTATCCATACGTAATGGTCAAGTCAACTGTTTAACCAGAAACTCTAGGTCTTGAACAAGTTTAATGGAAATATGGAATGAATAATTTTTATATCTACTAATACAGATGTAAGTAGAATACAGATACCATACCTCTATTTATTCTTGGATCCGTTGGGTCACACTCCTTGACCACATGCAAGTACTCCTTTCCCCTATCCTCCAGCTCCCAGATCCTGGTGGGGACCTTATATGGGGGATGACTGTAATATGCCGAAATGTATACCACATCATGATGCTCTCCTAGCCCCACTTCCATGTCTGCTTCCTTGCAGATTCATCTATCCATGCCACTTTCTCTCCCTGAAACATTTTACATGCCAAAGTCTCTAGGAATGGTGTCAGTTTCTTGCTTTCCCACTGCTAACATTAACTGGTTGTATCTTCTAAGACAAAGAACATTCAACCATAAAGGTTCCCACTAGTACCCTAACATAAGTAGGATTTCATAGAGGAAAAGTGTTGGCTCATATGACATTAAAAAAGTTTTATCTAGGTTCCGAGTCTTGAAGTATTGTCTGTACTATATTCATAGAGTACCTGGGATAGTCAGTACGCCGTGATGAATACTCAGCTATCGACATGTCGTCATACCGAAGCTATATAAGCTCTAGGTAACACTCACCCCTTAGCTGTTTATGGAAGAGACCAACTACTATGAGGAAGGTTCGAAAGATTATACACTGAAATGTCTCCTCATCTCTAGATCAGGGTAATCTAAAACCAGTCATCATGCTACAGAGCAATGTAGATGGCTCTCTACCAAGGCCACCTTCTGTTCGAATGGTGCCCTAACTAGATGGAAACTAATTCTCATCCTCAAGACAATCCTTAGATTCCTGTGAGTTAGGATTTCATTAAATTCTGAGGGGTATCTAATGCTGAAACACGTGAAAGGCAATAAGCTTGTATGTTTCCTCTAGCGGTACCATTAGTTGTAACTGCTAACCAACGAGCAGTGTTATAGCTAGTACACTACTCAAATGTACCATATCGGGAAACGATCCATGTACTGAAGCCTCATCACCATGCGTACCATCCTCATGGACATGTAATGATAAAGAATAGTAGCTAAAATCATCGTCTACTCTACTGGTGTCTCAAATCGGCAAAAAACTCTATCCATTGCCTCCAACCAGTCCTCAGTAGCCTGTTAATCTTTTTGGCCTCTAAACCTTGGAGGCCTCTCCAGCTAGAAGTCATGTAACTAGATCAGTCCACAAGCATCGTCCACCAGTGAAGCAGGTGGTAACTGAATCCAAATGGGTGATGGTGCTACTGGTGCACCACCCAGAGGTGCTTACACAATAAGAGGGCCCTGCACCAAGGCCTCATCACTTAGTGGGCTATCATTATGTACTCTCTTGGGAATCCAAGATGGCTGTCTAAGCGGTGACATCCTGATAAATAATGGGTGTTCCATGGTAATTTTTTCATAACTGGTGATCTGACCCAAATAATTCATAAGAAAAACTTTTCAAAAACACACGAAATCAGTGTTTTCATGTACTGAGTCAGAAATTAAAATTCAGGGTTCTAGTGTTTGGATAGGTCGGCCGCCGCACCCACACTAGATTCCCCAATCTAAAAACCACACTCATAACACTTAACACTACTTCCACACTGAAAAGATCATTGTACATGTTCCTCGGTAGAATCGACACCTTCGATACCACTATGTCATTACCCTTCCCTTAGGCCCATGTTGTGACTACCCCAAGACTTCCTTCCATATGCCAAAGGCTGGCGACTTGCACCGGGAAATCATATCCCTAAACTGGGATGACATTTCCTTTTTAACCTGTACAGACACACGGTCCATGAGAACAAAAAGAAGAAACCACACATACTAGAACACAACAAGGATGTAAAAAAAAGTAATTGTTGTAGTGAAAAAGCACTGAATGTAAAGGTGCTAGAAATAAAAGACCAACTATAAAGTAAAAGTACAAATAAAAGGTTCAAATACAACAAAAAAGTATAAGACAGATCCTGGATCATCCACTTATGATCCTACCAGATGTGTAGGTATAGATCATCTCCACATAACTCTATGTCAGCCCATCTCCTCCATGTACCGCCTAGTCCTATCTCCCCTATGTTTCAACCCAGATGCTCGTCATTTGCACAGGACAAAACATGGTGTGGGTGAATCCCTTGCAGGGGTCAGTATAACAATACTTAGTAGGGATCCTGAGACCCCTAAAGGTCTCGCAGAGTTCCACATGAGAAACACCTCAATCACAAATAAAGAAGTATTCAACAACACTACATAGTTATATGCCCATACATATACCTAAGTTATCAAGATATACTCATATAATTAAGGACGGAAGAAAACCACAAAGGTAATAGCACAAAGGAAAAAGTACCACACAGGTATCACCATGAAGCTATCACCATGAAGGTAAAATCACCACATAGGTATCTCCACGAAGATAATGGACTCAGCTCACACCAGGTATATTCAAGGGTAATAATGGTAGAATTGTCAGTCACAAACGTCAAACACCTCAGCTACTGGAGAACTCCTCTTCTATTGAGTACAGTGGGTATGCAGCGTCACACATAGGTGCTTTCCACTAACCTTGGACTGCTAAGGTACTCCACCTTTCATGAACTGTGGGTCCTCCCCGTCACAAAGAGGCACTACCCACCATGGCCTGCTAAGGCACTCCTCATGTGGAGTATCTTTAGTCTGTTGCATCACACAGAGGCACTCCCCACCGCAGCCTACTGAGGTACTTCTCATGTTGAGAATTGTGTGTCTGCCGCGTCACACAGAGGCACTCCCCATCGGGGCTTGCTGAGGTAATGATTTTATCGAGTATCGAGGGTCTGTTGCATCACAAAGAGGCGCTCCACACCGTGGTTCTACCACGTCACACGAAGGCACTCCCCACCAGGTCGTTGAGTAACATAGAGTCTAAAAAAAAGTAGTCTTCAAGTAGTCTTTATGTATCATCCAACAGCTGTGTTTTGTACATAGTGTTCTTAGGAGAACCTCTTCTCAAGAAATTAGTCATATTAAAAATTGGAATAATTCTCATAAAAAAGGAACCCGATGATTTTCCATTTCATAAGGGTTCCAACGCAATAGACGGAACGTTAACCAGATGCACGGTCTGTGCGTTATTGGAATTTGAGTATCGAGGGCCCGGTTGGATTCAGGTATGATCTACCCCAGAAAAACTCCAAAATTATCCAAATCTCTTATGGAGTATCTCAAAAGTACCTCCTTTCCCTAAGGATCCCAATTCTATAGACGGTTCTTCAAAAAGACATTCGGATCTCCAGATAGGCCCTTTAATAGTTTCTATGCCCGGTGGGGCCAGGGTCCAGTTTGACGCGGTCGGACCGACTCGGCCCGACCCAGTTTGGGCTGGGCCGCAAAGGGATAGGCCCGTAGGCATGCGGCCCGCAATGGCATCCCTCAATTTCAGCCTGGCCCACAAATTGGTGTCACAACCCGTAAGGGGGGTGGCAGGCAAAGGTGTGGCCCAACCCGTATGTGGAGGCCCACAAAATGCAGCCTGCACGGGGCGGCCTGGCCCATAGAGGTCGCGACCCATTAGGGTGGTGTCCTGGCCTCATGAGGCATGAACCAAATGGGGGTCTGCCCTAGCCTCCACCTTGTGAAGCGACTCCCAGTTTTCCTGAACGGCCGATGTCCGTTAGGTTTTATTCCAAGCTGCGGCCCCACGTGCCTCCACCAGGAGGCATGCTGAACCCACTAGGGTGGGTCCTACTGGTACCATCGCAACTGGTAGGCGTGCTGACATACCTCTCTAGAGGCGCATGAAAACGCACCACACTTCCACCAACGTTCAGCTGGTGTGTCGACCGTTGTCCTCTGATCACCGCAGCTGATGAGCTACATCCCTCTTTATTCGTCGGCTATGTGTGACGGCGTGTCACGTCTCCCCCATGGTCGGCCGGAGCATTCTGTTCTAATACCTACTACGGCTTTGTTCTGCAACCTCTTATTGCCTCATGTGACGATGAGCTATCCCCAATGTAGTTGGTCGGTATCACCACACTATCTGTGCTCCATGATGGCACAAGGATAGCAATATAGCGGAGGGTTTAGGCCAGTTTCATTAGGCCCACACCCTCTGCGTTTTTTGATAAACATTATGGGGATTATGGTTCTAATAATCAATGGAATTAAAAAACAATTAAAACCCTCCAATGATACCCCACAACAACCTCCTTCAAAAATGAATAAATCACGGATCAACCCATTAGTCAGTTGGTATGCGTTCTTCATATCATTCAAGAACGAGGATGTGGAAATAATTGAAGAAGCGTAAACGAATAATCTTCGACCTCAAATATTCAGATAAGTTCCCACACATGAATTTGGGTTAATGTCCTTCATTACTACAACAAGCTTCCAACGACGTCACTCGTACGTCATCCACCGGTTCATGGTTCCGTGTCACCTGTCACCTCTTACTGGGATCAACACCATCTTCTAAGGGTTTCACATCGCGGTGCTCCTTCACCACATCGTTGCTTGAAATTTTTATGGCGATACCTTCCCCCAATCTTCATATATATAGGGGTGGGGGGGGGGGGGTAAGTAACAATGTTTGAATTTAATGGGGCTAATTAATTAGGAAGCTTCCTAATTCCCCAAAACGTCGTTACATAGGTTTGGAAGGTCATACAATTTATTATCAGGACACATTGTTGTCCCCACACACCTTTTGTCCGTTGAAAGATATTGAAGAAATAAAATAATAAGATAACTTTATTTCATTTCTTTTAAAAATTCACAAAACTTAAAATTTTCTCCAGACATACTTTGACCAATGTAATGATTCCCTTAAGTGAATCTTGGTGCTGTAGATTCAAAGGTTCCCACATATTTTTAATTTGAGCACTGATTCAAAAGAGAGAAAACAACACTCACGCATTTACTTAAGTTACCCAACAAAAATTTCAAAAAATTAATAATGTTCACCCTCGACCTGCGCTGGTCGAGGTTAGGCTCCGCCTAAAGAGAACATGCCCCAAAGAACTCTGGTGTACCCTCAGATTTTCAATCTATGTTATGATTTAGAAGTTATGTATTTTACAATAAAATAATTGTCACTTAATTATATTATTTACGGGCAAAAACTAACTTTCACTGGTGGCTCGTGCCAACCAATTTTAGTATCAGCTAAAGGAAAGCATCCCCTCATGAGTTCAGCGGTGGTCTCGTATTTTCAATCCGAGTTACCGTTCATGAGTTATAAGAATTTGGAAAATAAAATAATTTTTTTTAATTATTTTATTTATAGTTATTAAATTTTTGTGTTCTCTAATTGAAGGCAAGCGCTGATGAAATATAAGTCACACCTAGAGTAAACTCTCCATCCCGATCGCAACAGTACCCTCATATTTTTTATTCGGGAAACCATTTAAGATTTATTCCTCTTTTTGAGTAAAAATACATATGTGTGCTAATTAAAGCCTAACAAAACTTTGACAGATCATTCTGGGTAATCTGGTCCTCAGAATCACGCACCGTCAGATTTCACAGACTCGAAATAATTCATTATAATTAAAAAAAATTATACAAAAAATCCAAGATGTTACAATAATCGTCCATTATTTTTATGAGATCCCTTATTTTAAACTAATCTGTTATTATGGAACATTTATATTGGAGAGGTATAACATTAGAGGAATGTCATTTATAAAAACGTTGTGCTAATTTTACGCTTTAGGTTAGAATAGTTTTTTCGAGATCATCCTAAAAATGGGTATGTATGGAATAGTTTCCTGTTAATTAATTGGTTAATATCAGTAGTTTTTTTTAGGATTTCTAAAAAATTATAGCTCTTATGCATGACCTCTAAAAAGGTGAATCCTTTTATACAGTTTGGTAAGAGAAATTTGATATTTTATGAGTAAATGTTGAGGAATATGGAGGCATCAATGTTATAATTAAACAAGAAATGGATTAATTTTGTGGTGTTTTGCTCTACTTTTGAGGCCTAATTAGGGTGTATAATAATATATATAAATATATTATTGTTTTTAGTTCTAGGAAACATTGATTAATGAGAATAACTATGTAACACATTACATGGAGATTATTTCAGTGGTCTTCCCCATGAATAATAATATATATTATCTACATAGTAATTGATTTGTATTACACACAAACTGTAGAATATTATGTATATTTTCTCATTAAATGGTTTCATTTTTTGATGTTGGACACTCATATAGTTGATATAGATTTATGATTTCCAAATTACTTATATTACTATGACGGGGATTGATTTGGTCGATGATTTTAGTATGAATACTCACACCCACATAGTAAAGGATGCATATGAGGAATAAAACACAATGTGATAACATGTGGAAATGTAGTTCGATATAGTACATGACAGGAATTTTAGTAACCTCCAAAATCATATAAAAACACGTATACTTATCTATTGTGATATGGTGGTCCATAGTGATGATATGGATTGTAATTTCCAACATGATTAGTTATTCTAAAGGGATGAATCAAAGTGTTTTAAAAAAGGTAGGTATTTTTCATCGTTTACCAAGGATGAATGGTGGTCCCGAATAAGATTTTTGAGGAGGTATTGAGGGATTACCACAGTTATAACTTGTCAATAAACTATGTATTTTTATATTATTACAAGGAAATTAGAACAAATTAGTGGTGTCTAAATGTAATTTATGCATTAGATAGCTCACGTTTAGGTTCCTCTCTTATCAACAGTTGAAGTTAAATCACTAGTTTCTAACATTTTTAACATATCTAGATGATGTACTAAAGTGGATTTGGGATGTTTTATAAATTAATTTAATGAAAGTACTCCTATTATTATTGAATTTCAATGGTTCAATATGGGTTACATTAGATTAACTGAATATGTTTGATATTTTTTTTATCCTATTCTTGAGTTTGTCCAAATAGATAAACCAGTGTGTTAATATCATGAAAATATCATCTTATTTCATTTACTATCCTAAATTTTTGCATATAATCAAGATGATTGAGTTACATTATGATTCTGAAATATCATATGACAAGCTATTGGTCATCAATTATATATGTTCTTTGTACAGTCTTTTGTTTTTGGACCAAATGAAATTCCATGGGAAATTGATTTTTTTCATGTTATGGATATTTTGTTTTGTAAAATGTTCTTAATAATGTAATTTCAAGAGTAATAAAACATAAATCTATTTTTTATACATTATTAGAGGCATGAGTCGTGCTTAATGTGTTCCATCGAGCTTTTGGATCATCAGGATCTGAAAACATAAAAAACATAAAGAAGTTTTTACGGAACATAGTTTTTCTGAAAGTGTATGGCCCAAAGTGAATCATTGTAGCTCCTCTAGTAACGGTCGAGGTCTCGCAATTTTTTCTCTATCCATGTGAGAGGAGCTTCATAGTTTTAAACTTATACTCAGGTGGTTGTATAGTGGTTAATGTTGGGTTTTCACATAGTTTCCCAAACTGCGCACTTGATCTGTGAAACCCCTCTTCAAAAGAAGTGGCTTGTGAACAATGGAAACATGGTTTGGATATGATTTTAGCCAAACCCCATGCCTAATTATAGGGGTAAATTTACCCTTTGTCCCTTATTGTGTTATTTATTTTATCTCTCTATTTTCCTTCACGTCCTCTGCTTGCAACATCCCACTGATAGTCTCTCTTCCACCTCATCATGGTGTGACGAGATTGAGGGATTCAAACACAATAGAAGCGTTGGTTGGGCATGTTCCCAATTATGAAAATTTCCATAATCGATAATTATTTGGGGATCAATATGATGATGAACTCGTATATCAAGAGAATTGAATCAAACATTAATGGAAAATGAGAGAACCCAGAACCGAGATGAGTGTATCAACATATATTCTTTATTACTAATATAATTTAATTATAGAATTAAAATCAAGTTGATTATTTCTAATTGATTTGTCCGACCATGATTTTGATGTGTAGACTTGTTGAGATGTAGAATCCCAGATATAAATCCTTTAGCGTTGATCCACACATGCTCCACGTATCTCTAGACATTGTCGATGGAGTCTCTGGGTCCTTGGGTAGAAGATCCTTGTTCTTGTGATGTCCAACTTCGATATCCTTGAGAATCATATTCGATGAATTATCCTTAATCCAATGGAGGTGGATCATTATTGTTCTTGAGAGTGTTATTGTATAGGGAAGAGGTTTCTAGGCCTAAGAGATTTTTCTCTAACGATGTTGTGCACACAATGATTGGTTAGCCAGTCGAATGAACACTTGGATTTAATAGAGAATAATAACACCACGAGGAATCTAATTCACCAGGTAAAAATAAATAATTATCAAAGATTTCGTTACTTAATTTATTATTCCATGTGGAACCCCATGTCAAAAAATTATATCAATGATTTTTTTTCCATGACGTGTTCTTAACTATCAGGTTGTATTTAAATAATGTTTAACCAAATAATATTTAATATTATTTCTCACTGGACCCACAACTTGGTCTGCCAATCCCCCTCAATATTTTATCAGTTCTTGAATAATGAATATTTATTTATTGAGTACATACAACTACATTATTCACTAATAAATAAATATTTCATCTATAATATATTATATAGAATAAATAATGACAAAGTGAAATGAGATCAGGAATAATTGAATAATTATTAAACCACAACTGGGATTAATATTTATTCAAAATGTTATATAAATAAATTATTTAACAGAGATACTGGCTACACATAGTGTGTGACTATGTAGGCTACTTCCCCAATGGCATTAGGCGGTCTTGCCTAAATCCCAAGATTACTGTCTAGAAATGGGTCAAGGATCTTAGGATCACTAAGTTGATATCACAAAAACATGTCACCTCATATTAATTCTTACGCTTTAATATAATCAATTGGTCCCGATATCACCAATCAAGTAGGTTTAATGAATGTGTCATCAACCCATGTGCTCCATTTCTCATTCTTTGACATCTCAGAATTGAACTTTCCTTGAGAAAATAATGGCCATTGATTTAGTTGTGATATGTTATTTCCATCAAAAGGCCTGAGATATCTAATTATGTATAAGTTAAAAATCATTTCTCTCATTATTCATTAATTCAATATTACTAGTGATTCATACAATATAACCAACAACACTTCGAATATCTATCATCATGGTTTTCATCAATACATCTAAATGCTTGATTCATAATACCCATCAATAATAATCATAAATTAGAAGTACCAATACACACCTCTCTGGATAGAAAAATCCAATAACATGTATGAATGTAGATTTCATATAGGAGGGTCTTGTTCCCATAATATACAATTAGATCATACCAAGGGCACACACTATTAGAAGGTAACTCAATGTTTCATGAGTCCCAAAACCTGATATCTTATATCATTTGTGTCACTTCAAATGATATCAAATGGCAATAGAACATATATTAAAGAACAGTTTCATGGAACTTTCGGGTTCACATCATAGTAGGGATATGCTATGTACTTTTAATATGACATCTATTCATAGGACATTATCACGTAATATGTCATGCAGATGAATAATCATGATTTGATAAGTAGTTTGTTAATATGACCCATTGAATACAAGTTTATCAAAAAGTACAAATAAGTTGGTTTCTAGGGAACCAAATCCAATAGACTCCAACTTACCCTAGATCTAACAGCTAATAACCTTCAGTTCACTAGCTCTAACATGATATTCATGCTTCCTCTAAGATAATACATTAGTCACGAGGTCTTCCACATTTTCATACGTCGACACACTACGTACTACAACTTCACCCATTCAATTAAAATACCAAAAGTGGTGGTACTTTCAGAGTAGTTCTTTTCCCATTGATGTTACCTTGGCCCTTTTCCAAGATCCATCTTGAGAAAATTATCACAATTCAACGTAATGATTCTTTATGTATAAGATCCAAATAAATAACCTAGAAACTGTTCTAAATCCAGATTGATTCCTTGGCTACATCAAAATCCACTATATATTTGGATGATACTATAGAATCAGCAACAACTAGCTGCTTCAAACTCTTCCATCTCACATCTCAACTGTTGAGAAAGAAGGCATGTCTTGATTGTGACTTTAGATCATTTTTTTAAAATACAACAACGTCATACCCTCTAATGACAAGCTCATCGTCTCCTCCAAACAAGAGGAACATATACTTATATATTCTCATATATTTAATGATATCCTTAATAGTAGTCTAATTTTATTCTCTTGTATCATTTTGAAATCTTCCTACCATTCTCGTTTCATGGAAAGCATCATTTCTAGTGCATAACATGTCATACCAGATAAATATTATCATTGAAGTGTATGGAATATTAATCATCCAGTCTTTATCATGTTGTGTCTCATGAAATAATTTCATGGAGAGATGTATACCATGTTACATTGGAACCAATACCCTCTTAAATTGGTCCATACTAAATCTCTTTGGTATATTGTCAGTGTATGTACGTTGAATTAGTCCAATAAGTCTCTTGGATCTATCACAAATGATCTTGATCCCATGAATGTAGTCTACTTTTCTTATATCCTTCCACGAAAAGCACTGGTTCAACCACCTCATGGCTGATAGCCAGACTGTTATGTCATTTCCTATATGCAATATGTCTTTAACATACACTACTAGGATAGCAATAGCCTTCCCATTAAACTGGTTAAAAACATTTGGATCAAATTCATTATTAATGAATCAAAATTCTTTTATGGCTACATCAAATCAAATGTTCCATGATCTATATGTTTTATTTAATCCATTACTAGATATTTGAAACTTGCATACCCTTTTAGAATCACCTATTTTCACAAAACCATCTGGTTGTGTCATATAGACATCTTCTTGAAGGATCCCATATGGAATGAAATTCTGACATCAATCTACTAAATCTCATTTTAATGGAAAGATATTATGGAGAGTATGATTCTAAAGGATTTGAACTTAGAAATTGGTGAAAATGATTTCTCATAGTCAAGTCCTTGACACTATTTAATCTCTTTATCTACTATCCTTTCATTATAGGTTATAACCTCACCTTCATTGTCCGGTTTTCATTCAATACCAATTTACACCCAACATGCATTACAAAAGTGGGTGCATTGACTAGAACGCATACATGGTTCTAATACATGGAATACATCTCAAAATTCATAGCTTCTATCCATCTTGTATCTTAAGATCTCTATGTTGTGTTTTTATAGGATTAAGGATAATAATTGTCCAACAAGAATGATTCTCCTTCTTCGTTGTCAAATAAACCACATCACTTTGGTTCCCATACCTCACTTGTGGTCCTATGTAGTTCTTGTGTTTCAAAAACTACCTCTTCCCTATGGACCGATAGAAATTTTTCATTTAACAACTCATGTGTATCTTTATCATCAACATCATACAAGTAACTCTTGCTCACACTATCATTTTTAGGATGTTCTTCCTCTTAGAAATGATAGCCTATCTGAAAACAATCATTTTCTTGTCTTATGGGTTGAATAGGTAGTATCACATTGTTTCCTTTGGATGCCCAATAAATATACACATCATGCCCTGAAGTGCTTTTTTGGTGCCTGAGAAATCCATAACAAATTCCTCCCAACCCCATACATGTGTATTCAACAATGTGGGTTATTTTTCACTCCATAGCTAGAAGGGATCTCATTTTCTACCTTTGATGGTACATTATTTAATGTGTCTTCCATAGTTTGTAATGAATATACCCAAAAGGATAATGGAATATATTCATGACTCATCATCAACCATACCATTTCCAACATGTTATAGTTCATCCTTTCAAGAAAACTATTCCACTATGGTGTATAATGTGGATGGTGTAGAGATAGAATCCCACTCTCCCATAAAAGGGAGATAAACTCTAGGTTAATATATTCTACATATTGATCTAATTTAATATTCTTTATCTTCTTACCAATCTTATTCTATACTTCATTCTTGAAAAGATTAAATTTCTTAAAGGGCTTCAACTTTGAAATCATTAATTAGATATATCCATAACTACTCAGTAAATCAGTAGAAGAAATGAAGTAATAATATCAAACATAGGATTCTACTATAAATGGTCCACACACATTAGTGTTTAACAATCCATGAATTTTCACAGCTGTTTCACAATATCCAAAAATGCTGGTTTGGTCAATTTTTGTTGTAAGAAATCACGACATCTATCAAGTGGTTTTTTCTCAAAAGAGTGTAAAAACCCATATTGATAGATATTTGTTTGGAACATCTCATTTACATGACCAATGCTATGATTCCATAACTAGGTGTTGTATGAGTAATGTGAATTTGGTTCGTTATCAATTTCCTGCACTTGGTTCTCGTAATTTAATACATACAGATCATTATTTAAATTTTCCATAACACAACATATGTTTTCCTTATAAATTTAACCACATTTAATTCCGAACAAGAAAATAAATCCAAATGTATCTAAACTCGATTCTGAAATTATGTTTTGGGTCACACTATGTAAATAATAATAGTATTGTAAGACCAAAATCAATCCCGTCGGAAATTTGAGGTGGTAGTCGCCAATGGAAAGATCAACCGGACTCGAACCGTTGGCATCTCGCAGATCCACTTCTCCTTTGGTAATCTTATGGTATCTACTTTGGTCTACTATTTTAATATAGATGTGTTCCCTATAAATAGGATCCAATGCCCAATGTGTAGAAATGGAATGATTTCAATCGATAACAAATTCACATTTGTATTTTCCTAGCCTCTGGGTTAAATTATTCTTCCAATGGATCGACTTGCCACATGAAAAGCATAATGCCTCATTTTCATTGCCATGACAATGGATATTATTCTTCTTGGTCAGAATGTTCTCAGAGGTTATAGATTGATTATAAATCTTAGGTTTCTTTTCCTTGATATTCCTATTCCTATTTACTATATAGACATTGGGATTTTTCACACCCTAAGTCCTTATCAACATGGAAAATTAGGGAAAGTATATCTAATAGACTATTATCATTATTTCTCATATTATAATTCACAATAAAACTAGAGAAATTTATAGGGAGTGATGATAGTATGAGATCTGTATGCAAAGCATCTTGGAATTTAGTCCTTAAGTTGTTTAAATGTTTAATGTAACCCATATGCTGGACTATACGTAGTCCATCTGGCATAGAAAATCCATGATTATTAGTGAACAAAGCATTGGATATCTCATAAATCTATTTTCTCTGCTTCTCTTGATAGATATACTAAAGGCGAGACATCATGAAATTGGAATCCATTTCATCATGTTTCTTCAAGAGATCATTGGTCATAGATGACAACAAGAGGCATTGGACATTTGTATCATTATTTAGATGTTTCTCATAGAGAGAGAGTTCCTCATCACTGTCCACATTTTTGGGGGAAACTAGTAAAGTCTCTTCAATCACAAAATGTTTCCTCTCATGGAGAAGGATAACCCAAAGGTTCCTTTTCCACTCGTGGAAATTACTACCAGTGAAAAGGTTTTCCTTCATGAGTATGGATCAAAATTATATTTTTGATGTCATTTTGATTATTATTTCTACAAATTAGGATGAACAATGTTTAAGTAGATTATGTTGATAAATATAGATAAATAAGTAAATAAATGCCTATTAGTATCCAAATAATTTTTCAAAACCCATTAGCCATAATCATTGGCTTCAGAATATCATGTTTCATGTAAATTATAGCGGAAAGGATCTATATTAACCAAGTTGGATAGGTAAAGAAACTAGAATGTTTTTCGATAGGCATTCCAAATGCCAACTACATTAACTCAGAACTCATTGATCTATTCATTGGAATCCCCAATCATGAAATCCTTAATTTTGGTTTTCCTCATCCTATGCCTCTCAGTTACAACATGTACAACTAGGGTAGAAAACCCTTGATGTAAATTATTCTAAGTGATCCCAAAACCTAAAATTATTATTCCCCATTAATTGAAATCACTGCAGAGAGTGTTGTCCAAGAACTTTGAACTATGGTTTGTTTCTGTCCGAAGTAATGGAAGGCTATACTGACCTAATATTTAATTGAGGGATTTGGTCCATTATACATAAATTTCCACGTATTATATTATCACATTTTTTAATGCTATGTGGGATATAATTACATTATTAACCATGTATAGATAATATTTACGTAGATGAAATTATTATTTTAGTTTCATCTTGTATGATTGTCAGTTCATTAATTATGCGATCACGTGAAACATCCATAATGAATAACTATATAACTGACCAAAATAAAATAAACAGTATGATAATGACCATTACAATTGGTTATTTTATCTAGAATTATGATAGTATAACACGAACCTAGGGGAGAAACACATTGAACCATTTGAGGTTCATGTTTACAGCTTTCCACCAAACCACATTTGTATCACCTCGGATTGGTTTTGCTTCAGCTCCTATCATAAAAATGCTCCACTAGCATAGAATCTCCATCCATTAAATATGATTTTAACTAACACACCTATGAGTAGAAAAATGGGGTTTAAATAAATGAAACCATGGACACAGATGACCTGTATATTAATGAGGAGAAGCCACGCAGATCAAAAAATTAATTTAATAAATAAATAAAATGTAAACTATCACCTACAAAGGTATAATGTATCTCTTAATAATCCAAATGAATGCAATGAATTACACATTTTAATAAAAGTAGCATTTATTTACTTAATCGTTCTTATTATGATAAATTTCCCTAAATAGATTAATCAATATGTTTAATTAATTAATCCTTTTTATCTTATTCCTTTTCTAAATTTCCATTAGATTTCCATCTATAACCTTGTTCCTATCCTATACCTTGGATAAAACACAGTGAATACGCATCCAAAACATCCCAGCATGTATTTATAATTATATACACTTTATTCTCTCTAACATGTAGCATGCACTCAAATTTATAATTATTACACAACTCATACATTATGTGAAGATCTTTCTAAATTATGCAGATGTTAATTAAACACACAGACACACACACACACACACACACACACACATATATATATATATATCAAACACCTATAACATGATGTGTCACAACATTATTCCCACAAAAATGTACATGTCTCAAAGCTTAAATAATATAATAAAAAAATTTATATCTATATAATCTATAAATAGTAGACTGTGTGTACCATCCTCACATTCCATCCTAAGTAAACTCCTGGGGAAATAGTGTGTGATGTGTACATTAGAAATCATTGTTTTATATGGTGTGTCTAGTGGGTCACACGCCACGTAGACTCTACATTATATGGTCACCAGTCGGACAAGCTGTGTGTGGGATACATGACGAGACCCTATCCCGAATGGACTACAAGTCTTATCTAGTGGGCCACAAAGCGTGTAGTCTAGATAATTGTATTCCATTCTATCCATGTCAGCACACGATGTATGATATAACAACACCACATGTTATTAATGCATGAGACTTGATTAATTTCTGACTTACTCCTAAATTATTGAACACAATACTTGTCGTGTTGATCCGACAACAAGGCATGAATTCTTGTGTTATCTGAAAAGAAACTTTAATGCCTCATGATGAGATCCATGATTTAAATTTAGTCATAAAATTTTTCATTTCAGTTAAATCTGCTGGAAATGATAAGGGATGGAAAAATATCAAAAATAATATTAAAATAATGATAAAACATAAATTGAAAACCCGTATTATTATAGCGTAATTAATCAATAAATTTTTTAAATAATTATAAATGAAAATATAACCTTACTCTGATACTAGTTGGAGGTTTCAGGGGTAGCTGAAGCACAGGTTGGGCATGTACCCATCTAAGAAATTTTACATAATTGAAGATAATGTCGGGAAAAATATAATGATGAATTACAGTACCCATGGAATTGAATCAAAGATAATAGAAAAATGGGATAACCAAAAACTGGGAGAGAAGATTTTCATATTTTAATTATAATTATTTTAATTAAATTATAAAATTACCTCCAATGTGATTCTTTCATCGATGATGTGTTTGACCATATGTTGGAGGTGTTGGTTTGTTGCAATGTATAATCCAAGGATAGGAATCCTCTGGTGGTTATCCACATGTGCTCCACGTATCTTCGGATGTCACTAAAGGAGTATCTGGGTGCCATAATAGAAGATCCTTGTGTTAGAAATGTCCACCATTTATTTCCTTGAGAATTTCTTCGAAAGCATTCTCCTTGATCCAGTGGAGGAGGATCTCTCTGATTATTGAGAGCATTCTTGGAGAGTGAAGATCTCTCTAGGAACGAGATATTTCTCTGTAAGGATTTTATGCACATAATGATTGGTTTTCTAGTCAAATGACCCCTAGGGTTAAATATAGAATAATAACATAACAAGGAATTTAATTCACTCGGTAATAATAAATTATAAGCGCATGTGTAATTACATGATTTATTATTCCATGTAAAACCCTATGTCAAATAATAATAGCAATGTTATTCTTTCCATGACATGTGATTAACTTGAATGTTATATTAAAATATAAGTTTACCAAATAAAATTTTATTTTATTTCTCACTAGACCGATAACTTGGTCTGCCAATCCTCTTCAATATTTAACGGGCCTTGAATAGTGAGTATTTATTTTTTTAATAAATATTACTTCATTTTTCTCAGATAAATAAAAATTTCATCTGCAATACATTGTGTCGAATAACTACAGATGAAATTTAATGTGATCAGGAATAATTAAATAATCATTAAACCTCAACTGTTAATAATATTTATTCAATTCGTTAAATAAATATATTATTTTACTGAGATACTTGCTACACATAGTGTGTGACCCTGTTGGAATATTTCATATTGGCATTAGGTAGGCAACCCTAAAGTCCAAGATTTCTATCTAAAAATGGTTCAAGAAACCCAAGAGAAAAAAATGATGTCACAACAACATGTCACCTCATACGAACGCTTATTGTGTAATATAATCCCTTTCTCCAGAAATATCCAATCAAGTGGGTTTCAAGAATGTTCCATCAACCCCTGTGCTTGATTTATCTTTCTTTGACTTCCTAAAATTGAACATTCCAAGAGAAACCCATGGCCATGGATTTATTTAGGCTAAATCATTTCCATCAATGTTCCTAAGATATATACATCTGTAGAAGTGTGAATTCATTTCTCACATTATTCATTGATGCAGTATTACTGATGAATCACCCACCATATCCTATCTCGCTGTAAACATATGTAGTCATAGTTTTCATCAATACATCTAATTTCATAAGTAATAATACCCATTAATAATAATAATAATGTCTAAGGACCAAAACACACGTATGTAGAAAGGAACATCCAATGACACCTATGAATGTTGATTTTCTACAGGTAGGTCTAGTTGTCATAATATCCTCCTTGATGTTACCAAGGTCACCCACCATGAGAAGGTGCCTCAATGTATCATGAGTCCCCACCCTTGATAGCCCCTATCATTTTGTCCCTTCAAATAATAACATCTGGAAATAGAACATATATTCAAGAATACTATCATGGAACTTATGGGTTCCCATAATAATAGAGATCTGCTATAAAGGATTAATGTGACAACTATTCTTCAAAAATTAACACATACTATGTCACACAGATGGACAATAGTTATGTGATAATTATTTTTTAATATTCATCTAATGAATACATGTTTATTTTAAAATAGAAAGAAGTTGGTTTCAAAGGAACCCACACCAAATGGGATCTCCATTATCTAACCTCTATTTCGGGTATCATCATGTGAATTGGAGAGACATCCATACGTATATGACTCATAATTCCTTATTTATTCATCTATATCCCCTATATCTATGTTATTTTTGTGTGACCAAATTCCACACATATCCAGGGAATTCATCCATTTCATTGATTTTTGTCAAACTACATAAAATATTGAATTGATATTGGATGTTTCGGTTATCTATGATATAAGGTTGGTGGTCTATAGCTTTTCCATATATTATATCACCATTATAAATTGTGCACTTGTGACATGCACTATTATTTTCATGTGACACAAATTTTAATATGGAATTAAGTTTTTAAAACTCAATTACTTGAATGTTATAGCACTACTATAATGTATTTGATCTTGTGAATGAACTTGGACCACAATATATAACAAAACATAGGGGGTTCCAATAATTCCATTAATTAATTAATGTTTTTTGAAATAAAACTCTTAATTGAGGTTCATTTTCTCAAAAAACTGTAGACATGTTATATAAAATCAATGTGGGAGGATGTGAAACTCTTCTTGTTATCCATTAGCCACCAAATAATCTTCTATGTTGTTATAGACATACTTTTCTAGAGTGTTCTTGATTCTTTTTATGGCATTCATATTAGTATGGACTATTTATGATTTTTCCTGAATGGTTTTATCTTCAATGGGAAGACCACTAAGAAATATTGTTTTAATTAAATTATTGGTATTCCTTATTAATGGAGAGAACATTCTAATTAATCAATAGACTTGTTTATGATTATACCCTTCATTTATTTTCCTTGTAATGGTTTATGACATTCATTATACATTGACTTTATTATCTTTCATAACACTAAAGAATAATGGGAAGAGACAATTTTTGTAATCCATTTTTTATGTGGAAAGTTTTAATAGTTGTAATTATACTTTATTAGATTAAATGAAAAAATAAATTTTGAACACCTTGAATGATACTCAGGTTTCTCTTTACGGAACACCTTGGATGTGCTCATAATAAGTTTGGATTATAAGTACATTGGGTAATACATAGGTCTCCACTACCAGACACCAAGAACATACTAATAGGTTAATTTATATTTTGATATGCCAAGAGGGATACATGGAATTCCTTGAATGAAATCACCATGTGTTTATTTCCTCCCTGAGTGGTTCAAATTTCTTATGGGGGAACCTTTGGAAGGGCTCAATAGTGAGATGTTTACACTATTCCATGAGAAATAACTAAAGCCCTATGTGATATAACAGAAATGGATTCAACGTTTTAGTTCATTCCACCGTTCCAAGAGTGGTACATGGGATTCCATTTATAGATCACCATGGATGGACTCCATGTTGATGGGTATTTATAGTTCCCTTGTAGCAATACACGTGACTCCTTTTTTGGATCACCTCATATTGGATCATGTAACCCATTATTAAATTCATTAATGACTATTCTATTAAAATAATAATTATTCATAGCTATTATACTGCGATGTGTCTAGTAGAGAAAATTACAGTCTAGGGTTATATAACATTCTTGATATTTATTCCATGATGAATTACAACATATTTTTACAGGTTCACCTCATCCAAAGACATTCCAGCTTATGCCAAAGCAGGTACGGTCATCTATGTGTCTTGGAGGAACCTGATCTAACTTTTTATGTTAATTAATTTATTTATTTATTTATTTTATTTATATATACACAATATCATACCATATATACATATACTTTATTTTTCTTTAGACACCGTTGGTGGCATCTTCCTGAGTATATCTCACACCATGCTCGGTCTTCCATTGCATTTGGTTTCCTAAGTAGATCTTCATATTTGAAGTTATATGGATTATTTTCTATGCTTTTCATGGTATATGGGAGGGTAGTATCATAGGTTTAATATAATAATCAAGATTCATGTGGATTCATCCTTTGGGTTCATATTCATTTTATTTTATTGTTCTACCTCCTATATTTTTCCAGCTTATACATTTTTTCATCATTTAGAAATGTATGAATTGTTTTATTTAGTGTTGGCCATTTTTTTCAATTATTATATTATTATTACACTTCTCTTACATGATTATTATTTCTTATAATATTGAATTTTTTTAATTATTACATCTAATATACCAATATAAAACTCTAATAGACAGGGTATTTTCAAAACACTACAGCACCATTAGACTGTCAGTGCTAGTTGGTAGCCTCCTGGATATGGGTAGGCATTCATTATCCATGTTGTGACTGGTTCGGATACTAGTTTCATAATCAATAAGTTCGAGATGTTATAGTCTTTATATTACATACATAGATAGATGAAGAGATAAAGAGTACCATTTAGGTTCTCAAGGATATGTTGTGATCTTCTATGCTTTCTAATAGTGATTTCTTGAATGATAATCTGCATCTTGTGTATTTTTCATAAAATAATACCTACTACTCAACAATATATATATAACCATTAGATTACTTAAATAGGAAACATTCTAGTTTTCACCATTTACAAGATAGAGGATGGATATTTTTTATTTTTTCTTGAAATTACATTTATAGATTACGAAGAATGTGAAAAGCATCCGAAAGTTCATTAAAATAACATATATTTCTTAGAAGTCTCATACATTCTATTTTTGTATTTTAATAGAGAATATTTAGGTAGGGGATTGCATTCTCAAATGTCTAAAAATATTAGATAATAAGGAGGTGTTTTCAAGGGAAAATACTCATCCATATATTTATAAACCTATTCTAGATATTGCATAGGTTATGAAAGTATGGTTATCCCTTTATGTTATATCAAAAGATAGAGTGGGATATTTCAAATTTCATAGTGGAGAACATACTATTACAACAAGATTCATGAAATTGATTCGGTAGAGTATGATATATAAGATTATTCCACAATATTAAATGAGTAATTAGTAAGTTTGTTTTGTCAATATAGAAACATTCAAGGATGTCTGATCCATTCAGTGTACGTCTTTTATAGACATGAGAATATCTTATAGAGTACATGGAAGTTTGGGAAAAATATGAGAGCATAGTACCCCCCCCCCACACACATTTTGTGTGTATTAAACATTCAAAAATGTAAACGATAGAAATTAGTAATGATTTAGTGTTTGGGATTATTGTTTCTGTATCGATTAGTATAAACCTTAATTTTGACTCATATATTTTATATTGTTTTCATCTGTGGCCGTATTTCAAAAAATATTCTTAGAATTTTTATTAACTAATAATGATATTATTTTTTTAAATATATATTTTTAAAAATTATGTTCCATGAAAAAAATCCCCCTATTGAAATATATTACATATCTTGTGAACATGTCAAATCAAAATTATATCATTATAGTAGTAATTAATACATGTAATGTTATTTAACAGAGTCTTAAACTAAATATGTATTATGAACAGGAAATGATGTTGTTTTTTATAAAAAAGTAATTGTTCCTAATCAATCATATTTTTTTTATTCATTGAGTTGAAACCATTAATTTTATAAAAAAATTAAGTTAGACACCCTGTGGAATGAAATTTTAATCCTCCTATACTCTGATATTATTATAAATATAAATTTCAAAAATTTTCTATATGATAAAGTGTTTCATAATTTTTTTATGGTTTGAATTTATAATTACTTAAAATTATTGAATAAAAATAATTCAGCCAACCAACTATCATTCCTCACCATTATTATATATATATCATAGGAATTGCTATCATGAATTGTCTTGAAAATGAAATGTGACCATCTAATGGGGAAACTAATATTCAGAGTTGATAATGGAGAAATTTATCAATAAATGACATGTGATAGAAACAAAATAAATAATTATGGTTTTTAGGATCTGGGGAATAGATCTGTTAGAGGATATGACCCCCTATATATTGAATTGACCTCAGATTGATGATCTCGTGGATCAAATCCCATGTTTGAGTGATAGTCATGTTGAGGGATGATCATAAAGAGGGGGAAAAGGTCCATTGAGGGATGGATTCACACCTATTCTATAATGGAATTATCCTTCTATAAATATTATTATATTATTATAAGCATAATTATCCTTCAAATACAATATAAGGATCATAATGTCTAGTGTATTTGCAATATTAGATACATAATTAAAAAGAATGAAACCAAAATTAAAACATCATTCATTTAATATTCATAATGAGTTCCTACCAAATTTTGATACCTAACATATTGATAGGATAAACTGGGGAATACATAAATAAAGGGATGAGCTAAAATCCCCATAAATGAAAAAACATAAGAATAAATCATAACACATGGGTTAGAAGGCATAACATGATGAAAAAAAATCCATGGAAAATGAATAAACATAATGAATTATAATATATATAACATTGAATCATGGAATCATGGAATCATTGTAATGTGGCCGAAATATAAAACATTTCCAAATAATGATTCAAGTATCATTTTCACATGGATGTGCATGAGTCATGGCTAACCACCAAGATCATTGCTCATGGATAACAGGTCATGGCTAACCACTAAGATTGTTGAACATGACATATAATGAGACTAAACATTATCCATTGTATTAGATCACTATATGGTTACACCGATCACAAAATGGTCATGAATATGTGTCCCACACAGATAATCACAGATAATGAATCAAACATAAACATAAGGGTCACCCATGGAATTATTCGGTATATAATGATGTTAAAAGGCATATAAAACGAAATATCACAATAGTGTCCCAAAAAACTAGATTTAAATCATAAATGGACATTAATGTAGTAAAATAAGAGCAGACCGTGATTTTTAATTTAATAATTTTATTGAAAATATGTAATAATAGTGTTTAGGAATGTTTATATATATGGAATTTTAGTGCTATTGGGCGGGAAATTTTCAAGACAATTTAAAACAGAAAAGGAATCATTATACGTATAAAAATTAAATGAACCAATAAAGAGATTTATGTTTAAAATAATAATTTTTGAAAAATAATGGTGGCTTATAATAGATTTTATAGTGCACATGAAAATGAGTTATAATTCATGTTGTTACCTTAAATCAATCTTTCTTGTCAGGAAGAATTGAGATGACAACTTTTCTGAAACATGTATTTACACAAAAAAGAAGGATGGATGGATCTAGATACATAAATTTGTAACATATAAACATAGTGTATAATAATTATATAAAAATACCATTGAATTAAATTTCTGTAATTTGATAAAAACTGTGACCTGAAGGAAAAATAGTGGTTTAGAACGGATCGCTTTCATTAAGTCCGAAAGTGTTCTACACCTGAAAATAATGTCACTGATAATAAAATAAAATTAATGAATTAATTAATATATTAATATTCATACATAAATTTTATTTATTATAATTTTAATAAGTTCAATTATGTCTTTTTTATGAGTTACAATAATCCACTTCATTATTCTGGAGTGTTTGTTTCCTCAATTTTCATGATCGGTTCATTTATTTACCTGTATGAAAGATCATGTATAATGGGAATAGTTATCAAGAATTTAAATTATATTTTTTTCAATTAACTACCACAATTTTATTCTTTATTATATAATAATTTTTATATTATATGAGGATTTATCATTAGATTCAATGATAATGATAATCATTTAGATTAATTTTTCTGTTTCTCGATCATTACGAACTAGTTTTGTTTTATTATTTAATATTCTTTATATATAGTTGTCTAAAAAAATTAAATGATCTATAATATATATATTATAATATTATTTAACAATAAAAATGGTTTTATTAACAAACATAAAGTCGGTAAAGGATATTGAAAACTCGTCATCATTGAATGCGATAAATTAACACATAACAGATGATGTTTTCATTTTTAGAACCAAAAGGGAGGGGAGATAAGAGTATGGATTATTCTATTAAAATATTAGAATTACATAATATATGAGATAATGGAGTTACCATTTCACTTGGATAAGGGAAAGAGGGGGTAGAATAATAAAATAAAAAAGTGGAAGAAAATTAAAAGAAAAGGAAGGTGGTTTTTACCTCTTGAATTCTAATCCTTCATAACATCCTTGAGGCACTTGAGTTTGGTATTTTATTGAATATAATGGCTCATGTAATTGGGTGAGAGGGTTGGGATGAGTTTTTTGTATATTTTGGACAATATTAAAGTCTTGAGAGGTGTGAGGAGAAGAGGTGTCATATATAGTAGAGGAGAGGGTAGTTTTTTTATTATTTTATTCATTTATTTATAATTTTGGATCAAGAATTTGAATAATGTATATTATTTTAACTAATTAAAACAACCAGTAAATATGTGTTATAAAAAATGGTTATTATATCTTCAAGACATCATCTTTGACTCAATAATTCATGTATTTAGCTTATACAACAAATTACCATATTTAATTATTCACAACAAATTAAACTAATTTAGAAAAATAAAAAAATCACCTTATTAATTTTTAAATGTTTACAATTAAAAAATTAAATACTTTTTATGAAAAATAATATTACACAATGATAAATTTAATTTCTAAATAGAATCATCATTTACGTAAAAATTAGTTGTTTAAAAACTAAAACTGATTTTATAACACTTTGAAAAATTAATCAAGTTCTTATAAATTATGTTATAATCATAAGAAAAAATATTAATTTTTAAATCTATTTTATGAATATAAAATTTCATTTAATTTATTATATTAATTATAAAATATTAAATAAGCAATTTTTCTTTATAAAAACTCCAACACAAAATTTTTCATTTTCATAACATTTATTTACTTATACTATGAAATAATTATATCATTATTTATTATATAATATTATAAATTTTATTTATAATTTTTTAGGTGAGTTTACTATTCTATTAGTCATGTTACTATTCTTAAGTGTCACAATACTATTTCATAGGTTATTACACTATTCTATTGGTTTAGGATCATTAATTTCTATGAATACTTCTTACGTCATTCACACTTCATTTATAAATATATTATTGTGGTGTTTATGAGATTTTAATGTTATTTCTACTAAATAATATAATTATAAAAAGGGAATTTTCATTGATAAAATTTTCATTTGTATCATTGTCCCTCTAAAAAATATTATTAAAAATGGTCAACAGATCTAGCTAGTCATGTTAAGGGTGATCATGATTAACTATTGGCTTGATAGAATAGATCAATCCCATTTGAACAATAACTATATGAACAGTCATTGTATTCTTGAAACCTTTCAAAATAGACCCATTGTGATCTACCCCATATTGATCCCTATGGGGATTCCACATTGGATAATTTTACTAAACAATTTTCTTATATTTTATTTTTCTATAACATACCATTAAAATAAATAAATATCATATTTCACTAATTTACTACATAGATCCCAGTGGTGAAGTTCAAACATTATTTTATAGTATTTAAGTTTAATTTATGAATTTTTATGTATTATGAAACAACCTTTTATAAAGTAAGAAAATTGGAAAATTCCAAAGGTCATTTTGAGTCATTTGAATTATCTTTTAGTTACCACCATTATGTAATTTAGAGAACCTATAATAGTGTTTTTTTTAAAATGAATAATTATGACATTAGTGTTCATTGGAGCACTCAATCAAAGAACGTGAGAGTATTTATGTGTGATGGGGACCTAGTGTGGATCATGACAATGACAATGACTATAATGAGTCATAGTGATTTTTAATCCATCTTAATGTGATGGTTGGATGATGGTTTAGACTATGAGGTATTATAACCATGATTTCATGAAACAATTCCTGATAATTTTAGTTTAAATCCCCATGTTTCATATATACTATAATAAATAAATGAGTATTTTTATAAGTGTGAATTTATGAATGGTTTATGTTATCCAATGATCAATTGAATGACTACGATTAGATGTAGTCCTAGATTTGGATAAAAAATCCTTTTTAATCATTTATATTAATTTCAATTGATTATAATAAATATATATGATGGAATTGATGTAAAATAACCACATTAATATTCTTGGTAACCATGTTTGGTGATTTTTATAGGCTTAATATTTCTAGGTGTACTACAAGAATTGAGATTATTAAATTTCATAGGTTGTATAATTTTATAATATAAAAGGTCTATAGAATCATTTATTATAATGTAAGTTGTGGGAATTTGTTGAAATCTATTTCCACTTGGTGATTTTTATAATTATTATGATATTAGTAAAAAATACCATTACCTAGTGGTCCTTCAAAGAGGGACCCTAAGACTAGAATATGGGTCTTATTGTCAATGTGTAAGTACTCAGATTGACATATGGGGTGAGGTACTATGTTAATGGATCTCTTTCTTGAAAAGCATTGTTCCTATATATTATGAATGGGGTTAGGTACTCCAATGGTAAATATTACATCAAATCAGTTTGTATATTTCAATAATATATAGTGGTGGGTGAAACCTCAACATAAGATATATAGGCCCCATATTGATGGGGTAAGGTACTCTCCTAATAGATACATTTCCCTTTGCAATGTATAGGTACCCCACCATTAATTGATTTTAAAATTGAGATATTTTTTGCAACACAATGATTCATGATACCTCATTAATAAGGGTGTGGTAAATAAAAATTCATAATTCTTATGAATGTATCGTCGCATGAATTATTATTTGAATGTTGACCCTTATGGAATGTATTAGAACATATTGATAAAATGATATGGCATATAGTGGTCATAATATCCTTGTTATATCCCTAGTGTTGTTTTCCGAAGAGAAATCATCACTTCATATTATACAATGCAATATCAATTACCATTCAAATATTATCTTCATCTTAGACTATTATTAGTATTAATGATGTTTACTAATATTTTTTATACTCATAACTATATTGGAACTTATGGTAGTTTTTAGTTTTAAATGTGACTTATATTTTATAGGTGATATCTTTTTTTGGAGGAGGAACTTATTAATTGAGATTTCAACATATAGTCCTCAGAGTATCATTGAATTATTTTTATCTAATAATTATTTTATTATTCATTTAAATATTATTTACATTGTAATATCAATGTATTTAAATATAATATATTCTACTATATTGGATTTATTTAGATATCAGGACATTATATGCATCGAAGAATTTTAATTTATGGTTTTCTCTTATTTGTAATGGTGATAGATATATTCTATTTATATTATGGTGATTTATATGTGTTTTCATTTTAAGTTAAATTACACCCACAATGTGATAGGATGTAATTGAGCTTGTCACTTGTCTATAGACAATTGATGGTTCAATTAAGATGTCATTGTTTTCCATATGGTCGACCTATGTGGGGTATTATTATCTTGGGTTATATCACTAATAATATATTCTCAAATGATAAAAAATAACTTTTTAAAAATAAAAATATCGGGATACATTTATATAAAATTACTATCACACTATATTTACTATAGAGATTATATATTGGATGTCACAATGATTAAAAAGTCACTTTTATTAAAATTCATTACTATATGATGTTATATTTTTTATTTACTCTCATAAAACATAAATTCAAAAAATTAAAATTTACATGATTATTTGTTTCATGTATAACCATTTAGTTATAAATAGTAAATATCATATTATTAATTGTATCATAATTTTTAAGAAACATTTACAAAAATTATAAAAATTATGAAATTTCATTGAGACCTTTGTAAAAATTCACAGTAACCCTTTCCAAACTACACAGTGACCTAATAAGGACTCTTAAATTTCTAAAAAACTATGTAGATTCATAATGGACATAATATATCTTTATGGAAACTCAATATTGTGACCAAGGCATAAAATATATGGATATTTCATTAATTTATATGAATACTCATCAGATTATAAAAGTAAATTCCTGAGGATCTAAATTGTTTAGTTTATTTGGAAACATAGAACGCAAACTTCTAGTTTGGTGATATGTCTTCAACATATATTATAAAGATCTCACCCTTTAGTACTCCTATATAAAACATTTCTTCATAAACTGGGAAAAGAAAAAATAATAAATAGGTGAGCTTGAGTGCTCGGTAATGGTAAATAAACGAAGTACATAGTAATATCATAAAAATAAGGGTTCCAGAACATGAGCATAACATTTTAACATCATACACTACACATCAATGATAGGAAACATGAAACATGGCATAAAGATTGGTTTTTCATGAGACATAAATGATAAAATATTAAAGCATATAAACATTATGATCATATCATTGGAATAAGACATAGAATTCCAGGAAAACACATATAAATGTAATATCATTTTATATAAGTCATTACTCGTTGAAAAAAACTTATCAATGAACTTAATGGGGATTACACCTACATGGAGGGATACACCACCATCCCCAATTATAGACATTTCCTTTTAAGAAATCAGTTTTCCCCATCATCCCATAGTGGATCAAGCCTTTCAACTTGATTCCCATAATTACCCCTTGAGATATAAATAGTTAACCAGTGTATTAAAGGGAGATATAGGTCCCACCCAAATCATAATTAATTCATGCATACATTTAATACAATATCATAAATAGTGATAGCATAACCCATTAAATCAAATTTTTTTCACAAATATATAAATATATCATTACCTATGGAAAAGTGGAATGTTTCTCAATTGATTCATTAAATCATATCACCTTAAAATAAGTGGGTTTGAAAAGCATATAACCCATGGTAGAGAAATGATTTTTTTAAAAATCATTCCTTAAAAGCATAAAACATTTAAGAATGACATTGAATGGTATTATTATATTTTATCCCTGGTAACGCATAAACTATAACAATGATTTACATCATAGATGGAGATGGATTTAGAAATATCATATGAAACATTGATTTAGGGAAATATCCATTCTCTAAAAATCCTTTTTATTAAACAATTTCAGAATCCTTTTCTTATAAATATATATTAACAATGTCATTTAAAACATTTCTTATGAAAAATACATTTTTTACTATGGAATATTCCTTTTAAAACAAAAACCAATTTGTATACTTTTTTCTTGTAAAACAGCTCTAAAAACATATAAAGGATGCTTGAAAATATTTTGAAATCCATTTTCTATGAAAAAACTTTGAAAATCATTATTAAATCTTCAAAACTTTATTATAAGAGTTTTCATTGAAAAAAAATTTTAAACCTAAAAAGATGTCACGAAATCATTTTGGAAAAAACATTCTTCTAGGAAAATGCATTACAAAATCCATAAAGTATTCTTGAAATAATTTATATCATTTTCTTTGAATTCAATTTTTGAAATCATATAAATAAAGCTTTGAAAATTAATCAATACACTTTTTAAAGATAAAATATTTTTTGAAAACCATTTCATTTGAAAGAAAAATTATATTTAATAAAAAACTATAATATTAGGAAAAATATTCTTCCATAATATCTTTTAAAAAATTTAATGAGGCTTCGAGGAAATGATGGTGATGATAGAGGGAATGTATATACATTAAAAACTATCCTTTTGAACCATAGTTTTTCTGAAAAATTACTTGAATGGAAAACAAAAAGAATATTACATTCAATAATGATTTTAAAAATGAAAAAACATGGAAAAAAATTTCATTTACATAACATTTCATATTATTAAAACATTTTTAGAAAAACTGTTTTGAATGATAAAAAAGTTTCGATCGAATGGATAAATTAATTTGGATTCACATAAAAACATTTTATTAATTTTATTAATTGACAAAGAGAGTAAAATTAGAACTAATACATGAATATATCTGGGGTAACAAGAGGAGTTGAAAATTTTTGAGTGTTTGTGACATTTTTAACATAATATTTCATCAATGCAAGCATAATCACAAACAATCCTGCTTAATAATGAGAATGCAGCGATCGTATAGTATAGCATTGGTAACATCTAAACCAAAAAAAATTAAAATAATAACATTAAATGAAACATAAAATATCATGAGGGAAATTTGAATCATGAAATAAAATTTCAATTGTAGTATATACACCACATCGAAAAATACAGGTGCAATTGATGGAATGTGTCTTAAAAATGAAAATTTAGACATAATTACATTACATATTTGGTAACTCTTCAAACAAGGAATCCATGAAAAAATATCATAAAATGGATATTTAAATACCGATAATTTAATTATAATAATCACATAATACATCCACGGGTAGTATATACATCACTCAAAAGAAATGAGTGGTGATTGAGGCATGTATCTCATGGATATAAAAAGTGTGATTTCAAAACCCTTACCTTAAGTCCTAATTTTATTCATAAAAATTAAAAACTCTTATGTAATATATATATGTTTATTATACATCCACCACCAAACCATAGAATTATATTTAATACAATATATTTTTTGAGCATTATATTACATGTTTATTAACAATTCCATTGTAATGTTACGTTTCAGGTAATATGTTATTTTTTATACATATTTTGACTTATTATTCATGATCCTCTTACATAGATCAATATTTACTTATTTTCATAATATATAAAATGATTTAATTATCACTTATATTTAGTGTAAAAAAATTATTATAATATACAAATGATAAAAATATGAAATTGTGCACACCATTCATTGAAATGGTAGACTGTACGTAATCATGAATGTTGTTTTCATTTAATTATTGATTTCAAAGAATGAAAGTAAATGAATTATATGTGTGTATATATATATTATCATTCCAAAAAATTAATTTTTCATATATATCATATATATTTAATAAATCCATCCCTAATTCATTCCATGTAAAATTTGACTGAATCATAGTGCATTGAGGAGCCGATATTCCACACGTCCACAGAAAGCGTTATCATTTTCACACACAAAATAAAGAATGAAGGTATGTTTTATATAACAATTTCATAATCTTAAAAAATCACAAATTTACCATATATCATAAAAAAATAGATTCAATGTCAAAACTCCATTTATTCAAGCAGGTGTGAAATTTTATGAAATGCACCTTAAGAATGTTCAAACGTCAATGTTCACCAAGGGGAATTAGATGGATCTATAAAAATAAACCTCCATAGAACAGAAATGCTTTAGAAGCCCCCCACATCCCCCTACATAGTACCAAATTGAATGCCAGCCCCAAAATAGGACACCTCCTCTAAGAACCTCTACCTAATACCAATTAAGAATAACTCTTTCAACCAGGATCTCTTGGATTCCTATAAATAGAACACTAGGGAACATCATTTGAAAAATTGAAAAATTAGAAAATTCCCATATGATCTGGTCACACATCCTCTTTCATCTAGGTCTCTAAAAATTTCTCCTGTAGGTCTCCAAAGCTTGAGAGAAGAGTCAATTGAAGGGGATATGGGAGATGGACTATCATTCAATGTCCAAACACAAGACACATGCACAATGAATCTTCCTCCCATAGTTGAAGAACCACCTGTGTGAGGAACCTATCCCTAATTAGGGACATGAATGGGACACATCAAAAGAAACCTAAGGAAACATGTGGTTCCTCAGATAAGGCCTTTCTCTAGTTTTTTTCCCAGGTGGTCCATTACCCAAGGTATTTCCAGCTCACAAAGTCCAATACCCCATATGTGATGCTCCTCCAGTTCCCCCAAGGCCCTATACGAGGAACCATTTACCTCTAAGATAAGTCCTCTACAAGCCAATAATTAAGCCCACCTCCAAGTCACCAATGGAAAGGCGCCTCTCCATTTGGATCCCTCACCCAGGGTTGACTAATTTGAATCCACCACTAAAGCCTCAAGATATTCAATAATAAGAAGAGGGGAACACCAGCATGTCTCCCATATGTATATTCATTCTAATTGTTAGAGGTTTTCCATACTTATCCCACCTCATGTATACATCCATTAGGGTCCATGTGGATTAACATTTCTATGTTCATGAGGTCAACAACCGGGGGAAATATGTTAGGTAGTTCTCGATCATAGGTAATATGATTTGGAAAATGTCCTACCTTCTTAATATCTATGACCCAGAGCCTCCACTTCCAAGCATGGAGGGATACGATCATGTTTTAATTTCATTTTACATAAAATGACATCCTCATAACGTTATAAGGAACAAATTGTAGGTTATCCCACATGCAGTAATCCCCTTGGATTTAATTTAGGAGGTTCAACTCTAGGACGTCCAAGTCCCCTTAGCTATTGGGTCAGTGAGGGGTTGGGAACCCATGTTGTATCCTCTATCTCCCATATCATCAGCCTATTACATCCGTAGATGAGGGGAGTGTGTATTTTTTTCCAGATCAATGACTTCCTCTTGTCCATAAAAATTATGTAGGAATCATCCGGACTCATGTGGACATAGTGGCTAACCAAAATCATGGAATCCACATAGTCAGATGCATGTTTTGTTGGGGAAACATATTTCACATCATCATCCTTCATTCCTTCATAGAGCTTCCCTAGGCATGAGTCATCATGGCCATGCATCTATCAACATGGAAAATCAGATTTTTTTAGTTTCCCAGATCTCTCATTTCCTCATGTTTCTCACACCGAGCATGAATCATACGAGATTAGATCTTGATGGCGTTCATTCCACCCACATGATCCAAAAACATAATGGAATCCTTTTGAGAATTAATCCCCGACTATACTAATAAATGGGACTCATTCTAAGTGTAATCCCCAACAACTAAGGGAAATCCTCCCCATGATTAATCCCCAACCGAACCATTAGGAATAATCCTCAAGAGTAAGCCCCAATTATAACTCAATTTCACCAGGGAAACCATATTTTGTGAGCCTAGATTAATTGATCTAAGAGAACAATGATTCCTACTATAATTATGATACATAGAATTCCTTTATAACGTCTTAACTATGTTGTCCTCATCATATGGTATAAGACCCCAAAATATCCAGTTCACCATTAGTCAAAACATCAATCATAAACCCTCTTTTTATAGGGAATCAACATTAGTATTAACGCCAAATTAATCCTCTCAAATGTCTATACTCCCCTGTGAGAAAAACCTAATGGCCTATAAAGGTGTGTGTCCTCAAAACTAAAATATATGGGCTTAAATTTCTATCCAAAGGGGATATTTATAAAATCCTTCATGATTTCAAACCCCAAAACCCCAAATCAACCCTATTATCTGTGGTCCACATTCCCAATATGTTCTAATTAGTCCTATAATTTCATATCCCTTGAAGGTTCCGTTGGCCACTTTAGTATAAGTAGCACACCAAAAATTTACTACGAACCTTCCACCTAGACTTCCTAGCCTCATGACATTAGATTGAATTATTTTTCCTTATCAGATGACCATAAATGGTACTATGTGTCCCATTATGTGGAAAAAAACTATGTTGGTTCTAATTCCATTCAAAAGAATACATAGGAATCATATCTAAGGGTCTCATTCCAACCTCAAAACAACTCTCATCTACCTGTGTGATAACAGACTCCAGATCACCCACTGTTTGGTTGGAAACCCACCATCATCATAATAATGACAAAAGGATATCTAATTAGTACATAAGGGGATACAATTGATTGAGAACCTTAGATACATACACAAGTCCCCATTAATATAGAACCTTATATATGCAAAGATTATTCTATGCTTTTTACATTCTAATAACTGATTGTTAATTCATGTGAGACTCCTTTTATGCTTTGGAATTAATGAGTTATACACAAGAAGTATCATAAATCAATATTAGAGTCTCATAATAGGTAACAATTCACCCCAAAATTGTTATATGGTCTATAAATCACATCCTCTTTACCAGTGTGAGTTTTTAAGCATCACTGTTTGAACATCCCGTTATGCATATACCATTGGAAATGATTTCCCTAAGGATATTCAACCATTAGTTGTATAATTTTCCATGAAAAAACCCATTGGAAACCATTAGGAAATATTGAGAAATAAATGAATTATTTCAAACCGCTTACCCCCTATAATAAATCATCAAGAGACTGTGTTTTCCCTCAGAAACTAAAAATGATTAACCTAACATGAATAACGTAACAGTGTCATATACTCTACAATATATGATGGAAATAATACCTATTCCTCATCGAAACATTTTATTTCTGACACAAACATACTTTCAATGGGAAAAATGGGGAGTCCAACATGAAATCCTTACCTATGATGATAGTATCACCAACCTGTTTGACATGTTTCACTTGATAGAAGGGGTCCAAATAAGAGAGTAAATCTTGGATGTGTTCATTCAAAGTAGATTCTTATTTTATAGGGGTTTCTTGTTTGTATTTTCTATATATTATGAATGTATTTTCAGGACCCCCTTCAATCCAATGGAATAATTTAGGATTTCTCCAACACATGCACTAGTTATTGCTCAGGATAAGTCTTCATCGATGTTTATAATGACATCACTAACCAAGTTTCATCGATGCTGGGACTCAAACTCATTGGTCTGATACTACATTCAAAATAGTACAATACCATCCCTAGAGGTTTCCCTATATGCCCTACATCTCACAAATACCCACCAATCATATTGTCATCGATGACCGGTTTTCCTGACACAGGTGGCACCATCCACTATCTTCAACCATTTGGGGAGGTTGTCCACAGAACACAACTACCACTCCTTCCCTTACCTTGGATTGGTTTATTAAGGGGCTTCATATGGAATCATCTAGAAAACACATGATTCATTATCCATGTCCCATTCATATATTTATCACCTATAACTCCTCACGATAGTGAACCCTCATCATGATGTGAGTCCCATCCTCGGCCATCCGACCCAGGTCACTCAGACTAAGGCATGATAGATGTCCCACTAATGGTAGAAACTGTTTGACCTGGAGTAAGATAACACCATTTATCCCTATGAGGAAACCATCAAATTAAATTTTGTGGAAAATTTGATAGCATGAATGTACAACCTCCTACTTTAATTCATCTAAACATCATATTTTACTTGATGAATTTAAGGATTACCATATTTCAGATATAGTTTCCAACCAAAAACAATAACATACAACTACCCATGCTGATCAATCCCACCTATATAATCATCTGAAAACATTCAAGAATTTCTACTAAAAAAATACAGTAACAATATGAAAGAAGTTTCAGACACTTTATTGAATTCATAAATCCTGTCTACAGTTTCATCTTGAATCATCCAGAGAATTCAGTTGAAATGAATTGGGGAAGAATGGGGGCCTGAATAAAATATCAACCTTGGAACATGAGCATTATCATTATCCATTTTTAGTAATGGGGGGTAATGTACTATACACAAAATCACACTCCTAGTAAATAATGAATACATCATCCTTATGATCACTGAATTCACCAAGAATATCCTTCCACCGGTGAAGGTATAGTTATAAATCCATTACCATATCCTAAAATCATTACAGAACATTATAATTGTGATGAAATGTTTCCCATGGTATTGAAAAACTACTATGTCCATACAAATAGGGATTCCCATAAGAATGTCACCCTGGAGTAGACACACACAATTCGTCTAGTCTAGGAGGGTCATGGGAAAAACTACACCATATTATATAAACAACCAGATCAGGCACAAACACCCATCCCAGTGAGAGATCATCATACTATCCTAATGCCCACTCCACGGTAGGAACTAAGGCATGTATATAAAATCTACATTCCCCAACAAGTGTCCCTTGTCTCTCATAAGAAATAATCCAAGAATAAGTATCACCAATCATGATTGAAAAAACAAAATAATATCTATGATCCATATTTACTTTATCCTGGAGTTCATGAAGTCCACATAAATTTACTTATAGAATCTAAGGATCCTACTCTCTCATCCCCAGATCGTGGGGAAATAACCGTAATTCTAATGGTCTTGGTTCAAAAAAATCACCATGATGGATTTTTTTATTTCCATAATCTGATTGATCTCGATTTACCATATCCTAATTAGAGTCATGAAAACCCTCAACATGGACAATAAATTAAAGAGAAAGAGGGTCTTCTCTTTATGATAATCCACCTTGGTGGTCCTCAAAATTATGGTGTTTTCCTTTAATTATCTCTCTAATGTATTGTTTCAATTAATCCAAAGGGTACTCCCCTCAGTGATGTAGTAAAGAAAAGCCCACCTACAATGGGTCCCTCAAAAAAACAAGGCCAGTCATGTATGATGTATTTTCATTAGCTAGTGAAATTTGTAATTAATGGGAGGACCACCCAAGGTGGTGGTTATTCAATGAAACATCCTTGGGATATATGCCTTCCAAAATGACAGAGGAAATCAATAACTATCTCAAAGCCTGTGATAAAATTGTAGGAAGGTGTGCACTCTAGTTTGAATATGTTAGGATGAGAATATAGAACAATGAAGAAAATTTACAAAGAATGAGGAAATAGTAGGCTAAAGAAGACATACCAGTCATGTTCTGGCCTTTGTCCACTATCAATACAGTATTATAGTGGAACTGTAATAATATTTGGTGCATGATATATGAATTAATATATGGAATAATCCTCATCACTTGAAAGAAAATGTTTTACCCTATAATGAGTATCTCATTCATGATAAGTTAATAGAATGGTTGCAATTCAAAATTGACTTGGAAGAAATACTGGATTGACAACATCCAACGATACAGAATTAGTAAGGATCCCTTAAACCCACATGCCTTATTGAATTAAAGATATTACAATACTTGATTACTGATTACCCATATGTTGTTAATATTAAAGGGTAGTATTCTCATAGATAATTACATTTCATCCTTCTACCTAATTTTAAAATCCCACTGTTGGTTGTAACATGTGATGTTATATGTTTTAGAAAGCTCCAAAAACAAAATCTTCTCATAAATAATGACATTCTAAAAAAATATCTTTTACCATATCTCACTGATTTTAGGCCAAAAGATATCAAGCTATTGATAGACCTTTCAATAAGAATATGCGATTATCTAGAAATCCTCCCATTTAGGGGAAATCGTTTGTTATATAACTCAAATGTTGAAAATAGTTCTACTTTATTTAGAAATGGGGGATCCAAGTGAACACCAATTTTTTCACCTATCCCACGTTTGGACAAAACTTAATATAATTAGAAGGGAAGCTTCATACACTAAAACCAAATATATTCAAGAGAAACCCCAACCTATATGGTTGGGTGATTTTTTAACCCGAACATCGAGGCCAGCAAACCAAGCCTAAAGAGTTGTGAAAGATGAACTAGAACAACCCTACACCTTAGGGTTATGGTATTTTTCAACTCAAAAAACCCATAATTAAAAGTAATTAGTTTTCTCCCAATTACATAAAAAGACATAGAAGGGATCCTCCCATTTTTTCCCATTCCAAGATCTAGTTCCTTCACCAAGGACATGGACGATTGAGCTATTTGGATAATCCCTATGGGTTAATATTCACAAAAAAGATCCTGGAGATGAAGTAAGGGATAATGTAATGACTCATGGTGGGAATCGAAAAAGGATGTTTCATAAAGAGTATGATGGAATTCCTATAATTGATTTCTCATTAGCTATGGTCATAAACACTGCCCTTGTAGATTCTACAGAATTCGAGGCCAATTTAGAGGATTTGGTTGAATTTTCTATTCATAATGTGGTATAAAATGAAAAAAATTAAAGAGGTGTTATTACCCAAAACCAAAGGCTTGACCTTAACCAAGGAATTCCCTTATACAATCCATCATTACTCCCTCAAAAGGAATCTAATATGAAAAAGGGTGAGGTTCAAATCATGTCTTGCCTTCCTCTTGGAGAGGATAAGCTCATTTCTCCAAATGAATGCTTTTCTCAGTATGAGGATAAGATAAAAGAATTGAGAATACTCAATATAGAACTACTCTGAGTAATCCTATGTCATACAAGTAGATTCTCATATCACATTCCTAGTTTTCTAACCTTAAAAAAGATCAGTTTCCTCAGTAACTGAAATATATATGGAATATATGCTCAAAATAGGATACAAACCCCAATATTGTTTTAGTATTCGATTGATAATCCCCTCAATTGAGGGTGAAAAAAATTTTAGGTTAGGCACATCATTACAATTCTGTTCCGATAATCTGACCATAATATATTTTGGTAGTTTTTCCACTGATTCCCCAACCAATTACCCATCCTGTTTAGGCTAAAGGTGTTGCACCTATTCAAAATCTTCCATGGCTACACATTATTTAATTCTATTGAACACCATAGAGTCACTAATGGATTTGTTTTAATCCATTGTGTAATTAATTGTAACAATATATTCAGAAAATAAGCCTTAACCTGAATGGGTAGATCTGACTCTTCCACCACCGAATTTTGGGAACCCAACATTTCCAATTTTTAATGGATCAGGAGACCCGGCGGAACACTTGAAGAAATTATTCACTCATTATGATAACATTATAAGGAACCCTAAACAACATGAGGCATTTAAACTTTGTTTCTTTATACATTCATAAGAGGTATCATCATTTGTATAATACAAGAGATTCCAAGATTAGTCAATTATGTGGTTGGAAGGCCTTTATCAGATGTTTGTCTACCATTTCTGCTCAATGCTGCAGAAGAAAATTGTATTCAATATCCCAAACTATAAGTTGAAGGAAAATGAAAGGGACAAATATTTTATTGCTTAGTGGAAATGATTTATGTACTCCTTGAACAATCCACTACCTCAAGAAGAGTTGACTCACATTTGAATAGTGAATCTTCATGGCGATTTGTACCTGCCAATTATCCCTATTAAATATAAAAGAGTGTCTTAGGACCATTCCACAATTTCTCCAAGGGATGAAGACTCTATTTATATACCAATTCCAAGGCCATAGAAATTCCATCAACTAATGTAAATAGGATAAGGAATGTAGAGTCCACTATAAGTACAATTAAGAAAGAAATTATACCCAATCCCATATGAAATTCCATACCATATCATATTGATTCACCTCATGAGAATCAACAACATTACCAACCTCAATAGGATGATCAATGTGAATAGAGGGAAAATAGTGTTTAGATATGAAAAAGGTATTTTTTTCTCTTGGAATCACTATGTACTTAGATACATCATGTCAACATTACAAATCAATTTAGCCTAGATTACAAATCCCAAGGATCCTAGAAAAAAAGGTGATGGAGATATCCAATATTATTTTCCCTTAAATCTTGTAATGGGTCCCCCAGCTAGGATTGTTTGGTTTTTAAAGACCTTATACAAAAAAAATATTGATTTTGGGAAAGTGAAGTTGGAATTATAATGTGCTCATGTTGTAGATGTTTCTTCAAATTACCCAGAGGATAAAAATGAATGAAAAAATGATAGAAGAAATAGTATGAAAAATCTGTTGAATGGTTGGTAAAAATGATGATAAAAAAGACTCATTTTATCCCTAAAACACTATGGGAACAACTAATTGTTCCTTCAAATGTTTATTCTATGAATCTACCAACATCATTGATAGCTCAATCCTTAAAAATAAAATTTAAGAAAAAGATGAATGGATATAAAATCAAGAAGAAAATGTCAGAATATGATCATGTTCCAAAAAAATTCTTTTTCTTATCTTTAGATAACTTCATCCCTACCGTCCCACAACCATGGGAACCACCCCACCAAACAGAAAAATAATGTTCCATCCACCGGAGAGAATCTCCATCATTTTGAGAGTTGATATTCGGTTAAATTAAATTTATTGACTTAATGGAACCCTTATCATATGATGAGTTTGTTTATGAAACTGAATTCCCTACATTATGTTGTGTTAATAGGGTAAAAGGCCACCATAGATGAGGAAATAGTGGAAGAAACAATCATTCTAGGATTCACTACTGTATCCATGACATTTTTAAAAATATATACATGGGCTAAACTCATGGGAGATCTCTTTAGTTTGATTATTGGTATTAAGTAAGTAGCTTTACACATGATAGGTTTTATCCTAAATTTATCATCCCAGAAGATCATTTAGAGGATATGTCACTGCCTAATCTACCTCGACATATAGGTAGACCATGATGGACTAATAAACCAATTGAGGAAGCACCTTCAGCTCATATTTCAAGGGAAGATCTATCTACATCCAGAATATCCTCTCCCAATGCACCTGTGAAAGAACATCCTCATGTTAGGTATCATGGAAATTTGGACCATAAATATGATGTATTAATGAAATTGAACTTAGTTTAAGAAAATTGGTCCATATTTGATTCCCTGTGTCTATCATATGATCTCTAGGAAGTGATCATAGAGTCCTTGTCAATCCCTAAATAATTTGAAGTTGAGGTAGTTGCTTCTAAAGTGTATTGTGTAGAGAATAATCTGATAGAATTCAACATTTCCATCTATTACATAGCATGAATGAGGAGGCTATCATACAGGGACACATTAGGCCCTTTTTTATATCTATATGGATAAATGAAATTCAAAACTGGTGAGCCTTAATTAACAATGTATCAGGAGTAATCTATGTCTGAATCAAAACACATTATCAAATGGGTTTCAATGAATATCATGTGTCCCCCTATTACCTAATATTATAAGGTTATGATAGAATGAAAAAATTCTACTCAAAAAAATACAAATACAAACTTAGTTTAGGGAAATGATGTCTGGAATAGAATTTATTGTTTCCTGATAGGATACATCCTTCAATGTTCTTCAAGGAATACATTGGCTACATCATCATGTGCATATCCATTTAGCATTCCAACAATGCCTCTAATATTGTATCAATGGTCAAATTAGGACATTTCATGGTGACCAAAAACAATTAAAATCATTTTATTTTCAATACATTGACATGAAATTCTACCATAATGAAGATAAATAGTACATGGTTGAGGTTTTTACATGGATTAATTCCAAAATAGTTTTGGAGATATTTCCAGGTAATCCTTTCAAACATATCAGTGTATAGTATGTAATCCCCATCAACTAAATAAAAAAGGTGGAATAAAATGAGAGCTCACATTCAACAATATTGGTAATATAAATTATGGGAGCTTATCCTAATAGCATTGACTAAAATGTAAATCCTTAGAGAAATATGGAAATCCTTGATGAAAATGACTTCATTTTATCCCTTAAATGAAAAAAAATCCTGGTTTCATTAGCTGAGATAGATTATGATTTCATATCAAATGGAAAAAAACAAGAGGCTCACTCTGGGGTCCTTATTTCCCCTTCAGATCTCCAAAAATGCCTCATACCAGCATGTAAGAATGCAATGGTATCTTCATAATTTATATTTCCAAATGTCGAATCCTATTCTAACTCTAAGAATCCTTATTAATCAAATAATACATAGGAAGATACAAAATATGTAATGTTTTTGTAATAGGAAGAAGAAGAAAACTCAGGGATACCCCTCCAACATTATAGGAGTGAGTCTTCACTACCATTTACGAGCTCAAAGAGATAAACCTGGGTAGAGAAGAATATCCAAGACCCACATGGATTAGTAAACCCATGACTATTAGAGGAAAAAAAGAGTATAATTCCATCCTCAAGAAACATCAAGATGTATTTTCATATAATTACATAGAAATGATAATCCTTGACCCGAGATTATCAACCCATCACTTTGGTTTTCCAAAACAAATTAGGATACAAGTAGATTTCTAGGAGGAAACACTGGACTCATGCCTCAAAAATTAAGGATAAAGTTGAAAAAAATCATCTCAGATGAATTTATTTAGGAGTTATAATATCTGAAATATATTTCCAATATTTTCCATGTGATGAAGGAAAATAGGAAAATCAGAGTCTTTATCGACTTTACAGATCTCAAATAGAACAGTCTGATGGATGACTTCCAAATTCAATTCATAGAAATATAGGATGGTGAAATAGTTAGATATCAATCCCTCCCCTTCAACGATGGATATTCTGATTAAAAAATCATATTTCCCCATAACATGAAGAAGAAATCACCTATGGAGTATTCTACAATATGGTAATTCCCTTTGGCATGAAGAACATAGGTTCCACATACTAACATTCTATGAATCATATCATCAAACCCTTCCTAGGAAAGTTTATCAAATTTAATTTTGATGATCTAGTGGTCAGTTCGTGACAATGTTCTGACCACTTAGCCAATATAGAGACTATCTTTAACTATCTACAACAACATATTCTGATGATGAATCCCTAAAAATGTGATTTTTGGGTATCCCTAGGGAATCTTATCATCTTAATTGTATTCCATAATGACACAAAATATGACCCTAAGAAAACAACAGAAATTTTTATCATGTCACCTATTGGAATCCTTACAGAGTTGAGAGGACTTCAAGAACACATGGAATGTATCAGATGATACAAAGACAAACATTTCAAAAAGTGTTTTCCCATCACTGAACTGATGAAGAAGGACATCACGTATCAATGGACCAATGACTTCCAGGAAGAGTTTTACACCCTAAATAATTACCTATTGAGACCACTAGTATTAATGACACATGTTGAGGGAAATACACCCATACTTTATGTGACCTCCCTAGATAGATCACTTGGAACCTTTCTTTTACAAAAGAATTAATCTAGGAATAAAAACATACTTTATTACATATTTGAAAAATTTTCAATGCTCGGACTCATTACATAGATATTGAGAAGAACATCTAATTATTATTATTTTTAGTACCGACACTAAGGTACTCCCTATAGAACCAAAATATCTAATTGGAATCTCTCAATAAACTACATATAGTTATCCTAATCCTTTCTTTGTTGATAAGATGTCTAGAATTATGGGAAGTTAATCTGTATCAATTTGATATAAAAATTGTTCCTCAAGAAAGTAGTGAGTCTAGGTACAAGAAAACTTCCTTGCATAGAACCTATCTATAGAAGCAACATCATTAAATACTGAATTACCCGATGAAGAGATATTATATATTAAATGAATCCCCAGAATGTGGTATATATGTCTTTACAGTCCATATAATATCATAATAGTGAATATTATTGATGATCTTTTCCCAACAATGTTAGGTTATATATTGTGCTTATGTCCTTAGCCAGGGAAAAATCACATTACCCTTTCTTATTATCAAAAGGATGTACCAAAAATGATGTGGAATATCAGGCACACATTTTGGGTCTATAAATGGTAATCCAATTACCGATGGGCCACATAGAGGTGAGAGGTGATTCTACATCATCAAAAAAATAGATCAATGGGGATTACACCTTCAGATAAAAAAACATATTCCCTGTTCTTGATTATGTACAAGGATTAAATTAAGTCTTCCCCTCAAAACCAACAACGACTCATGACCTTCATCCACAGAACACCAAGTAAGATTCATTTTAGAATGAATCTATAGATCTATAATATGTTTATTATGATGAAACAATCATCAACATCACCCAACACCAAATGGTCTCACCTTTTTATCATGGTAGAACACATGATATTGATAAAGTCATCCCTATTTCTGATCCATATGATCCAACCATGGGATGGATTTATCCCCTTTCAGAATACCTACAAAATGGTGTTCTCCCATTGGATAGATATGTGGAAGATTAAATCTAACTACGAGCATTTAATGTCACCCTTTATTATGACCCACATTACCAGAAATAATTCTATAAACAAGGGTTTGGTGAATTAATTCTCTGATGTATCAGATTTGATGAGAAGATGTGTATTTTGTAATAGGAACATGTAGGAGAATATTGTTTCCACACATTATGATAGAGGTTTTCAGAACAAATCTAATGTCATGGATACTTTTGGCCTTTGATGACAGAAGATTGCATAAAATTCACCAAGAAATGTCATTCCATCCAAGTGTCTGCCAAATTCATCCATCAATCACCCATGTTTCAATATACATCCAAATACTAAAATCCGTTTTCTATGTTTGTAATGGATATTTTGGGGCTATACCGACCAGCTATGTCCAGTTAGTTCAAATACATATTTGCTACTATGGATTTATTCTCCAAACGAGGCGAGGCGATACCTCTCAAAGAATTCTTGTAAAAAAGCATAGTAATTTTCATCAAAGATAACATCATTACTATATTTGGTGTCCCTCATACAATACCTATAGACAACAACCAAAAATTATTTTTTGTTGAGGTGGAAACGCTATATTTTGTGTACAAAATCAAATCAATCCATTCATCTAACTATCTTGGAGCGACAAATGGAAAGATCGAGGCCATCAACATGACCCTATAAAAGAAACTCTAGAAGATGGTGGATAATGAAAAAAGAAGATTTGGATTGACAATCACATTCATGAATTATAGGATTACTGGACCACTACCCATACTACTACATGGGAAACCCAATACTCACTAGTATATGTAATAAATGTATTTCAGCCCATTGAGATCAGGTTTTCATCACAATGAATTTCCATATGTGGTCAACAATCCATAGATAATCAATCCCATAAATGACTGGATGAATTGAATAAAGTGGATTAAAAAAATTGCATAACCTACGTCATTTGGGGGTTCTATCAAAATATGATAGCATGATCTTATAAAAATAAGGTCTAACACCGCTCATTAATCCTTGCAGAACTGGTATTTGAACTCAGAAACCAAATGATACTAGGAAGAAAGCATCCAAAACATGAACCAAATATGGAAGGTCCTTACTCTATATATAGGTTCCATTCTAATATATCTTATTCCATGATCTCAATAGTTGGATATATCATCATCTTATCAACCAATACATGGTTCCTAATGAAATAATTCATGTAACCACGTGGAGAACATCCCTGATGCAATACATTAAACTAATTAGCAGGTATTTGTTGCACGATCATAAAATTAATCACATAATTTTCCTTATACATTATTTTAAAATGCATGGAATCATTATCCTTATCACGTCACGATTAAATGAATGACATAAGGTTCACATCGTATGACTGAAAACCACATGACACCATTCATCCTCACTGAAATAAATTAAAAATACTTTTTTACATCCCACTCATTTGATTTTAAGTAACCCCCATTTAATTGTGAGTATTGAAAAAACTATTGGTACTTAAAAAATTTTCCTCTATATTAGGTACAAGTCCCAACTGTATCCTTCTAACCCCTTAGTGGGTCATGATTCCCTCACGGTCAGAGATGAGGAAGTAATTATGATATGCTCCCATGCATAATCCCTACATACATCATCACTACTCCATAGTGGAACAAGGTCCCCCATTTTGGGAACACATCACTACAATATCATGTTCACATCACATGAAAATAAATTGCACAATCTGATACATAACTACACGTGGCTTGATTATATTTCCAATTAGATGTGTAGTGATACATGAAAATTCCTTCCTTGGTCATTCCATGATTATGTTTAAGAAACCCCACTCATTTTCCTTGTGTGTCAATTAGATTAACATAGGGAAATTTATATGACACATGCCATGATTCACATTACCACAACATCTATAATGAATCATAATCCTCATGTTTTTTCTAAAACATTGTCCTAGAAATATAAAATATCCTCTATCCCGATGTCAAGGCCTTATTAATGTGAACAACAAAATTTCATGAACTATGTATGAAATGATTCTCATTCCAATGAGATACATATTAGCTGCAAGATCTCTTATCATGGTCCTAGTTGCAATTTTTTTTGAAAAATACCCTCTCTATGTGAATGGGTCAGACATTTATAGGGAATTATTTTTAAAAAAAACATATGAATTTATTCTCATTATAATTATATTTGTATTGACACTCAAATATCTAGTGTTGTGTCCAACTATAATAAAAAATACCCCACTCATTGTTTACAGATCAAACACGCATATGGAACCTTGAATGAACAATGTATGGATTGATTATTATTTTATAGAGATGCATGGTGATGTCTATAATTCAATTATCGGGCCAAACCAAAACATTTAACCTTTCCATGTAAGTTCCTCTTCATCATTACTGCATGATGTTAGAATGCATGTAAAATGTCTTCACTACATTATGTTAAACTTCATTAGAGATCATGAACTATTTGTGGATTGATACTCATCCTAGTGGGATCATTAGTGATACTGATATCATACATATTTTCATATCAACCACATAATATAAATACAATTATCCTTTACTTGTGTTTCCATTATGCTTAAGAAATCACCTTTGCTGCTCCTAGTTTATCACACCAAACATAGCTTGTATGCAAATAGATGTTTTGGTACAATGGTTTCCCAACATAAGAAAGTAATATCAATTCAAATTGCAGTAACCATGGTCCTAGATAGAAGAACATAACATGCACATTATATTTCTTTCATTAAGTTAAAATAAACATAACAATTTTCCTTAAGAACTAGGTGTGAATTAATTTTCATTTCAATGAAATATGTAGTGAATTATGATCTTAAATCCAAGGAACAATTGTAAAAAAATATGGGAAATTCACTTTCTCTACCATGTATGAGTCAGATCTTCATGAGGGGATCTGATTCAGTTTATCACCCTATAAATGAACATGAATTCCAAAGAAACCCTCCAAATTTTTTCCACACATAAATTCAATTAGTATGAGGGACATTTATTTTAATAACTATGTGTTTTTTATTCTCTTTATAACAAGATATGTACTGACACTCAGGCCACATTCCTTAGCCCAACCACATTATTTCCCCCCTCTCTACATTGTGACACCTTATTCCTTACCACATTATGTTAATCTACATAGATAATGTCCTAATCATTTGAATTTAAAATGCATGATACCTTAAGAACAACATATGGATGGATTATTGTTCCAACAATGTATGTAGTGATTCTTGGGTCCTATGTCGTAGCCTAACAACACTATTCCCTTTCTCTTCATGTCAAACCACCATCATCATTACCACAAGATGTTAAATTGAATGGCTAATGTCTTGGTCGTATGACTTTTAACTATAAGGTACCAAAAGAAAAATATATGGATTGATTCTAGTTCCAAGGAGATACATATTTATTACTAGAACTCGTTATCTAGTCCCAACAATATAGTAAAAAAGAGTACCCCCACTACTGAGTACAAATAGAGATCCTTATAGAAGAATTTGAGTTTGGTCCCCTCATTATAGTGTCCATACAAGAAATAGGGATTCCCCCTTCAACATATTTGTTAAATCTATGAAAGGGAATCCTCACGCATTGGTCAATGTAGGTCCAAATTCTTCCTATATGTTTAGATGTATCCATCCCACACGTCATACTCTTAAAATTAGAAATTTTTGAATCGTCATAACATTTATATAGATCCTAGTAGAATACTGTATGATACCTGAGGGCTCTTTTTCCGGAATATGTTATTGTAATACCCATTTCTCTTCTCACAAAATATACCAGAATGTGGGGTTTTTAGGAAAAGGATACCATTTTTTAAATACACTATAATATTCGCATGTTGTATTTGAATAAAACTACCGACAAAATGGGTTTGTGAACCAATGATAACTTCTCCCTTAGGGGAAGACTCTTATATCCTTTAATGATTTGATGATGTTATGATGGAACCCATGATTTAAATTGTAATGCATTGACCCTAGTTACTAGGATTAGAAGCATTATTACATAACATTGGCATGATCACAAGAGATAAAGTCTTAAAAGAACGATTACTTTAGTAGCTTTGGAAGTACTAGATACATACATAAGTTTTACATTACATCATGAAATAAAAATAACAACAACATTTTCCCCTTTGAACACACATATATCCCTTAGCCTATTTCTACAGGTCTACCATTAAATACTTATTCACATCCTACGAAGATTAAAAAAAGAAATGGGTGAGCTCAAATGCTTAGTAAGGATAACAATATAGTGGAAACATTCATAAATGAGAATAAATATTTAAGGCAATGTATTAGACTAAATCAAAAGAATTTTAAACATAAAATTCATAATAATATGAAAAATATAATTCAAAATAATTCCATTTACTGATTCACATGGATATTTAAAAAGTCAAATAATCACATATAATATCGATAGCTAATTTCATAATGATGGAATGCCAAATGCCTGAAATCATAACCACATAGTTAAGGTCTCGTGCCAAGACTACAAATAAGATTTTTTCAATGCCTTGTTTCCATACACTAGTTTGTCTCATGAGACCCACTGATTCATCGAGGAGCTATATCGGGCTCCACCTGTCACTTACTTCGTCCAATGCATTCCTCATATGAAAGGGTTGAAACATAACATAAACATTCGCATTAAAACTAGCATAGTAAATGTTAATAACTTAACAATAAACCATGAAAGGTATAAAAATAAAACATCCACTATAAAAAATATCACAAAACCATGAATACAATATGGAAGATTGGATAATAATAAATTAATCTCAAACAAATGTAAAATCCATCAAAAGATGTTGACATAGATGAAATCAATACTGTTAGATAAAAATATCTCTTTCTATTTTGAAATCATTTAAATGTTATTTAATTATAATAGAAAATATTTATTTTGATAATATTATTATAATATTTTAAAAGAAGATTAAAATATGTAATAAAGTTAGAAAATAGCCACACCCTCAATATACCTTAAAAATATTCTTTCCTTAATTTTGTTGGAAAGGTCATAAAAGGACCTTGTTTGGAAAACGATGGAAGGATTCCTCTATAAAATTTTTATAAAATGTCAAAAAAGTGTATAAATGACTTTAACCCATAGACTAGGAAAAGCATAAAAATATTTTGAAATATATTTATAAGAAACATGGATGTGGAGGATAAATATATCACATCAGATACTCACATATAAATAACCACGGATAATGAAGAGATTGTAGAATTAACCCTTAACTTGTACATTTCCTTGATGGAGGGTGAGTTAAACTCATGTATAATAGTTAAATCACAGTTTTTAAATTATACAAGAACCACATACATAAAGATGATATAATATATGATCTTCCAATATTGCATTGTTAATAATATTTCAGTAGTATCATAGTTTCATGTGTTAACTGATTGGTTTCCCTTTATATTCTTGGTTACGTATTCCATGTTTGTTATGGATATAATGTATTTGATTTACATATATAATGATATTACGTTCTTAAAAATTATTTTTAATCATAAAATTAAAATTATTTTTGAATGGTTTTGATGGGGAATGAGTTTCATCACGTTCATGGCATCGGTAATCTGTAGGTACACACGAGAGAAAATATCATTCCATTGATGGTGGAATAATAAGAAACTCGATGGTATATCATATATACATAATAATTAACATGTTATATTTATTATTTACATAAATTATACTCATTATTATATACATCTAAAATAATTAAGTGTTGAATAACAAACTACACCACAACGTGGAGACAGTAAGCCATACATACACACATATTGTGAAATTGTCATTAATATGATGGATAAAATAATGAATATGGTTGTACCATAATTATAATAACATAAATGTATTTTTTAAGTTACTATAGTTATTATTTTGGTATGGAAACAAAAAATAAAGGGGAATATGACGAAGAAAAGAACATTGAAATTTGTTGTGAAATTATTACCTCTTCTTCGGGTGTTTCCTTTTGAGTTGATCAAAATGGCTCAATAGGGTAACTTTTTGATCAAAATAATGAATCTAGTTTGATGTGATTGTAGTTTGGAGGATATTTTATTATGGGATGAATGATCCAAATGGATTTGTAGGTTTGATTTGGAGAGAAGGGGAAGTACCTTTTTATAAAAGAGGTGAGGGGAACTTTAGGAAAAACTGTAAATATTATATTATTATACAATAATATTCGCTATATAATGGCTAAAAATGATTTATTTTTAGGATAATGTGGGTATGTGTAACAAAACTCTCAACCAGTAGGTTTTAGATAGGTTTAGGACACCATATTAACCTTATATTTTACATTTTACTCATAGTTAAATAGTTTATCTTTTAACATGCATTCTTGTATTATTATAATAAATGGTTAATACACTTACTATAAAAAACCAAGAGAAACCCTATGTGGTTCATTATTGATATGTATTACCTTTTCTATGTAAATTTTCTGAACCTTAGATTTTTTAGAATATTATACCAACTAATAATTTTATATTTGTTTTAAAAACTCATTTATTTCAATTTTGACACTATTTGGTATTTTGTTTTTCTAAAATCCATTAAAACTTTATCACATCAAAAAAATTATTTAATCGACACTAACTTGTCATATTAACTTATAGAATTAGTGTAATTTATGAGAAGTCTCAATTTACATTTATTTGGTTATTTATAATATCAATTATTTTAATCTTTCATTTATAAGGTAATTACTACATCATCATTGTATCATAAATAAATTTAATTATTTAATGTATAAAAGTTATAAATAAAATACCATTATTTGGTAAAATATTATTATAATTATAATTAATATTTATAGTCGAAATTATCTTATGTATAACCCTATATTAAAAATAGTTTAGTTATTAAACAATGAATAAAACACTTTTAACTCTTCATTAAATTAAATTATAATAAATGTCCTAATCTAATCCATGTAGACACAAATGATCATATTTTATTCCTAAGTTATATTTTGGTCGATATAAACTTATTATATAGAATTAGTTCATGTGTTAGGGTAATTATAAAATCATTTTTAACTTTAATTACCCTTTTTACTTTTAATCGTTGTAAATAAAAGTGAATAGTTACTATTCACAAATGATTATTTTCTTCTTATTGAACCAAGTTTTACTTACTAATGTCAACCGCGTCTCTCTTATTTTTTAATTTTAATTTACAGAAGTCATAAAATTATGTTTTTTGTAAATTTTCAAACGTGCATAAAAGGTAGGTAAAAGACAGTAAAAAGTTCAATAAAATTTTATACATTTAATCTTGTTAAAAAATTACTCCAATTAATTATATGTAAACTCTATAGGTATTTTGTATCTTTTTTTACATAAAATAAATTTAAATAAAATATATAATAAATTATATAAAAAGTAGATTTTAAACAATAACATAGTTTTTTTCACTATTCATCAAAAATAGTATGTTTTCAGAAAAATACCCCAAATTCACCCTAAGATAATTTTGATATTATAAACACAATAATGAGGTCAATTTTGAAAAATAAAAATTCTAAAATTTAAAAATTAGGGATTACTATTCATAAATTGTTTTTTGATTAGGCATGGTGTGCTGAAACTCTAAGTTGCGTACAATGCAAGCTATTGCATTATTCAAAGGGAAACATATGATGGAAGCTTGGGGTGTTACATTATCCCATACTTCAAATAATTTCATCCTCGAAATTTATAGAATATTACTACATATAAATATTCGGGTGGTTCTTCATCATAAGTTTCCTGGGATCCCACGTCGCCTCTTTCATTTTATAATTTCTCCATTGAACTTTTACAAGATGAGTAATTTGGTTTCTCCACACTTGTTCTCTCATATCAAGAATCTTGACAAGCTCTTCACAATAAGACTGATTGGGTTCCAGTTCTATTTATTCATATGTGAGTACATGCGTTGGGTCGAGAAAGTATTTTCATATCAGTGATACATGGAACACATCATGACCATTAGAGAGACTTGACAGCATTGCCAAACTATAAGCTACAACTTCAATTCTTTATATAATTTTGAAAGGTTTGATGTACCTAGGACTCAATTTACCCTTCTTACTGATTCATTATACACCCATCCATGGAGATAATTTTATAAAAACATGATCTCCTTATGGAAATATTGAATCCTTCTTTAGGTTATTAGGACAAATCTTATTCCTACTTTGAGATGCTTTGATGTGGGTTCAGATGACCTTCACCTTTTCCATTGTTTCCTCTACAAGTTATGGGTCGACAAGTTTTTTTCACCAATATCATCCCAACATGTTGGTGTGTGATATCTCGTTCCATATAATGCTTCATATAGTTCCATATAAATACTTTAATGGAAGCTATGTTTATAATAAAATTATAATAGTGGTAAATATTGATCCCACATACCTTGAAAGTCATCTGAGAAAGATATCAACATGACATCTATGGTTTGAGTAGTCCGTAATGATTGTACATCATTTTGCTGGTGGTAGGCAGTGCTCAAACGAAGTTTGGTATCTATGGACTTATGGATACTTTCGAGAATCATTATTTAAAATGTGGATGATGATCAGAAAAAATCGATAGGGGTACTCCATGAATTCTTAAAACTTCATTATTATAAAGTACTACTAAATGTTCAAGTGGTAATCCTTCTCTTATAGGAAGAAAATGTGCTGACTTGGTAAGATGATCAACAATGGCCCTTATTGCATCATTCATTCTAGGAGTGTTTGGTAATCCCATGACAATGTCTATCATAATATCATCCCATTTCCACTCAGGTTTGGGAAGAGGTTGCAAGATTCCTATAGGATGTTGTACTCTAGCCTTAACCTATTGACAAACCATACATCTTGACACATTATAATCAATCTCCCTCTTCATTTTGTCCCCCCAAAAAAGATCCTTCAACACCCTATACATCATAGTGCTACTAAGGTGAATAGGGAAATTGGAGCTATGAGCATCATCCAATAATTAAATTTTTAGATCAGGTATATTGGGAACACAAAGTCTCTTCCCAAATTTCAAAATTCCATCTTCATATACGATGTCACTCAATATCCCATCAATCAATGTTCTAGTCATCTATTGAAACTCATCATCATCAGTTTGGGAACTCTTTATCCATTATAGTAAATATGGTTTGGAAACCATTTGAAAAAGTAATGAAATTACACCATCCATGGTTATTTCCATATCCCTCTTTACTTGATCCATGAATAAATGACCCCTTTGAACTATAATCTTGTTAAAAACACCATCATCATTTCTTTTCAATGAATTATCCACCTTATTTTAATTCCCATGTAGTATTTTATAGTGCAATAATAATCGTTATGTATTTGAATCCATCGTCTTTGACTCATGTTAATTTATTCATGTGAGAAAATATTCTTGAATCTCTTGTGATCGGTATAATTGTAACATTTTTCACCATATAGATAGGTTATCGATATTTTCATAGCAATGACTATTGATTCTAACTCAAGATCAAAAGTGGGGTTTTTTTCAAGATTTTTTACCTTCCATGATGCATTGGAAATAAACCTATAATTATACATAAGGACACAACCAAGTCATTTTTTTGATGAATCACAATAAATAACAAACCCATCATTCCCCCATGGTAGAGTCAAGATAGGATCACTGAATAATCTTCATTTCAAATCTCTAAAAAATTCTTCACAATCTTTTAAAAAAACGGAAACCCTCTACGTGTGATCTTGGTTAATGGGTTTCCCAATAGGAAAACATTCTAGAAAAAAATCCGATAATAACCTGCTAAACCATTAAAACTGTGTACCTCAGTTATACTCATTGGTACTGGCCATTCTTGGATTACCTAGGTCTTTGAAGGATCGACAAATATCCCATCCTTAGAGAGAATATGGCCAAGAAAAAAAATTCTTGATGCCATAATTCACAATTTCTAAACATCCCATATAAATCATTTGTTCATAGGGTTTTTGAATAGTGCTCAAGGGATTTCTATGATCTTCATAGATTTTTGAGTATACAAATATATCATTAATAAATACCACTCTAAAGTCATAATGATATTCCATGGAAACTCTGTCCATTAGATCCATGAAAACATAGGGTGCATTAGTCAGTCCAAAAATCATTACAGTAAACTTGTAATGCCCATACCAGGTATGAAATGTTGTCTTCGGAATTCCTTCCTTCATCACACACAACTAATGATTTCCAGATCGAATGTCAATGTTTGAAAAATATTTAGCTCTATGATGTTGATCAAATAAATCATCAATGCGAGGTTGGGGATACATGTTCTTGATTTTTATAGCATTGATCTCCATTTAGTTAATGTATAACCTCATATATCCATCTATCTTCTTAACAAAAATAATAGTGGCTCCCCGTGGAGAAACACATGGGAAAATAAATCATTTATTACTCAATTACACTAGTTTATTATTTATTTCCACTAATTCCACTGTGGCCAATCTATAAGGGGTCTTCGATATGGGCCTTGAACCAGGAATTAAATCAATGTAAAACTCAATTTCTTGTTCTGGTGGATGTCCAGGTAAATCCTATGGAAACACATCAACATAGTCTTTCACAATATGTATTCACCATATTTGAACATTATTTTCCTCACACATAGTTATTTATTTATCTTCCTCTCTAATTATTGAATTTTTTAGATCTACTAGCGGTGGATCTAGATAAGAATTAGGTCGTGATGTTTCTTCTCTAAAGATAAGGTACTCCTTATCAACATCGAAAATTGTAGCCTTCATCCTTTAAAAATATATTTTTTCATCTTTGTCCAAAATCCAATCCATATTGAGGATTATTTCAAATTTAATCATGGATATGATGATGATATTAGATCATAAAGAACATTTATATGCTCTATTGGGAATTGATTCACAAAACATTGTTGCAATGATACTTCCTGTAGAAGTTTGGACTGACAACTCCATTATTAAATCAAATTGTAAATATATAATTTTCTTAGAAAACTGGGATGATATAAAACAATTTGATGATACATAATCAAATAAATAATTGGTTAAATTTTAGGAAACCAATAAATTACCTTCCACCACATCACTTCGAGCTTCTACATTAGCAGCAGTGAGTGCATAAGCTTGACATTTCACACATGGCCATCTCTAAGGTTTGTTTCCTTGGAACATTGGAAATTAATATTCATAATGACCCTTTTCTCTACATTTTTAATAGTCAATATTGACTTCTTGTTTCTTTCCCTTACAATCATGAGATTAGTGGCCTTTATTAACACACTTGTAACAGACTCTCATTATCTTTAGGAAAGTACCAGGGTGTTTCTTCCCACATTTATTATAGGATGGAAATTAAAATTTTCACTTCTTCCCCTTATTTCCATTTCTAGAGTGTTCAGCATGTCCCTTCTTCTCTTTCTTTGTTTAAAGTCATAAGATATAGAGAATTCATTTTTTTTTTCTTGATATCACATGAGCCAATATATTTATATGATGAGAAAAATTGTGAGACTAATGATAGATTGGGAAATGGTTTTAACCCATATAATAATCGATCAATCATACTCCTTGGGATATTTATATAATCTACTGCATGACTTTCTTAACTTGTAATGTTATCCTCATACTTTGTGACATTCTCATCCTCCTTTCACCTTTGACTTTGAAATTTCCTTTCCATATCTTCTCAATGTTCACAAGGAATTTATTTTTCAATGAAAATATATTTAAACTCCCTTTATTTTATATTGGGTACTCCATCACAATCCATTTTGTTTTGAATAAATGACCACCACTGATCTGCATCTCCTGTGAGGTGATAAACTTCCATGACAATTTTTTCCCTTTTGCAACTCCCCAAAACATGAAATACTTTCTCTAAGAAACTTATCCATTTCTCAGCTACAAATGGATTTTTAGTCCTATTTAATATTAGTGGTTGTTATCTCATGAATCATTCTAACATTTATCCTCCACATTGTGGATCATGATGCTCCATATGGGTAAACATATTATTCATAAACTGATTGAGCTGTCACAGTATGGTGATAAGCTGATTATCACCAGTTGTATCACCATCCCCACTATAATTATCTTTATTAGGAAGGAAAACTATAAATTTATTACATCTATTGTTATGGTTCCCATTCCTTCAGCTAGGTTCTATTTCTAAAAAATGTCATACACTACATTAGTTTATGTATCACAATACATAATTCCAAACTTCTAAAAAACATAACATAAATTGAACAATTTATGGATATAATATATAATCATAATAATTTTTTCATTGAGGAGGTATTTAATCATAAATCCTTCATAATGGATTGTAATTTAAATGTGAATTATCCTATGCATATCCCCCAAGAGTGTTGTCTCCAAGAGTGAAGTAAGGACCGTTTTGGTATACCAGGATACCACTGGTCATGCTCGAAACTCTTTGTTGGATTTTTCACTTTTATGTACATATGTGTCAGAGCAGCCATTACCTGCTCATATATAGAAAAGGATGCATTTCTTATAAAAATAACAAAATCATTACATTACCAACATTCTTGGATGTTCTTTTATACTAATCCTCAAACACTATCTTAGGGTAATTTTCTCTAATCAGAGTTTTTCTAAATCTAGTTTCCAAGATTTGTACTAAAGTTCCTCTGATACCAAATGTAGTTCCCCTACCCTATTTACACAATGAAGTTTCAATATTACTTAATAATGGCAATATCACAATATATTAAGTCTAGAAAGACTGATTAGTTTAATAGCCTTGGAAGTACTATATACATACATATGTTTTACATTACATCATTAAATAAAAACAACAATAAAATTTTGTACCCTTTTAAAACACTTATATCCCATATCGTATCCCAGTAGGCCAACCACAAAATACTTCTTCATATCCTAGGAAAAATAAAACATAGAAAGGGTGAGCTCATATGCTCAGTAAGAATAACAATATTGTGGAAACGTTCATAAATGATCATAAAAATTTAAGGTAATGTAGTAGAATAAATCAAAATCCTTTTAAACTTAAAATTCTGAATAATATTGAAAATATAAATCAAAATAATTCCATTTACTTAATCACATGGATATTCTACTAGTATAATAATAACATCTAATATCAATAGCTAATTTCATAATGATGGAATGCATAATATCGGTAATCATAACCACATAATCATGGCCTTGTTCCAACACTACAAATACAATTTTGTCAAGCCCTTGTACCAAGACCCTAGTTTATCTACTGAGACATACCGTTGCATTGAGGAGCTATAGTGGGTTCCACCTATCACTTACTAAGTACAATACATTCCAAATTTGAAAAGGTTGAAACATAACACAAATATTAGAAATAAAACTAGAATACGATATGTCAATACATTAATTAAAAATCATTAACGGATTAAAATAAAACATCCATAGTCAAACATATCACAAAACATTATATAAAATATGGAGGATTGTATCATAATAAATAAACTTCAAATAAGTGTAAAATCCATCAAAGTATGTTGTTATATATGAAATCAAAACTATTTTGGAGAAATATCTCTTTATATTTTGAGATCATTTAAAATTTCTTTAATTATTAAAGAATAAATTTATTTTGTAAATATTCTTATAAGCATGTAAGTGATTCTTGGAAGATGTTATAACAGATGAAAAAATCCTCAACCATTGTATACGTTAAAAACATTCTTTCTTTAATTTTGTCGAAAAGGTCGTAAAGGACCTTGTTTTAAAAATGGTGGAAATATCCCTTTATAAAAATTTGATAAAAAGTCAAAAAAAATGTATAAATGAAATTAAAAAAAAGTCTAGGAAATAGTAAAAATCTTTTGAAATACATTTTTATGAAACACATATGTGGATGATAAAGAGGTCCCAGTTGAAACTCATGTATAAATAACTTCATATAGTGGAGAGATTGTAGAATTAAGCCTTACCTTTTACTTTTCCTTGAATGAGGGTATGTTAACCTCCTTTTTAATAGTTAAATCATGTTTATTAAATTATATAAGAACCACATACATAAATATTAAATCATATATTATCTTCTACTATTTCTTAGTTAATAATATTTCAGTAGTATCATTGTTTTGGGTGTTAACTGATTCATTTTCCTTTATTTGATTGGTTACATAACCCTTGTTTTTTATGGATATGATGTATTTTATTCATATACCTAATGATATGATGTTCATAAATATTATTTTTAATCATAAGATGAATATTATTCTTGAATGGTTATGATGGGGAATGAATTTCATCGCATTCGTGGAGACGGTAATCCGTACGTACGCACGAGCGACAATACCAATCTTTAGATGGTGGAATCATATGTAATTGGATTGTATATAATATATACATACTCATTAAAATGTTATATTTATTTTTTACAACAATTATAGTCATTATTATACCCATCCAAAATAATTAAGTGTTGAATAACAAACTACACCACGACATGGAGACAGTAAGTCATACATACACACGTATGGTGACATTTCCATTCATAGGATGGATAGAATAATGAATATGGTTGAAAAATATTTATAATAACATCAATAATTTTACAAGTTACTTCATTTATTATTACGGTATGAAAACAAAAATGAAAGAGGATGTGGAAGAAGAAAAAAACTTTGAAAGATGTGGTGAAATTATTACCTCTTCATCGAGTGTTTCCTTTTGAATTGATCAAAATGGATGAATAGGATGGTCTTCTGATCCAATAAAGGACTATGGGTCTAAGTTATGGTATTTGGGATGATATATTAGTGAGTTTTGGCCGAGCCAAATGGCTTCGGAGGTGTGATTTTGAGAGAAGGGAAAGTACCCTTTTGTAAGAGAGGTGAGGGTCACTTTTGGAAATGCTTGAAATATTATTTTATTATACCATCATATTTGGTTTATAATGGCCCAAACATGATGTATTTCTATGATAACGTGGGTATGGGTCCAAAACCACTCAAAAAAATATGTTTTAGAAAGGTTTAGGGCTCTATTTTAATCTTATAAATAAGATTTAACTCTTAGTTAAATAGTTTATCTTTTACCAAGTATTCTTGTATTATTATAATAAATGGTTAATAATCATACAGTAAAAAGGAAAGAGAACCCAATGTGGTTAAGTATTTATAGATATAACATTAGCTACGTCCTTTGGACAATCATTATATTTTTATGAATATTATATCAATTAATAATATAGTATTTGTTCTAAAAACACATTTAGGTCAATTTTGACACTAATTGGTATTTTGTTTTTCTGAAAGTCATAAAAACCTTATCTCTTATAAAAAAAATTATTTAATAAAACCTAACATGTAAAAATAGCCTATAAAATTATTGTAATTCATCAGAGGTCTAAATTTAGAGTTATTTGGTTATTTATAATATCAATTATTTTAATTTTTCATTAATAAGGTAATTACTGCAACATCATTATATCATAAATAAATTTAACTATTTAAACTATAAAAAATAATAAATAAAACACCATTATGAAGGAAATATTTTTATTTTTAATGAATATTTATAGTAGAATTTTTCTTACGTACAACCTTTTATTAATAATGGATTAATTATTAAACACTCAATTAAACACTTTTAACTCTTCTTTAAATAAAATAATAATAAACTTCCTAATCTAATCCATGTGGAAAAAAGTATAATATTATATTAAAAAGTTTTATTTTGGTTTAAATACACTTATCCAATAGAATCAGGACATGTGTTAGGGTAATTATAATAAAATGTTTTACCTTTAATTAACCGATTTACTTTTAATCATGGTAAATAATAGTCAAAATTTATTATTCATCAAAAATTATTTTCATCTTATTGAACCACATTTTACATACTGTTTTCATCCGAGTCTCTCAGAATTTTGAAATTCAATTCACAGAAGTGGTAAAATTACATTTTATTCAAATTTGCAAATGTTCCTAGAAGGTGGGTAAAAGAAATAAAAAAAGTTGAATAAAATTTTATACACCTAAACTTATTATAAAATTACTCAAAAAAATTATAATGAACTTATATAGGTAATATGTATCTATTTTTACATATAATAAATTTAAATAAAATAAATAATTATTTAAATAAAAAGTCAGTTTTAAACAATAATGCAGTGTTTTTCACTATTAATCAAAAATTGAATGATTACAGAAAAATACCAAAAAATCACCCTTAGCTAATTTTGATATTCCGAACCCAAAAATGAAGTCCATTTTGAAAAATTAAATTTATAAAATTTCAAAAAGTGGGTATTAATATTCATAACTGTAAGTTTGATTTTTCATGGTGTGCTAAAACTTCATGTTATGTACAACACAAGCTATTGAATTATTCAAAGGGAAACGTACCGTTGAAGCTTGGGATGTTACCAAAATTCAGTCTAAGGTCTTCCTGAAAAACATTGTACCATATCCTCTCTCCCGATATGAAAATATCAAAGACATTGTTTTACAACTACTTCCTTCATGTCTGAAATATGTGGGAATTATATGGGTCTAATAAGCCACATATAATGTGTTGTTTTGAAAATATTATGGTTCTATTAATATGCCTTAAACATACCAGAACCACTTACCATAAACTTGTGTCAGACCAACGTAGAGAACTTACTCTCTTGAATCTTTGGAAATTTTTAATTTAAATGATCCTTTCATGTCCAGGTACTTTCACTCGATAACCAATACTATGTTCCTAGGGAATTAAAAATATCCACAGACATAAATCGGATTTTAAAGATAGAATATTCTAATTCCCAAGGAATTGTTTTCCTGACTATGATATAACACACCCCAAATGGATTCACATAATGTTTCCCACAAAACTGGTTTTTTATCTAAATAATTCCACTGTTGACTATATATTAATATTCCCTATTATGATCTATATAGAAAAGCACACAAATGGGGGTTTTCAATCTATTGTAACTTATTCCTCAATAGATACCTCCTTCAAAATCATAATCCATTTCTCCATAGCACTCCTTATATTTGAGGATCCATAAATCATTTCTTACAACTTTATCCCCTCAAACATGGATATGAAAACAAAATTCCGGATAGATAACAAGAATTAAATAATCACCATCCAATTAGTTAAAATTAAATCCCATAAATTATATGACCCCTAATTTCATTTTTTCTTGACGTTAAACCGCATAACATGATATCCACAATGTATGACAACAAAATGTATATCGTAATGTCCTAGTCTTGAGATGATAAATTGGAAAACCAAATCATCATCGTAAGATGTCAAACTACATGATCATTGTACTAGTCCCATGAAATTTAATAGAATCATACTTTAACCCATATCAAAAAGGGTCCCTACCCCCTAACATTGACCATTTAACAAAATTTACCCTATTTTACAACGACCAATGTCATGTAGCATCAGTTTCTCATTAACATTTAATGCCCATATAGATGCTCTATTTATTCTTAGATATATTCCAATGGAAAACCCACCAATCAAGGTATTGATAAATCTAAATCATTGTAAACTTCCTCATTCCCTGGTTAATAAAATGTTAGAAATTATGAGAACTTCTTCTTCTGAATATGTTATAATACACACCAGTTGGATTTGATAGAATTTTCCTACAAAATGAGTTAGTTATTTGAAGGATGCTTCTATTGTCTATGTGGTAACATGACCCAATTGGCTTTGCATAAAATATCCCACAAAATTGGTTTGTAAATCTGTCGAAACTTCTTCTTCAGTAGAGACCTCCCAAATTGCAAATATCATTTTTTTTATATTTGGAAGCCATTAAATCATGGTTGGAAATTTCCCAAGTATGAATCTAAAATATGGAAGAACATTCATGAACATAAATTATTTTTTTGGATATCATTTCAAATATATGGTCGAATTTGATTGACCTAAAACACAAGTCTTAATAGGCCAGGATTCTTAACATTAAACTACCCACAAAAAGAGACCTAATATTTGGATGATTAAAAACCCAAAAAGGAAAATCTTGACAAAATATCAGTCTCGTCTCGCTAAACCCTAACTTTTCCTATTTTAGGTAAGATCCAATGACTTAAAAGTTAAAATTAACCCAACTTTTTAAGATGAAAACCCACAAATAGAATCCTATGAAAAATAAAACTCTCACCATGTAAGTCACATTCATATTGGACATAAGAAAACATTAATTTGATAATATAAAAAGATCCAAATTTTTTATTGTTTTTTATATAAACATAGGAATAGTCATGATATACTCACTAGGCCCAATGGATTAGGATAAATTTAGAGAATACTCTCACATATGAGGTAGATCCAATGTCCTCCAAAATATTTGGGAATGTGTCAAAGTGCACAAAAATTATCATAGAACTGGATTCTTTTCATTCTAAAAAAATCTAAATCTAAGGAGGGGATTTTGCGGACACACTATTTCGTAAAGTGTGGTGAAAATATTGTGAAATTCACCTTAATCATGTTCAAGAGTCAAAGAATATAAAGGGGAATGAAAAGAACTTATCCAAATCACCATGGAAACCACACCAGCTGATCAGAGGGCCCACACAGCCCCAGGGGTGTATCAAAACTGAAATCCACCCTCGATGTCGAGAACATTATCCTAGGACCTATGCAAAAAACCTCTTAAGACTGGGTTCCACTAATTTCATATAAATAGGCCCCATGTTCTCCTCATTTGACGAACTAGAAAATCATAAAATTTCCCAAGCTCTAATCACACATCCACTTCACCCATGTATCCAAAATTTCCACAGGTGGCCCTAGAAAACTTGAATGAATAAAATGTTATGGGATATAAGTGAGATCAATTTCCCTTAAAGGTATAAAAACAAGACACATGCTTGAGGACCCATCAACCCCTCAGTGAGGAACCACCTGGGAAAGTCCCCTATTGCTAATCTGAGATATGTGAGAGACCCATCCATGGACACTTGAGGAGACCCATGGTTCCTAGGCTAAAGAATCACCCAGGTTCTATGGCCCAGGTGTTCCATTCCCCATAAATTTATAGCTCTTGTAAGCATATAAAACTTAATAGAAACACCACTTATTCCCCCTAGGCCCTCTAAGAGGAACCATTTTATTATAAACCAGGACCTATGAAAGTATACCTTTGATCCCTCTACCAATTAACTAATTTTGGGGATCTCATCCCTTTAGATACCTCACCCAAGGGAGGTAAATTTGAAACCTAAACCGAATCATCCTGACATGTAATAAAATGTATAGGGGAACTCTAGTGTGGCTCCCATTGGGATATTCATTTCTATATTCAGAGGTTTCCCACTCTTGTCCCACATAAAGGTTAGGGTAATCAAGGTGCATGTGGATTTTCATTTATATGGTCATAATGATACCAACCATGGGAATGGTGTTAGAGATATATCTATATCAAATACAAGGGTTTGAACTATTTCCTACCATTTCCATCTCTCAGAACCATAACCTCTTGTTTCAATAAGGGAGGGTGAGGATCATGCTTAAGTTTCCTTCTGACATGGACATACATCCTACTACCTCTCTACAAAACCAATTTTATGGAATCCATCTAAGAGTGAGCGCCTAGAAATTCGTGCGGATGGTTCCACTTTTCCCCTCCTCACACCCTTGGCTACATGGTCGGAGAGGGTATAGGAAGTAGAGTCCTCTTCTCTCTCTCTCTCTCATAACCTCATCCTTTTCCACCTGTAAAGGATGAGATTGTGTATTTTTACATGTATTTGACATCCTCATTTCCATCACATTCAATAATCACTCATCCTACCTCATTTGGACACCGAGGATAGACATGATCAGGGAGTCACCATAGTCAGATGTATGTTTTAAAGGAGAAACTTATTTCAAATTGTTATATTTACTTCATTTAGAGTGACTCCCTATGTTAGATTCTTTAAAGAAATCTATCCAACCTCATAGAAAAGAAGATTGTGTGGTTTCCTGGATATTATATTTCCTATTGTTTCTAACATTGTGCTTGGATCACACGTGTTTATTGGATGATGACGGTCCCCAAATCCACATGATCCTGAAACTTGTAGGAATCCACTTCATCAATAATCCAAAATATTATTATCCTTGGGCCTTATTCCATGTATAATCCCCAACCAATCATGGGTATCCTCCTCAGGTGTAATCCCTAACTCGGCCTATGAGAATCCTCATCATGAGTAAGACCCAATCATAACCACATTTCACCAATGAATCATCACTGTGTGATCCCTAGTTAATTGAACTATGATTACTCTAATTCCTTTTATAATTCGGATATGTCAGATTCCTATGTAAGGCCTGATCTCAATGATCCTCCTCATTAGGTATAATCCCCAAAAAAGTCTCGATATTACTATGAGTCAAAACTTCCCCCATGAACTAAATATTTACCAGGTATATAATTAAGTATTAAGCCCCCAAATTAATCTTATAAAAGATCCATACTCCCTTTTAAGACAAGCCTAAGAGCCTCCATTGGTGTGGGCCCTCACAACAGAGCTATATGATTTTGATTCCTATCAAAATGTGATATATATGAAACTTCCTTGTGAACAAAAACCAAATCAAAAAATCTACCATATTATGTCTCTGACACATTTCCAGTAGGGTCTAATTCGACATGTAAATGATTATCCATCCCATTTTCCGTCAACTGCTTCAGCATAAGTCCCTCACCAAATCTTTTCTAGGAACATTTAATTTAGATGTATTGGCTTAATGTTGTTAGAAAACATGATTCAGTACTTATCACATAAACATAAAAAGGTATGATGTGTCCCATTATGTGGCATTAAACTATGTGTGTTTGGATTCCTTTCAAAAGGATATGTAGGAAGACTATCCATGGTTCCAATACCAACATAAAAAAACTCATATCTCCAAAGAAGAATAAACACTATAGGACACTCAAAAATATGGCTAGAAAACTTGCATCTTCATAAAAAAGAAAAAATAATATACAACTACAACATAAGTGGATACCATTTATTAATAACCTCAGATACATATAGATATCTCCATCGATGAATAACCTCAGTTACATATAGATGATTCTAAGCTTCATAAACGGTAAAAATTTATTATAAATTCAAGGGAGATCCCTGTCATACATGTGAATTAATAAAGAATTCAAGAAAATATTTTTATTCAATAAGATAGTCTAAGATTTAGAAATAATTCCACTAAAAATTGTCTAATGAAACTGACTTCCCAACCTATTTACCATTGTCAGTTCTTGAGCATCACTGTCTAAACATCCAAGTGAGAACATTGTTTTTGCAAGTAGGTCCATATGCTTGTAGAATTTTTGGTTGTTTCTGGATACATAAAAACCCATTAGAAATAATTCAAAAATAGTGATATTATTGTGAATGACTTAACACCACTCAAACCTATGTAATAAATCTTTAATAGAGTGAATTTTCTTTTGAAAGCAATAAATTGTGAACCCGATGTGAATAATGATACCGCAGAATCTCCTCCACTGGATAAGAATGATATAATACACTGTCCACATTAGACCATTCCATTTATAACTCAATCATATTTCTAACATGAAATAGTCCATCATAATTCCCATCCATGATATTTTTGGTAATGTAAAAACTAAAAATATCATTTCATGAGGCAATAGTTCATTATACAAAGGAAAAATATGTTCATTATCCATTAAATGGAATTGTGTGTATGTGTATGTATAAGTTATAGAATAAATAAATTTCATTATATTGAGGATACTATAATTTTTATATAATAATTGAATAATCAGATTTAGGGGTCAAGAATTAAAATAAAACAATGGAGCTTGAGGAAGGATGTTATCTCTTCATTGGGTAACTCCTTTTGGTTTTCACCAAAGGTATCCCTAGGGTACATTTATGAAAAAATAGATATTTCTAGTATGTTGGGGGGGACGTATGGGTAAAATTTGAGTTGAGTATAGGAAATCCAAATGGATTTATAGACATGAATAATTTAGAGGGATGAGAACCGTTTTATAGTGGGGAGGAGTGCTATTCTTGAAAATATTGTATAAGGAAATTCCACCCATCTTTTTTCCTTGTTATGTGGCTCCAACAATGATCCAAATTATATCAAATGGAGGATAGGATAGAAAAATGAATATAAAATGGAATTTTTTCAATTTTATATGTCATTTTAGAGTCTTTATTTTATGTTTTATCCCTTTGTTAAGCTATTTTTTCTCTTAATCATTGTAATAGATTTGATACACTTCCACAAATATTCCTCATAAAAAAATTAGTTGACCTTATTAGAAATTAAAAATTTTTTAATTCAAAATGTTGAATCCATTTTTAAAATTTTAATGTGATAAGTTGAAGAAATTAATTTAAATTTAATCCCATAGAGAGGACAATAAAAAGGGTTTTTAATGTAAAAATGGTTAAACTATTGAAATGTTATTATATCCAAATTCAAAGTGAAATTAATTTCAATGACCTATAATGGATTAATTTATGTAAAATTGATATAACTAATATATATATCCATGATAAAATATAATTTAACTATATAATTTAATTAAATTAAAATGAATTTGTGAACTAAAATTAAATGTTTTTCAGTATTCATTACAAATTATTTTTTTTAAAAAAATAGAAGGAATTCACAAATAGTGAATTTTGATATTATAAATAAAATAACTAGATTTATTTTTTCAAATTAGATTTATAAAAGTTTCAAATTCACATTTAACATGGGTTATCGATTAAAATGTGGTAAAATTAACTTTTAAAAAGATACGTTTTTTATTCATAAAAATGGTTTTATTCTTATATTAAACCTAATTATATATTTTATGAGTATAAAAAATAATTTAATATAAAATATAAATTTTTATTTACAAAATTATTCAAAATTGATTTGTTTAATTTATTGAGGTGGAATTGTGTTTTTATATAGAAAGGTAGCTTTCTACGAATAGAAATTTCTTCATTCTAAAATAGTTGTTACTTTTATTTCTACCTAATTAAAAACCAAAGTATTCCTTTTATATAAATGTGTAGATCATATTTTTATAATTTAGTAAATATTATTCATATCTCTTATTCCAATGGATATATTTTAACTATAATAATAGTTTAATAAAAATATTAATAGAATCTTGTATTTCTATAAGACTCAATCTTGCGTGTAACACAAACTATCGATGGGAGTCAATATTTTTTAAATGCAATTCAAACGTAGTGTTTTATATACCTCAATATAATGTAATTGTTGTGTGTAGAGAAATATTGACATAGAATTGCATATAATTCAGTCCACAATCATTTCATTCATATAAAAAACTATATTTAGTGTTGTGTGAAATGAAAATTATCAAAAAGAATTATATTAATTCCACGAAAATGTTTCACAAAATCTTGGATTGTTACACTCTACCACCCTTAAAGTATTTTCTACCTTGAAATTATTCTGGGTTATCAATTATTTCAGAGTTGAATATTCTATTCATTGATATTGTTATCTTAAAAATAAATAGTAGAACATACTTTTAAATGTGGGAAATTGGAAACATGACAATTACCCAAAGTAACACATCAATAGGTTTCAACATAAGTATAAAAAGGTTGGAACCGAAAACACATACATGGGAGAAAAGATTAAATATTCCTAAATATTAGTAATGATCACTAATCAAATGAAAGAAGGTCACCCAAACAATTTTAACAATCAATAAACTATAATGTGAAAAAGTGAAAAAGTGGTAATTGATATAATAAAAAATAATTGTAATTGGACAAAATTTAATTTCAATAAACATTTCCTTGAAAATATATACTTACTTGATCTCATTCCACTCATTATCCACAATCTAATCCTTTTATAGTTCCATTATCTCTTACTCTATGTAATGAAAAGTTATATTTCATTCCAAAAGAACTAAAATATCATAAGATCTATAAATATATTAATAATTCATTCCATATATCATTAGTTAACAACATAAGAAAAATGGTTATCACATGTTGTCAAATATGCATAATTCTTTTTATAGAGAGATAATACTTTAATCTCTTAATCATAATCAAAACCTTAACATAAATAATTCAATAAATAGTTAAGATTATAATTTTTCCCTGGTACATAAATTGAAAACATTTGAATGAAATTAAAAAAATCATATTAACATTGATACCCCATATATTTTAAATTATCTATTGGTTCTCACATTCTAAACACATGAAAACCCTCATCATATAATCTCTTAAATCATAGAAATAAACTGAATTACTATAAATCCTTATACAAAACATGAATTCATCCTTATTATAAATATTAACTGATATATATTGTCAATCCATAATGGTTTAAACATAATCAATGATGACATTTACCAATTTTTCAATAAAAATAAAAATAAATAATCAGTTCCAAGCAAATATGTACTATCCAATTTACATTATCCATATCAATCATCCCTTTATCTATGCTTTACACGATTTTCTCCACATCATGGATGCATTAAGGATTAACGTCCCTTAATTAAACTTCCACATATTTATTAAATCCATTTTCTAGATCATCATCGCCATTGAATATATTTTTGAAAATAATTAATGGGAAACATATTCTTCTTGATTCACATAACATAATTAATGAATTCCTATAAAAATAAATTTTAATCCTATAACTTTTTTATTAAACCACCACTCATGCTTAATCATCTTATCCCATAACACTAATTTCCTAGAATATGAGATATGAATCATATATCAAGGTTCCTAAACCCCAATACTATCATGATTTTTATGTTTAATGTAAATAATACTGGAAGAACATCCCATAATTTTAAAATATTGTTTTCATTGTCTTTATCCTCAACAGTATAACCAATTTTCATTGACCTTACTAATTATATTCTAAAGAATGAAAATTGGAAATCAATATTCATTATTCCCATACATTCCAAATCTGAAAAATTAAATGTTAACAGGGTTCCCTCTAGTTACCGGTATAAACTAAGCCCAGAAAGACTAGGTTGGGAAATAATTATCAATGAAGAAACCCACATAATAATGAAAAATTACTTATTGGGTGTATAAATAATGACACATAATTGTTTAATATATGAAAACATAGGTTAATCCTATGTTAGTTTTATTCATATTTTAATTAAGTCTTCATTATAATTCATAATGTGTTTGTTAATTTTTGAAGCATATCCCCCGTGAGTGTCAAACTTGGTGTGCATCAAGACTCCTTTTCATACACTAGTTTCTGACTGAGTATTTCTCAATATAGTGTTTTTAGGGTTCTTACACCTATGTACATATATTCCAAAGCCACGTTCACTTATTTTATCTACATAAATATTTATTTTTATGAAACTACTCACTCAATCTTTTACCAAAATTCAAGGACATTGTCCTAAACATTAACTCATCCTTATATTTATCGTTAGGGATATCCCTAGGAATATACATAGAAATATCACTAGTGATATCACTATAGTTTTCTCATACTTGTTTAAAAAGTTTGACTATATTGTTTCATTGATACCAAATATAAAAAAAAACCATTCTTAACATACATGTATATTACATCAATTTACTTAATTATTCAAAACATTATAAAATTAAATTCATGAGGACCATAATTGTTTACTTTCTTTGGTAATGTGGAAAAAACTATTCAAGTTTGGTGAAATATAATCAAACTATCCCTTAAACACCTTCCCCTTTCATACTCATACTTATAAACATTCTTCATAACCTGGGGAAAGGAAATGAAAGTAAGGGGTTAGCTCAAATTCTTAATAAAGGCAAATAACGGAAATACATAAGCATATCGCGAACATAAGGGTAGAAGAACACGATAATAACACATTAAGATGATATCCTAAATATTAATGATCAAAAACATAAGTAATGGAAAAATAATGGTAGTTGAGGATACATGAATCCTAAGATAATCAAGAACATGGACATGTGAGCATATCATAGGCATAAGACATTGAATTTTTGGAAAACATTTAAACATGTAATACCATTTTGTATAAGTAAAGGATCATTTCCAAATACTTATCAAGGAACTTCATGGGGACTACACCTAATCGGTGGGACACAATCTTGTTGAAGTGGATATAGTTTCCCCATATTCCCATAGTGACTTAGGTTTCACCATCTTCCTTAGTGGAACAAGCTTGTTGAAGTTATTCCCATCATTATCTGATGATATATAATTTTTTACACAATTCATTAGAGGGGATATTGGTCCCACCAACCTCATAATAAAACCTTAGACATAATTTCCATAATATCATAATAAGTCATATAATAACACATAAAATGAAATGGATCTCATAAACATGTAATTAGATCATTACCTGTTTAAAATTTACTAGTTTAATAATCATTTCATTAAATCATAACCCATTAAAATAAATTAGATTCAAAATAGCATAACCCATGGTAGAGAAAGAGGTGTCATAAACATAATTCCATAAAAACAAAAATAATTCACGAATGAATATGAATGTAATTATTGGAAAATATCCCCAATAAAATATAAACTATAACAAAGTATGTCATTTTACATGTATAAGGATTTTGAAATATCATTCTAATGATTTAATTAGTAAAATAACCTTACTTGTAAAATATTTTTGTTTAAACCATTTCAAATTCCATTTATTATAAAAATGTTTTATAATTCCATTTAAATTATTTCTTGATGAAAATATGTTTTCTTATATAAAATCTGTTTTTAAGCCATACTAATTTTTGAATAAAATTTATTTTAAAATATATTTGAAAACCTATAAAGGATTTTTTTTAAAAAATTAAAAACTTTTTCTTTGAAAACATCATTAAAAATCACCAAGAAATCTTGAAAAAAAATTTGGTAACATTTTTGTTTTAAAACACATTAAAACACTAAAAAATGATGAAAATAATTTTGATACTTATTTTTTAAAAAAATGGCATAAAACATATAATTAAAATATTATATAATTTAAATAATTTTCATTGAAAACTCCCTTTAAAAAACATGTAAAGTAATCCTTGAAAATAAATTTAAACACTTTTTATTAATAAAATATTTTAAGAAAATATATTTCATTCAAAAAAAATTTAAATGCTTCAAATTTATTGAATATTAAGAATATAATTTCTCTAAAAACATCCTTTTAAACATACAATGTAATCGTAAATGAAATAATGGTCATGAGGGCTGGATAGTCCGTTCATGCCACACATTCTTTTTTTAACATCGAATCTAAGAAAAATACCTTGATTAGAGAAGGTAAAGATGATTAATTTCTAAACCATTTTTTAATATTTTATAACATAGTTAAAATGAACATTAAACAATGTTGGATAATTTTAAATCATTTTTAAAAAAAATTATTTGAAAACATGGTTTTGAAAGAACACAGATTTTCAACTAAAAGTTGAAATAAAGTCTTATTATTTTTAAAAACAATATAAAGAAAAAAGAGTGGAAAATTAGTACCAATATATAAATATATCATTTGTAGATAGTGGAGAATAAAAATCATGAGTTTTCATAGGATATGGATCGTAATATTTTATTAATGTAAGTATAATCATAAACAATCCATATAAATGTTGAGAATGTACTAGTAGACCATTACCACTTTTGTAATAGTGAATCACAATAAAATAGAAATAATAACATTAAATAATGTGTAAAATATAATTAAGAGTAGGATATTCATTATATGACATGTAAAAGGTAGTTTTTAAACCTCATATAAAAATATAGGTGTATAACATGGCATGTGTCTCAAAAAATGAAAATTGAAAGAGAATTACTTTAACGAATTTGTAACTATTGAAACATAGACCCCATAAAAGACAGATCATAAAATGTATATTTAAATACTCATAAAATTTATTATAAGATCAAATAATACATCAATAGGAATTATATACACCACATAAATGAAATTTGAGGTGAATAAGGCATGTATCTCATGAATATAAGAAGTGAAATGAAAAATCCATTACTTTAAGTCTTGACATTCTTCATACATGATCAATGCTCATGTATAATAAATATAAATTTCAAATAATTCTACCAAATAAACATATTTTTATATCTTAAAACATATATAATTGGGTTATGGATTTATATTACCCATTTATTAATAACTCCATGTTAATTATACGTTTCCAGTAATATGGACTTTTTTTATATGTTTTGATTTATCATACTTGATCTACTTACCCAAATAAGGATTTATCGATTTAGAGAATTTATAACATCATATTAATTTCCTATAGATTAAGTATATATATTTTTAAAATAATCTATAAATTATAGAAATTTAAAATAGAAGACTATGTTCATGGAGATGGTAGGTTGTAGCTATGCATGAACATTGGTCACATTTAATTATCATTTTCAAATAATAAATGTAAATTATATATATGAATATATATATGTGTTTATTAACATTACAGTATAAATTATATTTTATATATTTGATAAATTTTTAAAAATCTAATTATTAATATGTTCTATGTATAGTATGAAAGAATCGCATCACTTTGGGGAGGCGGTAGTCCACATGTCCACAAATGAGGAAATCATTTTTACACAAATATGAAAACATTATTGTATGTTATATATAATATTAAAATAATCATAAATAAATCATAAATATACAATTTATTGTATAAAAATAGAGTGTATAATATAATTCACTATCACGAGAGGTTCTAATGAAAAAATGAATAACATTGTTTCATGAGGAGATAGTTCACCATACAAATGAATGGTAAGTTCACTATCAATTAGATGGAAGTGTGTGAATGTGTAGAGATAAACCTTAAATAATTAAAATCATTGTTTATTTTATATAAAATGGTTGTTATATAATCATAGAATAATTATATTTTAGGGGGTGGAGAATGAATATAAAACCAAGGATCTTGAGATAGGATGTTACCTATTCTTTGGGTAACTCCTTCTGGTTTCCACGCAAAGGCTTCCTTATATGGATTTATTCCCACAGGTTGGGTTATAAGAGAAGGGAGAGTTTTTAAGAAATTATTGTAGCAAAATTTGGGATATCCAAATGGATTGAGTGTTTTGAATATGTTGTAGGGATGAGAGCATTTTTATAGTGGATGTGGAGTGACATTATTGTACCTTTATGAATAGAGAAATCCATACACTTTTTTCACATGTCATGTTGCTCCAATGATGGAAAATGTTATTTAAAAGGGTGTATATGATCTATATATTAACATAAAAATATTTTTTTTCGGTATCTAGGTCATTCTAGGACTTATATTTATAGTCTAGACCATTGCTATGCTAATTTTCCTCCTAATAGTTCTACTTATTATTAATAACCTTCACTAATATTTATAATCTAAAACTATTTTGAAATTATTATATATAAGAAATTATTGTTATTAATAATATGTAATCCATTTTAAAAAAGATTATAATCATATAATTGGAATAAATTAATTTTAATTAAATCTCGTATACGTGATGACAAAGCGAGTTTTTAAAATAAAAAACTTCGAAAGATTGAAATGGGTTTATATGCAATATCAATGTGAAACTGATTTCAATTACCTATATTGGATTAATTGATGTAAAAATCATATAAGTATCAATTAAAACACAACTAAAATATAAATTAACTATGTAAATAATTTTTATTAAAATGTCAGTTAGTATTAAAATATAATGTTTTCACTATTCATCAAATAATTAATCTTCTCAAAAAAATACCAAATATTATCCCAATGTAAATATTGTTAATATATTTTATAAATTGAAATTTATTTATAAAAATATAAAATATAAAATATTCAAAATTTATATTTAAAATGGGTTCTCTATTAGATGTCGGTAAAATTACCATTTAAAAAATTTCATCTTTTTATTCATAAAATTAGATTTATTCATATCAAATACCTTTAAAATATTTTGGATGAGTATAAAAAATATTTTATTAATAATATATATATATATATTAATTAAAACATTAATAAAAAGTATTCAGTTGAATTTTTTTGATGTAAAATTGTTCTTGTACATAGAAATTTTATTTCATAGAAACGGAATTTCAAAATTCTTAAATAGTTATTAATATTATATCTAACAAATTAGTGACCAAAGGATTTATTTTATATACAAGTGTAGATCATATTTTAAAAATATATCTAAAATTATTCCTAACATTGATTCCAACATCTAGATGGTAACTATAATAATATTTTAATAATAATATTAATAGTATACTTTAGATTGGTGAAACTCAACTATGTCTATAACAAAAACTACCAAAGGGGATTGTTATTTTGTGAAATGATAAATATAAAAAAATATTTAAATAATTCAAACAAATTATAAAATCCAGAGGTGTTATAGTCACCCCAAAATATATACTAGTTTATGAATTTGAATTTTGTTATAAAAAATTTTGTAATCACATAGGCGTATTAATATAATTACATTGTAATTAATTCTCATCCACATTATATCCAAATTAATAATTTATTTAAAATTTGTTAAATTACGGAATATTAGAGTGAATTTAGTGTTACAACAATATATCCCATTCCCAAATACATAAAACCTATATAAAATATCCTAGAATCTTATGAAAGGCTTTATATTTTTTTTTTAAAGTGTGAAATACCATAATTTAATCATTTTAACTGCATGTTAATGTCTGTCTAGCTCAATGGTACATTGAAAAATAATTTTTCAAAAAATTACTTTATGTATTAAAATTTGAAATATTATATAAAATCTCCTAAAATGTTTTAAATTCTCTAAAATTAATTAAAATCACTAACTAGTTATATTCCACCCATGTTTTCCACTATTATTATTTATAAACGGGCCTTCTTCATTATCTAAAATAAAAATTTCATATATTATTTTGTTAAAATTTTATTTATATCTCATCAAAGTGAATCATTAGATTAGTTTGTAAATATTAATAACATATTTTCATTAATAATAATGAAAAAAATAATACCACTATGACATATTGATTCAAAATGATATTTTTATATAGTAGCTAAAATATTTTCTAATCCTATTTCTAATATAATGAATAATATATAAAACTCATTGTACGTAGATAAACTAATCATGTATTTAAACAAGGTCGGTGATTTAGTTTCCAATACCTAATGATTCATATAAAAATAAATTCAATTAAATTATATCATAAAATTAAATAAAAACATAAATTCAATATTTTTGGGGACTTTCATTCATAGTAAAAAATACAAGATTTATTTATATTTACAATGTTTTATATTAATATTGAATTGAAAACAATTTTTTCTCTTCTATAAGATAAACGATGTTGTATATGAAACTAAAGAGACAATAATATACCATAGATCCCTAAAAAACAAATCTATTTCCTAGAACACATATAAAAAATGATTTTTATTTCATTATAATCACAAAAATTATTTACACACTATCGTTGTGTCTTAATTTTCTTAACAATACATTAGATTTGAAAAAAGCTCTCTAAATTTTGTTATAATTCTATTTTATAATGTTACATGCTAAAAATAAATATTTTCTAAATATGGATCACAATATTAACAAAAGAATGTATCCTATAATAATAATAAAATTTAACTAATTCCATGGATTATAGTAAAAGGGTTGTGAAATATTTCCATCCATTATAACTCACAATAATTTCAATATAATACCACCTACATGTATTTCACAACTTATTCATTATATATTCATATAAACTAATAAATAATAAAGAAGATATAAACATCATATTGTATAAATTTATAAATGTACTAGTAGATAAAATTAATCCAACACCATTCATGTTAATAAATCAATAAAAAACATGATAAAACACTATAATTCCAAAGTATCCACTAATTATAGAAATCAAAACCAAATAGTCAGCAAAATTCTACCCCATGATAGAAATAATAAGACATGAAAAATTGAAATATAATTAACCCATTCCATTTTCTATTAATCTAATAATATCACTAATTCATCACCCATTATAACCAAACAATTGATTTTTACCATTTTAAAATTTCCTAAAAAGGAAAACGTACATTTACTCATGGTTTTTACATGGAAAAAAAGTAAAAAACTAGATAGGTTCATCTAAACAAATTCAATAATATTATATAAATGAATAAAACTAAATACATTTGATAATTTACAAGAAATTTTTAACTCTAATATATATAGAAGAGTAAAATAAATTAAAATATGTAATAATAATTTGATTGTTAATAATAAAAACTTGTAGTATTAAATAATACAAGTATTTTAAAGGTTCTTTATGAAACAAGAATGACTATAATTCATATCCTATAACATACAATAGTATTTAATAATGTCATAATAATATAAAAATACAAATATAACATCGACTTTCCATGATTAATTACAACAGACCATCAAACCCCAGTCTATATGTAAGGATAATATTATCCCAAAAAATAATAGGAGTAGAACATTCAAATAATTCATCTAATATTTAATTATGAATAAATAGTCCTAATTTTTTTCCTAAAACCTAATGTAATTCAGTTAATTCCTTATACATTGTGGAAATTCTTATGAGGGATAATAAAACAATTTGATTTATAAAAAGTATGCATATATTTATGAGTGAAATGATATATCATTTAAATATTTAGACCAAAAATTTCTATTCATAAAACCAATTCACCCTTTTAAGTTAATAATAATATTAGGAATACTCCATGGGTTCTTCTCTGTTGTTTCATCTCTTATGGGTTTACTATAAAGAGACAAATAATCAAATAACAAAATGGTTTTAGAAAAATTATTGGAAACATACTCAAACTCTATGATTGTCCTATTAATTAGACTAAGTAACTAAAAATCCTCACTTAAATTATATTATATTACCTATAACGGTAAATTATTTTCTAATTTTTTATTGTTTTATTGTATTCACCACATTCATAGTGAATAATGAATTTAATATATTTCTACACGAGTTATATCATACAAATGTTCATAATGAATTATAAATTACATTCTTTAAATAAATAATTTATTGTGTTATTAAAACTTTTTAGTATAACAATGTAAATATCCCATATCCTTTTATTTTATAAAATTAGTTTGTTTTTAAAATAAGACATTATTAATACAGTTAAATTTGATACATTATTATAAAAAATTACATAATATCAATTCCACCTACGTCAATTGTAGTTTTACAATTTTATTATTTTAGGTAAATATTGATCCATTGATTTTTAAATGTAAGATAAGTGAAAATACAACGACTGAAAATATTTGAATCCAATTTTTTTATTACATCTTAAAATACCCCTATATTTTTTATAATATTTATGGAAAATAATTTGTTGATGTTTGAGAAAAAGTTTCAAATATTATATATCTCACTTTATCAAACACCATTATATGTGTGATATTTGGGGAAATTATGTATAAATAAATAAAAAAGGATATAAATTATGTAGATTAGCACTATTTTTTATGCCCCTATATTGAGATGAGTTATTTTGACATTTAATCCACCATATAATATCAAATAATGTGAATAAAAAAATAGTGGGATTTTTTTTATAAATCCAATTTCATATATAAGTAGTTTACATTGTAGGAAAATGAAGGAATATATTTCCAATGTAATTATTATGATGACAATAAAAACTATCATTTATCACTATTTGGTTTATCTGATCAAATTTCTATATTAGTATTCTCATATCATTAATAATACTTAAAGAAAAATAAAATAACTTAAATCAAAAGGAAAATGTGAATGAAATATAATACCAATAATAAAATGATAATTAATATGTTTTATAACATAATATATGTTTCCAAATATTTCACCTTGACCAATGAAAATTGTAGCTACATGTTTAATTTCTATAATCATTGGGAATAAATATTATTTGGAATTAAATTATATTTTTTTTATAAATTACAATGATATATGTGATTTCATGTTTAATATCACACAAATTATAAACCATTATCTATCAATTTTATATATAATGATGTTTCGAATTTAATCAACTATATAGATATTCATTCATCATTGATGTACAAGGTTACTATTTCTCTTTAAATTATTTTGATTTAAAGGTATTTTCTAATAATGATTATTTATCCCAAATAACATCAACATGGATCGACATCACAAATCTTGATGTATGATTCTCCATTAACATGATCCAAAAAAATAATAAATAGGGATAGTATAATTCTTCTTCTTTGATGAATATTTAAATTATTCCAAATTATAACTTTTATTCTAAAATATAATAATTGTATCAAGGATTTTTTTTGTTATTCTTTTTCCACACAAAATGGATTCTGGGATTCTTTTTTCATAGATGATATAATTTTTTATATTAATTAAAATAGATTGTATTTACTCCTAATCAAGCGTCATAATAGTTTTATAAAATGTTCCAAATGTATAAGTTATAAATTATCCTTATATTATAGTCATATTCCCTATAGGTCTCTACCCTTGTATGGACCTTGTCCTCTTTATATGTCCGATATTATTTAACCTAACTATTTTGGTCCAAATTAGTAAATGGAATTCAAAAAGTATCATAACAATAAATTTACATTTGATCATGAAACTATAACCACTATTAATAATTCGTAATATTATAGTTGTTTATCCTGGTAAAGGAACATTTTTAATCATTGTTTAGTATAGTAAAATTTTATGGGTGATTCGAATTAATTCTATATTGTAAATAAATTGACACATTATAATGATTCATAAATAAGAAAACATTAAATTTACTGTCAAAATTCTTCTTAAACACTATTTTAGATCACTACAAGTTTGTATGATAAAATTTACACTAATATATTAAACTATATATACTATCAAAAAACTGGTGTAGGAAATGTGAACTACAGTAGATTAAATAATACATCCTGATAACATTATTTGATATTGTAAGAAAAATTCAGTCCACATGAACACATTTAGTATGAGAAAAATATATGTTACAATTTTTGTTTCTTCATTAAATAGTTTTCATTAATATCATTAATTAATATTCTGTGTATCTCACTTAAGAGATTTCATCATATAGAAAAATCACTTTTTTGTTTGTTGAAAATGAAACACAATCAATTGAAAATGTGTACACAAGTTATATCATACTTTATTGTAGCATATTAAACTAAATACATTCAATTTTCATTTCCAAATTTTTAAAGAAATAAATTATTTTCAATAATGTAAACCTTACATCATTTGTAGACCATGCTCTAAAACACATATCCATTTTAATATTTGTGTAAACACGTATTAAGAATCTTTGTAAATATTCCTAAGACCTGACATGACAATTTATATGATACCAACTCACATAAAAAAAATAAATTAGAAAAAACAATTAAACAACTACTAGAATAATAAATTAAAACTTTCATATCATATTTATTTATTGATCAGCTTCTCAATTTAATTAATTAAAAACATGAATGAAAAATTACCTCTTCTTCTAATTAATAAAATCCAATTGTATTTATTAACATAAAACATTGAATGACCTTTTTATTATTTTAATAAATTTATGGAATGTATTCTCAATAATTATTATAAAAATATTGTATCTTAATCAAGATAAATCCACATCATTCTCAACTGTTTTATCTCCATTAATTTATCTATCCATTTTAAAAAAGGTCATATTTTATTTATATATTCTTCTAGTATCCTTATATGATAATAATAAATTGATGACTAATTTCAAATGTATTTAAAAAGTATTCATCTGAAAAATATGAATGCTAATATCACTTCTACATCCACAACTTTCGAAAGTTGTTCATTTAATTTTGATGAAATATCACCTCATTATTCATTTATATCATAATTTTAGTTATCATAAAAATAAAATCCTTATGAATTATATATTCCTCCTCATTTTTGAAAATATTTTATTCAACTCATGATCTATTCAAACAAAATAGGTATTTATGAACATTGGATTTCATATATTTACATTCATGGCTTATAAAAAAGTTTCTTTTATTTTTTTAAAAACCTCAATAATTTTATGATTATTAAAAATTAAAGATTTTATTTACATAAAACACATTTAACTTTAGAATAAATTGGTCCATCATTATATTTATTTTACTCAACTTCTCTTTCATATATTAATAGAATATACAAACATGTTCTTAAAATTTACACAAAATCCTCATCATTTTTATTAAACATAATTAATTATATACCTCAATATTATATAACATAAATATTATTAAAAATTGAAGAATATTAATGTGAATATTTCTTTCCTAAATATTCACCCATATTAGAATTAATAAATTATAACTTCATGATAATTAAAAACGTCACCTTATTTGGTAGATATATATTTATTGAAATTATTATTTATTTAATGTTTGTATTTTTAAAAAATAATTTAATGTTTCAATAGATTATAATAAATATTAAAACACTTTTCATAATAATGACTCTAATGGTAACATAATCTATACATTTTTTTCAAAATATAGTTCTTTTAATATTATTTTTTCTTATCGTCTCATTGTTGAATTACATTCCTTTTATGGGTTTCAAATAAACCATGTGTTCCATAATTTAATTATATTACACTAATACACACTAAATGTGGATGAAAAACTTCTCAAAACAGATATACTGTAACATTATATCTTAGAACACCCATCTCAGTCAGAGGGCTACATGACCTAAACCATGTTACCTAACACTCTAGAGGCTTAAAACTAGTTTTGAATGATTAAACCATACAATGAGGAGATAGTTCCCTTGAATAAAACTAAGAACCAAGAAAATAAAAGTGTATCACATGAAATAAACATTGGAGTTTGAAAAATAAAATAAATATATCTATGCTATAAAAAATGTAATAAGAAATATAATGTAGTCATGTATCAATTGATCTCCCGCTAAGATGATAAAAAATACACAGGAGGTTCCACTACTATCCTTAGGCCTGAACTAAATATTTTTATTTTATTCCATGTCTAGCTACTCTAACCGGATCCCCTACACATATTTTCTCAAACTGAACAAATACATAAGATCTTGATTGGTATAAGAGTTCCCATTCAGGATGTGATAAATAAATATTAGTTGGTTTTGATAAAGCTCCCATACTGTTTGAAATATATTCTTATTTACATGTGGGAAATACATTAAATTAAATATAAATTCTCTCAATAGAAAGTGATACATCATGTGATAAAGGTGAAATCATGTCTCTATGTGTGTTTGGTCATAATGTGCTAACCAGTCCCCAACAACACCTTACCTCAAATGATTCAACCTAATTTAAAGTCAAGTCAATGTGTGCCACATGATATAACTCTACCCATATACTCTAGGTAGGTTATTGATAATACAAAATCACTACAAGAAGTAATTATTTGGGTCCAACATCTAATTCGTGGTCTAAAATTCTACATCAAAGTGGTCTTTTTGGATCCTTATCACTCAATGTGAGTTTTTAAATAAATCATGACAACTACCCTATTATATAAATTAAGTCCCATATGAAGCACTAAAACTAGAACTTTTATTATGGGGAGGTCACTAATCGACCATATAGACTATCCCATATCACTTGTGGAGGTTTCACATCAAATTCACTACCCTCTAATTAGGATAGGATCATTACGTTACCACTGCCCTCTCTTGGGATGGGTCTTAGAAGCATAAGTTAACCAAAACCTTCACACATAGGGTTTTCCTTATCAATAGCATATCTCTCAGGGATATCAATAAATCATGTCTAATAACCAATTTCTTAGGATAGGTTATATAACGTCCTCCACCACATTCTTACATATTAATGGTTCACATCCTTTGTGAACATTAAACATACACTAGGGAACACTACCCCACTCATGGGCTCACCAAGTCAATATAAGTTTGTTGGCACTCAAGACCTAGCCCCTCACCTTGATTTACATTGTCTTTTATATATACCATCAAGAATATCTGATTGAGACCATATCAGTTGGTGTACATTGATACCAATATGCACACATCACATCACAGTGGACTCATTTCTAGTTTGATCTATTTGGGTGTGACCTCAATAGACTAGTGAAACTGTTAACAAAATCCCAAACACATCATATACTAAATCCGAATTCACCCAAAAGATGGTGTGTCATAACAATTATGAGATGTATTGTCCTATCACCTATTACACTAGTTGTAGTCCCCTCATAAACTCCCAATTATCATAAGATTTCCAATCTAGAATACTCATATGACATCTCAACCATTGAGACCAACCCAAGGTTTCTTTTCAACTCATTCATCACTACTACCAACTGGATACATAGTAATCAAGGAATATAATTTTCCAAAAGTTTTAAAATGAGCATAACATGAAAAAAATGATCTACATCATCATATTTATTTTAATAGGGTTTTTTCATTAACAAACCCATCACCTGATCACATGGAACATGCATCTAGTTAAGAACTCACTAATAACATATATGGTTTTTTATTAAGGGACCACATACCTCAAAAGTGGAGTTAACATCCTTGTGATGTTTTTCATTACACCAGTCAAGCCCAACCATACATCATAAAAGATGTCACCAATACCTGATATTCAATCACATGTTATAACATCAAAATAATAAATTATTTATATATATAAATAATTATATAACATAACACAATAATGAGTAATAACCTAAAATATGAACAAGCATCATTGCGTCAATAATACTATGATCAACCTCTCCCAAAATTCTATGGGATACCCCCCACATCCAATATGGGAAAATATTTGAACCATCAACACCTCATCAATGGGAAATTTTATCTAATTTATTTAAAATCATAAAGTAAATTCGTACAGTGTCTTATGTAAATAAAAATAGAAAAAATGTATCCATCATTATGGAACATATTATATCAATGTCGATAAAATAATCAATATTTCTAGTCAATTAGACCTCGATCCTATGGAATATACACTGAACTCATTTCCTGGAAACCACAAAAATAAGCATTCTACATGGGGGATAAGAAACATAAATAAATGGATCAATCATTTTTTGATTCTATGCAATCATCACAAATACCACCACCCCCACCCCCCTTCATGTGGCATCAAAGGATAAAGATGTAGAGGTAAAACCAACTAATTCAACCCCTCATGATGCCAGGTTCCTTGAAAATACACAGGGGCTGCAATTGATACATTATCAGTAAACAACCATTTAATGAAATAGGTCTATAGGAATGTTATAGTGTTTAAAAGGGGTGACAACATAGTATGAACCTTAACCTGACAAGGTCATAAAAAGACCTTGTAGTTCATGACATAGAAACCATCGTAATATAGCCTGGATAATGGTCTTCCTTTCACATTGACTAGGATTTTGGGGTAAAGGAGTGATAGTTCAAATGTAGGGTCCTTCTCTCTACTACGAGCCTACCATGGAATAGCCTATAAGTTCATCATAAGTTGACAACCAAAGTGTCTTCTATCACAACCTGACATACGGTTTAGGCTGCCTCCTCCTATCTGAATCCAAATTCAATAAAGTTATGGGTAACCACAAAAATAAATTAAAAATCACCTAAGAACCAATACACCTCCAAGACATCAATCTAAAAAAACCTATGGTTTTAGATCTAAATCCCAATTCATGAAAGGACCGCATCTATGAATCAAAAATAATTTTATTCCTCATATGTAACATTCAAAAACAATTTTGGGTAACTATAAACATCCCACTATAACAATTCTCATCATCAAGAAGTCATAGTGGTCCCCTATATATCAATATCACACTACCCATGTAACCAATTACCTACCAACATTCCTTTTCCTCCATTAGTAGTGATTTTTTTTTTCTAAAACTCAACTTTGAAAACCAAGAAAGAAATCCATTAAAATTCATGTCACCCATTCATCATCCTCACTAACATAGATATGATACCAATCTGCACATGTCACACTCAATACGTTGAATCACCAGTAATTGATTCATTAATATGATTTTGGTGATGAAAACCATATTTTTCCACTATTAAAGAATGATACCAAACAACGGTTCTCCCCACTATTGGAATCTCAAATAAAAAATTTACTCCAAGAACTCGATCAGAAAACGTATTGTAGTTTCAACCCCTCTATACCCAATTCCACTCAATGATAGTGGTTGGTCATCCTCTAAATGAGTTTTCTAAAAATACCAAGTTTCACCCACTAACACAATACCACATCTCTTGATCTTGATTCCTTAACTCCTATATGTAATATCGTACAGTCTAATGACCCAAACCAAATTAAAAACACAAAACATGGTGTAACGACATGGTGGAATCACCAAGAACCAGCACTAGCTATTATGATATCACCATTAGCACTGATATACCTATGATCAAATAAATAATCGAATCTAACCAATTACAACTTGAATCAATTTAAAAAAAAATCAAAACATCATCGATGACTAATTATGAATATTGAATACGTTATTTTTACCAAGTAATGTTATATTAGTGGCCCTTTCCATACACTACCATCATAGTTCCACATAAATTGTCCAGCATCTAGTCTAACCACATCTATTTCCTTTCCGACATGATTTTTAGTATTCCAAAAATAATTATATGATGTAAAATGTATGATTATCCGTTTTAAACCAATTAAAATGAAAACACAATCTCTATAGTGTATGATTCATCCAATAACATGTGTAATTATTCGATGTGACTATCATGATCATACCTATGGCAGAATAGAAACAAATTAATAACCAACCATTCACATCCCTTCAGGAACATTACTCTCAAAAGAAATTCAAATTCATCAAAATTGAGGGCCATTCCCTATAGCATCTAATGGTTTGAGGCCCAATATAATTAATCCTTTACAACACTTTTCAATGTAACTCCTAACATATTCAAACATGGAATCTATATCGCTTCACATGATCCATGATCACCAAATATACGATCTCCTAAAACAATCTTCTACCACTGAGACCTTGGGGTACCTAAACCATAAGAGTCTCACCACAATGATTGATCCCCCACCAACACACAACTATTCACCAGTCCACAAACCAAGAGGCATCATGAGTAACCATCCCTTATGGTATTTCTGGAATCAAGTACCTTCAATGAAATGTCATGCAAAAAATATTATAATCTTCCATAGAAGGAATAAAACGTTAACGAAACCTCTCATGCGTTATTAACATCAAACCAACATGGTCTCATCTGAACCCAATAACTATTCATTCCCTTACAACTTGATTTCCCAACCTGACTCACACACCCATGAGTAATGTCATATTGATGCAATGCACACTCACATAACCAAGGAACCATTATCCTAATGTATATAAATCTCATTCAATATCATGAGTTATCCCACTAATTATAAAGAAAACCAAAATTTCAATGTTTTCTCTATAGATATTCTAAAACTATGAATCACCCATCCATGATTTTGTGGAACCAATCTAAAGTGAGTATTGAATCTGAAGGGCCATGAATCCAACTGATTTGTCCCTATATAACCCAACACCACTCAATACTTTTAGTTTAGATATCCTCATCCTTATAAAATTTTAAACAAATAATCATATTATATTTCACATTCATTAAATGCATACCTTACCACACAATAATGGGTCCCTATAAATCACTATCTAGGAGGGATTGTATAAATATCATCACTAGAAAATGTATCACCAAATTATCCACATGACTGACCATCATAATACCATTCTTGAGTGAAACAATTATTCTCAATAAGTGAAATTTTAAAAAAAAACATATAGTAAAACACCATATATGTTATCGTTAACACTTAAAATAGTATAAACTAAATCTTTTGAAAAAAATAAACCACGCGCAAGTAAACATAAGTACTACAATTCCAAGGTAAAAAAATATAATTCCTATATATAGGCCCATTTATAAGTATATATGATCTAAAATCATAAATAACAAATACAAATAAACACTTCATATTTGAATAAACAACTCAATCATGAAAATTAAAACAAAAAATAACAATATCATAACCCTAGTAACCTAGAATACTCAAATGAAAAAGGTGTTTTTGATTCAATAGCCTGAGGTTTATCATAATCCCTAAAATGTGATTATTACCTATCTAAAATATCCTTAATATAAATAAAAAATAAATAAGTTCTCTAACCAATTTATAATATCCCATCCTAGAAACCGCTTCAAAACTAAGGATATAAATGCCCTTAAACAAGCTGCTTCATAAGATAGTGGATGTCAGCTACTAGTGAGGTCTTAAATTCTAAATTGGGTAGATTTTAATGCCCCCAAAAATTATAACCACGATTTAGTGGGTTGTAAATTACATGTGAATCATAGTACATGACATTACACTTCCATGATCATTATTTAATAGTCTTAATGAGACTAGATACATTTAAATTTAATTACATCAGGAAAAATAAACATGTTTCAGTAAAAATAATTATTTATTAAGTTTATCCATATGTATAATCATACGTAGTATTCTACTTCATTACCTTAGGAAATAGGAGAAATGGATGCTCTTAATTTATCAGAAAGGAATATTTTAAATTTGACTAAATAATTAAATAAGCATTATAAATGGAATATATATACAAATGATTCTTAATAACAAACTCTATTTATTGAAAATATAATAAATTAGTTAATAACCATGAATTTATGTCAATTTTATGGCATCATAGTTCTATATGTCGAACACACATCATTGAGCATTTGTGCCAAGACACCATACATGTAGCTTAAGATACTCCCACCACCATGTCTTAGTTGTCTCAGTAGACCTTACAAAGCTTTTAGGGAATATATAATTCTAGGACCAACCCATCATTATGGTTCTAATGCATTCTATCACATAATAAATGATCATGAGTTGTACAATGCATAATGAACAATAATAAAATACTTAACCAAACTGATCAATGAATATTTTCTCTAAGATATTTTGCATATAGAAAAAAGGATTATAGGGTATAAAAATTGTTTCCCTATTTCGCTGGTTTAGTTTGGATATCTAATATAGTTCTATTAAGTCTATATAAGAGTAAATAGGGATTCATAATGATCATATAATATCTTTTTATAAGTGAGGCATATAAAATTGTTATTTTTTGTTAATATATAAGAAAAAATAATCATGGTGTGTTTCAAAATGGATACTTGTATTTTAAATAGTATCAGACAACTACTTGAATAGAACATAAATAATTTATATACAATATATTCAAAATGATAACTATGGTTTTTAAAGATCTTGTAAAGAATCACACACATATCCCCAATGAGTGCTTAACCAAATGTGAAATTATTCCCACTTGTTGTACATAATGTGAAGATAGAGAAACTAATCAAATGATATTTCTTTGGATCATTACACCATGTAGAGTTAGTTCCTGATACTTTATCCACTTATGTGTATTAAAATAATAATTTTCATTCTTGGAAATCCAAACACATTTACTTTACAAAAATATTGGATGGTATTATTTACATGGGAATGATTAAGAATCTTAACTGATAATGAATATAGTTACAAGTGATAATTTTCATCTATTATTGATAATTCAATAATTAGTTTCTATAAATTTTTTATAATAACATTTCACATTCAAATTAAAATTAATTGGAATTCATGACATACTTAATGAGAGGGAGAGGTTGTAGACACCAACATTGAATGGAAACGTTTTGAAGCTTTATATGTAAACCATACAGTCCAGTGATCTTCTTAGAGAGACTCTTGATGGAGAAATGGTTGGATATTAATGATCAATGGATTTCTATTGAATAAGAATGGGAGAATGGGTAATTATTTATAGCAAGTGAAGGATGATGGTTTATTAAATTATAAACATGGGAATTCCAAATGTAGGATTTGTAAATTGATAAACCATTGTCTTACCCATGGATTCATCTTATGGGTTTTGACATTTAAGGAATTATTTTTCACCCATTTCATTTTGATAATTGAAATCCATTATTTTCTATTAATTTTTCTATGGGAATATAAATTTAGCACAATTATATTTTTAAAAACATTAATTTTCTGTTTTAGATTTAGAACTTTATTTGTAGGTATAATTTTTTTTGGATTTCATATAAATCATAATATTAATGAAATAACCAATTTTTTGTTTGAGGATTATATTATTTTAATTATTAAATATTTATTACATTATAATGATGTCATACTTATTATTAAAAATGTATATTTTATTTTAATAATTGACCTAAAATTATATATCCCAAATATATTTCCCAATTTGAACATATTCTAATTTATATGTTGTAATTCCAAAAAAAATCCATTTAATGAAAATAATATTTCAACCATGTAAAAATTAATTATAAAATAAAATAACTAGGAATTATGAAATCACCATTCTAACATTAAAACTCAATAACAACGATTATATGTGAATCCATTATTATGCTTTAATGAGTATATATGTACTATATATAATTTATAAGATGATTATAAAATAATGATATAATTTTTTTAAATTACACTTGTATATATTATAGTAATAATATTATTACAAGGACAATAATCCCATAATCAGATTCTAATGGTTTGATTCTAATGTCTATATTACCCCTTATATTTATTCAACATTTTAACATCTAAATTCATTCATATATTTCTGGTTTCTACTAATTCTATTCATATATTAATTTGTATCTTTATAATACCAATGTTTCATATATATTCGTTATTTTTATTACTATAATCTTCTATGGTACACGATTACACAATTTTCCCATATATTTACTCATTTTATGGTACTATTTTTAATTATTATTGTAAATGTAATTTTTTTTATTACTCCATGTTATAATGTATTGAATTATAGAGAAACAATCTTATACATTATTGTTTTTTATTTGGTATTACATTATCCCCTGTCATAAATGTTTTCCCTCAAAATTAAAAAAACTTCAATAGAAAATATGGATAATCTATTAGAATCACATAATATTGATCTCATGATTCCATTTAAAAAATATGACTCCTTTGAAGAACCATCAGTATCCTTTTCATTCAATTCCCCATCAACTTCCATTAATGGATGGCCAGTATATGGTTTTTCTTAGGGTTTTAGAGATAAGATGCTCGATTACAATAACAATTCAATTATTCTTTCCTTACATGATTTCATATCAGAATCACCATCTTTCTTTCTTGTTAGGGGATTTATTGTAGTGAGTTCCATTATGGTTAAAAATCATTCTCATTGGGTTTATCATTTTCCTCTTTCATAGAAACTCCCAAGGATTCCCAAATCAATAACTTAGTACAGACCTTCTTTCCAAATGCAAGAAGTCATTTTGGGTATTTGATCAAATGTTACTTAGGAACATATATTGGTTTGAGGTATAAAAGGTAGGTCTCATCAGACCCATATGGAGGGAATTATTTCCCATTATAGGGTTCTCTTATAGATTTAAGTTATGTTTGAAAATATCTTCCAAATCTCAATACGGGACTGGTTATCTATAGAAAATGATTAGGTGTTGAATTCTTATATGTGTAGAGGGGGTTCCATAAATTAGATAATCAGTATATATATGAGGTTTGTTGTATGTTCCCCATTATTTCATAGAAATGTGAACATGCTTATATTCTGAAGAAATATAACTAGGAAATCTATAGCTTACTCTCATCTGGGGATGCGATAGGAATTTAATTTATGGTATTAAATAATTATATGGTTTATTATGTATCTTGTTAATAACAAGAATCGAGAACCAAGTAATTTTTTATAACCTCATTCTAATGATGGATAGGTATAAATAATCTTGTCCCGTAAAGGTTATTTCCCCCCGGATGACAAATATGGGAACTCATTATATATTTATACTGAGGTGTATTCCCTTATATCTGAGGAATCATATAGTGTCTGTGGACTGGGATTACACAATGAGGTTTCCCCATATGGGGGAAATTCCTGATTCTAGTCTTATGATTGTTAAAAATCTCTAATCCCATGTGTGTTATTCTTAGTGTGTGACCCAAGGTATACAATTTAACCATACCAATTGTATATGGATACAGGACTTATGCACATGGGAAACAATAATGGGGTTTATGATATGGAGATCAAGCATTAAGAAGACATCAAACATATCTTCCTATTGAAGGAATAAGACTCTTCAATGTTTAATATTCCCCTTACCCAAATATGTGTTTAATGTACTTGAAGGAATTTATAGGGAATAAACATAAAATTATTCCCATATATATTCCCACATCTGACTCTACAATTTATAAAAAGGGATGATAAACCCATAAGATATTTTTGGGCCCCATAGGTTAGAATTTTTTAATATGGAGTGGATTACACAAAAGTTGATTCCCAATTAAATATTGACCCATAGGAATATTTAATACATTTCATTTTTGTATGGGAATAACATTTCTGATATTTCAATAATTATTATTTTACTAATGAGTTGTGATGGCAGATTAAACTCCATGAAATTATTGTTATCCCCATGGGTGAGTAAAGATGGCGACTTGTACCAAGGTGATTCCCATTAGAGTTCGAGTCATAGGTATTGTGACCCAACATTTTATAACATGATTATTACATTTTTTTATATAATAAATCATTAAAATTTTACAGTAACATGTTCCACTAGATCAGTGTATTTGGATAAATATGACTATACATAACTTTTAAATAATTAAACATAAACATTTATTTAATTATTTCTTCTCTTTATTATTATTAAACCTCTTTTTCTCATTAGTACAAGTTTTTTCCTGACTATATACATAAAAATAATGGGTGTGCTAAAATTACATTAAGAGTTTGAATAAGATTCAGGAAATATGGGCGAGCATAACCATCATCATAACATAGGAAAGGATCATAATCATAATCATGATAAGAAGAATTTGATAATAACATGGAATGTGTAAATTTATAAAAATGAAACATTTTTTCATATTGGTGAACAACAAAACATATTTTGTAACAAATCTAGAATAAAATTCATGCATAATTCAATTTTTAGGACACTCGTCACATCGTAACATTTACATGATCTCTATAATTCGGGCTCACCTGTCACATCATGACATTTACATTATCATTCATTCCATTTAGAATGTATATACCCCATGTAAATAAATATATTTCATTTAAAAAATAATAAATTCATGAATAAACATTGGGTTCCCAAAGAAAAAAATGGAATGCCAAAATAGTAATAAAAATCATCAATCTTGAGTGAAGAAAAAACAATTTCCAGAGAAAAAAAAGATATGTTTTTGGAAGGAAGAGTTTTTTTGAAAAACATATAAGTATTTTCTGTAAAACTATATTGAAAAAATGTATATCCTTGAAAATAAATGGGATGAAAAAAATTAATGATAATTATTTTACATTAATGTAACATCGATACTAAAATAGAGTGAAATTTGGAAAACAAAAAGAAAGAGAGTTGAGTTTGAGAATTACCTTTACCTTATGAATGATGGATTTATTCACATTATTATTAGGGATAATAATATTTTTTAAAGGATAGTTTTTTTTATTGAATGACTAGAACAGTAATATTTATTCAAAAATTAAAGAGTACAAGGGGAAATTACATGAGACGAAAAGTAGAAATTATTTTGGTGTCTAAAATATAATAAGGAAGAAAATATGAAGAAAGTTCATTCCACCAAATAAAATCACAAGGTAATACTATGTTGTAAAGTCCATCGAAAATCCTATATGCTTCACTATAGGTGTGAGTGACAATAAAATTGGGATTCCTGAGTGAGTTAAGATAATCAATACATCTAGAGGTGATTGTCCATGAAAGATGAGAAACACCATTCCAAATGGCATGAACAATAGTTTTAGAGTCTCTCTCAATCTAAATGTTTTTCTAGTTGTAATTTATGTAACAGTAAATCGAATGACTAACACTCATCATTTTATCTTCCAATGCAGAAGAGATACTATAACTTCTATAAAAACATCCTAAGATCTGATCATGATGGTCTCTCAATATGCCACCACAACTTGAGGGTCCCGAGTTTCCCATTGATGCTTTGTCCACATTGACTTTTATCCCACTATTAGGAGGAGCTTTCTAGAAAACTTCAATAGTGTATTTGGGATTTGGGTGGTTTCTATGAACTTCAATGTGGCGAAGTATCTCGAAATCCTTAATAGAGTTTTCGCTGTAGTCTTTAGGGATACCATATTTAATTAGCAATTAAAATTTAAAGAACCAAGTATATATGTATATTATTTATTATATTTTTATTATGTTCATTTATATCCTTCTATATTACTTATAATGTTCAATTCCATCCCTCGAGAGTGTTCATTTTCTTGGTTTTTATGATGGGTTTCCTTCAATATTATTATGGAAGTATATATAGAATAGGTATAAATCTCCAGAATTGAAATAATATGTAAATAATAAAAGTAAAGATTTATAAATTGATATATATATATATATATATATCAATGGTTTGGGGATAATTCAATAGATAAAAGATTAGTGATATTCATTTAGTGTTTTTGGCAGTTTTACAAACAACACCAACCAGTTTATTACATTATTTATTATTGTGTATATAATTTAGTTCTGGATAATAAAAAGGGTTATTAAATAATTTTTATAGTATTTATGAACCATTATACTATTTTTATGAATACACTTAAAAATATTCATGGAAAATTAAACTACATCATCTACGATGTCAGTAAATTAACACATCACAGGCGATGATTTCATTTTTAGAATAAAATAGAGAGAGAAAAGATTTTCAAAAGGATATTCCATTAACATGAAAGAATTACAATATAAAAATATTTTGGAGTTATCATGAACATTTGTATAGTTTAGGTAAGGAGACATGAATAAAAGAAGATAAATTAAAATAAATTAAAATAATAAGATAGAAGATTTTACCTCAAGAATTCTCCTCGTTGATAACCTCCTTAAGGAACATAGGTTTGGTCTTTGGATGAGAATATAACCACTTGTACATGGGTAGGGGGATTGGGAATAAATTTAGGTATAATATAAACAATTTTGAAATCATGGAATGTGGGAGGAGACAAGGTGGGGAGGAGATATATTTATATGGGCGAAGATGGGTGTTTTCCCATTATGTTATTCAATAGTTTATTATTTTGGGTCATGTCTCTTAATAATTTGATAATTATGATAAAATATATTAAATTAATAAATGCATGTTTCATATTTTGGTCTTACATCATCTATGACTCAATAATTCATGTATTTATATTTTATCATAAATTATCATACTATACAATTCATAAAATTCAAGTATTTTAGAAAAAATACCAAATATTTTCCCAACCCATTTTTTATGAGTGGACTTAAAAATAAAAAACCATTTTATGAAAATAATTTTATAAATATGAGAAATATAATATTCAATTAATATCATTATTTATTCAAAAAATACCCATTTTAATATAATAACTAATTTTATGAAACGTTCAAAAATTAACCAATGTCTCTTAAAATTATATTATAATCATAATACAACAGAATATTAATTTATGTACTTATTTTATAAATTTTATTTTAAATAATTATATTAATTGTAAAATTGTAAATAAATAATTTTGACTTACAAAAATACTAACACTTATTTAAAAATATCTAAAAAATCTATTTACTTATACTATGATATAATTATATCATATTACCATTTATATGGGGATTAAAAATTATTTATAATTTATTGGTTGTGTTTATAATTCAATTGGCTAGTTTAATATTCATATGGGTCACATTATAATCCAAAGGTCATGTTTCAATTTAATTAGTATAGGTTTCAAAACTTCTAGAAATACTTATTATACCATTCATAGTGATTGTATTATTTCCTCTTAGTGATTTTATGTGGATTGTACTATATGACATATTTATAAGAATGTTTAAATTCCATTGATATAATTTTGGATCATTATGTTTTCTACCCCTTTTGAAATTTCACCCACAAAATTTTATTTTACAGAAATAGGTGAGGGTACTTATCCTTCATTATCTCCTTTAGTTCTCGAGTCACTTTTTCATAATTATGGTTCCTCTAAAACACTTTGATAATATGGGTTGCCTTTTGGCATAGATTTTTATCTCTCTAGTCTGGAATCATTATAGGTTACTCCTCATCATAGTGATCATCTCCAATCAATGCCACCAATGAGTTTAGTATATGTGATGGGTCTAGTATATACTTTATCAAGAGAGATGCATAGAACACATCATGAATTTGATCCATACTTGGTGGAAATGAAAGTCAATATGCCACTGTTCTTATGTGATCAAGGATCTCAAAGAGGCCTATGTGCCTTAAGATAATATTACATTTCTTAACAAACCAAATTACTCTCTTCCATGGAGACATTCGAATGATGAATTTATGTCAAAATTTTAACTACAAATCCCTCCAAAGAATGTCAATATTCCTATTTTTTTGACTCTGATCAGGTCTGATATGTTACTAGATGGCTTGAAACTCTTCGGTCATCTCTTTCACAAGATCGGATCCATGTAGATTTCTTTCTCAAAATTAATCCCAACATGTTGGAGTTCTACATCACATTCCATACAAAGATTTATATGGAGTATTCTAAATACTTGAGTGGAAGATATTGTTGAATGATAACTCAACCAATGGGAGATGATGACCCCATACACCTTTGAATTCCATTGAGTAGGATCTTAGATTTTCTTCGAGCATCTAAATATTCCTTTCAGATTGGCCTTTAGATTTGGGGAGATGGGTCGTGCTGAAATTCAATTTAGTACTCAATGTATATTGAATATTCATCCAAATTTTATATTTTTTCATTTGATCAATATAAAATAAAATCAAGATTGGAACCCCATGTAGTCTCAAAACATCCTTTATATATATCCTAGAATGTTATTTATATGAGATTTTTTCTTGAATAGTGATAAAGTTGGCAGTCTTGGCGAGTAATTCCACCACAGCCCAAATTGTATTGTTCCCATTATATGTCTTTGGGAGACCAGTGATGGAGTCCATGGTGACATTCTCTTATTTACCCGTGGGTATAGGCAATGGTTTCACCATCCCTTTATAATTATCTCATCCTACTATACCTTGTTGAAATATTATGCTCATAGAGATATACTATGCATTCAAATTCATTATTTTTGTACAACCAGAAGTGTTCTCATTGATCATAGTACATCTTGGTACTTCTAGGATGAATGGATAATGTTAGGATATGTTTATTATCCAAAATATCCATATTTACCTCATGTGATGAAGTCACATAAATCCTTGTTCCAAAACGAATCAAACTGTCATCATCAATAAAGAAGTCATTAGATTCCCTTTCTTTACTACATCCAAAATCTTTTATAACACAAGATCATCCCCTTGTGCCTCTATAATATTCTAACACTTATATGGTGGTGAAATAATATGTGAAATCATGGAATTATTTTCTGCAATCATGATTTTTTTAATTCATCATTCTCATATCCACGAATATATGGTCTTTATCAATCTTCAATATGTATAGGGTAGTTGGTTATTTTCAATAAAGAGGATAATCTACCTAGTTTTCCTTAATAGGATGATAGTGAACAAAGAAATCATAGTCCCTTATTAACTCTAGACATCTCCTTTTACACAGGATGACATACATTTTGTGTGAATATATACATTAGGCTCTTGTGACGGGTATATATATCCGACTTCTCAAAATAGTGGTTGTGATGAATGATTTTCAAGGAAAAAATCCCCGTTGTTAGCTCCAGATCATTTGTTGGGTTGTCATTTTCATGGATCTTAAACTACTATGATACGTAAGATATTACTTTATCATTTAATATGAGTACAATACCTGATCCTTTCTTTGATGTATCGTTGTATATCAAAAACCATTTTCCACTTGTTGGTAGTGGGAGTATAGTGGCAGTAATAACCCTCTTATTTTTCCCTTGATGAATTCCTAACATTCCTAAATCAACACAAAATTTAACCCTATAATTTTTTACAATGTTTAAAGGGATAGATAATAATGATAAATTTATCGAAAAACATCAGTAATACCCTTATTGGCCACAAAAGTATGGATTTATGTTAAACAAGAGGGTATGGTTCATTCCTCAATTGCATTTTTCTATGAAGGGCCCTTATAGATTACATCCCTTGTGATCTCGTGTCCCATGAATGTTACTTATTGTATCCAAAAATTACACTTGCTAAACATGGAAAATAATTTCTCCACCCCTAATTTCGTCAGTAAAATCCTTATATGTTCTTCATGTTGCTACTTGATTTTGGAGTAAATGTAAATATCATCGATAAACACCACCAAGAGATTTTAATGTTACATTATAAAAACTCTATCAATTAAATCCATGAAGATAAAAATTGAATTTGTAAGTAGTACGGGAATTACTATAAACTCATAGTTCACATACATTGACTTAGTTTAGAAAAAAAACTCATTAATCCATGTAAGAGTATACTTGTTCTTTGTGGGGATATTGTTGAGTTCTCAATAATCAAAACACAACTACATTGATCTGTCCTTTTTATTCCCAAAGACCATCGGTGCACCCCAAGGTGATGCACTATGGAATACAAACCCTATGTCCAAATTCTCTTACAAAAAATTCGTTAACTCCTACAGTTCAATCGGTTTTATCCAATAGGGTCATTTTTATATATAATTATCTCCATGTATTATTGGTATTGAAAAAACTACCTCAAGATATGGGGGGAGTCCAGGTAACTCTTCAATAATTACATCACAATATTCCCTCCAAATTTGAATTTCCACTTGTTTGATAAATTCCCATGACTAATCCATTTAAGAGTGGTATGCTTTGTCATTGGGAATAAAGTCCCACACATTTTAAGTATATTCAGAAGAAAATTCATGATCACCCATGAATTTGTAGAGGAGCATGTAATGGTTCTAAATAAGAAAAGTAATTTACTTTTCCCAAAATTTGATGTGTTTTATATATAAAGATAACAAATATATCCCTGTATAGCATCATATTACTCCAAGGTAAGTATCATGATATTTTCTAGGAGTATATTCTAACATATTCCAATAAGAGAAGAGTCTAAATCATTGGTAAAAATGATCACAACACAAGTTTTTTACATATATCTATAGTTACATTTTTTGGTATTTTAATCAATAGTTGTTGAAAATTTGAACAATATAATGGAATGTGTTGATCAGAAATCAAATATGTATTTTCTATTCTTGTGTGAAAATAAATTTTACAACACATGACCTCATTTTTGTGCTCCACTTCACTAGAGGCGATGGAATTTGTCTTACCTTTCTCCTATGACTCTGGTGGATGGTCACACTAATAACCGTTAGGGAATAGTGGTTTAGTGCATTTTCCTATATAGTTCCCTTACTCCTTATAGTTTTATCATTAGACCATGGGTTGTTCTCTGATTTCTAAATTTATATCATATGGTTTCATTATGTATATCTATAATTCCTATGATTTTCTATTTTTCCACAAGTTATATCTTTTACGCATCCCTTTGAGGTAGTTACCTTGATTATTCATTCCACATTCTTTACATGTTAGTGGTTGAGATGTCATGAAACATTTTTCATGAGATCCTCCATCTTGAAACTCCATATTTTTTGTATCACCATAGTCATTGGATCATTCACCAAAATCCATCTCCCCAGTGAGAGAACATCATACAAAATCCCTATAACTCCAAATTTCTCTAATTTATAGATTATTTCAAAGGTGTTATTTTTATCCTTTAAAGAATCTATCAATGATTCTATCATTGTTGATAATAAATCCCAAAGCATTCCTTTCCAGCCTCGTGATGATTTATTTTTAGGCCAGGACATATTCATCTTAATTTTTCTTCTTCTAAATGAATTCACTCTCAATATCTGTACAATTATTTTGAGTGAAAGACTTATTAAGAAACATTATATTAAAGTCCTACCACATAATCTACTTAATTTGATCCTTAATCTTGGTGTTCATAATCAACACCCACCATTGGTCAGCCTCTACATCTAGATGATAAATGGGTAGAGTCACATTATCCATATTATAACGTTGAAGTTTAAAAAATATATTCTCTATCATGTTGTCCTCCTATTCAGTGACTAATAGATAAAACCTCCACTAAATTTTGGTGTTCATTTAAGAATAATGGACTCCATTTCTAGTTTCATATTCTTAGGTGAAAGAGGACATTCCACGTGTTGATGTTATTTTTATAACCTGAGTCAACTAGGTCAAGGTCATCATGGAAATTTGAACTCCACCTCCCAAAGAACTAGTAGAGTCATTTAGGAAATCATTAAATTGTACCTTAAATGGGTTGTTGTCCTGTTTTCTCATGGTTCCCACCATTTTCTAAAATAGAAAAGGATAGAATAAACTGTAAGTTAACATGTCCTGTATAATTTATCCCATGTTTAAATTCACTATAAAGGATTATATTTCAAGATCCATATGATCAAAAAAAAAATTATGTGCTTACATATACTTATTGTCATTATAAGGTGTCTTAATAAGGTTCTATAACCTTAATTCCCAAATTAAAAACACTATTCCCTAATACCACCGATAGATACACTATTGTTTATTATCTATTTATTATAAAATTTTATAGATTAAAAACTTAAAAATTCACAAAAAAAAGATCAAAATGTTTTTTGTATTGGGAATGGCATGACTATACATAAATTTTATATAATAAAACATGACCATTTATTTAATTCATTCATATCTAGATTTTTATTAGACATTGGGTTCCCTTAAGTACAATTATTCACCTGAGGATATGCCTCAAAAGAAGGGGTGAGATAAAATACTAATAAGAGGGTGAATAAGAGAAATAAAACATGGGTGATCAAAATAATCATCATAATATATTAAAAGTATTGTATTCATATTCATGAGAGGAACCAATATATAAATTCATGGAATATCGAAATGTATAAAAATGAAAAAACATGTCTTAGTGGTGAACTGTACCACATAGTTGTAAACAAAGATAACATCATGTTCATGTAAATTTCACTTTTTCATATGAGATACATCATATTTACCAATTACTTTTAGTGATATATATTTCTTAGTAGACCCTTCTCTCCATAACATTTAGATTCACTATATAATTTTGGGTGCACCTGTCACATCATAAAATTTACATTATCATTCATTAGATGCAGAACGTATATAACCAATGGAAATAAATGAGTTTAATTTCATAAATCATACATTTATGAATAAATATTTTTTTTATGAAATTAAACTGTGAATAACATACTCGGTATTATAATTATCAATCATGAGTAAAGATGAAACAATATCATGAGAAGTAAAATATGTATTTTTGGAAAGAAGAGTTCTTTTGGGAAAAATAAATACATTTTTCATAAAACCATACTTGAAATATGTATATACCAGAAAATAAATGGTAAAGAAAAAATTAATTTATAATTATGGAACATTAAAAGAATATCCATTCTAAAAATAGAGTGAAATAGGGAACCCCCAAAGAAAGAATTTTGGGTTTGAGAATTCCCCTTACCTTTTTCCAGGGAGCATTCATTACATTAATGTATTAGATAATAAAATTAAATTGATTAATTACCCATTACAGAACATATTCATAAGAATCTATATTTATTATATTTTTATTATGTTAATTTTTATATTTTTATAGGAGTTATAGATTACAATTACATCGTTCAGAAATGATCATTTTTTTGGTTTTTTTATAGGTTCTCTTGGGTATGAGTATGGATGCTTATATAGAATGGGATAGTTATATAAGAGTTAAATTATATGTTATTGAGGAAAATTAATTGGTTTATATGTTAATATATAACATTTGGTAAAATGGTATTAGAATTAATCATTTAATAATTTTTTTTTGATATTCATTTAGATTTTTTTGTGGTTATTCAAATACCACAAACTAATTATTGTTCTATTATTTATTATTGTGTATATAATTTGTTTCCATAACATAAAAATGGGTTATTAAATATATTTTATAGTATATAACAACAATTATATTGGTTTTGTTAACATAATTTGAGTAATTAAAGGAAAATGATAATTCATTGTCCACTATGTTGGTAAATTGAAACATCAAAAGTGATGAATTAATTTTTAGAAGAAGAGAGAGAGATATATATAGAGAGAGATACTTGATGATGGATATTACATTAACATGATATATTTCTATTATATAAAATATACAAGAGTTATCAGGCTCATTTTTATAGAGTATGTTAGTGTAGAGGAAAAAATATAAAGAAATTAAAATAATAAGAAATTTGATTTTACCTCTTGAATTATTTAAGGGATCTCGTTTTCTTCTTTTTTTGAGGAAAAAACCTATTGTATGTGGGGAAGGATATTAATAAGATATTTAGGTATAATTTGGACAAGGATCAATGATTTGAAGGTGTGGGGATAAGAGGCGGTGAGCGATGGTATTTATATGGGGGGAGAGTGGTGTTTTCGTGTTATTTTATTCATTAGTTTTTTATTTGGGACCATGAATATAAATGGTTTGATAATTATCAATATATATAGAAAAAATAATGTAATAGGGTTCAATATTTTGGGCTTAAATCATCCATAAATAATCTATTACTCAATAATTTAGGTATTTAGCTTTTATCATAAATAATCATATTTTACTATTCACCAAAAATTCAAATATTTCAGAAAAGTAAAAAAAATTAAACCTAAATTTTTTTGACCATGTATAATTAAAAAATTAATTCCATTTTATGAAAATAATTTTATATATATGAAAAATTTTAATTTTAATTTAAATAATCATTTATTCAAAAAATAAAAATTTTAACATTATAACTCTTTTTATGAAACTTTTAAAAATTAACTATGGTTTAATAAAAATATCTTAAAATCATATGATTTTTTTTATTTTATGAGTGTATTTTATAAATTTTATATAAAATAAATATTTTAATTGTAATATTTTAAATAAATATTTTGGACTTACGAAAATACCAACACTTAATTAATAATTTCTAAAACATTTATTTACTTAAACTATGATATTATTATATCATATTAGTATTTATAAGATAATTTAATATTTTTTATACTTTCATGGGTGGGGCTACTATTATATTTTCTAGTTTACTATTTAGAGGAGTGATATTAACATTCCAATGGGCATGTTACTATTCCATTAGTATAGGTTCCCTAACTTCTATAAATCCCTCTTACACCATTCATAAAGTTCTTATTGTGTTATCTAAGTGATTTTATGTTATCTATAATTACGACATAATTATAGGAAGGGATAAATTACATTGATAATATTTTAGGTCATTAAGTAGTATCACATTCTATGTATCCAAATTGGGTAGGAATCACTGTCTTCAGAGTTCAGTTACCCCCAAACCTACATATGGTTTGAGATAAGTTATTACACTCGAATAAATTATTGTTATCCCTCATGACCTTAAGGATTAATGGATTATAAGAGGATGCATTCCCTTTAGAACTCGGTCCTCATGATGGCATCCTACATATCATTTTTGTATAGGAATCATATTCCTTGTAGTTTAGTTACCACAGAACTGGTTGATTGGTTGGTATAGGAGATTAATATTAGAGAAATTATTTTAAAAATTCTGGTTTATGAGGTTTAGTGAAATACACCAATATGGATTCCAATGTTGCTTATTTATTCTCAATATTCTAATAGATAATGTGATACATTGTCCTTGAAAATCTCATTGTATGTGTTTTATACTACATTAAGGTACATTCCAAAAGGATGGTGTTAATATGGGTGCATGAGTGTGTAATCCTAGACCATTATTGAGACTCTCTTTATAAAGGGGGTATTCGGTCGATGGTTCCAATCTAAGGGTTCACATGGTGGAAGTCTAGGTGTGTCTCCCATATAAGGTTGATATGTACTGGGGTATTTTTTGACATGTCAATTTTGTCTTCCCAACATGTCTAGATTATATTCTTGACATTTCTTGATTGTATTCCCAACAGTTCTGGATTTTACACGTAGTATATCTTGATTTTCTACCTGATATTTCAGGATTTTTTAGGAGACTTGTTAATGGTGTCATTCTGACATGGAAGACACATTAAAGGGTTTATACCTTATACAACAAATATTTTTCACATTTTCAAATATGACATGTCTAGGGCCTTTTGAAGGATCGACTAACTTGTAGATCATGGCTTCACATGATAAAAGTAACATGTCCAGGATGTTTACACATGATCTACTTGACTTGTCTCACATTTGTTCGCACGATTAACCGGACTTTTCCAGCACATCTTTGAATTATCTAACTCAATTCTAAGGTAATCTTCACTTGATCAAACTAAATTTTCCAAAATGTCTTTTCATGATTAAACTGAATAGTCCAATATATATTCAAATAATTAAACGAATGTGTCCAGTATGACTTCACATGATTAACCTAATATATCTGATTTGTTTCCACAAGATCAACTTGGATTTTCTGAGGCCTATCACATTCTCAATTTAACATGTTGGAGGCCATATTGGGGCATCACAAGACTAGTGAGGATACATTCAATCAGGTGATCTTGAGAGTTTCATGATGTGTTGTCTCATGATCATGTATTGAATTGTGTACACTTCCAAATATGGTAATTTCATGTCCAAATGGATAATTCCATGACCTCATGGGAAATAGTGAGGATGTTAGGTGGAGTGAATTCCCAAAGGTTCTTGTTGAGGGAATGTATAATAGGTTATCAATTGATAGGGGAGAAAATTTCTATGGGTTGACATGAATCTAATGGCCACACACATGTAGAGGGGTTTCCGTATTATTTCACTACACGCTAATCAATTGCTCATGTTATTCATGTGACCTCATGGATAGTCTTGAAAGGGGTGATGTGAACATTTATTGGGTTTAAATACAAGATCTATATTCATGTATGATGTTTTAAACATCATATAATAGAGTGGTATATTCCCAAGAGTCATTTTTGGGGCTCACATCCTTGGGTTTTCATGATAAAAGTGGAGGGAATTCCGGTCTGTTCTTATATAGGTTAAATGGTGTTTGTGTGAAAAATTGAATACCCACAGACATCCTAATGAGTGTGTTTCATAACATGGATACCTTTTGACACTGTGAAATGTGTTCCAAGCACCTTGCTATGGTATTAAATATGTGAACATCAATTATACAAAAAAATGTTGAGATGGAGTATAAATTCATGTTTATGTTAGAAGATGAATCATATTGGATTTCCATATGTATTCACCAAAATCATCAACGACCTGAGCTGAAAAGATTTTAGTGAGACTCTACATTTTTAATGGGCGATGTGATGGTAGTAAAGGGTCAGATCCAAAGGGTTAGGACTATATCTTGGAAGTGATTCTGGGTAGGGGTGTGGGGGAGAATCCCCATTGGTATGGAGTATTGGGTTCCCCCTTATGAGCTACATAGGTCTCGTAGAACAGTGTCGATGCACATGTGTTTTCATGACATTCCTACACATCATCTAGTGCAGTGGAAATCACATTATCATACAAGAAAAATATTCTTGGGAAACATGTGAGAGAGAACCTCATCATCCAAGATCCCGTATTTTTCTATAAATTGGAATCTAGAACTCCTCATTAATATGGATGAAATTCCCAAACAACTCCTGATTATTTAATATCCCTAGATCTTTCCCAGGCCCTTATCCAGATAGCTCTATAAAACATAAAAAAGAGGGAATTAATTGGGGATAGTATGACCAAAGTCCACATAGGGTTCAAAATAAATAACAACTGTGCGAGGAACCCTCTCCCTTATAGTTAATAAACTATAGTGTGAGGTACCATACCCTGACCCAGGACCTATGCACGCACATCCAAAAACACATGTGGAGAACCTTAGATCATTGAGAAATTCATATTCCATGTGTTGTTTCCCAGCTAGTCTATCACCCAAAGTACCTTAATCTCACACAATACTACATGTTTGAAGGAATACTATACATTCCTAGATTATACTGTATGAGATAAACCCTTGAATATCTCATCTTCTATTATTCATGAGCCACCACTGTCTCCCTCAGCCTTTACCCTGCACGAGCTTCTTCAAAGGACCCCTTTCAAACCACAAATGGTTGGAAACATCTTACATCCACTCCCATGTCTAAATGAGATCAAATTTAAGCCTCCACTGATGCATTTCATATTTTCCAAAACATTGATATATGTACACCCACTTGTATCCCATTTGGGTATAAATTTATATGGATAGATGTCTCCATCCGTTATTGTACCTGACATGTAGGTTCCTCAGGATTCATGTGAGTATGAGTTCCCATTTTCATGAGGAACCCACCCCTAGGTGTGGTGTCAGGGACCCTTCAGTATTTGGAATAAGTTGAGGAATCATTCCTCCCCTTATAGTCTCTAAGACATGAGGCCTCTAGTTCCTGGATTGTGCGTTAAGGATCATGCTTGACATTCACATCGAGAGAGAATGATATCCTCTTATCCTAATGTGGATCCAATTTTATGGAATCCATCATTGCATATTTCCCAAGCCTTTCTTATTGTAGGTTCCACTATTTCTCCTCATTGCATCCTAGGATATGTCCTGAGGGATAGTAAGATGTGCATCCAATCCCCTTCATCTTCTCCCATAACCCCAGACTCTTCCACCAGTGTATGATGGAACATGTTGTTTTCTAGATCTTATTCTTTATCTTGTTCACAACATTAAATAATGGATCATAATGAGTCATTTTGAATCATAGGATAGTCATAAGCTTGACATCCACATAGTCTGGTGTATGTCATGGTAGAGAATATTCTTCTGAGTTTTCCTCTCTCCTTCATTATGATGGTATCCATAGTTGGCAGTCCTCTGGGACATGTATCCGACCTTAGGGAAATGCTTATTGTTCGGTTACCCAGATCATTGTCTTACTAATATTTGACACACTGAGCATTATGCATGTGCAAAATAGGATGGTGGTGATCACCAAATCTATATGATCACGAGTCTTAAGACAACCTTAGTGTGTAATACCGGGTCTATTTAAATATGAAAACTCAAATTACTACTATAATTAGGATATGTAGGATTCCCATCTATGGCCTGAGATCATTTTCCATATTATTAGGTATAAGCCCCAACAATTCACTAGGGAATATTCCCCTTGAATAATCCAAAAAATATATCATTTGGGCCTCTGATATGGTATAAGTCCTAATAATTTCACCACACTCATTCATGGCCCTCCTAATTACGCGTATTCCCCATACAATCTTCCAAATCACCATGTGTTAAGATTTACATCATGGAAACCTTCATGGAGAATCATTTTTAGTAATAACCCTAACATAATCCTTGTAATTGTCCATACTACCCTGTGAGACAACCCATCCTACTTCCACCATTAGTGAGGGTCCTCGCAACATAACTATGTGGGTTTTGATTCCCATCCAAATTGGATACAAAGGAATCCTTCTTGAGTATCAAGCCCCACACCCCATAAAAACCCTATCCTATCTAAGATACATTAAAATATATACTCATTCAGCATGGGAATCTATATAAATTTCATGTCTCTTGGTACAATTCATCAGAAGTCCAAAAATAATAAATAACTAGGCACTTTCCTCTTATATGTCCCCAGTACATGACGTTAATCTATATGGTTTGGTCATTATCAAATTACCTTAAAAGGTATTGTGTTCCATGTTATGTGGTACCAAACCACATGGGTTCTAATTCCTTTCAAAAGGATATGTTGGAATATTGTTTCCTGTGTTCGATTCCAATATCCAAACAACTCCCATCTCCCTATATAAAAAACACTATAGTGTTCCCCATGGTTTTGTTAAAAACCTGCATCTTCTTAATAATGAATAATGAATCTACAATCAATATATAAGATGATACTATTGTTGGAGAACCTCATATACATAAGATCTCTCTATTGAAGAATATATATGGATACAATCATATGATTATAAATTCTATTCAAGTTAAGAATTAATTTTTAATTAATGGGTGACCCACATAATACATGAAATTTAATGAACGATTTGGGAAAATATAATAGATATATATGAGGTCCTAGAGTAGGAAGAAATTCCCCCACAATAATGTGACGATCCAAAACTCATATCCTTTTAACCAAGGTGATTTCTTTAGTATCATTTTCCAAAATCCACAACAATAAAAATCAATTGAACATAGTTCCCTCATGTATATATAACCATTGGGTTTTTCTTGATGAATAAACTCGTTGGAATCCTTTTGAAAATACTAAACACAACATATATTATTGCACAAAACTAAACCCCAAGCATTCAAATTTTGAGACATATTTTACTCAAAAAAAAACTTGGTAACTAATATGATATTATAGCCCAACTTCCGGGCCCCATTCTCTCTAAAAAAAGGACCAAGAAAGATAATCAATCATGAATATTTTTGTTTAAATGAGATGATACATTTATGGGGTTGTCGAGTTTATTTTTTATCATCCATATCCTAGAAATTCCTCTAAGAAATCCCTTAAATCCAATGGTGTTTATCACACATCTGAAAATGTAGGCCCTGGCTACTATTAATGTTAAGTATTCATTTAAGAAATGGACACCATCACCAATATAGTGTATTCAACATTGGGTCTCGAATTCAGTATTCCATGAGTATCATCATCATGGTAAAATCGAAACCTTGTAGTCTTCCTAAAATGCACTTTACCTTTAATGACCAATCTAATGATCTAATTAGCAATGAATGGCAGTTTAGAAGAAGATAAAACCAATCATCATCTTCAAATTATTCAATCACGTATCTTTATAACACATCAAACACTCCTGCCATTATCATTAGTGGGCCGATCAAGTGTCTCGGTAAAATTTCATCAAGAAGACATGGGGGTCCTTCTAATGGTCTCCTACTTGAAATTATTGCTGGTAACGCTTCAAAATGGTGAACCATAAACATGATGAGGATGTCTTCCTTGGCAGTTTGGCCCAAGTCTCCAAGACCCAGGAATGCATGATGGCACACCGGGGGTGGAAAATAGCCAATAGTGAAGAGGTTCCCACCTATGTCACCTCTGGATAATCCCACCAGACTAATTTGGTGGAAAACTATGAGTGGGTACATACACCCACATATCCTAATTCATTTAAGAAATAAAATCACCTATTGTAATTCAAGTAAGACGTATATTCAAATTTGGTAGCAAACCATGAGAAAGAATATACACATTCCATCACTAATAAATCATTTAAGAATACTTTTATAGAAGCACTTAATGAATCCCACCAACCAAATACGATGAAAATCCATGAGAAAGAACAATAACCTTCCCACAACCATAAATCCTTCTAGTACTTTCATATGGATGTTTTCAAAGAATCCTTCCAACTATGTTTGGAAGAAAATGATCAGTAGTGGCACACACATACCTAAATTCATCAATCCTTCTAGAATTTTTTTTTTAGAATTAATTATATAATTCATTCATAATTTGACATTGTTGAATAGGGGTAGATTCAACTATCATCACCCATACATGATTATTATCACTTTGTACTCTTTGGATGAGAGGATGTGAGAAGGCACATATCCATGCTCCAAATTTTAAAGGGGATATATCCCCTTTTACAATCACAAAAGTCATCAGGAAAATCCTAAAAATGATGAAAGGGTAGACAAAAATTCCATCCCACATCCTCCAGGACATCCAAGACATCATAAAAGTGGAAGAAGTAGTGATAGTGAGATAGACTCACAACTATATCCCCATAAACGATGCATCTTATCATAATTTAACCATAGGGAAGACACAAAAACTCTACTCTAATCTAGGAGGGATGTGGGGAAAACATTCTCATGATATATAAACAACTATATTGAGAATAGACACCTATTCTACTCGACGGTAATCATCCAGTCCAAATGGTCACTCCAAGGAGGGACCAAATCCCTAACCATGAAGACAACTTCCCTAGAATGTGGCCCTAATCACTCAAAAAAAGGGATCCAAAATTAAGCCTCACCAAAGATGAATTTAATATAATGATCCAATCTTTTACCTTTCCCAACTTAATGATTGAGATCTTAAATCCCTCATATGAAAATATATGGTAGTTTATGATCATGTTATCTCCTTACCATAAGACAGAGGCAATGTCATTAATTCCTAAGGTATTCCCCTGAAACATCACCATGAAGATTTCTTCATGACCATAATTTTTTCAATATTGAGATCCCAACTTCTGATGAGAGTCCCAATAGCCCTCTGCATGGATATAGTATCATGGTGTTAGAGGTTCTTCCCCTTGATTCCATACACTATCGTAGTCCTCCCCATGATGTAATTCACTCTAAATGTTCTCTCTATCGTGGTATTTAATGTATTCAAGAGGATTCTCCCCTTAGAAATATAGTAATAATAAAAACCTCCTATAGTGAGGCACATGGTAAAAAAAATTCAAGTCATGTCTGATGATGGTCATTTAAAGTGAAATTATTTCTCATTTAGTAGAAAATCTAAACCAATTGTCATTCTCTAAACCACCATTGGTCCACCTATCTACAAAAAAAGTTGAGGAAGTCCCTACCAATATCACTACTTATGATAAAGTTATAGGATAGAATCTGGTTTAGTCATTCCGTGTTGAAGAGCCTCTGGTAAAAGTTGAAGATGACATGTTAAACATGAGGAAACAACTGGCTAACAATGGCATACCTGTCTTGGTCTAGCCTTTCGATAGCCCTCAATTCAAAATTCGAGATAAATTCCTTAATTATTGTGTGAATGACATCTATGTCAATATATAGAAAAATATTCATAAAATTTGATTGAAATTATTACCCTATGATGAGTACTAGAGTCACTTCAAGGTAAAAGATGGTATGAAATATAAAATTGGATGGTAGCTCTCCTAGCTATATAACATCAAATGCTCGAGAAACAAAAAATGATCCCTGCAATGGTAATTCCTCAGGGTATTAGAATTATTTTGATGGTTGATGATAGATAAACCATATTGCATTCATATTAGAAGATTCGGTGATCACAAAGGATTACATTTCACTGTTCTCCCTAACTAACAATGTCTACTGAAGGTTTTATCATGCAATGTCATAGCATTAGGTCGACATCAAAGAAATGGTATTTTTTCACAAAAGATATTATGCTCAAGAATGAAAACCCCCAATTTACTCTCACTAAAAAATAGATAGAAGGGATCATGTTATTGAAATAATTTTTCATTGGGAATATGAAAATATCGATCAAGCCTCCCATTTAGGATAATTCATCTTTCACATAATGAAAATGTTGAAAATAGTGCAATGATCATTAGAAGTGTGGGATTCTGGAGGATACAAGTTGGTGAACCCATCCCATTTTTGAAAAAAAAATCCATAAAATAATAATAAATCCATAATAGTAGTATCCACGACAGTTCAAGAGAAAAGAAATCCCGTATATTAAGGGGAATTTTAAATCCAATCATTGAGGTCAGCAAAAAAATCATGATGATTTGTGAAGGAGTAATGAGAGTATCCGTAGCCCCTAGGGAGGGGGAATTTTTCACCTAAACAACACCATCCTCAACAGAAATTAGTCTTCTACCAATTAAGGGAATGTCCACCTAATGTAACCTACATGTTATTCTCATCTCATTCTAGAGATCCTGTTCGGATTACCATATGAAAAGTGGCTCCCCAAGAATATGTAATGAAGAAGACAAGGCCTCATGGAGTGTGTGAGAAAAATTATATCTCGCAAATACACTAGTTAAATTACTTTAATGAATTACAAGTATATGAATTTAATTAACACTTCCCCTAGAGACCCTATAAAACATCAGGACAATTCAGAGGGGGGATTAGAAGAGGATGTTTTAGTTAAGAATATAGTGAACACTAAAATGATTGAAGGAGGTATGTGCACCCAAAACCAGAGACTCTCCATAAATCTAGGAATTCCATTGATCACCCTAACATTACTTCCTCAAACGGTATCCATCTAGAAAAATAGTATGGGTATGATTGGGTCCCACCTACCACATAGAGAGGATGAGACCATTTATATATAGAAAATAATTTCTCAATATGAGGAAGAAATGAAATAATTTAGATGAATCAATGTATGACTATTCTGGGGAATTATTTATACTCGATATGTCTTATAAGAAGATCCTTATCACATACTCCTAGATGAAATATCTTAAAAAAGAGGGATCTCCATAGTGACTGAATGGGATCTAGAACTTCTCCTCAATTTGGAATATGAAACAGCAAATGTGGAATTTAATCCCATGTGATTTTTTAAATATCAGATGGACTATAATTTTTATAGTATATTAGATTAGTGGTTTGGTCAATTATTTTATGGAATGACATTCATCAGATATTTCTCTTACAATTCCACTCAAATCTTGATAAAAAAGTCCTCAATCTCTAAAAATCAAGACAAGAAGATAATGAAAGGGTCTTAGATTTAATTTCTTGGTGGAAAGGATAGACATACTCATTAAAACTACTACTCCATCAAGAAAAATTTCATACCATATATATAGAGTATTGTTGTGATGATTTTTGAATTCCACTAATCCCTATGAAATAAATAGTACTGTTTTGGGACCTGGCTATGATCAAACAAAAAATCAAAGAATCCATCAAAAGGAAAAAATCTAAGTCTCATGTAATTCAATCTACTCAAGGAAAGAGGGTGGAGAAAGTAGAGGACACTACTGTTACACTTAATTAAGACCTTATACCTTCCCCCCAATAAAAATATAGAACTATATCTTATGGTTCCATCCCCTACGATTAAGAAACAACACCCATATCATCAGGATAATCAATGAGATAAAAAAATAAAACATATTGAGGAGATGGAAAAAAAATTCTATTCTTTTCAAAATATACATGTCCCTAGATACATTATCTCAGCATTGGAGAAGAACTTGGTCATGTTTCCAAATCATAGGAAACACAACAATGATGGTGATGATGATCTCACAAAATATATCCCCATCTATAAAGTATTGGGGCTAAAAAATTCAGAAGTAGTCATTTCAAAGACCTATTACAGAAGATGAGGTACTCTATAAAAGTGATTTTGGGAAAACCACAAGACCATGTGTCATTTTTCTATGGAACTGCTGTAGAGGATAAGAATGAATGGAAGAATGTTAACATAATGAGTAAACAGATGTATAGTAAATTTATTGTCAAAAATATGATCAATTGGACTCAATGTATTATATAAAAATAGTTAAAATAGATAATTGTTCTTTTGAACTTTGGAAAATTCAAAACTCCAACACTAGTTATAACATCACTAGGGATCCTCAAAATGAGAATAATAAATCTATGAAGCTTAATTCATTTATTTTACATAATTATTAGATTTGTAAACATGTTTTCATAACAAAATGTCTCTCAAATGGTGATAGGAACACAAAATTAAACAATTATCTTCCAAGAATCTGGAATGTTAATAGGCCTCTCACTTTTAATTGATATGGATACTACCGCGTTGACACTAGAGAAGGACTTTCTAATCATGTTTTCTCTAAATTTGAAAATATATTCAATTTTTCTGATGTCAACAAATATCTTTTACCGGATGTGATTCCAGTTTTGGTAAATGAGTAAGATAACACTTATGTTTTACGAATTCCTCTTGACCATGAAATGATGACACATTAATTAGTCATAAACTAAATAGAGCTCTAGGTCCCAATAGATTCAATAATAGATTACATCAGAAATTATGGGATTTCATCCATTTTGATGTCTGGAAAATTGTTAAAAACATTTTTTCTATTGATCAACTGCCCCACGACTTGAATAGACAATTAATTTCATTAATTTCCAAAGAGAAACTTTTTTCTATGATATATCTATTTAGTCCTATTAAATTCATTAATTCTCTTTAATAAATTATCTGCAAACTCCTTTCCAACTGGATCACTAAGATAAGTTGTATAAGTGTTTCTAGGAATCGATTTGTCTTCATCAAGGATAGGTAAAACATGATTGCATCTGTCTTTTCTCTAAATGTAAAAACACCTTCAATAGACCCACCATGGGAGGAAGTATTGTTAATAAACATGATATTATGATTGAATCAATATCATTGATTGGTGTTTTATTTTTCAAAGTGCTTTATGGTTTTGGTTTCAATGACCCATTCATTAGTTGAATAACGACTCTTTTCAATTCAAATACTATTTTCATCCTCTTCAGTGGTTCCCCTAAGGGTTACTTTAAATTCACCAAGGGAGTAAGGAAAGGGGGTCTCTTCTCTTCCACTCTTTTCTCAATTGCAGAATACTAACATAGTATATTTCTTACACTCATTTCCAATCATAACAAGAATAAACCTATTCATGCTTCTAGAAACATAAATGGTCACATGCATCTCCTCTAATATGATTATATTATCCTATTCTTCAAAAGTGATAAGAATTAAATTGAAAGTCTCAAAAATAACCTTTCTCATTATGAAGAAGTATCTATCAAAAAATAAATTTGGTACAATTCATTGTTTATCTTTTTGAAACATTTTACCTATACTAAAAAAATTACAACTTTCAATCTTCATGATATCAACGAGGTTCCATCCCTGTCACTTATCATGGAGTACCCATGTTTAGGGAATACCTAAATATAGTTATTTTTATAACATTACAAACCAAATTCTCAAATAGATATCCTCTTTGATGGGTAAATCCCTCTCCGTGGCTAGAAAGATATTCCTAGTTAAATCCTCAATTGTATAAACATGTTCTATTGGATGATGGTCTCCAAATGTCATACTGGTCACCTAAAAATGTCTATATATATATATATATATATTTGTACTGGGAGAACATTTGAAAAAAAATCTTGTGACCATCCATTGGAATAACTATTTTAATCGTTTGGACAAAGGTGGTGGTGGCATTAAAACCCATAATCTTTTCAATGAGTCCTTACAAGACATACGAACATGGAATTCCCTTCACAATGACTCAGGCTCCATTTCCATTCTCAAAAAAATTCCATGATGTGTTAAGTAAAGTAAATTTGAACTATATTAGCTCTATTATTTGGATATCCATTAGACAAGACTTTTCCAACATCAATATTAACTCAGGATGGATTGTAATAAATGACTCTTCCATTAATTTTTGGTAGGAAAACAGGACTGGTACCCATTTAATCTATGCAGTGCCTACAAATGATTTACTGAAATAAACTAATTGTACTATCATTGTGGTGTTAAATTATCAGACCTCTAACATTCCTAAAAGCATTATTCATGTCATTGATAATTGTCTATATTCCAACTAGGATGAATTCATTATTTTGGAAGCTGGTCATAATGGTGTTCTTGACTCCAATTTTTTTATAATCCCATCATTCAAAATTCAGATATCAATTTCAATTGGTTATATTGTTTTGATAATACATGGATTAAGACCTTGAGGTTTACTCAAGTTTGGCATATTGCGCACAACAGAGTCCCCACTGATGTTGGTCTTCATTATATTGGGATTCATGTTTTCTCTAAATGTAACTTTTTTAACCAACATAGAGAAGATACAAACAATCTTTTCCTATCTCGTGCAACAACTTATTCTATTTGGAACTATATTTTTGACATTTTTTATTGTAGATGGATTGGTCTTGACTCTAACAACCAGTAACTAAAGCACTATTTGGAAATTGGGACATCTCAGTAAATCAACAATCTTTTCACAGAGACTATTATTGAGATTCTCCACGTGACCTGGTATTATTGAGAATATATCACTCTTAAAAATTAGAAATTTAGACTAAATGAATGTAAAAAGAATATCCTAATTGGCATGTGATATGTTTCCTTGATTTGGAAGGCTTATTGGGAAAACTCTATCAAAGACATTGATATTAATTGACATCTTCAAATTGAAAAAATATATATTCATCCTAGGAATACTTTTGAAGTGTTCTACCAAGACCCGTTCCCATGATGGATTAAAGTGAATGTGGATGGATCCTCTAAGGGAAATCTAGGTCCCTTGGGTTATGGTGTCATCCACATAGACAAGCTTGGCCTATTCCTTGGTTTTTTCTATAACACATGTTGTATTTATTCATCCCTAGAAGCTTAATTGTTGAGTGTGATCCACACTTTATTCCTTTTCTATGAAATAGGATTGGAAAAATATTTGGAATGAGAGTGATTCGACAACTATTGTGCAATCCATTTCGAATGGAGTAGTGCATCATGCTTATCCTCTTACAGCCCGATGGATGAAATATCATCATTCTCTCCTGGTGTTCAGTTACATTGTCACTCATACCTTTTGTGAGGCCAACAGGGTGGCAGATGGTCTTGCTAATAAGAGACATAAATAAGACATAACCTGGATGGTTGACCTTCCTAATGATCTTCATCTAATCAGTGATAATGATTGAATAAATATTCTGTCATTCTGAATTTTGTAATCCCTCTTCTTTTCATAAAATAATTTGAGTCTTGGTCATTGACCACGGTGTAACCTCTCAAAAAAATAATTATTCCTTCAACCACTTCTAATAAAAAAGATACCACTTCACTGACTGATAAATCCTTTGAATGGCGAACATTAAGTTTTCTTTTAGAGTATCAAACATTAAGCCTGCAGTCCTAGAAGCATGGGCACCACCTCTCCAAATGGTACAACAAGAGTGATACCTATATACAAATCCTCAATCAGAATAATAGTTTACATTTAGTTTAATATATATTATTCAATTAATGGATCCCTTATTATATTGTGAGAATGATTATGGGCCCTAATTTGCCACTATAGATTTGATAACTTTAGGAAGAGGTCGTCAGAGACAATGATATTGGGTAAGATATGACCATTCTATGAGTCAATACCCTAACTGCATCCCAGCTAAAATAACCTTGTTGTATAAAACTCATGGGAGAGATCTACAAATATCATAATAGGAGCAATGATGTTCCCCCATATATGGAAAATTCATCCATGACATAGTCATCATGAATGGTCATCAAGAAGATACATGATCTCATAATCATCATTGACAGGAAGGAAGACCTAGTTGACCTAATCCATAGAGTGTAGAAGAACCATCAAGTCTTGTTCTAAGAACTGATCAGTCCACATCAAGTACATAAGCTTATAATATACCTAAAAAATAGCTTCTATATTTTTGGGAGGAGTATAACTTTTGAAAATGAGTTTTAAGTTTTAAAAACAACATCCCTTATGTTTTCCATGTTATCAAACATGGTTTATCTGAGTCTATCAAATGAAAACCAAAAATCAGTTATAGAGGCCATATCAGGACCATATTAATTTTTAGTTGAGGTTACTATTGATTATTGAATCATTCAAAAATGATCCTATAGAATTCATACTTTCATCACTTTCATAGAATAGGATGAGGATCCCATTATACAGGTACATTTCAGAAACTTTTATATATGTGGTTGGATAAATGAAAATAACATCCATTGATCCTTCATTGGAAATAGATTAGGAGTCATCTTTATTAGAATCTGAACACTTCTTCAATTGGTTTACATCAATCTCACTTCTCCCCAACTACTCTAATGATATAGTTTTAGTAAGTGAGTGGAAAAAATCTACTATGATAAATAAATCTTGGAACTCAGTTCCTAGGTCTTGTGTCTGATTCAAAATTAATGATTTTTTAGTAGGATGTTGCCTTCAACATTTTTTATGAAGACCATGTTTACATCATCATGTATCTATTCTCCCATCATACGAACAATGCCACAAATATTGTATCAATGGAAAAAGTATGACATTTAACGGTTATGTAGCCCCATTTAAATCATGTGAATCATATTATATTAATGCAAGATTCTACCATAAGTAAGCTAAATTGTCTATAACTTATGACGTTTCTCAAATAAATTCCCCAAATGGACTGGATAAGATCATGATCAATCCTTTTAACTAACTTAGTGCGGAGTATGTACGAACCATAAACAAAATAGAATTGGTTGCTTCAAACATGAGATGAAATTCAGTCACTTCCATGATAGAAGTCTTGAAAATAGAGTCTGACAGTGTAAGAGATGTTGTCAACACACCAATAAATAATTAATTCCTAAATGAAGATGTCTTCATTCCATCCCATGTTCCACAACAAATAAATTTCCCATCAGCATGGTTGAATGAATTTTGTATATAAATGGGTGAAAAGGAAGAATCACATTCTTAGTCCCTCATCTCCCCTTCAGAGCTCTGAAAAGTACCTTCACCATTTATTAGGATTGAAATAGTGGCTTTAACTTCTGGATGTATGAATATCAACTCCTACAATAACTCCTAGAATTATGATACATAACCCACTACCCAATAATATGTTTAATAGGTTCATAATGACTAATAGGAATTGTATAAATACCTTTGGGATGCCTCTTTAGAATTTGATGACGGTTTCTCTACCAATATTGACAAACTAAGAGAAATAAATATGGGTATAGAAGAAGATTCACTGGCTAATTTGATTAGTTTATCCATGAAATCAAAGGAAAAAGAGGTATATATTTCCATCCCGATGCAACAATGATAATTTATTGCATATAATTATATATATATTTGATAACATGATAGTGAGGTGGCCACCAATAACATGGGTTTTTCATAATACCATCCAGGATAAAACAAGATGGCAAAAGGACAAACCCAACTCACGCATCCAAAATTGAGGCTGAAGTGTAAAATATCATGAAGAAAGTAATCATCCAAGATGTATAGTATATGAAATGGAAATTTAACATTGTTCCTATGAAGAATAGTAATATGAAAATATGATTTTTTGTAATATTTTTATGTCCCAATCGACAATGACTGAATGATGAAATACATATTCCCATCATAGAATTCCTGATCAATGAAATGGAAGGTTATCAAGCCATAGCCTTCATGGAAGGGTATTCAACATACATAAAATTTCAGATGGCCTTATATGATGAAGAATTCACTACCTTTAAATCCCCTATGGAGTATTCTACTATCGGGTATTTCCCATTGGCTTGAAGAACACATGCACCACATACAATTATTCCCTGAATCACATCTCCAAACCCTATTTGTGAATGTTTGTAAAATTCTATGTTGATGATATAGTGATTACATCCTATAAACTTTTTGACCTCCTATATGGCTTAGAGTCCATCTTCTCTAATCCATGACAACATATTTTAAATAAGAGCCCCTTGAGATGTTCTTTTGAGGTAACCACAGGAATGTTCCTTGGCATCATAGTTTGACATTGTGATATTAATGTTGATCAAGAGAAAATAGATATCCTCTGAATGTTACCTACCAAAAAACTAAAAGATTTGATTGGAAATCTTGTAAACATGGCCTACATCAGGCTCTTTATATGAAACATTGCTAGAAAGTGTTTTCCCTTTACCAAACTGATGAATAAGGGGGTCACAAATTAGTAGACCATTCACTTTCAGAGATCATTTGAAACCCTCAAGAAATATCTATCGAGACCACAAGTATTAAGGCCACATATCAATGGATATCTGGGGATTCTATTTTTGATGGACTTGGAGGGATCATTGGGTGCCTTCAATGGACAAATGAACGATGCTGGGAAAAGCTATCATTTCTTGACTTAGTTAAACAATGCTCGATTCTAAGACTCATTATGAATATATCAAAAAGAGATTACTAGAATTAATCATTGAAGATAAAAAAATGAATCACTACCTATAAAACAATGAGGTCTATTTTTTATCTCCAAATAGTCCACTCAAAAAAATACTCCGGATTTTTATGTTTATAGGATGTCTTACATGATGGGTAGTTGTTTTGTTGCAATTTGAAATAAAATTCATGACTCTGAAAGTAGTGAATGGCCAAGCCATGGAATATTACATTCAAAGAAAATCCCTAAATCTAAAACAAAATTTATAATACAGATCTTCCTGATGAAGAGGTATTTTCTATTAAATAAGACCCCTGAATATGAAAGATGTAGTTTATTGGCACATAAAGGAGCCCAAAAGAGAAGATAATGGAATACCTTAAGCTCAACAAGGTTACGTTAGGGAACACCATAATATTCCTAACAAAGGTAGTTTTACTGTACTCATTCCTACAATCTTAAGACTATAAAATAATTGGGATAGATATTATGGCCCTCATTGCTGGTCTAGAACTACCACTCTAAATACCAGTGGACCACATGGATGTAAAATGTGACTTAGAGTTTGGGATCAATGAGATAGATATGGATTATTACCTCATAAAATAGATATAATCCCCATGACTGAATATGTAAGATGTTTAATGGAAGTATTTCTCTCAAGGACAATTTGTCTCACATCACTTGATCATATAATTCTCAAGAAGTTGTATTGGATAATGGACCTACAACTATAGTAGATCCATACCCAGACTGAATGGTCATTAGAATTTACCATTGTTGAATGGTCTCACCTTTTCCAAAATTCCTAATGGAATAGATCAATTAAGTCGTCCCTATCCCTGAACCGTATGGTTATACCATTGGGTGGATGATTCTCATAACAAAATGACTCTAAAATATCATACTTCTATCGAAGAGATCTAGGAAGGAACAATTCTAGTGGTGAGAAACCAACATCACTCTTTATGATAGCCCAAATAACCATAAATTCAACTAAAAATAAATATTTTTTACTGTTCTTCTTAGATGTATAAATGGGTTAGAAGCTGTGTATATTATTCATGAAGTACAGATGGGATCATATGGTGCGCACTAGTCATAGTACATAATTTCTAATAAAATCTAATGGCTTGGATAACTCTAGCCTTTTGAGGCATAAGATTTTAGAGAATTCCCCAATTATTATCATTCCATTCTAGTGAAATACATCTTCATCTATCAAACCCTAGAGGTCCTACATTCAAGAAAATTCATCTATCTATTTTCTATACAGGGAATGGATATTTTAGGGTATACCCTCCCACAATGGCCAAGTAGTTAAAATACATCCAAACTACTAATTTTTTTCCAAATTTGATGAGGAAATACCCCATATGGAATCTAGGACCAAAACCATTATCAGTTTCATGGAAGTCAAATTTATTACTAGATTTGGGGTTTATCATACAATATAGATGGATAACAACAGCTAATTTTATTCATTTGCGGTGTAAAATCTATTTCAATAGTATAATATCAAATCAAACCATCCATCATGATATCATAATATATACAATGAACAGAAATATTATTTTTAACAAGACCCTATTAAAAATCATATAAATTATTTTTGGTAAAGATAAAAATTCTTATCCTTCTAGGACATATCATTCCTTTTCATCTTACTGAACTACAAATCGCACCACCATAATGGAGACCTCGTACTCACTGGTATATAGAAATGAAACAGTCTTTCCCATTGAGGTACAACTTCCATCACTCGTTGTTGTTATCTAGGATCTGCAATCAATAGATGATCAATCCTAGAAGATTCTAGATAAATTTTAGTGGCTCGATGAAAAAAGACTACACACATTTCATCACATAGAAATGTATCAAAATTCGATAGCCTAATCATTTTACACGTCGGTCAACCTCCACTCATTCCTCAAATGGGAACTGATGTTAGTCAATAGGACTCTAATGATACTAGGAACGAAGCCTCCAATTCCCAAACCAAAGTGGGAGGGAACTTACTGTATAAAAAAGTTACACTCTAATGGATCTGTTTCCATAATCTCTATCGATTGGTAGATCATTACATCCCCAACAAAGGAAAGGATCTTAAAAAAATATTTTGAGTCATCGCATAATGTTTTCCATCGCTGCAAGTCATTAAATTTCACAGTTGTTATTTTTTTCTAACCTAAAAAGGAATTAAACAACACCATTGATACATAAAATTAGAATCTATGGAGTCGTAATCCTTATCGCATGAAAACAAACTAAATTGTTTATGGTAAAAGTTGGTTTACCTAAAACTAAAAGACACCATTCATCCTCAGTTCATGATATTAAACTACATGGTTATCTTCCCTCTATTTTAATGTTAGGAATCCTCTAATATACCATGAACTGAGACACTCTTCATGTTACCTTAAATAAGAGACTCCAACTCAGGTAAAATTCCCAATCACATTCCTCTAACCCCTTAGTGGATTATGATTCCCTCTTGGATATACAAGAGGTAGAAAGGATTGGAATCTCCCATGCGCAATACCATAGTCACACCATTTACACTCCATTTCATCCATTGGCCCCCTTTATAGGTATAATCCCCAAATTTATCATGTCCTAGAATTATAAGGATAGATTGTATGGTTCATATCCTTGTTTGATGACATGTAACTATGAAAAATTTTGATCTGTGTTTGAGAAGATCATAATATCCAATGTTGGTGCCCCAATAATACCATTATTTGAGAACTATGGGTGGCTTGTTTCTAATTCTGGTGAGAAATTTTGTGATTCAAAAACCAACTATCCATAGTCTATTCATGATAAAATAAAATTTCCCTTCCCAACATACAAATAAGAGTGGAACATAGAACATTCCCATAAATAAACATGGATGTATTCTCAATCCAATGAGATTGGAAGAAATTTCTAGAATTCATGTCTATGACCCATCCATTACTTTAGAAAATATTATATCCCCATTTCTCCACATTAATTATGAATTTATATTGTGAAAAAAATTCACAATATACATGTTTCTTGATTATTTATCTAACAAGATGAATAGATAACCTCAGGCCTTATACCCTGATCTAGTCATAATATTCTATTCCATGTTGGGATTTTCATGTCCTTAATGAAATAAATTAAACTGAATGGACAACATCCACATTGCATGATGTCTAACTTCATGGTATTTCTGGAACTACTTGTGTCTTGATTCTCATTCAATGAGATACATTGTGATGCCTGTATCTCCAATATCTTGTCCTTCCCTAAAAAAAATTGTCCCTATATATGATTAAAAGCTACACATATAAAATTTCAAGAACTATGTATGTCTTGATTCCCACCATCATTGGATACATTGTGACACCCAAATTTCAATTCTTGGGACTAGCCACAACATTCCACTATCTTTCACATCATTTCATTTCACCCTCCCTGCATGATGTTATGCTTTATGGGAATTTCGAACTATGTAATTGTTGATTTACATTTCCATGAGAAATGTGTCAATTCCTAGATCTCACATCCTAGTATATCCACTTGATGATCTAAATCCCCCTATCATTCCCTTTTATTTCCATTGTGTGGTGAAAGAACCCTTTACCTTCCTTGTTTCTCAAACATATCAAAAATAAGATGGGGTTAGGATTTTTGGTAAAGAATTTTCCCGCACTTTCATGGCATGTCAATAATCCTAAAGGTTATCATGGTCTTGGTCACAAGGCCAATAGAATACACAATAGATATCCTCATCTCAGGAAAATAAACTGGATAATGTCCTCAGGAACTTTGTGTGGATTGATTCTCAATTAAATGGGATATGTATTGACCTCTAGATATTCAATATCAGGCCCATCCACAACCCAATAAGGGAAATTACCCCACTCTCATATAAACTAGTCTGATCAAAGTTAGAGGATTCCATATGGTGTCTCAACCCTAGAATGATCCCATATTCTCCAACCTACTTTCAAAATGGAATTCAGTCATTGTAGGAGGGGGGGGGGGGTTATTTTAGAAATACAAGTGAATTGATTATCATTCCAATGAAATTTGGAGCGACACCAAGGCCTCATGAGGTAGTCCCAACCAGAGGGGAAATAAAAATACAACCCCTACTATGTATAAATAGTGATCTATGTAGGAGTATTTAATTCAGCTCTTCCCCTTTGGGGGTCTACCATGGAAATAGACATATCCCCTCTTACATATGAGTAGGATCTATGTAAGTGTTTATAAACATTATATCCAATATCATTCCAAAAAGTTCCTTTAAACTCAGACATATCCCTTCAACACATCATACTTCTAATCATGAAAATCGTCAAGTCTTCATAATCATTCTCTAGGCATCAATCATAGAATGTATGATACATAAGGACTCCTTTTCCTAACTATGATGTAATAATATCCAGTTTTCTATAAATAAAGTTTCCCACATGGAGGGATTTTCTTCCAAATCATAACACAATTCAATTAAACTATAACACACACCAATTTTATTTTAAGAAAGTAACACCCCAAAATGGGTTTGTAAACCAGAAATATCTTCACCATTTGGATAAGACTCTTAGGTCCTTGTAATCTTAAATGATGTTACATTGGATCCTGTGATTTGAATAATCCTATAGTCACCCATCACATATTTTTCCTCTAACCTTTACACAGACCTAAGATACTCTAAGACCATGGTTTACAATATTATCTCTCATGTGCCATTTATAATGGAATGAATTTGGTCTGGTTGGATAAATATCATGTATTATTTCCATAATTACATGGTCCAAGTCATATGACTTAAAACATCAGGCCCCATATTTCCCGTTCTCACGTCAGTCCTTCATAATGAACCATAGTCCCCAATTCATGGGTAATTTTAACATGAAATCCATTTTTTATATTCAGATACCTTTCTTCCACAAAACAATACTCTATTCTTGGGGAAATCCAAATATCTATAAAATGTTTGTAAATCAGGGATAGGATATCATATTTACTAAGAAATCATTTTCCTAACTATGTTGTAACACACCGTAGTTGGATATTCATAATTTCGCTAATAAAATAGTCTTTACAACTAAATGACGGCACAATTTCAATGTTTTGTAGTGTGCCATAATGGAAACCAGGTAAGCTAAGAAAGGTGGAAGCAAGGAAAGGAAGGCCCCGCAAGATAGAGATAATGGTGACCTAAGAAGAGAACCAAAGGTAATAGAAGAAGAGGTAGGGGAGTGCCTGAAGATCATATTTCACTCTAAAGAAGAATTGATTGAGAAAGACCTGAGGCCCAATGCCACAATTGAGGAAATTTCTAAAATTTATGAAAGAAGGTTGTGAGTTGAGGAAACTATAGAGCAGGAAGCTAGTATCAACAAGCAAGATCGAATAATTTCTTGAGGTTTCAATCAAGGAAAAATATCTCCTGAATAATTCATTCAGATAATGGACAGGATGATCTCTCATCTCGAAGTACTTCTCATGGAGGATCCAAACTCACAGGTTAGACTTTTGCACTGGGAATTATATGGAGTGGCTGATTCAAATAACCTTAGTTTGGTGTCTAACAATTTTGTGAGCTCCTTTAGCACGTAGTGGATTTGGTTTTCCGAACAATGGTTTCCCACTTTTCCTTAAAGTGTATTTAAAAGAAATATATTTGGAGTGTAGTTGTAAATACACATATTACATCATTAAAATATATATGTCCTAGTAGCTGAAATTGATGGTACATAATCAGTCAAATTACCATTAGGGAGGAAAATTATTAACCTTTTAGTCAAAGCTAATGACCTAAAATATATCCCCAATAATGTCATTTTTTATCACATTAATCCTTATATCAGAACACTCTAATCAAGGAATTTTCATATTTTTAAAATAATACTTTCCATATGATGTTATACTACACAATCAATGTTCAGGTCACACAAAATTAAACTTCATTATAATTAATCATTTTTTAGGAATGGTTCTTCTCCTCCCTATTATTATCAATTCAAAAAAATGTACCCTCCTCCCCAAAAACTAAATTCATGTAGGATCATTAAACAATTCATTGAAAATGATAATAAATATACTATTTTCATTCCCATACATTTTCCCTTGAAAAAACTACCTATCATATTATTGAGACATATGAATTTCTATAAACTCCCTTCATTCATAATGAATAGAATTTATAAATTCATGATAAATCCATTTTCTTGCTATTCGATAACATGATTCATTTGGATAAGATTAATGTTACCAAAAATGAGGTGTTTGCTACAAAAATGTTGTTTCTATATGACTATGTTGGATCATGAGCCAATATTTTATGCAAAAGGATCCCAAAAAATGGAATTTACAACTAGTGGTATCTTTATCCATAGGACATACCTCCTATATTTCTAAATTTCATGTTCTATATTCAAGGACCCTAAAATAATTGCTCAAAATTCCCCATCCGGTATTCGAAGTATATCAGTACTTTCTTGGCCAACAATCCTTTTTGGAGCCATGATCCAAAAAATCATTGTCAAAAACTTTTGGATCTAATACACCGATCTCACTAGTATGGATTGTATGAAATTAAACATCCCATAAAAAACACACAATACACACCAAGTTGATAACTAATAAAGAGAAAAATAGATAAAAGTCGAGTATCCACACAGAAGACCTACACTCTATGCTATTTAGGAATTAATAGAAAATGATAAGATAAAAGGCATAAAATATGTTATGATGAAAACAGATGAATGGGGGGATATGGAAAATCCATGTCTCACCTACAAAGACTTATCATACCATCCTTAGGATAAAATTAGTGTAATTACACATAGTATGTAGTGTTCCCATACGACCTTATAACAAGTCAATCTATAGTCTCTAGGCTATATAGATTAGGAAAAAATAGGCAATCCTTCCATTGTTGAGATATCTCCAATTCTAAAAAAATTATTTTGGAATGTGTCAAAGTTCCCAAAAGTTTCCTTAAAACAAGAGTCTTCTCATTATGACTAAATCTAATTATAGCGGGGGTATTTGTTGACACCATAAATGTGTTCCTTTCAATTTTCCATGGATTTCATGATGCCAACCTCACATATAAACCAAAGTATTTATTTTGATTATAAATTTCTTTTTTATTTCGGAAGAAGGAAAAGATTTGATTTCGATGATTCATGACCCCAAACATCACCGACATGGGCTAAAAAGTTCATGATTTGACTCTCCATTTTTAATGGGGGCTAGTGATGGTAGTGAAGGGACCTGATAAAGGGATTGGACCATATCCTTTCACTGATTTTGATAATGGTTATAGGGGCATATCCTCAGTGGAATAGAGAATTTTTTCTCCCAAGTGAGCTGCAAAGCTCCGACATAACAACACAAACACCGAGGGTACCTTCACATGATCCTACATGGAAGACCTATATATTATTTTACATGGAGGACATGTATATCATTATACATGAAACACCTTTATGAAAACCTTTATGAGATACCCCCTTTCACCAAGTTCCCATATTTACCTATAAATATTAATGTGTGGCTACTCATTTTTTCATACAAAATTCCGAATGAAATCCCTAAAATTTAATCCCCCTTTTCCTTCATCCAAGACATCTGAAACCATCGAGGTATTCCTCCAAAATATAATGAAGATATAATTAATGTGAGATTATAGAACAAAATTTCCCCTAAGGATTAAAATGCATAAAACCTATGTGAGTTACCCTTTACCCTATGGTTGATGAAAACTATTGTGAGGTCACATACCTTAACCAGTGACCTGCACTACAAACTTTTAAAAACACCTATAGGGACCATCAGATCAATGAGAAACGTTTTTTCTATGTTTTGATTTCTAGGTGGTATATTGTCTATGGTACATTCATCTCATACATGCCATCCTTCTTGAAAAACTCCCAATATCACCTATCTTATAACCTACATGAGAACCCATTGACTTTCCCAGATTTTACTCTATGCGAGCCACCCTTATATCCTATATCCTTTACCAAGTGTAAGCCATTTCTCCGGCCCCCAATCTAGGAACTAATGGCATGAACTCTATTCGTTTTGATCCTTTTTCTAAATGGTACTAAATTGAAACTTCAACTGAATCCTACAAACATGGAATGTAATAGAATGAGCCACAATAGTGTATCTCAATTAGGGAATGAATTACTATAGTCCAAGGATTCCCACACTTGTCCTACCTAAAATGTTAGGGTCCCCAGGGTGCATGAGAGTATGCATTCCCTTGGTCATAAGGACCCCAACCCTAGGGGCAATATCAGGGACCCCCCCCATGTCTCATGTATAAGGGTGATGAATATTTCTTAACTATCTAGTATTTGAGACATGAGGCCTCCAATTAAAGATAGGGAGGGTATGGACCATGCTTTCATTTCCCTATGATAGTTAATGAGATACTCCTATCATACCAAAAAACTAATTCCAGGGCATCCCTCTTGGAGTAATCCCCTAGTATTTCATAGAAAAAGTTTTACACTTGATCCTCTTAACCTCTGGGGCCTTTTATAGATTGATAGTTTTATGTGAATATCCTATATAAAAAATTAGGAGAGGGAATAGGCACATCCATACCCCTTCTTCTTCTCTCATACCCTTGGCCTCTTCCACCCCTGGAAGATGGACCATGAGATATTTTTGGATAATCCAATTCCACTTATTTCTCACATTCAAGCATGACTCATCATTAATCTTGTGGTCTTATTAGATAGACACGATCAGAACATACACATATATATATGAATTTATAGAAATGAAATTATCTTATAAATATTCTACTCTAAATCATTTGGAGGGCCTCCATAGGTGTTAGTTATCATGGTCATGTATCCAAACTCATGGAAAAGAATATTGTGTGGTCTCCCAAATCTATCGATTTCTCATATTTCTCTCATAGTTATTCACTCACATGGGATTATTGTTTTTTAGTGATCACAAAATCCATATGGTTCAAAACCATAAGTCAACCATAGGGTATAAGCCATGATCTATTAAACCACGAGAACATTGATTCCTATAATAGTCATGATACATAGGATTTCCACATAGGGAAAGTTCTCATTGGTCCTCCTACTTGGTATAATCCCCAACATCTCACTAGGGAATAATTCTTAGGATTATGAACTAATCTATAACCATTGGTACTCTTAGTTTTTATATGTCCCAATAATATCTCTATACACATTCATGGGCCTCATACTTTGGTTTAAGTCCCAAAAGCATTCAAATCACCATGAGTTGTTGCATCCCTTGTTGATCCCATCACAGGGCATCATTTTCAAGAATATTTCCCAACATAATAATCTCAAATGACCACAGTCCCCTTGGAAAAAAAACATTCATAGGGAACCCATAGTGGTGGGGGGGGGGGACTATGGAATTGAACTACATATGCATTGATTCTCATCCAAATGGGATACATATGAAGCCAACTTCAGGTTCAAACCCAACAACCCAAACAAACCCTATCTTCTCTAGTCCACATTATCAATACAGTATCATTCAAATTTGGATCCCTTTTCCCCTCTAGGTTCCCTAGTCCACTTCCACATAGTTCCCTCAATAAACATTAACTAGGCTCCCTTAACCTATATGTTACTGATGCATGATGTTAAACAACATGGGATGGTACTTATCACATGAATGTAAAATGTATTATGTGATCCTTTAAGAAGTAGTGAACTGTGTGTGTTCTGATTTATTTAATAAAGATGCTTGGGAAGCCCATTTCATTAGATTGATCCCACCATTAAATAAAATCTTGTCCCTCCTAGATGACAATACATTCCAGAGTTCCCCACTGTGTGGCTAAAAATAGCATCATCATAGAAATGAACTATGAATATATAATTAGTACATAACAGGATACGATTGATGGAGAACCTTAAATGCATATGATATATCTATTGATAAAGAACTTTTGAAAACTACAAATGATTTTAAATTAGATGAATGATAATAATTGATTGTTAACTAAAATGTAAATAACTTCATATATATGATTTAATGAAGAATTCAAAAAAAATTGTAAATTTATAATAGATTCATGTAGAAGGAATCGATTCCCCTGAAAATAGTGTGATGAGCCTGACCTCCCATATCCTCGAAAAACGTCTGTTCTTAAGTTTGATTTTAAAAACTCCCAATTGGGTGCTATCCATTGGAAAAATATATATCATGGATATATAAAAAAAAAATTTTCTAGTTGAGTGGCTAAAACCAATCGAAATTGTTCGAAAATAATGAACAAGACTTGAATGATTTCACAAAACTCAACCACCTACAAACACAAATTATGAAATATTTTCATTAGAAAAAATCCCACATGATGTTCAAATCATCATGTAGTCACATGATCCTTAGGGAATCAGGAAATATAGTCTCATGATTACTTCTTATGCTAGGTCATGTGATTACCAAGACAATTACTCCAAATGTTGCATCACACTCTTCTCATATGCCACACTTATTGACTGCTCCTTTTCTCCTTCCCCCCTTCCTCTAATGTGTGAGTTATTTTATGGAAAATGGTTTATATATAATGAGGTTGCGAATTTTGGTTCCACTTTTCATGGTGTGCATGTCATCTTAAAAATATTGAGGTGGAAAAGGATTTTAATGTTAAACATGAAGAGATAAAAAAGTGGGATTTCATTATTTTTCACTCGATAGTTATCGCTGATTTTCTGAATCTTCTCCATGGATATTGCATGATTACTCATTTGTTAATGAAATGGCTTCATGTAAATCACACTATCACTCTTTTTTATTCAGAAGACTTTTTACACGACTATTGATTGATTCATGTGATGACTTTTGAGGATTCGTATGATCAGCTCCACAGGTGTCATGTGATCAGCCTATGTTCATGCGATGGTATTATACAATCTTAGGATTGGTATTCATATGAATGCATATGATATTATGGATGATCAGAGACTCTTGTGATGAAAATATAAATGATTTTTCATGTGATACCATGGTGAAATCCAAATGACTTTTAATGAGTTTCATTATTTGATAGCATGATCCTTATAAATTCTTATGATGGATAAATGTGATTTTCAGGACTGCATTTGTCAAACAATTGCAGTTTCTTCAAAATAAAGAATGCATATGAAACAATGTCATGCCCATGGATAAATGTTGTAGATCTTGTATCCTTCATATTTGTTTATTCATCATGGAATATTTCCATAGAGTTTTATGATCATTAAGGTTGATAATACATCAGGTGTCTATAGTTTCATCGAACCAGGGGTTTTAGGGTTGTCAATTTCGGCTTTCTTGTGATCACATGTGGATTCCACGAGGAAACAATGTCGAAGAAGAAAATGTTGGGGTAATCACGAATCATAAATCACCTTAATAAGACAATTTATTTTATTTTCTTATTTTTTTTATGGAGGAATAATGTGCATACCATAGGTCCCACCCATAGTGATTTGGAATGTGATTATTGATAGCTTAAAAAATAAATCTTCAATAGAAGTTCATCAAACTAGTAGTTTGGTCGAAACCTACAATACCATCACCCATTACATCACCAGCCACACTCTCCCATTTTTTGGATCTCTTAGGCACTCATGCATGCACCATGCACACCAACAATGGGCGCTCGACTCACACAAACCCTTCTGCCCAGCTTTCTGGCAGGATGGTGCTTGGGGTGTGGTTGAGTCAACTCCCAAAACTACCCTTGGTTGAATTCGATAGATTTTTATCCAATATTGACAGTTTTTCGGTCTAAAGGAATACCCAAATACATAAAATAATATTCTAAAAGTAATTAGTATAATAAGGGACAAAATTTAATCCATCATAAAATGAAGCACAATCCATGCCACATCAAAATCCCTCGTGAAAATCATATCAATATTTTTTGAATATTCTTTATACTTTCTCATATTTTCGATGGAAAAATTTATGGTTAAAAATATTGTATTACTTTAAAATGAACCCTTACCCACCCAAAATTATAATTTGATTTTATTGGTCTGAACATACTTGATTATAATGTAAATCTAGATCACTTTTTCATATATATGAAAATATAAAAGGATTTTATATTGAGCCATATTAGATGATTTAGGGAAGGAAATCCTCAAATATATTTTTTATGAAATTTTATAGTGAAATTTTATTTTAGAAATGAACTTGTGGAAAGATCCAATATAAGAGGTCTGGATAATGCTACATATCACAATAGAATGAGAATCAATCCATACCTAGTTGTTATATGAACTCCTCTGAAGATGAATCTTGTGAATAGGTGACTTAGGTTCATGGATGAAAAACTCTATGATGAATCTTCTTAAGTATATCTAGATCATTCAATTAAAGGGGGTGTTTATTTTTAAAATGAAATCCCTTGTAGAAACACATTTTTTTAGATATATCGCATAGATTTGAATTTGGTAGCACATTTCATGACACACAAAGTATGCTAATGTATGAATTGCAAGGTCATTTAGGATAAACCTAGTCCCATTTTTTTTAAGGAAAGAAAAGATTATTTTCCCCCAAGTGGTCCAAAGAAACAAATATGTTCTCTAATTTTTTCCAAGATCAATGGAAGTATAGGCCATAACATAATTTTTTCTACGGAAAAATAATTGTTCATACATGATTTGAAATTTATTTTTTTTAAATTACGATGATAGTTTTCTAATATTCATATGGGGTTTAATGCCCTAAACCCAGTTACCCAGAGTTAGTGCATTATTATATATCATTGGCATGATACAAGAAATCATGTCCCAAAATACTGATTTGTTTAGTATCCTTGGAAGTACTAGATATATACATAAGTTTTAAATTACAACATTAAATAAAAAAAATGACATTGTATCTTCTTTTAACACAATTATATCCCTTTAGACTATCCCTAAAGGTCAGTCATAATATACAGATTTGCATCCTAGGAAAAATAAAACATAAAAAGGGGTGAGCTCAGGTTCCCATAAAGGATAAAAATATAGAGGAAACATTCATAAATAAGCATAAACAATTAAGTTCATATATAAGACTAAAAAACAGGCCATTTAAATGTTAACATGATCATAATATGGAAAATATAAATCAAATAATGTCATTTACTTATTCACATGGGTATTCCACTAGTCGAATAACAACATGTAATATAAATTGCCAACTTCATAATGATGGAATTCATAATGCCAGACTTCATAACCACATAGTCAAGGCCTCATGCCAAGAAAACAAATAAGACTTTGTCTAGGTCTTGTGCTAATACACTATTTTTCCTCATGAGACCTAACGATGCATTGAGGAACTATAGCAGGCTCAACCCATCACTTACTAAGTCCAATTCAATACTCATATGAAAAGGATTAAACATAACATAAACATTCATATTAAATATAGCATATGAATTGTTGATACTTTAACCACAAACCAATAATGGTATAAAAATAACACATCCACAGTTAAACATTTCACAAAACCTTCAATACAATATGGATGATTGTATCATAATAATTAAATTTCCATCATGTTTAAAATCCATCAAAGGATGTTGACATAGATGAAATCAAAACTGTTTGAGAAAAATATCTCTTTCTATTATGAAATCATTTAAAAGTTATGTAATTTTAAAAGAAAAAATTTATTTTGAAAATATTCTTATGAGATTTTAAGGGATGGTTCGAAGGTGTTATAACGATGGAAAATAGCTGCACCAGCCGTATAAGTAAAAAAACATTATTACCTAAATTTTTCGAAAAGGTCATAAAGTACCTTGTTTGGAAAGTGACAGAAATATTTCATTCAAACAATTTTATAAAAATTCAGACATGGGTATAAATAAATATAACCCATAGTCTAGTAAATAGTAAAAATGTTTTGAAATACATTTTTAAGAAACATGGATGTGGATGTTAAATAGGTCCCAGTTGATACTTGCGTATAAAAAACCTCGAATAAGTAAAGAGATTGTGAAATTAACCCTTACGTTTTAATTTTCAATGGTATAGGGTATGTTAACCTAATGTATAATAGTTTAATCATTGTTATTAAATTATACAAGATCCACAAACATAAATATGATATAATATATGATATTTTAATATTGTTTTGTTAATAATATTTCAGTTGAATCATCATTTCATAAGTTAACTGTTTCGGTTTCTTTAATATGATTGGTTTTTAAGACATGAATGTTATGGACAGGATGTATTTGATTCATATACAGAATGATATTATGTTCTTAAAAATTATTTTTAATCATAAAATAAAAATTATTCTTAAATGATTACGATGGAGAATGAATCTCTTCGCATTCGTGGAGACGATAATTTGTACCTACACACGAGAGACAATATCATTATAGTGATAGTGAAATAATAAGTAATTGGATGGTATATCATTTATACAGAATAATTAAAATTTATATTTATTATTTACATCAGTAATAGCCATTATTATACCCATCCAAAAAACTAAAGTGTTTGAATTACAAACTACACCACGATGTGGAGATAGTAAACACTACATACACACGTATAGTGACACATCATTAATAGGATAGTTGTAATAATGAATATTATTTTAACATTTTTATAATAACATCACAATATTTATAAGGTACACAATTTATTATTTTGGAATAGGAATAACAAATAAATAGGGAGTCGAAGAAGAAAAGACCTTTGAAGGTGGTGGTGAAATTGTTACCTCTTATTAGGTTGTTTCCTTTTGATTTGAAGAAAACGATCCTTAGGTTGGATTTCTCCTCATGTTAAGACATCTATGATGAATTGAGGGATGTTTTGAGGAGATTTGGGTTGGGTTTGGCTGAGAAAAATGTCTTCTGAGGTGTGATTTTTAGAGAATGGGAAGTGCCCTTTTATTAGAGAGGATAGGGGAACCTTAGGAAAAGTATGAAATATTATTTAATTATACAATCCTATTTGGTTAATAATGGCTCAAAAATGATTTATTTAGAGGATAAGTTGGTACTTGGTATAAAACCTCTCAACCAATAGGTTTTAGATAGGTTTATGTCACAATATGAACCTTATCTTTTAGATTTAACTATTAGTTAAATAGTTTTTCTTTTACCCTGAATGATTGTATTATTATAATATATGGTAAATAATCATACTATAAAATAAGAAAAGAACCCCAAGTGGATCATTAATTATATATCTATTATCATATAAGTCCTTTGGCCAAACCTTATATTTTTATGACAATTATATCATTTAATAATATAGTATTTGTTTTAAAAACTCATTTATTTCAATTTCCACACTATTTAGTAACGGATTTTTTTAGAAAACATAACAGCATGATTACTTCAAAAAAAATCCTTGAATCAGCCCTAAAATGTCATATTAATCTAGTAAATTCGTGTACTGAATCAAAATTATCAATTTACATTTATTTTGATATTTATAATATGAATTATTTTAATCATTCATAGATTAGGTAATTACTCAATTATCATTGTGTCATAAATGAATTTAATTATTTAATGTCTAAATTTTATAAATAAAATACCATTATGTATGAATTAATTTTAACTTTATAATAATATTTATAGTGTAATTTTTATTATGTATAACCCTATATTAAAAATGGATTATTTATTAAATTTTGAATTTAACACTTTTAACTCTTCTTTAAATAAAATTATAATAAATGTTCTAATATAATCCTAGTGGACCAAAATGATCTTATTTTATTCCTAATGTTTTATTGGTCTAAATACACTTATATAATATAATTATGACATGTGTTAGGGTAATAATAATATCATTTTTACCTTTAATTGCCCTATTTACTTTTAAAAATGGTAAATAATAGTCAAAAGAAACTATTAAAAAAAATTATACTCATCTTATTGAACCAAATTATACATACTGATTTTAACCGTGTCACTTATATTTGTGAAATTCAGTTAATAGAAGTGGTAAGAGTATGTTTTATTCAAATTTGATAACGTGCCTAAAAGGTGGGTAAAAGACAGTAAAAAATTCAATAAAATTTTATATATCTAATTTTATTATTAAATGAATCTAATGAATTAAATTTAACATATATAATTATTATTTATCAATTTTAACTAAAATAAATTTAAATAAAATAATTAATTTTTAAAATAAAAAATTTGGTTTTAAACAATAACACAGTTTTTTCACTACTCTTCAAAAATTGAATGTTTTGAAAAAAATACCAAAAAATCACCTGAAGCTAATTTTGTTATTCCAAATCCAAAATTAAGTCCATTTGGAAAAATAAAATTTCAAAAAATTCAAAAATTGGGTTTCACTATTCATAACGGCAAGTTTAGTTCGTCGTAGTGTGTTAAAACTAGATGTTGTGTTGTATTATTCAAAGAGAAGTGTACTGTGGAAGCTTGAGGTGTTACATTTTTCCCCCTTCCAATAATTTTATCCTCCAAATTTCTATAATACTACTGTATAATAATATTTGGGTGGTTCTTCATCATAGGTTCCTCAAATTCCCATGTTACCTCTTCCATCTTATGATTTCTTCGTAGAACATTCACTAGATGAGCCGTCCGGTTTCTCAACACTTGTTCTCTAGACTCAAGAATTCTAATATGCTCTTCACAATAATACAGGTCAGGTTGTAGTTCTATTTCTTTATAGGCCAGTACCTTCGTTGGGTCATACATGTATTTTCTCAATAGTGATACATGGAACACATCATGAACGTTGGATAGACTTAGAGGCATTCCCCAATGATAAGATACCACTCCAATTCGTTTTAGAATTTCGAAATGTTTGATGTACCTGGGAATTAATTTTACCTTCTTATCGAATAATATAAGACCCTTCCATGGAGACAACTTCCATAAACCATGACATCTTACTTGATATTCAAAATAATTCAATCGGTTGTTAGCATAGCTTGTTTTCCGACTTTAAGCTACTTTGATGTGGGTTTTGATAATCTTCACCCTTTACACTATTTCCGCAACAAGTTCTCGGCCTACAAGTTTTCATTCTCCAACATCATCCCAACAAGTTTATTTGCATCATCCCATTCTGTATAACGCTTCATATCGTGCCATATTAATACTTGGATGGAAGCTATTGTTGTACGAAAATTCTACCAGAGGTAAATATTGATCCCACATACCTTAAAATCAAGTGGGAAAGATCTCAACATGTCTTCTAATGTTTGAATAGTCCGTTCTGGTTTTCCAACAGTTTGAGTGTGGTAGGCATTGCTGAAATGGAGTTCAGTATCTAAGGACTTCTAAATTTATTTCCAGAATCCTGATGTAAAATGGGGATCACAATCAGAAACAATCAATAAGGGTACTCCATGAAGTCTTACAACATCATTAATATATAGTCTTTCTAAATGTTCAAGTGGTAAATCTTGACTTATATCTAGAAAATGTGTCTACTTGGTAAGATGATAAAAAATGACCCATATTGCATCATTTCATCTTGGAGTCTTTGGTAGGCCCATGACAAAGTCAATCGTATTATCATCCTATTTCCACTCAGGAATGGTAAGTGGTGGCATAACTCCTCTGTGATGCCATCTTCCATCCTTCACCTCTTGACTAACCATGCATCTTGACACATAATCTACAATCTCCCTCTTCATGTTGTCCCACCAAAAATGTTCCATCAAATCTCTATAAAACTTAGTTCAACCAGGGTGTATAGAGAAATTGGAGCAATGAGAATCATCCAACAATTTCCTTTTCAGACCAGGTATGTCAGTAACACAAAGTCTCTTCCCAATTTTCAAAATTCCATCTTCATATACGAAGTTAATCAATATCCCATCAGTCATAGCATTAATTTTCTTTTGAAACTCCTGATCATTAGTGTGAGAACTTTTTATACTTCCTAGTAAATATGCTTTGGAAACCATTTGAAAAATTATTGATGTTTCACCTTCCATGAGTGTTCCCATATCCATTTTTACTATAACCATGAACCTAAGATCCCTTTCAACTCTCATCTCGTTCAAAAATCCATGATCCATTCCACTCAAAGCATCTTCCACCTTATTTTCCTTCCTCGGGTGGTAGTGTATAGTGCAATCCAAATCCTTGAGTAGCTCGATCCATCATCTTTGCCTCATACTGAGTTCTTTTTGTGGGAAAATAAACTTCAATATCTTGTTATCTGTATATATATCACATTTTTCACCAATGATATATTGTCCCTAAATATTCAAAGAATAGATTAGAGCTGCTAACTCAACATCATGAGTGGTGTAGTTTTGTTAATGAATTTTTAGCTACTGTGATGCATATGCAATAACACTATCATTCTGCATAAGGTCACCACCATTTCTGTTCTTTGAAGAATCACAATAAATAACAAGCCTTTCATTCCCTGATGGTATAGTCAATATCAGAGAATTGAATATTCTTATCTTCAGTTATTCAAAACATTGATCACAATCTTTTTTCCAAAACAATTAACTGATTTATGTGTTAGCTTGGTTAATGGGTTACCCAATTATGGAAAATTATGGATAAATTGTTGATAATAACCCTCTAAACCAATAATAATGTGTACCTTAGATATACTTGTCAGTTCTGTCCATTCTTGGATTGCCTTGGTATTTGAAGGATCAATAGAGATTCCATCCTTAGAGACAATATGGCCAAAAAAAGAAATTTTATAAAGCCATAGTTCACACTTGCTAAACTTCCAATATAATTCATTTATTCTAAGATTTTTTAGAATAGAGCGCAAGGTATTTTCATTATCATTTTTGATTTTTGAGTATACCATGATATCATCAATAAATACCACTAAAATGTCATTAAGATATTCCTTGAAAACTATATTCATTAGATCAATGACAATATATGGTGCATTAGTCAATCAAAAATGCATTAATTTAAACTTTTAATACCCATACCTAATATGAAATGATGTTTTTGGAATGTCTTCTATCTTCACACACAACTGATGATATCCAGATCGAAGGTCAATCATTGAAAAATATTGAGCTCACTGAAGTTGGTTGAATCAATCATCAATGAGAGGTAGGTGATACTTGTTCTTTATTATTATAGAATTGTTCTCCATGTAGTCAATGAACAACCTCATAGATCCATATTTATTCTTAACAAACGGAACATGGGCTCCCCATGGTGGTACACTAGGTTGAATCAATCATTTATTACTCAATTCAACTTGTAGTATCATAAATTCCACTAATTCCGGAATTTACATTCTATAACGACCCTTCGATATGTTCCTTGAACTGGGAACTAAGTCAATGGAAAACTCAATTTCTAGTTCTGGAGGATGACCAGGTAAATCCTCTGCAAACACATCATCATATTTTTGTACAATATGTACATCCAATATTCGAACAATATTTTCCCCACCAATAGTTATTTCAATCTCTTCCTCCCCAGTATTTTAATTTAGTATATCTACTATGGGTGGAGCTAGGTAAGAATCAGGTGGTGACGTTTCTTCTCTAAAGATAAGGTACTCTTTATCATTATCTAAAATTGTAACGTCTTTCTTCCTACAATAAATTTTCACATCATGATCTAAAATCAAATCCATACCATGGATTATAAAAAATTCATTCATGGGTATTAAGATGATATCAGTAAATAAAGAACATTTATATTCCCTAATGGGAAGTAATTTACAAAACATTGTTGTAATGATTGATCCCTTATGAGTTTTCACGGACAACCCCATGTTAAATCTAATTGGATATATCTAATTTTTATAGAAAAAAGGGAGGATATGAAACAATGTGATGATCCAGAATCAAATAAAGAATTGAATAAACTTTTGGAACCCTTAAATTTCTTTCTACCATGTCTTTAAGAGCTTCAAACTCAGCAGTAGTGATCGCATAAATTTTTCCTTGCTACCTTTTCCTTTTCTGAGGTATATTTCTTTTGCACATAGGACATTAAATTGAATAATTCCCCTTTTCTCAACAATTCTCATATTCAACATTGATATCCCATTTCTTTCCCTTGCAATCATGAGCCTGGTGGCCCTTTTCACCAAACATGAAATGTACTCCCATTCCCTTTAGGCATGTACTTGGGTGTTTCTTCCCACATTTACACCGGATGGATATTCATCTTTTCCCTTCTTCCCCTTATTTCAATTTCAAGAGTTTTCATCAGATCTATTCTTTTCTTACTTGGATATAAAGTTGTACGACATGGATAATTCCCTTTCTGTTTGGATAGCACATGAGACAATATCTTCGTACGATGAGAAGGATTGTGAGACTAATTCTCGATGGAGAAATGGTTTTAACCCATAAAAGAATCGATCAATCTTACTAATTGAGTTACATATATAATCTGATGCATGACTTCTTTACCTTGTAAAGTTAGCCTCCTACTTTGTGACATTCTCATCCTCCTTTTGCCCCAGTCTCAGAAATTGTCTTTTCATATCCTCTTGATGGTCACGAGGAAAGTATTTTTCTCAGAAAAATATATTTGAACTCCCTCCAGTCCATATTTGATACTTCTTCATACTCCTATCTGTTATGAATTAATGACCACCATTGATCAGCATCTCCCGTGAGGTGATAAACTACCATGACATATTTTTCCCTTTCGTTACTCCCCAAAGCATGAAATATTTTCTCTAAGGAATTTATCTTTTTCTCAACAATAAATGGATTTTTAGTCCCATTTAATATTGGTGGTTGTAGCCTCATGAACCGGTCTAACATTGATCCTCCGTGTTACGGATCAGGGTGCTCCATACAGGCAAGGATATTATTCCTAACCATTGTGAGTTGTCCCAGTATGGAGGTAATCTGATCAGCACCAGTTTCATCACATAATCCACTATAATTATCTCGAGTATGGGGTAAATCCCTACATGGATTATGTCTGTTTATATAGTTTCCATTCCTTCCACTAGGTACCATTTATAAACAATGTCATAAACTAGATAAGTTTATGAATCGCAATACATAATTCCAAACAAGTAAAACACTTAACATAAATTGAATAGTTTAGGGATATAATCCATAATTAGAAAAATGCTTTCTTTGAGGAGGTATATACTCATAAATCCTTCATAATGGTTTGTAAAGAAAATGTGAATTTTCCTAAGCTTATCCCTTGGGAGGGTCATAACCAAGAGCACATCAAAGCCTATATTCGTGTACCATGATACCCCGGGTCATGCCCAAAAATCCTTGTTCGAGTTTTCACTCCTAGGTACATCTTTGTCAAAGCTGCCTCTACATGACCGTATTGAGAAATTGATGTTTTACTTTAAAAATACATAAAATATCTACATTAACAAAATTCTTGGATGTTGTTCTTTACTAATCCTCAAAGCCTAACTTAGGGGATTATTCTCAAATCAAAGTTTTTTAAATATAGCTTCTATGGTTTGTACTAAACTTCCACTAATAATAACTGTAATGCTCTGATGCCAGTTACTCAGATTCGCTGCATTATTACATTAAATTGGCATGAAACTTGGAATCAAGCCCCGAAAGGCCATTTTGTTTAAAATCATTTGAAGTACTAGATACATACAAAAGTTTTAAATTACATCATGAAATAAAAAACAACATTGTGTCCCCTATTCACACAGTCATCTCTCTTAGACTATCCCTGCAGGTCATTCATAATATACTTCTCCGTATCCTGGGAAAAATTAAAAATATAAAGAGGTGAGATCAGGTGCCCAGTAAGGATAACAATATAGAGGAAACATTGAGAAATAAACATAAATAATTAAGTAAATTTATAAGACTAAAACATAATACTTTTAAACATAAACATATTCATAATATGGAATGATAAATAGAATAATACCATTTACAAATTCACATGGATATTTTACTAGTCTAATAATCACATGTAATATCAATATCCAACATCATAATGATGGAATGCATAATGCCAGAATTTGTTACCACATAGTCAAAGCCTCATGGAAAGACTACAAAAAATATTCTATCAAGGCCTTGTGCCAAGACACTATTTTTTCTCATGGGACCTACCGATGGATCAAGGAGCTATAGCAGGCTCCACCCGTCACTTACTAAATCCAATGCAATACTCATAAAAAAAGGTTGAAACATAACATGAACATTCGTATTAAAACTGGAATATGAAATATTAATACTTTTACCATAATCAATGAATGTTATAAACATTACACATCCATTTTCAAACATATGAAAAAACTCTCAATACCATATGAAATATTGTATCATAATAAATCAACTTCAAATAAGTGTAAAATCCATCAATGGATGTTGATAAAGATGAAATCAAACCTGTTTGAGAGAAATATCTCTTTATATTTTGAAATCATTTAAAAGTAACGTAATTATAAAATAAAACATTTATTTTCGAAATATTCATATTATCTTGCAATGGAAGCTTCAAAGGTGTTATAATGACGGATAATAGTCACACCTTCCATATAAGTTAAAAAAACATTCTTGCATTAATTTGTCGAAAAGGTCATAATGTACTTTGTTTGGAAAGCAATGGAAATATTCCTTTCAAACCATTTTATAAAAACTCAAAGAAGGGTATAAAGGAATTTAACCAATATTACAGTAAATAGTAAAAAAATTGAAATACCTTTTTAAGAAACAAGGATGTGGAATATTAATAGGTCCAAGTAGATACTTACGTATAAACAACCTCATATAACTAAAAAGATTGTGAAATTAACACATACCTTGTAATTTTCCTTGGTCGAGGGTACATTAAACACCTATAAAATAGTTAAATCAATGTTATTAAATTATACAATAACCACATACATAAATTTGATATCATATAATATTTTTTAGTATTGATTTTTTAATAATATTTCAGTAGTATCATCGTTTCAGGTGTTAACTGATTCAGTTTACTTAATATGATTGGTTATGGAAGGCATGATTGTTATGGATAGGATATATTTTATTCATATCCAGAATGATATAAACTTCTTAAACATTATTTTTAATCGTAAAATTAAAAATATTCTTAACTGATTATGATAGAAAATTAATCTCATCACGTTCATCGAGATGGTAATTCGTACGTACGCACGAGCGACAATATCATTATATTGATGATGAAATAATATGTGATTGGATGTTATATCAAATATACGGAATCATTTACATGTAATATTTTTTATTTAAATCAATTATTCTCATTATTTTACCCATCCAAATAATGAAGTGTTTGAATAAAAAACTAAACCACGACGTGGAGATGGTAAGTCGTATGTACACACATATGGTGGACTTTCATTCATAGGAAGGATAGAATAATCAATATGATTTTACGAGATTTATTCTAAGATCACAGTATGTATAAGGTACTAGAGTTATTTCTTTGGTATGGGAATATCAAAGAAAGGGGAAGTGGAAGAACAAAAGAACTTTGAAAGAGGTAGTGAAATTGTTACCTCTTATTCGGGTGCTCCCTTTTGATTTGAAAAAAAGGCTCCAAATGATGGCCTAAATCTTATGGGAATCTTTCAAGGTCGAAGTGAGGGTTGTTGGGAGGAGATTTTGAATGTTGTCTTTTATTAGAGAGGTGAGGGGAAACTTATGAAAATCTTGAAGTATTATTTTATTATACAATCATATTTGGTTTATAATGGCTCCAAAATGATTTATTTTGGGGCTAAGGTGAGGATGGGTCTAAAAACTCTCAACCAATAGGTTCTATAAAGGATTGGGTCACCGTATCAACCTTACCTTTTATATTTAACTATTAGTTGAATAGTTCAACTTTTACTATGTATTGTTCTATTATTATATTATATGGTTTATAATATTACTTTAAAATGCTAAGAAAACCATGAGTGGTTCATTAATGATATATCTATCATTATATAATTCCTTTGTCAGAACCATATATTTTTATAACTATTATAAAATTTAGTAATATAGTGTTTTTCTAAATACTCATTTATGTAATTTTTGACACTATATAGTGATTGGATTTTATAGAAGTCATAACAGCATGATTACATCGAAAAAAAATCATTGAATGAACCCAAACATGTCATATTAATTTTGAAAATTCGAGTAATGCATCAAAAGTACCAATTTAAAATTATTTGGATGTTTATAATATCAATTATTATAATCTTTTATTAATAAGGTAATTACCGCATCATCATTGTGTCATTAATAAATTTTATTATATAATGTATAAAAATTATAAATAAAATATCATTACATATGATAACTTTTTATCTTTCTAATGAATATTTATAGTCAAATGTATCTTATCTATATCCCTATATTAAAAATGGATTAGTTATTAAAATTTTAATTTTACACTTTAACTCTTCTTTAAATAAAATAACAATAAATATCCCAATCTAATCTAAGTGGATCAAAAGGATCATATTTTATTCCTATGGTTGTTTTTGGTCGAAATAAACATATCCTGTAGAATTACGAGATGTGTTAGGGTAATAATAATATCATTATTACATTCAATTACCCTATTTTCTTTTAATCATGGTAAATAAAAGTCAAAACCTATTATTCACCAAAAAGTATTTTCAACTTATTGAACATCATTTTCAAAAAAATTCCAAAAAATAACCATAATCTAATTATGAAATTCTGAATCCACAAACGAAGACTAATTTGAAAAATAAAATTTTTAAATATTCAAAAATTGGGTAATACTATCATAATGGCATTTTTGGTTGGTCGTTGTGTGTTAGAACTCGAAGTTGCGTACAACGCAAGATATTGTGTTATTCAAAGTGAAGTGTACCATTGAAGCATGGGGTGTTACATGGTGTAAATATTTGTGGTAATAGACTTGGTTTTTTCTTAGGGATCCCTTTTATGGGTTTTTTACTAGAACAATTTTGTTCCTTCTTTATTTTATGAGTGATCAATATTCTCTAGGACAGACAAATTGCATATCCCATGAGAAAAGACTCGCTTTTTTTAAGGTTTCCTTTTCTTGTTTCCAAGTTGGATACCATTTTGTCCCTTTAATTCATTTGCATTATGTTCATCTAAACTAGGTCATTGACATGATTCAGTTTTGGGTCTTCTAGATTAGACCATCTGCAGGTATAGTTTATATTCTTCTAGCTTAGACGTTTTGTTGCAGGTTATGTACTATTCATATATTAACATTCTTCATGAAATTAAATGACATGTGGTAATAAATTATTCCTTGAATATCATGGTAATTTGGTAATTATGTCTTCTTTGCAGATTAGATTTATGTGATAAAGATATAAAATACAACAGATTTTTAAACCTTGCTAGAAGGACTGGAGATGATATGTAGTTTAGAGTCTTGATACATGGATTTGAGAGTTTGTGTAGTCTAGAGTATTACTACTGAGAAGTTTAGAGAAAAGTTAGGGTAATTTAAAAATAAAAAGTTACCTATTACCATTTTCTATTACGAAGGAACATGAGGACATGAGCTTGAGGTCCATGAAATTCCAATGAAAGTTTATCAACTTGATGAACTAGTTTTCTTAAACCAGTCATAAAAAACATGAAATTATTGTATATAAAAGGTAGTATTCATTAATGTTTTGATCACCCAAGATATTTTTTTTTGTCCTAGTGAACACGTAATCAAGGTGAGGATATGTGAAAAATAATTAATCTAACTTTCCTATTCCTGGGGGGTCCATCAATCAAGGATTAGGATTTACTATGGCCACGAAAAGGGACCTATAAAAATTATTCCTTGTTTATTTACACTATAAATATTTTAAATACTCTAGAGATTTTTTTTAGAGATTATAGACCTGAATTTTTCTCCGGACGCCTTTTTTTGTTTTTCATGTTTCTAGGTTAAATGTATCTTTCACTAGTTCTTTGGGGGTCTAATTAATTGAGACATTAATGGAAAAAAATATATGTTGATATATCTTTTAAATAATTTTATGTGGTTTAATATCATGATTCAAAAGGACCTTGTATGAGGGAAATGTTACACAATCTCCAAATTATGGTACACAGGGTCAAGAGAACTCCAATATTATTTTGATTGGAAGAAGAAAATTTCCTTATTCCAAGATCAATGTTCATGGGTCATGAATAATGGTATAAGAAAATTATTTTAGTTATTACCCAAAAGAACTTAATGTACATAGTTCTTCATTGTTTGAATTTCAGATCACAAGGATTAAAAATCCTTTCATACTGGGAAAATATAACTCTATTTGGTGGGTATAAATCCCTTAGGAAAATATAATTATATCATGGAATCGTATATATACACATTATCCTTTCGAGAGGTTGAGAATGGTTTTTTAAACTTGAGGTACTCAATAACAGAAGTTTGATTTAGGTGATTCAGTGATTAAAAGACGATGGAAGAAAATAGTACACTAGTTGAACATGTTTAGGGTTTTATGTTCCTTTGATAAGTAATTAATATAGGTAATAGTATTAAAATTTTATTGTAATTTATTGGGGATGTATCATTTCTTTTCTTTAACATCATGAAGCAATCTTGTTTTCTTTGTAGCTTAACATCATGTGGTAAAGGAGTAGGAAATGATTTGAAATTATGAACGATTTCATTGGGAAATCATTCCACTTGTTGGGGAAATTCATATATAGGAAGAACATTTAATTAATACACCAACTAATCAGTGGATATCTATAATCTAGAACCCTTATTTCATTGATCCATCTCATTCTAAACAAATACATATGTATATGTTACACATACTTAGTTATAAGGAGTTTGTATGAATTAAACCAATTTAAATAGAGTTATATTCTCATTTTAATTAATTTTATCCTTGGGTTTCTCTTTAAAACTTATAAGGTAAGGAATGAAGCCACAACCAGTACCATTAAAGAGATCCATATTCACATGTCTTTCTCGTATGTAGGGGAGATGGGTATTCTATCTTCATCCCTTAGTTGGTATCAAAATTAGGTTCAGCTAAGTGGTCCTTTAACTAAATTGTTCTAATATATATTGATAGTGAATATTCATATTATATTCTAGAATAGAGGTTAAAAATTCATCTCAATCATTGATTCATGGATTGTATGCCCACTTTTTGAAATTTAGTGTCTTTCAGGATGGACCATGTGTTAGGATGCTTAATGTCATGAAACTATGACATTATCATATAGTTTAATGTCATGAAACTGGGATGTGGTTATATAGTTTAACTTCTTATGTTGGAGGCATGGTTCCCGTTCCAATGAATGTATTGATAGCACTATCTAGAGAGGTATTCTAGGTCTTATAATCTCACATGATCCATTCATAGTGTGAGAAATAAGGGATAACTATGAATATGATTAATATTGACATGATTACTTGATGGTTAATATGTTAGTGGTCCATAATTTAATTTGAACTATAACCTCTAATTAGATACAACTCTCATGTTGTATCATGATAATGGGTGATGGAAATCCATGACTGGTCATGGAATGGGTAAAACAGATGTCAATACGCAAATTATGTTGTCATTAGTCATGCCCCATGTTGTGCTTAGATAGTTCCTTGCATTTTTCTAACCCATATTCTAAAGGAAAATTTGAATATGCTACATGATATATATATACCCTAGATTAGATATTCAGGTGTCAATATGTATCCTTTCATGGTAGGAATCAAGAAACATGGTATTCATGAATGGAAAATTCTCCACATAGGTATAAACTATATGTAGTGGAGGTAATTTTTTTCCTTTCATATTGTGCTTGTAACCAGGATTGGATATAGAAGTATCACTAAATAGCCTATGATAGACATATTCGTGGATCATATAGTTCTTTAATTGAAAATTCTCCATGTTTTTCTAACCAATATATATATGGGGCATTATTTTATTTTGATATTTTGGCTAGAACAAGGATTGGAGATCTGTATATCACCACAAATACTATGATTGTAGGAAACAAGCCATATATAGTTCTTTATTGGGGGGTGTTTTGAGACCAACAGAAAGGATAGTGTGTATGATTTGGTGTCCTATAACCAATTTTTTATACTTTGATTACATGTATATTTAATTCAAGTAAATATTAAAAATATTAAAATATATTTTCAATTATTATGCCAGACTGTGATGTAATATTGTCCTAGAGTATTTGTTGCATTGATAAGGTCATGGATGTTCTCCACTATGATGTGAAATTTGAAATTATGTTAAAAAATTATAAAATATTGATCAATGGTTGGATGGGATACTATGATGGGACACATAGTATGCAGATTTTCAGGTGTGAGGACTTGTAAGCATATGAGACTTCCTCTTACGAAGTTCGCACTTTTTGATATCAAAGATAGGAGATTATGAAAACAGACCCACCAACATGAATTACACTTCTTTTAGTGACATCAGATATTTCTATCTGTGAGCATGTGTAATTTTCCTTACACATTATGATTATCATTAATATGTGCCGTGACTCGTGCACTTTGATTTACTGAAGAAAACTCTGATGAATACAGTTTGCGGGAAGTAGGGTATGTTGGATGCATCAAGAGTGGCATGTTATTAATGGATAATTTGATGAAATATTTGTCATTACAATTTATTGAATTTGATATCTTGGCCCTTTAATTGAAATAGAAATATCACAAAACATTCAATTGTCATGTTGTAATGATGGGATTATTTCAGGTAGTCAAAGAATGACGTCTCACACATAAAAGTTTATGAGACTATCATGAGACCTTCTTGATGAGAGATTAAGACAAACACATTATATTTCACATTGATTATACATATGTGGATGTCATTGTTGAGATGTTAGGTTCTTTCTCTTTGGTGCCTTGACCCGTTGCTAGACAGTACAATTGGACTTTAGGGAAGCCTGCTTAATGCCAATAATACAGAATCCTAGAGGCTCACACACTATGTGTTTCTGGTGGTCCATATTAAATTCTTTTGGAATTTAATTAATAAGTATTATTCTCAAGATAGTGGAAGAATTTTAGTCAATTTAAAATGATTTTATAAATTAAATAAATATTTATTCACTGGATTTTGGGTAAAATATATTTCTTTTTTTATTGAACATTTTATAAAAATTTATTTACGAGTTTGTAAATAAAATATTTCTTTTCGGGAGTGAATTATATTTTTATTTGTTCATTAGTGCACTAAATGGAAGTGTATTTAGATAAGACCAAGTTCATTCTGGTAGTAAAATATTTATTTTCAAGATGATAACTAATTATTTAACTAGATGACACAAATTAGAATAACGGTGCTATTAATTTTTAAAGTGGAATTATATTTATAATTCCATTTTGAACAAGTTGGAACACCATAAATAATGGTGTGATATATTTATTAATAGAATCATTTTTCTATAAGGTTATGACTGAATTTAAATTTTTTTACCCAATTAATTATTTTTACTGAATCCCCATGATCATAAATAGACACATATGTCTATTGTACCACGTACCGAACCATAGACCCGGTGAATTGAGTATTTTTGAGATAAAAAATTAATCTCTCGAATCCACTTTCTGCCCATCTCAATAATGTGAGATGTTCATCAAGGCCTAAGAAAAAAAGGCCAATAATTACTGACACAAGAAACTCGCTTCACCACAATATCTTTTGGAGAATGAGTGGTGTCGATTAGAGGCCATCAGAGATTTTGTGTATCATCGCTTGATAGATTCTAGTTTGGATCCTTTATGCGCAATAAGATAATATTTAAGGGTCATTCCAAACGATCCACATCATCAATGAAGAAAATACAAAAGATTCAGGTATTATTTTCATTTTGAAATTAATTAAATTGATTATAAAAATTATGTAGAAGATCTTGACTAAAGGTTTCAGGCCTCTTCTATCATTATCAAAATCTTAGATTCTACTCCGTGGAGACTAGCATTCATCGTCGTGTTGATCGTGGAATAATCATTGATCATTGTAAAAAATAATGTGGGGTGTCGGCTCAACCACACTTCTACTATGCCTGGATCCTAAAATTTTCATCTGATTGGTTAAATCAAAGTTAATAATTATTTATGTAATTCATTGATGAATTAATGTTTCATAATTCAGTTTTTCAATTCACGATTAATCGTTATTTTAATCTAGATTTGGTGAGATGTTCTCCATCTTTTTTTTTCTCGTTCACCTTAGAGAAACAATCTTCTCTTTTAATTTTAATTCTAATAAATCAGTGGTTCTCATATGGATGTTCCAAAAGTTCCTCTCCATACTACACAATAATACACGACATGTGGTTGGATTCCCATGTCGTGTATCTAGGTTCAATGCATCAGGACTGGTCCTCCAAACCAAGCCATGTCATTGGAGTTTCTATAAGTATTAACGACTCCATGTTTTGAATAAAAACAGGTGGCATATGGTTTTTGGATTACAGACCACGTGGAAAACTATACAAGGCATGTTTTCCCTTCGGGTTAGGGTTACACCATGTACCCTGTACACAGATTTCCCATCTAGAGAAAGTGTATCACAGATACTACAAGGTGTGTGGCCCACTGGACATGCCATGTATTCCAAATATTTATCAAGTATATTTACATGTTGTATCCTCATTTGTGTACTTCAGATAGATGGGGAATGATAGTATACACTATGTAGTTGGAACTATATGTCGTGTACTCATCCAAATTAATCAAATATATTAAAATTTATTATTATATTATACAAACACTTGAGACGTGTACCATGGTGAATTTGTAAAGCTGAGGTAGAACACGTGATATGTGTTTTATGTATATGTGTTTAATTTAATATTTCTGTAATGTCCATTTCTACACAATAGGTAGTTATGAACAATGATTCACCGTGTTTCCTCCATTGTACATGTTACGTGCAAAGATGATTTTAAATGAATTTATTTTTTAAAATATTGATAGATCAGAATATCAAGAAAATTCATAAAAGTAATAAAATAAAATGATTGATTAATTATTGATAATAATTAAGTGAAACAAGAAAAATTTATCTTAATAATAATGATTGATGAATTGAAAACTAGTTTTATTAAATTTCTAACATGTTGAATGTATGTTGGTGATAATAATGTATATAAAGAACTTTTAATTTTATTTTTTTCTTTTTAATTTATTTATTAAATTGATTATTAGAATGTGAGCCATCTCTATTCATTAATACGTAGGAAATGCGTTCCCATGGTTTGTTTTATGTAAACCCCCATTTTTACCCCTCACCTACATGTGAGTTTAAAATCATATGTAATGGGTGAAACTCCCAATATGGAGGAGTCAGTTCAAGATTTAGCTGAGACAAAACCAATCCCAGGAGATATAGAGGTGGATTGGTGGTAAGATGTTAACACAAACCCAAAGGTCTCAAGGGGTTTCTCTCCTTGGTCTGGGTAACATTATCAACCTCTAGGTAAACTAACCATTATAAAATATCATGATCATTAACTTTGCATTATTTTATTTATTTCAGTTTCATGGTTTATCATTGTGGATGTGTTGTCACAATCACATAATTAATGTATTAAACAAGCATGGAGGATGGTACTAAAATAAACTCGGATTATGCGTAAATGTTATGAAGACATGGTTAATCACTTAAGTAAGTTACACTTAATATTAAAAATAATGTGATAATGAAAATAATAAATCCATGAATAAGTGATAAAAATACTTCAAATAAAATATTATGTTAGACTAAGCCTTATATTAATTTATTAAGGGAATAACTCAATAAAACTATGTGTTTGACCAACCCTTATTAGGACACATTCTTTTATACAGAAATCCCTTAAGAAGGTTTCAGGTTTACATAACCATATTACATCAAGAGGAGAATCCCTTTCTTAACACGGTGTAATATTGGAGGCATGAGTTAAGGAAATATAAAGTAAGGATTTTAGGATTCAGGAGTGCACTCAACAAATCGAGGAACAAAACACCCACTGTTGGAAAAGACCTGACTACCAAAGTAACATCAAATAGCTTGAACCCTTTTGGGGATATGTGAAGGGTAATATGGATCCTTTCCACTAGTATGTTAGGATAACTGTACATTACGAGTTCAATGGTGAGGGTCATTGGGAATTTATAAAATAGTGGAGGACTTAATAAAATTAATTAATTATTTCTCAAAAAACACGAAAGTACTAATGATATGCTCTTTTAATTATAGAATAAAATAACAAGATCATCAGCCACGATATCCCCGTGATCAATTCTGGATAATGGAAACATCCTCACCGGTACTAACTTCTTGGAATGGTTTATACGGCTCTAGGTTATCCTACACCATGAACATACATCTTACGTGTTGGAGTAAGCATTACCTGATTCTCCTACGAAAGAGGAGTGTGATGAAGATTTCCTGGTCTATGATAAATATATGAATGATGCAGTTGATGTTCAATGTTTGATTCCATCCGCAATTTCTAGTGAGCTCATGATTTCCAACAAAAACATGGATTCTTATAGAATGTTCGAGCACCTCTATGGTCTTTTCCATGATTGAGAAAGACATGAAAGGTTAGATATCTCTAAGGGACACTTTCATTATAATCTTGGATAGTGTGCCTTATCTGGGCCTCTTGTAGTCAAGCTCATTTGCTACATTTAGGTCCTGGAGGTTCAATGGTTTAAACCTCCGAATGAACTGGGCACTTATGTCATTCTTGCATCACTCCCACATAGCTTCTCCAACATTGTTGTAAATTTAAACATGAAAAACATTGAAATGTATCTATTTAATTTATTTATCCTCATTCAGCATGGGGACAATGATATGAAGCATGAAAATCCTTCTATCCTTCTGAAGAATAAGAGGAAAGTGTAGGTGAAGATATTTAATCACAAAGATTCTTCATATCCTTCCAAGAAAAGGATGATCAAAGGGGAGGCAGGGGAACAAGAGGCTATTTTTTCACATATGGAAAGAATGGCCACTGGAAGAAGAATTTCACCAAGCCTCAGAAGAAAGGTGAAGCATTAGGTGTGTTTTTTATCGAATGAAAACTATCTATTTATATAAATTTGGTATTAGATACAACTTCTGTTTCTCACATACATATCCAAATACAGGTACCAAGTAGATTCATGATGATTGACCGAGGTGAGGTAGTTCTATGAGCATCCAGTGGAGCGAGACTTTCTGCTATAGATATTGGAGACTACCACCTCACATTTCCAACTGGGATGATATTGGTGTTAAAGGGTTGTTATAATGTGTCGTCTGTAACTAAAAACATTATTTAGGTATCCAGATTTGATACGTATGGATTTTTTTCAAGTTTGTAAATGAATTTTTCTTCTTTTACAATGATAGAATTTGTTTTTCTAGGGAAAATTTATACAACAGTCATTACGTGTTGGATTACACAAACCAAGTAATGGAAATAGATAACTAGGATACTTCGCCTGAATCATACCACACCAAACATTGGAATCACCCACAAGGTCATGTAAACGAGAAACACATGAAAAATTTACATCAAGATTGATATTTATATTCTTTCGAACAAAAATCACTTTTCACATGTCAGGCATGTTAACAAGAAAAAATGGCCAAATCCCCATTTAGAGAGAAAGGTACAAGGGTTAAATAACTTCTTCAATTGGTTCATACCGATATGTGTGGACCATTTCCATTTGATGTAAGGGGAGGGTACTCAAACATCATAACTTTTACTAATGATTTCAGTAGATATGGATATATCTACTTAATTGATTAAATTTGGATTATTATGTTAAGTTTAAAGAATACATGAATGGTGTTGGGAACTATCTTGGTGAGAATGTTAAGAATAATAACTCAGGCCAAGGTAGAGAATATCTTAATAAAGACATCATTGATTACTTACGAGTGTTTGGGAACCTATCCCAACTCACTCCTCACACTCCCTAGTGTAATGGTGTGAGTTAAAGGAGGAACCACGCCCTGTTGGATATGGTGAGATCAATGATGAGTTATGTGAGTCTTCTATTATCAATTTTGGTTTATGCATTAAAAGTAATGGTAAACATACTAAAACAAGTACCAAATAAATTTATATATGATATTCCATATTATTTTTGGAGTGAAAGGAAAGAAATGTTAACGAATTTGCATGTGTGGGGAAGTGATGTGTTTGTTAAGGAATTTTCAGGAAACAAACTTGCACCCTGAAGCACAATGTGTACCATTATAGGATACCCCATGGAAACAGTGGTATATTACTCATGCAACCTCTCAAAAAAAATGTTTACAGTGGAAAGACAGAAAATATTAATTGATAGGGGCACATATCAAAAAGAGAGAGTGGGAGTGAGATAGAATTAGATGATGTTGATGCTCAAGGTACACCAGAGTTTGTAGAAGAGAAGATTCCACAAAGCCTTGTGGAAGAAAGAAATGTTCCAGAGACACAAGAATTGAGTAAGAGTACAAGAGAGGATAGAGAACTAGAACAGAATTTTTTTCTAGTTACCGAGGATGGTGACTCATTATTAATTGAAAATAATGATCCCCTAACCTACAAAGAAGTAGTAAGTGGCATAGATGTTTCCATGTGGACTGAATCCATGATTCATATTATGGATTACATGTACCAAAACCTAGTTTGGATTTTGGTAGATCCTCTAGTTGATGTGAAGCCTGTTGATTGCAAATGGGTATTCAAGAAGAAACTTGAAAATTATGGAAAATTCAGTACCTATAAATATAGACTAGTTGAAAAAGGGTTCAAATAGTTTTAAAGAATTTATTATGATGAAACCTTTTCACAAGTTTCAATGATGAAATATATCAATATTATATTGACCATTTCCACTTACCAAGACTATGAGATTTGGAAAATGGTTATCAAAATATCCTTCATAATGGGAACCATTAGGAAGATGTCTATATGGAACAACCTGAAGTGTTTATGACTCTAATGGATTCAAATAAAATATGATAGTTTCTGAAATCAATTTATGGATTAAAGAAAATTTAGTGGGAGTTCAGTCGTTTTACTAATAGTATATGTTGAGGACATATTACTTATTATAAATGAGATACCAGTCTTACAGTCTTTTAAGGCTTGTTGGAATCAATGAAACACAATGAAGGACTTTGGTGAGCCATCATATATTCAATGGATCATGATCCATTGTGATATATCAAATTGATTTCTAGGCCTATGTCAAATTACAAACATTGATAAGATGCTGAAGAGATCCAGTTAGGAAAAATCCACGAGGGGATTGTGGCCAGCGTCACATGGCTTTCATAATTCGAATTATATATGTCCTCAGAAACATGAGAAAATAAATATAATGGAAAAGACTACAAACACATCAATGGTTGTGTCAGTCATTTATTCCATGCGACATACTAGTCTTGATTTCTCAGACATATGGAGTGTGGTAGGAAGATATGAAACTAACACTGGTGAATTCCATTTAATGGAAGACAAAACAATCCTAAAGTATCTGAGGATTACTAAAGATATCTTCCTGGTTAATTGAGGATATGACGAACCCGTCATCAAGGGATATGCCGATGCTTGTTTCTAGACTGATCAGGATGACATGATGTTACAAATAGGATATATCATCATAAATAATTAAGTTATAGTGAGCTGCAAGAGCTAAAAAAAGCGTGTGGTTGCATATTCTACAGTAGAGTCCGAGTATATCACAACTTTTATGATATATAAAGAGGCCATTTGGATTCGATCCTTCATCCAAGAGATGGATGTGATAACTATTAGTAAAGATCTCATCACACTATACTGTGAAAATACTGCAGTGGAGACTCCCACAAAAGATCCATGGTTACATCAGCAGATAAAGCATAGAATTCAGAAGTATCATCTCTTGGGGGATTTTTCTCAGAGATGTGATGTTTCAGTGAACATTATTTCCATTGATGACAACATGGTGTACCCCATGACTAAAGAATTCAATCAGCAGAAACATGATTACCATGTGTGGTCTAGCATACAAAAAGTGGTATGTTGTTGGCTCTAGTCCAAGTGTGAGTTTGCAAGAGTTGGATTCTATGAGTCAACTTGTTGTAAATTGATTACATGTATATTTAATTTATTTAAATATTAAACACCTTATTATATGTTGTTCATTGTTCTACATGACTATGATGTAACAATGTTCTAGATTATTTGTTCCATTGATAAGGACATGGCAGTTCCTCACTATGATGAGATCCTTGAAATTCTTTATCAACATTCTTAAATATAATTCAAAGATTGGATGAAATACTATGATGGGAAACATAGAATGTAGACCATCAAGTGCATGTACTCAGAAGTAGATGAGTCTTCCTCTCATGATGTTCGCACTTGGTAATCTCCAAAATAAGTGATTATGAGGACAGACCCGCCAGTCAGAACTTCCTATGTCTTGGTTTCAACAATTATATTTATCTATAAGAGTGTGAAATAATCCTTAGACTTCATGATTATCATTAATACATGTAATGACTCATGCACATTCATTTACTGACAAAAATAGTCATGCAGACAGTTGGATGGAAGAATGGTACGTTGGGAGCGTCATGAGTGGCATGTAATTAATGGATAAGTCTGGGAAGGATTTTTTTCCTTCAATTTTAGAAGTTGATATCTCAGCCTTGTGATTGAAATAGAACCTTTTCACAAAATTACATGGCCATTGTGTAACAATGGTTTTATTTTAGGTAGTCAAAGAACAAAGTATCAAGCATAATGTTTGATGACACTATCATGAAACCTTCATGACGAGATATTAAGACAAAGGGATTATATTACATAGTGAGCGTTCGTATGTGGATGTCATTCTTGCGACTTTATGTTCATTCTCTTGGGTTCCTAGACCCATTTCTATACAACACTCTTGTCCTTTAGGCAATCCTTCCTAATGCCAATGTGAAAGAATCATTGAGGGTCTCACACTATGTTTTTCTGGTGGTCTTGGTCGAATTCTATTTGAATTTAATTAATAAATATTATTTAAAGATAGTGGAATAATTGTATTAATGTTAAAATGATTGCGACAAATAAATACATTTTTATTCTCTGTACATTGGGTAAAATATATTTATTTATTTTATTGAACATTTAATAAATATTTTATTTACTATTTTTTAAATAAAATATTCAGGAATGAGAATAAATTATATATTTATTTATTCAGGTGTTAAATAAATTGAAGTGGATTTTGGGAAGACCAAGGCCAGTCCAGTAGTAAAATTATTATTTACATGATGATAAATAATTATTTAACTAGTTTTCACAAATTAAAATAATGATCATATTATTTTGTGATAGAAAAATTTATATATAATTCCATTTTGTGCTAGTTGGAACACCATAAACAATGATGTGATATTATGATTAATAGAATGGGTTTTCTCTTTGTATATGAATGTATTTAATTTTTGTTATGCAATTAAATATTGCAACTGATGCCCCATGTCAACAAATAGAAACATATGTCTATTGTTCCATGTACCAAACCACACACACATTGAATTGAGAATTGTTGAACTAAACAATTTCTCTTTCAAATCCTATTCTTTCCCCTCTCAAGAACGAAGACATTATTCAAGGACAAGAACAAGAGATCAAGAACATCAATGAAAAGACACTCATTTCACTGCTCTTGAACCTGGAGAATGAGTGGTACTGATCAAAGCCCATCAGAGCACTTGTGGATCACCACTAGAGGGATTCTAGTTTGGATCCTTACAATAACAACAAGAAAATCCGGATGGGTCATTCTGGATGTTCAACATCATCAATGAATAAATTACTGAAGATCCATGTTTTATTTTATTTATGAAATTAGTTAAATTAATTATAAACATGATGTGCAAGAACCTCTCTAATGGTTTCAAGCCATTTATTTCTTTATCAAATTCGTTGATTCTATTCTGTGGAGACTAGCATTCATCTTTGAAATGATCCCAGTATAATCATTGACCATGGTAGAAATTAAAATTGAGTGTCCTTCCAACTGCTCTTCTGATGTGCCAAGAACCTACATAGTGGACCTATCGGGCAACGACCAACGTAAATAAATGTTTTACATCATAAAATGAACATTAACAATATAGTTTAACATCATAGAATAATGTCTTTTGGTGTTACTGTTAATTTCATGCATCTTCAACTAGGTTAAACCTAACATGAACGAACAAGTATCAATCATGTGTGGAAGACCTTACCAATATTCCAAAGACCATGTGAGAAACACTTTGTGTGAGAAATAAGGAGTTTTAAAAGTTTCATTCACCACACATAAGTGATTAAATGAAGTGATAGGGGAGGATTTATCATGTATCGAATTGCCTAGGATATAGGATTTTGTAATCTCTATGTATATAATTATAATGAGAGTCTAGTCAAATGCAGTATTGGGTTCATTTTAACATCGAATGAGAGGGATGATATCCAGGCGGTTTAATGTCATCCGGTAAGGAAGAATGTTTCCCAATGTAAGAAAGAAGGAATGAAGCCCCATAAATAGGGTCCAAGAATTTGGGAAATCATCTCAGGAGAGGAATCCTATATTTTTTACACAATGATTTATAATTTAGTTTCCCAAGTAATCTTATGGGTTGTATGATGGGAAATAAAAAAATTTCAAAATCATGTTCTCTAGATGTTGTAAAAAAATTTAATGTATTCTGACTAGGATTATATGGGACATTTCTTTTAGAGGCATCTGATAAAGGACTCTCTGGGTAGTTTATAATCATCTCATATGTATAATGAACCAAGCCTTCTACACATCTCATTACATGATTTTAAGTATAAATACACATTAAATTACAAGCCAAGGATCATAAAGTCTAGTGTCTTGGATGAATATGTATATAATTATACATCATAAAAGAGTCATAGATTTAATCTAAATTTTGTGATCCTGAAATCCATTTTTCTCAAACATCTATATAGGATAATTTAGAGAAAACATGAAAAATGGGATGAGCTAAAAATCCTATCATTGGAATAAAATTAGAACAATTCTTTAGAACATGGGTTAGAAGGCATGACATAATGATATAAGAAGGCATGAAACAATAGTGATCATATAGAATCATAACATTTAAACATGGGTTTATATAAGCATGGAATCATAGTAATTCGACCGAAATATAAAAAATTACTTTAGCACGAGTCAAGGCTCGTTTCACATAGAGTGGAATGTGTCAAGGCTAACCACCAAGATTATTGCACATGGAGCACGAGTCAAGGCTAACAGCCCAAACTATTGCAAATAACATCTCTTGAGACAAAGCATTACCCAATGCATTGGACCACTATCTGGGACACCCATATTAACAAGGTCATGAATAATTTTTCTATATAATTAACCATACATAATCAATATTACATAAATATAAGGGTACCCATGTAAGGAAATGTGTATCATAATGATGTCATAAATCATAATAAATGGGTGTGTCAAATATGTGTCCCTGAAATAATAGAATTAAAACATACATGGATATTCATTTGAAAAAATAGGAATATTTAATGGTAAGGGATTTCAAACATAATTTATAATATTTAAGAAGAGTATTTAATAAATTTTATCATTGAAACATTATAGAATGGTTTTATGGAAAATAATAAAGATCATTTAAATTAGAAAAGGGAATAATAATCTATATATTACTTGAAATGAACCCAAAAGGTTTTCATATTAGAAATAATTATTTTAAAAAAACAATGGTGGATTCAAATATATGATATAGATAACATTAAAATGGGTATGAATTTGGGATGTGGGGCATTCTTAGGAGGATGAATTTAAAAGGGATCCACTTAGAAATATGTATATCCTCGAAAGAGAATGATGAATCAGTCTTGATACATGTGTTTTGAACATATTCACATAATCTATAAGGTTATCATAAAAAATAAAATATAAGATCATTTTGGTAAAAATAAAGATAGAGCTACCCAGAAGAATAATGGATGATCGATTAGATTCCCTTACCTTAAGTTCAAAGGAGTTCATCACATGATATTAATGTACTAGATAATAATATTATATTCATTAAATAATATTTCCAAAACCTATTATAATTTTAATTTATTTATTATAACCTTATTAATTTTGTTTATGTCATATTTATGAGTTATAGTTTTCAATTTTGTCGTTCTAGAGTTCTTGTTTTCTTAGTATTCATGATCAGTTTTCTTGTATAAGAGTTTGGAAGTTCATGTAAAATGTAAATTGTTTTTAAAACGTGTAATTATATTATATTAATGAAATTAAGAAAGATAAAATTTTTATATAAATCATATAAATATTTGAGATGTGGACTGATCATTAGAAAATATTTTAATGATAATCACATTGATTAAGTTGGCCATTTTTTTACCCCAATGAACACATTTTGTTTTATAAATTAATATCAGGTGTATAAAAGATTCTAAAACCTCAAATAAGATAAAATACAGATATTATATCCATTTTCAACACTAAAAATGGTTTCATCGTCATATTTTAAGATGCTAAAAAAATTGAAAACTCATTGACCTTGAATAAGATAAAAGAGCACATTTAAGATTATTTTTTCAATTCTACTATAAAAGTAGGAGAATAAAGTGATTATTATGAGTTTTTCTATTATAATAAAAAAATATTATATATTTATGTTACTAGATTTTTTATACCATTTGTATGAGGATTGGTGAGGATATAATGGAAATGAAACGAACTTGAAATGATATTGATGTAAAACTGATGAGGGTTTTACCTCATGATTTTTTATTGAGAACCTCCATAAGAGATAGGTTTTGGTTTTTGATGAGACAATGAGCTCCTAAATTTGGTAGATGGGTTTAGAGAGAAATTTGAGATGAATTTAGAGAACGAATAAGGCTTGATAGGAGTTTAGAGAAGAGGGGGGAGATGGTGGTTTTTAACGTGGAGGAGATGTGAATTTTCTCAATATTTAATTAGTTAGATTTTAATTTTTCTCAAGATAAGAAATAGATCGTATTCAGGTGACCAAAAATTCTAATAAGTGCCTATGATTTTGAACCAATGTTTATTTACATCATCCATGACTATATCACGATGATCAAATTTATTTCCTTAGCATATTTCATAAATTATCAAATTTAAATATTCACCAAAAAATATGTTTGTCCTATCATACTCTAAAAAACATACTTATCACAAACATGTATGTAAAAATTTAAAATTAAAATAACAAAATTGGAAAAACTGTTTTTAAATTTCACATAGAATTTAGTAGTTCATTTATTAATGATGTGGTATAATCTTATTATAATATATGACATAATTAAAAGAATGTAATTTCATTGATAAAACTTGGGGATGTTATATTCTTCCCCAGTTATGCAAATTTTCCATTAAAATTTCTTTTTATATTCTAAGGTGAAAATAGGTGTGGGTAAATTTCCTTCATCGCTTCCTCAACTTCCCATGTTTCCTCTTCGAACAAATGGTTTCACCGAAGTACATTGACCAGGTGATTAGTCTTGTTACATTGAACATTATCTCTATGATCCAAGATCTTCACTGGATAATCTTTATATGAAAGATCATTTTCCAACTGTATCATGTCTAAAAATAGTACATGTGACAGATATTTTATGCATTTTTTATGAAGTATATTTGGAAAATATTATGTAATTTAGACATTGTAGGTTGATGTGCTAGTCAATATGCCACAGCTCCAACATGATCATGATTATATAAGGGTTCTATGTCCCAATGAATTAGCTTTCCTTTATTCCCAAATCTCATTACCGTCTTCCATGGAGATATGCAGAGGATATCATGTCTCCGATTATAAACGGATGGTCTTGTCGATGATTGTATGTAGATATCCTTTATTGACTATAGGATTACATGATGTGAAAATGAATGGTTCTTACATTCTCAACCATTTCATATAAAATTTTAGTCCTTAGATGCTTTCTCTCATAGACTTCATCCCAGTACGATGGTATAATGAATTTTTTCCCATAAAGGGATTTATATGTTTCCATTCGAATGCTCAAGTGGAAACTGTTGTTGTATGAGAATTCGATCAGTGGAATATGATAGTCCCATCATCTATTGAGTAACATAGAACACACTCTCCACATGTCTTCTAGTGTATGAATAGTTCTAAAAGTGTATCTCGTAGTTTGAGGATGATAGGCCTGATAGATGTTTAGTTTAGTGCTTAGAGCATGTTGGAGAATTTTCCAGAACATTGAGGTGGATCATGGATCTCTATCAGTTACAATAGATAGTGGTATTCCATGTAGCCTTACCACCTCTTTGATATATATCCATGATAGAGTATCCATTGAGAAGTACACTTGAATTGTGATACACTCAGTTGTCTTTGTAAGATGAACATATTGAAACATATAGCATTGTTTCCTATGGAATCCGTTTGGAGTCTAGTGACAATGTCCATGGTGATATTCTCCCACTTCCTTGTTGGTATGGGTAGTTGTTGCATTATCCACATAGAATTTTTCCTTTTTTTCTTCACATGATAACATACTAGGCACTTTGATGTATGCTCATTTGTCTCTTTCTTCATATTGTCCAACTAATAATACTCCCAATGTCTGGATACATCTACATGCTCCGTGGGTGAACATAGATGTTTGAGCTATTTGAGCCATTTAGAAGATCCTTATTTTTCTTTGTATTGTATGGTACACGTAATCATTACCGAAATATTAAGACTCTATCCTTATCAATCTTGAACTAAGAGGATTTCCCATTTTTGATAGCTTCATCCCTTTTATTAATTTACACATCATTTCATTAAGCATCCTTTATTTTCATCAGAAGGTATGGTTGATAAATCATTTGAGAAATAATTTATAATGTTACTCCCATAATATTTCCCATCCTATTCATTTAAAATCTATGAATATTGGATCCTTTTCAATTCTCATCATTGATAAAGGTACAAGATGCTTTCTACATAGAGCATCTTCCACGTTATTTTCTTTACTGGGATGATACTGGATTGAGAATTCATAATCCTTTATGAGGTCCAACCATATTAGTTGGTTCATATTAAGCTCTTTCTATGTGAATAAATATTTGAAACTCTTGTGATTGATATATATCTCAAACTTCTCCACATAGAAAGAATGAAACCCAATTTTCAATGCGGTGATCACAGCCACAAACTCACAGATCATTGAAGGGATAGTTTTGTTTTATATTTTAAGATTGCTTGAGGTTTATGCTATAAAATTATCATTTATCATCATCACATAGCCTCAGACCTCTTTTGAATTATCATTGTACACCACAAATAGTTATCTACTTATGGGGATGGTTAGTACCAGTGAAGTGATAATATTTATTTGGTGCTCCATAATGATTTACTCACATTATTGAGTCTAAATAATCTTCACATCCTTCCATTTCAGATTGTTCATTGGGTTTGAAAATCATGATATTTTCTTCACCAATCGTCGATAATACTTGGCTTGACAAAGAAAAATGTGGATCTCCATTACAGATGTTGGTACGGGCCACTCTTCGATTTCCATTGTCTGGGAAGGGTCCATATATATTCATTTTCTAGTGATAACATGCCCAATGAGGGATAGTTCTTCCATACATAAGTCACATTAATTATAAATTTCGTACTGTCTCTGATAGCATTGTCGACTGCATCAAATTATATGTTTGTTTTTAACTAGAATTTACACAGGATAGAAGCAACCCTAGGTCATCTCTCAGTATATCCTTATATAATTAATTTTAAAAAAATGTTCTAATTATAGAAATAAGAGTATTGGGGATTTATAAAGTTTTAGGTTTTTTATTTTAAAACATAAAATTAATCTATAATTCAAAGTGATATAATCAACATGGAGAAATCGTGATCAACCCGAGTAAGTTTACCTTATTAGTCAATCCATCGCCGCTCTCAAGGGGATGTGAAGGATCATTGATTCCTTGATTTATACATATTGAAACCATTATGTTATGTGAGTTCATTCTAGGTTACCCCTAGTATTTTATCGATCATCTATATTGATTATCAGTGATTTCTCAATATCAAAAAACATTAATCGATGTAAAAACACACCTCAGTCAAGGAATCACATCAAAAATGTGATGATATTACCAGATTTGTGTCAATGATAAAATATTCCACAAGACAAGAACATGAATATTCATGGGTTTACGCTCTTGGAATTTTTCAGCCAACATAATCCATTCACACACTTATGAAAGGGATGGAGTGAGAAAAAAGGAAACCAAACTAAAATCGTCACAAGATCCAGGTTATTCATCGAAGTATAAGGATTCATGTTGCATTGATTTGTGTTTTTCCATACAATAATATTGAAAAATTAATAAATTATAAATGAAGATTAATTGACAACAAACCTAAAAATTCAATTACCTTTTTTTATGAATACAAGCGTGGACCTCAGGATTACAACAAAGGACATCCCCAAATTGATCACTAATAGGTTTAGAAGTACATGTGGGAGATGGGATGTAAAATGTGAGAAGAGAGATCTCAAGTTCGACTGACCCTTATCCCATGTCATGAAAACATAGATAATGAGGGGAGGAGTAATTTTATAGAGAATTACATCAAATAATCAAGATAAGGTGGTCAAATTTCTAAAGGAGTAGGTGACTATTCAAGGAAGAATTATTCCTTATTCTTTATCTGACTAGATGACTCACCAAAACACGTTTAAATGACTTAAAAATCATTTGACAATTGGGGTTCTGAGTTATCTGTCCAATGGAGGTCAAAGTAGTGAAATTGGATTTTTGAGGCCTAAGTTATGGCCCAAATGCATGAAGGTGATCCAATCGAGGTCTCCCAGAATCTCTTCACAACATGGGACTATTTGGGGACTCTAAATGGACAAATTTGGCACCATGATCTTCTAGGTAAATTTATTCCACATTTTTTAAAATTTATACACCAATTTTTAGCTGAATTTGATATTCAGATTATCCAAAGTAGATATTAATGTCCACCTGCATGCTTCGGCACCCACGCAGTTTGGCCCATTTTTCTTGAATTCCCTCACCAGATATCTAAATCACCTTGTAATACAATTTAAACGTATAAACAAGCAATATTTCTCTATAAAATAGTGATAAAAATTTATTCACTGAATCAAACATGATGTTTTATTTACTATTATATTTGGAATATTTTTTTACAAAACTAGTTTAAAACTATGGTGTAAGGGTGGAATTTAATAGTGAATCACTATGCGATCATACCCCCACACCTATTAATTTTACCTCGTAGGAAATGTCACATTTCAAAAAAATAATTATGCAATTATGAATTCCCTACATCATGAAGATTTCACATTTGATGAAATTTTATTTATTAATGTAATATGATCAGTGCACAAACCGCACTAAGGATTTCATCCTAATGAAAGTGGAAAATGATATCTCAAAAATTATATCACAATAAAATTAAATGAGATTAATGATACCAAATTGAGAAAGAAATTTAAAAGTTAACCATACCACTAACTCTTCATGTGTGTGTGGAAACTTTTACATGGTATTCTTTCCACTTTCTAACCAATATATATATATATATATATATTATTTTATCATTTTTCATCCAAAATGGTTTTTTTCCCCCGAACCTACCCTAAATACATTCCAATCATGTTTCATGACCCAATAACTTAAGCATTACATAATGTCAAACCATAATCTCCAGACCTATATATCACCATTTGTTACACATTTCATCACACCCTCATTTATTATTTTTGTTTTGGTTTTCATTAGTTTCATTTGGAAAAAATCTCCCACTCATCTATCAACCCTAGTTTAATATCCTAACGATAATAATTATCAAAGTTATTACAAGATCAAAGGTTAATGAGTAGTGGTTTTTAAACTACCCAATACAAAACCAAATATTTTTTAGGTCGTACAACTATCGGATATCAGGTATACATGCATATGTCAATCTGGTATAGTAATAAAACAGATCAGATAAGGAAATAACATATTGAAATATCATTTTACGCAGAAAAATATCAACCTAACATATATTTACCAACCATTAATTAATAAGTATTCAGATATTTTGGTTTGGTGAAAATAAGTGTGTATATTTTTGAGACATGTTTTTCCGAAAAACTACTCACATAAGGGGAAACAATCATCTCAAAGGTTTCACAGAGATACAACCATTTTTATCATTATGTGAAATAAAATTCTCTAAAAATCACCCCCTAATGTTCTATTCAGACAAATATTCATTCCATGATAGAGATAGGTTTTTATAAAATGATAAAACAACATGAAATAAAAAATTTGATCATGAATTTTCAGCACGTTCCATGCTTTGGTGGCCATAAGGGGGCAGTAAAAATGCAATATAATATGAGAAAAAGTGAATAAATAAGAAAGACAATGAAAATTATAATGAACCTAGGATGGTGGAGAAAAGTGAAAATACCATATTTAGGTGAAAAATATAATAAATGAGAAAAAAATTAAATTCCTATTTAGCCAAAGAATGTATCAACCCCCCCCCCCCCCCCCACATAGAATGTGTAGTGTCCTCATTGTAATAATTTAGTTTGTCAGAAGGAAGGATAAAACATGGCGTCTTTCACTGGTATGTTTATTCTAGAAGGTATATTTACTCCATTGGATTCTTTTTAAAATACTCATAGATGTGTTTAAGTTTCTTCCCATTGATTGTAAGACGTCATAAACTATTCTCAAGAAATATCATTATTGCACCAAATGGGTAAACATTAGTAACAGTATAAAGACCAACCTATTGGGAACGATGCTTAACTGGGTGGGATTTATCCTATAATTGAACATGAGGACCTTCCCACCAAAATGAAACTTCTACTGATGAATCATGATATCGTGGCTAGCATTTGTCTTGTCTTTATATATCAGATAGTTCTCATATTCATCGCATCGAATTTCTTCTAACTATAAAATTTGCAGCTTCCTATGATCACCAACATATGAAATATTCATATGTTCTTGTTTAAAATATCAATATGCATGGTTTTCAACCTCTATTGGGAAGTTACAATTCTTTCCAAACACAATCCAGTATGGTGACATTCTATTTTGGGTTTTAAAATTTGTACAGTATGACCAAAGTGTATCATCCAAGCGCAAACTCCAATATTTCAAATTAGGTTGTTCCATATTTTCCATGATTCTATATACCTCGCTATTTGAGAATTATGATTGTCCGTTAGTTTGGTGGTGATATGTAGTGGAGACATTATGATCAACCCCATAATTATGAAGTGAATTTTTTATGTTGCGATTTTAAAAATGGGAACCCTAATCACTAATGATGAATCTCAACAAACCAACCCTACTTAAATTCTAGGACCATAAAAAATCGACAAAAATAAAGAGTCATCAGTCCTAGTAGAATTTTATTTCACCTTTAGAAACTTAGTCTATAGATAAAAATATGTATATAAAGACAATTTATTTTGTAAAAGGCCCCATGAATTCAATGCCCCATGACTCAATGATTTCACATCATACCATGGGATGTTGGGGAATTTCATTCCTCTTGAATATATTCCCTGTGAATGGAAAATGACTACATGACTTGAAAATTCGATGGGAATCCTTATAAAATGATGGCCAATAATGTCTTGATTCATGGACCTTTCGAGGTATACCTTGAGATCCATAGTGGTCCCCAGAAGCCAATGTGTGACAGAAGGTCAAAAAAGAAGTGAATTCATGGTTAGGGACACAATGATGATCTACTTGGCACCACAAATTCTCCAAAAATATGTGTGATCCAAAATTTACCACCAAGAATCATGCAAATGTATCTAGTATTGTGAAGGGATGAAATCAATGGTGGACCTAGATGTTTCTAAGAAATTCACAATGTCCTCATACTATGTGGTAATGTCTAAAACATTACAAGGGTTCTCATGAGGGATGAATTCTCCAATGGGGATGGATGAGTCAACATGGGTTTCCAATAGTGGAGAAATCCTACTAATGTGGTCAGCTATATGATTTTCCCCTCCCATTTTATGTCTACTCTAAATGTCAAAATCTTGAAGGATGAGTATCCATCGAATGATACATGGCATATATTCTAGTTTCTCTATGAGAAATTAAATGGTAGCATGGTCATAAAAAATAATGATTTTTTACCCATGATGATATGAATAAAATTTTTCCAAGTAAAACACAATATAAAGTAGTTAATTTTTAGTGATTGTTTAGTTTACCTATGTATGTTAAAGGGTACGTGAGGCATAAGAAAATACATGAGGAGAATTCTAAACCCTTTGTGATAAAATTGACCAAACTACAATGTTGGAGGCATCACACAAAATTTTTAAGGGGAGATCTCTCCATGGTGGTTGGAAGATGGGAGGTGCTATTAGACTCAGTTTTCATGAATTTAAAGCATCCTCACAATTTTTATCAAATAAATATTCATAATCCGTTTTCAATAATTGATACATGGGAAGATTGATCTTACTAAAGTATTTAATGAATTGGCGGTAAAAACTAGAGTGGCCTAAGAACGATCATACCTCACTACTGGAAATTCAGTCTTTCCCAACAGTTCTGAACCGTTGGGAAAGGCTGCAGAACCATTGGTATATGTTATACCAATGGTTCTTCAAACCATATGGAAGTATGCCATTGGGAAATCTTTTCCCAACGGTTTAATGTGAACCATTGGTATAGAGTGGGGGAAAGCTAACCTATCCCAAAGGTTCTGCCAAACCGTTGGGATAATTTTTCCCAATGGTTTGGCATGAACTGTTGGGAAATCCAAAGGTTTCTACTCTTTCCCAACGGTTTCTAAATGATTGGGAATGGTTTTTTACCAACGGTTCAATGAAATGTTGGTAAAAAAGCATCAGAGATGTTATGCCAACGATTTGAAACTATTGGCATGGCCTTGTGCAAATTGCACAGCAACCTGCCATTTGCACAGCAGGTCTCCAATTTGGACTGCAGGCCTCATTTTGTACATTCCCTCTCATTTTCAATCCAATTATTTTACCTACAATAAACAAACACATACATATGAAATTAATGTACCTGCAATAACCAACTAACACATACATATAGAGAAAAATTCATACACATTTAACATATAATGCATCCTGGAACTATACACATCCATAATTATATTAGAATTTATAACGTAATTATAAACATACATAATTCATTTAGAATTAAATTTTAAATTTAAATGACAATTATATGTGGAATCCGAAAGTAAATTCATAATTTGATCAGTTTTTTGTATACCATAAATTTTACCTGAAATGATGTCCATTTTAAACAAAATAGATACACCTAGAGTGATACCGACCACACCGTGCCTCAGATTTAAGTGGGGTTGAATTGTACACGTCACATGTGACCCATAGATCATTGTGATAAAGTATCGATACAATCCGAATGCTTTTGGTCGGTTTTTTGTATGACAATTGATGTTTTTCAATTAAAATGACGTCCTTTTGAAACAAAAGGCAGACACGTTGAGTGGTGCCGGCCACACCGCATCCTGGATTGACGCGGGGTTGATTCGTACACGTAACATATGACCCATGTATCGTTCTCCAAAAGTTTCAACGGAAATCGAATGTGTTTGGTTAGTATTCCATATGTACTTAAAATGTTGTCCATTTAAAACAAAAGAGAGCCACTTAGAGTGATTCTGGCCACAACGTTCCTCCGATTAAGGCGGGGTTGACATGTAATCATCACATATGACTTGTGGATCATTGTGCTAAAGTATCGACACTATCCGAATGCATTTGGTCGGTTTTTCGTATGCCAGTTGATGTTTTTCACTTAAAATGACATCCTTTTGAAAAAAAAGATAGATACTTTGAGTGGTGGTTTCCATACCGTGCCTCGAATTGAGGCAGGGTTGACTAGTACACGTCACATATGACCCATGAATCGTTGTGCTAAAGTATCGACAGAATCTGAATGCGTTTGGTCGGTTTTCCATATGCGAGTTGATGTTTTTCGATTAAAATGACGTCCTTTTGAAACAAAAGGCAGACACATTGAGAGGTACTAGCCACACCACGTCTCATATTGAGGCGGAGTTGATTTGTACACATCACATATGACCCATGAATTTTTCTCCTAATGTTTCAACAGAAACCAAATGCGTTCGGTCGGTTTTCTGTATGTACATAAAATGTTGTCCATTTTAAACAAAAGAGAGCCACTTAGAGTGATTCTGGCCACACTGTGCCTCCGATTAAGGCGGGGTTGACTCGTACACGTCACATATGACCCATGGATCATTGTGATAATGTATCGACACAATCTGAATGAGTTTGGTCAGTATTCCGTATGACAGTTGATGATTTTCACTTAAAATGATGTCCTTTTAAAACAAAAGACAGACACTTTGAGTGGTGGCGACCACAGTGTGCCTCCGATTGAGGCGGGGTTGACTCATACATGTCACATATGACCCATAGATCGTTGTGCTAAAGTATAGACACAATATAAATGTGTTTGGTCGGTTTTCCTTATGCCAGTTGATATTTTTCAATTAAAATGACGTCCTTTTGAAACAAAAGGAAGACACTTTGAGTGGTGGAGGCCACACTATGCCTCGGATTGAGGCGAGGATGACTCGAACATGTCACATATGACCCATGGATCGTTGTGCTAAGGTATCAACACAATCCTAAGGCGTTTGGTTGGTTTTCCATATGTACTTAAAATGTTGTCCATTTTAAACAAAAGAGAGCCACTTAGAGTGATTCCAACCACATCATGCCTTAGATTAAGGCGGGGTTGACTCGTACATGTCACATATGACCCATTGATTATTTTTCTAATGTATCGACACAATCCAAATGCGTTTGGTCGGTTTTCCGTATGCCGGTTGATGTTTTTCACTTAAAATGACATCCTTTTGAAACAAAAGACAGACACTTTGAGTGGTGGTGGCCACACCATGCCTCGGATTGAGGTGGGTTTGACTTGTACACATCACATATGACCCATGGATCATTGTTCTAATGTATCGATACAATCTGAATGCGTTTGGTCAGTTTTCCGTATGCTAGTTGACGTTTTTCAATTAGAATGACATCCTTTTGATACAAAAGGTAGACACTTTGAGTGGTGGAGGCCACACCCCACCTCGGATTGAGGCGGGGTTGACTCGTACACGTCACATATGACCCATGGATCATTTTTCTAAACTATCAACACAATCCGAATTTGTATGGTCGGTTTTCTGTATGCAAATTGATGTTTTTCAATTAAAATGATGTCCTTTTGAAACAAATGGCAGACACTTTGAGTGGTGCCGGCCACAACGCATCTCAGATTGAGGCGATGTTGATTCGTACACATGAAATATGACCCATGGATCGTTCTCCTAATGTTTCAATGAAAACCGAATGCGTTTGTTCAGTTTTCCCTATGTACTTAAAATGTTGTCCATTTTGAACAAAAGAAAGACACTTTGAGTGGTGGAGGCCACACCGCACCTCAGATTAAGGCAAGGTTGACTCTTACACATCACATATGACCCATGGATCGTTGTGATAAAGTATCGACACAATCCTAATGCGTTTGGTCGGTTTTCTGTATGCCAGTTGATGTTTTTCACTTAAAATGACATCCTTTTGAAACAAAAGGCAGACACTTTGAGTGGTGGCAGCCACACCGTGCCTCGGATTGAGGTGAGGATGACTCATACGCATCACATATGACCCATGGATCATTGTGCTAAAGTATCGACACAATTCGAATGTGTTTGGTCGGTTTTCTGTATGCCAGTTGATGTTTTTCAATTTAAATGACGTCCTTTTGAAATAGAAGACAAACACTTTGAGTGGTGCTGGCCACTCCACCTCTCAGATTGAGGCGGGGTTGATTCGTACACATCACAAATGACCCATGAATCGTTCTTCTAAAGTTTCAACAAAAACCGTATGTGTTTGGTTGGTTTTCCGTATGTACTTAAAATGTTGTCCATTTTAATCAAAAGAAAGACAATTTGAGTGTTGGCGGCCACACCGCACCTCAGATTAAGGCAGGGTGGACTCTTACATGTCACATATGACCCATGGATAGTTGTTCCAAAGTATTGACACAATCTGAATGCATTTGGTCAGTTTTCCGTGTGCCAGTTGATGTTTTTCAATTAAAATGATGTCTTTTTGAAACAAAAGGTAGACACTTTGAGTGGTGTCGGCCGCACCGCGTCTCAGATTGAAGCGTGGTTGATTCGTACACGTCACATATGACCCATGAATTTTTCTACTAATGTTTCAATGGAAACCAAATGCGTTGGGTCGGTTTTCTGTATGTACTTAAAATGTTGTCCATTTAAAAAAAAAGAGCCACTTAGAGTGATTCCGGCCACACTGTGTCTTATATTAAGTTATGGTTGACTCGTACACGTCACATATGACCCATGGATCATTGTGCTAAAGTATCGACACAATCCGAATGCATTTGGCCAATTTTCCATATTCCGGTTGATGTTTTTCACTTAGAATGACGTCCTTCTGAAACAAAAGACAGGCACTTTGAGTGGTGGAGGCCACACCGCGCCACGAATTGAGGCAGGGATGACTCATACACATCACAAATGACCCATGGATCGTTGTTCTAAAGTATCGACACAATATGAATGTGTTTGGTCGGTTTTCTGTATGTCAGTTGATGTTTTTCAATTAAATGACGTCCTTTTGAAACAAAGGAAGACACATTGAGTGGTGGTGGCCACACCCCAACTCGGATTGAGGCGGTGTTGACTCGTACATGTCACATATGACCCATGGATCGTTGTGCTAAAGTATCGACACAATCTGAATGCGTTTGGTCGGTTTTCCGTATGCCAGTTGATGTTTTTCACTTAAAATTATGTCCTTTTGAAACAAAAGGCAGGACACTTTGAGTGGTGCCGACCACACCACACCTCGGATTGAGGCGGGGATGACTCGTACACATCACATATGACCGATTGATCGTTGTGCTAAATTATTGACACAATCTGAATGCGTTTGGTCGGTCTTCCATATTCCAGTTGATGTTTTTAAATTAAAATGATGTCCTTTTGAAACCGAAGACAGACACCTTGAGTGGTTCTGGCCACACCGCATCTCAGAATGAGGTGGGGTTGGTTCGTACACTTCAAATATGAACCATTAATAGTTCTCCTAAAGTTTCAAAAAAACCCGAATGCGTTTGGTCGATTTTATGTATGTACATAAAATGTTGTCCATTTTAAACAAAAGACAGACACTTTGAGTGGTGGCGGCCAGACCACGCCCCAGATGATGGCGGGGTTGACTCGTACACGTCACATATGACCCATGAATCATTGTGCTAAAGTATCGACACAATCCGAATGCGTTTGGTCGGTTTTTCCATATGCCAGTTGATGTTTTTTCACTTAAAATGGCATCCTTTTGAAACAAAAGACAAACACTTTGAGTGGTTCCGGCCACACCGCGTCTCAGATTGAGGCGGGGTTGACTCGTACACATCACAAATGACCCATGAATCATTCTTCTAAATTTTTAATTGAAACCAAATGCGTTTGGTCGGTTTTCCATATGCTGGTTGATGTTTTTCAATTAAAATGACGTCCTTTTGAAACAGAAGACATACACATTGAGTGGTGCCGGCCACACCGCACCTCATATTGAGGTGGGGTTGATTCATACACATCACATATGACCCATGGATTGTTCTCCTAATGTTTCAACAGAAACCGAAAGCGTTTTGGTCAGTTTTCCGTATGTGCTTAAAATGTTTTCCATTTTATGAGAATTATCATGTGTCTATTAGTGGAATGGTATATACATAAAATCATGTAGAAATTAATATAAAATATTTTTATATCATTCTTAGTATGGATTAGATTTTAGTTTATCATGCTATGAAACATTTCAGAGCTAACAATGTCCTGCCCAATGAATACATCTCTTTTATAAAATACCAAGAATCTATGATATTGATTAGATGTGTAAATGTGATTTACATTGATTATCATGATGAAAATAAATCAAATATATATTATAGATTTTCTAGTATTAAATGAAGTCAAGGAAGGTGGGGGGAATGTCCGGCGGGGGCTATCCAGGGGGCTGTCCGGTGAGTGTCTGGGGGACTGTCCGGGGACCAAGGAATAGGGTGGGGGGCTGTGCGGGGGGTGTTCGGGGGGGGGGGGGGGGGGGGGTTGTCTAGTGTCCAAGGAGGAGGGTGGGGGGGGATGTCTGTGGGGTTATTCAGGGGGCTGGCCGGGGGGTGTTCGGGGGGTTGTCTAGGGTCCAAGGAAGAGGGTGGAGGGCTGTTCGGGGGGCTGTTTGGGGGGCTATCCGGGGGGCTGTCTGGGGGCTGTCCGGGGGGTGTTCGGGGGGTTGTCCGGGGTCCAAGGAAGAGGGTGGGGGGGGGGGGGGTTCCGGGGGCTATCCGGGGTCCAGGGAGGAGGGTGGGGGGGCCTGTCTGGGGGCTGTTCGGGGGGCTCTCCTAGGGCAGTCTGGGGGGTGTTCAAGGGGTTGCCCAGGGTCCAAGGAAGGAGGATGGGGGGCTGTCTGGGGGCTGTCTGGGGGGTTGTCTGGGGGGCTGTCTGAGGGTTGTCAGGGGGGGTGTCTCGGGTCCAAGTAGGATGGTGGGAGGTTTTCCAGGGTCCAGGAAGGAGGGGGTTTCCCAGACACACAACCACTAAATGACAACAACATCTATAAAAACAGATAATATATAAAAATAACTCAACTCCAATACTATACTATGAGTCTAGACAAAACCAACAACTAGAGTAGATTAAATATCAAATCTCAGTAATATTATTCAAAAAATAATGGATCAATTTGTACCACATCACCATCACCATCATCACCATCATCATCACCCCCGTCCTCGTCCCCATCATTGTCCTCACCCTCCCTCAGTGCCCTCCTCCTCGCCCTCGCCCCTCCTCCTCACCCCCGCCACCCGCCTCGCCCTCCTCCTCTCCCTCTTCTTCCGAATCAGACTCCTCGCCATCATCATCGTCAAGCTATACATCATCCTGACCACCACTAGAACTTCCACATGGTGCACCATATATATAACGTATCGATGACATATATTCATCAATAGCTGGGCTGGCCTCTGTTGGAAGTGTTGGATGTCGAACTTCAATAAATTTCATAAATGCACTTTTTGCCCTAGTAGACTATTCTACCGTCTCTGTGGCCCTTTTCTCAGCCTGTTCTGCCTGTTCCCTAACTTGCTGTAGCTCGGTGGCACTACAACTCGTACCTGAGGAGGGCCAATTCCTCGTCGGGGCTATTCTAGGTCGGCAGTGTACTCTGCCAGAATGCTCCTCTCCCAACACTTGATGTAAGTGATATGTTGGCCCAAAATTGTCTAATTCTTGGGCATAGAGGGCCTCTAAAGAAGCCTGTTACAAATATAAATATATCATTAAGTTACAAAATAGATATTAAAATATAAATTCAACAGATTAAAACTTACAATCTGCTGCTGAGTCACTTCGTTGACGGCACTTCCAACCTTTTTCCATCTACTCGAGCAAAACAGTTTTTCTCGAGGCACACATCCTTCAATATTTTGTATTTTCTACTACAATGACATTGAAAACTAAAGTTATATGAAAACATTATAAAACTATTAAATAATTGTGGAAACAAAAGAATGTGTAAGTCGTATAGAAAACTTATAAACAATTTTCATACCTGCTTCCTCTCATGATCAGGCATCGTAGTCCGTCCCAGTGTTTGGTGGTATTTTTTTGAATAAATTTTCTTTTTACTTTTTACTGATGATTCCTAAATAAAATTCGAAAATGCAACAGATAGTATTAATACAAAACATGAAAGTTATTATTTAAATACCTCAAATGTTATTAATACCTTAAACTGGGTACTCGTATAATGAGTAATCCTCTAACGATAATGCTCTATAGGACAATCATCCACCACTGGTATCCACCTATAACTCAGTTCCAACTCTAGAAACCCATCTATTATACAACTCATGCTTGTAGGCTCTCCAATGCTTGCCTAAATCCATTAGACGTTCTGGTCGTGCACCCTCACCATCGGGAAAATTAAATCGAAGCTGAAATCGAAATATGAATTCATATAAATAAAAAATTAATTCATGGAATTAAATAGAACAGCTTTTTTTACCCATATCTTTGCCCAAGATCTATCCTTGATCTCATATGGAAAATGTCTCCACGATAGCGGGCTGACGGGAATGATGTCGGAGTATTTGGAATGCGTCGCCAAAAAAATCCGACATTGCAGCCCTGTTTTCTCAACCATTTGGTTGTCTTAATTATAATCCACCATAACCTGTGTGCAGTGGTTCCACAACGAACGCATGTGTGTACTCCCCCGTCCATGCCTCCTATCACTAGATGTATCTTTCATGAAAGAAAAACAAATATTTTATCAAAACATGTTATAATGAAAATAAATATTTCTATAAATTTTTTTTAGGGTTTTATAAATATACATGTGACGGTCTGATCGTTGAGCACTACTGGATCCACAAAAACTGAAGGAACACCCTGTGGTGGAACATGAGTCGAAGAGGATGGAATATAGAAGCTCGGAGAGATAGAAGTAGAAGGAAAAAAGATTGGACAACTGTCTGACCGGACGCTGACTGGGGAGTGGGAATCATCATGGGATGTGAAAATGATGGGCTAGAATTTGAAGAAGGTAGCAAAAAACATGGGAGGCCTAAATATCTCGTGTGTCCCCTAATGACACACCGGGAACGGAATTTGGGAAGGATTACATGTCAGTGGGAGGGGAATGGTCTAATTGGGTACGCACATCTGCTCATCCACCTCTAGTACGAACCCTCCTCATACCACTGACCTGAGTACTAGGACCAATACTAGGCTCCTCATCGAATATCTGTCTACGTATAGGTGGATCCTACCAAAAAAATTAGAAAAAAATAATCACATGACATTATAAATTATTTTAATATATCAATTTGAAATAAAGTACTCACTACAGGCACTAATGAAGGAATTACCAACTTCGTCATTCGTCGATTGTTCTCCAACATTTTTTTCCTCCGTCTCTCTTCAATTGGCTTCATTTCCTAATTTTGAAAACAAATATGTAATTAATTAGAAAAAGTAAACTAATGTGTAACCCAAAAAACTAAATATATGATGGAATAGACGGATTCATTGGTAATTTAGCTATCAATTGTTTTCAAAGATCTTGAATGGATTTAATAAATCATACAATTTGTAATGTTAACCAAGTTAGAAATATTGTTTGACTATGTTTGAATACAGTTCAATTCCAAATTAGAAAATTCAATTCAAATTAAACTGCATCCAATAAACATTGAAAATTAACATAATGGTCAAGTCAGCTATCAATTGTTTTACAAGAGTTTGAATGGATTTAATAAATCAAACAAGTTGTAATGTTCACCAAGTTAGAAATATTTTTTGACTATGCTTGAATACAGTTCAATTCCAAATTAGAAAATGTAATTCAAATAAAACATCAACCAATAAACATTGAAAATTCACATAACGGTCAAGTCAGCTAAAACATATTTGTGATCAATACTAAATCAATTTGAATATTACCAACCATTACAACCCAACTCGAGGTAAACCAAAAGAATTAATAACATGGATGAATGATTCTATATATTTTCAACCACAACATCAGGTTCACAATCAACTCTGACAATTGAGCTATTTGAGTCATCAAAAGAAATAAATGGATTGGTTCCAATGGTACTAGGGACAGTGTCAATTCCATCATCACCATCATCAAAGATATGTCATGGAATTACTTGAACTATGACACCAAATTCATGTTGAAGTTTGTATTTGACATAAAAAACTTGTTTATCCATTGATGTCAACACCTATGGTTCTTTGGTAGCAAGAATGCGAGTAATATTAATTACTCAAAATCCACAATCATCAATAAATGTGCCATGTCTCGTCATCGAATCAAACCAATGGCATTTCATCATTGTAACTCGTCCCATGAGAGTAATAATCCAATTATTATTTTCTCAGGAACTCCATAATAACCCTCATTTTTAAATCGTAGTCTACCATCTGATGCACTATCATAACAATCTATTGTGGCAGTAACCATAACACCATCATGTTTTGTTTTCATGTTCTTTGCTCATTTAGTGATAATAAATTTGTACCCATTGATAATAATTAATTTACAGTCACGAACCACGGTATTAGGACCAAAATCCAAAGCTCTTATTTCCTCAGAGACAGAGTCAGCAAAAAAACTCAATACCTACAATATAAATGGCTTATAAACTTAATTAAATATTGATATAATTATTTTAAACATTAATTTTTTTACCATCAAATTTTACTAAGACGAAAACTATTTTCTATGAAAATTATCTCTCCTTCTCAAAGATAAAGAACAATGCTTCCTATTTATCATTGTTTTATGTTCCCTGTAGATAAAAAATATGAGTAGTATAACAGATATATATGTAAGCTATACATAATCAATTTAGTTACCTGATATAGTCATCGAACAAATCACAGTTGAACAAAACTGTGTGATGTGCCATCACCCACTCTTCATGGATTAATGTCTTCAATGTATATGATCCAGGAATTCCTCCTGTTTTAGGAAGTGTTGGAAAAATTGGTTCAATTTTCTCATACTGTTCTTCTTCATTTCTCATCGGTCTGTTAAATCTTATAGAAAGATCAGAAAAATACATCGAGCAGAAATCCATACATTCTTGAGCCAAGTAACCGTTCACGATAGAACCTTCGGGATGATTTATGATTCAAACATAAGACTTTAATGCGAACATATTTCTTTCAGTTTGATACATCCAACGAAAAGAAACAGGTCCTCAGAGAAGTATTTCAGTGGGAATATGGACACTCAAATGCAACATGCATGTGAAAAATGATGGAGGAAATATTTTCTCCAACTCACACAAAATTAATGGGGCATCTTTCAACATTTTCTTCAAGAAATACTTGGACAACTTATTAGAACAATGAACTCTAAACAAATGGCACAACCAAATAACAGCCACCCTTACACTATTGGACAAAAGATGACAGATTTCTATTGGTTGAAACTCATGTAGTAGAATGTGATAATCATGAGTATTCAAATATTTTAGCTTCATCTCTCTTCTATTGACCCGTTTAGATATGTTTCTTGAATAGCCATCAGGAACTCTAATAGTATCTAATACATCCAGAAATTGTTTTTTGCACAGGTGTCATCATTTTAGAAGAAAATGGAAGTTTCCATTTATCATCACTGATACGCACAGGATGTAATTCTGGTCTGATGCCCCAATCCACCAAGTCATGCCGAGATCGTAAATCATCTTTTGTCTCCCCTTGACATTTAGAAGAACAAAAAGCAATTTTACACATATATTCTTTTCAATATGAATTACGTCTAAGCAATGACGTAACAAATTGGTTGACTAATAAGGAAAATCAAAAAAGATACTCCTCTTCCTCTAATTGTAACAGGTTTCAGTGGAAACATTCTTTCTTTTTCCAGATTTCATTTGACCCTTCCCGAACAAAAAACTGAAATCTTTCAATTCATTAAGCATGTCAGTTCCAGACATACGCAGAGGTGGATCATCGGTCTCTATGGTATTATCAAATCTTCAATGATTCATTCTATATAGATGATCCTTTGGAATGAATCGTCGACGTCCCATAAAACTGAAACTACAACGATGTTTCAGTCTTCTGGATCGTGTATTCTTCATACAAACTGGACATGACAATTTTCCCTTCGTGCTCCATCCATACATCATTGCATAAGCCGTAAAATCATTGATCGTCCACATAAGAGTAGTACGCATCTGAAATATGTCTTTTGAACATGCATCGTATGTGCGCACACCCACATCCGAAATAAGTTTCAACTCTTTTATTAATGGTTACATATAGACATCAATATCAATGTCGGGATCAGAAGGACCAGATATGAGTATACTCAGGAAATTGAAAGGTTTTTTCATACATAACCATGGGGGAAGATTATAAAGGTTTATAAAAACTGTCCATGTGTTTTGAGAAGTAATAATATGCCCAAATGGATTAAAACCGTCACATGAAAGACCCAGCCTCACATTATGCACGTCAGGTGAAAAATCAGGATGTCGAGCATTAAATATATGCCATGAAAATCCATTTTGCAGGATGAACCAAATCATCGTTAGTCTTCCATCTCTCGGTATCATGCCATCTCATTTTAATTGATATGCCATCAAACATAAAAAGATTCTGGAGTCTGGGGATTAATGGAACTTTCCACATTAATTTCTGTGGAATACGGAATGGTGTTCCATCAGATTTTGACTTCCCGTGGGATATGCCACATTTTATACAATCATTTCATTCATCGGTTTCCCCCCAGAATAAACTGCAATCTTTCAAGAAAGCATGAATTTTGTTTCTTGAAAATCCAATTTCCTCAACTAACATCCATGCCATATACTGGTTTGAGGGAAAATCTGCATCATCTTGAAGTAAATCCTTCAAGAGTGTAAGAATGTAATCGATTTCTATATTAGAAATCTCATACATAGTTTTCCCATGAAACAATCAGATTAAAAATTCTAGCTTTTTCATTTTATCGCATTGTCGATATACTGGAGTTGTGGTAGAATTATTCAATTTTTTCACCCTATCAATATCATCATTTTAACTAGATGCATCAGCTGTCCTCATATCGATGTCTTATTGAGTCGAAATCCTTTCATCTTCGTGATGACGATTAAACGGAAACCGATCATCTAACAAATTCTCCATTCCAGTATTTTCATTTCGATCATCACCAATTTGAGATTTCATTTTCTCCCCATTGTGATACCACACAATGTATTTTTCATGAAAACCATTTTTGGTTATATGGTAGCTGAATTCTTCACAGCTCAACCAAGGTCTACCAACATAATTGGAACATGGACAGTGTATGCGACCACTATCTGAAGCATTGTGAAATGAAAAATCAATAAAGCTCTCCAAATAGTTTTGAAAATCGCTAGAGATCTGATCGGTTTCATAAGTCCATCTTCTGTCCATTCTGTAAAAATAATTTATATAAGTCATTTTTTCATAAACAATTCAATAGGATTGAACTTTAATAGAAAATACATTTATATAAAAAATAAAGGAAGAAGTTTCTAGTCGATGTAGTGAACTATTAAAAAAATGTAAAGAACAAGTACTCATAAATTAAATTAAAATTTATTTATGTTCATCTTCATTAGGTCTATAAGAGGCACATGCCTTAGGTCACATCATGTGTTATAGGCATCCCAAATCATTCACTCGTGTTCAATAACTCATTATTGGCACCTCTATGGCCATACCTTTCATTACCCAATTACTTCCCCAAGTCAAGCGCACCCCATGGGTGAATAAATTTTAGGATTCTACACTAATAGGTTGTTCATAGCTTGTAAGAACATTTAATTTCATTAAGTATAGACAGAAAAATTTATTTTCAAATTTGAGATTAATAATAAAGTATGTCGATGATAACAACATTACTAAATTAAACTTGTGACTTCTCTAACATTATTATGGATGTCTACACATTCCAGAATGGGTAGTGAAAATCACCCCACCCTCATAAAAGTTAGTATTGGCCAAGAAGGACACAAAATATATATCATACAATGAGAACCATGTTTAATTGACCCTAAAGTTATATTAGTACAGTCATCTTGGGGGAAATGGAATATATGATCCTGATTAACTAATGAATTCAATAGCTCGTATTTCATATGTTGGACACTATCTATGGTAAGAAATCATGTGAGGATGGGTTTACCTCATTCAATTTCATACATGATAGTGAAAATGAAGGCTTGAATTAATGACTTCAGTTCACTGATTAAATGACGGTAGAGGTTGCATACGCTATGTAAACAGAATGATTAAATAAGGTTAGAGGTTGCATACACTGTGCATGGTGGGGGAGTCTCAGCTGATTTAGAAACATAAATAAATTCCCATCCGAGGTAACAACAAGAAACATCATCATCAAAATAAACTCCAAATAAAGAAAGACAAAAAACATCAAACATTTCAAGAATTCACTACTATGCAAGGTTTATCCACATGTTTAGCAGTAATTATATGTCTTAATCATGAACCACCTATACAGCTCTCATTTTTCACCAATAAACGCAAGGTAAATATCTCAAAATATCTTTAAATCAACTCATTAATAGGATCAAAATGTAAATATAATCTTGAACCAACCATGGAATCCCTTTCACAACACATTCTCACACACCAGTTATCTCATGTGTTACTAAATACCAAACATAGTCACATAGTGTACTATAACAAATTACATTACACAAGCCTTATTAAAAAAAATCATTTTAATAAAACACTTTCCTCAAGGAATTTTAAAGAAAACATTCATAAAAAACTTTTCTAAAAATTATTAAACACATATAAATAAATTTCCAAGTAACAATTAATTACAAGATGGAAAAAATCATAAAAACACATTCTTAGAAAATCTATAATACAATGACAATGAATTTGAGATGCTTCTTCTTCGATGGAGGGTTAAGGATTTAATTAATTAAATGGATTGGAATGGATAAAGTCTAGATTAAATCAGAACACAATAAAATGATATACACATAAAAATCAAAACATAAAACTAAAATATGAGATGAATAACAATAAAAACAAGGTATCACATAAATATTTTATGTGTATGAAGAATAGAATACGTGATTTGAGACGATTTGGATGTAGTTTGATAGGTTCGGATGGGGGAAGTTGCGAGAGCAGTGGAGCCCTAGACAGGAATAGGGTTCTGTTGCGAATGGGGGGAGAGCAGCCGATTGAGTATTTTGGGGAAAGATTTCCCAATAGTTTTTAAAAACCATTGGGAAATGGGTGTCCAAGAGACCCTTTACCGACAGTTTAAACAAAAATTTGGTAAAGGGTGACCATTTCCCAACGATTCTACAAGAACCTTTGGGAAATGGTGTCTTGGACAGCCCCTTTCTCAACAGTTGTCTAACCGTTGGGAAAGGGTGCCTTGGACTCCCCTTTCCCAATGGTTTTAGTAAACTGTTGGGAAAGATCTTCTTTACCAATGGTTTCTTTAAACCATTGGTAAAGAAGCGTTCAGAAAACCTGAATTTCCAGTAGTGCCTCACGAACACATTTTTGATATGGAAGGGTTGAAATTAATTCAATTTTGGTTTTATCCACCTAAATTCCCCCATTTTTTATAACATACCCAAGAACTATCCCCTGATCAATCTTGAAATGGATTTTCTCATAATTTAATACAAAATATTTTTTAATGTAGTGGCGAAGGACATAACCTAGGTGTTCCAAACCCTTATCAAATGAAGATCTATAAACAATGAATTCATCCATAAATACTTCCAAAATATTCCCAAGGTACTCAGAAAAAATAATCAACATACATCTTTGAAAATTAAAAGGAGCATTACATAGGCCAAAAGGTATCATTCTGTAAGAAAATGTGTCGGAAGGGCTGGTAAATTTTGTCTCTTCTTGATCCTCAAGGGATATGTGGATTTGGAAATAACCCGACTATCCATCAAGAAACAAAATAATGGGACTTACCATCCAATCATCCTAAAATTTGGTTAATGAAAGGTTGATGAAATTGGTCCTTCCACATGGCATAATTCAGTTGACAGAAGTCAATATAGACTCACCAACTATTTTTCAAATGTGTTGGACCCTACTCATTCTGTTCATTTTACAGAACTGTTATTCTAGTTTTTAGGCACAATTTTTACAGGACTAACCCATTTAATATCAAATATAGGATAAATTATCAAAAAAGCAAGTAATTTACAAACAACCAATTTTACCACATCATGGAGAGTTGTATTCAATCAGTGTTGAGATTGTTTTATGGGCTTAACCTAATCATATAAAAGTATATGGTGCATTGAAATAGTTGGGATAATCCTAGTAATATCAGTCAATGTCCATAATATCTCATTTCTAGACTCTCTCAAAAGGTCAAGTAGTTTTGATTCCTATTTTGGATAGAGTATTTTTTAAATAATTACAAGAAATTGGTCAATACACTCATTATATTCATATTTTAAATTAGAAGTAACTTTATGTTCTAACACCAGTGGTTTCTGGATTGAGGGATGTAGTTTCGGGGGAGTGAGGTCCAAGAAAATGTTTATCTACTCCAGTCTATTCTCTATAGAAATAGAATCTATGAAAATTATATTTTTAGAATCATTGACATTTAATGGTACCTTAGGATGGACACTATCATCAATTATAGAACAAAATTTACATTTTTCTAAATCCATGCAACAATTAAACCATGGGTCAAAATTAAAATCACCCAAGGGAGAAGATAATGGAATGTGTTAATGTATGGGTTGAATATAGTGTTTTCTTGGTGTGTGTGTGTCATTATAGAGAACATAGATTAAATATATAGGATGGGGGGAGTTCTCATAAATTTGGTGTTATATTGAAAGAAGGTTGTTAAAACATACCATTTCTCCAATAAACTCCATCGACAACGTACTTTTGTAAACATTAATTACATCCTTTTCTATTTTAAGTAAAGGACTCCTAGGTATGAGAGGATTATTTCCTTGGGTTCAGGTATCTACTATCCCAAGAATGTAGCTTTCAGGGGGGAGATGAGATTCTTCACTCTTACATGGATATCCTCAATCACTCAGGTGGGATGCACAATACTCTAGTTGGAACATTGCACGACAATTCTTGTTGGTTGAATCTCTCCAATTTGTAGATAAGTATACACAGAGTGAGTCATTAGATTAATGGATGCACCAAAATATAACATATAATCTGAAAATAATATCTTCCTTATGGTACAAGGTGACATGAATGTGCCAGGATCATAGAATTTGGATGCCATTGCTGTTTAAATCAAGGCCAAGACATTCCTTCCAATGATGACACTCTCATTATTCTTTAAACTCCATCATTGAGTGCAAATCTCTTTAATAAATTCATCATATCAGGTATTTTTTTAACTTAAACCAATAAAGGAATTCTAACTTGAACCATTTAATATGTATCCATTATTTCTTTATCATTAGAATCATCAAACATATTATTAGATGTATAGATTCATTGGTGTAAAGGAAGAGGAAAGGATTATTCGTTTGAATCATCAATGATAATTTGATAACCTTTTTATTTTTTGATTATTCATTGGAATATTTAATGTATTGAGAAAGAGTGTTTTTAAGATGGGGACATACTTTTTTGGAAGAATCAGTGGACGTTGAAGCATCCTTACCACAATTAAGTGTTATGGATAATATATTACTCTTTTCATTTGGACTGGAAATAGGTTAGGAAGGTAATTGTCCATAACATTGCATCTTTATCTCACAGATGGTGTTTGACAATTGTCATACTTGGGTTCTTTTGTATAGAATAGCCGATTATGTGGTTTGTTGTAACTATAAGTTCTAGTTTTATATTTTTCAACATATCCTTGTGGTTTGGTTCAAATTTGGTAGGTGGAGGAGGATTTTTTTGAGAAGGTGGAGGATAATAATGTTATGTAACTTGGCCTTGTTGATATTAATTCTTCTTAGGGTATCTTGAGTTTCCTTCTTGTCAGTATTGGGGTTGTGCTTTCCCCTTAGGGTTTGGATTTGGCCTGAATGGTTCATGTTTGATGGTAGGTTCTTATTGGAATGGACACACAAGTAACATGGTTGCACAAGGAACTGGTGAATCTTGATATTGAGGGAATTGGTCAGAGAAATTATTATTCTAAGAACAAATACCATAATGTAATGGAACTGATGAAGCGGGTGAGTTACCTTGTGCTTGAGATAATTACCTTAGAGGGGTAATAATCGCATCAATTTATATTTCTACAGTTTTTTTGGGGATGAATGACATACCTCATGAATTCCTAAGGTTGTTTCAATAGTCTATTTTCAAATTGTGGTTCATTTTGAGCCATATTGGCTATTAAGCCACGAGAAGCGGATAAAGTTTTATCAACAAGGGAACCACAAGCTATAACATCAATCATTCCACGATCCAGGGGATATGTCCCTCATAGAATTATTGGATAAATAGTTTTTCACTAATCTAGTGGTGGGGACAACTTCAGCAACGTTTTTGGAATCTCCATGAGTGTTCATAAAGGGCATCTCCTTGTGATTTCATAAGGACATAAATGTTTTTCCTAATTTATGCAGTTTAGGAGGTAGGGAGGAACTTCTATAAAAATAGTCTTTCTAGTTCATTCCATACCATAGTTTTGGTAGAATGATAGTATATCCATTCTTTGGCAACACCATCAATGGAGAATGGGAAGGCCCAAAACATAATTAGTTCCTCAAAAATATTTTTGGGTTTCATGGTGGAGGAGATTATGTGAACAACTTTAAGATGTTTGTGAGGTTCCTCACCAGGATGACCATGATATTTGGAAAGTAGGTGGATAAGGCCAAATCTCAGCTCAAGGTTGGCTACTTCCTCAGGATATTTGATGTACACAAGTTGGTACTCCACATCCAGGGTGTTCAGTTCTTTTAATATTTTTTATTTTTAGCCATGACTTCATGGGTTTTATTTAGTTAAATATTTTATTGGTTTAATACCCCTTGAGATTCAGAAAAGGTTTACTCTATGATTATTGATTGTACTTCTTTGGATGACCTAATATGTGAGAGAAGTGTCTTTTCAATTTCATGGTCTTTTTAAAATAGTTTTTTCCTGGTCAGGTCATTTAAATAAGTTGTGATTTATTGGGTATTTTTACACTAGAGGATAGATAAAACTCAATTATAAATCTCTAAATGTGAAATGAAAATATAATGTTACACTACATAATTATACAGATAGAGAGATATGGGGAGAGAGTGCGAGAGAGAGAGGAATAACTCACAAAAAAACACAATAAACAATCAAATTGGGGGGGGGGGGGGTTATTTAAAGGAGTAAAAATAATAAAAGGAAAAAATGATCTTGTATCCTTGGAAATGGTTCCAAAATGTGATTTCATTGTTGAGGGCATCAAATTAGATGTTTAATTTGAACTAGAATTCCTATAGTATAATAGCAACCCTAGGTCTACCATCAATAGATCCTTAGATCGTTAATTTAAAAATAAGGTTATTATTATAAAATCCAAAGAGGAATGATGATTTATAAAACATGGGTTTTTTTATTTTAAAACGTAAATTGAAGCTATACTAATTTGTGAGAGAAACAAGATGTAGAAATTGTGATGAACCTGGGTAAGTTTCCCTTGATGCACATTCCATCATCTCTCATAAGGGAATGGGAAGGATAATTGATTCCTTGGTTTATAAACACTAATTCAAGTATTTTATGTTTGTTCTTACCAGGTTTCCTCCTAGGATTTTATCAATCAAAAATGTTGATTATCGGGGACCACTCAAAATCATCAAACCTCAATCCATGTAAAAAATAACTCAATCAAGGAATCCCATCAATAGCGTGATGAGATTACTAGATTTGTGTTAATGATAAAATATTAAGGAATTCATGAACATTCATATTCAAGGGTTCCTGCTCCTAAAATTTATCAGCTGACATTATCCATTCACGAACTCAAGAAAGGTAAGGGGTGAGAAAAGAGGGAACCACACTCAAATCATCCCAATATACAAAATATTCATGGAAGCAATAGGATTCTTTTTCCATTGATTTTTATTTGATAAAACTAGAATAAAAGAAATTAAGAAGGTATAAATAAATAAAATTTGACAAGAACCCTATAAAATAAATGAACTTTTGAAGATTAAAAGTGTGGATCATGGGATTACAACAAAGGACACCCCCAAATTGATCACTATATGGTTTAGAATTACATGAGGTAGAAAAGAACAATCATGGGTGAGGATAGCTCTCAAGTTCGAATCACCCTTACCCCTGGTCATTCCAAATGAAGGAATTAGGCGCAGGATTGATTTTATAGACAATTACTTCAATTCATAAACAAAAATAGGTCAAGTATCTAAGGGAGTAGGAGACTATTCATTTCATAATTCATACTCATTTTTTTCTATATAGATGACTGACCAAAACATGTGAAATGACATCAACATCTATTGAAAGGGTTGTCCCTATGTTTTCTATCCAATAGAAGTTGGATCAACACAATTGGATTTTTGAGGCCTATGTTATGGTCCAAATATAGAAGGGTGGTCGAATATGGCCCGCCCAAAATTTATTCACAATGTGGACTTATTTTTTGCCTCCAAATGGATGAAATGGGATCCATGATATTCTATATAAATGTATCCCAAATGTTTTTCATTCATAAAACCATTTTTATCCCAATTAGATACATGGGTTATCCACAGTTCATATTTTCGTCCACATGAATGCTTGGAATCTCACGCAGTTTGGCCCATTTTTCTTGAATTCCATCATGGTTTATCCAAATCACCTTCTCCTACAATGAAAACATATATACAAGTAAAATTTTTATAATAAAATATTTTAAAAATTAATTTGTTGAATCAATCATGAAGGGAAATTTATTATTATATTTTAAAATTTATTTATAAAACTAGTTTAAAACAGTGGTGTAAGGTTGGAATTGAATAGTGAATCGTTATGCTATTATTATCTCCTTTCGCAAGGTCTTAAGAATATTATTAAAATGGTCTTAATTTTCTTCTATTCTCTTGGAGTATATAAAAATATCATTGAAAAAGGCTACAATTTTTTTTAAGGTAATCTCAAAATACTCTATTAATTAAAAACAAGGAAATTATTGGAGAATTAGTGAGTATATTGGTCATCACAATGAACTCATAGTGTCCATACCTATTTTGAAAGACAGTTTTGGGAATATCTTTCTTCTTCACCCTTAATTAGTGATATCCTGACTAGAGATCCACCTTATAGAAATAACTATCCCCATTAAGTTGACCAAAAAAGTCATCTATCTGTGGCCGGGGATACATTTTCATTGTTTTGATTATATTATGTTCATGATTAATCGATGAATATGTGAATTGATACATCCTTCTTCGTGAAAATTATGACTGGAACAACCCATGGTGAAGCACTCGTGCATATAAATCCCTTCCCCAAATTCTCCCATAACTGCTTCTTCCGGTCTTCCAGCTCTATGGTGTCCATTATATATGGTGTCTTTGATATAGGTAGGGATCCAAAAATAAGTTCAATTTAGAACTAAACTCTTTGATCAGGAGGAAGACCAAAAAAATTATTAATGGAATACATAAGTGGAATCCCTTATGATGGGAATATATTTGAGAAGTGTCATCTCATTTGTATCAACAATCTGATAAAGAAATTCTTTCTTAAAATGAAACAATATCCACAATTGAGATGATGATTATGAAAGAGATTTATATTTATCCTTACACCTATACAAGATTGGATGATATTATGGGATGTGAAGAGTGATCTCCCTTTCCTGAAATTTACTATTGTCTTTGTATAATGATATCAAATCCATGACCAAAATATAATTGAACTCAACCAAAAAAAGTATGACATGATTTTCTAGGAGGTTTAGTCCACAAAAATTTGTTGGTCTGGAGTTACAAACCATAAATGAAATAATTTACCTATTCACTTTTCTCACATATAACTCAAACTCAAAATTTTTAGGTGGTGCTTAAATAATTCTACTAAACTTGCACAATATGAAAGAATCAGTAGAACCAGAATCAAGTTTTATATTCTCAATTCTTGAGTTAATAACCAGTGTACCTATCACCACATCATTGTCCAAATAAACCTCAGTAGTAGTGATAAAATAATCCATTCCTTGTTTCCTTGTAGGTTGTAATTGATTTCCTCTAACAACCCTTATCTTAGGGAAATTGTTCTTATATTTCCCATGTTTAGTGTAGTTGTAACACTACACTATAGGCTGAGTGTTGATGTGAACCTTCCTTTATTCTTCTGTCTGAAAATTCTTTTTTTCATTTTCAAGAAAGCATATTTATGGAAAAGAGTTAAACCACATTACACCGCGAGGGCATACAAAATTACAAGATGATTATAAAAACTTTGAAATTCAATACCCACACCAATCCTGAGGAGTCCTCGATCCAATCATCATTGGATCAGCTGTGGTCACATCACTGCCATCCGTAATCATCTCCAAAGTAGCCACATATCTCTGACAGATACTCCATACACCACGCGGCTCGTGATGCAACGCTTCCTCGAGTCACCCATCCATCCGTCAAGTATTCTACCGAAGCAAAGAGCCGGCTTAAAACTATCGTCAATTATCACCGGTGAGAACCCTCAAAGGACTCAACCACAAAATCACCATCTTCTACATAGAAAAAATCAATAACATCACCGAGTTCAAAAAATATCTAACAACCCACCATATCTGCACCGAATCACAAATTACAAAATTCAAACGCATTGGAATCACATCTTGAACCAAAAATATCCAATTGCAGTGATTCAACATCGTAGAAACACCTTGAATGCAACCAAGGAACACTCTAAATCCACCACCGGAACCACTGAAGAAGACCTCAACAGACCCTCAAAGCACCCAACCACGCAGGTGACGACCTTCAAACGCTGAGAAGCCACCACAGGACAACAACGAGCTACCAAGAATAAGACTGTGAAGGCTCCGAAGAGTATGCCAACATCTGGTCTTATGCCCACAGATATGAATTAGTAGTGCCATATAAGGCCATAACACATCTCCACAACAAGAGAGGGATCCACGAACCATCATAGAGATAAAAGAGGAATCCAATGAAAATCTACCACTTGAGGGAGGCGGCGATGGGATAAACCCTAGTGCAACCATCCCATCAAGAGCTCAACCAGAAGCATCCAAGGGAAAACCTTCAACCCAGAAAAAACATCGCAAATAAAAAGGAAGCAAAGACCTCCCCTCCAGGGACCAGACCAGCTCCTTCGTCAGCCTTCAAAGGGAGACCGGCGCATTGAGACTAGCTGCGCAGCTCCATCACCCCGCCGCCGAGATGACCCAGGTGAAGGAGACTCAAGACAAGGCAGTCGGAGAGGGAAGGAACACGAGATCGAGGTATAAACCCTATTCGCCTCAGCAGGAGCTCAGAGACACCGCTCAGAGGCCCCTTACATATTCCCATCTTACTTTATTCTTCCACATTACTAGAATTATTAATATCACTCGAGTAGTTCTTAGCCAGATGTCCCATTCCATCATGGATGGATCAATTCCAAGTTCCCTTTATACATTTCCCAGGATGTTTCTTCACACAATTTTTACACGTTGGATCTTTAGACCTATTTCCATCAATGGATTCATTTTCTGAACCACACATATTACACTCAATATTCCACTTTTTTTCAATGGGCCCATGGGACCATTGAGATTCTATGAGATCAATTTCAACATTGAGGAAACAATAGAAAATATACTCATAACTGTCGAAGCCAAGAATCACCAATGAGTTTCATAGGCTCATCTTTAGTCTACTAAAGATGTGAGCCACCTTGCTTTCTGCATTCATGAAAAAGCTGAAAGTGTATCATCAAATCCCTATAGTTTTTTCTTCATACTCCATGATATAACAAATTTTATCTTGGGCCATCGTATTCTTGATCACTGTCCACCAATGATCAACTTACCAATCAAAATGATAGATCGCCAGAACAAATTTCTCTTCCTCTGAGCACTGGATGATAGATAATATCTTTTTAATGGAGTTAATCCATTGTTCCATGAGGAGTGGATTTTATGATCCAATAAACATGGGACACCTTTTTCACATGAAGGATTCAATTGAAACATGCTTCTTCGTTGGATATGTAGGGCGTTCCATATGATTAATGTTATTATTCATAAGTTGATCTAGTTGAAAAAGTATTATTATACATTTTTGAGCATCAATTCCCATTATATTTGTTATATCATTAGATAAATTATCACATTTCATATCACATTAATTGTTAGAAAGTGTTCTTTTATATCCCTCAGTCAACTAAGATAAATAAAGTTCAATTAGAGGCTTGAATACATTGCTAATAAGTATAAAAATAATCATTGAACATAAAAGTATAAAATCGTAATTGAAAAGTATATCCTAAATTCTGATTCCAAAGGTTTAAATCTATGTTATCCTTGCTATTTTTCTTAACAGATATTATTATGGGACCTTTTTTTGTTCCCTTAATAATTTTTTGTAATGAGCTTATGATTTTACCAAAAAATATCCCTTGATAGTGTGAAAACAGGTGCACAGTAAGGCCCACTTCTGTGTACTCGGTTACCATAGTCGGGCCCAAAACACCTTGTCAAAGTTGTCTCTCCTAGGTACATCAATTTCAGAACCACATCCACATATAGTATACATACTAGAATTCATTTTTAAGTTAATTTACATACTCTATACTGACAAAAATTTTGGTATGTTTTCTTACAGTTAGTCTAATCCATAATGTTTATACTAAAGTGATCTATTTCTAATATCCAAAATTACTAGACCATCCTCCCATACCAACTATAGTGACCCCATCCTTTTAAACATTTCATTACATGATTTTAAGGATAAATAAACATTGAATTACAAGTCTATGATCTCAAAGTCTAGTTTCCTGGATGACTAAGTACTTAATTATACATCATAAAAGAAATATATATTTAATTTCAACATTTTGATCCTAAAATCCATTTTACTCATACATATACATAGGATAGATTAAAAATAACATGAAAAAATGGATGGGCTAAAAATATTATATTGGGAATAAACATATGGATAAATATTTAGCACATTGGTTTGAATGCATGACATAATGATATAAAAAGGATTGGATCAAGATTGATCAGATTGAATCGTAACATATGAAACATGGGATCATATGAACATGGAATTATGTTAGTGTGGTAGAAACATAAAACATAACATTATAATGAGTCAAGGATCATTGAAAATAGAGTATCACAGTTCAATTCTAACAACCAAGCCTTTCTCATTTAGAGCACGAGTCAAGGCTAAACGCTAAGACAGTTGCCCATAACATCACATAAGACAAAAAATTACCCAATTCATTGGATAAAAATCTATGATAACCCATCATAACATGTTCATGATTATTGTTTACACATAAATAATCATACATAAACATAAGGGAACCCATCAAATGAAATGGGTATCATAATTATGTTATAAAGGATAACAAATGGGTGTATCATAAAAGTGTACATGAGAGAAAATAATTAAAAAATGCATGAAAATTAATAAGTTAAAATTGTAATATATAATCTTATGTGATGTCAAATAGAATTTATAACATGTATGAATAGTATATAATAAATTTTAGAATTAAAACATTATAGTTTGATTTTATGAAAAATACTAAAGAACATTTAAAATTGAAAATGGAATTAACTTTAATAAGAACCAAAAAGTGAACCAATAAGTTTTTTTTAATAAAAAGAATGATTATATAAATACAATGGTGTATTAAAATAGAGTATTGATTGAACTTGAAATTATGTAATAATTTGGGATGATGGGATTTCTTATCAGGAATAATTCAGAAGAGAACTAAATAAAAGTATGTGTATCCATGAAAGTGAATGAAGAATGGATATTGATACATGAGTTTTTAACAAATTCACATAATTTAAAACGTGTTAATGAAAAATAAAATATATCTTCATTTGGAAAAAATAATGATAGGGAAAGCCGAAGAAATAATGGAGGTTCGGGTAGAATCCCTTACCTTATGTCTGAAGGTGTTTTTCACATTATCTTAAGGTCCCATCTTACCAAATTAGATTCATTAAATAAAATTTACAAAACTCTTTATAATATGAATTTATTTATATTAACCTTATTAAGATAATTTCTTTCTTTTTTACGAGTTATAGTGTTCTATTTTATCGTTTGGGATTGCTCGTTTCCTTTGTTTTTGTTATTACTTTTCCTATATAAGAGTATGTAAAATCAATTAAAATGCAAATGGTTTTCCTAAAGTGTAATTAGATTGTATTTTTGCCTCTGAGGTGTAATTTTTATGGGTGGTGTGTAAATTTCCAATGAGGGCTCTCACCTATACCTTTTTCTATAGATATGGGTTCTCATCGAACATACCATTCCATTGTTTCGGCCCGTTCAGTGTAATCAACCTTTAAAGAAGGTTTGATTAACCCTGCAGGAACAGTTTGTCCTGGCAGGTGATTGCATGGGGGTCAAGTACTCATGCAATCAGTCATTCTAGGATGTCACTTCCATGGATGATCTCCTATGGGATTATTCATGGTGCCAAGACACCCAACAACCCTAGTATCCATGATTCATGGAACTTCATTCCAAAGGAAGGCGCTCTTCGGCTAACGATTTGGCCAAAGACAATTACGGTATCCATTGGATGAAAGAATGAGATGTCAGGATCACCGTTCCCTTCTAGGGGAGGTTTTTTGAATGTTTTGGGACTCTCATATAGTTTTATGTTGTGTTCATACATTCAATAATCCTTGGTTAATTCTTGAAGAGTGTGTCCACGGTCTACCCTATGTTTTCAAGATCATCGTGATCATGCATATGTATTATGCCATGAAGGTGATAATGACTTAGACATATTATAATTCTCTTTGGAGTTTATCATCATATAGGTGGAACAGAAGGTGACTTGATGTTGGGATCAGGGTCACAAGGGGGAATTCCTATATATCCTTGGGGAGAGGAATCATAATACACATAGTCTAGATAGTGTGGGGTATAGGCATAGAAGCTTCATATTTGATAGACATGATTGGGTGAACTATTTTATGGATGATCACACTTTTGAAATTGGGCCTTCTGGTTTGCATCCTATATATCCTGTTTTGACCATGAATCGGAGTTATCGTAGTTCAAAATGTGTGGGGATTACGCATGAAAGCTACCCATTTGAGGGGGCAGGGTTGGGTGGACCCCTTATGTATGGGGACCCATTCGAGCTTAGGTCTTCTGTAAAAACTCATATCTATCTTGTTGTGAACAGGAATTATATTTCTCATAGTTTATAATATGTGGGTCTTATTTGTGGAAGTCACCCATTTGAGGTGTCATGGTTGGGTTTGCCCTTTATAGATGGGCACCCATTCGAGCTTTGGCCTTTTGGCAGGCTTCCTACGTATCCTGTTTTGACCAAGAATCAGAGTTATCATAGATTATAATGTCTACATTTAGTAATCTTCTCAAACAACTAATCCAATGTGAGTCATTCATGGTGAGAGAAACAAGATGATTTGAAAGATTCAACAATGCGCATGCCCCCTCCACTGTTGATGGGGGAGGGAGAGCCCGCGATAGATGCGGCCTGGGTGATAGTGCTCGAGGTTGCGGAGTGATGAACCTTTCCATGTAAAATTTCATTAAAGGTCATAAGGTTGTTCCTTAGACAAATGGGGACATACATTAGTGGGAGGGACCCATAATGTCATGTGAGGTATACTACAGTTTAAATTCATATTTCTTGGATGATGATTAACTGGAGGATAATCATGTTCTGATATTCCGACATGCCTCGAGTATTAGTGGGACAGAATGTGTAATCCAGGATTACCGAGGATCCCTGATATGGGGAAATGATATGAGGCATGGAACCCATATACCCATACCGAGGTAGGATATGACTCTCTTGAGGATGAAATTGCCTTTAGTTGACAGTCATCTTGAAGGTATCATATGCAGAGCCACTAGGGCATGATGTTCATTGTAAAACAAAGGTGTCTACAGGACACTAACCTTCAATTTCGTATGGTTGAGGATGTTTATGAAGATCCAAAATCACCTTGTATACTATAGTTTAATGTCATATATCATTGATGATGGCATAACCGTTCAATGTCTAATGGAAGGAACTAATACCATATAGTTTAATGTCATGTGGTTTCAACTTGTTCCATAATGTTTAATATATTGTGGATAGTACGTTGACTCCTAGTTTAAGGTCATAGAGTTCGGACTACTTGTTGTAGGATTCATTATTAATTGAAGGATATTTTGGATGGGATGTTCTGGCATGCCTCAAACATAATAGGGAAGGAAAGTGTAAACAGTGACTCTAGGTATTCTTAGATAAGGATAACTGATATGGGGCATGTAAGACATTGAAGCATACAGAGGTAGGAATGGACTCTTATGAGGATAAATTTTCCATTTGTTGATACCCGTCTTGTTGGCAACATATGCAGAGCCACTGGAGCATGATGTGCATAGTTAAAAATATGTATCCTCAGGACACTTTCCTCCTTCTTTTGATGCCCATGGGGGTTTATGAGGTTCATAAATCACTATATACATAGAGTTTTATGAATGGAAAGGATGTTTTTGGGCATTTATGAAACATTCATGATGTGATTTTCCATTAAGTTATGGGTCAACATGGAATAGGAGGCGGGTAATAGGTCTTTTTAGAAGGTGCATGAGGAATATATCTTCTCATGGTATTTAACGGATAGTTTTTTGGGATGCATAAGCTCACAATGAAAATGTCATCGACCAATCCTGAGAATTTTGGTGTGCCACTCTCCATTTATTGTATGGGTGAGTGATGGTAGAGAAGGGACCTGCCCGACATTGATCCCAAGAGGAGGCACGGTGGCTTAGCCCCTATGGTATTGACCGGTGGGCACAAAATGTTTTCTGCATGGGGCGTCTATGTAAGAGCAAGCCGTATAGGGTCTGCCCAATTAAGAGATGGCTTCTAACAATCTGTTCGCAAAGGGGTTGGCCGTTTTGGATGGTACATGGAGGAGTTGGTCACATATGATGGTATGCGGAGGATCTTGCTTTAAATGGTCTTCCACCCATGGGTGTCATCATACTATCTTCCCCATATGGGCATCTGGGAACCATCTTCTGCATATGGGCATCCACAAACTTTTTTTATTATATTTTTTTATCAGTTCACTGGTTGGCAATATAGGGTCTTCCGAATACGATTTGTGGGGAGGAATTACATGAACTTATTTATACATGTAGTTCATGGGATAGATTCCTTGAACTATTTCGAATGCAGGATGGAGTCTCTTGAACTGCTTCGAGTGAGTGAGAAATTTCTATTGCACCCTCTACATCCTTTGACCACATATGAACCATCCCAAATCTCTCTTTGTCCATCTTTAACCTTACTCTTAGTATTCCATTTTAAAAGAGCATCTGAGAAATCATATTTATTGGGCACGCAACACCATTTGCATAGGCCCTTTGAAACAAAATTCGAAATCACGGAAGACTCAGTCAATCGGGTCTTGCATAGGCTTTGGTTCATGATAATGATTCATGGAACCTTTCCCATTCGCTTTGTCCATGAACTGATGGTTATTGTATGTGGATAGTTTTCTCGTGTATATCCCCTTCAATGATAAGGTTTGTGGTTTTCCATACTCACTGGCCAACGCCTCATGAGCCAGCAGTTTGCAGACCGAGTTGCATACCTGGCTGTTCGTGATCCACCTTCTCTTTATACCATTCCCTATAATGGTATGTGGGAAACTTAAATACCTTGAAAACATAAATTCCTTCAAGTTCTATTGAATAAATGCAACTCATTTGGAGTCCCTTTTCCTTGATAGACTTGTATAAGTGCTTTATTCCTTCATCAAAGTGATTGTGAGGGTATCTCTCTCCTTGGAGGAATTTTCAAGACCCTATAATTATATTAATAAACTTTTATATGATTAAATGGTTATATAATTTATTAAAATATATGGTATGTGGAGGAACCATTAGATATAATTTTAATGATAATTAGTTTGATTAAATTGGCGTGTTTTTTATCCCAACAAACTCATTTTGTTTTATAAATTAATATCATCTGTAGAAAAAGATTATAGAAAAATACATAAGATGAAATACATATATTATATCATGGATCAACCATAATTTTGTTTAATTACCAGTATTTAAGATATTAATAGAAATTGAAAACCTGTAAGCCTTGAATGTCTTACATTAACAAATTTTTAATGGTGTTTTCATTTCAAATACTAAAGGAGTGGAAAGGTGAGATGACGTTGAGTTATTACATTATCATTAAACATTCCAATATTTGTATTGTAATGGATTATTCAAAACTATGTATGAAGAGAGGTTGGGATAGAAATGAAAATAAATTAACATGAATAAAAAATGAATGAAAATATATGAGGGGTTTACCTCTTGATTCCATCCTCTTGAGAACCACCATAGGGGAGTGTTTTTGGTCTTTTGATGAGACCTAGAGCTCTTAGATATGTTTTATGGGAATTGGGAGAGATTTTTTCAGAATATAGACAAGGAAAAAGGCTTCATGGGTGTGTATAGAAGGGGTATGTGTGTGGTTTTTATAGTAGATAATAGTGAGTTTTCTCAATATTTAATTCCTTAGTTTTACATTTTTCTCAAGACAAGAAATAGTTATCATTTTGTGCTACCAATAAATGTAACAAATGCATGTGTGTTAGAAAAAATGGACATTTACATCATCCACAACCCACGTGTGAGGCATAAATTTATTTATTTGGCATATTTTGTAAATAATAAAATTTCACTATTTACTAAATATCATGTTTGTCCTATCAGACTATAAATATATTATAGATCGCAACCATGTATGTCATTCTATCAAAATTAAAATAAAAAAGTCTAAAAATTCTTTTAATGGCCACATCTTATTTAGTAGTTCATTTATACATGATGTGGAATTACGTTGTGATTTTATGAGATTACACTATATGAAACAATTATAAGAAGGTAATTCAATTGATAAAACCTTAGGTTGTTACAATAAGGATGAATTCAATTCATTTTAATGCCATGTGGTAAGGATGTGATATTTTAGGTAGTTTATAGAATTTCCACCATGACACGTAAGGTTGTCTGCTTTAATATCTTGTTTTGAGTTCTTCTTTTGTGTATTTTAATGTCACATGAATATTAATTCTTCTATAATGTTTAACATCATTTTGAATTTTTTTTAGATTGATATATAGTTTAAATACTTTATACCAAGTCTTATGGAATTTTTCATTTTAGGGTATTTTTTCTAGATTTAGTCACATTGTAGGGTTTATTCTCCTAGTCGTCTTCTTGAATCCTAAATGGTCATGATGTATGACTCAATTATATTAATCCACATCACATTTCATTTCTAAAATTACTATATAATTTCAAGAGAACACATTTTTATTATACTTTTTAAATTCAATATAAATTTCCAACTTCTTTATTTCCATGGTGAAACTAATTGATATAGGTCATGGGTCTTCTTATGTTCCCAAATTTAACTGCCTGAGATCATCATTGGATTTATAGAGGCCTTCTCAAATGTAGGCACAGATTTATTGAGAAAATCCTCTTATTCATTTATCTACAATTCTATGGATGTATTTTATACATGGTGGGTGATCTAGGGGAATCCCTATCACTCTCCTAGTATAAAAGCCTATGAGAAAAGACATTGTCACATAGAACTTCTAGAATCATAATAGAGAGATTTTAGATATGATTGTTTTATTTTATATTGACATCAAGGGAAATAGGAACCTGGATATCTTGGATTAAGTGTTATACATAAATAGGTTTTATGGGTAGCACATAATCATTTTTGATTATACTCCATGGACATGTATAGGTAGTACCCAAGCCATTAGGGGATGAAACCTATAGATCATCATCGAGAATTTGTTTTTTCCTTTATTTTTATATAATCATACCTCATATTATATGGCATCATTGGAATCAAAGGGGATGATGTCACTATGTGCATTTATAACCAACCCATCAATGGTTTATTTCAATCATATATGAAATGGTAATGGTACCGCCACATGAATGTGAAAAAAGGACTTTTATTCAGGATATTATATGTTGGGTCTTGCAAGATAACCACTAATTTTGTGTTAGATGTTACATCTCCAAATTGATCCTTGAGCTTGATCATCCCAAGAGTATTTTTCTCCCTCTTATCATACCCTTGAATGGTTATCTTTTTCAGAGACATGTACCCTTCACAAAATAATAGAAGCCAAGGGTTAGAACTGGGATAAGGATGATCCCAAAACTATTCTAAATTAGGCCCCTTAGAATATTAACATTGTTAAGGGATCATGAAACATGCAGGTGTTTCATAGGTGCCTAGATAACTTCTTCATGATCGTGTTCCATGAATGAGATGGTGACATGTAATCTTGATGGTGTAGTCTGTTGTCAGAAAACCTCCTATGAAGAAATTTTTATCTCGAACTCATGTTTTCTATGGAAGGACCCGATGAGTGCCTCTCTATGTTATTCTGAAATATAGAAATAATCTAAAGTTATATAACTTCTAACTAATTCTGATAGTTTCTATAGGAGACTAATATGTCAAAAAAGTTACTATCATGTGACCACAAATTGTTCCGTTTAGTTTCATATCATGAGGTACAGACGTTTTGTAATTGTTGAATATCATGACAACCATACATTGACATTCATTTTAAGGTCATGAGAGTAGGATATCATCATCAAGTTTAATTTCATGTGTCAAAAAAGTTTTTTTTTCTAATTAACATAATGTAGATTGGATGAATCATAAAACAACTTGTTAAGAGGGTGAATTTTTTTAATGAATCTCATTGGATCCTTTTGAAAATTTATTGAGTATTAGGATCCTAAAAATCTATAAAGGATTCATTTGTTGAAATCTATAGACAATTATTAATGATAATGAAACCATGTATTTTGTTCCTGAGATACTGGTTATAGAAGTAGTGATTATCATGGCCTATCAACCATGCCTCACTCAACTTCCTCATTGATAGGAGTTTTATCAAATAAGTATCCATGGTAAAATAAAATTATGAGGGTTCATGTATTTATTTTAAGGTATTACCCTTCACTATCTATCATAAATAGATGCTAAACCATGTTGTGTCTCCCATGTGCTACCTATACATTTGTTGTCATGGTCACATTGACGAGTTTGGAGTCTATGATGGAAAGTCCCAATAATTATTGGTTCAGGGTTAGGTTTTGAATAATTGGAGGTCTTGCATGATAAAGACACTTCACACTAATGAAAGAAACCCAAATATTCTATAGGCTTGGTGATGATTTTCTTGGTTAGATAGTTTCTAGATTACTTTGGATGAATGGGTGTAAAATATGGAAATTCCCCCTACCACATGGGTTTCAGGTCATGAAAATAAGACAAATACTGTATCCAAATGTGCTGGGTAACATCACTGCAAGGATTACCTATGTTGGATGGTGTGTCTATATCATTATAGGGAATATATATCTTTGGTACTCCCATAATTATTTTGCACATATCCTTGTTCTTTCATTGGAGTTTAGTGATATATTACATTCTAATAATTTCCAATGTCATCTTTATGGGGAAAAATGGTAGGAGACATTAAAAAAACCCTTATTCATTCAGTGGTATTGTGAGTGGATGGTGATGGGTGTCCCAATTTGTATCTTGGAGACCAAATCCACTATTCTCATTTGCTATATGTTCCAACAACAATTAACTATGAAGCACCAACATGGTCAATAATAAATTCAATTTATGTATGAATGATACCACTGAGCCCTTATTTTCTATTATTAGTGGAAGAATGTATAGAAAACTTATATGAATTTAATTGTATGAGGAGGGTGTGATTTTACTTATTATAAGTTCTGTTGTTCAAATATGATGAAATGTCCTCAGATTCAGTTGATATCATTTTTATAGAGGCATAAGTGGTTTGGTTCCACTTTTCAATGGAGTATGTCTTTTAATGGGTCGGTTCTTGATATAACATTTGGTGAGATAGTACCCATTGTATCATTTAATAGGTAAGTGCCTATTATATCCTTTGGTGTATTGTGACCCACTATACTATTTCATCGGTCGATTCCCATTGTACCATTTAATGGGTCGGTACATATATTTAAGATGACCATAAAGAAAAAATATCATAAATATTCCCCCATTCATATGGGATGGGGTTCTCCCTATAATTATGTAATCATAATTTATATTTGAGATGAAGATATATGCTCCTAGATTGTTATTGTCTAGGATTGATTATGGTCTACTGTTTGGATAGACCGATAATACTATAATAGATTTATGGAAATAGTGATAAAATACAACAATGGAGTTGGTTTATTGGGGTACACTAGGTGGTACCTCCTATGGGATTACCAAATTTGGAATAATGGGATAGTAACAAATTCTTATACATCTCCCTATGGAGGTATGTTCATATATCAATGGCGATGACCAGAATGGATTGGGGCCCTCCTAAGTAGCTCCTGAGTGGTCGACATGTCATAGAGATTGTTCTAATCCAACCGCTTATGTAGGTAATGAATTTTACTGTATTCTTTTGATAATATCACAAAGTGGTTAAATGTGGAAAAATTTCCTCCTTCTCATTTTCATCCTTTCATGGGAAAGATATCCTCTAGGGATTCATCCTCTAATCGATTTTACGATCTTCTTCTAATGTATGGATATAGCTGTTTATATGGTACTCTTGGACTATGATGTACATTAGCTGGAGAATGAGGATTTGGGATGGTGATAGAAAAAATCAAGGATTTAGAGAAAAATCTTCCACAGAAGATGATTCACATGATCCGTGTGTTAGATAGTTATTCATAGAAGCTTGATTTGTTCTTTATGTATTACGAGATTGTCCACTTGTCTCAAAATAATTCAACGAATTTAAAGATTCTATTTGGAATGTAAGAAATATAAGAGGTTTGGGAGGTGAAAAAATACACCTTATAATATTAAAATTACATATAAGTTTGCATATTTGTTCAATTATTCTCACAATTAATGGATAAATAAGTGGTCCCTTATTTTATGAAAGGTTCAACACAGTAAAATGATTTCCCATATTGTTTGAATTTTTTTATAATCAAATGTGGAAAAGTGGCTAGAATAGAACAATATGGTGCATACTTTTTAAAACATTAAATGTAAGACACAATAATGTAATTTCATATCATTTTTACCATTTTATTATGGAAAATGTTGATTGGTTTCAACTGATGCTCCAATGTGGGTGATTGAGGTGGTTGTGTGATCATTTTCAGTGGGTTTACCTTATTTTTCTCTAATAAAAACTCCCAGTGGTTATTGAATACATAAAAAAACATAATAGATTTCTATAGGGAGGTGTTATTTAGGGTTTATTGATTAAATGGATCTTAAGAACTCAGATTTATCAAGATGATGGGATGTCTAACTCATAACATCCTTTTATGTGGATTTATTATAAATTCTAGGACCCTATTTTAGATTTATGATATGTTCACAAAATCCTTCCCAACACCTAATATGGTACTAGATAACCATGTGAAAATGAATTAACTAAAACCATGTGTATACGGTAATAACTGTATGGGTAATAGATTCCCATTATTCTCCTCTTGATTTATCATTCTATAGATTATAAACATGTTCAGGTGTTATAGAGTTTATTTCTGTCTTGGGAAGTGGTTTGTGTATTGTAAATAGGATTGAACCTCTATGAGGGTCATAAATATCCTATGAGAATAGTAATCAAAACCCATATACTTCATTGGAAATTATTTAATGTCATATGATAATATCATTCCATGTAGTTTAATATCATATAGTTAGAAAGTAAATATAGGAATCAAACCTTTAGGAGGCATCGTACGGATCAAATTAAGTTAGTAAAATGAGTACAATTTGGTAATTTTATAGGATATACAAAAATAAGATTCAATAATAGAGGACTTGAGAAATACTTGTGCATATAAGGCTTCCATGAATTTCATCATCGGGAGTTTGACCGATTAAATAATGATGAGAAGTCATCAGGTTTACATCTGAATGAATGGCCCTCTCTAGGGACACCCTCATCAAGGAATTGGAACAAACATCCCTAGTATCAAATCCCAAGGGAGTCATTATTTATGTGAGGTATAATATGTAATATATTATTGGACATATTTAATGGGTGTTAATTATTACAGGATTACACATAGAAGTTTCCCTAGGAGAGGTATAACTACCAGTATCACGTTGAATATGGGAAGGATACCGAGGCATAGGATGTTGTCCTATTTATAAATCTTATCGGAAGAATATATGTTTTTAATGTTCAAAACATACCTAAAATACTAATGTATTTGATTTAATTTAGGTCTTGGTCGTGGTTTACACATACAATGATTCTCATGTATGATCCCACTTCTCACCCATTGATGGAAGAGGAATGATGGTAGATTTAGGTGGTAATTAGGTCCCATGATTTAATAATATTTGTAATATAGATGGAATTACACCAATGTGGATTTCGATTTGAGATTTGGACAGATAACGGAAATACATGTATTCAGTGTGAATTGCAATAATAGTTTTCATAGTACACTATTTCCCAACCAACTGATGGATTTGAATTGGTGATTACATGTCGATATATTATTATAATCCCTTAGGAATAGAGAATCTAAGCATATATAAAATGATTTATTCCAATTCTAACTCATCCCTTAAGAAGGAACAATATGTATCTTATTTAAATAGGAATTGGTGTCCTCATTGTTCTGTTACCCCTTAACCATTTGATGGGATGGGATATGTGATTACACTTGGAGGAATTTTTATTATCCCCATGGTTTAGAATGGCTTGGGCCCAACGCCAAGATAGATGTCTATGTTCTATATTAATTCTACATATTTTTAATGATAAAGTAAAATGATGACAATGAATATCTTGTTAATTTTTTTCATATGACACAAAGAGCCCATCTGAGAGCATGGAAAAAATAAGTTCATATGAATGTGTAACCTTAAAAATCAAGGAAACTCCACATAGATAGTGGATATTCAGATAATGTTTCATGGTTGATGGTTCACTTGGTATTGTCCTCATGTGGATTTACGAAATGGTTGATATGTCCTATGTTTCCTGCTAGACATGTCCATAGTGTCTTCCCAACATGTCTTGATAGTCTTATTAGCATTTCATTGCTGTCTTCCTAACATTTTTTGTAGTCGATCTGACATAGAAGACACATCCATTGGTGTCTTCTAGACATGTCCAATATACCTCACATGACTGAATCTAACATACCCATTTTCTTTTGTGATATGAACATTATTTACAAATATGACTTCACATGATTAAATTTACTTGTCTAGGAGGCCATCACATGATCAACCTAACTTGTATAGGAAATCATCACCTGATCAACATTACTTTTTTGGTTTGTATTAACTTGATAAATCTGACTATTTCGAGATGTGTTCTAATGATAAAACTGATTTTAATATAATCTGTTAAAATGATAAAATTGAAATTTATGGGAAGTCTCCACATTATAAAAATGGATTCTCTAGGATCCCTTCTCAGGATCAAACTGACTTGTCCATGATACCTTTTTGTAATATACCTAACTTGTCTCGGACATCTGCACATGATCAACCAAAACTATCCAAGGAATTTCATGTGATCAAATTGACATACACGATGACACATGAGGGTTTCATGATACTAGAGATGAGTTTTGAGATCTTGAGATCATTATATCTTAATAGATTTACACAACGGGGTCTCACAAACTTGTCTAGGATTTTTTACACATATACGTGTTGATGTTTCTTGTACAAAGGGATCATTCCATGGTCATATGGACAACACTGTACAAGTTATGAGGTGTGAATTCCCAATGGTTCATGTCAATGGTGCACATAATAGGGTCTTCATTAATATAGGATATCATGTACATGTTGGATCAGGTTATACCAAATACGCACAAGAGGGGGGGGGATTGTGAATTTTACAAATTCTTCACAAATCTGGATTACGATGGAGTATGTCTTTTCATGTTTATCAAATTGTTTATGTAGTGGAAAATAAATAGTTAAAATATGTAATGATGTATAGTGGTTTGGAGAATAGAAGTACACTTGTCCACTCCACCAACTCTCTACTCCACGAGCTTGGTGATATTCACTATCTGGTCCTCTTATCAACATACCGTCCACAACTGAGTGCAGACAGTTGACACCATTACAGGATAAGTCTAAAAATAGAACCTTCTGGTTCATACATAGAACCGAATACGCAACTTACTATAAGAATACGGTTACTCAAAATAAAAAGTGTATTTGACTTGAAATACCTTCCAGTTGATTTTCATAGTTACAACAACAAGAAACTGAAATAGAGAAATAAATAATATTAATTTCCTATAATATAATCAATGTAAAATAAATTGAATAAAAAATAAGGGTATTTGTGAACATCAAAATCATCATAAAGATAATGAGTGTTGTTTTAAATTATTTCCCCTTAATATAATAGAGTGTTGTATAAAAAACATGTGATAAAAAATATCCCCTTTTTTATGATCACAAAACCCATAAAATAACCAATGAAATTATCTTATAAAATAAATCAAATATAGTTCATAATTTTTCATAGATAAAACAATATTTTATATAAAAAAATTATTTCTTAATTTTTAGATTTTTTCCCCATTTATAAAGTTAAATAATATCTCCTCCATTATTAATAAAGAAAATAAAATTTTGTGTTTATCCATAAATTCCTCCTTAATTGTTTTTTTAAATTTCTTCCCTTAAAAAGAAATTTTTTTCTTTTATACCTCTGAGTATAAGATTCATAAAAAATATTATGTTTATCCAAATTTATACCCCTTTTTTGATATAAAAAAGTATGATAAAAGAAGGAACTGAACACATTTTAATATAGCACTGAACTTAATTAAATGATATATTAAACTATCTATCAATATTTGAAAATGGATTACTAGAATTTTAACATCGATATTACAGTAAAAAAAGTAAAAATAGATAAAAATGAGATTTCAGTGTATTTTATTCAAAATATAATTAAATGTATTGTAATGAAGATGAGAATCAAGGTTGGGATAAAAAGGTTTGGGAAAGAGGTTTTTGCGCCTCTGAATGGCTTCCTTGAGCTCTGACATCTACAGTCGTAGCCTTTCTATCAGTCTATGACCTAACTGGACTATGATATCCCATCCTTCTAGATTCAGATTAATATATTCTATAACATTGACACTAAATAACGCATGTAACCTCTCTTCCTTATCTATAAACTGATTTAGCTTCTCTGTGAATATCTTTATTAGAACTCCAAAACTAGGTTCACTTGAGGTAATCTGGTCAACAAGATTCTTTTTATTATCTAGAAAAATAGATAATAAAGCACTATTACACTTTATTTCTTGTAATGTGTCAATAATATTTCTCATTAATGCTATAATGTCCTAAAATATATTTATCAGATCCGGAAAAGTACCTAAGGTACCTGGTTGACTGAACCTGACAGTTGCAAACTATTTTACCATGAAAATCTTAAAATCTTCCAAATATGACTTCCTTACCATTTCAGATTTTTGTTTTCCAACTTCATCTAACATTTCCTTCTTGAAAACATAGACTTAAATTTTTTAATATGACCTATCATTCATGTTCTAATATTTCTATCTCTCATTTTCTAATGCTCTTATCAAAGAAGTATTTTTAATATGAACTTTTTAAATTTTCATATTAACTCATACACATGAACATTCTAAGAATCAGAGGCACCCTGTGCGTGATTCCAAACATGATTTAATAAAGTTAACGGAAATGGTTATGCATCAAATCTTGGATCTATATCTTCTCCACTATTTGATCAACAAATTTTTCCTCAGAGTCATGAACTAACTCATCAAAAGTAAAATTATCATTAAGAACATCAGTTTTAATATTAGAAGGATTCACTTATAAATTAACATCAGTAGGATGTTTCTCTTCCCAAGAATCTTTTTTAATGAGTTCCTCCAAGACTGTATCCTCTAATACAGGTTCCTCTTGAGCAAATTACTCTTGAAAAATCTTAGTAGGCTGTATAGTTTGAGTTGTTTCAGGTCCATCCACTTCAACTTCTCAAGGATTTTCAACAATTTGAGTCAGAATTTCTTCTCCCACTTGAAGAGTCACCTCAATCAGAGAAACTTTTGGTTGTTCAATTTGTTGAACTACAAGATCTTTAATAAATTTGAATCTTACAAGAGGTTTAATTTCATCAGTTATTGCATGAATAGGCTCCTCAACAGTTGGATCCCCTCAATGTATTTTCCACTAAAAACCTTCATTACATTCCTCATCTGCAGGTGGATCAACTACTTCAAATCTCAGTCTTCTTGAGGTTCCACTTGCTCTTGATTTATCCATGCATTCCTTAGACATAGCAGGTTGCTACCCTTGAGCTGATTCCTGGTCTTCCTCAGCTCCAGCAGGCATAAGTTTGCCTTTAAAAGTACTCCAGAAGAATCCAGTATTCTTTAGAGATCTATTAGTTAAAATCTTGTTTTGATGGAATCTTACTCTGAAATCTATTAATCCCACTATATCAAACATAAATAGTAATTTTGAAATGAACCTTCCATAGGTATAGATTTTAATTCTAGCCTTTGGTTGAAATTATTAGTTAATAAATCTTACCATATATCTCAGAAAATTCAACATGATTTCACTCATAAGTAAAAAAATTATGTACATGTTAGGAAACAAAATCATCTCCATCTCTGACATCATAGGTGCAATCCATATTTTCACAAACAAAGTAAGAATATTTTTATTATTTTCCATATCCTTCACTACAATTTTTCTTATACTTGTAGAACCAAATAAAAAAGAAATAATGTCTTATAACTTGTTTTCATTATCTAAAATATTCGTTATGTCAAAATGATAAACTCCATCATGAAGGAAGTTTATGATTCTAGCTATTTCTACAAATTAAAGTGAAAAATCTAGATCTTCAATTTTTAAAAATATAGTGTCCTTTGTATCTCCAAGACTAAACTGAACGGATTTGAAAAAGTTATGAAGCTCTACCTCATATAGAATCTTTGTTTTTAGACACTGAAATTGTGCTCGAGATTCTAAAAATCAAGGGTTTTCCACATTATGATATCCATTTGATACAACCATTCCATGTCGATTACTTTTACCTATAGAATCTTTCTTCCTACTATGCCCTTATGCTTTTTATTACTAGATTCTCCTTCATATATTCTCTATGTCTTTTCCATTTCTGTTTCAAAGTTATGATGGATCTATGGTATAGGGTTTTGAAGGTTTAGAAAAAGGTAGACAAAGCCAGTAAGGGTTTTGGAGTTTCAAAAGGTTTTTAGAAAATGAATGGGATTGGAATTTGAAATGGTTTCTAACATCCTTAATTCCCATGTTATTTACTTACATAATAATCATTACATTTTTTTAATAAAATAAAAAGTATCCAGAAAAAAATGAATTTGTAAATTATTATAAATAAAGTATTTAAAATATTTAAAACATTGATGAAAAAAAATTAATGCGTAAATATATAAATATAAATTTCATTTAAAATTAAATTAACCTAGCTTTCCCTTAATAAAATAAAATCTTGTAGTGGGATGTGGTATAGTAAAAATAGATGCTAGTTGAATTTCATTACATACAAATTCCTAGAATATATCCTTTTTAAGAGTATGATCTCTTAGAAAATGATTTCTGATATCAATATGCTTAGTTCTAGAATGATTAATAGGGTTTTTTGAATTATTTATAGCACTTGAATTATCACATAAAATTGGTGTGTTATTAAAATTTATTCCAAAGTCCATAAGAGTGTTTTTTATACACAAAACTTGTGCACAACAACTGCCTTTAGATACATATTCTACATCTGTTTTTGAGAAAGATAATGAGTGTTGTTTCTTGCAAGACAATGACAAAAATGATTTACCTAAAAAGTGACATGTCCCAACGGTTCTTTTTTATATAATCTAAAAATTCCAAACTCAGTTTCTGAATATGAAATTAATTTAAAATCACAAGTTTTTGGATAGAGAAGATATTGAAAATAGTTCCTTTTAAATAACTAAAAATTCGTTTAATAGACCTTAAGTGATATTTTATGGATCAGATTGAAATCTATCACAAAGACATACTTAATACATTATATCTGGAATACTAGTAGTAAGATATAATAATCTAGCAATCATAACTCTATATAACTTATTATTAACTAATTTTCAAGATTCATACAAATCTCATTTTATATTAGTACACATAGGATTTGTATGTGTCTAATAATTTCAATTCCAAATTTCTTTAGTAAATCAGTAATGTATTTTCCTTGATTTAAAACATTTACAAAATCCTTTTAATAAATTAGAAGTCCAAAAAATAAATTTAATTCTCCCTTTATACTCATTTCAAATAATTTTTCCATTAAATTTGATAACTCATGATAAGGTTTTTTGTTTGTTGAACCAAAAATTACATCATCAACATAAATTTGAACCAATAAAATATTATAGTTAAAAATTTTCTTACATATTGTTCGATCTTCCATCCCAATAGTAAAATCATTTTTCAAAATAATAGAAATTAACCATTCATACCAAGATCTAGGTGCTTGTTTATTACCATAAAGTGATTTAGTATGGTAAAAAAATCTGGTTTCTGTGACTTTTCAAATCTACGAGGTTTCCCAATAAAAACATCCTCTAATAATTAATCATTAAAAAAGAAAGACTTAACTTCCATATGAAATAATTTAATTTTCATATGAGATTCGTAGGCTAAAAAGATTATTATAGCTTCTAATCTAGCTACATGTTCAAAGGTCTCATCATAATCTATACCTTCTTCCTTATTATATAATTTAGCTTCTAGTCTTGATTTATTTCTAGTTATTATTCCTTGATAATATTGTTTATTTCTAAAGACCCATTTAGTTCCTCTAACTGGATAGTTCTGAGGTCTTTCATCAAAATTCCAAACTTCATTTCTCTTGAACTGGTTTAGTTCCCCTTTCATTTCTATCATCCAACATTCATCAACTAAGGATTCCTCTAATTTACTAGGTTCTAATTGGGATAGAAAGGTATAGAATTCAATATGCTTTCATACATTTCTTCTAGTTTTTATTCCAATTTTTAGGTCTCTTAATACTTTCTAAAGGATGATTCTTTGGGTTTCAAGACTATCTTTGTAGTACACTATTAGGTTCTTCAATTTCATGTTCATCTGAACTGGAATAAATGTTTTTAAATATATTTAATTATCATATTTAATGTTCTTAAGTCTCATGTTATCATTAAAGTCAGATTCATCAATTTAGTCTTTCATTTTCTCAAATGGGTCAGATTCATCAATTGAGTCTTTCATTTTCTCAAATGGGTCAGATTCATCAAAATTCACATGAATTGATTGTTCAACAATTCTTGACTTTTTATTTAAAACTTTATATGCTTTGTAAGTAGAAGAATATCCTATGAAAATTCATTCATTAAATTTTGGAGCAAACTTACAATGATTTTCCATGGTGTTTAAGGTGTAAACCTTGCGTCCAAAAACTATAAAGTAATATAATTTAGGTTTTCTATTATTACAGAGTTTATAAGGAATATTTTTAAAAAATGGTCTAATTAAACTCTATTCATTATATAGTAGGCTATACTTATAGCATCTTCCCAGAAATTGGTTCGAATACTGTCGTCATTTAGTATAGTCCAATCCATATCTTGAATAATCTTATTTTTTATTTCAAAGATTCTATTATTTTGAGGTGTTCTCGGTGAAGAGAAGGCGTGTTTAATACACATATTTTTGGAAAAGGAATTAAATTGATGATTCCAAAATTATCGGCCATGATCAATTCTTAATGAATTTGTTTTAAAACAATTTTCAATTTGGATAGCTTTTTGAAAACATTAAATTATAGTAAATGCTTCATTTTTAGATTTTAGAAAATAAATCCAAGTAAATATATAATAATCATCAACTAAAACATATACATATAATTTATGATCCAAGATTTCTATTTATGAAGGTCCAAACAAATCCATATGTTTAAGTTCTAGAAGATTAGATATACAAATTTTGATAATAAATTTGAAGGATGATTTGTGTTGCTTTCCAAGTTCACATGCATCACAGAATCTATCAATTCCCAATTTGAGAATAAATGAAATCAGAAACTAATTGTTTCATAGATAACTTATGTAAATCATATATATTTTAATGTACAATTATTCTATGCCAAATCCACGATTCCTTTATCTTAGTATTTAATCCATTTACTTTTTATTTACCCAAGGAATTTACGTCCAATATATAAATAATATCAGTTATGGGTGCTCTAAATTTAAGAAATCTTTCATTAAAAATAGAAAAACATTTGTTAAAACATCAAAAAAATTACCATCATCACAGAATTGATAGATACTTATTAGGTTCCGTACCTACCTTGTACATAGAGTACTTATTTAATTGAGACAACTTCTAGATCTCCAACAGTTCCAATGCCAATAATTTTCCCTTTGGCATTGTAACCAAATGTGACTAATCCCTTATACTTTTGAGTTAATGTTTTATTGTTCGATGAATTTCCACTCATATTCCTGGGGTATCCACTGTCCATATACCATATTTTAGTTTGGATACAGTTACATGCTTCCTAAAATAGAATTTAAACCAATTTTTGTTTTGGTACAAATATTTTATTGGGTCCCATAGTGTTAGCCAGTAAATACCTAGGAATCTAGACTTGCTTTTTTTCTACAATTAATAGAATCATATATACTTCTTTCAAAAAATGCTTTCATAATCCCACTTATTTGTGGTTGCCTTAAATAACACTTTTTAGATATTTGACCTTTTTTTCCACTGTAGTTTCAAATTTTACCTTTTTTATGTGGAATAAAATAGTACTTATATAGTTTGGGTTTCTCACCATTACTTATTATTCCATATATTTTCTTTTTAATCACATTATTTCTATGAATTTAATATATTGTATTTTATCCTTTTTTTAAAACACGAGATAAACTTTTGTATGTTTCTAATTTTGTTTGTTGTGTTTTTATTTTCGTTTCATTATCTATATAGTTTATGTTTGATGAGTTATATTGTTTAATTAACTCTTGATGTTTTTTTAGCAGTGTCTCTTCCTCCTAAAACAGAAGTGTGAATAGTTTCAGTGATTTATGATTCTTAAATAAGGAATCATATTTTTTATCCACCATGATGCAGTAGGTTGAAAGATTATTATTTGAACAATTAAAACTTGAATCAGTATCAGATGAGTAATAAGATTATACCTCATCAGCTTCTGCCATAAATCACATATTTTCTTTTAGATTTTATTCTTCTTTTTCTGAGCTAGACTTTTATGAGATACTTTATTCTTTAGAAACACCCCAAGTATAATTCATTACACTTTTTTCTTTCTTCTCATAATCATTGTTTTTGAAAAATTTCATTTTATTTTCTTCTTTTAATTGAGGGCAGTCAAGTCTCATGTGGCCCATATTCTTGGATTCATAGAATCTAACGTCCCTTGGTTCTTTTTAATCCTTTTTGAAGGATCTTATGAGTCCCTTAATTTTTTTTATAATTTACTGAACTTTTTGGCTAGCAGATCCAGTTCCATATTAGAATTAGATGAATCAGAATTCTCTGATTTCATTTTGATTTCATTCTTCAACATTCTGCTCATCTTTTGGGATGTTACATTAAAAGAAGTATTTTCTCTCTTGATCAAGACTTTATGCTCATTTGCTTCATATTTTATCTCATATTCATATATCATTAGAGTTCCTATTAACTCTCTCATTGCATGATCTTTGACTGGTGATGATTATCTAATAGTCGTTGATATCTCATTCCATCTAGGTGGTAGTACTCTTAGTACATTCACTGTTTAATCAACTTGTATGATAGGATCTCCCAAGGTAGTGATGTTATTAACAATTTCTGTAAGCCTTCCATTCATTTGGGTGATTATTTCTCCTTCAAACATTCTGATGGTGTCAAATTTCAATTTATTTGTGGCATACCTCGTCATTATGGAATTTTCAGTTCCTACATAAGCAGCTGTAATTGTTTGCCACATTTCATAAGAAGATGGGCACTGAGATACTCTATTGAATTTATCATGTCCAAGATCACTGATGACAACATTCATGGATTTTGAGTTTATGTCGTACTCTACTTCTATATTAGTACTCCATGTTTTAGGCTTCGCTGGTATCACATAGGGAGTTTGAATTTTCGAGTAGACTTTGTATCCATGATTCTTTAAGTAAATTATCATCCTTTATTTCCAGCATGCCTAATTTTCACCGTTTATGTAGTGATATCGAACCATTAACATACCCTCTCACGTATCAGCCAGTTCTCCATATAATCCAAAAACATTTACCTTGTTATAGGTTGGACAAAATATCCTCCTCTGATACCAATTGTTGGATTGGGTTATACCAAATACACACAATAGGGGGTGAATTGTGACTTTTACAAATTCTTTCAAAATCATTCTGATGACCGAGTCTATCCATTTATATTTATCATATTGTTTATGCAGCTTAAAAAAAATAGTTCAAGGAAGTAAGGATGTATATTGGTTCATGTAATAGAAGTCCCCTGGTCCACTACACCATCACTCTACTCCATGACCTTTGTGATTTTCACTATCTAGTCCTCTTATCAACAGACCGTCCAAAACTGAGTGCAGGCAGTTGACACCTTTACATGTTAAGGCCAAAAATAGATCCTTATGGTTCATAAATAGAACCGAATACACAAATTATTATGAGAATCCTATTACTAAAATTAAAAATAGTATCTGATATAAAATACATTTTAGTTGATTTTCATAGTTGCAACAACATGCGATTGATAGTTGATGGATTATCATCTTCAGAAAGAATAATCTTTAGATAGAAGTAGTTTTGAGATGATCTAGTTTCACTCGATCATGAAATGAATTTAGAAACGTCAACAATAGAAGATTCACAATAGATAATTGATGTAGAATCGATGAATCTTCAATGTATTTCTTCTTCTTTAGATAAGAAATTGTTTTTAGTTCCTTGTAACAACAGATCTGAAAATCTCGAACAAATCTGTAAAACTAAAGTCATGAAAAACTCAAGACCATGTTATATATTTTATTGATTATTCTCCCTCTATTTTTAATAAAAAATATCACAGATATATAGAGAATAACAATGAGTATTTTCCTTAAAAATTCATATCCACAAAAGTCACCTTTAGAATTATGATATTCAAATGTTTGAATAATAGAGAAGTCGTAACTCCCTTAAATATTTGACCAAAAAATCCCCTCTTAAATAAGTGAATTGAATCACAAATAAATGGATTTGAATAAATCAAAGAAGTCCTTTAAAATCTGAATTTGAATTTGGCTTGAAATCACCCTAAAAATCTACATAAACACTATTCCTAAATAAAGTCGCAATTTAAATATCTGACGCCAAACGTATGGTTGAACTGTATATAATTATTTATAGGAACATAAGGTTCACAATGTATGTTTCACAACATAAGGTTTACAATATAACGTTAAAAATATAAGGTTGATCAACCATAATTTTCTCTTCAACTCTCAAACCTACAGTACAATATCTATACTTTTATTTTTAGCAAAACATAAGATACAAGATCTGTAAGGTTCATTATAAAAGTAATGTTGATGATCTATATTTTTATTAGCTTCTAAATGTAAGGCATATGATCTATAATTTTTGATAAAATGTAAGTTTTTTTTTTCAAAGGTTGAAGAGCCGTACTTTTGGGAAACAAACTTAATGTTCCATACTAATATAGGGTATTTCTTCTATACTTTTCCAATATCCTGAACGTAAGGTTCCTTCCAAATGTAGGGTTCTTATTCCATACTTTTTCTATAACATATGGTTTCTCTACAATACATTTTTGATAAGCCATAAGTGAATGATAGATTCCATCCTTACGCTATGCTCCTCAACGTAGGTTATGAATGGTGTTTCTAGAACACACGAAAGTGATGTACAAACATGTAGAGCATGAGCGGTGTTTCTAGAACACGCTAAAACGAATTTAGAACATGTATTCAAATATTTCACATGAATTAAACGCTCTTATATTACTTCTAAATAGAGAAATAAAGAATATTAATTTCTTGAAATTTACTAAAATGAAAATCATTTGAATAAAAAATACATATATTTGTGAACATCAAAATAATCATAAAGAAATATATTATTGTTCTCAATGATCTCCCATTAATAAAACTAGGTACAACACTTGCTCAATAGTATATGGGGTCACATTCATTTCAAATCCTTATACATGATAATGGGTATGCGTATGATGGCAGTCTAAGATGATCAATTTCTCTGATGATTTTCATGACCTCAAGGAGGGTCCTCTAAGGGGGTTTTAAAAATTAATAGGGACTGAATATTCCATATAAATTAATGGTTGAGGGTTTACACTACATGTAAAATAGGGGTACATGGTTTTGGGTTCCAACAAAGGCCACACCTCCATGGGGTTTCATGGAAAACCGGGGGCATGTCCATGGGTTCTTATCCATATCAATGGGGTGTAAACAAGACAACATGCCTATCCAAAAGAGCTTTCATGGGTTCCATTCATAACATTGATCATAAATAGTGTCCAAGTCATCATGTGGTCACATGATCATAGGGGAATCATGCGATGGACTGTCATGAATAAATATCATGAGGGGTCTTGTGACTATCAAGAGAGTTACTCCTAACATAGAATAACACTCTTCTATGCTACTAACCTTCTTCACTTATACTTTTATCTCACTCCTATCCTTCATTTTTTTGTTTTCGTAAATGTATAAATGGATTATATATGTAGGGGTCGATGAGGGTCGTGTTGCATTCCATGGTGTTCATTCCATGTTCACTTACTTGAGGTGGTGGAAGATTCAATAATCCAAAATCATGTGATTTAAAGGCCTCTTCACGATATTGAATTATTAAAATCCATTATGTGTCTGTACTAGTTTCTATAAGGGAATCATATTTTTACTCATTTTTTCATTCCACAAAATTAATTTATTTTCATGATCACTATTTGTTAATGAGGTTTATTTTTGGAAAATCAATTAGGTATTTGAGTAATGGATTTCGATGCCTAATATAATAATCTCCAAGGGAGTTGCGTGATAGGAATAACTTCATAAAATGGTGTTATTTGATCATATTATTGGTATTAATCTGGATTCATATGATCTAATGGATGACATGTATCTATTGAAACTAAAAGATACATAATTTTTCATGTGAGGACATAGTTCCATCTAAATGGATTCATATGAGAATCATTGAATGATCACATGAGCCTTTTAAATTATTATGATGGCTTCCTAAGGTTCACAGTACTTCCTTAATGTGAGTTCTATGATTTCTTTTAGAGAATTCATACATGCAAAATGAAGTATACTTCGTAGCTCTGGGACTTCAAGCTTGTCTCTATTATCTCATTTTGACCATCAAAGAAGGCCAACATGATGGGTTTCTTATATATATGATAAGTAGACAATGGATACCTATCGCTACATCAAATGATGTGTGTTAGGTTGATATTTATTGGATTTTTTATGATCACATGTGGATCCAAAAAATGGTGAACATTGATGATTATGAAGTGGTTGAAATCGAGCAGATCAGATCTTTTTGATAAGGAAAAATATGTAATTTCTATAAATTTTTTATAGATTAATATTATGTGTACCATGTGGTCATTCCACGTGAATCTAAATATTTTTTAAGTAGTTCATAATAAATCAATTTTTTATAGCTGTTCTTTGAGATGATAGAGGGGTTGTCACATGAAACTCCATAACTTGTTCCCTTGTTATCCATATCTACACATTACACAACCCACTTGGGAACATGTTCATACACCATGTGTTCCCACTACAAGCTCTAAGCTTACCAACACACACTTCCACTCTTCTTTCTAACTAGTTGGTTCCTGGGGCATCGTTGAGTTGACTCCAATAAGATCCCTTGGTTGAGATGGTTGGATGGTTTGTTTAGATGGCCAATGATTTGGATAAATCCATACCAAAATACATATACTAATTTTCTATGTAAAATTAGTATAATATGTGAAAAAATATAAGACCTTATAAAATAAATCCTATATAAATCCAATCCAACATCCCTTATAGAAAAACTATTAGTTTTTTCCATGGTCTTTATTCATATAAAATCCTCAATGGAAAAGTGTATAGTTCCGAATTATGGTTGATTAAATTTTTCAAGAGATCATAAATGTTTTGAAGGATTATTATTTTATAGACTAAAATAATAAAATAAATATATCAATAAATTACTTCTACTTATTCATTATCATAATGAATATAGATTTATAATAAATTATTTTTTCCCTTATTCATATAATAAATATTAAAATGAATATAAGAGTTACATTTTTCTTTCATAAGAAAAGGTTTTTAAATTATCTTATTTGTTAACCTACCCATGAAATCTATAGAGAGAATAAAAAATGAAAGAGTTGTAGTATCTCCACCTTTTTCTGAAAAAAATAAATTTACTCAAGATGTATCATAAAAATCTCAAATAACAACATAGTAATGTTACATTATTTTCTTCTAAAAAATATATTAAATAAATCCCACAAAAGGATTTTAAAGTTTTACATTATTTCACTATTATATTTAAATAATAATCCTAAGAAATTAAAATTATAATCGAAATATTCATCTAAATGTAATGAAATAATCCCTGAAATCTTACAAAATCATCGATAAGGTAATTAAAACATTCCAATTTAAATTACCCCGAGTCCTTTTAATTCTCTAAATAATAATTATAAAATAAAATGATCATTTTATCACAAAATAATGCACCAAAAATTTTGAATTCATATCAATCATCAAAGTTAGATTTTTTAATAAGTTCTGCATTTGATAATCTACTCACAATAATTCAAATAATTTCCCATCAGATAAAAATATCAAAAAATAAGAACCTCGTCATACATTATAAGAAAAATAAGGATAATAATATTATTCTGTTATTTTATAAGTTAAGATAAAAAAAATTTATTCATATTGAAATAAATTAATATTCAAACTCATAAAGATATGAATTCAATAATTCATTCCATAAATAGGGATTTATTCAAAAAGTGAATATTCAAATGATAATATATAATAATACAAAATACTCTAAAAATGTTTGACTTCTGATAATTTAATATATGAAAATAAATATATTATTCTATATATTGTAACATTTTTCAATTAATTACTTCATGATGATACCAACAGAAAAAAATAAATGATATATTGTTTTCTTATCAGGATACACAATACATGAAATATTTAGTTATCATGTTCATTAAATATAGTGTATGAAGAGACATTATTCTACCTCGTTACATAATTTTGAACTTCTAAATTCTAACATAGAATTTTTTTAGTTCCTCTTCATCTTCTGAGGCCAATCTGCTATAACGTTTTGGAACCAGATTCAACTCAACTGGTTCCCCATACCCGGTTGGCCATATGTCTTCAAGACTATTTCCCCTAATTTCATAGGCAGCTGACTAGCAATGAGGTCCTAGGGTGTTATAGTGTGGAAACTATGCCATCATTGGTAGAGTGTAACACAATGGAATAAAAAATAAAAAAATAGCAGAATCTGTTAACAACATAAAAATGAAATACGTAGTGGACGAATAATATGTTAAATAACCAAGCATCATTCCATTAAAGAGATGATGTAATATTTTACATGTTCTAGGAAAGAATCTAAATAAATACATTGTAGTAATACACAGTATATGTCTCAAAATCAAAAAAGAATACAAAAGAGACTAGGAAGCATCACTAGCCTTGGCTCGGTCCCATTTTCTCTAACTCCTAAGCATCACATCAAGTACCTGTATCAAGGCACTTACCCTGATCAACACCAGAAATCATATAATCGGTTTGGGTACAAAAGGATGACCCCAATAGGGTGTGATTCTAAATTCTAGTAGGAAACTGCCCATTATGTATGCTAATATTTTAGTGAATATTTATAACAGGAAGTGTAAAATAGTGAAATTAGTAAATACTAGGTACTCGAAAGTAATCACAACAAATGTCTCAGAAGACAATGTAAACCATTATAGGGGAATATCGAATCCAAGATTGTGTGTTGGCTTGGTATATGGGTCATTAGTAATTTAAATTCATTATTACCTTTATAATTAAGTCTGGTCCAATCATCGGAATGTGGAACTCGAGAATCACTCATAATGTGTTTGACCAAAAACTATGTACCCATGGTATAAATAACACCCATCAAAATCCAAACTATCCATATACACATTTCAATTATAAATCAGGGTCAAAACCAAGTATTTATGTATTTCATCAAGTTCTAGGGTCAAAACCCAGTATATAATCTTTTCAACATGTATCAGCACCAAGCCTGGGGTATAAAAATTTCATCATTATAACATCCCAAGTAACTTACACTATTACAAGGAAAAAAAATATAACCCACTTCGAAAATCATAAAATTAACCAATTCCATTCTAAAAAATAGAGAAAAGATATTTGAAGGTGTTCCCATAGGAATCCTAGGAAAAATAGATAAACATTGAAAATCCAAAAGAAAACACATCCACGAGGTGGCCCTCAATCTAGACTATAAATCTCATTCATTATTTATAATCCTTTACCAAATTCCTCGATCAATAGTAGGTAATAACATAGGAAAATATTCAATTTTTTTGACAGCCAAAAATGGGTGTGTGACACTCTAGCCCATATAAACAACTAAAAATTTAGGTAAAGTCGCAGGAACACCTACCTCATCGTAGTACGACTCTCCTCATCCAGTCTTAACCTTCAATTCATGCTAGAATGACATAGATCTAAAATATTATTATAATATATCAACCATAAATAATAGCATTGAGAGAAAAAATAATGAAAAATTTCTCAATAGGAATCATTATATTACCGATTGGGGTCCAACGCACCTAACGACATTCAAATCTATGATTAGATGGACAAATGGGAGGAAAAATGTCCCTCAACACTTCTATTTGCGAACCCAGATGAGGGTTCTATTCGTCTTACTAAACATAAGTTTAATGCCTATTTAGATAATAAAAAAGTGCACTCTGTGTATGTGGGACTACACACTCTATCCGTACAGTTTCTAGGTACACCATTACATGGCTGTGTACTAGGATTACATGGTGTGTTGCAGAATAAGCACAGTGTGTACCTATAAGTAAACAGTGTGTAGTTCTCAGTCACATTGTTTAATAGGCCCGAAGCCAACCCTTGACCTATTTCCCCCATTTTCGTGAATATAAAATAAAAATGAAATGTCCATATCTCAATGGAAGAACTAGGCTCTTACAAACACACCCTTAAAGCAGTTCTTCCCTAAATTTCTCTTGGGTGGTGATGAGAAATAATAGAATAACATCAGTCACTATGATTGTACATCAGTGTACCTCTCTGAGTTTTGGTCCCATACTAGACCGTGATGCCACAACACATGTACTAAAGGATGAGACTAGTCATGGAGAATGTTTGGCTATAATCCATAATATAAAAGGATACTACTCAAAGGATGCATATACTTTGAACTCAACCTCCTTGGGTTGAAAAGAAAGAGACAAGTCTAAAAGTTAACTTCGCCACTGAGAAGTATGGAATATGTCATCCATATCCTTGTACCTCTGTGGTAAAACAATCGACAAGAAATATACCCTACTCTCTTCAAAATCTCGAATGGAGCTATGTATCTCTGTGAAATATTACATAGTTTCCAAGTCCTCTTCTGTCACATTTTCGGTGAAACACATAGGAAAAATTGATCCCTAACCCTGAACAACAGAGGTCATATTTAGGGATTGACATTAGATTTTCTAACAAGACTTCACAATATCCACCTACATCCAAATAACCTTAACATATTCAGTGGTATCCTGGAAAAGATGAGGTCCCAACATAGCTACCTCTTATTACACTAGCTGATGCTGGGGTGATCGGCATGGCCTACCATATAAAGAATCATATAGTGCCATATGAGAAGTATCCTGAATGCTATCATTCTTGGTGAGGTCAACCACAGGTATGTGTCTCTATAAAGATCCCTTGAAATTCATGATTCATGCCCGAAGCATTTCCTCCAGCACTTGAATCATGCACTCTGAGTGACTATTTATCCGGTGATGGTAAGTTGTGATCAAAAGCACATGTGTACCCTATTCTCGTTATAGACCTTTCAAGAAACAAGATGTAAACCAACCATCCCTATCTAAAATCGTAGAATATGGAACCCCATGTAGTCAAATAATCTCACTAATGTACAACCATCCAATCACATCAACACTGAATGTTTCCTTGATAGGTAGTAATAGTGAATACTTTGTGAGTTTTTTATGAATAATTAAAATAATATCGTTACCAAAACACATCCACCATTGTAAAACTCCCCCTAGAATGCCCCTACATGTTCTAGTGATGCTTCAAGTGTGATTTTCATTTATCTGGGATATACCAATCATAATGGAAATTATAACAGCAACTTCATTGCTATGAACTGTCAAACCCCAATCGACCTCATCATAAGGCCATCAAACAATTGTTCCTCAAAAGACAATTCATAATTTAACACCACACCCACCATAAACTGGTAGAGTGTTTAAACTTTTCACTGGAACCAAAAACTAATAATAATAAGGATAACATTTCAAACCATCACTTGATGACTTATCATAGAATTCCTAGCTTAGAGGGCCGATGTATGGAAACAAAACACAATGCCTGCTCTCGAGGCACCATACACTCACAATGACCCCATTAACTAATGCTAATACTTATCTCTCAGTAAAACTCGATTTTAATGAAATCCATCAATCAATTAAAAGTTAATTACAGAACATTGGTATTAGCATCATTCAAGATCCATCCCACTATAAATGTTACCTCATTTTAAAACATCGCATTCAAGCCCGACTAAAAGCCTGATATTTCCTCAGATTCATCAACCTGAGGTCCAAGAAACTCACCATGGTGGTCCATAATCCCTGTTACCCATGACACATTGGTATAAGGCCATAATTTCACACAAGAACACTGACTGAACATAGAGCGACATCTGCCTGGCAGTCACATTTAGGAAAACGACATCTTTCCATGAGTCCAAACAAGGAGTTCCTACACAGTAACCCTAGTATCATTTAGGATTAACCATACCTCATTTGAAATTATATATCCAATGCACAACACAAAACAATATTACGATCTAGCCCAATGGCTTTCAACTATAGCGAAAATTATAATCGACACTCTCATAGTTAATCTAAGATGACAACAATATATGGGACATGCTCATCTCTTAAGAAGGATAATCACAATAGGTTTTCAAGGATCACCAAAAAAGGATAGATGAACCACTAGTGGTATGCCTCATGAAAGAAAACATGGATTCAACTGCCAACACATCATCATTTAACCAATCACAATAACTTTTTCCAAATGCATTTTTGTGATATATTATGCTTAACTACCGTGGTCCATCCATGATCGTCGGTTCCTTTCAAGGACCACACACACAGACCAAACACTAAAACATGAAATAGGAATCAAAAACCTCAAAGGCATTCAAGTGGAATAACCATTTCTGAAATATCCTAGTATGTGATCTTTATACATGGAAGGACACATTTAAATAGAACTAAAATTATCCTCCACACCTAGGAGTTTCTTAAAAATCAAGAAGAAGGAACAACTGCTCTCAAATGTCTCATCTTGTAACCAACTTAAATGCACGATTGTCATTACACCAACCATGATCACCATGAAAAATCACATGACATGAATGAAAAATTTATACTGGCCAACATGTCAGAACACCAATGTCCCAGAAAGTTCTCCGGTGCAGTGGGATGAACATGGTTACAAAATGTTCAGGTCACTCTACTCTAGGTACAACTGAGAACAGAGACAACATCTCAAAGATCAATGATTTATCCAAACTCAACAACTCTTTTTTAACATTTTACACTTGATGAGTGCTATATATGTCAACATATACTACCCTGAGATTACAAAAAAACACAACACGTTCTGGGTATTATTCATAGTATTTCCACCCAAAGTATCTTATTACCAGATGGATCACATAAGAACTGGATCCAAATCACATCATCAACACAAAAATTTACATGGATGATGACATACCAAGTCGCCCATCACATATAGAAATAGAGGTTCACATGGACTCCTATGTGGCTGACCTTGTCCAAGGCATGTCTAATCAGCTGAACCAAGTGTTCCCCAATTCCCATTCCTATATCGTAGGATATGATACAATGATCACCAATTAACACAAGGGTTCACTTTCCAGAAACCAAACATCCTACTACGAATAATGTAAAAACAGAATGCAAGTTATTTTTTTAGAAACATGTAAACCTATGAGGGTCTCTATATACATGAAAATATGGCAGCTCAAAATCACAAATATCAAATAGGGTAGGCAACACCTTCCTCAAATCACTCAACCATCTTCCTACCCCATGTGTTAGGTCTTGGTGTCAAACAATGATATATACTACCGTAATCCTACTATAAAAGTTGGATCTCATCAAGTCACACCCTTAGAGGAATACTACATTGGATCCTCTAGGTAAACATGTGATAAGGCATCCCACTAGGGATCCTTACCTCTAAGGAAAATAATGAATCCTACATGGGATCCTTGAATGATAACCAATATAGGAGTCACACCACATAGATCCCCTTGGAAAAAACATATATAGAGGAATTATATAGGGAATCCTCAATAACATCTGGTCACATGGCCTCATAGGACAAGATGGAATGTATTTTAAGGGAGACATCCTAAAATAATTTGTCAAAAGAGATAGGTCATATCTCATCTCAGATCAAATGTCTCAACTAGGTTGTTCTGAACAACCAAGTGATTATTCACGCTCTGGTATCACTCTCAGGATACAATAGGAAATGATAACTAGAGGATTATCCTCTTAGTTTTAGAAGATGCATCAAAACACCCATTAAGAGTCCTTATAAGGTTTTACCAGTTTCACCGTCATGATCTAAATAGAAAAACACTTATAAATGACTACTCATGGGTCCAAATATGCCAATAGGGTATAAAATAGGAAAATTCCTTTAATAGTTTTCAAAATTTTAGTACACACTATGTCGATTTAAAATATCACATGGGCATGTACCTAGCATGTTAATATCTTAGGTACATGGCATGTCATGGTGAAAAACCACGTGTAATCATGTTCTCCCTCTGGGCCATATAATTCCACATGGGCAGAGTCACATGGGGTCTTCCTATGTAATAGTGTGTGGGGTGTCATTATGGTACACACTGTGTTCTACCCAAAAACCAATAGCCCATGTTGTTTCTCACACGACTGGATACACTGTCAGATTCCATATTACATGTACATCGGGTACACGGTGTTTACATGAAAAAAATACTTTCATCTCAGACTGAAGAACACATGGTGGGTGGTCATAGAACCAGATGTCATGTTGTCTAGGTTTCTAGACAGTAAGCTTCAAAACCATCCCTAGATCCTCTGTTTTCACAAAATAATGTAACAGTGTGCCAAATTCTAATCTATGGGGGCCCATAATCCATGTGAATCAAATATTTGCATTAAATTTTATCACATAACAACCAAATATATATCCCATTGTCAAAACATCATCCTCCAAATTCTAATCCAAGAGGGATCATACTCCTAAGGGACCAAGGATTAGCGTCCATCCAATTTACCCAGAACACGTACCAATAAAACAATCACAATAGCAGAAATATCAATCACAGTTCCTATCACAACATTATTCATATCTAGAACAACATCTATTACAACAATATGATATCAGTAATGCTCTCTACATGGCATGAAAAAAGTGAATTCCCTATGATTTCTAAAAGGTACATTATGATGCAGGAAAGGGAATACCCTCATCTCATTAGGTTGTAAACAACCAGAACATAATGATATCAATAATAAAATCATAATTTCATGTTCTTAACCCAACTTTGAAATAAAATCAACTATAATAGATCAAAATCCTAAAATCTCAATTCTATTCAAGGTAATTTGGCTTTTCCCTGTACATGGGGTAGCTACTCCCTAGAAACATTTATTTCCAAATGCCATTTCCATTCTATACCTATCTAATGTCGATAAATAACGATACAAATTAGAAATAAAAATCCCTTTATACCACATTCTAACATCCCAGATCTAGATTCCACTCAACTAGTGTGTCGTACCCGGCTGTCCACATGGCCTCAAGTGCATTTCACCAAATCCTAGATGCTGGCAACTAGAAGCGAGGTCCTAGGGTGTGATTGTGGGGAAACTATTCCATCAACATTAGAGTGTAACATAACAGAATAAAAAAACAATAGAGGATGAAATAAATATCATACATCAAAAATAAACAATGTAAGACTAATATGATAAGTAATCATGCATCATTCCATACAAAAGATAATGCAGCATGCCACATGTTATAGGATAGAATCTGAACAAAAACACTACAGTAATATACAGAATATGTCTCAAAATCACAAAAGAAACAAAAAGAGACTATGAATCATCAAAATCCTTGGCTTGGTCACATTCTCTCTGACTCCAACGCAGCACATCAAGTATATGTACTAGGGCGGTTAACCTAATTAACACCTGCAATCATAAAATCTATATGGATCCAAAAAACATGACCCAAATAGGGTGTGAGACTAAATCCTAGTAGGAAATAACCCATGGTCTACTTCAATCATATAGTGAATATATATTATAAGTAGTGTACAATATTTAATGCAGTAAATAATAGGTACTCAAAATTGAGAATAATGGATGCCTCAGAAGATAACACAATCAAGAATAGGTGAAGACTGAATCCAAGCCTATTCATTGTCTTGGAAGAGGATTAAATAATTAATTCAATTAATTATTCAATTTATAACTATGTTTCATCCGAATATACTATAGTGAAATTCAAGAATCACTCCTAGTGTGTTTAACCAAAATTCATGTACCCATGGTATAACATAACACCCATCTAAATCCAAACAATCCTTATAAGTATTTAAGGAGTAAATTAGGGTCTAAACCCAGTATATAATCATTTCATCAAGTAAAAGGGTTAAAACCTTGTATATAATCATTTTAGCATGTATCAGGGCCAAACCCAGTATATAATCATTCCTAAATGAAAATATCACTTGTAACTTATACTCTTATGTGGAGAAAAACAATATAACTCATGTGGGAGATCATTAAATTAAAAAAATCATTCTAAATAACCCATAAAATAAATTCAAATGCATGTCCATGGGCATCCTAGGCCAAATCCCTAAACGTTGATCATCCAATTGAAAATTCACTCATTGGGTGGCCCTTAATCTAGACGAGAAATGTCAAAAAATTCCTTATAATCATCAAAAAAATTCCTTAATCAACATTAAAAAATATAATAGATTAATATTGAATTTAGGAGACACTGAAAAATGGGTGCGTGGAACTCTGTCAAGTACAAACAAATAGACAATGACTGAAATACACAATATCACCTATATCATCGTAATACGATTCTCTTTGTCCATCCTTAACCTCCAATTCATGCTAGAATTTCATAGATATACAAAATGAAGATAAAAACTCAACGTTAAATAACATTATTGAGATATAAAATCACGATGAACGGATCAAGGGAAATCTACAGCCTAATTATTGGGTTCCAACAAATGCGAGGATATTCAAATCGGAGTTTAGATGGACAAATGGGAGGCAAAATAGACCTCGACACTTGTGGTCAGGAACCCGAATGAGGGTTTTTTCCGTTCGACAAAACATGAGGTTAATTAACATATTAATCAATAAAAAAATTATAGGGTTAGTACATGGGACTACATGTCATGTTAGTACAGTTTTTGGATGGACCATTACATTGCAATGTATCTGTATTACCTCGCGTGTAGCCGAACATACACAGTTTGTACCTATAAGTACACAACGTGAAGTTCCAAATCACATCATATAATAGGAATGAAGCCATAACATGACCTATTTCCCATCATTTTATTAAGTATAAACTAAAATGAAAATATCCATAACTCAATGGAAGAATCATGTTCTTACATCTTTCTGGATATTCATAGAACGTGACACACTTAGATTTTAAGATATATTTCTCTACAAATAAAATTATTTTTTTGAATGCTTGTAATACATGAAAAATGGTTCTAAATGAACCATAATATATTTATAACCAAGTAGTTTAATTGGATTAATTATTATGAACTGTCTCATTTTTAAATTATGGGTTACATTTTTTGATGTATAAAATATATTCATAAATAAAAACTCATTTTTTAGTAGTCCGTAAATGTTTCAAGAAACCAATTTTTCCTCTGAAATGAAATATCTTATTTTTGTGATCAAATAAAATAATTAATTTATATTATTTTAATAAAATTATTTGGAAAAATTAATTTAATAATTTTAATCATCATGTCAAAATTATCTAATAGTGAATTTTTTAAATTTTTCTGAAATGATGCATTTTTGACGAGTAATGAAAAAAATAAATTTTTATCGAAAGTTATCTTTTCATTTAATCAATTGATAAAGGACGATTATATTAAATAATTATTTTAAAATTAAAATTAGTTCATCTATATTATCAATAATCTAATTTAGGTCATTGAAATTGTTTTATATTGGGTTTTGGTATAAAAACATTTTATACTTACCCAAATATTTTATTCTGGAATCGCACTTTTCATCATGATTTGGTGAATTGATTTTAATTTAAATAAATATATTCTATGAAATAAATATTATGTAATTGATTCAATATTTTTAGTTACCATATTTAATAATATTTAATAATATTTAATAGTTCCAACTGAAATTTTGGTCATTAAGAATAGTTACCTCGGTAAATATTTTCACTTATGTAAAAGAGGAAAAATTTAGTTAATATAATTGGGTAAAAAAAATAAAATTTCATGAATACATGAAGTGAGGATATTTTTTTGCAGGACCTGGAACAAATGTATTATTTTCTATTTAATTAATGTATTTTAAATTAATATAATGATATTTTAAACACAAGATTTACTTTTTTTTATCATTTATATTTTATTCAAATTAAATACTTTTTTTAGGTATTTTCATTCAAAGAGAACATATATGGTCAAATACATATTATAATTTTATTGAAATTTATTTAAATAAATATATATTTATTATAAAATAGGTTTTGACATGCACAATGAAATATGAGACTCGAGGATGGGGTTTTCTCATCTCAGTTTTATTAACGTGAGACATATACAATATTCATGTCATGTTTCATTTGTGAGGTGTATATAATAGCCATTTTATATGTTGTGAAATTATTATACATTATATAATGACATTTAAAGTTTCATCCAAATTTATTCTTATATGGAGCTTATGATTCGAATGTTACCAAAGTGGTATGTGATTTATGTACGAATCTCATTTTTTATCAAGATTGTATATGATTATGTTTCCACTATTGAAATTTTATGACCTATATATAAATAATACAAAGAAATATATTCACCACTAGATATATTATAATAATATATATTTTTCACTTTAATTTTTTTACCTTTATGTACTCAAATTATATAATTTTTTTTTAAAGAAAATGAATTTATTTCTCTATTTGTATTAAAATCCCTTAACTTTATGTTCCATTTTTTCTAAAAAGTTATCATGAATTATTTTAATAATATCGAATAATTTTTTAAATTTATTTTTACCCAATTTTTAATATATTTCTTTTTTAAAAAGGAACATTCTTTCCATTTTCTATATAAGGTACTTTAACTTTTTAGAAATAAATTGTGAACGAAATATTTTTATTGGAGTAATCATCAGGAATAGAATTTTCCACCTTCAGGACCGAAACAAGGAACTAAATCTTCAATTACATCTTAATAAGGTTATTTTCATGTAAAAAAAATTAATAATATTTTCGAAATTTACATAATTTAAATATCTAATTTCAAAGTGAATAGGTTATTTTCAATAACAGTTATTCCAATTCACTAAAAAAATTAATTTTCATCTAAGATAAGATCCATTGATATTACTTTTTTATTTGGGATATGATCCAATGATACCAACCTTATTCTTTGTCTATATGGTTTATGATTATGATTTTGATATTTTCATGGAACCATTTTATTTTTGACATATTATGTTATGTTGATATGTTGATATATTAATGAAACTTATTTAATTTCCATGAGTAATGATATATAATGAATGATTTTTAATTTGTGGAACACATATAAATAGATTATGATTATGTGATAGGAGGTTTCAAAATGAAATGACCCTCCAATTAAATGTGTAAATATGGATATCTCGTGAGATTATAAGGACATGAATGGGGAGTGAAACCAGTTTAGTAAGGGATTTAGTCCACTATGATAGCATTGGGTGTGAACCATGATTAATGATATGACGGAATGGGGAGTGAAACAAATCAACTTTGATAATATTGGAGTGTTCCTTGACTAAGTCAATGCAGAATATTTTTTAGTATGGTATGTATACGAAGAGTTCTAGTTATAATGAACAAAATGGGAGATGATGTAGATCTCTTGTGTAGAAGTTCTTTATGTATCCATGTTTCAAAATACTCTAAACCTATATTATTCTATCGTGAACCATATTTTTTGTATTGAATTTTTTAAAAAAAGATATAATATTAATTTATTTAATGTTAGAGTTTCTATAAAACACATGTCCAGTTCCATCAAGGAGACATTATGATAGTTGATATTATGGTGTATAGTAAACATTACATGAATTTCAGAAATATAATCTTGAATTCATCAGCATCATGTATATCAATTAGGATTATCAAATATACCTCTCTTATGAATAGTTTCATAATATATTAGTTTCTCATAAACTCCTCTATAATAACTTCAGTTTATATTCCATTATATAGATACTAAACATTATAATTTAGTATATTAGGATCATTCATGGAATTTTATAGATATTTTTTTAAAGAATATTTGTCATTTCGAAGATATATTCATCATCATTAACCTTCTAATGTGTTTCAAAATCATAACTACAAGAATAATTGATTTAGTCTCCTATTATATATTCAAAAACATCATGGGGATCAACCTGAGAAATATAGGGATCATTTCATTCCAACATTATGATAAACCCATATAGATTTAGGTTCTTGGTCCTCTATTTTTGATTAAATGTTGGGATTACCATCGAAACATGGAGATAAATATTTGGAAAGGGTAACCTATAATGTCAATAGTTTTTGTGAGTGAAAATAGATGACTAGATATGTTGCATAATGGTAATGTCTTATTTTCATGAAATTCATAACAGTATGATGGAAAATATATCATCCTTTTAAAGGTAACTTAGAAATATAAAAATTTATTAAAGGTAACTTATAAATTTCACAATAGTATAAATAGAATAATGTAATGTTTTAAAAATAGTTGACTAGTGGTGGATAATTATAGATTATGGTCAAGGATGTTCATTTAAGGGTAAATCATGTTGGTAAAGATATATCTCATAAGGGTAACATAATGATACATACGGGTAAATTATAGGTTAAATAAGGGTAACATAAGGTTACCAAGATTTATGTAAAGGTAATAGTAACTCATGTAAAGGTATAAATAACATCACAAAATATTATAAAGAACATTATCAAACCTTTATAAGTGTAAAACACAATTCATCTAAAGATAATTATAAACTTTATAAACTTTATTTTTTAACAAAAATATTAAAGAAAAAGAAATAATAAAAATAATAAATGAGAAATAATTAATAAATAGTGAAAACAATAGATTATTATTATTATTAAAAATAATATTTTTTTATTATTATAAAGTTAATCAATATGTTTTTATATTTTTAATTATTAAATAAACATAAAAAGTGTAAAAACGAGAAAATCAACAATATCCCCCTTTATGATAATTTTAGAACTAAGTATCTTTTTCAAAATTAATCCGCCTTTATCATTTTGATCGAAAAGATTAAAAATTTAAAAAACACCATTTTCTCACAGTTTTTCAAAATATTAAAAGCATAAATTAAAAAAATATATAATACGGTTATAGTAAATAAATAAATATATATTCCACATTAATTTATGATACAATCAAATATATATAATCAAGGAGCCACAAAATTATGTAATAATATTATTCAATTAACAAAAAAATATTTCGAATGAATTAAAATATGTACCAAATAATTTAATTCATTTGATTAAAAAAGTTAAACACATGATAAATAATTAATGTAACCCCTTAGCATGAACTTAATTATAAAAAATATTCATGAAAATTTTGAAATAAAATATTTTCATTTAATTTTTTGTAATTATTTTTTTACATTCTATGTAATATAATATATTTGAAAACATGATTTCTGGAATTTATCATTTAATAAAATAATAGGAAAAAATATAAAATATTAATGAGAATGAATAATGGTTATAATTTAACAAAATAAATCACAGAATTAATTGATAATATAAATAATACTATGAATAAATTAATTTAGCAATTCAATCATAAAAGTTACTAAATATAGAGGAATAAAAGAAAAAATATTTATAAAAATATCACCTCTATAAAAAATAATTATTTTTTGTAAAAATACAGATGAAATAATTCTTTTATTTTAATAGTTTCATCTCTCTGGATATTTCCTTTCAAATAATGAACCACTTCAAATATGTTCAATCTTTGTAAAATAAATAAGATAATCCTTAATGGAAAAATGTAATAGAAAAATAATAATCTATATATTTTTAATGAACCTATTTAATTATATTACAATGAATCCCAGTGGAATAAACCTTAAAAATACCATATACATGTACCTTTTGGTACCCATATTCTTTTGGGTCTGGTTTTGAAAAAACTAAATATTTAGGTAACAATTTTTTTTATTTTGAGGATAAATTCCATAATTAATTATTCATAATGAATTAGATTAACAAACATAATTAAAACCCAAAAAATAATATTTATAAAATATAATTCATTTTCATAATTTACATTAATAACATTATGAAAACTTTTAAAAGTATCCATTATTTTGATTTTAAAAACAGTAAAAAAATCCATATATAGTTTTAGTATTTTATCATTACTTCCAATACCAAGAATGCATTTATTACATTTATTATTACAAGAAAATATATTTAGATAATTAACCCATTTCTAAAAAATATAATATCTTTTTTTAAATAAAAAACATCAAATAATGATTCTTTAGTATTATTATAATGAACATCATAATAATTTTTAAAATAATTAGATTTTAAATATGTAATTATCATTGTAAAAATTTGTTTTTAATAAAATAAAATATTATAATTTTATTATTTCATCTATTATCTAACATTAAGGATTAAAATTTATCAAGAATCATAAAAAATATTTGATCAATTAACTAAAGGATGTAACTTTATAATAAAACAAACTTAGGGAACTTTGATTGTACAACATCAACATGATTAATAAGACAAATATTTATAATTTTTGTTCCATGCCTAGCTTTAGTGTTTGAATTATATTCATCACTTAAAACATCTGATGTACTCAATTTTTCCTCTGATAATTCATTTCCTTCTGTTTTATAATCATCTTAACTTTTTTTATTAAATAAAGGGATGTCGTGTCTCCATTGAACATTTTTTATATTCATAGCATCTGATACGAATCTATTTATTTTGTTTTAATTTACCATTTATATTTTTTTATAAGATTGATAAATTTTTTAGAAATATATAATATCTCAACAAATAAATCAGAATGACTAGAATCTTGATAAAAATTTATTCCTTCAAGACATTGAATGCATCATATTTATTTTTTATATAAATTTGATTTTGGTTTCATATTACATCTTATCTCCATACGTCATCTTGGTTATAATAAATTACTTCATATGTAAATATTAAACCGTTTTGGAATTACAAATATAAACAAATATTTCTTTCTACTTATATATTAATACTATAAGTACCTTTAATTCATGATTTGGTTATAGAATTAGAGTTCCTATAGTAGAATCATCATTAAAAATTCTATAAATCACCCTTTTATTTGAGTAATACTTTTATATTCTTACATTATTAATGTATCAAATTTAATTATGTAGTTTTTCACCTCGCTTTAAAAAATTATCAATTCAATCACAGAAAACAAAAAATGTTTTATCACATTTTAAAAGAATTAGAATATTGAGAGCCATTATTAAATTCTTCAAACCTATTTCATAAATAATAGCATCCATAATACTTGAATTAAAATCTTTAACAGGTCCTTGAGAATAACTCTTCTTATCAGGTTATCCATTTGAAATTTAATATGTATTTAAAACATTCACATAAACATTTATTCCATGTTTATCAGAATAAATAATCTTATGAACTATCCAATATTCCTAATTATAGTCCTTAAAACAAAGAGAAAATACCATATGCATACATTTTCTTACATAATCTGTTGTAATTTCTCTTTGTGTGGATCTTTATCACAAACAACATAGAGACAAAATAATTCTTCTATATTCTCCAAAAGAGCTAAGACATTGATATCACATGTTGGTTCAGAATGATGATGAAGTATACACAATCAAGTTCTAATTGAGTTTATTTAAAAAATAAGAAATATATATATCTTCCATCTTGAAAAAAGGGGTTATGCCCTTTTCTCAAAAGGATAAGTAAATAGTAGAAAATAAATAATGTAGAGAATTTAGAATAGTGTGGTATAGTCATATGGGAAAAAGACAACTCCAAATATACACCACAAATGACCTCCCCATGATCATGGTGACGTTAAATATATGTGTCCTTTAATCTAGGGATCTTGATAATTGAGTGTAAGTATGTGAAACCTTATAATAAGTTAGATTAATTTACAATGAACATCAATAACCACAATATAATGTGGAAAGTTAGAACACCACCAATTATATTTATATAATTTCAAAAATTTAATATAAGTAAATTATATAAAGAATATTAGATATTGGACCATCTCAGAGTTTCATAAACCCATGAAACATGATTGCATCGTTAATCATACACACAAAAGTACCCCAAAAATCAACAATGTTTTGATAGTATGTTATTCTTTAAATCGTAGTAATAAAGTAGACTGAGTCATGTATGCTGTAAAACCAAAATATTTTTATGAGATTGATATTTTTAAATTATTGGAAATCTTTTGTTTACAAAACACCATGATAATGATACACTACAAGCAACACCAAATTTTCTTATGGTAAACACAACATCATGGTTCGATTCTATTACAAAAAAATAGCAAGATATTTTGATAGAATTCATATCATACAAGACATAATTTAAGAAAAACCTACCTTATAACCTAGCAGTTATAATGGATGATATGAAAATTAATAGCTAAATTATTGAAATTTTGAATTACACACATGTATATAAAACTAAGATTTTGGTGAGAAATTAATTATAAATGAACATAAAATACATTTTAAATAAAAAGAAATATTTTTTCTTGAAAAAATAATTAAATCAAAATAACTGAGTTTATAAAATAATAAAATCACTCTTAAAGGATTTTTTAATGAAATTTATATTTAATATATTAATTAAAATTCATCTTATATTTTTTGTAGACATGATATAAGAACAAATTCATTTTTTTTGATAAAATAAATATTTTTCAAAAAAAATGATGTTCTACCACCTCCTATGGAACAACCATTTGAAATATAGTTTTTAACACATTTTTATATTATATTTTACAAAATAAACCTCTTATTTAAAATAGTGATGTAAAAATTTACTTTGGAATAATTTTTCATTTATTTCTATAAGTTTCAAGTTTTGATGAATAGTAAAGACCCAAATTTTAATTGAAAACAACTTTTTTCATCAAAATAATTTATATAGTTAAGTTATATTATTTAATGGTTTTAATATATAGATATAATATATTTTTTAAATTTAATATAATTTATGTGATTTGAATTGATATTACATTTAATTTCTATGTTAAAACTTTTCAACATTCTACACTGTTTTAACTTTAAAAACATATTTTCTCATTCCCACAATAGGATTAACATTATATTGATTACTATAACTTCTGTGTTTTTAATTTTGAAAAATTGTTTCCATTTTTGGAACCAGGCATAAAAATTATGTAAATTGTGTCCTTTTAATTTTCGTCATATGAATACTAACATTAGTAAATTTTTATTTACTAGAGTTAGAATTATATTGGGTAATTAAAGGTATAAACTTATTTTACTATTATAAAAATAGCATAAAACCTATCAAAACATCATTGGATAAGTGGATATTGACCAAAATCCATCATAGGTAGATATTTTGATCCTTTATAAGCCACTTGGGTCAGATTATGATATTTATTATATTTTATTTAAAGAAGTGTTAAATATGCCTCACTCCAATTTAATAACTATTTTATTTTTAATATAAGTTTATATAGAAGCTAATTTTGACTAAAAATACTCATATAGAATCTAAAATGTTTTTATTAATCATATTAAATATTTTTTTTATTTTTATGAAATAAATAATTAACTTACCGGCTTGTATATTTATGATACATAAATAATTTCATTGATGAAAACTCTATAAATTAATTTTTATTAAAAAGATAATATCCATTACAAATAAAAAAACGTGAAAAAATATTATTTTTTTGTTTATATTTTGACCATAATTATCCAATGTTATTATTAATAACCATTTCCATCCACATAGAAAAGATTATGGAACTTATAATATTTTATATAAAGTGATGTCAAAGTTGTCACATTCGGGTTTTAATAAATATATAATTTTTAATATAGGATTGTACAGATGAAATATTATAATAAAAATATTAATATGAATTATAATATAATTGTCTAAATTAATTTTTTTTCATTTTTAAAAATGTATATATATATTAAATAATTACAAAAAACTGTAGTATAACTTATTTTATTAATGTACTTATGAAATTATCGTTATTAAAAATATTAAAATATATATAATTATCTAATAATTTGTACATAAAAAAGAATTATAAAGATTATATTGACCGATTAGTGATATATGAATATATTTTATTTGAGGATAAAAACATATCTTCGTATTTTAAAAATCCATAAATTAAATAGTGTCAAAGTTGACACTATTGATTGTTTGTCAAAATAATGTATTATTACTTTATTTAAAAACCATAATTTTTTTTTGCAAATATATATTAAATATTATATAATTTAAAATGATCTAAATTATTCACTTGTGGTCTAATTGACAAAAAATAATTAAGTATTAGACAATATTAATATTGAAATATTTGTTACCTTAGACGAACATTAAATAGAAAAACTAAGCATTAATTAAAAGGATAAGGATTAAATTGATATCAGAACAAGTATGAATATTATTATTTGATTATATTACGACCTTAAGTCATAAAATATTCTAAAATATGGTAGTTTTGAGGTTTTCTATGGGGTTGTATTTTCATATAAATTAATTGTTTTGGAGATTTCAAATGTGACCCTCACTTCAATTATAAAAGGGCAGCCCCTCCCTCACAACTTCATTACATGTTGAGCCATAAATCCCAGACACACCCTACCCATTTCTCTAATAAACATCCCTAGTGAAATTATAGGGGTTTTTTACATTTCAAAAGATCATCTCTAGAACAATTAATAAGAGATATATAGGGACCTCGTTGATGAAGTCGTAATCTTCCCTACCGATTAATACAAACCTATTTATTCTTATATATCCTCTTCATGAGTTGTTTTCATTATAATGTAATAAATCATGTATGAATTATATTCTTAGATTTTATTATTATTATTTAATAACCATATTATAACTTCTATACATCCAATGAAAAATGAAATAAACCACGCGTGTATACGTATGACCTAAAGTCTCTGTTGTACCTCTCGTACCCCTCGGGGTTTAATTTTCATGATCACAATCACCCTCTTGTTTATCTAATCTTGTTTTAAGTGTTTTTGTTGATAGGCATGATTTCAGGTGGCCAAGGAATTGGGACAAGAAAGCAAGAAGCCAAAGTGGACTGAAAATCAGTCCACCGGCCAACCGGTGGAAGACCACCGGCCAGCCGATAGAGGCCTGGACAGAAGGCATCCCTCTGTCCAGACCACCGGCCAGCCGGTGGAGCCCAGACAGAGGAGGTTGCTACTGCCTCCTCACCGGCCAACCGGTGGCCTCACCAGCAGCCAGCCGGTGGCACCCAGACCAAATAGTGTTTGCTACTGCCTCAGCACCGGCCAACCGGTGGCCTCCTCACTGGCCAGCCGGTGGAGCCTGAGCCCGAGCCCTCTTCCATTTTCAAAGCACCGGGAAACCGGTGGCCTAGCACCGGTCAGCCGGTGGAGCCAGTCAAACTAGCCGTTGGGCCTTTGACCAGGCTGGTCCACTTGCCTCCCAACGGCTCCGAAGGCCTCTCCAACGGCTCCGAAGACTCCCTAAGGACATTTGAGGGTTCCCCCTCTATAAATAAAGGACTAGGAACCCCCGGAAGCCTAAGCAACAACGTCGGAACTATTGTGAAGCCCACGGACACATTTTGATCATTTGGCTAACCTCCGGCGGAATCTTTCAAGGGAACCCCAATTACTCCAACTCAATTCCACATCCAAGGAGCACCACCATAGAAGCTTGGGAGAGCACTTCATCAACTTCATCAATTCATTTGGCGCCCAAGGATTCTCCCATAACGGTTTTTCTTGTTTTATTTATTTTGAGCATCAAATTGGGTTTGTGCCTACAAACCCCCAACTCTTTCTCTCATCCTCTCTTTTGGGTTCTCACACCACCTTCAAGGTGTGAAGAGGTTAGTCAAGCCTTACCTTTCAAAAGGCTTGAATCGAAGGTGATCTATCCTTCACCTGTAAGAAGGCTAGTGGGTTCTTGCTCAACCATTAAAAGCTAGTGGGTTCTTGCATAACCATTAAAAGCAAGCTGTAATAGGTTCTAGACTAACCTTAAAGTCTAGTGGGGTTCTTGCTAAAACCATTAAAAAGCAAGCGGTAGTAAATCTCTCAACGGTTGAGTTGGGAGCGGAGACGTAGGCTTGGGTTTAAGCCGAACTCCGTTATCAAGTTTTGTGTCTTGCCTCTTTTATTTCCACTGCACTTTTAACTTTGATTTTAAATTGTTAATTATTTTTTAAAAGGAAATTCACCCCCCTCTTGCCATCACTTCCTTCTTTCTCTGCCCAACAATTGGTATCAGAAGAAAAATTTGAGTAATACCTTCACCGGTTTCAAATTCAAGATCCATTGTGATGGCCTCAACCTATTTCGCCCCCGAAGGCTTTTCTTTGGGTCGTGCTCCATTTTTTGATGGAACCGACTATTCTTTTTGGAAAACTCGCATGACAACATTTCTTAAAAGCATTGGTTATCCTATTTTTAAAATTGTCATGCATGGTTATTCACTTTCTTCTCCCGATGAATCCAAATGGACCCCTGAAGACATTGCAAATTTTGAGCTTGATGGCAAAGCCATGAATGCTCTTCATTGTGGGTTAGACCGTAATGAATTTAATCGTATTTCTACTTGCTCATCTTTTTATGAAATTTGGAATCTTTTAGAAGTAACCCATGAAGGTACTAAAGGTGATGACAAGCCTGATTGCCCATCCCGCAAGAAAAAGGCCAAGAAAAAGGAAAAGAGGAAGGCATTGAAGGCCACATGGAGTGATAGCTCCACATCCTCCTCCTCCTCTTCCTCCTCAAACGACAACGGTAACAAATGTATAATGGAATTTCATGAGGTAACATCTTCTGACTCCTCTTCCTCTTGTTCTTCAAATTCAAATTCTTTCAATCATTTATCATATGAGGATCTCCAACATGCGAGAGATCAATTGGAGGAAGGTTTTCACGAACTTTCTTCCAAATTTGTTGCTTTAAAAAAGAATTTCAAAAAACTCTCTTCCGAAAAAGAACAACTTCTCAAAGAGAAGGAAGAGTTGACCCTCAAAATCCAAAATCTTCCCGATGTTGATTCCATGGAATCAACCATCAAGTATTTAAGGGAATCCCTAGCTATGTTCACCCAAGGGGAACAAAATTTGACAAAACTCCTTGGTTCCCAACGCATATCTAGAACCACCGAAGGGATTGGCTATTCCAAGCAAGCTTCCTCTTCCCATGCTCCAACTTTTTTTGTAAGGGGGAGCTCCAAATATAAATTTTTCAATTATTGTAAAAAACCCGGGCACTTAATTTATGAGTGCAATTTCAAAAATGCCTGGTATGGTAGGCCCAAAACTATTTCTTTTAACGATGAATTTTATAGTAGAAGACCCGCCACAAGACAAGTGTGGATTGAAAAATCCCTTTTAGCAAGTCTCTCCGGGCCAAAATTTGTTTCGGTTCCAAAATCCTCTCCCCGGTGATTTGTTGTTTTTATTTAGGGGGAGTTAGGATCGTTTAAGCTTTTTTGCATTTTCATTTCAAATTTTTCGATTCAAAACGTTCAATTCAAACTGTTATTCAATTTTCTATTTCAAACTTTCAATTTTCAATTATCAAATTTTCGATTCAAAACTTTCAATTCAAATTTCAAAAATTTCAATTGGTTTAAAAAAACTCTATCTTGTTTTTCAACGTCCCCCTCAATCAAGTTTTATGCCCCGTGCTATTTTGATAATCACAAAGGGGGAGAAATTCTTGGTTTATTGGGGGAGAAATCCTTTAAAGCATGCTTTTCATTTCATTTTCTACATTGTTTGTTTTGGTGATTGTGATCATCAAAATAGGGGGATATTGTTATACCTCTCGTACCCCTCGTGGTTTAATTTTCATGATCACAATCACCCTCTTGTTTATCTAATCTTGTTTTAAGTGTTTTTGTTGATAGGCATGATTTCAGGTGGCCAAGGAATTGGGCCAAGAAAGCAAGAAGCCAAAGTGGACTGAAAATCAGTCCACCGGCCAACCGGTGGAATACCACCGGCCAGACGATAGGGGCCTGGACAGAAGGCATCCCTATGTCCAGACCACCGGCCAGCCGGTGGAGCCCAGACAGAGGAGGTTGCTACTGCCTCCTCACCGGCCAACCGGTGGCCTCACCAGCGGCCAGCCGGTGGCACCCAGACCAAATAGTGTTTGCTACTGCCTCAGCACCGGCCAACCGGTGGCCTCCTCACTGGCCAGCCGGTGGAGCCTGAGCCCGAGCCCTCTTCCATTTTCAAAGCACCGGCCAACCGGTGGCCTAGCACCGGTCAGCCGGTGGAGCCAGTCAAACTAGCCGTTGGGCCTTTGACCAGGCTGGTCCACTTGCCTCCCAACGGCTCCGAAGGCCTCTCCAACAGCACCTAAGACTCCCTAAGGACATTTGAGGGTTCCCCCTCTATAAATAAAGGACTAGGAACCCCCGGAAGCCTAAGCAACAACGTCGGAACTATTGTGAATCCCACGGACACATTTTGATCATTTGGCTAACCTCCGGCGGATTCTTCCAAGGGAACCCCAATTGCTCCAACTCAATTCCACATCCAAGGAGCACCACCATAGAAGCTTGGGAGAGCACTTCATCAACTTCATCAATTCATTTGGCGCCCAAGGATTCTCCCATTACAGTTTTTCTTGTTTTATTTATTTTGAACATCAAATTAGGTTTGTGCCTACAAACCCCCAACTCTTTCTCTCATCCTCTCTTTTGGGTTCTCACACCACCTTCAAGGTGTGAAGAGGTTAGTCAAGCCTTACCTTTCAAAAGGCTTGAATCAAAGGTGAGCTAGCCTTCACCTGTAAGAAGGCTAGTGGGTTCTTTCTCAACCATTAAAAGCAAGTGGGTTCTTGCATAACCATTAAAAGAAAGCTGTAATAGGTTCTAGACTAACCTTAAAGTCTAGTGGGTTTCTTGCTAAAACCATTAAAAAGCAAGCGGTAGTAAATCTCTCAACGGTTGAGTTGGGAGCGGAGACGTAGGCTTGGGGTTAAGCCGAACTCCGTTATCAAGTTTTGTGTCTTGCCTCTTTTATTTCCGCTGCACTTTTAACTTTGATTTTAAATTGTTAAATATTTTTTAAAAGGCAATTCACCCCCTCTTGCCATCACTTCCTTCTTTCTCCGCCTAACAATTGGTATCAGAGGAAAAATTTGAGTAATACCTTCACCAGTTTGAAATTCAAGATCCATTGTGATGGCCTCAACCTATTTCGCCCCCAAAGGCTTTTCTTTGGGTCGTGCTCCATTTTTTGATGGAACCGACTATTCTTTTTGGAAAACCCGCATGACCACATTTCTTAAAAGCATTGGTTATCCTATTTTTAAAATTGTCATGCATGGTTATTCACTTTCTTCTCCCGATGAATCCAAATGGACCCCTGAAGACATTGCAAATTTTGAGCTTGATGGCAAAGCCATGAATGCTCTTCATTGTGGGTTAGACCGTAATGAATTTAATCGTATTTCTACTTGCTCATCTTCTTATGAAATTTGGAATCTTTTAGAAGTAACCCATGAAGGTACTAAAGGCGATGACAAGCCTGATTGCCCATCCCGCAAGAAAAAGTCCAAGAAAAAGGAAAAGAGGAAGGCATTGAAGGCCACATGGAGTGATAGCTCCACATCCTCCTCCTCCTCCTCCTCCTCAAACGACAACGGTAACAAATGTCTAATGGCATTTCATGAGTTAACATCTTCTGACTCCTCTTCCTCTTGTTCTTCAAATTCAAATTCTTTCAATCATTTATCATATGAGGATCTCCAACATGCGAGAGATCAATTGGAGGAAGGTTTTCACAAACATTTTCCAAATTTGTTGCTTTAAAAAAGAATTTCAAAAAACTCTCTTCCGAAAAAGAACAACTTCTCAAAGAGAAGGAAGAGTTGACCCTCAAAATCCAAAATCTTCCCGATGTTGATTCCATGGAATCAACCATCAAGTATTTAAGGGAATCCCTAGCTAAGTTCACCCAAGGGGAACAAAATTTGACCAAACTCCTTGGTTCCCAACGCATATCTAGAACCACCGAAGGGCTTGGCTATTCCAAGCAAGCTTCCTCCTCCCATGCTCCAACTTTTTTTGTAAGGGGGAGATCCCAATATAAATTTTGCAATTATTTTAAGAAACCCGGGCACTTAATTTATGAGTGCAATTGCAAAAATGCCCGGTATGGTAGGCCCAAAACTATTTCTTTTAACGATGAATTTTATAGTAGAAGACCCGCCACAAGACAAGTGTGGATTGAAAAATCCCTTTTAGCAAGTCTCTCCGGGCCAAAATTTGTTTCGGTTCCAAAATCCTCTCCTCGGTGATTTGTTGTTTTTATTTAGGGGGAGTTAGGATCATTTAAGCTTTTTTGCATTTTCATTTCAAATTTTTCGATTCAAAACTATCAATTCAAACTGTTATTCAATTTTCAATTTCAAACTTTCAATTTTCAATTATCAAATTTTCGATTCAAAACTTTCAATTCAAATTTCAAAAATTTCAATTAGGTTAAAAAACTTTATCTTGATTTTCAACGTCCCCCTCAATCAAGTTTTATGCCCCGTGCTATTTTGATAATCACAAAGGGGGAGAAATTCTTGGTTGATTGGGGGAGAAATCCTTTAAAGCATGCTTTTCATTTCATTTTCTACATTGTTTGTTTTGGTGATTGTGATCATCAAAATAGGGGGAGATTGTTGTAACTCTCGTACCCCTCGTGGTTTAATTTTCATGATCACAATCACCCTCTTGTTTATCTAATCTTGTTTTAAGTGTTTTTGTTGATAGGCATGATTTCAGGTGGCCAAGGAATTGGGCCAAGAAAGCAAGAAGCCAAAGTGGACTGAAAATCAGTCCACCGGCCAACCGGTGGAAGACCACCGGCCATCCGGTAGAGGCCTGGACAGAAAGCATCTCTCTGTCCAGACCACCGGCCAACCGGTGGCTTCACCACCGGCCAGCCGGTGGAGCCCAGACAGAGGAGGTTGCTACTGCCTCCTCACCGGCCAACCGGTGGCCTCACCAGCGGCCAGCCGGTGGCACCGAGACCAAATAGTGTTTGCTACTGCCTCAGCACCGGCCAACCAGTGGACTCCTCACCGGCCAGCCGGTGGAGCCTGAGCCCGAGCCCTCTTCCATTTTCAAAGCACCGGCCAACCGGTGGCCTAGCACCGGTCAGCCGGTGGAGCCAGTCAAACTAGCCATTGGGCCTTTGACCAGGCTGGTCCACTTGCCTCCCAACGGCTCCGAAGGCCTCTCCAATGGCTCCGAAGACTATCTAAGGCCATTTGAGGGTTCCCCCTCTATAAATAAAGGACTAGGAACCCCTGGAAGCCTAATCAACAACGTCGGAACTATTGTGAAGCCCACAGACACATTTTGATCATTTGGCTAACCTATGGCGGATTCTTCCAAGGGAACCCCAATTGCTCCAACTCAATTCCACATCCAAGGAGCACCACCATAGAAGCTTGGGAGAGCACTTCATCAATTTCATCAATTCATTTGGCACCCAAGGCTTCTGCCATTACGGTTTTTCTTGTTTTATTTATTTTGAGCATCAAATTGGGTTTGTGCCTACAAACCCCCAACTCTTTCTATCATCCTCTCTTTTGGGTTCTCACACCACCTTCAAGGTGTGAAGAGGTTAGTCAAGCATTACCTTTAAAAAGGCTTGAATCAAAGGTGAGCTAGCCTTCACCTGTAAGAAGGCTAGTGGGTTCTTGCTCAACCATTAAAAGCAAGTGGGTTCTTGGATAACCATTAAAAGCAAGCTGTAATAGGTTCTAGACTAACCTTAAAGTCTAGTGGGTTTCTTGCTAAAACCATTAAAAAGCAAGCGGTAGTAAATCTCTCAACGGTTGAGTTGGGAGCGGAGACGTAGGCTTGGGTTTAAGCCGAACTCCATTATCATGTTTTGTGTCTTTCCTCTTTTATTTCCGCTGCACTTTTAACTTTGATTTTAAATTGTTAATTATTTTTTAAAAGGAAATTCACCCCCCCTCTTTCCATCACTTCCTTCTTTCTCCGCCCAACAGTCTCCACGTCGTGGTGTAATCTGTTTTTCAGCACAATTTTAAATGGGTGTAATGATGAAAATAATATACATATATAGTGATTATATCATGATTTTTTATCTTTTAAAAACTTATAACCCATAAAATTCCTCTTGTATTTACTATTAATAGAATGATTCCATCGCTTCTACGAATGTACGACCTACCGTACCCCCATTGGGGTGCAATTTATTTTACTAATTAACCATTCAATAATGATTATATCAATGTATATAATGAATATATATGATATTTAATATCATAATATATTTCAAGAAATTAAATAATTATATCAAATGTTCATGAAATGAAACTTGTACCATAAAAAATGCATAAGAACGAGAATCAGTTAACACTCCAAAGATGAGAAATAATGTTTTAACATAGAGGTAAAAAAATCATCACATATGATATCATAAAATTATTTATTATGTTGGAATAATTTAATAACACTATTTAAACACTTATAAAAGAGGTTAGGACTAGTACAATTTAACATATACCTAAGGTAATGGATTTATGTATCACTTTTATTACCGTGGAAAACATGTCTTATACATAACTTGTTTCTTATATGTGGAGTAAATACTATCCTTGAATGTATAATATGATTTCTTATACTTTTTTCTTATATGTATTTACATATCCATTTTATGATCTTTATTTCATAGGTTTTTCTGTTCAAAAGTTACAAAATGTGTAAGGTAGTTTTGTCTCAATCTGAATTCTTTGAGACACATGTTTTTTATGTACCAATGTTCACATATAAGGTGAATTACATATTTTCATGACATTTTAGGATTATTGTAATTTTATTATTTCATGGGTATTATTATTCAAATGATTCAAATAAGTATGAGACAAATTAAAATATTTGAGGATTATTTTCCTCAAGAAATGTTTTTATAAGATCTCTCAAACTCTTTTTCTAGAAAAAGGATCTAAAAATGTAATCAATATATCTTCATATGTTTTCAAGGAAATGTCTTTCAAAATTCATTCAATAATGATTTATAAATTTTTATTTTAATTTCAATGAAAATGGTTCTAAAAATGATTCATGTTCCGAGAATAATTTTTCATTGAACAAAGGATATTTTCCTCAAGAATTATTTTCATGTGATCTCTCGAGATTATTTTCTAATTAAAATAACTTTAATATATGATACATAGGTTTTACTAGGGATATGATTTCATTTTATCATTCTTATTCACTCTTAAAATGATTTATGTTTATAGTGGAATGATATTTATGAAATTAATTTATTTTAATGTGTTATATTTTGATTGAATCAATTTCAATCAATGGGTTCTGATATTATTTTAAGTATTTGTGGTACATAAATGTATGGTTTTCATTATGTGATGAGTGGGACTTATATCTCCCCCAATACATTGTGTAATAGTAGATAACTCATGAGTAATATATTTTATGTGTGAAACTGATTTCATGTTCATAATATTATTCATGGACCTTGTTATCATGTTCAGAATTTCATGAGGGGGCCTATTTTTCTGGTCCATTTGTTTATAAAGGGTCCTGATTTCTATTCCTTAATTTAATGAGTGAACCTGTTACCCTTTATACTTGTTCACAATGTTAAAAGTTTATGTGTATGAAACAATTTCATGTCTTATGATAATGTTATGATCTCATGAATTATGTTCCTTGATTTTCTTTAAGATTCATGTCTTATGAACTTCCAAAATTTAATCCATGATTTTAGATATAAGGGTATGATCTTTTATCATCACAATAATATTCTCATAAACTTATTTTCATGATATATCTGCATATTTCATTTTTATACCCCTACTTCACATCTTTGCTCACCCCATTATATATTTTATTTTAGTCAGCTTATAGAGAATGGTTTTGTGTAGGAGTAATAAATGGGATGAACTTTATGCGAGATATTGAATATATTTAACCAAATTAGAATAAATTGATCCATATTTCCAAAGGCATTAAACTAATATGGTTATTCAGAATTTGTTTTTGAAGTAATTATTGTATTCTAAAAATAATATTTAATTTCTATATTCATTAATCTTGGGTCGTTATTGTTGGTATCTGGGAATTTGATTAGTTAAAATTTGGAGAATAGGATTAGAAGACTTAGTAAGATACCTATTTATATTTCAAGTATATTTGTTGCTATGTCTCAAAGGATAAGCCCAATGTGTCATAGATTTAAATTTTGGTGGTAGGATTTAGGTATCCATTATGTAATTTTTCATGATTATGTAGTTCCTAATTTTGATAATTATTTCTTACTCTATGAATTTAGTTTTAGTCAATGGATGGAACCCTAAAGAACCACATTAATACTAGATGTGACGGGTAATTCAAGGACTGTATTTCTGAACAAATGGTTGTTATGGGAGCTAGAATACTGAATTTTATTTCGATGTCTTGAAACCTTATCTTGTAATGAATCTCTCTAGGATTCCAAATGACCAATGGTGGGAACAAGATTCTCTTTTATCCTTTTTACTTAAATATCCACATTCATTTAGTTAGATTAATGATCCATTAGTTACTATGAAATGAATTTGTTCCATTAAAAAGATATTTTTCGTTATCCATTGTTTATAATGTGAAAAAGTTATGTTAGGCACATATTTCATGGAAGCTAAAGTGAATCTATGGGGAAACATTATCAAGAATATGAGGAAATAAGAAAAATTGACAATATGGATGGGGACATGTTCGAGAAGTTATATTTTAGTATGTTTCATCCATGTATTCTTCTTATAAAATGGGAGATTTATGGTACCCATATATCACATGGTTTTGATATAAAAATATTAAGAGAACTCAAAGTATACTCTAAGAACTATGGAGAAATGAATATTATATTTTCATTTTTCTCTAAATATGGAAGGATATATGGATGAAATTATCTTAAGGGGGATGCTAAATGTTTTATATGTGGTGAAGAAGGCCATCAAGAGTTTTTCTACCTGTGTAATAGAAAAAAATAGAATGTTCCAAAGAGCATACCTCAAAAAAATCAATGATTCATGTGTATGGAAAATGGTGAATATGTTAACCAATCTGTAAATCCAAGGGTTAATGGTGATGATCGACATCAGAAACTAATTATGGTAAATTAGGAAGGGAAACCTCATCCATTCACTACCGGTGGTGTGGATTACAACAAATAATATTGGTAATTATTGAGTTATAATGTATTAGATTTCAGGAATAATGTTGTTGAGGTACATTTATGGTATTATGGAATAATGAAACATCACTGTACTGGTGCACTATAGTTATTTCGTAAGTATCTAAGAGCATTTGATGAATGGTATTGATAACCATGAAAATTTACTGAGGTAATAAGGTGATAATTATGGAAATAAAATTAGTGAGGGAATGAAAACCCATAATATGATCATGATGTTGAGATATTGATATTTCTATAAAGTAATGTTAGATATGAATAAGTAAATTGGATGATACTAGTTACTTTGGAACAAAATAAGGATTTATTTTCAATTGGGTTATGCTATCATGGATGAAGTTTAAAATTTTTGGACATAAGGAATATATCCAATAAACAATAGAATAAGGAAAAATTCATTTTTTCTATAAGGATTTTTGGTAATTCTAGTTTTAACCATGTTTCAGGATAATACCTGATGAAGGAATTCACATGTTTAAAATGTGACCAATAAGAGATGCTTTATTATATATGGATGTTCTAAATATTTGGATTTTAATTTTTTGATGAATTGTAAGAATATCAATTGATATAATGTTTAATTTAAACCTCGTATGGAGTTTTTTATAATAATTTATTATCTCACCATAGTTGGAATTATTCATATTTGTTAACTTGTGCTAACCATTTATTTGTGATAAAAATTGATTTAATGACCTATCATTCTATGGATATCATGATATTCTAATGCTTATACAATTAAAAAGTAACCATCATTTCTTGGAATATAATAGATGATGAAGAAATTGATCAAGTCACAATGAAAGGTTGCTATTATAATTAATCACGTATATATTTCTTCTCATTCTTTAAAATTTGAAAAGATCTTGGTAGTTCAATTTCACTTCAATATCCTTGTTTTCACTTTCCACCAATGATATCCTATGTGGAAACCTAGTGATGAGTTACTCTGTTTAACACCCCAAGGTTTCATAGTACAATATATATTTAAAGTAATTCGAAAGCTTTCACCTCACACAACATCGAGTTCGAACGCACGACGACTTACCAATGTAGCCATTAAAAAGAACACAATTATAGTACACTCATGAAAATATTTTAAATATTCAAAGGGGGAAGATTAATATATTATCCTAGTTAAATATTAAGTAAGACATATCCTACTGAATCACATTCCATTCAACATGTACCATTTTTTTTTATAAAATTGGTTTTATCTAAATTAAAATATGAAATAGAGAAATTTTATATACCAATATATCTAAAATATTGTCAAATATGAAATAATAAACCATTATTTATTCATTTTTATTAGTCAAATTTGATATATTAAATAAATGGTAGAGGTAAATTTAATTTCTATAGAAATAGTGAGTACCAAGGAGTACTACATATTAAACAATAGTTAAATATAGAATTTTTCAAATTTTAAAGTTGAGTCACTCATAATATTTAATATAAGTTCATTTATGTTTGATATTATATTTTCACTCTCATTCCTCTTAATGTTATTTTGACAAAGAAGTCAGTTTCCATTACCCACACCCCATCACCACATGAAAAATATTCTCATACATATCCTCCATGTATATTCATGATTTCAAATTTCTTGATTATAAAATTGTATTAAAGGACTATAAAATATTTCATTTTTATAGTAATTAAAATCCTTCATTTAGATATATATTTAGGTTTATTTGTTTTATTATAAATTACTTATTTCAGAAAACGCTAACCCACATTCCATTACTATTATAAGAAATTCAATAAGTATTGAGGTCTTTACGATTTATTTTTAGTGAATATGTTTTATTTGATAATCTGATTCATGAATAATTTTAATAATTATTATTTTGTTTTGTTTTATTATAGATCCCATGGGTCCATTCATTCCTTTGGATTTTTACTATTATAGTTTTCATTTGATTTTTCTGATAGGAAGTGATCCACTAACTTCAACAATTTGGATTATATTCCTAGGATTCCATGCACATTTCTGAAATATATTACATTTAATTTTTAAAAGTAATATTATTGGTCACATATTGTGTTTAATTTTTCATACTTATATATTTAGACATTAACTAGTGTCTAGGATCATAATTCATATGGTTATTTTGATACCTCCACTTTTTTGATTTTGAATAGATACCATAGGATAATTTCACTATTAGAAACCCAATTTTTAATCATTTTTTTATTATAATAAACATTATCAAAGTCATTTGAAAAAGTTATGTATAAATGGTTCCACTTCCATAGATATTGTCATCCTCATATTACTGGAGTAATTGAGGTGGTGGATGGTCTTATTAGATAATTTGTGCCCCATTTAAACACTAACATTAAAAATATAAAAACAGTGTCCTATCACTATATTTTTTATTGATAAAGATTGAAATAAAGAGTAAAAAACTGAAAGAAAAGTTCACACTACATAACAATTTTTTTGAGAATTGTTATCCTCAAATTAAATTGATTGTAGTATCATTTCGATGTAGTTTGATTGTTTTTAAATTGTGCCTTAATTTTCAAAAACATGATGGATCCACGTAATACTTATTTCTTGTGAATTAATAACTCAATAAATATATATAATCTTATCATATTAAATTTAGGATATATAAATTTATACTTATCCATGATTATCTTTTTTGATAATTTTTTTACCTAAAAAGGGAATATAATGTTGAAATAACATTATTGGGGTAGGTTTTGTAGATTAAATCTCTTGATTATAATGATATAAATCCTATAATATGGAATAAGTTCATTTACATACATTATTTAATAAAAATAATAAAAACAAATTATAAGGATTGAGTCTAATTCAACAATGTTCTACAAATTCTCATGAAGATTCCCAAGATGGTCGAGTTTAATATGTAAGAGTTTCCTATATTAAAAAATTTTAAGGAATGGTAATATAGAAGTTGATAGAATAAAAAATGTGTATAATTATAATTAAACTAAATATATTTTTGGAAAATATTAAACTATATTAAATTTCATGGGGTTCATACGTTTCTATAGTTTAAATGAAGTGTTAGATGAAATTTGTAATCCATCACAATATCGTTTAATGTATCTGGTTAATCATGGGAATAAATTATATTATCATGATATTTTTTAGTAATTGGATCATTTTGAAGGCCCATAGAAACAAAATATAATGTTGTAGAATAAAAAAGGGAAGGATATTTGAGTGATAAAAGAATAATTTACTTCAACAATGGAGCATGCGTAGACTCATTTGATGAACAAAAAATTATTTGTGGGAATTAATTTTTATATATAATGTAGATATTGTGAATGTATAAGTAATGATAATATATATTTATTATCATTAAAAAGTATTTATTTTTCTATACCACAGTGACAATTTCCATTATAGAGAATTATTTAAAAAAATGTTTCTTAGAATTGCGTAAAAAATGAAACAAATTTTAGTAAAAAATAACCAAACAAGGCATCTGAAATGTATCCTACATGTAATGATAATTAAATTTTAAAAAAAATATTTCTAATAGATTATTGAAAATTATTGACTTAATAATTTAAAAATATATTACTAATGTGAAATAGTATAGAAGTCTCGTAAACACATTAGTGGAAAAAGTTATTAAAATAAGGTTTATCATAACACCTAAAAAAATTAATGATAAATAAAACTTTGATGAATAATATATTAAGTATGGATTATGAAATGTATTTCCAAAAAATTGATACAAATCATTTTAAATTCAATATATGAGTTCTAAATTCTATTTTACCCTTTGGAAAAATAATTAAATAACCATTTAATTTTTAAAAAACATTTAATAGAAAAATACTCATTATAAGTAGTCATGAAGACTAGATAATCAACCTTGATAGAAATGTTTATATCTACAAGATTACCTTTATATGAGTTTCATAAAATATAGTTCAAAAAATACATAGTAAAAAATACGTCTTTAAAGTGACTGTTTTTAAAATGAATTCTTTAATAAAAAGGGGATTTAATATACAATTATTTTTTAGAAATTTACTTTAACATAAATAATAATATATATATATAATACTAAAATATGATACTTTAATATGGGGGGATATGCCTACATGATAAATTTCCAAAAAAAATGAAGAAAAATATAAATAACATCCTCTAAATATACATATTTTCATTACATGTAAATAACCTAAAAGGAAGGTATATGAAAAAAGTACCACTTTATTTTTTTAGAAATATCACATATATTATTTTCACATTTTTATGGTTTCACACATTTATTCATATTTTAGTGGGATATATTTAAAAACACTCATTGTAATTAAAAAACATTCTAATATTACCAAGGGTTGATAATACAATTTATTTTAGGATTTTTTGTAAAAAAACATTCATGTTCATCATTGGCATGATATGACTAGGAAATTATTTGTTTACACCTTTTAAATGGGTGGTTCTTTATTTAATGGATAAAAGTCCATTCTTCCAACCATGTACATGAAATATAAATTTATCCACAAACTGATTAAAAGATATAATATGGGTTGGACCTTGAATTAATTAAAATAAACTAATTAAAAGGAGACATAAATTTTAGAAATGAATGCCCATTAGTGGGATTAAGGAATATTTGATCACAAGAATATCCCCCTTTTGGTTATTTATCATAGAAGAACATCAAAAATCAAATGAATCTACCTCCAATAAAAAATTCCACCCAATATTGATGTATAAAAGTGAAAATTATTGGCCCTATAAACACAACGTTGATTTTCCCTCCACCCATGGTTTCTTTATCTCATAGTATTCCATTAAATAAATAAATAAATTTCAAAAAACACATAATTCATATATACATACAAACAAATTTTTTACAAGACCATATGGATTTTACATCTTGTATTAAATAATTTGGAGAATGGTGAAACCCAACTTCCATCATGGGAATTTTTTTTGAGTTACTATCATAATTAAATTGTAAAAAACAAAGTATGGTTGGAAGAAAATGTCTCTTAAATTTCTTATTTGTTCCATCATTAGGTACTCATACATATAACATTCGGCTATTGGAATTGTATCCACTAGTACCAAGATGTGCCCAAGTGTGTTCCTTCTTAATCCATATTTTCCTATTTTCAAGTCCAATTAGAGATATATTTTATCCCTGAATATTTTATGTTATATTTTATATTCAAATAATTTTTTTTATTGAATTCACCACACACAACCCCTATCTCAAACCGAGAAAAAAGAATTATTTGACAATTATAACCTAGGATTTGGATTGGAAGATATGAATAGGAATAAATTTATTATGAAATATTTGAATAATTATTATCTATAATAAAATGCTTAATCAATAAAACATATATTATAAATTGGTTATAAATTAATATAAAATCATTCTGATTTAAAAGTGGGAAATTTTCTACTAAACTCATTTTTAAAGTGAAAATGTCTTTATATTTTATTAAATCGAAATAATAAATATTGATGAATGATGTTAATTAAATGTATATATTATATATGAATTAAATTATTTTAACACTTTTATAGTTGGTTTTTCTACACAAGGAATTCTAATTTATTTAATTTTATTCTTAAAATGTTTCTTTTGTAAAAAGACTTTTTGTTACGTTTTACATGATTATTTGAAAAATATTTTCTTCTAAATTTTGAAATTAAATTTTAGAAATGGAAATATTTCATGAAATAAAAATTTAAATATTATCTTATTGTGAAAAGTTTCAATTATTTATAAGTCATCCATTATTTTGGCGAATAGTATAATTATTTCATTTTCAAAATATTGACACTTTTATAGAAATATCAAGATGTATAACTGAAAAAATATCATTAGAAACTATTATTATAGAAAAATATGCATTTAAGGAATTAAATAATTTATTTTAAATATTATTTTTAATTTAGTAACCCAAGAAGGACTTTCGTGAATAATATATATATAATAATCAAATAGCAAACAATATTTGGGTCTTTGCATTTTATTATATTGTGGTAAGGTTACATTATTTTTTGGAATGATTAAAAATTAAAAATAAATTAATTTTTTTTATATTGAAAATAAAAATACTAAAAATAATATATTTACTTTGTTCTAATGTAAACCTATTTTTACTCATAAATTGAGAATTTTCAAGAAAACTAGTTTTCATGTGTTTGATGTACTTATATGAATAATATATTATTCAACCTAAAGAATAAAATAAATAGGAAACTTATTTAGTATTTATGATCTTCATTTCCTTTTATTATATGTCCAATTTTATTTTTTATTATATAAATAAGCTATCATAGTTAAAAGTTATTTTATCACAATTATTGTTAAATTAGGTTTAAAAGGGTTTAACCAAGGGTTAATGATTAAAATGTCATCAAAACATGTCTAATAGTGATTTTTTGATTTTTTTATATCTTACTACTAGAAATATTTTAATTTTGGGCTCTATGGATCGATTTTTCCAAAAATAAGGGCTTTTAAGAATCACAAAAACATTAAAAATGAAGGTAAGATTATTGAAATTGCTTACCCAATATATCCACCATTAATGTGATTTAACCTCAGTATTCTGATACTCCTTGTATAAATCTTCAAAATGGTTGGCCAAATTTTCCCATTACTAGATGTAATCCTCCCCATTAATCATCCTTTCATTGAATCCATGTTCCAAAATTCGATCTATTTGGTTGATCGAAGAATTTTTTCCCTTGTTAATTTTAATTCATAAATTTTTTTCTAAAATTTTACTCAAATACCCTTTTGGATTATTAATCATGAAATACCCTTCTAACACTTATTCCTAAGAATGAAAAATTATCTCATGGTATTTCTCTTTAACCACATCATTTTTAATGCTTCACAACATATAAATTGATTTGTATAATCTCCACAATTTTTCTTTAAATTTTTACTATTTAGGTTTGATCACATCTCTCATTTGTGTTCTGGAACTAGTGGTTCAAATTCCATCTTCTTGGCCCTTCAAGTTAATATTATTTCTATCATATATAATAGTTAGAATTAATATTGATGCCCTTTAGCCTTATTCCCATTGACTAAAATACATTCCAAGAATCCCATTTGTACTTTAATCCCTTATTCTTCTATTGACTATGAAGTCCTCATACCCTCATTCCCTCAACTCCTTCAAATGATATATGACTCAAAATATGATCATCATCCTCTAGTAATGGTGTCTGCATACCCAATATTTATTAATATTCACAAACTAGGTATTCAACCCCAATGAATCCAATGTGGTTGGAGAGGGTAATATATGGGGAAGAACATCAAGGAATCAACCAACCTGTTACCTTCACCCATCCCTCTATATTCCCATGGTCCATGCTTGAAAAATTACACTATATATCCCCGTGAATGTACATATTATAATCAAATCCATTTCCAATATGTAATGCCTATTCATAGTTTAGATCTATCAAAAAATTTGGATTGGGAATCTCCAATCCAACTACACACACCCCTTCTAGCCACTCCAGCTTAAACTAGACCTGCACTTCTAAACTATGAACATCCAAATCCCTTCTCAATCTACTAAAAATACTCACAACCTTTGGATTAATGAACTCCATGCCTGCCTCTTTCTGGTTGTGATCAACCTACGTTGTATAATTTATACCCATTTTACAAGTAATGACATCCGTGTAGGTCAAATTTTAAGAACACTAGTGCACCCCAACAAGAGATTTGGAATTGATGACACCTTTAACTTTGATTGGAGAATCATTGATTTCACAAGGCCACAACCATTGTATTCATCATAGAAGAATGACCCTCCTGGACTATGGTAGAAAAATCAAGGCCATAATTAGATAAATTATGTTTATAGAACATTTGAGAATGACCTAGATGATATCAACATAAATAGATATCCAACCAACACTTATATATCTCTATCTATTTCATCTAATAATGTTTTTCAATAAGAATCCAGAAAAAATTCAATAGAGGCTTCGAAAATCTATTTTAACACAAATACAAGGATAAATTGGATGAAAAATGTATTTGAAATACTCTAAAAACACAGAAATATCACTACCAAATTTCAATGCATGTAATTTATAGAGGGATTCTAAAAATAATGCGGGAGTCCGGAATAACCGACTTAGATTGGAGCTACCTGTAGGTATCATCTGAAGTGGAAGAAGAACACACATCAGAAAATAGATAACTATATTCCATTAAATTACCTTCATATTCTAGTCCAGGTATATATAAGGACATCCTTTTTTGAAAATTTAATATTGTATAATGGGGATCTATAAGCCTTATAATAGCTTGATGATGCAGATTCTAGGATTCAGTGATGAAACAGTCAATAGAATCAATTAAGAGGAGACTCAAAATGAGGAGAAACACTATGGTGAGTCTTTAAAGATTGAATATTATTTTAATTCTGTATTCGAGTATTGTATCTTGGGGAAACCCATATTGAATGACAAAACCTTGGGGTCTTTCCTGATGGTGGGGAATAAAGGATGATTTGAAGGGTTAGTGAGAGAAGTGAAATAAGGAGGGAGATCATCTCTTGAGTGACCCCTCCCCCTCCCAGGAAGGGGGATAAAGGTGGGTGGCCATTCCATTAGGTCATGGAAACCTGGGATACCTAGATCTTGATATATTTCCCTTAATTTTATTTCTTCATTTAATAACATAAAATATCATGTAATTAATTTTTTTTAACTCCCCTCATTTATAAAAGGTCAAAAAAAATTCTCTTCTTCGCCCTGATTTTATCTACATATTTAGATCAATACCTACCCAAATAACTTCCCAAATGTACTCACCATGAACTCTTGGATCTGGATTCATAAAAATACCAACCTAATATATCTTAATGTCTAATCAAATGGTTTTCTCTCAAATAAGAGTTAATTGTTATACCAAACTCATTGAAAGTTTATTTTGTATTATATTTATTCAAAATATATTTAATATATCCTAAAATAATTAATCCCTTAATAAAAATATTCTATGATGTTATTATTATTATGGAAAATATATTTTACACCTATTTTATTCCTATTTAAATCTAAAACATCGAAACATACAACATACCTCCTCTACATAGCGATGTGATTTATTTTTCATCATTAAATTACATGGAAGGTAATAAAGATGTAATTAATGATTATATATGACATTCAGTACATAGTTATGATTCTATAAATATCTGACTACTATGTTAATTTATTTATTAAAACACGTTTTTGGAAAATTTGTGAAACCATCAAGTATAACTAGAAGAATTAAATGACACAGCACATAACAAAACACTTAAATGTTAAATTAAACTTATGATAAGTGAAATCCCAATATAGTTTCCAGGATAGATCCATTACCTCATTGTTCTGACCGTCTTTGATAATCGCTTCAAAATGTTAGGCAAGTTATTCCCTTGCCTTTAAGAACTCATCCACTGTTAACTTCTTATCATTAAAGCGTCTCGTCAGAATTAGAAATTATTTCTCGATCCATCTACTATGTTCCATGTTTGTATCCACTTGAATTGGTCGTCTGTTCATCCTTTCTACATCCTCTCTAGAATCTTGAATTTTTAAGGTAGTATCCACCATATCTTCATCATAATGCATAAAGAGGTCTGTAGTCTTATCTGTGGCCTCGGTACCATCAGTGTTCTGCTAACCATGAGTAGTCACCAGTGTAGCACCACAACCTTTATCCTGCACCCCCAACAACCCCACCGTTACAACCTCAAGAGTTAGATTTTCTATCAGGTTTTCCTTCCAACCTAATTCTCATTGTCTTCCCTCTTTGTCATGTCCTTCATCCATCCTTGGGCACTCTGGCCCCCTAGCATCTCCAACGATAGCTGAGAGATTCTGATTACTCTTTATGATGGTGGTGAGTTCCACAACTATCGTCGATGGAGGACCTTGTAGCGTAACTCATGAACTGTTACACGCTACTTCCCTTGACGATCTGGTGACTATTGACATTGGGGTGTCTAAATAATCCTTATGGGGTCTTGATTTTTTCTCCCCCTTGAGGACTGGGAAATTCCCAGTCAGGATGCTTCCTTGTTTCCATTTCCTTGATATAATTCCCATTAGAGTGTCTTGATCGTATACCATGTCTGGGTGAGAAGCCCCTAATATATCACTATATTCCTCATCGTGTGTGTGTCTCGAACCGGCATGTTTACGCATCCATCTTGAGATGATGGTTTTCCATCCTTTAGACTCCACATTCTCTTTCCCAGCCGGGTTCAGTGACGAGAAACTGTTATGTATCAATATAGACATAGAATCATTGCAATGGATAGGAACCTGGGGTTGTGGAGACAATGCCCTCATGTCTTTAAGGTTTTGTATGTCCCCAAGAAAACGTTATTCACCTGTAATACCCACACCACCCTGGATAGGGTGTTGCACAGTTATCCGGCCAAAATTCACCCCTCCGACCTTAAAAGTCTCACTAAAGGAGAGATAATTTATGGATCAAGGACATATTGAGTACTACTCTTTCATCATGGGAATGCCTAAATCATTACGAATCTTTGAAAAAATTACATTAAATCTCTGGCCTTGGATCTTATTACATAGATTTTCACACTGAGAAGCATGGATGGGAGCGGAATCAAGAGTGGCTAGCCACTCTGCCTCCTTCAACTGGATACAGTTCTTAGACACTCTATTACACACTGCCTTATGATGCCCATGTTTCATGCCTGATGAGTAGAAATAAATCCACGTCTCAAATACAACAGGTTTCTTAAACCGAAACTCTTCACCTACGACAATCCACGCAAAATCAACAAGACAATTTAAAACATCCAGGTCAACACATATTCATAGAGAGAATGGGTGAAAAACATCGCTAGTTCTTCTATTTGAGAACAAAAATCTTCCAACTAATTTACCTAGCAATCTAATGATAGAGGGATTATGAAAAGGGAGAGGAAGCTTATGGAAACTAACCCAAACTGTCATAGAAAGAGAGCCATGCTTCAAGAGAAAGACCTCTGACCATTTGAATAGGAAGAAGCAAAAGTCGTTTCATATTTGAGGAGCGCTAGACCAGGCATCGATCATATCAATGTGGTAATGTATTTTTTGTTACAATCACATTTTATTTTAATATTGTTTCACATTATAGTTCCTTTGGAAGAAGATATAAGATATTAATATGGAAAAACCAATCTAAATTATTATACTGTAGTTATGTTTTTGTTTTATATGTTTATATTATGTTTCATATCTTGTGGGATCATGAGTCAATAACTGAGTTATATGCAAGTGATATTGTCCATGTTTTTTCTTTTCATTGTAAATCATTGTCATCCATATCCATGTTCATAATGTTTTTTATTAATGTTTTATGAAATAAACGAATTTTTTTAAAAGGATATATATATATATATATATATCCTATTAACTTATTAAACAAATATTAAAAAATAAATCATTAAAATGATTCTGAAAAAGTAATTTTCTCCAATTTTCAAAAAATGATCAAAAGGAATGTTATTTTTAATGAATAATATATAGGAAAAAATTTCCCCTTTTAAGAAAACTATTTTATTAAACATTAAATTTTCCATAGCTATTTTCATTCAAATTATTTTTCTTCATATTTTCTTAATTTTTAATTAAAATGATTTTAGAATAATATTGTATTGTTTTTATAATAGATGGAAAACATTCTTAAAAAGTGATTTATAACTATATTCTTACAACAACTAACAAGGAATTTATTTTCAATTTTTTTTTGATCTATTTTCATTTCTAATGGATTTGTTTTATTATAATAACATTATTTATAATGAATCGATGATCATTGAACTTTATTTAGAAAAAATGTTTTATAAATTATTTTTAGATCATTCAATTTCATCTGATCTCATTCTCTATGACATTAACTAATTCATTAGAAAAATATTTCTTCTTCCTAACACACATTTAATATTTTTGACGAATTAATAGTCTTTTCTCTTACATGGATAAGGGATAAAAAATAAATAATTTATAAAAATTAATTTAATGGAAGGAATCTTATTAAGAAAGTTACGTTCTTTAAATGGAAATAATTGTATTCTATATTATTGTTTTTATATGGATAATAATTGACTTATAATACATTTTTAGAATAAATTAAACTGAAAATTAAACATATAAATGATTCATAGGATTTGTGTCATGTTCCCACATTGATAAACCACTAAAATGGTATGCAAATCAATCCTAACACATCCCAAATGGATATCATGATCTTCACAGGTTGGAAACTTTCACTTGGGCATAAATACAAGGGTAGTGGAATGCTTTTTTCAATAACAATAACTCAAAAAGAAAATTTAGTGTAAAAATACATAAAAATAGGTATCCCATAACCCTCATTAACTGAAATGGATTATAATCAGAAAAGTAAAATCCCAAAAAATTTACATCAACCCAATTCATCACATAACTATCAAAAAAACATTTGTTGATATCATTTTAATTAGTGGATCACAAACTCTATTAGTCTATATAATCTCTATATGTCCCACTATTAATAAATCCCACCACATTTAAGTAGTTCATTTATTTTTCTTAGACCTTGTATAATAAAGCCAATAGATACCCTATGTCAATACTAGATTGTGAGAAAAACTGGACTAGTAGGATCCTGCCTAAAAAATATTTTTAATGCTATATTACTTAAACTAAATATGTTAAATTTTAAATAAAACATGATATTCTAGTCATTTCATAATTAATATTAAAAAATAAATTTCAAAATATTTTAAATAGTGAATGTAAAATAGGTACAAAATTTTATTTCCATAAAAATATTCATGAATAATAATTTCAATCAAAATTGATAACTCAAAATAATTTTAATATCATTTTAATATAAAAATGACTTCATAATAATTCATATTCAATCATATAACAATTTTTAAGATATTAGGCATAGGTTTAAATATTGATTCTCACAGTATTAAAAATTTTATAAATCTTAGTCTACACACATTTTGATATCTCAAGACTAGGGGAAACATAAGAAAATGTCAAAAGGTTGTCTCCCTATATTGACATAGACTTTTCATACGTGGATATGAAATCTCTATAGATTAATATTCATTACCCTACAAAAACAAATCATTGAGGTCTGTAATAGTTTACTGTCATTGGATACTACCCACACTATCCTCTACTTTGGTGAAATATATTCATTTTTCCCATAAATATATTCACATTAATAACAGTTCATATATATAACCATGTAGAAACTATTACTAATAACCTAGGGGAAAATTAAGATTTTTTTCTAAAATGATAAATAAAGGGGGAAAATGGGGGATATTTAAGAATAACATGAAAAAAGGGTTTTTAAGAACATTATCGTAACATTTGAAAAGAAAACCCTAAATATGAAAGATAATAAATAGGATAAATGAGACAATGATTTGTTGTTCATAATTAATGAATAATATGGAAATCAACAAAAATGATCCATGAGAGAATAGAATTGGCATAAGATATAGAATTGTGGCAAACATATATGTATAAAAATCATTTCCATTGTAATTAAGGATTTTATAGTTAAATATGATCACTCGCCAAACTATTATAGTAGTCAAGGTTCCTTACCAAGACAGTCCTAGTTAAAAAAGTCAATCACTAAACCAGGTTCACTCCCCATTCCATTACTTCCATTCATTTAATATATAAATCATTACAAATGTATTAGTTGCTGATATGGGTCTCACCCATCACATAATGAAAATAATACATATTTCTATCATAAAATCACAAAAAAAAATTCGTATCAAAACCCATCAAATGAAATGAGTTTCATAAACAATTTATAATATCATAAGTTGTTATCAAAGTGTATTTTCGTAATTATTTCATAATTTCATCATAACTTAAACTATGAAAAAAGAAGTAGGCCCCAAAATAATTTTCTCACTCTATACCCCATAAAAAGAAGAGGGTTTTATAAATATCATGTCTTTATTAATATAAAACAAACAGATAAAGAACTATAATGTTACATTTGGATCATATCACCAATGAAACATAAGTAACATCAAATGATTCATTCCTTTATTGAGAATTAATTTGAAGGGAAAATCACATGGAATTTTTCCTATGGAAAATATCTTTTTAAAATTAAAATTCATAAAATAGTGTGGAAATAATTTTATTTGAATATAAAATTTGAAGATTAATAATTTAATCATCAAAAATCACTTAAAACTTTTTTTTGAGGAAGATTAACTTCTTCTTTGAACAAAATATTTTTAAAATCATTTTCTTTTTAAAAAATTTGAAATATTAAAAACTAATATTAAAAAAATAATTTACTTGATGTCGAGAAATTTAGATCACTCCATAATTGTTAAAATTAATAATTCATTCAAATTTTTGGTAAAATAAAAAATTTGATTTGTTTGTAAAATGAAATTAATATTTATTTTAAAAAATAAAAACTAAGAAATAGTAGATTTTTGTTTAATGAGTCATTTTAAGAATTTTAAAAAACAATTTAATGACATATTTAGAAAAAATGGTTTTTTTAGAAAAACATTTTTATACTGATGAATGAAATATAAGTGATTTTAGAAAAAGTTCCCCTAAACTATTGTGTATATAAATAGAAACAAATGTTCAGTTCGGGTTTGGATTAGTGGTAATAAACCTATAATTATACATCAAAAATGGGGGTTAAAAACCCTTTGGGCATAGGGTACTGTAGGAGAACTATAGCGGGTACGGTAGCAACAGAGATACTATTGCAACATCAACACTAGAGAGGTGGCAGACAATATTGCAAGAACTTTAGTGGTTGAATACTATAGCAGGCACTGTAGCAGCCCGAGTACTGTAGGAGTACTATTCACCATTGGGCTTTTGGGCCAAAAAATGGTCCTTTAAAGCCATGTACTGGGATTTGATGCCCACTGGGCCTACGGGCCATGTAATGGGGCTCCTCCACCTAGAAAAAAGAGGTCCTTTGTTTAAATAAAAAATTAGGATTAGTCTCAAAAACATTAAAAAATGAGAGGAAAATGAATGGAGAAAGTGTACTCTCATGAAATTAATAGATGATAATAAATCACATTTATTTATATATAGATTTATTTTAATATTTTATTATCGTAAACATAATAATGAGAAATACTGGTAAATGATGAGATTGTAAATAAAATATTTACTATTTTGGTTACAATGAAACATAATCCCCGTGATAAAATATAATTAAATTGATGATAAAATATATTTAGTAAAACTAAATTCATGAAATTACATTCCATGGGGGTTTATATACACCTCATAAAAGAATATAGTTTCATAACAAAAAACATATGTCTAAATGAAAAAAATGGGTCAAAAATAACATACATATTTGATAATTTTTGAATCATACACATTATGAAAGAGAGATACTAAAATGGATATTTAAATATCTATACATTTATTTATAATAATTGGAAAATAATTTCATGTATAGTATATGTACGACATCAAATAATTAGGTGGTGAACTTGGGATGTGTCTCACAAACAAATCTTAGATGAAAATCAATTACAATAAGTATCAAATTACATCATACATGATGGATCCAACAATATAAAAAATATATGTTTGTTAATAATATATTAAAGACATATAATTATATATATTCTCAACTAAATTATTAAATTATAATATTTTTTTATCTGTTTATTAAAATTTCCTTGTTAAAATCATGTATCAGGTAATAACTTCTTTATTTTTAATATATGATTTATCTTGTTATTTATAGTGTTATTATATTGATCGTGGTTCAAAAATATCCATAATAATTATCAGGAAATAATTTTTATATTTTCAAATCAATTATTATTTTAATACCAATCATGAAATATGGTTTCTTGAATTAAAAAATCATGTAATCATGAAGATGGTAAGTCATACATACTCAGGAGTAACGTTTCTATTTTTCAATGATCATTATGTAAAGTGGGTAAGTGATATATTATATTTAGAGAATGATAATAATATTATAAATACCATATAATTTCATAATATATAATTATACTTATCATCCATTTGATTTAGTGATGAAAAAAAGAGTCACATTGCTTCATTAACGTGGTTTTCTACACTCACACAAACATCTATATTTTATTATAGTAAGTCAAATAGTTAATTTTTTTTATATATTATCATTTCATAATGATAAATATTTCTTTAATTTCGTTTTTATTTCTTTTATATCAAAAATATTTATCCTAACCTATAATGCATTAGTGAAAATGAATCACATCGCTTCATGGGCGGTCACTAATTAAAAAACACGATTTAACATGAGTTTTTTTATCAATTTTAACGTAGGTTTTTAACCGAAGACTATAAAGGTGTCATTAAAAAAATTTCCAATTGGTTTTTTAAAAATGAAAACGAAAAATTTGAATGGGACTTTTTTTACTCGTTTTATCTATGAAACCTAAAAAAAGGTGTTCAAATGTTTTTAAATGATTCAGCTTCTATATTTATGAAAACTAATGCCGAAAGAAAAAAAATGATAATTATAAACACATCATAAAAATTTCGAATGAATGTAATAGAAATATAGTACACAACCATTAATGAAATTCATCAGTGACTAAAAAATATAAAAAAATTAATACTTTTAATAGTTTAATCATAATTTTATCTATAAATTTATATTATAAATAATAATTAAAAAAATTGATACCTAAAAATTACAACATTATAGTTTTTGGTTATTGTTGAATAATTAGTTTTATATAATAATTTTCAAATGACAATTCAAAAAAATAATTCATTTTTGAAAACTTATTATTAAGACAATTCAATTCTAAACATAAAAATTTTAATATATATATCATAAATCATAATCACACTTACCAAATATTTTGCAAACAATTATTGAAGGCAGTCAAGTACATATTTCATGTAAAAATCATTATAATTTAATGTATACAATAATAGTGATTGATATAATATTGAAAAATATAATTCTATGATAAAAAATATAAAATAATTAATATGACTAACCTGATCAAAATCACTTAGTACCGCAGTTGTGATTATCTCATACTTGAATCATTGAACATAATTACGACATTTGACATGTCCTTATGGATAATGAAAATATAGTTAATAAAACATTAACAAGATAACTAAAACAAATATATATATATCAAAAAATCAAAATATTATCTATTATAAAAAATATTTACCATTATCTTCACATAGTCGATTGCATTTGTATTCGCTATTGATAAGTGATCTTAGTTAAATTTTTTCATGAACTATATTTTTATATATATCAAATAATAATACATGTATAAATTGTTAGAATTAAACATAATGATCTTATTAAAAACAAATAAACTTAATTATCAAATATGGTGGATAATTTTCTATGAATACCACCGCATAAATAGTAATATAAATATATTGTGTTGTAACTTAGACAGGATACACATAATATCAAAAGCCCCCTATAACAAAAAAAACACATTTAATGAAACAATAATTAATATTAGTGAATAATTATATTTCTGTAAATGCTCATCTTGAAATACTAAAAACCAACACACAATATTCTTTATTAATAACCTCTCACATATATATTCTTATCTATTTTTAGTAAGAACATATATAAAATATTTTGAAATGAATTATAGATTTATAAAACCCTAAAATATTTTTTTATCTTTTTGAATAAGAATTGTTTGTAGTTACCTATTCTAAAAAGTAAAATAATTTCTCAATTTATAGCATCTTTATTTTAAAAAATATTAATTTGAGACAAAAATTTACAAACATGGAAAACAACTTCAAAACATGCATGTAATGCCCTTCAAGATTAATTAGATCCATGAAATATTCTATGAATATTCTCATGGGATAGAATATTCCACATATGTTGGATGAAATATGAATATCATATATATTAGATAAGTAATAATAAAATTGAGATAATATTTTTATCCAATCATAAATATTTTATGTATATACCATTATTTATTGATCCTCATTCAATTTTCTTTGTCCAATTTCCACATATTTTAGATACTCTTATATAGGATAAATGATATAAAACAAATTATAAATAATTTTCAATTAAATGTAATTAATATTTAAAAAAATGAATTGTTCATATGAAATATGACTTAGATGGATAGAGGAAATAAGTAAAAAATGACATAAAATACCCAATTCTAGTGAAATCTACAATATGGAATCATACTAGTGCAGTATGATCAATAATATACTATATTGACACTCTAACCTGACCCACATGAATAGGCTAGTGATGTAAAAAAACCTCCAAAAATTCATGGATCCGAACACTACAACAAGTACATCAGGATCTCTTGCATACAACTTAGAGTACATTGTTTGGTCTGAGCAAGGAGGGAGAGGATCTGAGTAAGCAGGCTGGGAAGGCAGGCATGCTCTGCATAATACGATTGTCTCATTATTTTTTCTAACATAACTTGTTGTACAACTATTTGAATTTGATTAACCATGGATATTTTCATATATTTCAACTAAGATTTTAAGGATTCAATTTTTTTCTATCATGATTGTTTACATTGATGACAAATAACATTTTGAATACTATCACCTTCCTGATATCCTCTTATGCATCCAGGGCGTTTAGGCTTTCATAAACTTATGTCTAGGAATTCCATCCTAACCACATGCATAAAAGTGATTTGTGTCAATTGCTACTGAATTTTATCCTAAAATGAAAAATCAAAATTGTATATTAGTGTGGTTGATTTATAAATTACAAACAATCATGAAAAATAATAATTATTTACATACAATTATTTTAGATACATCCTTTTCTTTATTTTTAAGATACCTTTTATTTTTTTTCTCACTTGATTTCTCATAGTGGGTGGGTTGAGATGAAGGACCAAATTGGACCTCATCAGAACCACTAGTGGAATGATATCTAAGTGATTTAAATTTTTTATCAATAATTTCCAATCCAATAAATGATACCCTCAATGTGATAAAGTATGAGGGTATACATTTTTCAATTGGATGTCTTGATGTTATTTCCTCGATGCCTATTATATAATAAGTAAAAAAATAAGTAATTAGGTACATATATAAGATACTTTAAAAAATTATATAATATAAATATCATACCTGAAATGTTTCATCATGTTAGGTGGAAAAAAAATTCATCCATGTATCTTCATCTAAAAACTCATACTTCAGGAATGAGCTATCATTTTGTCTCCTTCCAAAAATATAATTTTTTTATACATTGTTTTGAAATCCCATCATCAAACCACCGCTAAATTAAGACATCTTTTCATATCTTATTTTTTTATCAAAATTGTATGTCATATGAAATTGGATTACATTAATATTATTCATTTTAAACATATCAAATTCAAAAAATAGAGATAAAATAAATCAATAGATATATTTTACGATTAAAGCCTCCCAATGCTATTGTATCGCTACCGTGCCAATAGACGTCAGATCAGGATATAAAATGTTAATCATGCAGTGTTATTGAATTCCAATATAACTAAAAAAATACATTTCATTTGTCAAATTTTCATTATTACTATCATTAAAACTAATATGTAATTGCTAGAACCCATTAGAAATAGTAAGGTTTGATAAAATGGAATTCCAGGTTTAGCCACTTGAGAATTTTATTTCTAAATACAAAAAGTAAAAAACTCCCCCAATGAAGACTCATCAGTAGTCCTGTGATTATTATTTTTTAAATTAAGAGTTTCATTTTATTAAATAATTATATTATTTTAAATTTAATAATATGTATAAGGGGAACTTTTAAAAATATAAATATCAAACATTGAAAATGTTTTATCATGTGTGTAAATTAAACCAAAATATAATAATGTACATCAGGTATTTCAATGATCAAATGTTTAACCATATCTAAAAAATATCAAAATTTAACACTAAAAATAAAATATATAATTAAATATATATTATTTAATATCAAATTTTTATTATATAATACAGTTTTTACACATGTAAATTTTAAAAAGTAAATATAATGTAAATAATTAAAATATTAATTTGGAGATAAATTTAGTTTTTTCCCATATCCCATTAGCGTGATCATTTTGTATTTCATGCACTATGTCTGTGTTATAGTCATTGTAATCTAGAAATCATGTAAAAGACAAAGAAGACTCATATAAATCAATAATATCATCATTATCCTCATAAGCCAAATTGATTTTGTTCTCTTATAGAATGATGGAACACTGGCCATTCGATGGATCAATGACATAGAATATTATCTTTGCTTGTGTTTCCATGATAAATGGTCCCCCAATGCAACTATATTTGAGAAATCAACTGGTTTAGACCCACATTCATCTTGTTTCAGAGCGCTATTACTTGCAACCCAATTACACATAAACACAGTGAATCAAAATTTAGTATAATCAATTTACCATATGTCTTCAAGAATTCAAAAAAATAGAGTCGGCAAAGAAATTAGGTTTTTATCTTTTTTTTCACTTGAAAAATTAAGCACTTCAACTATGACCATTACACCATTATTTTGAATGGTACTCCTTTCATACAGCTTCTTTGTGTAAAATGTATATCCATAAATATAAAAAACTAGACCATGTGATCACATTAGGATGTGGTCCCCCTACCAACCATTTCAATGTTTATTATGTAGTTATATCTATGTTGAATATCTCTTTAAACATTGAATGAAATATCTTTTTATGCTCAATAATCATCCACTTTTCATTTCTTTTGGGATATCATGATAATAATTCTGTATTATGTGATGCTATATATGATTGAAACTTGTTTTTTGTTACTCAAAATATATAAATCATCCTACATCATATCATCACAAGGAATGTACATTAACTTTAAGCCTCTAAACCATCTTCCTTCACTATGAACTGTCATATGTCGAGATATAAGGGGACCAATATGTTCCACATCATACAAATAATCAGTAGAGAACTCAATCACCAATTCTGACACATATTTTTTTATAATATAAGCTTACGACCGATAAGGATTTTCAGAATATCCATTAAATATTATCATATATCATTCAAAAGGATAAATACATCATAAATATACAATCCCTCATATTCTTATCTTATGCAACAAATAAATCACCAGATGAACCATAATATACAAAATGTATGTGGGAAAAATTTTATTATTTACATTGAATAATATCAGTTTCATTCTACAATATATCTAACAAATTTTTATCAATGACATTTCTAAAAATGGATTTTAAATATTACATAATCAGAAGATAGTCATTATGAATGTTGATGAAAATATACCATAGTTTGCGACTAGTAGATGTTGTTGCATTAACACTTGAAAATCATGAGATTTTATAAAAATTAATTTACAGTCCTTTAATGACACTAATTTATTCACATTTGAAAAATAACCACTGGGTAATTTGATCCCATGAAGACACTAAAAAAACTCATCATCACAATCATTATTAATGTGTGACTTGCTGAAGGTAATTATGTTTTAATTCCATTCATAGTGGGAGCTAACTCCAAATGTATTTAAAATAATATCAATTCCAATGTAGCATTCAATATAATGTTTTTATTTCCTATTATACCGAATAGAGTTCCAATAAAACTTCCACATATGTTTATTTAGACATGCCTAGCATCGATGATATGTTTTGTCTCTAAAAATATCCAATATTGTAGTTCAAAAGTGATATACTGTTTCTACCAAATATTTTTTTAAATACAAAATCTTATTTTCCTTCCAAATGTAGAATTGAAAATTTTCACCATGTCGTAATATTATTCAACTGAAAATGGTCGTGGGGGAATATTGTACTACTATAAACCGTTAAATAGTTTTTTCAATCTATAATAGGGATAATCAATTCACAAAAATATTTAATGTCCCATATATACTATCTTTCTTACATTTTGAAAATGATATTTTGAGGTATCTCTTTCAAATATTGGACATGATTCATATCCTATAACACTATATCTAGATTTGATTCCATATATAGAAAATTATTTTATAATTATCATTATCATAGCATGAAAAATAAAATAATCTTTCTTGTATGAATCAAAAACATTAACACGATTATCAAATATCAGATTCAAATCATCAATCAATGGTGGAAGATACACATCAATATCCTTTCCCATATATTTTGGTCCAGAAATCATCAAGATAATCATAACATTATTTTTCTTTATACATATATGTGTGGAAAAGTTGCAAACTACGAACAAAATAGGATATGAATTATGATGTCTATGTAGGATCAGAAATAGATTCATTACATCCATAAATTATCCCATTCTGATATTTCTAAAATTAGATCCAAAATCATGATATTATTTATCATATCTCTTCCACTATTTTGAATCTGCATATTGGTGTATGTTACCATTAGATATGTTCTCATATGAATGTAATCTTAACCTTTTTGCATCAAATGAACTTGAAAATAGATGCTTCAAATAATGAAATATTGGAAGGGGCAAAATTTCGTTAGTAAGTGAATGGATTATTGTACCTAGGAATTAATAAAAGTTGAATTATATGAATTGTATAAAATACTTATCGGATGATATCATTAGAAAGTACAAAATTTGTTTTTCAGGAGGTTTGATACATGTACTTGAAAATGAATCTGAGTTGAATTTTACATTCATATTATATAGTATGTCCCATATGTAGGACATCTTGATAAATATTTAAATTATTTCTTATACAACAAACAATCATTTTGGAAATCGTGTATCTTTTTATACCCCAATCCCATTAGGTGTAATATTTTATTCACCCAATAATTGGAATTTGGAAGTATGATTCCTTTTGGAAGTAAATCTTTTTTTAATGATCAAGTAGGATGGAGAAATTTTTGCACTACACCCATTTTATTCTTTCATGTTAACTAATCTCAAAACTGCTGATAACACTATATATTTACTAGAACCAGGGAATAAAAGTTTCTCTGAATATCTATATAATCATTTAATAGTTGATGTTTATTCGATATTATCAACACATAGATAAATAATTAATTCATCAATACGATCCCTTACTTAATTATGAATTTTTTCATCAATATTAGATGCTAAATTTTCAGTTATTTCTCAATTCCAAATCCAAAATCTATAATTAAGGGTAAAACCATAGAAAATGAAATAATCATTTATTTCTCTAGATTTTAACATTCTCATGTTCAAACACTTCACACGTGGACATAAAATGAAATCTGTGTTTTGAATATTTAGCTTACCAAATTCCAATAATTCATCAACTAATTTTTAATATTCACTAGTGGGTCTTTGTAAATTTATCCAATTATGATGCATTCAACATCTGAAATTGAAATATGATTAGTGAATATGTGAAAACATATAATCATTTAATAATATATATATGAAGAGATAATTTCTTAAAAAAACATACATTCAGTAAATATTATTTTTAATCAAATAAGAAACCTCAATGATGATTACGAATAAAATAAACCTAATCAAATAGTATAAAATCATGATTTTGTAACTATATATATGTTTTACACATTATATATTTTAGGATGTTTATTTATTTATTGAAAATATTTTGATTTATATATAGAAATATTGTTTCAATCATTTAATCACGAATCTTACTTATAGAAAATTTAATCTCTTGGCTCTAACAACATCATCAGTAGGGAATAAAACAACCCATGAGGAATATATAATGCCTTCATAATACATAAATATAAAAATATAACATCAATATGTGAAACCGCAATAATTACTTCTATAATATATATTGTAATGATATTTATCATATTATAATATTATTTATCTAGTCACATGATCATTTCAAAATGTCATTATAACTATTCATATCATTATTGTTAAGAAAATATCAAAAAACACAATATTTTAATTCAAACCACATGATTTTGGAAAAAAAATCAACATCCACTATTTTTCTCTTATGCCCATTACAAATTCATCTACACTCATCATCATCGGCTAACTAACATATACTTATACTTAGTTAATTAATATAATTAAATATTACAATTATCCATAACCTATCCTCACATCTGATCATAATAGATCATGTTCAACCACGTTATCAAAAAAGACTCATCATAACATTAATCAATATTTAACACATATCACAATGTCAAAAAAATTGGAAAGAAATATATTTTACAAATAACCCCTAAAAAAAATATTAATCAATATATATCACCATAAGCATTTGATGATTTTAGTAAATAAAAAATTTTCAAAATAAAAAAACATTTATAAATAAGAATAAATTAAAATAAAATAATTGAAATAATAACTAAAAAATAACAAAATGATATATAATTTAACATCAAAATAAAAAAAACATACAAAATTAAGATTTAAATAAGAAAAATGGATCAATAATTTTAAATTTCTCCCTAAAATTAATTGGAAGAACAAAAACTGTATGATCTAACAAAAATGTATATAAATATAAAGAATAAACAAGAATAATGGAAAAAATAAAATTATGGATGATGGTCGGTCAAATTTTTTTTATGTTATATACTTCTGTAGATGACTGAATAATGATAGAGAATGAATAATCAGGACCTAGATCATAAAATGATGGAATTTGTTAATGAAAATAAACATGAGTCGCCATTCAGAACACCAGGTCAGCACCGGGGAGGTCATGAGTCAATAAGAGGGTTTGAGAGTTCTAATCAATTGAGGGTTTCATGATCCCATGTCTGTTAAATTTAACTTTTCAGCGTCAATTTTGAGAAAAACAGATACCAAATTTTCATTGAATTATGGAGTCTGTTTTCACAAAAACCAATACCAAATTTTATTTTTGAATTATTTTTTTATTTTTAAAGAAAAAAACTGATTCTAAAAATATTTTCTAAAAAATTTACAGTGATGATTATTGTATAATTTGATACAATAATCCATCTTGGGTGATATTTTTGGCGTCGATTTTGTTAAAAATGGACAACAATAGTGAAAATATTTTTTTTGCTTTAATTTATGTTAAAAATGATGTCAAAATTTTTTCATAGATAAATTTTACGTTGTTTTATAAAAAATCAATGTTGTATCTTCAATATTAAAATCACTATTTCTAATAGTGTGCAGTCCAATATATATATTAGAGATATTATCTTATCCCATGTCGCACAGAAATAATAAATGTTCAATATGATGAAATAAATAAATTAGTATAATAATTTTATAAATATTAGATATATATATATATATATATATTATTTATAGTATCATATCTATCCATAATAGGTTGAAACGGAAAATAAATATCATCGGTTCATGAGGTGGTTATTCATTATGCACATGAATGATACTTTCATAACCCATTTGATAGAAGTGGAGATGGTTTTAGGTCATGAAATTAACATAAAAACATATAATATTATTTAATTTAATGATTTTATTATATAATCATTGTTTAATAACAATTGACTATGGTGGAGGATGAAATAAAATAAAAATTCTCATTGTAGAACATTACCTCTACTCCAGGAAACCTCCTTATAGTTGCACTAAAATTCATCCTCGGTTGGATTTATTCCCAAAATTAGGTTTATATTATGAGAGTAAGGAATTTTGTAGTATATTTGGATAATTAATTTCTAAAACAAAAGATTTTTATTGTCTGAAGAGAAGAGGATGAGGGTGGCCTTTTATATGTGATGTTAGTGGCACACTTGAAATAATTTGAAATAAAAATGATGTACCCACATTTTTCTCATGTAAAATAATCCTAATTGAATTATTCTTCATTCAAACTCACTATATGTTTTTTATATTTCAATAAAATAAATTTATATACTTTTAAGGATTTTAATCCTTATATTTTTAGTTTAACAACCCGGTAAATGCATGTTTAAGATAAGATTGCTAAATAGTTTCAACTATTCCAACATTTAATTTTAGAAAAAACTAATTTAACATTTTCAGATAATATATAATAATATTAATCCAAATATTTAATCCATTTTTTCAAATTTAATACATAGAATTGTGAAATTTTAATTTAAAATTAATTTGAAAGTTGTGATGAGAAAGGTGGGTTTTAATGTGAAAATGATCAAAATTTTACAATGTTTTTATATCCAATTTCAATTTTAAATTGAATAAAATTATCTAAGTTGTATTAATATAAATATATAATTGAATAAATTTTACTTCAATACCTGTCTAAAATATAATTTATCATTATAAATATTTTATGTCAAAATGCAGTTTTCAATTAATATACAACATTTTTCATTGTTCATCAAAAAAAGGTTCATTTCAGGAAAGTATCAAACATTTACCATTATATAAATTTAATATTATGATTTAAAAAATTAATTTTATTTTTTAATTTAAATTTTCTAAAATTTTAAGAAATTAAATTTAAAACATAATACTACGTTTAATTTTAATCATATTATGGAATTAAAATTACTTATTTTTCTAAAATTAAAATATATTTTTATAATATTCTGTATTATTTACTAGTAATATGAAAATCAATATTTTTGGAAAAATTCCAAAACCTTCAGCAGAAGTTAATTTAGAAATGATAAATCCATTAACTATTTTAATTTAACAAAAAAAATCTGCAATATCAATATATTAAATATAATATTTCATCATAAAAGGAAATAAAAATACTTTTTGAAGAAATTTTATTTTTTTGAATATAATTACTTTATAAAAAAATTATTGATTATTTACTCATAGTTTATAAATAATTTTATATTTTATAGAAAATTTATATGTATATTTATTAAATTAGTTAATACAATTATTACTCAAAAACTTAGTGGCTAGGTTATTAGAGTCATATTTAAAATAATATTATTTCAGGGTTCCAAGGAGATCAGTGGGATGTGTCACGCACACAATTAAAGAAACTCATTATTATGTATAATGAATGATAAACATAGTGTTTCATATAGAAGAAGCTACATAAAAATATTAAATACATTGATTGATGAATAAAAACCATAAAATCTATTTATTTTACATTCTACCCCCCTTAAAATGAATTTTCCCCCTGAAGTTTGCCTTGTTCATCAATGGTTTATCATTTAAAAATTAATTCAATGGAACACACATAATAAAAATGAATTATAAAACCTCCCTTAGAAAGGAAATTTGGAAACAGAAATCCAACATAATTCAGTGTATAACTTGTTTTCCATATAAGAGAACATATATGTTAAAAAAATATAAGGATATAGAAGAGAAAACTAACAACCAAATACATATGGAGATTGAAAAAGAACATGTATAGGATATTGTTAAAAACCATAAATCCATAAGACATGTTGGTGTGAAAAGGGTTATTGATGATAAAAATAATTATAATATGAAAAAATTATTTTACTACTCTTTTCTTAGTTTTTGGGAATTACTTTTTCATCTAGGCTGATAAAATATGAAAATTAACTTAATTGATATCATTATATTTCGTAGGCACAATTTCATCCTTTGTTTATGCCTTGATAAATTTACACATTAACTCTTACTACTAGAAAAGAAGGCTATTTTTTATTCTTGATTCACTGGCAGATCATAATATCCATAAATATAATTGATTTTCTATTTCATCCATATTTAGTTATTATAAAAAAAATGGTTAGCACGTGTTAGGAACAAACCATCATAGGGAAAATTAATAAATTAATCAGTAAAACCTCATCAAAAATAAAAATTAAATAATTACATAAATGTTTAATCTTAAAAGACTTCCAAAATTAACAATTTATAAAGATTGACAACAGATTTCTCAAAATTAACATAACATTCATCACTAAAACCACATGAAGTAGATCTCAATTTCCACATAGAAAACAGTTGAATAAACTCATCATCTATTCTCTTGAATCATAGTAATGAAATTAATTTTTTTATAGTCTTACTGAAAAAATACACCGTTCTTTATTATGTGAATAAAACCACCATTGATTTAGTATATTTTATATCCCCAATGATGATTTAAAATGAATCAATGTTAACATAGACCACATTTTCACCAATCATTAATCATCTATAATAAAATTAGTACTATCCTATTTACATTATAAAAAATCAATTATTTATCCCAAAATGATTATACGAATATCAAGAATATATTAATGGTTATCATTACCTTAATCATAATTTTTCCATGAATGTCATGTTTCCCTTTAATCAATTTTCATAGGCATCATGATGATTCAACATATTTATTGAAATCCTTAATGAAAAACATATAATAAAAAATGATTATATAGTTCAAAATTCACAAAACATAAATATTGAATTGTAATCCATAAACACTTATATGACGCCATTATTTCTCAAACCAATAATTATGATCCATCAAATTATTCCTCATTACCTCTTTCCTTTTATATAAAATTCATAAAATATTTATCATGGAAATTATTACCATTAATCATATAAACCATTTTAATTCTATCTTCAAGATTTCCGCAGATGAAATTTATTTTCATAGATCCCATACATTCCATATTTAAAAAATCGATCCATTTAAAATGCCTTAAAGAGTCCAATATTCCCATCCATTTCACTGACAGAACATTTCTATTTTTCTCTATAATCACTGAATATAGGTCCTTATTATCTATAAATAACATATTTTCTTGTTCCTTTGAAAATATCCATGGATTACTTCTTCCGACATTCCTGACATATAAGAAACTGAATCTTCTTTCTTCTGTTATACCTGTTACCCAAACTATCAATGAACAATATCCTTATATTCTTGGTTGATTTCTAGTGTTTTCTATGGTGATAATTATTAATAATATATCATGAAAAGTGATTGGGAATAATTCTAATATCCATCACCCCAATTATCATCACATTTCTCTTCTTAATAGAAAATTGTCTATAACATTCAATGTTAATTCAATTTCTTCAAGTTCATGATAATAACTAAAACCAAAATTCATATCATGAGAAACAATAATCATAATGGAGATCCACATAGTCTTAATAATCATTTATTATGCCTAAACCAAGACACATTCTTTTAGTTCTATGACACCTTAGGTTTAGCCTAAGTCATCCATGGTCATCGTCTATTTAAATCATTCATTATTGTTCATAATGAGTTTGTGAATTTTCAATGAATATGCACTAGGAGAATAAAACTAGGAATGCAGTAAGGCATGTTTTCATATAGAATGTGATGGTAAAGTCCATATAAATGCACCCTTTTAGAGCTATTACACATTTTTACCTCTGTAAAAGAGATATATCCACTTGTAGTTTCTAAAAACGGATGTAATTTCATGAAAACAACATGATCTGTCTTTTTCATAATTAAAAGAAATTTTCCTACACATTGAATCATTTGTAAACTTATCCATAGATACATACATGGAAATATCATTATAAATGTCCATAGAGTTATGAATATTGATTAGTATCCTAGTTTCTAATGCTCAACTTAACATATCCCCTGATACCAACTATAAATACTTTGACTTACCATATATGGATTTTAAATTTTCTAGATGAATATTCATTATATTGAATAAACATATTTCTTAGGACCTTAATAGTTTAGTTTCCTTGGAGACTAGGTACAAAATCATTTAATTTAGTGATGAATCTAAAATTTATCCCATAAATATCTTCCCATAAACTACCCTTCATTGACATTCACTACTTAAAATATTTATTCATTACATTGGTAAAAGAAACATAAGAAATAGACATCTCAATTACTTTGTAATGGTAATAAAGGTATTTATTTAAGTATAATATGAAAATAGGGGTAAAAGAACATGATTATATAATTTAAAAACTATACCCTATATATTAATGATCGTCATAATGAATCATGGAAAACAGATCGGTTGTTAATAATAAATGAATCATAAATATATCAAAGAACCTGATCTGTGATCAAACAACATTGGATTATTAATTTTAATTGTGTCTTACACATATGAATAGAAAATCATTGAAATAGAAATCAAGGATAACTATAATGGCTATTATAGTTGAATGTGTTAATTCTACAAACCATCACAGTTTTCATGGTTCACTCCCAATACCATCATTTCGTCCAATATCACTTACTCAGTAGTGTTTACTCAAAATTTAAGCCCGGTATATCTCATGTGATAAATATTTACCCAATAAATTGGACGGAGATATTTCACCCACCCATCTCATAATGGAAATAAGAAATTTATTTTTCGCAAGATCCTAACACATTGAACATAACATAACCCATGAAATAAAATGGATTCCATAAACATTTAATCATATCATAACCAATGGAAATAAGAGGTTTTATAATCATTTCATTATTTTATCATTACATAGCCCAAGGAAAATGAATCTATTTTCATAATAATTCTATCATTGTATATCCAAATAAAATATAAGCAGGTATTATTTATATATTGGAATCATAAACATAAAATAATTAATAATAATAATAATGGTACACTTGGATCATGTCCCCCAAAAAGCATAAGTACCTTAAAATGTGAAATCCTATATAGATAATTATTTTGGAAGAACATTCACATAGAAAATTCATTTAGGAAAATTACATTTCATTGAAATAAATTTCATAAAATAAACTTTATAAATTATTTTTGAAATCATTTTCTTAGAATTAATCTTTGAAAACATATAAATGAATCATTAAATGTAATTTAAATCATTTATTAAGGAAAATAAACATTCCACCTTAAAAGAACATTTTACAACATTATGAAAATAATTTTCATTGAAAATGACCTTGTAATATTATAAATAAACATTTAATAAATGGTCATGATGGTGATATATTTGGTTCATGTCTTAAATATTAAAATAAATATTACTTTCACTTTTTTTTCTAAATTACAAATACACATTATTTGGAAAATTACAAGAAGATTCACTTCAAAAATAAAAAAAAAATTAAATATGTGTAAAAATGTTTTTAATAAATAATTTTAAAAAGGATACACATAATTTATATAACAATTTTAGCGAACATGGTTTTTTGGAGATAAAGGGTGATTGATTGAAGTATGCAAAAAGATGATTTCTCTTTAAAATGTCATTTTAAACACTTAAGTAAATAAATAGGGGAAAATTAAAAGAAAATTCTTATTCTAATGAAAAAAGAAGAAAATAAGAAAAATTAATAATTTCCTGAGTGATGTATATTAATATTTTTTATCATAAACATAATCATCAACAACCCTGCTAAATAATGATATTATAACAAAAAAATTAACCACATTGGTAATAAGGAATCATAATACCCATGTGGAAATAAAATTAAATGAAACATAAAATATCAAAAGGAAAAATTAATTAAGGATATTATAAGTCATATTGGTTGTATATAGAACCTTTATGTAATTATCAGTGCCTTACATAAACATATGTCCCAATGATGGAAACGTTAGGCAAAAACCTTTTCCGCTTTGATATCATTTGAAATGTAAACTTTATGAAATAGATATCTTAAAATGTAAACATAAAAAATAATAAATTTAACAATAATAATCATAAAATACATTAATAGGATATATATATATATATACACCACATAAAATATGAATGTGCAAAATATGGTATTTGTCTCAATAAAAATTAGAAGTTAGATAGAAAATCACTTACCATATGATATGAATTACACCATACATTTTTGAAAATCTAGTAAAATAAATTCAAAATTATTATAAATATTGTAAATAAAAGTTATAATATATATCATACCACATATGGTTTACTTATGAGCTTTTATTACCCATTTATCAAATATTCCTTTTATAAAATCATGGTTTGGGTAATAAATACATTATTTTCATACATGTTATGAAATGTTATTTCTAGTAAAATTACATTGATAATGGTTAAATCATATCCAGGATAATTATGAAGAAATAATTATAATATTTTTATTTTCATTATACTTTTATGACTAATCATGAAATATATTTTTTAGAAGTGAAGTACATTATGATCATTGATATGATAGGACATACATATGCAAATGCAATGTTCACATTTTTCTAAGATCATTATAAAAAAGAGTTAAATTATATAATATATTTAAATAATAATAATAATATCAGAAATTATATATTATTTCAACAAATTTACTTATACAAATTATCCATGATGTGTGATGATTAATATTGTTTCACATCACTTCATGACAGTTGTTGTCCACTCATACATGAACCATGTTTTCATATTTCAGAGAGTGTAAAGGTTATAAAAAACAATAAATTAACATTTGAGATTGATAAATAATTCATTATCATCATAATTATTTCCCGAATAACAGACACATATATAACCTTCCATTTAATTCAATAGTGAAAATGAATCACATCGCTTCACACGGTTGTAGTCCTCCAAACACAAGGGTGATAGAATCATATCACTAACGGAATGGAAATTAAAGAGTTATATATGATAAAATTACCATAGATATATAATTTTGTTTTAAATATCACATATAAAAATTATATCAATCATCGTACCCAAATATTATAGTTGGAAATGAAAAAAAGAATTACATATGTTCGTAAGGTGGAAGTCTTTCGTACATAGAAATGAAGATTTCAAAACCCATTTGATGGATGTGTGGATGGATGCAGTTAATTGTCAAAAAATTACAACAGATCCATATATGTAATATTATTATGATATTATATCATTAGGTTTAAATAGAAATTTATTGTTGTGCTGGAAGACATAAAATTAAAATTTTCATTTAAGAACATTACCACTTTTTTAGTAACCTCCTTAAGTTTGTACCAAAATCCTTTTTATGAGGTATTTCATCCAAAAAAAGGATTCCAGGAATTTTTTTTGGATTTTTTGAACATATTTTGGTATTTATTGGACAAATAAATTTTTAGTAAGGTGTGAAGAGGATATGATATGGTGTTAGATTTTATTAGTGTGCAGAATGGATCTCTTGTAATGTTTTGAAATGATAAAGGTCGTCCCACGTATATTTTATTCCAAAAGTCTCTAAAGTAGAGTATAACATATACATTGACATTATATGGTCCAAATATATCCATAAAATAAATTTTATAAATGTTTTTATTTCATTTAATCCCTTATCTTTTTAGTTTAACACCATGTAAAACCATTTTTACCTTAACTTGGGGAAATTTGTTTTACTATTTTCACAATTCATTTTAAAAAATAAATAATTTTACATATTAGATAAAATAAATTATTGTTATGATAAGTATGTAATCAATTTTTCATATTAAAATTATAAAATAGAAAAATTTTAATTTAAAATTAATCCCACAAAAGCGAGGAGAATGTGGGTTTGCAATGTGAATATGATGAAAAGTATAAAATGTTTTTATACCCAATTTCAATACAAAATTGATTACAGTGACCATATTTGGATATATATATATATATATAACTTAAATAATATTTAATTAAAAATTTAATATATAATTTACCTTTATATATAAAATCTGTCAAAAAGGAACTTTTCAATTACAATTCTGTGTTTTTCAGAATTCGTAAAAAAAATAACCTTTTAGAAATATCTAAAAAATTTACCATAATCTAATTTTTAAATCATGAATAAATAAACATTATTTATTTTTTTAATATATACTTTATTTTATTTTTTAAAATAAAATTTCTAAAATAATAACAAATTATATTAAAAACAAAACCTTTAGATAGGAATAAATAACATTTTTTCAAGAAGTGTAATTTTTGTAATGAAAAAAATGATTTTATGCTAAAACAATGTCTAATAATAATCATGGTATGATTTTAAATTAATATTTATTGGTATATAATCTATAAAATTCTTTGAAAACATCATTCATTAGGAATTAAATTTTTTAATTGATAAAGGAAAACATTATGTACTTTAAAATTGTTTTTAGAAATATCCATTTTTAAACACAAAAATAAATATATAGTAAAATGGAATATAAAGGGGCTAAAAAATTAATTATATAGATTAAATATAAATAAATAAAAATTATTTAACTTTATAACAAAATTGGGCGTTTAATTTAATTAATATATTAAGAATAAATTATATTTTTACAAAAATTGTTATTATTCACTATTCAATGAGAAACCAATATTTTACAAAAAATCCCCAAATCTCATCATTAGTCAACATCAATAGGTTAATTAATGAAATTAATTTGATTATATTGAATAAATTTTATACAATATCTATTAATTAATTATAATATATTCTTGCGAAAATAAAAAAAATCATATTTTAATAACTTATATTTTTAGTTAATATAATTACTTTACCAAAAAATGATTGATTATTTACTAAGAGTGTTTATATATTTTTATACTGAGTGATAAATTTATATTTACATTTAAATAAAATTTAATACTATTCATACCCTCTTATTTAATTGCCATATTAAAATGGCCATATTTAAAACAATATTATTTCATGGTATGGTGAATATCAGTGTCATGTGTTAAGTATGATATTTAAGAAACTCTTTATTGTGTAAAAAAATATAAAATATATGTCACATATAATTAAATGTATCTATAAATCAAATTTAATTTGATAAAAGATAAAATTTCCAGAAATATCATGATGTTTGTCTCCCCACCCTAATAATAATATATTTAGCATTGTCATCATCAATCCATTTCTATGTGGATCAAGTACATGTATGGCATGTTTTCATACAAGAAAAATAACTATGATACTATGTTATTCAAAGTAATCAAACATAACATTAGATATATATCATCTTAATCAACCAAAAATAATCCCAAACAATAATTTCAATTTCCCCATATTGACGATTCTAAACAATACATTTAATTTCAAACCAAACATAAATTTTTTTTCATCATACATATCCAAACAAATATTTAATTTCAAATTTATAAATAACATAATTCATTCATTTATTAAGTAACAATTATCAAATACACTCTATTAATTACTTAATTAAAATAAATTTGTTAAGGAAATGTAATTTTTTTAGATTCTATACACAAGAAGTTCATGAAAATGCACATTATGACTTTAAGAAAAAATAATAAAGAAAAAGTAATTATTATTTTGAAATAATTTTGATATCCATTTAAAAATAAATAATAATCAAAGGATTAAATTGATTTGAATTATCTTACAGAACCACATACCTCAATAAATGTTACATTAATCACCAGCATGAGATTCCCATTCATAGGGTCGAATGGGATCAAATAAATCGAGAAATAATCATAAAACCACAAATGAATAAATAATGATATAGATCCATCAAAAAACAACCTATAAGAAAAATAAATATGTGTAAAGAAGAATACAAAATCCAATTAAGATCACACATACCAAAAGAGATTCAATTCAGCAAATGGAACCTCAATTTGTGAAGTCTCAATGTTATAAGGGCCAAGGCCCCCTATATAGATTTATTAAGATTGAATTGTTTGAATGGGGTTTGATAGAGGATGTTTTGAATTAAGAGTGTTTTTTAGCCCATATAATTAAAAAAGTACTGATCCCTTTCTTTCCTATAAGGACATCACTTGCTAGCCATTATCTCCCATGGTCTTTCCAGTGGAACCTAGTAGAATGAATGATTTTCCCGTGGTACCAGAGGTAAGGAAATAGGAACCTTCTATAAGGTTTTTGGGATTATTGTAGGAACCCACTTATTCCAAAAAAGCACCATATTCTTGGTGTATCTAATTGGATTTATTTTGTAAATCCTTGGGGAAAACACTTTCACCAAACATCTACCAACTATATAGTTTCCTTCACCATAACCATGATGATATCCTATAACCATTTGTGATCCATCCCCTATCCTATCATATTCAGAACTCTATAATACTTCCCAGCCTAAAAATCAAAAATCAAACATCACTTCCATCAAAATAGAATAATGGTGAATCAAATATAAAGAACCAACAATCAAATTGTAAAACCATTAATCAAAATAAAAAACACTAAGAGCCAAAATAATCCAAGGATGGTACATTGAAATAGGTGTAGAGATATTACAATTATCTTATCCATAAATGTTTTCTATCCCCATAAAACCTTACATGATGACTAGAACATAAATTGATTTGGCCACTACTCTCTCTTCAATACCTCAAATTCCCACATATCATGCGAATCATAACCATGTTTCCACAAAACCTAAACATTGGGTATGCACATTCCATGAATAACCCAAAATTAAAAATCAACTATCTAAATAGATTTCTCAATTACATACATATTGAGATCCATAATGGGATATTATTATTAAAAAACCCCAAACAATCACAAACTCAAATACCAAGATCCTCTGAAATCAAAGATACAAGATTGAATAATGTCCTCTAGATTCTTTGTAGCTCGCTCAATCTGAAAATCAATCTGAGGATGATATCTAATGACTAACCTAGCATGGGGTCCCATAAAATCCTATAGTCCTCTCCAAAACTAGGATGTGAATTGGGGTTCCCAATCAGAATCCATGTCTTTTGAAACACCATGGAATCTATTGATCTCTTGTATATACAGATTTCCCATGATCTAAATTTTGGTTAAATAATTAATTGATATATAGTGAACAAATTTTGTCACATTTCTAATATGTACCAAAATCACTTTATTTCCATGAAGATTATGTGGAAACCCAAATACAAATTATATTTATATCTCGTCCCACTTACATGTCATAAGAAGAAGGTGTTAAATAAAAATCAAAGCATTATGATGCTCTACCAAAACCAATTGATATTTATAGTCTTGGGGAAAAAATTAGTGATAAATAATTTCATACATGGAAAAAATAATTTATTCCTCATATAATAAACTTATTTTTCATGTGTCAGTGATCTAGTCATTATGAATGCTAACAAACCCCAAGAAAATCCTTCCTCATATGTGAAAAAAATCACATACTACTTCCTAAATTAAAGGATTCTTCCTGAAAATATAGACCATTCATAGATGGTCTACTCACCATATAATGAATCCCTAATTCCTTTGAAATCATCATCAATATATTTCTCCTTGAGGTTTATCTTGAAAGTAGAGTATATCAACTGAATACTATCCCCAAAACCTTCTTACCTTCCACTCATACTGGTAAATTCATATCAGCAAATAGTACTATGAGATTCCATTCTTATGATGGTTCCATCACTTTATGGGATGGTAGTTTTTATCACAATGTGTCAGTAACCACTTTACCCTTTTTAGGTGTATAGGAGATATAAAATTCAAAATATTTCAATTACTCCACTCATCGCCACTCAGGGATATTAAGATATTTATATAGGAAGATATAACTCAAACTTATGGGATTAGAGTAACTAAAATAACTTTCTTATAAAATACATATTCACCAAATATATGTAATGTGTTTCAATATTTTGAGTTCCAGATCAAATGGGTGAAAATTATTCTCATGCGGCTAATGATAAAAAGATCCATTGGAAAACACATGATCACACTATAACAGAACACATCACTACCTCAATATTGGTCTATCAGAAGAGACCATATAACCAGGTCCATCCTCTAAAAGAGTCAACACTGGAGGTGAGGTAAACTGATACATCAACTCCCCACTGTTTGTCTAATATGTTTCATCCCAAATAAAAACCACTCCCATCCATGTTAGTGAACACATTAGAGAATAAAACATTGGGAAATATTTTATAAAGAACTGGTAATACACCACTAAGCACAAGAAGCTCTAAATCTCCAATAATATTCATGGGTCCACCATTACATTTTAACTCTATCCTTTTAGGATCAACTGAGATACCATTTTCTAAGACCATATGAACTAATAGAATCATAGATCAATTATAGAATTTACTCATTGATAGAGTTTAATAGTTTTTTTGAGTCTTCATGATGTCCATAACTAACTTGAAATGAAGCACCCAATCCTCCTATATTTTAGAGTTAACCAATATGTCATCCAAGAATAGGATAATGAAATAATTAGTTACTTTAAAAAAATAATGTACATCAGTGTCGTAAATGTAGTTGTAGAATTTTTTAAACAAAATGGAATAACATGATACTCTAAACAGACAAAAAATCCCCTGAAAATGTTATTCAAAATTTAAAACAACATGATCCTAATTTTGTAGTAACTAGAATAAATAAAAATCTTATAGAACAACTTTTAAGATTTCAAATAATCAAAAAACATCGATATATGGTGACAGATTCTTGTTTATTTTTGAAACCCAATTTATATTTCTATAATTAACTTATAAGCGAAGGGTTACATTGGAATTCATAGTCAAATGTAAAGGTGTGGACAAAGGTGAAAAATAGGGTGAAATGAAGACGTCAAACATCAACACATATAATAATTACTTTAACTCATAATGTTCATATAGATGTGATGAGTACTTGGAACTATGTTGATAAAAAAATCTACGTCTCACTCTGACAGAAGGAATGAAAATTCCTATAGAAAAAATATATAAAATAAATGAATATTAGAGTAATATTACCAAATTGTTATTTCATATCTAGTTCAAAGGAATATATATATTTCATTCTACCAAGCATGAGATTATTTGGTATATCTCGGCTAGACCTTCGGTCTCATTCTCACTAGAAAACACCGCACTTCCAATTTGGGGTAGTATAGTAGACCAAATGATGATTGTAGTCAATTTGGCCTTTGTGATCAATCATATAGTCCATCCCTAGAATAACATTTTGAAGTTTAATATCAAGAACCAAAATTCTCAGAAGTTCTATATTTTTTATATTGAAAAATTACAATTGGGGACTCAGAGACCCAACTCACTCTTCACCCTGAAAGCTGTAGTAATTACCAAAACATAAGGCATGAGCTCCATATAAATATTCAAAATGTGAATAATGTTGGTTTATATGAATGTATAAAACGATAAAATATTAAATAAACCAGTCACAAAAGATCAATACATATTAAAAGTATATATCAATGTCATAAGGCTCGCATTCGATCCCATTACGGACGCATCCATGGTGTGTTGATTTATTATTCCTAACGCTTGTGGTTGGAACCGCATTGTTGTTAAATCATATGGTGGATCCATAAATCCTCTTAGTTATAATTGTTATATAAAACTATATAGAGTGGTAAAAACCTGTAAAACCCTATTTAAGGGACCTCATCATCTATATGAACTACATATTGTCAGAACCCAAGTGAAATAACACTTTAAGTGCAGAACTTTTTCACATTGGAGACCTGAAAGTGGTACTTTACCTGACACTTTAGATGATTGAAGATGGTATGATATTGATGACCACCACTAATTTTTCCTTGAAAAGACCCTTTTCAACATCCTTTTACCCAAAAAGAAACCAATAAAACTATAACTTGGAATATGAGGTACTCTAGTTAAGCATGACTTTCCATCCAAATCTATTTCATTCATCAGATATCTACCTAGAACATTATCATATGTAGTTAACTTTATCTTGAATTCTTGAGAGCATATATCTAATTGAATACCCATATGAAAAATCATGGTATTTTTCATCTCATTTGATAGAATTTCAGGTGATAACCGATCGCATGTACATAACTTACAATAGTACAAATTCATTATCCAATCACATTTTTGAAGGTTTCGAAATTACATGGAATTTGAAAAAACCATTAACAATGGATAAAATTGATACATTAAATGAACCCTAAATTATTCTCACTCGATTACCTCATTCTTTTTTTCCAAAACTAAATCTTCCCACCATATATTACATGGTCCATTAGGCTCATAGTCAACACATTTTAACATAATAGAATATGGAATCTACAATAACTAAATATGTTTTTGAAATTTTTTCAATTATTCCTATACCAACTGAGGATAATTATTTAATTTTAAATATGGTTGTTTTGGATGAAGAATCTTTTAGGATTGATCCATGTTATAATCCCTTCTTTGTACCACCTCTAGTTCCTAAATGGGGACCGATGCATACCCCTAGCTCAGATCGTGGACAACATTTGTAACACCCCGAGATTTATGAAAAATATTCTTTTTAATGTCTTGTGTTGTATGCTACACAAAAATTATCTTGTGATATATGCAACACCGTATTTTCTTGCAGTATATGCAACACTATTCTTGGCTCGCGTTACACACAATTTCAAGTTCGTTTTGTAGAAACTATTCTACGCAACACTATATATAGATTTTGTTTAATGTATAAATGAAATAAGTTTTCATTATGTTATACGCAACACCAAACAGATCTTTAACTACACGGAACCCAAACTTGGCTTGCATTATATTCAATAAAGACCTTCCTCGATAGCGTGTGAAGTACGCAATACCGAGTTTCACTAAACGAGATATTATTATAATATTATTATGAACTAGCCGTTATGAATAGTAATACCCACTTTTTGAAATTTTATAAATTTTATCTTTCAAAATGGGCTTCATTTTGGGATTCGGGATATCGAAATTACCTTAGGGGGAAATTTTGTTACTTTTCAGATAACTTTCATATTTTGATAAATAGTGAATATTACTAAATTTTAATTAAAAACAACTTTTTTAATCGAAATAATTAATAGTGATAATTTATTAATTTGAGTGTTTTTAAATTACATTTAGAATATATTTTTACAATTTAATACAATGTTGGTCATTGGATGTAATTTCACATTTAAACCCGACATAAACAAGTGTCAATCTTTTGATAGTTATTATCTCTTAAAAACACACTATTTGTTTTGACGATGGGAATTAATTTTTAAATAAATTAATGCAGCTGATATGTTTTTAATTTGGTAAAATAGACATCATTTTTGAATTCATAATATCAAATATAGCTTAAGCCTAATTTTTGGTATTTTTCTGGAAACATTCATTTTTTGATGAATAGTGAAACCACTAAGTGGTAGTTAAAAAACTGAATTTTTCATAAAACACAATTTTACCACTTCTGTGAGTGGAATTTCAAAAATCCGAGAGACACGGTTAACATCAAGGACTAAAATTTGGTTCAATGAGATGAAAATATTTTTTGGTGAATAGTAACTTTTTACTTTTAGTAACCACTGTTAAAAGTAAATATGATAATTAAGGGTAAAAATGATATTATTATTACCCTAACACATGTCCTAATTCTATTAGATAAGTGTAATTCGACCAAAAACAACCTTAGGATTAAAATATGACCCTTTAGGCCCACTTGGATTAGATTAGGACATTTAATATTAATTTATTTAAAGAAGGGTTAAAATAGTTAAAATCCAAATGTAATAATTAAATCATTTTTAATATATGGTTATACAAAAGATAAATTAGACTATAAATATTGATTAGAAATCTAAAACGATTTCCTACATAATGGTATTTCATTTATAATTTTTAGACATTAAATAATTTAGTTTATTTATGACACAAAGATGATGCAGTAATTATCTTATTACTGAAATATTGACATAATTGATGTTATAATTACCCAAATAAATGTAATTTGAGGCTTTTTATGAATTACACTAATTTTAAAAGTTAATATGACATGGTATTATTGATATAGTTAACTTTTTTAGAACAAATCGTTCTTTTATGAATTTCAGAAAAATCAATTACCAAATAGTGTCAAAATTGACATAAAATAGTTTTAAAAACAAATATTATATTATTAATTTTTATTTTAATTCTAAAAATCTAAAGTTTGGAAAAATGACTTATATATGGTTATATATATTAATAATAAACAACTTGTGGATCGTTTGGCTTGTTATAGTAAGTTTATTAACCTTATAGTGTAAGAAAACAAGAAGACGCGGTAAAAGTTAAATTATCTAACCTAAAGTTAAATCTAAATGATAAGGTTAAAATAGAAACGTAAACTAGTATAAATTCTATTGGATGAGAGGATTTATACCCATACCCAACTTAACTTCTATGTAACTAAATTTGGAGCTATTAAAAACCGAATATGACTTTATAATAAAATAATATTTTTAGTTATTCCAAAGGTTCCCCTCTCCTCCCTTATAAAAGGGAACCTCCTCCCTCTCTTCCTCATACCACTTTGAGCTTTCATACTCAGCCAAACCCTGACGAATTATATTATCCAATTCCCTAGAAACATCATAGAGGTCCTGGTCTTCTTAAAAGACCAATTTTAGTGCCTTAAGAGGAGGTCTCAAAGAGGTGCTTCAAAGAAGAGGTAATGTCCATTTCCTATTCTTTCAACTTTATGTCTTCTTCCACTTCTTCTTCTTTAGTTGTTTCATTATGAAGTAATAACATCAGTATCACTCATATAAATATATGTTATTATAAGTATTAAACAACCATATTTCACCATCTATCCATCCTACAGAAAACGAAATCACTACGCGTGCGTATGTACGGAATACCGTCTTCAGGCCGTGGTGTAATCTATTTTCCACCACCACCTTACTTGGATGGGTATAATGGTGAAAGTAATGAATATATATATTTATTTTATAGTGATATTGATTCTGTAATATTATACATACACCTTAATACAATTCCATGATCATGGTAATGATATCATCGCTCGTGTGTACGTACGGACTACCGTCTCCACGAACGCGATGAGATTCATTTTCCATGATTAACCATTCAAGAATGATTATAAAGTATATATAATGAATAATAATGAAATATATGACATAATAATTCTATTGGATTTATTCCTATATATATATATATATATATATATGTATGTCATCTATTTAATTTCATTCAATTCAATAAGGAAACGAAAACAACATTCATGCGTACGTATGGCCTACCGTCTCCATGAACGGTGTATTTCCTTTATTTTTTTAGATATATAATATATATGTATATGATGAATATATATTATATATAAATCATGTTTTACACTCTAAAATTATGTAAATCAGGATATAAGTAATAATATCTAGAATGACATGTCGAAACACATATGATAAATGAAATGATTTTACCCAAAATGCTACTTTAACATGGAATTTACAAAAGAACGGGTAATATAAAGTCATAAGTGAAACATATATGATATCATAACAATTAATATGATTATTTAATAAGTCAATGACATTATTTAAATCATTATACAGGAGGTTCGGATCCATAAAAAGCATATCGGACCTAAGGTAAGGGATAACTATTCCAATCTCGTTCTTATCCAATATTGTTTATTCGTAACTATTTACTGGGGTTATTGTTATCATCCATGTCCATGTTTCCTAAAAATGGATTCATTTATGTTTAAAGTCTTTTTTACCCATTTTGACTTTTACCCAATGGTATGGAAGGAATCTTTCTTTTATTTACCCTACATGGTACTTTTTGACTTTTCCGACAAAAGTACGAGAAGAATGTTTTTTTAACATATACGACATGAAAGGATTTTTATAGTTTTATAAAGCCATATTTTCATGAAGCATCCACCAAAATATTTCATGACTATTTTCAACAAAATCCTTTTATTTTAAAATTGCGTGACATTTTTTGAAAAGAAAATGATTTTGGAGAAAAAAGGATATTTTCCTCAAGAATTCATTTCAAGTGTTTTATCAAAACCATTTTTCATCTAAGATGACATTTTTTCATATGTGTATGTTTCAAGTATAATGTCTCTATGATTTACATGGTTTCACTTTTCTTATTATGAAATGATATCCATTTCATTTATATAGATTATGTGATTATGGTATGATGTTTATGAAACCTATTTTATTTATTGGGTTTTTATGAATGATGTATGTTTATGTTGTGGCACAAGTAAGAATGATTTCATTATGAGATGGGTGGGACCTATATCTCCCTCCAATGCATTGGGTAATGATTTATATATCATGAGATAGACATGGATGGAACGGTATGTTAATCTGGTTCAGTATTACAGGACTGGAACGAGGAGTGAACTCGATTCAAAAAATGACTTTGTCCACTAAGATGGGATTGGCAGTAATGCCTTGGCTACTATCGAAATCATTACATGTTCTTAATGGATGCCAAAATTACATTTTTATTCCCATGCTATTTTATAATGATTTATGTTCCATTTTGATCTATGCCTTATGTACTTCCATGTTTTATGTCATTGCTCAAGATTTTGATGTTTAACCATTATGGTCATGTTTTTAAGTTAAAATGTATATGGTATGTTTTATTTTATCCATGCTTACCCTTACTAATCATTTGAGCTCAGCCTTTTTATGTTTTATTTTCCCCCATGATTAAAAGAAATTTTTTAGGTAAGCAAACAAAAAGTGGAATATCTTTATGGGAGATGTTGAAGATCTTTCACCACGATTAGAAGATTATGTTCCAAGTATCAAAACACACTAAACTATTACGGTCCTTGTGTGTCATTTTTGGTTATGTATTAAGTATTCCGCAAAAGTAATGTAATATCTATGTACATCAAGCTTTGGGTCTCTACAATTGGTATCAGAGGGAGGTTTAGTTAACCTTCGAAAACTAGTATGCAGAATCATTAGTGAGATCCCTAGAGATATTTCTAAGGTATGTCTAGGGATGACCCTAAGGTTAAGTATACGTATAGGTTATAGTCCTAGAATTATTCTAACGATCTCAGAATTAAACCAAAGATGTTAGATATTGAACGTACTCCACCTTTATTATGTTCTTTTCCCTAACATGGTATTTCCCTCTCACGCTATTATTTTTGGGTTTTAGACGATGGCGGGAACCCAAAAGAACCGTGTTGATCAATGTAATTGAAAATGTAATGATTATCCTCATGAACAATCGAATGTCATGGGAGATAGAGTGCACAATCTTATTTCTATACTTACACAAGCTATGAATCATTCTGGATTTCAAAATGAGTAGAGAAAGGAGAAACATTCTGTTGAATCCTTCATGAGGAAGCTTCCACCTTCATTCAGCGGGTCCTCTGATCCCATAGTGGCTGAACAATGGATCAGTACTACTAAAAAGATATTTTTAGTTCTACAATGTTCTGAGCATGATAAAGTCATCTTAGCCGTATATCATTTGGAAGGTGATGCTTCTCAATGGTGGAATCTTATCAAGAATATGAGGAAAAGAGATGAAATTGAGTCCATGGAATGGGAAGAGTTCAAGAACTTGCTTTTCAGTAAGTACTTCCCTCATATTCTTTGAAACAATATGGAAGAGGAGTTTCTTGAGCTTAAGCAGAAGGATGATGAATCTGTTGGTATATACGAAGTGAATATTACAAGACTTGCAAGGTATGCATCGGGCTTTATCATCCAACCTGAAAGTAAAGTTGATCAATTTTTCAGTGGCTTAAAACCAAGTTTTCTAAGGGCATTATCTATAAGAGACTTCAGTAGCTATGAATAAAGTTTGTGTTGGGTTATCAAGGTATAAATGGAAGTTGGTGTAACATATCCAACTCATGGTTCTGACAAGAAACGAAAGATGGAGTTCAAGGAGAAATCTCAGAACAATGGTGAAAAGAATATGAATGTTTCTTTATGCTCAAAGTGTGAAAAGAAGCATGGTGGAGATTGCCTAAAAGGTACTAGAAAATCTTTTAAGTGTGGAAAAGAAGGTCATCAAGAAGTTTATTGTCGAAGTAATGGAAAAAGGTTTCTAATGATGTGAATAGAGAAATGAATACAGAGAACTCTCCACCAACACTTCAATGCTTCAAGTGCAAGGAAATGGGGCATTATGTTGATAAATTCCCTAATCCATGGGTTAATGATGATCAACGTGAACAACCTGTTAAGGCAAAGGATAACAGGAAGACTCATGCAATCACTATTTGTGATGTTGAGTATGAAAATGATTTTGTTTAATGATTAAGTGTTTATGTAATGGGATTTCAAAATAGTATCATGGAATCTCATTTATGGTATTGTGGAATTTTGTAATATCTAAGTATCAGTTTTCAATAATTATATGGTACTGGTAACCATGAAAATGTGATTGAAATATTTTTAGAAAGCAGATGAAATGCACATAATGAAGGGATAAGGAGAAAATAATATGATATTAATCACGAGCAAATGACTTATACAAGGACTAAGTGGTATTATGGTTTGAGTATATAGAATTTTTGAAATTTTGGTGTGTGGAAAGTGTTAAAATTTAACAACATTCAAGTATTCACTAAGGTTCAATGGGTATTCATTCTTCAAGAGAATACATGATTAAAGTATTCACATGTTTGTAATTTGACCAACAAGATATATCTTATGATATATGTGGGATAAATGATGGCATTCACGTGATTGTTATGTGACATTTCAAGTAATCATTTTCTTTATACTATGAGCTTGGATTGATGTATTTTAGATAAGACTAAAGATTGGAATGGATTATGTTGGACATAAGTTAGTTCAATATTATTGATGGGATGTTATAATAATGTAGTTTTAGAAAAAGGGAAACCTGCAGGACATGCGACAACCCATCGCGTCGGACAAGGCTGTGGGAATCGAACCCACAACTGAAGTGCGACTGGCATTTATTGCATACCAATGGCCTACAGGAAGTCCTTGGTTAGTAGAAACTAGTTTTATTTTATTAAGAGGCATGATAGATGAAGTATAAGTTCATTTTTGGAATCGTATACGATTAACCTCACCATAGATGGACTTATGTATATTTCATAACTTTTGATGACCTTTTGTTTGAAACAAATAGAATGACCCATCATTCTATCACATGATCTGTTAACACTTCACGAATAACAAATTCAACTTCATTTCATTAAGAGATGAAGGGGAAATTGTTCAAAGCACGAACAATAGTGAGATTGTACCAAAATCAAGCAAGTATTTCTTCTAATTCAAAATTTTCAACTGTAGGGAAATGATATTGAAAATAAAAAATGTTTTCCTAGTGCTCTTATATCCAATGAATCTGATGGTACCTTAGATCATCACAAATTTATGGCTTTGTGATTGATGGATTCTTCATATCCATGTTCTCTACCACTCTCCATCTGAACATGATGGTTAGATTTCTCCTCCATATCCATATTTTCACCCATGTTCTCCTATGTGGAAACCCAGTGATTATTTATTTGGGTATCCGTTATGTTTCTAATGTTCCTTTTTTAAATGAAGTTTTAGTATTCTTTTTTACGATGTGGGTTTCTATGAAAGAAACTTTCATGTAATAAACCATTTATAACCCCGACGAATTTTGAGGGTGAAATTCCTTTTAAGGGGGGTAGAATGTAACACCCTGAGATTTTATGAAAAATATTATTTTTAATGTCGTGTGTTGTATGCTACACCAAAATTAGCTTCTGATATAGGCAACACCAGATTTTCTTGCAGTATACGCAACACTGTTTTTTGCTCGCGTTACACACAATTTCAAGTTCGTTTTGTGGAAACTATTCTATGCAACATTATGTATAGATTTTGTTTAATGTATAAATGAAATAAGTTTTTATTATTTTATACGCAACACCAAAAAGAGCTTTCACTACACGCAACCCTGACTTGGCTTTCATTACACGCAATAAAGACCTTCCTCGATAGCGTGTGTAGTACGCAATAACGAGTTTCACTAAACGAGATATTATTATAATATTATTATGAACTAGTCGTTATGAATAGTAATACCCACTTTTTGAAATTTTATAGATTTTATCTTTCAAAATGGACTTTATTTTTGGATTCATCATATCAAAATTATCTTAGGGTGAAATTTTGTTACTTTTCGGATAACTTTCATATTCTAATAAATAGTGAAAATTACTAAATTTTAATTAAAAACAACTTTTTTAATCGAAATAACTAATAGTGATAAATTATTAATTTGAGTGGTTTTAAATTATATTTAGAATATATTTTTACCATTTAATACAATGTTGGTCATTGGATGCAATTTCACATTTAAACCAGACATAGACAATTGTCTATCTTTTGATTGTTATTATCTCTTAAAAACACGCTATTTGTTTTGAGGACATGAATTAATTTTTAAATTAATTAATGCAACTGATATGTTTTTAATTTGGTAAAATAGTCATTATTTTTGAATTCATAATATCAAATATATCTTAGGCCTAATTTTTGGTATTTTTCTGGAAACTTTCATTTTTTGATGAATAGTGAAACCACTAAGTGTTAGTTAAAAAACTGAATTTTTCATAAAACATAGTTTTACCGCTTCTGTGAGTGGAATTTCAAAAATCGAAGAGTCACGGTTAATATCAAGGACTAAAATGTGGTTCAATGAGATGAGAATATTTTTTGGTGAATAATAACTTTTTATTTTTATTTACCACGGTTAAAAGTAAATAGGATAATTAAGGGTAAAAATGATATTATTATTACACTAACACATGTCATAATTCTATTAGATAAGTTTAATTCTACCAAAAACAACCTTAGGAATAAAATATGACCATTTAGACCCACTTGGATTAGATTAGGAAATTTAATATTAATTTATTTAAAGAAGGGTTAAAATAGTTAAAATCAATGTTTAATAAGTAAATCATTCTTAATATAGGGTTATACATAAGATAAATTCGACTATAAATATTCATTAGAAATATAAAAATATTTCCTACATAATTTTATTTTATTTATAAATTTTAGACATTAAATAATTTAATTTATTTATGACACAATGATGATGCAGTAATTATCTTATTAATGAAATATTAACATAAGTGATTTTATAAATACCCAAATAAATGTAATTTGATACTTTTTATGAATTCCAATAATTTTATATTTTAATATGACATGTTATTGTTAATTTAGTTAACCTTTTTATAACTAATCATTCTGTTATTAATTTCAAAAAAATCAATTACCCAATAGTGTCAAAATTGACTTAAAATAGTTTTTATAATAAATATTATATTATTAATTGTTATTTTATTCATTAAAATCTACTGTTAGGCCAAATAACATATATAAGGTTATATATATTAATAATAATCAACTTTGGGTTCTCTTCTCTTGTTATAGTAAGTTTAATAACCTTATAGTGTAAGAAAACAAGAAGACACGGTAAAAGTTAAATTATCTAACATAAAGTTATATCTAAATGATATGGTTAAAATAGAAACCTAAACATGCTAAATTCTATTTTATTAGAGTATTTCTACCCATACCCACCTTATATTATATATAACTCAATTTGGAGCTATTAAAAACCGAATATGACTTTATAATAAAATAATATTTTTTGTTATTCCAAAGGTGCCCCTCTCCTCCCTTATAAAAGGGAACCTCCTCCCTCTCTTCCTCACACCACTTTGAGCCTTCAAGCTCAGCCATCCCCTGCCAAATTATCTTCTCCACTTCACTAGAAACATCATAGAGGTCCTGGTATTTTTCAAAGACCAATTTTAGTTCCCTAAGAGAAGGTCTCAAAGAGGCACTTCAAAGAAGAGGTAATGTCCGTTTCTGATTCTTTTTAACTTTATTTCTTCTTCCACTTATTCTTATTTAGTTGTTTCATTATGAAGTGATAACCTCCGTATCACTCATATACTTATATGTTATTATATGTATGAAACAACCATATTTCACCATCTATCCATCCTACGAAAAATGAAATCACAGCGTGTGGTATGTGGGGAATACCGTCTCCATGCCGTGGTGTAATCTATTTTCCACCACCACCGTACTTGGATGGGTATAATGGTGAAAGTAATGAATATATATGATTATTGTAAATTGATATTGATTATGTAATATCATACATACACTTTAATACAATTCCATGATCATGGGAATGATATCATCGCTCGTGCGTACGTACAGACTACCGTCTCCACGAACGCGATGAGATTCATTTTCCATGATTAACCATTCAAGAATGATTATAATGTATATATAATGAATAATAATGAAATATACGACATAATAATGCTACATTATTTATGTATATATATATGTATGTCATCTATTTAAATTTATTCAATTCAATAAGGAAACGAAAACAGCATTCATGCGTACGTACGACATACCGTCTACATGAACGGTGTATTTCCTTTATTTTTATATATCTATAATATATATGTATATGATGAATATATATTATATATAAATCTTGTTTTACAGTCTAGAATTATGTAAATCAGGATATATGTAATAATATCAAGAATGACAAGTCGAAACACATACGATAAATGAAATGATTTGACCCAAAACGCTACATTAACATTGAATTTACAAAAGAACGGGTAATATAAAGTCATAATTGAATCATATATGATATAATAACAATGAATATGATTATGTAATAAGTCAATGACATTATTTAAATCATTATACAGGAGGTTCAGATCCATACAAATCATATCAGACCTATGGTAAGGGATAACAATTCCAATCTCGTTCTTATCCGAGATTATTTATTCGTAAGTATTTACTGGGGTTATTGTTATCATCCATGTCCATGTTTCCTAAAAAAATTTTCATGTATGTTTAAATTCCTTTTTACCCATTTTGACTTTTACCCAATGGTATGGAAGGAATACTTTTTTTATTTACCCTACAGGGTACTTTTTGACTTTTTCGACAAAAGTACGAGAAGAATGTTTTTTTAACATATACAGCATGAAAGTATTTTTAAGGTTTTATAAAGCCTTATTTTCATGAAGCCTCCTCAAAAATATTTCTTGAATATTTTCAACAAAATTATTTTATTTTAAAATATCACGACATTTTGTGAAAAGAAAATTATTTTGAAGAAAAAAGGATATTTTCATCAAGAATTCATCTCAAGTGTTTTATCAAAACCATTATTCATCTAAGATGAAATTATTTCATATGTGTATGTTTCAAGTATAATATCTCTGTGATTTACATGGCTTCACTTTTCTTATTATGAAATGATATCCATTTCTTTTATATGGATTATGTGATGATGGGATGATGTTTATGAAACCCATTTTATTTATTGGGTTTTTATGAATGATGTATGATTATTTTGTGGCACAATTAAGAATGATTTCATTATGAGATGGGTGGGAACTATATCTCCCTCCAATGCATTGGGTAAATATTTATATCTCATGAGACAGACATGGCTGGAATGGTAAGTTAATCCGGTTCAGTATTACAGGACTGGAATGAGGAGTGAACTCGATTTAGAAAGGGAATTTGTCCACTAAGATGGTCTTGGAAGAAATGTCTTCGCTACTATGGAAATAAATACATGTGCTTAATGGATTCCACAATTATATGTTTTATTCCCATGCTATTTTATAACGATTTATGTTCCATTATGATCTATGCCTTATGTACTTCCATGTTTTATGTCGTTGCTCAAGATTTTGATATTTAAACATTATGGTCATGTTTTTATGTTCAAATGTATATGGTATGTTTTATTTTATCCATGCTTACCCTTACTGAGAATTTGAGCACACCCTTTTTATGCTTTATTTTCCCCTAGGATTAATAAAAAGTTTTTAGGTAAAGAAACAAAAAGTGGATGATCTTTATTGGAGATTTTGAAGATCTTTCACCACAATTAGAATATTATGTTCCATGTTTCCAAAGACAATAAACTATTACGATTCTTTTGTGTCTGTTTTTTTATGTATTACGTATTCCAAAAAAGTAATGTAATATCTATGTACGTCAAGCTTCGGGTCTCTACAACATTCACTATAACCAATGTAAGGTTTCAATCGACTAGAGGGATCACCTATTGTGGTTCATTAAATATTATACCCATGATTTTATTTAATTTAAATCTTGGGGGATAACACCACATGAAATAAACTAATAATAAGGAACCATTAATCTAGAGACCTAATATCATCATATCCATCAATCATAATTCAAATTGTGGACAATAATCATGGTTTTCTTTTTTTTTTTATATTCTATATTAAAATTAAAAACTTCTCAAATAAAAGTTTCCTAATAACCCATGGTATCATTAGTCATGTTATGATGACATATATTAAGTAACAATCAATTTCCCTACCAATTATTTCCAATAAATACTCTCTTTTATCTACCATGAAATCAGAAACTATATACCAACTATGAATAATATGGTCAAACATCCACTGATGCTAATTTTTTAAGAACCAACATAGTTTAAAATAAAAAATGTTTCCAGAATCATTCTTGACATGTCCCAAATGGAATTCATAAACACCATGGGTTGGAAACATTTTCAGGGTCATTAAAAACAACCAAGGTCTAATTATTTCACAATAAGAATAACACAATAAAAAAGAAGAAGAATGAAGAATAAAAAAAATTATGTATACTAAAACACTATCAAGGGAAAAGCATCATAAGTAGATAACTAAAATACAAAAAAGAGTACATCAACCCTATTCATCACATAACCATCAAACATATATTCATTGGATCTCCCTGTAACAAGTGGTTCACATACTTAACCTATCACCACCATCTCCAATGGTCTTGCTATTAAAAACACCTACTTCCTCTAATTAGTGTATTCACTTTTTATACCTATTACAAGAAATTCTATAAAATATGAAAATGAAAATTAGGGTTGATAAACACTACCCTAGTAGGACCCCACAAATAATTTCATAATAAATATATATAAAGTAAAAAAACATGATAACATTTAAATAGAATATTTCATGGTAATGGTTTCACAATTCAAAAAAACATGGCTTTATAATAATTTGTAATAGTTAGTATAAAAAAGATACAACATTGTGTTTCCATAAAAATAATCATCAATAAAAATTCCATTTAATATTTTAATGTGTAAATTATATCACACTCATTTTCATGTATAAATCATTTCTCAATAACTTATATTGAATCATAGTAACATATTTAAGAGACACATGTATTGGATTGTATATATATTCTAACATTCATGGTCAATTTATGGCTCTAACTATGCACTCATTCATAGATATTAAGCTATGGGGGAATAAGATAAAATAAAAAAGATTGAACACCCTACCCTAATAATAGTTTAGTTGGAATTTTCATTGTCAGTTCGTTTCTATGTAGATAAAATACATGTCTTGCATGTATTATTCCCCCTAATGTCCAAGGATCTTATGTTCTTCAAGGAAGTCATAAATATATTGGTATATCATTGAATTCAAATAACCAAAAATCATTTCAATCGCTCATTCCAATTGACCCCATATTCATGTTATAAAAAATCCATTTGATTTAAAAATAAAATTCAAATAGTTCTCACCAAAACTCATGCCTTTGAGAATTACTCATTTCATTTCAAATTCAAAAATCATTTTATACCTTCTTTTCGAATAATTAATTCTCAATTTCATGAATAAAATAATTTAGTTAAATTGAAATTCATTTTTTGAAAATTAAAACATATTTGAAAAACCAAAACCAATAGGCAAAATACACACACACTATGAATTTTAGATAAAATTATTCAAATAAATCAAATAATTATTTGGAAATCATTTAGAAATACCATGAATAAAAAAATAATAAATGTATTTAATTTACAACAATTGTATTATGAAATCACAAAATTTAATTAATGTATCATAAATCACAAACATGGGAAACTCATGTAGATAGTAAAAGGGATAAAATCAACCATGGAATAATACATGAACAATAAATCAGCGAATCAACATCTGGATCCATAAATAAAAACCCCATGGAGAATAAGAAATATTATAAAAAAATAATCATTCAAATGCTGAACAAGATCACACATACTGAATGTGATTCAATTCATCAAATTAAACATTAATACATATGAATTATCATAATTGGATGCAGAAATAAATATTTTATGGATCCCCCAATGTCAGATATTTCAAACCGGTTCGGGTGAGGGAGGATTAATAATTAAGATGGATGTTTTGGTTGATTGAATTATAAAACTAACCATCACATTCTCACCAAGAATGGAAACATTAACAAGTCTCTATCACCCACTGATTAACTGATGATTCCCTGTATAGTTTCAATTCTTATTTATGTCCCACTAGCAAGTATTTGGGTGATAACCATATATATGATGAGACTCTCATAGCATCCGACTTCATCCAATATTCCACTGGTCGGTCGGTGTCTCTCACAGATTGTCTGGTGGTCTTCATAAATGAAGGTACTAATTCCATCCTTCCACTATCTATCATGTGGGTCTTAGAAAAGTATTTATAGACCTCATGTAAGAATTTTGGGTACAAGAACCTATCCACTCTCACAGAGAACTCATAGATACCTCCCTGGCCCATAAGTTTGAATCAAAACCACTTCTTATGTCCTCTAAATAGTCTCAAATAAAAATAAATAACCAAGAATCAATGATTACAACTAGGTATCAATATAAATAATAAGTTAAGTAAAAATAAATAAAATATAATACCCATAAAAAGATTACATTACGTTATAACTCACCCAATAATAAATAAATTTTACCCTAAGAAATGTAGTCAAGAAGAATGTTCCATAATCAGTTGAGGCCACTACCCTCTCATTAATACTTGATGTTCCAACATATCTGGAGAATTGAAACAATTTTTTCATAGAACCATAAATATATGCACTGATATTCTATGAAGAACCCTCATTTAGGAATCTACAATATAAACGTGATGCTTAGTCATAGCCATATCGGGTTCCACATCATGGCTCTCCCATTCAAAGATGTTAGAATAGTATAAAATATATTTTGAGATTTGGCATGTGAAACACAAAAATGATTTATTTCATATGAGTTTTAAAAGGGAAATATTAATACATATTTCCTATCTTCTCAATAATATTAAATTATACGAATTATCATAGTGTAAACATACATTATTTTACAAGGATCTCATGACACAAATAAGGTGAAGCACTCAAAAAACCTTATCATTAACCTATAACTCTAAAGGATTTGATGGTGATCCACATAAGACTTGTATTAAATATATTTTTCCACAAATATATATCAAATAAACTATATTCTCATCATCATCGCTTGGAAAATCATAGATTTCAAAAGGAAAGATTCACTAATCCCTAACCAATGAAGTGGATATTTATTTGTCGAACCACAAAAACCCTCAAGGGGTTCCATTTTAATGGATGACTTGTTTTAGTTTTTATAGGAAAACATCACCAGTCCTAAATGTAAATCCCAACCTCCTCTAAACTGATGGACACAATTATGATGAATGTCCTAAAAAATATACATATCTCATTCTGTCTAACCATATTTATATGGATGATATGTCATGGTCAACATGACCTAGGTTCCCATAACCTTTTATTGGACTATCCAAAATCAGGATGTGAACCGAGGATCCCTATTAGAAGTAATGATGGTTAGAAAACCATGAAATATAATGTTATTCTACATATATATATATATATATGAAGTACACAATTTTTTTTGTATCATGAATTGGAATAATGTGATAAAATTTGGTTAATCATTCAATGTCTACCCAAATATAATTCATTCTATGAGGAGTATAGAAAAACCCAACCCAGAACACTATTGATATCATTCCCCACATCTATTTTCACATATAAAGGGGTTGAATCAAACCTAATCAATTTTGATACTTGGATGTAATCTATTGAAATGTATGACTATGAGAATAAAATTAGCTTTTCCAAACATTTCAAATTGAGAGTATAAAATAGTTACAAAGGTTTATTTTCATATATGTAGTATTGAAAAAGAACTTCGAACAAAAAATACTTCATAAAATTTTTTAATAATCATTGGTATGTATAAATAATTTCTAAATAATTCATTTCAAATTCATTGATTAGAGTTTTGAGACCCAGTGATATGTTTGTATATGGATTCTCATTATCTTCATGATGTTGTAGATGAAGTTATATACACATTACTAGATCAAAAGCCTAAGGCGGTATGACACAAAGATAATGACTAAACACCCTTCCGTCATCATAGTTTATATAGTATTTTTCTGTCCAATCTATTATCTGTTAGAGGTAATAAATTCCTAGAAAGTGTTCTTCCAACGTAACTATATGGGATCCCATGTGTGTCACTGAAATCAAACATCCATGGGTCTATCATTCATTTTAATAAATATCAAATAATTTCAATCATAAATTCAATCATCCCAAATATTATTTTTGAAAAAATTCCATTTAATTTAAAATGAAATATCAAATTGTTTTCATAAAAAAATATCACATTTTAAAACAAATCATTTTATTTCTAATTTATATATTCTCACGACCAGACCCACTGAAGTCTGACCCTCACTACCCCAATCCTGTCTCTAATATGCCATGGGCCAGTGGCTAGCACTGAGTAATAATATCCCAAAAATAGAAGGAATTAGAATAAAGTACATGTACAAATGCACACACCTAAAATCCCACACACTTATGAAAAGTAAAACAACTGAAATAATGGATGCATAAATCTAAGATTCCATAAAATAGTATGATAGTAAAAGTGATTAAAATGGGAAAACGGGCCAAATATAATTCCAACCATGAACTATAAATTTTGACCTGCTACAAGGGAGAGAACTAAATCAATATAAAACACTTTATAGAAAAACTTGGTATGAAAAGATCTAGATGTGCTTCACTTGCTCCTTGTCCTCCTAGGACACAATAAAAGGGTTTGGGTATGTATAAGACACGACACATGATAGAAAATATAATATAGGGGTGAGTATAAAAATACTCAGTAGTAAACCATGAAGATACTAAATACTAAAAACCATGTATAGTCAGCTTAATACAATATATAAAAATCAATTTAAATTGAGACAACCAGATATACTCAATACGGAAACAACACCACCATGAAATCATAATAAAACTTCCAGGCACATGATTCGTCTTGGTGATGTAATCATTTCAATAGAATCCACTCCATGATCCATTCTATCATTAGAGACAATATATGAATATGTATATCTCATTGGGGCACACCAAATGATATATTTCTAGTATACGAAGACAATGATATAAAGATAGGGGTCACACCTAGAACCAATGGGGGATACAAAGAACCTAATCTAGATAAAATCCCTCTATAGTGGATGATATGACAATGATACCATAAACTCTACGGATATAGCTTACTAGATGGACGATCACTTCCCCTCTTAAGGAGGTTATGATGATTCCACAAACTCCACTTAGGGAATAAATGATGATATTGGATCACACTCCAGTCTCACAGAGGGACACCACAACTCTATCTATGACTCGACCTCTATAGGGGATCATAACTCATTTATAAGGATATAATTCTTCACTATACCATCAAGGGAAAGGACCTAGGGAAACACACTAAACCTATAGTCATACAAACTAGGAAGAAAATGTTCCTTAAACACTATTGAAGGGGGTATATAGTGTATACATTGGATAAATAGTGTAACTAACTATCCCCATGCCTTCTTAGGTGGAAGAGTGTCACGCAACATGTAATATCCATATACATGGAATGTAGAATGAGTATATAGAGTGTAGAGACACATAATATCCTTCTTGTGTAATTGGTCATGTCTCTGTATATACTACATGACTGTGTACCGGCCCGTGTACACCAATTTGTGTTCGTGTACTAGTAGATGGTGTGCCATATTGTCTAGTACTTTTACCCATGTTCACGTACTCTTTGAATTACATGATGAGTTATATAGAAGGTGTCACACAAATTGTGATAGGGGTCACACTCTATGATATCCTTAACACTAGCCAAAATCCTAAAATCACTACCAGAGGCCCCAAAAACATGTAACCCATAGTAAGTGTTGTGTTTCTAATGGTTTTCCTGATCTGTTGGGATGTCTTCTACATCATCATTCACATCATTGAAGCTAACACCCTCACCAAATCATGTAGATCAAGGGTTTTCTTGTCCATAACAACACCGAGTGATGGAATAATGAAATCTTATTCACTCATTAAAATATCCATCATGTTGTTCATCCTCATGCATTAATACTAGGAGAACCAAAACCCTTAAATCCAATCTAATACTCCATAGACAAATTACCTCCTTTTTCACCTCAATCACACCATCGGTCCTAAACTGCACCCATAGAATTTATCTGTTGCACCAGATACCAGTCGCAAAATGATTAAATATCAAGTATTTTTTCAACCTTCAGTTTAAAGGAAACACCCCTGATAAACACCCAAAAAATGGGGGAAGAAATCCAGAAGTCATAAAAATGATGAAAAACCCTCAATTCTTTTGGACTTGATTTATTATTATAGAAGGGATGAAATAGTGGAAAAAATCCGCAAACAATTAAACTATTCAACAAAATTAAATATATCAGTGATGATTGAATCAATTTTATTCATAGAATTTACATGTATCTACTTAGGATCAAATAATAGGATGGGAAATCACAAAGATTAGAATCCTACTTGAAGTGTGGATTAATCATTGAGGAATAACAGGTTTGTTTCTATTATTGAAGAGATCCACAGACTCCGTTGGAATGATGATCCATGAACTGATCCTGATACATCATCGTCCACTAACAAAATCCCTCCAACTTTTTTTCTGACTCTCTAGGTTTTGAGTGGCCATCCCTAAATAAATTCAATACCAATGCATTTAGAGGTGAAATATTCACTAGGTCAAAAATAATCAAATTAAAATAATTGTTTAATTTATTTCGTTCAATTATAAACACACAGTCCTTTTCAAATACTGCTTGTGTCGATAAAGAGTATGTTTCTACTTAGGTAAAGACCGCATTATATACCCAATAATGCCTTTGGATTTCAAATTCAGAACACTTTTCTAGAGTTATTCCACTTTTTCAAGAGAATTGTGCACATGTGCTATTTAATATATTTAATATATTTTAAATATTTAATCCATGAACATTGAGCATCAAGAATTTCTCACTGTCTCAGCATCTGATCTTGAAAAAAATCAATATAATATCAAAAAACACTTCATGAAAAATCCAGGATGTTACATTCTCCCCCACCTTAGGGATATACTTCCCAAAGAGAAAAACAAAATCCAAATAAGGTGATGTGGGTACATAGAATGAATAGGAGCATACTGATCCCATGTTCTCTCAGGAAGTTTCCAGATCTTCCACTGAAAAATTATATGGGTAATAGAACACCAATGAAGTATCCTATCATTTTTATACTTGATCTCCATTGGGTACTCTACAATGGTATCATCACCCTTGCTTTCTGGGTCAACATAGTTGACAATTGGTAATGGGTCATACACATACATCCTAGTCTATGACACATTATAGATTACATGTATATAGTCCAACTATGATGGTGTAGATAAATGTTATGCCTCCTCTCCAACTCAACGTACTATCTAGAAGTGACCAATGAATCTCGAAGATAACATTTCTCCAAGTCCAATCTCCTCAATCGACATTGAGGTGAGACTCTCATAAACGCATGGTCTCCTTCCTCAAAATATAGATTTCTATATTAGTAGTCTATATAAGACATATGATGGTTTTTGATAGTGTTCATATTCCCATATATGATATAAAACTTCTCAATTTAAGCTCACAACAACTCCTGGCCCATTAGGTATTACTCTCTTAGATCTGTCCAAAAAAGTGGTGACCCATATGTTCTCTCATACAAAGCATTGAATGGTTCCATAAAAATAAGGAATGGTAGCTATTGTTGTACACAAACATATCCAAATGTTGTTCAACCTCCCAACTAATCCCAAAGTCCAACATGCAAGCTCGCAACATGTCCTCAATGACCTTTACTGTTCTCTCTGTTGGGCCATTCGTCTATTGCTGAAACACTATGATCAAATGAAAATGAGTCCTGAATGTCATTTATACTCCCCTCCACAACATATATGTGAAACAAACATCACTTCAATTGTTTATCTTCAAAGTAACCCCATTTTTTCAGAGTATCTCCATAATGTATTTCCATCCAAATCTCTCTACTAAACTCATTTCTCAAATTGATAGGAAGTTGGCTCACTTGGTGAGATGGAATACCATCACCTGGAAGACATCTTGTACCCTACAAAAACATGATAATCCCATCATTAATGCAATGTATATTTCACACCACATTCACTCGAGCAGCTCATGTGGTTGACGTAATCCTTATGAAACCTGGTTCTCCGCCTTCACTTGATTATAAGTTTGCCTCGAGAGAAAAACTCTAAAACTACCATCTTCATACATGGACAAAAAACTGATATTAATGGTCTTGATATATCTTTCTTACACATGGATGTACCTCCAAAGGGTATCTAGGAAACCCTGACAAGGCCTCCACAAACAACATAAAAATTACTATCATCTATCATTTGAAAAAGACAACATGCCCTGTACCTTCAAAATATCCATAAGGATCATGTATAATAGATATCTTAGAATATATGGTCTCATAATAGGTATCTCTTCATTGAGAATAACGAACACACTGTAAAATTTATTGGGTAAAAACTATCAACTAAAGATATGAAACAACATCGTTGTCCATAAAGTAAAACTACATCGCGACTAACTGATCTGATTCCTTGACTAACAATTGTGAATAGGATCTCATATTGATAGAATCATCCACCATGTTTTCCCTTCCTAGCAGTATATAGAATCTGAGTATCATATTCCCAGATGAAATCTATCCATCTTCTTTTCCTCAAGTTAAGATACTTCTAAGATAAGATATACTTGAGACTCTTACTCTCATAGTATATGATAAACTACATTCCCAAAAAAATATTGTCCCCACATACTCAAAGTGATGACTACTGTTGCTAACTCAAGATATTGGGTCTCTTAGTTCTTATCATTTTTTTCAACTACTGTGAATGGTATGAAATAATTTTATACCTCTTCATCATCACAACACTAAATCCAGTCCCTGATGAATAACATAACACTACATACAGTACACCCAGCTTTGGAAATCTCAAGATGTGAGTGCTCAAAAAGCACTGTCTCTGTAACATCCCAAGTACGTAATGAATAATAGATATTTTTATCTATGTCTATTAATGAATTAGATAGTGTATTTGGGGCTTAAAATGAGAATAAATCCAATCTTAAGCATGGAATACACTAATATTTTTAAAAGATTGTTTTAGTGCCTTTTGATGGAAAACCATTTTCTAAATCATACTTTTGACAATTTTATCATCTATATTTTTCCAAATAAACATATTCTTTATTATTGGGACATTGAATTTTAAATTGGATAAATGTTTCGTATTTTTCTGACAATGTTCATTTTTTTAATGAATATTGAAAATTACTGCATTTTACATCAAAAATGATTTTTCATCTAATTTAATTATATGGTTAGATTATCTTTTTAATTGGTCTTAATGTTTAATCTGAATATATTTTTACCATTTAATCCAATGGTGGTCATTAGGATTAATTTCACATTGAAATTGGACTTAAACTAGTGTCAATCTTTTGATACTTATTGTTTCATAAAAACACGCTTTTTGTTCTGACAACGGGAATTTATTATTAAATTAATTAATTTAACTTATATGTTTTGAATTTTGTAAAATAGACATCATTTGTGAATTTGGAATATCAAATATAGCTTAGGGTTAAGTTTTGGTATTTTTCTGAAAAACATCAATTTTCGATGAATAGTGAAACCACCAAGTGGCACTTAAAAAACTGATTTTTCGTTTAAATGAAACATTACCACTTCTGTGTTTTGAATTTAAAAACTTCAACATACATGGTTGTAATTAATAAGTAAAATGTGATTCAGTAGTATTAAAATAACTTTTTGTTGAATAGTAACTTTTATGTTTTTAATCGCGATTATAGGTAATTAGTGTAATTTAAGGTAAGAATAATGTTTTAATAAAATGAAATGAACTTGACACATGTACTACCCTTATTGGATGTGTCATGGACGACCAAGAAAATCCATGGGTCAACTTGGGGACCCCATGGAGCCACATTAGAAGGAAAATGACATTAATATCTTTTTATTTAATGTTAAAGTAATAATGACACAAACATGAGTTGTTTTACTAAAACAATTTTTAAATGGGGTTATACAAGTCATATTTTTTACTATAAATATTCATTAGAAAGATAAAACGATTTCCTACATCATGATATTTTTATTATAACTTTTAGACATTAAATAAATTAAATTATTTATGATACCATGATGATGCAGCGATTACCTCATTATTTAACGATTTAAATAAAATTAAAATATGATGTAAAATATAATGTAAAATATAAGACCTAAACTTGTCAAAAACCTATTGTATGGGTGGATTTAGAACCCTTATCACCATATCCTCTAAATTTATAATTGTGGGACCTTTATTATCTGAAAATTATTTTATAACAAAGTATCTTTTCTTATCTTTCCAAGAGTGCCCCTCCTATCCTCTTATAAAAGGCCCCCACCTCTTCCACCTTACCCACACTTCCAAAGATTTTTTCTCATCCAACCCCTGTCCATTTTATCTCTCAAAATACCTCTATAACTCCGAGAAGCGTCAAAATGGTCAGAAGTCTTCCCAAGGAAGCCTTTGAGCTCAAATAAAAAAGAGTTACCCGATATAATGGTAGTGTCTTCTATTGTGTTCTTATGTTTTATTTTGCTTACCCAACCCCCTAAACTCTTTTTATTGATTTATTTTGTAACAAAACCAGTATCTAACATATACTCGGATGTTTTTATAAGAATTATTAGAGCTACACTTACACACACCTACATCTAATGGTTAAAGAACATACTTTTTCCGTGGATGTCGAATTTCTGCCTCACGAAACGATGATTGTTCAATATTCTTTTAACACCTTAAAATGTGGCCATTAAGACGACAATATAATTACATATGATATATAATATGTTTATGTTTTACTTAAGCTTCTTTATTTATCTTTTATGGCATACCTTTATGGTTTCCATTATGGGTAAACACGATATCTTCATTTTAGGAAGTGTGGACTACCGCCCCCTCAATGTGATTTGATTCATTAATACCATATGTGGTATGTATAAAGGATAGACTGAATGATATTATATATGATACAATACTGGAATTATAATACTATTATGTATCATTATGGTTTAATTCCATTAAATATGAAATAGAAATGGAAGTAGCGTTCATGCGTACGTACGGCTTACCGTCTCCATGAACGGTGCATTTCATTTCTTACCTCTAAATGATTATGAAATATTATAAATGCATGTATATACTGGATATATATGATATATATCATATATAAATCATGAGTATAACTCTGGATATAATGGATACATGAACAACTTGTAATTATAAAGAGCATATTTTTGACTCAAGTACCAATGATCATTAAAACGACTGTTAAAAACTTAAATAATTACATAGTTTTCATGACATGGTAATAAGTGATATAAAAGGAATAATGAACTTGAAAAAGGTTCTTAAGCAAGTGGAAATTAACTCAAGTTTATTATTCAGGACGTTAAATAACGATCGAGTCAAGTCGGAACCAAGGTATGAGACATCGTCTCAATCTTCTTTCATTGAGGCATATTTTTTTATACACAACCTTATTTTTACGGTGTATAAACCCCTTTGAATTTTAAGTTTATCAAAAAGAAATATTTTTTATTTGAATAATTTTACTAAATGACAAAAGGGGATGTTTTTGTCGTACGTATACAGCGACAACGACTTCTCTGCCGCTGTGATCATTATTTGAGTTTCGGCTTCCTCTACAAGCCATACCAATTTTTAAAATAAAAATAAATACCATATTTTAATTTTCTTTTATTTTGGTATTGAAAATTGTTTTCATAATGTTTTTATATCAATGTGTTGTATTGATATCTTGTGATTGAAATTTGGAAATGTTATGTTTCCTTTGTGCATGTTTTATGTGATACGAATATATTATGGTTCATGGGCATTATTATGAAGACGGGTGGTTCCGTGATAAACTAAGGGTGGGTGAGCCCGACATAGCTCTCCAATGCATTGGGTAACACGATGGAGTTAAACATTAAGGTTTCTATGAAGAGATTTAGGGAATATAATGTGATAAGTATTCCAAACGTAACCAAGAGGGTTACTCCCTACGTAAGAATGTTATAAATGCCTCATGTTTCCTTTATGTCTTATGATTTCTATGATTTATTCATGAATTGATGAGTTATGTTAAAGTGATTATGTTTTATGAGTAGAGTGTGATTTCATTGATTCTTGTGTATACGTGTACTCATGTTTCCTTTCCATATTTCTATATCCCTTACTGAGCTTTTTATGCTCATCCCATGTTTTTGAAATGTTTTTCACAGGTCAAGGAAAGGGTACATGATATGATGATAGTGTTAAGGAAGTGTCAAGAAAGAATCCATGTTTTATTTTAAATATGTTTTTGTTGATGGGAAAAATGAATACTATCTTTTATGTAACCACTTTGTTTAAATGTGGAATGTAATGCAAGTTTTATGATCTAATTCTCTAAAACTCTAAACCTGAAAATATCCTCAATTTGTAATCTTGTAATAACTCATGATTAAGTAAGGTTTAAGGCTAGGGCCTTATAGTTGGTATCAATGGTCGGTTTAGACAAATTTAGATGTTAGAAAATTTTGAAATTATAAATTAATTTATGGTATGATTGAAACGATATAGCATTTGAAGATTGTCATGTTTCCTCTCCTAAGATATTTTTGTGTTAAGAATGGTTTTTCATAGAGGAAACAAAATAGATTTTCTGGGAAGGCATATAGAGGGACATGACCTTTCAAATCAGTATCCTGAGATGGTCAAAATCATAAATAAACAGTTTGTTGTATTGATGGCTCAGTTGACTCATGTGAAAAATGTTGGTTGTTTTATTGATGATATTTTGGTGTTTTCTAAAAGTAAAGAAGAGCATGAAAAAAATTTAAGGGTTATTTTGAAAACCTTAAAAAAAGAAATTGTATGGGAAATTTAGCAAGTGTGAGTTTTGGTTGAAAAACATTTCTTTCTTTGGCCACATTGTTTCTAAAGATGGGATAACTGTTGATCCTGTAAAAACAAAGGTTGTTGAAGAATGGCCAAGACCCACAAATGTAACAAAGATTCGTAGCTTCCTTGGTTTTGCAGGATATTACCGAAGGATTGTTAGAAATTTTTAACGATTATCTAGTCCAATGACTAAGCTAACTCGGAAGGGTGTTAAGTTTATCTGGGAAAATGAATGTGATGATTGTTTTTAGGAACTGAAAAAAAGATTGGTGAATGCTCTAGTATTGGCACTACCTTCCAGGAATGGGGAGTTCGTTATATACAGTGATCCTTCGTTGAAGGGACCTGGTTGTGTCATTATACAGAATGATCATGTAATTGCATATGCTTCACATCAATTGAAAACTCATGAGGTAAATTACCCTACACATGACATGGAATTAGCTGCTGTTGTTTTCGCTTTAAAAATTTGGAGGAATCATTTGTATGGAGTAAAGTGTGAAATATATACCGATCACACAAGATTAAAGTATATATTCACTCAGAAAGAATTGAACATGAGACAGAGGAGATGGCTAGTATTAATCAAGGATTATGATTTTTCAATTCATTACCATCCAGGAAAAACAAATAAAGTGGTTGATGCTTTGAGTCGAAAAAGTAATGTTTCATTAGAAATGTTGCATTTGGAACGTGATCCTTTGGTTGATGATTTGATGAAATTTTGAATATAAGTTGTTGGTGTTGTATGTCCTTCTATTTTGTTTCAGGTATCAGTGAAATCTTCTCTATCAGACAGAATTATGCAAACATAGAAGCAAGACAACGAGTTGCAGAAAAGGGTAGAGCAGGTTCAGAAGGGCATGTTTCATGAATTCAATATTGATAATGATTTTGTTTTGAGATTTGAGAAGAGACTGGGTGTGTCTTGTGATTCACAGTTGAAGATAGATTTGTTATGTGAAGCTCATAGTTCTCCCTTTTCAGTCCATCCTGGCAGTACTAAGATGCATAGAGATCTTCGGGAGTATTACTGGTGGGACAGAATGAAAAGGGATATTGCTGATTTTACTGTAAAGTGTTTGACTTGTCAACAGGTTAAAGCAGAGCGGCAGTTACCAAAACGGATGCTTCAGCCTTTACCTGTAACAGAGTTGAAATGGGAGAATATATCCGTGGACTTCATTTTGGGATTGCTGAAGACAACTCGAGGTAATAATGTAATCTAGGTTATTGTTGATCGATTTACTAAATCTGCTCATTTCGTTGCTATACGAGATACTCTTTCCCTAGATTAACTTTCTCGTTTGTATCTTAAAGATATAGTTATGTTAAATGGAGTTCCTCTCTCCATTGTATCTGACTGTGATCCCAGGTTCACTTCTATCTTTTGTAAAGGCCTTCAGAAGTCGTTGGGTACTGTATTAAAATTTAGTACAGCTTTTCATCCTCAATCAGATGGGCAGTCAGAACGAAAAATTCAGACTTTGGAGGATATTCTACATGCTTATTCGATGGATTATCAGGGAAGTTGGGACCAACATCTTTCTTTGGTTGAGTTTTCTTATAATAACAGTTTTCATTCTAGTATACAGATGGCACCATTTGTGGCATTATATGGGAATCAGTGTCGAACTGCTGCTTTCTGGGATGAAGTGGGTGAAAGGAAGTTGATGGGACCATAATTGGTAGAAGAGATGGAAAAAAAGTTCAGTTGATTCAGAAACACATGGGAACAGCTCAGATCAGGCAGAAGAGTTTTGCGGATAACCATAGGAAGGATCTATCTTTCGAGGTAGGTGATCATGTTTTTTTCAAAGTTTCACCATGGAAAAGTTTGATTCGATTCGGTAAGAAAAGAAAGCTGAGTCCAAGGTTCATTGGACCATATGAAATTCTTTAGTGAGTTGGATCAGTTGCTTACTGACTGGCTTTACCTCCGAGTTTGTCTCAGGTACACAATGTTTCTCATATTTCGATGTTGAGAGAGTATATGCCAGATCCATCTCATGTTTTGAGTCCAGAGGTAGTTCAGCTGGAAGAGAACCTATCTTATGAGGGACAACCGGTCCAGATTTTTGACCACAGGGAGCAAGTGTTACGGAATATGGTGATTCATCAGGTAAAGGTTTTGTGGAAAAACCACACGGTTGAAGAGGCAACATGGGAATCTGAAAATGCAATGAGGGATAAATACCCCCACTTATTCGATAAGTAAATAAATTTTGGGGATGAAATTTTCAAAAAGGGGGAAGGATGTAACATCCCAAGTAAGTAATGAATAATATATATTTTTATCTATGTCTATTAATGAATTAGATAGTGTTTTAGAGGCTTAAAATGAGAATAAATCCAATCTTAAGCATGGAATACACTAATATTTTTGAAAGATTGACTTACTGCCTTTTGATGGGAAACCATTTTTTAAATCAAATTTTTGACAATTTTATAAGCTCTATTTTTCAAAAAAAACATATTATTTATGATTGGGACATTGAATTTTACATTGGATAAATTTTTGGTATTTTTCTGACAATGTTCATTTTTTAATGAATAGTGAAAAATACTGCATTTTACATCAAAACTGCTTGTTCATCTAATTAAATTATATGGTTAGATTATTTTTTTAATTGGTCTTAAAGTGTAATCTGAATATATTTCTTCCATTTAATCCAATGGTGGTCATTAGGATTAATTTCACTTTGAAATTGGACTTAAACTAGTGTCAATCTTTTGATACTTATTGTTTCATAAAAATACGCTATTTGCTCTGACAGCGGGAATTTATCATTAAATTAATTAATGTAACTTATATGTTTTTTATTTTTTAAAATAGAAAGGATTTTTGAATTCGGAATACCAAATATAGCATAGGGTGAAGTTTTGGTATTTTTCTGAAAAACTTCAATTTTTTATGAATAGTGAAACCACTAAGTGGTACTTAAAAACCCGATTTTTTGTTTAAATGAAACATTACCACTTATGTGTTTTGAATTTCAAAAATCCAACATACATGGTTTTAATTAAGAAGTAAAATTTGGTTCAATGGGATTAAAATAATTTTTTGGTGAATAGTAACTTTTAAGTTTTTAATCTCGATTAGAGGTAATTAGTGTAATTTAATGTAATAATAATGTTTTAATAATATGAAATGAACATGACACATGTCCTACCCTAATTTGATGTGTCATGGCCAAACATGAAAATCCATGGGTCAACTTGGGGACCCCATGGAGCCACATTGGAAGGAAAATGACATTAATATCTTTTTATTTAATGTTAAAGTAAAAATGACACAAACATGAGTTGTTTTACTAAAACAATTTTTAAATGGGGTTATACAAGTCATATTTTTGACTATAAATATTCATTAGAAATCTAAAAATATTTCCTACATCATGATAGTTTTTTTATAATTTTTAGACATTAAATAAATTAAATTATTTATGATACCATGATGATGCAGCATTTACCTCATTATTTAACAATTTAAATAAAATGAAAATATAATGTAAAATATAAGACATAAAATTGTCAAAAACCTATTAGATGGGTGGATTTAGAACACTTATCACCTTATCCTAGAAATTTTTAATTGTGGGACCTTTTTTATTCTAAAATCATTTTATAACAAAGTATCTTTTCTTAACTTTCCAACAGTGCCCCTCCTCTCCTCTTATAAAAGGCCCCCACCTCTGCCACCTTACCCACAATTCCAAAAGCCTTTGAATCAGCCACAACCTATCCATTTTGTCTCTCCACATCCCTCTCTGACTCCTAGAAGCCTCACTTTGGGCAGAAGTCTTCCCAAGAAAGCCTTTGAGCTCAAATCAAAAAGAGTTACCCGATTAAAAGGTAGTGTCTTCTATTGGGTTCTTATGTTTTATTTTGCTTCTCCAACCCCCTAAACTCTTTTGATTCATTTATTTTGTAACAACACCATTATCTTAAATATACTAGGATGTTGTTATAAGAATTATTAGAGCTACACTTACACACAACTACATCTAATGGTTAAAGAACATACTGTTTCAGTGGATGGTGAATTTCTGCCTCACGAAACGATGATTGTTCAATATTATTTTAACACCTTAAAAGGTGGCCATTAAGATGAAACTATATTTATATATTATATATTATATGTTAATGTTTTACTTAAGCTTCGGTATTTTTCATTTATGGCATATCATTATGGTTTCCATTATGGGTAAACGTGGTATCTTTATTTTAGGAAGTGCGGACTACCGCCCCCTCAAAGTGATTTGATTCGTTAATACCGTATGTGGTACGTATAAAGAATAGATTGAATTATATTATATATGATACAATATTGGAATTAGAATACTATTATGTATCATTATGTTTTAATTCCATTAAATACGAAATAGAAATGGAAGTAGCGTTCATGCATACGTACGGCTTACCGTCTCCATGAACGACGCATTTCATTTCTTACCTCTAAATGATTATGTAATATTATAAATGCATCTATATCTTGGATATATATGATATATATGATATATAAATCATGAGTATAACTCTGGATATAATGGATACATTAACAACTTGTAATTATAAAGAGAATATTTTTGACTCAAGTACCAATGATCGTTGAAACGACCGTTAATAACATAAATAATTACATAGTGTTAATGACATGGTCATAAGTGATATAAAAGGAACAATGAACTTAAAAAAGGTTCTTAATCAAGTTGAACTTAACTCAAGTTTATTATTTAGGATGTTAAAGAATGATCGAGTCAAGTCGGACCTGAGGTATGGGACTTCGTCTCAATCTCCTTTCATTGAGGCATATTTTGTTTTATACACAACCTTATTTTTACGGTGTATAAACCCATTTAACTTTTACGTTTATCCAAAAGGAATCTTTTTTATACGAAGCATATTACTAAATGACAAAAGGGAATGTTTTTGTCGTATGTATGTGGTGACAACGACTTCTCTGCCGCCGCGATCATCATTTGTGTTTCGGCTTCCTCTACAAGCCATACCTTTTTTTAAAAGAAAAATAAATACCATGTTTTAATTTTCTTTTATTTTGGTATTGAAAATGGTTTTCATAATGTTTTTATATCAACATGTTGTATTGATATCTAGTGATTGAAATTTGGAAATTTTATGTTTCCTTTGTGTATGTTTTATGTGATACGTTTATGTTATGGTTCTTGGGAATTATTATGAAGACGGGTGGTTCTGTGATAAACAAAGGGAAAGTGAGTCCGACATAGATCTACAATGCACTGGGTAACACGAAGGAGTTAAAAGTTGAGGTTTCTCTAAAGAGATTTAGGGAATTTACTGTGATGGATATTCCAAACGTAACCAAGAGGGTTACTCCCTACGTAAGAATGTTATGAATGCCTCAAGTTACCTTTATGTCTTATGATTTATATGATTTATTCATGAATTGATGATGTATGTTAAAGTGCATATGTTTTATGAGTAGAGTGTGATTTCATTGATTCTTATGCATCCATGTATTCATGTTTCCTTTCCATATATTTATATCCCTTACTGATCATTTTATGATCATCCCATGTTTTTGAAATGTTTTTCACAGGTCAAGGGAATGGTACATGATATAATGATGGTGTCAAGGAATTGTCAAGAAAGAATCCATGTTTTATTTTAAATAATTTTCCATTGATGGGAAAAATGAATACTATCTTTTATGTAACCACTTTGTTTAAATGTGGAATGTAATGAAAGTTTTATGATCTAATTCTCTAAAACTCAAAACCTGAAAAGATCCTCAATGTGTAATCTTGTAATAACTCATGATTAAGTATGGTTTAACGCTGGGGCCTTATAGTCTCTGATTCTTAATGCACTGTTGGAAACTTTTCGTGCTCCAAAAGGCTACCCCTTTATATTAAGATCCTTTGTGGGTGCTACATATCTAGAGAAGTCATGTACAAAGATTTTATAGTACCCTTCCAACATAGAGAAACTATGTATGTTAGTAACAATCTTGGGTTTCTCCCAAAAAACCACAACATCAATCTTCACTAATTCAACTACTAATCTAGACTCTTAGAAGAAATTTCAAAAAATTTGCTCCTATCAATTTCATATGTGACACTTTAAGGGCCCCCAGTAAATTCGGTGCTCTCATAGTGTGTCCAAATCCATTCGTAAGTGTCTCGGGTGCTCCTCCTCAGATTCCAAATATAGTAGGATGTCATTGATGAAGACTACCAATAATTTTTTTAATAAATAATGAATTATCTAGTTCATGAGTCCCATGAACCCTACTAGTGAAATTTTCCATCTAAACTACATAATAAACTACTCATTGTGACTAGAGGGACCTCAAAATGTTTTCTTTGGTATATCCTCATCTTTTACCTGCAACTGGTGATAGCCTAACCTAAGGGAAAACATCTTAAACCATTATACCCCAATAAACTGATCAAATAGGACTTCAATCCTTGGTAGTGGATACTTATTCTTCACAATAACCATATTAAATAACCAATAATACACACATACCCTCTTGCTGACATCCACCATATTGGGAATAAACACTAGTTCTTCTAAAGGGGAAAAACTTGGTATCACAAAGCCCTTCTCCATTAAGTCTTCCAACTAAATCCTCATATCAGATAGATCTACATGATTCATCTGATATGCTCGTATATCTATCGTTGCAATATCAGGATGTAAGTCAATAAAAAAATTATTTTTCAAGGTATGGAGGTAAACCTGGTGTATCCTCAATAATGATATCCCCATACTCCATCATTACTAAAGAAAACTGATAGTTCAAAAATTGCATTTCATAATGAGTCATTCAATAAAAATGGTGAGTAATTTGATGAGCTGTAATATTGTTAATAACATTTTCCTCTTCCAAGGTCTCCTTTTCACCATCCAATTTACACCCTGTTTCTTTACTATGGAAAAACAACATTATCTTCCTAAAATAGTAAATCTGGGCTTGATCTATGGATAACCAGTCCATTCCTAGGATGATGTCGTAATTCTTTATCCAAATGATGAATAGATCTCGTGCAAAACTATCACCTCAAAGGATCATATCATGTTATTGACACAGTTTCTCAATTTCTAAGTCACATACTATTGGAGTCTCCAACCGCTGTGGTTGAGGTAAAGGCTAAACAAGATTTTCTATGACTTGAACCAGAGAAGTGGAATATAAGTAATGAAACAAACCTATGTCTATAAATATTGAAACTAAAGTAAATATAAAACATATAATTCCTCATATCATCTTTAGAGTATTACAGTCATAGGCCTCCATTGTTTTTAGCTGGCCTCATCCCTGGCCATTGGCTCCTTGAGACTGGTTTGGACCATTGTTGGTGGTTTTGATAACATATCAAACCTTATACCACTTCCTTCTTCCCTTCTGTCCCCTTTTCAACATCCTCTACCCAGTGTATCATCCTAATCCTACCTCTATATCTATATCATTGGTTCCCCAAACATCTCCTGATCAACTGCATGATGGGTTAGAAAATCCAGAGGTAGATTACCCCGACCATCACAAGAGAAACCTTGCATGTCCCTCAGATGATTTGATCCACCCTGTGAGCCATGCATTATTGAACCTGAGTCTAGGTATTGACTCCTATATAATTTGATAAACTTGGATCGATATGACTACTGTCTACTACCTACTGTTGTGGTCTCAACTATGGGGTTCCCACTACTAACACCCACTACTAGTGTCTGCTCTTTCAGAAAGCTCTCCACCAGCAAGGATCTCTCAAGCACCACAATATAGGTGGGAATTAAAATTTTTATGACCGAATCCCTAATTTTCCTTCACAATCCATGTTCAAAAGTACAATATTTGAACAACTAGTCATACACCATATCCGTTGATTATGATGAAAGATCACTAACACTCAATGTATACGCTTTCACTGTCATACTACACTGTTGTAGATGTAGAATATTTAATATGAATAATGATAAAAAATGGATAGATAGAACTCCTCTATGAGGAGATGCTCAATTTATGTACATGATAGAGTTCTCATCATGTGACTGTGTGACTGAGATAAATCATCACCCATTAGTTCCGTAAAAGCGACCCACCACAAGGACATCCATTTTATCTCCCCATATCCTCACAAGAAGAAACTGTGATTGAATTCATATATCCTGTACTCATCCACATATTGTTGCGGATCTCCTCAAAAATAGGGAGTTCACTAACTTTGAATCTCATGTAAGGAAATCTACCAGTGTGTATCCTCATGATGAATTACTAGATCTAGCTGTTGGTCAATGGGTGTCAGTATATCTGGTAAACCACTCGTAGGTGTTATCTATGGCATAGAACCTCACACTGATTCCTCTTCACTGGGATGATCATAATTGTGATCATATTGTGGAATCCTTGTTGGTTGTTAGTGTAGAGGCATCCTAAAATTAACAAAAGAAACATCGTAGTCAATAGAGTATATTTAGTGTGCTGAATCAAGACGGATATGATAAAACAACCCTTCCAATTGGATGAATGTGAAAAAAAATTTCCATACCAGAAATTTTTACATGTACTCAGTCTAAAGGTAGGTAATCAAATCCATGGTGTATCAATACATCAGCCACCACACCAACATTGAAGTCTCAAGCTGGAAATTCAAACTCGAAATAATAGATATTTCATTCCCAAACCGGACTCACTAACACCAATACAAATGTAGAACCTATTGGAGTTAGTTCCCTAAAACCAACTTCTATCTTTATTTATGATAAACTATATTCATTATTTTTAATATTAACAAACTTCTCCTCACATCATGATAATTCTTATATATATCGTATTGTGTGATAATGTCCCAAGATTATCTGCCACACTAAATGGTCATAGAAGTTCCCTGCTATGATGAGAACCCAGAAGTGATATGACAGTATTATTAAATATTTTTTCAATATTTAAATGATATAATTTGGTAGACATGAATAATCAAGGAAATATGGGGAGGAGACTCAAAGAAATTTGAGATGCCATCGCATTGTAAGAACCCAGTTGTTTCTATGGAAGACTTTGGAATATTCTTGATGATGTTCTAGAGCAGCACCTTCAGACAGTGTGCGATTCTGAGCCCCGGAGTGGACTGAATTAAACTTTCAGTGCGTTCACACTAGAAACAATAAATAAATGGGGTAACTCCTAAACGGAGCTTCAGATTAGAGATCTGAGTGTACGGATGGGTCCAAAAAGGGGTGTTTACCCTAGGATTGACATAAAACTTGTCGGCGCGGGACGTCTGGACCCCTCGCCCGCTTCTAGAACGTTAAAAGGAGTATATAAATTAATTAATTTGTTTAATGGAGAAACACTAGTATCTATTAAACAGTTTCTCAGATGGGAAAAATGAGAGCACCATTGAGTTTGGAGCATGCCTTTTACCCTAGGAGGGGTATAAGTTTCGCGGGCACGGGCTGTTTGTGAAAAATGGCCCTAGGGGCGTTTTCATAATTTAGCGGCATCAGAGGTTAAATTTTATAACTTTTTAATGGGGTCTCAGATTAAAATTCCAAGACCACCGTTGTGCTCGGGAGGTGGTTTTTTACCCTAGGGGAGGCTTAACCTCGACCCCGTCGAGAGTTTCAGGCGTGGGATAAATTGTGGGTTAAATTAATTAAAAGTTTAATTAATTTTCATTATTTAACCCCAAACCACCCCTATCCTTCCCCATCCCCCCCCCCCCTGGCAGAACATCCCCTCTCCTTCATGTTCTCCGCCTCCTCCATCCCTCACAATCAAGGTGGAAGGAATGGTGGCGAAGCGCGGATCGACCGAGAAGCTTCGGGCTGCGCCCTGCGAGGTAGGTTTCGTCGTTTTCATTTTTGTTTTCCCGCACCTACTTCGAGCTTGTTTAATCCTGTCAAATTGTTGTTCGGTCCTCTATAAAATCCCTTATTTGCGTATTACTCATCCTGAACTCCTCAATGCATTTTTCTTATTTAAAATCTGAGTCCCGACGTGTTCGCAAACTTCAGGCGAAGTTTGCGGGTTCTTGGTTTTTTCGGCGGACCGAGGAGCGGCGGAGCAAGGCTGTGGCGGCGGCGGCCCCTCTTGGCGGCAGCGGATATTTTTTTTTTCAGGGGACGGCGGAAAGGGTGGCCTCGGAGGATTTTCCTAGGGAGCATGGGTGTGCGGAGGTTGCCGGCTGCAGGTGCCGCGGGGCACGGAGCTTGCGGAGCGCGCGGAGGAAGACCGACTTCGGTCGGTCGTCGCAACACGCAGACGAGGGGTCTTCGTGACCCCGGCCAGCAGACAAGGGACCTGCGCCTTGTGGGTCCCATGGGAAATCAGTCGGACCGGCTCTTCCGGTCCGGGTCGTATGGGCCGGCCCGCACGGTTGACCGCGGGTCGGCTCAGGCAGTGAGTGGCCCGACCGAACCGGCCCGGCCCACCCTTCGGTCCGAAAATCATTAAAACGCCTCTAAAAGGCAGCTCGGGTGTCGGATTCGCGAACCGTCAGCGGGGACACGTTCCTTGGTTTAAGCCGAGTATTTTGATATGGTTTTGGAAATTTTTAATTCCCGAAACGAGGGGCCGCTGAGGTACGACGCATCTTTAAGTGGTCGAGCGTTTTTCCCGAGATTCTTGTTTCGGACGGCACGGCCGCGTCCGACGTCTGTTTTGAGCATTTTCAGTGGCGTTGGAACCCTGGCGCCAAGGCGGAGCATTCCAAAGCGGTTTTGGGCATTGAGACTTGATTTGAGGCGTGGGTCCCATGGTCCATCTTTCGAGGTGTGTGCAGCGTTTCACGCCTTTCTCACCGGGCGTCCGTTCGTGGTGTGCGAGCAGTCAATTATGGATGTTTTTTCGAAGGGATTTCATTGGTGCAAACTGCCCGCCCTAATTCGGCATGATGGTGCGGGTCCCATGAGGTCCGTTTGGGCGTCGACGGGGATTTTCTATCTCTATCACCGGGTGACCATTTTGGACAAGTGAGTAGTTCACCTTGTGTGCTTTTGGGAGAGAATCGCAACGGTGCGATCCGTTGGCAGTGCTTCGGGACCGGGGTGCGGGTCCCGTGTGGTACCGTTCGTGCGCAGGGAGCCGGAACGTATCTTTTTCTCCGGATATCCATTGCACTCAAGTGAATAGTGTTTTTGACGTGTTTTCCTAAGGGGATCACATTGGTGTGATGCGCAGGACTATTTTCGGGGCCGAGGCTCGGGATCACGGGACACCGTTCTGGCGTGAGGCGGTGTTGGTGACTTTTTCCGTCGGGTATCCATTGGAGGCGAGTAAGTAGTCGATCTTGCGTGTTTTTTCACGAGGATTACAACGGTGTGATCCGTTTGGTTGTGCGGAGCCTCTTGTGGGATCTTGTAAAATGTCGAAGCATGAAAGGTGCTCCGGTGGTGGTTTGTCCTACCAAGCTTGTAGCGGACCCTTGGCGTGTGATAACACACTCTTTGGAGGGAGATATAAATGATTCACAAGATGTGGTTGGTCGTGCATGGGCCTTCAAGGTGGAGTTTTTATGTCACACCTTCGAGTTGACACTGGGTTCCGTGTGCACAACGGCCTTTGGGCTGGAACGTGGTATACTCGGGGAGTATACGGGAGCTCTTGGAAATACGTGTGGTTTGTACCTAAGACTGTTTGTGCGCTAAATTGGGGTTGAAGTGGGGCGACACGTCGTGTAGGCCCCATGTGCGTGTTGTGTTCTGCTTTGCGTACTTGGACCTCTCGCGGCATAGAGGGTCCCTCTGTGCTCATTTGTTTGACTAGAAGGGTGGAGTTTATTTCCCCTGGCGTTGTACTCGTTTCTTTGACAAGTAGGGTTGAGTGGTCTCCCCCTGGTATTGTTCTCGATGGTTTGGCCAGTAGCGGTGCTAGTGACACCCAGTGATGGAGAAGACGTTGCACCTCATTTGGGGTGAGTTGTTCTGGAGTTGGGTGGTTGCACGATACCCACTCCATGTTCGGTTGTCCAGTGGTGTACCCTTCGGTAGAGATGGCCAGAGTAGTTCTGAGTTTTACCCTCTAGCGGGGCTGGGCAGGGGGTTACTCATCGACTTCATCGGGTTTACCCTCTAGCAGGACTGGGCAGTGGGTTGCTTGCTGACTTTTAGGGTCTACCCTCCATCAGAGACTGGGCAGTGGGTCACCCGACGCTCTTAGGGTCTACCCTCCAGCAGAGATTGGGAAGCGGGTCACCCGACGATATCTTAGGGCTTACCCTCCAGTAGAGCTAGATAGTGGGTCGCCCGTCGTCTAGTTCCAGGTCTACCCTCCACCGGGGCTGGGCAGTGGGTCGCCTGATGATGTATTAAGGTCTACCCTCCACCGGGGCTGGGCAGTGGGTTGCCTATTGACGTATTATGGTTTACCCTACAGCAGGGCTTGGCAGTGGGTCACCCAGTATCTTATTATGGTTTACCCTCCAGCGGGGCTGGGCAGTGGGTCACCTAATGATGTATTAGGGTTTACCCTTTAGCATTGTTGGGAAGTGGGTCACCCGATATCTGGTTATGAATTACCATCCATCATGGCTGGGCAGTGGGGACACCGGTTTGCATTCCAGACTCAGTCATATCGACTAGGCTAGTTTGTGGCTTACCTCCATGATTACCGGAGCAGGACCCTTGGTTATACGGGCTAGTGTTGTGACAACTTGACTTTGAGGAGACCTCTCGACTACAAGGCAGTGACGAGGTGTGGTTTTACTTTCCCTAGAACTCTCAAATTCGAGGGGCACTTTCCCCACCGAGACGTGTTCTTGTGACGTGATCTAAAACTGTGCGGGCGACTCAGTGTCGCCCAAAGCAGATAGTGTCAAGGTGCGGTGATTGGGCCCCTTGGCTTGAGGTTCAGGGAAGATGTGCGGGATGCTGGGCATCAATGATGGTGTTACTTCTGGGACTGTTGGTGACTCATTTTCTGGGGCTGAGCTACGGGACGGAGATCCCCTTACGATGTTGTTCGGGTTTCATGTTGAGCATACAGATATGTATATACCTTGTTTCCGGTAGCCACTTCTTGGGTTTGGTTACTCTCCTTCCAGGAGAGGCGAAGACATGCGGGGTATGCCATGTGCTTTCCATGTCTAGCTTCTTGTGGTTGGATGAGTCTACTCTACTGCTACAGGTAGCGAAGACTAGACGAGAAGTTTTTATTCTCACCATTTCCAGCTCCTTGTGTCTGGACGAGTCTACCTTCTTTCCTCCTATTGGGTGGAGATGGACTCTTTACTGTACCCTCTGTTGTACCCCTTTACGTTTCTGTTCACTCTACTGCTCACCCTTCGGTACCTTCTTTTGTTGCTCCCTCGAGCCTTCGAGGTATCCTACTGAGTATTTTTATACTCACCCCTGCTTGGGATTTTCCCGCACTTGGTGTGCCCTTGCAGATGACGGATAGGTGGAGCGTGAATTCAGTGGAGCGTAGGAGGATGGGAGCTTGGACCACGTGCGGTGGTCGTGGCCGGGTTCCAGGTGGGAGACCCATCAGCTGTCTTTTTGTTTACCTATTGCCGGGTTGTGGGACTTTTCTGGTTGGGCGCGTGTTTTTCCCCTTTTTCCTTTTCAGCACTTTTCTTGTACTGTTTAGAGGTCAATGCACATTTGTGGTATTTATATATAGCATTTTCACTTTGATTTTCTTTTATTTTACTCTGCACTTTTTCATTGAGTGTGTTTTGTGTGTGTGTACAGGTACTTAGGCAAAGGCCTCCCCGAGTTGTTGTGCCTTCAGCGCTAGTCGCAAGCCCCTAGCCTATGGAGGCGGGCTGGGGGTAGGTGTGGCTCGAGCCCGGGTAGGGTCGGGTCATGACAAAGTTGTATCAGAGGTGGTTTGTTCCTTGTGACTTTGTTCGGACGTCCCTAAAATAAAAGGAATTGGTTGGGATTTTGGACAATAGTGTTAACGTGTCTCGAGAGAGGCTCTCAGGCCAGGGAGTCCAGTGATGGTTCGGCGGTTGACGTATCCATTCACCAGGACCCTGATAACCCTCTTGTCGACTCGGCATGCTGAGACACTTGTTGTAGGGAAATTTGGTTGTGCATCACATAGGACTGAGTCTTGACTGTCCTTCTTAAGTCATCTCCCCATCGTTGATATTGGTATATACATATATGCTCATCTGATTGCGGCACTCCTTGATAATATTTAGGATGTATCTACAAAGCCATCCAGCCAAGATACCAGCTTGGGTGCGTGACAACGACCCTATGAGCAACGAGGCCTCAGTCCAGAACCAATCATGCAAGCCCTTTCTCTGGGTGGTCCGGTAGCAGCACCCCCACCTGTTGAGCTACAGGAAGTTTCAGCAGAGCATGCTGAGCTTGAGCGCAGGTTGAGCGTGCTCCGTGAGTTCCAGTGGCAGGTACCGGTGAGGTTCAATGGTGATCCAGACCCTCAGCAGTAGAGGTTTGGCTAGAGACAGTGGTTTGCCTTTTCAGGCTTGTGCAGACGCTGACAGATCATAGGGTGGCTTTGGCAGCCAGCCTTTTTCGTGGATCAGCTTGGCGTTGGTGGAGTCTGGTGACTCGGTTTCTTGATGAGTCGTCGCTTTCATGGGGCGACTTTCGGTTGTTTTTTCGTGAGGAATTCTCCCCTCCTTCATGCGCTCCGTTCGGATTCAGGAGCTCCTACAGTTTCAGCAGGGAGGGATGACGGTGGCCGAGTACGAGAATAGTTTTGCAGACCGTGCACGCTTTTACTCGGACTTAGTCCATGATGAAAACCTCCGAGCGTGGAAGTTTGATCAGGGTATTCTCTGAGAGATTCATGCTATCGTAGTACCCTTGGTCATTTCCACATATTCAGGGGTGCTAGATCAGGCGCTGGTGACAGAGAGCTTCCTGTCACGTTCTGGAGTTGGTGGTGGCAGCAGGCACATTGTAGCTCAGACGTCTGCCGCAGCTAGTGGGCGTCGGCAAGTAGAACCTCGACACAGGTGGCTTACTGACAACCAGACATAGGGGTGTGTTCGTACACTACAGTGGTGCAGGAGGGCAGTAGTGCAGCCCAGAGAGATTTAGTGCTATGGTTGCGATGGGCGAGGTCACCTGGCATGAGACTGCCCGACCCGAGTTGCTGAGAGCCTCGGGCAGGTAGCAGGCGCACCACCACGGCAGAGGCAGCGCCGTGATCAGTGTAGTACCTAGGGAGGTGGTGCTAGCAGAGGAGTGGGAGGAGCTGTCAGTGGGGGATGACTTTACGATATCTCCCCATCACCACTAGGCTATCCACCTGAGGCTCCAGGAGCTGATGGTTGTGACCACGGACAGCCGCTAGCTTTGGATATCTACGATCCTGTAGAGCATGGGATGGTGAGAGGTACCCCTTGCGACTCCTCTACTTTTTGTTGTAGAATTGTTAGGCTCTGCGTGTGAAAAGATTTTCTCCCTGCTCCTTGTTTGAGGTGTTACCAGGGTGACACAGGGCATCGGGTGTAACCCTGTGTTGGTAAGGAAAAAGGCGTGAGACATTTTCCTTTAGTCGATGGTGTTGACTCCTTCGCCTTTTGAGCGTATAAGAGAGCATCAACTGTGGAATCTTGCATGACCAGATATCCTTGGGTGTTCCACCATATAGATATTCTGAAAGAGGGAATCACTGGTCCTTGTCCCATGCCCAAGCGGTGATTCCTGTCGCGGCGTGCGACGTAAAGGTTTGGTCAGGGAGGTGAGTTACCCCTGAGGGCCTTTGGGCCGTTTGAGACCGTGCGAAGGGATGGCGAGGTGCCCTACCTATTTGCCCTAAACCCGATGTCTGGAGTGGGTGCACGACATTGGAAAGGGCCAACCTCGCGTGAACGGATCAATCCTTTGGTCTATGTGCAGTGATGCAGAGCTGTGTGTGGGTTCTTCTGGGTATGGGAAAGCCAGGTGTGGGCTTAGTACCCTGTGTTGCTCCCTAGTTTTGCTTTTCGGGGATGAAAAGCATGAAGGAGGGAATGATGTAAGAACCTAGTTTTTGGTGTGAATGACTTTGGAATATTCTTGATGATGTTCCAGAGCTGCGACTTCAGACGGCATGCGATTCCGAGCCCCGGAGTGGCCAGAATTAAATTTTCAATGCACTCACACTGGAAATGCTAAATAAATTGGATAACTCCTAAACGGAGCTTCAGATTAGATATCCGAGTGTACAAGTGGGACCAGAATGGGGTGTTTACCCTAGGAACGTCATAAAACTTGTCGACGCGAAACATCTGGACCCCTCGCCCGCTTCTGGAACGTTAAACGGATTAAATTAATTAATTAATTCGTTTAATGGAGAAACACTAGTATCTCCTAAATGGTGGCTCGGATCGGAAAACCGAGAGCACCTTTGAGTTCGCAGCGTTCTGTTTACCCTAGTTGGGTTATATGTTTCGCGGGCACGGGCCGTTTGTAAAAAATGGCCCCAGGGGCGTTTTTGTAATTTAGCGGCTTCAGACGTTAAATTTTATAAAATTCGAACGGGGTCTCAGATTAAAATTCTGAGACATCCGTTGTGCTTGGGAGGTGGTTTTTACCCTAGGGGAGGCTTAACCTCGACCCTGTCGAGAGTTTCGGGTGTGGGATAAATTGTGGGTTAAATTAATTAAAATTTTAACTAATTTTCATTATTTAACCCCAACCCACCCCTCTCGTTCCCCATTTCCTCCCCTTAGAGGAACCTCCCCTCTCCCTAAAGTTCTCCTCCTCCTCCATCCCTCCCAATCAAGGAGGAAGGAATGGGGGCGAAGCACGGATCGACCGAGAAGCATCGGGCTGCGCCCTGTGAGGTAGGTTTCGTCATTTTAATTTTTGTTTTCCCGCACCTACTTAGAGCTTGTTTAATCCTGTCAAATTGCTGTTGGATCTTCGATCAAAGACCTTATTTGCGTAGTACTCATCCTGAGATCCTCAATGAAATTTTCGGATTTAAAATCGGAGTCCCGACGTGTTCGAAAACTTCCGGCGAAGTTTGCGGGTTCATGGTTTTTCCGGCGGACCGAGGAGCGGCGGAGCAAGGCTGTGGCGGCGGTGGCCCCTCTTGGTGGCAGCGGCTCTTTTTTTTCTAGGATACGGGGGTGAGGCTAGCCTCGGAGGAGCTCCTTTGGGAGCATGGGCATGTGGCGGTTGCCGACTGCAGGAACCGCGGGGCGCGAAGCTCGTGGAGGAAGACCGACTTCGGCCGGTCGTCGCGACACGCAGACCCGAGGTCTTCGTGACCCCGGCCAGCAGACAAGGGACCCGCGCCTTGCAGGTCCCATGGGAAATCAGCCGGACCGCCTCAGCCAGTCCGGGCGGCATGGGCCGGCACGCACGGTTGACCGCGGGCCGGCTCAGGCAGTGAGTGGGCCGGCCGAACTGGCCCGACCAACCCTTCGGTCCGAAAAACATTAAAACGCCTCTAAAAGGCAGCTCGGGTGTCGGATTCGCGCGCCGTCAGTGGCGACGTGTTCCTTGAGGTAAGACGAATATTTTTAGATGGTTTAAGGAATTTTTAATTCCTGAAAAGAGGGGCCATGGAGGCGCGACGCATCTTTAAGTGGTTGAGCATTTTTTCCGAGATTCTTGTTTCGGACGGCGTGGACGCGTCCGACGTCCATTTTGAGCAGCGTCAGTGGTGTTGGAACCCTGGCACCAAGTCCGAGCTTTATACGGTGGTTTTGGGAATTGAGACTGGATTTGAGGCGTGGGACCCACGGCCCGTCTTTCGATCTGCGTGCAGCATTTCACGCCTTTCTCACCGGGCGTCCGTTCGGGGCATGCAAGCAGTCGATTCTGGATGTTTTTCCGAGGGGATTTCAATGGCGCAATCCGCCCGCCCTAATTCGGCATGATGGTGTGGGGCCCAGGAGGGGATTTTGGGTGCCGACGATGATTTTCTATCTCTATCACCGGGCGACCGTTTTGGACAAGTGAGTATTCCACCTTGTGTGCTTTTGCGAGAGGGTCGCAATGGTGTGATCCGTTGGCAGCGCTTCGGGACCGGGGTGCGCGTCCCGCGTGGTACTGCTCGTGCGCGGGGAGCCGGAACGTATCTTTTTCTAAGGATATCCATTGCACTCATGTGAGTAGTTCTTTTGACGTGTTTTACCAAGGGGATCGCATTGGTGCAATGCACCCGACTGTTTTCGGGGCCGAGGCTCGGGATCACGGGAAGCCGTTCGGGCGTGAGGTGGTGTTGGTGACTTTTTCCATCGGGTATCCATTGGAGGAGATTAAGTAGTCGATCTCCTGTGTTTTTCCGCAAGGATTACAACGGTTTGATCCGTTTGGTTGTGCAGATACTCTTGCATGATCTTGATAAAATTGGAAGCATGAAAGGTGCTCCGGTGGTGGTTCGTCCTACCATGCTTATAGCGGACCCTTTCCGTATGATTGTGTACTCTTTGGAGAGTGATATAAATGATTCACGAGATGTGGATGGCCGTGCCTGGGCCTTTGATGTGGAGTTGTTACGTCATGCCTTCGCGTTGACACTGGGTTTCGTTTGCACGATAGCCTTTGGGCTGGAACGTGGTATACTCGGGGAGTATAAGGGAGTGTTTGAAGGTACATGATGTTTTTACCTAAGACTGTTTGTGTGCTCAGTTGGGGTTGACGTGGGGCCACACATCGTGTAGGCCCCATGTGCGTGTTGTGTTCTGCTTCGCGTACTTGGACCTCTCGCGGCGTAGAGGGTCCCTCTGTGCTCGTTTGTTTGACGAGCAGGGTGGAGTTTATTTCCCCTAGATTTGTGCTCGTTTGTTTGACCAGCAGGGTTGAGTGGTCTCCCCATGGTATTATTCTTGATGGTTTGGCTGGTAGCAGTGCTAGTGACACCCAGTGATGGAGCAGACGCTGCACCTCATTTGGGGTGAGTTGTTCTGAAGTTGGGTGGTGGCGTGATACCCACTCCGTGTTCGGTTGGCCAGTGGTGTACCCTTCGGTAGAGATGGACAGAGAAGTTTTGATTTTTACCCTCCAGTGGGGCTGGGTAGGGGGTTACTCATCGTCTTCTTTGGTTTTACCCTCCAGCAGGGCTGGGCAGTGGGTTGCTCGCTGACTTTTAGGGTCTACCCTGTAGGAGAGATTGGGCAGTGGGTCACCCGACGCTCTTAGGGTCTACCCTCTAGTAGAGACTGGGCATTGGGTCACCCGATGACCTCTTAGGGCCTACCATCCAGCAGGGTTGTGCAGTGGGACGCCCGTCGTCTAGTTCCAGGTCTACCCTTCAGCGGGGCTGGGCAGTGGGTCGCCTGATGAGGTATTAAGGTCTACCCTCCAACGGGGCTGGGAAGTGGGTTGCATGTTGACGTATTATTGTATACCGTCCCGCAGGGCTGGGCAGTGGGTCACCAAATATCTTATTATGGTTTACCCTCCAATAGGGCTGGGTAGTGGGTCGCCAGATGATGTATTAGGGTTTACCCTCCAACAGGGCTGGGTAGTGGGTCACCTGATATCTGGTTATGAATTACCCTTCAGCAGGGCTGGGCAGTGGGGACACTGGTTGGCATTCCAGACTTTTTCCTCTCTACTAGGCTAGTATGTGGCTTACCTCCGTGATTTCCGGAGCGGGGCCCTTGGTTATACGGGTCAGTGTTGTGACAGCTTGACCTTGAGGAGACCTCTCGACTGTAGGGTAGTGACGAGGTGTGGTTTGACATTCCCTACATCTCTCAAGTTCTAGGGGCACTTTCCCCACCGAGACGTGTGGGGATTGAGCCCCTTGGCTTGCAGTTCGGGGCAGACGTGCGGGATGCTAGGCATCGATAATGGTGTTACTTCTGGGACTGTTGGCGACCCATTTTTTGTGGCTAAGCTACAGGACGGAGATCCCCTTACAACATTTTTCGGGTTTCTTGTTGATAATACAGATATGTATATACCTTTTTTCTGGTACCCACTTCTTGGGTTTGGTTACTCTCCTTCCAGGAGAGGCGAAGATGCACGGGGTATGCCACGTGCTTTTCGTGTCTAGCTTATCGTGGTTGGAAGAGTCTACTCTCCTGATACAGGTAGCGAAGACTCGACGGGAAGTTCGTCTTCTCACCATTTCCATCTCCTTGTGTCTGGACAAGTCAACCTTCTTTCCTCATGTTGGGTTGAGCTGGACTCTTTATTGTACCCTCTGTTGTACCCCTTTAATTTCCTGTTTGCTCTACTGCTCACCCTTCGGTACCTCCTTTTGTTTCTCCCTCTAGCCTTCGGGGTATCCTACTGAGTATTTTTATACTCACCACTGCTTGGGCTTTTCCCGCACATGGTGTGCCCTTGCAGACGATGGATAGGTGGAGCGTGACTTCAGTGGAGCGTAGGAGCTTGGGAGCTTGTACAGCATTCGGTGGTCGTGGCCGGGTTCCAGGTGGCAGACCCGTCAGCTACCTTTTTGTTTACCTGTTGCTGGGTTGTGGCACTTTTCTATTTGGGCGCGTTTTCTGCCCCTTTTTCCTTTTTCATCACTTTACTTGTATTGTTTAGAGGTCGATGCACATTTTTGGTATTTATATATAGCAGTTTCCCTTTGCTTTTCTTTTCTTTTACTCTGCACTTTTACATTGAGTGTGTTGCGTGTGTATAGACATGTACTTAGGAAAAGGCCTCCTTGAGTTGTTGTGCCTTCGGCGCTAGTCGCCAGCCCCTGGCCTATGGAGGCAGGTTTAGGGTAGTTGCTGCTCGAGCCCGGGTAGGGTCGGGTCGTGACACGCATAATGTATGCTTTTAGTAGAATCCAGTTGAATGTTATGAGAAATAGCCTCGCCAGCAAGAAATCTCAATTTATATGTGTCATTGTATACTACCAAATGGGTACCTATGTATTGGACCTTAAACAGTAATATTATTATTATTAATTAGTATTATGAGTTGTGTACTTTAATGTATTGACAAAAACAAGGTCGAAAAATGGTCATGGATACATATGATATATTGGGTGTGTCATAAGTAATATTGCATTATGGAATAATGTGAGAAAGTATTTTTACCTTATGTTCTTTAAAGGATGTTGATATATTAGGCCCATTGATGGAAATGATATAGCCTAAATAAATCCACGTCCATGGTTTACAATAGGCATGCTTAATTTCCTAGAAGTCAATGAAAGAGACATCGAGCGCATACATTGATTCCACCAACATGCAATGTACAAGATTTGAGATATCGTGATAAAGGGATTATATTAAATAAAAACCATTCATATGAGGTATCATGTCATTTTGGAATAAAATTATTTATCTATAGGTTCCATTTCCTATTACTAGATGTTAACCTTGGATTTTAGGTTGCATCACCTAATGCCATGGAAAATGAGGCCCATAGGGTCATAGAATAAGTGAATCCAGAATTGTGGTTACATAATTTATTATTATTTATTATTTCACAAGTTTAAAAAATATTATTCATAGATGAGGTTTAATAATTATTCATGTATGATTGATCAAATATAAATATTTATTTTCTACTTAGTGAATTTAATATTTTTATTTTTATTGTCGAATAATGAAATTATATTTATTTAACAAATAAACAGTCATTATTCAAGGCCCGATAAATATTATGGAGGAATGGGGGACCGAGAATAATAGTTTAGTGAGAAATAATAAATATTTAATATTATTGGATTAAAAAAAATTTAATTTAATTCAGAATATAAGAACATGTCGAAAATTATAATAATAATATTATTATTTAACACGGGGTTCTGCAAGGATTAAATAAATAATAAAGGGCAGTTGTCTAATTATTTTATTTTAACCCTACCGATATTTACACACAATTATATTATTTTACCAATAATACAATTCATTTGTTTGGTTGTGTACAACATAGTTCTAGAATCCTCTCAATACCCAGAGATCTCCATTTTCCAAGAAAGCTCTAATGAACGGAGAGCGATATTCATGCACCTCCCACTCTCGAGTCAAGATAGATCCCAGAGAACAATTTGGAATTGGTTCTCAAGTAGAACAAATGAGGATAACATAGACACTATGATGTATTGTTATACCTCCCTGATATTCCTTTAGTGATGTTCAAAGATTTCTGTAATAGGTTAGGAAAACCGCTAGAGGGAATCTATGTTGATTCCTACAACACAATAATAGAACAATAAAGATATGTTTTTAGATACATCAATGAAGAAAGAATTACATCAAGGTATTTGTTTAACTAATTATAATAATTTTGAACAATATGTGATGATTATACATCTTGGTTTCAGCTTACTATCTCTATTATATATTTTTTATTCCATTCTGTATAGCACAACCATTATCATTGTGTAAATATCAGATTAATCATCGATCAAGGAAAAAAATAAATGTTCTCCACCACCCTCCCCACACTTCCACTATTCCCAGAACCTATAAGTATTATTAGAGCTATCACATAATTATTTATAATTATTTTAGGACCACTGAGGATTTACAAATTTTTTATATATCTTTTAAATTCTTGTTTAATCATTCTTTTAATATCTATTGTGATATTTTCCTCTTCCTCCTTGATTTATTGTAGATCTAATCAATGAAATTAATTTTATGAATGAAATAAAATTTATGAACTCATCTAGTGGGGTCAAGGATTCTGTACATATAACACATGAGTACACAAAGTGTAACACTAGTTACACATCGTGTAGTTGTGTTCAATGCAAAGAGAAATAATTTAGAAATACATTCATTGTGTGGGTATTGATGAAACAGTAAGTATTTAATTATTACACCACTTGTTTACTAGAATAGCATGGGACACAGTCTGCTAGAGTAAATGTCTGACACCCCATGTACACAATGTGTAGTCCCTTTGAGTCATAGATGGGACGTGTGTTTTATATATGGACTTCTTGACTAGTGATGTGTCACATAGAGTCCACACTCCATGTAGTCTCTTGTGCACACCATTTAGTATAATTTTTCCAGGGAATGATTTACACAATGTGTCCCTAGGAAAAAAATGGATAGACAGTGAGAGATGTACACACCTTTTTTCTGACATGTACATTCCATGTATTTATATCAAATTACACTGATTTAAAATTTACTTATTATACTATGTAAACCTTGAAAGATGTTCTTGAGTGTGGTCACTAAGTTTATAGGACACACCATGTGATGGGTTTTTTAATATATATATATATATATATATATATATATATATATATATATATATCTTTGTGTTTGAGTGTGTGTGTTTTTTTTGTTTAATTAATATATGATTAGTGTCTAGATATGCATACCATGTATGAGTTGTATTATAGTTGTTACTCTATATGAATTTAATCATAACACGTGACCAAAAAATCATGTAGTTAGTGTCATCATAATGTTGGTAGTACACATCATGAATGTAAGGGATAATTCATTTATTCTATATATCACAAATGTAAAACTGTATATGAGTATAATACATGTTGGGTAGCTTTGGATGGGTATTCACTATGGTTCCCCCAAATTACATTTAATGTACACATTTAATTTGTAATAAATTTATTATTTTTTTAAAATTATGATGGATGATAAACTCAGGGAAATTTGAATGAGAATTATGATAAAATAATTGATTGATCAAATATAATAATTAATTTATTCATGTGTAATTTATCATAAATAATAATGGTCAATAATTTAATGATTGTCTTATTTATTTAATACTTTCATTCAGGTATGTGGAATATTATGAGCATAAACCAGACGATTATATGCAATTTTTGTCAAGTAGTTTACTATTAAATTATATTTTTGGCCACTGCTCCTCCTCTCCTATTATTAGGTAGGTCCTACAAGACCTTTGTTTATTTTATGTAATCCTGTTTCCCTCACATATGTGTGAGTAAATGTATATGTAATGTATAGAGCTACCATGATAATGGAGGTGGTTCGATTTTGGATCTGAGGTGAATCCAATCCAAGATAGATACATTGTTGGACATGTGGAAAGCTTCAATAGAAACCTTAATTTGTTCAAGGGGGTTTTCCCCCAGGTTTGTGGCTAGTTTAACAACTGCTAGAAAAACTAACAATTAGTAAATTATCCTGATCGTACGAATTTATTATTTTTTATCTATAATGATTCATTGTTATTTCATTATTGATGTTTTTCATGAACACATAATTAAATGAAATTAACATGAATGAAATATAAAACTAAAATAAATTTTCATGTGCATAAATTTTATCTAAGACATTGTTAATGACTTTAGTAAATCAAAATAATTATTGAAAGTATGAAATCAAGATTTTAATTGGAAATTTATGAATAATGGGTTAAAATACCACAATTATATATAATAAGTTGGTATAGTGTTCTACTACTTCAGTAAAAATTGAACTGTTGTTTAAAGGGCTTGACCAGCCAATGTTGGGGTGATTTCAATTTTCATGGAATACTAAATTGATGTCACTGGTTGACGTATCATGGTTCACATCAATTGATGCCTATCAACGAATTATTTTCTTTAACTGAGAGTCAAAGGATGTGGGAATCCAATTAAAGGATCTTAGGATTGGGGATTCCACTATGAGAATCAATGAACTATTAGTTAATGCAGCTGGAATTTGGAATTATTACATAAAAACATTCGTGTTTCATTATGAAAAATAGTTGCGGTAATAAAAAATGGAATATGGATCCTTACAACTAGGATGTCCAAGCAACAATATATTCTGAAAATTGTGTTGAGGGATATTGTGTATTGATAAAATATTTTGAGATTAATAATTATAATATTTATTTATATGCCTAAATTTATAAAGAAATGTAATAAAATTTTTCCTATCATATATGTAGAAACTACAATACAAATACATCAAATATATCATTTTTATCTATACTAGATAAAGACAACATTCAAATTGATACAAATTTCCAAAAATGTCAACAGTGCCTACTCATCATCATTCACCATGAAAAAAAATTATTTAAGATGGAATAACCATTTCATAAATCACTTAGAAATGAGGTTATTGATAATTAGTTTTCAATCCATGAGAAAAAATTTACAGAATCCACATATGTTCAATATTTCTTTATATTATCATTGTCCAGTGATATTTTGAAGCAAAATTAGGACATAGATGGGTATTTCATGATGTCTCGCCTTCAGGATATTAATCAGGATGATGTGAGATAATAGTGCTACACAATCTCTAATATTTTGTTCATAGTTATGCATGGATATTCTATAACAACTGGGATTCATTTACTTAAGCTTACTAGATAAATTAAACACTTAGACATATTAGGGATTAAATTCCCATATTATTTGTATACAGATCGCATTCATTCATCACCTCCCAATACATTCAATAGTTTTATTATTAATTACAACATTAGAAATAATGTAAAGCTTATTTCATTACATCTTACATATAATTTCCAACAGGATAATGACATGGGGTGTGATGAACTTGTGGTCCTTATGGGGAATAAGAAATGGAAGAATAAGGAAAATGGTCTGTAGACCTATCAATAGTCTAAAGATCCCAAGCACTATCCTTCTAGGAAGAGGACGATCTATAATCTTGTAAGGAAAATAAGGTCGTATGTTGTGTGTGCGGTAGGCCAGGATACTAGAAGTTGTACTACACCTTGAAGCTAGGGAAGGCTAAAGGTGTGATTATTATCAAGTCTAATCATTCCATATCTACACATTGGGTATTAAACACAAATTGTGATTCTCTAGTCTGTATCTAAATGATTGAACTGAATATATTCATAAATATTTCCATTTAATAGGTGGATCTGAGAGATTATAATGGTGTGATACTAGATACTATGGAAATTTATGTCTACAACTATTAATTTCCAATTGGAATGATTTTGGTTTTAAAATATTTTTATTATGTACCTACATTTACCAAGAACATAATTTCTATATCATGCCTAGATGCAGATGGGTTTATTTTAATGTTGGAAGATAAAAGTTTTATCTTTCATAAGGAAAACAAGTGTTAGTGTACGACACATTGAAATAGTGGTCTTTATGTATTAAAATATAAAAATAAGTGTTGGAAATTGATAAGTAATTATGTTCACACGATTCATAGGACACATTTATTTTTTATCACCATCATGGTCATGTAATTGATAAGAATTTAAAAATGCTATTCCAAGATGGTTATTTAAACTCATCTAAGCTAACACCACTTGAAATAAGTCATTTCGGTTTACAAGAAAAAATGAGAAAACCACCATATGGTGGACATGGTGAAAGGGTCTCATAGCTATGAGGATTTATACTCACTAAAATCAGTGAACCATTTATAGTATAATTAAGAGGTATATATTCATAATTCATTACATTTACTACTGTATTTAGTAGATATGGATATATATTCTTGATGAGGCATAAGTCTAATTCTTTTGAGGAATTCATGGAATTCATGAAAGAAGTAGAGAATCATCTTGGAAGGAAGCTAAAGAAGCTAAGATCAGATCATGGTTTTTAATATCTTAACTAAATGTTCATTGAATTTTAATGGGTGTTTGGGATTTTATCTCAATCACTCAACCTAAAACACTAGAGTGGAATGGTGATAGTGAAAGTAAGAACTATACCGTATTGGATAGGGCAATGTCAATAAAGAGTCATGTAGATATTCCATTATCCTTTTGAGGATATGATTTACAGATTGTGGTATACACATTTAACCGAGTACTTACTAAAGAGGAAATTGGAACTCCCTTCATGATATAAAGTTTAAAAAAGACCATTTTGTCGAACATATGTGTATGGGGTTGTGAGGAAATTGTTAATGCCTTCTCTAGAAACAAAACTTCATACTTGGGAACAAAGTGTACATTTTTAGGATATCCCAAGGAAATAGTGGGATACTACCTATACAACCCCTAAAACAAGAATGTGAATATCACCAGATAATCCATCATTAATGAGAGGGAGCACATCCTCAAACTGGATACTGGGAGAGTTATTGTGTTAAATGATGTTAATGCTGAAGATAAATAAAAATTGGTATTGGAACAGATTCCATAGGTCCCTATGGAAGAAGTAGTTCATAAAATAATAGTACTGTATTTGAGAATATTAGTGTTAAATTTACTAGAGATATATGGTTTTCAAGTAACTGAAGATGGTGACACATTATTCGTTGAAACAGATTAACATATCACCTATAAAGAGGATATATAGACCATTGAATAAGAATGACGGAAATAATTTAGGAATTATGAAATGAGTTCAATTTATCAAAACCATGTTTGGGTTTTGGTCGATGTGCCAATTGATGTAAATCTTATTGGATGAAAATGTGTATTTAATTCGAAACAAGACATGTATGGTAATGTAAATACCTATAGAAGAGGATTTTGGATAAAGGGTTTAAACAATGTTGAGAAATGGACTATGATGAAACCATTTCACAATTTTCCATGTTTAGATCAATCATAATTCCACTTTCTATTGTAGCAAAGCATGACTATGAGATTTTGAAGATAGATTCCAAAACAATAATACTTAATGGGAACCTTCAAGAAGATTTCTATATGACACAAACAGAAGGGTTTGTGACTCCATGTAATTTGAAGAAGCTTTCCAAGTTATCGAGATCTATTTATAGATCGAACGAAGCATCCTGGTCCTGGAACAATCAATTTGATGAAACCATAAAAGAATTTGGTTTCATTATGAATGAATATGGCTCTTCTATTTTACAAGAGTCTTATAATAAATTATGTCATTATCCTCGTAGAATATTTTGATGACATATTACTAAATTGTAACAACATACCAGACATATTTTATTTTAAGGACTCATTTAAAGTGTTTCTCTATGAATGACATATGTGAGGCACCCTATATTCTAGGGATCATGATCATTAGTGATACATCCAAGAATCTTCTTGGACCAAGACAAAGTACATATGTTGAATAGATACTAAAGAGTTTTATTATGGAACAATCCATGAGGATATTGATTCAAGTGTCACATGTTTTACCTATTTCAATGAAAATGGTTCCTCTTAAAATACAATTGAACGAGAATATGAGAAATATCTCATACACTTCAGTGATAGGATCAATCATGTATCCCTTTTCATGTACTAGACTTGTTGTTTCCTATGAATTTGGCATGTTAGGCCTATATAAACTAGATCCAAAAGTAAAGAATAGGAATATTGATAAGGTTATTCTTAAGTATCAGATAAGAATTAAGAATATGTTACATGTGTTTGGGAGAGACATGGAGCTGGTCATCCAGGGTTATACTGATGCATGTTTTGCGAAAGATCAGAATGATCTGAATACACTATTAGGATAACTATTCTATCTCAATAGAGGATCAGTGATCTAGAATATTTCAATGTCGGTTATTAACTATTATTTAAATGTGGATTACAAGTATATAGTGTCTTGTAATTCAGCCAATGAATCCATTTGGGTTCAGAACATTTCTAGGAGCTTGATGTGGTGCCTAGAATTCATGACACTATCACATTGTATTGTGAAAGTACTATAGTGTTGGCTCTTACAAAATAGACACAACCACACCAATGGACAAATCACATACTCCGAAAGTGTCACCTATTATGGTATTTTAATTAGAGCGGTGAAGTTATAGTATGTTGATTTCCCATAGAAGATAACATGGGGACCACTAAACTGAAGGCCAATCTCGTAGAAGCTTGATTATCTTGTGAGTGCTAGTGGAATAAAGGTTATTAGTAGTTTCCACTAGTGAAAGTGGAAGTCTGTTGGAGTGGGTGCCTTAGAACCAACTTCGGTGTGTCCTTTATGATAACATGTATTCATAGTTTTGAATATTAAAAATCGTCAAATCACGTCATGATTTTTTATATGCAACATAGTCTATGATAATGTCCAAAGTGTATTTATCACACTAAAAAGTCAAATTAGTTCCCCGCTATGATGAAAAACATTGTGTTTTGTGACACTATTCTTAAATATATGATATATAGCCAAATGATATCACATTATGGACACAAATGATACATTATATTAGGGGTGGAGACTCATATGGCTTTGAGGAACTTTCTCATGGTGTACTCCATTGGAAATATCGAGAAGTATATTATGACAATGAAACCCACTAGTATGAACTCCACATTTATACGAGTCATTGGATGTTCAAATCATAGGATGTGTGTATGGTTCCATAGACATTAAGATTATTATTAACAATTTTTTATTCACATACATTGATGTGTTTTTGAAAACTATGATGACAAATTTTCGCTATAATGTAGGATACATTCGGTGTGGCATGAGTAATATTACATTAATGAAAAATTTTATAACGGATGTTTCCAATATTTTGTTTGGTATAAGATGATATATCAGTCCCTTTGACGGAATTGATATATCCTAAATAAATAAAAACACAGTGTGTACAATATGAAATATAAATTTTTGGGATGTCAAATAAAGAGACATCAAACACATATGTTGATGGCACCAACACAAAAAATAATTGATCTGAGATATTATGATAATTGAATTATATTACACATCACAAATTCATATGAGGTATCATGTCATTATTCTATTAAATTCATTTTCCATGGGTGACTTGTTGTGTTCCTAGACGCTAACCTAGGACTTTAAGCTATTTTTCCTAATGCCGCTGAGAAGGACTCCTAGAGGGTTACATACAAAGTGTATCCAGAATCACAGTTCAATAATATATTATTTTCCATTGTTTAACATTCTGAATAAATATTATTCCTAGATATTATTTAAAATTACTAAAATATGATTGTTCATATATAAATATTTATTTTCTATTTACTGAATATAATATTTATATATTTCATAGAGAGTAATGAATTGATATTTATTAAATAAATTAATAGTCATTATTCAAGGCCTAATAAATATTATGGAAGAATGGTAGACCATGTTTAATGGCCGAGTGATAAATAATAAATGATATATATTCATTGATTAAATAATGTTTATTTTAATTCCAAATATAAGAGCATGTTATTATCTAAAATGATTTATCTTAAGGATTAAATATTTTATAAAGGGAACTAGTGAACTTATTTTATATTAAACATTGGTTTATATAAACATAATTATATTATTTTTTCAATAAGAAAACTCATTTTTTTGATTGTGCACAACAGATATGAAGAATCCTCTCAAAACCTAGGGATCTCCCTTATCAATGAACTATCCCAAGAAAAGAGTGTCATATTTCTCCACCTCCCACTCTAGAGTCATGATCGATCCTTGGGAATGATTGAAACTGGTTTTTGAGGTAATCAAAAAGTTGACAATGCAAGACCTAGGGTCTTCAATTCTATTACATGGTGATTCATATGGTGAAGCTCATAGATTTTTGGTACATGTGAGAATACCGCTAGAGGTAATCTACTTTGATTACGAAAATGCAATGATAGAATAACACAGATCTGTTTTTAGATCCATCAATTAATAAGAAATTCTATCTTGGTAATTTTTTATTGAGTTAAATTAATTAAAACAATATGTGATGACCCTCTCTCTTGGTTTTGGCTTTCTATCCCTACTCTAAATTTTTTATTTCAATTAATTAGATAACAATGGTTATAATTGAGTAAATATTAGATTAATCATCAATCATGGAAACAATTATAGTTCAACAATACCCATCACACACTTTCAATATTCCTAGAATCTATAGAACAAACCTCTTCTAATACAACTCAACCACGATGCAACCCGCTAAAGACTAATTTGTGACTACCCTGATCCCACCCCTAATAGGCTTGGGGTTGGTGAACAAAGATGAGTAAGCATATCCCAGAAATGAGTTTCATTTTCCTTAGGTACATGTACACATAGTCACATTTCCAAGACCACATAATTCTGAAATTTAATCCAACTGAAACAATTCACCCATATATCTAAGATTAGACAAAATAGTATGACAATAATAGTATTGAAAAAGGAAAAATTGTCCAAATAAAATCTCAACCATCAACTATAAAATTAAAACCTTCTCTAATGGAGTGGACTAAGACAAATCCCAGTAAAACACCTTGGGTTTACAAGATCCATATATGATCCACTCACTCCATGTCCTCCCAAGACAAAGTCAAAAGGGATGTCATTTTCCTGAGACACCAAAAGTGTGTGAAAAGACCACACGAGGTTGAGTATAACAATACATAGTATGACTCACCGAGAACACATAAAATGAAAAACCATGTATTTTCAGTTCAATAAAAGATATAAAACATTCTGTAAAAGAGAAAACCCTATTTATATGCTTGAAATATACCATTCCACTAGGAAGTCATAACAAACCGCCAGCCAGAGGATTCATCTCAATGCAATGAACATTTTAGGAGAATACACTGCATGATCCATTCTATCATTGGATACATTCGACGAAGAGGACTAACCCAATAAGGCTCTCCCAACAAAATATCACTAGTCTTAGAACACTATGGTACATAGATAGGGGTCATACCAAGAACCACTATGATGTACCATGAAGTCAGTCTAGATTAATCCGCTACATAGGGATCATATGTCAGTTATATCATAAATCCCACTTATATGGACTACATGATGGAGGATCAACGCCCTATATAGGGAGTTCATGCCGATTCCACAAACTCCACATAGGGAATAAAGAATAATAGAGGATCACACACCAGTATCACAGAGGGACACACCAAATCTATCAGATACTCAACCTCTAGATGGTATCATAATCCAATGATATGGATGTAATGTCACATTGTACCTTGAAGGGAAAGGACCAAGGTAAGCACAATCAAACTTTACATTTCAAAACTATGGAATTGAAGATACAAACTCACTTGTGAAGGGGTACACGATGAGTACCGGGGGTACATTATGTTTCTATCTATCCCCCTACATTCCCATGTGGATGATCTTTAGAAGACACATAGTCTCCATATACACATTTTTATGTGTTGATGATGTGTAAAGAGATACTATATCCTACCTGTTTCGCATGATTGTTCTCGTGTATAGTGGTCGTGTGTGTGTACCGGCCCGTGTACACCAAGTCATGTCCATGAACAAGCACATGGGGGTCTGTCTATTTTTTTAATTTTAACTATGTTCGTGTATAATCTGATGTACATGTTATGTCACATGGATGGGGTCACATGGTTTGTGATGAGGGTCACATGTTCTGTGATACCAAAATCTATATAAAACCCTATTGCCAAAAACTAGGGGGTCCCACACGATGTGTAACCTGAAGTACACACTGTGATGCTCAGGAATTTCCAAATTTGTTGGGATATCTTCCCAATAATCTAATACATCAATAATACATCATCCACACTAGAACATATAGGTTGGAATTTTACCATTCCTTTCCAATATTGATCAACAAAAAACTAGACTGAAATCCTCTTGGAAAATGAATAATCAAGCTATTTGTCCTCATGTATCAAAAATGAGAGAAACAAAACAGGAAAATCCAACCCACTCCACCACCATTCATCCTCCACCATCATCAAACCTTTATAATCCCATTTTTCATAAACCGCGCCCATGGTATAGATCCATTATGCTAATGAACATTCATTGAAAAATTAAATACCCAGTATTCATCAAACCATGGTCCATAAGAAAATTCTTATGATGAATATGAAAAGAATGGGGGAAGAAATTCATAATCCATAAAAGTGAGGAATGAACCATGGTCATTTTTCGTTTGGGATCGATTCATTATTATAGAAAGAATGGAAAAGAGTAATAAAGCAATGATAAATTGATAAATTCAATTAAATTAATTTTATAGATGTTGCATGAATCAATTATTTTTTTGGAATTGATCTACATTCACATGGGATTAATGAATGGGATGAAAAATCATAATGATGAACTTCTTACAAAGAGTTTGTATCAATAATTAATGAATAACAGTCGTGTCTCCATTATTGATGAAATTTATGGACTCCATTGATGCAATGATCCATGATCTGATCCCGACCTATAATTGTCCACCAAGAAAATCTCTCAAAAGGTTTGTCTGTATCTCAAGGGTTTGAGTGGAATCCCAGTTGAAATTATAAAATAATGTGTTTAACAAAGATTAAATTTCTATATAAAAAACTAATCAAAATAAATTAATTATTTAAATTTATTTCATTTAATTACCCCCATGATTTATTTTTCCCAAATGGAAATTGATGAAAAATATTATGTCACGCCTATGGTTTAACCCAAATTCTTATATAAATGATTCTCTTAGATTTCAGATTTGGGCCTCTATAATAGATTTATTCCAATTTTTAATTAAATCAATTTGTTCAAGATATTAAATATATTTAATACATTTAAAACATTTATTTTGAATACATTGGGCCTCGGTATTTCATGCTTTCTCAGCACCTGGTCTTGAAAAAAATCCATATATTGTCCAAAAAATAATACACGGAAAATAAGAGACATCCCATATATAATTTCATTCATTATTTTATCATAAAATCATTTTCAAATCCATGAATAGAATCCTTCAATTAAATTCAGACTCATTTAATTTAAATCAATACTTATTTGAACAGTCACACCTAAGAGGTTCAACTCACATACCTTGCCTTTTAGAAAACATGTTCCAGGAAACTCAAATCATAAATTTAAAATCTTTATGAAATCAAATTAAAAAAAAAAATGTATCAATGTTTACAATTGATAGGAATTTCCTTAAAAAACCATGTACCTCAATTATGGTATATTTAATGACAAACATAGAATCCTCACTCACATATTCAAAGAGATATAATCAATAAAGAAGTGTTTTAGAAAAAATCCGCAAATATTGATCTATATAAATCGAAAAAATTAGGATCCACAGCCCTATAAAAAGTTCAAATTTGAGAAATGGAATATTCATTATCCCCTCAAGATCATTCATACCATGAGAGATTATATACATCAAACGGTACACTGATCAATGTAGTTTCAAGGTTTTATGGGATAAAAACACCTCTAGTGAGACCTAAATCCCAAACATGACAACTGAGGTTTATGGGATGAGGATTGGGAATTAAAATGGATGTTTTAGTGGATGATATTAAAAAATTTTGTAGACCATTATCACTCATAATCTAATCACTTGCAACATAGTGGTTCATTGAAGAATGTTAGTGCATCTAAAAGACCCACATGATGACTAGTGGGATACTAATAGTTATGCAATGGGAATACTATATGAACCCACTTGGGTTATAATTCCACTGGATGTCTGGTTGTCTTCCAGTATGAATGCCATACTTCCATCTTTCCACCAACTATTTGGTGGCCCTCACCATTTAGCCGATGGACCTCCGAAGGACATTTTGGCTATATTTTCCTTATTCACTCTCAGTATAATATCATTAACCCCTCCTGAAAACCAAAAAAAGAATCAAACCCACTTTTTAAACCCCTTTAAAGGATTATAAAATTTATAAACCCATATAAAATTGAGTATATCCAAGGATAAATATTTAAAAATATGGATATACATAATATAAACAAATTATACATGATAGTATATATTAATATGTTACAACATAAATTGATGGGTGGGAGAAATAATTTATTGCCCCAAAATCCCCCCATATTTGAAATTAGAAAAAAAAATGGAAGGATTATATTTTCATTTGGGTTACCCCTAACAATTTATTAATAATTATTTCTCTGTGGTGATTTTATGATAGTTATATTAATGATAACATTGTCAATGCCTTGATATGACAATTTTAAATTTTTTGAATAAGTTTTATCCTTTATTAAAAGTTCATTGTTCATTTCTATATTGATATTATTTGTGAATTTATGGAAAAATCATGTTATTGATTGAATGGAATTAATATTTTTTTTTCTACTTTACCAACTTGATTGTGACTTATTTACATATGGTAACTTCTATTATAGGTAACCCTTAATAAGAATTTGAGCTCAGCCATTATATTTTTCCCTTTTTTAAGAATATTTATAAGGATATTATGATATATTAAAAGGGAACAAGAATGTTTCTTTGGAAGTTTTATTATATTTACAATGTAATATTTGAATAATTTTTGCATATTGTTTCCCAGAAATTCTAAACTGATCGATCCTAAATTTTGTGATCCCTTGTATCTTGTACAAATGTAATAAAGTAAAAATAAACATTATGGTACTAAATTCAAGTCTATTATGGTTGGAAATAGATTATCTTTAATATGACCCTATGGAAATATTTTTCTTAAGAATATTGACTGAAAAATAATTATTGTAATCCGTTAGAGTACTCAAGAACATTTTATGGATTTTTGTTCAATTTCTTATTATTCATGATTAAATTGGGAAAACTATGTTTGTGCCATTATTTAGGGTTGACTATTATATCAATGAATGAAATCCACACTCATGATCTATATAGAAATTACCCAGATAATTTTTTAGTGGTATTTATTGATGATATTATAATATGAAAAATGAATTATTAAGAGAATGATAATCACTTTAAAACATCTTAGAGGAATAGTTATAATATGAGAATATTTTTAAGGGTAATTTATTTTTTAAAATTCTCTTATTATGTAAATATTTTCTCTATGGAAGGAATACTTATTGGTCATTCTAAGAGAAATGGAAATCACTGAATATCCCAATGGAAGATTGTAACCGTTAAAGATTTTATTTTATAGTAACTATAGTTAATTTGGATAATATATGATTATGATGTATTAGTATTAATTAATTTTTTTTTAGAGTGAGTGTTACGATAAAATATCAAGGGATTATTATAGTATGATATAGTATTATGGTATTTTATAAAATATGAATATTGGAAATATTTGTTGAATGTTATCTATCACTATCAAAAGTGATTTTTATAAAGATTTGATATTTTTGGAGATTTTTATTAAAGAATATCTAGATGAATGTTATGCTTATTTAAGTGTATTATATAGTGATAATTGGTGAATAATTGTTCAATTTTATTTATCTTATTTTAGAAAAATCATATTTTTGAATATGTGATTAGAGAATTTTATTATTTGAGTATGTTACTAGGAAAGTGATAATGGTTTTTAGGGATCAAAATTTGAGATTATTTTGGTAGAATAAGTGATAAATCCCTTTTGTTTTTTTTAAAATATTCCAATATTATTTTAGGATATTTAAATTTAAAATTTCAGACCATTATGATTCTGAAAATTATTTATCATTATGCTTTATTCATATTGGTTATTATTTAAGCTTTTTCTAAAAAAAAGCATTTTCGATAGGAAGAATATATTTTCATCATTTTAGGTATAATATAGTTGTTGAAAAGATTATTTTAGTGATTCATGTAGAATTATTCATTATAATCAAAATGATTCATATAAAAGGATCAAATCATAATTAAATAATGGGGTTAAATCTGTTATAAAAATTTTATAATATTTTTTATTCTAATTGTAAATTAATTTCTCAAACTCAAGGAAATTGAAGATAAATCTATCTTGTATTATGTGGAATTTTACACTCATATACAAAGGAAAATATTCAAAAACACAGCTACAAGTATGGGTCTAATAATGGTACTTGGAAAAAATGATTTTTAGTTATAAAATAGAAATTAAAGATCATAAAAAAATCAATATCTAATTTTATTACTATGTTATGCTATTTTCATGTTAGAGAAGAAGAATTAAATTTGTTAGGATGGAATTGTTTTAATGATGGGATAATGTAATACATTTATATTATATTTTACAAGTTCGTTTGAAATAAAACGATCTCTAATTAGGTACAATATACCCATCCTCATGCTTAAACGAACCATAGAATAATGTTTCTTGACTACTATGAGAAAGATAAATTCTTTGATTGTATTAATAGGTATAACCTTGTTATGAAATTTATTTATATATGTTTTCATTAATTATATTAACAATAACACATTCTTTGATTGTTTATTGGATAAAAATGAAGATAAAATATTTTAGAATTAAAAAATATGTATTTTTTCAAAAAATTATTAGTTTAAGTGCACAATAAAAATTAAAATAATAACTAATTATTACTGATGTTTACTAAATTTTTATATAATATATTCAAAATAACATTTTATCATTCACGTAATGTTTTCTAATAGGAATGGGATAAGAATAAATTCAATATTATACATAAAAATGATATTATTCTAAAAATGATTCTTATTGCATTTTACCTATATATTTGGAAACTAATTTCTTGTAATTATAGGAACTTTTTCTAAAAAAATGTAAATAACTTATTAAATCAAAATGTCAAATTATCTTACGTTGAATTTTAGAGATTCTTTTAAATACATGATTTTTGGGTGAATAGTGAAAATAGTTATTTAAATAATAATTATCACAATTATAACATTGCTATAATGAAATCATGACTTAATAGTTGTTAAAATAATTTCGAAGAACACATAGTATTTTTAATAGATAAATAAAATATTTTAGAACATTTGTTTAATTTTTTTACCCAAACATAACATTATTTGAAAATAAGTTATATTTTTTTCAAATTAAAAACTATTTTTGTGTCGTTGCATTTTATGGTACAAATTGAATATTAAATTATAGTTTTGTGGTAAATAAACATAATTTACTTATTAAATAACCAAAAAATTCCTTGAATCATCATTTTTACGTAATTTCACTATAAAATTATTTTCAAGCTTCAATTTGGTATTTTCCAAAAAATTGGTTTCCATGAATTTTTTGTTTATATATTAAAATTAATTTATTATACCTATAGAATATTAACCAAATAATATTGACTCCAGATTTGGATTATCATGTAAATATTTGTTGATCAACCACTTTTATTTTCAGTTTCATAAATAATTTATCATGGTAATAAAATTTTGATTCTCATAATTATGGTGATATTTGGTTTAAATGGGTTGATTGGGAGACTGTTTCACACAGATTACGGGGATGACCTCCTGGACGGGAGATTCAAACGTTCCGATCGGTTTCTAACGGGTTTGTTCATAGAACCGGAAACATCCAATGATTCCACATCCGTTTGGACCTACTTTCCAAAGGTAGGCGCTCATTAATTTGTGGAATAATGAGGCTTAGCAATTTGAATTGGTCGAGAGGATGGGAGGTCGGACTCATCACACCTTTTTGAGGGGAATTATTGTCGACTCCGGGACTCTCTTTATAGATTTAAGTTATGTTCGTGAATCCTTATTACATTACCAAGTATAAAATGAGCTTTCCTTAAGTTTTAACAATCAATGATTAAATATGCAAGAAATTTAGAGAATCTTTTATATGTATTCGAGGTTCTTCATCAATATAGAATCATCTATATCTGTTTATAGATTCTTGGTCAATGGTATCCTTCAAAACATTTATATAAAAGTCTCTTGGTCATTATGACGACCAGGCTGGTTTTAAAGCCACCCAGTGGGGCCCTTGAAGTTTATCGTCATTCAGAAGGACAAGGATTATTTCAATGTTGGGATCGAACCCATAAATGGGCTACCTACGTATCCTTTGTTTTGTAAAAGGAATCAGAACCCACGTAGTTCGAGTAATGGAGTATGATGTTTATGATTTATGGCTCAAAGAAGAATTTCATAATTACTTTTACACTCTAAGCTCACGTGATTCATGCTCGATGTGAGAAACAAGAGGCATTGGTAAAAACTAGACAATTGTTCCATGAAAGATGCAATCATAAGAAATTGTTTGGGGCTTATGTATGTATGACTGCCCAAATAGATGAAGGGTTGGGATTTAATTTTAGGGAGAAAATCCAGGAACAGTGTTCATAAAGGTATATGTACTTTATGGAGATTTGAATGCTCTAATCTTGGGGCTTACTCCTAAGGAGGATGCCCAAATTAGGAGGGGACTTATGATTGGGTTTTACTCCTAAGAAGGATGCCCAAAATTATGACTGGGACTTATTCCTGAAAAGGAGGCCCATGTTAGGGGACTTGGGGCTTACTCCTGAAAAGGAAGCCCAAGATTATGACTGAGTCTTATTCCTGAAAAAGAGACCCAGGTTAGGGATTATGGTTTGGGGCTTACTCCTGAGAAGGATGCCCAAATTTGAGATTGGGGCTTACTCTTGAAGAGGATGCCCAGATTAAAGGATTTATAAGTGGGGATTATTCCTAAAAAGGATACCCAGGTTAGGATTCTCTCATTATAAAGGATGAGGTTGAATGAATGAACTCTCCATATTTAGTGACATAAGGATATTTAAATCACTAGACTTTGAGAGATATTCCACAGAATTCCTTTCAGATAAGGAAGTCAAATCAAGAAATCATGCCATAAATGGCTTTGAAGAGTATCTTGAAGACTGAATCTTGAAAAGGAAAGGTGTGATGGCTTAAGAGGGGTAAAATGGGCAAGATGGGTACCCAAAAAGGTAGAGGCGCTCAAGTCTTGAAAGGCGCGCAAGTCTTGCGTGGGTGCGCAAGTATTGGTCGCACACGTATACCTGCGCGACACATGGTGTACTTGCGCGATTTTCAACCAGCATTGAAATGCTTGAGCGACTCTTTATTAAACCCTTTAGAATCCTCTTGAGGTTCTTCCAGAAAAAGGGCGCACAAGCTATATTGAAGGAAATAAGTCGGCGCACAAGTGTTGATAAGTTTCAACACTTAGGCCTTCCTTCTTCTCTTTAGATCTTCCGTTCTAGGTAAGAAATTACCTTAGAAGTGTTCAGGAAGCTTTGAGAAGAGACTTGGGCGTCGGGAGCTTCAATCCGAGTTTCTGGAAAAAGATCCTCTCGAATGGGGGGCCCACAGGGTCTATTTATAGGCAGGAGAAGACCCCGAGCGGTTATTGGGCGGTTATCACTTAGGTCGCGCAAGTCACTTGCGCGACCAAAGGCGTCGCGCAAGTAGACTTGCGCGACAGTGAGATAACTTGCACGGTGTAGTTGCTGTTGATCCTTTCTTCCTGCCTTTGTCGATTTTTGATGTTTTCTTCAAAGGATGAATCATTTTGAGCTCAGATATTCCCTTTTCCGATCTTTTAGATTCTGTGATGAAAGGAGCGTCAACAAAAGTCCCCCCTCAGAGTTGGATCCGGAGAGAAATGAGGATTTGACTCTGAGGGAATCGAATCCCTCCAAAGGAAAAGGGAGGCGTGCAAGTCTTCAGTGCACAGAGGGCGGCGCGCAAGTTTTCGTCGCGGTGAAAAAGATCATTTTCAGGAGGGAGCAAGCACAGGCAAGTCGCGAAGATTTGACCAGAGTGAAATTGTCAGTCAACATAGGTGAATTTGAGGCTATGGTATCCCAAGCTGAGGCTGATTATGCTGCCAAGATGAAGGATCTAAAGCAAAAAATCAAAGAAAATGTCGTCCAGCAGGTGCAACTCCAGCAACAGTTAGATGCTGTTATTGGGGAACTTGATCAGCTTAATAAATCATTGGATGAAACTCATATGAATGGCATGAAATCCATCACAGATGCTAAGAAGGCACTTCAGCAGGCTGAAAAGAGTGAATCTGGTCAAGTGCACGAGCTTCAAATAACTGTTGATAATGCTCAGGATGTTATACATCAAATGAAGACTTATGTTGACAATCTTCTGTAATTCTTGAAAAAGAGAAGATACTCCAGTTTGTGGATGTCTTTCTATCTCCTGTGCATCAATGAAAAACACTCTTGTCTTCAATAATTTGTACCTGCATTCTTTCATTACCTGCTTCAAATTTACATAAGCCAATGGGCCAAGTAAGCATAGTTTGATTTTTACTAGGATTATTACAAATAATCCTACAAACATTGAATCTCTTAATTGCTCAATATTACCTAAATCATACAAAAAAATGTATATTTAGCGAGCTGGAACTTGACTTTTATTCAGAGTTCCTTTGTCTTTTGTGGTCAGTTTAAAGTCATGCATGCCGGACATAAAGGGGCTAATGTTTATGGTCGAAATAGCTTTGACCAAAATGGATTAAAATTGATTCAATTCTTTGACAATTTATCTGAAAACATATTACCATACTCAAGTATGAGAGAAAAAATGTAAACTATGGCTTAAGAATATTTGAATCTGAGGAATGATATGAAAAAGAGCTAAAAGGCATTAGAAGAAGTACTTTCCAAGAATGAAGTTACTATTATATAACAAAACCTGTTAGGGTGTTGAAATATGCAGGTCCACCTAAGGGAATTGGCTGCATGGTTAAATAAATAGCATCTTTCGGCTGACAAGTCTGTTATGTGGACTGTTTATGCAAGGCCACCTATGGGCACGTGCTGCATAGTCAGGAAAAAGAACTCCCAGAAATTTACTTTCCTAGTGCTAAAAGCCAGAGAAAGTTTATGGAGATTCAAATTTTCTAAAGTATAGAGTTTTTTGTATGGAAAGAGGTACTTGAATATGGAGAAGATATTTCCGAACAAGAATATCGAAGAACTGGATGAACATCACTCCTACGAAGGTCTAACCCAAACGTAGGGAAGAAGAATAAACCATAGACTTGAATAATTTCAGATCATGAAAAAGGATATGAGACAAATATTTTAAGGATGGCTATTTTTTGCGGATCCCTACATACTGTCGTTTAATAAAAATAAGGACAAAAGAGGCATTCTTCCCAAGAATGAAGTTACTATTATTTAACAAAACCCTGTTAGGGGGTTGAAATATGCAGGGCCACCTAAGGGCATTGGCTGCATGGTCAAATAAATAGCATCTTTTGGCTGACAAGTCTGTTATGTGGACTGTTTATGCAAGGCCACCTATGGACACGTGCTGCATAGTCAGGCAAAAGAATTCTCAGAAGTTTAACATTTTTGTGATTAGAAGTCATGAAAAGGGTTATGAAGATCTGAAAATATTTAAGGGTAGGATTATAACACATAAATATGGGTATTGTCTAATGTATATATAGATACATAAGTCAATGATAACCATAATCATGTTGTGGCTGGGTCCTGAATTGAAACTTGGACTTCACTACGTATCTCATAAGAATGAGAATCAAGCCATACGTAGTTGTTGAAATGCAGTTTAACGTCGTGCAGGATGAAAGTATGAGAAATCTTAGTTTAGGGTCATAGAATTCGGACCATAATAATGAATACACAGTGTGTGTTTTCATGAGGACTTTTCAGCTAAGGGACTGAAAGTGAAATTTGGGGTTAGGCCCAAAAGACTTGGGCCTGGATTCGAGGGACACTCGAATGTTCCTACGTATCCCATAAGGATGGGAATCAAGTCCACGTAGTTCTAAAACTACCCTTTTTACAAATTTGGTTCGTACATGTGAAGGGTGAAATGGGACTTTAGTGCAATGATGGTTTAACATAAGATAAAAAGTTTAGGCATTACCATGTATGCACGTAGTCTTTTGAAAATGAAAACCATGATTGAAAAATCAATGTCAATAATAGTTCTCTCTCAAATGAGGAAATCAAAGAATATTGTAGTTTATTGTCGTACCGGACAAAAGTGTTGTATAGTTTAATGTCGTATAACAAGGACGAAAGTGAATCAATGTAAAGATATTGATTCTAGGTACGGTTTCACGAATCAACATCATATGAGATGGTGGTGAATTTATGCGAAGAGATTGTTTTTGGGCTTGAACCCTGGGAGGTTGCCTACATACCCAGCCTGGAGGGCAAGGATCAATGTCCGTGTAGTTCAATTAAAGAATGAATTAATGATCAAGTTGTTCTTGGGGACAATGATCTAATAAAAAATGTTGTTGGGACTTATACATGGTTAGCGGCCCAAAGAGAGTGTTATGGTTGATGTTTACTCTAAGCTCAGGTGAGTCATACTCGGTGTGAGAAACAAGAGGAAACAACAACCTTACCGATGCACAGTTTAATGTCATGTAGGACATATCAAGGACTTTCTGTACAGTTTAGTGTCATGTAGTTAAGGCGATGGGGACAATACAGTTTAACGTCATATTGGACGAAAGGGGGATTGTGCAGTTTATTGCCATGCAGTAAGGACAAAAGAGTATACCATTTTAACATCATGTCAGACGAAAGTGAGAATAGTTTAAGGTCATATGCATGGACCGTGAATGGTGCAGTTTAATGTCATAATGGACCATTGAGATTATATAGTTTAATGTCTTTCTGGACGTAAGGGACTTTTATACAGTTTAGTGTCATGTAGTTAGGACGTCACAGTTTAACGTCTTGCTGGACGTAAGGGATTTGCAAATAGTTTATGGTCATATACATGGACCAAGGATGATGCAGTTTAAGGTCATGCTGGACGGTTTAGGGAACTTTTTCACAGTTTAATGTCGTGTGGGATGAAGTTGCAGTTTGAAGTCACACTGGACCATTGCTGTATAGTTTAACGTCATATAGCAAGGACGAACTGGTGCTGCACAGTTTAGTGTCATGTTGCAGGGACATCTTCTTTTCTACATTTTAATGTCATGTTGGACGAAAAAAAAGGTTATACATTTTATCGTCATGTTGGACGATAGAACATTTCTGTACAGTTTAAAGTCATGTAGCTAGGACTAAGGTGAACCAATATGAGGATATCAGTTCTGGGGACTTTTTACAGTTTATCGTTATGCTGGACGCTGGAAGTGCCACACAGTTTTAATGTCATGTTGCTAGGACACAATATAGTTTAATGTCATCTCGGACAAATAAGGAACTTCTGTACAGTTTAATGTCATGAAGAAAGGACATAATACAGTTTAGTGTCATGTAGGACATAATATGAACCAATGTGACTGTTTTGGCTCTAGGAACAATATTTTGTGTTTATACAAAATACTTCTTCAGAAATCTGGAATTAGTTGGAGTCGTGATGTGTTCTCCATCAATTGAGATTAGAGAATACGCTCCATTGGAGTAGACCTTATGTATTGAATAAGGTCCTTCCCATTTTGGTTCAAGCTTGGGAGGCTTCTTTCCTGGTATCATTGGTGCTCTGAGAACCAATACCAATTCTCCCTGAATGAATGAACGAAGACGAACATTTTTGTTAAAATCTCGTGCTATTCGATTCTCATAGATTTCTAAGTGGTGCAAAGTGCACAATCTTTTCTCATCTAACTGTTCCAATTCATTCAACTGCTTTTGGGATTTCTCATCTGTAGATAAATGATCACAAATGGCTATTCTGAGTGAAGGAAATTGAACTTCGATTGGAAATACTGCTTCTGTTCCATATACCAATGAATATGGAGTTGACCGCGTTGCATTGCGAGTGGTAGTCCTATAAGACCATAAAGCATGAAAGAGTTTATCAGGACATGACCTCTTATCTTTAGCCACCATCTTTTGCAGTATATTTGAAAGAGTCTTGTTAAAGGCTTCTATCTGGCCATTAGCTGCCGCATGATATCGATATGAATGGTTGGACATAATGTTGTATTCTTGATACAATTTCTTTACCTCAGAAGAACAGAAGTTGGTGCCGTTATCCGTCAATATGGTATGAGGGACACCAAATCTAGTAATGATGTTAGACTTGATGAAGCTAACAATGCATTTAGAACTGACTTCTTTGAGAGGTACTGCCTCTGCCCATTTGGAAAAGAAATCAGTAGCAGTAAGAATATACTTAAACTGCATGGCTGTAGCTGAAGGGTAAGGTCCCACCACATCCATTCCCCATGTGGAAAATGGCCATGAGTATTTAGCTGTATGAAGCAACTCTGGAGGATGATGAATGATGTTGTCATATACTTGGCATGAATGACACTTCTTTGTGAAATTAACACAATCTTGTATCATTTAAGGCCAAACGTATCCAAGCCTTCGAATTTGATCAGACAGTCTATGTCCAGACTGGTGGGCACCACAGACTCTTGCATGCACTTATTTTATGACATCCATTGTCTCTTCACCATCAATACATCTGAAGAGAACTCAATCAAAACCACGTTTGTAGAGAATTTTCTCGAGGTGGTTTGGGCTATCATAAATAGTAAAATTGACCACACGTCGCCGGATTTGTTCTTTCTCGGCTCTATCAGGTGGAAGTGTTCTATTTTGAAGGTATTCCCTGATAGGTGACATCCATCCTGTAGTATGACAATACGGTTCAAAAATGGGACTAATTTCATTAATTTCCTCTGTTCTGACTTGAACATAAGGTGAAATTGCACGACGGTGGGTAATACAGATGGTTGTCTCGTCCTGATTTGGATCTGCTAAAGTTGTGGCTATATTAGCCAGTGCATCAGCTTGAGCATTTTGTGATCTTGGGACATAAGAAAATGTCGGTTGTGAAGGGAATTCCGACATTAACTCTCTGACGTAATCATACAAAGGGATTAATTCTTCTTTTCTGATGGCATAATACCCATTGACTTGTTTGATTACCAGGTCTGAATCACCTTTCAACTTTAAGTGATTCACTTGTGCTTGAAGCGCTAACTCCAAGCCTGTATTGAGAGCTTGATATTCAGCTTCATTATTGGTACCACCTTCCCACAACAAAAAGGAATAAGGTAACACTGCCTTATCTGGAGAAATGAGCACAATTCCTAAACCAACTTTGTTGAATTTAGGATTTTCCATTTTCTTCCCTGTTGGACTTCTAGAAGCACCATCAAAATACATTTCCGATGTTTGAGGACTCTATTGAATAGAGAAAACTTCCTCATCAGGGAGTTCGATATCTGAATACGTGTCTTCCATTGAAGGATGTTCAGCCAGGAAATCAGCCAGAGCTTGGCCCTTAATTGCCTTTTGAGACACATACTGAATGTCGAACTGCTGTAGAATAACCGCCCACCTTGCCAGACGTCCTGTAAGCATTGGACGACTAAGGATGAATTTGAGCGGATTATTATGAGATACCAATTGGACCTCATGATGTTGCAGGTAGTGTCCCAATTTCTGGACTGCAAAGATTAATTCTAGGCAGCACTTTTCAATACTTGAATACCGGGTTTCTGCTTCAAGCATAGTTCTACTGAGATAGTAGAGACTATTTTCATTCCCAGCATCATTCTTTTGAGCAAGAAAGGCACCCAATAATCGCTCTAAAGCTGTCACATAGAGGATAAGAGGTCTACCCTCAACAGGTGGCATGAGTACTGGTGGACTCAAGATGTATTTCTTGAGAACATCAAATTCTTCTTGACATTCTTCATTCCACTGGTAAGTTACTCCTTTCTTCAATAATTTTGTAAAGGGTAACCTTTTGCCTGCCAAATTGGTGATGAAACACCGAATATAGGCTAAGTGTCCTTGAAGTCCTCTTAATTCTTTCAAATTCTGAGGAGGTGACATACCAAGTATTGATTTGGTCTTCTCAGGATCGACTTCAATACCACGATGGCGTACAACAAAGCTGAGGAATTTTCCTGAGGTTACCCCAAAAGCACATTTTAAGGGGTTCATCTTCAAATTATGTTGCCGAAGCTTGTGGAATATGACTTCCAAATCAGCCAAGTGATTATAACGTTGTTTGGATTTAACCACCAAATCATCTACATAGTATTCAACAAACTTCCCTAAAAGATGTTTGAAGATACGATGCATGGCGCGTTGATACGTTGCACCTGCATTCTTTAAACCAAAGGGCATCACCCGGTAACAAAACACACCTTGAGGAGCTCTGAAGGCTGTATATTCCTCATCTTCTGGGGCCATTTGGATCTGATTATATCCAGAATATCCATTCATGAATGAAAGTACTTCATAGCCAGCCGTTGCATCAATTAAGAGTTCTTTAATCGGAACTGGGAAATCATCTTTAGGACAATACCGATTAAGATATCTAAAATCGATTCAAACCCTAATTTGTCCATTCTTCTTCATTAAAGGGACAATATTATCCAACCACTTGGGATATTGAACTTCTATGATGAAGTTAGCTTTTATAATCTTATCCACTTCAGCCTCAATTTTGGAAGCATAGGTTGGGTGTGTTCTTCTCGCGACTTTCTTGAATCCTCGATGTTATTTTGGTAAACCCAAATGATGAGTAGCAACATCCGGATCAAGACCAGGCATTTCTTTATAATTCCAAGAAAAAATATCTTTATTTTGCTTTAGAAAAGAAATATACATATCTTGCTCTTCAAGGGTCATTGCCGCACTAATTAAAGTGGGGCGTGGATCTTTCTCTGTACCCAGATTTACTTCTCTGAGTTCATCCACAATGGTAGAGATACCCTCTTCAAATGCTGGAGGAGCATCTCTAAGATCTTCCTCTTCCTCTTCATCATGTGTTATTTCTTCCGTTTCTACTTGCAAAGTAGACGAAAAAACGAAATTCTCATGATCATAAGAGATGTCAAAATTTTCACATTTTGAAGAAGAAGCTTCCATTTCCGACCCTATTGATGATAAAGGGTCTTCTTTGGGAAATAAAGAGGAGATGATGGATTGAGAATCGACATCATTATTCACCTCTGGTGTTGCTATAACTTCTCCTGGCCTGATTAGCGAAGTATAGACTTGTTGGACTTCAGCAGACGAAATGAAAACGTCACCACTTATGCTTTCATCACTGCTTGGTAAGTTACCAATTTCTCCCATGTTGTCTGGCTCGATTGCCGTAATTGACATTATGGATCTTTCCATAAGAGTATTTTGATTTGGGCCTATTTTTTCAATTTGACTGATAGGTAACACATAATCTGTACTCACATGTGAAAATGGATTTATTGGAATTTTCTCTAAACCATATGGAGCATTAACATTGGTAATTTCCTTCATTGTAGATTTTTCTCTTCCATTCATGTGATAAAATTCCGCCTCAATGAATTGAGACTCACATGTCTTGAACGGGGCATTATCACCATACAATGTTCCAACATGACCATCAAAACAGTATTTGAGACATTGATGGTATGATGACGGAATAGCTGCATGCTGATGTTGCCAGGGTCTTCCAAGCAAGATATTGAAAGCTGAGTCTTGATCAACAATCATGAAATTCGAATTGGAAACAAGATCTCCAAACTGAGTTCTGAGTGTAACTTCTCCCAGTGGTTCTTGTTCATTTTTATCATATCTTTGTAACATCATGGTAGAAGGAGATAAATCAGATTCCGTGAGGCCCAATCGACGAAGTGTACGAATGGGCATGAGGTTGACTCCTGAACCATTGTCAATGAAAGCTCTTCGAACATCAATACCATTGACTTTGCCAGATAAGTACAAAGGTTTTATGTTCCCATGCACAACATCATCTTCATCTTTATCAGTAAAAGATATCACTGTATGGCATTCTACAGGATTATTCTCTATGTGATAGATTTCAGCTGCAGCAATTTCAGCTTCAAAATCCTGAGGACTTGACAAAGCTTCGATGAGTGCTCCCCGAAGATCTTTTGACAGATTCAATGCATCCAAAATTGATAACATGGATGGTACTTGGGAAAAGTGTTTCAATATATCATACTTTTGATCTAGAGATCTGCGTTTCCCAATAGGAATATGCGGTTTAGCAGGTACCTTGGAAGCAGATGCTTTGGAAGCTGATGCATCTTGTATTGAAGTTGGCAACATCCTTGGTTTTGGAAGATTAGACTGATTAGATCCATTTACTTGCTGAGATAAAGAAGATATAACCTTTAATCGGTCTTCCAAAATAACTGTGCCAAAACTGAGTTGGCCATTGGCAGAAGAACTTGCTTGTTCTTTTTGAGCTCGCTGAAGGGCTCTACCAAGAGTTTATGCTTCATATACAGTGCTAGCAAGGGTAAAATTAGAGTAGTGGCTTCGGAAAGATCCACGTCTTCCCCTATATCCTGAACCTCTAGAACCTCTTCAGATTCCCTTATTTGATACAGGGAATTCAGGCTCATCAAGACTGGAATATGGATATGTTAACTGAATCATATTAACAGAACCAAAGATTAATTCTTCGTCTGATAAAGACTCTGCCTGGTTAGCCTGTTTAGGCTGTGCCGTTTGATGGGGCGGTGCCCGTGGATCTGAAGTATATGGCATGAAATCTGCCAGAGTCAAAGACAATTTATGCTTTGATACATACTCATCTTCTCCTGATTCCACTTTCTTCTTTGAATTGCGCTGCCCTTTTAAGGATTTGTCTTTTGATGGAGGCTTTACTGCAGATTTTGTAGGAGACACAATTGGCTTCTTCAATTGTGTTCGCAAAATGGAATGGGTCCGATTGATTGTCTTTCTGACCATCCAATCATCATATTTTTTCGCAGTTTTGCTTTTGACTTCCTGCCACTCGCCTCCTTCCTCTGGATCTGTAGCGGTAACACACGCTACATGAGCTGAAGAACCCTTCAATTTGACTTGTCCCAAGTTGACCATATTTTGCAAGAGGTCTTTAAAGACAAAACACTCCTGGATGGGATGCCCCAACATTTGATGAAAGGGACAATAATTGGGACGGTCTTCATCTCCTTCCTTGTTTGGCCTCTTGGGCACTGGTAATTGAACCAAATTATTTTCCAGAGCTGCAATGAAGTAACCAGGAACTTTCTCACTTCGGAAGGAGTATTTTTTACTCTTCAAATCCTCAAATTGTTTTTTTCGTTGATCTCTTTGATCATTTAGACGAAACATCCTTTATTGTTGGCATTCAGGAGGTGGAACCCTTCGAGAAGATGAAGTTTTTGAAGTAGAAATAGGTATAGGTGCTTGTTTAAGAATAATTGTAGCAGTTTCCGCTTTACCCATTCTCCTTCCTGGAGCTGATGGAATTATACAAGATTTCACCTTAGCCTGTATAAGGGAATCTTCAATCTGTTGAGTGATTGAAGTAAGGTCTCGAAACCCTCCCGTGTATTTCACAGGGATCAATGGCGTGCGTAATTCGTCACGCAAATTTGCCACACAGATTGGCAACAATTCCTCCTGAGGGAGTGCTAAACTCAGGGAATACGTTAATCCCTTCCAACGAGCAATGAAATCAGAGACTCTTTCATTCTCCCTTTTCTTGCAGTTTGTAAGATCGAAAACTGTCATTTTTGGCAAAGTTGAGCTAAACTGAAGAAGTAATTTTTGACGAAGATCCTCCCATCCGATGACTGACCGGGATTGCAAGCTTGTATACCAGACAAAAGCTGCTCCTTGCAAGGTTCACACGAAGCATCTGAGTTTCACTGCTTCTTGCTGCTCTGGAGTTCCCATCATAGGATCAAAACAAGACACGTAATGCATCAAATGTTGTCCAGGGTCGCCTGATCCATTGAAAGTAGGGAAAACAGGGTTTCCAAAACTGGATGGAGGAGAAATTTAATATACCCATTCAGGGTAAACTTTCTTTTCAGGTTGAACTTGCGCCCGTTTCCCTTCCATAGTTTCTAACCGAGCTGTTAATGACTCAATAGTAGTTATTAACTTTTGAGAAACATCAGGTTGATCTTGGTTTTGGGTAGGTGCAATGAATGGATCTTAGACAGACGTGGTGGTTGGTGCTACAACTGATGGTAGTGCTTCCAACCGTTGTTGCGTTTGACCCGTAGGATTAGACCTCTGAGGGTGTACTGATAAAGGAGGATATTCCTGATCCATCTCAGTAGTAACAAAAAATTCCTTCGGCTGTCGGACTTCATCATTCTTAAGAAGAAGACTACTCTGAAGTAGTTCTGCATTAAACCTTCTTAATTCTTTCATTTCTTCCTCCTGTTGTGCAAACCTTTTCTCTAATGAGAGCGATTGACCTCCTTCAGAGGAAGGGTGAGAAGTAACCTGATTCTTTCCTTTCCCCTTATTGGATCCTTTTCGGAGAGGGGGAAGTGGGTTATTTGAAAGAATACCCAGATTTTGGGTAAGCCTTTGATTACGTGTGCGCACACCTTCTTCATTTAGGTCTATGTGCGCAACTTCTTGAGCAGGAACCTCTTCGTCTGATCCCTCTGATTGAGCCTCATCTGCTGAATCAGCAGCAACAGCATTGATGACATTAATGGATGCATATTGCATGGAATCCTTTCTATCAGCATTTCTATGATATTTTCTTCTTCCATGTCCATGATGAGACATGGAATTCCGTTGAATTGATCCATCAGGAACTTCTTGGAGAACCGTCACTTGGAGAGAATCTCCTGATAGATTGGCTCTTCATTCCTCTTGAGGCTTATTCCCTAATCGAGAGAATACTGACTTTCTCTGAGGGAGGGATTGGGGATTTGAAAAAGTCCCCAATCCGGTGGACTGGGGATGTTCCTGCTGCTTTCACTCAACTCCTTGAATCCCATTTGTTGACTCTGAGGTTTGGGTTAGAGAAGTCCCCAGTCTGACAAGCTGGGGTGTCTCTTGACATGCTATGTCTGAGATCTTCTTAAAATCTCTCTTGATCTTGTGAATCTTAGTTAGGAAATTAGCTGGATGCATTAACCTGTATCCACTTTTATCACCTGGTTCAACAAACCGTTGGATGATTTCCGAAACTTCTGTCATTTGATGACGTGTTTGCTCCAGACGAGAGGCTTGTGAAATATTCTCTCCTGCTTGATGTAGGATCAATTCAACAACTGGTTCTCTATATACTTGATTTTGAGAGGAACTAGTTGAAGCCTGTTCCTGAGCAAGCTTTTGATTACGAACAAAGCCCATTGACTGTGGCCGGCCATGGGCAATAACATTGTATGAGACCATTTTTGGCGGGCTTTGCTGACTGGAAAGCACTGTGAAATGTAGTTCTCCGTGAACACCCCATCCTCTAATATGAACATCAGATGGAGAATTGGCAATTAACTGACACAATTTTCTTAGTGCGCCAAGGCATGAACTTTGAAGGGTTCTCTATTGTTTTTCAGCCTTCGGATACCGAGAGACTGATAGAGATGCCAAATCAATCTGGCGTTGTAACCCTTCTATTATCTTAATATGATTTTCATAATCACCGTAAGATAATACCTTCTTCATCAATTGACAAAGAGTCTTCCATATGTTGAGACGAATATCATGGATTCCATCATCCGTCAACATCTTTGGAATGTCGTACTGGGAGTCAGACAAAGGCCAAAACATGACTGGTACTTCACCTTTTGTCAGTTTTTTCCTCATGTTCAGCATTTCCTCTTTATCATTAAATGATGATTCTTCTACCTGTTTTGACCAGAGTTGGTGTTTCCTAGTTTCTTCATCGGATTCAACAAGACTGGTAGAGAGTCCTCTATTCATGCTGGAAGATGAATGACCTGGGGATGGTTCGGAGAATAATCTGAACCCTAGGCTATCCTCTGATGGAGAAAGTGTTTCACCTACCGATAGTAAAGCATCAGACATGACTGGATTCACGTTTGCAAGTGCCTCAAGATAAGAGGGATTTCTCGGCACTACATTTCCTTCTGAAGAATTTTCGAGACAACGTGAATCACTACTGCGGAGAGGACTTTCGCAGTGAAGTTCATCACCATGAGGAGGACCGTCATGATGGGTTACATCAAAAGATGAAATCTCTTGCTCCTTGGTCTTCTGACCACACAGAGGGTTCCTGTGGCTCTTATTTGAAGAAGAAACTTCAAGATTGACCGAACTTTCATGAAGCAAGCCTTCATGAGGAAGTGTCTGTTGAAGACCTTCAAAATTAATGTTCCCATTATTGGGAACTGAGGGAGTAGAATCTTGAATTCCGACAGATAAATGTCTGAGGGCTTCAAGAACTCCAGCATCGAGCAAGGCCTTGTTGCAGATTGGCCTTTGATCTCCTGACTGTGCTGGGCAGATCTTTTTCTTAGATGCCTTCTTACTCACTTTAGAAACCACTTGTTGATGAAAGTGGTTACTCTGAGAAGGTGTATTTGCCTGATCAGGAAAGATGGCCAGGTTAGGCTGACGATCTCCACTCAAATCAGGTGTATGTGCCTGAATTGGTTGTCCGTATGATATGGGGGAGTATGCCCCATAACCCTCTTGGACTGGAACAGATGTGTGTGTCTGTTCCGGAGTGAATCGTTGATGTGTCACTCCACTGCTAGGGATAGATTTATGTGTCTATCCCTGTGATGATGCTGAAGCTGTTATGATATCTTGGCAAGCATCCAGAATATGAGCAGGAATTTGTTTCTGCTCTTTCACCATTGACAAAATATGTTTGGTGACTTCAGCCGCCGGAACGGGGATATACGTCCATTCCGGGCTTGGAGTAGGTGTATGTGCCTGCTCCTGTCCTCCTGTTCCTGTCAGTGAATCCTGACAGTACTCAAGTGTGGAGGCAGAGAGTTGAGTCTGCCTCCTATTTGTCGTCGGGGCATTCCGAATTACTTCTCCGTGTGCTACCAAGCGAGACTGTTGGTAGGCTTGATTAGTATTAGCAGGTGTATGTGCCTGCTGATTACACTTCGCCAAACGCGGTTGACGAGATCCATCATTTGTAGTCAGACGAGCCTACTGACTAACTGGTGATGTATAAGCAGGTGCATGTTCCTACCTATGGTACTCCGCCGGAATTGCCTGGCGGGATTGGCGTGATGCTGCCGGACGAGTCTGCTGGACAGCGGAATTAAAACGGACAGTTGTGTATGCCTGCTCATTTTTTCCACCATGTTAGGTTGGTGGACTTCTCCGGAGATGGCAAGGATGACAACCTGCCTATTGTTAACTGGATTCCATCTCTGGCGGTTCATCTTTCCTGCTCGGGTTCGAGGAACCTGAGCTGAATGCCTGGAGTCGGTACCCTCATCATGTTGAGGGCGCACTACCACACGAGTCTGGCAGTGATTGTTGATGGGATCCCTCGAGAAGGAATCCTGTCTTTTTGAATTAAGGCCCTGCGGGACCTGCTCATTCACTTCCTCAGAGTAAGGGAGTGAATGGAAATTGCATTTCGGGGATAACGACCCGAAATGGTTGGAGACGGTAGTCAGCACCGCCTGCTTCTTAATCGCTGGCCGCCGTTTTCTGGACGACCAGGTAGAGTTGTTAACTTGGAGGGCTTGACGAGCGGCCTCCAGTGTTGGGATAGTACCGTTGCGACGGTACTCCTTTACCAGTGCATTAGAAACCCAGCGTTGAAGACACTGAGTTGGTGATGTCATCCTCAGAGCGGGCGACGTTCCGGCAGGAGTAGCAGCATTGGTTTTCACAGCAGCAGACCTCATGGTAGAGGTGTTCACAGCAGCAGTATTCACAGGGGTGAATATAAGGAAAGCCATTTTGCAGAAGATCTTGAGAAAAGAGTGCCTATTCCATATAATAGACATAATCAAGATGAATCCGGCCACTGCATCTTTTGGATGAGCACATGTCAATGATTGATTTGTTGGCCCAAGGGGCCTAACAAATAAGAAGAACATCACTTTAACTTGGTTAAGGATTCACGTCGGGTTCACCATTTTTTGTTTCGCACGGATTATGGGGATGACCTCCTGGACGGGAGATTCAAACGTTCCGATCGGTTTCTAACGGGTTTGTTCATAGAACCGGAAACATCCAATGATTCGGCATCCGTTTGGACCTACTTTCCAAAGGTAGGCGCTCATTAATTTGTGGACTAATGAGGCTTAGGAATTTGCATTGGTCGAGAGGATGGGAGGTCGGACTCATCACACCTTTTTGAGGGGAATTATTGTCTACTCCGGGACTCTCTTTATAGATTTAAGTTATGATCGTGAATCCTTATTACATTACCAAGTATAAAATGATCTTTCCTTAAGTTTTAACAATAAATGATTAAATATTCAAGAAATTTAGAGAATCATTTATATGTATTCTAGGTTCTTCATCAATAGAGAATCATCTATATCTGTTTAGAGATTCTTGGTCATTGGTATCCTTCAAAACATTTATATAAAAGTCTCTTGGTCATTATGATGACCAGGATGGTTTTAAAGCCACTCAGTGGGGCACTTGAAGTTTATCGTCATTCAGAAGGACAAGGATTATTCCAAAGTTGGGATCTAACCCATAAATGGGATACCTACGTATCCTTTGTTTTGGAAAAAGAATCAGAACCCACGTAGTTCGAGTAATGGAGTATGATGTTTATGATTGATGGCTCAAAGAAGAATATCATAATTACTTTTACACTCTAAGATCACGTGAGTCATGATCAGTGTGAGAAACAAGAGGCATTGGTAAAAATTAGACAATTGTGCCATGAAAGATGCAATCATAAGAAATTGTTTGGGGCTTATGTATGTATGACTACCCAAATAGATGAAGGTTTGGGATTTACTTTTAGGGAGAAAATCCAGGAACATGGTCCATAAAGGTATATGTGCTTTATGGAGATTTGAATACTCTAATCTTGGGGCTTACTCCTAAGGAGGATTCCCAAATTTGGAGGGGACTTATGATTGGGTTTTACTCCTAAGAAGGATGCCCAAAATTATGACTGGGACTTATTCCTGAAAATGAGGCCCATGTTAGGGGACTTGGGGCTTACTCCTAAAAAGGAAGCCCAAGATTATGACTGAGACTTATTCCTGAAAAAGAGACCCAGGTTAGGGATTAAGGTTTGGGGCTTACTCCTGAGAAGGATGCCCAAATTTGAGATTGGGGCTTACTCCTGAAGAGGATGCCCAGATTAAAGGATTTATAACTAGGGATTATTCCTGAAAAGGAGACCCAGGTTAGGATTCTCTCATCTTAAAGGATGAGGTTGAATGAATGAACTCTCCATATTTAGTGACATAAGGATATTTAAATCACTAGACTTTGAGAGATATTCCACAGAATTCCTTTCAGATAAGGAAGTCAAATCAAGAAATCATGCCATAAATGGCTTTGAAGAGTGTCTTGAAGACTGAATCTTGAAAAGGAATGGTGTGATGGCTTAAGAGGGGTAAAATGGGCAAGATGGGCACCCAAAAAGGTAGAGGCGCGCAAGTCTTGAAAGGTGCGCAAGTCTTGCGTGGGCGCGCAAGTATTGGTCGCGCAGGTATACCTGCGTGACACACGGTGTACTTGCACGATTTTCAACCAGCATTGAAATGCTTGAGCGACTCTTTATTAAACCCTTTAGAATCCTCTTGAGGTTCTTCCAGAAAAAAGACGCGCAAGTTATATTGAAGGAAATAAGTCGGCGCTCAAGTTTTGATAAGTTTCAACACTTAGGCCTTCCTTCTTCTCTTTAAATCTTCTGTTCTAGGTAAGAAATTACCTTAGAAGTGTTCCGGAAGCTTTGAGGAGAGACTTGGGCATCGGGAGCTTCAATCTGAGTTTCTAGAATAAGATACTCTCGAAAATGGAGCCCACAGGGTCTATTTATAGGCAGGAGAAGACCTCTAGCGATTACTGGGCGGTTATCACTTAGGTCGCGCAAGTCACTTGCGCGACCAAAGGCGTCGCGCAGGTGGACTTGCGCGACAGTGAGATAACTTGCGCGGTGCAGTTGCTATTGATCCTTTATTCCTGCCTTTGTTGATTTTTGATTTTTTCTTCAAAGGATGAATCATTTTGAGCTCAGATATTCCCTTTTCCGATCTTTTAGATTCTGTGACGAAAGGAGCGTCAACAGAGACCTGGTTTAAAATGTTTCTAGATATTGTCTAAATGTGATTTATTGAGTGTTTTTTGGACCCAAAAAAAATCTTCTATACAAATTTGGGTTTTCTTAGTACAACATGACCGTGCATAAAACCTTTTAATAGTTTTGAACATTGAATAATTACTAACATACCACTCCGCTCTAAAACAAAATGTATCCACTTATTCTATATTCTTCATAACTATTGACTCACATAAGTAGATCTTGACCAAACTAAACCCCTTCCCAACCATCTTATCCATGTCATAGAGTTTATGGTTATTGGATTCTATTTCTATAACCCACTACATTGTAATTTAGATTACATGTATATTTCTATAACTAACATTAAATTTCAATAAATTATCCCATATTGGTTTTTATTCTGTATAAAAATAATTCTAAAATGTATTAAAATATTATTCATATTTAAAAAGGAATATAGGAATACTACAAATATGTGACCATCACAATTTCATGATGATATTCCTAAACCATGTTCTACGGTCAGATTACATTCTATGATGGGCTCCATAGTATGCTTACTATTAGGTTAATATACTTGTAATTTGATGATAATTAATATCATGAATTTAACAATATTTAATATCTATGATGATATATTATGAGAAAAAATCCATTGGTTGTAATTCTACATGTTTGTGTGTAACTAGATATTCATTTTTGTGAGTGTGTGTAATTTTCCTTGGACTTTAAGATTATTATTAAAGATTTCATGAATTGAACATTCTAATTTACTTACCGAAACAATATTTTTTTTAATTAGATGTATGGTACATTTTTTCATATCAAATGAATTTTTATTTATTAATATGTTAAATAATTATTTTCATCTTCTATATTCTTGGTAGTCTATGTCTTGGTCCTTTGATTGAAATGGAACATTAACATTAAATTTCATGGACATGGTCTTATGATGTGTTCAATTCAGAAAGTCAACGGAATATGTATCAAGAATATAGGTTGATGAAATGATTTTGGGACTTTCTTGATGAGATATTATGGAGAACTGATTATATTATAGATAAAACACTCATATTTGTTTGTCGGTGTTGCAACATTAAATTCTTTCTCTTGGGTCCCATAAACTATTAATAGATAATAGCCTTAGACATTAGTCAAGATCACCTAATTAAAATGAGATGGAATTTTTAACTGTCACACAATACATGTTTCCACTAATCAAAATTAAATTCTATTTTAATATAATTATTAGAATAAATATTATTCTCAACACTGAGGACTTTTTTTTTTCCGAATATACTTATTTAAAATATTATATACACAATTTTCACAAGGAAAATTTTTAATTACATGAATATATAGTATATAATTATTTAATTTTTTTCACAAGGTAATAAATAATAATTTATTGTTTAATAACAAATTAATTACATTACATTAATATTTCGTATATATCTATTCTCCAAAAAAGGAATATATTGTTTATTTTACTTAAAGAAAAGTTAATTAAAATTTATTCTCCAAAATTTGAATAGAATATTTATTTTATATATGAATAAATATTAAATATAATATATTTTTAGGTATTAATTAAATGACTAGGAGGATTGGTGGACATAGATTTTGTTTTGTAATAGATATTATTTTTTAATTCACAAAAATAATATTTATTGTTTCTCTGATTTGTGCAAACCATATAAATAATAACATTATTATTATTATTACATTGAATTAGGTCATATGGGTTCCAATATATTATTTATGATGCTTTTTGAAATTAAATAATATTTTCTCCCTAGCCATATCTATGTAAATTAATGAATATATCTATTATGTAGATATTGATATGAATTGATAATTATTGAAGGTAATGAAGTCTATATCTCTCTCACAAGACTAAGTAATATTCTTGATTTTATCATTCCTTATCTATCACATTAAGAGTGTGTTTCAATGTTTTATGATTAAATATCGTAAAAAAATTCTATGACCAATAAAAACACAAAAAGAAAAATAATTCACCATGCTATCACCCCAAAACATGTTGGTGTTGTTATGAGATCAATTGAGAATGTTTGGATCACCAATAAATGGGTTCTACTCTATGATCTTAAAAAGTAAATTATGGTAGATTGACAAGGGTTTTGAATGATCAAAACATTCATAAAATGAATATATCATGACTAAGGTATTCATTCATTTGATTTATTTTAATTAATTATATGTTTTATATGAAAATATCCCCTTGGTTCTAGAAACCATTCTTATAAATAATATTTGGAAAAATTTCATTCGTCCAGATGTTTAAATCTATTATAGTATATGACTGACCCTTTTAATTAAATAATTACTAATTTTTTATTAGATTTGATAAGAAATTTTTATTTAACCAAAACTACCAAATGGTATCAGATGGGTTACAATAAAACTTATAATTAGTAATCTAATTTATGGTATTTGTAAATTTTAAACATAATATTTATTTTATATTATAATTGTTTCTTTCTTAATCAATGAAATTTCTTATTACACTTCTTAATTTCACAGTCATATTACCCGGATTGATTAATTATCAATGAGGATTTCATCTAAAGAACCCATATGGAGGTGCTAATAATTCTCACTGTATAATAAAAGGCCATCTAGTGTACACTCCTCTATTACATGTTGTGTAAACTTGTTCATTGAAAATTGTTTCCTATGTGGATTCCTGGTCATTGTGTAATTATTAAATGCTTCATGCAATAAATACAACTTGTTTTTCCCAGACAGGGTGGACCATGTCTTTACCAGACAATTTTCATGTACAAGACTATAAGACATGTAGTCAATGATATCTCAACTAAGAAAACAATGGGTCAAACCGAATCATGAAATTAATACACCATGTGTATTTAATAAAATATGGGTATTGGATGGATATATTGTAACTTTAATACTAAATGTGTACTTCCAAAATATCCATGAGAAGTTCATTTTACATCCCTATGAATCTACTGGGGATATATTATACTCAAAAGTACTCGTAGTGTTGATGGATTGTTCACATCTTGCACATTATTTATTTATGAGGAAATATTAAATTCAATTCATTATTCCATTTAACAATATCATCTTGAATAATTTTTTGTCATTTAATTGATAGAACATTTCAGTTGATAGGATTTAGATTTGATTAAAGGATAAATTAATTCCTTGTAGTATTATGAATTATGAATCATGTCTGGTTATTATATAATGAAGACTCAAATAATTTATTATAAAGCCTAAAGGGTTTCTATGTGTTCTATATAGAATTAAATAGGTTGTGAATTCCATTAAATTATAAAAAAATTCATTTATAAAATATGTCATATGACTACATTGTTTTTAATTAACACCATACTAAAATGTTCATTTTAAAACTCTCCCAAATTCTTGATGTCCTAACATGTGTACTATTCTTATTTAGTTTTTATGAATTAAATTAAAGTTGTTGTATTATTTCAAGTTAAAGGGGATGAAAATATTAGAAATATTGGATAAAATAATATAAAATTAATAACTTGATAAGTAATACAATCAATCGGACTAATTTAAGAGTGTTTTATTTAAGAGAAGAAATAATTTAACTGAATTATAGAGAGTTTTTTTATTGAGACCTTTTTTATGTGTATGACTAGTTGTGAGCATAACTGAAACTATGTATGTTTTTGATTTATTTAATCTTACTATATTTCATGGTTTTCAAATTAATTATTATTAAATTAAATATGTTTTCCTATGATTGATCCAACAATGTTTTATTATCTAGGACCCACATGTCAACGATCAATTTATGTAATTACCCTTATCAAATCCATTGATACTTCTCATCTCCTTGTGAGTTATAAGACATATGTAGTAATGGGTGTTTAATTGGGTGAAATGATTTTGTTCAAGGTGAATGTAAGTCATTGGTGGTTCAAGATAAAATTGATAGGAAACAAACATGGGAGATACCGAGGTGGATATTTTAGTTGCAACAACTCATGTCAGGACTAGAACAAGGATTTTATCCCTAGGGTAATAAGATTACCTAGTGTCCACACAATAAGTTAACCATTAGATAAATCTATTGATAATATAATCTATTTATTTAATTTAAATTTCTATTTTTCATGATTTATTTTTTTAATGTAAGACCATGATCACATAAATAAATTTAATAAAATGAAATGCTGTAATAAAATTAAATAGGTTTTTCTTAAATGTTTTATCATAACATGGTTAATCATTTACGTAAAATCCAAGATAATGTTAATGATACATGTAAAGGATAATAATATTTATCATTTACATATAATAAATGAAATCCATAAAATGAATATTAATTCATAAGAAACACTTTATTACATGATTATAAATTTAGCCATAAGAGAAAGTGTTTAACCAAACATCGTTATGCCACTTAATTTTATTTGGGAGTTTATAAAAATGTTTTGGGTTGACATAACCCTGTTTCAACAATGATTATATGCATTTCTATCCATGATTTATCATAAAGTAAATTGTTGTGGTAATCTATTTAAGGGTTTCTAGATTGGGGAGTCCGCATAATAAATCATGGTCCACCAAACCCATAGTTAGTGGAGACATTCTTACCTAAATAACTTTGAGTAATTGCCTAATCCATCACTGGGGTTATGAGAAAGGTAAAATTGATCATTTGCACAACAATATACATGAAACTATATATTCCAAGTTCAATGGAGAGGTCCATTGAGACTTGATAGAATAGTTGGAGTATTCATAAAATTTTAATTATTATATCTCACATAAAATTAAATCATGTAATGTTCTAATCGTCTATTTTAATTACAAGATTTGAATAATATAAATTAAAACCCCTGAAAAAATGAGACCAATAATTAACAGAAGGTATGTACATACAAGTACACATTTATAGATATGGTATAATAGTTTATGTGATGCATTATTATTACAAAATTTTTATTATGTATTATAATTACTTATTTAATATTTTTCACCCAAGTAGGAACGAAAATGTAAAGACCCAGAAATTTCAAAGAAATTTTTTTCTTAATTTCTTTCGGATTTTACAAGAACGCAGTTTCTAACGGCACCTGATTCCGAGGCCCGGTGTGCCTAGAATCAATTTCCGAAATTAGCTCGGGTACATTTAGTAAATGAATGAGCGGGTTTTTCTAACTTTTGAATCGTTGCTCGGAATCAAAATCTGAGGGCACCGATGAAACCGCAACGCCGGTAATTGCATAGGAACACCTATTCCAGAGTCGTGTTTTCTCGGGTGTGGTTATTAAAATAATGGGTTAAATAATGAATAAAAATAAAATTGTGCAACCAATTTTATTTTTATATTTAAGGTATTTTAAAGATATGCTTGGAGGCTAGGGTGGAACCCACTAATTCCTAACTACCCTAGGTAGGATATTAGTGTAGTGGGTCCCACACGAGCCCCACCCCTTCAAATTCCCTTTTACCTCCCACGTGCATTTATTTCTATAACTCACCCACACCCCAATTAATTTTTAAGTCAACTCTCTTTTAATTAACTGTTTAGGTTGTTCAATATAATTAAATCGAGAAATCAATTTTGAATATCGAATTGATTTGTGGCTTCTGTGAGTTAATTAAATAAGATATGTCTTATTTAATTAAGGGTGTTTTGGTTGTGTGAAAAGGATTGGAGAGGATTTTCTCAAGTCTTGAACTTCATCTTCCTTCTTGAAGAATGTGATGAACGCACCATTGCCGATGAAGAACGCCGGTCTCCAACGAGGGACGACGAATAACACTGTTTCCTTGGAGATCGACGACATGACGCCATGTACCGCGACCCCGTGTACCGCGACGCCAACGATCCTCCTTCCGCGACCCCGTCTTCCGCGACGTCCCTTTCCCATGACGTCCCTTTCCCACGAAGAAACTTCGTTCGACGACACCTTGAGGTATGGGTTAATTTATTGTTCGTGAATATTTTTCCTTGCCGTTCATTGTATTATTCTTGCACCGCCTGTTATCATTATAACGGGAGGAGGTCGGACCGCACGAACATGGATGAATCTCCTCCCCCTTCGATGTTGTGTTTGTCGTGGCATGAACAAAGGCGTGCGGTGCAACGGCACCGCACAGAAACAAGAAGATGGTGGCGAAGAAGCACGGCGCCATCGCACGGCGCCGTTGAGGTCGAATGAAACCGTGGTCTGAATCGGGGCCGCATAGGCGAATCGAAGACTCCGTAGTTCATTTGTTGACGTGTGGATCGACGGGCGATGGCGGAATGGGACGCAGAGGCGTTTTGAAGACTTTGTAGTGTAGAGCATGTCCTGGGAGGACCGCTGGCGAAGACGGCAGGAAAAACGGACCACCGGAGCGTGTCCGGTGGTCCGCGGAAGACCCTGCCGGCGCACCGGAGGCGGCGGCCAGCACCGGCCGGGCGCTAGGATGCGGCGACACTCATCGCGCCTCCAGAAGGAACCACCGCAGCTTCAGTTGCGGCGGCTACCGGCCGGATCCCGCGGCCGCGCGGGATCCGAAGAATGTGGACGTGGCTGGCGCGCCGCATCCATGGGGCGAGAAAGGGGTGAACAGTTCCCCCCTGCTCGGCCGTTGGCCGAGCCAGCGCACCCCCCCCCCCCGGCCGGGCCTCGGCGAGGCGCGCGGACCGGGCTGGGCCGCACCCATCTGAGTCAGACCCTGACCCGGGTCGGGTTGACCCGGTTCGGGCCGACCCAGGGGGGTTGGGCCGGGTCGGACCGGGCCCAGACCCCCCATTTTCGGATGACTTCCGGTGTTTTTCCCATATATTGGGCTACGGACCTACGATCGACGCACCGTCAGTTGCGATGCGATCCTTGGATCAAGGTGGTATTTTTGGTATATTAAACTCAAGGTTTCATAGAACATGGGGTATGTCCAGGTTTGTTCGAACCCGAAACCAACTGGGCCCTCGGAGTGGAAACACTTATAACTTGAGTTCCGGACGTCCGATTGACATGCCGTCGAATTTTTTGGATTCCTCTTTGATGAGACGGAACTTTTGGCATAATTTTCCTGTGGTTTGGATGTAGTCGGATAGTGGTCGGGTTGAATTGAACCTGAAATCCAACCGGGCCCTTGGAACGGAAAAGCTGATAACTTTCAGACCGGACGTCCGTTTGATGAACCGTCAATGGCGTTGGTGATCACGATGAGAAACTGACCCTTTGAGTATACCCTACGAGAGTTCGCGGTATAGTTGAGATGCGGCCGAGTTGGTTCGTACACGAAAACAACCGGGAACCTAGGACAAAAAGGCTAATAACTCACAGACCGGGCGTCCGATTGACACGCCGTCTATTGCATTGAGACCCATATGATGAGGCGGTCCTTTGAGATACTTCTTTTTGGGACTTTGTTATACATGAAGTATCGACCTGTAGCTCCTGGAACGGACCCTCCCAGAGACGATTGTACGGAGTACGGAGACCATGTAGCCGGCTGAGACCTGACGACCGCTTAACCAACTCGACTCGGAGTGAGTCGACTAGACCAGTGGACGGAGCGCCAGATATTTGGCGACAGACCCACGATGGACGAAGCGCCCGGTAGTTGGCCGCAAACCCGCGGTACTCGACAGGAGGAGTACCTCCGTAGGCTATTAGGGGTATCTCCCGATATTTGGCGACAGATCCACAGCGAACGGAGCACCCGGTAGTTGGCCGCAGACCCGCGGTACTCGACAGGAGGAGTACTTCAGTAGTCTAAGGATAGTGAGCAGTACCTCGGAGTCGTGACATGATCATTGTACTCTTCAGAGACGGAGCTCTTCAGTAGTTACGGTTTCAATAATGAAAATCCTTATTTGAGCTGAGTCTATGACCTTTGTGTTTACCTCATGATTGAGATGGGTCATTTGAGAAATTAGGTATATGTATGGGCATATACCTAGGTAGTGGTTATCTGTTGATTTCATAACCTTTGTGTTTCCTCATGATTGAGATGGGTTACTTGATAACTTAGGTATAAGTATGGGCTTATACCAAAGTAAGGGTTATCTGTTGAGATCCTTCTTTGTGGTTGTCCTTATTGGATTTAGTGAGACCGTGAGGGTCTCGGGGTCCCTACTGAGTATCGAATACTCACCCATGAACGGGCTATGCCCACATCTCATTGTGTTGGTTGAAGACGACGGCAACGCTGACAGAGGCCGAGTGTTCGAGGACTGGACAGTACCTGAAGGTGGACCTCACGACGAGTCAGTATCCAGAGGTGGACATCACGATGAGATGGTACTCGGAGGAGGTTGACAGGCGAGAGAATTTTGGTGGCTATATGTACCTACCCTTCAAGTAGGATCTATGGTGGACGATCCAGGAGCTACGCTATCTATACCTACCCTTCAGGTAGGATCGAAGGTGGATGAACCAGGAGGTGCGTTTCATCTTCCAGCTGCTTTTCTTTTCTGTTTTACTTTACTTTCAGTTGTAGTTGTACCTATTTGTTGGGCTTGTATTTCCAAACCCTTTTTACTTTCAGCACTTTTGTTACTGTTGTACTTAGTGCTTTCTTCCGTTTGTACTCTGGTTGTGTTTTTGTTTACATTTAAAAAGTAAACACCTTCCCAGTTATAGGGATTTACGCATTTGGTGCTAGTCGCCAACCCCTGGCCTATGGAAGGCGGGCTTGGGGTAGTTACGACACGGGCCCCGGGGGACGGGTCGTGACAAAAAATGTGAAAAGGATTACTACGATAGATATATAGATAGTTTTCCAAATGTCTATTGTATTATATTATCTACTAATTCATACAAGTTTATAATTCAATACAAGTATTGAGATTCTTTCACTATATTATATATTCTTCTTTTTTCGAAAAAAAGTTTTGTAATGTCATGAAATAAATAAGATTTTCAATGTACTATATCAGTGTAAAAAAAAGGAGGTAATCTTTCTACTTATCATAGTCTCAAAATGATTGGGTATATGATCAGTAAAAAAATTAGGCATCCAATTATATAATAAATTTTCGATTAATATTTTTTATTATCCTTATAATAAATATTTTCGTTATTTATCCATTCCATGATAAATTAAGTCAACAAGTTACTCAGGAAACGTTTTCAATAATTCACCCAGAGGATATGGATGGGTTGAAACATGTTTATCCACCCCTTATGGTGAAAATTTTGAAATACAAGGATGAAAATCCCATTGATAATATAAACCCAAATGATCCATTAAATAATTCTTAAAGGAAAAAAATGATTCATACTTAGATATTTGAAAAAAATGACATATTATTATAATTTAAAAATGATGGAAAATAGAAAAGAAAATGAAATGAATTGAAGAATAAAACAATGGAATCCACTTTAAATACATTCATAAAATTTTTATTCACTAATTATGTATAATGATACAATATTCATACAACATAAATGTATTTAAATACATAGATTCTGGAAAAAAAATTATGTTGAAATAACTTAAAATGAGATAGTAAATGGTGATTATTATTTCCACAAACAAGATCTCACTACTTCTGGTTTACAAAATGCATTGACTGAAATTTGTAAAAAGTTATACCAAAAAATTTATCATTATTTCCAGCAATATAGTAGCAGACATGATTTTATATTTGGAATAAGTATTTTTATGGTACATCAATAATAATCTAATGGTTCAGTAACTCTAGAATCATAGATATCCATTCTAATAACTTATGAATATAAAATATAATAATAATACCTTATCATAGAAAGATACTTATTTTTAAAATAATACTGAAATCAGTTGCCTTTTTTTATACCCATAAAAGTGTTTTATTCCCAATTGATCTTAGATAAATGGTATACAAACAAACTACTTAATATGTTTTAGATATATAATTACTAACAATTAAAGCACTACACACTAATTTTATAGTAATTTCAACATGGTCATGTATACTATTCTATATATAATGGCGACATAAAAAAATTCATGACATTCCTATAATATAATTTATAAATTTTTAGTGAAGTAATTGAGTTCATTTGAAAAATATTGAGGAACCAATTTGATGGTATGTTTTACAACATATTATAAATGAAATAATTGATAAAAAAATGTTGAGTAAAGGGATTTAAAAACTCACACTTCCCAATTATACATCAATATCATGTGAGAATTAAAAGGAAGATCAATTATGAGTCTTATATATACTATAAATATTCCATAATATTTCCATGATATGTTTTATATATAAAATTGAAACAACAAGCCATATGAAAACAATAATAAATAATGGATATCATATAAATTGGGTTATTATATAAATCTATTATTACATAACCATATTTACATGCTGAAAACCATTTTGTTAAAATTTGACTTTGGCAACAAAAAAATCAAACACTAAAGTTCATCAGATTTAATGATCCTATAACCAATAAGGTTTTTAATATCTTGTCATAATTAACTATATTTATATAGAGGAAGTTTACCTCATTATGTATAGTGAAAGAAGCCTTAAATTTTTTGTTTAATTACTCTGGATGAACATGGGTTGGAATATTAATGATGGACTGCAATAATAATAGTGTCAGAAGTAGTTCTAGAGACACATAATATATAGGAGTTCTTAAATAGTGTGGAAGTTCACGTTCACTTTGGTGTGTGAAACATATAATATTCTTTTCGAATAAATGATCCTCTAAACAAAAAGTAAATATAATCATTATATGATGGTGAACTAAGTATTATTAATGAAATTGACATAATATACCATGATTTTTGGACATCACGTCTTGACTGTTTCAAAGACATCATACCATGGGTGAGTATTCAAGAGAAACTATACATTGACTATACAAGACGGTGCTAGTAAAGTGTTATCGATTATTGAAATATTTATAATATGTCAAAAAATATACCCCAATCATTATGAATAATATCCATTTAAATTATACATGTCAAAGAATACTTATATGATCATCATATTAGAAAAATGATATTTATTTCCAAATCATTTAGAGGAGTATTTATGGAATATTTCTATATTAATTAACAAAAAATGGTGACCCTAAAGTGTATGTCTATAGTGATTCACAATAAAATTTTGTGACAATAATAAATGAAAATTACATTAGTATATTTTATAAATTCATGGTGATCATATAATTCTATATTGGAAAAAAATGTGTTAAATGTGTCTCCACATGGTTAGTGGGAGAGTTATATGTTTTCATTATAAATTTATTGACAACATATAGAAAAAAACATGTATTTAGAAAAAAAATTACGAATACAGAATTAAATTTCTCCATTTATGAATTATTGTTGTAATAATGTTACAAGGAACAATATCTTCAAAACAAATACCTCATTTTTAAATTAAGTCATATTATATATATTAAATTATTGAAAATTATAGTTTGAAACAATTCACGACTAAAAAATTATAAATATATATTCCTTCTTGTCGAGCATGCAATGTCATATGAAAATATTATTAAGATAAAAATAATTTTACAGGGATAAGTTCTATGAATTTATTTCTTATAACATGATATATAATGAAATTTGATATTACATATGTATAATAGGTGAAAACAGAACATATATAACATATATAAATCAAATTTCACCTATATCTATCTGAATTTATATGGAAAAGTTGAAAGGGAAGAGTTCGGGGTGTCTAGAGATGTGAGAATAATATTAATCAATGGAATTGAACACTTGAATTGAATTAGATAAATTTGATCTAGTATCACATATAGAAAAAATTAATATGAAGGAAAACTTATTGCATCCAGTTGTTACTATATCTATAATATCTGATTTGATTACATCTTTTGATATAGATTAATAATTGGTTTAGCCACATAATCTTCATATTTTTTGATACAACAAGAGAATTTGATTTATCACTATTACCATAATCTTATTCTATGGACATAATCCCATTGTTAGGATTTTGATATGTCTATAAGAGGTGGATAGTGGGTTTTATCGCTACCTGATGGATTTTCTCAAGGATATAATGTTATAGTATACATATTTTCTAGACATATATGTTGATATTGAACCCTAGTCAAAGAAACATGGTACACCTAACTTTTTTAGTCATTATAATTTGAAACATCATTAAAATGTGAGAAATCACCATTCATTAGTAGTTGGATCTATTATATGTGGGAGTCTATTTGATTTGGTTTCCTTAACTCGCTACTTTATACTTTAGATTAAATTTATATTCCAATAAGGGAATATTAATTTAAATACCATATTGCATATTGATTTTTCATCTATATTAAATTAATTTGATATTGTAATTTATTATCTATCACTTTCAATATTCCATATCAATTCCCTATTATAATGGAAACCTTTAAATTCCATGATAATATTCTTAAAAAAGGCATATTGTTCGATAATATTCAATTATGGGGAAAATGGTTTGTTGAATTGTAGGTGTGAGTACGAGTAAGAATATAAGACTTCAACTCATGGAGATCACAATTGGTAATTTCCTAGACAAGAGATTATGAGAATAGACCCAATAGTTAGAATTTTATTTCATTATGTTTTATTGGATATTTAAGTCTTTGAGTGTGTATAATGGTTATTAGACTAAAATATTATTATTACATCATTTTATTTCTCATTCACTTTTATTTTTTTGATGAATAAAATGAAACCATATGTTCATAAGAGCTTTTTTATGTTTGGAGCATCATGAATGAATTATTCTTAATTAATAAGTTCATAATGGACTAATCCCATTAAATTTATTGAATTCAGTATCTTGGACCTTTGATTTAAATACAAATGTAGTATTAAATGATTTTTTTATAGTGTAATTATAGGTTTATTTCATTTCGTTAAAATATGATTTATCAAGTATGTAGGTTGAGGACATGATCATGTTACCATATTGATGAGTTATTTTGAAAAGGGGATTATATTACATAGTAAATGGTGGTATGTGGGTGATTTTGATGTGACAAAGATATTCTTATCTTTGGTTCCTTAATTCATTTGTAGAATATATTCTTTGAATTTAGGCAATCCTACCATATGGCTTGGTGAAATAAATCTATGGGTCACACAATAATTGATTCCATTGATATCAATAAAATTATATTAGAATTTTATTAATGGAATAAATATTATTATGATGATTGTGGAATAATGTTTTTATGATTCATTTATACTGAATATAAAAAAAATTAATCACCAATGAATTTTTTAATTATTTGAATACATAATATTTAGTAATATCTTTTTATTCCTAAGGTAAAAAATAATTATTTTTTAAATGATATGTTATTTATTTATGTAGAAAATTTATTAATACATATGTATTTTTGTAGACATTAAAAAAATATATGTTATTTATTTAATATTTTATAAATTGTTAATAAATAGACTGTAAATAGAATATATTTTTATTTCTAAAAACAAGTTTTATTAATTTTTTTAATTTGATAAATCTTAGAAAGATGAACATGGAAATATTATTTTTGGGGATAAATATTAATTTTTCGTCTAGTAAAATTTTATTAATCATTTTTTCATATTTATCACACAATAAAAATAAAAATATTATTTTTATTACATGGCATGAGGTCAAATGTGGTTTAACATATAATTTATGATCCATTGGGAAATTAAATAATATTTTAAGCCTAATCCTATCTCTATAAATAGAATATTATGATTAGTGTGTATTGGTTGATAAATATTGAGCAAAATTAAGAATCATTCTGCATAAATAAATCTAGAGCTCTCTCCCAAGACGAAAGAAGGTTGTAGAGATTCTCCTTCATCCTCCATCATCTCAATATTGGGGTTTCAATGAAAATTATTGAATAATTAATGAATCATAAAAATGATTACTATGAACACAAAAATCTCATCTATCTACCATGTTTTCTTCGAATAGTCCATCATTACTGTTTGGAGATAAATAGAGCACTAGTGGATAACCTCAAATTGGATTCTATATTTAGATCCTATAAAAGCAATGATGATAAACTAAAAAGGGTTTTTGTTAATCGAAAACATAATCATAAGGTAGATCTTAAGACCCGTGTATTTTTTCACTTGATCGATTTAAATTATTTATAAATTTTACAATAAAAAATATTATCATGGTTTCGAAAGCCTTTCCAATGAATATTGTTTGGAAAACATGTGTTGGTCATAATGTTTGTATCTTCTAAGTTGTATGAGTGATACATTGAAAATAAGAATCAATGATTCTGGATCAAAACCACTAAGTACATTGACAAAAATCATCAGCATCACTAGAATAATCAAAAGACCAGCCTAATGATTCTTAAATTGTAATATTAATGTGGTATCACCAAGAAGAAGAAATTGTCTTAGTTGAATAATTTAATGATTATTTATAACTAAAATTATAATAAATATATTATAACTATCCAAATATAATGAGTATAATATAAAAAACATAATGATAAGTTATAATGATTTGGATAAAATTATTTTCCAACTCCTTTCCATCCATTGGAAAATGAAAATACCACATGTGCTTATGTGTAACCTACCATCTCCACATGGAGTTGTAATTATTTTTTCTTCACCACATTACATGGATCTTTATGGAGGTTGAATTTTTTAACAAATATAATATTTATGACATAATTATTATTCCATAAATATAATACATCATCTACATTATTAATGTTCCATCACTTAGAAAATGATAATATTTCTCGTGTGTATGTTGGAATTACATCCTTTACTGAGGGAGGAGATTTGTTTTTCCATTATGACTATAAAATAATTATTACAAAATCATTTATAATGATTTAGTATTGAATTGATTTCATTATTAACATTATATAAATTATTAAACCATTTCAAAGATCATTTAACCATAGATAACATATAGAAGTTATTTTATAAAAATTAATCAAAAATATTTGAGTAGTTGATGTAAGTAAGAAATTTTTAATGAATAAAATTAAAATTATTATAAATGAACCAAAAAAATAATATATGTGAAAAATTTACATAATGAATTATTTAATAGATTTTAACCCATAAGATAGGAGGATCAAACACATATAACTAATATAAGACCCAAAGAACAGGTAATTTCATCTCATTTAATCATTATGAAGACATATTTTACATTATGAACATGATTTATTTTTCATAACGTATATAATACCCCAATTAAATTATAAATCAATAATACATCTCTATTCATGTTATTCAATTTTTCAACTCAATTTTTTTTCATTAATATGTATTGATAGAAAAGTTAAAAAACCATTAATGGAATTATGTTACAATATAAATTTATTTTAATATTGTTTATCTTAACATTTCCATTGAGAAAATAATATGACACAAATATATTAAACCCCATATATGTTCTTAAAATCTGTTTATTTTCGCGGTGTAATTGATGATATTCCATTTCTTTCTTTTTTTTGTATGTTTAATGAACAATTATATTTCATATATGGGATACATACCATATTTATTATATTAAATATGGAATAATTATCTTCCATATCAATGCACTTAAATTATTTTTTTAAATTTTTTAATTATATAGGAATTTTTTTTGAAAGTTAATTTTTAGTACATTTTATTTTCTAATTTAGTTAGCACAAATCATTATAAAATTTATCTAAACAAGTAATATTTTAGAATTTTTATAGATGTTTTAAATTAATTTTATCTTTTAAAATCTATATAATGAATAATTTTTCATGTTTTCATGATCTCTGTTCACATTGAATATTTTAGTAAATGTTCAAAACGTTATTAATAAAGAATATATTTTTCCCAATATTTTGGAAATGTTAATTTAAAACACTATCAATCTAAACAGGTTTTTATTTATTAAGAGAGTGAAAAGAATTTTGAAAATTGTTTTATAACTCTATTTTTACCAAATGTTACAAGGACGATATATTTAATGTATTTATTTAATTTATTATTATAAATAATTTTTTTCTATAAAACCTTCCTTTACGATGAATCAATGTTCTTCAATCATCCTCTAATTATAGTGGATAATACCATATTTTGAGATCATTTAATTTCATGTAATCGTGTTCTCTATCACTCTTCATTATTAATTGGACATACGTTTTCCCATTAATGTTCATTTTTTCATTACATTGAATGAATTATATTACATTTATATTATTTTCATAAAGGATCAGACATATATCCTCTCTATATATGGTATTCTCTAATTGAATCTAATTAAACAATTATTTAATATATTTGGAAAATATTGATGTTCCATATTATTGAATCAATATAGTTAATTATTTACTGATAAATAAATTTTTTAATGATTTTTATTGACTATTAAAAATATAATGAATATGTAAGACATGGATGTGATGGGAGGTTATCAATTATAAAGAGCCTCTTGATCGCCGATAGATCTCATGAGGGAAATTGGTGGAAATTTATATGGGTATTGGGTTTACATAATCCCATTTATTAAGAATGATGTATTTGTTGAGAGGTCTTGACTATAATATTTATGATCACATTGTTGATAAATTGATATAAAGTTAATGTATGATTCGATTAATACATTTCATTTATTTGGAATTTAGTTTCCAATATCCATGTCATTACTATTTTTATATTACCAATGAATTCACATTTAAATCATGTTTTTTATTGAATGAAATGTTTTTTAATTATCCAATCCCTCATGTTAAATATTCCTTATTTGATCATGATAACGTTTTGTGTATGTAACCCTTAAGTAACATCTAAAGACACTAATTTTTTTCCATTCCCCATGTTATGAATAATGATATGGTAATTGGTTTCATGGATGAATGAATGTTTATTTTGTTATGTTTATATATATTCAATGTAATATGTGAATCATGTTTGAATCTAGTTTTCCAAGACTGATAAATTTATTGATCTTGCATGGTCAGATCCCCTCTATTTTGTACCAATGTAATAAAGTTAGTACCGGCTCATGAGTACTGGTGTCTAGTAAATTAAACTCTTTTTTATTTTTATTACACCCATAGACCCATACCACTAACACTGTGGGTCACAAAAAGTCATTCAGTCATAAGTACCTTATGTAGCATGGAGGTAACCCGTTTTTGTCTTGTGTAATCACATTTTCCTTATATCACTTGCTGTTTTGACTTCCAACTCAAATTGAATAGAACAAAAATTCATCTGATCCATATTTTTTATTTTGCAAAAATTTTCTTTATCAAAATACCCACAGGAAAGACTCTACACATCATAAATAATGGAATATAATCTTAACTTCTACACAACCATCGTCAGATTTGGGTTATCATTCGACATCTAAAAGCAAAGAGTTATGAAGACTTAAATATCTCCCCCAGTATATGAATAAAAACTAATTAAATGAAATAGAGAACCTTCTATAGTATTTTCCACTCTTGGACTACAATATAATTCATATATTCATCTCATCTATTCATATGATTCTACAGTACTCACATTCTGTTTAACTAGCTTTCTAGTATCCATTTTTTGGGTTAACACTTCAATGCTATGTTATAAATCCTTCAACTGAAATAATTTATTAGGATAAACATACTTTATCTTCTTAAATTCATAAATCCCATTTTGTTGCTGCACTATCTCAGTCTGAATCATTTAGTGATACTTTAGGGTCTTTATCATTTAATTCAAGCAATAATAAATCTAAAAAATTATTGTCACAAAAAATTAAAAGAATCACACGTGAATATTGTTTTTAAATGCTAAGCCCAATTATGGCCCACACTATGACTTTAATCATTCTAACACTAAAGTACCATTACTATATATTTCCTTCACTCTCTTTCTATATTATCTACATGGTTATTATCCAAACTCCATCAGACCATCCATTATCTTTCTAAAATAATTCCTCCTTGGATCTCTAGAATTACAATATTTCATTCCTCTAAATCCAAACACCACATCTAAATTCAAAATATTAAAAGAACATAATGAAAATATAAATTATTTTCAATCCTATGACTTTTATGAAATTTCAATAATAAAAATCATTATGCACCAGGCCGTTGACAAAAGAAATTCCACCCATATCCTTATAGAGATGAATTTCCATTCCACATGATCCATATAATTTGTTATGCTTTTACACTTCAAATAATTATTTTTTATAGTAAGAAAATAAATATTAATCCTCTCACATTCTTGAATAAATATATTTCAGGTTTACACTTCTTGTAGAAGAGAAATTATGGATCATTTAATTGTCCATCATTTTATTTTATTAAATATATATATTAATTACTTTCATTAATAACATATTTGGAAAAAAATGCACCTCTATATAAATTGAGAATTATTTCTAAACAACACATAATTATTTTTGTATCCTTATGGTTTGATGACTAGCCTTATGATAGTTAAAATTGATGCTCCTATAACAGTATTTTCATTATTATAACGGTTACTTTTAAATGATGGGATCTTTCTTACAATATAAGATAATGGTTTTTATACAAAAAATATATTAATTATTATGTAGAAATTTATAATTTTGAAAAATGAAATAAACATTATGAAACAATTAATGATTAAAAAAAACAAGATCATAATTACACAGAAACATTCTTATTATAATTTTATGTTTATGCATTATAGTATATTTATGGATACACACACTCATGTTTAAATATAAAAATTAAATGATTTTTTTGAATATTACTTGTTATGAATAATAATGCTTATATAATATTCATATTTATAAAAATGAAATTTACACAGGAACTGATTGTTTATTGTTCTGAAAATCAACATATACTCTATTTTCTAAAACACATATATTATTCAATTCAATATTTTTTATGATACATAGTTTTTATTATTATATTCTTTCATAAATAAAATTTAAATATGTTATTACAATATAATATATTATAAAGATTTTTTTTTGTGAATTTAAATGATCATTTTGTGGGGAAAACAATGTATAATTATTCATTATTAATTAGTCTAAATTGATGAGTATCAAATTTGATTTATTTAAAATATAAATAATCCCTCACATAAGTTTTTATGGAATATTATAATTGTTTTATTATTGGTTATTATAATAATATTATGTAGTATATTACATGTTCTATTTAGTGTTTCACTTAACCATTTTTATTTTTTACAGGTGTTAAATGTTTATCTCTACATTGAAATAGAATAGTTTCACTGGTGGTAAATAATATGAATATATGGGAGAATATATTTTATAATAGATATGGATGAGATTATATTCTTTTTGAGTTTATTTTAATTAATAAACCTATTAAAAATATCTAATAGAACTAGTGAAATGTAAATTTTTGGGGTTGGAAATATTTAAAAATGAACTATGTTTTATACTTTTAAATCAGATACTGCAAAAAGTTTACTAGAATAAAATCATTCTAATAAAAATGTGGTTCCATAGAGACAAATTCATCCTATAAACACTCCCTATAATCATCTAAATAGTGTATGTAGTATAACTTTATTTATATATCCTACGAGTCTAGAAGTTTTGTTTAATGATTGTTTATTTGAGAGTAGAACATTCAAACCAGGTTATACTACACAGAAAAAAGTTTATTGTGGGTTGTTCCACAATATTGATAATGGAAAGTATTTTGTAGTTCCTTTATCTAATAAAAGGGGTGGTTTTAATTTCTCCTCATTTCATATAATAGAGACTTTGTTTCTTCTTCCTCTTTGAAGGGAATGTTCTATTTTGTGCCTCTATATGTACCAATGGAATGATGTGTGTTGTGCATTCATGGGTTAAAATTATAATTCTAAAGGGCTTTGTATCCTAAAAATCTATAGGTATCTTTTATAGTGGTATTCATGCCCCCATATTTAGAGTGTTAAGATTTAATATTGGATCACATTGATCTGAAAAAATTGAAAAATATTTTTCATTATATTTAATTATTTACTCCAATTTTTATCAACTCTGTTAAGTATTGAAAATATTTAAAAAAATTTATTCACCACTATCTTGACCAATGAACAGTCTTTCTATTAATAAAATAAAATTTAACCATATATTTTCTCTTGAATTTATGATTCACATTGTTTCAAATATTTTTTTTGTCAACCATATCCTAGAATTAACTGTTAGAGGAAAAGAATCTTTCGATATGGTTTGATGAATTTCAAATTATGGTTGGACTCCAAAAAGAATACAATATTTTGTACTAATTATTGATACTGAAAATATATTATGGAATCATACCTTATGTATATATGGATTGATTGTTGTAAAATAAAATAATAACCATAAAAATTACCATAATTTTAAATATACACTTGGAATGGTAACGATTATCATGTATATGTTCGGAATTAAATGGTATTGGGCATTTTATATTCTGTAATTTGAAGATTTCCTTTTAGAATATCTCTTAATTTAAATTAAAAATTATTTTTGAAAGATATTATAAGTCACTCATTATTGAATAAATTATTTAAAAAGAACTAATCATTGAATTGTTAGATATGAATATCAAGAATTCAAGATAGATGAAGTGGAATCTCTTAATCATAATTTTCATTAATTTACTATCACTATAAATGTTATGAGTACCTTTAGAGATGCATAGGATAATTTAATTTTTATTGAAAGAGTACATTTGGATTTTCTTAGGTAGTAGTAAGCTACCAAAGTAGCAATTTTTAAAAGTGGGAATATTAAATAATATACAATTTATGAATTAATTGGATCATTGTTTCAATAATAATATGATTATAAACATGTTTCTAAGTAATATTCAATGAAAAAGAAAGGCATTAGATATTAAATTTATTAGTTCTTCTATTTACACATATGATTCTATTAATCTAGGAAATGAAAATTATGATCGTTTACTTATTTTAAGGGGAGTATATGGAAATTATGAAGGATATTAAATATGATAAATAAAGGATTTCAAAATGATGGGTAAACAATTAAATATGAAATTGAAATTAATAAATAATGATATTAAAGAAATTTTTTTATTAATTGAGAATGAAATGGAACATTAAATCTAAATTATCACGGATAAAGAAGAATAAAAAGTTGATCAAAAAATATGAAATATATTTTGTATTATTTAGAACCAAGATTGATATTTAAGTGATAAAATTATTTTGTAAAAGGTATCTAAGAATCTCTGCTTAATGAAATCATTAAAATAGGTAACTATATCTTAATCTGACCCTACACTGTTCCATTTTGAAATATTTTTCATATTTTATTTCTATAATAAAATAAAACGAAATAAAAAAAATACTTATGATTTTGAATATTAAATAATAACCTATAAATATGTATAATAAGCTTGATGAGGAAATAAAGAGAACCCTTGATGTGAATGAGATTCATTTAAATTTATCCTCTTAGACTAAGGATATAATATAAGAGACATTTTGAAATATTTAAAAATAATATTACAAACTGAAAGACTATATTTTTTTAAAAAAAATTGCTGAAGATATAAAATTTTATAATATTATGAATGAAAATTATTTTCAAAAACATTACATTGAAATACTATATTGGTATTTTTCTAGATCTGTTAAATGAAAAATGGTTTTTAATAAAAAATTAATTGGTAAAAATTTATAAAAATAAATGATGAATTTTATATGATAATCTATAAATAAAGTTTTATAATAAAATCGTTGTTTAAAGATAAAAATGAAACATTAAATAACCACTTGTATTAGATGTGAAGGAAATTATATAATGCAATGGAGTATTGCATGATATTTCTATAATGACTTGGACAATAAAAAAAATTATTTTTTTAATCCCAATAATCTATATTTAATATAATTAAATGTTTAAAATCGAAGATGGTTCTTAATCATTCATTTTCTAATATAATTGGACCCAGGTTTCCATTGTTACAAAAGTTTTCATAAACTACTATTTATAAGATATGTACTTCAGAAATATAATAATGGGAATATGATATATGGAAATAAGATATTTATAATATATGATGTGTGAAACTATAAATTTTATGCTATTTAAAAAACATTTATGGTGTTAATGTCATATTTTCTGATAATAGAGAAGTTGTAGTTAACAGTTTTAGAGAAGATAGTGTTTCAAAAGATATGTTTATTTCAAAATCAATAAATATTGAATGGTTGAAACATGTTTTAATTTTTATTTTTTATTTATGTGATGATATAGTGAATAAAAAATTTCAAAATGAAAACTTTATAATTTATAAGGATGAATAATTAAAACCTTATAAAAAATGAAATGTTAATATTTATGCTATTAATTTTTCTAAATTGACTAACCGATATGGTTAATTATTTATATTTCATTCAGTTAGATAACATATGGTGGCATAGGTGACCTGGTGATTACAACATTAGGATAACATATAAACCATCAAAAAAATAAATAAATATATTTCATATTTAATGATGGTAAAATCCTAGTTTTTCAACTTTTATATGAAGGGTAAACACCACAAAGAGTTATTGAGACCTTTCAAGGAAGTGCATTGAGTAATGCCTTTAAAAATAATATATCTTAATAGATATAGACCTATATTTACTACAATTATTTGTATAAAAAGTTATGTCATTATAATTACTAGTTATTTTAGTAAATTTATATGGATGTACATTCCAAATCATATATCATAATTTTTTTTTAATTTTTCTTAAAAAAAATGAAATATTAGTGAAAATGGAAAAGGGTTTTAAATTTTTTTTTCTATTTTTATCGATAGGGATGTAGAATATATAAATATAGAAATAAATGTTTTGAATATAACAGTCAACCTAATATTTTTTCAACTCATAAGACACCACTGAAAAAGTGTTGTTGAGAAGAAAAATGGAATAGAATAATAATATTTTCTATCCAGGTAAAATGAGTTTAAAACTCTGAGATATCACAAGAAATATGTTGTAAGTAAAACATTATCTATTTATAACAGTTTTTTTATAATATTGATTTCAATGAAAACCCCTTATGAAATTTTGATAGGTAGAAAACAAAAATGTCTATTTTTTCATGTATTTGGTTATAATTATTATATTCTTAACAATATTTTTTCATTAAATTTATTCGATTCAAAATACGATGATGGTAACTTTTTATATAATTCCAAATTATGGGAAGAATATATAGTTTATAATAAATTATTTTTGGTTAATTAAGATTCTATACATTTAATGTTTGATGAAAATATTTCAAAATAAAATGATGTCTATTTTAACCAACATGATGTGTAATTTATAGACATTAATTTTGGAGTGGTTGAACCCTAGAATTATAGTGCACATGTTTGGGGTGAGATTAATACTCATTAATTTTCTTGGAAGACTCATAAATATCATCCTTTATACAACGTGATTATAAATTTCGATTGATTAATTCAATCCAGAAATTAAATAATGAAAATTTTTTCTAAGAATTAAACCATTTATATTACTGTTCATAAAACTTTTGACAACGCTTTAAATAATTCAAACTAGTAATGAGCACTATAAGCTGGGGAAAACATTTTGTAGGAATATAGTTTTGTATTTTGTTAAAAAGACAATGTAAATGATAAAAAATTTATTTAAAAAACATTATGAATGTGGAAATATTGATATGAATAATGAAATATTAGTATCATATGGTTATAGTTAAGAAAAAGGTTTTACATATTGATCAAATTATTTCCCAAATAACATGGATAGCAGAAATAAACCTATTGTTAGTTTGTGTAACTTTTAATGGTTTTAAATATTTACAAATTATTTCAAAAATTAATTTCCATAATGGATTCATTTTTTAATGAATTACAATTTATAAATCATCAATTTTTTGAAATTTAAGAGATTTTTAATCACGTTTTACATATATATATATATATATATATATCACTTTTTAGAATTTTCAAAGTCCCAAAATCATTGTCTCATTTTTTATGAAGTATTATTTTGAAAAATATTTTTATAAAAGGAATGATAGATTCTGATTTCATTATGAAGTAATATTATAAAGAAATTTTGACTTATCAAATCAATATGGATTACACTATTTTTGGATAGTAATATATGACTTTGTGTAAAAAAAATTTATAGTTAATAAATAATGATTTTGATATGAGTATTATGGGTGAGTTTAAAATCCTCCTCAAACTTCAAAATTTTCCAATATGTGGTGGAATATTTATAAATAAAACTATGTCGGTTTGGGGATTTGTTAAGATATTCAAACTATATAATTGTAAAAGTTAAAACATCCATATGAGTACATAATATAAATTATATTCTGATGTATCTAAAAAAAATTCTTAATAAAATTTATTAAATTATTATTGATAAATTATTATATTTAATTTCATCTCATATTGACCTGATGTTTTTGGTCTATATTTGTGATAAATTTCAAAGAGATAAAAACAAATTTCATCTAAAATATGTACAAAGAATTATAAAAATTAATGTTTCATTAATCATTATTGTATTATATAGTGGAAAAAATTGAGTTAAAATGGTTTTAACATTTAGATTTTAGTAGTTGTAAACAAGGTAGAAAAAGAACAAGTGGAATATTTAATTTACTAGGAAAAATATTAGTATCTTGGAGTTCGATGTAATAAAATTCTCTTTCATTATCTACTATATAAGAAGAATTTAATGATTATCTACGATGTTACTACCAATTCCAATTGATTAATGAAACCGTATCAGTATTGATGTTTATTTTTAAAAGTGTTACTCCTCAATATTTTAGAAAATATTTTTTTTCTAACTTAATTATCTATTCTAAAAATATATCATCACATAAAATTGAACTAAAATGAGCTAAGAAATATTAGATGTGTAATATTAATAAATTAAAAAAATATAGAACCATAATTAAAATAAAATATGATATTCAAAAGAAATTCATACATTTTAAGGATTAATAATTAAACTGATTTAATTTTAAAAGGATGGATCTTTATCAAATAATTAGTTTTTTAATGTTTTATATTTTTTAATAGTAAACTAAATTAACTAGTTTTATAATATTTTTTAAATTATATATTTTTAACTTTATAAACTATTAGTTTTATGAAATGTAATTTTTTAGTAAAATTGTTTAACTTTATATTTTATATTTACAATTAAAAGTTAAATTTATAAATTTTTTAATTTATATATTAGAAAAATAAATTTAATTTTTAATAAATAATGGAATGATTTTATTATAGTGGATTTTTGGGATTTCAATAAATCAATATGTTTTTAGTGAATATTGAAAATAAAATATTTTAAAAAACTATAGTCTTTATCAATATATCAAGATGAAATTATAAATTAAAAACTTTTTAAATATTTTTCCTAATAAAAATTTAATTTTCTACTCAATGTAAACATTTAAAAATACTAATATAAATTTATAAAACCTATTATTCATATTTAAAGGACATAATTTGTATCTTCAATTAAATGAACTCTTCCTAGATTTTATTTCCATCAAATATTATTTTTGTAAAATTTTGTTTAGGATTGATTTGGAATCCGTATAATTTTTTTTATTTTAGAAAAAAATTATGTATGTCAACAAAATAAATTAAATTTATAGTTTTATCCAATACCTAAATTTATTTTAAAAACATATTTTTCTTACAGAAATATTTTTATGCACTATGCGAGTTTATTTTTAAACAAACTTTTTTCAACAATAAAAAGATTTATTTAATAAAAATAACTCCAAAATAGATTTCATAATTATTAAATTATTTAAAAAATACAATATTTATTTTTTTCACTGAAATGAAATATTAATTATAAAAATAATTTACTCTCATTTTAGTTATCACATCCACCTTATCATACTACACCTATGCCTTCAAATTTAAACCTTAAAATGATCGATTTTTCTCATATTATAATACAATATCAATTTGATAAGACTAACGTCTCTATTATTTCTCTATATTCCTCCATATTCAATGATATTTCCAAGAGAAATATCAATTTTTCAACATAAGTACTAATTTTCCCATAAAGTTGTTTCTTTTATATCCATCCCATTTAAATATATTTTTTCCATTATTTTATGATTACTTCCCTATTGATTTTTTACTAATATTTATTATATATTTGTGTAAAAACTAATACCTATTTCCCCCTTTTAACTTTCGAAAAATGAAATCATCACTTCTGTGTATGTTCCGACTACCACCTCTACAAAGAGTCATTATTTTTGTTTCATTCACCGCATTACATGGATATTAATTATGGGGAATTTAATTGATATAAATTTGTTTATTAATTTTTTTTATTATGGTAAGTAATATTTAACAAAATATTAATAATATAATTAACAAAATATTTTGGTAAATTAAACAATCAAAAAAAAATTCGATGATGAAATTGAATATATTATGTTTTCTAATAGAGTAGAAAAATTGAAAATTTTAATTTAATTAAATAAAATTCGAGGAAAGTGGTAAATCAAATAATATCATGGATTTCTATGAGACCCAAATTAATGATAATGTATGTAATAAATACGTAAACAATGATTTGGTTTTTGTTTTGAAATTGAAATTTCAATATTAAGTAGATTAATTATGATATCAAAAATACAATATATTGAAATTATAATATAATGAATTTTTATATATCATCAATTATATTACCTTTTTTGATTTTGTAATGATGAAATTTATGATAAAAACAACAAACAACACCACTATAAAAAAATATTTCAAAATTATCATGATTACATAGACATGATATTAAAAACATATAATAACTAATTAATATATATACAGATAATAATTATAAATTCAGTGAATTAAATGATTTTTGTATAAAAAATGATCTAAACAAGTGATAAAAAATTATATTTTTAGATAATAAATTCATGTACTTTTGTGAAATTCAATAAGTTATGGGATTCATTGTAAGAAATTTAATTTCTCGAAATATTTTTAATATTTTTAACCATGATATATTTGATACTTTTTGATTAATTTATAATGAATTTCTTTTACCAAATTTATATAATTCACATTTTTTGAGGAGCTATATGATTTTATTTCTTTAAATGTATGTAAATCATAAAACATACTACGGTTCTATATGTTTTTTATCTCAATGGTTCATCATTGATATATTATGTGTATTCCCCACATGTGTCCTTTTGTGGTGTATAAAGTAGATATGTATTTCTTTTATCATAATTTATTATAAAATCTATTGGATTTCAATATATATGGTCAGGTTCCTTTTTTATTATATTTTAATCATTTTTTACTAATGTTGTTATGGATTTTAATAACATAATTCTCATTTAACAAGTAATAGTAACTCTTCATGAAATTAATTATTCAATTCATGTTTTCTTCCTCCAAAATATTTTACATTAGGTTATATTATCTTTCTCTCTAGGTAAAATAACTTTATAATTCAAATATTCTTAGTTTATGAATTTATTTCTCAAAACATATATTGTTGTGGGGAAAATTCGCATATTCTTTGATGAGGTTTTCTCCTACATATACATATTATCCATTGATTTTTTTTCACCTTTATATTTGGAAATCTAATTATGTGTTATCGCATATGATCATCATTCTACACTTAAAAAAATTCAAACAGGATTTTTTATTTCCATTTTTTTGAGATTTATTGGAAAAGGAATTACAAAATAAGAAAAAAATAAATCCCTTCAAAATCAATTATTTTATCTTCCACTATATAATCTCTTCATAAAAACCATTATATACTTTTAAAGGATACATAATATAATATCCTTTTTAATATTAAAAATTTTAAAGTATTTTCCCAACATCATTATGATAATTATATTTTTGTTTTATCGGTCTCTTTATCTTTTATAAGTATAGAGAGAAATATTTCAAAAAAAATATACTATAATTTATCTCATCATATAGGAATTATTTTTTATGAAAATTCATTTAGATGTTTTTAAACTTTTTCAAACTATTTTTTCTCTGGATGATTTTGAATATCTACCCAATTATTATTCTATATTTTATAAGAAAATATTATATTTTTAAATAGAAATCATGAATTTGAAACCTATTTTCAAGGTTTGTGTTTTAATGAAAGAATTCATCAATGTTTTTATGTTTTCTCAAATATTTTTTTGGAAATATATATCTTCTATAAATGTTTACTGGATTTTTTTAATGGATTGATTATTAAAATGTTTTTTCAAGCCCAAGGTATTTCATTTTATTGAAAAAGATTTTAAAGAGTTTCCAATCATTTCTAAAAGGAATATTTATTCATGATTTCCCAAGGTCATTTATCTGATAATATTTTCACTTCAATTTTTATTTTTATTCCTAAAGGATTTTTTTAAAATGGAAATTATTTTTCAATAATTAACCTCTAAGAGTTATTATAATGTACTTTACTGAGGTCATTGATGTTATGGTATCAATCATATACATTTGTAGGGTCAATTTTGGTGATACCAACTTGTAGTGTTATAATTTTTTTCCCATTTCCATGGGTTCATAATTTTGCGCTGAAAGATTGTTTTCGAGTGGATGACATATGTTTGGATGACTGCCGTATAGGGTCTAATATATCCCTCAAATTAATTGGTTATGAAATTATATCCCAAGACAAATTGAACTATGTATATGATTGGATTTATTCACAACATAATGCATTAACATGCTTGTATTTTTTTAATAACATAATGGGAGGAAATTAATGGATTTGATAACACCATAAACTATGGAATAACTTTTATTTATTCAAAATATAATTTTCTATACATGATCTCATTTTTAACCAAATAATTGGTTGAAACTATTGTATTTTTTCACATCATAATGGTTATAAATACATATATTTTCTTATAATATGATTTTTCTTCTTATTACAATGTTATGTTACATTCCAATACTTCATATATCATAATTATTTTATATTTAGTATTAACTCTAATTAAATTGAATTTGTTTATATTTTGATTTTATTTATCCCACTACCATTAAATATAGACCATTCTTGTTGTTACATCTTATTTATAATAAGATATTTATCCCCTACTTGAGTTTTCTGACATGCCTATGATCTAACCCATAATGAAATTTGGATATGTTTCTTCCTTACTAATTGTTTGATATCACCCCTTTAATGGGTTTACATTACCTAGGTTATGAATATGACTATAACATATGGATGGTATAAAAGGATTTCTGGTGTGTTTTGATTGTGGTGAAATGATTAAATGTTTCATAAAATAATTTTATAATATAAATGGTTCTCACAAAAACTAAACTTTACATTTATAGGATTATTTGTATATTTTGAGATATAATATTTAACATATAGAAATCATATAAAATAAATATTGTTTGATCTGAAATTGTATCAAAGTTTGTGTTTAAAGAATGTTTTTAGCACCATATATGGGATTTTTAGTCTAAGGCTCTTCTGTTGGTAATTGAGTGGGGTTTGGATAGTGATGAGGATTAGTTTATTTATTCATTAGTATATGATAAAAATAATTTTATGTAAAACCTTTGAGATGAGTATATGAATATTATAGTACCTCGAAATTTTGGTATAATTTTGAGTATGTTAACTTCATAGAATGCACATCCTTTTCTCAATAATTGAAAGGGGATACAGATGGGGTGTAGATTCACTAAGTGGTAATCACATTAAAGAAAGGATATATTTGTATCAAATTTATCTTCTATCATTTCATGATGATTTGTTCTATGACTACAGACCTGGCTAGAGACTCTAGGTGGATATTCAAAGGATGAAAAAAATCTATTAACAAACCATTATAATCTATTCAAGTAAATATTTTTATTTTGATTGGGAACAATATTAGAATATGGACAATTAAAACTTATGTAAAACTAATGAAAATTAATTGTAATATCATTATATCATTTTTTAACTGAAGGTATCATATGTTTTAACGAGGTTTCATTGGAGAATATATCATAGCATTGTGTTTTCTTAGTATCACATATTTTAATTTTATTATATATTATCATACCAATTTTTGATTTTTGTTTGAATCATGAATTGGTGAATGAATTTTTGAATGGTATGTATCTTGAAACTACTACATCATATCATTAAATTAAGGAAGTATATTATCCATAAATTATTGTTACTTCTAGATATCAATACAGAGGTTTATTAAATGATAAAACATTATATTCCTAGTTTTACCTAAGAAAGTAATGTTGATTTCTTGATAAAAATAATATGTTTCATAATACATATATTATATATAACCTTATATATTTTATTATTGAATGATAAATAAAATTTTTAGCAATAAATTTTTTTAATTGGTAGAATGTAACACCCAATGATTTTTTAATATATATTTTGTTGGTCGGAGTGGACACTCAAGAAGGGGGTGAATTGAGTTCCAATTAAAAATTTCTGTTGAAAACTTTAAGATTAAATCCCCCAAATTGAAAAACAGCCCAGTCAATTAAGGCAGTAGAGATATAGGTGACTTATTGTTCAACAGGTTTCTCTAAGGTTGATTAATCCTCAGTAAGGTTAGTTTGATGACTAACTTTACTTTTGAAACAAGTTTACTAAACAAATCTCTTATACACACTAACCAAAATTGACTATCAGAGTATATGCAAAAATAGATTTCTTGTTTAAAAAAAAGAGCACAGCGGAAAAAAAGCAAAGTAAAGAAAAGAATAACAAGCTATTTCAAACAAGAGGTTCAGTCTTAAGCTAAGACTTAGTCCTCTTCCACATGGTGATCACCTGACACCAAGCAATTTTATAAAAAAGGATTGATACACAGCCTGTATCGGGCTTTACAACAGTTTTCACAAACAGTCCAGGTTTGACAACCTCTGCCACAGTTTTACGTGGGAAAACAAATGACCAAGCCACACCAGGCTTCTTCCATAGTTATACGTGGGTAACAAATGTAAAAAGGTTTGGGATAGGGATTTTCAGTATCCCTCAGTTTAAGCACAGGAGACAGTGTGTGTAATACTAACACACTGCTCACAAATGTAAAACACTTAAACACAGTAGAGCAAGAGATAGAAAGAAGAAGGTTTAGAGTGATCTATAGTGTTGGTAGATCAGTTCTGGACTCGTAGGAATGAGTGACTTGAAGCTTTGGTCCTTTTTCTGTAAGTTGACACTAAAACAGAGTGTCGTGATTTCCAGACTTCCAGATGTTCAAGTGATCAGCTTCTTTGAGTTTGAGTGCTTCACAGCATGGCTTTTAGGAGACGGTTCTTTCAGTCGGTTCACTTGAGACTCTTTTGTTCTTCAGAATGAATGCTCAAGAGTTCTTCTTTTTGTGTATATGCGTATCTCCTTCTCAGTTGTAGATGTTAGACACTGTGTGTCCTTCCTCTATTCTTGTTCGTGTATGTAACCGTTCTTTTGGTTCCATTCATCCTTTTTCTTGAATGCTTCTCTCTTCTTTTTATACTCCTCCATATATGCCCTTTTTGTTCACCCGAGGTCGACAAGATAAATAGTCTTGAGTTACACGTGCGATCTTCCTCGTACATTGTATTATTTCTTGATATGTCTGCAAATATCAATAAATAATGTTAGGTGTATTAATTTGTCTATACATGACTGTTAGATTAGTATTAATCACATTGGTAAAGAAAAAAGTAGAAATATAATAATAATAGACTGGTCGAGAATGTATGTCACTGTGGACTTCAACTGTGGTCTTCCAACTGTGGACTTCCTTCTGACTGCTGACTTCAACAAAAGGCTTGCTGTCTGTAGTCTTGCAATGGTAGCTTTTACTCCATGTAACTGTAGCCTCTCTAACTGTAGACTTGTAATATCAAATTTGTAGAACTGTAACCTTTGTCAACTGTAGACCTTGATAATCAGTAGACTTAGTCGACAGAAGCTGTCTAACTGTAACCTTGACTGTAGACTTATGACTGTAGGCTTGTTCGACTGCGAACTTGTTCCAACTGTAGACTTGTTCGACTGTGAACTTGAGTAGAGAAAACTTTGAACAGAAGTCTTGTAACTGTGACCTTCGTCTGTGAGCTTTGACAATAGATAGCGGTAGACTCGTGACTGTAAGCTTGTATTAGTCTTCGACTGTAACCTTGTAACTGTGAACTTATTGCAACAGTAACTTAAGGTGACAGTTAGCTGTAACTGTGACTTTGAAAAGAAAACTCTGACTGTTAGCTAACAATACTAAACTTATGTAAATACTACTGTAAGCTGTTACAGTAAAGTTATGAGAGTAAGAATATGAACTGTTTAGAATAAAATACGTTTAAGCATAGAATAATAAGATTAATGCAAGGTTTTAATACATCATAATCAATGTTTAAGCATGATTTGGGATTATCAAAACAGGTGATTCCAACAGTCTCCCCCTTTTTGATAATCACAAATTATGTCAGTATGGAATCAAATATAGATGTATCAGAGAGAAGTGTGCAAAACACAGTATTAGCAATATGAGCACAAAAATTAGGTATAATCCTCAAGGATTTCTCCCTTTTTGTATAGGTTCATTTCTCCCCCGAGTTTTCCCTATTTCTCCCTATTTCTCCCCCTTTGTGATTAACAAAAAGAAAGACAGAGAGAGAGAAAATAAACATTGTATTAAGAATGAGTACATTACATGACCCAAAACGTGAATACATGATCCCTATAAAAAAACATAAACAGACTCAATCCTCTTCATCTGTAGGTAAGGGATCTTTTCCTTTGGAGGAAGAAGATGGAGCAGTAGGTGAAAGATCAACAGGCTTAGGAATTGTAGCAGGAATGTCTGGAGGGGCAGCAACAGATGCTCCTGAAGGCCTGTAGTGAGTAGCTTGGCGAGGTATCAGTGGTCTAAGGCTTCTGAGGGCATCAGCAGAAGACATTACTGAAGAACCACTGGGGTTGGAGACAGGTAGGGAAAGAGGAACTATAATAGGTGTGCAGTCCACATGAAGAAAAGGTAGGAGCAGATTCCTGAAATCCATGATGATGTTTCCTCCTCTGTCCATGGCAGATAAGAAGTCATTTTTGTTTTCCAAGAATTTATCCAAAGCTGGGGTCAACTCTCGTAGCTTGCTAACTTGTTCTTTGAAAGCTTGAGTTACAGGAGGCAGCTTCATAGTTTCTAGCATGAGCTTGAAGTGATGGTTCAACTGATGCTTGGTGAAAATCCGATCAAAGTAATAATCCACTTTACTTTTGATGGCCTCCTGAGAAGCAGTAGCAGCCTGCAGGTGCTCACGAACAAAGCCACTGACTTCTCTTGTAGTAGCAAGGATCTGTAGGTCTGATGTGTCATTTGCACGGGCCTGAGTAAGCTCTTCTCTGAGCAGGCTTCTAAACTGCTCAAGGTCTACAGGAGAGCTAGATGAAAGAAGGGACTTGACTGAGAATGCCACTGTCTCCTTGAAAGACTGAGTCAGATTTCCAATCACTTTCTGAATGACAACATCCTGATTGCTAAAGTATTCTTTTACTGATTTCTTGAAAGCCTCAAATACTTCCACAAACTGCTTGACCACTTCTTTGATGTATCGAATCTCACTGGCCACTTGTGTCTGAGAACTGCTCAGGGCAGTTAAAGAAGCAACTGATTGTCTGAGGGCCACTACTGCTCCAGTCCAGCTTTCAATTTGAGTGTGGCACACTTTCATTTCATCCATCACTTCTTTGATTGGACTTCCCACAACACATCCTAGAGATAATTCTAAGGATTGTTCTACATTTTCAGCTCATCAAAAAGACTGGTTTTCAATTCAGCAACAGACTATCTGATGGTCTCCTTCATTTCATTCTTTAAGGATTCAAGGTCTTCCTTGGTGGCCAATCTTTCAGTTTCTAACACTGGAGAGCTGTTAGTTAGGATAACTGGATTTCTTGGTGGTTGGTTTTCCTCATCTGAATCCTCATAATTGAGTCCTAACACCATGTATCCTGGATCTGAGGTCCATCCTTCTATATCATACTGTACAGAGACTGAACCAAAATGCTCCCCCTCACTTGGAGATCCTTCCTGAACATTTTCTATTATCTGCTCGACTTTGGGTAACTCTAAGTTCTCTTCTGTAGCTCTAGCAGGTTCCATACCTGCTTCCTCTGTAGGTTCAGCAGTGAGGTTAGCCTCCCTCTCTGTTGAGTCATCAACCACTTCCATGACAACAGTAGTAGAGACCACTCCTGCTTCCTGGTCAGACACTGACTTGTCTATATACCCTATCAGATGGATCATACTAAGTTCTTCTGTTTCTTCACTACTGATCTCCTCTTCATCTTCTGCAATAGTTTCTTGATTTTCATTTGAAGCTCCAGCCTCTTTTGCTTCGACTGTATCATCCTCGTCAGAGGTGTCCTTGAAAAAATATTGAGATTCTTCTTCTTCTTCTTCTGTAGACTCAGTCTCACTGTCTCTTAGAACAGGTTCTCTACTAGGTAGTTCTTTTGGAGGGCTTGCTGCTCCAAACGCCACTGTCCTGACAGGACTGTGAGTAGTCTCAGGATCACTCCCTTCATAAATTGGGGTGTTCTCTCTTGCAGAGTCACCAACTACTGCAGTCTGTTCATCATCTGAGTATATAGGTTCAGGCTCATCAGGCTTTAAGCCTGGATCTCTCCTATCTCTCGGTCTAGAGGGATGAGTAGAAGGGCTAAATTTCTCATAGATTCTCTCCTCATCATTCACCCATGATTTCTTCCAGGGATTCCAACTGATCCTCATGAATTTACAGATGACTTTCGAGATACATACACTGTTCTTTGCCACTATCAACTCTTCCTGACATCCAGCTGCACCTTTCACTTTCAACATTACCGAAATGAGTTTAGCATGAAACAAGGCACTTGATTTTGAGCTTGCCTTTATCATGTCCTCCATCTGATCCATCAGCAACCTACAAAGGTTGACCTTCCTTCCATGTTTTAATAAGTACATCAAGTAAATATCCTGGTGCTTCAGAGTTGCAAAATCTCCTCTTCTAGGACTCAGTACATGCTGAATAAACTTAAACAGAAGCCTGTCATCTCCACTCATTTCAGCAGCAATAATCTTTCTTACTGTGCCATTGCCTGTCATTTCTTCCAGAGCCGTCTCATGATCAAAGATTCCACTATTTGGAGGAGCCGCTCCAGAATAGTAGTTGTAAATACCCTCATGAGGAACTCTTAAACATGCAGCCCATTCAACGAATGAAAAACTGACTTCATTGCCGTTTACTCTGGATACCAGTCTATGCAGATCATCCTCTTCCTCGAACTGTAGATATTCATAGAATTCCTTCACCAGCTTCGGGTAGTACGGTCCATTATTGTTTGCGAAGCATTCGGCCCATCCTTGCTCATTAAGCACTGCCAGTACTAATGATCTGCTCGATAAAATCCACTCTTCACTTAGCTCCTTCTCAGCAACTATTTCTCTCTTAGTCAGATGTGGATTAACAGGTCTTATCGAGGCGTTCCCGGTGCCACTGGATTCGACTCGAGTCCTCTTTGGCATTGGTACATCTTCATTGACAGTCGGGGGTCGCTTTGTTCTGGCCATTGGAACTGAGTGAGGTTTCGAGGTTCGGTTGAAGGTTTAGGGTTTAGGACTTGAGAGAGCAAGGGTCGAGATGAGTGGATTGAGATATGTTCGATGTTCTAAATTTTATCATTTAGGGATTTAGAAATAAAAGTATAAAGAAAAGAAACGGTTCGAATTCCCGCAAAAATAAAATAAGGTTAAACAGCGAAACAGCCTACAGAGAGATGTAACAGTGAGGTACACCGGTGAGGTCTAACTGTGAGGTTTCAACTATGAGGTTTCAACTGTGAGGTTTCAACTTTGAGGTTTCAACTGTGAGGTTTCAACTGTGAGGTTTCAACTGTGAGGTTTCAACTGTGAGGTTTCAACTGTGCTATAATTAATCATACCTAACTCATGTTTGATGTATCTTAATCTCTCAGAATTCAAAGGCTTTGTAAAAATATCAGCTAACTGATGTTCAGTGCCAATGAACTCAAGAGTGATATCACCTTTTTGATAATGATCCCTCAGAAAGTGATGTCTCACATCAATATGTTTTGTCTTAGCATGAGATACTGGATTTTTAGAAATGTTAATAGCACTTGTATTGTCACACCTTATAGAGACATGTTTGAATTGATATCCATAGTCTAGTAAAGTGTGTTTCATCCACAAGATTTGTGCACAACAGCTACCAGCAGCTATATACTCAGCTTCGGCAGTAGACAATGCAACAGAATTCTGCTTCTTACTACACCAAGATACTAGTGACTTGCCTAAAATGTGACATGTTCCAGAGGTGCTCTTTCTATCTAACTTGCAGCCAGCAAAATCAGCATCAGAATAACTTAATAAATCAAATGATTGTCCTTTTGGATAAAATAATCCCAAATTGGGAGTATGTTTTAGATATTTGAAAATCCTTTTAACAGCAGTCAAATGAGACTCTTTTGGATTGGCTTGAAACCGAGCACACATGCATACACTGAACATGATGTCAGGTCTACTGGCAGTAAGGTACAGTAGACTACCTATCATACATCTGTAATTGGTTTGATCCACTGGTTCACCAGTTTCATCACTGTCCAACTTGCAAGTGGTGCTCATAGGTGTGTCACTGCCTTTGGTGCCATCCAAAGAAAAACGTTTTAGAAGATCTTTAATATATTAACTTTGGTTCAAAATAATACCATTTTTATTTTGAAAGATCTGAAATCCAAGGAAAAATTTGAGTTCTCCCATTAAACTCATTTCAAACTCATTTTGCATTATTTTTGAAAAATCAACACATAAAGAATTTTTAGAAGATCCAAAAATAATATCATCCACATAAATTTGTATTATTAAGACATCTTTAGAAATCCATTTAATAAAAAGAGTAGGATCAGCTATCCCTTTAGTAAATCCTTTCGAAATAAGAAAAGAGCTGAGCCTATCATACCAAGATCTTGGAGCTTGCTTTAAACCATATAAAGCTTTAGATAGTTTAAAAACATGATTAGAAAAATGGGGATTTGTAAAACCAGGAGGTTGTTCCACAAATACATCCTCAATTATATATCCATTTAGAAAAGCACTTTTAACATCCATTTGATATAGTTTGAAATTCAGATGAGCAGCATAAGCAAGTAATATCCTAATGGCCTCTAGTCTAGCCACGGGTGCAAAGGTTTCTTCATAGTCTATTCCTTCTTCCTGATTATACCCTTGTGCAACTAGCCTAGCTTTGTTTCTGATTATATTACCAAACTCATCAACTTTGTTTCTAAACACCCATTTAGTGCCTATGGTAAGAGTGTCTTTAGGTCTTTCCACTAATTCCCAAACTTTGTTTCTTTCAAACTGATTTAGTTCTTCTTGCATAGCCATTACCCAGAATTCATCACTGATAGCATCATTGACATTTTTGGGTTCAAGCTGTGAAAGAAAAGCTTGATGTTCAACCTGATTTCTTAGAGAAGCTCTAGTTTGTGTTCCTCTATCAAGATTACCAACAACAGCATCTAAAGGATGATTCTTTAGAATCCTAGTTGATTTGGTAAAGGTTGAACTAGAGATTTCAGGTTCATTTATAGGTTTGGGTTCCACAGAGGAAGATTCTGGAAAAAGTCCAGAACTGGATGTTTTTATTACAGGTTCTTTAGATTTGTCATTTAGGTCCAGAACAGATAAGTCTTCTTCAACATCTTCAAGAGAAGTTTTAGACTCATGTGGATCAGTCTCATCAAACTTGATGTGAACAGATTCTTCCACACATTTGGTTTTCTTATTGAACACTCTATAGGCTTTACTAGACATAGAGTAACCCAGGAAAATTCCTTCATCACTTTTTGGAGCAAATTTATCAAGATTATCTTTAGTATTCAGAATAAAGACTTTGCAACCAAAAACTCTAAAGTAATTAACCTTAGGCTTTTTATTATTCCACAACTCATAAGGGGTTTTCTTAAGAACCGGTCTAATCAAGACTCTATTAATAACATAGCAGGCTGTATTTACAGCTTCAGCCCAAAAGTAAATAGGCAGGTCATATTCATTAAGCATAGTCCTTGCAATTTCTTGCAGGGTTTGGTTTCTTCTTTCCACTACACCATTCTGTTGAGGTGTCCTAGGAGCAGAAAAATTGTGAGCATAGCCATTGTGTGAGCAGTAAGATTCAAATTCTTGATTCTCAAACTCACGGCCATGATCACTCCTCAAGGTCTTAATCTTAAGTCCACTAAGATTTTCTACAGACTTAGAGTATTTAACAAAGGAAGAGCAGGCTTCACTTTTGTGAGCTAGAAAGTATACCCAAGTATATCTAGAAAAGTCATCTACAAGAACATAAACATAGTGCTTCCCATTTAGACTTGAAATTCTTGATGGTCCAAACAAATCCATGTGAACCAGATCAAGTGGTTGAGAAGTTGAAACTTCTTTCTTTGGTTTAAAAGAAACTTTGTGTTGTTTTCCCTTTTGACAGGGATTACACACTTTGTCATTTGGGAATTCAAGCTTAGGTAGGTCTCTAACTAGGTGTTTCTTAGAGTGTTTTCTAAGTGAGTGAATGTTGCAGTGTCCTAATCTCCTATGCCACAGCCAAGACTCTTTATGAAAAGCATTTAAGCAAGTAACATTATGTTTAGCTAAAGTGTTTAAGTCAACAGCATAAAGATTTTCATTTCTTAAGGCAGAAAATATTAAAGCATTTTCGGAATTATAAACATCACAAGAATTGTTTTCAAACATGACATTAAAACCATCATCACACAATTGAGAAATGCTAAGTAGGTTGTACTTAAGTCAATCAACAAATAAAACTTTGGAAATTAATACTGTGTCAATGTTACCAATCTGGCCTAAGCCGATGATTTTTCCTTTTGAGTTATCACCAAAAGTGACATATCCTCCATCAACCTTTATTAATATTTTGAAGCACGAATAGTCCCCAGACATGTGTCTTGAACATCCACTGTCTAAGTACCATACCTTCTTGTAATTTCTTTTCAAACAGATTTCCTACAAAACAGATTAGACAGGAAATGACTTTGGTACCCATATTTTCTTGGGTCCAGATATGTTAGCAATCAAGGATTTAGGTACCCAGATTTGTTTTATGGGTCCCATACAATTAATAGATACAACAGATTTAGAGAGATATACTTTATTTGGTCTACAACTATTTAAATAACCAGTTGAGGCATACGAATTTCCAAAACTGGAACTAGCAGGATTTTTTCCAGACTTGGGAATAAATCGGGTTTTAGTAAACTGTCTTTGTCCAGGTTGGTATCCCAAGCCAGTAGCATACTTAGGTGCAACTTGCTTTCCTAGTAGTTGGGTTAGAGTATATTTTCCATTTGTGAATGTTTCTAAGTCCTTTCTATGTTGTTCATTAGATAGTTTCAGTTCTGTATTCTCCTTTAATAATTGAACATTTTTCTCTTTTTCTACATCAGGTGCAGACTTGACACTTGCATTAAGAGCATGCTGTTTCTTTAAAGACTTATTTTTATCCTTTAGTTCATTACACGTTTCTTCCAGCATATTACAGTATTCAATCAATTCATCTTTAGACATATTTTCAGAATCAGAACCAGATTCTTCTTCACCTTCAGAATAATAAGAGTTTAAAGTGGGAGTGTCTAAGGTTACCTCAGATGTGTTTGTCATGAAACATATATTAGCACGATTTCTTTCAGAATCACTGGATTCTGATTCACTTGTACTGTCTTCTGAAGCACTCCAGGTGGCCTTCATAGCTTTCTTATAATTCTTGTCCTTGTAATCATATTTCTTCTTGAATTTTAACTTAGGACAGTCCGCTTTGATGTGTCCTTTCCTTTTACATTCATAGCAAACTATGTCTTCTTCTTTATCAGTTTTCTTCCAATCTTTCTTCCAATTACCTTTTCTATCATACTTACCCTTGTAGTTTGGTTTTCTGAAGAACTTCTTCTTCCTATAGAACTTCTTGAATCTCCTTGCTATTTGTGCCATCTCGGCATCACTGTCAGAATCTAAGTCTTCACTAGATGAGCTTTCAGTTGGTATATGCACTTTCACCTTGTCTTTGCTCTTTGATGCAGTAGACTTAAAAGCTACAGATTTTCGTTTTGGTTCCTCATCTTCCTCTTTATTTACCTTGAGCTCTTCTTCGTACATCATCAGCTTACCAATTAACTCCTTGACAGGCAAAGTTCCAATATCACAGGATTCTCTAATTGAAATGGATGTGCCTCTCCATCTGTCAGGCAGACATCTCAATAATCTCATGATTTGCTCCTTTGCTGGAACAATCTTTCCAAGTGAGCTCATTGTGTTGACTATCTCATTAAACCTGAGATACATATCAGAAATAGGTTCATCATCTTTCATCTTAAAGTTATCATATTTGATAGTATAAGTATTTAACCGCATTTCCTTGACATTAGTTGTTCCTTCATGAGAAACAGCTAAGGTGTCCCAGATTTCAAAAGCAGTTTTACATGCAGAAATTCTATTGAATTCCTCATCTCCTAGAGCGCAGTAGAGAGCATTCACAGCCTTACAATTATTATTGTAAGCTACCTTAGTAGGTTCATCCCAAGTTATTCTTTCAGTTTCTGGAATCTTTTATTGAGACTCTATAGCAGTCCAAATCTCAAAACCCATACTTTCCAAATGAATTTTCATTTTGAGCTTCCATTGGGCATAATTCACACCATTAAAGAAGGGTGGCCTGTTAGTAGCAGCACCTTCTAGTCTATTATCCATAAGGAAATTTTAGAAAATGTATTAAAGAGATAAAATTTAGAACTAACAGAAATTTAAGATCTTTTAGATAAAACTACAATCACAGTTTAAAAACAGAGAGTTAAAATAAAACTTTGAGAAAGTATAACAGAGATAAACACATCCTTTGATACCAAATGTTGGTCGGAGTGGACACTCAAGAGGGGGGTGAATTGAGTTCCAATTAAAAATTTCTGTTGAAAACTTTAAGATTAAATCCCCCAAATTGAAAAACAGCCCAGTCAATTAAGGCAGTAGAGATATAGGTGACTTATTGTTCAACAGGTTTCTCTAGGGTTGATTAATCCTCAGTAAGGTTAGTTTGATGACTAAATTTACTTTTGAAACAAGTTTACTAAACAAATCTCTTATACACACTAACCAAAATTGACTATCAGAGTATATGCAAAAACAGATTTCTTGTTTAAAAAAAAGAGCACAGCGGAAAAAAAAGCAAAGTAAAGAAAAGAATAACAAGCTATTTCAAACAAGAGGTTCAGTCTTAAGCTAAGACTTAGTCCTCTTCCACTTGGTGATCACCTGCCACCAATCAATTTTATAAAAAAAGTTTGATACACAGCCTGTATCGGGCTTTACAACAGTTTTCAGAAACTTTCCAGGTTTGACAACCTCTGCCACAGTTATACGTGGGAAAACAAATGACCAAGCCACACCAGGCTTCTTCCACAGTTATACGTGGGTAACAAATGTAAAAAGGTTTAGGATATGGATTTTTAGTATCCCTCATTTTAAGCATAGGAGACAGTGTGTGTAATACTAACACACTACTCACAAATGTAAAACACTTAAACACAGTAGAGCAAGAGATAGAAAGAAGAAGGTTTAGAGTGCTCTATAGTGTTGGCAGATCAGTTCTGGACTCGTAGGAATGAGTGACTTGAAGATTTGGTCCTTTTTCTGTAAGTTGACACTAAAACAGAGTGTCATGATTTCCAGACTTCCAAATGTTCAAGTGATCAGCTTCTTTGAGTTCGAGTGCTTCACAGCATGGCTTTTAGGAGACGGTTCTTTCAGTCGGTTCACTTGAGACTCTTTTGTTCTTCAGAATGAATGCTCGAGAGTTCTTCTTTTTGTGTATATGCGTATCTCCTTCTCAGTTGTAGATGTTAGACTCTGTGTGTCCTTCCCCTATTCTTGTTCGTGTATGTAACTGTTCTTTTCGTTCCATTCATCCTTTTTCTTGAATGCTTCTCTCTTCTTTTTATACTCCTCCATATATGCCCTTTTTGTTCACCCGAGGCCGACAAGATAAATAGTCTTGAGTTACACGTGCGATATTCCTTGTACATTGTATTATTTCTTGATATGTCTGCAAATATCAATAAATAATGTTAGGTGTATTAATTTGTCTAGACATGACCGTTAGATTAGTATTAATCAAATTGGTAATGAAAAAAGTAGAAATATAATAATAATAGACTGGTCGAGAATGTATGTCACTGTGGACTTCAACTGTGGTCTTCCAACTGTGGACTTCCTTCTGACTGCTGACTTCAACAAAAGGCTTGCTGTCTGTAGGCTTGCAATGGTAGCTTTTACTCCATGTAACTGTAGCCTCTCTAACTGTAGACTTGTAATATCAAATTTGTAGAACTGTAACCTTTGTCAACTGTAGACCTTGATCATCAGTAGACTTAGTCGACAGAAGCTGTCTAACTGTAACCTTGACTGTAGACTTATGACTGTAGGCTTGTTCGACTGTGAACTTGTTCCAACTGTAGACTTGTTCGACTGTGAACTTGAGCAGAGAAAACTTTGAACAGAAGTCTTGTAACTGTGACCTTCGTCTGTGAGCTTTGACAATAGATAGCGGTAGACTCGTGACTGTAAGCTTGTATTAGTCTTCGACTGTAACCTTGTAACTGTGAACTTATTGCAACAGTAACTTAAGGTGACAGTTAGCTGTAACTGTGACTTTGAAAAGAAAACTCTGACAGTTAGCTAACAATACTAAACTTATGTAAATACTACTGTAAGCTGTTACAGTAAAGTTATGAGAGTAAGAATATGAACTGTTTAGAATAAAATACGTTTAAGCATAGAATAATAAGATTAATTCAAGGTTTTAATACATCATAATCAATGTTTAAGCATGATTTGGGATTATCAAAACAGGTGATTCCAACAGTCTCCCCCTTTTTGATAATCACAAATTATGTCAGTATGGAATGAAATATAGATGTATCAGAGAGAAGTGTGCAAAACACAGTATTAGCAATATGAGCACAAAAATTAGGTATAATCCTCAAGGATTTCTCCCTCTTTGTATAGGTTCATTTCTCCCCCGAGTTTTCCCTATTTCTCCCTATTTCTCCCCCTTTGTGATTAACAAAAATAAAGACAGAGAGAGAGAAAATAAACATTGTATTAAGAATGAGTACATTACATGACCCAAAACGTGAATACATGATCCCTATCAAAAAAAAACATAAACAGACTCAATCCTCTTCATCTGTAGGTAAGGGATCTTTTCATTTGGAGGAAGAAGATGGAGCAGTAGGTGAAAGATCAACAGGCTTAGGAATTGTAGCAGGAATGTCTTGAGGGGCAGCAACAGATGCTCCTGAAGGCCTGTAGTGAGTATCTTGGCGAGGTATCAGTGGTCTAAGGCTTCTGAGGGCATCAGCGGGAGACATTACTGAAGAACCACTGGGGTTGGAGACAGGTATGGCAGGAGGAACTATAACAGGTGTGCAGTCCACATAAAGAAAAGGTAGGAGCAGATTCCTGAAATCCATGATGATGTTTCCTCCTCTGTCCATGGCAGATAAGAAGTCATTTTTGTTTTCCAATAATTTATCCAAAGCCAGGGTCAACTCTCATAGCTTGCTAACTTGTTCTTTGAAAGCTTGAGTTACAGTAGGCAGCTTCATAGTTTCTAGCATGAGCTTGAAGTGATGGTTCAACTGATGCTTGGTGAAAATCCGATCAAAGTAATAATCCACTTTACTTTTGATGGCCTCCTGAGAAGCAGTAGCAGCCTGCAGGTGCTCATGAACAAAGCCACTGACTTCTCTTGTAGTAGCAAGGATCTGTATGTCTGATGTGTCATTTGCACGGGCCTGAGTAAGCTCTTCTCTGAGCAGGCTTCTAAACTGCTCAAGGTCTACAGGAGAGCTAGATGAAGGAAGGGACTTGACTGAGAATGCCACTGTCTCCTTGAAAGACTAAGTCAGATTTCCAATCACTTTCTGAATGACAACATCCTGATTGCTAAAGTATTCTTTTACTGATTTCTTGAAAGCCTCAAATACTTCCACAAACTGCTTGACCACTTCTTTGATGTATCGAATCTCACTGGCCACTTGTGTCTGAGAACTGCTCAGGGCAGTTAAAGAAGCAACTGATTGTCTGAGGGCCACTACTTCTCCAGTCCAGCTTTCAATTTGAGTGTGGCACAATTTCATTTCATCCATCACTTCTTTGATTGGACTTCCCACAACACATCCTAGAGATAATTCTAAGGATTGTTCTACATTTTTCAGCTCATCAAAAAACTGGTTTTCAATTCAGCAACAGACTGTCTGATGGTCTCCTTCATGTCATTCTTTAAGGATTCAAGGTCTTCCTTGGTGGCCAATCTTTCAGTTTCTAACACTGGAGAGCTGTTAGTTAGGATAACTGGATTTCTTGGTGGTTGGTTTTCCTCATCTGAATCCTCATAATTGAGTCCTAACACCATGTATCCTAGATCTGAGGTCCATCCTTCTATATCATACAGTACAGAGACTGAACCAAAACGCTCCCCCTGACTTGGAGCTCCTTCTTGAACATTTTCTACTATCTGCTCGACTCTGGGTAACTCTAAGTTCTCTTCTGTAGCTCTAGCAGGTTCCATACTTGCTTCCTCTGTAGGTTCAGCAGTGAGGTTAGCCTTCCTCTCTGTTGAGTCATCAACCACTTCCATGACAACAGTAGTAGATACCACTCCTGCTTCCTGGTCAGACACTGACTTGTCTGTATACCCTATCAGAGGGCTCATACTAAGTTCTTCTGTTTCTTCACCACTGATCTTTTCTTCATCTTCTACAACAGTTTCTTGATTTTCATTTGAAGCTCCAGCCTCTTTTGCTTCGACTGTATCATCCTCGTCAGAGGTGTCCTTGAAAAAATATTGAGATTCTTCTTCTTCTTCTTCTGTAGACTCAGTCTCACTGTCTCTTAGAACAGTTTCTCTACTAGGTAGTTCTTTTGGAGGGCTTGCTGCTCCAAACGCCACTGTCCTGACAGGACTGTGAGTAGTCTCAGGATCACTCCCTTCATCAATTGGGGTGTTCTCTCTTGCAGAGTCACCAACTACTGTAGTCTGTTCATCATCTGAGTATACAGGTTCAGGCTCATCAGGCTTTAAGCCTGGATCTCTCCTATCTCTCGGTCTAGAGGGATGAGTAGAAGGGCTAAATTTCTCATAGATTCTCTCCTCATCATTCACCCATGATTTCTTCCAGGGATTCCAACTGATCCTCATGAATTTGCAGATTACTTTCGAGATACATACATTGTTCTTTGCCACTATCAACTCTTCCTGACTTCCAGCTGCACCTTTCACTTTCAACATTACCGAAATGAGTTTAGCATGAAACAAGGCACTTGATTTTGAGCTTGCCTTTATCATGTCCTCCATATAAGCCATCAGCAACCTACAAAGGTTGACCTTCCTTCCATGTTTTAATAAGTACATCAAGTAAATATCCTGGTGCTTCAGAGTTGCAAAATCTCCTCTTCTAGGACTCAGTACATGCTGAATAAACTTAAACAGAAGCCTGTCCTCTCCACTCATTTCAGCAGCAATAATCTTTCTTACTGTGCCATTGCCTGTCAGTTCTTCCAGAGCCGTCTCATGATCAAAGATTCAACTATTTGGAGGAGCCGCTCCAGAATAGTAGTTGTAAATACCCTCATGAGGAACTCTTGAACATGAAGCCCATTCAACGGATGAAAAACTGACTTCATTGCCGTTTACTCTGGATACCAGTCTATGCAGATCATCCTCTTCCTCGAACAGTAGATATTCATAGAATTCCTTCACCAGCTTCGGGTAGTACGGTCCATTATTGTTTGCAAAGCATTCGGTCCATCCTTGCTCATTAAGCACTGCCAGTACTAATGATCTGCTCGATAAAATCCACTCTTCACTTAGCTCCTTCTCAGCAACTATTTCTCTCTTAGTCAGATGTGGATTAACAGGTCTTATCGAGGCGTTCCCGGTGCCACTGGATTCGACTCGAGTCCTCTATGGCATTGGTACAAATTCATTGACAGTCGGGGGTCGCTTTGTTCTGGCCATTGGAACTGAGTGAGGTTTCGAGGTTCGGTTGAAGGTTTAGGGTTTAGGACTTGAGAGAGCAAGGGTCGAGATGAGTGGATTGAGATATGTTCGATGTTCTAAATTTTATCATTTAGGGATTTAGAAATAAAAGTATAAAGAAAAGAAACGGTTCGAATTCCCGCAAAAATAAAATAAGGTTAAACAGCGAAACAGCCTACAGAGAGATGTAACAGTGAGGTACACCGGTGAGGTCTAACTGTGAGGTTTCAACTGTGAGGTTTCAACTGTGAGGTTTCAACAGTGAGGTTTCAACTGTGAGGTTTCAACTGTGAGGTTTCAACTGTGAGGTTTCAACTATGCTATAATTAATCATACCTAACTCATGTTTGATGTAACTTAATCTCTCAGAATTCAAAGGCTTTGTAAAAATATCAGCTAACTGATGTTCAGTGCTAATGAACTCAAGAGTGATATCACCTTTTTGATAATGATCCCTCAGAAAGTGATGTCTCACATCAATATGTTTTGTCCTAGCATGAGATACTGGATTTTTATAAATGTTAATAGCACTTGTATTGTCACACCTTATAGAGACATGTTTGAATTGATATCCATAGTCTAGTAAAGTGTGTTTCATCCACAAGATTTGTGCACAACAGCTACCAGCAGCTATATACTCAGCTTCGGCAGTAGACAATGCAACAGAATTCTTCTTCTTACTACACCAAGATACAAGTGACTTGCCTAAAATGTGACATGTTCCAGAGGTGCTCTTTCTATCTAACTTGCAGCCAGCAAAATCAGCATCAGAATAACTTAATAAATCAAATGATTGTCCTTTTGGATAAAATAATCCCAAATTGGGAGTATGTTTTAGATATTTGAAAATCCTTTTAACAGCAGTCAAATGAGACTCTTTTGGATTGGCTTGAAACCGAGCACACATGCATACACTGAACATGATGTCAGGTCTACTGGCAGTAAGGTACAGTAGACTACCTATCATACCTCTGTAATTGGTTTGATCCACTGGTTCACTAGTTTCATCACTATCCAACATGCAAGTGGTGCTCATAGGTGTGTCACTGCCTTTGGTGCCATCCAAAGAAAAACGTTTTAGAAGATCTTTAATATATTTACTTTGGTTCAAAATAATACAATTTTTATTTTGAAAGATCTGAAATCCAAGGAAAAATTTTAGTTCTCCCATTAAACTCATTTCAAACTCATTTTGCATTATTTTTGAAAAATAAACACATAAAGAATTTTTAGAAGATCCAAAAATAATATCATCCACATAAATTTGTACTATTAAGACATCTTTAGAAATCCATTTAATAAAAAGAGTAGGATCAGCTACCCCTTTAGTAAATCCTTTCGAAATAAGAAAAGAGCTGAGCCTATCATACCAAGCTCTTGGAGCTTGCTTTAAACCATATAAAGCTTTAGATAGTTTAAAAACATGATTAGAAAAATGGGGATTTGTAAAACCAGGAGGTTGTTCCACAAATACATCCTCAATTATATATCCATTTAGAAAAGCACTTTTAACATCCATTTGATATAGTTTGAAATTCAGATGAGCAGCATAATCAAGTAATATCCTAATGGCCTCTAGTCTAGCCACGAGTGCAAAGGTTTCCTCATAGTCTATTCCTTCTTCCTGACTATACCCTTGTGCAACTAGCCTAGCTTTGTTTCTGATTATATTACCAAACTCATCAACTTTGTTTCTAAACACCCATTTAGTGCCTATGGTAAGAGTGTCTTTAGGTCTTTCCACTAATTCCCAAACTTTGTTTCTTTCAAACTGATTTAGTTCTTCTTGCATAGCCATTACCCAGAATTCATCACTGATAGCATCATTGACATTTTTGGGTTCAAGCTGTGAAAGAAAAGCTTGATGTTCAACCTGATTTCTTAGAGAAGCTCTAGTTTGTGTTCCTCTATCAAGATTACCAACAACAGCATCTAAAGGATGATTCTTTAGAATCCTAGTTGATTTGGTAAAGGTTGAACTAGAGATTTCAGGTTCATTTATAGGTTTGGGTTCCACAGAGGAAGATTCTGGAAAAAGTCCAGAACTGGATGTTTTTATTACAGGTTCTTTAGATTTGTCATTTAGGTCCAGAACAGATAAGTCTTCTTCAACATCTTCATGAGAAGTTATAGACTCATGTGGATCAGTCTCATCAAACTTGATGTGAACAGATTCTTCCACACATTTGGTTTTCTTATTGAACACTCTATAGGCTTTACTAGACATAGAGTAACCCAAGAAAATTCCTTCATCACTTTTTGGAGCAAATTTATCAAGATTATCTTTAGTATTCAGAATAAAGACTTTGCAACCAAAAACTCTAAAGTAATTAACCTTAGGCTTCCTATTATTCCACAACTCATAAGGGGTTTTCTTAAGAACCGGTCTAATCAAGAATCTATTAATAACATAGAAGGCTGTATTTACAGCTTCAGCCCAAAAGTAAACAGGCATGTCATATTCATTAAGCATAGTCCTTGCAATTTCTTGCAGGGTTCGGTTTCTTCTTTCCACTACACCATTCTGTTGAGGTGTCCTAGTAGCAGAAAAATTGTGAGCATAGCCATTGTGTGAGCAGTAAGATTCAAATTCTTGATTCTCAAACTCACAGCCATGATCACTCCTCAAGGTCTTAATCTTAAGTCCACTAAGATTTTCTACAGTCTTAGAGTATATAACAAAGGAAGAGCATGCTTCACTTTTGTGAGCTAGAAAGTATACCCAAGTATATCTAGAAAAGTCATCTATAAGAACATAAACATAGTGCTTCCCATTTAGACTTGAAATTCTTGATGGTCCAAACAAATCCATGTGAACCAGTTCAAGTGGTTGAGAAGTTGAAACTTCTTTCTTTGGTTTAAAAGAAACTTTGTGTTGTTTTCCCTTTTGACAGGGATTACACACTTTGTCATTTGGGAATTCAAGCTTAGGTAGGTCTCTAACTAGGTGTTTCTTAGAGAGTTTTCTAAGTGAGTGAATGTTGCAGTGTCCTAATCTCCTATGCCATAGCCAAGACTCTTTATGAAAATCATTTAAGCAAGTAACATTATGTTTAGCTAAAGTGTTTAAGTCAACAGCATAAACATTTTCATTTCTTAAGGCAGAAAATATTAAAGCATTTTTGGAATTATAAACATCACAAGAATTGTTTTCAAACTTGACATTAAAACCATCATCACACAATTGAGAAATGCTAAGTCGGTTGTACTTAAGTCCATCAACAAATAAAACTTTGGAAATTAATACTGAGTCAGTGTTACCAATCTGGCCTAAGCCGATGATTTTTCCTTTTGAGTTATCACCAAAAGTGACATATCCTCCATCAACCTTTATTAAGCTTTTGAAGCACGAATAGTCCCCAGACATGTGTCTTGAACATCCACTGTCTAAGTACCATACCTTCTTGTAATTGCTTTTCAAACAGATTTCCTACAAAACAGATTAGACAGGAAATGACTTTGGTACCCAGATTTTCTTGGGTCCAGATATGTTAGCAATCAAGGATTTAGGTACCCAGATTTGTTTTATGGGTCCCATACAATTAAAAGATGCAACAGATTTAGAGAGATATACATTATTTGATCTATAACTATTTAAATAACCAGTTGAGGCATACGAATTTCCAAAACTGGAACTAGCAGGATTTTTTCCAGACTTGGGAATAAATCGGGTTTTAGTAAACTGTCTTTGTCCAGGTTGGTATCCCAAGCCAGTAGCATACTTAGGTGCAACTTGCTTTCCTAGCAGTTGGGTTAGAGTATCTTTTCCAATTGTGAATGTTTCTATGTCCTTTCTAAGTTGTTCATTAGATAGTTTCAGTTCTGTATTCTCCTTTAATAATTGAACATTTTTCTCTTTTTCTACATCAAGTGCAGACTTGAAACATGCAGTAAGAGCATGCTGTTTCTTTAAAGACTTATATTTATCCTTTAGTTCATTACACGTTTCATCCAGCATATTACAGTATTCAATCAATTCATCTTTAGACATATTCTCAGAATCAGAACCAGATTCTGCTTCACCTTCAGAATAATAAGAGTTTAAAGTGGGAGTGTCTAAGGTTACCTCAGATGTGTTTGTCATGAAACATATATTAGCACGATTTCTTTCAGAATCACTGGATTCTGATTCACTTGTACTGTCTTCTGAAGCACTCCAGGTGGCCTTCATAGCTTTCTTATAATTCTTGTCCTTGTACTCATATTTCTTCTTGAATTTTAACTTAGGACAGTCAGCTTTGATGTGTCCTTTCCTTTTACATTCATAGCAAACTATGTCTTCTTCTTTATCAGTTTTCTTCCAATCTTTCTTCCATTTACCTTGTCTATCATACTTACCCTTGTAGTTTGGTTTTCTGAAGAACTTCTTCTTCCTATAGAACTTCTTGAATCTCCTTTCTATTTGTGCCATCTCGGCATCACTGTCAGAATCTAAGTCTTCACTAGATGAGCTTTCAGTTGGTATATGCACTTTCTCCTTGTCTTTTCTCTTTTATGCAGTAGACTTAAAAGCTACAGATTTTCGTTTTGGTTCCTCATCTTCCACTTTATTTACCTTGAGCTCTTCTTCATACATCATCAGCTTACCAATTAACTCATTGACAGGCAAAGTTACAATATCACAGGATTCTCTAATTGAAACGGATGTGCCTCTCCATCTGTCAGGCAGACATCTTAATAATCTCATGATTTTCTCCATTGCTGGAACAATCTTTCCAAGTGAGCTCATTGTGTTGACTATCTCATTAAACCTGAGATACATATCAGAAATAGGTTCATCAGCTTTCATCTTAAAGTTATCATATTTGATAGTATAAGTATTTAACCGCATTTCCTTGACATTAGTTGTTCCTTCATGAGAAACAGCTATGGTGTCCCAGATTTCAAAAGCAGTTTTACATGCAGAAATTCTATTGAATTCCTCATCTCCTAGAGCACAGTAGAGAGCATTCACAGCCTTACAATTATTATTGTAAGCTACCTTAGTAGGTTCATCCCAAGTTATTCTTTCAGTTTCTGGAATCTTGTATTGAGACTCTATAGCAGTCCAAATATCAAAACCCATACTTTCCAAATGAATTTTCATTTTGAGCTTCCATTGGGCATAATTCACACCATTAAAGAAGGGTGGCCTGTTAGTAGCAGCACCTTCTAGTCTATTATCCATAAGGAAATTTTAGAAAATGTTTTAAAGAGATAAAATTTAGAACTAACAGAAATTTAAGATCTTTTAGATAAAACTACAATCACAGTTTAAAAACAGAGAGTTAAAATAAAACTTTGAGCAAGTATAACAGAGATAAACACGTCCTTTGATACCAAATGTTGGTCGGAGTGGACACTCAAGAGGGGGGTGAATTGAGTTCCAATTAAAAATTTCTGTTGAAAACATTAAGATTAAATCCCCCAAATTGAAAAACAGCCCAGTCAATTAAGGCAGTAGAGATATAGGTGACTTATTGTTCAACAGGTTTCTCTAAGGTTGATTAATCCTCAGTAAGGTTAGTTTGATGACTAACTTTACTTTTGAAACAAGTTTACTAAACAAATCTCTTATACACACTTACCAAAATTGACTATCAGAGTATATGCAAAAACAAATTTCTTGTTTAAAAAAAAAGAGCACAGCGGAAAAAAAAAGCAAAGTAAAGAAAAGAATAACAAGATATTTCAAACAAGAGGTTCAGTCTTAAGCTAAGACTTAGTCCTCTTCCACTTGGTGATCACCTGCCACCAAGCAATTTTATAAAAAAGGATTGATACACAGCCTGTATCGGGCTTTACAATAGTTTTCACAAACTGTCCAGGTTTGAAAACCTCTGCCACAGTTATATGTGGGAAAACAAATGACCAAGCCACACCAGGCTTCTTCCACAGTTATATGTGGGTAACAAATGTAAAAAGGTTTGGGATAAGGATTTTCAGTATCCCTCAGTTTAAGCACAGGAGACAGTGTGTGTAATACTAACACACTACTCACAAATGTAAAACACTTAAACACAGTAGAGCAAGAGATAGAAAGAAGAAGGTTTAGAGTGCTCTATAGTGTTGGCAGATCAGTTCTGGACTCGTAGGAATGAGTGACTTGAAGCTTTGGTCCTTTTTCTGTAAGTTGACACTAAAACAGAGTGTCGTGATTTCCAGACTTCCAGATGTTCAAGTGATCAGATTATTTGAGTTTGAGTGCTTCACAGCATGGCTTTTAGGAGACGGTTCTTTCAGTCGGTTCACTTGAGACTCTTTTGTTCTTCAGAATGAATGCTCGAGAGTTCTTCTTTTTGTGTATATGCGTATCTCCTTCTCAGTTGTAGATGTTAGACTCTGTGTGTCCTTCCCCTATTCTTGTTCGTGTATGTAACTGTTCTTTTCGTTCCATTCATCCTTTTTCTTGAATGCTTCTCTCTTCTTTTTATACTCCTCCATATATGCCCTTTTTGTTCACCCGAGGCCGACAAGATAAATAGTCTTGAGTTACACGTGCGATCTTCCTCGTACATTGTATTATTTCTTGATATGTCTGCAAATATCAATAAATAATGTTAGGTGTATTAATTTGTCTAGACATGACCGTTAGATTAGTATTAATCAAATTGGTAAAGAAAAAAGTAGAAATATAATAATAATAGACTGGTCGAGAATGTATGTCACTGTGGACTTCAACTGTGGTCTTCCAACTGTGGACTTCCTTCTGACTGCTGACTTCAACAAAAGGCTTGCTGTCTGTAGGCTTGCAATGGTAGCTTTTACTCCATGTAACTTTAGCCTCTCTAACTGTAGACTTGTAATATCAAATTTGTAGAACTGTAACCTTTGTCAACTGTAGACCTTGATCATCAGTAGACTTAGTCGACAGAAGCTGTCTAACTGTAACCTTGACTGTAGACTTATGACTGTAGGCTTGTTCGACTGCGAACTTGTTCCAACTGTAGACTTGTTCGACTGTGAACTTGAGCAGAGAAAACTTTGAACAGAAGTCTTGTAACTGTGACCTTCGTCTGTGAGCTTTGACAATAGATAGCGGTAGACTCGTGACTGTAAGCTTGTATTAGTCTTCGACTGTATCCTTGTAACTGTGAACTTATTGCAACAGTAACTTAAGGTGACAGTTAGCTGTAACTGTGACTTTGAAAAGAAAACTCTGACTGTTAGCTAACAATACTAAACTTATGTAAATACTACTGTAAGCTGTTACAGTAAATTTATGAGAGTAAGAATATGAACTGTTTAGAATAAAATACGTTTAAGCATAGAATAATAAGATTAATGCAAGGTTTTAATACATCATAATCAATGTTTAAGCATGATTTGGGATTATCAAAACAGGTGATTCCAACATATTTTTTCAAAGTAAATACTATGTGAAAAAGTCACTATCCAGCCAAAATACAGAACTATGATTATCCATGAAGGGTAATCAAAATATTATTAGAAAATTTTAAGAATACTAAAACCACTAGTAAAAAAATAACATAACTAAAATTGAATACATGTAGGGGATAAATAATTAATAAGATTTAATAATAAAATTGAATATTAATTCACAAATTATTGCTATTTTTAATGGATTTATATGTTATCCTAACAAATTAAATTTACTACTTTTTTAATATTATTCATTAAATTTAAAATTGACAACAATAAGAACCTTTAATTAAAAAAAATCATATTCCAATCAAAGTAGGTTCTCAATATTTTATTTATTTTCAAGTGAATGATTAATTATTAAATATCAAAATTTTATTTTTAGAAATTTAACATAATTTTTTAATCCATTATATAAATGTTTTCATTGGTTTAATTTTCTATTTTTTCAAAAAAAAGTTTTTTTTTGCGAATAGTGAAAAATATAGTTTTTATTGAAACTCTAGAGTTTATGAAACTATCATAAAGAAAATGTATGTTTATTTATTAATAAAAAAATTAATAACAAAATTTTTTTTAAGGAATAAAATTTATAATTAAATAATACTATTTAAATTTATAAAACTTATGATTAATATTTTAAGGACAAAAGAGAAATTTTCTAATAAAATTAATTATTGCTATTTAAATTCAATTGAATATTTTATTTTGTAAAATTTGATTATGGATTGTCTTAGAATCCTCATAAATTATATTTTTTATTAAAACCCTAAAAATTTAATAAATTAAATATCCTTGATATGTTTATCTAGTAAGTTGATTATAATTCTAAGAATATACATTTCCTAAAAATAATTTTTACATACTATGTTCATTTAATTCAATATTAAATTTTCTAATGTATAGGAATTTTATTTAATAAAATTAAATTCCAATTATTTATCATAATAAAAAAATTATATAATATTTTTAATCTTAATATTTTAAATAAATTAGTTACAGAGGATAAATGATAGTTACAATAGTAACATTTATTGTTGTAATAAGTAATCAACTAAGGGAAAATCCTAAAATAACTCAATGTTTTCCAAAGAAGTTATTTTTAAGAGAATTGTAACCCTTAAAATGAAAATATTACCATTAATTATCTTCTTTTTTTCCTTATGCCATGGAATAATTTAATTAAATTTTTGAAAACTAATGATTATTTATAAAAATACAATTTTACATTAATTATAAAAGGGGATAACAGCCACCTGTTCATAATAAACAATTAAAATATTGTTTTCCATAAAAATATATTATTTTCTCCTCCATGATTCATCTCTCATGTTCATAGTACTCTTGTTACAATTATTTATACTATGGATCTCATTTCGATATAGATTTCAAAGAGAAACACCATGTTATCAATATTTGTACAAACTTCTACCTAATATTGTTTTTTTTTCTATATTTCCCATTACAAATAACTATTCATAAAAAATATATTAATGGTTCATTATTTATTAAAAAATAATTTTTTATATTATGAGACTTACTTTTAACCACCTATCCACATTCCCCTTAAGGAAAATGAAAACAACATTCCATTTTACATATGGAGTACCACATCCACAAAGTGTCAAGTTTTATTTCCTTCAAAAACATTACATGGATGGTAAAATTTTATAATTTATTGATAAATATCTTTTTTATGAAATTATTAAAATTTTGATAACAAAAATTGGATATCCTATTAATAATATGGGAAAAAATGTTTACTTTAAATTCAACCCTCAGAAACAAACATACTAAGAGGAGGAAAATTTTATTATCCCTATATAATAGTTTTGTATCCATATATCTTTAGTATTTATATTAAATTTTTTATCAATTTAATAAAAATATAAAAAATATAATTATTTCTTTAGAAGAGTGATATTACAACTAAATCACTTTATAATCATCCATTAATTATGATGTGTTCTTATTTGGATTGGTCTAATTTCCTACATGAGAAATACTAATAAAATAATAACATTGATGGGTATGATACCATAAATATGGTTAATATATGATATAAATAAGATTATAATTATTTTATTCTTCTGGTAGAATGTTTAAATTAATATTAAACTCATTAATTAAGTTACTAATGTTTGTCTTATAAAAATGTAGAAATATGCTCATTAGGTATTTCGTCATTAAGGACCATAAAAAAGAATCCCTATAAATGAAATTATAAAATTATAAATAATAATAAATAATATTTTCTACTAAGTTTTATTATCTTTTGGAGATGAAAATTTATAGTATAATGAATAATAACACTGTTATGGTTATACTATTTCAAAATGACCATGTTTACTCACACCCGATGTGGAAAATATATAAAAAGTAAGTAATATACATTTATAGAATAATTATAAATGATGTTTATAAATATTTTTAGGGATTTAAAATTTTATAAATTATATAAATATGTTTTTTTCTTTTAAATTATATCACTTTTCTGGAAGTCAGTAATTTGGGAAAAGGATTATTTGTCCAAAATATCTTTTCAAGATAAACATTTCATATTGTGACCTTGATATTTTATATAATTTGATTACATAAAAATGGTTTTATTTTACAATATTCATTTAATTAACTGGTTTTAAATTTCTATATCATGTTACTTATGTAAATATATCATTGTTTAATAGATACCATGGTTGTCAAGGTTCTTTTTCATCTCAATTTTTCTCTTTGAAATATTATATTTATTTAAAAATTATTTAATATTTATGTTTTATGGATTGGCCTTGTATTTGTTTCATCATAAAATATTCAAAAACGTAATGTTTTGAAAATCAATTGTGACACATTTTTTCAAGGTTTATTGATTCATGTGTTACCAATGTTATAAGGGATTTTGAAAAATCAAATATCCATTGTTGAGTTATAATTCCTCTAAATGAAATTTTTTCTTATATTCATGGTTTCTTCCACCCAAGTATTTTTTTCATGTTAATTTTTTTTTCATTTATATGAAAATTGGCCTTTTAGTTCAAGTATTTTTATTTTATGAATATCATTACAAAAGAGAGTATTAATTTTATGAACAAATCTCATCATATTTAAGAAAGGTTTCCCCTCAATGTCTATATATTCCCTTCCCACCAATGATATCATTTATAGTTCAAAAACATAATTATGTGGCATCATGTGTCAACTTCATATTTACCCTCTCTTATTTTAAAATTATGTTTTAATTGAATTTTTAACGATGTGAGTTTTCAATGATGGTATTTCGAAATATTAATGTTATTATCTATCCTATTATATTAAAATGTTACATCTTTCACTCCATAATCCCTTTATAAAAATAATATATATTTTTAAAGGATCAGAATTTTAATATTATTTTTGAAATTTATCATTTCAAAAAAAAAATCACATTACCTTTTTGAAATTTAATTTTTAAAGTTACTTGTAACTTCATGTTTTATGAGTATGTTAAAAACATTTTAAAAATATTATTTTATGCTTTCTCTCTTTCTGTGAGAATTATTATTTATAAAAAATTATTTCCACAGATTAATATATATTTCCAAACTTTTTTAATACCATATCTCTTTCAAAAGAGAAGTAAATATCATAATATTTTTTGAATGTAAATTTTTTTTATTTTTAAAAGAAACACTATATTTTAAATGGAATTTTGAAGGCCAATATTTTTTTGAAATATTTCTTATTTTATCTATTCATTCAACAATATTGTTATTGAAAGTTATTCATTTTATAAAATACAGTTTATTAAAAACCCCTATCTATTTTAATGTTTTAATTTGTGGTCTTTTAAATAGCTTAAATTATTTTAATTAAAAGAAAAAAATTTAGGGAATTTTCAAGTAATTCGAAAAGGGATTTTTTTTATATGTTTTTTCAATGTGATTTATCCTTGAATATAGTTTCATCCATTTTCCTCTATCTCTAAAGGATTTATTTTCCTTAAATATAAATTTCCCAAAAGAACCATCTATATTCTTATATAAAAAACTATTTAGTGTGAAGGAATTTTTTCTACTAACATTTTATAGTTTTCAAGTGACACATATATTCCTAGATGATTTAATGGTGGGTCCTATAAAGTCCTTCAATGCATTGGTTATGGTTTTATATCTCATAAGATAATGAAGTGTGGACATGCTTGTATTATCTAATGACATAATTCATAGTTAGGATCAGATTTTCTAAAAATTTAGTGGGAGAACATTATTGGATTTTTTTCAACATAATGGGTTTGAAAACATGGATTTATTCATAGCATAATGTGTTGAAATGATTATATTTTTTATGACATAAATGGTAGACGTGCATAGATTTTATTTTCACAATATAAATTGTATAAATACTTATATTTACTAAAAATAGAATATTTTCTAATCTGTATGTTACCTTTTTATTATATTTAATTCCTTGTAATTACTTTCTGTTGATTCTGGACTCCCATTTTGTGAATCATATTTGATCATTTGATTTTATATTCCACTCTATCATTCCATTCAAAAAAATTATATTATTACTTATTCTCTTTAAATAAGATATTTCTCCCATGAATATGTTTCCTAACATTCATATGATATACCCTTTGATGAAATGTGGATGACTATATTAATTACTCAGTTTTTGAGACAACCCCTTTATTATGATTTCATTCTACTGGTTATGAAGATGAGTGTAAATTATGGGGTCTCTATAAGGGATAATAGTGTGGTTTGAAAATTGATAAATGATCACAATTATATTAAAATAATTTCCATATATAGATTATTCTCAATTAAAATATTCCATAAATTCTAGTTATTATGATTTTATTATGATATTTATTTCTTAGCATGTGTAAATGATAAAAAATAAATATTGGTTCACCACAATTTATATCAAATCTAGTTTATAAGGTGAGTTTTTCAAGAACTAGATCCTTGAATGTGGGTCTGTATTTCTTAGTAATGTTATCTATATCATGTGACAATTTATTGTTAGTCACAACTTCTACAAATAATATTTTTAATTCAAGAACAATCATAATGAAGTCAAGTATTATTTTATTAGAAACCAAGTTAAAAAATGTTAAATTTGATTACAATATGTTATAAATAATGATAAACTTATTTATATATTTACTAAACCATTGGATTTAGATTTTTAAAAAAATCGTAAATGAAATTTTTATGTTAGAATATGAAAATAAAAATTAATCAGTTTGAATATTCCATAAAGACCAATAATCCTATAAATTGGTTTTATTCATAAGCTCACTAAAATATGTAAATAATGATAGTTACAATAATAATTTCATGAAAATATTGAAATTTTTCCATGGACCTTTGTTGTTTTAATTGTTCTTCATGAGGTTTTATTTATACAATCTTCGTGTGGTTCTTAAATTGTGTAAAAAACATATTTGATATCAAAATAATATTAAAAAGTTGTTTTTGTTCAAATTATGGTGTCAAATAATCAATTAAGGGGTATTGATTCTAATATTATCACATTAATTTTCTTCTTCTTGTTTAGTTTAATCAATTTATATCTATTTAAGATTACATATATTTATAGAGATTTCATTACAATTTAATTTATTAAAATTTTTATTGAGTTCATTTATACTATTAAACATGTTAAAGAAAATATGATTTTTAAAATTATATTATTATTATTCTGTTTATATGGGAATAAATATATATTAATTATAAAATATTTTTAGTTTACGGAAAAATTATTTCTTCATATTTGGTTTAAAAGTGGGGAGACATGTTTTCAAATTACGTATTTTGTTTCCCAAGATGGTAATACGTACATTATTGAAAATCATAAAAACATTTTGAAAATTTCAAAAAGGGGATAATTATTGAAATTATATCAACTTTATAATTATCAATATTATCTAGAATGGTGAGTAGTTATTTTTCTCGTAACATAGTTATGTTTTAATAAATAATTTTAAAAAAAATTATAGTAAAGAAATTAATTTTAATGTTTAACTTCATGTAGAAAAATAATATGAATATATTAATTATTTTCATTTTATTCTGGTTAATCATTATGTTTTTTATGTTTCTTATGAACTAATTTTAGTGAAAAATCTATAATGTTATAAGATATATAGTCTATCTCAACCTTATAGATTGATTACCTAATTCATATATTTTTCTTACTGATCCTAATGGTTTTAATATCATCTTTATTCTAAATATAAATGAATCTTCCACAAATATGTTCACCTTCTTTGGATGATGAATTTTTCATAAAGGAATATTTCTTATGTTATTGGAGAATGATTTCTACACCCAAAATAAATTAATAATTATGTTGAGGCTTATATTAAATAAAAAATAAATAATATTTAGAACATAAATAATGATGTTTATAAAATAGATGATTATGCATATACAAATCATCATTATGATTATTTCATGTCAATGCATCTCACTAAATTTATCCTAACATAGGGTCTTGTTTACACAGAACACTAATATTAAGATTATGAACATTGATGCTTTTATAAAATGGATTCACATGGATTCTACATGCATTTTTAATGATTTCCTACATTATTTTTAATTATTAGTCTAACAACTTTTAGGGTTTTAGGTAAAAAAATTTAGTTCTATAGTATTTTAGATATTTTGATAATTATTATTCAATTTATATAATAATATTAGTATTTTACTATTTTTGTAGTTTATATTAAATTTATATGTTATATTTAACACTACAATATTATTATTTCTTTTCCTATAATTATATTTTTAATAATATTTATTAGTATATATATATATTAATTTTCAATATTTGTATTTTATTTTATTTCATTATATAGTTTTGTATTATTACTAAATGTTTTATATTTATTATTAGTATATTATTTTAATTATTTTTATTATAATAATATTTAATAGTAGTAAACATGTTATAATATTATTATTTAATTATATATCTATAACCTTATATATATTTTTATTTATTAATTAACTTACCTATAGAACATTATATTTATTATTTTTGTTTTTAATTAATTATTATATATTTATTTATATAATTGAAATTTTATTATAGTTATTAATAGTATTAACATTTAAAATTTAGATTTTGGTGTTATATATAATTCTGAATGTTGAATTCTAGATTTCTATTGGAGTATTCCCCTAGTAGATTTCTTATTCAGGAGATCAAAAACCTAAGGGGTCGAATCCACTTCTAGGATGCCATCCACTATAATCCCAAATGAGTATCCATTCACCTCTTTATCATCCACCATGAGGGGTGAACTCTTCTTAGGGAAAGAATAGATAGGTGTCTCACCTCCCAAAAATGCTAGCACTACCCCTCATGTGGACCTCATCAGCTACAAGACCCATATCCACCCTCCATCCTTATATTGACCCTATTATACTTGGTGAACCTCTATACCCCACTCACCCCTCTAATCGTTATAATTGGAAGACCTCTCTCTCCACCAGGCATAACATGCCCAATTGTAGAACAATAAACACCCCCATCCATCCATGAAATACCCCTCTACTATATCACCAGACAGAGCACATCCTCCCTCTATAGAAACCATAAAATGAGATCCCATACGATCTTCCTCCCATATAAATCCAATAATCAAGAGACATCACAAATTCTGGGTTGGTACGAATCATTGTGGCATTCATTAGAATATGCACGGAGGATCGATTCACATTCAGATATCCATAGGATGGGAGGAAACTAGATTACGTGACTTGATTCCTAGAGGATTATTATTTTGATAACATAAGTATAATTTCTTTGGTTTATAATATTTTTATTTCAAAAATTTTCTTAGCCCGGATCATGAGGTATTCTTATTTTTGTTTGGTTGTATACTAGATTAATTAATTGGTAGACATAACACGATGATATTTTTATTTTGTGGATTATTTTTGAAATTAATATTTTTATATTAATTTCTATGTATCATAATATTATTTGTACAAAATGGTTTTGAAAAATAAAATTAAAATTTTAAATATCTATTCGATAAAATGAATTTTATAAATTAAAAGGTTTTGGATGATTTTTGTTCAAATAATTGATTTAGAATTATTAGAAATGAGCTATGCCATTTCACTGATTAGTTGAGTATATAAAATTAACTCTTAATTTATTTATAATTCTGTAAAATATAACCATAAAAATGTAAGAGATAAAAAAATTTCTTACCAATTTCTAATATTTTTTAATGTAGTTATAATTAAGAAGAATACATATTTAATCATAAGAAAAAAGAATTTTCTGCATGTATAGATATAAGTTTGAATATAAAATCCAAATCCTAGACACATTTAGACTAAAAAAATTAATTTCCATTATTTTAGTTACACTTACTCTTTTTCATCAACTTTCAAAAGAAATTCATAAAAATAAATAAAATAACTTTCCTTAGATAACTGTTCTCCTAAAAATTATCCCACAAGATAATTTTATTGAATAAGATATCATAATCTTTATAGTTCTACCTTTCTTGCCTCTTTTATGGTATCCATGTAGTTATAAATATTTTCACATTCGATGAGTTATGATGTACCTAAAAAAAGTTTTCCATGGTTTTCAGGGAGTACACACACATCTAGAATTATGAAAAGATCATTTATGACTTATTTTAGACATTTTCGCCTATATTATAAACACTCATATTTCATATTCACTGAAAAACTATACACCTCATGATCAAAACCATAAACATCAATGAAATTGGAAGGCTATCATTTTTATCTCTTAGAAATACCAATTTCATCATTGTAAGAAAACCATTAAGACTCACATTACAAGGATTCCTAGTTAAAAGTCCAACCCCTTTTCCAATATCTTCTTGATAATCAAAGACATCATACTAGAAGGAAGAAATAATTGAGACCCAACACATTCAGAATTATCTATTGAATAACATGACTCATGATTCAAGGTAATCAACATCAACTGAATTTGTCGATGATCAACCTTCTCCAAAAGTTTGTGCAATATCAGGGATTGAGTATAAAATACCCTTATATTAATATGAAAAAAAAATCTCAAATTATGTGACACATTTTAAAATAATGTGGTGATATATGATGTCTTGATCCTGAAACAATTTTTTGTAACATTATAAGGAAAAAAGGTTGGGTTGAAAACTATTTACCTAAAAACAATTTTTATTTGTGTAGTGTTGAGAATAAATTTTCTTTATCGGTAATACACAACTACACAATCTTTGAACAATATAAATAAATCACGACTCATTTTTTCAAATTTAATACAAATAATTTTAAGATTCTTGGGAATGATTAAAGTCCATGTTAATGAATTTTCTATATTATGTAATAAAGTTGGTAAACCAATTGAAATCATTCTACTATGGAATTATACCAACAGTAAGTCTTCAGTCATCATATCTACTGGAAACACTTTCATTGAAATGGATCCAGAAGATCTATACTCATTAATACAAAATATGGTTGAAAATTGTTTCCAGTGGCCATAATAATTTTCAATAATTGAAGATTGAATTAAATAATTTTATTCTCACTCATTTATACCTTCCACATATGATTCTCTAAAGATGATTATTGAAACCATGTCACTAAGTCCACTAGAGCTAGTTCAATTGCTTATAATTCAACCTAAACACTAACCATGTTGTGGGGGTCCTCAAGAATATCAAATATGTTCATACAAAACCTTTGAAAATAATATTTATAAATATATCATTATAAGACTCAATATATGGAATTCATGAAAAAATTACAAAACAAACTATAAAGATAATAACCAAAGTCAAATTTCGAAGGGATCATTGGAAACTCCACCAATGAAATGGAACATGAGTCTTCCTAGGTTACCTAATCAATCTACTTTTAGACCCTCCAAAAAATATCAAGGCAAATGATCTCAATAGAAATATATACCAAAATTTTATCAAAAAAATCAATATATGAAGAAAAATTAAACAACTTATATTGTCCAATTTTCAATGCACGATGAAAAATATCGGTGAGAAACTCTAGAAAAATTAATTATATATAATTAATCAAGGATTTAGTAATAAGAGATGGAAACCCAAAAATTACATGCATATGTGAACAACATTGAAAATAAAGTCAGGGAGTTTTCCAAACAAATTAAAAACTAAAAATAAGGAACCCTACTAGGTAATACAAGAGATAACCTAAGATAAGAGGAAACTTATATAACATTACATAGCCTCACACAATTTAATAAGTGAAAAATTCCTCTTGGTTAACCAACAGATGAGAAAACATTACCTACCATGGGGGTGGTGATTCCAAAAAACCATGATTCAAGATGATATTAAATAGGAGGAAGAGAAAAATGAACATGCAAATGTAAAATATAATGAAAAGAAATGAAAAATTGGGTACTAGATAAAAGAGTGAAATGTCACACACCACCTCCTCAATTTCTATAATGACTGATGGAAAGGATGTGGGATACTCAATTTTTGAAATTCATGGAGATATTCAATAAGAACCACATAAATATTCTTTTTTCTATTTTAATCAAAAAAATTCCCCACTATGATAAATTTGTCAAATCTAGTTTTTCAAAAGTACAAAACTATATGATGTGGGAACATTCATAATGCAGAAGGAATATTCACCACTCATACCCAAAAATGTTCTTGCTAAACTAAGATACACATGAAGTATCACTAAATATTGTAATATTGGAGGATGTCAATTTCAAATAGCATTTTCCAAACTTGGGGTTAGAGTAAACCTCATTACATATATGGATCATGAATAATAGAAAATCAAATAATTAGATACGATGAGGCTCACCTTTTAAATGGTGTACTGATTATTGAAGAATCCATGTGAAATTATAGAGGATGTACTCATCAATGTTTAAAAAACATATTAATTCCATTTTAATTTAATTGTCCTTTATATGGATGAATATGTGGACATCCTGGTCATTCATGGATGAAAATTCCTAGAAACATGCAGAGAACTAGTTGAAGTTCCAGAGGGAAATTAAATTTTAGAGATGTATAAGAAAAGATGACATATTTTTTTTAAATCTATAGAAAACCCCTATGTATCTAACTATAATTTTATAGATATGATTGATCGATGGGATTAATTAGAAAATGAAATGTTAAATATTATGGATTTACAAAAGTAAAATGAGAATTAAAATTAATCAATATAGTAAGTATAACTGATCAAAACCATTTTTTGAGCCTTTTGATAGACATGAGTTCACCTCATTGATTCCATCACTTGAAACCCCTCTAACAATTGAACTTAAACCTCTTCCACTAAATCATGGAGATAACTTCATGGGACATTTAAACACATTTATAGTCATTATAAAAGATAATATTTGGTTGAAAAAACAAATAAAGTAACTCATTTTCCAGTCATAAATTAATCTAGTAAAAGTGTGGATAATAAATAATTTATAAGGTATAAGCCCTTCCATTTACACTAAATGAATACATTTGTATGATAATTTGAGACCTTAAAAGAAACTCAAAAAATCATAAAACCTCAAATGAAATTATTATTGAAATAGTTCATTATAATTCTTGATGTTGGTTTAGTATTTCGTATCTCAAATAATCAATTTTTAAGACCATTAAAAGTGTAACATATTAAAGGGATGGACTATAGTGGTTGAGAATGGAGAATGAAAACTGATACCCCCATGGAAAGTTACTATATGGTGAGTTTTGATTGATTAAAAAAAATTTAAAGATTCCATGAAAAAGGATCACTTCCCATTACCATTTATTGTCCAAATCCAAGAATGATTGTCCAAAAGTGATTATTATTATTTTCTAGATTTATAATTTCATTATAATCAAATTTTGTTTACACCAAATTATTAGGAGAAATGAAAATTCACTTTAACATGTAATTCATTTTCTTATTAGTGATTGCCTTTTGGAATGTGCAATGCAATTTCACATTTAGTCGATACATGATGGGAATATTCCATGTTGTTATGGAAGTGCTTGTTGAAATTTTCATTGATGAATTATTTATATGGGAATTTTTTAGATAAATGTCTAGTGGATGTGGAAAAGGGTTTGGCATAATGTGAAAAATAAATCTAGTGAATAATTTTGAAAACATTCACTCCATGGTAAAAAATGGAATAGTATTAGTTCACGAATATATCAAATAAAGGAATTGATGTTAACAATTCCAAGATTTTTATAATCCCTAACCACTTATATTTTTTCAATTTGATGTTTTCTATGGAATCATTTATTGTATACTCATTAAATTAAGTATTTATCAGTTATTTCTAACCCCTTTACCACAATATTCTATAAATATGACACATTACAATTTGGGATTGACTATCAGGATACATTTCAGTTGTTAAATAATTTTTTGGTTGAGGCCTCTATAATAATTTAACTAGACTAGCAACAACCATTTGAGCAAATGTGTAGTTCTAAAGACTAGTTAGTTGGTTTTGCATTGTGAAAAAGGAATGAAATGATCTATATAATAATATATTATTCCATCCTTAAATTAAATTATGCTCGACATAATCATACAAAAAATAGTAAAATAGATGCCATAAGTTGTCATTACATTTGATAAATTTCTATCATACCATATTTTTTATAAATTCACTATGTATATAGATCAATCTACCCTATTGTATATGATAATGAAGAAATGTATGAACCCAATACTCATTAAATGAATATTTTTTACAACAAGAAATTTTCATTGATGTCAATGAAAAAAATGGAAATGAAAATGTCATCATTGGTCATTTATCACACCTAAACCACATAACAAAGGAAATCAAAAATTCAATTAATGAATGAAACATTTCTTGATGAAAAAATCTATGACACTATAACAACCAAAACTTTGTATGCCATTTTCATGAATTAACTAGTGTGAATTGTGGCACACCCAGATTTATAAAATGACTAGATAAAATGTTTTCTGAATGAAACATGAAAATACTACTTGAATAGTCCATTACATTTCAAGAACTATGAAAGTAGAATTATTAAATGATGAAACAAAAAAATATAATTTAATAGGGTTTTTAATTTTTTTTAACTAGAGAAGATGGATGAAACCATGGAATTCATCAGTTAATTAGAAATGTTTTACTACTTGGTTTGTACTATCATGCAATAAAAAATTTTATTCAGGAGTTCTTTATGAATTGTGATAAATGAAAAACAATTGTGGGTATAAACTGGAAGCATGAGTGTCTGCAACATTCAATCATAGGAAATGAGATTTTATAAATATGGGGAATCAAATTGATGGTTCAATTTCATTAATCATTTTGAAAATCATATATTGAAGTCTGTGTTAACTGTGTATCACGACAGGTGTAAGCTAAAGCATTTGGGAATAATAATTCTAGAGTGGTCATTAATTTTTTTAGGCAACAATTTTTTCCCATTTTATAATTCCATGGATAATCATCAGTGAACGTGGTACACACATAAATAAATCTATATTTTATAAACTAATAATTCACTATGGATTCCACAACTAAATGATCACCCCATACCATCCACAGACTATAGGAAAGTATAAGGCTTCAAATAGATTAATTATTGGAATTTTATAGAAAACGGTGAGTATATATAATAAATATTGGGCCACCAAACATAAAGATGCAATCTAGGATTATAGGAATGTGTAAAAACACCTTTTATAATGTCCCTATATTTATATGTCTTTAAAATACTTTTCATATCCCTATAAAACTAGAACCCAATGCTTAATGGGCTTTGTAGAAGCTAAATTTTGATTCCAAAACTGCATAATAATTTTTTCTCAGTAGATGAAAGAATTAGATGAGAAGACGATGGAAGTATAAGAAAAATATTTGATATTTAAAGGAAAAAAATGTACTTTCTTGATAAATGAATCCATATAATAAATTTTTTACTGAGAATCATAGTACTACTCTTCAAACCAAGACTTCAAATCATGTTATGAATACCCAAATCAATGTGTTTGGGAACTTAAACTATTATTGTTATTTTTTCCCCATAGTGATATTGAAATATATGATTGGACATATATACATTTATGGTTAATTTTAAATACCTCCAAAATTATAACACATCACATATAATTGTAATCTTTGAATAAGTGAAATTAAACTGAGAGAGTGTTTCTCTGGCTGATGATTTTATATATATCGATTCCTAGGTGCCAACCCAATTTTTTCTATTTTCCATAATTTTCACATGTTATTTATAGTTTGTTTTTTGGAAGTACACATGGAACTTGTGTAATGTTTTAAGCCACTCCCAATAAAATTTTAACTGCTTACTCTACAAAATATATTCTTTTCATCTATGGGATCATTGGTATTATCTTTATGATATGATGCGGGTATGTGTTTTCAATGTGTAGATTTAGTAGTTACATAATTCCAATAAATAATTGAACATATTTAGACTTACCATATATATATTAACTTACCTAGGGAAATTTTTTTATTAAAATCCATATTTTATGATTCCAAAAACACTATGTAAAATAACTAACTAAAAGAAATTAAAAATAATAATAAAATTGAGAAACTAAAAAAACTATCATTTCTGTCATCAATGAACCCATATAAAATATTTTTTTTAGTTAAATGTTTATATGAAAAAATATTATCCCCTTGGTATGTTCAAGAACATGATTCACGTCTGACATGCTTGGATTCTTCATACCATGATTTAAATTATTTTCGATATGAGTTCATACATTGAAAATGTTTTCCTAATTTTTTTTATTTTTGAGACACCTATTATTACTTTATGTTTGTACTATAAAAATTATTTTATCCACACCCATGAGGATTCTATAAAATATTTCTATTATCTAATGTTACTATTTTTATTGAGGGAATCATGACTATGTTATGTCTTCTAGAATATTACAAGTTTTTCTATCAACACGATCATAGTTTTTGATGTTTCACTAAAATGACTTGAGAATTTGTTATATTTATTTAGATCCTTAGATCCACCGAGACATCCATAAATTTTTTTCTATAATTTAACCCTTATAATCGATGAAGAATCCTTTCATTATGATCTCATATCTAATACACTTCCCTACCAAATTGCTAATTATTTTCATGATGATTTTCAATATGACTATAATTTAGAGATATTTTCTTGGAGAGGGTTGTTTTATGGGAAGTGATACAATTTATTAACATTTATTAGCCTTATCCAATCATTATAATTTTTTTTATTTAAAATTATCAACTTGTATCGCATGTAATATTATAGAGCAAAATTGATTCATTTTTCTTCTAATAATGACTACTTTTGTGGTAATTTCATGGAAACACTCTCTTTTATGGATACCTATAAATTTTAAGACTCATTATTCAATGTTCATGTAATTTTTCAATATCAAAGTATTTGACCAATATTCTACTAAGTATGAGCCACAAGTGTACATTTTCATAGTATTTTTTTTAATTTATATTTCATAAGACATGTGAGCGGTTACTCACATGTTTACCTTTCAATTTTGTTTGAGTGAGTAGTGTAACTAAAATAACAGAGAAAAAATAGGGAGTGACATTTTTAGAGATACTCACATGTTTACCTTTCATAGTATTTTTTTAATTTTTATCATGTTCTTGTTTACAGACATTGTTTTAAGTTGGTGGGAGTGACATTTTTAGAGATACATTGGGATTGAAATTTATCATGCACTATTTCATGATTCAAACCTCATTTTTCCTAAAAACAAAAATTTTTATTATATATAACCCATCATCCCTCAATCTAAAATATATTTGAATTTAATTTAAATCCCTCACGATTGGTGAATTATATTTATTTCCATAAAATGGACATGTGAAATTATTTTCAAGCCTATGGTGATAATTAATATGTACGAGTATTGAGAATGACTTTAATCAAATTTATTTTTGTAATGATAGTGATGTAGAGGTTGACCACATGATTCTTGAGTGTATGTACTTTTTGGAAAAACAATGAAAGATATAGAGAATTTTCTTTTAAATTTTAAATTTTAAATGATGATTGATGTTTTCTGGGTAAAAAAGATATTAAAAATTATTAAAATTTTAATTTTAATTATTTTATTTATTTATTGGGTCTAGTAGTGTATTATTTTGGATTTTGTTTCAAGGATGTAAAGAGTTTAAGATTAATAATTTTAATGAAAGTGTATTCTATAATAATTTTTAATACTATTCTAATTTTTTTAATTATTTTTATATCTTTTTTCAAGTTTTTTTTGTAATGATTTAGTCATTGTGAATCTTTTTTGTTAATTTATATAATAATATTGGTAATTTGGTGTTTTTATTAGTTTATATTAATTTTTTATTATATATTAAATACTATATTTTAAATAATATTATCTCTAATTTTAGTTTTATTATTATTGTAATAATCCTTATTCGTATAAATATATTAATTGACTATGTTGGTATTTTATTTTCCTTTAATATATTTTATTTTGTTTCACTATGAATACTAGTATCATAATTACTTGTTTTTTATTTTTATTTTCTGAAAATTTAAAAGTAGAAATATTATTATAATATTTGAATTTAATTAAATTTTAACTTATATATGCGAGTGTATTTACCAAAATATCATTATCTTAATTTCATTTTCTAATATTTGATTAGTGTGATATTTTGTTATTTAGTTATAATTTTCGTTTATTTTTTATTAACATTGATCATTTAAACAATGATTTTATTAAAAAAATTGTTTTTAATTATTATTTTTGAATGAAGATATGTGCCAAAAGGATTTAATATTTTCCTTGATCAAAACCCAAAGGGTATAACTTAACTCAATGTCAATCATATACTATAAACCAAATCGATTAGTCAGTCACCTCATTGTCATCCACCATGAGTGGTGACGTCCAACCAAGGTATTAATATATGAGAATCACACATCCCAAAATCCTTAACTCTTACCCTTGAATAGACCTCCCCAGCCGCCAGATTCATCTCCTCCCACAATCCTCATTTTAATTATCCTATACTATGCACACTAGAGGATGACACATGGCTCTCTTTTCTCCATCGGTGGGTGACCTCCATCTCCACCAAGAATAGGATGCACATCAAAAGAATATTAGACACCCTATTCCATATAATAGAAACCCCTTGAACCCTAGCACTAGACAAAGCTCCTCCTCTAACTGCTGTGAGAACACCGGGTGATCCAATCAGAGGTAGTTACCATATCCATACAAGAATAAAGATGCATCCCTTGTTTTAGGTTGGTGAAAATCATTGTATCTAGGGTTGGTTCATGCAAAAAGGTTCAATTATTATTTGGATATTTACAGGTGGCAATGATTTTGGTGGTGAGGTTACGTACCAAAATGATCATTATTTCAATAACGTGGGTATATTATTCTTGATTTATTTTATTACCATGGGTAGTTTTTCAGTCATGATTTCAGAGAAGTATAAATTTATTGGGATGTTTATTGAATAAGTAAATTTTTTCATTTCTCATGTTGACATTCTTTTTCTATGGTTAATTTTTCAATTTAATTTATTTTATTAAAATTTGTATCTTCATTAAATTTATGTTCACCAAAATAGATTAAAAAATTAAAAATTTCATTTAATTTAATAAACTATTAACTGATACTAATAAAAATATTTTTTTGACTAATTGTAGTGAAAATATGTGATAAATCATTTTGAGAAAAGTGTTTTGTCACATCTCCAATTGGGTAAATACATGAAAGCATATCATAATGTTTTTATGACATTAAATAACTGGAACTTAAATAAATAAAAAGAAAAAAAAATTACAAATAAAATTATAATATTTTTTAGAGATTTTGATAATCAAGCAGAATAAATATTTCATTATAGGATAAAGATGTTTTTCATGGATGATTAATAGATTCATTTCTACATCAGAAACGCAGACACATTTATTTGATAAAATTTATTCATCCTTAATATAAATTTATTTTAGTGTGTTTTTTTGTCGTTCAAAAAAAAAATAGTTTTATAAAAATTATAAATAAAATTAAATTTCCTTAGTTGATCACTCACCTAAACAATGCCAAAAAGATAATTTTTCTAAATAATATCTCTTTCACTCTATGATTCAACATTTCCCACCAATTTTACAATATCCATTTGGTTATAAAATAAATATTATAATAGATTTCCAATGATACACTAACCAAGAATGATTCTTACTAAACAAATATTATCATTATAAATTATTCTTATTCATGGATCAACAGTTTATTTTTTTACTACTCGAAATATATCTATTTTTAATAAAATTTGTATATATCGATTTAATACTTATTTATTTTTCATATTTTCATTTATTTATGAGTATTTTAATTACAAATTTTTTATTTAGATAATATATAAATTAATTAGACAATATACTATATAGATCTAAATGATTATCACATGGGATAAAACATGTCTAAATATTCATGATGCTTTCTTGAAATTAACGATTTTGAAGTTTAAATTTATTGACATATGAATAGTCTATCACACGTGTTTTAGGGGAGTTTTTTAATGGTTTTTATATAGATTGTTATAATCATATTAACTGATATATTAAATTATACAATGAGTTCTGTTATATGAATGGTTTGAAATTTTATATATTAGAAATGTTAATATATACATATAAATTGTTTTTCATCATTTTGAGTGAAAAAGTTCGATACATTGGAAATGATCTTCTTCAATGGTTTTCCATGTGATTATTATATTTTCTAGTTATTATCCCTCAAGATAACTCTATAATTAGAGATAGAAAGAACCAATTTAAAGTGAATCATAAAGGTTGTTTGTATTTTAATCTGTATTACATAACATACGTTTTTTTATCACATAATGTTGATATTTTTCATTAATAAATTCTTCATACTAATCTTGTGATGAAAAATTTGATCACTACTACCTCAAGGCTCTAACACAATTCATAAAACTTATTTACATAGTACATAATTCATTATATTCATTTTTTTGTGATATTTGGTATATACCTTTAATTTAAAAGAAAAAATAGTGGTTCTGATTATAATATCCAAACAGAAGGTACGTCGGGTTGTGTACCATGGATTAAAAAGTTAGGTCTCTAGATTTTCATTTTTCAAGTAAAATTTATGTTTTTTGACTGTATCATGATCTGGAAATAGAAAGGGATGGTTTTACACTGCATCAAACTAATGGTTCTTGGTTGGGAATCTAGGTGTACAATGTTTAGGATTTGGGATATTCATCTAGTTGGTAAAAAAGGGCTTTGTAATGGGTTATTCATAAAAATAAAAGTATGGAAATTATTATTCTGGGTTTCATACTATCACATTAGTTGTAGTAAGAGTATATGTATCATCATTTTGATCATGAACAATAATAAAATACATGTATAAAAAGTTTATTTTCCACTATAATTTAAATTATCTTAGACAAGTTTTTAAAATTTTTAACGACGTCAGTTGACCCCCCTCATCAAGAACAATAATCCATCTTGCTATCAGGACTGAACTCCATTAACATGATTACCTCATGGTGTAATTCCAATTCCCATTGATAATTCTTCCAGTATTCTGTCTAATCATCTACCTATGAACTGAGGTCATATGGAACAACACCTCTGATTGAACCACCACATTACCAATAGTCAATAGTCTTCTAGAAAAAAGTAATATCTCCCACTTCATAAACATTGCGTGATGAAAAAATATATTCATTAAACCTAACCAAATATTGGATCTCAAAAAAACTTGGAAAAACAGTTTGTCATCCTCTCATAGATGTAGATTATTAGAACCTTTAGAATGTAATCCATTGGGAACCATACCTTCAAGTCTTATTCATTTTCCATCTACTTAACCAAATATATAAAAAATATTATGGATAATAATTTTGAAAATATGAATCATTTTACCTTGTTACAACCTTTAAAAGAATCCAGATACTGATTTTCCTGTCCTCTAATATCTACTCTCATTTCCTCTAGTTGACTGATTCATACAATGATAATGAAAAACCTTTAAGAGTTTCAATACATTTCGTCCTCGAAGATCAACAAATTCTTCCATCATATCATCACAACTTGTTTAAAGAATTACAATAATATCCTCCAGAAACATAATATCCCACTAAATCTAAAATTATTTATGGACCATCATATTTAATTTAGAATTTATCATTATCTTCCACTAAGATCACAATTTTACTCCAATCAATGGGTCACAATGAATTACACTTTATAGAAAAATGACCCCTCATATTCTTAGGAATATTGAACAATGAAACCAATATCTTATGGTAAAATATTTCTAATAACCCAGCATAGAAAATGAACGTGACAACGCAATAGTTTTCTAATCATGTTTTAAATATTACCTAGAAATGGATCTTTTGTCAATAATCTTTTTGATCATGATAAATTATGATATCCCAAATTCCATCAGGTACCTCTACTATCTTCTTGTAATTTCCAAAAAAGTCATTGATAATATTATATTATAAATTTATACCATTCAATTCCACCAGCAAATTAATTAATCTTTGAATCTATGGAATAATGAAACCCAATCCATCAGAAGCATATCATAATTAACAAAGACTCCCAATGGATATGATGATTGGAACTGAGAATTCCCAGAACCATTGAAAAACATTACATTCTTTATACACATATTGTTCTAAGAAACTCATGGTTTTTTAAGTATCTATCAAGTGAAAAATGAAAATGAAAAATACACACAATTCATGAATTAACACAAATATAATTCCTATAAAGATTATGTTTCTAAAATAATTTTTCCTATATCCATGTGAGAATGAAACAATAATATTTCATTCAGTTAAATTTATAATATCCAACATATAAGGATAATAACTTTCATACAATCAAACTAAGACTACTTGAATAGGTCTCTCTAATTCTATAATTTTTTTATATTCTAGCACTAAAACTTTCAAAATTCAACATATGGAATTAGAGCCTCCATGTTCCACGGGGTTCTCCATTTGGAGCCTCCTCCACATTGTTTCTTGCCTATTTGTCAATTTCCTAGTCCTCATATATACATGTAGAACTATCCAACGTATATAGTTGCCTCTATTAGGCTATCTAGTCATCATCGCATTATATAACTATCTAGAACATAATTTTTGTCTAATTTAACTTGTATTTCCCTGTATAGCCCATTACTAATACATCCAAAATCTAGTGAATAATGAAAATAATATTTCTTTCCTCACCGATGATTCAATGATCATTTATTTTAATGATAATAAATATTAAGTTCTTCCACACATCCACAAAAATGGATTCTAATCTGTACATCTACCAAACTTACATTGTGTCTAAAACATTGTTCAGCATCAAGACGCATCAAATTGAATCCACATCACTCCTTCCTCCAGGGCATGACCAAAACCCAAGAAAATGAATAGGTTGATAACTGATAACATTTTCATACACAGACTCCACTATGGAACATACATTTAACTCATTTATCCATGTTATTCCACTAGTCACACCTTCTAGTGATATCATATTCCAAAATCTTTCTACTAATCTGACACTATAAGGATCATTTCAAATATCAATTCAAATGAAACTGTTAATTACAAAAAATTTCACATTCTTTATACCAAAAATCACATTGAGCATGTGTACATTATTTATAAGACAATTTTATAAAAACATTCTAAGTTCTTTTATAATTATCTTTCAACACTATAGAAAAACAATAGTTATTACACCAAAAAACAACATATACATCTATCTAGAAAACCCATACATTATAGTATAATTTTATTATTAATAAGGAATATAATTTCATAATGATTCACACATTAATAATTTCATATCATATATGTAAATAGGAGTTTATTAACTAAATATATAAAAAGCATCATCCAATTAGTTGGGACTTTCGCTTCTTAAAAATTGGGAGATACTTGAAAAATCATATCATTTATTAAATTTACTAATGAATCTATATTAAATCAGGTAATTGATATTTCATATATAATAATAAAGATATGTTATTGGTAAGAAATAAAATCCATGATAATTATTTTAGAGTCCCCAAAAATATATGGAAAAACTAATAACTACCCTAGGAAATCAGGATCTAGAAAGAAACTTTTTATATAATGGATAAACTACGTCAATGTTCTAAGAAACTCATGAGGAAAAAAATTTGAAAATTCCTAATTCCATGTGGAAAAAAATTAATTTTCATTTCTTAAGTTTTCAAAATATTACCACCATGGGTTCCCATTCAATATCCTAGAACATTTCATTTACTATGAGAAAAACATCAGTATTTTCCTCTGACCCCTCCTAAAATATTGTTCATGGGATATTATACCATATATATGGGAAAAAATTATTCATTAATATGTTTTTTATATATTCTGAAGGAAATTATTCATAATTCAATTATGTGAAAATTATTTTATGATGATTTTTTATTCAACTATGAATAAAAAAATTAAGTATAGTAAATCATCAAAAAGATGGATCTTCCAGGACACAATTCATAAACTTCAACAACAAAATTATTCATAATAATTTCCATATAAAATGTAAAAAATTATAAAATCAATCTAGCCATTGTCCTTTATCTAGATTAAAATATATAATGGAATTATTTGTATAAAACAATAAATTTACAACTGAATGAAATATATTGTATAATGAGTGGATGAGAGAAGGGTTGGAAAAGAAAAATCCATAAGGTTAATTATTCTTAAAAGCGTTGATTAAATAAGTGGAATATCACTGTCATATGTGATAAGGAATATAAAATAGTTCTTTATGAGTGATAAGATGGTATTAAAATTATTTTAGTTATATTAATTATCTAATTATTTATTTATATTTTGATAAATATATCATATCTATGATAAATAATTAAAATTAGTGTTTTTCTATCTCCATCCCTTGAGATATTTCCCAACATTGGTATACCATTTTCTAAATCATATCATATATTTTTTTTATCAAATACATTTCCTTAATGATTTTATAATTATAGGGTAATTAGAGATATATATAGTTATATAATATCTAATGTATTTAATATCATATTAGTGGGGAAATAGAAACATTATTTTGGGTTGAATATTCAATATAGTATTTGATCCGTTTCTACTTTCATTGAACAATCACCTTTTGAGGTCGAACTACATACTCACTCTTGATACATGAATGTTTATATAAAATTTAATTATATTCAAAATATTGTTTAAAATTAAAAAAAACCATGAATTTATTAAAGTGTTATTCACTTGATCTATGTTAAAAAATGAATGATCTGAAGGGATCATATTAAAAAAATTTATAGATAAATTATAGAAGGTATAAATGAATTAGGAATTATCCAATCACACATTCATCCTATGATAAATTCTATTCTAATACTGTATATTTCTAAAATATTATATATTACCACCATTGATTTCTAAATCCATTAACTACTAGTTTTAAAAAAACCATCTAAAATCCTTCATGAATTTCAATGATTTTGAAATTTCTACCTTTTTAAAATTCTGACATTATGTTATATCAATGTCATATCTAACTATCCTTGTAGAGAATAGTTTATCAAATTAATAAATAGAATCTTAGATATTTTTTAATCCATTAATATAACTTGTAGAATGAATGAAAATGTTGTGATAGAAGATGATTGTGCCATGACATTATGAGCTACATGCTTGTTTGAATAGTGGTCATATATGACCTTAATAGGATCCTTCCCAAAGTTAAAAATATTGTGATTAAGGTGATATTATTGTGAATATATATAAAGTGTAATTTTACCTAGTGAAATTGAATATTATCCACATCATGGTTCAACTAAAGTAGGGTAATAAAATAAATATTAGAGTATTTATCACTCAAATGAGGTAAATTAAACATCACATGGGATAAAATTCAATTTAGATTAAAAATATGAAATTTGGATCTTATGGGGACTAGAAACCATGAGGTATGACATTATTAAGTATAAAATCCTGCCAAAATGATCATATTAAACTATATCAACTAAATATGGGGCTTTATACTAGTGATGGTGATAACTCCCCTTACTTCCCTATAATTTTCCTCTTCCTTCCATCGTGAACTTTTAAATATCCCCTATCCTTATATATGTGGATTCAATTTATATAGCCTTATGGGCCAATATAATTGAGTAATCAACTATATCTCCTCCAATGATCATTTCATGGTTTTATTTACATTCTATTCCATCATAATCATATTTCACTAATTCTCTATTATAGAATGTATTTTTTATTACTAACCATTATAAGTATATTATTCACTTTATCATACAAGGGGTGGTGGGCATGAAATTTAAAGGTGTTCCCTTGATCATTTTTTTGGTAGTGGATTGGGATACGGTGGGGTGTAGTAAATGATTTATTTTTTGATGGGTAATTTTTGGCCTAATGGAACGATGTGGGAAGTGGATTATTCATTTGATTTATGTTTTTTGGGTTATATTATCAGGGTCCATCTAGTTATTCTATATTTATTATATTTTATATCTTTAAATAAATTGTACTTCCCTTAGTTGGTCTAGTTTCTATTTTGTTTCCACCCCTGTTACATATTTATTTATCTTGAAATTATATTTTTTTCATCAGTTTTTTTGAAATCTAGACTAAATTAGTGAGATCCCTTCCCTAGTTCTTATATTGAGACCTAAATTTATTAACACCTCGGTGTAGTGATAATTGGGAGAATAAAAAAAGTACAAGAAGGATTTAATAAATGGATACCATATAAAATGTATAAACCCCATCAAATAAAGAGATGTAAAATCCCCAAGAAAATATAAGAATATCACTATACTAAAATACATGTTCACAAAGTCTATATATTACAAGGAGAAAACACCCAAGATTTTATCTCTTGAAAAAAATAAAGAAACATATCACAAGATAAAACATTTTGAGTCTACTTATTATTGATACAGGAGAAAAGAAGAGTAATATAACTTTTATAAGAATGCCACACCCCACCCCACCCTCTACCCCCTACAACCTACACCGCTAGATAGTAGGTGGAGTTAGGCCACCCACCTCACCAGTCATGTCTTACCCAATAAAAAATTAATTAGAGAGGTTTATGTACATTAAAAATTAATGGGATGAAAACATATATGCCCTTATATGTTTATTGAGAACCTCTCACATCTCCACATACCTTTTTTATCTGCTAAAGACACTACTCATAACTCCATGAATCCACTTCAGGATATATACCAACTAAACTTATTAGAATCAATCACCTTCATTGATAACTAATTAATATTATTTACATGAAAATCAAAATTTTCACTATATCTTACTCTAGTAAATCTCTAACAATTTATTTTTTACCCCAATGATCATTTTCATGGAATTAAAACATGGATTCGGGTAATTGTGTATGGCTTTATGTCTATCTTAAAACAAAAACATATTATCATGCATGTCTTTAATTTCTTCTGAATACCTTCTAATAAAAATTCAAACTTTGTATGAGTACATATCTATAATATACCTCCCCTTTATCATGGATAAATCGATAACTAACTGTAACCATGAAATAAATCTCACATATCCTCCAATAAGTGTAAAAAATTAACAAATAATTGATTTATTAGTGTCAGAATCTCATGAAAATATAAATCAGTATACCATTTGATAGTTTATCTGGTCATAAATAATAAAATATATAATCTAAGGCCCCCTTGTTGTATATAAACATCCCATTTAAAATTTTATAATTGTCCTATAAAGGATTCTCTATGTACACAATATTTTTTTCCAATACAAGTGAAATTTATTATCTTGTATAAACAATAGAATACATTAAACTCACCATTTCAATTAAATATGATACTCAATACATCTTCATCAACTCTATATCTAAAACTCATTATTATTCATAAAAAAAAATTAATATGAAAATGGGGTAGAAATTGGTTTGTAATCTTTAATGTAGAGGAGTTTTAATACTTTCCTCGAGTGATTGTTCAAGATAGCCAAATCATCCCATTATTTCTCTCTTAAGAAATATTTGTCCCAAGAATATTACTTTTTGGTCCCATGTGCTTCATATCAATCTCCAAATTCAACAATTCCTTTATCAAATAGATATGACTATTAATGTGGCTTGTAACAATATGTAATTCAAAAATAACAGAATAATGAAAACATTATTTCAATCCAATAACATAAAATATGAAAAATGAAATGAATTAAAATTTATTTTTCCAAACTCTATATATAGTAATTGTATCACTTTAAAAAACTCTTCATGTAATGATTTAAAATTCCTAAGGATTTGTTCCTCTTTTAAACTATTTTCTCTATACATTCCACTATAATAAATTTCAGATGGAGAATATATATTCATTTTTCAATATCACCATAGAGTAAATTTATCATCACATATATCTAATATAAATGTAATATTTATGTATAAAAAAGATATAATTTATTATATATTGATTATTCTAATATGAGAATAAAGTATTTCATTAATATCAATATTTTCATTTTGATTTTGTAATTTTACCACTGGCCTCGAATGATATCATTTCATGTTGTCTAGTTCATCATATTTGATCCTAAAGACCCATGTGTTGCTAAGTTAAATGCTTCCACGAGGTAATGGAATATGATCTCAAGACTTCTTTTATATTGGTATTCAACTTCCTCATATATCTCTTATATATATAAGGATATATTTGGACCAAGAGTAACCACCATAATGAAGATGGAATATCAAACTTTTTTAACATCTATCTTATAATATTACACTTAGTGACATAGTCTGAGTGTTTTATTCATTCTATATTATTTTGAGTTTATCATCATGGTTTAGACTCAATTGTTACGTAACATCATACTTTGGTAATTGAAAAATGAATGATTTTCTTCTTCTGATTAATCCTATAACTTGATTATTTTTTATTATGTATTTTATTTTTCTATGTATCCATCAATCATAATTTTAACGTTATAATCTAAAAAATATTGTCCCAACTAATTATAAGCCTCTAGGTAGTGGGGTTCCACAAATGATACCCCCCACACAATCAAAAAAATGATGACAAAGTTCCTAGAATTTAAATCTAACATCAATAATTCCTAATAATTAAATAATTCATAAAATGGACTATCTAAATAATATCAATAATGAAAGTTTTTTGGAATACCTTTCCGTATATCCAATGGTTTTCTTAGATTATTCTCAATAAATAGAATAGTGGTGATTAAAAAGGTAGTATTCCCTAATTCTATATAGAATAACATAGAAACTCTAACAGTCATCGACATGACCTTTTTTCAATCTAATATATTTATCTATATCTATTCTTCAACTCCATTTTTATGAAGACTATACGCCACCAAGAAAAACATCTTTATTCCTTATTATTGGAAAAAAATATTAAATCCCTTATTTTTATTGTAAGGAATCATCCCTAAATGTAATATTATCTAATTTTTTTTATACTAGAATTGACTATAATCAATTTTGAGGAGCTTTTAATATATCTTAGATTAGTGAATTATGCCATAACTCATAAATTTTTAACCCATACATAAAATATTTGATACATTATTTTTTTCTCCATTTACTATTAATAATTAATTTTTTAGTAAAATATGATTTCATTCCTATGAAATAATAATGATATTTAACTTGATTTCATATTTTTTCATAATCTTCCATGAAAATTTAAGAACTATTAAAATCATGGGATGGGTGGATAATGTTTAATAAGGGACATAAAATAACGATGTGTATTGTCCCAATGAAAAAACATGAAAACCCAATAAAATTACACATTTCAGAATATTATTTAATAATATGAAATAAACCATATCCACATGAAATCATACACTTATTTCTCATGAAAATATTTAAACCCCTTAAAAAGAAAATAGAATTCCTTTTAGACTATATAAATCATTAAATTTATAACTCATGTAGGAAATTAGTAGATTCAAATTATATAAATAGGAGAAACAATCTATTTTAATTATTTCATTATTTTATTTGAAGACAAGTAACATTACTAAATTCATTAGGGAGGCATAATGTGGCTCATGTATATATTATAAGTTATATCAGGTTCACAAATCATATAATTTTTATCTAAGTCACCCATTAATATATATAATTCTCAATTACGACATCATGAATTATTTTGTTTATGATTGTATCTATTTATTAAAAAGTCAATGAAAAAACTCTTGATCAAATATTAAAAAAACATTACATTTTCATTTAAAAATGGGTAGAAATTCCCCATTTATCTGGAAAGTAATTTAAAATGAAAAATTCACAGACTACTTTGGAAGTGATTTAGTAAGAAAATAACCATGAATTGTTTTAAAGAAATCAAAAATGTTTGTCATATTTATAATGATATGAAATTATATTCATTCTTTATATATTAAAGAAGACATTTATTTCACACTATTCTACATAATTCCAAAACATTTTTTATAAGATAATAAAAAATATTCCTTTTGAGAAAAATTGAAATTATAAATGGCCAAAAATTTCCATTATAATTCAAATATGTCTATATAAATATATCCAGATAATAATTTTAATAATATGGACCTATAATAAAAATATTTGGAATATAAAACCATAAAAGGATAAAAAATTATTTTTAAGTTAAATTGAATCTTTCCTAGATTCTGATATTGAACATACGTTCTTTATTATCCGAAACAATATCATTATATTAATGATTTAATATCTCCAAAAAAAATTAATTTTTTATTCTATTAAATTTATTTATTACCATGTCATATTTAATTACTTAATCATATATGTTCATGTCGAACATTTCAATATATTAAACTCATATGTCCAAAATGAAATTTTTGGGAGTAAAATGACCAATGCTTTAATTATTTCAATATATAAAAATTAATAATCATGAAATAATTATAATTTTAAACCAACTAAGAACCATGGATTTGAAATAATAACATTGTTACAAACATGGAGATGGTAGGTCAATTATACGCATTATTAATTTTTTCTTATTTTAATGATATTGATAGAAAGAAGGTAAGAATTTAGTTTATATTTCCATAAATATTACTACATAATAAATAAACTATTATATTTTTTTAATACACTTATATATTGATTTCATTTTATGTGTTTTCAAAAAATGAATCACATCACATTGTAGAGGTTGTAATCCATACATAATCCTGAACGCCATTATCATTTTTAAATGCATTGAAAGGTAATGTAATTAATGATATAATATATTAATATAATTTTAATTATTTCCATAATGTCATATAATTAAAAAAGATCATAGTAACCATATTTTAGAGGTGGTTATGGGAAATGAATTACATCAGTTCGTGTGGCGGTAGTCCACCGTACACATTAACAATGGTTCTTTTTCCATTTGATCAAAGAGGATACAAATATAGGTTATGAAATTAATAAAAAACATATATGTACATTTAACATACTTGTGTTATATATATATATATATTCAATAATATTTGGGTTAGGTTGAAGATGAAATTAAACTAAAACATTCAACTACAAACTATACCTCTTTATAGGAAAACTTCTTTTTCATTACATAATTTCCTCTCTAGGGTTAGTACTCTGAAATAAATAAGAAAAATATAATTTGGTGATGAATTTTATTAATGTTTTTGGATATGTTATGGCTAAATTTAAATTCTCTTGAATTGTGGAATTGAGTGTATAGGATTTCCCACTTATAAATTCGTGGAGGGGAATTCCTTGAATTTCGTAAAGTATTAAATTAATATAAATTATTTATCTGGGAAAAATGAAAACAATTTAAAATAATTTTAATATAGTATTAGGATTTGTGTAAATATTATCATCTAATAAAATTTGGACAATTTTAAATGAGGATTTCACCCTTGTCATTTGGTTTAAACCCCTCTCAGACCTTTTGTCTATTACAAATGTATCAATGTTTTTTAAGATAAAGGAGTCCATAATGTAACTATAAAAGGACACGTGGAACATAAATATACAATGATTAGTATTTACAACCATATAATACTCACTTGTTTGATGATAATTTTTTATTAATTTTAAATCCCTTTAAAAATGATTATTTATTATAAAATGTTATTAATGTCATGTTTGGAACAATTAGTTTAATTTAAACTTGAAATCAACAAGAAAAAAATAGTAATTAAAATCAAATACCTAAATACTATATAATAGTATATTTTTTCAATAAAATTCATGATACTCTAATCTCACTAAAAAAATATTTAATTTAGCATTTCTATAATTACATACATTATTTTTTTAAAACATTCATACACATTATGTCGAAATTGTGTAAGAACATAAGGTAATTATTTCAACAATAAAAATATATAAAAATAACAAGGTATGAAAATTTCCATTAAAAATGATGATTTAGAGTCAAACATAATTTTTAATTATCACCTTCACAAAACATTAATAATATTAAATGCAAGAGAGTGACATTTTTAAAATAATATTTACATAAAATAATATATGTGTTGCAATAAAATTAATGTGGCTATAATTTTATAAATTATGGAATATATGATATTCAAGGATGAAAAATATACCAAATAATGTAAATACAAGTTTTATCTAGATTTTCTGAAATTAATACATTTTTGAAACCTTATTTACCTGATTTACCTTTACTATGGAAATTGAAAAAATGTATGGTACTATTAGTATGGATAAAAATATAATGAAAATACATGAAAATTTTATAACTCATGATTCCAAAATATTGAATCAATTTTCCTAGATTCATTTTCCTTAATTGTAAACAATTTATTTATTATTAAAATGAAAAGTACAGTGAAAAATAGTTTTAAGAAAAATGTTTTGAAGACTAAAAATGAACTTATACTAAAATCACTTATAATAATGAATCTAATTTAATTAAATATATTTTTTTAATTAAAAGATACATATTTTACATTATTATCAAATGGGACATTAAAATTACTTTATTTAACAATAATAAATTATAGTTGTCTAAAAATTATCATTGTTTCTCTATTCACTAAAAAATTACCTTTTGAAAAAATCCAAAAAATACCCATATTAATTTTAATAAGATGATTTCTAAATTTATATCATTTTCATCAAATAAATGTTCTAAAATTTATAGAAAATTGGTATGATTTGTTTCTCATATAAACTAATAAAAACTATTTTTTCAATGAAATAATCTTAAATAATAAAATAAATTTTTTAACAAATGATTTCTTATTTTATAAGAATTAATCATTATATTTGATTAAGACTATTATATATATTTCATAATTTGGGAAATCTTATTAATACCCACCAATTTAACTTCTTGTGTCAAACTATAACATATAAATATTTAAATTTCATAGTTATTTAAGATAAGTGGTATGTTTTGTAGATTATATCACAATATCTTCCATCTAAAAATCTTGAGGTGTTACATTGTCCCAAATTTAATTATTTGTTATATAAAATTTTCAAAACAGCCTCCATGTTCAATTGTTTACCATTTTAAAATACCATTTCTGAAATACCACACCAGAAAATGGGTTAATAAAACTTCTTCTCAAATAAGGGAAGGGAACTACAAAGTTCATGTGGAATAACACATGACAATGATTCAAAATAGTAGAAAATTATTAATAAGTGAAAATATGGAAAAGGAAGAAAAATGTACAAATAATGAGGGAGAGTTTTAGAGAACATTGATCATACTAATGTATATAATAATGTGAAATTTAATGACCATTAATCTATAAATAAATGTGAAAGGGCCCAATCAGATTATTGTATCACTGAGTGGGGGAGGGGGTAAATCAAAGACACCCTTTTTCATTTATGTTTCTTTTCAAAAGAAACAAACTTCTCCTCCTATAAAATATTTCAATTCCCTATTGAGAAAAAAAATCAACACACATCCAAAGGAACATAAATATTAACAAGGTTGACTATTTAATAAGAATAGATATGTGCTTAGTATGGTTTGGAAATGATCAAATACCATAAAATATACTAGAAATAAATTTCCTGGATTATATTGAGTAGGATGTGCACCTTCACTCATGTAGCACTATGCAACAATAAGACAAGTGCATGTAAGCCCTCTAAGGAAAATAGCGTAATTCAATTGTTTTGTAACTACTCATGTGACCTGGCTTCTTTTCAATTCAACTGATGTATTGAATTGAAATAAAATTCCTCAATTCCTTACCCAGATGTGAGGAAATAATCACCTAGACATTGTTATGAAATAATGAGTCCAATCATTTATGAGTCTGATTCCTTTGAGTCTAATTTTGAAAAAACAATACTCCCAGTCCAATTTGCTGATAGAAAAAAATAGAGTATAATAAGCACCACTTCAATTACAGAATAGAATTTTCATGCTGAATAGAATACAAATGAATCGGCACCCCCCAAACAGTTGTCAATCTGAATGGAATTGATCTCTTCTGCTCTCTAGAAAATTAGATTTTCTCTATCTTCTATAGTGAACAATGCAAGCATCAGAAAGTATAGAGTACTTTATCCTTTTATAATTGAACCAAATAATGTTTGGGCAGATATCCCAAAACTTTTTCCAACTCAACTAAATTCTCAAAAAATAATATTTTCTACTAGAATCTCAAAAATCATTTTGACTTATTAAAAGCTTCTCAGTTCTTCTCAAAACATCCATGATCTTTACCGATTTTTCTTCAATCATCTATTTAAATTGATAAGATCAATTTAAATTGTTAGGAATACATTGGTATGATCAACTGTGTCCAGTTACTCATGATGATTGCTAAATACAATTCTCAGTATCGATTTGAATCAAAATCTAGTATTAGATTGTTCTTGCCCCCCCCCCTTGACAAATCATTCAACAATCTCCTTCCCTTTTCATTTCTATTGACCCACTTGATGAAACCATACTTCATTACCCAATAGGATATATTATCATGACTTCCTTTACGACTTTGAAATCACTAAGGATTAGATTTAGTAGCATCTGAATTTAATTGGAATGTATTGTAACTTTCCAATCATTACACCTTATTTATTTTCATCTCAACCCAAGCATGATATTTTCTGAATAGAAATGATCTAGATACAATAAAATTTAATAAGATCATTTCCGTTTACGATAATTTTTGTTACGATCAAATGCTATCTAAAAACAATGATTTGTCCCGTTATGACACAATACAATCTGATAAGGATGATTTTCCTAGATACGATACAAAAAAAACTGATAATGAATATCTTCTCAGATACGATAAAAAAATAATAACAAACATCTCCCAAGATATGATATGAAACTATCTGATAATGAAGATCTACCTAGATACGATACAATACGATCTGGATGTGATTCATTATCAATAGACACTATCTCATTCCTTTTCTTCTGCCTAAATATGATTGATTTTAAAAACAATCATTCTGTCATCTTCCACTAACTCCACTTTGATCGGCACCACTTTCCATCATCATCACCATTCCCATCAGCGCCACATTCCATTAGTACTACCATTCATTAGAAATACTAGCATAACAATTGGCACTATATATTTTACATCCACTCGGTTTCTAATTTTTTTGAATAAAATTTGATACAACCTGGATACTATTGTTTTGATAGACAATATATACAATCCAAGTATGATAATTTTATGATGTTTTTTAAATGAAATCAGTACCACTTCTTTTTATCTTCCATCCAGAATCAATAAATCTGAATACGAATATTTTCTGATTAGTAGCATCTCTTTTACTCCCCCTTCCTTCTTTCAAGATTCCATCACATGTTCTCAATACAACTCATGATTTAAATGAAATAAAAATCAGCAATTCATCATCACAGTTATATCAGAATGTATCATAACTTTCCATTCACTTATATTTCTTTCATTCCTTCTCACACTGATTCTGATAAAAAATATTCTAAACACATGAGTCTAATTTTCGGAAAAAGTTGGTCCGATTCTTTTCAAAATAAAGCCAAAAAAATTGTTACCTCAAGACTAATTAAAATGATATATTTTCTTCAAAACGTAAATTGACAAAAAAAACACAACACGTGAATAAAAATCACCTTCATCATCATATAGATCCTAATAATAGCAACCATTTTATTTTTTTCAAAAATGTTTCATGAATAAATGTAATTTTAAACCTCATGGAATTGATTACATATCAATAATTCTATGCTTATGTGAGCTACCTAATTATAGGAAACAAGAATCATTAATATAAAAACCATACTATCCAAAAAATCATGAAAACCTATTTCTTTTATTTTACTTTTCTTAATTATCCCTGGAAAAAATTCAATTTCATTTCTTATAACCACTCCTACAAACAGTTAGAATATTTCAGGCACAAAACAATGTTGAATTCATTTCTTACACAGAACTCTTTCTTTTATGAAAAAAAATTATGAAACAATTAAATTAACTCCCTTAAAACAACAATCCAAAGGTGACATGAGATAGGGGTAGATACACATACCTCAACCTTCAAGGGAAAGTGTTTGGACACACATGTTTATCCTCGTTTTTTATAATTATTCCTATGATAATGGTTTTTTGAAAATATTTTCAACTTGTTCTGATGTCGGAACATACTCCAACTTCAACTAATTCTTCTCCACAAGCTCTTGGATGAAATGATAATTGATATCATATGTTTTTGAATGAAAATGTTACATAGTATTCTTGGTGATATTGATTGTACATTGATTGTCACAACAAAATTTCAAGGGTAACATTACTTCAATAACCAAATATCCTAATTGAATTTTCATCCATAGAATTTGAGTAGTTGCTTGATTAGAATTAACATACACAGCTTCAGTATTGTTGAGAGTTACAGAATTTTTTTTATTTGAATGCCAATGAACACCATTCTTTCCCAAAACGAATATACAACCAGATGTGGATATTCTATCATCAATAATTCCTACCTAATCTGCATCCAAATACCCAATAAATTCAATACAATTGGAGCAATCATATTTTATTCCAATGTTTTTCGTTCCTTTGATTTATCTGAAAATTATTTTTTCAATAAGAAAATGTGATTATTTTGAAGATATTTGAAATATTCCACATAGGGTAACAACATAAAAAATTTTGGGTCTTGAGGTAGTCAAATACTATTGACTTCCAATCAGCTTCTAATACTCTTTTTAACCAACTTATTTTCCATCTCCATATTTACATACCATTGTTCCCACTAAAATAGGTGTTGATACAGGTTTCAAATTTTCCATACCAGACCTCTTGATATGTTATTTGGCATACGTTTCATGGTACAGGAAAATTTTTTTTTTTCTTTTTCTGGATTTGTAATAAAAGAATATAATTAATTTCTCCCATCAGGGACATTTCAAATACATTCTTCATTACTTCAGTAAATTTTTCACAGTATCATTCATCGTTCCCACAAAATGTAATGTAATCAACATAAACAATTACAATGTGGAAATAATCATGACATTATTTGATGAAAATATTGTTATCCACTATTCATTTTTTAAAATTTATCTTTCTTAAGAATTAATCCAATATAGAATACCATGACTTCGAAGATATTTTTAGGCCATACAATTCCGTTTTCAATTTTCACACATAAACTTCATCTTTTCTAATAATAACAACACAAGGTTGTTCAATATAAACCTATTCTTCAAGATCGCCATTTTTTAATATAGATTTAACATCCACATAAAAGATTATGTAGCCTCATTGTGTGGAAATAGGAATAAATATTATGATTGTTTTATATCATTCCACTAGAGAAATGGTTTCATCCAAATCGATACCCTAAAGCTATGAATACCCTTTTCAAAGAAATCTTTATTTTTATTTTATAACTTCTCCTTTCTCATTCAACTTCTTCCGAAAAACCAATTTTATACCAATTTTATTTTTTTAGGCTTATGTATGAGTTCCCATGTATTATTCTTTTCAATTAGATCTCATTCATTATTCGAGGCATGAAACCATACCAGATTATCAAAATATTTTATCACATAATTCGTTTACTCTTTTGAATACAATGAAGTATGTATAATGTAAATGATTGTTCTTCTTTTTTTGAACCATCGTATGATTATCACTAATTATATTCTATGATTATACATGTTTCCTCGGCATGGGATAATATTTTCTATTATCTTCTTTATCATTGGAATTATCTAAGTTTGACTATTTAGCTTCAATATGATTATAATAATTTGTATCCTTATTAGAATTATCTTCTTTAACTTTCTTTACAACATTGTCTTCCTGAAATTTTTTCTCTTTCTCAGATACTTCAACCACTTTTAAAACATCTGAATAAATAATTCTTTTGGTTTATTTTTTAATGCATATATACTCAATTCCATTCATATAATAGCCAAGAAATATTCTATCCTCACCTTTCTGCTCAAAATTACCATAATTCCCACCATTCTTTATTACAATACATCGACTCCTAAAAACTCTAAAGTTATTCAAACTTTGGGTTTTTCAATAAAACAATTCACAGGGATTTATACCTAATTGATCCATATAGAAACAATAGTTCTGAATATAAACTATAGTCTCAGGGATTTCATATCAAAGTAATAAGAAAGTCCATTCTGAAATAACATGGTTCATCCCATTTCCACGAGGCTTATATTCTTTATATCAGCAACACCATTTTGTTGGGGAGTGTGTGGAGATCTTTACTCATATTGAATACCATGATTCTCCAGATAGTATTTAGAATCTTCACTTAAGTATTCACCACCATTATCAGTTCTCAACTTCTTCATATATTACTTAGATTTATTCGTATAATTTCTTCTAAACCATTAAAAACATTTTCAATGCATTTGGATTTTGTTTCATGTACATAACACATGTCACTAGAGTAAAATCATCAATAAATGTAATGAAGTAATTATCTCCATGTGTTTATTGTTTTCTCATTGTCCCACATATATTGGATTGGATCTACTCTATAGGTTATTTTGAAAATATTTAAACATTCTTATGCACTACATTTGTAATTTTATCTTTCTGGAAGATAGTGCAACACTAATCTCTTCATCATGGAAAATCAAAAATGTCTCGAACACTATCTCTTTTAGAAAAATTTCTCATTTTTCTCTGACACATATTCCCAATCCTTTTAGTCCATAACTGATTCTCTTCCACTATACTCATGTAACAATATTATTTCAAATCACCATCCTAAAAAAATATCCATTCCTACGTTGGCCTCTTATAACAATCATTCCATATTTTTCAATCATTAAAAAAATCCATCTTTCTTGAAGATAACCTTGTTTCCATCATCACACAATTGTGAGACACTTAGCTGGTTGGGTTTTATCCCATGAACATACAATGTTTTCTAATATTTCATCTTTTATTTCCTAATAATGGCTGACCCAACACATTTTATTCTCAAAGATTCATCATTTAAAAATGTAATTGTGCCTTTTTTATAATCCTTCAAATCCTTAAAAAAAATTATTGTATCCTATCTTGTGAGAGGAACACCCACTATCATGTATCCATTTTCATTCTCCTTTCATGGATTTAAATTCAGTTTCAACAACAAGTGCCTTCTCACCATTCCTTTAATTATTCACCTTTAGATTTTGAGAATTGAGAATCTTTTTCTGAGTTTTTAACAAAACAAGAAATACTTTTTCATGGTGTCTATGTTTTTCACGTCTTTCCCAATTTTTTTCCAAGGGTTGTAAAACAATTTCAATAATTACATCATTATTTTCATATTTCATCAAGGCAACCTAATCATTTTTCTTTATTTGACGAGATTGACTCCCACTAAATATTTTCATTTCATAACTTGTGGTATTTTAGTAATGTTTTTCATTTAACCAACACATACTTGCTATGGTCCAAAATCCCCAACAATACTAGAAATATCCTTAGAACGATTATTCACCTATTAATACTTCATAATGATCAGAATTGTGAAAAAAATTTCTCTAACATATTCATTTCACATTCAATTGGATTATTATTTTTATTTTCATCCATGATAGTATCAGAAGTATTTGAATCTTTTTAAGATCTAGATTAAACCTTTATGGACTCAGGATGTTTTGTAACTTCTGAATTCTTCACATTTACCACATATATATATTTCCGAGCATTATTCTCTTTAAACATAGTTATATTCTTATTCTCCCCCTTTGAAGGTATCTGTTATTGATCCGTCTCAAGTTTCTCATTATAAGAACCTTCACCATCTTTTGTGATATAGTTTTGGAAACTCAAACTTTTCTTTGTAGATTTAGAGAGTTTTTTGTTGGAAAAGTTCTAACTCTTCTTCTTTTCCCTTCATCTTCTATTCCAAATTAAAGTTTCAATTATTTTCATCTTCAATGTACTTCTACAAGCCATCAATCTCTTCAAACATATTTTTATTCACACTAAAAAAATATTCTTGGTTTCTTGAGCATTCATCTTACAAATTTTTGTTTTTATTTTCAAGCCTTTTGATATTTCTCAGAAATTTATTCAACTCTTCTTTCAAATAAGTTTCATATTCAGTTTCATCTTCATTAGAACTACTGCTTCAGAATTATTCCCAATTCACTATTGAAATAAATGTTTTTTCATTACCATACTCAATTGATTTTTCGGATTCAGAATAACTCTCTTCTTCATCTTCATATTTTGGCATGAAACTTCTTTTTTTATATTTGAATAATTTCTATTCTTTTCATTTGTCTCCCTTATTCATATAATATCTTATTGTATTTCTTTCATCAATATCTTTGTCCTATTCTTAATTTCATTGAGGAAAACTATCCACAAAGTTACCAACAACTCCACATTTTAAACATTTCAAGGAATGTTTCCCATGGAATTTTCCTTTACCATTTTCTACATTTTTAGAAAACAAGGATATGACTTCATTGGGGTTTTTTCATACCTAATTTTGAGTTAGAATAACTAGCATCATCTTCAATACCAATCTTTTTTTACTTTTCTTTCTTCAAATCCATGAAAGACATTTTTGTATCAACCTTTGTTTTTCTCTTAACGAAATTTTCTCTTCCTATTTATTATGTGACAAGAGTTATTTTTAAATCATCAAGAGATAATGTTTCAGGATATCTATCTTACAATGGAAAACATTTGAATAAAATTTTTCCTGTCGGATTCTGAAGATCTTTTTAAAAAGTTTAGATTCTTTCTTATTTTTACCAAGATATATGATAGTACTCAAATCACAATTCACCCAGGTAATGAATTCCCCAAGAGATTCACGCTCATGCATATTCAAATACTCATACATCAATCTCCATATTTGTATCTTTTACTTCTTCACTTTTGTATTTCATTCAAATATGATTTTAAATTTATCCCATATACCATTAGCTATGGAGAAAGCATTCACTCTCAAGAATCTACATTCCAAAAGTGATGATAATATAATATTCTTGGACCATCCATCATTCTCATGAAACATCTTGTAAATAGGTTTAAGTGGAGCACTATCATCAATGGTATGAAACCCAATAGTTATAGCTTCTATAAAATCATAACAGATTGACATAATATATGGAAACATTCCATCATTCCAAATTTGATAGTTATTTCCATCAATGGCAAGAATTTAATTAATTTTCACATAGTTCACATTCTCCATCAACAATAAATAATGAATGGAACCTCCCTTTGATACCAATTTAATGTTCCATGTCCTAAAATTGTATCACTGAGAGGGGGATGGGGTGAATCCGTGATAACATTTTTCTTCTTTTGACTTTTCAATTAAAACAAAATTCCCCTACTTTTAAAGATTTTAATTTTTTACGGAGTAATAAATCAACACACACCAAATGTAACACATTGATTTACAAGGTTCACTATTAAATAAAAAATTTTATGCCCTTGGTATGGTTTGGAAATGATCTAATCCCATAAAATCCACTAAAAATCAATCCTTGGATTACAACGAGTAGGATTTACCCTTTCACTTGTTTAAATCAATGAAACAATACCACTAGTGCATGTGAACACTTTTAAAACAATAGGGTAATGAAATTATTTTTTAACTAATCATGTTATATGCACTTCTTTTCAATTCATCAAATTTATTCCATTGAAATAAAATTCATCAATTACAAACCTAAAATAAAGGTAAAAATCACATATAATTTTTTATGAAATATTGAGTTCGATATTTTCTATATCTGAGTCTACTGATTCTGATTCTGAAAAAATAATATTACTAGTCTGATATTTTAATAGTAAACAATATAGTAGAATTAGAACCACTTTGATTCCAGAATACAATTTTCATGTCGAATTGAATACAAATGAATCGGAACCACCCATAACAATTTTCAATCTGAATGGAATTGATATCTTTTTATCCCTAGAATCCCAAAGCTTATCTCTCTTATGTCGGGAATAGTTCAAAAATCCTAAAGTACAAAGTACATTCGTAATATTTAGTTGAATAAATGTGTGATTATGTGGGAATCCCAAAAAAAATTCCCACTAACCTATATTCACCAAAAAGGCCATTTCTACTTAAATCTATGAATGCATTTCGACTTCTTCAACACTTCATGATTATTCTCAAAACATCCAAAATCTTCCCATATTATTCTTTAGTATCCCATTTCAATTGGTGAGATTACAGTCAATTGATAAGAATACTTGGTCCTGATTAACTAAGTATGATTCCTCCTACCAATTGTAGAATACGATTCATAGAAACGATTTGAATCAAAATAATGTATTTGAATGTTCAGCTCCTCTCAAAAAATAATTCCACAATGTCCTTCCATTTTTTTCCCTCATGAACCACTTGAGAAACCATACATCATTCAATAACATATACTTGTATCATGACTACCTTCGTGACTATGAAATAATTGAGGACCAGCTTTTTCATCTTCTGACTTCAATTGAAAAGTATTGTAACTTTCCCTTCATTCTTTCTTCTTTCTTTTCATCTCAACCTATGAATGATATTTTATGAATACAAGTGATCTAGATATGATCATATTGAATATGATCATTTCTAGTTACATTCATTCTGATTATAATCATATAAAATCTAATAAAATTATCAGCCCTGATAAGATACAATTCAATCTGATATGGATTATTTTCCTAGATATAATACAAAATAATCGAATAATGAAAATTTTCCCAGATACGATACAAAAAAATATAATAACCAAGATCTTCTCGAATATGATTCAAAACAATCTAAAAAATAAGATCTACCCAGATGCAATACAATACAATATGAATGTGATTTATTCTAAATCAATACAATATCTTTCCATTTATTTCACCCAAATACGATTGTTTTTAAAAACAATCCGTGTCTCATCATCCATTGAGAGCACTTCAATCATCTCCACTTTCCATTAGCATCATATTTTCCGTCGGCACCACTTTTCATCTACACCACCTTCCATCATCACCACCTAAATACAAATCAACACGAAATCTTTTACTTCCACTCAGTATCCAATTTTTTTAAGTATTATCGATAAAATCTAGATACTTTTGTTTTAAATTATATTAGATAAAATATGGATAGGATTTTTTTTTGGATTGTTTTAAAAAACCATCAGAACCAGTTATTTCTCACTTCCATCCATAGATGAGAAATCTGAATACACTTTTTTCTAATTGTTTTGAAAAAAAATCGATAAAACTTTTTTCTATCTTCCATTTGGATATGATAAATATGTGAACAATTATTTTTTGATTGGAAGTATCTCTTTCACTCCCCCTTCCCTCTGTTAATATTTCACCATAATTTCTTAATACAACTCATGAGTTATATGGAAAAATATCAGTTATACTTATTCACAATTTCATCAGAAATTATCATAACTTTTCATTCACTCTTGATTCTATCATCCTTATCATTGTCATTATAAGAAAAAACATTCTGAATACATGAGTTAAATTGTTAGAATACATGGGTCTGATTATTTTAAAAAAACTAAAACAATTGTTTCCAAAAAATAATGTTATGTGATTTCCCTTATTGAAGAAATACATTAACAAAAAAAAAGAAAACACTTGGATACAAAACAGCTTCATGTTTAGACTGGCCCTAACAAATGAGGATCTAAAAAGACTATCAGATCATCATATATGAAGGGGATAAGTTTTATTTTCGTGACCCTTTTCATTGAGTTGTGGAATTACATCACTATTTATAATAATAACATAATGAAATATACTTAATTATCAATTAACATATTCATCCATTAATCAATTTCCATCATAATCTTAAGTTTTTCTCTAAATTAATATTATTAAAGATGATTTTTTCATAAAAAACATAAAATGAACTTCAATTATATTAGATATTCTACAAAAGGATCGTAAAATATTCCATCGATCTTTATATATTATCCCAGAATACAATGGTAATCATATGATATGTTAAATCCAAAAAATTAATAAACCTTAAAATGAAAAAAACAACATTAATCTCAAAATCCTTAATAATAATAAACAATGTTCAACTTTGATAATTTGATAAATAACTGACCTTAAAATTATTCAAAATATTTTTGATTAGGTTTCAAACACAAATAACACAATGTTTTGATCACATATTCTTCTATGATTAATTTAACATTTTAATCTAACCTACATGTTTCAGTAAAAATATTATATGGCATATTCAGATAATTTCACAAAAATTTTAATCATTTCCATAAATAACATGAACCACCATAAAGTAATATTAAGAATATATATGCTTCCAAAAGATAATTTAACCTTTATTCCTTAAATAATATCCATTCATAGCCAAAAGTAGTTCTTTTTACCTTAATAATATAATAATCTCAAATATATTGTGAAGTTATTCCAAAACAACACTAATCACTTTGTCATTAGATCCTTTCTAAATTATATGGTTTTCTATAAAATAAAATATTTATTCTCAAATTATAATAATGTATAATTACCTCATCATCTAAGATCATATAAACCCAAAATGTTATCAAAAAATTTAAACATATGTCATCAAAATGCAAATCCATTCTCCATAAAATAACATTTTCACATGTTAAACATATGGCCTATGTAGGAACCTAGCCCCAGAAGCTTAAAACTTGTGTATGCTACCATTACATTGGAATGATTACAAGGAATATAATAATGAAAGATTTATGATTTTAGTAGTCTTAGTAAACTAGGTACATGGACAAGTCATTTATTACAATAAAATACACTAATTACAGCCTAATTTTTCTATCATTCATGGATAATAACATTATTCAATCTAGCATATCTTTTCATATCTCTCTTATTACAGTTCTTTAATTCCTAGGGAAAGGAAAACAATAAGGGTTAGCAGAAATGATCGGTAAGGTTCAAGTATAGAGGAATAAATAATGAATCAATTAAAATAGTCAAAATTTTATTGTAGTAACTGTAGGAATATGAAATGTAACCAATAAATTGAGGAGGAAGTGGATAAAAAATATAGCATGGTAAATAAATAAAAACACATGCCATTTAAATTTACTAGATAAAGAATAATAATTATGCCATAGTAAGGGAATGAAAACAAATTCCTTTTAATATATAAAATCAAAATGAAATTTATCTATAGACATGCTAAAGAAAATACTTATGGATAAATAATAACTAAATATAAATAAATGAAACGATTAATTATTGGGATTAATGTTTCCTAGGTACATTGTACATTTACCCTCAAGACCATTTATAGGACTGTTTATCATATTGGGTAAAAATTTATCTATATCTAGCCAAATGACTCATCCCATACGGCTACCGATGCGTTGAGGGGCTAACTATAACAAGGCCCCACCTGTGTCATACATATCCAGAGCATTCCCCATATATCGAATAATCATTTTAACAATTTTCCTTATCAAATATTTGTATAGTGTAGAATACATGGATTTATCAATACTTCCACATTTAATCAAATAACAATAAATTACACACCATTAGAAAAAATGTTATATTGTTTAGGGAATAATCATATCCCTGATAAATGACATAGACATTTAGGGGAAACATATTATTCAATGAAAAATAGAAATTGAATATTTCAATGGGACTATCCAAGGAAACAAAGAAGTTAATTTCAATACTATCCTTTTCCAAATCATTCAAAATCCATCCAAAAGAAGAATAGGGATGGAATAAATACTACATATACCCATTGGAGTAAGAATAATAGTTGTTTTCATTGATTAATCAAATTAATAACATTGAAATCATTCTTGAGGAAAAAAGAATTTTAGTTTTAAACCCCTTTTGAGAAAAAATAATCTTTGAAAATCACTTTTAAAAACAAAATTTTGTTTAAAAATTACATTTTAATCTTGAAAAATATTCTTTTATGTAATGAAGTCTTGTATATCTATACATTTTATACAAGGTTAAAATAATAGTCCCTTTTCATGGTAAAAATGTTAGAAACAACAATTATTTTAAAACTGATAATAATATTCATTTGAAATTTTTTGTAAAAGCACATAATAGAAAACATTCATTTAATAAATTATTTTTCAAAGGTTAATAAACTATTGAAAACCATTTTTAAATCAATTAGAATAAAATAATTTCTCTAAGAAAAGAGATAAATGAATTTGGTTTTTCTTAAAACAAATTTCTAAAATATTTTATGAAGAAAAGAGAGGAAAAGTTTACTATTAATTGAAAAAAGACATTAATAACCATAGGAGACTAAAATTAAAGGGGTTATTATAAAATGGACAAATAATTTCCCCTGAATTATATTCAAGTGTAAAAAATCCCGAACAAAATGATATTGTGATGTAAACCATTGAAATATAATAAAATTAATGTAATAATAAATAAATAAATTGACTATGTGTGTTAAATGTAAATCCCCATAAAACAAGTTTAATTACAAAATATAAATCGTAAATTTATTTCAAACAATATCTTATAGTATCACCAATAACAAGAAATTAATGAAACCAAATGAAAAGAAGTTGAGTTATGAAATTCATTAAAACGTAGTAATATTAAAATAAAATTCCAAAAGAATTAATAATTGAAATTGAAACTAAAAATACCATGAATATAAAATATTTCATGATATAATGTATACTATGTTTTTGTATCTAAACCGAACAAAATAAGTAAGTGGTGTTAATGGAATATGCCTCATATACATAATAGTGAGAAAGAATCCCTTTCCATGCATTTTCTTTTGGGAGAAGGTAATTTATCCTCCAGTATAAGGGTTTTCAACATGTTAATAATTTATAAAAATAGCATAATAATTTTTATAATATCATATATAATCTTCCTAAATTATCTTATTACCCACATATTAATGACATTTCATTATTTGTTCTATTTTGGTTGTTAATATGCCTAGTTTTTCGAATATGTTTTGACTTTTTATTTTTAATATTCTTACATAGATCATGATTTAACCATATACATAATAAAAACCATGATATCATTATATTAGATATCCAGTATATATGTATTTATAATAATCCAAAATAGTTATAGATAAGAAATTAAATACACCATTCATGGATGTGGTAGGTTGTACATACGCAAGAACGCAATATTCATTTCATTACAGTGTTGAAATAATGAACATTAAAAGAAATATAAAAATATCAGGACTCCAGTATCATATTTATTTTTTATATGTCACACATATTTGTTAAAAATATTCTATAATACATTTCATGTGCAACGTGAACAAATCATGTCTCTTTGAAGTGGTGGTAGTCCACAATTCCACAAACGATATTATCATATTCCCATAAAATGGAATGCATGGAACTATGTGTTTTATAAAAAATTTATAAGAAAAAATAAATTAAAAATATAATATATATCGTATATAAATAGTTATATATCATTATTTACGACCATGTTTGGGGTAAAGGAAAAACAAATGACATCGTTTAGCGAGGTGGTAGCTCGCCGTACACATAAATTGTATGTTCAATACCCATTAGATAGAAATGTAGGTAATTAACGGTCTATATATTATAATATAATCATATAATTATATTTAATATACTTATTTTATGATGTAATAATTTAATAATATTATTTTAGGTGGCATATAATAAAATAAATTAAAATTGATCGCTGAAGAATCTTACCATGTTTTCGAGTTACTCGTTTCGGTTTATACCAAATTATTTACTCGGTTGGATTTATTATAAAGGTTGTGATTATAAGAAGAGGTTAGTTATGTTTGGATCTTATTTTATCTCATTTTTAGTGAGCCAAATTCCTTGATAAATTTCAATGAGTGGTATGGGTGGGTTCCTTTTAATAGTGGAGGGGGAGTTGAATTCTTATAAATTTTATAAAGTGGGAATTCAACCCATTTTTTTCCTTGTCGAGTGGCTCCAATAATAAAAGAATTTTTTAAAAGGGAGAATATGGTAAAACAATTTCCATGAAATGGATTTAGGATATGTTTATAGGTCATTGTGGCCAATAAATTTATGGTTTATTCCATTATTAAGCTAATATTTCCCTTAATCGGTGTAATTAATATTTATTACTTTTACTAATATATTTTGTTAAAAACTAAGTCATCGTATTATAAATTATAAATAAATTTTATTCCAAATATGGTATCCATTTTTTCATATTCCAATCAAAAGAGTGGCAGAACCCAATTTCAAATTATTCCCACATATGGGACGATAAATCATGTTTTTAAAGTAAAAAAGGTTCAATAGTTCAGTAATTGTTTATATTGAATTTCATTGTGAAATTGATTCAAAAAACCCAAATTAGATTAAATAACATATAATTAATATAATTAAACTATAAAATAAACAAAAAAATATTCTTATAATTAGATAAACCAAAAAGTCACTTTTGAATTAAAATTCACTATTTTTACTATTCATTAAAAATGAAACTTCAGACAAAAATTCAAAAAATTCACCCTAACCTAATTTTTTTGTTTTTATTTAAAAAAAAATAATTATTTTTTAAAATTTTAATTTTTTAAAGAACCAAAATCTAGATTTAAAAGTGGATCCCAAATAAAAGGCTGTAAAATAGCTTTTTTTAAAAAAAAATTTAAATATTTCAAATTGGGTTTATATTTATCTTAACCCAAATAAAATATATTGGATGAATATAAGAAATATTTTATTAAATATATAATATTTAAATTTAATTAATATCATTATGTAATATTAATTATTTCTATTTATTAGGATAAAACATCGTAGTGAGCATAAAAACATTTTCTTTATATTGGTTTTTAAAATCATTTTTATTAAATTTGTAACCTTGGAATTAATTTTATATTTTTATAACACATTTATTTTCATAAATTATTCAATATATTCACAACAAATAATTTAATGGCTAAGTCAAATATTATTCTATTAAATGAAAATATAATAATAATTTATTATTTTTTGAAAAACCTCTCTCTTACGTTAAATTAAAACCATTAAAGAAACATGTTGTTAAATATGATACACTATAACTCATTATTTCATGTGTGTAAAGCTATATCATTGATTGAATTTAATAAAATATTAATTATATTTAAATGTCTTCTGATTTTAAATTCCCTTATACTCTTTATGTTGGGTTTCATACATGCTATCAAATACAATGTTCTTATTTTAAAATTTTTTGGTGTTTCATTCTCCCAATCAAAATAAAAAAATTCCCTAGAATTTTAAACATGATATTGGTGAAATTTTTTTATATTTCTTATGATCAAATCCCATATCATTATATGGTTTTATAATATATTCTCTAAAAAAATATAATGGGAAGTACCAAGGACAGTTGGACTAAAATATAACCGGGTCTTGAAATAGAAGATAATTAGTGGTAAGTTGATACATACATGGAGGAAAATCATAAATATTTATATGGACTAATTGTGTTTATCAATCACAAACAAGTTAATTATAATTGGAAGTTTGAGGGACTGGAATCCAAAAAATTCAAGAAGATTTAATAGTCAATCGGTTCAAAAATAATTTGGGTATTAGGGAAAAAAATAATTGAATGACACTTTTCCAAATGTTGATGAATTATTTTATTGACTAAGATTATAAAGAAATATAATTACCTAATATTTTTATATGTACACAATTTCATCCATTGGATATTCTTTGCTCAATTTCTAATTCATCAATTACTTTAAGAAATTGAAACCCAATAATTAATATTGATGTCTAAATCCCTATAATGCACCTTTAACAGATATTAATGCCTATAATGTTTAATATTCTACCTATTTTCCTATAACTATTCTCCAATGTAAATATTTTTAATATATTAATATCTAAAACAAAAATGTAACCCTAATAGTTCATTATTTATATTTATTCATTAATTTGTTTAACTATAACATTGACATATTAACCGAGACATAGTGTAGATCAGTAGTTGGAATTAAATCCATATCATCCTTTGGTCATGGGTTCATGTCACACATCCTTATCGAACATGATGGGTTGTCACATGACATAAATTCTTTCCTTTTCCAATACCATTTTAATATAATTTAAAAAAATATCTTGTTTATATCTGAAATAATGTTAATCACAAAGAATCTTTTTAACGATGGTTTTCAATACAACCCCAATAAAAAAATAGTTCATCCATTTTATTTCAACATAGTTCCTTATTTTATCTAAGGATTAACCTAGGTCATTCAGTGTCATTTTCTACATAAGTACCTCAAAATACTTTATAAAGAAAAATTGTATTATCCTAATATATACCATAGGAGTGTTAAACTAGGTGAGTAACCATATTAGAAGAAAATTAAATTTACTATTAAATAATAAAAAAAATAATTTCCTATAATGTAATCCATGTTTAAACAATTCGAAAAAATGTATTGCAAAGTAAACCCAAGAATATACCACAACATTTATATGATAATAAATAAATGTGCAGAATATTTTTTTCAAATTTGAATCCACATAAAAAAGTGTATGTAAAATTTATATATAGTAAAAAGTAATTACGCACATAATATTTTCATATTAAATACATGAATAAAGAAATATAACCCAATGAAAAAGAATTAGGTTAAGAAATTTGTTACCACATGGTGACATTTAAATTAAATCACCATAGATGAAATAATTAAAATTCAAACTATAAATAAGTTTAATGTAAAATAATTCAATATGTAATATATGAAATTAGGGATTATTTACACCACACAAAATAAGTAAGTGGTGTTAATGGTGTTTTCCTCAAGGAAACAAAAGTGAGAAATGAATCCCTTACTTTGTGTTTCTTTTTTAGTGAAGATCCTTTAACCTCATAAATATGAGATTTAAATATGTTAATAAATTATACAAGTACCATATACATATTTAATGTATTATATATAAGTATATTCAGACATCTTATTAACTATTTGTTAATAATCATTAATTATTTTCACTAATTCGGGTGTTAATTGCCTAGTTTTTCGAGTAAGTTTGGACTTGTTATTTTTTTAATCATATATATATCATGATTTCATCAAATAAATAATGTAAAACATGATTTATTTTTATAATATATATAAGTATATATGTGTTTAGAAAAATATATAATAAAATGGTGATTAGAAATGAAATGCACCGTTCATTGAGACTATAGGTCGTACGTACGCATAAATTATACTTCCATTTATTTTTCTTATTGATTGAATGTAAATAAAATGATATATATGTATATTAAAATTAAATTCTCATATTTATTTCTTATATTTCAAATATTTTTCTGATAAACATTCCTTAATACATTTCATGTGTAGCATTAACGAGTAACATCGCTTTGAAGAGGTTGTAGTCCACACTTCCACAAATGATGTTATCATATTACCACAAAATAGAAAACACATAGTTATGTGTTATATAAAAATAAAATAATCATAAATACAATATAGATATCATACATATCATAAATAAATAGTTTTTCCATCATAATTCCCAACCATGATATGTGGTAATGGAAAAATAAACAACATGGTTTTGGGGGGGTGGTTGTTCATTGTACACATAAACGGTAAGTTCATTACGCATTATATGGATGTGTGTGTACATGTAGATAATAACCTCAAAATAAAAACATATATGTATATTTAGGATTTTTTTATTTTGTAATCATTTAATAATAATATTTTAGGTGGTATAGAATGAAATAAAATGAATGTGATTATTGAAAAAAGTTGCCTTGTTTTCATGTAACTAGTTTGGGTTTTAACCAAAACATATCCTTGGTTGGATTTCCTGCCCAAGGTAGGGATTCTAAGAAGATAGTAATGATATTGGGAACTTATTTGAGAAGATTTTTAGTGATATAAATTTCTTTTACAGTGTTTAATGAGTGGGAGGGTTGAGTGCCTTTTTATATTGGAAGATGAGTACCATTCTTCTTAATTTTTGGAAGAGGGAATTCCAAAAAAAAATTACTGAGGTCACGTGGCTAAAATAATAAATAAAATTATTTAAAAGTGAGTGTGGTGACTACTATATTTACATAAAACGTATTTTGGACAATTTTCAACGTCATTTTGGCCTTTATGTTAATGGTTTAGTGCCTTGTTATGATAACTTTTTTCTAAATCATTATAATTATTTTTAATTATATTCACTAATGTTTTTGGTAAACAACTAAGTTTACAATATTAGATGTTATAAATTATAAATATTTTAAATATGGACTTATTTTTTTCAAATTCAAATCACATAAGTGTTCAAAATTAATTTAAAAGTAATCCAGTACATGGGGCGACAATGTGTGGTTTTAAAGAAAAAATATTCAGTAGATTGGTATGTTTTTTATCCATTTTAAAAGTGGAATTGATTATAATTACCTTAATTGGATTAATGGACATATAATTGACATAATATAAAATTAAAACCACTAAAATCATAATATAAATTTATATTTAATTTAGAATAAATTACAGTTTTCAATTAAAATTCATTATTTTTCACTATTTATTAAATAATGAAACTTTCTAGAAAAATACCAAAAAATAAAATTCAAATACTTATTATGTTTCTCTGTAAAAACTAAATTTTAAAATTTCATATGAAATTTATAATGTTCCAGAATTTTCTATTATAATTGATGCACCGTTAAAAAGGGATAAAATTGCATTTATAAACATATATGTTTTAATGTGTAAAATTGGATTTTATTCATAATCTTATGCCTTTTCAAATATATTGGATGAAAATAAATAAATTTTTATGGAATATATAATATATATATATTATTAATATCATTAAGTAGTATTACTTATTTAAATTTATTAGGACAAAAAATCGGTGAGTAAAAGAAACATTTCATTTATATTTGTTTTTAAAATCATTTCAAATTAATTGGTGACCATTGAATTATTTTTATATTGTTTCAAATAGTACATGTTAATATTTAATTTAAAATAATTCAAAAATGATAATTTTACAGATACATTAAGTCTTATTATATTAAATGATAATATAATAATAACAAATTTCTATTTAGTAAAACCCAGCCTTTCTAGTAATCCAAGCCACTGAAGAAACTCGTTGTTTTGTGCAATGAATGCCAACTAAGTATTTATTGCATTGAAATCCTTGTCATAGATTTCATTTACATAAAATTTTTATTATATTGTGATGTCTTGGGATATTATATTTCCGTACATGCTTTGTTTTTCCTGTTATACACTTCATCGAATACAATGTTCTTATTCTAAAATTTGGGGGTATTAAAACAAACATATAAATCAACCCAAGAAAATTCCTTTGAATGTTTAATTAATCCCATAAAATAACATAAAAATTTAATACATAGGGGATTTCTATGACATCAAACATATTACTAACCTTAATCGTATAATCAAATTTTGGTATTCATTACTCTTAAATAGACATCAAATGGAAACAATTTAATCTACAAAGTTATGTAAACATTCCCTATAACGTTAATTGTATGGACCCAATATTAATCATTATATAATATAGCGTCATTGGATTAGAATTATCATTAACTCATTATTAAGATCGTTTTAGGTTTATGGTTTTATATAACTAAGTCATAACTGCTATATAATATACCCACACACAACAACTTTGAAACATTCACTAAGTGTCTATTTTATCCCAAAAATAATGAATTTATAATAAAAGTTTCATTCTTTCAATAAAAACATCATTATTTTTTATGTGAATGATTATTTATTACTACTCAACCTTAATACTTGTGAAAAATATATTCAAGAGTGGTATGATCATATAATATCAGCAAGGTACATAATATAATAAAATATGTTAGTAAAATAAAAGTCATCAAAACAAATATAATTTTCATATTTATCACATTATTCTATTATTTTATGAAATAATGAATATTTACATAAAAACACACACTTTTGTCTCAGGAAATCATTTAAAACTCATATAATTAAAACAGAATTTTTTTTATTCTTAATAGATAATCATATTGATAAACGATGTTAATACCATGTTCAAAATAACTTGATCATGATTAAATCCATAGATGAATCCAAAATATGGTTAAATACCTAGTTATTTCTTTCTATGAAAATGAATATTCCCAATTAATTAGAGAGCTATAAGATGGAGATCCTATCATATATGCTACATCGGTCTCACCCAACGTAAAAAGTTGTATCAGGATCACTCATCATTATTTATAATGATAAAATACCACATAAATAATAAAAAATTAATTTTTAAATTATTTTATCATAAACCCCTGAAAAACGTTTTTGATCCAATAATCAAATCACTTTCCATTTTCATACAAAAAGTGGGATAAATCTCCCCGTTCTATTAAAAACTATTTTAAATGATTTTTTAAAAAAATATTGTTGAATTTTATTCATTTGTTAATATCCCTGGGAAATAGTAATGGATGACAAAATGAAATAAAAATTCAGGAAAGAGGGAAATTCTATTCATGCTGTATATGTAAAATAAAAAATTCATTGTAGACCATGTTTATGAATATCTAAATGTTCCTTACAAAATGCATAAAAATATTCCATGTCATAACATTTGTTTGAAATTTAAAAGAGGCATAATTTTTAATTTAAGGTGAATTTATTTATATTTAGATAAATCTATTATATATTTTTACTAATATGGTAATATAAGAAAAATATTCAGAAAATAATTAATTCAAACATTTAAAATAGGTCTCTATGTTATATTTTCACTTACCTCGAGTCCGACACATCACATACGTTATAAATCATCATGAATAATAAAATTAGTTTAATTATGTAATTTACTAAGATGCTTTTAAAACATTATTTATCCTATTATTATATTTCTTACCTTGTCTCTTTAATCATTTAGTTATAAAAGTTTTGTCAGATGTTGTGATGATATTTGCCTTATATGTGCAAAATGACATTAATATGTGGACAATGATCAATGACTTCACTATTTGAACACTTCCAAAAAATATTATTAAATAATAATAATTTATATATATTATTTGATATTTTAAGCACATATTTGATGTATGGATATGAAAAAACGAACTATGTTAGAATCATGGAGACGGTATGTCGTACATACGCATGGGTAATATTCCCATTTTTCAACGATCATGATGGAGAGAAGGTAATTATATTTTTTCCCTTATGTAATGATGATTATATGATAAATATCATATTATCTATTCAAATACACTAATTTATAGTATCAATGTGATGAGGTCACAAACAATGGGTCACATCACTCCCTATAGATGGTCATCCGCACGTACGATCAAAAAACACTATCATTTATAAATGAATGTAATGCTAATAAAATAGATGATATATTATATTTATGTAATTATTATTTTGTGATAACTATTATATAAATTATATCCATCATTATAATCATCCATTAGAGGTGATTATGGAAAACTAATTACATTTATTCATGAGATCGTAGTATATCATACGCGTGAATGATGGTTTTGTTTCCCATTCGATGGAAGGGGAGGTGAATATAGGTTATGATGTTAACATAACAACGTATCATCATATTTAATGTAATGTTTAATTATTATTTAATATTTTTTTTTGAATATTTTATGTTTGTAGAAGAAGGAATAAGATAAAATAGTTGGTTAAAAGTTAAACCTCTTTTTCGAAAAACCAAAATTTCAATACACCTTATACTCTATAATGATGGAATTAAACCCAAATTAAACACTCTATACATGTTTAGGAAGTATTGGAAATATTTTGGGTATTTATTGAATGATAAAAAATTCCATTTAATTGTTGTGATGAGAAGAAATGTGTTTCCTTTTTTAAGAGAGGGGAAGGTAATTATTGTAATTTACAAAAGTACTAAATTAATATAAATAAATACACATCAATAAAGGGATAAAATTTATATAAATAAAATATATTATTATTTTATTTGAATTATTATAATACCATAATATTTGGACAAGATTTGGTGATTTATTATCCTTTATCGTTTGGTTTTAAACCAGATGTTAACCCTTTTTACTATTACTTTGATATCAATGTTTTTTTAAATATAAGAGTCTATAAAATTAATATAAAATGTAAAGTAGACCATAAATGCACCATGGATGATATGTTAAACCATATCCCTTTTAACATGTACAATATAATATCTTTAATATTTTTAAATCATTTAATAAACTATTATTTATTATTAAATACTAATAATGTCATTTTTGAAAATATTCAGTTAATTGGACATGGAAAACAACATTAATGAAATGTAATTACAATAAAATACATTAAAACATCCATAATATGTTATTTTTTATATCAAATTAATAGGAAACTATAAACTATTCACAAAATATTAATTTTATAAATTTTAAAATTATTTTATTGATATTTATACTGCTTACACAAGCATTGTCTCAACATTGTGTAAGAATTTAAAGTAATTATTTAATCACTAAAATTGAAAAATAAATGACACTGATAAATATAATTATATTATAAATTAACATTTCAAACCTAACATATGTTTTCTCTATGGATTTCACAAAATATGATAGATATTAAAAGCTAGAGAATGATATTTTTACTTTACATTTTCATAAAATAATATAAATTTTATAATCCAGGAATGTTGTATAAAAATTGAAAAAGTTTAGAGTCTTGGTTATAAAATGTCAAAACAAACTTATCTAATAAAATAAAGAAATTATGGAGATAGTTTTCCCTTATAACATTATTATTTACCATTATTACCTGATTGACATTCATTATTGTAACAAAAAATTTACAATGTTTATAATTCATGTTGACAAAAAGTAAAAGATAAATATTTTCAAAACATAGTCCTCATAATTTAAAATATGGAATCAATTTATTTGCACTCAATCTCTCGTATTGGAATAAAATATTTTATTATTAAAATTAATAATTCAAGGATAGAAAATTTTTTAAAAAATAAAATTTAAGCCTGAAAATAAACATATACCCAAGTTAGGTGTAATGACTAATCCTATGTGATTAATTATATTTTTTATAATTAACTGATACTTACGTTTAATTAAATTAATTTCTCATTTTAAAATAAATGATAGTTTACAAAAAACATTTTTTCACTATGCACTAAAAATTACTCTTCTCAAAAATATCACAAACAAAACTCATAGATAATTAGGATATGAAGATATATATTTTTAAAAAATAAAATTTCAAAAATATCCATTATTTTATTAAAAAATATTCTTCAAAAATAAAAAAACCCCATTTTTAATGACTTATTTTTGAATCATAAAATGGATTTACTAAAAAAATTCTAATTTCAAAAGAATTATTTAATTAATTTAATTATGAAATTTCAATATATCTAATAATGTAATTAATACTATTAACACCCGCCAATTTAATAGATATCATATAACTATAACAACTAAATATTAATATTTCATAACTCGTATATGCTTAGGGTTATGTGTTGTTTAGGCTATCAAGGATAGATTTATATTAAAAATATTTGGTTGTTATTGTAAGGTTATAAACTATTATAAGTCCTTAGAAACATTATATAATTTATAGATTCAAGTTCCTTTAAAACAATAAATATTTTTAATACTTTAGAATTTATTCGTTTTTCTTAATTGGCTACACCAAACATCTCCTAGGATAATCATTAATAAATGTTAGAAAGTTTCATTATATTCTTAGGAATATAACCAATAATTTTTAAAAATTAGACTAGGTCAACTATATTATATCGTTACTCCTCGTCATTTATGTCATAAAATCATCATATTTTTCTTTCTCAAAAACCAATGCTCCAAAAATCGTAAGGATGTTTTTTACGCTTTAGCGGTAATTTATGATTAGCCTAAAACATCTACATTGGTTTAGACAAATGAAAAATCTTCTTATTCCTTATTTTCATAAATTCATTCATCAATGTAGTTGACGCAACTACTATTATATCCTCTTATAATGTTGGACCTATAATAATGTATATATTCATTGAGATATTCTCTACCTTCATCGTAATAAAAATTTTCTTTACGATTCTCTTTTCCCCTGTCTTAGTGTGTGTCTTTCACCTAATGTTATCAAATAGTCCCAAAGACAATTTCTAAATCTCCAATCCCTGCAGATAGTGTATTCATTAGATTATTCTAACTATACAATCAGATATCTTTAGTTTGATGGAACTCACTCAAGTGTTATTTATGGTGTAATCATTTACCATGAAAATAAGTCCTTCAGGGATAGGTTTATAATGATTAACCTTTTATTAGTGAAACATTATTTGAATATTTTCCCGCAGTCATTTATCAATAAATCATTGTGATGTTTTTTAGCTCCTTTAGTAATTACCTATTCAATAACTAATATGTCTCAATTTAAAAACCTACTAAGGGAATTTCATTTAGTGTTTTCCACAAATATTCATTATCAAATTATACTTATTTATATTCCCTTTCAATCAAAAATTTTAATGTTTTCAGATTTTTATAACTTTTTATTATATTTCATATTTTCCACAAATAGAATAGAACATTCCATCCTTCCAATTTTAATTAGACAAGCATTTGTATGGTGCATATTTGTCAATATATCAATTTTATTCCTCAGATATTATTCTTTTCATTAACTATAAAAAAAATTATATTATGATAAACAATTATTTATGGATATTATTGGTGATTTTGGTGATAATGGTATTATATGAATGTGCCTAACATTAGAATAAAATCTCCAAAAAATCAATATCCCTTATTTTTTATCCCAATATCAAGAGCTGAGAGAACATTGTATTCAAGGTTTTGATGTGTTTAGTCACTGATGATAACTCCACCATTCAAAGATTGTATTATTTTTTCTTTAATAAAAAACTTTTCGCAATAAAATTAGATCATATATATTCTTCATGTTATCCCAAACATATATCAACATATTTTTCTATATAATTATTGATTGGACACTTTATTCCAACTCTAAATGGTTAAAAACAATATAATTACGAGTCATTGCATCCAATTTATCATATATAAATATAATGGAATTTTTCCATTTACTAAGGGTCAATTATCCTTCCACATCATATCACGTATCAACATTTTAAACCATTGAAAATTATTCTCATGGTTTTTATTCAATATTGATTTTTTTTCTATTTGGACAAGATGTTTATCTAGAACCTCCACTCTTGCTCAATGACATTTCTAAATATATAAATAATTTATTTATGACATGATTGATTAATAATAGTAACAATTATAGAGAATAATATCATTTATGAAAATTATTATTAATTAAAAAATAAAATATCATTGGGCCATAAACTCACTATAATATTATTATTTGGAAATTAATCAGATTGGAATTTTAGTGTGGTGATAATTGTGATAATAAATAAATTGGAAAATGTTGAATCAAATTGAAACTAGATACAACAAGGAAAACCATGCAAAATGGTAGAGGATAGAAACTATAGGGAATTAAAATGAAATTATTATGAAATAAAGGGATAACATTATTTTACTATTATTGTTAAAACACACACAAAATATTCTCTAAAAATAAATAAATAAAAGCATCAATAAATACCACATGTGTTGATCCCTAGTTGGAATAGAAATATGAGCCTCATCCAAATTTGAATTTCCCAACCAGAATATACCGATGGACCTCCGAAATGGGAGAAGGGATAAGAGACTCCACATTTATTGACTTAAAATGAAGTTGGTGAAGTGGTTTATTGGCGGATGTAGGAAGGTATGATTTGTTCCATGATCTACTAGAATAGTACCGGAATATTCATAGACAACAATATGAACATGTCATGAGGCTAGTGATATTCTCCCTTTGTTAACCCCAACCAAAATAGAAATATGTCCCTAATACTGGACCTTTGGTGTATGCTGAAAGACTTATTCAATTGGATTATGATAATTTAATGAAGATTTTACCCCTTCCCACTTGGTTAGTCCTAGTTAGAACAGAGATATGATCCTGTTCCTATACCTTTTGAATATGCTGCCTAACTTTCTCGATAGACATTTTCCCCTATCCCAAGGAATATTTTTTCCTCACCTAATGAACCCCAATTAGAGCGAGACTATAATCCCGGTCTAGTGTATCATCCTTTATCATAATACGTTGACAATCCTCCTAGATGGGAGAAAGAATGTGTACATTCCCAAGCACAACACCTCGTTTTCAATGATCATAATGTTGAGTAGTCCTTGTTGTAGGGATAGAATATGTTCTTATCCATCTCTCTGAAATAGGTTTAGAATATGTTGGTAGATTTCATAAGCTATTTCTATAATATATTTTTATTTTGGAAAAGTATTTATAATGATAAAAAATGGTATTTTTTGGACTCCATTATGTAATGGATTATGTATTTGATTGAAGTGTGGATATGTGACCACATCTGTCTTCTTTGTTCAATACGAATTTGATAATGGAATTCATGAACATGAGGTGGGATATGTGCTTACCCTATTCTTACAATGGGATTATATCCACAGTCATATTCTAGGTAAGTAGTGATATGATCATTCTTATTGGTTGCTTCTATAATATATTGAAAGACATCATCAGTTGGACTGCGGATGTTAGACCTCTTATAGATATCGAACACCATCCTCTCTCAATGATTATCCCTTATTACCCGTGCATGGGTGTTAGGTGCAACAATTCATCGAGTGGTACCCTCAGTAGGTGACAGGTGGGTACTGATGGGATAGTGGCAGCGATGGTGGTTGACAGGTTACCTCCTCGGCGGAAACTTAATATAAATGGATACATATTTGATTTCCTATTCCACCATCATTACATATTGAAGGTTTAATTTGATACACTTTAGGGATAGGCTCTTAAAGTGGTTGGTTGTAGTGATTAGTGATAATGGTTCGACTATATAATTTCCTTGGTGATGTGGGCTCAATTTTTTTCATTCTAGGAGAACCTCATGAAAAGCATCTGGTACCAGGATTGTACCACATTAATATTAACCCCATACCAACTTGTTTTCCACATAAAATTGGAGTTATAGTGAATCTGATATTATTTAGTAACCCATGTGATTTGTTTCCGTTTGTGATTTACTAAATCAATTACTTGAGGAAGAAGAAATTATCCCAATCAGGGTGATGTTAATGAGAGATGTATTTGTATTCATGTGGGAAACAAGGAACAATTTTACTTATTACTATAATATTTTAGGCTTGATGTGTTTTCAATCAGATATTCATTATTAAAACAATAATACTTTTATTACTAATTCAGCCATTCTAGTCATTTATACTTTTAAGAATAATTATGAGAGAATTTATTGAGAACACTAGCTACATAACATCTGATGTATGATCTTTCTTAACACACGTCATTGTTTTTATTGGATGGAAAAAAATTTCCCTAATATATGGATAATTAGACATTTTTTTCTTTGAGATATTCATGTCGGATTCACCATTTTGGTTTCAATAGAGAAGATACACCTAGGGATCCCTCAATAAGGTGGGTTTGGTTTGACCTGATGGTTGATTTTCAGTGTTTTGATCTCCTGTAAAATCAATGATATCAGGTCACCATTTTCATTCTTAAAGAAGACTCCAAATAGTTTCCTCATCCATAACTGGGTACTCTATCTTTCCAAAGGTAGGTGGTTACATGGGAATTCAGACCCAATGAAACATAGGGACTTGAATTGGTAGAGAGAATGGGATTTTGGTATTAAAACACCCTTTTGGGGGAATAATTTCATGCTATAAGACTCTCTAATAGATTTAAAATATGTTTTTGGATCACTTCATAATCTCGACATGCAACTAGTTACCTTAAAAAATTATTATATGTTAATTCTATTTAAATAGAAAAGAAAGGGTATCTCATTAATGAATAGGATCAAGGGGAACACTTTAGGGAATCCATCTATATGTTTCTGAGGTTAATCATCCATTTCTGAGTGATGGAGAGATGATTTGTATGTTGAATTCATATAACTAGGTAGTTCTATATTTTCTACCATATAGGGTGGATATTGATATTCTGAGAAGGGGGTTGATCCATTTTGATATTTCGTATGTATCCTAGTTATTAAATGAATCCAAAACAAAATATTTCAATAACATTATGTAGTTTAAATTTATAAGGGAAGGAAATATATTACTGCTTTGAAGAACTGGGTTCTCAGGATCGAGTCACAAGGAGACGACCTACGTATCCGGATTACAGTGAGAATCAATGTTTGTATAGTTCATTAAATATCATGGTACAAGACCTATGGTAGATTCATATATATTTAGGTTGTTTATATCATTCCACTCATTGGGGTTTATTTTTTGTGATTTCCATGGTCATTGGTGATTCATTATGCCAATGAGGGGGCCATCGTAGCTTCCTAAGATCATGTGAGCTACTCTCATTGTGAAAAACAAAGGGAATAAAATGATTAGCCATATTAAATATGGAATCAAGACACATATAATGGGAAAACCCATGGTATATTTAATATGGAGCTCAAACCTCAAATAGGTGTTCTACATATCCTGGTTCTTGAAGGAATTAGAGTTATCATAGTTTAGTTGGATTTTCAATCCATTAAGGGGTGATGTAAGATGATCAACCCATGAGAATGATTTGTTCCAGATGGGTGAAATGTTAGATACATGAGATGGATTACATTGAGTTGGATGCCCATTTATGTTCGTACTCTGTACTTAGGAAGAGATCCTAGGTATCCGGTTTATGGTAGGAATTAGATTCCTCATAGTTTAATTGATTGGGTCTTACATAGTGGCTTTTACTTTGTACAGGAATTATATACTATCATTTAACAATATGAAGGACATATCATATTATGCCACTGATCCCATATTACTCTCCAAGTATTTACTATTAATTTTAGAATATTATTATGTAGATCATATAATCATTTTAGCTCCCTAAGATTATGTGAGAAATTCTCAGTGTAGGAATCAAGGGATGTAAAATGATCGATCTGATTTCTTTTAGATGTGGGACTTATATACTGAGACAATCCATTGGATGGTTAATATAGTGATCAGTCATTTGAGAGGCATCATACATATCTTGGTTATGTTATTATTTTTATTTCTCATAGTTTCTTGATAGGGGCACAAATACTAAGGCCTCCTGAAATTCGAAGCTTACACACTAAGGATGGACAGAGTCATTAAATCCTAGGATTCCCTGTTGACCTAGAATAATTTCCCATCGAATGTCGCAAGACTAGGAAGATTATTCATTAAATCCATCATATGACTTGACTAACTTTTCCATAGGGCGTTTCATGATCCAAATGACTTTATTAAGTGTTATTGCAAGTGTTGTCTAACACATATGGAGGGAATATGAGAGTCAATGGGACATGTATCAGAGGGTGTCATGTGTCCTTGAAGACATGTATGGAGATCATCACATGAAATTACCATCATTCTTGGAGGTTTTTCTGAGAATAAATGTGATATGTCTCACTTAGTATCATGTTACATAGCTAAAATGAAATGTTTCCTCCATTTCGGCTAGACAGCATGATTAATTGTATCATAAGGCTAGGATTTCAATCTCGTAGGGCTTCCTGAGACAATGAACGAATGAACATATGAATCCATGTGTCATTCTATGAAAATTCCACAGGTCGTGACATGATCCAAATATTATTCCAAAGAATTGTCTCATGATCTGGGCGACATGTCCAATTATTGTCGCATGACATGTGCGGTTGATGTGAAGCACATGAGGATCAACATATATATTCTCTTCTTAATTATTTTAACCATAGTCTTTTTATATCATTTATATTTAAAATGGATATATTTTTTTCAATGGTAGCTTGTTTTAAGTCTCGCATGATCTGGATGTTCTATGGGATGCTCTTCAGATGTCCTGAGAAAAGTGCCTGGCTTGATATTTGGGTAATCACACGAAGGGATTATGCATATTCTATGACCGATCTTGATGTCCTCCGATATCAAACCTCAAAAAAACTATCTAGTTTCCATATCATCCACTCTAATAAATTATCTCTAGTATCAGTGCATCAAGATGAAAATAGGTTATCCTTTATTCAAAATCATCATGGTCATGTGGTAGAAAACATGGTGAATTTTTAATGATTGGGTGGGGATTTATAGGATTATACATCCAATTTGTTCACATACACTCACAACATATCTCATAGAAATACAGGATGAGTCGAACTTGTCTTTGGGGTCTCATAGTGTCTTGAGGATCTCCAGGGGTGCATTGTGTGATGTTTTCAACCGCAAGAGGCTCCCTCCACCCTACCTTTTATTTCCTTTTTTTACAAGCACTCTATTGTCTCAAGATTTATCTTGTATATAGATGAGGGAAAACATTATCCTAATTTATGATCCATCATGTGAGTCTCTTAGATTCAAGAGGCTCTATCCTTTTGGATATTTACACTATATTTTCAAAGGAATTTAATATGGGTTTTAAAGCATCCACCAGTTGAGGATTTGTGTGGCCTGGGGAGCTTATCAGGCTTCTTCCATATGACCAATGGTTGTCTGGGGAACCTTTTGAAGAGAATAAGGGCTCGTTTAGAGGAGTTCCATGTGATCTATTATAGGTTATGTGTTCCAAAAAGTTACTTTGTGTAAACATATGATGGTCACACGATAATGTATCCCTTTGAGGCTTTAACAATCCATAGTTATGGGCCAAAATCTTCTTCCTTTTCTTTTGTGTGGAAAATAATACCCATATCTAGGTATTTCCAGCTTTGTGACATTATCGAAGATGGTTTGTAGGGAATCCACACCATGAAATGGATTCAACCATAGGGTCACCTCATATATCTCATATACACCATAAGGATAACAAGTCTTAGGCCAGGCCATGGGGCTTTCAAGATACATCTATCTCTTGAGTTAGGCGACAAGTTTATGAAATTATGTAACTATATTGTGTTACGCCACAAGGTCATCTTATCTAGGAACTATATCTCTGGTTTAGTTATCCTAACATAATAATGACCAACTATCACCTCTTAGGTTAGATCACATATTAGCATCATTCCCCTAGGTTTGGGCATAAGGACGTCATGCATGGTTGTCTAACTTGGTCCTATCTTCATGTCACACATAGTGTCTAAAACATGATTCCCCTAAAGGGTGACTAATCCATGATGGGTCCACTAGCCAAATAGCTCTATATAGCAAACAACAACATAGAATATACCAAATATATGGCATTGAAATAGTTTCATCACATATAGAGGAACAATATCAATAAAAACCATGAGTATTAATTGATATGAACACCTATATGTGATCATAATCAAACATGGTCTGACAAGCTACACACGCACACTTAAGTGATAAAATTTAAGCATATATTAATGTGTATAAGGACATAATTCCCTACCATGAAAACAAATATATACTCAGCCTCTACATGGTATGAATATTCATAATTGAATCATGTCATCATCAATATCAAGGCTCATTAGGGTGTCAACGCCTAAAGTACGTTCACATAATAACTGAAATAAAACTACATGGAAAGAGTTCATATAACTAATTCCAATACAACATTATATGTTTCTAGATTAATAATAAATAAATAAAAAACAAAGGGTTAGAATAGACACTTCCCAAAATTATATACTATCAATGGAGGAATTCATTTGTGGTTGAAAGAAGAGACCACTCTTCTCCAAGAACACTGACTAAACAAGAAGGAAGTTTGGATTCCACAAATCCGGATCAATAATAATTGGAAAAATCTCCCAATGTTTTTTCATACAATAAGGATGAGCATGGAAGGTCATGGAGAATGAGTTTTATCAGGGAATTAACCTTAACGCATGAAGGGTTCACAATTTCATCCAAGGAGTGTCTGTAAATCACCCAAATCAATTCGATTATCAAGAGTATGTTATAACCAATTAATTATTGAATATAATTGATTGAAATAAAATTAAATACCCCACATTTCCCCATTGAAATTAGTGAATATATATGAATAAGTCTAATGGTTCCATAAATTTATAAATCAACCCAGCATCATTATTTACATCACCATGGATGTGGTGTTCATAACTATAGAGAAAAAAATACCCATCTCCTAGGTGTGTCACTATACGTATAACCATTTTTATCTCATCAGGTCATCCACCATAGGCATGGTGAGGTTTCTCAAGCTATGGTCCACCATGTGCACTGCAACACTCCACACCAAAGTTGGTTGTTATATTTCTCCCATTTCACAAAGGAGTTCACCTAGTACCACCATATCATGAACGATGGTTTTATAATCCCTAATAGAACTTCACAAAATAATCATATATCAAATGAATCAACCCAATAATTTTTTCAAACAAAAATATTAGTGGATAATAAAATAATAAAGTCATATAATACAAGAAAAAAAATGTTATTGCACTTCATATACCCCCCCCCCCCCCCCCGAAGGACGTCTTGACATCAAGAATTGTCCCCAGAAATCCAAATCAAACAAAATAGGCCACTGATCTAGAAAATCACACACTAACACCCACATTTCCTCCTGTATATTTTCATATTTCCATAAGAAATGAAAATTGGAATCATATTCCTTAAAACACATTATCAGTAATGTCTAAAATATGGATTTGGTGCTCCATAAAATAGATGTCTGGTTCTAACTAAATATCCTCACAATTGATCACATTCTTCTGACCAGGGATGTACCTCCAATATTGATAAATGGGGAACATATCATGAATTAATTTATAATATGATGAATGGCCTAGTTTCTATGACAAGCTCTAATATGTTTAGTGATATCCATAATCCCTGCAGACTTTATCACCTTTTCCCTTTCTTATTAAAATGGTGATCCCCTTACCAACGTGATACCTACAAGAACACATGGATGCTAATAGTGAAATATTATGGTCATATCCTCTAGTCATCATATATTCACTACAATCATTGAGATGTTAAAAATAACTTCTTGATCAACTATAATATATATGTGGTCTCTCCCACTATAAACGGCCTAAAAACTACTACCTCACCCACCTTATTCCAACACAACTATCTGTAGAATAGATATCCAAAAAGATATTAAAAAGGTTCTATATAAATATAATCCTATAATCTATTATTGTAAATAAACTCAAAAAGGTTGGTTCCCATCCCATGCTCCACAAAAGACTAGAATGAATGATCATTTAATTGTTTCAAGGATCTGTAGCATCCTCGCTGACTTCCCATCAGTCAATAGTTCATATACCACACATAGCTTCAACATAATCCTCAAAACCTATTACAAGTCCTTATAAAACTAGGATGTAAAACACACATCTTTTTCTGATAAGATATTGTAATGTTCTCCATGTGGTTTTATGATCACTCATATATATAATATGCCTAACTCATTTACTAAGTGAGTCTCATATATTTACAATAAATCATATACTTTCATCAACTAATAAACTATCACCCAAATGACATCATGAAACCCTCAGAGTTTAGGGTAACCACATTAGGATATTCATCATCACATCATCCCACAATCACAAAAGTAGGATATTTTTCTGAATCAATTCAAAAGGATGATGATGCTCAATCATCTTCCTCCTGAATCCATGGTATTAATAAACCCGAATACATAAATACCTCTTCATGTTAAATCGTAAAAATTGACATTGAATGACATTTTATATCATCATCAACCCTATAATCATTTCCCACATCAAATCATGAGAATACCTTATCTCTTCCACCCACATAGATGATGAAATTAGAATCCTCTCATGAACATTGATCTGGTTATCATCATATAAGGACCACCCTGGAGTAGAATCATCCACTATATAGAATTTTCACATCACTATACACTCAGTGTGTGATTCATGGCTAATATTCACAAGTCCCACATAATAAGACATGATCTATGAATGTTTATATGTAATTAAACCATAATTCTTTGATGTATAATAAATACGCTAATCTATCAAACTCGTTAGAAGACATTACTTTTATTAATTAATCTATCTATGATCCTACATCATTGATGTTTTCTTACTGCTATCATCTGCAACAACATTACACATTATTGGATCATATTCTATATCAACATCAAATTTCTATAAATATTCATACCATCACCTATACCCCAAGTTAAAATCCATATAAGAGAATATATATCAATGGTTATAATGATCTTTGTAAATTAAAAATCTCTAACTAAAGATGTAATGTCACCAACACTTCAGATCATGGACTATAACTTTCATCTCAAATTCATGTGTTGGGTAGTTACTCTCATGGGATTACAACTGTTATTTCCCATAAGTTACCAGTTGATGCCTCTAAATTTGAACATATCCTAAAATATTTCATGTTGAATCACATTATGCAGTATATCCAACACTAGGATCAAGTAATTTCAATATTAAGTTTGTCTTGGATCTTCAATTATTCTCTATGAAGGCCTCTCTAAAATGATTAATCCACTTAAACTTCTCTTGCATCATTGTATGAACAGTCAAAGACACATCCAATGGGATAATTCAATGTTTAAGTTTCAATAGTATTTTGATAACCTATGTAAAATATTTATCTCAAAAACATTCCTTATATGATACCATGACATCAAAACCTCTACCTTATCCATGTCCATATAAATTCATTTCTTATAAATTACATACCTAGGGAACCAAACCTCCTATATCAAAAAGTAAAAATCCCATATTTTGGTATAAATAATATGTGATCATAGTGTACTTAGTATAATATCTATGGTCTACAATTCATATATAAATACATAGATTATATTAGGATATCATCAATAAACATCACTATGATGTTATTGGGAGAATGATATAAGATCATATTCATGACAGCCTTAACCACCATTGGTGCATTTTTCTGATCTAAGGGAATGATAAGATACATATACTATCTATTTATACTGATGAATGTTGTTTTTAGATTATCCTAATGTCTAACCTAATGATGGCGGTATCCTTGTTGTAGGATAATCTTATAGAACCACTAGTCACCTAATAACTGGTTGAATAAGTCCTCAACCCTCAGGAATAGATATTGATTATTCCTGGATACATGGTTTAGAATCCTATATCATACACACAACTAAATAATATCATTTTCATTCATCGAGGAAAACACCAAATCACAATAATATAATGTTCTCAGTTTTATAATTCTTTTCACGTAAAAATCCTTGATTATTTTAGTGATTTTAACTCATTCAAATCAATATGATATTGAGGAAGTTATAGAGGATAAAATATTGGGATGATGTTGATCTCAATTGCAATTCCTCTCACAGTCGACGGAGGTCTTAAAATGTCATCAGAAAAGACATCCTTATATCAGACCAATATATGATGGAAAGAAGAGGCTATGTATAGATCAATCAAAAGATCAATGCATTTTTCATACGATGTACTACCTCCAACATTAGTTAGGTTTGGAACTTGTGTACCTAATCCAAAATACCACTCACTGTTCAAAATAACATTCCCCTATTGTAAATAGTAAAGGACACACATCATCCATAACAGTCGATGGGTGCCTAATAACTAGTCAGCTGGTCCATGTTAAAGAACACATCTAAGCTAGTCATCATAGAGATTATGAAATCTCATAAGTGTCTATAACATGAAATTACTATTTGAAATCTTTTTAATCTATTAAAATGATCTAAATTCATCTCTATAGGTGTGTCATGATAATGTATCTTTAATAGAAAAATTATAGATAAGTCTAGGCTATCAATAATTTGGTCAGATATAAATGAAGAGGAAGCACCATGATTAAAATTATCAGTAGAAAGAGTATAGGTGATAAAGAACTGACCTTGAACGGTCTATTCTTCCCCCCTATAGTTGATTAGATCGAATTCCACCACATACACTCAGCATACCATAGTACCACATACTGGCCACTGATATGAATATCTCACATGATTCATCATCATTTAAGATATTTAAAAGAACTTTTAAGGACCTTATCAATCCTATGGCTCGATGCTTGTGTCTGTCTCGAACCCCCATGTGACCTTGTTCATGGATAATTAGAGAAAAACATGAAAACTCCTCATCTTTGTTTGGAAAATATACACTTTATATGAGTTTTATTTTTAATATTTATGATAATGTTTTCTCTATCCATGTTAGAAATGCTAAGGATGAGCTTTATCCATATAAGGTGATGAAACCCGTCTAATGTGCTCTGGTGTTCTGTGACCACACTAGAATGAGAAATATGGATTAGTCTTTATACTATTTGTAGAATAATTGTAAATTCCACTGTTGTCAAGAAGAATGCCTATTTCACTATCATCCCCTAAAACATTATTTATTATTAGGGCCTTAGGAAGTTCCTATACATTTGTAATTAGGTATACATTTCTTGGCCAGGAATCTCAACTCCAATTGAAGGCCAACCTTGAACTTCATAGAATTAATCACATCATTCCTAACTAAGAGAAGAGAAATATGAAGTAAATTTTTACAATAATATAATTAAAAAGGTGTTATCATAAATCCCTAATGAATATTCCTAAACACCAAAGAAAATTACACCATCAGTGTACTCAGAAAGAACTTATGAAATAAATTTTTTGAAAGCTATCCTAGTCAAACCATCATATAAACCATTACAAAGAATAATATCCCACCCTCGTCCTGTATTTCCTTGTATAATAAAAGTATCATGATTTTTCTTTGGATCCTCTATGTTCTCCACCAAATTAAAGATATTCTTGATGACTCCTATCTATGTCTCTGCATCCTTGAGGGCTTGGGTTACCTTGTGTTGCAGTATAAAATATAATTCATAGATGAGCGTAGTCCTTGAAACCCATCCACATTGAACATGAAATATGAAAACAAATCCATGTTTAAATGTTTACTCTTTCAATAAAACTAGAGATGGTGAGAGAACATTCTCATTCAGAACACTTGGTAGAACCGAAACATCCTCCCTTGTTGGAGAATTCTATCCTACTCCTCTTGGTTTTCCCATAATATGACACTGAGAAAACATTGTAAATATTCCAAAAATACTCATATAAAAAAAAAGAATCCAACATATCAAAAATTATAATAATATAACAATTACACAGACAATATTTTTGTAAAAAACCTATACTTGGAGGAAATCAGTAGTAAGAAATAAGAAAAACCTACCAGTACTACTCATGTCTCAAACCCAGTTCTCTTTTCCTATATAGCCATATATATACATATATATACATATATATGTAAACAAGAATTATAAAGTACAAATAATAAATTTATGGATATTTATATCCCAAAATAAATGAACATAGACATGTCCTCAAATAGATTACCCATATCAAGGAATTAAATTTGGAACTATTTTATACACTTGGCATGAATATATATACTAATCCGAAATAAATTTTTATGATGAATGCATACACCCAAATTAGAAAATATAGTAAAAACACAGTATCCTTTTGATAAAAAGGAAACGTTAAATCCAAAACTATAATAACAATCCCAATAATGGTAACTTTGAGGTCTGTTATGCATATGCCTCTTAAACACACATGAAAAATCCCTTGTCTGAGATCCACTGTGCATAAATGTATTATAAAATATCCTAATCATTAATTAAACTAATTAAAAAGGGATAAGATAACTATTTACCACTATTTAACACCCAAACTTGAATCACTGGGTTTGATCTGGAGTGATTTATGGCCACATGTATTCCTTCCATTATGTAAAAGGTTTCCAACATCTAGTGGGGGTCTGAATGTCATCAGTGGGGAGACAACATTTAGTATCAATAATGAAAAGCATAAAATTATAAACACAGATAAATAAATAGACAATTTCATAAGATATTTATTTTAAATAATATTAATTCTTCCACCCCAACACCAACTCTAAACCACAAGCTCTATCTCCACGCTCCCTGTCTTCATGGGATTTCTATTTCCCATTTCCCCAATCGTGAAGTCTTCACACACATCAAGATACCCATGCATGGTTTGATTATTAACCCAATAGGACAGCACTATTGTTTCCATGATATGATTTCATATTCATAAGATTTAATTTCATGATAATAAAAAAAACATACACACGAAATATCATATGACCATGTACCGGGTGGTCATGTGCCAACCAATCCGCCAAAAACCCCTAGTCATACCTACTTTGAATCACAACCATAATCATAGAAATATAAAAATTCTTGAATTAGAGTCAACAACATGGTCTACACATGTATCTACTTAAGTCTTTATAAAAAATGAGTCTCAGGTAAAGCTATAATGCAACCATATTTGGTCTCTTTCCTGAGTCAGAACACAAGTTCATTTCATAGTTACAATACCTCATTTCATGTGACAAGGTTATTGAATTAAAAAATTGTGTCTCTGGTCAGGTCTCTAATGAACCTCATACCCAATTGTTTCTACTCAGTTCAAATTAACTAATACCATCATGCATACTGATCATGAAACAAGTTAGTTAATCCCATTTGACTAAATCGGTCAAGTCACCAAGTCACATGTAGTGTCTAAAACATACTCCCCCATCTAGGTCCATCATGACATGATGGTAAACCTATCAAAGAGTAATATTCATAGAATAATACAATAGAATATTCCAAATAAATAAAATTTTAATAGTTACATCATATATAGTGGAAAAAATAATAACAAGCATTACTATCAATAACTATAAAAACACACATGTGATCATACATAGACTTCGTCTCATGGGATACACACAAACATAGTTGATAAACCTATTCAATGGTATATATGATATAATAAAACAATTTCATATGATTATAACACTCATATAAAAATTATATACTATGTAATCAATTTCATACTTCATGTGTGTCATCATCAGCATCACAGTTCATAAATATTTTGACACATGAACCATGTTATCACTCAAATGATAATAATCACACACACCAAGAGATCATATAAAGGATTCCAATTCATCATGATATGGTTATACAATGAAACATAGTAAAGAATAAGAAAATTATAGAATAAATACTTACCAAATGATAATCACTATAAATAAAGTAAATTAAGTCTTGTTAGAAGAAGTGAACATGTTTCTCCTAGTACAGTGACAAGAGAAAAATAAATATAGCTTTCCAAAAATATAGATCCAAATGAATAGTACCCACTCCCAATGTATGATATCCCATCGTGTTTTGGTATGGATGGTCAATATGGTTGAGTTTTATCAATGGATAACCCACAAAACACAATGGACTTCCCTAGTTCATCCAAGGAGAATCCATAAATTTCATCAGTCGAATGGGTCATCTAATGAAGGAAAAAAGTGATTAACATGGGTCGATTATTGATTAAAATTTAACTAATGAACACACATTCAATCCATATGTTTTTTCATTCAAAATGGTATAAATATATGAATAAAATTAATGGTTTTTTATTTTTGAAAACCTAATTGGAGTCACCATGCCCTCCACCATAGACTACACCATAGTCTTTGTATTTTTAACACATAGAGAAAGATGGGCAACACCTCCAAGATGTCTCCATGAGTATGGAAATTTTCCTTCACTATGGAATGGTATCTTCTCCCATGAAACGGTTCTCCATAGTTGTTATAGTGCTTTACACCTATGGATATACCTACATCAGTCCTTTCCTTTAGCTTGTTTCACACATGAATGAACCAGGGACCACTACAACCTTCACCACTAATATGGTGTTACCTTTTTTCAAGCTAAATCACTAAAAACTCATCAAAAGGAAATGAAATATCACATGTATCAACCGAAATTTTTTTTAACCTGTAAACATAATAATGAAAAGAAGGAAACAAGTCTAAATACATATGAAATAAGAATATTGGTACATTACAATATTCTTTTTCTTATCAATAATATGGATCAACATTTTAATAACTCGCATGTAATGATTTTGATATTTTTATGTTTGTATTGTATTTGGTACAAAGTATTTTGATATTTTAAGGCTATTTTTCATATAAAATATACAATACATAATTAATAAGTGATTATATTTTTTCATTATAAAGTATCATCAAGTCACTGTTGAAGTTATTATAGTTTGTGTTGAAAGTAAAGTGAGTTCAGATAGAACTTAGTGAGGCTCATTTTGAACTCAAAAAATATAAATTGTAATCACATATTGATTAGTTATATTCTAAACCCTTATTTTAAAATGGATTTTTTGGTTATTTATGAAATGTTTATACATTCTTAAACTACTTATTTATCCATTAAAATTATATTTATCTCATCGGTAATAACTCTAGGTTTTCTATAATCTCACTATCTTCCACTAGTGAGTACCCATTTTTTTTAAATTTATTTATTGATCAATTAATTAAATTGAAAATGGGATATCAAGATGAAGATTTTCCCTTTGATTTAGATAATAGAAGTAGAGGATTAGTTTATATAATGTTTTAATTCACTTTTTCATTGATGTTATATGAGGATTGTTAATATTTGGAAATTTAAGGAGGAGTTAGTCATATAATCCTCAGGCATATTTTTGAGCTAACATGAGGTAGGTAGTCACGACAATCTATGAGGGTTTTATTAATTCATTTAGATTATTTCTTTTATATATTCTTCAATTTCACATTGTTATAGCTGTTTGGAATAAAATTTAATATTAATTCAAGATGGAAAAATGAAATAAATTATTAGGGGTTAATTGAGTGAATTATATGTGATCATACTACTATGATTAAATATTATTTAATAAATATTAGAAATTTATATAAAATAAAATTTAAATTTATGAATATTATTTATTAAGATTACAAAACATTTATTATTGAATTATTTATTAAGATTACAAAACATTATTTATTCAATTAATATGTAAAAATTCAATTCTATATGAAAATTTTTATTAATAAAAGGGATGTCTGGAAAAATACTAACCATTATTAATATCTTATTATTGGGAATTATTTTAAATATGTTAGTGTTAATGTACACGATGATATATGTTGTGAAACAATTTTTTTAATTTTAAAACTCTACTTCTGTTATTGGAATTATTTATTAATAAGTAATTAAATATGTGTTTAATCATTAAGTCATTTATTGAATTAAATGATGCAATGTGGTTAATTAATTGAATATAGGGTAACATATAAATTTTATTTACCTTGGATTTATCATGCATTTTCATCATTTTATAATAATTAATTATTTAAAACTATTATGAATAAATATGGTTAGGACTGTTTTTTATAAGAAATTAATTGTTTAGTAAATGTTGTAAATTATGTATAGCATTTTAATGGATTAATTTTATGTTTTTTTGATATAATTGGATGTGAAACGCCATATTTATCCAATATAAAAAGTTTTTATGTTTAGTGATTATTCTATAAATAGAATGAAATTTAATGTTCTTATGAATAATTTATTCTTATTTAAAAGTGTAAAATATGTATAATATGTGATTTGGAATTATTAGAGGAAGTTAATGTTTTCTTAGAATTTCTAGATGATGAATTTATTAACATTGAAATATAAAATGTTTTTTGTCTATACTTATATATAAATGTCATTGTGATAGGTTAATGTTGTTTATAAATGATAATTGATAATCAATTTTTTGGGGAAATATTTGAGTTAGGATATGATTTCCTTAAATTTATAAGGGATGAATTATTTTAATGGATTCAATAGGAAGAATATATTTGTTACAGATTTTTTAGGGAAAATATATTCAGTAATGGTTTTTCATATAAACTATGTCTTATATTAATTTATTAGGAAGACTATGTGTAATATGGTCTTGGTAGAATGAATATTTTTTCATATCTTTATAGAGGGGTTAATAAATTATTGACGTGTTTCCCTATGACATATCCTAGAGAACATTCAAATTTCTACAATAATTGGTCAATTCAGATAAATTTTATGCCATGATACAATGGAGTGAACTAGACATTGAATATGTAAGCTATTTAATTATATAATAACTGTGAGAAAAATTAAAAATATACATATATGAGAATGTTATGAACTAGAATATTCCTAGGATCAATGATTATATCTCATTATATTTTTCTCATTCACAATATTTTCACATCATTTGACCATCCTCATAAATTTTTTTATATATAAGTACAGGTATGGATCCTGATTGGTTGGGTATTGGAGACTTAAATCACGGTTATGGTTTCATAGAATATTGGTGGAGATATAGAAATCTATTTTTTGAATTTATATTCACATTTTTCAGGTTACATTTCTTTGTAATAATTGTAATGATACGTGATTATACTAGTTTTATTGATTCATAATATTTGGTAAAAATAAGGATTTATTTCATAGATATATTGATAATTTATTGTGTTGGATTCCATTGGGTTTATTTAAAATTGATTATTCATATTTTCTAATGATGATTTATTATATGGTAAATTTATCCCAAAGTGAGGCTTTTGACCCTCAATTCATTACACTATTAATTGGTCATCAGGCCTTGTAATTGAGGCCTTGCACAGTTTTCCCTTGGAGATATTATTGTGATAATGTGAGACATTTCAAAATGATAAATTTTTTTATTTATTTATAATATCTTCACATTTTTAGATAATTATTTGTATGTAGACATTGTGGTCCCTTATTATAGAAACTATTTTTTAGTTCTTGGCTACAAAACACTCAGTGTATGTCAATTTTACAAGTTCAAAGATCCCATATTATTTAAGATATAACCCAATTGAGTTTTTTTGAACTTATTTTTGTTGGGATTTAATTTTTTTAATCTTTTGTGGTCATGTTTCTCTTATATATAAAGATATTTTTTTGGGTAAAATTACCTAAATTCTATGGATGTGTATTTGTTCAAATTAATTGACAATGATTATAAATGTTTTAAATGATTATCATGGTCCTAAATGGATTTAGAAATCTTAAAATTATTTTATGATTTTTTTCAAAAGAATATGGGTTGTGAGCTGTGTAGAGGAATGTCACACATCATGAATGGATTATATGACATGTACATGTTACCAGGATGATATTGTAGGATTTTTAAATAACAAAACCATTAAATATTGTGAAACTAGTTGGCATCATGAAATGGTTGATCTAGGTAATTTTAACATGTGATGCTATTTTTTGGCATATGATATAAATCGTGAAATTCACATCATGAAAGTAGTTCATGTCATGAATATATTTGGTTCACTAGTTTAAACAATGATGTGTGCACACATTATTTTCATTCCATCATGAAAAATTCTCTCTTCAATGCTATAGTGAATATAGGTGTTTTTGGGTAATCCCATCCCTTAAAAACATCTCGATATATCATTTTTTCTCCCGAGATTTCCTCCATTTTCATCATCCACATTATTCTTCTATTCTCTATTATTATAGTGTGATCTCTTGACTATTGTTGAATTAGGTCTTCCCTTTTTACATTTATGATCTAGGTTTTAATTTTTATAACTTTCACCTTAATTCATCATTGGAATTAAATTAAGAGTGTTCATTTTATTGTCGAATCAAGATGGGTGGTATAAATATTATCCCTTTGTAATTGATTTAATTCTCAATTGTATGTGTGATATATGAAATCATGATGGAATTCCCCATATGTAACCTAATTAATTTGATAATCCTTGTTAAATAATAATATATTTTAAACCATACAGTAGATCATTTTGTGTACACAATAATGGAGATTATAACTTGTGGCCACCTAATAGGTGTTCCACCCATGGACCTTGTTGATTATTGATTAGCCCGATATTAGAGTCATGAGATATATTGGAAAATTGATTGATTCTTATCTTAGTCTTATGAATTATCATAAATGTAAATTTGTGTAATTTCATAAGGTCGAACCACCTTGGTAAACTTTTTGTCAACAAATATGTTAATAACCTAAGGGGTAAATAAAAAATTAAATAGGTTTGATATATTTATGAGTATAATTAGAAACCCAGTTTTATGAATAATTTGACAATAGTAAAATGATAAGTGGGAGAGTTGAACATTGTGGATTATGGTGATATATATTGTATGTTTGATTTGGCCTTGTGAATTATTTTTGTATATTTTTATCTTATGTGACATCGACATGATTGATTTTTGAGGGTGGGATACTTATTGGCATGTTGGGGTTTTCATGATAGGAATCATGATTTATGTTAATACTCGAGGGAATGGTGCCTTATTTCATACTTCATGAGGGATATGTTAACATGTACATGATTCTTGGAGACATAGTATATTATTATGTTCAATACATGAGGTTTAGATACATAGTGAGAGGATGCCTAAGGGTGATATTTTTTTATACTAAGGGAATATGCCATTTGATTATGAAATGTTATGAGTGATTAATCCTCAAAAGAAGAATATGTGACTGACTTATGAGATTTAAACTAATACAAGATAACCCACCCTCAGTCAGAGATACTTGGTAGGGCACAAAAGCAAGTTTCCCTAGCCTTGGGTGATACCCCATCAGTTGAGTATTATTAGGTTTATTTCATGTCACATAATAATTTATTAAATTAATAACCTTTTATTTTCATTATTACATACACCATATTTCAAATACAGGGTTTCTTAAACATGGTGTTTTCCTCCTATAGTTTTATAATCAAACCCTATATGGGCCTCTATTGATACCCAAATTGATTTATGGGATGTAGAATCGAACAATATTAAGGAACCCTCATGATGATTTGTATCTAGAAAGGTGGGTTGGAGGTTGGATATTGAATTGATAAGGGGTTTGGGAGTAGGGTATTGGGAGTCATTATTTGAAAACATTACTTCATTAATTATATTCCTTTATGCACATATTTTAGTTACATTTATCTTTTTTCACATTATTCAATTATTTGTTAGATTTATACGGTTTTTCCATTGTTTGATTTGGTTTCCTATTTATTTATTTATATAGTTTCTATTATATTCATTACTCTTATATAATTCATCCCAATCATTGGAACTCTTAACTAGATAGAATATTATTCCCAATATATCTCTTATTCCATCAGTTCTAGTTGAAAGCATCTAGAATACGGGGAGGTGTTTGTGAGATCATATAACCAACCTAATTTCGCCGCATGAGATTTTGTCAGAACTGGAGGAGATACACGTGGAAAGAAAAAGATTGAATTTGAACATTTTTATTGGTTTTATTTTCAAATATAAAATAAATTATACTTTTTAATGGTTATTAAATTCTCTTGGATTGCGGTGGAATTTTATTTTGTTCATATATCATTTTGGAACATATGAATATGACATATTTGTGTTCTTGTTAGTATACATAATTTTTTATTTGTCATAAAGAACATATTTTACATTATTATTAAATTATTAATAAACTAATAAGTAAATTAATAAATATGTTATTAATAATTAAAAAATTTATTGAAAATAAACCTAATGAGATTATTAGTGTAATTTAATTGATTTATGATGATTGTTTATTTTCTGTATATATAATATTATTTGATTATAAAATGTTTTTATATGTGCATAATTAGTGTAATAAATAATGACATATGGTCATGATTATGATTGGGAGATGGGATTTAAAGTTAAATTTAATATTCCTTCTTAATGTCAATATTTATGTATATAAAGGTGATATAATGTTTATGAATTTAAGACATGGTATTTTTTAAAATATTAGTTGAATGGATATGTGAATATTGTGAAAAATTAGAATGATTCATTCCTATTGATTATGTACTTTATTGATTTATTTATTTATTTATATTTATTTGGGGAAACTAAAAAGGGTGAACAAGGATAAACATGGTTTATTTTTTATTATAAATGATAATATTCAATGAAAATATAGTGCGTTATTTTCTTGGGATAATACAATTTTCATTTTCTATTTTTTAATATTTGTTATTTTATAATATGTATTATAAGGAAACAAATATTCAAATTGTACTTATATGAATTTTCATGGTTTAAATTCAAATTTTTTTTGATTTGTTAACGATTTTAATTGGGGATCATTATATAATATAATTTTTTTGATAATGATAATTTGTAGACCTTTTGAAATCATGTTGGTATATTTTTGATTTTAGAGTTGTTTTGATATAACAAAATATATATTTTATTTCTATAAAAATATCAATGCTTAAAATTGTAACTTTATAACAAATGAAATTAAAATAAATTTATTATTGTAAATACATGTTAACTTGTTTATAGTTATATCAATGTGAATTTTAAATTTTCTGAAAATGTCCAGGCATTGTATGAAATATAATAGGTTTTTAAATGAGTATTAAAGTAAATTAAATGATGTTTTTGTTTTATTATAATTTAATGTGGATACAATATTGAGTACATATTTATAATTAGATGTTATTTATATGATTCATGTAATAAAATAAGAGTATTATTTGAATTTATTATTTTAAAGATTTATTTTAAATTAGTTTAATTAAAAATCAAAATGATTCTGTTTTGGTTTAAAAAAATAATATACTAAAAATGAATAATTTTTTTCTTAATTTTTTTATTTTATTTATACATTTGTTGAATATTTTTGACAATAATGATAAGTGTTGTATAATTAATTTATGTTTTATTTTTATATAAATGTTTTAATAAATTATTTATACAAATTTGAAGTTAGATACAGTTACTGGTTAATAGATTAATGGAAATTACAAAGAATATTTGATTGAATTAAAACTGATCATGATGTGGGGTATGATAGAGTATTTTAAAATTTTTAAATGTTAAAAATTATAAAATATATAATTATGTGGTTATTTACATCATGATGATAAAATGAATAAATGTTCAACTTTATTAACTCATGTTGGAAGTGTATGTTATGTTTCGTAGGTTAATTTGTGATAATTGTTTTTGGAATGTGAGAATCATGCACGAGAACAGCGACATGTTTGATTGATGTTCTAAGAATAAGATCTCGTTTTTCAGGTAAATAAGATTCTTGGACAAGGATTCCATTATGTTTTTATAGATCATGAATTTCACCAAAAACATCATAGTGGAGGGGTTAATGCATTTTTCATCACACAAACAACCTGAGAACACCAAACACCAAATAGAACACATAGAAAAGAATTAATCTTCACATGATCATCATCAAATGAGGTGGACATATATTACCATGGTACAAAAGAGAAATTATAGTTTCAATAGTGTCATCAACAACACCTTAGGACAGAGCCATTGAATGAAAGGATACCTCACCAACCATTTCATGGTAGGTAATGAAACCCATCCTGATATCCCCCAAGCAAGAAAGATCGTAGTCAAGTTTGGGGTTTTGAATATGAATCTTATGGATTTTTTATTTCCTTAAAAAGTTTTATATGATCAGTTTTTACATGATTGTAATTGTTTAGTTAAATTATTTTAAAAATGAAACAAAACATTTATTTTTTTATTATTATTGATTTGAAATAACTGTATGTATATATTATTCTTTATTTATTCATGTAATTTATGTTTACTATTTTTTATAAATATAATGATATTTATATTTTTTTATATATGTCTATTTCATCATTTGTAATTGTTATATGAGAAAAATTTCTGATATGGAATTATAAGATGACGTAGTGCTTATATTTCTGTTACTAAATAATTAATTGATTTATTTATAAATATGCAAGGAGTTCTGGATTATTGAAATCACAATATGACATTATTATTAGTTTTTATTCATTCCAAATGATATATATTAGTATGATTTATAATGAAAACCTTGTGATAGACAATGTTTTCTTTAGATTTAGTAACAGGACAATTTTCGATATGTTTGTTATAGAAATTTGTTTCCATTGAGTTGCTATGGAGAGTAATATTTCCATTATTTTTATTTTTAAATAAATAATCCAAGTGTTTTGAGGTGAAATTACATTAATGATATCATAACCTTCATCTACAAATTGCTCAAGTATGTAAATTTTATTTTATTGTAGCATTAAAAATGTCAAAATAATATTGTATAGTATTTAGTTATGTTGAATTCAAAATATATATTTCACAATAGAAATATGACTATTTTATGGACTAGATTATGTTTAACATCACTGTTGGTATCTCAGTGATATTTATTTGAAACCAAGTAAAAAATGATGATTTTGTCGGGATTTGAGTTAATTCAATTAGAAGGACTCTAAGAGGATTCTCTTCCTCTATGCTCTCGGCTAGGGTTCCATCAGTGGTTCCATAGTGGGGGGAAGCCGACCAACCAGCTCTCCGGCATCATCTCTCCCCTTTTACCCTTTCTTCTCATCTCGTCCTTTCAGGGTGAATTCTTCCTAGATGTGTTGTTACTTTTTTGTTGTTTGAGCTGTAATTGTTTCATGGTTTTGGATTCATCTATCGTGTCTGACAACCCGGACAAGGATGTTCTTCTCTCTTAAGGGCTTTCCCGATTAAACATATCCATGGAATCTAACTAATTATTTTCTTTCATAGTGGGTCAACTATAGTGGTTTCATGGAGGCTTTGATATGTGTATTTCAACAAGTTAATGGTGTTCTATAAGTCGCATCCAATATTGTCTTTAACTCGAGCTGTGGTGGCCTTCATTGGATGGTTATTATGTACGGTGAATCATAGGTTGATATTTCATGTTTGTTTTGGATTCTTGGCAGGGTTTTGGCTTGTTGTTGAGGCCGCGACCACTTCTAATCTATTGTGGCTTCAAAATTCCACCACTCCTCCACCAATTTGTCTAGTGCGGTGGTTTTCATGAATCATTAGGATTTAATTTTCGAGTGGTTAATGGGGTTAAATAAAGATTATCTACATTGGCCATGCCCCTTTCTTTTTTTTCCCAACAATTATCCCTATTGGTGCTCGTGTGATAATGAGGAAGTCGTCCTCTTAGGAAAAGTGTTTTTAGGTACTGTGTATGATCCATCTGTGAAGGTTTTTTTGGTTGTCTATGATGGTTGATGCTCATTTGGTTTTACTATTGTTTCTGGTTTTGTTGTTTTAATTTCTGATGTGATATCGAAAAGGATGAAGTGATTATGGTGTGGGTATTTCTTATGATGAATGTTATGGGGTGATGATCTCCGGTGGGAATGGACGACCACCATGATGTTGGTGATGACAGAAAAATTGATGGTGGTTCCATGATGATAGTTACAAGTGATGCGACTTCAGTTGATAGACGATATCATGAATGTCCTGGGTTTTATATATTCTATGGGTTTATTAATTTTTAATTATGCTCATTTATTTTTGTATCCCACCATTTATTTATTAACTATAAAATGTGGCTACTTTTAATATCAAATAAAAATGAATTTTCAGTCTGTTAGAGCAAAATGATTTAATTTTTTTGAATTCAACCCAATTATATTGCATCGTTAAAATTATTATCGAATTTGATTGTTCATCAATGTTGGTTTTTTGAAAAAATGGTATTTATATTATTTAAATTATACTTTTTTTATTACTATCCATGATACAATTATCTATAGTGTTTTTTACAATGGATGTATTTATTTTGTTCTGATGATCCATTATAGTGTTAATAAGTCCCTAAATGACATTTCAACCATAAGAAGTAGTCATTATCCTTCACTGATTAGGGAGTTCCTGTGATGTTATTTTAAATTTCCCCTCAACTACAATGTAATATTAGAATGTTAAAATCATTTTTCAATTTTATGTTGTTACAGTTTATAATGTGGTAATAATTTAGTAGATACTTTAATAATTGAGAAACACAAAATTCATGATTCTTTACAACATACATTATTGTAAAATATGTATTATTCTCAACTTCTATAACAAATTTAACTATATCAAATAGACCCATGTATTGTTTTGAAACATTTACTCCCTTCCAAATACGTTGTTGTCCCAACCATTATGAAACATTTAAAAATACTCAAACCTCAAACCAAAACAACATGGGTTTGAATCAGTGATCAACAAATGTATTATTTGGTATCTTTTCTATATTTGTTATCTTCTTGATGATAGTAATGTTATCTGACATATCATATATCAATATTATTCCTATGGGAGAATTATTTTCATCCTTATCCAAACTGAATAGTCATCCATATGGCCTCCCATGTATTGGTTCAAAATTATCCATCCACGTTGATAATTGGTTCATATTGTAATAAACCAATTCTACTATATTAACATGATATACCAATAATCAAATTTTTTTTTGAATAAAATCATAATGAATTCAGTAAAAGTCTTTTTATCTATTCTGATTGTACAACAATATAGGAATAATAAGATATAGTTATCATAAATAACATACCAATAAAATTATGAATTTCTCTCTACAATTAAATATTAAAAAACTAATATATATTTTTAATAAGAGATAAATATACTTCATTATGTTTAACCAATTAATTTATGTATAATTTAATAAGTATCTCAATTGAGAATATCTCTTGAACATGTAAGAAGTGCACTAATTTATAAGTCATTAAACATTAATTGATATATCATTATGATTCCATGGTGATATATATAGACTATTTACAAAATAATTTATGATATTTAGGAACATAAATAATTAAATCGGAAATGGTTGAAATATCCTATCATGTCAATGGCACTCAACCTTCTTACATAATAAAATATAGCATCGATAAATATATCTCTCTATCTCACTCTTCATTATGAACTAAAAAAACATCTATATATTAACATTGAATATCCTTAATGATTTAGGATAGAATTTGTAACTATAGTTGTTATATCTGGGACATTAGGACATCATGTATAGAGCATATCGTTAACAGTTACACAATCCACAATCTTAAGATTCGTTATTCATGAGTGAATTAAAATTTTTAATTTCTGAATTTTTCAATTTGATTTTAACAAAACCAAATTTATTTTCTAATTCATCATATTGTTATTAGGGGCAGAATGAAATTCCAATTTTTTTCTAAATAAACTTATTTTTAGGTGAATAGTGAAAATATAATTTTTGTTAAATCTATGACTCTTATGACATCACTAGTATTTATGTATAAAATACACATCAAAAAATATTTTACGTAATAAAATAAGAATTTATGGAATAACACTATTTATTTTATAATACTCTTTAAACTTATACATCATATGTTCAATATTTTAATAACTAAATAAAACTTTTCTTTAACAAAGAACAGTTTTCAATGTGTTTTTAACCACAAATTCTAATGGTGTTATTCGATATTGGATTAACCTGAAGGACTCATACCTTATTTTTTCTAATTAACCATTTTAAATAATAAATACTAGTATCCAGGAGAATTTTATATTATATATAAATTTATATATTTAAAATGACATTTTTCAAATAGTTGTTTTTATGTGATAAAGTGTGTTTATTTTAAAATTAAAATTTCAAATTTTTATAAATTATATTTGATAAAATGATATCAAAATTTGAATTAATATAGATTAACTTATGTGAAAGTTTAATCCTAAATTTTTATCATTAAAATTTAATACTAATATTAAAAATTTAACCACAGATTAAGGGATTTTTTTCTACAGAAAAAAAGAAAAAAGAAAACACCAATAAAAAATCCATGTTTTCTAAGAAAATGAATTTTTTGGTTATTTTTAACCCAAACAACCTATACCCTACTATTGTTTCTATTTTTTTCCATTAACCATTAAATAATAACTTTAAATGTTATAAAATGTAAGGGTAACTCCCAAAAAAACCCCTCCTTTCATGTTTAAATGGGAAACACTTGCAACACTTCAAGACTCCCATATCTTTATAATTTATCAAGAAAAATTTTATAATTTTCCCCTCATAGAACCATATACCATGTTCAAAGTATTTTGTTTCTCTATTAGTTATCATAATTCCATCATTTTCAAGGAAAATTCTAATGAAAATTCAATTCTTCTACGTGATTAATATTAACTATTAATAATTTTTTATTATTTATCATCATTTAAATTTATTCATTCCACTATAATATATTTATATCAGTATAATTTATATGATATAATTTAACAATATTATTGGTATTATCATTTTATATTCATCTATCATATCCATTAAGAAATATGAAATAACCATATGTGCATACGTGCTGAATACTACCACCATAATAAAAAAAATTCATTTTATATAAATCCCCATAATTAATGGTTTCGATTATGTATTTAACGAGAAAAAAATTATTTTTATTAAATCATTATGTTTTTTCAATGAAAAATTTTAGAACCTATTAGTGATATTATCAATAAATGATAATAATTAATTCATCCATTTAAAATATGTATTTTTAGAGAATTTTGTTTTCATTGAATTATGTTATATTTTTATATCCATGAAATAATATTCTACATCTAAAACAATATAGATATATACCACTAATAATAACTAAATTAAATCATTATATTGTTGGTATAATTATATTAAATCAAAACAACCTCATAATCGATCATTATATCAGGAAATGTTCATGTTAATGTTAGTTTAACCACCAAATTGAATGATACAATGAATTTATATCATGAATGGCTATCATAATACAATTAAAAGTATATTATAAAATAAATTTGAATATAAGGTTTTTTTATTCTAGAGATACTATATAAATATTCATTCCTTAATTAATATAACATCTTTTTATCATCAAGAATCGCAAAACAATGATTTCTATTGATTTTATATTGAAGGATAAAAACAAAAATAAATGAAATGAAGCTGAAACTTCATAAATAATGATATGTGATATGAAACAATAAATTTATTTACGTTTTAATGATAAATGGTGGAAAATAAATGAATACTTTAACTATTACTATGAAACTAGTACAATCAATCAAATCTATAAACACCCAATGTGTAAAATCAAAATAATTCATATAAATACTGAATATTTATGAAGATGACATGTGAAAATTGATATGAGTAAGGTTATTATATTAGTTATTAAAATCAATTTTTGTTATATATGACGATAATGTGTGTTCTTGAGATTCATCCTAGGAGGTAAGGGTTTTCCATCTCAAATTCCCCTCTTTAGGACATGTTTGATATTATGACCGTAATTTACATTATGTGATGTCTAGAATTCATATTTTAGATGTTATATCATAAATTTAACTAAATAATGGTATTTTATGAAGAATTTTAATCTCTAACATTCATGAATTCTTGATTGAATTCCAACCCAATCCATGAGTGGGGGGTATCACCTCAATTTTCATTCTTTGATACTTCTGTTATATAAACAATGTATTCATTTTTTATATTGAATAAATTGGAATGAAATATTTTTTTCAATTCTAATCATGAAATATATGGGATTTAAAATAATATATTATTATCCCCATTATATTCCTTCAATCCAATAATTTCTAAAATAATGGTAAAAAAAATATTTTCCACGGTTAAAAAACCACCCTATGTTTTTGAAAAATAAATGTTTATATAGTTTCTTAGAAAATAAATCCCCATTTGGTTTCTTGGAAGTGGTTTTTTTCGTTGAAAAGATGTACATAGAGGTTGTCAAATTGAAAATTCATGGTTGACTGTTGACTAAATAATCACCATGATGAATTGGGACCAAAATATTATATCCCTTTAATGCATCAATAGGTGTCCAAAAAAATCATCTATGGATTTAGTGTACACGTTTTTCCATATTAGTATAGTGACTTAGAATATGTCCTAAAAAGAATGTTTTATGTCCCACATTATTACTTCCATCAGTATTAGATCAGTGATTATTTTTTTTATTTTCATTTATTTTTATCAATATAATAATCCCTCACTATCAGTTGATTATAAATTAATTTTTTATTTATTCCTACCATATTATGTATTCTGTGTTTATAAAATTATAACTTTCATTATATGATACTCCTTACATAACATTTGAGAGCACCCTTATTTTTTTCCTTTCTTGAGGAACCCTGGAGGATAAACAATTTTAATTATAAAGCATATGATGTAAAGTCTAATAATGTTATTATAATGTGATTACCTGGTATATTATGTTTTTAAATTTAATATATGTTTATATCTCGTCTTGAAAGACTAATAATATGTTTTATCCTTTAGGAACTCTTTAATTATGTACCAATAATGTATTATACCTACCGGCTCTAGGTTTCCAGAGTTTGGGATGTTATATTTGCATCAAAGGACATTCATTTGAATCCTTGGGGAATATATCTAGAGGAATCATGTCTCATAGAATATGTACATTGAAAAATCCTCAAGATTTGATAGAAAAACTCTTGAAAACAAACTATTATATTTTAAAATTCAATATCATGATCTAATAATGTGTGTTATTTTATCTAGAGGTGGTGACTAACATTATTAGTGGGACCCATATCAACACCCATAGTTAATGCATGGATATACTCCATAGAGGAAAAAATAAATTCGGATATGAGGCTTATTATTTCAAACCCTTATTAGGTCAATTTACATTGGTCAAAAGTGATAATATTTACTATATAGAGTGACTTATTGATTCTAAACATGGTTTAACTATGATAGATCACTACATGTGAAAACAACTTATAACATTTAGGGTTGAAAATAATCTATTGGTTGATAAATAATAGATCATGTCCCTAGAGAATATCATTCTCTATTTGGTATGTATTGAAAAGAAATAATCCATCATGGCAGTCTACCATCTGAATGAATATGTTTTCTAATCACACTTTGTTGTGTTTTATTTATTTTAAATGAGATTTTGTGATTTTCAATGATATTATAAATTAATATTGAAAATTAATTAATTTAAAAATAATTAAGAAAAATTTTGGTGTTTAATGAATTGATGTTAGGTAGAATCATGGGGTTATAATGTATTAATTTTTTCTGATGATGATCATAATCTTAGGGAATAAATTAATCCCCTGAAATTAATTTCATGGTTAGTTTTTGATTCTTACCTAACACAAGTCTTAGAATATTGGTTTGAATATTTGTAAGATTGGATGAAAACCCTTTATAAGATTTATTTTTTAATGGTTGATATTCATCAAATGGAAACATGTGAAATGTTGAAGGAAAATGTCATTTGAGGAATTATAATTTTATGGAAATGATCTAAATATCTATATGAGGAAGGTGTTTTCTCTAGATTCATCTATGGATGTTTTAATGAATAAAATTAGATGATTCCATGGGAAATGGTCTTATTATATATATGTATTTTTTATCACGATTCTTTTTTTTAGAGAAGGAATGAGCCTTTATATATGATATGAGGATCTTGAAGATTAAAAAAGGTAATAGAAATAATGGGAATTATGAATAAGGGGAAACTAATTTTAGATGGATTTTTGTTGTTTTATTAGTGAAAATGAACAAAATAGGACGAAAAATTTCTTCAGAAGATTGGCCAAAGGCCATAGTGATGTTTTGGTCTACCATCATAAAGGGGGAAATCCCCAAATATCCATAGTGTGGTTTAAAAAATTCATGGTTGATAGGTGTAATTTCAGCACAGACATCCAAATATATATACAACATTTTTGGTAACACAATCTATGATCGAAATGTAATGTTTTAGTTTAAAAAACATCTATATAAGAAGACACCATGGTTTTCGATGTTTGAGATGGAAAATAAATTATAGTTTTACACCTAGTTGGGGAGTAAATAATTTCTACATGAAACATGCTTGTTTAAGGTGAAATCAATCCAGTGATTCTTGAACAATTCTACGATTATTCACAATCACGTTTCTTATTCGTATACCATTTTATGGAAAAGATGAAATGTATGTGAACAATTACTCATGTTGGTTAATTAAGTATTAATTTCATTCTAAAAATTGATGGATGGAGTCACTATCAATATTTTCACAATATACAGGATGAATTTATGTTAATTATTAAATGCACATATATATAATACATAAAGAATAATGATTATTACATGTTCAAATAGAGTATAGATAGAAAAAGTATTTGCATTCAGTTTATAAGAATCTATGGTATATAATTATAAGTAATATTGAATACCCATATTTATGGATGTAAATATTCATTTATCAATTGAGATAGAAGAGGCCAGCACGACATGTGATGTGTAAAATATATAAAAATATTTTGGTGCATGTTTATGTAAAATTTATAATTAAGATAGATGGATTTATTCACAACAATTTTAGATATAATAATCATTGTGTGTCTGATAAGATTAAAATATATTTTATATATCACTTATCCATAATATCTTTTGTGTATTAAATAATTAAAAATAACCATTATTATTAAAGTTAAAAAATTAAGTTAAATAATTAGGAAGAATAAAAAATTTGATGTTTATGATTTATTGTACCATTTAGAATAATAACAAAAAGGCCTTTCAGTCAGTGATAGAAAGGAAGTGATAATATGATTCCATAAAGAGAATGAACTGTATTCATGCGTATTTTGATAAAAAAAATATGTAAAGTTCCTTGAATGCTATTGTGAATGTGAATATTGGAGAAGATATATAAGAAGGGAAATCAAAACATAAAAAACATTGTAGAAGGTCTGAAGAAGTATCCTTGGTTGTTATATCTATAAATATGAAACATCCATAGGGTCATTATAAATATATAGATGGGTTAGGTGTATTGTGGGTTTCACTAATCATATGTACAAGGATAATCCATTCCTAATTGTATCAACATATTGATACTATTATATTTTACTATCTTCTTGAAATCCAAATTATTATAAATACTAGCCATTAATTTTTGAAATATTAACCAATAAATCTCCATTTTTTTAGTATGTGTTTTTTTCAATGATGTTTCTTGATCGATTAAATAATAAGTGAAAGAGAGATATAGAGAGACAGATTCACCACCTAGTAGTGAAATATATAAAAGTGAGAATAATGGATTGAAAAAGTGTTCATTGGACATCAATGATGATTCACCCCCTCTGTTTGCATAAAATATCTCCAACTAATCCCCCATATGTTGTATCAAAGTGGAAGTTAAATTATTTTAGATTATCAATTGGTATAAGAGCACTAAGTTCAACTTTTTTTCGAATCTCAAGATAAATCTTTTATCTTTTAAGATTTATTTATTTTTTCATTAAATCTTAATAATGTTCAGTTTTTTAGATTTTTCATGTTCTTCTAATCAATTATTGTTTCTTCTAAAAAAATATTGAACAATAAAAAGATAGATAACAAACATGTTGAAAATGATATCCCACATGAATAATAAAAAACATTATCCATGTTATAATTCAAAATAATAAAAATATGGTTCAAAAGGTGAAGGAAAATTTGTTTGTTCAACAACCTAGGGAATGAGAATTCAATCTACATCAGTTGATTCAAGGAACTATAGTGATCAAGTGGTATGAGAAAATCTGTGGAAAAACAATCTAGAACATAATACAAGAAGTGGTGGGAGTGATGAAAATTCATCTGATTTTTTAGATGATGCATTAAAAAAAATAATGAATAATTTTTTAAAGAATTAGTTTCTATAATGTGTAGTATTCTAGAAATAATTTATGATGATATCAGTCATATTGAAGAATATTCTGATTGAATAGATAATGAATTGAAATATAAATTTAATTCATGTTAAAATCTTTCCAAACATGTTGGATCGGTATAAAAATTAAATATGGATCTTGAAGAGGAATGTTCCAAATATGAAATGGACTTTCTCAAATAAATTTTGAACAAAATTAGATTTTTGTAAATATTAATATTATAAAATAAATATAATCTTTTCGACAGGTTGTGATACATGTAGCCCTATGTCTAAATGAACCATAATATTATACACCCTTAAATTATGAAAATTATATGGTTTACACATTTATATATAAATTTATTGTTTATTACATTATTAAAAAGTAACATAAAAACATTTGAAAGGAAAATAAATGTTTTTCCGAAGAAACTTTTTAATGTACACTATGTTTTTTTATTTTAATAATTTAATCTAATCACTATTGATGAAATTTTTTTTAAATAATTATTTTAGTAATTCAATAAAATTATTTATTATTTGTATAATATTTTTTCTAAGCATAGTATAAGAATACATCTAGTTTGGTGCTTAAGAATAATCTTTCTATTAAAAATGAATTCATTGCATTTTGAGAACTTATTTTGAAATCAATATAAAAAACTTTTAGAATTTTTTTTACAATATGAATGTAATTTTTTTATCAAACATGTCAAAAATATCTTACTATGAATTTTTTATAATTTTATGAAATAATTAATTTTTTGATGAATAGTGAATATAATAGTTTTATATAAAAATTTATTTACAATTAAAGAACATAAAAACTTATAATTTGTTTTAAAAATGATTTCAACTAAAAAAAGGTAAATTATATTATTTTTTTACAATTTAGGTTAGTTGAATCACGTTTATATCATGTTTCATGTAAAAATATATATATACTTATGAAAACTATTTCTTTGGAAAACCATCTATCATCATATTAGAATGTTTTAATTTTATTTGTGTTACTCCACTTATATGAATTAAATTTGATAAATGGATTCCATAGTTTTAATTATAATAATTAATATCTGATAATAAGTTCAACTTAATATGTGTACGTATTTAATATACAAAACATAAAAAATTAATTGCCATTGTTAAGGTTTAAAGATGTTTAATGGGGGGTTAAACAAAAAGATACATTTATTTTTACCAATTAAGAAAGTAAATATCCTATATAATGGATATATATATACCTCATACTACCCAGTATTTTAATATATGTTCATTCAGATGAATATTTCTTAAGAATAACATTATCATTATGTATTTCTTTTGGAAATTTCCAAGAGGGTCCCCTCCCCCACTTTTAAAAAGATATATTCTATCTTATCCTCTCCAAAACTCAGGGTTGTTATGTTTATTCCATGATTAACCTTATCCAACAATTATATAAATTTCCAAGACCTATAGTCTATTTTTTTATAATACCATATTAGGAATGCTTTAGGTATAATCCTTAAGACGAACTTCGAAGAAGATGTATCATTCTTAACTAAATGTTTTTGTATTATTTTATCTTCCACATACATAAATACTAATAAAACAATGTGATATAATAATTTTTTTGTGTCCCATATATATATATGTTTTTATTTTAATTTAATTCCCAATATTGATCTCCTCCTAAATCAAATGGTAAATGAATCTGTGATTCGTGTGTATAGAGTAAATATAACCTCACGAACTGATGTAATTTATTTTCCATAATCACCACTAATGGATGGTTTTAATGATGGATTTAAAATATATTTGATATTCCTAAAATTTTTATAATTCTATAAACATAATATATCATATATTTTCTTACAATTACATTCAATTAAAAATTATAACATCATTGGTCTATACGTCTGGATTACCACCACTACGATGCAATGTGATTCATTTTTTAAAACATCATTACATAATAATTATATATATATATATATATTTATATTGAAATAAATAATTTCATATTTATGTAGTAATAACTAATATTTAATTATAAAATAATACTTATTTATTTCTATCATGGTCATTGAAAAATTGAAACGATACTTTTAAGGCCTCAAACCAAGTTACCCAAAGTCTGTGCATTATTACATATCATTGGCATGATCACAAAAGATCAAGTCCAGAAAGATTGATTAGTTTAGTAGCGTTGGAAATACTAGATACATTCATAAGGATTACATTACACCATAAAATGGAAAACTACAACAACATTGTTTCCATAGAAAATACTGAGATCCCATAGACTATCCTTGCTCGCCAGTCATAATATACTTCATCATATCCTGGGAAAATAAAACATAGAAAGGGGTGAGCTCAGATGCTCAGTAAGGATAAACATAGAGTGAAACTTTTATAAATAAGCATAAACATGTAAGGAAATGTATAGAACTAAAACAAAATCCTTTTCAACATAAACTTCATCATAATCTGGAAAATAAAAATAAAAATAATTCCATTTACTTACTCACATGGATACTCTACTAGTCGAATAATCACATGAAATACCAATAGACACTTTCATAATGATGGAATGCATAATGCCAGACATTCATAACCACAGAGTCAAGGCCATATGCCAAGTCTACAAATAATATTTTTCCAAGGCCTTGGGTCAAGACACTAGTTTTTCTCATGAGACCTACCGATTCATCGAGGAGCTATAGCGGGCTCCACCAATCACATACTAAGTCCAATGCATTCCACATATAAAAAGGTTTAACCATAACATAAACATTCGTATTAAAACTAGCAAATGAAATGTCAATACATTATACATAAACCATGAATGGTATGAAATAACACATCCATAGTCAAACTTATCACAAAACATTCAATACAATATTGAATTTTTGTAGGAAAATAAAAAAAACTTCATACAAACTCAAAATCCATCAAAGGATGTTGACATAGATGAAATCAAAACCTTTTTAGATAAATATCTATTTCTATTTTGAAATCATTTAAATGTCAAATAATTATAAAATAAAATATTGATATTAGAAAATATTCTTATAAGCTTGTAAGGGAATCTTGGGCAATGTTATAACGACAGAAAATAGTCGCACCCGCTGTATAAGTTAGAAAAAGACATTCCTACCTTAATTTTGTCAAAAGGGATATAAAGGACCTTGTTTGGAAAACAACGGAATGATTATTTTATAAACATCTTATAAAATTCAAACATGGTTATAATTGGCTTTAACCCATAGTCTATAAAATAGTAAAAATGTTTTGAAATCCATTTTTATGAAACATGAATGTGGATGATAAAGAGGTCCCAGTAGATAATTACATATAAACAACCTCGGATAATGAAAAGAATGTAAAATTAACCCCTACCTTTTACTTTTCCTTGGTTAAGGGTAGGTTAACATCTTGTATAATTTTGAAATAATTGTTATTAAATAATACAAGAATCATACACATTAATATGATATCATATATGATCTTTTAACATTACATTGTTAATAATATCTTAGTAGTATCATCGTTTTGGGAGTTAACTGATTTGTTTTCCTTTATATGCCTTGTTACGTAAGTAATGTTTGTTGTGGATATGATGTATCTTATTCATATTCATAATGATATTACGTCTTTAAACATTATTTTTAATCATCAATTTATAATTAGTCTTGAATGGATACAATGGGGAATGAAACTCATCGCATTCGTGGAGACTATAATCCATACGTACGCACGAACGATAATATCATTCATAAAATAATATATAATTGGATATTATATCATATATATAGTATCATTATCATGGTATGTTTATTATTTACATCAATTAAACATCATTATTATTCCCATCCAAATAATAATGTATTGAATAACAATTACACCACAACTTGGAGATGGTAAGCCGTACGTATGCACGTATGGTGACATGTCATTCAAAGGATAGATAAAATAATGAATTTGGTCTTACCATATTTATAATAACATCACATTATATAGAATATACTAGAGTTACTATTTTATAATCGAAACAACAAACAAAAATGATGTTGAAGATAAAAAGAACTTGTAAGAGGTGATGAAATATTTACCTCTTCTTCGTGTTCTTTCTTTTAATTTTTTCAAAAGGGATCCTTAGGATGGATTTATGACTAAATGAATCCCTCTAGGATGAAGGGGGATAGTTGATAGGGTATTTGGCTAGGTTTTGGCCAAGCCAAATGGATTTGAAGGTGTGAATTATAGAGAAGGGGAAGTTTCTTTTTATAAGAGGGGTGAGGGGCACCTTAGAAATAACAATAAATATTATTTTATAATAAAATAATTTTTGGTTTCTAATGGCCTTAAAATGTATTATTTAAAGGATGTGGTGGGGATGGGTCTAAAACCACTCAACTAGTAGGTTTTAGACAGCTTTGGGTCACTATATTTACCTTATCTTTTAGATTTAACTCTTACTTAATTAGTTTGACATTTACGATGTCTCATTGTATTTTTTATATAACATGGTTAATAAATATAATATAAACTTTCAGGAGATCCTCATGTTGTTAATTACTGAGATATATATTATAATTTATGCCCTTTGGATGAACCATAGATTTTTAGGAATAGAATATCATTTAATAATATAATATTTGTTTTAAAAACTATTCTATGTCAATTTTGACACTATTAAATAATTGAATTTTGTTAAAGTCCGAAAACCTTATTAATTTGAAAAAATTTCATTTAATAAATACTAACATGTAATATTAACCTATAAAAATCATTGAGGTCATAAAAACGTTCATATAATATTTATTTTAACATTTATAATACCATTTATTTTATTCTTTCATTTATAAAGAAAAATACTGCATCATCATCGTGTCATACTTAAATATTATTATTCGATGTCTAAAAATAAAAAATAAAATACAATTATGTAGGAAACTGTTTTATCTTTCTATGTAATAGTTATTTTCTAATATATAACATGTATAACCCTATGTAAAAATTATTTTAGTAAAAGATATATGCTTATGTCATTTTTGTATTTACATTAACTTAATTAATATAAAGTGTGATTATCACTTACAAGTGTCTCCATGGGGTCCCCAAATCGACCCAAAGATTCCCATGGTCGTCCATGAATCTAAAAAAAGGGTTATGACACATGTTAGGGTAATTTAATATTATTATAATATTATTTGTTTACCCTTTTGTACTAGATTTACCCTTTAACTATGGTAAATAAAATATTTACAGAAGTAATTATTCAAAATGTCTAAAAATAAAAGTTACCTATTTACACAATTTGGACATCTTGATTCTAAATATGGAATCCATTTTTCGATATTCAAAAATCAAAAGTGGCAGAAATTAATTTAAAATTAATTCCCATCATCAAAACAAAAAAGCGTGTTTTTAAGAAATAATAAATATCAAAAGATAGACACTTGTTTATGTCCAATTTAAATGTGAAATTACGTTCAATGACCAAAATTGGATTAAATAGTAAAAATATAATCTAATTATACTTTAAATCCACTCAGTAGTATAAATTAGCAGTATAAATATTTTTGTTTAGAAAAGTTGTTTTTAGTTAGAATTTATTATTTTTCACTATTCATAAAAAATTGGAAGTTTTCAGAAAAATACCAAAAATTCACCCTAAGCTAATTTCAATATTCCGAATCCAACAAATGAAGTCCATTTTGAATGTTAAAATTTATAAAATTTCAAATAGTGGGTATTACTATTCATAATGGCTAGTTTGTTTGGTCGCGGTGTGTTTGAATCTTGAAGTTGCATACAATAAGAGATATTGCATTTTTCAAAGGGAAACGTACCATGGAAGCTTGGGGTGTTACATTATTTCCTCCTTCAATAAATTTATTCCTCACAATTTTAAATTTTTCTTCTAAATTAAATGGTTGAAAATAGAAAATACCTTTGTGGAAAACCCACATTAGAAATAGGGTTAATAAAATTTAGTTTTAATAAGTGGTAAAGGGAAATGAGAATGTCACCACCAAATTAGGGTTTTGAATAATATAAAATTGGTGGATATTATAGAGATATAATTAGAGGGAAAACATAAATATTTATAGGGAGTGATTGAGGTCATCAATCACAAACAAGTGTAAAATTGAGGGCATCAAAGCCATCAATCTATGATAATTTAAAATATCATCAGTTCAAAAAATATAAGGTATTAGGATAACACATTTATGGTTTTAATATCCATTCCCAAAAGTTTAAGAATTAATTTCAACATAGAATAAGATATATATATATATATATATATATATATATACTTTACATGTATAGTTTCATCCTTCAACTAATTTCTACCACAAACTCATCATTGATTCCAAAGGATAATAGAACCCAAAAATATTATATTTTCCTCATCGTATAAGGTTCCAAATATTAACACATACAATTTAAATGAAGAATAATATTTTGTAATAACCACGGACTTTTTATAGGCTAGTGGTAGGTAATAAAGGCCTTCTGCAATATGGTTGTGGGTTCGATTCCTGCAGCTTTGTCCAACGCGACGGGTTATCGCCCGACCTCCAGGTTATCCTTTTTCAAAAATAATCATAAGAAATGTTTTAATCGTAAAAAATAAAATCCAAGGTTCAACTTAATCCATTCCAATCTTTATAGTTTTCCAAAATACCTCTGTCCTGATTCTCTATAAAAGGTATCTAAATTCCAAAAGCAATTATAACATTAGATTCCACAAACAAAGTAATGTTTCTCTTATTGTCTCATACTAAAAATATGATTACCTTAGTCATATTAAAACCTTAATGAACACAAAACGTACTTCTATACAATCCTTATATATATATATCATATTATTATTATAACCATAACATAATACTTGAGTTCAAAAACACAAATACATTAATTATTCCACTTCAACTATAGCAACAACATAAGATTGGCCTTAATCCCTTGGCCTTTTTTGAGGAATGTTTCCTTGGCGCTTAGGGAATTCATTTTCATAATTCCCCATTTATCTACAATCGTAGCATTCAACATTGAAAACCTCTTTCTTCCCCTTGAAATCAAGAGCTTGGTGGCCTTTTTCACCACACTTGTAAAAAAATCCCATTCCTTTTAGGCAAGTATGAGGGTGTTTCTTCACACAATTATCACATAATTGAAAATCCTTCTTTCCCTTTTTCCCTTTATCTATCTCTTCCTCCACCATTTTCTTCTTCTCTTATTTTACTTTATTGTCACATGATTTAGAGAATTCCTTTTCTATCTTGATAGCACACGAGACTATATCTTCATATTATGATAATTATTACGATACTAATACTCGACGAGAAAATGGTTTTAACCAATCAAAGAAATGGTCAATATAACTTCTTGGGTTATTTATATAATATGCATCATGCCTTTCTAACCTTGAAAGGTTAGCATCATACTTTTCGACATTCTCATCCTACTTTTTCCTCAGACTCAAAAATTTCCTTTCCATATCAGCTAGATGGTCATGAGGAAAGTATTTTTCTAATAAAATTTCTTTAAAATCTCTCCCTTCCGTATTTGATACTTCATTATCTTCCTTTTTGTTTTGAATCAATGCCCACCATTGATCAGAATCTCCCCTGAGGTGGTAAACTACCATGAAAATCTTTTCCCTTTCACTACTCCCAAAGTTATGAAATATTTTCTCTAAGGAACTTATCCATTTCTCAACTACCAATGGATTTTTACACCCATTGAATGTTGGTGGTTGTTGCCTTATGAGTCGATCTAACATTGATCCTCTGCATTTTGGATCAGGGTGCTTCATATGGTTAAGGTTATTATTCATAACCTGAGTGAGTTGTCCCAGTATGGTGATCAGCTAATTAGCACCAGTTGCATCACCTGCTCCCCTATAATTTTCAGGAGTAGGAGGGAAACCGCTACTTGGAGTGTGTGCATTGATACAGTTCCATTCCTTCCACTAGGCACCATTTCTAAACAATGGCATAAATTAGATTACTTTATGAATCACAATATAGAAATCTAAACATGTAAAACACTTAACATAAATTGAATAGTTTATGGATATAATCCATAATCAAAAAAAAATGTTTTCTTTAAGGAATTATAAACTCATAATCCCTTCATAATGGTTTGTAATGAAAATGGGAATTATCCTAAGAATATCCCCTGGGAGTATCGTAACCAAGAGTGTTGCAAGGGTCGTTGTCGTCCACCAGATCCCTTTCGAGTCTAGCTCAAAGTGGTGTTTTTAGATTTCACCCCAGGTACATCTGTGCCAGAGCCGCCTCTACCTGCTCGTATCCATACAGGGATGTATTTCTTGGAAAACTCACAAAATCTCTACAATACTAAAATTCTATAAATTTCTTCTATACTAATCCTCAAATACAATCGTAGTGTAATGTGCTATAATCAGAGTTTACCGAAATCTAGTTTCCTAGGTTTGTACTAAACTTCATTTGATAAGAACTGTAATGCCCCAAACCTAGTTAACCAAATTCGGTTCATTATTTCATATCATTGGAATGATCACAAAAGATAAAGTCTCAAAAGATCAATTAGTTTAGTAGCCTTGGAAGTACTAGATATATTCATAAGGTTTACAATAAACTATAAAATGGAAAAATACAACAACAATATTTCAATAGACAACACTGAGATCCCATATACGATCCATGCAGGTCAAACATAATATAATTTTTCGCATCCTGGGAAAATAAAACATAGAAAGGGGTGAGCTCAGATGCTCAGTAAGGATAACAATATAGTGGAAACAGTCATAAATATGCATAAACATTTAAGGAAATGTATAGAACTAAAATAAAATCCTTTTCAATATACACTTAATCATAGTATGGTAAATATAAATCAAAATAATTCCATTTACTTACTCACATGTATATTCTACTAGTCGAATAATCACATGCAATATCAATAGCTACTTTCATAATGATGTAATGCATAATTCTAGACTTTCATAACCACATAATCACGGCCTTGTGCCATGTCTACAAATAAGATTTTGTCAAGGCCTTGTGGAAACTACTAGTTTGTCTCATGAGACCTACTGATGCATCAAGGAGCTATAGAGGGCCCCACCAGTCACACACTAAGTCTAGTGCATTTCTCATATGAAAATGTTTAAACATAACATAAACATTCGTATTAAAATTGGCATATGAAATGTCAATAATTTGCCCATAAACCATGAATGGTATGAAATAACAAATCCACATTCAAACATATCACAAAACCTTCAATACAATATAGAAGCTTTGTATAATAATAAATCAACTTCAAACAAAGTCAAAATCCATCAAAGGATGTTGACATAGATGAAATCAAAACCTTTTTATATAAAAATCTATTTCTATTTTGAAATTAGTTAAATGTAATGTAATAATAAAATAAACCATTTATAATTGAAAATATTCTTATAATCATGTAAGGGAAGCTTTGATAATGTTATAATGGCGGAAAATAGCCGCACCCGCCATATAAGTTAAAACAGGCATTCTTACCTTAATTTTGTTGAAAAGGTTATAAAGGAACATGTTTGGAAAATAAAAAAAAAGATTAAATTATTAACATATTATAAAATCCAATCCAGGTTATAAATGAATTTAAACTATAGTCTATAAAATATAAAAAATGTTCTGAAATACATTTTTAAGAAACATGAATGTGGATGATAAAGAGGTAACAATAGATAATTACATATAAACATCCTCAGATAATGAAGAGATTGTGAAATTAACCCTTACCTTGTACTTTTCCATGGATGAGGGTTGTTTAACCTCTTTTATAATGGTTTTAATAAATTTTATTAAATTATACAAGAATCATACACATTAATATGATATCATATATGACCTTTTAACATTGCATTGTTAATAATATCTTAGTAGTATCATCGTTTTGGGGGTCAACTAATTCGTTTTCCTTTATATTCATTGTTACTTAAGTAATGTTTTTTTTGGAAATGATGTATCTTATTCATATTAATAATTATATTGAGTCTTTAAAAAAGATTAATCATAAAATGAAAATTATTCTTCAATGGATATGATGGGGAATGAATCTAATCGCGTTCGTGGAGACGGTAATCTGTACGTATGCACGAGTGAAAATATAAATCTTAAAATAATATATAATTGGTTGTTATATCATATATACATAATAATTATCATGTTATATTTATTATTTAAATCAATTACACATCATTATTATACCCATCCATATAATAATGAATTGAATAACAATTACACCACGATGTGGAGACGGTAAGCCATACGTACACATGTATGGTGACATGTCATTCAAAGGATTGATAGAATAATGAATTTGGTTATAAAATATTTATAATAACATAAAATTATATAGAATATACAATAGTTATTATTTTAGAATGGAAACAACCAAGAAAAATGAAGTGGAAAAAGAAAGGAACTTGGAAGAGGTAAAGAAATATTTACCTCTTCTTCGGGTTCTTCCATTTGATTTGATCAAAAGGGATCCTTAAGTTGGATTTTTGACTGACTTAAGGCCTCTAGGATGAAGGTAGGATGGTTTAGAGGGTATTTGGGCAGGGTTTGGCAGAGAGAAATTGTTTTTATGTTGTAAATTATAGATAATGGGGAGTGTCCATTTATAAGAGGGGTTAGGGGAACCTTAGAAATAGATAGAAATATTATTTTATAATAAAATAATTTTCGGTTTCTAATGGCTCAAAAATAGATTATCTAATGTATATGGTGGGGATGAGTCGAAAACCACTCAACCAATAGGTTTTAGATAGATTTGTGTCACTATATTAACCATAGATTTTAGATTTAACTCTTAGTTAATTAGTTTGGCAATTATCATGTCTCTGGGGATTCTTATATTATAAGGTATAATCTTCCAAGAGAATCTAATGTGGATTATTAATGATATATATAATATTATTTATTCCCTTTTTTATAACCTTAGATATTTATGAATAGAATATCATTTAATAATATAATATTTTAAAAAAAAACAGTTTTATGTCAATTTTGACACTATTTAATAATTGATTTTTTTTAAAGTCCTATGATAATTATTAATTAAAATAAATATATTTAATCAATCCTAACATGTCATATTAACCTATAAAATTATTTTATGACATCAAAACCTTAAAATTATATTTATTGTAACATTTATAATACCATTTATTTAATGCTTTCATTAATAAAGAAATTATCGCATCATCATTGTGTCATAATTAAATTTAATTATTCAATGTCTAAGAATTATAAATAAAATACCATTTTTAGGAAATAGTTTTAGATTTTTAATTATTATTTATAGTGGAAGATATAACATGTATAACCTTTTGTAAAAAAAATTTACTAAAAGATATATGCTTATGTCATTTTTGTATTTAATTAAACTTAATTAATATAAAGTGTCATTATCACTTACTAGTGAATCCATGGGCTCCCAAAATCAGGCCAAGGGTTCCAATGTTCTAAAATGTATCATAAAAATGGGTTAGGACACATGTTAGGGTAATTTAATATTATTATAATATTATTTTTTACCCTTATTTACCGGATTTACCCTTTAACCATGGTAAATAAAATATTTATTGAAATAATTATTCAAAATGTCTAAAAATAAAAGTTACCTATTTAAACAATTTGGACCTCCTGATTTTAAATATGGAATCCATTTTTCTATATTAAAAACACATAATTGGCAGAAATTAATTTAAAATTATTTTCTGTTGTCAAAACAAAAAGTGTGTTTTTAAGAAATAATTAGTTTCAAAAGATTGACATTGGTTTATGTCCAGTTTCAATGTGAAATTATTTCCAATGACCAACATTAAATTAAATAATAAAAATATAATCTTATTATAATTTAAATCCACTCATTAGTATAGTTTATCACTATAAATTATTTTTATTAGAAAAGTTGTTTTTAATTAAAATTTAGAATTTTTCACTATTTATCAAAAATTAGAATTTTTCAGAAAAAAAAAATCACCCTAAGCTAATTTTGATATTCCAAATCCAAAAATGAATTCCATTTCGAATGATAAAATTTATAAAATTTTAGAAAGTAGGTATTACTATCCATAATGTATAGTTTGATTGGTCGCGGTGTGTTAGAATCTTGAATTTGCGTACGATGAAATCTATTGCATTATTCAAAGGCAATCATACCGTGGAAGCTTAGGGTGTTACATTAATCAGGATTATATATGGCTTACAGTCTCCATGACTGTACCATAGTTCGTTTTTCATAAACAAACAATATAGTTGGTTTAAAAAGTCTATCATATGTATAAAAAAAATTATTGTGAAATTATTATTATTCTAAATATTATGGAATGATAACCTTATTTACTAGAGTCAAAATCTTGAGGATATTTTGGTTATACGAACTGAATATCATCAAAACATCCTGAAATGAACTTAATTCATTATGTAATTTAACATAATATGGTATTAGATAAAATAAATAAATTAATAATCATGAGAAATATTATTATTTATATAAATATTTTACATATTTTTATTATTCAAAATGATAAATAACATATGTGATGATGAAGGCTTAAGGCAAGGGATTCCATCTCAATTTCCATCCACTACAATATATTTTAATGTTATGAACATAATTTGTTTTATATAACCTATATAATGAAACATTTACATGATGTATTGTTTTTAAAATATTATTTATGGTATTTTATGTTTCAAATCAATTTATTTCTTCCTTGGTTATTTGACTAACATTTTATTTAGTGGTTTGTGTTTCATTAATTGATTTTCATTCAATGAGTTATAAAACTTCTTTATTGATTATATTGTGTCATGATTTTGTGTGAAAGGGAATATGTTTTATTTATGCTTTATTTACACTTATTATTTATGTACATAAACTATTTAAACCAAATAACTTCATTGATTAACTTTTACTTCAACTTTACGATAATTTCAAGGGTTCTTAATGTTAAATTTTCTACGTTGGGACATATATTATACACATGTATTCTTTTTTGAGGTGTTTCAAATACCCAATTTATAATTTATATCATGAATCTATTTATAATCATTTTATCTAATGTTCATTTTAAGTTATTTAATTCATTATTTTCATGATTCTAAATTTAACATAGTGATAAATATTTATTTCATAATCTTGTCATTATTCCCGATATTTTATATTTAATTATACGCTTGGGGAATTAAATTATCTTTCTATGTTAAATGAGAAATAATTTATTCTACTATATATATCTTTTATAATTATATTCTTTCTTTTAATTTTAATCTATTATGTAAAAAAAGTTCAAAAATGATAAAAGAAAACATAATTTTTTTACTCTTTTTTATGGAATCATTGGTTCCATGACCATGTATTCTAGAATATTTTTTAAATAATGTTTTTTATATAATCCAATGACAAATTGGACACATTTTTACCATTATTGTAATTTCAAAAAAAAATTAATAAGATTCGTCCTTTTATTTTTATGGATGATGTGCTTTTTGACTTTTCTTTAAAAAATGAGAAAGGAACCATTACATTTACATAATATGTATAAATGAAATTTCCTACCATCATGACCACCCATTTATTTGATAAATCCTAGTAATTTTTAAAAGGTTTTTTCAAATATAAAATTTTCATTAAAATCTAATAAAAATTTAGAAGGGTTTTTAAAATTATAAATTTTATTGTCTTCCGAAATGAATTTATTGATAATTTATGGAATTTTTATACATTAATGAAATTAAACCACTATATTAATTATAATTCATTGATAATATTTTTTTTATGATACCAATCATTCTAATTTTTTTATGTTTTGTGATCTATTTGACTCGGGAAGATATTAACATTTCATATGAATGTTTTTCAATATGAGTGTTTATGTTGACTATGCGTTGAATAATTATTCATCCATTTCACATGAGGAATAAATTTCAATTTTTTAGTGATTGGGGAGGCTATCTATATCCCCTCGATTGATTTGTAAGTCTCATGAGAAAAAACTAGTTTGGTAATTTAGTGGATTTCGTACCCATTTATGTATGATGTTCTAGAATGGTGGCATTACAGTATGTTTATAATATCTGATATTATGAATTACATCATTATAATGTTATTTATTAATGTATATGTACCAAAATAGTCTGGGATAGGTACCCTATTTATTAAAAAAGAGAAAAAATATACAAAGAAAAAAATAGGATAATTGGAAGATAATGAAACATACCCTCATCCAAAGAAAGAAGTAGAGAAAATGAGAAGACACCTCAAAGATCATAATCTATTTTATTTCAAGCCTTATACTCTTCACTCTAGTTATAAAGAAACTAAAAATAGTTTAATTTATTTATCTATGGAATCCTCCCAATGGAAGTTGGTTTGGTGATCATAGTAGTCCTAAGATGTAAATAATCCTTCCTAGGTATATAATTTCCATGTGGGACTTTTGGGAAACCATCAACATATTTAGGCATTACTTTATTTACTACATCCTCATATGATATATAACTTATAGTAGGAATATCCATGGGTTCATCATGTATTGCAACCTCACCCCATTTCCCAAAAAACATTGAATTCTACATGATTATTGGAATAGTTATGATATACATAGATAATAATAAATATTATATGAGTTTGTATATATAATTAATTGATCAGTATTTATTTCTACAATATTATTTGTTATGATAATGTTACTGATTAAATGAAATATGTTTTTAGTTACATACAATTTCATTTTTATTTTTCATTATTTACTCATGATATATTCTAGTGTATATAACCCTTACTGGTCTTTAGAGATCACCCTTATTCTTTTTCTTTTCCCCATGATATGAAGAAGGATTCATTAAATGTGTTCAAGGATGTATAACATTTAATTCAAATATATTGTATTTTATGTTATCAAATGTAGTGGTAAATTAAATTATATTTCTAGATTACCAATACTAAAAAACAATTTTTTCTATTCTGATTTGAATGCATATTTCTTATGAAAATGTAATAATATAACTATTGTCTCTTCACTAATACAGTTGATACCATTGTAGTTTGTAGAAAATAATGTGTAGTAGAAACCATTGGAACAAGATTTATAAAAATATAAATTAGGGAACATATCCATATGACTGGATTTCAGGATAAGTATTTGTAATGAATTGCCTCAAAAAAAAGAAGGTAAATATTTTCTTTTTTTATAAATACTTCCTTTTTTTGATACTAAAAGTGGGTGTGGTTTTTTCATATAAGTATATTGAGGCAATAACCTCAAAAATATTTGGTTGAGTATATCATAGAAATCATTCTTGTCTATGGTGAGTGTGCCCTTCATTCACACCTAGTTTGGCACTATTAGGGGACATTCATTGGTTAATTATGATTTACTCTATTAACCATTATAATGAATTAGATAATTTAAACTATTGAAACCTAAAATATACCATAATTATATGGGATTAAAATAAAGTTTATTTTGTCTATAATCATAATGTTTTATCATAAAATTAATGTATTATATAACCCTTTGAGTTTTTTGGTTAAGATTTTACCATGATTCAGGGTATTATCGAAGTCATTTTTTGGAATACAACTCCTTTGTTTAGAATATATTTTATTGAAAGAGTTAATTGAGGAATATTGGATTTATATTTTTTGAACATATGTTTAAAATTATTTATAACCTTTATGGATTATATTATCTTTATTGATTATGGTTATTTATTAGGGCATTTTCCAAATTTTGGGGCCTATTATAAGAATTATATTAATGTAGTTTTTGAAAAAAGTTCAATATGTCGCATACAGAAAGATCACAGGCTTGAACTCTAAACCGATGGATTATAAGGGTAAAACGCCTACAACTATCCTACATGATGTTATGGTTGGTATGAAATTATTTGTTTGATTTTGGGAAAAAATTATTGGAACAATTTCATTAAATTTTTTATTACTTTGAAGTGAATAATGATATTTCAGGAAGCATTATATTGGTTAATGGTATATATAAACATTATTATTAACAAAAAATATTATTTAATATGTATTACATTATAGTTTTTGAGATGTAAGATGATGGGTATGATATGGCCTTTTGTAAAGACCCAGAAATTTCAAGAATTTTTTTTCTTAAATACTTTGGAATTTTATGAGTTTGTGGCTTCTGATGAAACTTGATTCCGAGGCCCGGTGTGCCTGGAATCAATTTCCGAAGTTTAGCTCGGGCACTTTCAGTAAACGAACGAACGGGTTTTTCTGTCTTTTGAATCGGTGCCTGGAATTGAGATCTGAGGGCACCGATGAACTCACAACATTGATAATTGCTTAAGGGAACCTTTACCGTAGTAGCATTTGCATGAGGGGAGAAGTTATTTATTGGGGTTAAATAAAGGAAGTAAATAAAATTGTTGTACAATTTTGTTCTTTATATAAGGAGGTTATTTCCTCTCATGGGAAGTTGTTGGTGGGGCACACACCCACCCAACTTCCCATGTGTGGATAATTGAAACGTGGGGCCCACACGAGCCCCAACCATTAACCTCCCCCTAAACTCCTTAACCCTCTTTAAAGTGCCCATTAAACTCCCATGTTAATGTTCACAACTCTCCCATTTATGATACCTCTCACCTCCTCCTCTCTCCCTCTTAAATTTGTGCCAACATTCCCTAATTAATGAGATGAGTCACTCCATTTAATTAATTTAGTGGTTGTTTTTGAATTTTAAAATCTTTGTGATGGGAATAAAAATAATATCATGAGATATTATTTGGAGTTGGAGCATTGGGTGTGTGGAGAAATTTTGGTGAAGTTCTTGGGTTTTTGATAGAGCATTCGTGGGAAAAGAAGAGAACTTCCCTCCAACGAAGAAGGAAGCCTCTTCAATGAAGAACGCTGCTTCCACGAAGAACGACGATGCACACCGACGTCATCTACGAAGCCTCACCCCGCGACGCCATTTTCCATGATGCCCGATATATGACACCAATTATTTAGGTAGGGGTTTATTCTTGAAAGTGAATGTTTTCATACCCCGTTCTTTATTGGGAATCGTTGTAAAAATACGACCAATTGCTATCATTTAACACGGAGGATACGGGCCGAACGAAGACGGCCCGACGAACCTCCACTTGATCGTGTTTACTATTTTAGAATTGGAAATCAAAGGTGGAGGAAGAACGACGCCGTCGCGCCGTACTAGGAACATAGAGATGGAAACTGGCACCATCATGCCGATTGTACGGAAGGAACTATGGCCCGCTATGTGGGCCGCTTCGGCCAAAGAACAGGATGGGCGAAGGGGAGCCGCGTCGACAATAGCGTGTCGTGCTAGAGAACCAGCCAGCCCATCAGCCAGCAATGAAGAGATATACCATGGTGCTAGGAGGGCACCGCACTGAAGAAGCCACCACTCATCGTGTGGGCCGCGTGCACCAGAAAGCCAACCGGCCTAGCCGGTTCGGACACCCCCCCCCCCCCCGGACCGCTCGGCCTACGGGCCGCACGCCCCCACTGGGCCACGCCCCTTCGGACCGGACTGCGCCCTTCGGTCCGAGTTGAATTTTCCTTTGGACTGGTCTGACACCTCAGCCAGGTCGGACCCGTCAAACTGAGATAACCCGACCCATCGGCCCACTGGGCTAAACGGGTCGGGACCGTTATTCACTTAAATGTGAATAACGTAAAGACCACACGTCCGATCGACGCGCCATCTGCGACAATGGGACTCTTTCGACGAGACCTTCCTTATGCGATACTCTAAGTGAGTTTTGGAAAACTTTTGTAAATAGCTGGGTTTGGAACGAGAATATTTCCAACCGGGGCCCAGGAACAGAAAATCCAATATCTCTCAAACTGTCCGTCTGTTTGACGTGTCCTCTGTCGCGTTGGGTTCCTTTTGACGAGAAGGAACTTCAGGGTACATCAACTCTGGACTTCGTGACAGTTGATGTATCGACCCCTTTTACTCATGGGGCGGACCCTCCTGGAATCGAGTATGATGTGTGCAGGAACCCTAGAGCTGGCTGCGACTGCGACGACGGTGACGACTGTAATTGGATCCTACATGGGTTCAGCTGCGAGGACGAATGTACTTGGATCCTCTGTGGGTTCAGCAATGATGATGACTGTACATGGATCCAACGTGGGATCAGTAGTGATGGTTACTTTACTTGGATCCTACGTGGGTTCGGCAGCGACGACTTCTGTACTTGGATCCTACGTGGGTTTAAAAGAGGAGATAATTCAGAGGATACATCTAATCATCTCCACCCCTCGTCGTGAGTAGTATACATGTGTGAGGTGAGTGATGACTTTATATCCTTATCATTGGTATGATTGACTTATTTACTGTGTGGACAGGTTGTGCTTGGGCTCAGAAGTTAGAGTCGTACTGATATCGATAACTTAGGTATATGTATGGTCATATACCTAAGTAGAGTTGGTTGATACTTCATTTTTGTATCTTTCCTTTATGGTTTATCATTTGTGGATACTGGGAGTCATTCGGGGGTCTCAAGGTCCCTAATGAGTATCGTTATACTCACCACTGCATGGGAATTTCCCGCACTACGTTGTGTTGGATGCAGACGACGGGCAACACTGATCATGGTCAAGGCTTGTGGAGATGGACGGTATCCGGAGGTGGAGCACCTAGCGGGACATACACAGTGCGGACGGACGGACCCGAGGTACCGATGAGACTATCTATACCCACCCTTCAGGTGGGATTCATAGAGGACAACATGGTGGTTTCTCCTTTACATTTCATCTGTTGTACTTTCATTCTCAGTTGTACTATACTTTCAGTTGGGTTTGTATACCGGCCCATTTACTTTCCAGCACATACTTTTGTACTCAGTTGACTTTGTGTTTACTACATCATGCATACTGTGTTGTGTTTTTTTACTTATATAAATGTAATTCCTTCCCTTTTTATCAAGATTTACACCTTTGGTGTTAGTCTCCATCCCCTGGCCTATGAAAGGCGGGCTTGGGGTAGTTACGGCACAGGCCCTGAGGACGGGTCATGAAAAATTGTTATCAAAGGAGTCGGTTCTACCGCAGAACTCAGGGCTCTGATAATTTCATCACTGTGAAGAAATGGTGTTAAGAATAATGAGGTTGACTTTCAGTCCTGGGAGTCTACTGATGGTGTGGCGGCTGACATATGCATACACAAGGACCCGGACATCTAATTTCCGACTTAGTGCTTGAAAAAACTGATTGCATGTGTGTTTGAAAAGTTTTAATTGTGATTAATTTGTGTCAGCTCACCAGGTATACTATACTAAGCATGTCACGCCTATTTCTTCTCAGGATGGCCCCACATAGTTATCCAGCTAGGGTTCCGAGCTACGTGCGATATGGCAGCCCACCGAGCGACGAGGCCTCAGTGAAGGGCCCCATTACAGCAGAGGCACCAGCGGTACCACTACCTGCTGGGACAACAATACCACCAGCCCCAGCAACAGAGATTCCACGCTGCCTGAGTGCATTTCATGAGTTTTAGAGATAGTGGCCGCCCAGGTTCTGCGGAGAGACGGATCCCCAGGCAGCCGAGGATTGGCTGGAGGCCATCGTTAGAGTCTTCAGATTCGTAGGGACACCACCTGTCCTTATGCTGATCTTTGCCGCGAGTCTCCTGCACGCAGTAGTAGGTAGATGGTGGAGCCTGATGATCCAAGTGCATGACAAGGAATCAATTCTTTGGATGGACTTCAAGATCCTATTCCGCTCGGAGTTTGTTCCAGGCACCATCTTTGTGTTGTGCATCCAAGAGTTACTACGGCTACAGCTTGGTATCATGACAGTAGCCAAGTACTCATCGAGATTTACTGACCTCTCACGCTACTCCACAAACATGGTATGTGACCCATTCTTCCGAGCTCGGACCTTTGAGCAGCAACTGAGGCATGAGATCAGGGCTTCGATGATCTCCCACAACATTCAGACACAGGCAGAAGTACTGGAGCGAGCCCTTCTTGTGGAGAGCTTTCCTGCTGAGCCTATGCCAGAAGCGAGGCCTACCGTAGGGAGACTCGTAGTGGAGTCTTCTGTATCCAGTATTAGACATATGTCGCAGAGGTCCAAGTGGACCAGGACATAAAGTGGGTGACCTCAGGATATTGGTTCAGAAGTACGGGGAACACAAAGCAGATCCAGCCATACAAGGGGCAGGCAGTGCTATGCATGCGGCGGGTAGGGCCACATGGCTCGTGACTGCCCGACCTGCCATGCAGAGGATCAGCGGACAGTAGAGGGACCTCCCAGGCAGAGGCATAGGTTCATTCGTGGAGGTCCGGAGGGAGCATTCGGACGAGGCAGAGGAGATGGCTGAGCAGCCGGTGGTGGACGACTATTCGAGGCTCTACCACCACCACCACTAGGAGGGCCACCCAGACCACAGGGAGTTGGTAGACAGGGGAAGGCTTAGCTCCAAGAAATCGAGGCCGACAGCCACGGTGCACCTGAGATGATTCGAGGTACTATATGTGTCTACACCACCCTTGATTCAGTTCTTTTATACACAGGGGTGAGTCATTTTTTATGGCCTCTTCCCTTGTTCGGAGCTCGGATACTCCGACGGAGCCGTTGGCTCAATCCTTACGACTAGAGACTCCTACGGGAGAAAACATGATGATTACGCACTGGTTCCGGCAGTGTGAGATTACTCTAGGAGGAAAGAGCTTTGGTTGGGATCTTCTTGTAGCGGTGTTGAGTCCTTGCAACGTCATCTTGGGAATGGATTGGTTATCTACATTCCATGCTCAGATCGACTGTATTAGGTGAAAAGTGCAGTGTGTCTGCACAGATGGGAGCATTTTCACCTTCACCAGTGAGAAGGGAGCCTTTGTATCATAGGATGGACTTACGCAGAGGAGAGGGCAGTCGATCACCCATCAGTTGGCTAGTATCATCCTAGGAGCATTTGATGTGCGAAGTCCAAGTTTTCCTATTGTACTGGATCAGTATGCGGACATTTTTCCTAATGATATTCCAGGAATACCTCCTCGCAGATAGGTAGACCTCTACATTGACCTGTACCCCGGGATAGCACTGATATCTACTCTAGTATATTGGATGGCTTCCACCGATCTTCATGAGCTGTGGGTACAACTAGATGATTTACTGGGAAAGGGATTCATCTGACCCAATGATTCACCCTGGGATTCTCCAATATTATTCGCCAATAAGGAGGATGGGAGCTTAGAACTATGTGTTGACTACCATCACCTGAATCATGTGACCTTGAAGAACAAGTATCCACTCCCGAGGATTGACAACCTCTTTGATCGGCTCAAGGGAGAACGATGTTTGTCGAAGATAGACCTCAGGTCAGGCTATCATTAGCTCAGAGTTCATGACGAGGATGTGCAGAAGACGAACATCATGTGTCGGTATGGCCACTACGAGTTCACGGTTATGCCTTTCGGTGTATCCAACACACCAGAAGTGTTCATGAGTCTCATGAACAGGATCATCCTACCTTATCTTGATCGTTTTGTTGTAGTCTTCATCGACGATATACTGATTTACCCGACTATTGAGGAGGATCACGCCCAACTCTTGCGGGTTGTACTAGATACACTCCGAGAGAACCATATTTATGGTAATATCTTGAAGTTCCAATTCTGTATTTGAGAGGTACACTTCCCAGGGCACATCATCTCGGAGGTAGGAGTTGCAATAGGTCCTGCGAAGATCAAGGCAGTACTAGCTTGGGATCCACCCAGGATCGTGACGGTGGTGCGGAGTTTCCTAGTTCTGGATGGGTACTATCGGAGATTTGTACCAGACTTCTCCAGAGTTTAAGCATCGCTTTTAGCTTTGAAGAAGAAGGGGAAACCCTTCGTGTGGTCAGATAGATGTCAGTAGAGCTTCCAAGAGCTGAGACAGAGATTGACCAGTGTGCCCCTCTTGAGGCTACTGGAGGAGGGCGTAGGGTACGTAGTTTACTGCGATGCATCAGGGACCAGACTCGGGTGTGTCCTAATGCAGGAGGGGCATTGATCGCCTATGTTTCATGACAGTTGAGGCAGCACAAGAAGAACTACGCTACCGATGACTTGGAGTTAGCAGCAGTGGTCTCACCCTGATGATGTGGTGGCACTATCTGATGGGAGAGTGCTTTAAAGTCTAATCTGACCACCAGAGTCTCAAGTACATCTTCTCGCAGTAGGACCTGAACCAGAGACAGTGGCGATGGCTCGAGTTCCTCCAGGACTATTACTTTCTGATAGTCTATACTCCTGGGAAGGGGAATGTTGTGGATGATTCTCTCAACAGGAGGTCTGGCATTCAGCTACATGGAGAGGTGACAGAGCAGTTAGCTGCTTTGCAGATATTCTTCATGGTTAGATTTGGGGCAGCCCTTCTACAGTCCCTCACAGTCACCCCTCCACTACTTCAACAGGTAGGGATGCATAGCATGGGGACATTGACTATGAGACTCGACGTGCTCAGATTTCCACAGGGCAGGTGCCTGATGGATTTTCTGAAGGAGGAGAGCACGTCATCCTCTTCGGGGGATGTACCATGGTACATGTTGAACTGCATGAGAATTTGATGAGAGAGTTTCACACTTCCCCTATTGTGGGACATCTAGGAGTGGAAAAGATGTATCGGGACCTCAGACGACAGCACTGCTGGCTAGGTATGAAGAAGGCTGTAGTAGAGTTCGTTTCATGATGCCTCACTTTCTAGCAAGTGAAGGCGGAGCCTCAGGTACCAGCTGTCTTGGTACAACCCTTAGAGGTTCTGGAGTGAAAGTAGGACGGGATATCCATGGATTTCGTGATGGGTCCCCCACGTACTTCCAAAGGACACGACTCCATTTGGGTGATTGTAGACCGACTAACCATGTTGGAACACTACATACCAATCAGATATCAGGGATCAGTAGAGAGATTGGGACAACACAACGTTCAGGAGATCATACAGATTCATGGTGTTCCATCGTCTATCATCTCCAATCGAGACGCTCACTTTACTTCCCAGCTTTGGAAGGGGTTGCAGAAGACTTTTGGGTTGCAGCTATGCATGAGCACCACCTCCCATCGTCAGACAGATGGCACGACGGAGAGGACCATACAGAACCTTGAGGACATGGTACGTGTAGAGGCCCGAATCTTGACATACATGGACATTACATTACTTTTGCGGATTACTTAATACCTAACAAAAACAGACACACAAGGACCGTAATAGTTTAGGGTCTTTAGAAACTCGGAATGTAATCTTCTAATCATGGTGAAAGATCTTCAACATCTCCCATAAAGATCTTCCCCTTTATGTTTTTTACCTAAAACCTTTCTTTATATCCTGGGGAAAAGAAAACATATAAAGGGTGAGCTAAAATGCTCAGTAAGTGTAATCATGGAGAAAATAAAACAAACCATATACATTTGAACTTCAAAACAAGAACATAATATTTAAACATCAAAATCTTGAGCAATGACGTAAAACATGGCAGTACATAAGGCATAGATCATAAAGAAACATTAATAATGATAAAATAGGATGGAAATAAAACATGTAATAGGGGAAACCATTAAGCACATGATAAGATTTCTATAATAGCAAAGGCATTTATACCAAGACCATCTTAGTGGACAAAATCCCTTTATGAATCGAGTTCACTCCTCATTCCAGTCCTGTATTACTAAACCGGATTAACTTACCATTCCAGTCATGTCTATATCATGAGATATATATCTTTATCCAATGCATTGGAGTTAGATATAGGTCCCACCCATCTCATATTTAAATCATTCTTACGTGTGCCACAAAACAATAATAATTCATTAATCATAACCAAAGAATAAATTGGGTTTCATAAACATCATTCCATCATAACATAATCCATATAAAAGAAATAGATATCATTTAATCATAAGAAAAGTTGAACCATATAAATCATATAGACATTATACTTGAAACATTCACATATGAAATAATGTCATCTTAGATGGAAAATGGTTTTGATAAAGCACTTGAAATGAATTCCTGAGGAAAATATCCATTCTTCTTAAAAATTATTTTATTTTCACAAAATGCCATTCAATTTTAAAAGAAATGGATTTTGTTGAAAATAGTCATGAAATCTTGTAGAGTAACCTTCATGAAAAAAGCGTTATGAAACCATAAAAATCCACTCATGCAGTATAAGTTAAAAAACATTCTTCTCATATGTTTTCTGGAAAAGTCAAAAATTACCTCGTATGGTAAAAAAAGGATTCCTTACATACCATGTAGTAAAAGTAAAAAATGGGTAAAGAAGACTTTAAACATACATGAAAACATTTTTATAAAACTTGAACATGGATGATAAAAATAACCCCCGTAAATACCTACATATAATCAATCTCGGATAGAAAACAATTGAGATTGCAACAGTATCCCTTACCTTACGTCTGATATGCTTCGTATGTATCTGAACAACCTGTATAATGATTTAAATAATGTCATTGACTTATTACAGAATCATATTCATTGTTATCATATCATATATGGTTCACTTATGACTTTATATTACCCGTTCTTTTGTAAATCCATGTTAAAGCAGTGTTTTGGGTAAAATCGTTTAATGTAGCGTACGTGTTTCGACATGGTGTTATTTATTACTTATATCAGGAATTCCTTAATTTATGAATATAAAACGTGATTTATGTATTATAAATATTCAGCATATACATATATATGATATATGGATAAATGGAATGAAATACACCGTTCATGGAGACGGTAGGCCGTACGTACGCATGAACGCTGTTTTCGTTTCCTTATTGAATTGAATGGAATTAAGTAGATGAAAAACATATATATATATATATACATAAATCCAGTATCATTATTATTTCATATATTTCATTATTATTCAGTATATATACTTTAAAATCATTCATGAATGGTCATCATGGAGAATAAATCTCATCGTGTCGTGGAGACGGTAGTCCGTACGTACGCACGAGCGATGATATCATTTCCATGATCGTGGATTTGTATCGAAGTGTATGTATAATATTTCATAATCAATATCACTTTACAATAATAATATAACGTTATTTATATACACCATTATACTCATCCAAGTATGGTGGTGGTGGAAAACAGATTACACCACGGCGTGGAGACGGTATTCTGTACGTACGCACGCACGGTGATTCCGTTTTCAATAGGATGGATAGAAGGTGAAATGGGTTTGTTTCATATTTATAATAACATATCATTATATGAGGGATACTTATGTTATTACTTCATAATGAAACAACTAAATTAGAGGTAGTAGAAGAAGAAATAAACTTGAAAGAATCGGTAGAAGGTATTACCTCTTCCTCGAAGTTCCCCTTTTGACATCCTCTTAGGGCACTAGAGCTAGTCTTTTGAGAAGACCAGTACCTATATAAGGATTCTAGGGAAGTGGGGAAGTAAAATGTTCAGGGTTTGGCCAAGCTTCAAGGATCAAAATGGTGTGAGGAGGAGAGGGAGGAGGTGCCCTTTTATAAGGGAGGAGAGGGGCACCTATGGAAATATAAGAAATATTAATTTATAATAAATTCAAACCCCACGGAAAAACATTCAAAATGACTCAAATTAAGATATTAGGTAATATAGGGTTGTAATACCATCATCCAATTAAATTTAGACATATTTTTAGTTTATTTTAAACCTTATCATTTTGATTTATCCTTATTTAATCTATTTAATTTTATTTGTGGTAATAATATTCTAAATTTTAAATTGTTACAAATAATTACTTATGTTCTATGAATTATCCCTAATGAGATAATTAATGACATTGTCGACTATATAAATTTCAATTTATAATTTTTAATTATTTTTGGGGTTTTTAAACAATTTAATAATATGTTATTTTTATAAAATAACAATAGTGTCAATTTTTACAATATTCATTTATTTGAATTTAAATAAAATCCACACAGAGGATATATTTGAACTAAAATATTTAATAGGTTCCTAAAATGTCATAGTAATCTATAAAATTATTGTAACACATTAAATAGTTCATATAATATTTAGTTAACTATTTGTAAAATCATTTATTTGATACTTCTCTTAATAAAATAATTTCTACAATATTTTTGTATAATTATTAAATATACTTATTTGTTTCAAAAAAATTAAAAATATTATACTAGGATGAAGAATAATCTTATAGATTTCATAATAAGACTTTTAGTCGGATTTATATTCTAAAACACACAAATTTTAAAATGATATATTTATTAAATTTTGAAGGTGAGAACTTTGACATCATATAAAATAATATAATATAAGTGTCATAATCACTATTATAAGACTCCAAACGGTCATATATTCATTCCTTGGATGCTTATGGTGTATATATACACTACCAATAAGTTTTGGTCAGGTTTGTGAGCCCTTTAATATGTATTACTATTTCAATAAAAATAATATTATTGATTTTTTTACTAAATAAATAATTTCTGCATCATTAATATATAAGATAATAAAGTAATTAAATAACTCTTAAAAATAACAAATAAATTACCATGATAAATAAAAACATTTTATCTTTCAAATGAGTATTTATAACCGAATTTATATTCTATATATCTTTATATTATAAATACTTTAATTATTAAAGTTTGAGTGAGACATATTTCACTTTCCATTAAATAAAATAAACTAAAGGTCTTAATCACCTCCAACTGGGTTCTAATGGATTACATTTCGACCCAAATATGATTTTGGAAGAAATATAAACATCCAATTATATTAAGACAAGTGTTAGGGTAATTTTATAATATTATATTTACCCTTAATTACCCGAATTACCTTTTACTATGGTAAATAAAATTTACCGCAGTTACTATTCATAATGCCCAAAAATAAAATAGTAGTCTATTAAAATAATTTTGACCCACTGATTCCAAATATGGAATCTATTTTTCCAAATTCATTACATAGAAGTTGTAGAAATTAAATTAAAAGTAATCTCGTTGTCGACAGAAAAATGGGTTTCTGTTTAAAACATTGTAAAAATTGAATTTATTTAACCTATGAATTCAATGTAAAATCAATTCTAATGAAATAAATTATATTAAATTGTAAAAAAATATATTTTATTTATACTTTAAAACCATTAAATATTATAATTTAACCACATAAATTATTACGATGAAAAAATTTGTTTTTAATTAAAATATATCGTGTTTTTACTATTCATTAAAATATGAAAGTTATCAGAATAATATGAAAAATTTATCCCAGGTAAAATTTTATATCTTGATTCCAAAGAAATAGTTTATTTTGTAAAATTTAACTTATAAAATTTTCAAAAATTATATTTAAAATGGTTGCGCCATCAAAAGGTGGAAAAGCTGCATTTTTTTAAAAATACTTATTTTACCTGAAAAAAATTATTTTGTTCTCATACCATGTTCTAGAAAATGAGTAATATGAATAATAATGCTATAAAATTAAAAATTCAGTTAATACTATTCATAATGGATAGTTTGTGATAATATTATAACCAAATATCGTTGTTTACTGAAACCTGGTATTGCGTACAACACACGCTATCGAGGAAGGTCGTGATTGCGTGTAATGAAAGCCAAATCAGTGTTGTGTGTAGTGCAAGACTCCTTTGTTGTAGCGTGTAACAAAATACAACCATATTTCATTTATACATTGAATGTATATATATATATATACATACACACTCAATGTTGTGTAGAATAACAACTATCAAACAAACATGAAATTGTGTATAACATGATCCAAGAATAATGTTGTGTATACTGCAAGCTAATATGGTATTGCGTATAGAGCAAGATAATATTGGTGTAGCGTAAAACAGAATATATGAATGAAATTAAAAATAATATATATCTTATAAAATCTCAGGGTGTTACACTACGTGCATGTGTCCTTGACTTTGGTCACAGCTGGGAGGATCACCTACCCTTGGTGGAGTTTGCGTACAACAATAGCTACCACTCCACCATCGGGATGACACCATACGAGGCACTGTACAACCGACATTGTAGATCACCTCTGTGCTGGACTGACCCTAGGTAGTCAGCACTCGTAGGACCAGATATGATTCAGTCTATGACAGAGAAGGTGCAGATCATCCAGAAGCAGATGAGGACTGCACAAAGCAAGCAGAAGTCCTATGCTGATAGGAGGTGGAGACCACTAGAGTTTGAGGATAGCGACCATGTTTTCTTACGGGTCTTACCTAGTTGGGATTATGGATATTTGGCTCGGGTGGCAAGTTATCTATGCACTTCATCAGACCATTCTAGGTCCCCAGTAGGGTAGGCGAGGTGGCTTACTGCCTGGCCCTTCCACCTTAGTTTCACTGGGTTCATGACGTCTTCCACGTGTCTCAGTTGAGGAGATACATGCACGACCCGACCCACATCATTGATCATGGGGAGATGGACATCGATGAAGGGGCTACATTCACAGAGGTTCTGGTGGAGATCTAGGATCGACAGGAGTGGGTCTACGTGGATGGTCTATTCCTCTTGTGTGCATTCATTGGCAGCACGGGAACCTCCAGGAGAGCGCATGGGAGTGGGAGGCTCAGATACATGTACAGTACCCTCATTTTTTCCCATGTTTATGAAGTTACTTTACGGGGACGTAAAGCCCTGAGGTGGGAGTAATGTAAAGACCCGGAAATTTCAATGAAATTTTTTTCTTAATTACTTTGTAATTTTATGAGTATGTGGCTTCTAACGGTACTTGATTCTGAGGCCAGGTGTTTCTGAAATCAATTTCCGAAGTTCAGCTCGGGTACATTTAGTAAAAGAACGAGGGGGTTTTTATATCTTTTGAATCGGTGCTTGGAATTGATATCCAAGGGCACCGATTAACTCGCAACGCCGGTAATTTGATAAGGGATCCTTCACTGTAGTCTCATTTCCACGGGGGGAGAAGTTATTTATTGGGGTTTAATTAAGTAGGTAAATAAAATTGTTGTGCAATTTTATTCTTTATCTATGGAGGTTAATTCCTCCCATGGGAAGTTGTTGGTGGGTCCCACACCCACCCAACTTCCCATGTGTGGATAATTGAAAGGTGGGGCCCACACGATCCCCAACCATTCACCTCCCCCTAAACTCCTTAACCCTCTTTAAACTCCCCATTAAACTCCCATGTTAATTTTGACAACTCTCCCATTTATGAGACCTCTCACATCCTCCTCTCTCCTTCTTAAATTCTTCCAACATTCCCTAATTAATGAGATGAGTCACTCCATTTAATTAATTTAGTGGTTGTTTTTGAATTTTAAAATCATTCTGATGGGAATAAAATTAATATCATCAGATGTTCTTTGGAGTTGGAGCTTTGGGTGTGTGGAGAAATTTTGGTGAAGTTATTGGTTTTTTGGGGGAGCTTTGGTGTAAAGAAGAAGAGAACTTCCCTCCGATGAAGAACGAAGCCTCTTCAATGAATGATGCCGCTTCCACGAAGAACGACGATGCACACCAACATCGTCTACGAAACCTTAACCCGTGACGTCGTCTTCCGTGATGCCCGACATATGATGTTAATTATTGATGAAGGGTTTCATTCTTGAAATTGAATGTTTTCATACCCCGTTCTTCATTGGGAATCGTTGTAAAAATACGGCCAAATGATATCACTTAGCGCAGAGGGCGCGGGCTGAATAAACATAGCCCGATGACCCTTCGCTTGATCTTGATGATTATTTTAGAATTGGCAATCGAAGGTGGAGGAAGCACGATGCCATCGTGCCGTGCCGGGAACATGGAAAAGGAAACCGTCACCATCGCACTGGTTGTGCAGAAGGAACCGCATCCTGAAACGCGGGCCAATTTGGTGGAAGAACCGGCTGGCCTGTCGGTCGGACCGGCGAAGGGGAGCCACGGCGCAAGGAGGGTGCCGCGCTAGAGAACCGGCAGGCCCGTCGGCCAGCCGGGCGATGCCAGTCCGTGGTGCCAGCATGGTGATGCGCTGAAGAATCTGTGGCTTGCCGTGTAGGCCACATGTGCCAGAAGGCCGGCTAGCCTAGCAGGCCGGTTTGGGAAGGGTTGCGCCGCTTGGCGCCGCCGGTTCGGACAGCCAGGAGGCCTCACCTCCGTAGACCACTTGACCTACGGGCCGAGCCAGCCAGGCCATGCGCCTAGCTAGGCTGCGCCCCACCGGGCCATGCCGGGTTGAGCCACGCCTGGCCGGGCCGGGCCGCGCCCCGTCGGACCGGGCCACACCCCGCCAGATCGGGCCGCACCCCGCTCGGTAGTGCTGCACCCCACCGGACTGTGTCGTGCCCCGCTGGACAGGGCCGCGCCACCTTGGGTCGGGCCTTGCCCCTTCAGGTCGGACCGTGCCCTTTTGGGCCGAGTTGAGGTATCCTTCGGACCGGTCTGACACCTCTTCCCAGTTAGACCTATCAAACTGGGTTAACCCAACCCGTCGGCCCACTAGGCTAAACCTGTCGGGCCTGTTATTCACTTAAACGTAAATAACTTAAAGACCGCGTGTCCGATAGATGCGCCGTCTACGGCATTGAGACTCTTTCGACGAGACGGTACTTTTGTGATACTCTAAGTGGGTTTTGGACAGCTTCGTTAAACATTCGGGTTTGGAAGGAGCATATTTCCAACTGGGCCCCTTGAAAGGAAAAGCCAATATCTCTCATACTGGGCGTCCGTTTGACGTGTTGTCTGTCGCGTTGGGTTCCTTTTGAGAAGATGGAACTTTGGGATACATCAAATCTGGACATCATGATAGTTGATTTATTGACCCCTTTTACTCGTGGAGCGTACCCTCCTAGAATCGAGTACGCTGTGTGCGGGAACCCTAGAGATGGCTGCAACTACGATGATGATGACGACTGTACTTAGATCCTACATGGGTTCGGCAGCAAGGACGACTGTACATGGATCCTTTGTGGGTTCGGCAATGTTGAATACTGTACTTGGATCCTACGTGGGAACTGCAGTGATGGTTACTGTACCTGGATCGTACGTGGGTTCGGCAGTGAAAACTTCTATACTTGGATCATATGTGGTTTCAGTAGAGGATATGATTAAGAGGCTACATCTAATCATGTCCACCCCTTTTCGTGAGTTGTATACATGTGTGATCGGAGTCTTGACATTCAATAATTATCATTGGTATGATTGACTTCTTTCTTGTGTGGACTAGTTGTGCATGGGTTCGGAAGTGGGAGACATACAAAGTTCAGTAACTTAGGTATATATATGGGCATAAACCTATGTAGAGTTGGTTGATACTTCGTGTTTGTATCTTTCCTTTATGGTTTATCTTTTTCGGATTCTGGGAGACCTTAGGGAGTCTCGGGGTCCCTACTGAGTATCGTTATTCTCACCCTTGCACAGGCATTTCCCGCACTACGTTGTGTTGGATGCTGATCGTGGTTGAGGATTGTAGAGATGAAGGGTATCCGGAGGTGGACCACTCGGCGGGATGTACACAGTGCGGATGGACGGACCCGAGGTACCGACGAGACTATCTGTACCCACCCTTCAGATGGGATTCCTGGAGGACGACATGGTGGTTGTTACTTTACTTTTCAGCTATTGTAATTTCTTTCGCAGTTGTACTGTACTTTCGGTTGGGTTTGTATACCTGCCCATTTACTTTCCAGCACTTACTTTGGTACTCTGTTTACTTTGTGTTTAATCCAGCTTGCATACTCTATTGTGTTTGTTTACTTATATAAAGGAAATGTCTTCCCTTTTTATTGGGATTTACGTCTTTGGTGCTAGTCTCCAGCCCCTGGCCTATGGAAGGCGGGCTTTGGGTAGTCACATCATGGGCCCTGAGGACGGGTCGTGACACCTTTGAGTATAATACATCATTTTATGTTGAAGATATTGAGGTTATTCAGGATATAGGGTTATTTATTTAAGGAGTGATCTATGATAAACCATTGGTATTATTTTTGAATTATTTAGATTAATATATTATTTATTCATATGACAGTTGGGTCATTATTGGAATTATATTAAATTATTCTAATAATTTTAGTTTTAATAAATATATGAGGAATAACTTATTATTCTTTTGTGAAATCATGTTATCCATTAAAATTAATTTATAGTTCTTTAAAACCAATATAATTCTTCTCAGATTTTAATTTATTGGAGTAAAAAATGATGGTGACATTGTTACAAGAACAACCAGAGCATGAAATTTTTCTTAAAAAAATATATCAAGTAAGTATATGCTCTTTTTATCTCTATCTTGATTGTGTAATAATTCATAAACTCGAGGAAAACGATCATTAGATAGAATAATTTCTTGATGAATTTTTCCAATGGGTATTATGATTCTGAAAAAAAATGTGATAGGGTTGAAACTATTTTTCCAAGAGGGTTTGGGGAAGAGTGATCCCCATTCACACACAAACACACATAAAATATTAGAAAATATGTAATACTTGTGATTTTTTTAAAAAGAACTTTATTTTTTATATAATTATTAATAATTTATAAATACAAATTTTAATTATTATATATTAGTTGTATTACTTATTATTAATTAATACTAAATTATCATGTTATTAAGATAATTAGTAGTGTTATAACTATTATTTAAATTTTTATAATATTAAAAAATATTTTTTATCAGAAAATATATTTACTAATTAATAATTATTTATTTTTAATATAGTATTAGGTATTTGTAACTATTTATTTATATAATAAATAATATATTATTAGTTATAAATATTATTAAAATTTATAGATTTTTTATTTAAAATTTTTGTTAATTTTTTGTTTATATAGAATATTACTTATTTATTAATAAGTAATATATTTATAAATTACAACATTATTTTATATATTTTTTAATGTTAACATTGAATCCACTATATTTTGACAGAAAATCCTTATATCTATTTGGGTATGGGGAGACCCATTACATAATTCATAGGCAAAAGGCCATGTGGCCCATGAACCAGGTTAAAAGCCCAATGTAGTTCCATTCCTACATAATAATTTTTGCATCACTGTGTATGAATCTTGCTGCATCACAACATGCTTATATCATGCATATGTATCTATCAACCTATGGCATGCCTTCCTCACCATCTGTATCAAAAATCCACCAATGGGATTTCAGAGATTCAAACAATGGTCTTTTGGATGCAGGATTAGAGGATTTACCGCTCAGAAACCCCCCAACTCCAAATAATGTTTTATTATTTATTATTTATTAATATTATGTTATAATTTTATTAATTAAATAAAGTTATAGAAACTATAATATATAAATTATTATTTATATATCGTTGAAATATTTTCTAAAATATTTACTAGTAATTTATTAATAGTAAATATATTTATAAATAATGATTTTTGTTATTTATTATTAACTAATAATATATTATTATTATATTTATTTATTTTTTGTATTATAAGTTATATTGATTGTATAATAATATAAATAAAATAATTTTTAATGAATTGATATTTAATAGTTAATAATTAGATTATTCTTAAGATATTATGGTGTATTATTAGTAAACATTATATATAGTAATTAAATCATATTTTTTATTAATGATACTTATATTTTTTGAATTAGAAATACCAATAATATTATTATTTAATAATTATTTTAATATGATTTTTAGTATAAATAATATGTATAATAATACATATAATTATTAAAATAAATAAAAAATGGTAATTATTAATATTACCAGTGTAGTTATTAAAATTAATGTTACATAATCATTCAAAAATATTTGTATCAATTTCCAATTATTTAAATTTTTAGTTTTATTATAAAAAATAGTATATTATTAGGTTTTTATAAAATGTAAAAGAAACATTTTAAAAACATTTATCCTATATCATTCTAATCTAAATAGTATCCATGGGTTCTCATCTATACTGAAACCATAAGTATATATATTGCATCTATACCAGGTCTTTCAATGTTTATTCCTTGGCATATTTAGCTCCTATTTAGCATCTCTAAAGACTACCTCCTCATTTTCAAAAATGAAAGATGGTGGATCTACAGTCTCCCCACATGTAACATATACTAGTTCCAATGATATTGGAAACTGACCAGAACCCTCTCTACTAATCGAAGAATATGGTTGTTTCATAGAGAATATTAGTTGACCAAATGATAATAAATAATGAAATATATACCATTCATGCTCTATCATTGTTGAAAAATACAACACATTAGTAGAATATGCCTCAGGTTATGGTGATTACTGTGCCAGTGTCAATACATCTTCATGTGGCTCACAACAATTGTAAGTGGAGGAAATCAAGATGAACATCCTCCTCATATTCTACATTTGTATCCATAAAAGGACTTTTACTAACTATCACATCTATATCCTATTCAACACCCTTTTTTTCACCTAAAACATAAAATAAAAACTCATGATAAATCTCATACATGGAAATAAGTAGCTTCACCACTACTCTATAAAAAGAGTCATGGTCCAATGTGCCTCTCTATATGGGATCAGATTTGTCAATGATCAGGGTGACATGAAAATCTAGCTAAAAAAATTATAAAATTAACTATTTTTCATAAAAAATTAATGATAAATTGAAAGAAGAATTATTACAAAATCACGATATCCCCATTCATGTTGTGGATGATATATCATTGGGGACATGTGGTACCATGGCCCATAATTCACCTGAACTGATAAATTCATTAATAATGTGTCAGACCATCATAATAAAAACTCATTTTTCGGCCTTAGGTATTAATATATCATGCATGGAATGAACTCTAGTTGATTTCTCACTCCCCTGACATCTTAATGGAATAATGTTTATGAAAGAAATTGGGTGGTGTATGCATGGGATGATAGAATTATAACTGTCTCATTAATCTATCAGCACGATGACACTCAACAATATGAAAATGAATCATAAGTACAATTCATGGGACGATGGCATGAATCACCTCATAGTAAGGTGTTATACTCTAGATGATAGTATCAATATATGGCATCCATGAAACCTAAAATATCAAAAAAAGAGTATCATTCGTTATAAATGAATCTTAGTGTGGTACACAATAATAATTAAACTTTATATTTAATAATCACATATGTGATCTAATTGAAGAGTCTATATAATAAGACTATATGTGTGTAAATCATGTCTAGTAGTATCTAAATATTGATGTTTCTTACAACACCTTTAGATAAAATTATTATACATATATTTCATAATATAAACATATACATTTGATTTTTTATATAATATGGAGGGAAAGACATACCATCATCCATGTCGGGACTCTAGTAAAATATAAGCTAGGAATGGAACATAGTCATGTGGATATAAACAAGATATCTTCTCCCTTATCCACATATTAATAAGAATAATGCATCATGTAAATTTTATATAATTTATATGAAATGGGATGTATAATGCTTTTTGTGTATATGCATGATATGAAAACCCCATCCATACCTCCACGTCTGATCAGAATCCTCCCGTAATGTAAAACACATCAAAGGGAAAATTTTATTTGAATGATGGAAAAAGATCATTCTACCAATAAGAATCAGAATACATTAACATGCAAATATAGTGATGGTGATATCCTCATCATCATCATCTAGACTGTAAAATTGATCATCTACCCCTGGCATGTGTAATCAACTCTCGATGTTGGACCTTCCATATTTTAGTCCTCAATACCTGGTTTTTTTACTTGATCAAACAATACGCACAAACTAAGATTATCATCATTTCACAATCACTAGGTATTACAAACATAATAGACATATCTTCAAGAGTGATATTCATCTCTCCCTCTAGAAAAATAAATGCATGTGTCTGTGGCCTCCATCTCTCTACTAGGGTTGTAATGAGGTAATTATTGATGAATTTTAACTCAAACATTGATACATTATTGAATCCAACAAGCTGAATATGCAAGAGATGTCAGGATATGGTGAAACATGATCAAAATGATGATACATCCATACACTCAATTCAAGAATGCGAACATTCTCCATGACTAGCCACGAAACATGTCAATCCTTTAATGTGATCAATAGAAGGAATACCACCAACACTAAAATTGATGTCATTGTTTCTTTACAATGTTAATTCATCTATATTTGTAAAATATGTTTTATAAAATACAAGAAGTAAAATTATATATACAATTATCATTCATAATTAAGATTTATAATGAAAATCGAGGTAATAAAATAGACATAACCATTGCTTTCCTTCATAAAATGTTTTTTCCCTACACTTTTATACATGACACATGATATTATCCCCAAATAGAAAACTTATCTCAATTTTGAGTAATGATATGTCTCCATGATGAAAGAAGAAGATTATTGGTTTTTCATGTCCTGAAATACTTGTCATACTCCATGGGATAGAGGTGACCCAAAATTTTTAACCAATATAAATTCATTGCGGAGAGGAATTTTAGGGTTCATAAAAAATCAAGGGAGAATATTCCACTTCACATGATTCAATTTTACTACTCGTATGGCCCAAACGGGCTTACGAATCCTAAGTTATGAATGCTCAAATTTGGGCTTAATTTTGTCCTAAATAAATATAAACAATGTAATTAATTCCACAAAACACTTTGCATTTACCTCATAACGCTTTATAGAGTTTGTGAATTAGTGGAATTTTTCACCCATCAAACTAAATTATTTTTTTGTCAAGGGGTATCTTTACGACCCCAACAATGAATATAATCCCTTTATTGAGGCCTCTTTACATAGATCCTTTGTGATCCCCCTTTACAAGGCCCCATTTCTAGGCCCCATTGTAGATCTACATTATGATTCCCCTTAGTGACGTCCCATAACAGATCACCATTATCAGGCCCTTTGTGAGGAACCATTATAGACCCCTTTTATAATCCCCTTTTGTAGGCCCCTTTATATGGCCCCTGTGAGAGGCCCCTTTGTGATATCCATTGTGGGTATCCTTTACAAGGTCCTTTGTGACGCCCATTTTTAAGGCCCCATTTTAGAGCCCCATTTATTGACCCTTTTCAAGGACCATTTATGGTTCCCCATTTTCAAGTCCCATTGCGAGGCCACTTTTTTGTGTACCTTTCTATATTTCCTCTTCAAGGTCCCATCATAGAGCCCCTATGCAGAGGACACTTTTCAATACTCCTTCAGGGATCACCTATGTTGTCACCCCTTTTTCTATTCAATTGATTGTTCTAGAAATGTGATTATTTATCGATGCCTTTAAATTTTGAAATCTTCTTTAGGAAAGGAGAGGGGGGACATTGATGCAATAGTGGAACATATCATCTTGGATGCTCTGCCTATGGGGACACTCCTGGAATCACTCAGCTAAAATTCATGAATTTTTTTATAGAAAAATCCCATGATCAACAACCAGAACATAATCCCCTCACGTATCATGAAAATGTCAATTGTTATGTCAAACATAGTTTTTTTGTCATAAAATGAGTCATTTTAAATACTATATATATAAATAATAATCCCTTTCAGGGAGCCCCATTGTGGGATCCCCTTTAAGAAACCTATATGTGGTCATCCCTTAGTCATCTATGGTTCAATGGATCATTTTTCCTCCCTCATAGATAATAAATAACTTCATGAATTCCTATGTTGAAACCCTATGTAAAAATTCTATGTGGATCCCTATGTAGAAAATGATATGTGGACGCCCTCATTCATATAGCATCACATTGACACCATATGGAAAAATATTATGTAGAATCCCAATATAGAAATTCTTTGGGGCCACCATCCTTAAAAAAGAGTGATGTGGACCCTAGTCCATACCTACTCAGGATTAGGACATGGATTCAATCATAGTCATTCACTACGATCACAGAACACCACAAATTGCATATAGTTTCACTAAAATTTTGTTGGACTGAGACAAGGAAATTTTCTATTGTGTCCTATATATACTTAATATATACCTCCATATTGCCATGAGTTTATATTCCCTTCATGGTTCCATAGACATGGTAATTTTATTATATTTATTCCCCCCAAAAAAACCTAAATCCCCATGAGTTATGATTCTCCTTCTGGTTCTATAAACATTGGAATCATCCTTAGTTTAAGACAAAACCAATCATAAATAACCTCGATTTGATATTTTCTAAATTTTTCATAAATAGGGGTGTTTTCATAGGTGTATGCCCCATCAAAACCTTTAATCACCATGATTTGAGATTCCCCTCATGGTCCATAAATATGCCCATCCTCCAAAGTGTAAGCCCTTAAAAACCATTAAATCACCATGAGTATAGATTCCCATCTTTTTTCCAATAAACATGGGGATCCTCCTTGGTTTAATCCCCAAAAAAACCTTCAATCACCATGAACTGAGGCTCTCCTCGTGGTTCTAGAAACACTGGAATCTTCCATGGTGTAAGACCCAACCAATCCCCAATTACCATGACTTAATATTCTTATCATGGTTCCGTAAATATGGGAATCCTCCAGGGTGTATGTCCCAATCAAACATTAAATCACTATTAGTTGAGATTATTTTAATTGTTCCATAAACAAGGTAATACTCCTAGGTGTAATCCCCAATCGAAATTGAAATCACCATTAGTTGAAATTATTCTAATGGTTCTATAAACATGGGAATCCTACTAGGTGTTTTCCCCAACCAAACCCAATTCACAAAGAGTTGAGATTCTCCACGTGGTTCCTAAAATATGTGCAACCTCCTAGATGTGACCCCAACATATCCTTAAATAACCATCAGATGAGATTCTTCTAGTGGTTCCATATATAAGGGAATCCTCATAGGTGTATGCACCAACCAACCCTTAAGACCACAAGAGTTAATATTATCTTCACTTTTCCATAATCATGGGAATCCTCTTATGTGTTATCCCCAACCAAACCTTCAATCAAAATGACTTGATATTCTCATCATGGTTCCAGAAACAAGGCCATCCACCAAGATGAAATACCTAGTCAAACTTAAATTAACGTGAGACGAGATTCCCCTCATGGTTCCAGAAATATGGGAATCCCCCGAGGTGTAAGACCCAACCAAATGGTAAGTCACCATGTGTTGTTATTCTCCTCAAGGTTCCATAAAAATGGTAATACCCCTATGTGTAATCACCAACTAAACCTAAGCCACCATGATTTTGTATTCTCTTCATGTTGAGAGAAAATATTGGCATTCTTCTAGGGGTAAACCCCATCTAGACCCCCAAATCACCATGAGTTGAGATTCTCATTATCGTTATATAAATATGGACATCATACTAAGCCCCATTAAATCCTCAAAATCACAATGAGTTTAGATTCTCCTTAGTATTTCATTAATATAGGAATCATTTTAAGTGTAATCCTCAATGAAATCCTTAAATCACCAAGAGTTGAGATTCTATTAATTGTTTTAAAAATATGTGAAACAGTGTTTGTGTAATCCCCAAACAAACCAAAATCACCTGGAGTTTAGATTATTCTCATGGATCCCAAAAAATGGGAATCCTCCAAGGTTTAATCCCCATACAAACCTTAAATCATCATGAGTAGATATCATCCTCATAGTTCCATAATCCTGGGAATTCGTCTAGGTGTATACCCTAACAAAACTGTTAAATCGCATGGAACTCCCTCATGTGATGCGATCATTTTTCTACTATCTATTATTTCTCACACTGAGTATGACTAACAATGTCTTAGAGATATGTGATGATCATCCATTCTATAATATGAATTTTACACGATATTGGGTCTCCTATTACGTTTAATCATCATCCATCAAAACTTTCTGGGATTTGATTATTCAATAATGGGATATATAGAAAGACTCCTCGTGGTCCAAAAAAACTCAAAACTAACCACAATATTATCTCGGCCTTATTCCCAGTATATTCCTATCCCATCTAGGAGGTAAAATATCATCCCAGTAACCTATACCTCTTAAGTATATGTCCCACACCAATCATCACTTGGAACCTTCTCACTGGATGTCATTTCCCATGATGTTAACCAGAACTGTTTGGTTCTTGTCACATTACAATGAAAGGATCTATATCTCCCATTAAGTGGAACTAAACAACATGGGTTCTGATTCCTTTCACAAGGGTAGGTAGGAATCCCATATCATGGGCTTGATCCCAACATCAAAACACCAACTGCCTCCATGGATGGTAGTAAATTCTCGAGGGTCCAACTAGCTAGTCTTAAACCAATGTATAAAAAATTTATAAAATAATATATGGATCCTCAAGATAATATAGGGGTTAAATAGATTCCCTTATTTAATTTATGGATTCCCATAAAGGTCAAAAATAATCTAGGGAGATTATTGTAACCTAAGTGGGTGGATTCATATCTTTCCCTCACAACATCAGGAAACCAAAGATCAATACATTCAATGTAGGGGTTGATCCAGAACCACAAATCTCCCAATTCCCTTTAAATTGTGCCTCAATGTTGGGATCCTAAATACAAGAAGAGTTTTCCAATCATAATTTCATTATGTAGACCATGGGAGGCCCTACCTTTATATGGTATATTGACATTATAGTGGTGTTTGTCTTAGTTTGAGAAGCTCTCCATCAGAAATTTCATTTCAAATTCATATTTAGATCAATGAAAATGACATTACTTCACCCTTATATTTTCATATAATAGTGATATAAGAGTTTCATGGATTTTATTATAATATTTAAGGGTATGACATATTCCATGGAAACACAAATTACATTGGAACATTCACTAGAGACATTTTTTTATATGTTAAAGGATAAGTTTTCAACTATTCTTATAATTATGAGGTACCTTGGCGGTTTTGAGGGTTTTAAAATATAGGACAATATATATGGGATTCTATTCTTAGAACCAAGGATCTAGATTGTTAGAAAACAACATCACATATAAGGATTCTTGGAAAATTTGAAGAAATTTTTTTGAACTCAAGCTAAAAGGGATAAAGCGACATGACCATAAAAGATGGAAGGAAAAAATTTATTCTATAATTAATAATAAGGTTCATGGGTAATTCTCCATTACTCTAGAAGATAACATAATCATGAGTATAAAGGCCTCAACCAAAATAGACCAGAGTTAGTAGCTTACCTTATTACATTAGCATAAGATATAAGGAATCACAATCCAGAGGATCAAATAGTTTTGTACTTTTGAAAAACTAGATAAAAACATTATTATTATATAACACATAAAAACAAAAAATACAATGCGTAAATTACTTTTATAACACCATTAGTCCCCTAGCTTATCCCTTCAAATCGGTCATAATAAATTTCTTGTCAACCTACAAAAGAATAAAACAAAATAATTAGGAGAGTTCTCAATAATGGTATTTATAAACAAGAATATAAGAAATTACAATTATGGAAACATAAATAACTGAAAAACTAGACATTTAATCAATAACATGATCATAATATTGATGAAAAATAAATGATCAAATAATTACATATGAATAACTACATGAGCTAGAAAAATTAACCATGGGTATTCTAAAAATTGAATAATCACATGAGAATCATTATATAATCTCATAATGATGTAATTTATTAATACGGATATCTAAAACATACTATAGAGGCTTCTTTCTCGGAATCGTACATCATCAAGGGTTCATTCCAATAATCCTATAAATTGGTAATGCCTTTTCCAAAATCTGATCCAGTTTGTCTCATGAGACCTTCCAATAAATAGAGGGACATAGAAGGCCTCACCCATCCTGTACTAATTCCAATACACTCATCATATGAATGGGGTGAAACATAATCAACATATAAATTTTATATTGAACATAAAATTCCAAATGTAAATAACTTTCCCCATTAAGTGAACATAACCACAAACCGTCCAGAGTAATACGTTGAATGATATGAAAAGAGTACGTCCCAAGTCAAACTAATCAAAAAAAATTATTAAAATATCCAAGATGGTATCATTATAAATCACACTCAATGAATCATAATATTTAATAAAATATTTTGACCTAAATTAAAATAATTTATATGAGAAATTTAATATTTTTTTTATTTTAAATACCCATATTCACTTTGAAAATAAATTATGTTTAAAATGCCATGAAATTAAAATAAATTTATTTTCATATAACCTTTTAAAATTGTAAATTAAGGTTCAAAACATTAATGTATTCCGACAGTAGTATAATCCCTTCTTGCTGAATAATTTTAAAAACATTCCTTTTGTATTTTGTCAGAAAAGACTCAATAAACCTTGTTTTGAAAATGAAAAAAAATTATTTTTCAAACTATTTTGTAAAATGTAAATCATGTGTAAAAATAAATTAAAAAAATTATGAGAATACTAAAAAAATTGGAAACAAATATAGAAAACATGTATATAACTTAAAAATATGATTTTAAAGAAAACATTATGAATATATATATTTTAAACAAGTATCTTTAAAATGTCATGTTTATCAAGTGAGTGTTATTCAAATTAATAGATTAAGTGTGTCAATATTAAGTCATTATCAAAAATTAAAAACATAAAAAAATGTATTTAAAATTTATTTTAAACATAATCATATCTTGAAAAAATAAATAATGAATAATTTCAACCAAATGAATGGAAATTGAGTTAAAGAACCACTTCTTGCTTGTAAGTAGTCAAATAGTATTCCTAATAAAATTAATATTTATAAAATGAAAAATGTAATACCATGAGGAATGTTATATTCGCGACGCGATATATAAAAGGTTAGTATATACAAGACACAAAACAATAGGTGGTAAATAATGAATACACTATAGGAAAATGATCATTTTGATGTGGTTTTTTTTTAGAAATAGTTGTCACGACCCGCCCTCGGGGTCCGTGCCGTGACTACCCCAAGCCCGCCTTCCATAGGCCAGGGGCTGGCGACTAGCACCAAGGCGTAAATCCTAGAAAAAGGGAAGGCATTTCCTTTGTAAGGTAAACAAACACCACAGAGTAAGCAAGCGGAAGTAAAACACTAAGTACAAAAAGAAGAGCTGAAAAGTAAAAAGGGGCCGGAAATACAAGCCCAACTGTAAAGTACAACTCGAAAGGGAAAACAGCGACTGAAAAGTAAAACTGCTACGCTGAGATGTCCACTGGAAATCCCACCTGAAGGGTGGGTACAGATAGCTCCTCTTCTCCTCGGGTCCCGCCATCCGCTCCGAGTATGTCCCGCCCAGTGGTCCACCTCCGGGAACCGCCTCGTCGTATAGTCCACCTCCAGGTACCGTCCAGTCCTCGAACCTTCGGCTTCTGTCAGCACTGTCCGTCGTCTGCAACCAACACAACGAGGTGCGGGCATAGCCCGTGCAGGGGTGAGTATAACGATACTCAGTAGGGACCCCGAGACCCTCAAGGTCTCACTAAAACCAACAAGGATAAACACAAGAAGATCTCAACAGATAAACCCTACTTAGGTATATGCCCATACATATACCTAAGTTATCAAGTATCCCATCTCAATCATGAGGAAACACAAGGATTGTGAAAACGACGGATAACCACTACCCGGGTATATGCCCATACATATACCTAAGTTAGCAAGTGACCCATCTCAATCATGAAGTAACACAAGGTCAAAAGTCTCAGCTCAAACCAGGATTTTCATTATCGAAACCGTAACTGCTGAAGAGCTCCGTCTCTAGAGTGTACAGTGGTCCTGTCACGACTCTGAGGCCGCCGCTCACTAACCTAAGACTGCTGAAGTACTCCTCCTGTCGAGTACTGCGGGTCTGCTGCCAACTACCAGGCGCTCCGTCCGCTGAGGGTCTGCTGCCAAATACCGGGCGCTACCCAGATAGCCTACTGAGGTACTCCTCCTGTCGAGTACCACGGGTCTGCTGCCAACTACCAGGCGCTCCGTCCGCCGTGGGTCTGCCGCCAAATACCGGGCCCTCCGTCCACTGGGCTAGTCGACTCACTCCAAGTCGAGTCGGTCAAGCAGTCGTCAGGTCTCAGCCGGCTACACGGTCTCCGTACTCTGCACGCTCGTCTCCGGGAGGGTCCGCTCCACGAGCTACTGGTCGATACTCCAAGTATCACAAAGTCCCGCAAAGAAGTATCTCAAAATTCCGTCTCGTCACAAGGGTCTCAACGCAACAGACGGCGCGTCGATCGGACGCCCGGTCTGTGAGTTATTAGCCTTTTCGTCCCAGGGGCCCGGTTGGTTTCGAGTGCGAACCAATCCCGGCCGTATCTCAACTGTACCCCGAACTCCCATAGGGTATACTCATAGGGACCGTTACTAAACGTAAACACCAACGCCGCTGACGGTTCGTCAAACGGACGTCCTGTCTGAAAGATATCAGCTTTCCCGTTCCAGGGGCCCGGTTGGATTTCGGGTACAATCCAACCCGGCCATACTCCGACTGCATCCAAAACTCGGGCGGAGTATGTCAAAAGTTCCGTCTCATCAAGAGGAAGTCAACGAAACAGACGGCGCGTCAATCGGACGCCCGGTCTGTGAGTTATTGGCTTTTTCGTCTCCGGGGCCCGGTTGGTTTTTAAGGCAAAACCAACCCGACCGTACTCCACCTGCGTCCAAAACTCGGGCGGAGTATGCCAAAAGATCCGTCTCTCTAAGAGAAACGCAACGCGACTGACGGCGCGTCAATCGGACGTTCGTGGCTCAAGATATGAGCGTTTCCGCTCCGAAGGCCCGGTTGGTTTCCTGAACGAACCAACCCGGCCGAACTCAAAGTAATCCGAAACCTTGAGTGCGATATACCGAAACGACCGCCTCGATCCAAGGATCGCGTTTCCGCAGACGGTTCGTCATTCGGAGGTCCGAGGCTCAAGTTATGAGCCAAAAATCAAATCTGGTTCGAAACGGGGGGGTCCGGGTCCGGGCAGACCCGGCCCGACCCCCCCCCCCCCCTGGGGCGGCGCAGCGGCGCGGCGGCGCGGCGGCACGGTGGCGCGGTGGCGGGCCGCGGCGGCTGGCGCTAGCACCGCTTAAGGAGGCCGCGCGGGGGGAATTTAATTCCCCCGCTGAAGGACTGGCGGCGCGGCATATAGCCGCGCCTCTCTTGCAAACCCCCCCCCCCCCCCATGTGGGGGGCTTGATTGGCAGAAACGGGGGGCTTTGCCCCCCACAAGAAAACCGCCCCCTCTTTAAGAGGGGGTTTCATGAGGTGGTCGGGGGATTAATTCCCCCGGTTTATTGGCATCCGGCCGGCCAGCTGGCCGGCCGGTTTTCTCCAACGGGACCGGAAAAATCCGGTCCCCTCTTCGGCTTCCGACGCCGGCGGCCCGGCCGCCGGTCTTCACATCCCGCCGCGGCCCGGATCCAGCCGCGGTCTCCTCGTCCCGCCGCGGCCCGGAACCGGCCGCGGTGTTCGTCGTCCGGCGCGGTGCGACGGCACCGCGCCCCTTTCGCCGTGCCATGATTCTTTTCAACGCGGCGCGACGGCGTCGCGTTCTTGAAGATTCTTCCTCGACGTAGCGCGACAGCGCCGCGTAAAATATTTGCACGATCAACCGCGTGGTGCGACGGCACCACGCCACTTGCTTCCTCACGCAAGAATAATCAACATGAACGATGGAGGGGGTTCGGCCGTGTTCATGCGGTCCGGCCCCCCTCGCGTTAACAATAACACTTATATAAAATATTTAAATGCCTCACGTAGACATGCGATCCACGAGCAAGAAAAGGAATAAGGAAACCAAAATGAAATCAACAACCCCTACCTTGGTATAAGGTTCGAAGATTGTTCTACGTTCCGTGGAAGACGACGTCGCGGAGGTCGGGCGACGCGTTCGTCGTTCGTCAAATTCAACGACGAAGAGGCACGTCCGAAGAGGCACGTCGTTGGCGAATCCTTGTACGCCGACGAAGGTTGTCTGAGGAAGGTGCGGTGTTCTCTCTCGTTGACACCGAAGACGAAGAAGAGCGGAGCGGCGTTCTTCGTCGGAACTTGAGCGTTCTACGTCAAGTCTTGAGGAAAGTCAAACAAAAAGGAAACAACGAACTCAAGAACCCTTACCTCGATAGTCGCACGTTGACGGAGTCGTGGAATATCGGTGTCGATTCCTTTGATGTCGGAGGAAGAGTCGTTGTCGATGGCGTTCGACGCGGAAAAGATGATGCGGAAGAAGAACGTCACGTCGCGGATATGGCGTCGCGGAAAGACCGTGTTCTTCGGCGAAGAAGTTCTTCATTGAAGAACGGCGTTCTTCGTGTTCTTCGTCAAGGTTGAAGAAGAAAGAAAAGCTCTCAACCACTCCAAGATGGCTAAGAGTTCTAACCCAACCAAAATAAGAAAAAGTCTTATTTTATTCACAAAAAGAATTTCAAAGGTTTGAAATTCAAAATGGCTAACTCCAAAATTAACTCACTTATTTAATATACATGAGTTGTATAATTAAATAGTAGTTAAGATATCAATCCATTAAGAGGGAGAGAGGGGAGTTGAAAAGGTGGGGGTTCGTGTGGGCCCCACCACACTTAATCCTCCCAAGGGAGGTTAATTGGGTGTTGGTCCCACTTCCAACCTCCTTTGATAGGTTTTAAGAAGTTATAATAAAATTTGTTCTACACAAATTTTATTTAACTCAACTAAAAACCTCAAAAATTAACTTTCAACCCGCAACAAACGCAACTCCCGAAAAGGTCTCTTTAAGCGAATATCGGCGTTGCGAGTTCATTGGTGCCCTCAGATTTCAATTCCGAGCACCGTATCAAAAGTTAGAAATACCCGCTCGTTCGTTCACTGAACGTACCCGAGCCAAACTTCAGAAAAGTAATTCCGGGCACTCCGGGCCTCGGAATCAGGTGCCGTCTGAAACCGCGCTCTTGTAAAATTCTAAAGAAAATTAAGAAAAAATTTCCCTTGAATTTTACGGGTCTTTACATTACTCCCACCTCAGGGCTTTACGTCCCCGTAAAGATACAACAAAAACTAGGGAAACAAAAGAGGGTACTGAGCACGCATCTGAGCCTCCCGCTCCCATGTGCTCTCCTGGAGATTCCCGTGCCTCCATCTGTTGCGCACAAGAGGAATCGATCGTCCATGTAGGACCCGCTCCTGTCGATCCTCTATCTCCACCGGGACCTCCGTAAAAGTCGCTCCATCGTCAACGTCAAGCTCCACATGGTCAGGGATGTGCGTTGGGTCGTGCACGTATCTCCTCAGCTGAGATACGTGGAAGATGTCGTGCACCCGGTGCAACTGAGGTGGTAGAGCCAGGCGATAAGCCACCTCACCAACCCTGTTGAGGACCTGGAAGGGTCCGATGAAGCGCGGAGATAACTTGCCTCCTCGGCCAAATCTCCGAATACCACGTCGAGGTGAGACCCGCAAGAAGACGTGGTCACCATCCTCGAACTCTAGTGGCCTCCGCCTCCTGTCAGCGAATGACTTCTGCCAGCTCTGTGCTGTCCTCATCCGCTCCTGGATGACCTGGACCTCCTCTGACGTGGCCCGGACCATCTCTGGTCCCACAAGAGTTGCGAGATTTCTTCTTTGCTGATAAAAGAAACCTGGTCTCATCCCCTGGATGAACCACATTCTTTGCCTAAAACAGTCAATCCTAACATGGATGATACTAATCCATACCAAGGATGACGTCGTAAGGCCTCGACGCTACTACTAAGAGATCCAACCGTTACTCTCGCCTCCAAGGGTTGAGTCACACTGTCAGCATCGGTGTGTGGTAACTGGTCTCCTCCAGTAGATGTCTCACAAGTGAGGGTCAAGTCAACAGTCAACTGGAACCTCTTAGTAACATCACAAAAGAGGACAGGAATGAAAACATCACAAAGGATGCGTCTTTTATTATTGCCGCTCATATTACAAGACGCTACACAAAAGCAACATCAACATGGAACTAGAAGTACAAAAGACGTATCCACTAGTTCCTCCCCGGTCCACCTGCTCCCAGAGCTCCATGATCGTAAGCTTCAGCTGCCTGAAGCTGTGCTCTCGCATGCTCACCTACTCCCTGTGGTCGGGGTGGACCTCCTGGTGGTGGTGGTGGCAGAGCCTCAAAGCGTCGTCCACCACCTGCTGCTCGGCCAGCTCCTCTGCCTCGTCCGCCTCCTCCCTGCGGACCGCCACGGTCGAACCTCTGCCTCTGCCTAGGTGGTTCCTCAACCGTCTGCTGCTCCTCCGCATGGCGGGTCGGGCAGTCACGAGCCATGTGGCCTTGCCCGCCGCATGCAAAGCACTGTCTTCCACTCAAAAGACTGACTCCGCGCTGTGTGCCCTGCACTGCTGAGCCAGTGCCCTGAGGTCGTCTGCCTGAAGGTCTGGTCTGTCTGGACCCCTGAGTCATCTGTCGGCTACCTGCTACCGAAGACTCCGCTACGTGCCGCCCTACGGTGGGTCGCTGCGCTGGTGAAGACTCAGCAAGGAAGATCTCAATCAGAAGGGCCCGCTCCAGTACTCCTGTATGAGTCGGTAAGCTGAGGGAGATCAGCGATGCCCTGATCTCGTGTCTCAGACCCTGCTCGAAGGTCCGGGCCCGGAAGAATGGGTCCCGTACCATGTCGGTCGAGTAGCGCGAGAGATCGGTAAATCTCGCCGAGTACTGAGCGACCGTCATGCTGCCCTGCCGCAGCTGCAGAAGCTCCTGGATACGCACCGCACGAAGGGTGGCTGGGACGAACTCCGAGCGGAAGAGGCTCTCAAAGTCCGTCCAAAGTAGAGATGCCTCATCGTGCACCTGGAGCATCAAGCTCCACCATCGTCCTGCTGCTGCGTGTAGTAGGCTCGCAGCGAGGATCACCATGAGGTCTGCTGGTGTCCTCACTAGCCTAAACACTCGTACCACTGCCTCCAGCCAGTCCTCTGCAGCCTGGGGATCCGTCTCCCCGCGAAACCTGGGCGGTCGCTGGCGCTGAAACTCATGCAGTGCGCTGAGGCGACGTGCATCGTCAGCGGCTGCTGCTGGAAGCATCGGGGGCTCGGCGGGTAGAGCTACCGCCGGTGCCACTGCTGACAAAGGGCCCTGCACCGAGGCCTCGTCGCTCGGTGGGTTGTCGTCACGTTCGATTCTCGGAACCCTAGCTGGCTGCCGTCGTGGGGCCATCCTGAAAGATACAACGTAACACGATCAAACGATTATACCTGGTGAGCTGACCTGGTTTGAGCTGTTTTAAGGGGAAAAACTTTTGAAAACACACACGCAATCAGTTTTTTCGTGCACAAAGTCGGAAATCAGTTGTCAGGGTCCTGGTGTATGGATACGTCGGCCGCCCGCACCAACACTGGACTCCCTGAACTGAAAACCACACTCGGTACCCTTAACACTATTGCTTCACAGAAAGAAAGATCAGAGTTATAAGTTCTGCGGTAGAACCGAACTCCTCTGATACCAATTTGTCACGACCCGCCCTCGGGGTCCGTGCCGTGACTACCCCAAGCCCGCCTTCCATAGGCCAGGGGCTGGCGACTAGCACCAAGGCGTAAATCCCAGAAAAAGGGAAGGCATTGCCTTTGTAAGGTAAACAAACACCACTGAGTAAGAAAGCGGAAGTAAAACACTAAGTACAAAAAGAAGAGCTGAAAAGTAAAAAGGGGCCGGAAATACAAGCCCAACTGTAAAGTACAACTCGAAAGGGAAAACAGCGACTGAAAAGTAAAACTGCTACGCTGAGATGTCCACTGGAAATCCCACCTGAAGGGTGGGTACAGATAGCTCCTCTTCTCCTCGGGTCCCGCCATCCGCTCCGAGTATGTCCCGCCCAGTGGTCCACCTCCGGGAACCGCCTCGTCGTATAGTCCACCTCCAGGTACCGTCCAGTCCTCGAACCTTCGGCTTCTGTCAGCACTGTCCGTCGTCTGCAACCAACACAACGAGGTGCGGGCATAGCCCGTGCAGGGGTGAGTATAACGATACTCAGTAGGGACCCCGAGACCCTCAAGGTATCACTAAAACCAACAAGGATAAACACAAGAAGATCTCAACAGATAAACCCTACTTAGGTATATGCCCATACATATACCTAAGTTATCAAGTATCCCATCTCAATCATGAGGAAACACAAGGATTGTGAAAACGACGGATAACCACTACCCGGGTATATGCCCATACATATACCTAAGTTAGCAAGTGACCCATCTCAATCATGAAGTAACACAAGGTCAAAAGTCTCAGCTCAAACCAGGATTTTCATTATCGAAACCGTAACTGCTGAAGAGCTCCGTCTCTAGAGTGTACAGTGGTCCTGTCACGACTCTGAGGTCGCCGCTCACTAACCTAAGACTGCTTAAGTACTCCTCCTGTCGAGTACTGCGGGTCTGCTTCCAACTACAAGGCGCTCCGTCCGCTGAGGGTCTGCTGCCAAATACCGGGCGCTACCCAGATAGCCTACTGAGGTACTCCTCCTGTCGAGTACCGCGGGTCTGCTGCCAACTACCAGGCGCTCCGTCCGCCGTGGGTCTGCCGCCAAATACCGGGCGCTCCGTCCACTGGGCTAGTCGACTCAGTCCAAGTCGAGTCGGTCAAGCAGTCGTCAGGTCTCAGCCGGCTACACGGTCTCCGTACTCTGCACGCTCGTCTCCGGGAGGGTCCGCTCCACGAGCTACTGGTCGATACTCCAAGTATCACAAAGTACCGCAAAGAAGTATCTCAAAATTCCGTCTCGTCACAAGGGTCTCAACGCAACAGACGGCGCGTCGATCGGACGCCCGGTCTGTGAGTTATTAGCCTTTTCGTCCCAGGGGCCCGGTTGGTTTCGAGTGCGAACCAATCCCGGCCGTATCTCAACTGTACCCCGAACTCCCATAGGGTATACTCATAGGGACCGTTACTAAACGTAAACACCAACGCCGCTGACGGTTCGTCAAACGGACGTCCTGTCTGAAAGATATCAGCTTTCCTGTTCCAGGGGCCCGGTTGGATTTCGGGTACAATCCAACCCGGCCATACTCCGACTGCATCCAAAACTCGGGCGGAGTATGTCAAAAGTTCCGTCTCATCAAGAGGAAGTCAACGAAACAGACGGCGCGTCAATCGGACGCCCGGTCTGTGAGTTATTGGCTTTTCGTCTCCGGGGCCCGGTTGGTTTTTAAGGAAAAACCAACCCGACCGTACTCCACCTGCATCCAAAACTCAGGCGGAGTATGCCAAAAGATCCGTCTCACTAAGAGGAACGCAACGCGACTGACGGCGCGTCAATCGGACGTTCGTGGCTCAAGATATGAGCGTTTCCGCTCCGAAGGCCCGGTTGGTTTCGTGAACGAACCAACCCGGCCGAACTCAAAGTAATCCGAAACCTTGAGTGCGATATACCGAAACGACCGTCTCGATCCAAGGATCGCGTTGCCGCAGACGGTTCGTCATTCGGAGGTCCGAGGCTCATGTTATGAGCCAAAAATCAAATCTGGTTCGAAACGGGGGGGTCCGGGTCCGGGCCGACCCGGCCCGACCCCCCCCCCCCCCTGGGGCGGCGCAGCGGCGCGGCGGCGCGGCAGCGCGGCGGCGCGGTGGCGCGGCGGCGGGCCGCAGCGGCTGGCGCTGGCGCCGCTTAAGGAGGCCGCGCGGGGGGAATTTAATTCCCCCGCTGAAGGACTGGCGGCGCGGCATATAGCCGCGCCTATCTTGCAAACCCCCCCCCCCCCCATGTGGGGGGCTTGATTGGCAGAAACGGGGGGCTTTGCCCCCCACAAGAAAACCGCCCCCTCTTTAAGAGGGGGTTTCATGAGGTGGCCGGGGGATTAATTCCCCCGGTTTATTGGCATCCGGCCGGCCAGCTGGCCGGCCGGTTTTCTCCAACGGGACCGGAAAAATCCGGTCCCCTCTTCGGCTTCCGACGCCGGCGGCCCGGCCGCCGGTCTTCACATCCCGCCGCGGCCCGGATCCAGCCGCGGTCTCCTCGTCCCGCCGCGACCCGGAACCGGCCGCGGTGTTCGTCGTCCGGCGCGGTGCGACGGCACCGCACCCCTTTCGCCGTGCCATGATTCTTTTCAATGCGGCGCGACGGCGTCCCGTTCTTGAAGATTCTTCCTCGACGTAGCGCGACGGCGCCGCGTAAAATATTTACACGATCAACCGCGTGGTGCGACGGCACCACGCCACTTGCTTCCTCACGCAAGAATAATCAACATGAACGATGGAGGGGGTTCGGCCGTGTTCATGCGGTCCGGCCCCCCTCGCGTTAACAATAACACTTATATAAAATATTTAAATGCCTCACGTAGACATGCGATCCACGAGCAAGAAAAGGAATAAGGAAACCAAAATGAAATCAACAACCCCTACCTTGGTATATGGTTCGAAGATTGTTCTACGTTCCGCGGAAGACGACGTCGCGGAGGTCGGGCGACGCGGTCGTCGTTCGTCAAATTCAACGACGAAGAGGCACGTCCGAAGAGGCACGTCGTTGGCGAATCCTTGTACGCCGACGAAGGTTGTCCGAGGAAGGTGCGGTGTTCTCTCTCGTTGACACCGAAGACGAAGAAGAGCGGAGCGGCGTTCTTCGTCGGAACTTGAGCGTTCTACGTCAAGTCTTGAGGAAAGTCAAACAAAAAGGAAACAACGAACTCAAGAACCCTTACCTCGATAGTCGCACGTTGACGGAGTCGTGGAATATCGGTGTCGATTCCTTTGACGTCGGAGGAAGAGTCGTTGTCGATGGCGTTCGACGCGGAAAAGATGATGCGGAAGAAGAACGTCACGTCGCGGATATGGCGTCGCGGAAAGACCGTGTTCTTCGGCGAAGAAGTTCTTCATTGAAGAACGGCGTTCTTCGTGTTCTTCGTCAAGGTTGAAGAAGAAAGAAAAGCTCTCAACCACTCCAAGATGGCTAAGAGTTCTAACCCAACCAAAATAAGACAAAGTCTTATTTTATTCACAAAAAGAATTTCAAAGGTTTGAAATTCAAAATGGCTAACTCCAAAATTAACTCACTTATTTAATATACATGAGTTGTATAATTAAATAGAAGTTAAGATATCAATCCATTAAGAGGGAGAGAGGGTAGTTGAAAAGGTGGGGGTTCGTGTGGGCCCCACCACACTTAATCCTCCCAAGGGAGGTTAATTGGGTGTGGGTCCCACTTCCAACCTCCTTTGATAGGTTTTAAGAAGTTATAATAAAATTTGTTCTACACAAATTTTATTTAACTCAACTAAAAACCTCAAAAATTAACTTTTAACCCGCAACAAACGCAACTCCCGAAAAGGTCTCTTTAAGCGAATATCGGCGCTGCGAGTTCATCGGTGCCCTCGGATTTCAATTCCGAGCACCGTATCAAAAGTTAGAAATACCCGCTCGTTCGTTCACTGAACGTACCCGAGCCAAACTTCAGAAAATTAATTCCGGGCACTCCGGGCCTCGGAATCAGGTGCCGTCTGAAACCGCGCTCTTGTAAAATTCTAAAGAAAATTAAGAAAAAATTTCCCTTGAATTTTACGGGTCTTTACAATAGTGATGATTTAAACCTCTTCCATATGATTCTAAGGTGGTTTCAAAAAACAATTGCTAAATTGTGTGTCCTCATACAACATGTGGTGGTTTCCTTGATTTAGTGGCTACTTATGGTAATTGTCGTAGTGGGTGTATTTCGCAGTGTTTTTTATGGTTTTAGCGGTGGTTAAATCCACAAATAAATTGTTGTATATAGTAGTGATTTTGACCAATATGGTTAGAAAAATACCATAATTGTAGCAGTAGTTAAAACAACAGCAAAATATATTATATTTATTTTTCAACAGTTAAAACTGCCGCTAAAGCCATATTTAAAAAAATGCATCTGATACTGGAGTCCCATTACCAATTCCCTGAAAAAAACCATTCCAATTGATATGAAACATAACACATCATAACCACTACACATTGTAACCACCCGCATCACAACCACCCAATATCACCACTTCCACACATCATAACAACTACTTATCCCAACCACCATGCATAATTTAGTTTAAATAAGGGTTTTTATAATAATTACTAAATTATTATGAACGTTATTCACATAGAAATACCATATTTCATGGGAAACCAATTTAATAGTTCAATATATATTTTTAGTCATTTTCATTTCTATTTAGATTATAACAACATACACAGAAAGTTTTATGAAAACCTAAACAACACACTATCTCAAATTATGTCATAATTTGAAGACCATGTCAGTGTGGCAATAAAATAATTAATAATAAGAATAAGTAAATGTCATATTATTTCTCCCTTCCCCTTAAAATTCAATAATTCTTGTTCATTATCTATATGATGATGATATGTATTATTTTACCAAATAAATACAAAAGCTTGATATTACAAAATGTACATATAATGAAGGAGAAATGAAGGATCCCGAACCTTGTCAGAATATTAAAGGACAATTGAAGATGAACCAAGGATAATCCACCACTTATCTCAAGTGAATCACTATTGAATCCAATGAATAATAAGACTCCATAAAAAACCACATAAAAAAGTGGAAAATTACCTACATAATGAACTATTGAATATAATATAAAGATAATAAAGGTGTAATCGCGAAAGAGAGGGATACCATGAATGAAATGACTTCAATATAAATTATCCAACATGACCCATGTGGTTTGGAACACCAGGGGGTGACTAGGGGAAGGGGGGGATGAGTAAGGGTCGACCAAGAATTGACGTAAAGTCTAAAATTCAATACATAGAGGTATTAAAAATCCTATTTATTAGTGAATCACACTGGACTCTATAAAAACATTTTTAATATCAAAAAATAATGTGTTGGATTTGGTAAAAGTGTGATATAGAAGCCTCATTGTTGTTTTATCTTTTTAACCATTTTAAATTGGAATTTAGCCTCCCACAATTCTTAGAACATGGAATAGTCTAAGCCATATTGGTTATTTTATATTGGTCCATGTATAGAATCTATTACCTATTTCTCATTTCCTAACCATTCTACTGTCACCATGCCCATGGCTATAATGTGGTGAGCTTGGGTTTCATATATTAGATAGGTGGTCCTATGATATTTGATGCCCACCCAAGGGCATTTAAAGATTCTCATGGTTCGTATGAAAACCTCTATGAAAACTCCCATAGCACCATGTCAACCTTATTTATGGGTTATATATCCCATTTTACACAAGAGCATGCCCAACATAAAACTACCTCCGTCATATCCAGAAATGTCATCGCATAGGCTGTGGTGGATTTCAAATGGCTAGAAACCACCTCCAAATCACCACAAAACTCTCCCTAAACATCCGCAAGACATGATAATGCACAAAGGGACGTTCATAAATGGTATGTACCATTACACCAATTCTATTTATTTTGGTTTCCCTATTATTTTTCATTTCTAAGTCAAGTTGATCATATTTTCCCCAAAATTATAAGAGTTATGTGTGCGTTGATTCAAATTTTCAGGGTATACAAAGTGATTCCAAGATCTCCTATCTAAAACCCATTAAAAAATTTTATAACAAATCCCCCACTTCATATTAGTGACTGAGTTTCTTCATCTAGATTAGTTTTCCAACCATAGGGTTGGCATCAAGACGAGATCATTTAATTATAAACATTAGTTTAAACTACAGTAACCCTCATATAATAAGGTAGTTTTGATATGATTATAAACTATAGATTATTTTAGTCATTTTCACCTGATGTTCAACTATATGATTCATGGTATATCTTGTAATACTTGAATCCACTTAGAGTTGTCTATGTAGTAAGACCAGCCTTCGTCTACATATTATCAAAATCTACATAAGGATCCTTAGCATGTGGTTCTTTATTCATAAACATATGTTATGAAAAAAAAATTAGTAATAAAAAATGATTAATGAAAAAAAAAATCGACATATATGGTGGATACCACAATAGAGAAATCACGACATAAAAGCAAACATCAGAAATTAATAAAATACATAAAAAGAAAATGAGAAATCAAGAAAATGATAGGTCATGAAAATTTTTGGTGGAAACTATGTGCCCCACATGATACACATACAAACCACATGTTACTGTATTTTTAGAACATATCAACAACAAAATAATAATGGTCTGATGATGAACAAATCCCTTCAACTTCTCCACCTCTATCTCTACATCCAACTACCGCCGGAAAGAACATTATACTGAAAATAAAATATTGTTGTATATTTATATTTAATCATAAAAACAATAAAATTTTGAAAACTAAATTATTTTTAATTTTTGTGATTTACCTTGTCATAAATAGTCAATGAAATACCATCATGGGCATATCCGGTCATCTTCTGATATAAATCAATCAACTCTTTCTGTAAAACAGATATCTGAGCCCCCTGGTTGTGAATTGTGTTTCGTGGAGAAATAATATCTCTCTGAGTATCTCGGTTTATTGACTTCCTACAAAAAGAAGTAGATTCACCTAAAAAATATGATGGCTTCCTAAATACCTAGATGGTACAGGTCTGAAACCCATCTCGTGCACACTACCAGGATGATCCTTCTCAAGGACCTTTGTAACTAGGTCATCCAGGGAGACTGAGTAGGACTGCTCATGATTGGCATCCCATAGTTCTTCAATTTTTATATATAAATAAAATATTAGTCATAATAGAATCAATATTTATTAACATAATAACAACTGATAATATGTTATTATAATGAAAAATTAGTTCATACCCTGACTTCTTTGGTAGGCTCATCAACAAAACATCCAACAGATTTTTGGTGAACATTCAACCACACTTCTATCTGGGATGCTTCGTGACCTAAACTCTATGTCTTCATTAAAAAAACATAAATCGACAATTTAAAATATTAAAAAAATATTTTCTTACATGTATTTTAGCTAATAAAAATATTACCAGAATAAACTTCTAGAAAAAATCATTTACCTCGTAGTGTGAGGGATGACCAGATTATCCCAACATGATGCATTCATTCTTGAATGATCCTGAAATAAATAAAAAGAACATTAATATTAATGTATTCAATTTCATCTCCTCTTCATATACATGTATAACTGTAAAATGAAATTATGATAGTAATATATATTGAAATACCATCTACTTCACATCACGATGTATATCAACAAAAACATTGCATTGCCCTTTTGGTACCCCATCATGTATCTTGTCATACATTTGTTGTGAGGTCAACGAAGTATCGTTGAAATCTCCCCACAATCTCCATTAAATGTATTTCTTTTTTTCCATGATTTTTCAATGTCCACTTTTGTGTTATCACATCATCAACCGTAAAGTGGAAAAACATCTATACATAGAAATTAATTTTGAAAATATTAATAACATGACATTAAATTACACTGTAATTTATTAAAAATAGCTTTATTTGGGAATCAAAAACATCATTTTTCCAACACTTAGGAATATGTCTCCAATCATAATATGAAATAGGAAGGGAAACGGGCTTCGTGGCTACCTGGCATAAAATATGACCACGTAATCTTGTGGCATAATCCGTAGGGACCCCATATGAATAAAATATCATATATATATTCTCTCCAGTAAGATTCCATACATCTTACCTTTTTATATTTTTCTGCATAGTTTCATTGTTTCTATTTTTAATGGAAAACCAGTTAGTATAAAAAAGTGCAATAAATTTATTCATTTTAAAATTTGAATCTATAACAGTCACCCTCTAGTATAATATTTATATTCTAATAATACCACGTTATTGTTTTGACCAAAATGACTAGTAAAAGATATAAAACCTAATCACAACGATTAGGGGAAAATTATGCTTAGTTAGAAACTAAACCATAAAATTGAGGGCCAAATGACATATCCACTTTTAAAACATGAATTTTAGGTACATATTTAGGACATAAACCTTACAGTATTTTGTTTTTTTGGTTTTTTATGACTTTCCTTATTTAAGAACATGCATACAACTAACATTTTTCTAAAAATTCCTAGTGAGTCATTTTCTTTCACTATAAAATGCCACAACATGTCCCACTTCCTCACACCTATAAAAAACATACAATCGGTGAAGTCCAGCCCAATACATTTCCCAAAAATTATTTATTCCACCTAGAAGCCTTACCTTGGTACTAAGGCAATCTGATGAAGCCTTTTGGAACAAACCAAATGGAGTTACCCGATTAAAAGGAAATGTCTTCCGTCAAGTCCATTGTTTTATTTTTTTCCTCCACCCCATCTACTTTATTATTTTAAATTTTTTACAAAAAACTACATATAAAATATAATATGTTTTTATGATACTTTTTAAACCTAAACTTTCACACACATCCATCTAATTTATAATGGTAATAGTGTTTCTTTGTATGATGAACTATTGCCACACAAAATGATGATTGTTTATTTTTCCATTACAACCTATCATGGTGGAAATTTTTATAAAAATTATTTTTATATATGTTATATATAATATTTAATATTTATTTAATCTTCTTTATTCATTTTTACAACCTAAACCTTTTTACATTACCTTTTGTGTTAATAAGATAATATCGATTGAGGAATTGTGGACTACCACCCCCTCAAAGTGATGTGATTCTTTGACACACCACATAGAATGTATTAAGGTTTTGTTTAGTGAAATTATATGATATAAATTATATAATATTTATAATATAATAATTATATATATATATATATATATATATAAATATAACTATATATACATATTTCATTTATATACATTCTTTCAATACGACAATAAAAAGGAAACAACGTTCATGTGTACGTACAACTTACCATCTCAATGAACAATGTATTACATTTGCTACTTCTCTTTTCTATAGATTATTATAATACACATATATAAAATATAAATGATATTTTTATCAGTTTTCACATTCTGGAAGCAGGATATATGTAAAAGGTCCTATGATACCAAAAATTTAGACACAAGCAAATAGCTAAGTGAATATTTCTTGAAATGAAACCTTAACATAGGTTCATTAACAAGTGGGTATTATATGTTCATAATAAAAACATATATGGTATTATATATAATTTTCTATATATTTAAAATATGTATAATAAATTTATATATATTATATAGGTGGATTGAGTGAGTACGATGGTTGTTAAGACTCAAGGTAAGGTGATTTCATCTCACTTTTTATTCCCATGAGATACCTGATATGCTCGCCACTCTTTCCATTTGTGTGGTGCATGTAATTTACATGATTTTATTTTATATATATTATAACCAAATTTATGGGGTTCAACATGTCAATTTAATTAAATTTTATTCATGTGGTTTAATTTTCCAAATGTACGAAATCGGTAAAAATGTTTTGTCTCAATTATCCTTCTTTGAGAATGATGTTTTGTTATGCACCTGAACTCCTATATGAGGTATATATAATTCCATTTTTCATGTTATATCATTAATATAACTATTTTCATTTTATTTTAAAGTAAATTTAATTTCCTTCTCTTATATGGAGATTATGATCCCATGTTACCATTTTATAAGAGTTTATTGAGATGAACTCCTTTCTTTTCGAGATTGTTTACGTTTATCCTTCCTTTGATGAAATATTATGATCCATATCTCAAGAAAACTCATGAGTTTCATTATCTTATGTTTATTCTGGATATCCTCATGTGTTATTATAATTTTTCCACACTTTCCTAGAAAAGATAATACATTTAGGTAAAATATAACAGCCTCTCTCTTTAGTTAGAATACTATTTTATTCAAAAACCATGTAATTGAAAATTTTTTAATTTTTTTTCAAATGACCCATGATGTCAATTTACAATGAAAACTGATTTTAAATTAATTTTTCCAATTATTCCTTGATTTGTTTTCAAATTTCTCTTCAATGAAAAATGGTTTCAAAGGATTTTATGTAACAAAAATCATTTTTCAATGAAGAATGTATATTTTCCTAAAAAAATGTTTTTAAAAGATAATTAAAAATTATTTACAATATAAGATAACATCCATAATGGTTACTCATGAATTTATGTAGAATTTATTCAATGTTTACATTTATATTATTTCTCTAAATGGATTATGTTTTGATGGTATGATGTTTATGGAACCCAGTTCACATTCACGGGTAATATTATTTTGAATCCCACTTCATTTGATGGGATATGTTTATGATGAAATGATTATGAAACCTGTATATCTCCACATGTAATGATATAATTACATGTTTATAATACCAATTTCATTTCATGGGTTATGATATGAATATTTATGATGTTGGAGCACATGTATATTTGATTTCATTATGAGACGGGTGGGACATTTATCTCCCTCAAATGCTTTGGGTAATGATTTATATCTCATTAGATATAATAAGATAGTATTAAGAATGAAAATGTACTACTAATAGGCTATGGGAGTGAACCATGACTACAAAGATGCTATGACGTGTGAACGAGTGGTACTAAGATGGCCATGGGAGTGAACCATGACTATTGTGATGTTATGGGGAGTGAAACCATACTACTATGGTGGTATTAGAAGTGACTCCTTGGCTACAATAGAAATCATTATATTATTATGTTTCTACCAGAATTTCATTTTTAATTCCTACTGTAATGTACCGGATCCAGGTGCCACTCAACAGGTGCCTCGAACCCGGTTGGTCACATGACCTCAAGCGCAGTTCCCCAAATGCCAGAGGCTTCAGACTAGCATCAAGGGTCTAGATCTGATAGTGGGGAAATTATTCCCTCATTTGTCAAAGTGTAGCACAGTAGAAAAATATAAACATACCAAAAGAGGAAGCAGTAAACAATTCAAAGCTGAAAGGAAAATGGTACTGAAGAAAAAGATAACCAATAGTCATATATATGATGATGTAATATGTCCCATTTCTAAGAAAGTAGTCAAAAAATGATACACTGAAACCAAATATAATACAGTACAAAGTGACAAGTACAGCAAAGAAAACTAAAACAGTGCAACAGGAACTTAGCAGCATCACAAGCCTAAGCTCAGTCCCATGCTCTCCTACTCCTCTACAATAATCAAGTACCTGTGTAGGGACCCCTTCCCTTATCGGCACATACAACAATATAATTAGTTTGGGAACAAGACATGACCCAAACATGATGTGAGAAATAAATCCCAGTAGGAAACCACTAAAGGGACATGCCCAATAGTTAGTGAAAAGGTGAAACAACTGCGTGCAAAATTAAAATACAGTAAACTAGGCAGTACTCATAAGTAACTATCTCTTCCAGTTACACTGCCACATTAATAATTATTTATCAATTCCAAGACTGTTCTTTAGAATTATGTGTACTACATATGAAATCTCTGCACTGAATATTCAAAGTAAACATTGTCCTCAGACATGCAAATCCTTACCCACATGCAAACAGAATCAAAACCCTCAGGTGACTGCCCAAAGGAATAATTAATATTGCCCTCAAGAATATGATATGTCACCCTCAGGCACAGAATCTATAGCCCACAGGCATGAGAAAAGTTTCCCTTAGTATAAATGAAAAAATACCCTCAGGCTAAGAAAAACACTTCCCTTTGGATAAGAAAAACACTTCCCTCAGGCTAAGCAAAATACTGCACTCAGACAAAGCAAGTAACTCGGGCGAGCCCAATGCAAAGTCAAGTAATAAATATGTTTCCTCTCAAGAAAACCCAAAACATGCTATCATTACGGAATACCCATGAGTATCCTGGCTAAACAGATAAATAAGGGAAACCCACACATGTGGTGGCCCTGGATCCATGAAACGATCCCAAACAACGGTTTATATTTATCATTAGATTATCTATGCAATTATAGATACTTTATCAGCTAAGGCCTCTGCCACACGACACCCCAAACATGGGATCCTAGAACCCTGGTACACAAAAACAACTCAACCATTGGAATAAAACACAGAGCACCTACCTCGATCCCCTATGATCTATATATGTGAAAGAAGCCTCCTGAAACAACTGATAAGGATGTAGATCCGTGTGGTCCAAACGAGATAGATGTCGAAAGAATCAGATTCTTGGTGAGTGTTTGGGAGATCCTCCAAGCCTCAACTGTCTCTCCCGGTGCTCCTACTTCCTTCTATGCCAACTCTGCTAAAAGATATGTATAATTCATGTTTTCAATGAAAAAACATAACTACATGACGTGTAATTTCAAGTACATGGAGTGTACATTCTTTTTAACTATTCACTGGCAGCAACTCTCCACCGCCTTACTGTTCACCTGCCGACTGATAACATGGAGATTTATACTAAGTACACGGCGTGTACTATCCTTTTAACTATTTATCTGGTGGCTACTCTCCACTGCTTTACTGTTCACCTCTCGACTTATTACATAGTGTGTATTGCTATGTACATTTTGTGTAGTTAGTTTTTACACCCTCAATTGTCGACAAGCCTACACGCCCGATATTCCCGTCCCACAATGCCAAAGTACACGACCTTTAGAAAATTCAATGGCATGTACCCATAAATTTTGAGATTTTCCCCCATTTTCATTATCTTCTAAATACATTAAAGGAAAAGGAAATGTAGAAACTCGTACTCAAGAATAAGAACCAGGTTCTAATAGACTCCCACCATAAAGACAGTCGTCCCTAAATTTCCCTTCCAAGGTTGGTGAAGATAAAGTTGAGAACAAATCTTGCCACTAAGAATGTACGTCGGTCTCCTACACCCAGGTTTCATCCTGCACTCGGCCATGCTTCCATAACACCCGTATGAGAGGAACTGACCAACCTCAGAGAACCTTCGTGCTCCTATCAATAATACGAATCGAATTCATCTTAAAGGATGCATCGACCTGAAGTTCAACCTCCTGGGGATGAAAAATGTGAAACATCTCTGAGGGATAATAGATCAGCTGAGATACGTGGAAGATGTCGGGCATGGCCCGATACCTCTATGGTATCTACAATCGATTGGAAATTGGCCCGACTCTCTCCAGGATCTCAAACGGCCTTACACAACTCTGTGAAATTTTACCATGTCTCCTGATATTACTATGTTCCAACCTCAGTGAAACAGGAATGAAAACTTGATCCCAGATTACAAACTCGAAGGTTCGTTTGTGGCGATCAACCAAAGATTTCTAATGAGACTCTGCAGTAGCCATCTGCTTCTGAATCAACTAGACCTACTCTGAAGTCTCCTACACGAGATGTGGTCCTAGTTAAGCTGCCTCGCCTTCCTCCAACTAGCACAAGGGTGGTCGGCATGGCCTACCATACAAAGCCCTATAAGGTTCCATTTCTATAGTTCCCTGAAAACTGTTATTGTAGGAAAACTCAACCAGGGGTATGTGCTCCTCCCAAGTGCCCCCATATTCCATAATTCATGCACCCACCATGTCCTCTAGCACTTGTATTGTACGATCTGACCAGCCATCGGACTGGGGGTGGTATTTTGTGCTTAGAATCACTTGTGTACCGAGTTACCTCTGAAAAATCTTCTAGAAATGAGATGTAAAACGGGCCTACCTATCTAAAATGATAGAATGAGGGACCCCCTGAAGACGTACCACCTCTCGGAAATACAACTTCTCAAGCTGATCAACACCAAAGTCTCTTTGATCGGAAAAAAGTAAGTGACCTTCGAATGCCTTTCCACAATAACACATACAGTATAATTGCCTTAAGGTGACATCGACAACCTGGTCCGGAAGTCCATTGTGACATCATCCCATTTCCACTCTGGAATGGGTAACTATTGTAACAGTCCAGCTGGCCTATGATGGTCCACCTTCACCTACTGACAGGTGGAACATCTCATAACAAAACCAGCTACCTCTCTCTTCATACCTAGCCACCAATACTTACTCTCAAGTCATGATACATTTTGGTAACATCAGGATGTACTTCCCAGGATGAAGCATGAAATTCCCGCATCAACACCCCGCATATATCCACTGTAACCCACACTCGTCCATGTATATGTAGTACCTAGTCATCACCTATCGTCCAACCAAGAAGAGGGTCCTCACTTGCCACCGACTCCTATAGAACTAGGCCTTAAAAATTTGATATCTATCTCATCCTCACTCTATCTTGGTGGGTAGAAGTCACATCTAAGGATGAAAGATAGGTTCCCCCTTACTATCGAGAACCTCCAAATGCATCTTAGAGAAAAAATCCATAAGATGCCACTCACCACTAGAATCCTGCACTGTCTGTGTCTGAGTCCTCATAGTCAGCGCATCAGCTACTGGATTACCTTTACCAGTTGTATAAGAAAGCTCAAAGTCAAAGGAGTGAAGGTATTAAACCCATCTTTGCTATCTCAAATTCAAGACATGATGGGTAAAAATGTATTTTAGAATTTTTTGGTCTGTAAAAGCCACAAAATGATCTCCAAAGAGATAATGTCTACAACAGAACACATGCACCACTACAGCCAACTCGAGATCATGCGTCAGGTAATTCCTCTCATGTGGCTTCAACTACAGAGACCCGTACGCAACTACTCGATCGCCCTGCATCAACACTGCTCCTAGCCCAATACCTGATGCATCACAGTAAACTGTATAGATCTTCCATTGATATAGAAGTATCAGGACTGGTGATGATGTCAACCATCCCTTGAGTTCCTGAAAGGCTGTATTACAAGCTTATGACCAAACGAACATCATACCCTTCTTATTAAAACCCGTCAACGATGCTGCTATGTGGGAAAAGTCATGTATAAAGTTCCTATAGTAACCAGCCATCCCCAAGATACTCCAAATTTGAAACATGTTCTTAGGCTGCATTCAAGAAACTACTACTATCATCTTCTCTGGGTCTACTACAACCCCTGCCTCTGAGATAATATCCCCAGGAAGTTAATCTTTTCCATCAAAAAGTGGAACATTGAGAGCTTAGCATATAACCGATGCTCTTTCAGTGTACTCAGTATGATCTCAAGATGGGTGGCATGGTTGTGTCGAGTGTGAGAGTACACCAAGATATCATCCATGAAGACTACCACAAAAGAATCTAGATATGGGTGGAATACACGATTTAAAAGATCCATAAAAACTGCTGGCGCGTTTGTGAGTCCGAACATCATAACCAAGTACTCGTATAGCCCATATCTTCTCTAAAAGGTTGTAAGCGGTATGTCTGATGGTCTAATGCAGAAATGATGACATTCAGACCTCATGTAAATCTTTGAGAACACACTTGATCCCCAAAGTTGATCAAAAAGATCACCAATCCTCAGAAAAGTATATCAATTCTTAACTGTAAAGTGGTTTAGTTTCTGATAATCAACATAGAGTCTAAGGGTACCATCTGCCTTCTTCGCCAACAAGATAGGAGACCCCAAAGAGAAGTGTTGGGTCAGATGAAACCAATTGCTTATAACTCCTCTTATGGCCTCTTAATCCCCTACAATTTTGGTATGGCCATCCTATATGGAGGAATAGTAATCGGTGCCTCTGCAAGAACAAGTTCAATAGATAAATCCACCTCTCGCTCTAGTGGTAGACCTAAAAAGTCGTCCGGGAAGACATCCCTGAAATGATTAACCATAGAAGTGAAATCCTTCTGACAAGTTCCCCAGTCATCCAGATATAAACTCACAATCCGGGTTGTCACTCCACCTCGCCAATAATGATCAGGTCCAGCTTGACTCACCTGTATATCCCATTCTCCCTTGTATAGAAACTCTCCGCCATCTAGTGACGTGAACCTCACCCTTTGACGATAGAAATTTATGAAGGCTCAAAAAGGGTACCAACTTTTCCATCCAAAGAATGACATCATATCTCATCATCTCTAAGACATAGAGGTCCCATAGAAAGTGACTCTCATCATGGTAATGAAAATTTGGTCATCCTCCCTAGGTATAATACCCAACCAAACCTATATCCATAGGTGTTGGTATTATCATCATGGTAATACATATTTATATATTGGTATATCCCCATTATTTTCCTATATGTATTGAATATTACAATTGAAATTTTTTTTCTCTAGATATAATATATTATAATACATACATATAAATATATTAAAATCTAATTATTCATAGTTTAAATTACAAATATATACATGTTAAAATATAATATTCAAATAGTAAAACATATATATATATATGCATTAAAAGATATTTGACTTTATTTATTAATGTTTTAAATTATATTTCCAGTTATTTTTGTAAACTATTTTAGTTTCTTAAATTAAAATACTATTTATTTATGCATTACTATTTATAATATTATGAATAATAATTTTTTAAAATTTAATTTACAAAATTTATATAACTTTTAATAAAATTACTATGAAAATTTTTAGAACACATATTACATTAAATTTAAAAAAATAATATAAGTATATATATATATATTTTAGAAGTAATTAAAATTTCTAAAATTTATATAAATATATTTTATAAATAATTTCTTGGAATAAAATTTATTTTTAGTTAACATAATTCAAACATGATTATTGATAGGAATTATTTTTAGTACCATTTTCAAAAATAATATATATATCTCGAAAAATAAATTATATATTAAATATATATATATATATGATACATAACGTAACAAGAATTGTTTTATAAATAATTATTCATAAAATACTTTCTTTAAAATATAAATTTATATTCACATTATTTACCTATGTGTATCAAAACTGATTAACTAAATTTATGTTACTGTAGATAAAATATATAATAATATATACCTATAAATATATTCAAATATCATTAATCTCCATTTAAATTATAAATATATACAATTTTTTGATAGTAATATTTCTCTAAATATAAATTATTTGTTAATAATATCATTTAAATTTTGAAAAAACTATATTTAAATTTCATGAATAATTATATTTTAATTGAATCATTCAAAGAACAAATATTCATTTATGAATTAATTCCTAAAAAGAATAATAATTTATACATTCAAATATAATACATATCAAATAAATAAATCCTATAAAAAATTAAATGAAATAATTAGACAATTAAAATTTTTGAACATAAAATTTACCTCCTTGAAAGGAAAAAATATATTTCAAGAAAAAATCCATAAATATTAATAAAAAAATATATTGAGGAAAAATGAAATTGAGGGGGAATATATTTATGATTTTTTTTCAAGAAGGAGGTGTGAACTCCATTCACGTGTCTTTAATAAATATTTCAAATGAGTCTTGAATGGGGTTGAAGATTCCTAATGAGCCACAAGGAATCATGAAAGAGGTTGTTGATTCCTTAGTTGTAGAGAGAGATTTTTGAACCCCACTCACACTTCTTAGTCAATTAGAATATCGAGATCTTGGTTCACACATCCCTCGAACCACATTTAGAAATATACACTACCCTATCACATGTATTTTAATCATTAATTCCATTTAAAAAAGAATCATATTATGATTATTTATGATAAATTTATTTTCCTTTTCAAACCTCCTTCGATTATGATTTTGTGGTTATTAACCGTCCCCCGATCGTTCCCATTCGTGTGATTAGTTTTTTATGTCACCCATCATCATTATTTGATATATTAAATATATCCTTTATGTACATATATTCACTTCTCATTATTTTTCTCCATTTTCAAAACATATATCTGTGTAATTATAGATAGCTTCCGTTTTTTCAATTCTATCATTTTAGGAGGAATTTTTAGTAACCCTTTTACGAAGTGGGTTTTCCAGAAAAACAATTCAAATGTAAAACACTTATTTTCCGAGTAAAAGTTTAATTTGGGAGGATATAATTAATTGAATGTGGGTAGAATGTAACATGAGGATATTTGATAATATTTTTCATTTTAAAAATAAATGAAATCTCTTCAATAACTTATGATACATGAAAACCTAATTCTAAATGAACAATAATATATAATTCTATTATAACCTAGTTATCAAATTAGTGGGCACGAATAGAAATAACTAAATTATGAAAAGTATATGGTATACATTTGAATAAATAAATTCATTGGTTATTCATTTATTATAAATAAAATATAATCAAGTGAATTCTATACAAATGTTTTTTCAGAAAAAAAAACTATTTTTATAACTACATTTATCTTAAAATTTTTAATGAATCACTATTGGTGAGTTATTTTATTGAAAATTATATATTATATATTAAAACAAATATTTTATCATTAATCTAATTTATTCTTAACATGGTATAACAATAAATCATACATAATATTTAGGAATATTTTTTTTCTAAAAGAAGTTCTGTCACATTTTTCACACATATTTTAAAAAAATTAAATAATTTTTTAAACCTTTTCTAAAAAAATGAATTTCTTTTTAAAATCAATATTTCAAAGTTTTCATAGGATGAACTTTTTTGTAATTTTTATAAAAAATAATTTTTTTTATTAATAGTGAAAAATACTATTTTATTAATGAAAACATTATTTTCATTTAAATAATTTACAAATGTCAATTTTTCTTCAGAATATTTATAATATAAAACATATAAACATTATATTTTTTTATTCCTATTTAGGTCATTAAAAATAATTTTATGTTTTTTTATAAAAACAATTTTACTTATAAAAACCTTTTCTATGAAAAATCACTATTTTTCAAGCTTGTAGGTTTTATTTTAAATTAGATTCTACTGCTTTTGTTAATTAAAATTTTAAAAATAGATTCCATATTTCAATCAAAATATTAAATATTATTTAACAAGGAAAAAATAATATTTTTTGACAATGAATGGTAAAAATATTCAAAATTAATTACCATAGTTAATGTTGAAATGGATTTATCGGGCGTAAAACTAAATAATAAGGGTATGATTTTCAAATTAAATTTTATAAATCATATTATCTAACCATATTTCAACTATATAATATCCTTATTCTTAATATATATCAATTTTTTATCATTTTTCTTTATAGTAACTTTATCATTTTATATTCTTTTGGGAAATTTCGAAAAGGGTCCCCTCCCCCACTTATAAAATGAAATCTCTTCTTATATCCAATATACACTTAAAAAGTATCTTGGTTAGCATAGTATGAGATGAAATTAGTTCCTTAATTACCTCCCTATAACATAGTTTACTAGTTTTATCCTAATGTCATCCTAGTAAGGCCTTAGTTATAAACATAAAGAGATTCTCTGAAAAAGAGGTATCTTTCTTCCCTGAGCATTTTTTTTCATTTCTTTTTCAAAATCCTCTAATCTTTTTCATGAATGATTAAATAATAACATCACCATATACCATATAAAAATATTGTGTTATATTAATTCTTATATTATACTTATATACTCCTCCAACTAATGGGAAAAGATAATATCATTAATTTGTATCATGAAGAACCTCTTAATGAATCAATGTAATTCATTTTCCATAACCACTTCTTATAAAAGTTTTAAATGGTGATATTAATATATATATTTATATATTATGTTCATGAAATATTTATCATTAACTAAATATAATATATATTTTAATTTCTTATTTTTCCATTCATTTGAAATTGATATCATCATTTGTGCATATGTGTGGATTACTACCTCTACAATGTAATGTGATTTGTTTTTCATGACCAGATAACATAACTCGTATATATAATTATATTTAAATAAACAGTATTATATTTATTTTGTAATTATCATCTTATAATTAAAAAATAATACTTATGTTCTTTCCATTATAATAATTAAGAAATAGAAACGTTACTCAGGTATACATACGACTTGTTGTCCCAATAATTATAACATTGAAAATTTTTCAAATCCATATCTCATGGTATGTATAAAAATTATAATATATATATATAAATTATTATTATTATAGGGTTATTATTCGATATATGATGGAACAAGGACCCCTTTTACAACAATCGAACTACACTGGTCATTTTGGAAATATCATCCAAATATCATCAAACCATCTAACATAAACTTAAGCAATTAAGTAATTCAATATAATGTTGTAATAAATTAAATAAAAGAATATTTTAATTTTAATTTTTTTCATTATAAAGTAAACAATTAAAATAATCTTATTAGTCAAGAAGATAAACAACATACATGATGAGTCAGACCTAAGGTATTGTATCCTATCTCAATATTTTTATATTAAGGCATTTTTTCATGTTATGAAATAAATTTAATTTATATTGTGTATATTCTACCAATTTTAAATGTTATATATTTAATCCTTCATAATTCATTGTATTTTAATTTACAATTAAATTTAATTCAACCATGTGGATTTTACTTGAACGTTACCATGTGGTAAGTGTTTCATAACTCAATTTTCATGCATTGGGTTTTATCACTTATTCATTAAATATATTATGCATGGATTTTGTTTGAAATTTCCTTTTTTTATTTAAAGCGTTATATCCACTTCATTGTTCTATATTTATGTTTTTTTACACATAATCAATTTATTGATTAATAATCACCTAAATTTTATGATCATTATAAGAGTTCTTCTTCTAAAATTGTCTTATTCAGGAGATATTATATACACAAAACTTCCATAATGAGTTTTATATACTACATAGTTTATAATTTATATCGTGGATCTATTTATATTAAAGAAATTTAATAGTCATTTGATGTTATTTCATTCTTGGGGGGTTATGATATAAAAGTTACTAAAGTCTAAAGAATTTATTTCACAATCTCATCATAATTCTACATTATTTATTTTTAAGTCTACCATGGGGGCATTATATGATATTTCTATTATAATAAAATTATTTTCTTCTACTATGATAATTTTTTAAAATAATATTTTTTTGATTCATTTTCTTATCTTACAGACAGATAATATTACATTTTTTAATAAAAATAGACATTATTTCCTCATAAGACTGTAATACTTTCCTCCATTTCCATGTTTTATATTAATGTTTCCAAGAAATACTTTCATATTTTTGGATGACATATTAAATAAATATTTACCCATATTTTACTTTTCAAAAAGGATTTAAATGAAATCTTCCAGTTTTTTTTAGATGAGGTATTTTTTAAATTAACATAAAAATGTGAAATGAATATTTTCTTTAAATTACTCGGCATGAATATAATTTTCGATTTTCCAAGAGACAATTTTCTTTGATGAATCTTTTAAAATTTTACAAGGTAATTTTATATTTTTTAATATTTTGTTTTTTCCCTTTTATCAATTATTTTGATATTGAAAAGCAAATTTCCCTCAAGAATGCTTTTAATGGGATTTATATGGAATATTTATTAGTAAGTTATAGTAACACCTTAGTTTACATTTTTCCACTGGGGATATATTTTAATATCATTATTCATATTCAATATCAATATGGTTTATGATCAATTTGAATGGGGGAGATATTGATATTTTGTATCCTATGTTTTCAACATAAATCTTTATGATGATTAGGTATTTAATTTTCATTCACCCATTTAATATGAGGAATTAATTATACTTAGTATATTATGGATGAAGCCAACAATTTCCCCTTGAATCATTACTAGTACTTTTGATAGAAACTATTTTGGGAATTTTTTCAATTCCATAGCCATTAAGTAAGATATTTTGGCAAAAAGAAATGTTGGTAAGTTTATAATGTCCAACATTATGTCTTCTATAATTATAAGAATAGTTGTTTATATCCATGTGATTATTGTAATAATTATGATATCCATGGATAGTTTTTCAACTCATTTTATTTCCTATATGGAATTTTTTTTTCATCATTTATAAATTTAGTATTATTCATCGTGATGTTTTTGATGATTAAATAGTCTTTAATACGAGTTATTTATATTTTCATATTGATTAATCATTTTTTACTCAAGATATATTTAATTCTACATAACCCCTATAGATCATTTGAGATCACCGTTATTTTATTTCTTTTCACTATGATATGGTGTAGAATTACTTAAATGAGTTCAAGGATATATAATATTTATATTTACATTGTTGTATTTAATTTTTCAAATGTAATGTGATATTCAAGAATGCATATATATTTCAAACACATCTAAAATATTGGGTCCTTGGGGATGGAATTATTTTAATTTTTATCAAATTTAATAATGTAACTAATGGTTCTGTGCTAATAGGTCAGTTCATTAAAAAATCATTGGAAAAATTATGAAGTATCTTCAAGAATAGAACAATTAACTTGAAGAAACACATTCTATCAATATTAATAAAGTTGGTAACAACGATAAAAGGATTAAGGAACATGACACATCATTTCAAGAAATTATCAAATTCTAATATAAAGATTTTGGGAATATGAAGAAGGATTTTAAAGATAGATTAATTGTGGTTAAAGAAGAAATTAATATTCTCAATATCAGAAATTTTGAGCATGAAATAAGATTAAAAAATCATGAGACAATTTTATCTCAATATTCTATAAATGTTATGGAATACGAATTGCAACCACTAAATTTTATAAAGAATATTAATTTGTTAAAATAATTCCTTCTAATAAAAATAATATTCAAACATCATCTAGTGATATTTCTCATGTATCTTCAATTATGAGGTTCTATACATATCTTCAAGTCATTAATTTTTTTAATCACTTTTCGGGAATAGTGAAATGTAAAAATAAAAACCAATATAAGTATGGATGATATGATATGAGAATAATAATAAAACCATTTATATAGTGGATAACATAAGTATTATGGATTCTAGTTCCCTAAATCATACAAAAAATTAAAGAAAATGTATAAGAAATAGTATACCCAGAATTATTTAATTTCTGGACAGTATATAATATAGATGAAATGGTCTAAAGTTTTACATAATAAATCATGTGGTAACATATTTAAAAATTATTAATTACAATATTGGTATAATGATTTAAATGTAATGTTTTAATGGAATCCCATTTTAAAAGTGAACAACATCTCGAAGGAAAAATATTTGAATAATAATATAAATATTTAAAAGTCAAATAGTTTTAAGATAATAAAATATTTATTTTTTATTTTAAATAATGGTGGAAACAAAATTAATTCATGTTGTAAAAAATTATCTAATCTAAATATGAAGATATTACCATAAGAGTTGGTGATGAATACAAAAGAAGCATCCTTTGGAAGAATGTATGAGAATATTTCAATATGAATTTTCCCATGAATTTTATTAATACATGTAAAAGATCCATGGATAAAAAGACGAATAAAAATGAAACACAAATTGGTTATAATAATATTATCAAGATTAGTGGTACATCTCAGAAGAAGTATGTGATGAAAGTCATCATGTGATTCCATGTGTAAACTCTATGAATGTATTTAGTATACATAAGGATATTTATGTGATTTGGCCAGCAGATTTATAGATAGAAATAATGTTATGATAATAACAAGAAAATTTTAGTGAAAAATCAAAGTAGATTATTCCACATAAAGAATATAGATTTGATGAGAGGTTTTAAAAAATTGAAAAATCTTTTTATTAATATGTTCTATGTGATATATTCAATAAATTTTTGAATATTTATAATGGATGTTGTATAAAATTAATAACATAATATGAATATATTAATAGAAAATATATTATATTAGGAGAAACATATAATTTTATTTTAAAGATAGAAGATCCATTTTACACAAATAAATTGAATGTGTGATGAGATCCATCCAAAGACTAAATGAAGTTTAAAAAATTATGTATAAGCATTAATATTTGAGGAAATAAAGAAACTTGTTCGAGAAAATATCAAATATTATATTCATATTAAAGGATCATGGAGATCCATATTATTACCATTTTTATTTTTGGTGTCATATTTTTTATTATAATACATGTAATTTTAGGTGATATATAGTTCAAGGAGGGAACCAGATATGTAGTGTGGGCTATCATTTTCGGAAACAAATTAGAATAAATAACTATCACGAAACAGATTTCTCAAATGGTATACTATAGAACTATTGGAGAATCACTCTTGAGGAAGTTAAATAACGAGTTTCCAACATTGGAAAACCAAAAGATGATGATTCCATCCTAGAATGATATATCTATTCGTAGAGTATTAATTAAAAAATATAATGTTTGAGGAAGATATAATGTTTCTAAAATATATACACTCACATAAAATAATACATTTTGGTTTATTATTCTTATTGGATCACCTTGAAATCCATTCCTAATGAAATTCACCAATATGAACATGTTAAGGAGGATTTTCTATGAGAGGATACAAAAGAAAAATAATGAATAAGATTTCATAAAATATTAACTTTTTCAAATATGAATTGTCTAGAAAGATCATAAACTATGATTCATTGAAAATATATGTTATCATAATATATCACTCTTGATCATTAATATCTCATTATTACATAATGGGATAGAATTGTAATAATTTAAAATTGATTTAAATTTAATGAAGTTTCAAGGTTGCCTTTGAAACATCTTATGTCTGAAATGTTATTATTTTTGTATATAACTAAAGCAAGAAAATCATGATTGAAATATCTTATGAGAATAGATATATAAATTGATATTTATCACATGTCAAATCCTGAATATAGTTTAAACAGATCTTAATGATTTATTATAAGAGGTTTCATTTTGTATTGTTACCAAGTTCAATAAATTATGGATAAAATTGTTGACTACATCAAAACCTCTTTCTCTTCACTAAAAATCACATAGTAAACATAGAGTCTAATAATAATTTTAACTTTTATACATATGAATTAATACCATTTCCTAAATTCCTTTTATATAGGATCAATAAGGGGGATAGAAGGTATAATGAAAAGGTAAATGAGAATGGGGGTAAAAATTTAAAGAATTTGAAGATAATATATTCACATATCAATATTTTGGTTGTTGAAAATAAATATATTGGGGGATTTTGTTATTCCCACCTTATTGGGTGGTATTTATTTTTAGTGAGATATGAAAGGTTTTTTTATTTTTTATGATATTTTCTAGGAGTTTTTATAATTTTAAAATAGATGGTTAATGAATTAAGAGTAGTCATTTATTCTAATATGTTGACAAATTAGTATGGTGTTTAAGGAATTGATGTGACGAAGAAGTTTGGTGAATATCATATATTTATTATTAATGATTTTTATCAAATTATTAGAGAAAAATGTGATACTAAGTATTCTTTTTATTGAATAGTTCTTAATAGTTGCATAACAAATATTATAAAACATTTTATTATGATTTAGAATATTGGATGAAAAATCATTAAAATAGTACTTTGTTATTGGTTAACGTTTTTTACTTATAAGTACTTGATATATTAATGGAAAACTTTTTTATGATTTGTTGTTCCATAGAGATGATTTAAATATATTGATGATGAAGGAGTTCTCACAAGGTTCATCCATATATGTTTGGATGAGGTAAATGTGATTATTCCAGGTAAAATGATCTTCTTATATATATATATATCATGATTATTGTATCATGATTAATGATTTTATAAAGATCAAATGATACATTATAGTTGATATAATTTTCATAATCATTGAAGAAGGATAGAGAATGAAGGGGTAACCAATGAAAGGATACACCCATTTCGAAGAGTATTTTATGTTGTTATAGTATGAAATTCACAAATGGGAGTTGAAAAGGCTTGACTATATATATTGAATTTTTGGTCTACATGTGCAGATAAGGTAAGCCAAAAATGTCAGCAGTGGTGTTCAAACAATTTATGGTCGATAAGTGGATTTACAACATCAAATTCCCAATGAAACAGACTGAACCCATGGTAGCTCAAATCATGGTTTATAGGTAAATATTTAGATAAAAATATCAAATGGAAGAAGTATATGATGAAATGTTCTTCATTTTAGAAGAGAAAACATTTGGTTTACATCAAGTCGTGTTGCAAGGTTTTTTGACATGAGACATGATGATTTTATGTGATATCAATCCAGTTATTCTTCATCAATTATTCCGTGTTTCATAATCACATATCACAATTTTTAGACCAGAATTCAAGATAAATATCAAAAATTGATTAAGAATGTCTTAATTGGATCATTGAAGTATTTATTACATACTATAAGTTAAATGAGAGAGTCACGGTCATGTTTTTCAAAATATAAAAATTTAATGCATGTTCAACATTAAATTTATAAGTATATCATGAACCAAGAAGGAGTACTAGAAGTTTGAATGGAGTTGGTACTGTAAAAGTGTCTACATTTTTCATGCAAGAACTATGAGATTATGTTATGTGTAAATTAAAATACCATGATTTATATAAGTTTATATTCAATTTATAAATGAGTAATAAGAGTCCAATGCAATATGTATTGTTTGAAATATGTAAATTTATATTGATATAGGTTGAAGGAATAGATAGATTCAAATAAATGGAGTTTAACACTTCAATTTCATAGAGAATAATCATTTTTTGAGTGCCAATATTGAAAAAGATTGGTCACAACACTCAACCTGAATATCTTTTAAGTATAAGAACCATAATAAGAACTAGTGAAATTAATGTTCTATACTATCTTTGAAGAAGATTAATGAAGAAAAGAGGCATTGTGAAATATAACAATTAATAGGATAATATTTTTTCTATCATTAACCAAACATGGGAATAAAAATAAACCATGCCCAATTGAATCTATAAGATGATAATATTTGAGGGTATAATCTTTGTGAAATTAATAGATTAGAAAATAATACCCTTTTATTTGGAAAGGTGGATATTTGAACTCTTCATTTATCTTGTGTGTGTGCAATCTAGTGTTTATAAAAAATATAATGAACAATAGAGAGAGGGATAGAGAACCATGCAATCATTTCAAAATAGTGAAAATATCAAAGTGAGATGATGTGGATGAAAAAGTTAACATTGAAAGCCTTGAAAAATCACTCTCCCTTTTAGTGTATAATATAACCCCAAATGATCCTAAGAAATATGGACCAATGGTGGTTGATAATTCAAAATGCTAATGAGTAATATGAGATAATACTCTTGAAATAGGGAACTTTTAAGGATATATTCTAGTAAAAATACATTCCTCATGATAAAATATATTAAATGGAAATATGGCTTCTCAATAATAGAAAAAAGGGGCTGGAAAATATTATTTATTATGATAATGACTTTACAATTTCATTTTTACAATTTATAGACTCTGTCTGTTGACTGAAAAACAAGATTGATCATTTCTTAGTTATTTTTAATCTATTTTATTAAATGTAATTGTTCTCTCCATATTTTTCTAAAATGAGGATATATCTTCATAACTTGTTATGAACCAAAAAAGAGTTCTCTAAGATGTATCTATTGAATGTTTCTGGGAGAAAGAAGAGGTCATATGATCATTGTGGAATGAATATTTTGGAAAGGGGAAGATAGGATGGGTTCTATTTCCTAAATGTGATAACAATCAGATGGAACAGTCTAAGGATTAATGGAACGTAGCCATAGTTTATTAAACTTTTCAAGAAAAGTAATTAAAGAATGAAAATTCAAGAGAAAGAAACAAGATAATATTGACTAATGATTGAACTATAAGGAGAATAAAAATTACGTGAACGAATTCCACATGAATGATAGGAATTTTCCTTCGGAACAGCCAAGGGATAAGGTACAAGATTATAAAATCACCATAGATGAAGTAAAAGTTCCTAAAGATATTGTGCTGGGTTATTTGATAGTTGGCTGTAAGTTTTATAATTTTTTATTTAATTTTAGATCATCTCAATATTTTATATCTTCATTATTTTCCAAAAAACATTTTATATTTTCATAGAACCCTATTAATGTATTAGTTAAGAAAAAGAGTGGAAATATTATTCCAACAAATATATGTTAGTAAATTATAATCATAATTAAAGGATATAACTTATTTCCATACCATTTTAATATATTTCATGTTTATTTTCACATGATATTCAATATAGGTTGGATTTAAAATTATACTACAAAAAATTATTACCATGTGAAGGAGATTGAAAATTTTGATTGATGAGGAATAATCTCTTGAATTTATAGAGAAAAATTTTAATCTAAATAATGGTTTGATCATACCCTGGTATCTCACATTAACGAAATTATATTAATATATGAAGATAAATAATGATCTATGTATAAGGAAGATACTTTAATAATATAAGATATAAATATTTAAAAAAAAGTCATAGCTAGTTTTTAAAAATAACAACCTGGTTATTCACAAGATCGTGAAGTTTTTTTCTCTATTAAACTCATTTCTGGTGATACACAATATCAAAATCTTGTAATAGAATAGAACTTATGGAGTTAGTGAGATAGAGAAAAAAAATCATTTGCGTGATATGGTATTTATAATCCTTATTGTTTCACTGTGTGGTCCCCGATTTTATTCATAGAAATGAATAATGGGTCTTTAAAAATTTACATTAGTTATAGATTGGTAAATGCCAATAATATAAATAATATGATTCATTTACCGTGTATTAATAACTTATTTGATCACCATAAATGATCCCAATACATTTCAAAGATAAATCATTTCTTTGGTTACCATTACATTATGGTGAGGAAGAATGATATATAGAAGAATACATTTCGAAAAAATTATAGATATTATGATATTACATTAATACCTTTTGGAATCACTAATAACCCTATTATCTTTACTGGTTTAATGAATAGATCATTCAAATATTAACTTAATAAATTTATGGTGGTGTTCATTTATTATATTTTGATATAAATTTTAACTACCCTTGTCATGACATACATTAACATTACACAACTTTGTCGAAATACATAAAACATTTTACAAACAAATGCATGAAGTCCATACTAGTCTGGTTCCTTTTGAAACACGGAAACATAAACATCGAGAAATAAGTGAGATACATTCTCTCAAAATATGTTTAACATGAATAGAACCCATTTTAGACACCTCAAACTTAATACATATCTTCATAAACTAGGGAAGAAAATATTAAATGTATTGAGATGAAATGCACAGTATGGGTAAAAAAAGGACTCATGTAAGAAAAATCATTATCATAAGGGTATGAGAAAATGATTATTAAAATAGGATATCATACCTTGAATATCAAATATCATATACATGAATCTTGGAATTAATCTTAGTAGCTCCTAAAACATGAATAATAATAAAATAAAGAACATAAACCATGAATTTATAACATAGGTGTAAGAACCCGGTTCTTATTCTTGAGGTATGGGTTTCTTATTTTCATTTTCCTTTAATGTTTTTCAGAAAATAAGGAAAATGGTGGAAAATTACAATATTTAGGGGTACACGCCATGTACTTTGGCCGTGTGGGATGGGAATACAGGGCGTAAAGGCTTGTCGGTGATTCAGTGTGTAAAAATCCAACTACACATCATGTAATCAGTCGGCAGGTGAACAGTAAGGTGGTGGAGAGTAGCCGCCAGATGAACAATAAAAAGAATAGTACACGCAGTTTAATTAATAGAAAACCTCGTGTAATCAGTTGGCAAGTGAACAGTAAGGTGGTAGAGAGTTGCGGCCAGTGAATAGTTAAAAATAAAGTACACACCGTGTAGTTATGTTTTTTCGTTAAAAACAGACAGTAGCCTCCTCATTCGGAAAAGGGGGAATAGAACGAACTAGGATCATTGGGAGAGACGGTCGAGGCATGGAAGATCACCCGAATGCTCACCGAGAATCTGATTCTTCCACCGACGATCTCGTTTGGACCGTGCGGATCTACATCCTTCTCCATTGTTTCGATATGAATCATTCACATATATCGATCTGAGGAGATTTAGGTAGGTGGTATGATGTTTAATTCCAAATGTGGAGTTGTTTTTGTGTATCGTGGTGCTATGCACCCATGTTTGGGGTGTCGTGTGGCTGAGGCCTTAGCTAATAAAATATCTATAATTTCATAGATAATTTAATGATAAAAATAAACTGCTATTTGGGATTATTGCTTGGATCCAGGGCCACCCCGTGGGTGTGTTTCCCTTGTTTAGCCGGTTGGCCCGGATAACCATGTATATGCCATAATGATAGAATGTTTTGGGGTTTCTTGAGAGGAAACATATTTATAAAATGCCTATGTGTTGGGATCGTCCCAGTATCTTTCTTAGCCCGAGGGCATTGTTTTTCTTAGCATGTGGGTTGTGTTTTTCTTAGCATGAGGGCAATGTTTTTCTTATCCTAAGGATAGTGTTTCATTTAGAGTGAGGGAAACTTTTCTCATGCCTATGGTTAGTAGCTTCTGTGACTAATGGTGACATCTCGTACGCTTGAGGGAGATATTTGTTATGCTTGTGGGCAGTCACCTGATGGTTTCGATTCTGTTTTCCTAAGGGTATGGATTTTCATGTTTGAGGACAATTATTGCCTTTAATATTCAATTTGGTGATTTCTTATGTTTTACCCACCAAGAAAAAGCACAAGCTTGGAACTGATAAATAATTATTATAATGGGAATGTAACAGGTATAGATAGTTACTTTTGAGTATTTCCTAGTTTACTGAATTTTATTATTGTGCACTGCTATTGCACCTTCTCACTGACAGTTGGGCACGTGCCTTTGGTGGTTCCCTATGAGGATTTATTTCTCACACCCTATTTGGGTCATTTCATAGGCCCAAATAGATTATATTACAGCAAGTGTCGATAGGGGAACGGGTCCCTACATAGGTACATGGTTTTTGCAGAGGAGTAGGAGAGCATGTGACCGAGCTTAGGCTTGCGATGTTCTTGAGTTCCTATTGCACTGCTATAATTTGTTTTGTTGTACATGGTACTTTTTACTGTATTTTATTTGATTGTAGTGTATCATGTTTTGACTGATTTCTTAGAAATAGGACATATTGCATCATCATGTATATATATATATATTTGAATGTTGTTTATATTTTACATTAGTCACGTTGTCCTTTCAAATTTGTATTGTTTACTAGTTCATCTTTTAGTATGTTTATATTTTTATGTTTTTCTACACTTTGACAAATGAAGGCATAGTTTCCCCACTATCAATCCTAGGCCTTCGCTGCTAGTGAGCAGCCTCTGGTGTTTGGGGAAATGCGCTTGAGGGCATGTGACCAACTGGGTTCGGGGCACCAAGATATGGGATGTTACAAAGTGGTATCAAAGGAATTTATTTTCTTCATGACTTACTATTTAGAGCCTATAGCTAGGGATAGGACGGAATAGGTTTGTGGTAATAAGTTGTGCCCGGGATTAGGAAACCCGTGTACAGGGAAAATCCAATTTAAATTGTGTTTCAATTTAACTGATTTTGCACTTTAAAGATGATGTGATTTTCACCATTGGGTGACGCACTTGTGGTGTGATTTTTATAATTTTATATTGGGTTCTATTTTTGTCACAACCCAATTAGATGAGGGTATTCCATCTCATGCATTATTTAGACACATGTTAGAATCACATGCCATGAATAGTTTCCGTGCCATGTATGTGCATTAGATATTGCATGTTTTTGTTATAGATGGTGTGATACAAAATTAATGTTGTTGTGATAGGTACCTTGATAGATACACCTACTGTTGATAGGGTATTGGTTTAAGTTACGGTTGGGTTGATGGACGCTAAACTCGGGTTCCTGAGAAGTATGGGCTCTCATAGACCATAACTTAGAGGATCATGATCGAGCATTTTTTTGCATCATATACTATAAATGGGAAGGGTAAGGTGCTAAAATTTGGTTCGCGGGGAGTATGGCCCCCTGCGGATCGGAATTAAGCATACATACACTAGAAATGTATAAAAAGGGGCTCCGGAGTAGTTTCTGAGGTCCACTGTCCGGAAACCCAGACAATGCGGCGTGTGGTTCTATGAACACATGCCATGTACTCTTATGTTTGGGATGAAATGGAAAAAAAATAATTACATTTTGTGTACTGAAGGTATACACAGTGTAGTTTTTAATAGTGTCATAGGTCGTGTAGGCAGAAACACGGGATAGTGAAACTCCTGAGGGAACATGACGTGTACCAGTTGTACATGCCGTGTATGTTGACCCTGTGTCCGATCGTATAAATAACAACACAGATGGGTGAACCTTAATCTATACACGTTGTTTCAGGATTGAACACGCCGTGTAGGCTGACCCAGGTATCTGGTCGTGTAACTAACAACACGGGTCGTTTGGGGCTTCACTGTAAATGTCGTGTCTGTCTGGGACACATTGTATAGTTTAACCTGGGTATGTAGGCCATGTCACTAAGAACACGGGTCAGTGTTACCTCTTCTCATACATTCTGTGTCCATATAGAACATGTCGTGTAGTGTGAGCCGTGTATCCGGCCGTGTCACAAACAACATGGGTCGACAAAGCTCGTCTAGTACACGCCGTGTACCTGTGGGACACACCGTATAGTTTTGAACGGTGCGAGACTCTAGGGACTTGGTCATTTGGCTGGGGAGATGGGGTGGATTACACGTCATGTGTGGGTGTAACACGCCATGTACCTAGGGTTTATACACACCCAGGACAGTATCAGAACACAACCATGTAAGGGCTTAAGGGTACATGCCTTGTAGACATTATACTTGTCGTGTAGCCTCGTTCAAAAGAGATTCGTGTCGCATGGCCATGTAAAAAGACTCGGGTAGGGAAAGAAAATTCAAGTACATGCTGTGTGTTCAGCCAACACAGCATGTGTTTGGTGTGTTACACAACCAGTTTTGTTCAGAGTACACACCCAGGTGAAGGACTTAAGGGAACACACCATATAGTTAGTATACACACCGTGTAGTCTTATTTTGCAAAAAATTAATGTTTTATTTATCCTGCACCCTTCTTACATTTCCAGTTCTCAGTCCTTGATAAATCTTGATCTACGATGTGTGTTTAACCTTGAAGATTCATGCCACTGAGACGCCCATGAGTTGTTCTCCAAGAGAGTGGCGATGATTATAATCCAGAGACGGTAGGCGATTGACTACCGATGGGTCCTCCAGGAGTTCCATATGTGGTGACATCTATTATACCGGACGCAGGTGCGGATGCGCAGTTCCGTGAAGTCTTCATGTAGTTCATGCAGACCTTCTAGGGAGCACTATAGATTGGCACATCTATGGCAGAGCATACACGTATATTCCAGCAGTAGCATGTGCCTATGTTTTTAGGGGATGGTCGTCCACAGGCTGAAAATTCCTTGCTAGGTACTCTGCAGACGGTCTTTGAGCATTTAGAGACGCATCCTGGGAGGAGGGAAAATCTCTCCACTTACATTTTGTGTGATTACTCCAACAGATTGTGGGATGTGACCACCTAGACTGATCATCACCGAGACAAGGCGTGGGATGATTTTCAGGCATTCTTCTATGAATTCTTCTTTTCGGAGATGCTAAGGGTAGATTGTGCTCAAGAGTTCTTTAATCTGCAGCAGGGCGCCATGTTAGTGATGGATTATTCTGCCCATTTCACCAAGCTTGATAGTTTTTCACATGTAATGGTGGGTGATGAGACATTCAGGGATAGGCGCTTTAAGGATGGTCTTTGATATGACATCTGAGCACTGGTGAATGTTTTCAGGTTGCCTATAGCGCATGCTATTGTGAACTAGACATTGATTACTAATAATAACCTGAGGAAAGCTAGCGGTGTTGACCAGTTCAGTTGGGCACCTGTCTCTAGTACTATTTATAATAGTAAGAGGAAGGGGCAGATGGATATCTCTCACGGTGGTAGTACTAGCTAGAATAATTCTTCAGGTGGAATGGTCATATGTTGTAAGTGTGGTAAAGAGGGGAACAATAGAAATCTGTGTCCATGTGACCCAGCGGATTGCTGAGATTGCGGCAAGAGGGGTCATCATCAGAGCTTTTGCTGGGAATTTACACCAGTGACTAATGAGAGGGGTTCTGTGCAGACTCTGTGTGTAGGAGCAGGGCTAGAAACATCTTAATAGTCAGGAAATTGGAATACCTCATGAGTTTCATTCCAAGGTGGTAGTTGTGGTCGTGGTATCCAAACACCATGATCTTAGAGACAACAGGGTAGGTCACCTCATAGTATCCAGGTTGTGTCGCATGGATTTGGTACTGGGTAGGCTTATGCAGTGCAGTAGACCCAATAGGGGCAGGATCCCTGACCTTCCACTGTTAGAGGTACTATTCTAGTTTCTTTTATTTTATCTTCGGAAATTTTTTTATACTGGAGATACACATATCTTTATATATGTTCCAGTTGTGGAGATCCTTGGGCTCTGCATTTCTTCTTCTTCATATATCAGGAAGCTAGACACTCTGTTGGGAATAATAATGACATGTGTGCGTCAGTTCAAGGAGTGCCCCCTCGAGGTGGTTGAGATTCACTTTCTATGGGACCTCTATGTCTTAGAGATGATGAGATATGATGTCATTCTTCGGATGGAAAAGTTGGTACCCTTTTTGAGCCTTCATAAATTTCTATCGTCAAAGGGTGAGGTTCACGTCACTAGATGGCGGAGAGTTTCTATACAAGGGCGAATGGGATATACAGGTGAGTCAAGCTGGACCTGATCATTATTGGCGAGGTGGAGTGACAACCCGGATTGCGAGTTTATATCTGGATGACTGGGGAACTTGTCAGAAGGATTTCACTTCTATGGTTAATCATTTCAGGGATGTCTTCCCGGACGACTTTTTAGGTCTACCACTAGAGCGAGAGGTGGATTTCTCTATTGAACTTGTTCTTGGAGAGGCACCGATTACTATTCCTCCATATAGGATGGCCATACCAAAATTGTAGGGGATTAAGAGTCCATAAGAGGAGTTATAAGCAATTGGTTTTATCTGACCCAACACTTCTCTTTGGGGTCTCCTGTCTTGTTGGCAAAGAAGGAAGATGGTACCCTTAGACTCTATGTCGATTATCAGAAACTGAACCACTTTACAGTTAAGAATTGATATACTTTTCTGAGGATTGGTGATCTTTTTGATCAACTTTGGGGATCAAGTGTGTTCTCAAAGATTTACATGAGGTCCGAATGTCATCATTTCTACATTAGACCATCAGACATACTGCTTACAACCTTTTAGAGAAGATATGGGCTATACGAGTATTTGGTTATGATGTTCGGACTCACAAACGCGCCAGCAGTTTTTATGGATCTTTTAAATCGTGTATTCCACCCATATCTAGATTATTTTGTGGTAGTCTTCATGGATGATATCTTGGTGTACTCTCACACTCGACACAACCATGCCACCCATCTTGAGATCATACTGAGTACACTGAAAGAGCATTGGTTATATGATAAGCTCTCAATGTTCCACTTTTGGATGGAAAAGATTAACTTCCTTGGGATATTATCTCAGAGGCAGGGGTTGTAGTAGACCCAAAGAAGATGATAGTAGTAGTTTCTTGAATGCAGCCTAAGAACATGTTTCAAATTTCGAGTATCTTGGGGATGGATGGTTACTATAGGAACTTTATACATGACTTTTCCCACATAGCAGTGTCGTTGACGGGTTTTAATAAGAAGGGTATGATGTTCGTTTGGTCATATGCTTGTAATACAGCCTTTCAGGACCTCAAGGGATGGTTGACATCATCACCAGTCCTGATACTTCTATATCAATGGAAGATCTATACAGTTTATTGTAATGCATCAGGTATTGGGCTAGGAGCAGTGTTGATGCAGGGCGATCGAGTAGTTGCGTACGGGTCTCTGTAGTTGAAGCCACATGAGAGGAATTACCTGACGCATGATCTCGAGTTGGCTGTAGTGGTGCATGTGTTCTGTTGTAGTCATTATCTCTTTGGAGATCATTTTGTGGCTTTTACAGACCAAAAAATTCTAAAATACATTTTTACCCATCATGTCTTGAATTTGAGATAGCAAAGATGGGTTTAATACCTTCACTCCTTTGACTTTGAGCTTTCTTATACAACTGGTAAAGGTAATCCAGTAGCTGATGCGCTGACTATGAGGACTCAGACACAGACAGTGCAGGATGCTAGTGGTGAGTGGCAGCTTATGGATTTTTTTCTCTAAGATGCATTTGGAGGTTCTCGATAGTCAGGGGGAACCTATATTTCATCCTTAGATGTGACTTCTACCCACCTAGATAGAGTGAGGATGAGATAGATATCAAATTTTTAAGGCCTAGTTCTATAGGAGTCGGTGGCAAGTGAGGACCCTCTTCCTGGTTGGACGATAGGTGATGACGAGGTACGACATATACATGGACGAGTGTGGGTTACAGTGGATATATGCGGGGTGTTGATGCGGGAATTTCATGCTTCATCCTGGGAAGTACATCCTGATGTTACCAAAATGTATCATGACTTGAGAGTAAGTATTGGTGGCTAGGTATGAAGAGAGAGGTAGCTGGTTTTGTTATGAGATGTTCCACCTGTCAGTAGGTGAAGGTGGACCATCAGAGGCCAGCTAGACTGTTACAACAGTTACCCATTCCAGAGTGGAAATGGGATGATGTCACAATGGACTTCCGGACCAGGTTGTCGATGTCACCTTAAGGCAATTATACTGTATGGGTTATTGTGGAAAGGCATTCAAAGGTCACTTACTTTTTGCCGATCAAAGAGACTTTGGTGTTGATCAGCTTGAGAAGTTGTATTTCCGAGAGGTGGTACGTCTTCAGGGGGTCCCTCATTCTATCATTTTAGATAGGTAGGCCCGTTTTACATCTCATTTCTAGAAGATTTTTCAGAGGTAACTCGGTACACAAGTGATTCTAAGCACAAAATACCACCCCCAGTCCGATGGCTAGTCAGATCGTACAATACAAGTTCTAGAGGACATGGTGGGTGCATGAATTCTGGAATTTGGGGGCACTTGGGAGGAGCACATACCCCTGGTTGAGTTTTCCTACAATAACAGTTTTCAGGAAACAATATAAATGGCACCTTACAGGGCTTTGTATGGTAGGCCATGCCGACCACCCTTGTGCTGGTTGGAGGAAGGCGAGGCAGCTTAACTAGGACGACATCTCGTGTAGGAGACTTCAGAGTAGGTCTAGTTGATTCAGAAGCGGATGGCTACTGCACAGTCTCATTAGAAATCTTAGGCTGATCGCCACAAACGAACCTTCGAGTTTATAATCTGGGATCAGGTTTTCTTGCCTGTTTCACTGAGGTTGGAACATAGTAATATCAGGAGACAGGGTAAAATTTCACAGAGTTATGTAAGGCCGTTTGAGATCCTGGAGAGAGTCGGGCCAATTTCCAATCGATTGTAGATACCATAGAGGTATCGGTCCATGCCCGACATCTTCCACGTATCTCAGATGAGCTATTATCCCTCAGAGATGTTTCACATTTTTCAGCCCCAGGAGGTTGAACTTTAGGTCGATGCATCCTTTAAGATGAATTCGATTCGTATTATTGATAGGATCATGAAGGTTCTCTGAGGTTGGTCAGTTCCTCTCATACGGGTGTTATGGAAGCATGGCCGAGTGCAGGATGAAACCTGGGTGTAGGAGACCGACGTACATTCTTAGTGGCAAGAGTTGTTCTCAACTTTATCTTCACCAACCTTGGAAGGGAAATTTAGGGACGAATTTCTTTATGGTGGGAGTCTATTAGAACCTGGTTCTTATTCTTGAGTACGAGTTTCTACATTTCCTTTTCCTTTAATGTATTTAGAAGATAATGAAAATGGGGGAAAATCTCAAAATTTATGGGTACATGCCATTGAATTTTCTAAAGGTCGTGTACTTTGGCATTGTGGGACAGGAATATCGGGCGTGTAGGCTTGTCGACAATTGAGGGTGTAAAAACTAACTACACAAAATGTACTTAGCAATACACACTATGTAATAAGTTGAGAGGTGAACAGTAAAGTAGTGGAGAGTAGCCACCAGATAAATAGTTAAAAGGATAGTACACGCCGTGTACTTAGTATAAATCTCCATGTTATCTGTCGGCAGCTGAACAGTAAGGCGGTGGAGAGCTGCTGCCAGTGAATAGTTAAAAAGAATGTACACTCCATGTACTTGAAATTACACGTCGTGTAGTTATGTTTTATCATTGAAAACAGTAATTATCCATATCTTTTAGCAGAGTTGGCATAGAAGGAAGTAGGAGCACCGGGAGAGACAGTTGAGGCTTGGAGGATCTCCCAAACACTCACCAAGAATCTAATTCTTTCGACATCTATCTCGTTTGGACCACACGGATCTACATCCTTATCAGTTGTTTCAGGAGGCTTCTTTCACATATATAGATCATAGGGGATCGAGGTAGGTGCTCTGTGTTTTATTCCAATGGTTGAGTTGTTTTTGTGTACCAGGGTTCTAGGATCCCATGTTTGGGGTGTCGTGTGGCAGAGGCCTTAGCTGATAAAGTATCTATAATTGCATAGATAATCTAATGATAAATATAAACCATTGTTTGGGATCGTTTCTTGGATCCAGGGCCACCACATGTGTGGGTTTCCCTTATTTATCTGTTTAGCCAGGATACTCATGGGTATTCCGTAATGATAGCATGTTTTGGGTTTTCTTGAGAGGAAACATATTTATTACTTGCCTTTGCATTGGGCTTGCCCGAGTTACTTTCTTTGCCTGAGTGCAGTGTTTTGCTTAGCCTGAGGGAAGTGTTTTGCTTATCCAAAGGGAAGTGTTTTTCTTAGCCTGAGGGTATTTTTTCATTTATACTAAGGGAAACTTTTCTCATGCCTGTGGGCTATAGATTCTGTGCCTGAGGGTGACATATCATATTCTTGAGGGCAATATTCATTATTCCTTTGGGCAGTCACCTGAGGGTTTCGATTCTGTTTGCCTGTGGGTAAGGATTTGCATGTCTGAGGAAAATGTTTACTTTGAATATTCAGTGCAGAGATTTCTTATGTAGTACACATAATTCTAAAGAACAATCTTGGAATTGATAAATAATTATTAATGTGGCAGTGTAACTGGAAGAGATAGTTACTTATGAGTACTGCCTAGTTTACTTCATTTTAATTTTGCACGCAGTTGTTTCACCTTTTTACTAACTATTGGGCATGTCCCTTTAGTGGTTTCCTACTGGGATTTATTTCTCACATCATGTTTGGGTCATGTCTTGGACCCAAACTAATTATATTGTTGTATGTGCCGATAAGGGAAGGGGTCCCTACACAGGTACATGATTATTGTAGAGGAGTAGGAGAGCATGGGACCGAGCTTAGGCTTGTGATGCTGCTAAGTTTCTGTTGCACTGTTTTAGTTTTCTTTGCTATACTTGGTACTTTGTACTGTATTATATTTGGTTTCAGTGTATCATTTTTTGACTACTTTCTTAGAAATGGGACATATTACATCATCATATATATGACTATTGGTTATCTTTTTCTTCAGTACCATTTTCCTTTCAGCTTTGAATTGTTTACTGCTTCCTCTTTTGGTATGTTTATATTTTTCTACTGTGCTACACTTTGACAAATGAGGGAATAATTTCCCCACTATCAGATCTAGACCCTCGATGCTAGTCTGAAACCTCTGGCATTTGGGGAACTGCGCTTGAGGTCATGTGACCAACCGGGTTTGAGGCACCTGTTGAGTGACACCTGGATCCGGTACATTACAATAGGAATTAAAAATGAAATTGTGGTAGAAACATAATAATATAATGATTTCCATTGTAGCCAAGGAGTCACTTCTAATACCACTATAGTAGTAAGGTTTCACTCCCCATAACATCACAATAGTCATGGTTCACTCCCATGGCCATATTAGTACCATTCGTTCACACGTCATAGCATCTTTGTAGTCATGGTTCACTCCCATAGCCTATTAGTAGTACATTTTTATTCCCAATACTATCTTATTATATCTAATGAGATATAAATCATTACCCAAAGCATTTGAGGGAGATAAATGCCCCACCCGTCTCATAATGAAATCAAATATACATGTGCTCCAACATCATAAATAATCATATCATAACCCATGAAATGAAATTGGTATTATAAACATGTAATTATATCATTACATGTGGAGATATACAGGTTTCATAATCATTTCATCATAAACATATCCCATCAAATGAAGTGGGATTCAAAATAATATTACCCGTGAATGTGAACTGGGTTCCATAAACATCATACCATCAAAACATAATCCATTTAGAGAAATAATATAAATGTAAACATTGAATAAATTCTACATAAAATCATGAGTAACCATTATGGATGTTATCTTATATTGTAAATAATTTTTAATTATCATTTAAAAACATTTTTTTAGGAAAATATACATTCTTCATTGAAAAATGATTTTTGTTACATAAAATCCTTTGAAACCATTTTTCATTGAAGAGAAATTTGAAAACAAATCAAGGAATAATTGGAAAAATTAATTTAAAATCAGTTTTCATTGTAAATTGACATCATGGGTCCTTTGAAAAAAAATTAAAACATTTTCAATTACATGGTTTTTGAATAAAATAGTATTCTAACTAAAGAGAGAGGCTGTTATATTTTACCTAAATGTATTATCTTTTCTAGAAAAGTGTGGAAAAATTATAATAACACATGAGGATATCCAGAATAAACATAAGATAATGAAACTCATGAGTTTTCTTGAGATATGGATCATAATATTTCATCAAAGGAATGATAAACGTAAACAATCTCGAAAAGAAAGGAGTTCGTCTCAATAAACTCTTATAAAATGGTTACATGGGATCATAATCTCCATATAAGAGAAGGAAATTAAATTTACTTTAAAATAAAATGAAAATAGTTATATTAATGATATAACATGAAAAATGGAATTATATATACCTCATATAGGAGTTCAGGTGCATAACAAAACATGATTCTCAAAGAAGGATAATTGAGACAAAACATTTTTACCGATTTCGTACATTTGGAAAATTAAACCACATGAATAAAATTTAATTAAATTGACATGTTGAACCCCATAAATTTGGTTATAATATATATAAAATAAAATCATGTAAATTACATGCACCACACAAATGGAAAGAGTGGCGAGCATATCAGGTATCTCATGGGAATAAAAAGTGAGATGAAATCACTTTACCTTGAGTCTTAACAACCATCGTACTCACTCAATCCACCTGTATAATATATATAAATTTATTATACATATTTTAAATATCTAGACAATTATATATAATACCATATATGTTTTTATTATGAACATATAATACCCACTTGTTAATGAACCTATGTTAAGGTTTCATTTCAAGAAATATTCACTTAGCTCTTTGCTTGTGTCTAAATATTTGGTATCATAGGACCTTTTACATATATCCTGCTTCCAGAATGTGAAAACCGATAAAAATATCATTTATATTTTATATATGTGTATTATAATAATCTATAGAAAAGAGAAGTATCAAATGTAATACATTGTTCATTGAGATGGTAAGTTGTACGTACACATGAACGTTGTTTCCTTTTTATTGTCGTATTGAAAGAATGTATATAAATGAAATATGTATATATAGTTATATTTATATATATATATATATAATTATTATATTATAAATATTATATAATTTATATCATACAATTTCACTAAACAAAACCTTAATACATTCTATGTGGTGTGTCAAAGAATCACATCACTTTGAGGGGGTGGTAGTCCACAATTCCTCAATCGATATTATCTTATTAACACAAAAGGTAATGTAAAAAAGGTTTAGGTTGTAAAAATGATTAAAGAAGATTAAATAAATATTAAATATTATATATAACATATATAAAAATAATTTTTATAAAAATTTCCACCATGATAGGTTGTAATGGAAAAATAAACAATCATCATTTTGTGTGGCAATAGTTCATCATACAAAGAAACACTATTACCATTATAAATTAGATGGATGTGTGTGAAAGTTTAGGTTTAAAAATTATCATAAAAATATATTATATTTTCTATGTAGTTTTATTAAAAAAAATTAAAATAATAAAGTAGATGGGGTGGAGGAAAACAATAAAACAATGGACTTGACGGAATACATTTCCTTTTAATCGGGTAACTCCATTCGGTTTGTTCCAAAAGGCTTCATCAGATTGCCTTAGTACCAAGGTAAGGCTTCTAGGTGGAATAAATAATTTTTGGGAAATGTATTGGGCTGGACTTCACCGATTGTATGTTTTTTATAGGTGTGAGGAAGTGGGACATGTTGTGGCATTTTATAGTGAAAGAAAATGACTCACTAGGAATTTTTAGAAACATGTTAGTTGTATGCATGTTCTTAAATAAGGAAAGTCATAAAAAACCAAAAAAACAAAATACTGTAAGGTTTATGTCCTAAATATGTACCTAAAATTCATGTTGTAAAAGTGGATATGTCATTTGGCCCTCAATTTTATGGTTTAGTATCTAACTAAGCAGAATTTTCCCCTATTCGCTGTGATTAGGTTTTATCTCTTTTACTAGTCATTTTGGTCAAAACAATAACATGGTATTATTAGAATATAAATATTATACTAAATACAATGGTTTATATCAATTTTTTGAATTTCAAATAATAGATTTGAAAAAATTATGGTTAATATTAATCATATATAAAGGATGAAATAACGTGTTTTTAATGTAGAAAACTGTTCAAATGATTGTTATGATTTTATATTCATTTTCAATGTTACTTTTATTATATTGAATTCAATTGTATTTATATATGTATTATTTATCATATTTAACCTTATAAAATTAGAATATAATTTAATATATAAAATAAATTAAAAAATAGCAGTTTTTAACTTAAAAGCCGTAATGTTTACTATTCATAAAAAATGATGTTTCTCAGAAAAATATAAAAATTTCACCATAGGATAATTTTGTTTTTCTAAATTCAAAAAAGAATTTTATTTTTAAAAGTTGTATTTTTATAGGCTTATAATATTAATTTTATTAATAAAAATTATTTATTTATGAAAATAGTATTTTAAAACATAAAAGAACTTTACTGAAAATCATATCATTCATTATCAATATGTTTTATTTATGTTTAAAAATTATAAAAAAAATATATTTTTAAAGTATTTATTAAAATTCATATTACTTATTTTAATATATATGGTATAATTATCACATTTAGATCACCGTTTTATTAAAAATAATGTTTTGTAGAAACTCTGTGTTGTGTGTGATGTATGCTAAGTTGGTGTTGTGTGTATCATACACTAAGCGAGCATTTCATGTAACGAATGTCAATTCAATGTTGTTTTTAACATATGACTAGTTGGTGTTGTGTGTAATATACACCAATTTGGTTCTGTATTAATGTAATGTTTTACTTAATGCATATCAAGACATAAATTAATATTTAATTTATTCAAAAAAGGTATATAAAAACTAGGGGTGTCACATTCTACCCCCTTTAATAAATTTCACCACTAATATTCAAAACTAGGTTAAAACAAATGATTATAATTTTTCTTCATCATATCCTCAAGTTTCCATATAACTTCTTCTAAATGGTGACTTCTCCACAAATTTTGACCAGGTGAGTGGTCATGTTTCATAGAACATTATTTTATTGTTCTATAATTTGAACTAGATGTTCTTTATAAGATAGATGTTACTCCAGTGGTATAAATTTGATCTGCCAGGTATGTAATTTTAGAAGAGTGATAAAACGAACATGTCATGGACATGAGTGTGATTGGAAGAAGTTCCAAGTGATAGGTTACCATGCAAATATGATCAATTATCTAAAAGGGAGAGATATAAGTAGTGTTTAGATTACCTTTCTTCCTGAATCTCAAAACATTCAATTTGGGTGAGATTCGTAGAAACACTGTTTCACCAACATCAAATTCTATATCACACCCACAGAAATCATCATAACTTTTCCACTGATAATGAGATTCTTTGATATGTTACATAATGGTAATATCCTACTTGGAAATTTGGTCTAAAATGTGATGTACTAACATATTTTTTCTCCAACAACATCCCAACATGATGGAGGTCTACATTTATTATAGTAAAGGGATTTATAGTGTTCCTTCTAAATACTTCAGTGGATGCTATTTTTGTTTGAAATATCAACTTTATGAAGTTGTTGATCCCAACCAACTTTTTTATCTAGAGAAAAACATCTCAACATATCCTCCAGGGTTTGAATTTTACGTTCAGAGAGAAAATCTATTTGATGATGACAAGTAGTGAAAAAAATGAATCATGTATCAAGTAATTGATAAATATTTCACCAAACCATTTAGGTAAACCTTGAATCCCAATCCGTGACAATTGAATGTGGTACTCCATGAAACCTTACCACTTCATTAATGTATATCGTAGGTAGCAGATCCATAGGGAATTCTTCTTTAATAGAGATGAAGTTGGATTACATAGTAATGACATCAACTACCACACATATAGAGTTAAACCCTTTAGAGGTTTTGGGTAGTCCAAAGACAAAATCCATAGTGATGATCTCCCATTTCCATTATGTCATGGGTAATATATGAAAGAACCCATTTGAATTTATTATTTCATCCTTAACTTATTGTCATACCAAGAACTAAGATACAAACTCTATGATATCTCTCTTCATTCCATCCCACCAGAAATATTGTTTTAATTCCCTATACATCTTTTTACTTATATGATTAATAAAGAATGAAGAACTATACGCATCATCTAACAACTCATTCTTCAAATATTGTATGGAATGAACACATATAGGGTTCCTGGACCTTATCATTCCATCCTAATCAAGATTAAACTCTGGAACATTTCTAACCTTCTTCTTAATCTATTAATCTTCATTCTAGGCCTCCATAATCATCAATTGGATATGGGTTGAACATTCATTCGATAATGATAAAATTTCCCCATTTTGGATTTCAAGATACATCCTATTCAAATCCATAAATATTGGATCTTTTTTATCCTCATCATTGATATGATATATGAACCTTCCAAATCAAAGCACTATCTACCTTGTTCTCCTTCCTAGTGTAGTAATGTATTAAGTAGTTTAATCCTTTATCAACTATAACCATCATATCTAGAGTATATTCAACTCCTTCTATATGAATATATAATTTTTGTTTGTATTATTGGAATATATATATCACAGTTTTCTCCAAAAATATAATTCCTCCATATAATTAATTTAAATACTACCACTACTAACTCCAAATAAGGTTTTGGGAGATTTTTTACATGGATCTTCAACTACTACGAGGAATAAGTGGTAACCATTTTATTTTTCCAATGAACACCACCCAATCACTTCTTGTGTGCTTCACTCTTGAATAAAAACCCTTATCCTCTACCGGGAAATGTAATCATAGGTTCACTGACAATCATTATCTTTATTTTTATGAATCTTTTCTAACATTAATATTTGCAGAGGAACTTTACACCCTTCCGAGATAACAGTGTCATAGGAATATATATTAATGATAAATTCTCCACAAATCAATGATAATATCTAACTAATCCCAGAAAGTTTTGGTTCTCAATCACCATGTTTGTTCTAGGACAGTATTCAATAGACATCATATTGGATGGATCTACTGATATACCACATCTTGAGACTATATAAAAAAAATAAAACAGTTTTCATCAAAAATTCAATCTTAGTAAATTTTTCATATAGTTTCTCCTTCCTTGGGATATTTAGTACAATTCTCCAATGATATTAATTCTATTATTTAATCAGTGAATAGATTAGAATTTCATCTATAAATTCTACCACAAACATATCATGGTAATCTATAAAGACAGTATTCATTAAATCCATGAATATTTCATGTGAATTGGAATGACCAAAATGAATCACTATATATTCATAGTGACCCTAACTTGTATGGGATTCAATATTGGGTATATCCTCCATCTTTTCCCTAAATTGATGATATATAGAAGTAAGGTAAATCTTGGAAAAGTACTAATATCTACACAGTTGATCAATAAAGTCATTATTATTTGGAAGATGAGACTTATTCTTGATTGTTGTCTTATTAAACTCCCGATAATCAATGCCGAGTCACATTAATCCATATTTATTTTTAACAAAAATAACCTATGAACACAAAGGTGAGACACTTGGCCGAATGAATACTATATCAAATATTTCATGGAATAGCATTTTTAATTCCTCAAACTCAATTAGATCCATTATATAATGAGCCATTGAAATTTTTGTGGAACTATACATGAGTTCTATTGAGAACTCAACTTCACGTTTTGGTGGAAGACTAGGAAAGTCTTCCAGAAAGACATCCACAAAGTCCCAAACAATAGGACTATTATTGATGTTGATTTTCTACCCCAACTATTTGAAAAAAACAACCCTTCTAAATGGGAATTAAAACCCATACACTAGATGAATCATTTTACGAATTTTATACTTATCATTAAATTGATCGATTAAAATAGTAGGTTCTAAAGTATCAAATGAAAATACTCTCCCTTTAATATTGATGTGGGATTTATACATAGAAATCTAATCCATTATAAGTAGGGTCACAAGTTCAACAAAAAGAGGTTTGATAAGATTTTCATGAATGGCATTACCATTAACATCAATTGGAGGGGAGTCATAGTCTTTTGATGTGATCATCATACCATTTGGGGTTTTCACTCATAATTCCACATCTAATTGGTTTTGTGGAATCATAAAACCTATAAAAAACATATTAGATATTAAAGAGTTGGAAGATCTATAACCAAATATGATATTAGCATATCTAGATTGGATGGTAAGTGTACCTTTCATTACATATTCATCGTACCCCTCCTCAAAAAATAGTGATTTCATTAAATTTCCACTTATCCCTTAGCTTAAGAGGTTGCTGACATCAATCGTTACCTCTTGTCCTTAGGTTTGGGAAGTGGTTAGCATAATTAAAACTCTCTATAAACTTATAGAATTGAATCATATGATGCACATTTTGTGTCTCTTTTCCCTATTTGCAATGTTTTCTAACTTCTTCCCATCACTTCGGCATTCAATTTCCCAATGACCTTCCTCTCTACACTTAAAACATTTATTAGACACCATAATTTAATTTCAACTAAGATTTTTTCCTACACATAACATATAAACTATAACTCATCTTCTTTTCTCTATGGTTTCTATATTTTAACTTGAACTCCATATTCCTCTTCTTATCAATATTATGTGATTGATATGTGACTCCCACCTCCATTTAAAATATTATTTCACAATTCCTAGTATCTTCGTAGCTAGTAATGTATCTTATAGATAAATTCATTATGAGACTTGGGTTTAAGCCACTAATGAACATATCTACTTTACTTTTGGGTTGAATGATTATTCTTGAATTGTACCTTGCAAGCCTTATGAAATTAGCCTCATATGTTACAACAGATTCATCATCTGTTTTTTCAACTCAAGGAACTCCTTATCTATTTCTGTAAGAATAATTAAAAGAAAGTTCTTATTGAAAATAAGTTCTTGAACTCATCCCAATCCATAGATTCAATATTATATTTTTTCCTTGTATTACTGATTAGATTCCACCATTCGTCTGATTTTCCTTCTAACAGATAGACATGCTGAACAAATTTCTCATGATTCAAACACTAGAGAAAATAGAATATATTTTTAGTAGTAATGACCCATTGTTCACAAATAATTGGATTGGAAGACCCTATGAATGAAGGTAGATGTCTCCTCCTGAAAGACCTAAAATAAAATTGTTCCCACTATTTCTCATGTGGGAGTCCACCATGATTAATACCTTGATAAATCTATTTATACATAGATTTAAAGACCTGGAAATTCAGTGGAATTATTTTTCATAAATACATGGGAATTTTATGAGTCTGCACTTTTTGACGGTACTTGATTCTGAGGCCTCGTGTTCCCAGAATCTAATTCTAATGTTTTGTTTGGTTACGTTCGGTAAACATATGAGCGTGTTTTTTAACATTTGAACTGGTGCTCAGAAATGAAATCTGAGGGCACCGTTCAGCTCGCAGCGTTGGCAATTTCTTAGTGAGACCTTCACCGCTATTGCGTTCTAACAAGAATTGAAGTTAGTTTTTTTGGGTTTTTTAATTAAATTGAATAAAGTTAATGTTTTAAACTATATTTTTATTCTATGGCGGTTAAAACCTCCAAGAGGATGTTAATGGTGGGGGCCACCACACCATATCCTCCCATGAGAGGTTATGGTGGTGGGGCCCACCCACACATTACCTCCCTTGGGAGGATACTTAGGTGGGGACCACACAAGCTTTAAACCTCCTCTAAACCCCCAATTAAATTAGTGAAACTCTTTAAATTTCCCGTTTATTTATTGACAACTCCTCCCATTAAATTAAGTAAAGTAACTTAATTAATTTGGAATCATTTTCACTTCCTGAAATTCATTATACCTATATTATAATATGTGATGTATTATTATGGTGGGGGGTTGGCATAATCCTTGTTGGGAGAATTAAGGAGAGGAAGAGCCTTTGGGATAATTGAGAGGGATTCATCCTCTTAATGAAGAAAACGAAGAACACCCGTCGCCACTGAATAATGACGGGCACCGTAATCTCCCTCTTCAACCAGGGAAAGTAAAGGAAACACTGCCACCCACAATGAATGCCTACGACTTCATCTCGACTCGTCTTCCCTGAATCCTTCCTCCTCGACTTCCTCGTCTTCTACCCGATGTCAAAAGAACGACATCCTCTTCCCTCGACTTCATCAACGAGCGACAATTGAGGTAGGGGGCTTGAATTCTTGTGTACTCGTTCCTCGTCGTTCAAATTTCTGGTATCAGAACCGAATGATATCTCTGTAACGAGGGGGGTTTGGACCACATGAACATGGCCCAACCCTCCCATTTTTTATTCTCGTTCGATGATGACAGAGGCAGTACACGCACCGATCGGCAAGGAGCCAGTCATGAAAAAGATGATGGCGCAAGGCCTGCAGGTCTCCATAAGGGTGTGGCACCACCATGATGTGAAAAGAACTGATCCATGGCCATGTGGGCCGTAGTGGCGTCGTTGGGGCATGATGTCGTCGAACCGTGCCAGAAGGAAGAGGTGCAGCCAGGAGGGCCGCGGCGGTCAGACTATAAGCGTGGCATCGTCACGCCGCATGGAGATCAGCAGGAGGCCACAGCCAGGCCGGGCCGCGGCGGAGGGGTGTGACGCTGTCGCATCGCGCCGGTTGTGCAGGACCGCAGCCAGGGGTGGGCCGCGTCGCAAGATCAGGGGCGTGACGCCGTCATGCCGTGCCGGAGAAGACCTGCGGCCTATGGCTGTGATGGACAGGGGAGGGCGGGCGGCTGATCTGGCCGCCGGTGTGCTCTACAGGCGGGACCCTTAGGGTCCCAAATTTACCAAAGGCTGGCGCCTCGCGCCGGCTGTTATAGGGAATACTGGGGGGCACTGACCCCCCCCCCCCCATACGTGGCCGGCCGGGCCACGCCGACCAGCCTGCCATGCCGCGCGGGCAGGCCCACCAGGCCTTGCGGGCTCGCCTTCCAGGCCACTCGGCCAGCCAGGCCGGGCCCCCCTTGGTCGGACTGCCTCGGTTCGGGCCGCCCTCAGGCCGGGATACACCTTCGGGCTGGGCTGCACCTTCAGGTCGGGCCACTTCCTTAGACCAGGTCAGACCCACGGACAGGTTCAGACCTTGGTTTGGACCAGGTCGGGCCAGGTCGGTCTGGCTTGGTTGGACCAGACTTAGACCCACTATGGCCCGTTTACACCTTCTCTCCCGTATTTTGGGCTAAGGGTGTCCAATAGATTAACTATATGCGACGACGGAATTCTTAGAGTGAGATGGTTCCTTTGGAATATTACACATGAGTTTTGGACATAGTTGGTGTACGGTCAGGATGGTTTGAACCTAAAAACCAACCAGTCCCCTAGGACAGAAATGTCAATAACTCATAGACTGGGCGTCTGATTGACACGTTTTCTATTGCGTTGAGACCCCTATGATGTGACAGTACTTGGAGATAATTCCACGTGAGACTTAATGACACTTGGAGTATCAACCAACAGATCGTGGAGCAGATCCTCTAAGAGAAGAGCAGTCAGAGTGCAGAGACCTAGTAGTTGATAGACCTGACGACTGGTTGACTGATTCGACTTGGAGTGATTCAACTAGCCTAGTGGGTAGCGCCCTGTATTTGGCGGCATAACCATGGAAGAGGAGTTCACGGTATTTGGCGGCAGACCTGTGGTACTCGACAGGAGGATTACCTCTATAGGTTATTAAGGGGAGCACCCTGTATTTGGAGGAAGACCCATAGCGGATGGAGCACCTGGTAGTTGACAACAGACACGCGATACTCGATAGGAGAAGTACCTCAACAGTCCAAGGTTAGTGAGAAGCGGCTTGGTGTTGAGATAGGACCATTGTACTTGACAGAGGATGAGTTCTCCAGCAGTCATGGTTTAGATAATGAAAATCTTGGTTTAAGCTAAGTCAATGACCTTTGTGTTTTCCTCATTATTGAGATGGGTTACTTTATAACATAGAAATATGTATGGGAATATACCTAAGTAATGGTTATCCAATGATTTCATACCTTCTAGTTTATCCATGATGGATTTTGTGAGACCTTGAGGGTCCTGGGGTCCCTACTGAGTATCTTTATACTCACCACTGTGCAAGATATGCCCGCACCTTGTTGTGTGGGATGCAGACGACAGACATCGCTGACGGAGGCCGAGAGTGCCAGGACTAGACGGTACTCAGAGGAGGACCTTAAGATGTATTCGTACACGGTGGAGTCTGACGAACATGGAGTGTTGTCGAGGCCATCTCTACCTACCCTTCAAGTAGGAACCCCGAAGGATGATCCAGGAGCTGCTTTCACCTTTCAGTTATTTGTCTCTTTTTCAGTTGTACTTGTTTTCACTTGTATTTGTACTTTATATTTGGGCTTGTATTCTAGCACACATTCACATTCAGTACTCTTGTTATAAAGCTTTTACTTAGTGATTTCTTCCTCTTGTACTATTGTTGTCTGTGTTTACCATTTATAAAGACAATGCCATCCCAGTTTTAGGGAATTACGCCTTTGGTGCTAGTTTCCAGCCCCTGGCATATGGAAGGCGGGCATGGGGTAGTCAGGATACGGGCCCTGGGGCATGGGTCATGACAAATTGGTATCAGAGGAGTCATTTCTACCACATAACTTAGGACTCTAATCATTATTTTCTGTGAAGCAATAATGTTAAGAGTACCGAGTGTGATTTTTAGTTCTAGGAGTCCATTGTTGGTGCGGCGGCCGACGTATCCATACACTAGGACCCTGACTTCTGATTTCCAACCCAGTGCATGAAAACAATGATTTTGTGAGTGTTTTGAATGTTTTTCTTTAAGTCATCTCAACCATGTCATCTCACTAGGTATAGTCTTTGACAGTGTATCATCTGTTTATTTCAGGATACCTCCCCACTGATGAGAAGCTAGAGCCCCAAGAGTTGTATGTACTGACAACCCTCTGAGCGAAGAGGCCTCAGTACAAGTCCCTCTTCCAGTTGAGGCACCAGCGTAGGCACCAGTGGTACTACTTCCTGTTGCTCCACCGATGCCACCAGCCCCAGTAGTAGAGAGTGCACACCACTTGAGCACACTGCATGACTTACAATGCAAGAGGACACCCTGGTTCAGGGGAGATATGGACCCACATGTGGCTGATGATTGGATAGAGGATGTGGTGAGAGTCATCAGGATAGTAGGGACACCAGCAGGCTTCATGGTGATCCTTAATGCCAGCCTCCTTCAGGCAGCAGTAGGCAGATGGTAGAGCCTGATGCTTCAGGTCCACGACGAGGTGACTTTACTCGGGACAGACTTCGAGAGCCTGTTCTGGGCGGAGTTTGTACCAGCCACCCTTCGAGCAGTGCAGATATAGAAACTACTTCATTTGTAGCAGGGCATCATGAGTGTATCTTAGTACTCAGTGAGGTTCACCAATCTCTCGCGCTACTCCACTGATATGGTACGAGACCCATTCTTCAGGGCCTGAACCATTGATCAGGGACTCCGGAAAGAGATCAAAACTTCAATTATCTCCCACAGCATCCCGACGAAGATTAGGGGTGTTGGTGCGAGCCCTGCTAGTATAGAGTTCTCTTGTTGAGTAGTCTCCAACAGTGAGACCCACCACTAGTCTACATGCATCAGAGTCTTCTGTAGGTGGTAGTAGATAGATGATTCCAAGGTCCAAGAGGACCAGACCTATAGGTGGACAACCGCACAGACTAGGATCAGTTGTGAGGGGCACCCAAAGTGGAGATGGAGCCGAACATGCCAGGTGAAAATAGTGTTACTCCTGTGGTGGCGTTAGTCACATGGAAAGTGATTGTCTGACCCGCCGTACTAACCATCAGTAGTTCGTTGAGGGACCTCCCAGGAAGAGGCATATATTGGATCGAGGAAGTCCATAGGGTGCAGGCGGATGTGGCAGAGAAGCTGGTCGATCAGCCGACGGTGGACGATGTTTCGAGGTGTTTCCTCCCCCACAACCATGAGGTCCAACCGGACCACAGGGAGTTGGAGGAAAAGGTAGAACACAGCTTCAAGCAGCTGAGGCCTACGATCATGGCACTCAAGAGATTATTAGAGGTATGATCTATGTCTATTCCACCTTAGCTGATGTTATTATATACATGGGTGCCAGTCACTCTTTCATATCCACATCCCTCGTTCGGAGCACTGAGATTCTGATGGATCCGTTAGCTCGATCCTTACGGCTAGAGACTCCAATGGGAGTAGAGTCAACGATTACGCACTGGTGCTGGCAGTGTGAGCTTACTCTAGGAGGCGAGATATTCACCTGGGATCTCCTCGTAGTGGCATTGAGGCCTTACGATGTCATCTTGGGTATGGACTGTTTATCTACAGTCCATGCTCATATCGACTATATTAGGTGAAAAGTGTGGTGTGTCTACACAGATTGGACCAGGTTCACCTTCACCGGTGAGAAGGGAACCTTTGCATTGCAGGGCAGACTTACTCGGAGGAGGGTGCAGCTGATCACTCACCAGTTGGCTTGCCTAACCCTTGGAGCAGTTGATGTTTTGACATATCTTATATTGTGGGACCAGTACACGGATATTTTCCCTGATTATGTTCCAGGACTACCTCCTTGAAGAGAGGTGGACTTCTACATTGACTTTTACCCCATGATGGCATCGATATCTACTCCAGCATATTAGATGTCTCCCTCCAAGCTTCATGTGTTGTGGGTACGGTTGGAGGACTTGCAGGGGAAGGGATTCAACTGGCCCAGTGTTTCTCCCTGGGCAGCCCAGATTCAATTCGCCAAGAAGGCGGATGGGAGCTTGTGGCTTTCTGTTGACTATCGTCACCTAAACCAGGTGACTGTGAAGAACAAGTACCCACTCCCAAGGATTGACGACCTCTTTGATCAGATCAAGGGAGCACAGTGGTTCTCGATGATAGAACTCAGATCAGGCTATCTCCAGCTCAGATATTGAGACGAGGATGTGAAGAAGATAGCCTTCATGTGTCGGTACGACCACTATGAGTTCTTGGTTATTCCCTTTTGCGTAACCAATGCTCCAGTAGTGTTCATGTGTCTCATGAACATGATATTCTAGCCTTACCTCGATTGCTTTTTCATAGTCTTCATCGACGACATACTGATATACTCGACTACTAAGGAGGAGAATTCCTACCATTTGTAAGTAGTACTGGACACACACAAATAGCACCAGCTATATGGTAAGCTCTCGAAGTTCCAGTTTTGGATTCCAGAGGTTCGCTTCTTGGGATATGTTGTATCAGAGGCTGTAGTTGCAGTGGATCATGTGAAGATTTAAGCGTTACATGCTTGGGATCCACCCAGGAGTGTGACGGAGGTACAGAGTTTCATGGGCATGGCTGGGTACTATCGCAGATTCGTGACAAACTTATCCAGAGTTTCAGCACCATTTTCATCCTTGACGAAAATGGGGAAACCATTCGTATGGTCGGAGAGATGCCAATAGAGATTTCAGGAGATGAGGAAGAGGCTGACTAGTGCTCCCACCATGAGGCTTATAGAGGAAGTCTTAGGATACGTAGTTCACTAGGTTGCCTCAGGGACTAGACATGGGTGTATTTTGATGCAGGAGCGAGCTGTGATCACGTATGGTTCTCGGCAGTTGAGACAGCATGAGTAGAACTACGCTACCCATGACCTGGAGTTAGTAGCAGTGGTCTTCAATTTGAAGATATGGTGGCACTATCTGATGGGTGAACATTTTACCGTGTAGTATGGTCACAAGAGTCTCTGGTATATCTTTTCTCAGAATGACCTGAACCTGAGACAGCACCGATGGCTTGAGTTCCTCCAGGACTATGAATTCGAGATAGTATATACTCCTTGTAAGGGGAACATTGTTGCAGATGCACTCAACAGGAGGTCTAGTATGCAGCTTCTAGGAGAGGCGACAAAGCAACTGGCTACCTTAAAGATATCCTTTTTGGATAGGGATGGACCTGCCTATCTACCATATCTTACAGTCACTCCCCCATTTCATCAGTGAGTTTGGGATGCGTAGCATGGAAATGTGGACTATGAGACGTGACGTGCTAAGATATCCACATGTCAAGCACCTGATGGATTTTCTGAAGGTGGGGACCCTGTGATCCTCTTCAAACGATATACCATGGTACCAGTTGCACTTTAGGAGGAATTGTTGAGGGAGTTCCATAATTCCCCTCTAGCGGTACATCCAGGAGTGGCGAAAATGTACCAGAACCTTCGATGACAACAATTGTGGCCAGGTATGAAGAAGGCAGTAGATGAGTTTGTCTCACGGTTCATCACTTGTCAACATGTGAAGGCAGAGGACTAGGTACTAGCAGGCCTGATTCAACCCATTGAGGCCCCAGAGTGGAAGTGGGATGGGATATCCCAGGACTTCGTGACGGGTCTTCCACGTACATCCAGGGGTCCCGACTCGATTTGGGTGATTGTCGACCAAATCACCAAGTCGGCCCACTTCCTTCCAATCAAAGAATAGGGCTCAGTAGAGAACTTGGGACGCCTTTATGTGTAGGAGATTGTGCGTTTTCATGGAGTACCTACTTCTTCTGTCATTGATTGTGAAACACGATTTACTTCCCGGCTATGGAAGGGGTTGCATGAAGCATACGGGATAGAGCTTCGCTTGAGCACCACCTTCCATCCTTAGACAGATGGTCAGACCGAGAGAACCATCCAGACTCTTGAGGACATGCTCCGTGCATGTGTCCTCTACTTCAGTCACAGTTGGGAGGATCACCTACCTTTCATGGAGTTTCCCTACCACGAAAACTTTCACTCCACCATCGGTATGGAACCTTTTGAGGCCACGCATGGTCGACCTTGCAGATCGCCACTGTGCTGGACAGACCCGGGAGAGTCAGCACCAGTGGGACTAGAGATGGTGTGAGCTATCACTGAGAAGGTGAAGATCATCCAGGAGGGAATGAAGATGGTATAGAGTATGAAGAAGTCATATTTTGACAGGAGAAAGAGGCCTCTGGAGTTCGAGGATGGAGATCACGTATTCCTACGGGTATAACCTCGACGAGTTCTACAGAGATTTGGCTGAGGCGGCAAGTTGTCTCTGTGGTTCATCGGACCATTCCAGGTCCTAGTTCAGATTGAGGATCGACAGGAGTGGGTCCTACGTGGACATTTGATACCTCTATTGCGTGTCCGTTGGCAGCACGAGAACCTCCAGAAAGTACATGGGAGTGGGAGGCTCAGATGCGTGCTCAGTACCCCCATTTATTCCCTTAGTGTGGGTTGTAGCTTACGGGGACATAAAGCCCTGGGGTGGGGAGAATTTAAAGACCTGGAAATTCCGTGGAATTTTTTTCTAAAATACAAGCAAATTTTATGAGTCCACAGTTTCTGACGGCACTTTATTCCGAGGCCCAGTGTGCCCGAAATCAAATTATAAAGTTTTCTTCGGGTACGTTCAGCAAATGTACGAGTATATTTTTTTAACTTTTTAACCGGTGCTCGAAAATGAAATCTAAGTGCACCATTGAGCTCGCAGCGTCGGAAATTTCTCAGTGAGACCTTCACTGCAGTTGTGTTCTGATGTGAATGGAAGTTATTTTTTGGGGGTTTTTAATTAAATTGAATAACGTTAATGTTTTAAACATTATTTTTATTCTATGGAGATTAAAACCTCCAAGATGAGGTTAGTGGTGGGGTCCACCACACCATAACCTCCCTTGAGAGGTTATGTTGGTGGGGCCCACCCGCACATAACCTCCCTTTGGGAGGATTATTATATAGGGCCCCCACGAGCTTTAAACCTCCTCTAAACCCCCAATTAAATTTGTGAAAATATTCACCTTTCCCTATCATTTATTGAGCCAACTCCTCCCATTAAATTAAGTAAAGTAACATAATTAATTTGGAATCATTTAGATTTCTTGAAATTATTTATGAAAACATTATAATATGTGATGTATTATTATGGTGGGGGTTGGAATAATCCTTGTTGGGAGAATTAAGGAGTGGTTGATCCTTTGGGAGAAATGAGAGGACTTTATCCTCTCAACAATGAATGCGAAGAACGCATGTCACCACCAAGGAACGAAGAGAACTGTCTTCTCCCTCTTTAATCAGGGAATGTAGAGGAAACACCTCCACCCACGAAGAACGCCGATGTCGTTATCTCAACTCGTTTTCCCCGAATCCTTCCTCCTTAACTTCCTTGTCTTTTATCTGATGTCAACGGAATGACGTCCGCTTCCCACAACTTCGTCAACGGATGAAAATCTAGGTAGGGGGTTTGAATTTTTGTTTACTTGTTCCACGTCATTCAAATTTATGGTATGAGAACCTAATGATATGACCGTAACGAGGGGGGTTTGCACCACATGAAGACGGCCCGACCCTCCCCTTTTGTTTGTTCTTGTTCGATGAAGATGGTGGCGGTACACATGACGAATGGCAATGAGCCATCCGCGAAGAAGCCGGTGGCGCATGGTCATCGGGTCGCCACAAGGTTACGACACCGCCATTCCGTGTAGAGAACTGATATGTGACTTGGTGGTCCGCAATGGTGCCGTAGAGACGTGGTGTTGTCACACCGCGCCGGAAGGAACGGTGGAGGCCATGAGGGTCGTGGAGGTCGAACGAAGAGCGTGACATCGTCACACCACGTGGAGGTCAGTTTGAGGCCGTGGCCAGGGTGGGCCATGGCGGAGGGGCGCAACGCCGTCTCGTCGCGCCGGTGGTGCGGGACTGCGGCCAGGGTGGGCCGCGATGGGAGAGCAGGGGCACAACGTCGTCAAGCTGTGCCGGGGAAGCCCCATGGATTATTGTTTCGGTGGACACGGGAAGGAGGCCGGCTGTGCCGGCCACCGGTGCGCACTACAGGTTGGACCATTTGGGTCATGTGGTTACCAAAGGCTAGCGCCTCACGCTGGCCTTTACAGGGACCACCGAGGGGTGCTGACCACCCCCCCCCCCCCCCTTGTGTGGTCGGCCAGGCCACGCGGGCCGTCCGGCCAGGCCCCCCGGTTAGCCGAGCTGGGCCACCCTCAGCCTGGCCGCCTCGGGCCGGCCCGCCCTCAGGCCGAGCCGACCACTCTGGTCCGGCTGCTTCTTTAGACCAGGTCAGACCCACGGACCGGGTCAGACCTTGGTTCGGACCAGGTCGTTCTAGTTGGGTCGGACCGAACTCAGACCCGATATGGCCCGTTTACACCTTCTCGCCCATATTTTGGGCTACAGGTGTCTGATCGATGAACTGTCTATGGTGAAAGGAAGCATAGAGCAGGAAGGTTTATTTGGAATATTCCACTTGAGTTTTGGACACAGTTGGAGTATGGTTGGGTTGGATTGAACCTAATAACCAACAGGGCCCCTAGGATGGAAATGTTAATATCTCACAGACCGAGGGTCCGATTGACACGCCATCTGTTGTGTGGAGAACCCTATGACATGGAGGTCCTTTGAGATACATCCTCATGAGAATTTTTGAAACATTGAGTATCGACCAGTAGGTCATGGAGAGGATCCTCCCAGAGACGAGTAGTTAGAGTACAGAGACCTAGTAGCTAATAGACCTGACGACTACTTGACCAATTCGTCTCAGAGTGATTCGACTAGCCCAGTGGGGAGAGCCCGGTATTTGGAAGCAAACAGATGGCGGAGGAGAGCTTGGTATTTGGCGGCATACCCATGGTACTCGACAAGAGGAATACCTCTATAGGCTATTAGGGGGAGCACCCGATATTTGGTGGCAGACCCATAGTGGACGGAACACCTGGTAGTTTGTAGCAGACCTACGGTACTTGGCAAGAGGAGTACCTCAGCAGTCCAAGGTTAGCAAGAAGCGCCTCTGTGTTGCGACTGGTCTGATGTACTTGACAGAGGAGGAGTTCTCTAGCAGTCGTGGTTTTAATAATGAAAGTCTTGGTTTGATCTGAGTCAATGACCTTTGTGGTTTCCTCATGATTGAGATTGGTTACTTGATAACTTAAAAATATGTATGGGTGTATACCTAAGTAATGGTTATCCATTCATTTCATACTTTTTGGTTTATCCTTGATGTATGTTGTGAGACCTTGAGGGTCTCGGGGTCCCTACTAAGTATTTTTATACTCACCTCTGTATGGGCTATGCCCCCACCTCGTTGAGTTGGATGCAGACGATGGACAATGCTGACGGAGGCCGAGAGCACCAGGACTGGATGGTACCCGGAGGAGGACCTTACAACGTATTGGTACATGGTGGAGTTTGACGAACATGGACTGCTGTGGAGGCTATCTATACCTTCCTATCAGGTAGGAACCCCGGAGGACGATCCAGTAGCTACTTTCACCTTTCAGTTGTTTGTCCCTTTTTCAGTTATACTTGTTTTCAGTTTTATTTGTACTTTACAGTTGGACTTGAATTTGGCACCCCTTTTATTTTAGTAAAATTATTATACATCTTTTAATTAGTAATTTATTCCTCTTATAATCTGGTTGTGTGTTTTTACGATTTATAAAGGCAATACCTTCCCAGTTTTAGGGAATTACACCTTTGGTGCTAGTCGCCATACCCTAACCTATGGAAGGGGGGCTTTGAGTAGTCATGATAAAGGCCCCGAGGGACAGGTTGTGACAATAGTAATGAGGTTTTTTATTCTTATATCCAAAGAATTAGCTTTCTTAATAGGGAAATTGATTAATTTTCCATTGCAATCAACATCAATTTGGTCTCGTTGGGTTTCAGACATCGACTAAAACCTAAATAATAGAGTGAGAAATAGTTATCATCGTTAGTAACCACATAATCAGGAATAATCAATTATAAGATATCTAAATCATGAATTCTTATTTAATATATGACACCATACATTTTTCTTATGTTCTTTTTAGAAAAAATTTATTTAAATCATTCATGATGGTTTGTGATGAGTTTGTGAATTTCCAAAGCATATCCGCCGAGAGAGTCAAACCAGGTGTGCATCAAGGCCCATTATCATACACCATATTACCCTGAGTGAGGCCTATAACATATTTTTGGTTTTTTTATCCCTAGGTACATCTATTCAAGATCCATGTCCACTTTTATTATCTAGGCATGGATATATTTCTAGGAAACCACTCACACTATCGTTTACCAAAATTCCATGAAATTTTCCTAAATGTTGACTCGTCCTTATATTTAGCCTTAGACATGTCCTCAGAATTATCAATATGGTATTATCATACTAGTTCCCAAAGGATAATTGAACTTTTATTTTGATACCAACTATAAAAACTCTGATCTAGATGTACATTAAAAATAATCAAATTTTGCCGAAAACATAAAACATCATAAAAATAGATGCCTAAAGACCGTACTAGTCTAGTGCATTTGAATCATGGAAACCTGGAAACATATACAATGGAACATAAGTGAGATACATGATCTCCCACTGGGTTCATCAAGACTAGAATCTTACATAGAAAAATAAAACATTATACAAATCTTCATAACCTAGGGATGAAAATATAAAAAGTGGTGAGCTCAAATGTTTAGTAAGGGTAAAAAAGGGAGACATGTAAGCATAATCATGAGGTATGAGAACATGATTGTAAAAGGGAAGATCAAACCATGATTATCAATGATCATATGAATGAATCATTTCATAAATAATGGTAGTTTATAAGACATGAAAAATAAGTAAATAAAGATCATAAGCCAATGAAATCATAACATAAGAATGAAACACGGAATTCTGGCAGACATGTAAGCATATAATGATTTCCATAGTAGCCAATGAATCACTCCCATGTCCATATTAGTAGTATGGGTTCACTCCCCATACCATCATTGAAGTCATGGTTCACTCCCATAAAAATATTAATAAAATGAGTTCACTCCTCACACCATGTTAGTAGTCATTGTTCACTCTCATGGCCATCTTAGAAATAATGTTTCATTCCAAGGACCGTCTTAGTCTGTCTCATGAGATATAAATATTTACCCAAATATTTGGAGGGAGATATAGGTATTACCCATCTCATAATAAAATCATATATACTTATGCCATAGGATAATAAATAATCATATAATATCCCATGAAATGAAATGGGAATTATAAAAATGTAATCATGTCATAACCCTTGGAAAGATACAGGTTTCATAATCATTTCATCATAAACCTAACCCATGAAAAGAAGTATTTTTCAAAAGAATATAACCTATGAATGTGAAAAAGGTTCCATAAACATCATACCATCAAAAAATAATCAATTCAAAAAAATAATATGAATGGAAACCGTGGATAAATTCCCCATAAAGGCATGATTAACCCAAATGGATGTTATCTTAGATAGGAAATAATTTTGAAAGATATTTTAAAAACATCTCTTGAGAAAATATCCATTATTATTTAAAAAATTATTTGTAATAACATAAAACCATTTGAAACCCTTTTTCTTTTCAAATAAATTTGACAAATTATAATGGAAAATATAAAAACAATAAAACAATTATAATCATTTATAATTGAAAATGAGTTTCAAGAATAATTTGAAATCATTTTCAAGAACTTGGTTTAAAAAAAATTGATTTCTGGCTGAAGAGATAGGCGGTCATATTTTACATAAAAATATTAAGTACCAAAGTTTGTAAAAAATGGTACTAACACATGAATATATATAGAATAAACATAAGATAAGGAAACTCATCAGTTTTATTTAGAGATGGATCATAATATTGTATCAAATGAAGCATAAATGTAAACAATCTCAAATGTTGATGAGATTTTCTTAATACACTCTTATAACATAGAAACATGGGATAATACTCTATATATATGTACTGGAAATTAAATAAACCATAAAATATCATGAACAGAAGTATATTCATGATATAATAGGTAAAATTAAATTATATACACTTTGAATAATATTTCATGTGCGTAACAAAACATGAGTCTCAAATAAGGGAAATTGAGACAGAACATTCTTACCTATTTGGAAACATCTAAAACATAAACCAAAGAATGAATTTTAACAAAATGGATATTTTGATACACATAAATTTATATATAATATAAACATAACAAGATCATGGTCAGTAAATACACCACACTAAAGTAATGAGTGGAAAATATATCATGTATCTCATGGGAATAAAAAGTTGGATGAAATCCCATAACCTTATTTCTTGACACTCATCGTACTAACTCCAACCACATGTATAATAAATATAAATTTGTTATACCAATTATAAAGAACCATATCATTATATATAATACTGTATATTTTTTTATTGTGACAATATATTACCTGATTATTAAAGATTATATGTTATGGATTAATTATGAGAAATATTTTCTTTGTCCTTCGCATGTGTATTAATTAGTTATATTGTTGGTCATTATACTTATATAATTATTATAGAATGTAAAAAATTATATAAATATAATTTATATTCATTATATTTATATTATAATAAACTACATAATATATATGCATGAAATATAATGTAACGATCATGAAGATGTTAAGTTGTAAGTACGCATGGACATTGTTTCGGTTTTTATTATTGTATTGAATGAATGTATGTAAATGAAATATGTATCTATATATATATATATATTACAGTAGAATTATTACATCCTATATATCATATATGTTCACTAAACCCATCCTTAATACATTCCATGTGTTGTTATAAAAAATCATAACGTTTTGAGGGGAGGTAATCCACACTTCCTCAAACGAGATAATCGTATTAACACCAAATGGGAATTAAAAAGGTGTGTTATAAAAATGAATAGAGAACCCTAATGAAATAATAAGCTTCATACAAAACATATATATACAAATTTTCCATTGTAATTTCAACCATGATAGATGGTAAAGGAAAAATGAACAATCATCGTTTTTTAGGCTGTAGTTTTCCGCACATAGAAAAATTATATCTGTTATCAATTAGATGTCAATGTGTGTATGTGTAGTTCAAAAAGCTTTAAAAAAACATAACACTATTTTTAGGATACTGTTTTTTATAAAATCATTGAAAATTAACTTTTATGGGGTAGAGAAAGGAAATAAAATAAAGGACTTGAGAGAAGATGATACCTCTTAATAGGGTAACTACATTTGGTTTATTCTAAAAGGATTCGTTTGCCTTCCTTATACCCATGGTAAGTATTATAGGGTAAAGGAATGATTTATGGGAAGTGGATTGGGTAGATATTCTCTGAATGTAAAGGGTTTTATAGGTGCGAGGAAGTGGGAGAAGTAGTGGATTTTTATATGGAATGAAAAGGACTCACATGGATGTTTTTGAAACAAGTTAGGACTACACATGTTCATACCTAAAACATGTCATACCAAAAAAACCAAAATAATTGAATGTTTATGTATTAAATAAGGATTAAAATTGGTTTTGGATACGTTTCATGGTCCTTTGGTCACTTAATTATAAGGTTTTGTACCCGATTATGCATAGTTTGGCCTTAATCACTATGATTAATTTTAATCGCTTTTACTAGTCATTTTGGTCAAAGATTAAGATGGTCTTATTAGAATCTAAATATTATAGTTAATAAAAATTTGTATGTAAGTTTTTCAAAAATAAAATCATAGAAGTGAAAAAATATTGATTAATGCTAATATCGTATGTGGGATGAAATAACGGGTTTATAAATTAGAAAACTTTTATGAGTTTGTTATGATTTTGTATTCAATTTAAATGTGAAATTGATTATACTGAATCAAATTGTATTAATAGATTTAATATTAATCAAATGTGACCTTAATAAAAATTTATAATATAATTTATCATCAATAATTAATTAAACATGAAATGTATTTTTTAACTAAAGAGTGGTATTTTGTATTATTTATTAAAAAATGAAATTTCTCAGAATAAACCAAAACATTAACCATATGATAATATCGACATTATGACCTTAAAAATGAATTTTATTTTATCAAATTCAAATTTAAATGTGTCTAAAATTATTTTTATTATTAAAATCAGTTCATTTGAGAAGGAAAAATTTTTAAACATAAAATAACTTTACCAGAATTCATATATTTTATTATCAATATATATTGTTTACTTTAAAAAATTATTAAAAATACTTAAAAAGTAGTTATTACTATTTATATTAATAATTCTAATGTATAGGTTATAATAATATCATTTAAATAATTATATCATTAAAAATGTTTCTTTGTAGAAACTATGTGTTGTGTGTATCGTTTTCCAAGTCGACGTTGCATGTAACAAACACCAAGTCTGTGTTTCGTGTAACATACTCCAAATTGGTGAAGTCTGTAAAATATATCAATTTGATGTAGTGTTAATGTAATTATTTACATAAGTAATTATAAGAAAAAATTAGTATTTAATTTATTTAAATGAAGTGGACCATAAAAACTCAGGGTGTTACATACTCTATACGCTATGAATATCCTAAGAGTTATCTAAAAATAAGTATAAAGACCCTTAAGAAAATATGGAATTATATGGAAAATATTTTATATGTTAATTTAGGATCAATGATGATTCTTTTCATGTCCATATTGTCTTCATGGATGGAATATATATTAACCCTTCAAAGTCAATGTTAGTTAAGGAATGGATTATAACAAAAACATAAATGCGATTCAATTATTCATTGGATTGCTAGGTTACTATTAGTATTTTTTTCAAAATTTCTCTCAGTTTACCAACCCATTAACCTAGTTAACACATAATGTTAATAAATTATCAAAGTTATGGGTTTGTGAGGATTTTTTTAAATATCCAAATATGAGATGAATTAATACATCAGTATAAATATTAAAAATTAGGTAAGGAAGGACCCATAATATAAAGTGATGGGTTGATGAAAGGACTTGTTTGTGTCCTTATACATAATGGTAGGGTGATTTCTTATGATTCAAGGAAATTGAAATTCATTGAAAAGAACTATCCAATTCATGACCTTGAGTTGGAACCGAGAACATTTTATTTGAATGTATGTAGACAGTAACTCTAAAAAGAATGATGTGGTATATATATTAAAGAATACTTTCAAATATATATTATCATAGAAATATCATAAAATAAGGAATAATAGGTGGTTTTATCTACTCGTAGACTATGATATATTGATAGAATACCACTCAGGTGAGGTAAAAACTTGTTTAATGCATTAAGTATGAAAACAATAATGTTTTTAATATAACGATGATTAATAAAGATCTTATATTTAGAGATCTATTAAATCTAAATATCTTGATTTTTAGACAAGTGGATACATCATTAATTTTCATAGAATTTATTAAACCATCCTTACTAGAAATGATAGTGATGACCCAGTATGACGATGATTTATTATATTGGAAGAATAAATCCTTAAATGATGGGAATTGGAAGAAATTTATCTATATAAATGGACATTCACTATTTTGGAATTTGTTTTCTATTCCATCCATTCTAGAGTTAAAATTGTAACTACAAGATAAATTACATATCTCATATCTCTTTATAAAAAAAGTAGTATAATAGTTTTTATGGATTAAAAATATCGTTTCTAGTATGATAGTGTAAAATGAGAGATTCATGACTTTGTGTCCACATTCATAGTATGACAATATGTAAAGGATGAAACAAAACATCCTAAGGTAGTCAAGTAACCTCTTCTTATACCTATATGGAAGTGGGAATATAATAAGATAGACTTTTTCATTAGACTCCCATAGATCCAATAAAGTAATTTTCTAAATGTGTCTTTACTGGTTAGCATACTAAGTCTACCCATTTTATAGTGATAATAGATTATCTTTTCCTTGAGCTCATTTCCTATCTCTATATCAATAAAATTGTAAGGATTTATTGGGAACCACTATATACTATTTCTAATTGTGAACCTCAGTTCATATCGTAAATCTGGAAGAGTATTCAATGTTCTCTTGATACTGAGATATATTTACTCACAACCCATCTTCCCTAGACCCATGGGAAGTATAAAAGTACTCACCAAGCATTTAAATAAATTTTGAAATCATTTTATCTTTACTTATAATGTTTTCAGGACTAGCATCTACCATTGGTGGACTTTTCGTACCATAGTAGCTTCCATCCAATCCTCTAGATGGAAGAATGTGATACATTTTATATGAAGATGTTTTGTACTACTAACTATTTGAAATATTTTAGAGAAATAATGTTTGTGGGACCCGATATTGTATAGGAGTCAGATATTAATATAAATACTATTTAAAATCATATCAAATGAAAAAAAACAATAAAAAATATCTAGGATGGTAATTGAAGGAGAGAAATGGAACTTCAAGTGGTGGATCATGTATTCCATATGGTTTTACTGTATAATGTTGTTTTATGATTTGGTAAAAATGGTAAGTTAAGAATTAGGTACATAGGGACTTTTTATGTACTAGAAATATTTGGTGTTGTATCTTATCAATTGACTATGATGACAAACCTAAATAAAGTATATGATATATTCCATGTTTCATTATTGGAGAAATAAATTCCTTATCTGATGAATGTTCTCAAATATAAGGGAATTAGTTTGGAGCCTGAAATATCTTATAATGAACATCATTTCAAGATTCTTTACACTAATGTGATATCATTAAGGAATCAGAAAAATTTATTGGTGAATGTAATTTAGAGAACTCATAATCTAGAAGAGGAAACACTGGAATGTAAAGAATCTATGTAGAAAGAATTTAAATATTTTTCAAATAAATTATATTTAATCCAATATTAATAAAATATGTTTTATATTGTGGATAATGTTATATGAAATTCCATATTGTAGTAAGTAAACATTATATCCAGAACTATTGCCCAATTAACACTCTAAAGAGCCTTTATTCTTGAGTATCTATTAAAGTGAAAATTTTGAATATTTTATTATTATTTTTAAAAAATAATATTCATTATCTAATTAATCATATTTATATTACATTCATATGAAATTTAGTGGTTTTTTCCACAAAATTAGGATTTTTATGTTAATATTTCAAATATTATTTATCTTAAAATCGTTACTCTTATAAAATCACAATGATATAAGAAACAAATATAACATAGAAATTTTTTTATGTAATTAATGATTTATTTAAAGAATAATTTTTTTCATTTTATAATATCATTTGAATTTATAAATACAAATTCCAACATTTTAATAACTTATTAGTTGGTAGTATAAAATATTTAATCCTATATTTTCCTTGAATCATGTATTTTCACAGTTAGATGTGGTTTTAAATTTATAGTAAATCCTCATAATAACCATTTGATTTATAATAACTATTTTTTCATTTTAGAATAAATATCTTGTATAATTTTATCATATATATAAATTTAAATCATACAAATGTTATTTTTCAAAAATCTATTATTATGTTATAATGTTACATCATTTTAAAATTATCAATTAATATATTTAGAAATTTTATTTATTATATGGTTTTAAAATTTTAAATCATAATGATAGAATAATGTAAAGGGTGAAATCATAATTATTTTCATTAAAATTCATTACGAAATGATAAAAATTAATTAAGAGGGTAAAATTAAAATAGGGAAATATTTAAAACGTTAAAAGAAAAATCCACAAAACCCTAAAAAGTTTCCTAAAAATGATTTTTTTATTTTTTGTTGACTAAATTAACTATAGCCTACTATTTTTTCCATTTTTTTCATTGATTCATGAATACTAACTTTACATTATTGAAAATGTAAGGGTCACTCAATATACTAGCTATCACTTATCATATAAAAGGGAAATAATTACAAAACATCAAGACTCACATATCTTTAAAATTTAAAAATCAAACTATACCAAATTTAAAATATTTTAACATTATCTATTGTTCAAATTTATTTTTTCACCAATATTTATCATAATCCACTCATTTTTAAGGAGATAACCTTGGAAAATTCGATATCTCTATATGAGTATTTTCAACTACATAGATTTCCCTCATAATTATATTAATTAAATTTTATTAAATACACACAAATATATTAATATTAGTAACATTTATATACTTTATGATTTTTATATTAAGTATATTATAATTTTCTATTCATGCATTCCATCCGTTAGGAAAAACAAAATCACTATTCGTTTGAAAAAGCAGACCACCACCACCACAAGAAATTAAATTCATTTGTCATAACCACCCCTAATTGATAGTTCCAAGAATATATTGAAAGCAGAAATATGATTATTATGATATCATAATTGTGCAAGAATGAAAAATTTTACATCATATTATTGATATGATCAATAAAATATCATATTTTATTTTCTAGTTTAAAATAAGTGTATATTAAGAGAGAAAAATATTATTAAAATTACGTAATATTTTTATATATGTTACTTATTATTATAATTCTTTTATAGTTATGATATATCACACTAATAAATAAAAATTTAAATCATTATTAATCTATTATAATAATACTAAAACAAAACCACCTCATAATCATTAATTAAAATAGTGTTTTTCATGTTTTGGTTTGTTTAACCACTCAAATAAACAATACAATGAATTTATATCATGAATGACTATGGAAAAATAACCACCAGTATAATATAATAGAAATTTGTAACTAATTATTATTTTTTATTTTGGAGATGTTATATAAATATTTAATCCATTATTTAAAAGTACACCATTTGAACATCAAGAATCACTGAAACATGATTACTATTAATTTCAAATACCAGGATATAGAATAAAAATATCACGAAAGGAATTAAAAACATAACAATTAACTATTATTCATCCATAATATTGACTTCAATTAATTGTTAATTTTTAAAATTTTAATATGAACGAGTACAAACATAACAATTATAAAACTCATGAAATGATCAAAATTGTAAACACACAATTTTTAATATCAGTATTATTAACGTAGAGAATAGAAATTTATAGAGAGTGTAATCAAAAATGGATTTGATAAAGGTTATTAATTAATTTAATAGAATATATATGTTCATGATTCAGGAGGCTGAAGTATGTCTATGGAAGTCATGAAAACATGTAATGGTTTCTAATTTCAAATTCCTCAATTCAGTACCAATTTGGTATTGTGAAACTTATTCCATTTTAGGGTGTATATACTACAAATTTGAGAATTTTTGCTATTAAATTTCACTATTAAGGATATTTCAAGAAAAATTTCACTCCTTATATTTCAATATTTCTTATTGAATTTCTACCTAAGCTATATGGGGTGTTTTTTTCTCATTTTCTATTCATTGGGACTCATGTTATAAAAAACACTTATTTACTTTTGTATAATGCATTAATCAACATCGAAAATTGTTTACCATATTAATCATGAAATTTAATAGATTTATATGTCTATATTGATATCCCTGCCTCATATTCCATTGATTCAAGAGTTACCAAAACCACTGTAAAATACAATCATTCCCATGGTGGATCACACACTCTATGTATATGTAATGTAAAAGAATATTTAGTATCTGAGAAAATAAATCCATATATAGATATTGTAATGTGAATGAAGTTATGGCAGATATGAAACTAGGGGTAATTAACCTAATCTGGGTTAGTTGATCATTGACTCAATCATCACACTAATGAAAAATTAATGGTCTTGAGATGGAAACCTGGCTAGACACAGTCAATGGATGTGTTTTGGAATATTCAGACTCTCTTTATGAACCACAAATTGTTTTTCCCAACCATTGAATTTGTCTCCATCTAATTCAAACTATTGAACCCAATTACTATGTTCCATGGATAACCCAACACCTTGAATATACCATCACCCATATATTTCTTTCATAATTATATTTACTTCTACTTTGATGATACCTCTGAAAATATAAGTTTATTAGGGGATATTCTCTTATAAATTCAAATTATTCCACTTAATAGGGATGTATTTGTTTTCCATATTTTTTTTATTTTTATATACATGTTTTTATTTATCACGAGATTCCTTATGAAATGTTATGAGATGCATTTTTAACTATTATAATAAATGAATTTGACTACATTTGGTGATGAGTGGGGCTCAAAGTTATATATACTAATTATTCTTGGAAACATCTCATGAGAAAAGATAACTTTGGTATTAGTGTATACCACTCCCCATATCAATATATGGTTTTGTAATAAGGTAATGAAACTTTTTTTGATGTTCGATATTATCCATTTCATCTGTATGGGAAAAATAATAATTGTTATCCATGTTTTAATTTATTATCATGGATATAGAGAGCCCCAGTTTATTTTATTATGGATTCAGGTTTTTTATTTATTCATTCCATATCACTTGTTACAAGTTTATTTTATGATAAGTTTTCTTGTTTTATACTCCTTAATGACCATCTGAGCTCATCCTTACTTGTTTTCCTTTCCCTAAGAAATGTAAAGGGAAACTATGTTTAATTTTGTTGAATATTATTGAGCAGAAATATTTTTATTATTATAGGATAATGTTTTATCTTTTGTTTTAAAATCTAATATATATATATATATATATCATGTATTCCAAGATAACTATGTTTTTTAATCAATCAAGATATATTTTATTATGTACCAATAATGTAATATAACTAATAATTCTTTGTTTCTAGATATTGGGATGTTATAATAGTTATTTTATAAATTCATATCCCCTTTCAACAAAATTTAGGTAACCACCAATCTATTGAATAAATATAATACTAATAGTGTTTTTAATTAAAACTTATTTTTAGTTTTCCCTTTTTTATGGTGTTTAAAATATTTTTAAATTTTAAATTTTATTTTCCCATTCTTTATATAATCTCATATGCAATATGTTATGTCAATCAAATATAACACTCTATAATATCCTTTATAAACAATGAATCATCCACAAAATTAACATTCACTATTATATATTATAAGAAAAAATGAAAATACCATTGATTGTTACCCCAACTCCATTACCTCATGTTCAATTCCCTTTAAGATATAATATACATGATACTTTTATTATTTTAATACACTACGATCCTTTTACATAATGAATAATTTATTATATTTTTTAGGGAGAGAATATAAATTAGTAACTCAATACAATAAATTTGACGGTTCTTCTCTTATGTCCATAATCTTAATACATACTCCATGAAATTTTCACTGTACATAAGAATGTATCCCAATAAAACCTCACATAAATTATTATAATGTTTATATTAATTTCTAGATCATTATAAGATCAACACTAGATATCTAATTAGTTGCATCATTAGCTTTTAAAAATCCACATTTCACTTTTCATCCCATTCCAAAATCAATATATTTTAGGTCATCATCCTCATAAAAAAATTTAGCATTGATCAACATGAGATAAAAAATGTATTTATCATATAAAATACAAATGAACCTTCTTTGAAATTACTTAATCAATTAAAATCATATTTCTGTGTAAAATAATTATTAGGATGGATTTTTTTATAACTTATGTTTTTGGATAATTTATAGGATGATTCATAAATAACACCCATGATCATCATTCAACTCAATGTTACTCAATATTTCTTCTGAATAGAACAAAAATTATATTAAGGTATATTTATAAAATATAATTAATCAAATACTCTAAAACTATAGGATAATTAGTGAAATAATATTACATAAAAATGAATTTATAATATCCATACATACCATTAAATAGAATCAATTTTATTTTTTAAACCATTAACCTTGTCTAGATATATCCAAATTCTAGTTAAATATTTGATAATCACATTAACTTTTTCAAACATACTAATCGACTATCAATGCATGGAATCTAGTTTTTATACACATTTATTACATAATTTATATATTGATAGTAATGGAATATAATTACGATACCATTAGTGTTTTAATAAAATAACTAGTACCATCCGTTGAGAAACATTTTTTTAAATAATCATTTTTATAAAAAACCTCTAAATTGATATTTAGTAATCCTAAAATTATTTGTTCTAAACAATAAAAGTTCAATGAAACCATTTTTTCTACATGAAGATTCCATTAGGAAGTATATTTCTATATTGAGTGAATTATATAGAAAATTATAGATAATAGGAAATGGTATAGATCCTCCATTTTTTATAACGATGGATGATCTGTTAATTTTACAAATAAAATTAATCACTAACCTAACAAAAAAATTTATTTTTCACTATCATAAATAATTGATCCTAGCTAAATCATCAAATCGTCTAACTCTCCAGGGAAATTATGTAAACATCATTTATGAGATAAAAATAAACACTATGATGTTAATAGTATATAATTTACTTAAACATTAAAATTCAATCCATTATAGAAATAATAAATTATTTATTAATCTATAAAACAATTAGTCACGTAATAGTTCCACATGACCTATCATAGTGAAATAATATAGAAAATTAATTCATTTAAATATAATATTATAAAGGGAAAACTAATTCTACTAGAAACGTAGTTAATTACACAGTACAATTAAACTAACATAATGCTTGTAGATATATATACATTTGTTTTTTGTAATCACATCAAGATTCAATGTATGGATTTTTGCAAAATGAGTTGTTTCAGAAATGATTTCTTGATGAAAATAATATGATATATATTTGTAGGAAAAAAATGGAAGTTTCCTTCTGTGCAATTTCTATGTACTTTAGAAATAAATTTACTTAATGAATAGTGCTTCCATCGGACAGAGGCCAATTTAATTAGTTTCTCCAGGCATAGATTTCATGTAGAGAAACTTTAATGATCACATGAATATCATTGGATGAAGTTATTCAAAAATGATTATTGATTTATTTCATGTTATTCTTTCTTAAAATAGAAGGTATGACAAGGTATCATCTGTTACTCATGTCAATGGAAGTTTGACCACAAATTTTGGAGGTTGAAGCACACTTGTTGATTGGGAAAATACCTTTATTAAGAGCTGGTGGACCAACACTCTAACATGTATCCGATGAATGACTTATCAATGGGTGTTCTCGAAATAATTGTTTAAAACTAAAAAGTATAAAGGATGTGAGAAATTGATTTTCATTTATTATAATTCATGAAATGATAACATATTTTTAGTGTACCCTCATGTATGTAGAAGTTCACCCAAACGCCGTTAAATCTTGTTTGTCTATTTTTTGATTCATTTTTTGAAGTGATAATATCGTGTTTAATGGTGGTGATTTAGTTTCTATAAAACTTCCTAGTTCTAGTTTATATAACATGGTATGTGTATGTTATTAGGTTAATTAGTCTATATATATATCTGTGAAGGTATTCTTTTGAAAAAGATGAAGTGTACGGACAAACATCTTTATATTGTGAATATCATACCATAATGTTTCTCAGTTGGGTAAAATGAGTATATTTTTTCCCTTGTATTTAAATGTGTGTTCCACCCAACAATATAACTTAATATCAAGCACTCATTTTAATAAATTCATGAATCATAATAAAAATAATACTCATGGTTCCTTGTTTTATCATAAGTATTACAACAAAATGCATTAGTGTATGGTTTAATGGTTTAGGTTTTGGGTCTATTAATTTATAAATTAATAGGTAATAAGTTTTTATTTTCATTGAATGATAATATTTTTTATGGTTCTATAATGATGGAACGTAAAAAAATTGTTTTATTTATGAGTTTTATACGTACCATAGAATAATTGAGAAGATAAAAAAGATAAGTTGAGAGAGAAATTCAACCTCACACAAAAAACATGTCATATTGAGTATGTGAAACTATTCGGTCTGATTGAAAATATAATAGATTAGTGAATTTTTCATGGTATATAAGATATGGAGATAGAGGTGAATATAGGTTGATATGACTCTGGAAATACAATATGGTTATTTAAAATATTTAATGCTACAGTTTGAAATGTTGTTGTCCTTGGTCATGGTGTGGTGGAAGTTTAGGTATAATTATTTAAAATTTTCATAGAAGAAACATGAGGTATTATATTAAGAACAGGTCTATGTATTTTTTGTTGAGAAGTATGGTATTTTGGTTTTTTAAAATTGGTAAATGACGTGTTAATGTATTATGGTATTATTTTAATAAACTAAAAAAACATTATAACACACGGACTCAGATCACCTAAACAACACCTGATCAGGGTACATCACATGTCCTCATGCATGACTCCACATAGACCAGGGACATCTGACTAGCCATGAGGGCCTAACATAATCATGGAGAACTATTCCCTTTAAAATAAAGCATAAGGTTTGTTCCTGTGTATATAAAAATCAGAATGATCTTCCATTATAACAGATATAATAAAGACATTTTGAATAATTAACTTAAGCACCTCCATGTTAATATTTGAAGGTATTACTTAATTTTTGTTATTTCATAATTTCATCATCTAACATTCTACTTCTTGGAGTTTCAGGTGACTTGGGTTCTTCTTATGGCTAATGGCTATATGCTCCACACCACACCCCGACCTAGGGATTTAAACCAATATTTTTTGTCTCAGGTGAGAGAGGACCATGTTGAAACTAAATTCTTTATGACATATAGGTGGTTCATATGAAATAACCTAGGCATTCACTTTGAATTTAATATAATTAAATGTTTTTTAATTGTATTTAAAAAAATAAAACACCAAACCAAAATAAAACTATGATACGTTGTTATAACATTTGACTATTATAATATATAAATAAAATTTTTGTGTATAAGATAAAAAAAATGTATTATAATTTCTATAAAGATAAAGGGTAAAATGACATTAGATAGTGGAAATAACCCTTATGAAACTCATTTATATGATAATGTAAATGAATTAATTTTATTTGGATTTTTTATAGAGAAAACCAAATTCTATTCGAAACAGTTATGATATGAGAGAAATTCATGATCATGAAATTTTTTCTGAAATCCATGCTAATAGAATCACCACCCTCGACTACCATGAGACCATACTATATGATTAAATATTTTCCAATGATATTGAGGGTTTATATAAAAGCAAATTATAATGATATCATCAGGTAATTAATAATTACTATTTATTTCATTACTTATATTTTAATAATTTTTTTAAATTTTAAAGAATTGTGAAATTTATATACTAATGCATAGTTAACATTGATGAAATAATTTTACTATCATATTTAAAAATAATAATAATTTAATGTTTCATATTCAAATAATGTAAATATATTATATTTTTTGGATAAGAAAAATATATATAATACGATGACATTAATTTGAGTAGTAATCGACATGAAATAAAAATAATAATGCTTATTAATATTAAAAGTGATTTTCCAAAAAACAAAGTTTCACTTTATATTATGTGATTTTATTTAAATTTTAAAATACAGAAATTTAATAAATTTAGTTTTAATAAATCAACCATATTTTAAGGATTTATAATTTAAATATTAGTTTAAGTTTAATTTTTGATATTTTATAAATTATTCTGATTTTAGGTGAATAATAAGAAAAAATTTATTACCAAAACTGAAAATTTATAAGTATATAAAAAACGTACAAGTTTATAATATATTTAATTGAAAATATATATATTTAATAAGTAAACATATAAATTTTATAAATCCTATGATTAATTTTAAAGAAATATGATTAAATTTTTAATGGTATAAGCAATATTTTCAAAAAAATACTCTTGTTGGTATATTATTTTATTAAAATATTATTTTGGTAATATTAAGATTTGAACTTATTTTAATTTCACATTAAATTAATTTTTTATAATAATAAAATTTATATAGTGAAATAAAAAAATTTGACATGTTTACTTTACACATAAATTTTAATCTCATAATAAAATTTTTATAAAAACATGTTTTTATACTCTACATGCACTAATGATAAAATTTCATTTTATCACACATAAGAATTTTACCTAAAAAATGGATTTCAAATTTTTTTTATTAGTAGGTTGAAATTATTGAATAATGGAATCATTGTTTTTAGGTATTAGTGGTATGTTACTATGGTATAAGTATTTACCACATTAAATCTAAGAGTGGTAAATATAAAATTTCTATGTGCAAAGAACATAAATATATGTCTATATGTTTTTTCTAATTAATGGATAATTTATTATTGACCTTATGTCATCAAAAATATATTATTATGTATTTTAGCTTATTTTTCTTTTCAACACGTTCCTACATTATATTAAGATGAAAATTTTATAAAAATATCATTCTCACCACTCATTATAATGGACTTTTACCATCCCTTCATGAAAAATCCATAAATTAATTTTACACCATTATTATTTCCATTAACCTTATTTCAGAATCATAGTCTTTTTTATTGATACTCTGACCATCAGCAAATCTTTCAAGACCTCTATTTTCAAGGAGTCTTTTAAGGAAAATCATATTTTCTCATCATGGGTACATTTATCATAACATATATTTCATTCTGTATTAACTGGAAAATATAATTTTATAATTCCCATATATTGACATCAATGCTTTTTTATATGACATTTTCTTATACCTATGGAATAACTATTAAACATTTTTTCTATTTCTATTTATATAATTAAAATTGTCATTTGTGGATTTTACACAGTTCTTATTCCATGAAGTTTTGCCTAATATTTTTTCATTGTTCCTTCTCTTCACTAATTATAATTGTGAAATTAAAGAATAAATTTGAATATATAATATAAAAATTATAATTAAGATAAAAACTTTAATCTAACTTTTTTCCCTCTCATTCTCAATGAAATGAAAATGGTAATCTTGTGTTGTGAAGATTACCGAATCAATGAGGTACCATATCTCTTTTTCCTTGTTTTTTAATTATCTATCAATACTTACATTTAAAGGAATAAATACCATAAATCTATATATATAATATCCCTATATTTATATAATAATTATGTTAATAAAAAAGAAGCAACCTTTATAATCCTAATCATCCATTAATTATTGAATGTTCAGGTTTGGGTTGGTCTAACCACCTACTTGAACCAAGATACCAAATACTATTATCAAGGAATATAAGAACATCATTAATGATCATATATAAAATAAATAATAAAATATTTATTTCTTTTCTTATATACTGGTAACATTAATGTTAAAGTCATTAATGGTTATAAAATTGTTTGTTTATTAAAAATCATCAAAACATGATTGTTTTTAATTTCATATACAAGAGTTGTAACAAACAATCACATAAAATGAAATTTTAAATTTATAAATTATTATAAAAAGATGTTTCTAATAATTTTTATTACTTATTAATGACGAACATAGGAAAAACAATGAATAATATTATCCTTATTACAAATAAATCATAATGATCAAGGCTACTCACACACAATATTTAAAATATATAATAAATAAATAATATACATGAAAAGAATTTATATAAATGAGGTTTAAAAAGGAATTAAATATGTATTTTGTTAGTTAATATTTTTTTGAGATATTATTTATTTTCTATATAAGATATTCAACAACATTAGTGGAAGTCAGAAATTAATATTGGTGTTTCATGTCACAAAATTTCTACACTTTAGGCATATTTTTTTATAGACCATTAATTAGTTGGAATGATATTTATATTTCTAATATAATAACTTCTATCTGGATAAAATAATTATTAATTTAATTTAATGTTCCATTTTAAATCATATCATTCAAGAGGTTTGACTTGAAATTGAATAAGGTTGTAAGGGGTTTCCTTCACGAATTTAATTCCATGAAAATGTTTTATATTAAACAAAATAATTTCTATTATAATGGGATATAACAACCATATTGGTCTTATGTATGATAGAAATTCATTTTCTTGAGAGTTTAATGTCAATTTTTGGATCCTACTCTCAAGATAATTTGATTATTGTGTTACCAATACAGTGAGGGTTTCCTCACCAATCTCATTTTCTAATAGTGATTACTTTTTAAGGAAAAAATATATGTGGAAAATATTTTTATTTTCACTTTAGAACCATTTTAATTTTATTATCTTGTTGTCATTATTTATGTTTTAAATTTTCTACTCCTATTTTACTTCTTCGATGGATCATTATTTATCCTTTGTAAGGAAACCGACCATACCTTTTCATTTCAATAAGGAAACACCCTATTTTCAATTAATATATGTTGGATGATTTTTCATATTTATAAATATGACTCATTAATTTATTACGGTTTGTTTATACCACAATAACCCCTTTAAAACTTAAAAAAACAATTAGTGATTTTTATTTGGAATGTTTACATAGAATTTTCATAATAATATCTTCTTAACTCTTTATGTGTGAATATATCTTTCTATATAATTTTTCCTTTTAAATAAATACATAACCCATTATTTTCATAGTTTCTAAGTGAACTTAATTTTGTCCTTGATTTAGAAAATATTAATTTTAAAATAATTTCAGAAAATCAAAAATATTTCTTTCTTCCAAAGTTATTTTTTCTGAAAGTCGTAAAATTATTTTTCATCTAAGCCAACTTTCTTTGTCATATCATATATATTATTGTTTAAATTCATAAAATTATACCATCAACAATATTTTTTTGGTTGTCTTATATGATAGTTATTTCTTTTGAACAATTTATCCATCACATCCATTTTCTTCATAATCATTTTCTATTTATAAATTTAAGATAAATTCACATTTCTTTATATACAAACTATATTTTTCCTTATACTAATTGATGGGTGATCACAGTGATTCCATCTAGAAAATAATTTCTAAAATTATGGACTTAAACATATAAACATTACGTATAAGTTGTAAATATCATACCCATTATTATCTTTAATGAGTGGTGTTTACCTAGAATGTTATTGAATATATTTAGACACAAATTTATTTTAAATGAGATTATATTGTTAGGATTTAATTATGTGAATCAATTTGAAATGGATATGAGGTAAAATTTTCCTCCATGGATTTTGTATGCTATAAAAAATTAATTATTTTTAGTTTATGGTTTTACGAATCCTATTTAATTTCCATGGGTCCATGATGATGTAATATGATGAATTATTGACTTCAAGTGGCCCACACATAAAGGGATGATGATAGGTTGTGTTGTATATCTCCCTCCAATGAATTTATTAATTTTTTATGTCTCGTGAGATAAAAATTAAATACTATATTTTAGTATTTTTAATTTTGGTCAGTAAGAGTGTGACTCAAGATTATAAGTTCTCCCTATACTAATATGTATTCTATATTTTAAGGACTCTATAGTTTTATAAAAATTATCATTATTATTGTATACTCTCATGGATCATGTTTAGACACTCATGTATCAACACCCTTTTGATTCATTTATTATGTTATTCCAAGACTTATTCGATAATTTAGAATATATCATTTTTGGGTATATGTTTCTTATGATTATTTTTTGTAACCATATTCTCATATTATGATCAATAATAATATTCGATTCTTATCATTTTTTACTGTAACTATACATCTTAGATCACCCATTTCATTTGGTTCCAATTAAATAGTTATGGAGATGAGTATAACATATGAGTAGTCTTTAGGGAGTCTTGTGTGGATAAATTATTATGAAATTTCCATAAGTATTTTAAAACAAATTACTTATATATCTAGTCCTTAAAGACACATATCCTACTATTATTTGGATTGTGATATTATTTATTGAGATATAACCATTAAATTATAGAAATGATGTAAAATGAATATGTTCTCAAATGGGTTTCTATAGTTGCAATCAAATAAGGGTTTATTTACTTTTTAGTAATAGTTTATTTATTTTTGAGATAGGACTAGAGAATTTTTTTTAAAATTCTACGGATAATTATAACATATATGTCTAAGTGTAGGATATCATACAAAATTTTAGAAAAGTGGTTATTGATTAATTTTACTTAAAATTTTATCCATATACATATACTAGCAAATAGATTCGACTATATAATAGATTCACCTAGTGGTTATCACTGTAAAAAAAACTAGTGTATTAAATCAATTTTCACACTAGACAATGATGAGTGGGATTAAGACTAAATAATAGGTTTGAAACACCTGATGGATATTATTTGGTTTATCACATTATCCATACAAACCATTATGAAGGATTTATTAAGTATTTTCTTTAAAATATTTTGTTAATAAGTATAATAGAACATAACATAAAGTGACAAAGGCTGAACCATAATATATATATGATAAACCAAGCGTTGAACTGTTTAATGAAACTATCATATGTTGAAATGGCAGTGGTCATAAACAGATCATCATAGGATTGAGAGTCCATATTAATATTGTAACACCCCAGGTAAATAAAGAATATGACATTTTTATATTTATCCCTTTTTTGAATAAAATTTTAATATTAATTTAAATGGAAAGCTATGCTTGATGGCTTACCCAATACACAACAACGAGTTCCTTTGAAATCTTACGTTGCCCTCTAATAATGAAATAAAATTATTTTAAATGTTAGTTAACACATAGCCGTTGTATTGGAGGGAATGAATATAAATAACTAAAATATGATTATATATGTTTGTTAAATGTTTTTACATTTATCCAATAAAGGATAAACGCTTAAAATACAAAAAGAATTCAATTTTCGGCATATATACTCTAATTTTCACTAAAGGTCCACTTATCAACTTTTAATGGTGAACCATAGTTAAACATAATTTTGGTCACTCTTATACATTCTATTGGACCAAATAAAACTCTTCTTTATAATCTGGACATCAAAATTCACTTTGTGTAAATTTTTGGTATTTTTCCAATAAAGATAATTTTTTAATGAATAGCGAAAAATGTTGTATTTTAATTCAAAACCTCTTTTTAATCTAATTTATTTATATGATTAGATTATATTTTTAATTCGTTTCGAAGTTAAATTAGAATATATTTTTACCATTTAATCGAATAGTGGTTGTTGGAATTAATTTCATCTTGAAATTGGACTTAAACTACTGTTAATGTTTTGATACTTATTGTTTCATAAAAACACGCAATTTGCTCTGACAGCAGGAATTAATTATTAAATTAATTAATGTAACTCTTATGTTTTGAATTTTGTAAAATATACATCATTTTTAAATTCGGAATATCAAATATATCCAAGGGTAAATGTTTTGTAATTTTCTGAAAAACTTCAATTTTTGATGAATAGTGAAACCACTAAGTGGTAGTTAAAGAAATATATTTTTCGTTTAAATGAAACTTTACCACTTCTGTGATTTGAATTTCAAAAATCTGACATACATGGTTGTCATTAATAAGTAAAATTTGGTTCAATGGGATTAAAATAATTTTTTGTGAATAGTACCTTTTAAGTTTATTAATTGCGATTAGAGGTAATTAGTGTAATTTAGGGTAAAAATAAAGTTTTAATAATATGAAATGACCTAGATACATGTCCTACCATAATTGGATGTGTCATGGCCGACCAATAAAATCCATGGGTCAACTTGGTGACCCCATGGATCCACTTTGGTAGGAAAATGACATTAATACCTTTTTATTTAATGTTAAAATTAAAATGTCACAAACATGGGTTGTTTTACTAAAACAATTTTTATATGGGGTTATACAAGTCATATTTTTGACTATAAATATTCACTGGAAATATAATGATATTTCCTACATCATAGTAGTTTTTTTATAATTTTTATAAATTAACTAAATTAAATTATTTATGACACCATGATGATGCAGTGATTACCTCATTATTTAACGATTTAAATAAAATGGAAAGATAATGTAATAGCTAAGACCTAAACATTTACAAAACCTATTAGATGAGTGTATTTATAAACCATATCACCTTATACTCGAAACAAATCAATTTGGGACATTTAATATCCGAAACTCATTCTACAATAAAGTAACATTTCCTTACTTTCCAAGAGTTCCCCTCTTCTCCTCTTATAAAAGGCCCCCACCTCTACCTCCTTACCCACACCTATAAAGCCTTTGTCTCAGCCAAACCCTACCCATTATTTCTATACATATCCCTATATCACTCCTATAAGCCTCACTTTGGGCAGAAGTCTTCCCAAGGAAGCCTTTGAGCTCAAATCAAAAAGTGTTACCCGATTTAAAGGTAGTGTCTTCTCTTGTGTTCTTTTGTTTTATTTTCCTTCTCCAACACCCTAAACTCTTTTTATTATTTTCATTTGTAACAACTCCATTATCTTAAATATACTAGGATTTTTTTATAAGAATAATTAGAGCTACACTTACATACACATACATCTTATGGTTAAAGTACATACTGTTTCTGTGGATGGTGAATTTCTACCTCACGAAATAATGATTGTTCAACACTCATATAACACCTTCAAAGGTGGCCATTAAGATGTAACTATATTTATATATGATATATAATATGTTTATGTTTTACTTAAGCTTTTGTATTTTTCTTTTGTGGCATACCTTTATGGTTTCAATTGTGGGTAAACACGATAATTTCATTTTAGGAAGTGCGGACTACCGCCCCCTCAAAGTGATTTGATTCATTAATTCCATTTGTGGGATGTATAATGGATGGATTTAAAGTTATTATATATTATGTATGTTAAATATAAATTATGAATATAATTCTGTAATTAAAATATACATACCTCTCATTTGGTTTTAATTCCATTAATATGACATAGAAATGAAAGTAGCGTTCATGCGTACGTACGGCTTATCGTCTCCAGGAATGGTGCATTTCATTTCATACCTATAAATGATTATGTAATATTATAAATACTTGTATATTCTGGATATATATTATATATATGATATCAAAATCATGAATATCATTCTGTATATAATGAACCTTTGACCACACAAACAACATGTAATTGTAAGAAGTCCACTTTCGACTTAAGAACCAAATATCGACAAAACAAACATTATTAACTTAAATGATTAAATAATGATTATAACATGGAAATAAGTGATATAAAAGGAATAATGAACTTGAAAAAGTTTCTTAATCAAGTTTAAATTAACTCAAGTTTATTATTCAGGACGTTAAAGAACGATCGAGTCAAGTCGGACCCGAGGTAAGGGATCCAACCTCTCTCTTTCTTTTTAAGTACTCTCTTTTTTGTCATTTCTTTTAATATCATATTTCATATGTTTGGGGATGTTATTTTATATTCCCCATTCTTTACTTTTTATGTTAATATAATTAGATACCCTATTTGATCTCATCAATCCATTTTTGGAATATTTATGTGGCGCTATTAGGATGCTGAGTTTTCGTAAGGGGTTTTTCATCTCACTTTTATTCTCGTGACATTTATGCTACGTTTGACACTATTTCCTTTGAGTGGTGTATGTACTGCCCATTATTATGCACTTTTTTAGTATAATTTCATTTATGGGTATTGAAATCTTCATTGTATGACCCTTCTTCCATGGGGTGTACATTTCGAAAGTTACCCAACTCGGTAAGGGGACCTTTCACCCTCCTTTTTTTAAAAGACATCTTTTGTTATGTATTTTAATTCACATACTATTATTATGGGATATGTTCTTCTATATCCTTATTTATGTAAATTTTATGTCCATGTGATGAGATCCCCTTTATATCTCTCATCAACCCTTTTTGTAAAATTTTATGTGACACCGTTAGGCTGTCGAATTTTACCAAGGGAACTTCTTAACCCAATTTCAATTTATTTGGGTTCAACATGTAGTTATTGAATATATCATTATTTGAATATGTTTTAATGACCTTTGATTGTTTTACACTTAATATCCACTTATATTGGTTGTATTTATATTTTTCACACATAATTATGAGATTGATTTATCCTTAATTTAAGGATACCTTCTTTATAATGGATTTCATCTCATTTTACATTTCATTTGAGACTTCATTGTTGTTATGAACCAATTCACTCTTATATGGTGTGTATACTGTCCTTTGAAATATTATATCATGAATCTGTTTATTCTCATGATATTATAATGTTCGGATTAAATGTTATTCCGCAATTATTTCTATTCAAGAGTCTCTCATTTTGTTAAAAACTCTTTAACAAAAATATCGTTTTAAATGTTTTAAAGATTTATAATTCTAAATCTTTATCTTTAATGTCCATGTTTTCAAAATGGTTTTCCGTATTTATTTATATGGACATTAATGTTTTAAAATTATAATTCAAATAAAAGATTCAAAGTGGTATGGGACACTTTGATTCAAAAATCTCTTTTAAATGATTTTTGAAAATGGATTGATTAATTCAATATCTTGGAATTACTTATTTTGATTGAAAATGAAATGTTGTTATTGAAATGTTTATATTTTCAATCTTTTATGTGTAATGATGGTACATGGAAATTTTACAGGTGGTTACGTGATAAACCATATGATGGGTGGTGCCATGAAAACCAGGACGAGTGGTTACGTTATAACCTACAATGCATTGGGTATGGAAGTCGGTCGTATGGATACTGCATTAAGTATGTGTGGAAGTCGACCTTATGGTTATTCAATTTAAGTATGGTTATGTCCCAAGTTACCTTTATATGGTTTGTGTTCTTTATATGGGTTTTATGGTAATTTTTTGGTTACAAAAGGGTATGTAATGATATTTTATTTAGTGAAAAGTTATTACTACTTCCTAAAGGTGAACGGTATTACTTTGATAAAGTATTCATGGTTTACTTGTTGCTTTGAAAAACTAACAGTTTTCATTCTTTGTGTATCCCTTGCTGTTCTTTTTATGCTCACCCCAGGTTTTTTTTTGAAATGTTTTTCACATGACATAATGTGGAATAGGGTCAAGGATGGGATCAAGGGAAAGTCATGATATCTAATACATGGAACTAGACATGTTTCTTTTTAAGAGTTTTTATTTTATGGAAATTTAGTAGAAGTGACTAATTTCTAATCTTTTGAGATGTAATAGTTATGTCCTAATTCTCTAAAACTCTAAACCTGAAAAGATCCTCAATGTGAATTACTCATTTAATTCAATATTAAGTAAGGTTTAGGGTCGGGGCCTTATAAATATGATACTTTACTCTAAATATTTTTGACATTATTATAGTCATTTTGGTTATTAATTTTTTTGGAATAATACCTTCTAAATGAAAATGTTGAAGGATTTTATGTAGAAAAACCGAGGAAAAAACTATTGATTAATATTTTGAATATAGTATTGAGATTCATAATATATAAATATTATGAGGGAAAAGATATTTTACATAATATTACCTAAGATAGAGACTGATATATGAATTATAATATATATATTGGAAAATTATAATCTCCAAATACCTTTATGTATAATTATTATTTTGAAATAATTGAAATTGAAAAGATGTAGTTTCTTTCATGGGTGTAACAACCATGAATTTCAATGTGAATATTCCATAACTAAAGGTTATCTAAATAACTATATTTAAATGAAATACCAAACTAAAAACCCATTATATGTAATAATCAATTTTTTCATTATAATATAGTCTTTATGATTATGGTTATAAATGGATGTAACCATATTATGAAATCTATGTTAAAGAAATCGATAAATAACATTGTTCAGTATAAGTCTCAATTAAGAAACTCATTTCTCTAAGCCTGGAAATAATGTACCTTCAATAGGGGTTTCCTTAAACCAAGACCAATATAACCTATAAAAATTACAATATGATCAAAATCATATGTGGTGAAATTAAAACCTATGAAAATTTTAATGAAATCCATTCTAGCTGAATCCTCACCCTCCATTTCTTAAGAGTCTTTCATGGGGAAGCCTAAGTTCTCAACATGATTAATTTTTCCTTAACTCCTTTTCCTTTAATTCTTACCTTAAAAATAAAATATTCTAATTAATATATAATTAAATAAAAAAATTTATAATCAATTTTATTATTTTTAAGGAAAAACTATTATTCACTATTTCCCTTTTCTATTAAGAAGAAGGAAACTATCATTTCTGCATTGTGTAGGCTACTTCCCCCCTAAAATGATACCTTTTTAGTATTTTCACCACAGCCACTATTTTCTAATTATATAAGTGAAATTGAAGAATCAATGTAAAATATATATAATCTATTTATTTTTATGAAGATAAAAATTATTATCCTCTTTAGTTTTTTCTATTTCATTGAGAAATAAATTCCTTAACCATGTGATTTGCAGACTACCACCTCCATAAAGTAACATATCTTGTTTTTTAAAAAAATTACTTCTTTTTATTGAAAAAATTATTGTATAATTAAAAAATACATAATTATCTATATAATTGCAATTTTCTTCACTTATAATTAATTATTACAAAATAAACCACTTTCATAATAACAATAATCCATTAATTATGGTATGTTTATGTTTGGGTTGGTCTAATCACCTACATGAACCACGTGATAAAATAATATCATTAATGAATATAAGAACATAATTATTGATAATATATAATGAAAATAATAAAATAAGTTTTTTGCTTTGAAATTATAAAAATAATATTAAACTCATTAATTAAGAACTGTCATTTTTTGTCAAAAGATATCATAACAGGCTTTTCACCAGTTTTTTCTACAAGAACCACAACCAAAACATCCGTTAAAATAACTTTTAACATTATAAGTAATTATTAAAAATAAATTAATATATATTTTAATATCTTCAAATAATTAAATTTAGGTTATGAATTAAGAACAACACAAATATTGTAAAACTAATTCAATGCATCGCCAATTATTCTCACCTTAACGATATGTGAAAACATACATTCATTTATATGTCAATTATAAATAATTATTATAAAAGGATATATATATATTAATATGGCTATAAAATATATTATTAATATATATATTTTAACAAAATGAGATATTTAAGCGCTTTAGTTGAAGTTAAGAAATAAGGTAATAGATTCTTGTCTCAAATTATGACCCCTTGGGGAATATTACTTATGAGATACCATGTTTTATTAGATATAGTGTATTTAATTCCACTTTATTAGTTCTAATCATGATACTATCATTATTTCTCTTAATTAATTTTTCGTTTAAACTCATATCCTTCAAGGAGTTTTAGCTCAAAAATTTCAAAAGATGTGTGGTATTCTTGTTCTCAAATTCAATTTCATGATACATTTTTTATATTAAACACAATTATTGATTTTATATGGTGTAATAATTCCCCTATTTAGTTCATATCAATATTATATTCAATTTTATAATATTTTAATGTCTATTTCATGATATGTCTTTCAAGATACATTTATTATTATATAACCAATAACATGAGGTTTTCATAGCCCATCACATTTTCAAATAGATGTTGATTTTTAAATATTACCCATCTAGGGAATTATTTTACTCTTTTCTATGAAATACCTATAATTTTAGTCTCTAATAACCATTCATGGGGGTCTACTTCTATTTTTTTCATGTCCACCTTGGAAAATTATTTAGATACCTTAAATAAATTGAACCTACCTATTCTTTCTGGTCTCAAATCACCCTTTTTACCATATCTATATTAGTCAAATGCTTTTAAAAATTTTCTTTTATATTCCGTAATAGTTTATTATGTTAATTATTTACTATTAAACATTCTATAATAGTTTTAAATAAATTATTAACATTTTATGTATGGGTCGTTATCATATAATTTTTTATAGATAAATTTTTAATGTTTTACATTTGAATAAATATTCCTTCTACCTTTTTCATTTTTGATGAATCTTTCACTCTATGTTTTCATGGTTTCTAAATGGAAATAATGTTTTTTTATTTTAAAATGATTTAAAAGGATCAAGAATATTTATTTTCTAAATATATTTTCCTAAAACTGTTAAATGTATTTATCATAGAATTAATAGTTAATTCACATATATTATTCACGATATAATAAATTATTCAATTATTACAATCCACATTCTTTCTATGAATGGATTATGTGATGTCTTTCTATTTTGGTGGAATGGTCTATCCCTACCTTTTCCATTCCTAAACATACACTCAGTATAAATGAATGAAATACTCCAATGTTTTTCCTCAATGAATACTCTACATTTACATCTAATTATTGATGGGTGTACACCAATATTTCAGAAATCGGTATATTAAAGGAATAATTAACATAACAATATACCCTATATCTATATATATTATATATCACATGCTTATTTATATTGATTTAATGGAACTTACAAAGAAAATTATTAAAAATATTTTGATGCCCATTTATTTTTTATGGGTTCATCTTGTTAGGATTTACTTATGTGACTCAATTTGAAAAGGATATCAAACCAATTTTTTTATATGGTAACATTTGGTTATAAAATTTAAAATATTTTCACTTGAAATTTTTATAGAAATAGTTTTTTTACATAACATTATTATGGTGTCATAAGATGGATTATTTATTTCATGTAACACTCATATGTTTGCATAATGATGGGTAGGGCCATATATTACCCTCCAATTCAATATTGACAAGTTTATATCACATGAGATAAGTATTTTTGATTAAATTTTAAAAGCTCTTATGCATGGGAACAGATTGTGTGGCTCAAGAAAGTAATGTTTCCCTACTATATTGTTTGTTCAGTATTTAATTGATTTTATAATTTTTAGCTTATTCTCATCCTTAAGTTGTGCTCTCAAGGACTATTGTTATTGAAAAATGTTTCCATAGACATTTCCATCATGTATTATTTTATGAAAATATTTAATCCATGGTTAATGATATATGATTTTTGGGTATAAGTTTCTTATGTTCCTTGATTATACCCATATACTCATCTTATGATCACCAATTGTATTTGATTATTATAGTTTATATTTAAAATTATTTAGTTTTTAATCTCACCCTATCTTATATTTACATTTCTAAGGGTTTTGATGTTGATTGAAATTATTTTAATTCTAGTAAGAGTCGAGTGTGGCTTCATTATAGAGAAAATTTCAAAAGTATTATAAATTAAATAACTAATATAACTAGTCCTAAAACAAATTAATCATTCCATTCTTATTATTATGAGATTATTTTGTGATATATAATGTTTAAATTGTAAAAATAATGTAAAATAATGATACGTTGAGCTTGGGAAACAATACCCAATTCTATACACTTATACAAACCATTATATGGCTTTTTAGAGGGGTATTCTCCCTAAAATACGATATAGGATTTGTATTTGATAGTTTCTAAAAAGGGAGATAGACGAGTGTGTCATGTAGTTCATAAGGGAACTCTTAGTGCTATGAAATGGTGTGATGAAGTTACATTAGGGTGTGGCAATTGGTGATGGGGTGGTGAATATGGATTCAACATGATGGGTGTTCAGTGAGTGACTCCACACTATATCATGGATGGCTAAGCTGCACATTCTTGGGGTGTGGGGTTGAGGACCAGCTATTTTTAAGGTCAGCTACAACATGGTCTTTGGGACATTCCTTTGATGGCCCAGGACATGTAGTGTTGTCTAGTGGTGGTTAAGGGCATTTTATAACCCCTATCTACCCAGGTTTTTCAAAATCGGGTAAATAACCATTTTACCCTTAATATTTTTGTATTCTCTCATTTCTCCCACATTTTATTTGACCTTGATTGGTGGGAGTCCTAGATATCTCTCTTTCCCTTCATCAGTTTTTTCTTCTCTTTCATTTATTCCAGTTGAATCTCTCAAGTTAAACCCCTTGATTCATCTTCCTTCTTTCTTATTTTTTATGTTTTGTCTGTGAGTTTCACTTCCTCTATAAATAGCTAGGGGCTTAAATTATCATATTAGTGTTCAATTGTTGTTCTAAATTAGGTAATTAAGAACTCATGACTTATTCAAGCCATATTTTTCAGTTTGGGTATTTTCAATAAAAGGAAACACATTTTCTATTATCATGACATGATTTATACTTATTCTACATAAGAGTTTTTGTATATTTTTTTAAATGGAATGTCCATGTGTTTTTTAGAATTTTAAATATTACACTTTCAAAATAATTTCTATAAGTGATTGTTTTATTTGGGATGAAAATGGTTTGATTTCTATTTCTTACTTAGCATAAATGGTATTAAATTGCTTTTTCTAGTTATTCATGACTGATAAAATATCCTGATTTCTAAAATGTTTTAATGTTTTGTTAAAAATATGTTTTTAATTGAGAATATCCTAGACTCCATTTGGGTGGGGAAATAAAAATAAAAGGTGGGTTTTAGACAATTAATATTTTTAAAAAAATGGCGATCTGATTTTTTAAAAAATATTAAAAAATTGTTTCTATTGACTGGTTTTTAGATACATTTTATAAAGGTGCTTTGAATCACTTTTCATGGAATTTGTATTCTGAGTAAATTTTTAAGAGGTCCTATTTGACAATATTAAATTTTATTCAAAAGGATTTAGTGTGTGAACTCCAATTAATTTCATTTATACTTACTCCCCTACATGTGGGTGGTGATATATTTCTATAGAGATCATGTAATGAAAAGAATGTGGATATTTATGAAAATGGTTTTATAGGCAAGGGTGCGATAATTATTGATCTATAATGCCTATATAGACTATTGATGACTCATTCTAACCTTTATTGTTGACTAGGTTATAGGAACATGGGTTCCTAAGTGATAATGTTGCATTTATTATATTAAGATAGTGGTATGTTACTAAGCTCCCCCAGTTACTCGGTATATCCAAGGCTAGTAGGTAGATCCCCTGACAAGGCTAGCTGAGGTATAGTTTGGTGTCTTTAGTTTTGGATACAATGTAGGAAAGTATGATGGTATGCCTTTGTTAATTTCTAGGGATGTCTCATGTTAGGACCAATGATAGAGACACTGACACTTATTACTTGATTGGTGGGTTTATATAGGGGATTCCTTTGGCTTTCCTTTTATATCCCCACTTCAACTACATGTGTTGAAAAAATTATTTCATATTAGTGATATGGTGTCTTTAAATTTTTATTTATATTTTTTATAGTAATAATAACTTTTTAAAGGATTTTTATGATAATTTAAAGAGGTTTTTCTAAAATAAATATCTGTTATTATATATTAGAGTATGTGATTTTAAATTAAGCATTTACAAGTAATTATTTTCATTTAAATAAATAGTTGATAACGAGTTAGTGTAGTGGTTAAGGAATTGAGGATGTTAATTTCATGCATTGTGAATAAAAATTGGGAAAAATTATTTTTATATTCAAGATTTATATTTATGAAAATAATGACTTTCTTGTGGAATTGAATAAAATTTCAGTGAAATACTAATGTTATCCTTTTCTCACACCATTAATATACTAATGAGTATATGTAAGTACTTTTTATTCATTTTAGGTTCCCAACAATGATATTTCTTCATGGATGCTCGAGTTGACTAGGCAGTTCTATTAGTAGGGTGTGTTAGGTGCCAAATGGTCACTAAAAGATTCTTCGTATTGGTTTTGTCCTTTTGTTATTATTTTTGGATATGCATGTATAATGTTAGTCATAATAGACCTATATTTTTTATTTTTAGATTATGTATATAACAGCGTTGATAATTTTTTTTTCTTTTTTGATCAATGATTTTTTCATGATGATTATTTTTTGGTTTTTATTACTCAATTTATATGGCCATTTTTTAGATTGGATTGTAGAGTAAAATTTTTTTATATTTAGAGGGAGAGAAATATTATTATTTATAATTCATTATGATGTATTTAAATTTATTAAGTGAAACCATTCCCAATTTTATGTTTCATTGAAACTTAGTAACTAGTTTCAAGCCTATGGGAATCATGAGTACCCTTTATGTCATGTCCTAAGGTGAGTTGGGTCAATTCAAGATAGACCATGACAACATGGTATTAGATCATAGTTTTCTTAGAGGGAGGCTATGTTATTTAAAATATCAAAAGTTATTATAGGATTTAATGGTATAAAGAGATTATTATTTTCATTAGGAATAAAGAGGTAGATCACATATTGGTTCTGAATCACCACATTTTCAATTAAACATGAGTTACCATGGGTTGTGTGTACTTTAGTCTTGACTTTTTGTTACATTTTGGTCATTCTTGATTATATTTAGATCTATTTTGATTTTATCTATGATAGAAATGGTTTCATTGTTTTTGGAGTGTAGAAATGGTCAACAAAACATGGTTTCATGGTTACTTTGGATTGTCTAAAATTATATGGATCCAGTGTGGTAGGTTCTGGAGGCAATCCTAGTGGTTTTCACATGTTCAGATAATACATTCCATCTATTGAGTCTATTACATGTATAACATAAATTTTACCTTTATATTACGTTCTTGTATATAATGTTATCTACATTTACTCCAATGGAATTTAAATTTAATGTGATTGAAATTGGGGGTTTTTTTACCATCGAAATGATGTTATTTGATGAAATTTGAATTAGACAAATGGTTTATTGTTTATTCTTAACAATTAATGGTTTTTATGTTTTGGAAACTATTTTCAGGATGGAAAATGTGAATTGTTTTGTTTTCCTTTAAATTTTTAGGATTATATATAATTATTTCAAATGGTAGTAGTATGTTCTTGGATGGGTTTTTTTATTTTAATGTAACATTATCAATATATTTTTATAGGGATATGAGATTTTGAATTAAATTTGATATGTTTATAATGGGTTGTAATATTTAATGTAGAGGAATAGTGTTCTATAGAAATTTAATAGGGGTTCTCAGGAAGTGGTATCAATTTAAATGGTAACTTTTTAGTGGATTGTTTTAAGCTGTGTTTTTTTAAATATATTTTAAATAGTTTGATTTGATTTTGGAATTTTAGTTTAATGAGTTTTATTTTCTATTTATTATTGTATTCTTCCAATAGACTCTTTAAAATAGACTTTGAAGTCTATTCGTTGAGCTGGTCTATATGGGGTTTTTCCTAATATATTTGGATCTTGTTTTCAACTTATTTACTCTACCCATGATTAATATTGAGTGGTGGGGCCATATTATTTCATACACTTGGATGTTATCTAATAAATTTTAAATCATTACCCAATAACTTTTAATAGGGTTAGGGTTGATGTGTCTATAAACACATGTGTTATGTTTTTTCCCATTGAAGCTCATGTGATATACTAAACTCTTAATAAGTTTTTTAATATAAATAATATATAAAATTAGGGGTAAATTATAAAATGTATTTGATATCTGAATCGATAATTGATTATTATATCATTTTTTAAATTAAATTTTACCTATAAGAACTCATTTTTATAAACTGATAAATATTTTAGATATTTGGAGTACATCTTAAATTTGATTTAATAATTTTGATATCATTTTATATATGTTCTAGATAAATTAATTCACCAAATAAATGATATTACATAACATCTAATAGATATTTTATATCATTTTTTGTAATTAGTTATATAATATATATACACAAAATCATTATATTAATCCTATATAAACTTCACATTTTTATTCTGTATATTCAAGAAATCCTTACACATAACATATAATATCATACATATAATTTAAAAGATATTAATTATTATTTTTAAACTAATATGAATATTACATATGGATTATTATATCTTATATGCCTTATCATAGTTTTCCCATATCTTTTTTTTGGATTCTAAATGGTTTTAAGTATGGAAACATTATTTCATCAAAAAAAACATCCAATTATTTTCTCTAGGTTTCTTAACACAACTAAAATCGATCTCATCATGTTTAATCACTCTAAAAATAATTTCAATTAATAAAAGAATTAATATAACCCTTTTACTTATTTATATTTTAATTCCAAATGTTTTTGAACATTTATAATCTCATGTATTAAAAATTCAAAGCTGATTTCTAATTAATAAGATACTAATTTAAAATTAAATTCAATTTATTTGAAGGTTAGAATACTAGAAATATAACCACATAAATAGAAGCCTTCATTTATGAAGTTAAAACAGATTTATAATTTCAAAAAATTCTTAGAATATTCATATTGACATATTATTCTATAATAATTATACTCCATATAAATTCCCATAAAAATCTCCAACCATTATCACTTTTGACTGTATCTCCAATTACAAGTCCAATAGAACCATATCTTATATCATCCTTTCCAACAAATAAAATATGAAAAATACTCACTTCAAAGCAACATGTTCCAAGGTGTTCATCAATCTTAATCAAATATGAATAACTAAACATATATAGAAACCTTAATTGGGTTCTTACTTATCAAATTCTCCTGAAAAATGAATGCGTAATTGAGGTTCTTTCCATGATTATTTTCCGAAAAAATATTACCATCATGAATTATAGAAAATAGGCATCACATATTTTTTGTGGTTTGAATAATCACCCACATTGATTTTTTTTCAATACCCACAAATAGAAAAATTAAATATATTGGGACTGAAAATTAATGTCTCCTGGGAACAACAACAATATTGATATAAAAAAAGTTGACTAATTTAAAAATAAAATAAAATTTATGCCTACTATAATTAGGAAAATAATTCCAAATAAAATGGGTAAAAATATATGTTCAAAATTGAAGGATCATTTGGGGTAAAATTTCGTTACAACTAAACTCTACACAATATAAATAAAAAATGAATGAAAAAATATCTACTGAATATGTGGGAAAAAAGATCAAAAAATAAAACATAAATTAAATATTTTGGAAAATTATGATCAAATAATTGAGTGGATTAGATGTTTTTGAGGGTTCAATACCATTTATAATATTATTTACACCCCTGCACATTCATTTAATCTATTTAGGTTTATTTGGAAAGAATGATTTCCTTAACCTACCACACACCTTTGATATAAAGATGGTGAGGGTGCTACTATAAAAAAATATATAACCCTAATAACCAATAGGGGGTTAGTTTCTGGAATATCTCCCATATGGAAATTTTATTGAGTATATACCATTCCTTATTCCTCTAATTTACAAAATTATCCAATTTACTATCACATTGAATGAATTTTCATAATTTAGGAATATAATTAATTTGTATAAGGCATATCCTTAGGATATCCTCCCTATAAGTATTTTAATGTGTACATAGAAATAAACTCATGACTCGTTTGTGACTCATGATATCGTTTCCATATATGATACCATGAAATCTATTGGATGGATGTAAAACCTCATCATAGATCCTTCAATATTGAACTAAATAGGGTCCCAAATATCTCCCCCAACATAGATATATTGGACCTCAAACTGTGACCAAGTTTTTTTATCCCAAAAATATGAACATGCGGGTCAGCCTTTATACAACTTAATTATGAATTGGCTTCATTAGAATCATACCACACAACATTTCATTCCATGTTCATATACCTAATATGTAAAATTCATCATACATGTAGGGGTTTCCATGTGTTATGAAATATCCACCCCTTTACCCTATGTGAATCAAAATATAGTAGCTTAAAATATCTCAAATCCTTCCATGGGAGGGATAATAAACCGCTGTTATAGACCATTTGGGAAATCACTACATATGAACTTAGTAATTTTGGGAATGGTTTTACATACATATAGAGTGGGAATTACACTATTTGAGTCATTGTGGATATATTGAAAATTTAATCTTGTTTCATACCAATCAGAGACAAAATATTGTTATATATTCTTCTAATACAATATATTTATGAGATAGTGAATGTAACTCCCTGTATTTTAATATGAAGATTTCATGAATTTGCTGAATAACATTTTCCATAAAAAATATCGAACAATAATTAAGGAAAATTTATTTTATTTCGGTACGATAATATAGAATCTCTAACTTTTAATATATTAACTTTTCAAAAATTTTGTGGAATACTTAAAACATAAAAAACCGAAGCCCAAAGAAAGTATTAGTTTAGTTCACTTGAAATCATGGAAACAAAAACACCTGTACATAAGTGAACTACATTATCTCCCAATAGGTTCTTCGTGGATAGATCACTTATTAAACATTTCATAATAATACTTATATTCTTATCTTGGGAAAGGAAATATAAAAATAGGAGAGATCATATATTTTGAAAGAGTAAATAAGGGAGATACCTAAGCATAATCATGAGCATAAGCGTATGAAAAAATGATCATTAAAATTTAAGATCATACCCTACATGTCAAATATCATAAATGTGAATCGTGAAATAAATCTTGGAAGATCATAATACATGACTCAAAAGGAAATAAAGAACATAATCCATTAAATGGTAATATATGAATAAAACATGGAATTTTTGAAGACACATAATCACATAAAATGATTTTTATAGTAGTGCAGGAATCATTAATAAGGACATCTTGGTGGAAAAATTCCATTAATGAACCTGGTTTAGACCCCATTCCAGCCCTATATTACTAAACCAAGTTAACTCCCCATTCCTTCTGGAAAATACTGAAGCAATTTCATTAATAATTACTGTCATGTAATACTAAATCGATCTCATTTCTCATTCCAAATAAGTCTATATAATGAGAAATAATTTTTTAACCAATACATTGGATGAAGATTTAGGTCCAACACATCTCATGATGAAATCATACAAACATGTGTTACAAAATCATAATCAATAAAATCATAACCCATGAAATGAAATGGGTTTCAAAAACATGTAATCATATCTTAACCTATAGAAATGGATACTGGTTTCATAATGATTTCATAAAAACCATATCCCATGAAATATAAAATTATATTATAAACATCTATCTTGTGAAATAGAAACAAATTTCATAAACATATATCCCCTAAAATAGAAATGAGTTTCATAAAGTCCATGAAATTAATCATAACTCATTTCGAGAAATAATATGAATGGAACCTTTATATCATTTCCTAGAAAACTATGAGTTACATCAATTAATGTCATATTATGTGCAAAATAAATTTTCATATATCATTCATAGAAAATTTCTTAACGAAAACATCATTATTTTTTTGAAAATGTATTTTTAAGGTATAAAATTATTTTCAATTCATTTTATTATAAAATAACCTGAATATTTATAAATAATTCATGAAAGAATTTTGAGTACTTTTTACATTGAAAATTTATTGACTAATATTTAAAAAAATATTAAATAAATTTTTTTAAAGACACTTTGAAACCATTAATATAAATCATGAAATTTTTTTGAAAACTATTTTGTTTAAAATACTTGGAAAAAATATAATGAAAGATTGAAAAGGTTTTGAAAAACATTTTATTGAAAATTCATTGAAAGCATATAAATCAAAAAATTAAAAAAAAATTAAAACAATATATTTGAAAAAAAATTAAAAACTTATAAATAATGATTGAAATTTTTTTGAAACCCCTTTAACATGAAAACATAAGAAAAAATTTTTTAAATGTTTTGAAATCCCCTTTTACCTTGAAATATTTATAATAACCTTGAAAACGTTTTAAAAATATTTTTTCAAAAATAGAATTTAATAAAATAATTTCCAGAATTATATGAAATAAATTTATATATAAAAACTTTTTATTTTTATAAATTCAGCTTCAAGGGAATTACAGGGATGATGGTGGTTAAATCCGTATATACCGAACATTCCTTTTGCATCGTAAAAAGATTATAAAGTTCCTCGACCAAAAAATGAAAAATTATTCCTTTATAAAACACTTATTGATTTAAATAATAAAATAATGGGTAAATATGTTACTTAAATATCATATTAAAATAGTATATTATTTTTGTAAACCTTTTAGAAAATATTTTTTCCAAAGGAACATAGATTTCCGTCCGAAGAGAGAGGTAAATTCAAACATTATTAAAATCATTTTTTTAAATATATTATTTACCAAATAGGGGGAAATGGAACCAATATATGAAAATATAATAAATAAAAATAGAATATCAGAATTCATGAGTGTTCTTGAGAGATGGATCATAATATTTCATCCATGGAAGAATAATAATAAACAATATCTAAATGTAAAGATATTTTTTCAATAAACTCTTAACACTTGGTAACATTGAACCATAATACCCTTTCAGAAAAATGAAATTATTTTAAGCATAAAATATCATGAATATAAATATTTTCATGACAAAATATTTCAATGGTATTATATACACCTCATGGGAAAATATTGGTCCACAACATCTTATGTTTCTCAAAGTAGAAAATTGTGACAACATCATTTTACTATTATTGTAACTTTTGAAACATGGTCCCCATGAAAGAAATAGAATCAAATCCATATTTAAATAACCATTAATTCAGGTATAAGAATCAAATAATATAACCACAGGTAGTATATACAACACACAAAAGGATTGGGTGGTGAATAAAGCATGTATTTCATGGAAATAAGAAGTAAAATGAAATACCCAAAACCAGTGTCGTGACTCTCATTATACTCATTCAACCCTTTGGTATAATAAATCTATAATGAAACCATACTATTATATGCAATTCCATATATGTTTTTTATTACTTTATATTAACCTCTTGTTAACAATACTATGTTAAGGTTTTAGTTCAAGTAATATTCGCCTTATTCTTTGCATTTTTCTAAATTATATATATATTTGGTCCTTATTGTTATCTCTATATTTCAATAATGTAAATCATAAAATAAATATAAATTATATTTAAAAAAAATTTATACTCTATAGAATATATCATTATGAAATGGAATACACCATTCATGGAGATAGTTGGTTGTACATATGCATGAACATTGTTTCCTTTTAGTAGTCATATTGAATGAATTTACATAAAAAATATATATGTATATAAATATGTGTGTGTGTGTCTGTGTGTATAAAGTAGACTTATTACATCATATAACTTCACTAAACTCACCTTTAAAACCCCTTGTGTAGTGTGATAAAGACTCACATCACTTTGAGGGGGAAGTAGCCAACACTACCTCAAATGAAATTATAATCTTTATAATAATGGGAAAGTATAAATATATGTGTTTTAAAAGGATTAAATAAGATTTAATACATAATAAATCTATTATATAACATATATAATCATGTTTCATATCATAATGCCTACCATTATATGCGGTAAGAAAAAATGTACAATTATCATTTTGTGAGTACATGTGATGGGTCAGGTTTGTACTACTTCAAGAGTGATACATGGAATACATCACGTACATGAGATAGGTTTGGTGGGAGTGCTGGTCGATAAGATATTCATCCAATGTGATCAAGGATCTCAAAAGAGACATTGTACCTTGGACTAAGCTTTCCCTTCTTCCAAGATCTCATAACACTTTTCCATGGTGATATGCGGAGGAATACCATATCTCCAATATCAAACTCCAGGACTTCTCGATGGTTAACAACATAGCTCTTTTTTCGACTCTAATTAGATTTATTGGATTTTTGAATGGTCATAACATTCTCCACCATTTCTTCAACCATTTTTGGACCTAAGTGTTTTCTCTCACCAACTTCATCCCAACATGTCTGTGTTCTGCACCTCTTCCCATAACAAGATTCATAAGGATCTATTTGGATTCTTGATTGGAAATTGTTTCTGTAAGAGACCTCAACTAGAGGAAGATGTTGATCCCATCCCCCTTTGAAATTCACAGAGCATTCTCTCAACATTTCCTCGAGTTTTTGGATAGTCCTCTCTAATTTTCCATCAGTTTGAGGACGATAAGTCATACTAATGTTTAGCTCAGTATTCAGGGAATGTTGAAGACTCTTCCAAACCATAGAGTTGAATCTTAGATCACATTTGAATACAGTAGATAGTGGTACTCCTTGCTACCTTACCACATCTCAAATGTATATCTGTGCTAGTTGATCTAATAAAAAAATCCTCTTGAATTGCAATGAAGTGTGCAGTCCTTGTAAGATGATCCACAAGAACCTAGATGGAATTGCTTCTTTTGGATGTCTTTGGATGTCTTGTAACTAATTCCATGGTGACATTATCCCATTTTCAAGCTAGAATAGGTAATGGTTTAATCATCCCCTTAGTCGTCTGCCTCTCAGCATTCACATTCTGACATACCAGGAACTTTAGTGTATACTCAACGATCTCCTTCTTCATGTTATCCCACCAATAATGCTCTCATAGAACAAGATACATTTTTGTGTTTCCTGCATGAATGAATAAATTAGAACGATGTGCATTATCCAAAAGTTCTTTATTTAACTATTGATTTGATAGAACCCATAATTTTGACCAAAATCTCACAATTCATTCTTAATTAACATTGAACTCTGAGGATTTCCCTTTTCTGATAGTTTCCAATTTCATCTGAATTCCCACTTCATCATTTTGAGCATCCTTAAACCTTTCCAAAAGTGGTGTTTGAGAAATAATTTGTGAATGGATTTATTATATTCCCTTATTTATGATTCCCATGTCCATCTTCATCAAATCTATGAGGATTGGATCACTTTAATTTCTTATCAATGATAGAGTTCGTGGGTCTTTTCTACATAGAACATCAGCCACCTTGTTTGCTTTTCAAGGGTTGTAATGGATTGAGTAGTTATTTTCTTTGATCAGCTCTAACCATATTCATTAGAGAATGCTAAACTCTTTTTCTATGAATATATACTTGAGGCTTTTGTGAGCCATGTATATTTCAAACTTTCCCCCAAAGAGGTAATGTCACCAAATTATCAATGAGAATATTACTGTAGCCAACTGCAAACCATGTGTCAGATAGTCTTTCTCATGAACATGCAATTTCCTTGATGCATAAGAAATGATTTTTTCATTATGCATCAACACACCACCAAGAATATTCTTTGAAGCATCACTAAATACTACAAGATATTCTCCACTTCTGGGCAGTGTGAGCACAGGCGCAATGATAATCCTTATTTTCAACTCCATGAATCTCTCTTCACATTTTTCACTGAAAGGAAATGTGACTCCCTTATGAGTTAGCATGTTTAGAGGGTTTGGAAATCATGGGAAATGTTACACAAATCAGTGATAATATCCAGCTAACCCTAGAAATCTATGGATATCCATCACCAATGTTGGCCTCAGCCATCCCTCAATTGCAGTTGTCTTCGAGGTATCCACAGATATCCCATTTCTTATATTGATAGGACACAATAATGATACATCCTACAACCATAGCATAAACATGATGTACTTTTCATAGATATTTTCCTTCGACAAGGTCTATAGTAAAGTGCTTAGATGTTTGTCATGCTCCTCCATTGTTTTGGAGTATATTATAATATCATCTATAAAGACTTTCAAATATTTGTCAAGGTAATATTTAAAGAATCTATTCATCAATTCCATGAAGATTTATGGACCATTAGTGGGTCCAAAAGTCATTACTATGAATTCATAGTGCTCGTAAATTTTATAAAAAGTCATCACAGGGTTATCATCCTTCTTTACCATTACTTGGTAATATCCCAACCACAAATCCACCACGAATAAGTATTGTGATCCAAGTAGTTGATCAAGAATTTCCTAAATTTATGGAAGATAATACTTTTTCATTATCGTGATTTTGTTGTGCTCACAATATTTAATCCAAAGGTTCGTTGACCAATCCTTCTTCTGGATGAAGAGGACAGGTTCACCCCTTGGTGAAGTACTTTGGTGTATAAACCATTTTATCTAGATTTTCCAATAGTTTATTTTATCTCTTCAATCTCTACAAAATCCATTCTATATGGAGTCTTGTATATTGGAAATGTCCCAGGTATAATATCAATTGAGAATTCAACATCTATTCTAGGAGGAAGACTAGTCAATTTCTTAGGAAATAGGTCAGTGAATTCACTCACAATAGGCATGTATTCAAGGATGGTTTCTTTCATGGACTCAATCAATTGTTCCAGATACTCATGCTCATAGGGCAGTAATATCCATGCTTGAGATGATGGTGCTAATGAAGGTTCATCCTCCTCCTTCCACTTGAACAGAATTTGGGGTTGGTTCACGAAATCTAAATTGATTTTCCTCTCACAGCTATTAATATTGGCCCTATATAAGAAAATCCAATCCATGACAAGAATTGAATCAAATTCCACAAAAGGGATTATGGAGATGTTCACAGGGAAGTTAAAACAAAAAATTATATCAGGGGAGGAGTTATATTAATGGGATGAAATGATTTCCATATTTTCTATTCTCACCGGCATCATTACTTCCATAATTTTTGGTGGTGTTTGGATTGTCCTAATAAAAATTCTGGATATAAATGAATTCGTAGAACTAGAATCAAAAATTACTTTTCTAGTATTTAATGAATAACTTATGTACCTCTCACCACATAGTTTTTGGAGTTCACTTCATCAGGAGTGATGGAAAAAGCTTAACCTTGCTGCTTTGGACGTACCTAGTTTCCTCCAAATACCCTTATCTTAGGGAACTGGTTTGAAAACATTCATGGTTCATTGCAGTTGAATAAAGTCACACTGTGTTGAGGATAAAACAAAGAGTTACCCTACTCTATGGAATATTTGTATTTTTATTTTCATTAGATAATGGATAGGTTCCATTCTCTTCCAAACCTAAAGAAATTCCTTTTCCCTTCAAGAAATTTACGGGGTGATTTTTTATGCACCATTGGAAAGTTGGGTGCCAGATTTTCTGTGTACCATTGGATTTATCCATTAGACCGCCAGAATTAAATAATACCTTATGATTCATTTCACCATGTTATATATAAGATTATCAGATCTCTATTTAGACATTGAGGGAAAATCAGGCAATTTTCTCATAGCTCTCGAAGTCATGGATTGCTTGGGATTTCCGTCTGTGATGATATATCCCACCATATAAGTGGTCAACCTTACATTAAATGGTAATGAAAAAGACAAAGGATTATCATGAAAGCCTTGTGATTTTTCCCTCATTTGCTCTGATAGATTCATCATCTTTTTTCATGAGGGAACGTATGTCACTTTCCATTGTAAGTTGAAGGGTACGTGAAAAATATTTATCGAAAAACCTTTTTTAGAAATCCATCCATTACAAAACCTTCATATCTTCCTTAGAATTCGTATTTTTGATCAATTTACACCATTGATCAGCTTCATCATCCATACGATAAGCATCCAGCAGAACACTCTCTTGTTCGGAATATTAAAGGATGGAGAAGAACTTTTCAATGGAGTCGATCCATTGTTCGGCGATTGAGGGATCAAATGATCCATTAAAAGTTGGAGGCCTTTGTCTCATGAAGCTTCCTATTGCAACATGTTAGTTCTTGGAGGGGGGGGGGGTTGAGAATTCTTCTTGCCCCATGTTTCTATTAAAAACTAGAGTTAACTAAGAGAGTATCATGATAATGTTTGTGATTCCTGCTCCCATCAAATTGGGAATCTCATTAAGACAGTCATCACATTGATATTTGCATCAGTTTTTAGCATGAGTTCTCCTATTACCGGCCATTGGATAGAATAAAAGGTATGTTAGGGGTAAGACATAAGGGTTAATCCAAAGATAAAAATGGATGACTTGTAAATTTCATTTATTTCCTTAACTTATGAATTCATAGGCATCAATCTATGTTATCCATGATCAAATACCAACATATATTCTTCGGGGAGTTTATTATTCCCTTAATAATGGTTTGTACTGAGCTTACAAATTAACCAAATCATATCCCATAGGAGGGTCATGACCAAGAGTACAACAAGGTTGTTGTCATACACCAGTTCCTGTTTGAGTCTAGCTCAAAGTGGTGTTTCCAGGTATTACCCAGAGATACATCTATGTCAGAGCTGCCTCTAACTACTCGTATCTAGACATGGATGTATTTTCCTGATAAACCACTTACACAATACTCACTAAAATTTATGGATTTTTTATTAAAATTAGTCTTATCCATAAGGTTTTCACTATGGTTTTCTAATTTTAATAACAACAATAACTAAACTTATCCTTTGATACCAACTATAATAACCAAACTCTTTATTTAACCCATAAACATAATTTATTACATAAAATATTCCCTTGATACAACGTAGAAGATCAATAGGTCTAGTGTCTTTAGAGCTTATGAACATTACATAACAACTTAAAACATTAAATACTCATCTTTTTTGAAAACATCTTTTACATTACCACACACATTCTTTCGTACTTAGCATTGCAATGGATAACCTGAGGACATGAATAAGAAAAGGTTAAGATATAAAGCCCAGTAAGGGAGTAAAAAATTAATAACATGAATAATATAATACATGTTAAGAAATAGTCATATCAATGGAGAATAAGAGAAACATGAACATAAAGGCATCATACAACATGATTATCACAATGTGGTAATAAGGAAACAACATTTGACATCATATTACTATGATCTAGGTCTCATTGCACATAGCACATGAGTAAATCCTAATTGCACTTTAATTAGCACTAGTAAACCCTCATTTCACTTGATGTATCATTATACAAATCTTTACCCATTACATTGGAGCTCTATCAAGGCACACCTTTATTAATTATTTTGTTTCATGCAAAAGTGTGCCACATGGATCATATAACATGGATTAATTAAACATCATCATTTCATCCATGATAAAATAATATGGAATTCATACATTAAACTATATAATAAATAATTAAAGTTTCATAAATGTGAATAGCCTTGATAGATAAATGGGTATGGTATTCACTATACAGTGACTTAGGAATGGAAAATCGCGGTGCAATTTCGGCATCATAACGGTGTGAAATAAGAATTAAAAAAAAGGTTGACAAGGGAGAAAGGGGTGTCTCATCATATGTACATGAAATAGAATGTAATTTTTTCCTATAGATACATGTCACAAAATATGTAATTTAATTTTGACCCATATCACAAAAGTAATTCTTGAATGTAAATGAGGAATATAAATTCCTTATAGAATTTCGGCATGGTAATGGTTGTACATGGGAAGAAATAATGAGAGATAAATAGGTCTCTCATAATTCAAAAATAAGGATGGAAGTATGGGGGAGGTGATAAATTAGACACTAAAATTTTTAATTAAAAAAATGGGATAACAACATAATGAAATTTGGAAAAAATTGAGAAAAGAAGAAATCCCTTACTCGGAAGTGTGATCACAATGTATTGGGAGGGGCTTGAGAGAGGCTTATTGGGAGAATGGGGCGCCTTGGGAGGATTATAGAGAGATAATGGAAGATTTTGTATGATCTCTAATGGTTATTAGTGAATATGAAGTGGGATCATGGGTGGGTTTATATATGAAAATTGGGGGAATTATGTATTATTTAGGTTTTGGACACCACACATTAAACCAACCAAAATCCTAATCCAAACCATTGATTTTTCCCATGGTTTTTTCATATCGGGAGTGGAAAAAATTATTTCATAAGGCTATTGGTAGAACTTCTTAATATATATTTCTTGATTTTGGTGGGGTGAGTCACACCCTCAAGGAAATCATTTTAAAGAGTTAAAATGTTTTATTAGTCTTGGAAGGGCCACTAAAGCATTGTAAAATAAATCAAATATAAATAAATTAATTTTATTTTAGTGAAAAAACATTTATTGGACGAAAATATCATTTATAGTATTATATTACATCACTATTGGGTCATTATTATGTAATAAATCACATTATATATTTTAACGGTATTTAATATTTACCCAAAAATTTGATTGTGTCAGAAAATTATGAAAAAGACACCATTGGATAATTTTGACGTCATGATTTGAAATATAATATTGATATTATCTAAATAATTTTATAAATATGTGAATTTTTACTTTTAAAATAATAATCGGTATTTATAAAAAATTCATGGGTTTTTTCAAAAACAAATTTCAAACCTTAATAAAAATTACAATTGTATTCATAAAAATTATATGATAATTTATATTTAATAATTAATTTAGAAATAATATATAAATAAAATATTATTCAATTAAAAATTCCCTTAAATCATAACATATATTTTTTAATTGAATATTAGCTAATAATATTATTTGTTCTTTAACAACAATTTACAATGTAACAATAATAAAATTAATGTATATTATTTATTCTATTCAAAGATAATTCACACAATCATAGTGCTAGGGTATTATTAAATAAACCCTTATAACATCCACATATGACCTAAGGGTAAGCTGTGTGATGATTATAGACTCCTGGGTGGCTTGGATGAAATTATTCAGGTGGTAATCTCTATCAACTTCTATATCTTCTTTAAGAGAATCCATTCAAGCATAACATGTTAAAGATCAAATTGGGCTTGGTCAAGAGTACACCAGTGATTCCACCTACTTTCTAAGCTCTAACAATTGGGCTTTGTACAGAGAAATTCTGGTGGATGAGGCCATCACTTCCTTTTTCTGAGTAAATTAGATTTGTTAAATCACTATATTTATACTAATCAACTGATCACTCACTCAACAACTATATTAGAAATGGTAACAATTATTAATGGTATTTTGAAATCCAAATTCATGAAACCAGATAAGTTCGCATGTTATATAACCATAATAATACATTAAATTAGATCAGGAGGAGTTTTCATTAACAAAAGTTTGTGTTGTTACACAAACGTCTCATGTTCACAAGTTAACTCAGCCACAAGAGGTTGCTTAGGGGCCCCTTCAGAGGGAGAAGCAACCAGTTCCTTATCAGTATCGTTTATGTCAATGGGTGTCAAAATCAAGACCCCAGAGTCCTTTGGTGGGGGTTCTCGAGGAGTGATAGCCTACACATCCTTTTCCTTTGTCATCATAAGACCACCCTGATGATCATCTCGGACTTGGAGGTTATTGTCACCAATAGAGGCACCAATGTCATAATGTAGATTTAGTTGTTCATCAAGTACCTAGACTTCATTAGTGAAGACATATCCTTGATTTCCATCCATGAGGATATCATTTTTCATACGCACGTTGCAGGGACCAGCAATGGTTTGGTTCTTTGTATCAGTCGATGAAACATTCTCCTCGTCATTTATCTTCTGAATGTTTGACAAATCATGCCCCTTCATACTGTAGATGGATCACTCATTATCCATGTTATGGGTAGGGGTAAGATGACCGAAGAACTTTCAATTCATGCAGAACATTGGTTTCCTATCATATTGATTCTGTAGCTTGTAACTATCATCTCTTTTTGTTAAAATAAATTCTTCCACAAATGGGATTTCCATAACAACATCAAATAGAATTCAGGGGTAGTTCCCAATGCATGGGTTGTCAGTAAGACGGTCAATCCGAATAGAATTTCCAATGGAAGAACAGATGTCCCAAAAGATGTGTGGGTGCCAGTAAAGATAATTTAACATGCAAATGATGATCCCACCCTGTGTATGATTATTCATCACCGTGTCCGGATCAAAGTTCATATCCTATTTTTAAATTATATGAAATATAGTCTGTAGTGATAGTGATCCAAGACTCTGGATCTTCATTTGAGATCATCGTATGAGAATACCACATGGTAAAAGCCATGTCCCATTACTGTAATCATCCTATCAACAAAACCCCTGAGTTCTTCAATTCTCTGTGTAAGGTCAATGAATTTCCAAGGGCAGTCAACTTTTGGGTCTAACATCTCTATAATGATGGAGTTTCTACACAGATTGTCCTTTTCCTCCACAACCTCCTCTTTTCCTAAGATGTGAGAAACTATTCCCTTGGGGATGATCCATCCAAGGGTGGTAGATCAAAGGATAAATTGGATTGGAAACCGATTTGACCACCACAACAATTCCCTTTTCACACCAACAGAATTGGGATCGACCCGATCCTCCACAAGAGGATTTTTAGAGGCAATGTGAAAGAGCTCCTTATGTCCAATGTGATCTTCCTGTATAGGATCCTTTGGATTTTTGGTCAGAATCGTCTTACCACAACCATCAGGAATGCCAGTATTATGGCTATCATCGATACCACCTAGACTAACCATCTGAAGTCCCTTCATGTGATCATATATAGAATGGCGATGAAACAGTTTAGTCAAAAATTAGGTACGGATCATCATCATCATCATTTTCCATTCGATATGGGTGGTCTTGTTTTCTTTAAAACTTCTCCTTTGACAGGACTTTATAATTTTGGTTAGAATGGTATACTATATTATAGGTACATTAGAAATTTTGGGATACTTGAATAGATTGGTTATGTGGATTATATGTTGGATTTAAAACCAAAATTCTATTATGTGATCAATTTTTTCATGTTCCTTAATTGATGAAGTGACATCCTAATCCTAAAAAAGTGATTTAATGGGATCATGTTGATCTTGAGTTTAATGATACATTATTCAATTCCGTGATAGATAACTGTGGTAATTGATATAATATTTTTTATATAATATGAATAATTTTATTAAAACCCTACGTTTTTTTGAATTGTTTTTTTCTTTGATTAAATTGAATCATTTTGATATTTTTCATTTCATAATGAATATAATATAACTTGTATTATATCTTGGGGTAAAAAACTATATTTTTGCAAGTAAACTAATTTTACCTAAATAAATTAATTAAAACTCTTTTTATAAATTAATTAAATGATATATATATATATATATTATTCATTAAAATATTCAACATTCAACTTATGTGTTTTCTAGACAATATATAAGAATAAATCAAATTGCACGCATAAAGAAATATATTTTAGAACATTTAAATGAAAAACCACTTTTAAATATAACTTTTAAAAATTTTATATGTTTTATATGAAAAAATAAACATCATTATGAAATAATAATATCAAAAGGAAATTATATCAATCTATGTTACCTTTTAGAGAAGTTTCATTATTTTTATGAAAACCGAAAAACACTGCATTCTATTTGAAAAATTCTATTTCATAAAAGTTGGTTATATAGTTAAATTATATTTTTAATTGGTTATAAATTATAATTAGTTCTATTATAACTAATTAAATCCAATTTAGATCAATGGACCAAATTTCAAAGTAAAATTAGATATAAAAACTTTTCAATCTTGTTAACTTTTCTCCTTAAAAACTCGTTATCTCATTGCTTATGCAAGATTAATTTTATGTTAATTTTAAAATATTATGATAATAGAATTTGGAAAAATGGAAAATAATATTTTATTATTTAGTAAACAAATTTCTAAAAATATCAACTTATTATTTTAAGAAAATGATTTGTGAAAATAGTTAAAATTATTTACAGTGATTATGGTTAGAATAAGCTTACATATTGATTATACTTAGAATATACTGTGTATAAAAGACCAAAAAACATCACAACACCCATTTTAGAGAATTAGATTGACCCTATCCACATTAGGATTGATATTTATCAGTTATTGGAATATTATTCCATGAAAGTGGCCATATTAATTTCAAAATAAGGAAAAAGTCAAAAAAGGGATATTTTAATGCCTTTAATACTTATAAGGCTTTGGAGTATGTATGAAGAGACATATATTTGGTTATAAATATTATTTTATAATAAAAATGAGTTATTTTTATCATAATAACTTATATTTAATATTTATATATATTTACATTAAATTCTTAAGAAACACCAACCCATGGATTATTTAATCCAAAAGTTAATAAAATAAATGATATTTTTTATGTGATTTAAACTTAATAAAAATGTATCTTCTTATAAGTTACTTTTATGTGTTAAATAATATAATATATTGTTAATTAATGGTCCAATTTTTATTTTATAATGATCATATTGACCAATAAATAGTAACAAAACTCTTTTCCCAGTTTGGATTAAAGAAATGTCTTTAAGCATTACATGAATTTTTGTTAAAATTAATATAAAAAAATATGGAATTTTTATTTAATAATTTAGATGCAATATATTAGAATCATTAGTTTTAAATTTTATAATAATTTTAACTTCAATTTGGTATTAATAGATGAATTACATAGGTTAGCAATTTTTCTACATAAATAGAAAACCATAATGAAAAAATAATAAACCAAAATTATTAAAGAGAAATTGATAATAATTATATTATTTATTGGTTTTGTGAGTTTAAGTGAACAATAATTATCATTTACTCCATTATTTTTCATTTTAAAATATCATTATCAAAGGGGGTCCTCAAAAGAGTTCTTACCTTTTTGTATTTACAAGAATATCACTCCCCTCCACTATAAAAGAGAAATCACCCCTATCATATTCACACATCTCATAACCTTTTCCCATTAAAAAAATAGCAAAATAAGACCCCAAATTCACTCCACTAATACTGAAATACTCAATTTGTGAATACAGAAGACTGAATTAGTCTGTTGGTGCCAATGAAAAGAAATTACACGAGGAAGATGTAATATCCATCAATAAGAACTTTTGTTTAATTTCATTCTCCACCCACCATAATTATTTTTGTAGAATTATTATATAATAATCCATATATCCTATTTTATACTATGGTTTTTACCTACACCTACATACAATTCCATCAAATAGGAGATGTAATGAACGTCCACATGTACGGTGGACTACCGCTTAATGAACGGATGTCGTTCATTATTCCATTACAACCTTTTATGGTTGGGAGTAATGATTTACATACTATTTGTATATGATATATACGATATTGATGATATATGTTTTATACTATAATTTTTATATAATGCATACCTTCATAATTTCCATTTTCTATAAAAATGTTATCTTTGGTTGGAAACAACATTCATGCGTATATATGGCCAAACATCTCCTTAAACGGTGTATTCCATTTCATTTTTCTATATTTTATAGGTTATTATAAGTAATTTTATAATGAATATATATAATATTTATATCATGTTTTGAATTCAATAAATATGTAAAACATTATCTAATTTAGAGGATCAAGAATAGCATGTCACAACATATATGAAAACCAAGCATTTGTTACCTGAAACATAACATTAACAAATAATTGTAAATAAATGGGTTATATAATATCATCATAAAATCAGATATGGTATGATATATAATAATGTGTTTATTTGGAAGATTAATAATAAAATTTTATTTATTATGAAATAGGTTTTAATGTGTTACTAGAAATTCAATACTTAAGGTATGTTTTTCTGGTCTCACTTTTATTTCTATTAGATATATAATATATTGACCACTTATTATTATTGTGTGTTGTATATACCAAAATATTTTAGGATATATCATGAATTTAATTTATTTAATTATATTAAATGTGAAAATTTATTTTATTCTTTCACAGATCTCACGATTCAAAAGTTACTCAACTAGTAAAGGGATTTCTAGTCTCATTCTAATTTTTTTGATCCTCATGTCATATCCACAACTCATTTCATTTGTGTGGTGTGTATACTATACATGAATTTATTTTTTAATTTTATATTTAAATTTATAGTTATTTATATATTCATTTAATTATATCACATTTATGGGTTTACAGTTCAAAATTTTCCAAATCATTATGGTAATTTTGTCTCAATTTTACATCATTTAAACACAAGTTTTGTAATGAATATATATTATTTTAAGAGGTTTATACACATCCCTTCGAAACGTTTCATCATTAATATAATTTTTTCATAATATTTTAAGCCTAGTGTGTTGTTATTACTATTTATGGATTACGATTCAATGTCACAAAAGTGATAACATTTCATTGCTACAATTTCATCATTTGTTCAGATTGTTTATCATTGTTATTAAATTAATGAAATATTATGATCAATCTCTCATGAATTATCCAGACTGTTTCTTCTACTATGTTTATTCCTTATATCCTCATGTAATGTTACAATTTTATATACTCCTTGGTGCTTCTCCATATTAAAAATCTGGTTTTGAGAAAACCCAACCTTATTTATCACTTCAGCTATGATTTTTTTTTTCAAATTACCATGTTTTCTAAAAATGATTTCAAAAATGATTTCATGTGATATTTTAAAATTCTTTGAAAATAAAAGGATTAAAATGTTATAAAATATTTATTTATAGGTTTTCAAATATAATTGCAAATAATTTTTTTTAGAATGTTTTTTAGATCATTTTCCAAAACATGAAGGATATTTTCCTCAGGAAGTGTTTTAAATGATCTTTCAAAATTATTTTCCATATAAGACGAAATTTTTTAATGTCAAATTTTCTTTACTGGGTTTATAATATAATTTTTGCATCATTATTCATTCTCCGGATGGTTTATTCTTATTATAAAATCTTGTTTGTGAAACCTGTTTCACTTCCATAGGTTATACAATAATAAATTCTTATGAAACCATCTTCCATTCATTGGTTATTATCGGACTAAATGATTTTAAGACCAATATATTACCCACATGTTATAATAAGATGAAATTATTAGGACACCCATTTCATTTCATGGGATATGATATGTTGTTTATGAAACCCATCTCTTTCTATAGGTCCTGATGTAATGAATTTTTTATTATCATGTGGCACACATATGTATGATTTAATTATTTGCTAGGCGGTAGCTACATATCCCACCATTAAATTTGTTAAAGATTTATAACTCATGATATAATGATATGAAACAATTCTATGTTCCTAATCCACTATGGGTAGAATTTGAAACTCAATCCAATATAGGAAGAAGGTGTACCATGATACCATCTATGGAATGGACCCCAACTGGGGATAGTGGTGTGTCTCTCTTTGTAGGTTCAGTTATCATGAATTGTTGTCATAAAATTTGGTAATTATAATTGAATGATTGGAATTGATATTACGTTTTTATTTGTCTTCCATAATTCCATGTCTGATACGTATGTTAGTCTTTCAGGGCTTATTGTATTCATTATCATATGATTCATATTATATGAATATCCAATATTTATTTCATGACTCTTTATTATGATATTAGATATGTAGGGTATGATCTTTTAATGTTACAATCATGTTCTCATACCCTTATTCACATGTTATGTTAAATATCTCCCTTTTTTACCCTTATTGAGCATCAGAGATCACCCCTTTCTTATGTTTCCTTTCCCCAAATTATGAAGATGGTTTTTAATTAAGAGTAATAAATGATAAGATAATTAAGGGATATTTTTAAGATCATTCACCATTATAGAAATTTTTGTTTCTAACTTTCCAATGTCACTAAACTATTATGGTCCTTGGGAATGTGGTTTTGTAATGTGATGAATATTCATTTAAAATGATGTAATACCCAGGTATAATAAGTCTATGTTACTATAGTTGGTTTCAATTAAATGGTTTAGTAAACCACAGAAATCTAGTATGGGAATACATTAGAGAGAGACCATGGGATATTTATATGGATTTATATAGGGATGTCTCTAAGGACATGTCTAAGGATTAGATATATTTAGGAAAATGCCAAATAATTTTTCAAAGGATCGAGAGATTGATTTACAAGAAATTAGGTCCTTGTATGGATATTACAAGAAGATGTGTATTTATTATAGATATACATATGGTTATCAACCCTAAAAACATCATATTGAACTGGAATCAATTGGAAGCTATTTCTAGATAATTTTCCCTACTGCACATATGGTTTGACACACCCAGTAGATATGTATTGGGAGTTCACAAACTACTTAAAAACCATATTTAATGATATAAATAGAACATTACTGTGAATAACATATGATAAACCTAAGGTATCATATTTTAAATAATTAAGAGTAATGATTTAGACATCTTATATGAGGTTTTCATTATTATATAGTTTTATATTATGATAAGTGTATCCCCCACTATGCTTTCTAGTTTAGTAAATGGTGGGAAATAGAAGGGACATGGTTAGCATTAAGTGTTTCAAATGTGGAAAGTATGAGAATTTTGAAAATATATTTCTTACGTAGAAATCTCATGAAGAGAATCTACAAGGGGGTACGAGTGTTGGATGTAATGCTGAGGATAAAGAGATTTTGAATGATAGGTAAACGTTATTAGGATGTTATAATAGTATTTTAAATTAAATATACACAGAATGATTAAGCTAATGTTGAGGATCCTTAATTTAATACTAATATTTCATATTCGAGGAAAATTTTATTTAGGAATAAGATGATGAAGCATGAGTAATGGTTTAATAATAAAGTTGGATGATTAAAAGGTATATGTTTTGGAATTAAGATATTTTTTTATAAGAATCATGAAATATAAATGCATTCTATTTATAATTGTTTTCTATATGTATTTAAAAGGATGAATTGAATGGTTCTGATGACATAGAAAAGTGATTTAATAGAATGGTGATGTTTTAATTAAGGTAATAAAACAGTTAATGTATTCCCATTATTGAGAGAATTTTTTTAGCTTGAATAGAGAGGTCATCGATATGGATAATGTAAATTTGATCGTACTAATTACCATGGAACTGATTATTGATTTTTTGACAATGTGGTTCATGTTATCACATATTTAGTTTACTATATTGTTGTATTTAAGGAATAAATACAATAATCTTTGGACTAATGAAGCATGCATGTTTTCAATAATTATATATAGTAATTCATGTTATTATCATGTTTGAAGAGAATAAAGGATGAAGTTATTCCCATGTTTTGAATGTGAAAAACAAGGGATATATTATGATATATGGGTATCAATGTTAAAATTATTTTGATAAATATAGTGTCCTTATTTCTAATTTTTTGGATTTTTACCTTTCAGAAGGGACACAAAGTCAACCACTTAGGAAATGATTTATGTTATACATCAGATGAGGTTTTGGAGATTAAATTATTATATCTCCATATAAATGTTTATGCATATTGGATAACTTATTCAAACATTTTTTTTTATTTTAAATAAATATGTATGAACTGAATTATCATTATAGATCAATATCTATTAAAACGTAAGGAATAAAAATGTAACCTTCAATTCTTAGACGAAGAGATGAAGTTTAAATCAATCCAGACACAACCAAAGGGTGAGATTGTTTATATAAAAAGTAATTAAATCCCGTAAATATATTGATTTATGTTCTTTAATATTAAAATAATTCCTCAACTTGATATAAGGGAAATTGAAAAATAGTCACCATATTACATTTGTTTCAATTGAAATAATTGTCTTATAAATCATCAAAGATTAATGGTTTTAAGGCCCTTAACATTACATTGATCAATCACTTACTTTTGATCATTGAAGTAAATCATTATCTATATTTATTTATGATTATCTTTAATTTCCAATATTCCCTTTCCACAAATTTTCTACAATGTGTAAACCTAATTATGAGTTACTTTTGATAATATTTGTGTTTTTGACTTTCCTTTTTAAATAATTTTTTAGTATCAATTTTTACAATGTGGGTATCTATGAAACAACATTAAAGTATTAAACCATCTAAAACCCATATAAATTTTAATGGAGGAATTTATTTTAAAGGGGTTTTAATGTAACACCCCAAATTTTTATGAATTAATATTTTTTTCATTTAATTCAATCATTTTTATATTTTTCATTTCACGTGATATTGAATATATCTTGTGTTATATGAAGGTTACAAGTTTTTATTTCATTACATAAAACACTATGTAAAACATAAAATACACACAAAACTTATATTATATTTTTGTACATAAAACACTATGTTCGAATTGTGTTGCACATAATGTCAACATACATCGACAACTTACGTCACACACAAGACCTAGTTTTACAAAACAACATAATACTATTAACATTATTATTAAAATTTTCTCCTACCATTAGGAATGGTGTTTATGAATAAGATTAATGAAATTATTAAAATATTGTTTACAAATGTACATAAGAGGAATTATTTGGTTTCCAATTAAATAGAAAAAAAATGAAACCATTTTTAAAATATATGAAATCTTTTTTTGGAAAACTATATTTAAGCAATTAAACACATTTTACCACAATAAATTAATTAAAATGATTATGATAATTTATTTTAACTATATATATATATTATTCAGTATGCTATTTAATATTAATATTAGGTATTTTCTAGAAAATACGTAAGAATAAATACAATTTTACACATAAATATGTATATTTTACCGCCTTTTAATGGGACGACTATTTTAAATCTAATTTTTTAGACATTTTTAAATGTTAAGTGAAAATTTAAAATTAATTTTTTAAATAATAATATAATATTTTAATTTGGGTAAATATTTGGTATTTTTCTCTGATGTTTCATTTTTTGATGAATAGTGAAAACATTGTATTTTAAATGAAAAATCGTTTTAATTCAAATTTATTTTTATATTAAAAATATATTTTAAATTTATTTTGGGGAATAATTAGTTCTATTATAAATCCATATATCAAATTTAGTTAAATTTATTAAATTTCACATTCAAATTGGGTATAAAAAATTCAAACTTTTAAACTTTTATCAATAAAAATCAACTATCTCGCAGCATCTGTGGGGGTAATTTTAAATTAATTTAAGCTAAAACTGTGAAAAAAATTGGAAAATGTATATATTTATTAGGAATCCGTATTTAATTTTTTATAATATGATCAACATTATTTTTTGAATGAATAGGTTATTGAAAATAGTAAAAATTAATTATAATTATTAAGGTAAGGTCATGATTACTTAATGGTTAAGCTTAGAATATAAGGTGTATAAATGATAAAAAAAATATCCAAAACCTATTTTAAGAACATATTTTGACCCTGTTAACCATAGTTTTTATTTTTATGAGTTATTGTGATATTATTCCATGAAATTGGCATATATAATAAGTTATGTAATGTAAAATAACAAAAGGAATATTCTTTCCATTTAACACTTATATAGATTTGGAGTGGGGAAGAAGCTAAATAGGTTTGTTTATAAATATTATATTTTAATATAGATGAGTAATATTTATAATAATTATTTATATTTAATATTTGGAGATTATATAATTATATTAAATTATTAATAAAAAACAACACATTTATTTATTTGCTAATAATTAAATAAAAAATGATATTTCTATTAAATTTCTTCAAATAACTAAAAAACTAGATTTTTCTAATGATTTTAAGTATTAAATAAATTAAAATATGGTCCATTATTGTGAGAATTAATCTCTTATAATGAACATATTGTCCAATCAATAGTAAAAACTTTAATTGTAGGGTTTGGTATTAAGCAATGTTTTTCCTATTAAAAGTGTTTCTGTTAAAAATAATTTCCCACACATATGTGATTTTTATTTTATAAATTATATTTAATATTTTTGAATAATTTATTCTAAATTTTATAATAATTCCAAATTTAATTTATTCTTAATCTATTAAATAAATATTTTTTCAAATAAGTTACTTAAATAAAAACAAACAATTAAAAAATAATGAAACATAAAGTCTAAGGAACAAATAATAAATATTCTTTTATTTTGGTGTCTTGTGAGTCTTTATCGACCATAATATACCTTTAATCCATTATTTGGAAATTTTAAATCACGTGAGAGAAGGTAGACCTCCCATTAGTATTTAAATTTTGGTATTTACAAGAATGTCACTCCACATCCACTACAAAAGTACACTCACCCCCATCACTAATTCACAACTCTCAAGCCCATTGTCTTATAGAAAACCTAACCAAATAAGCTCCCAAATTCCCTATTTTCATCCTATAGGAATAAATATTTTATGAAATCTATACAAGTATTTCTTTTCTTGAAACCCAAATGGAATTACCTATAGAAGTGGTAACATCCTTCAACAAGCACATTTTTATTTATTTTCCACCTTTCAATTGTTATTACAACATGACTAAATAATAACCTCATTATCCTCAATATATTGATATGTACTCATACTATGTTTCATACCTACACTGATAGACACTATATACAAGAGGAATAAAAAATCATTATTGGTGTATACAGTGGACTACCGCCTCACGAAAGGATGTCCTCTGTTATTACATCACATCTCTATAGTTTTTAATTATTAAGTAATTATGATTTTTATAAGATATAATTGATTTTTTGGATATATTTTTTCAGTTATAATTTTTATATTACACATACCTTTATGGTTTCCATTTTTTTGGAATACGATAACTTCATTTGTGGACCTGTAGACTACAACCTCCTCAAAGCGATGTGATTTGTTCACACATTGCATGGAATGTATTAAAAATGGGTTTAGTAGACATATATGATATATATGGAATAATGGTTATAAGATAATGATAGTATAAATATATATATTCTTTTCTTTGTTTTTTCATTCTACAATAAAACAAAGACAATATTAATGTGTGCATACGACCTACAATCTCCTTTAATGGTGCTTTCCTTTTTATTTGTCTATATTTTACAGATTATTATAAATACTCATATACTGAATATATATGATATTTATATAATTTTTTACATTATGTAAATAAATAAATCATGATCTAAGTAAGAGGATTATAATTACATGTCAAGACTTATACGAAACACCAAGCGATTATAACCTCAAACATAACATTAACATAATATTGTTAATAAATGGCTAATATAACATCATTAAAAAATCATATATGTTTCGATAAATAACAATATGTTTCATTGGAAGATTTACAATAAACTTATATTTATTATAAATGTGGTTTGAATGTGTGTGAATAAATTCAAAACCTCATGTGATGGGTATCTTGTATCCCTTTTATTTCCATGAGATATATACTAAATTCAGCTTTTATTCTTATTATGTAGTTTATATACATACCCATGAAAATTTATATCATGAATTTAATTTTTTTTAATAATATATTACATTTTAATTGGTTTTATTTTTTCATGGATCTCATTATTCAATATTTACTCATGTAGTTATGTGATTTCTTGTCTCACCCTATTTTCTCTTAGACTTATTCCATATTTATAACTAATTTATTTTTTGTGCTGTATATACTACCAATGAATTTTTTATATGGATTTATCTATAAACCTATGGTTATTTAAATATACATTTAATGATATCTCTTTCATAGGGTTTACTGTTCTGACGTTGCAAAATCGTTAATGTAATTTGGTATCAATTTTCTTTCATTGAGACACGTATTTTGTTATGCAACTATATTATTTTATGAGGCTTATATACTACCATTTGACATGCTTAATCTTAAATATTCTTATTTAAATGATATTTAAATACACATGTAATGTTATTCAATTTTGGGGGTTGTGATTCAAATTTAAAAAGGTGGTAAGATTCAATTGCTCTTACCTTATAATTTATTGATATTGTTTACAGTTATGATTACATTGATTAAATATTATGATTCATCAATCAAGACATATCATGAATTTCCTTATAAACTAGTTATTCATGATATCCACATGTAATTTTACCATTGTTTCACTCATTTTTTTCTTAATATGATTAAGAAAATATTTTTAATTCCACCCAATCATATTTATCTCTTCGGTTAGAAATATGTTTTTTACAAAAACCACTTTTATAGAGAAATATTTCAAAAAAAAATTTAAGTGATATTTTAAACATATTTTCTGTGAAAAATATTTAATTGTTTTCAAATATTCCTTTATAAGTTTTCAAATATATTTTCAATGAAAAACGTATTAAAAATGTTTTTTGTTTTAAAAGTAAATTTTAAAATCAGAAAGTATATTTTCATAATGAAATTATTTCACTGATCATTCAAAATTATTTTATATATAATATTAAATCAATTTAGGATAATTTTTCTTTACTGGGGTTATGATCCAAAGTTACCATTCTTTTTGTTTCCCTGACTGGTTTTTAATTTTTAGGACATGTTGTTTATGAAAACTATTTCTCTTATACAGGTTGTACCATAATAGATGCTTATGTAACCGACATCCTTTCATGGGAAATTCTATGATGAAATAATTTTGAAACCTATCTATTTACCATATCTTATTACATGATTAATTTATTATAAAAACTATTTCATTTCATGGGTTGTGATAATTTTTTATAAAAAAATCACTTTTTATAGGTCAGGATATAGTGAATAATTTATTATCTTTTGGATTATATATTTATGATTTAATTATGTTGTTCGGGGGCCTATATATTAATCCAATACAATTGGTATGGATTTATGACTCATGTGATAATTATGGAAAATAATTTGAAGAGATTAATCCACTATGGGAAGAAGGGGAAACCCATCCACTATTGGAAAATGTGTGACCTAATCCACTATAAGGAAAAGACTAAAACAGGAAATGTTGTTGTGTCCTTCCAAGTAGGTGAAGTCCCCAAGAATTTCCTTAACATGTTTTGGTAATTATTATTGACTTATTGGGAATTTTTTTTACATATTTATATGTATAACATAATTCATTGTTTTATTATTATGTTGTGATTTTCATTATTATGATATTAAATCTCTTATGATTAATGTCTTATAAACTAACAATATTTCTTCCATGACACATGATTATGATATTCGATATGCAGGGTGTGATCTTCTAATGTTATGATGATGTTCTCATATCATTATGCTCAATTTATGCTTATATATCTTGATGGTTTACCCTTACAGATCATCTAATATCACACCTTTATTATGTTTTTTCCCTATGTTATGAATAAAGGTTTTATGTAGGAATACTAAGTGGAAATATCTTTATGTTGGATGTTGAATATCTTTTACCAAGATAAAATATAATGTTTCCATGTTTCCAAAGACACTAAACTATTAAAATCCTCAAGAATGTACTTTTATAATGTGCTGAATATTCTTTTAAAATGATGTAATGTCCATTTATGTTAATCATAGATTGCTATAATTTTCTTGTCAGTTTTCTGATTTAATGGTTAGATTATATAAGATACTTTGGAATGTGTGAAACAAATTCTTTAGTAACAGGGAAAATATTTCCAAATCACCATAAACATCCATCTTTCATAACAAAGAAAGTCCAGTGGTGGGTAGAATGTAACACCCAAGATTCAATTAATTGACCCTTTTATTATGTATTTTTAATTTATAAAATCCATGAGTTGAATTTTCATAGTATTCAGAAAATTTTAGAGTGTTTTAGAAGATTTTATAGAATTGCCTGTTTTGATCATTATAAGGGATACTGTGAATTATCTCTAGGAAATCATGCAAGGTGATGGTGGGAGTTACTAGGAAGGTGCACATTTAGAACAAGATTTTCCCAATCTATGAGAATTATAGGATAAATCATGCATGTAGTGATAGTGTGGAAAATTACAGCTGTTTCACTTTTTTCCAAACTATATGGCACAGCCCAGGAACTACCTTGGTGATGTGTAGCAGCATGATCATGGTTGGTGCAAAATTTGATATACAATAATTCCTAACCATACATGCATTGATAATTAATATAATGTTAAAAATTAATTCAAATTAAGGAACATAAACCCGAATTTATCTTATACTCATCTAGTATTTAGAACAATCATTCTCTCTACTAAATCATTGGTGATTCCCTCTATTATGGAATATGATTTTTCTAAATAATACTGTGTTAGATCACTAGAATCAAAGGAAATCCCTCTTTCATTCTGTTTCATTTTAAATCCTCTCATATCCTATCTTTGGGGTGGTTATATAAAATATTTCATAGATAGTTCTATGTTGTTGAATATATATAATTATGATATCAAATGGATTATGCTGAAAAAAATGTGTTGTGATCCCATGTCTAAAATATTTATTTTTTTCATTCCTCATTATCATAAATCATTAAGTGGTAGGTGACATGTCTTCCATTCTAATTTTTCTAGAGCATGAAGGATATTGGTCTTAATTATATTATGTTTTATTTTTTAGAAAACTCACTTGGTTTTTTAACCCAAATCATTGTTTTTTAATGAATTAAATAAGGTGATTGATAAAATTAATGAATGAAAATGGGTTTTAATGAATTTTTTTTTGTTGGAATATTATGATATAATAACCTGAAATATATGGTGGTCTTTGTTTTTATTCAATTTTAATGGATCATGGAAATGAAGTAAATCTATCAATTTTGGATGATGTTTGAGAAGGAAGTAACACAATCAAATTGATTCACCAAGCGATGTCTCAGTGAAATGATGACTCACCACTCACAATAATATAAAGTCAATGGGATGCTTACATTTATGTGTTTGTGCGTGGGATTGAACATTGTATTGTTATTAAAATTGGCAATTTTTTTTGATAAAATATTTTTAATGTTTTCTATACATGTAACATATTTATTGATTTTTAATAAACAATATATCCACATCTCTACTATTTTATATAAACTGTGTTATCCAATTATTTTTCTCGTGGCTTGAGTTGGTAATAATTTAAGAAATTTATATATGGTTTATATACACCTTCTTATTTGAAGCCTTTTTTTCATTTTTTAGATATTGTGTATTGAGATATAGGTAAAATAAACGTGTCACATTGGTCAAAAATATCATTATGATTATTCCCCCTCAAATGGTTTTTAGAGCTTAGAGATCCCTTTTGGTATCATTGGTGTGATGACACATTGGTGTTACTGTATTTTGATGTCCTTTGGTTTCTTGTGTTGTCTTTTATTACTTCATCTCTACTACTCTAATGTTTTAATTTATTTGGTTTACTTTTGAGTTTTTCATTGTTACTCTGGAATCATATAGTTGGCTTGGACATTTTTATTTTATATTCTAAAGATATGATTACAATTCCCCAACCCTACAAGCTCATTGTAGGTGCCTCACTTTATTATATTATCATTATTATAATGAATCTCATCATAAAGGACCGAATAGTTTAGTAGTATTGGGAAAATAGTTATATACATGATACATATTTTACATTGTAAATAGAAAATAAAACAAAATAAATAAAAAATATAATAAAATTCATCGTTAAAAACTAAATCAAAGGTCTCTTCTTCATAAATTCAGAAAATGGATAAAATATACGGGTAGTCTCAAATGCCCAGTAACGGTTAGATATAGTGGATTTAAAAATCAAATAATTAACATAATAAATAGAGAAATGTAAAAATTTAACACACATGCAATGTAATTAATAAACTAACAATTAAAATGAATCCATAGTTTTTTATAGTGAAAATCCTCTGGATAGTAATAACTGCAATGTAGGAAATGCATAATTTCATACATTTGACCTTTAAGATATAACTTCTAGATAGATAATGTCAAGATCAATCCTTTTTCTAGTTTAAGTCTCTAGGTAGAAACCAATCTGATTCTTTTCAGGAACAAACATGAAGGTTTTTTCACCAAATAATTTAGCCTCACAAGATTACTGATACATATAGGGGCTTGCATCCACCTATCTCCAACCTATGTCATTCATGTCCAAATCATCCCTAATATATCAAATAATATATTTAAAAAGATAATTTTAAATTAAATTTTCTCGTACCACTTTGAAACATTTGAATCACAATCCACATTCAGAAATATAATTTAAAAAAACATTAAAAATTTGAGAATAAAAAAATTCCTGACATGGTATTTCAATGGGGATGTATATACACCTCATAAAAAAGGTTGGTGTATAACATCAAAATATGCCTCAATGAAAGGATATTGAGAACAGACTCTCTTAAATAGTTCATATAGTTAATCAAATGAAATGATTATGGTTATTCACTCTAAATACATATAATAAAATTGTAAATAAAACACAACATAAAAATAATTCATTTTAGACATAAACTTAGAATTGTAATAACTGGAAAATATGATTAACTCAATGATTTAAAATCAAGTTATGAGATTCCTTGCATCTTTGTAATCAATCGAGTCGTATTCCCATAATATTAATAATAATTAAATGAAATATTGAATACCGTGTTGATTAAATGATACATTATATTATATATCAAAAGGGTATTGCACCAGATAAAAAAATAATTGGTGAATAGTGAATTTCTCACAAAAATAATAGTGAGACTAGAAGATCATGTGTCACGCTTCCCTTTAGTGTATAATTTTATAACCTCCAGTATATTGTTTTAGAGAATTTTAGTATTTAATTAAATAACTATATTCATATTTATTATACCTTATACTGTTATTTTATATAACCTTACCACTTTTTCATTAATAATATTTTATTATATTTTTTATGTTGGGTGTATTAGATTCATGGTTTCATGGTAAGTTCATTTTTATATAATTATGGTCTTCTAATAAAATGGAAATAAAACACTAAAATTGAAATTAAAATGAAATAATCCACTTAAATACGTTTTAATGGGACAATTTATCATTTTTATTTCATATATGATGATGGTTCATTTCAAAAAAATTCAATCATAAATGGATTTTTCAGTTTTGGTTGTTTTTCTAAACATCAGGAACTAGATTTGTTTTAATTATTATTATTTTAATATATTAGATACAGAATATAAAATAAATTATAATGTACATTTAAGAAAATTATTTATCAATAATAATTTTTTATGACTATCCATGGAGCCGGTAATTCAAAATGAAAAAAAATCATTATTCACGAAGCTGATTAACCATCGTAATTTGAAAAATACTTACATTTATCTAAATAAGAGGGTATAATAATAGGGATGGATATAATATATTATATTAGAGACATAAAATTATACTGTGTACATTATTATTTTGTTCTTATGCCTTTATGGAGGATGGAGTTGACGAGAAATTAGAATTAGGGAGAAAATTAAGGGAGGTGTTTTAATTAAATTACCCCTTTTATATCACATTTTTGAAGGATTCATTAAATACATTTAAATAGGTATTTTGTTGAGAAAAGTGGAACATGGACGTTGAGAGATTTATTATGAGGTATTTCAGTTCATATTTTTGGTGATTCAAGGTTTTTTAAGAGAAATGGTGTGGTGTGGGTTGATATTTATTTTTAAGGAGAGGAGGTTTTAAGTGATTTAATAATGATTATTTTATAATTAAAGACAACAACATTGATTTGGCATAAATTTCCAAACAAATCTGAAACTTAATGTTCTAATTTATGGTTTGGTTATATAAATACTTCAAATAACTATTTAGTTATGTATATTTTAGTAATTCGAAGCATTTACCCTTTATACATTAACCTGTTTCATTATTTTACTTATACTATTGTAAATCATTTTTTACCAAGTTAATGTTTTTTCCTAAAGGTGTAAATTACCATAAAATATAATGTTTAACTTATGAATCCAAATGTTAAATTAATTTTTCCAAATTAAATTCAAAATATGGGAAAAAATGTATTTAAAATTAATCGGGCAGACACAATGAGAATGGAGGTTTTTAAAGTGAAAAGTTCAAATGTTTGAAATGATTTTATATCAAATTTCAATGTGAAATTGATTCAATGAATTAAATATGATTTTTTTATTTATAAATTAACTAATTTTAATTTAATGATAATTTAAAATAAAATTTAACATTATTAAATATTTAGATGAAAAGTCAGTTTTAAAATATAATGCAGCATTTTTCACCTTTCATTAAAAATTGAAACTTATCAAAAAATACAAAAAATTCACCCTAAGATTATTTTTTATCTTAATTTCAAAAATAATGTTTATTTATTAAATAATTATTTATATAAGTTTCAATATCTATTTTTAAAATTGGTGCTCTGCTAAAAGGTATTAAATTTTAATTCCAGAAAAATATATTTTTTATGCATAAAATTGAATTAATTTTTATCATAATCCTAACAAAAATAATAGATAAATTTAGAATAATTTTCATGAATATATAACTTGTAAATTCCATTAATATATTTCAATAATAGGTTATAATTTATTTTATTAATTTAAAATGTCCTTGTGGGCATAAAAATATGTTTTTATAAAAACACATCTTGTATATTCCCTTAAATTTTCATTTTCATTTTTAATTATTTGGCTGCCAATTAATTCATTTTATAGACATTTTTAAATTATATTTTAATAAAAAAATTAATCTCATTCATTCCATTCATTTCAACAGCTATGTGATTACTGTCACATTTAAATAATGATATTTAATCATTTTTTAAGTTCGGTGTTTTGTGTTACGTAAGTTGTAAAAGAGATTATATTTTAAAAAAACCTACCCTAAATTGATGGGGTGTAACATTCTACTCTTTTTTATAAAATGGTGTCCTCGAGGTTTTACATTTCACTTTAAAAAAAATTCTACTTGAAAATTCCTCTATGGGAGACCCACATCATAAATAGTTTTAATAAAACATCCACTTAATTAGATGGAGATGAAATGTAACTGTCACAAAAAAACTAGTTTATTATATAGGAGACCATTATTGTTAAGTGAAAACAAGGACATGGAAAATAAATCATACCATCACATTCTGATGGAGATTGATAGAGAACATGGTCCTTATAGTGTTAATGACCACAAATCCATAAACAAATGGTGTGTAAGTGGTCATTGATATCATAAAAATAATAAAAATAGGACAACATTCTTGTTTCAAGAGCATCCTTGCTAGAGTATTGTAATATATATCAATCTCAAATAATATATAGAAAAATAAAAAATAATAATTACATGATAAATATCTATTTCATAAGAAAAATCGTATCATTTAGTTTTGCCTTGAACTATTTATACATCATCTACAAGAAATAGGTTTCATCATATTGGGATGTGATTTCTAAAACCATTTAATAATTTAAACATACATCGTTTCACAAATGGTTAGAATTATGATCCTTCCAAAATTTTAATAATCCATACTTTATAAATATGGTAACTGAATTTCCAAATTGCACTTATGGTTAATCCCTCAATTAAAATATGGTAACTCTTAATAGTCACATACCAAACAAGTGAATTCCTTTATCATGTATTCTCTTGAAACATTTTAATAAGTTTAATTATCGGAAAACCATATTTAAACAAGTATTGTAACTTATTACTTATCTAAAACACAAATTATTGGATATATTTTGTATAATAATTTATATTCCATCAACAGTAAAATAAAAACATTTTCAATAAATCATTAATAAATTTCAAGGTGTTCTGCACTATCCAATTTACATTATCCATGTAACTATTATATTTACCCAAAAAACATTATCTCAAAATCCAGAACATATTAAGGGTTATCTTTCAAATTACCATGTTTTTTTCAAAAAGTTAAACTTTCTATTATATTATTTTCTTGGTTTAATTCAATACATGCTTTATAATCCTTTAAGAAATTTTTCTTCATTACAATACCTATATATTTCATAATTCTTATAAAGATACTTTCATATAACATATTTAAAAAAACTAGTAAAATATTCATTCCATTTTTGCAATATCAATAGCATAATTTTGACCTTGATCCCTTAGCTTATTATGAGGTATATTACCTTGATTCTAGGGAATTTATTTGCATAGTGACCCATTTCACTATAGTCGATACACTAAACATCATACTTTTCATTATTTTTCATTGTGACCCTTTTCTCATATCATATAACAAACACCTAATACATTTAATCATTTCCAAGGGTGAATCTTTCAGATATTATTACATGTAGGAAAATCTGTATTTCCCTTCATAACAATATATATGATTTTCTCGTTCTCCCTCATCTTATCTTCCTTATAATTGAATCTATAAGACATAGATAATTCTTTATCCATCATGATATAATATAAAAATATTTCATCATATGAAGAACATTATTGAGAATCAACACCCTTCAGAATCACATCTTAGCCCCTTAAAATAAATGTTCAAAAAACTTTTCCTTGCTGAATATTTAATACGTAGCATAACTTGCTAACCTAGTAAATGTAGCTTCATACTTTGAAACACATTATTCCTATTTTTTATTTAAACAATATATAATATCCCATACTTTTAATACGTAGATATTATATCAAATAGAATAATATTTTTTAAATAACATAGAAAATATGCACTATAACTATATAGGTTTAGTGTCTTTGGAAATTGGGAAATATAAACAAATGGATTATAAAACATCTAAATTGTCTCTAATTTATTCCTTCATAATTAGAAACCATTTTGACACATCTTATATAATACCTTTCTTCAAGTCCTTAAAAAATAAACACAATAATGGGTGAACACATATGCTCAGTAAGGGTAAATAAGGGAGATATCAATCCTATAGAAATCATTAGACATAATAATGTAAATAAAAAATGTGAAAATTAAATCATGAAATTCAAAGATCATGATATCATGTCATGGGATAAATCATAGATGTTCATAAAGAATATATATTATGAGATCATAACATATGGTATGAAATTGTGGGATACACAAATAAAATCATTTCAATACAAGTCAAGGTTCATTATCAATACCATAATAGTGGAAAAATTCCATTATAGAACCGGGATCACTCCACGTTCATGTGTTACTAAACCAGACATACATACCATTCCAACCATGTATTACTAAACTATGATCATTCCCCATTCAATTACATTATATATCATGATATTTTAATCCTTACCCAATTCAGTTTTTGGATACATAGATCCCACCCTTCACATAATAAAAATCATACATATATGTTCTAAAATAATATAAATAATTCATCATATCATAACCAAGGAAATGAAATGAGTTTCATAAAAATCATTCAAAAATTACATAACCCAATGAAGTTAAATAGGTTTTAAATTTTTCATTCCATCATAAACATAAACCACCCATAAGAATAATAGGTATTCCATCCTTGAAAAATATTCTCATTAAAACTTAACTGACATTGATATATCACTTGAAATTAATTCTTGATAGAAATATCCTTTCTTTATAAAAAAGGTTTTTTTTCACAAAAATCCATGAAAATTTTAAAATAAAACATTTTCTATGAAAATAATCTTGTAAGATTGTTTTGGAGGACTCCAGTTATTAAGGTGTCATGAAATTTTACAAATCCATTCATGTCATTTATTATAAAAATCATTCATCTCACACATCCACTAGAAAATTCAAATGCACCACGTTAGGAAAAAAATATTTATCTCAAACCATTTTGTAAAACATCATGAATGGGTAAAAATGACTTTATAAATTTTAGATGAATAGTAAAAATATTTTTCAATTCTTTTATGAAACATTGATATAAAATATATACATTCCTCGTCATATATTTATGTATTAACAATCCCCAATAAAATAAGATTGTGGATTTAACACTTACATTAGGTAAAATTTCCTTCATACATATCAAAAACCCATGTATAATAGATTAAATGATGGTATTAACTTATTCCAGAACCATATTTATAGTTATGATATCATATATGATCATATAATCACATGTTAATAATATTTCATTACTATTCATCTTTCGGGTGTTAACTACTTCATTTTCTAATTCATTTTTGATAATATAAGTTCCAATTCATATGCATAGGACATATTTAAATCATTTTTAGAATGATATTTAGGAAATATATATCATATTTATTCATTATATAAATTTATATAATCATTCTTGAATTTTGAATATGGAAAATGAATCACAACGCGTTGTGGAGATGGTAGTCCATACGTACGCACAAACAATAGTATCACTCCACTAATAGTAAAAGTGTAAGGAAATGGATGGTAAATATTTTTTCCTTCAGAACCAATATCAGTTTATAATTATCATATATATATATATGTTTTTTATTTCAATGATTATACACATCCAAATAAATTAGTGATGAAAAAAATCATGCTACAATGTGGAGACGACATATCGTACATACACACACGTGGTACAATTTTTTGTAGAATGGATAAAAGGTGAAATATGGTTCTTAAAAACAATAACAAAATATAATTATATAGTTGATACTGTAGTTTTTACTTTATAATTGAAACAATTCCTGAAGAGGAATTTGTTGAAGAAATAATACTGGAAGAGTCAGCAAATATGATTACATATTCCTTAGAGAACATCCTTAAGATATACTCTTAGGGACACTAGTGTGGGTTTTTTAGAGGAAGAAAACATCTATAAATTTTGAATGGAATTTTAAAAGAAAAATTGCATGTTATGGTTGATCATGAAGGGTCAATGGGATGCGAAGATATGAGGGAGGAGGTTCCCATTTCTAATTGAGGTGAGGGGTAATTTTGGAATTTTAAGAAATATTGATTAATTTTAAATTCAATAAAAATTTAAATACCTCAAAAATGACTTGTATTCCAATATAATAAGATATATGGTTTTAATATCTTCATCTAATACATTTTAAACTATGTTTTGTAATATTTTAGACTTTATCATTTTCATTAACCCTTAGTTATCCTCTTTTAATTTTAACAATGGTCACAAATTATTCAATATTAAAATGTTGCAATTTTTAAATATGTGTTGTCAATTAAATAAAAAATTAACAATTTAAAACATTTTAGACCATATAAAATTTTTTATGAATTTTTCATTACTTTTTGTCAGTTTTTAAATAACTTAATATTCTGTTATTTTGTTAAAATGTCATTGGTGTTAATTTTGACAATTTTCATTATTTGTAATTTTAAAAATATCAAGGGAACATGTTAAATTCGAAAAAAATCCTATTTTACATCCATAAGACGACAATGTCATTTAGAAAATTTGTTTATAACATTAATTATATCAAATTATATTTTTTTTCTAAACATTTATTAGATATTTCCATTAATAAAATAATTAGAACATCAACATTTTGTAATTATTTAATATACTTATTTTTCTCCAAAATTTAAAAAATACCTTGACAAATATATATCTTCTAGATTTCATAATAATATTTATATTCAAATATTTGTTTATTGTAAACCTATGATAAATTATATAGAATTTAAAACATGAATGTGTCAACATTAAATTTTTATTAAATAAACAAAAAAATATAATTTATCTAAGTTACCCCAAAGGTAAAAAAATACATTTTAATAAAGAATTTTTTATTTAATGTTTAAAATTTACATTTATATTCATTCAAAACATAACTTGTTCCCCATTTGGAGACATAAAGGATATTAAATATAAAGAAACTAACATTTTGTGTCTTTATTTATTTTAAATATGATATAAGTCCTTTTCGGGGAAAAGTGTCCATTAAACGAATTAATTTTGATCCTAATGTGTTAAGGGTCTAATTTTATTCATCCAATAATAATTAGGAATGTTTTAGGGTCAGTTGATATTCTTAAAATCTTATTTTTAACCTAAATTAACAAATTTACCCTTTACCATGGTATGAAATTTTAAAAAGGGTATTATTAATATTAACCAAAAATAAAAGAGATATATTCAATAAATTTCCTCTATATAAATTTAAATTTGGTATCCATTTTTAAAATTTGATAATGTATACTTTTCATAATTTAATTTTAAAAAATATCATAAAATTCTTTGAAATAATGTTCTAAAAATGAATTTTTAAATCCTGAAATGTTTCATAATAAATTCATGTATACTAAAAATTCTGTGACCAACAAATGTTTAATTTCATAAAATGTTTTCAGAAAATTATAAAAATAGTTACAAAAATTTTTACTTATTGAAATAAAAAAAATCAAATTAATTTTATAAAATTCTTCTTCTAAATCTTTTAAAAATACAAATATGATAAAAAAATTTAATGAAAATTTACTTTTGAAGAATATTGTGATTTTACCAAAAATTGTGTGATCATTTTTTAAGCACTTAATATATTCACATTGAGTTATATTTATTTAATAAAATATTTTTTCATATTTAATACCACTAAATTAACAGCTAATTTTGGCACTCGTTGTATACTAATAGTGTCTCGTGGTTTATTTAAACTCACATTTGATTAAAATGCAAGCTATTTAAGGATTAAAATTATTTAAAGATAATTATTTCATAAATATATTCATGTGTTAAATTCTATCCACCTGAAAATTTAATTTTCCCATGAAATTCATCAATTGGATACTAATAAATGTGGATACATCTCCCCCATCACATCCTTATCTTTCCATGTAGCTTCCTCAAATCTGTGGTTTCGACATAAAACATTAACCAAGTGAGTTGTCTTATTTCAAAAGAACCTTCTCACTAGGATCCAGAATCACTATAGTTTGTACTTTATAAGAAATATATTATGAAAATAGTACAAATTTTGATTGTATTACATATGAAGTATCAGGTATGTTCTTTCATATGAGATATAAATAGAAGACATCATGAACTTGAGAGAGATTTGGTGGAAGGGCCAAGTGATAATCTACCTTCCCAACACAATCAAGAATTTCAAAATGACTGATATACCTAGGGATTAGATTTCAGTTATTTCCAAATATTATTACTCTATTCTAGGAAGATATATATTGAATAGACTTATCACCCACTTTAAAATATAGGCCCCTTCTTCAATTTTCAATGTATCATTTTTTTCAACTCTGATCTACTCTTATATATTGTTGAATAGATCTAACCTTTTCTATCATCTCCTCAAGTAGATCAGGTACCAAAAACATTCTTTCCCCAACATTATTTTATCATGATGTAGTACATATCTTATTACCATATAGGGATTCATAAGAAGCCATCTAAATGCTGGAGTGAAAGCTATTATTGTATGGAAATTCTACCAAAGGTAGGTGTGGGTCCGAAACACCATTGAAGTCCACGGAGAAAGCATTCATCATATCTTCTAGAGTTTTAATAATTCTCTCAGACTGACGACATGTATAAGGATTATAATAAGTATTTAAACATAACTATGTATCCAAATCCTACTTAAGACTTCTCCAAAACATCGAGGTAATCCTTTGATCCTAATTAGATATAATTGAAAGTGGTACTTCATGAAATATTACTACTTCTTTAATATATATTTTGGAAATATGATCAACATAGAAATATTCTCTAATATAAATGAAGTGTGTCGACTACATATTGTTATTGACTATAAAAAATATATCATTATGGAATTTAGATATTTTGGGATGTTGGACGATAAATTTAAAGTTTTTGTTTTCCCAATTCTATTTCGGTATGGGTAATAGTTTTAACATACCTTTATAATTATATCTCTCAACCTTAACATACTGACAAACCAAGCACTGAGAAACGAATTCATTAATATATTTCACCATCTATACCTCTAGAAATACACTTTAGGGTCCCTATAAATCATTGTTCTTCTAGGATGAATAGAAAATGTGGAAATATGCACCTCAAAAAATAGATTTTTTTTATTTTTGTTTTGGCAGAATGTAAACTTTATTGCATAACATTATTATTCTATCACAATAAAGGATAAACTAAGGAACATTTCTCCCCATTTTTTCATCTTTACATTATCCTTATGCACCTCCTTAATATTCACATGTATAGATGGTTAAAAATTCATTTGAGAAAGATAATATTTATTCCCTTCATTTATGATTCCTAGATCCATCCTTTACAAATCCAGAAATATTAGATCTTCTGTGATCCTCATAATAGATATGCTAGCATGGTCTTTTTGACTCAAAGCATCAACCACCATGTACTCTTTCTCATGGTGGTAATTTTTTGAGAACTAATACTCTATAATCTAATCAACTATATTTTTTTGTGCATATTCCACACCATTTGAGTGAAAATATACTTGAACTTTTATGATTTGTACTTTTCCCCATGTATTTTTAATTTTCATGAGCCATAATCTGTCACCATATCATTTTTCATGAGAACACATCTCAACCGCTTCTTGGATGCATCACTGTTGATCATAAAACTCTCTCCAATACATGGATGTGTGAGCATAGGTGCACTGACAAACATTATTTTTATCTCTTGGAAGTTATCTTCACATTAACTTGTCCATATGAACTTCACTCTTTTACAAAATAAAACATGGTGAGTGGATTGGACAAAAGTGATAAATATTTCAAAAAATGTCGACAATATATATCCAAACCAAGAAAAATTCAAATCTCAGTTACCAATGTTGGTGTAATTAGACATTTAATAATATCCTTCTTGGTTTGATCCACATATATCCCCCTCTAGAGATTATTTGACCCACAAATGTAACATTCTGAATCCAAAATTCATAGTTTGTAATTTTTTTCATAAAGCATATACTTTATCAATGTATTAAGTAGAATACTCAAGTGAACTACATGTTATTCCTTTATATTAAAATATACAAAAATATCATCTATAAGGAAAATCAAAAACTGACCATGACATTATCTGAAGTAACTCTTCATTAAATCCTTAAATATTTTGGGGGTATCAGTAAGACTGAGAGACTTAATTATAAATTCATAGCTTATATACCTTTTATGGAATTTCATCTTGGGTATATCCTCCTTATTGACCCATAATTGATCATATCCAAAATGAATATAAATCATTGAAAAGTATTGAGCTCATCATAGTTGTTTAAATAACTCATCAATATGGGGGAAAGATAATTTTTATTTGAAATAGTCATAGCACTCGGTGTAAGTTCTATTGAAAATTCAACTACACAATTCAGTGGATGATCGGGAAATTCATATGGAAATGCATCAACAGAATCACGTAAAATAGTTTTATCCTTAATTTTGATTTTATCCCTATCCATCTTAGATAGATAAACATTATTTATAAGAATCAAAACCCATATGATGGAAGTAATTTAAATTGGAATTTCATATTCATCATTCCATCGATAGATAATCATAGATTTATTTGGAATATGAAATACAAATTCCCTTCCTTGTAAAATGATATAAACTCTATAGATAGAAAGATAACTCATTCAAATAATGAAATAAAATTTAACTAAAGGATGGATCACATGATTTTCATGAATCATTATCGCACAAATATGAATTGAAGAAGAATTATAAACTTGTGATGAAACCATTATTCCATTCATAGTTTTCACTAGTATCTTAACATCTAATTATTGAGGAAATATGGTGATACCCTTAGAAAAATATTTAGAAATAGAAGAGTGGTTGAATCCAAAATCATGTAAAACATTACAATTTTTAGTGTGTATGGTAAGTATTATTTTCACCGCTTCAATGTGCTACTCCACATCGCCAAAAATGATCGAATATGATTTTATTTTATCATTGGACATAAATGAGTGTTGATGTCAATCATTATCAATAATAATTAGATTATGGAATTTTTTAGCATAATGACCATTTTCATTTCACTTATAGTATTGAAGTGTGGGAGATGATTTCTATTTATCCTTTTCTCTATTTGAATCATTAGTTATCTTTTTCCTATCAATCCAGTTGTCGATTTCGGGATCACTTTCTTTCTTATACCTAAAAAATTTACTATTCCCATTACAATAATTTCCATCATTTTTCAATACACACTATGATCAAAAAGTAAATATCATCTTCTTTTCAATAAGGTTTTCTTATTTTCCCTTTAATTATATTTTTCTCTTCTTATCAAACCCATGAGATTGATGGGTGACCCCATTCTCCATATCAACCTTGAGAGAATATCAAATGATTTCCTCATATCCACTAATGTTATGTATGTCTTATTATAAATGAAGACATGGTTTTAAGCTAGTAAATAATCGATCAACCTTACTCTTATGCTGAATGATATTTCCAAAATCATACCTAGAAAGTCTTTTAAAATCTTCTTCTTAGGTAACAATAAACTTATAATAAATTTTCTTAAAATCAAGGAACTACTTCCCTATCTTCGTATGAATAATATGAGGACAATATTTGTTTAGAAATAATTTCTTGAACTAATCTCATTCCATAGATTCAAGTTCTTCTTGTTTCCACTTATTTTTAATGAGGATATACTATTTATACACTTCACATTCCATGTGATATAATTCCAAAATGAATTTCTATTTTTATGAACATCGAAGAACCAAAAAATATTTTTTAGTTGTTCTAATACATTGTTCAACCACTAGTAGATCAGAAGTATAACTGAAAAAAAGGTGATCATTGTCTAATAAATGACTCAATGGAATATTGGTCCCCCGTTTTCTCATTTGGTATTCCAACATGACTCATTTCATAAGATCATTCTCTAAGAATAACAACAATATTTTTCATTCCATCTCCCAAAACATTTGGTTGATCTAGAGGGAAATTGTTGAATTTCACATCACATCCATAATTATTGTGATTCATTTGGGTTCTAGCCACTAAGAAATACAAAAAACCATAGTGCTAGAAACACTAATTTTACTGGTAAACCCATATAATCAAAGAAAATTTCATATAAAATTTCAATTTTAGACACCTTAGGACTAATTCATAGGATTGTTCAATATTGTTACCAAAACCTATGATTTTATCCAATAAATGAAATTATCCTTTGGGATATTACTATGGATTTATCATCCTAGTTTCTAAAAGGTATCTAAACCCTACTATGATTCCAAAAATAATGACAAATATTTTCATACATAGATATTATATCTAATTATAAGAATATTTATTACATAACATATTAAAACCACACTACAACCATATTGGTTTAGTGTCTTTGGAAAACTGGAAAATATAAACAAATTCTTTATTAAACATCTATATCATCTCCCTCTTATTACATCATAATTAAAAATAATTTCAACACATGTTAATTAATTTATTCATATCCTTAGAAAAAAAATAAAAATAGTAGAGCATAGATATTCAGTAAGGTTAAACATAAGAGATATCAATCCTATCATAATAATGACACATAATAACCTAAGAAAATAATTTGTATATTATATCTAGAAAATCAAATATAATGATATCATGTCATTTGATAAATCATATATGTTCATAAAGAACATATTTCTAGAGATCATATCATAAGATATGAAATTTTTGTGTACACATAAACATAGAAAATCATTTTCATGTTAGTAAAGGCTTACATCAGAGATAATCATAGTAGAAAAAGTCCATTACTGAGCTCTGTTCACCCCTTTTCTAGCCTTGTAATACTAAACCAGTTTTATGTAACATTCTAGCCCTATATTACTTAAATGATATATTTTCCAATTTTAGTCCAATATATCACATGAGTTATAAATAATTACCCAACACATTGGAGGGAGATATCGTTCCCACACATTACATAATTAAAATCATACATGTCTGTTCTATAAGAACCTAAATCATTCATTATATTGGAACCCATGAAATAAAATGTTTTCATAAAAATCATTCAACCATAATACAACCCATGAAAAATAGATGGGTTTTATATCTATAATTTAATCATAAACATAATAAATCATTGGAATTTTAGGTATTTTAACCTTGAAAAATATTATCATTAAATCATAAATGACATTGAGATATCACGTTTAAATAACCCTTGAGGAAAATATCATTTATTATTTGGAAAAGGTTTATCTTATTAAATTCTACCCAATTTAAAAAAATTTGAAAATAATCTTTTAAAATATTAATGGATGATTCAAGTCATTAAGGTGTCATGAAAGTGTAAAAAAAATTTGGTGTGGTATATGTTAAAAATACATTCTTCTAGTACTTTCTCCAAAAAAGTCAAAAATTACTTTGTTAGGAAAACAGTAACATATTCCATTCAAACCATTTATTAAAATATAAAAAATGGGTAAAAATGAGTTTAAAATTTTTATAAATTTAGAAAAAATATTTTTGATTTTTTTAGGAGACACGGATATGGAGGATAAATATTACCCTGTAGATATTTATATATAAAAATCCTAAATAAAATAAGATTTTGAATTTAACCCTTAACATATGTCTGATTTACTTCATATGTATTAGAAAAATCTATACAATATATTAAATAATGTAATTAACCTATTACATATCCTAATTTATATTTATGATATCATATATGATCATTGTTTTACTAGTTAAAAATATTTTATTATTACTCTTCTTTTGGGTGTAAACTTTTTTATTTTCATATGTATGTTTTGTAATATAAGTCCCAATTCTTATTCATAGGATATAGTCCCGAAATTTTCAAAATGATATTTAGGTAATATATATATAATATTTATTCCTTAGAAAACTTAATATAATCATTCTTGAATGGTTAATATTGAAACTAAATCACATCGTGTCATGGTGACGGTAGGACGGACATACGCTGGTATCATTCACTTAATAGTAAATGGGTAAGAAAATATATTGTATATATTTTGTTCTAGAATTAAAATCATGTAATAATTATAATATATATATTATTTCAATAATTATACCCATTCAAAAAAAATAGTGATGAAAAACATATTACACCACGGTGCAGAGATGGTATGCCTTACGTAAGCACGTGTGATGCTCTCATTTTTCATAGGATAGATAAAAGGTGGAATATGGTTGTTCCATAATAATAATAATATCTTATAATATAGGTTATACTGTATTTATTACTTTATAAAGTAAAAACATGTGAATATAAATATAAGAAGAAATAATCGTGGAAGAGTCAATAAAGACAATTACCACTTCCTTGGTGAGCATCCATTAGATATTCTCGTAGGGGAACTAGGGTTGGTCTTTTTTTTTTGAAGAAAAGAACCTTAATAATTTTCAAATGTAACATTATAAGGTAAATCAGTAGGGTATGGTCAATTTTGAAGTCTTAATGGGATATGACTAAGTGAGGGAAGAGGTGACCTTTTATAATTGTGGTGAGGGGAACTTTCATAATTTCTAAAAATATTCATTAATAATGAATTCAATCTCAATCAAAATACCTCAAAAATAAGATATATCAAAATATAATATGATATAATGTTGTAATATCATCAAAAAATACATTTTATAAATGTATTTGTATTATTCTAGACCTTATAATTTATATTAACTCTTTGTTAACCTATTTTAATTTTAACAAAGATTACAATGTTTTCCATTTTAAATGGTTGTAAATTTTACTTACGTGACATGAATTAAATCATAAATGAATGTTTTATATTATTTTTGAAAATAGAAAATGTTTCTTGTGTTTTTAATTATGTTTTATGATTTGTAAATAATTTAATAAAATTTTATATTGATAACATCTCATTATTGTTAATTTTGACATTACTAATTATTTGTTCTCTTGAAAATATCAAGATAAATTGTAATATTTGAAAATAATATTTTATTATATCACTAGGAGTTCAATTTCTTCTGGAAAATTATTTTATTACATTAATAATTTTAAATTATATATTTTAATTGTCATTTATCTGATATTTCCATTAATAAAACAATTACTACCTTAGTATAGTGAAGTTACATAATATACTTATTTGATCACAAAAATTAAAAAAAATAACCTGAAGAATTAATATATTACACATTTTAGAATAAAATTTGTTGTCTAATATATATTATGGATGCTCTGGAAAAATTATTTAGTATTTAAAACCTGAATGTGACATCTATAAATTTTTTGTAAATAAAATATGATAAATATAATAATATCATCTAAGTGTCCCAAAAAATAAAAAATAAATTTATTTCATAAAAATATGTGTATAATGTAAAACTATTATAGTTATATTCGTTCATAACATAACTTTTTTCCCATTTGGACACATAAAGGATATTATAGACAATGAAAGTGAAATTTTGTGACTTTCTTTGATTTAAATTCTATAAAAGTAATTTTCAGAGAACATTGTGCATTAAATTAAAAAATTGTGATGTTTCAGTGTTAAGGTTAAAATTTAATTTATATAATAAAATTTTGTCTTGTTTTTGGTTCATTTTATAGTCTTCATAATTTAATTGTTATCCAAAATTAATAAATTTACCCTCTACTGTGGTAACTAAATTTACCAAAGTTTCGGTTCATATTTCCAAAAAATAAAAGGAAACTATTAAATAAATTTATAACGTACGAATCTAATTTTCCCCCATTTTTCAAAATTCAAAACAAATAGGTTTTAAAATTTAGTTTAAGATAGAACATGTAAAATTCCCTGAAACCAGTTTTTTTTAAATTCTCTATTAAATCATAAAATATTTTTATAATACATTCATGTGTAATTTTTTTAAAAACAATATTTTCATTATTTAATTAAATTCAAATATTTATAAGTAATCAAAAAAATAATTTGACCTTTAAAAGGAAAATAGAGTTTCCAATAAAAATTAATATTTTTACTATTCTTAAATTTTTTCATAAAATTATAAAATACTAATATTAAGATAATTTTACATATTTAATTCCAAAATATAATTAATTTTTCCAAATAAATTTTGTATAAATTATAATAAAAATAAGATAAAATATTTTTTAAAGAAAATGTACTTTTTAAGAATAATGAGATTTTATTAAAAATTTCTTGATCATTTTTAAGAACTTAATCTATATATATTGTGTTATATATATTTTATAAATTAGTTATTTATATTTATTCCCAAAAAATTAATGGCAAGTTTATAATTATCATTGGATACTAATAATGTCGCATGGTTTTTCTGAACTCACAGTTGCATGAAACAAAATCTAATCAAGAATTAAAATTATTTAAATAAAAGTCTTTCATAATAGTCTTTGGGTGTTATAATAAAGAAATTTCTCTTCATCTTACTTTGTTTATCATGAGGGAAATATTTTTCAAAACAATTCTCCTTAAAATATTTCCATTCAATGAGTTATATTACTTCTTCCACCTTTTATTTTTAAATAAGGACTGTCATTGGTTAACATCACCTTTGAGGATATATACTAAGAGTGTGTCCTATTCATTTTCACCTTATCCCAACACCAAAAATAACTTCCTAAAAAACTAAGTCCATTACAAAAATATAATTGTTTTACCGGTTCCCCTAACAAATGGGGTCTTATGTCCCATAAATTGATCTATCATAGGAGAGTCTAATTATGGAATACGTTTCCTTATCCGTGAAAGATTATTTTTCATAACATAATTAAGCTTCCTTAAAATTGCTATTATTTTCCCTATTCCCATACCTTCTATATTGGTTCCATTAGTATATAAATCTCTATATTATCCATGATTATTGATGTTATTCTTCTTTCTTAGTTATATTTCTAAAAAATGGATATTACTGGATTAGATCATATCATCATGAGACCTATTGTATATTCCAATCACTAAACAAATTCATAACATAAATTGAAAATTTTATGCACATATAATCTCATCATCAAAAACATGGTCACATTGGGGTGTTATTCTGTTTTTAACCTCAAATTATTTCATATGGTTTTTTTTCATAATCCATATTTTCATAAATCTATTTTCCAAGGTTTCTACTAAACATCATTTGATACCAACTACAAATTCCTAGCCCCATAATCCCAACGTCGGTACCTTAATTTATAATATTAGAATGATTAAAATAAATTACATCATGAATGTCTAAATTGTATAGTACTCTTTCTAAATTAGATATATACATGATACAAACATTAGAATGGGAATAGAAACTAAAACAAAATACATAATAAAAGATAATATAGTGTAAACACAATAATCATTCAAAGATATCTTTATCCTAACCTTGGGTAAGGAAACAAATAAGGGTGATATTAAATGCCCAATAAGGGTTAAATACAGTGTAACTAATAATGAATAAATTAGGATAACCAATAAGGAAACAAAAATAATTGAGCACTCATTCCATGTAATCATTATACTATGAACGAAAATTCATACATATATTTCATTATAGTGAAAATATTATGAATAGTAATATTATAAATGAAAAACAAATTCCAATTTCATACTTCTGAACTATCGAGATATATCCTCTAGAAATTTTCTATCAATATGAATCCCCTTTCCAGTTTAAGTTTCTGGGTAGAAACTCAGATGATTCTTCTTAAAAAACATTCAATGGGATTGTCACTGAATGATTTTATCTCAATATTATAATAATCCCATGAGGTTATTTCATTAAATGGTCCCCAAACTGTGTCATTATTTTCCAAATAATTTCTCATGTACCAAATAATTAATTTAAAATGATATTTTTAAATCAAAGTCTCTCATAACACATTGAATCATTTTAATCAAAACCCCATGAAGCAATATAATTTAAGAACATGTTAAATAATTTGAGATTAAATAAATTCATGATATGATATTTCAAAGGGGATCTATAAACACCTAATAAAATAAGGTGAGAGTATAACCCAAAAATATTCCTTAATAAATAAGGATTGAGACAACTTCCCTTACAAAGATATTGTCGTTAATAAAATGAATATATTATATGAATTCACAATAAATACACAAAATATTAAGTGGAAGTACAACATAAAATAATAAAAATTAATTTCAAGCATATCCTTATAATGACATAATAAATGGAATATAAGTTTTACCTAATGGATGAAAGTTTAGTTAATAAAATACTTACCACTTTCTAATCAATCAAATCATATGCCCCAAAAATTAATAACCATTAAATGAAACATTGAATACTATTAATGTAAATATATTTATGATATGTTAAATCAAAGGGTCATTACACCTCAAAAAATATATAAGTGGAGAGTAATGCATATCTCATAGAAATAAAAGTGAGATGAGAAAACCTTACCTCACGCCTCCCTTTAGTGTAGCATTCATTGAAGTATTTAATAATGATTTAAATAATGTTATTAATTAATTATATAACTATATTAATATTTATATTACCTTATATGATTATTTTATAATATCTTACCACCCATTCCTTAATAATTTTTCATTATTTTTATTGTTTTGGGTGCTTTTATTTCATTGTTTCATAGTCGGTTCATTTTCATATAATTTTGGATTTTATTATATTATGAAAATAAAACTAGAAAAGTGAAATTAAATTTTATCCATGAACTTTATTTTTTTTAAATGGTCATATTTATCTTTTATTTCATATATTACTAAGATTAATTTGATAAAATGTCAATGGTAAATGTTTAGTTTATTTTTGGTGTTCTTTTTGAACATCAAAAATTAGTTTTATTTTATATAGTATTATTTATTTATATTAGTTATATAAAACTCAATAAGTAATAATATACATATTAAAATCATTATTGTTCATAGTTATAGTTTTATCAGTATCCCTGAAGATGGTAATGGAAAATAATCAAAATCATTATTCATAGAGTGGATTAACCAACATAATTTGGATGATAGGTTTGTTTCATTGAATAAGAGATGGTAATAAAAGATATCGATATAATATATTCCTTTAAAATAATAACATTACATATATATAGGAATCTATGTTTATTATTCCTTGATGGATAAATTATTATATGAGAAATCAAAGAAGAAAAGAAAATAAGGGAGGTGTTTTTTGAAAATTACCTCTTGAATATCACCTCATTTAAAGATCTCTTAAAGACCATGTAATTGGTTGTGCATGAGTAGTAGATGTACATGGCCATGGGAAGAGTGGGTAGAATATAGTTTTTAATATATTATTAGATATTCAATTATTTTGGATAGAAATTGGGTGGTGAGGGTTGTATTTATACACGAGGAGGGGTGGTTTATGTTATTAAATAATGATTATTTTAAAATTAAATCCAACAACATTTCGGTTTAATTAATTTACACAATATTTTTTTATAGTTAATGTTTTAAAGGATATTTATTGTTAGTTAATACATCATAAAAAAATTTAATTTTTTATTTATTAGGAATTTTAAGGTTTTACCCTTTTAACATTAACATGTTTCATTATTTTACCTATACTGCGGTGAATAATATTTTTATAACAATATGTTTCTTATGCCTAAATATTAAAGTGACCATACAAACTAATTTGGGCCATATTTATCAAAATATATAGTGCATTTTACCAAATTCCACTAACATAATTGGAAAAATTATATTTAAAATTAACCCAACATATTCAACCAGAATGTAGGTTTTTAAAGATAAAAGCACAAAAGTTTTGTAATTTTTTTACACCTAATTAAAATCTAAAATTGATTAAAATTCCCTAAATTGGATTTATTTATAAATATTTTATTTAATTATAATTTAAAAAAAATTAAATGTAATTTAACATTATAAATTATTTAGATGAAAGTTGGTTTTCTATTAAAATGTTGTAGTTTTCACTTTTCACTAATAAATAAAACTTATTATAAAAAAGAGAAAAAAGTGACCACAATATAATTTCAATATAACACTTTAACAAATTAAGTTTATCTTTTCAAATAAAATTTATAAATGTGTTAAAAATCTGTTTTAAAACATGTTCTCCATTAAAAGTCATCAAAATTAACTGTTTGAAAAATATTGATTTTATGTTTAATATATGATTTATTCTTATCTAGAGCCTGTAAAAATTATTCGATGGAATTAGAAATAGTTTATTGAATATATAAAATATAAATATCATTAATAGCATTCAATAAAAGTAAATAATTTAATTTTTTGGGATAAAATTTCATTATGGGTGTAGATAATGTTTTTTTATAAAAACACATCTTTTATGTTCAATGGACTTTTTTCATGTATAATTTATTGATAATAAATGATTCCATTTTATAAACATTTTTAAACTATATTTTCATAATTTAGTTAATTTCATTCATTCCTTCCATTCTAATGGTTATGTGATAACTAACACAATTAAATCGTAATATTTAACCATTTGTTTAACCTTAGTGTTATTTTTAACCTAAGTTATCAAATAGATTAAATTTAAAAAGGGGAATAACAAAAAATATTGGGAGTGTAATGATGTTTATTTTTATGAAAAATTAATCCCTCAATTTTTGAATAATATCTTGTAATTTGTTACTGGACTTTAGTGTATTGGTGATGTCACTTGTGGTTAGTAAAACTCCAACACAAAAAAAGATAATGGGTTTGTGTAGGATTATACATATTCCATGAATACTCACTAGTAGAATTATGTACATCATTATAATATAATTTATAGGTAATTAATATCATATGGTAATGAATCATGAAATATTTTCAATACTATCCACTAAAACCTCTATAGCATTATGTCCTTTAGATATCATTAGAAGTCCCATGGAAAAATCGATGGTGACTTTTCCCCATTTCTATTATAATATAGTTAATGGTGTCATCATCCTCATGTAATTTTTATATTATTCCTTCACATATAAACATATATTCACTTTGATTAATATTTATAAATCTCCCTCTATATGTATTCATAACATATTTTCTCTCATAGATCACTATATATCTTTTTGTATCTAGGATAGGTTGAGAATTTCAAGATACATGTATCATTCAATAGCTTCATTTTTATCTTAAACAAGGATGGAATACATATTTTTGACACAAATCAAAAAAATACATCCTCAAAAATGATGAAATATATAGTTTCCCCCTTTCATATATAATCCAATGTTTTTATATTCACATATTATATTTGAGTATCCTTGATTTTTTTCTAAAATTGATGGATGGGAAATTATTTGATCAAGGTATAATGATTTTCATTACTTTAGTATTTCTACGTTAGTCCTTTCTATGTCTAAAATATTTAATCCATCTTAATCATAAGGATGGATAAGTTTTTAGGATTATTTATACTTAGAGAAACTATCACTTTATTATACTTTTCCTGATTGTAATGGAGTGAGGAATGATTATCCTTGATCTATATTAACCACCTTCAGGGGAGAATATTGATATCCTTCTGTTTGAATATATACATTATCATTTTATTATATGTATATATTTAAAACATGTATCCTTATAAAAAATTCCATAAAATCTAAAATGCAATGATTATTGCAACAAAAAATCCATATCTAGTGTCAGATAGTTCTTACCATGGATCTTCAATTTTCAAGTGGCATAAGTTATCAAATAATCACTTTTTATGGGTAAAAAGTCCATTCCTTTATTTAAAGAATCATTATAGATAAAAAATTATTCCCCATTTGATGGTTGATTTTGTATAGGTGTACTGATAATATTGAATCCTTATTAATATTAAATTTTATTAAAAACATTATTCTCATTAGAGTTATCATGCTTAGAGTTTTTTTAAAATAAATAAAAGTTTCTGAAAAAAAAAATATTTAATACCAAAATAATCCAAAGCTACAAATATCCATTATAGATATTGGTCTTCATTATTATTTAATTTCATTTTTATTCAAATGATCCATTGATCTAAAATTTTTGTTGACAATATTTCTTAAGAATGTTACATGGTTCATTTTGAACTAACATTTAATCTTATTTTCATATAAATTTTATTTTTTTCAATCCCTTAAGTTGAATCTCTAAATTCTCCTCATATTCTTATAAAATTTTGGAGTATATTATAATATCATCTACAAAAACTACCACAAATTTATTGTGGTAATAACTAAATTTTCCTTCCATCTAACCCAAATGATTTGTGAAACATTAGTGAGTTTTAATGGGATCAATATATACTCATACTTTACAATCCTTGTTTAAATGGTGGATGTTGAAATATCCTCCTACTTTATGTTTAATTGGTATAATGTTGAATTAAAGTTCAATTTAGAGAATTATTGGTCCAGAATTGAATATCATATAAGAAATAAATTGTTGGATGTGGGTACTTATTCATTATAAAGAATACAATGAGTTCATGGTAATTAATGCATAGACACATTGAACCATCCATCATCTTGATAATGAGGACTAACACACCCTGTGGGGATGCACTTGGGTAAATGAATCTCTAATTTATATTCTCTTCAATCTATTTATTTATTTCATCCAATTAAATAGGGTCCATTCTATAGGAAATATATTATATGGGAAGATCTCCATGTAAATGTTCAATTGAGAACTAAACCTCTCATATAAGGGAAATACTAAGAATCTATTAGAATAACACATCCACATATTCCACCATAATGGGAATTTATGCTAGAATAATCATATTCATTGTCTCCACTATTTGATCTTGATTTGACTCCTCATAATTAAAAAATAATCATTCTCATGAATACGTATATAGAGGAGATTAAATATCCTCCATTAAATTGTATAAAATTAAAGGGTGGTTTATGAAATTGAAATGGTTTTCTTTCCGCCCAATGTACATCTTTTATCTATATGAATACAACCAAAATATGTCTGTTATAGCATCAACATCCATTAAAGGGAGTATGAAAACTTTTCTAGGAGATTCACCCCACAAATATTATATATGGATGATTTATATTCATGAAATTAAATTATTGAATACCTTAGTGATTTCATAAATAATTCAACCACCACATCTTGAGGTAGTGGTTTAACAGTTCTACTAAAAATCATTTTATAAATGAATTAATAGAACCAAAATCAAAAAAATCATTTTCTATTATTAATTTAATTACAATTATACCTAACACATGTTCATATTCACGATCCACCTCAATTTTATTGATAAAATTAGCATATAAAATCTATCATTTCATTGGAGGTTGTTATCATAAATATTCTTAAATAAATCTTGGATTAAATAATTGACTTTTTTATTGTCTGTTATCATTTAGGTCGAATAATTTGACCATAATATGAGTATTTATCAAAACATTCCTTTCTTATATAACATTTTTTTGATTCTTGATCTCTATTTTATAGTAATTATCTTTATTTCCCTCATTTCTACACTTTTAGTATCTATTTATTAAATTTTCATGGTTTCAATGATTCTTTGTACCACACTTATGAGAATTGGGTAGTAGGATATTCCATCCACCAAGACATTTATCCATTATTCTTCCAAAATTAAACTCCATCCTTTTATTTTTAGCACCATCCCTAAGTGACCAATATGAATCCTTAATCTATAAACGGACTTTATTGGAACATTGGACTATTTACATATAGATTTCCATGCCTTTAATTGAAAATGATCATCAAAGGCTCAAATTTATTAACTATTAATTGGTCTACATTACATCTATGATTGATTAAAATTAGGAGGCATACTATTCAATTATTTTGATTTTTTCCCCACATTGATTGATTCATCCACCTTTAACATGACTATAAGAAACCCCTTATACACATTAATATGGAGAGTGTGGGGAATGTGTCTGTTGAACAATATTTTCTTGAATCCTTCCAACTTCATTGATTATATTTCATCCCTTTGATTTGTACTCTTGATGAGTTTCTACCATTGATCGAATTCTCCCTCTAAATGATAGAAATCTACTATTATCTTCTCTTTATCAAAGAATTAGAGGATAATGAATGTCTTATCAATGTAATCAATACATTATTTTTTGATATAGGGATCATATGATCTACTAATAATTGAATTTTTTTTCATATAATGGACTCAATCCAAAATTGTTCTTTCTAGGGAAAATGAGGGAATTGTATGTGATTCATGTTATTTTTCATTACCAGATATAGTTCAGCAAGTTCTTCTATGGAGTTTTTAACTAAAATTACCATTATATTAATAATTCTATTAGGGTAATAATTAAATTTACCATCACATTTTATGTTCATATGATTCCTCATATTCGAGTACAGTTACCAAAAAAGGAAAAATTAGTTATCAGAATACAAAAATTATTAATTAATTAAAAGAAAAACCATGAACATAAAAAGAATAAATCATAAAAACATGTATATTATTACTTAATAATTTATTGTTTTCAATATTGGTATTCATTACCATTTTACTATTATGGTCACTATCCTAACTAGTTATATATTAAAGAATCAAATTTTAGAATACCAAAATAATATATATTTTGATTTTTAATAACCGTTGGAAATGAGTATGTGAATCACCAAACGAATGTCCCCGATGGGTTTCAATCCAAGTGTGATGTTAGGACCACATGGTGTGCACCAAGGGAAGATTGTGTTAGTACCAAAAATACCATATAAGGGTTATTATCCGTCGGTTTATTTGTAATAAATCTTACATCGACTAGTTTGTATCAATAATAAGATGTTAGGTCAAAGAATCTATATTCTCTATAATTTACATGAACTTTTAATTTTATTATATACCTAAACTAATCCATATGGTTTTAACTAATTTATTGTAATCTAAACACACAAAAATAACTATACCTTTCTCTGATACCATCATTCAAAAGTCCCACGAACAATTTATTTGATGATTTTTGAACATAATGTTTTATAAAATACAATATAGAAATATAAATTCCTAGTATCCTTAGATGATTAGATACATAAAACATCAAGTTAAAAACCAAAAAAACTTATTTATTTAATTCTACCTAATGTGATCCTAAATATCATTGATATTATATTACTATATAGAATAGAACTATAAAATACATAAGTTAAAAGGGGGAGCTACTAATCCCAATAAGGTAATAATCACAATAAATCATATTGTTGAAGTAATAAATATAATTTAAGAGACATATCATGATATCGTGGTGAGAAAAATTATATAAAAGTGATCATCGAATAATTTAATTAATGTAGTAAGAAAAAGGAATCATAAATATATGTAATTACTATAAATCATGATATTTTAGGAATAAGTCTAGGCTCACTACCTAGACCAGATAATATTGTGTGTTAAGTTAATTTCCCTTATTTCATACATGGTATTTTGGGATATTAAAATATTATCCAATGAATTGGGGGATATTTAACTCTAGACCCACACTTCCAAATTGTAACATGTGCATGAAAATATATTCCATATAAGGAAGTCATATATAAAGAATGTGTATAGGGATGACTGATGAAATTGAAATGAGTTGTGTGGTCTTCACTTAAGGAAAATCGAAATGAAATATCATATGGATTATCATAAAAATAATGGAGTTAAAATATTTTTTAATGTTCATAACATAAAAAGGAATAATGTTTCAGGATAATGGTGTGAAAAAAAAGAAAAATAATAATAAATGTGGAGAAGTAGGTTGGGAAATGTGTCTCTTTTTATATTTTTTACGGAAAGAGTAATGAAACATTTAAGGTGGAAATTGAATAATGTTTTCCATAAAACCATAAATATTTCTAATAAGATGCTAATTATATTTATAAATCTTCTAAAGTTAAAATCATTAAAATATTTTCACATGAAATATATTAATAAATATTAATTTCACCTTTAATCATTTTTTCTCTAGAAAGAAAACTAACAAACAGAAATGAAACACACATATACCCCTTAGAGAAAAAAAGAATAATATGGGTATATAAGTAATAAAAAATAAAATATATATAATATATTAATTAGGATAGTAATTATAGGTATTATTTTTGAGGGAAAAATCTTAACCCAAATAAAAGAGGTTGTATTGAAGAGATCCTTTTCCTTGGGCAAAGAATCACTTGGAATATACACCTAATATCCTGAATAGTCTAATTAAATTTATAAATTTCATTCTATAGAATCAATTTAATTTTTATTTGATTTATAATTATTCTATTTTGTTCATTTCTAGTAATTTAATTATTAAATCATGTCTATGTTCACTATTCTGAAGATCATTGCTTCATGGTTCTAAGGCCATGTAGTTTTGTATATAATTATGTGTATTCTAATTAAATGGGTTTGTAACAATATATGGGTAAAGCAATAAAATTAATTCATTTAAATAAGTTTATAATCTTCTAAATATTAAAAAATTTCCATAAATAAGAATAATTCATATAGTATATGTGTAATTATTCAATGATTAGTTTATTTATTCCATTTTTACCATGATAAACATATCATGTTCTATTTGACCATATAAATTTTTATCCACTAAATAATATAAAATATAATATAATAGATTCATTTAGTCCAATTTAAACATAACATGTGTTTATTAAAACTGAACATGATGTTAGTTGTGAAAAAATAGATTATATGGTCATTGGAGGCAGCGAACCTTCCAAAATATGGGTGCTGATTTAAATTTAAAAATAAAGCATGAGGAAGTTAAATAATGGGTATTTTAACAACCCAAATCTATAAACTGGGATACAATTATTATTATACTAAATTGGCATAGTATACAAGAGATATCATATAAAATGATTGAATATTTAAATGTCTTGGGACACTATATATGTATAAAAAATTGAATAAATATATTTGAAAATAAGAAATAAACGTTAAAATTATATTGAGAACTTTATTATTTATTCTATTATATCCATAAAATAATATATATATCCCTTTTTTGTATCCATTGAAATAGAAAAAATAATAAACGGTGGGCTTAAATACTCCGTAAGGGAAAGCGTATAATAGAACAGGCCATAAATTAATTAACGCATGAACTGTTTGGTAGTGATAAAACATAATAAAAAATTCCATATAACTAATATAGAAAAAATAGAATATATCCATGGATGATATAAAAACAAAAATAATCACATGAATAGCAAGGGATAGTTTTATAATGATAGAATCCATATTTTTTTCAAATTGCAATCATTTCGCTAAGTATTTAATCCAAATAATCTAATATAAATAGGTAAGGTGTGTGCCAAATACCAAAACTTTCTTGTCTTATGAGATGAATTTATGCATAAAGGGGATATAATGGACCCCACCCATAACATATGAATTAAAATGTATTCATTTAATGAATGGAATGATTTATAATATACATAATCATTATAAACATTCATATTAAAAAACGAGCATATGAAATGGTATTATTTTCCAGAGTTAATCACCAGAGAAAGTCAACCATTATCCATTAAGAGTAATACGTTTAGTAATATAATTTTATTATATCCCTGTTAGATAATAGTATTCATAAACATATGTTTAAATAGATTAAAATACATTTAAATGATCATTTTAAATTTTCAAGGCAAAAATTACCTTTTCATTTTAAAATTTATAAGTTAAAATATCATTTTTTTAAATATTTGGGAAAAATATCACTAAAAATAACCATAAATTTTTTAAAATAATATTTAGGAAAAATAATAACCATAATTGAATGAATATTAATTCATGTGATCAATGAGAAAACAAAGGATAATTTCACACCATTCTTAAAATGTACCTTATTTGGAAAAAAATATAAACATTCCATTTATAACTTTTTATATGATGTAAAACTTGGGTGAAAATAACTTTAAATCCTTTATTGGATAGTATTAAAAAAATTATATAATATATTTTTATTAAAATATATACAATGAATAAAAACCCTCCTAAACAAATAAAACACAGAATTCAGTTTTCTTAAAAAAATCGTTTTCGACTTTAGAGTACTTCAAGAGTGAAAGTGAAATAAAACATAAAATTTATATAAAAAATTCCAATAAAATATATAAAATAATATTAAAGATATATTTATTATATAATTTCATCATCATAAATTTAGATATAAACAATCTCGTTAAAAAGTGAGATTATAACATAAAACATTTACAACATGTCTAACAAGCTTCATAAGTTCTTTTAACTATATTTATTTTAAAATTTAACTTTATTATAGATATATAAAACAATAATATTCATAATTTTAATACCATATATTTTTTACTTATATCATCTAATAACCTATTCATTAATAATCTTTCATTTTCATCCTCATTCTATGTGTTAAGTGATTTATTTAACATATATGTTCTGAGACTGTGGTTTTTGTCGTTACATAATGGTCATGGATCCATCATCATAAAATCTTTAGTCATGATATAAGTATAATATATATTCATTATATATATATAACCAACTATAAAAGGAAAATATTAAAATATGAATGGCACTGTTCGTGGAGATGGTAGTGAATATAGATACATGACTTTTTTTATTTTCTATCAAAAATATAGAAAGGAAAAAAAATATTTTGTTATTATATAATTATAATTATATCATATATATATATATATATCATATATTTATTAAATACATCATTATATCTATTAATTTTATGATGTGATGGAAAATGAATCATATCAATATGTGGAGGCAATAGTCCACATATAGGCATGCGTTATACTTTCATTTCCTAATAGATTTAAAGGATGTCGAAAATGGAGGTCCCATAATCATAATAAAATCTATTTATATTTATGAAAGTTTAGTAATTATGTTTCTATGAATACAATAAGTTTTGATGAAATAAAATATTTCATAAACATTAAAAGAGACGGATAAGATGATTACCTCCCCTTTGAGAGATCATATTTAGCTTATACCATAAGCCTTTATAGTATGGTCTATTAACACCAATTTTTTTTTGGAAAATTTTTCTTTTCAAATAAATTTAATTTACTTAATAGCTTCTGTTACACACAATATCCAGTTTAGATGAACCATAATATACTATTAAAATATTATTATCACTTAGTTGTTGGATTATTGGGTTATTATAGGACTAAAGAAATTCTAAAAATATATGTTTTATCCATGTATAACATTAATTCATTTGTTATCAATTAATTATAATTTATAATAAAATACATTTTACAATAAAGGATATGTTATCTGAAAAAAAATTGAATTTAGTCCGGTAATATATTTTTTATCACAATAAATTATTTTGATCACTATTGTTGAATGATTTAAATAAAATTTACATATTATATATTTATTCCAATGTTTTAGCATTAATTTTAAAAAAATTATGAATAATATGATATTAATAATTCCATTTTTATTCATAACATGTATTTTTGGAAAAATCAATTTTCATCATATTTTGTGAACTTACATTAAAGTTAATTTCTTCCACTTATCAGTGTTGAATTAGTGAATTGTTTTACATAATTATAATCAGGTTGTTCAAATTTTTAAATTAATCCCCTTTTATTTTCTTTTATTTATATGAATAGTTCCCATGTTTACATTTATCACCATGTTAAAAGGTAGATCATGTTAATCAAGGATAAAACTAAGTGGTAAGACCATAGTATTTCATCATAAATCTTATCTTATAAATTTAATTCTAAATATACCACCTTAGGATAAAATGTTTTCATTTTAATGTACACCTTTCCATAAAATTTCCTGGTATAAAATTTAAATCAAAAAATGTTACAAGATATAGCTCACTCAATTTTTAATATCCTTATATATCCACATAGGGGGAAAAAGTTATTGATGAACATAAGTTACTATTATGAAATTAATGAAATTATTTTCTTGTTATATATATATATATATTATTAATTATATGATGAACATAATTTTATATGAAACACTGATAAAATATTTCTCCATTTAATAAAAAAATATAATTAATTATTTTAAAATACTAAAAGTGATATTATTTTAACGAGTTAATGACTTTATTTAATTATATAGATCTATATGATATATTAGAAAGGTTTAAAATATTTATATTCTTATTCCCCCCTTTTATTGATTTATTTAAAGAAAAATTAAATGAATATTGTTAAATAAATCAATGATACTTTATAATTGATAATAATTTATTAATTGATAAAAAATAATTAAAAATATTAGATTTTTTCAATTGAATGGGATATGGTTTTAAACATAAACCCTGGTCCGTTTATGGGTATTTTTTAATTTCATTATAACATTAACCCTTAAATTGTAGAAAACATCAATATTATGGTAATTGTCAAATGGGTTAACGGGGGTCAAAACATAACAATAAGGAAAATATGTGATCCAAACATGTTGGAATTTTTTTATGTTATTATTTCAACTGATAATCATATTATTTTCTATTTGGATCCATTCTGACATGAAAATTCATTTATATTAATTTAATATTTCAATCAATTCCATGAGTACCCCTCCCCTCAATTATAAAAAAGGCACCTTACTTTCTCTTCATCAAAACACATTTTTCCTTCTAGATCTGAAAACTCTTCCAATTCCATTTACATACTTACCAATACACATACTTTAGGGTTTTGTTTCTAAAAAGACCGACCCTATATTCATTTAGAGGATACGTAAAAAAAAATTCATTAGAGAGGTAATCACCTTAACTAATCACTATCTTTTAAATTTCTAATTTACCTATAATAAATTTGTCATATAATTTATAAAATAATATATCTAGTATCATTAATGTACTTATATATTATTATGATTATTAAAACACAATTATACACCCTCTTTTCCATCAAATGGGAAGTGAAAGTATCGCTCAAGTTCACTTATGGCTTACCATCTCCACAATGTAATACAATTACTTTTTCATAAACATATTTTATGGATGGGTTTAATGATGGGTTTAATATTTATATACTATATTTATGATAATATTATACTTCTATAATTATAATATTATATCTATATTCTTACCATCCAATCATTTTGGAAAGGATAACGATTCTCTTGCATACGTGAGGACTACCACCACTACGAAGCGATGCGATTAGTTTTTCATTTATATTTTACATGTATGGTAATTAGGATGAATTTAATTAATATATATGATATATATGATATAATAATGATTTTATAAATTTGAAATAAAATTTACCTATCTTTTATTTTATCCCTTGAAAAATGAAAACATAGTTCCTATGTATGTATGGCTTATCGAATCTATAAATAATATAATTAATTTTTATTTCCATAACGTTTTTGAATGAATATATATATTTAATTTATATTATATTTATGAAATTATTAAAATTTTGGAGATGATGGATATATGGCCAGGGTACACTGATCTAAACTACCAAACGAAGACAAACATGAAAATTGAAGCAATTATCACCCGAAATAATGATATTAAAATAAAATAGTTAGTAAATATGTGATAAAAGGTTAATTGTAAATAAAATATTGTAATTTATATGGATAATTTTCTGAAAGAAAATTTATAATAAACCTAAATTTATAATAAAATATTGTTCGGACTTTATGATATAAGTATAACCTCAGGAAAAGGGTTTTACGTTACAATCTCATTTTTTATCAAGATTATTTTTTTATTAATAAATATTGTGAAAAAACTATCAATAAAATCATAAAATATAATCTCCTTTGGTTATTTTTGTAAATTAAATTCTTTACTTTCATTTTAAAAACTTTTGGGAGTCAATATACATAAATTATATTTTTTTAGGGAAATCAAATTCATTTCAATCTTCAATTGAAAATCCATTTTCTTGTATATCCCTATTTTATAAAAAAATTAAATAAATGTTTATACTATTATAAAGTGGTTTTTAAAATTCTTTTTTACCCATGTTTTACTTTTTATATAACAATTTCAAAAAAATCCTCTTCTTCTTCTCCAAAGTAGGCACTTCATGACTTTTATGAAAAATATATGGAAGGATTGTTTTTTAACATATACTAAATGAATAGAATTTATAAATATCATAGACACTCAATGTTTTGAATATTATTTTTCCAGTTAAATGTTTATTTTAAAATATAATGTTTTATATAATATTTTGTATAATTTATTTTTTATAGATTTCATTTCAAAAAGAAAATGTTATTATTTTCAGAAGATTTTAATAATGATTGTATTCCTCAAAAAAACAACCTTAAATGTTTCTTATGATTTAATAGGAATATTATCCATGGAGTAAATATATATTATTTATCTAGATGGTTTATTTTTATTATGTAATTTATTTTATGAATCATATTCCTTTTCCATAGGTTATTCTAATATTAAATTTTTGAGAAACCCATTTATTGTCATGGGCTATAATATGAGGAATGGTTTATGATATTATCATACACATTTATTGACATTAATTATGTGATGGGAGGGACCAATGCCAACTTCAAATGAATTTTTTAATGATTTATATCTTATGAGAAAAATAGTAATGGAATGGGGAGGGAACCTCATTCATTAAGGGACTCTGTCCCATATGATAGTCTTGTGAGTGAAACTTGACTACTATGATGGTTTGGGGAATAAACCAATTATTATATAGTAGTATTGGAAATTATCCTTAGTTAATAAATAATTCTATTCATATATGTATGCAACAATTTCTTTTTCTTGTCCCTATATTATGATTTAATGAATCATATTATTTGATTCATTTTTTATTAATTTCTAAAAAATATCCAGGATTTTTTAAATGAATCAAGATTATTGTAACACCCTTCATTTTTTGGGAACCTTTTTAGAAATAATTAAATTTCATTGTTGTGTAATAATGAACTAATCCAAACATTCCTTCCACATGGCACCGACATGGCGTACATTTCACGGAACACTGATTTTTTCCAAATAATAATATATTATTAAAATATTATATTTAATGTAACCATTAATTTAGTTTTTATGAATATTACTAAATAATTAATGAAATCTTATGGTGTATTAAAATAAAGAAAATTAAATCAATAATTACAATGAACCAATTAAATATAAAAGGAATATTTTATAGAATTGTTTTTATGTTCACAAAGCTATTTTATCCTAATAAATTAAATTAATCCCCATCAGTGAGTGATAATAAGGTAATAAAAATATTATATATTTAATCAAATACCTTTAACATTCATCCAATATATTTGATAGGCAGAATATAGAAATAAACCAAATTTTCTACTTAAAAACCAATATTTTTTTATTATAGGATTACATCCTTTTAAAGGGAAACCCATTTTAAATTCAATTTTTCAAAATTTTTTATATTTAAGACGTCAAAATAAACATTATATTTTTGGGAAAGACTTAAAAAATCATGATTGGGTAAGTTTTTGGTATTTTTCTAAATGTTTTGGTTTTTTTAATAAATAGTTAAAAATACTGGATTTTAATTAAAAACTTATTTTTCGTCTAATTTATTTATAAGAAAAATTATATTTTTAATATGTTTAGAATTATAATTAGATAATAGTTTTATAAAGAAATACACATTAGATAATCAGAATTAATTTCAAATTGAAATTATATATAAAAATATTTCAAACTTTTGACCATTTCACTTTAAAAACACATTTTTTGTTTTATCTAATAAATTAATTTTAAACATAATTTTTCAAATTATCAGAATATAATTAGGTAAAATAGATTCAATATTTATAATCATAATTTATAAATTATGTTGTAATTTTAATTTCAGTTTTTTTATAAAAAAGGTTACAATAAAAAAAATTATTTACCGCGGTTTGGGTAAAAATTGAAACTTGTTAAAGTTAAAAGGGTACTGGTTTAATGTATCTAGAAGTGGAAAAATTTAAAGGATGGTTTAGTTGTTCATCGTCCCTAAAAAAACTAAACAAGATTAATTAAAATTATAGTTCATTGAAATCAATTCCACCCCAGTGTGGTTAGCTTTAAATATAAAATAATAATTTATTTAATCACTTGAACCCACCACCCCTCAAGTATAAATACCACCCCGCACCCCAACATTTTGATATAAAAAAGCCTTATAGCAACTAAAATATATTCTCAAACCATTCAACCTTACACTTACCACATACAAGTTCTTCTGGTCTAATCCAAAGACCAAATCCCTGGTCCTCAATGGTCTTTCAAGGATGGGATATTCAAGATGTAATTTTATTAAAGTATATCTCTTAATTTATTTTTGTTTTCTAATTTCTCCTCACCTCCTTCATCCACAAATTCATGATAACTATTAAATCATGTATATAATTTATATTTATGTTTCTAATGGACTTTTTCATATCCATTTCATTTCTCACATCCTTTTATTCAAAGAAACGAAATTGTTGTCTATGTTCTGCCAGTTAATCACCTCGGTGAATAATTTTTTTGGTCTTCTTCCATTATCACCATATGGGATGGTATTAAAAATATTTTCTAGTTAATTAATTTTTTAATATATATATTAAAACCTTTTTAATATTCTATTATTTTATATTAAACATACTTTCATGATTTCCATTTTGTGGTTATACGATAACTTCGTTTGGGGATGTGTGTACTACTGCCCCTCTCAAAGTGATGTGATTCTTTCATAACTATAAGGAATGTATTATGGATAGTTTCAGTGAATAAATATGATATATATAATATAATAAATCTATTATTAAAATAATATATATACATATATATACATATATGTATTTCACATTCCTTTATTCAACAAGACTATTATATGAAAATAGCATTCATGCGTACGTACAGCTTACCATCTCTATAAATGTTGTATTATGTTTGATACTTATATATTTTATGAATTATTTTAATACAAATATAATTAATATAATTAATATATATATATATCATGTTTTACTTTCTGTAAATCAGGAAACATATATATAGAAAGACAATATAACAAATTAAGACACATGCGAAAATCAAAGAGAATTTCTACCCAAAGTGAAAACTTAACATAAAATTGTTAATGAGAGGGTAATATAAAGTCATAATAAAACCATATATGGTATTAGATATAATAATATGGATCTATGATATATGTATAATAAATTTATATTTATTACATTAGAGGTTTGTACAAGTATGAACGATTCAAGACATAAGGTAAGGGATTTTCATATCATCTTTATTTCTATGAGATACATGCCTTATTCATATAGCACTTATTTTTAGTATTGTTTATACTTCCCATGAATGTATTTTATTATTATTTATATGGTTATTTTTATACCAATTATATGATCGTTCCATAATATAATTTATGTTGATTAAGGGGTTTTAAGATTCTTTAATAATATTTCAAGGAAAATAGTTTTGAAATGGTTTACAAATTTATTGTAATGTTCCTAAGAACAGGGTTTTCAAAATATTGTAAAACATCATTTATATGTTTTCAAGTCTATTTATAATGAAAATATTTTTTAAAAGGTTTAATATATTAAAATGAATTTTTCAAAGAGGACAGGTAGTTTCCTCAAGAAGGGTTTTAAAAGATCTTTCAAAATTATTCCAATCTAATATAACATATGTTGATGTTACTAATGGATTTCATTGTAATAATATAATGGATAAATAAATATTCCTTCCTTGATTGGTTTATTCTTGATTTCATGATCTTTAAACACCCATTTCTCTTTCACAAGTCATATGTTTTTGAAATATGTTTTTTTCATGGGTTATTTTTTTGATGAAAGGATTATCAGATTGTATTTTTCCCACAATCTATGATATGATTACATGTTTATGATACCCATTTAATTTCATGGGTTAGGATATGATTGTTCATGATTTTGTGGAATATATATGTATGATTTAATGATGATATGTATGAGATTTATATCTCCATCCAATTCATTTGGTAATGAATTGTTTCAAAAGAGATAGACAAATATGTTATTGGGAGTGATACTTGGCTATTAAAATGGCCACAGGAGTGAGACATGACTACCAAGACTGTATTCGAAGTGAACTCATGCTACTTATGTGGTAATGGGAGTTAACCATGGCTACCAAGATGGTGTGGAGAGTTAAACCATACTACTAAAATGTTCTTCGAAGTGATTCCTTGGCTACTAAAGGAATAATGTTATATGCTTATGTGTCTACCACAATTTCATGATTTGTTCCCAAGTTATATATTCATGGATTATGTTCTTTATTTACTTATGATTAATGTATAATGAAAAAGAAAACAATTACACCATGATTTATTTTTATGATATTTTATGTGAATGGTATGATCTTTTAATGTTAATATCACATTCTCAAACCTCTAAAATCAAGTTTATATTTACATGTTTTTATTTGTTACCTTTACAAAGAATCTGAGCTCACCCATTTTTTTAGGTTTTATTTCCCCTAGTATGTGAAGATAAATATTATTTTTTATGTGTATAAGAAGTATTTAGTCAAGAATAACCTATTTGGATCTATTGTAGATCACTTCTTTATCATTGTTTATGTTTACATGTTTCCAAAGGCACTAGACTAGTATGGTATTTGGGAATTTATTTTTGTAACGTTTGTAGTATTCTGAAAAACGGATGTAAATTTAATATATATCAAGACTAGGTTGTTATATGTTGTATCCATGTGAAATTTTATTAATCCTTCGAATACTAAGATGAGAATACCATAGTGAGGACTCTATGGACATGTATACACATAAGACTAAGGATAAAGAAATGTATAGAGGAATGTAATGGATTTTTTATAAATGATAGAGTGAGTGGAATCCTATAAATAAATCCCTTTATAGATACTTGTAGTGGATTTGGCTATGCAATAGTTGTACGTTGGAGTAGAAACTCTGAAAATATTTTTTGGGCCTGACTCAGGGTAATCTGGTACACGAAAATGGTCCTTACAAAACACCTGGTTTGACACACCCTATATATATACTTTGGAAATTTAAAAACTTTTCACAAACAATTATGAAGTATTAAAATATAATATGGATATTAAAAACATATGATAAACCCAAGGTTTCATATATTATATAAAGTGTCAAATTTTAGACATCCTATTAGTGAATTTTCATGATTATGTGGTTCCTTATTGGGATAATTGTTTCTTAATCTATGATTTTGGTTTTATTCAATGGTTAGAAGCTGAAGTAACCATGTTAATGGTGATTTCATTTGAAAATTCAGATAATTTATACCTGAGAAACTGAATTCTATTAGAGAGGGAATTAAAATCTCCATTTCTATTATTTCATGACTTTCTCAATCTATTAACCATGGTGGAATTCTAAATTAGAAAATGAGTGAACAAAATTATGTTTAATATTTCGTTATTCAATGTACTCCTTCTTTCTGAGGGTCTTCCAATCCACTCATTGTGAAACAATTTATCAATACTACTAAAACTTTATTCTTCATTCTACATTTTTTGAAGCATTAAGAATATATTCTGGATTTTTATCATATAGAAGTGGAATTGGACATGTGGTGGACTCTAATCCAGAATATGAGGCAACAATATTATATTGAATCCATAGAAAGGGATGAGTTCGAGAACTTATTTTTCAATAATTAATTTCCTCGGATTCTTTCTACGAATAAGGAGTGATATTTCCTTGGATTGAAGAAAATGGATGATTGATATTTTGGTACCTAGAAGACTAAATTCACAAGACTTACAAGGTTTGCTAGAAGAATTATCATTCAACCCGATAGTTAAGTTGATAGGTTCTTTAGTGGCCTAAATCCAAGTCTCCTAAGGTTATTATCCATAAGAGACATTAGTTTCTATGAAGAGATTTTCTGTTGTTCAATCAAGGTTGAAATGGAGGTCGGAGTCAAATTTCAATACAATGGTTTGGATAAGAAAAGTAATATGGAATTTAATTGAAAATCTAAAAACTATGAAGAGAAGAAGCTGATTTTTCCATTGTGCTACATGTGTAGGAAGAAAAATTTGGGAAATTTCTATAAAGGGTCTAATAAATGTTTTATGTGTGTAATGGAAGGCCTTTGAGAATTTTATTTCCAATGTTATCGGAGTAATTTATCTAATGGTGGGAATAGAGAAAAATCGGTACAGAATCCACCTCCCACACTTAAATTATACATTTTTATAGAGATTTTCCATTATGTTAACCAGTGCCCAAATCCAAGGGCCGATGATTATGATCGAGGTAAGAAACCTCTAAAGTCGAGGGACAAGGTGATATCTCATAATATCACTATTTTTAATGAGGGGTGGGATAAATACATGGAAAAATGTACACAAACCATTAACTCTAGAACTTCAAATGTCTTATTTGATTTTGGATGTACCAATTCAAACATATCTATAAAATTTTCTAACGGTGTTAATATTCCAGAAAATGATTAGATCTGGAATTGGTAGTGAAACTCCCTAATGGTACGATGATTGAAATCCATGTATATGATTCTCTCTGATTTGTTTTGTGGGAATGTACTTCATATAAATATTTTCATTCATCCTTTTGTATAACATGATGTCATCATAGGCTTGGGTTGACTATATTTGTATAAATCTCACATTGATTTTCATAATAGTGAAGTTATGTTTGATATTTTAGACCTTCCTATGATCATCCATCAATGTAATGATAAGAATGAACTTCCAATGGATATTACAACTAGCGTATGGGTCTTAATTCCAATTGAAAAGGGTTGTTTATATCAAATTGTTGGGGGAGAAATTGACATTGATGACATTCATTTTGTTTGGGATTTTGTTGATTTTTTTCTATAAGAGTGGCATATCCTTCCACTAAAATGTGAATTTGAGTTCCCAACCAAACTCATACATTCTTCCACACCAATTTCAAAGACTCCTTATAGATTTTCCACGTATGAGTTGAAGGAATTGAAGAAGAAACTATAAGAAAACCTTGATAAGTGATTAATTCGGCCATGTGGGCAAACCTTGGGTGCACAAGTTCTTTTTCTGAAAAAGAAAGTTGAATCAATGAGACTCTTTATTGATTATCCGGAGTTGAACAGGGTCACAATCATGAACAAGTATCTTATTCTTCATATTGAGGACTTGTTTGTTAAACTACATGGATCTCAATAATTTTACACGATTGAACATCATTCTAAAAATCATCAATAGAGGGTCAAGAAGGAGGATATATTCAAGACGGAATTCTGTAAGACCAATAGATTCTATGAATATATATAGTAATTCCTTGTGGTCTTATAAATTCCCCTGATATCTTCATTGATTTATTGAATAGAGTCTTTAGATATTACATTGATCATGTGGTATTCTTTATAAATGATATTATTTTTTATTCAATGTTAAAGGAAGATCATGAATACCACATAATAATTTTACTAAAGACACTATGAAAGGAAAGACTACATGAAATATTTAAAAAGTGTGAATTTTGGATGCAAAAGTTTTTTTAGGCCACATAATGTCAAGAATCATATATCAGTAGATCCATCAAATATAAAGGCTATTGAATGATGGCCTAGACCAACCATGATGACTGAAATCCGTATATTTCTTGGTCTAGATATAAATTATCGATGTTTGGTGGATAATTTCTCAAGACTATATAATCCTCTAAGAAAGTTAACTCATAAAGGTGTCAACTTCCACTGGACAGAAAAATGTACAGAAAGTTTCATGGAACTAAAGGGATGTTTGTTCAGTGCACATATTCATACATTTCCATGTATTGGAGAAGGGTTCTAAATCTATAGTGATGCATCAAAGATGGATTGGGATGTGTTCTTATGTATAATAACATGGTTATAACTTATTCTTTCTTATAGATGCTGATTAATGAGCATAATTACCCAACCAATTATTTGAAGTTAGCTGCGGTAATTTTTGCATTAAAGATATGGATACATTATCTATATGGAGAAAAGTGTGATATATATAATTATCCTAAAATTATGAAATATATATTCACACATAAGTAGTTGAACAAACACCATAGAAGATGGTTAGAGCTAATAAGGTATTTTGACTGCTTAATAAATTATTACCCAGGGAAAGTGAACAAGGTGGATGATGGTTTATGTTAAAAGGATCAAGCTAACTTATCCAGGGTGTGGATAAAAAATACCCAATATTTCTAGATCTATTAATGAAGGGTCTTGAAATCCTTAAAGAAGTGAAAAAATATTATCTTCCTCAAATAAATGTTCAAAACTCTATCGAGTTTATGATTAAGTTGCTGTAGAAGGACAATGTTGAGTTGCAAAAGGAATTCCAAAATGTTCCTGAGTTTAACATTTATTAGGTTGGAATGATAACGTCTAGGAACCACGTTTGTGTTCCTTCCATGCTAGATTTGACGAAGGATTTTTTAGAGGAAGCTTTTAATTATTCATTATATTTTCATCCTTGATGTACGAAGATGTATATGGATTTTAAAGAATATTTCAATGGGATGGTAGGAAGAAGGATATCATAGAGTTTGTATCTTGGTGCATGGTATGCTAGCATGTTATGGCTAAAAGAAAAAATTCTAAAGGGATTTTGCATCCATTACCCATACCATAATGGAAATGGGAGATCATCACTGTGGATTTTGTTATTAAATTACCCAAAACCACGAAAGGGTTTAATGTTATATGGGTGTTATTTGATCACCTTACCAAGTCATCACACTTAATTACAATTAGTGAATACATCTCTCTAGATCAATATCCCATGATATAAATTTAGTAATTGGTAAGGTTTCATTTAGTATCATGTTCAGTTGTATCATATCGGGATCTGAGGTTTACCATGAAATTTAGGAAAAATCTTTAGCATGGATATGATACAGAATTCAGTTTCATCAATACTTATCATCCTCATACAGATGGCCAGTCTAAATGAAAAATTAAAACCATAGTTGATATGTTGATATCTAGTTCGTTATATTTCAAAGGTGGTTGGGATCAACACCTTCCACATGATGAATATTCTTACAATAATTTCATTTACTCAAGAAATTAGATGGAACCTTATGAAGAACTCTGTGGGAAAATATTTATAGAACCAATGTTTTGGGATAATGTTGGAGAAAGAAAATTATTGGGTTCTGAGATCACTAAAGAAATGGTAGAGAATGATAGATCCATTCAACATCATATCATTATAGCTCAAAGTCAGCAGAAAGGTTATGTAGATAACCTTTTCCATGATATAGAATTTAAAGTTAGTGAAAATGTGTTTCTATGAATCTCTCCCTTGAATAAGTTTATGAGGTTTAGAAAGAAAGGAAATGTAATACCTTGGTATATCGGTCCCTTTCAGATTCTTTATCGTATCAAGATGATATATTATCACTTGTAACTTCTTCCAAATCTCTATCAAGTACATAATGTGTTCCATGTATATCTTACAAGGAGGTACATTCATAAGCCATTATATGTACTGAACTCTGGTGTTTATTTGTGTTTTTCAATTTTATAAGCCATACATTCATTTCAGACAACACTGACTTGGCATACATTGCACGCAACACCGAGTTTCACCGAACAATAATATATTATAAAAATATAATATTTAACATAGTCATTTAGTTAGATATTGTGAATAGTACTATCTAATTTATTAAATCCTATGTTTTACAATAATAAAAAAATAATTTCATTAGTTTTAATGAACCAATTAAATATAAAGGGAATATTTTTATAGAAAACTATTTTTATTATAACAAATTAGTTTTATCCTAATAAATTAAATTAATCCCCATTAGTGATTTATATTAAGTTAATATATATATATATATATATAATAATTATTATATTCATCCAATAGATATGATAGAGATAAGATAGAAAAAAATTAACTTAAAACCCAATATTTTTATAGAGATTCTCTTACCGCCTTTTAAGGGAGAAACCATTTTAAATTAAATTTTTGGATATTTTATAGATTTAATATTTCAAAATAAACTTCCTATTTTTATGAAAAATATAAAAATTATTTTAGTATAAATTTTAGGTATTTTATTAAAAAATTTAATTTTTTAATCAGTAGCTGAAAATACTGATTTTAATTCTAAAATTATTTTCCATATAATTTATTTATAAATTGAGAACTATTTTTTAATTGGTTTAAAATTTTAATTAGCTAATATTTTTATTAATAAATAAAATATAGGCAATTGGAATAAATTTTAAATTGAAATTATACATAAATCATTTTAATCTTTTGAATGTTTTACATTAAAACCCACTTTTTCATTTAGTCTATAAAATTTATATTGAATCTAATTTTTTAATTTTTTTAATTAGATAATATATATTCCATATTTGGAATCAGATGTTACTAATTTGGTTTTATAGTCAATTTTATTTGTTTGTTTTAATAGATTTACCATTTTACAGATATTATTTACCATAGTATAGGTAAAAAATGAAACATACTAAATTTTAAAGGGAAAAGGTATAAAATACCTAAAAACTACAACATTTAAAGGTTGTTAGAGGTGCGGATCAACCATAAACAACCTAAAAACATAAATAAAAATTATAATTCACTGAAATTAATGAAACCTCAATATTTTTATCTTTAAATATAAAATATTCATTAATTTACTCACATGAACCCACCTCTCCTCAATTATAAATACCAACTCTCACCTCCCCAATTCAACCCACAAAGCTCTATAGCTACTCCAATATCTACCCAAAACCCTAATAATCACTCTACTCTTTTCCAATTTCTTCTATTATAACCAAAATACCAAATACATGGTCCTCAAGTGTCTTTTAGTGACGGGATATTCAAGACATAATTTTCTAAACGTAACTCTCTTATTTTATTTTATTTTCAACATTATCCAAACATCCTTTATCCCTAAATTTATGATAAATACATAATAATGTATACACTAGATTTTTATTTTTATAATGGAATATCTTATATCTATTTCATTTCCCACCTCCAATTATTCAATGAAATGAAAATGTTGTCCATGTTTTCCCGGTTAATCAGCTTGGTGAATAATTTTTTTGTTCGTTTTTAATTGCTACCTTGATGGATGTTATTAAAATTATTTTTATGTTAAAATAATATTTATTATGTATATTATAAACTACTTAATATTATTAAATTTTTATATTAAAAATACCTTCATGCTTTCTATATTGTGGTTATACGATAACTTTGTTTGGTGACATGTAGACTACCGCCCCCCTCAAAGCGATGTGATTCATTCATACACTAAATGAAATGTATTAAGGATGTATGTAGTTAATACATATTATATATATTATATAATAAATATACTTGAATAATTATATATATAAATATATATACTTATATTTCTTTCACTTTACTTCATTCAATACGATAATTAAACGGAAATTGTGTTCATGTATACTTACGACTAACCTTGTCCGTGAATGGTGTATTTCTTTTGATAATTATATATTATATGAATTATTATAAAAAAATATAATAAATATAAATAAAATTTAAATCATGTTTTACAATCTAAAATCCATGATACAAATATAAGGATCAACGATATAAAAAATTAATACACATTTGAAGAACAAAGCGAAAATCACTCGAAGATAAACATTATCATAAAATTTTTAATGAGAGGGTAATATAAATTCATAATAACACAATATATGGTATTATATATAATAATATTTCTATGTAAAATCTGTATAATAAATGTATTTTTATTATATTGTGGTTTTGAACGAGTGCGGAGAGAGTCAAGACATACGGTAAGGGAATTTCATATCACTCTTTATTTGCGGGAGATACATGCCTTATTCAACACCAACATATTTTGTGTGGTGTATATACTTCCCATGAATGTATTTTATTCTTATATATACATGTATTTTCATACCCATTCTATTATCTTTCATTTATAGAATTTAAATTCACAAAGGTTATTTAATAGTCATTTATAAGATTTCACGGAAAATAGTTCTGGAATGGTTTACTAATTTCGTTAAACATTCCAAGTAAAAAGGTTTTAAAAATGTTATCTAACATAATTTATATGTTTTCAAGTCTATTTATAAAGAAAATCGTTTTAGAAAGGATTTATGTATTAAAAATCATTTTCAAAAATAAAGGGTATTTGCCTCAAGAAGGATTTTCAAAAGAGATTTCAATATTATTCCCATCTAATATAACATTTTATGATGTTACTAATTCATTTATTGGTAATAATATAATGGTTACATTCAAATTCGTTATTTTAATGGTTAATTCTTGATATCATGATCTTTAAGAAACCCATTTCTCTTTCATGGGTCATATGTTAATGAAATATGTTTTTCTTTCATGGGTTATATTTTTTATGACAGGATTATGAGATTGTATCTTTTACCACACGTTATGATATGATTAAATGTGTATGATACCTATTTCATTTCATGGGTTATAATATAACATTTTATGATTTTGTGGAACCTGTATGTAAAATTTCATGATGAGATGGGTGAGATCTATATCTCCCTACAATGCATTGGGTAAAGAATTATATCTTATGAGATAGACTAAGATGGTGTTGGGAGTGAACCTTGGCTACTATGATGTCCATGGGAGTGACGCATTACTACCAAGATGGTATAAGAAGTAAAATCATGCTACTAATATGGTCATCAGAGGGAACCATTATGGCCATGATGTTGTGGGGAGTTAACCCACACTACTAATATGGTCTTGGTCGTGATGCCTTGGATATAATAGAAATAATATTATATGGTTTAGTGTCCAAAAAAATTCCATGATTTTTTCTTATGTTATACTTTTCTAGTATATGTTATTTATTTACATATGATTCATGTCTACTAAACTACCAATATTTATAACATGATTTATTTTTATGATCTTTGCATTGTAGGGTATGATATTTTAGTGTTATGATCACATTATCATACACCTATTCTCATGTTTAAGATTACATGATTCATTTGATTACCCCTACTGATCATTTGATCTCACCACTTATTTATGATTCCTTTCCACATGTTTATGAAGATACATATTATTTTTTATTTGTTTAAGAATGTTCCTAGTCAAGAAAAACCTAGTTGGAGATAATCTACCTCACTTATTTATCAGTGTTGTTATTTCCATGTTTCTAAGGGAACTATACTATATAGTCTTTGGTTGTTTATTTGTATAATTTTTTAAGTATTCCACAAAATTTATGTAATGTTAATATATGTCTAGATTAGATTTTTAAAATTATGATTTATAATATGAAGGTTCTTGTTCTTTATTGATATGTTCTTATTATGTTAACATTTTTCTCATTTTATGATTATATGACCATTGATATATCTCCTTTTACCCTTTAAAATCATCCAGACTCACCCTTTATTAGTTTTTCTTCCAAAGGTTATAAAAAATTGGTTTATGTGTTATATGTCTACAAAATGTGATAGTTATGAAGATATAAGTCAGAGATGAAGTAGAACTATTATTAACTAGTTGTTTATGTTTCCATGCTTTCAAAGATAGCATAATTATATGATACTTGCATCAATTGTAAGGATATGTAAATAATATTCATCTCCTTATTTGTATTATCTATGTATGGAATTCATAGATTTCAATAGTTAATATCATATAAGAGATTACTTGAACATTTGAATCTAGGATGGTAACTATTTAGTGATAACCCTATGGACAAATCTATGTATAGGAAAAAATCATAATGTTTTTCTAATGAACATGAATGAACTAGGTTAAACCAATGTTTTAATAGAATAAGGTGTCCTGATTTAGATATCCTCTAAATTATTTTTTCAGGATTATGTGGTTTCTCACCATGATTACCATTTCTTAAAATTTTTTTTGGTCTTAAAAAAGGGATGGAAACCAAAGGAATCAGGTTAAATATGAATGTGAAGGACAGTGAAATGAGTTTTCTCATGAGAAATTGTATTTTGTGGGATATACAATGAAAAATAATAGTTTTATTGAAAGAAAAAAATCCAAATAAATGATTCCCACTAACAATACAAATTAGTAAATGAGGGAAAATAATCATTTTATCCCTTCATGAGGATAAACCCACCTTCTTTCAGTGGATCCACTGATCCAATGGTCATTGAAAAATGGATCAACACCATTGAAAATATATTTTCCATTATCTAGTGTGAAAAATATTTTAATGTTATTCTAGGGGTTTCTTATATGAAATAATAATAAGATCAATGGTGGACTCTTATAATGAACATGAAAAATCGAGAAAAAATTTAATCTATATAGTGGTGTGAGTTTAAGGGATTATTTTTAAATAACTATTTTACGTGTGTTATTCATACAAAAAATATAAAACTAATTACTTGAGTTGAAAAATAAGGATATCAAATCTATTGGTGCCTTTGTAGAAAATATTACAATACTTATGAGATAAATTTCTTGTATTTTAATCTAAATTAACTGTAAGATTAATCAATTCTTCTATGGCTTAAACAAATTCACTAGATGGTGTTATCCATAAGGGAATTTATATTCATTAAAAATATAATTCAATGTGCTATAAAGGTGGAAATAGATATTGGAGTTACCAATAAAAATCATGGTTTTTATAAAAAATAAAAATAGAATTCATAGAAATTTATAAAAACCATGTAGAGAAGAATATGATTTTTTATTTTATGCTCAAAATTTGGAAGGAAACGTGGGGAAATTTCCTTAATTTAATTGGTAAATGTTTCAAGTATAGAAAGGAATGCAATTAAGAAATAAAATGAAGAAGTGATTTTAAGGAGTTAGTTAATTATCTAAATATAGAGAGATCACTCACAGAATACACCACCCAGACTCTGATTCCTTAAATGAATGGGGTATGGGAATAATGAAAACTATGGGCCAACAATGAATTTTAATAATGAGTCATGAAATAAAAAAAATCTCTTGAACCCAAATAAAAGGGGAGATCTCATGTGATGACTATTTATGATGTTGGTTATGATAATGATGTAGTGAAAGGTATACTTACCAGCCATACATGTACTGCTAATGTCTTATTTGAATCTAGATCTACCAAATAATTCATATCTATATATATTTATAATGCTATCATAGAACCACCATAAAAATTAGATGTTGATTTAGTATATAAACCTATAGTATTATAATGATAAAATCCCAAGTCTATCATTATTCTCTAATTTATTTTTTTGGGAATATGTTTCTTGAAAATATTTTCATACATACTCTAGTTTAATTAAATGTTATTTTTGGGAAAGGATTATATTTACAACATAATTTTCATATAAATTACTATGGTATGGAAGTTTAATTTGATATTTAGAACTATGTTAGGATCATATAACAATTTGATGAAAAAAACTAACTTCCCATGGAAAATAAATTAATAATATGGGTCATGATAACTATTAAAAATGGAAGGTTATCTTAGATGGTTGGGGTAAAACTAAAAATCCAATATATTCATATTTTGCGGGAGTTTATTCAAGTTTTATTGAATAATTGAATTGTATTCTACTAAATTATGATGTATTTTTTTAATAGAAATTTCCCATGTTGATAGAGCTATTTCCAAGAATTCACATAGAGTGTCCCCAATTGATTGGTAAGAATTGATGAAGAAACAATATGGGAATCATGGCATGGGATTAATTTGAAAAAGTAAATCACTTGGGGTGCACCTATTTTTTTTAATAAGAAATATTTAACAATGTGACTCTATATTGGTTATCAAAAACATAACAAGATCATTATAAAGAAAAAGTATCTTCTACACCATATTGTATAAAATTTTGATCAACTACAAAGATCTAAATACTTTTCCAATATTAGACTTTATTATGGATATCAAAAATTGTGGTTCAAGATAGAGGATATACCCAAGACGTCATTCCAAAGAAGTTGGAAAATATGTATATAAATTTATTCTTTTTTGTCCTACAAATTCTCCTAATATCATCATGGATTTAGTGAATTGTTTGTTTAGAGATTACCTTGATAAGTATGTGGTAGTATTATTATATAACATTTTTATATATTAAAATAGATAATAATATAATTAATATCACTATGGGATTTAATAGGAGACCCTAAATAAGATGTTTTTTTCTAAAAAAATATAAATAGATAATTTTAGGTATATAAAGTTTCATTTTTCATTTATATAATCTCAACTGAAGGAATATATATGGATCTATCAAATATAGAATCACTTTAATTTTATCTTATACTAACCACTAGGAATGATATCCATAGTTTTCTTTGTTTTTTGGAAATTATAAGCACTTTGTGGAGAATTTTTTATTGTTATCAAATATACTCATTATGTTATCTCGGAATGAATCCAGGTCCATTGGATATAAGAATGTGTGGAAACTTTTATGGAATTAAATAGAATCCTAGTTAGTTCACCCAGACATACACAACCTTTTAGTGTAGATGGACTTTTTATCTATTATGATGCATCAAATAAGGTTTTGGGATGTTTCCTCATGAAGAACCAGATGGTAATAGCTTTTCCTCATGAAAATTGAAGGTTTGTGAGAAAAAATACCCGATACAAAATTGGAGTTAGCTGTTTTAGATTTTTTATTATAGACATGGATGAATTATCTCTAAGGAGAAATTTGTGACATTTATACTGATGAAAAAGGTTAAATTTATATTTTTCACTAAAAAATAGATGAAAATGTGCCAAAGAAAATGTTGGATCTGATTAATGATTATGACTACTCAATACATTACCACCCTAGGAAAAAGAACAATGTGGTAGATACTCTAAGTTGAATGGTTCGTGAAATATTATCTATGATGGGGAAAAAAGATTTCTTATTTCATGATATTCAATGGATGGATATTTAAATCATTATGTAACAGTAAACATCATATCTTTATAAAATGATTATTTAATCATATATCCAATTAAGTATAGAAGAGTCACTGAAGGAGGATATATAACAATAGAAGAAGTTGAGATATTATTTAGAATTTAACAATTATTGTTATCGATATATAATTTTCCAAAACCATTTATGTTATACCTATATACCATATTTTAAGAAGGATCTATTTGATGAAGCTCACAGTTCACTATTCCATATTAATCATGGAAGTATAAAGATGTATAGAGATATGAAATAGTATTTCAAGTGGGATAAAATTAAGAGAGATATTACTGAGTATGTATCTTGATGAATTATACTTAATAATTTTTAGACTATGATAAAAAATTATAAGGTGGTGTTAAAACCATTACCCATTCCAAAATGGAAATGGGATAACATCACAGAGGATTTTTTCATCAGACTACCAAAAAATAAAATGGGCATAATGCTATATGGGTTGTAGTTAATCACTTTTAAAAGTCATCACACTTAATTTAAATTGTATAATATTTTCCCCTATATCAAAATTACATAATTTATATTATAGATGTGGTAAGGTTTCATGGATTACCAAATTATATTTTATCTAATCGGAATCTAAGGATTTCCTCAATGTTATAGTGAAGTACTAAATAGTCTCAGCATATAGGGCTAAGTATCAGATTATTATATCTTCATTATAAGGATATTCAGTCTATGATAATGATTAAAATCCATTAGGATATGTTGAGATATTATTCTATTGATTTGAAAGGGGGATGGGTTCAACACCTTCCTTTATTGAAAATTTCGTACAATAATAATTTTTAATCCAACATTCATTTATATCATTATGAAGCTATATATAGTATGAACTATTGAAATCCAATGTGATTGAATGACGTTGGGGAATGAAAGTTATTTATCCCTGATGTGGCAAAGGAAATGGTAGAAAACATAAGAGTTATTCAATATCACATAAGAGCATTTGATACATGAAAAAAATTTATTTTAACAATCAATAGAAATATCTAGAGTTTGAATTTGGTGAAAAGGTATTCCTCGGATTATCTCTTTGTAAGAGGTTAATGAAATTTGGAATTAAGGGAATTATAGGCCCAATGTATATAGGAATTTTCTAAAATATTTATCCTATAAGGATGGTAGCTTATCAATTGGCTCTCCCATCAAATCTCTCTCATGTTCATAATGTCATCCATGTATCTCCCTAGAGGAAGTAAATACCTGATCCATCATATTTAGCAATCTAATAGGTTATACCACAAGATAAATATAATTCTTATGAGGAAAAAGACAATGATGATTATTGATACTAGATAGAATTTCCTACAAAACAAGACCACTCACCGAGTCAATGTCTTGTGGTTAACCTACCAATTTGGTGATTTTACCTGGGAACCTAATATCATAATGAGGAAGAAGGATACTCAATTGTTTTTATCGTAGTAATGGAATTTAAATGGTGAAATTAATTTAACGGTTTATAATACAAAACCCAAATATTTTAATAAAACTATTTTTTCAAATTAATTTAACTTCTACGTTAGCTTGGGTTACATGAAACAATGAGTTTAGACGAACTATGATATACAATTAAGATAATATTATCACCAATATATTGGATTGGTGGGTATTAATATTCTGAAATAAATTATAAAACGTATGGTTTACACATGTATAAAATAAATTCATTTCTTATCATTTAAATACAAATAAGTAAAATAAATTTAAAATTGAAGGAGATATTTTTCTAGAAAAACTATTTTTATATGTGCTTTATGTATTTTATCCGAATAAATTCAATTGAACTTTATTTGTGAGTAATTTTAAATATATATATATTATATGAATTGGTTTTACATTGATCTAATATTTTTTATTATGCATAGGATAATAATAAATCCAATTTAATGCTTAAAAATGTATTTTTCTTAAAAGAGGTTTTTGTTAAACTTTTTAAAGTACAATAATATTAATATGTAAAAATTTTAGATATTGAATTAGACCGAATTACTCAAAAATTTAGAATAAATAGGATTATATTTGGAAAATATTCCCTTGTAATTTTCTTGTCAATGTGAATAGTAACCTTGTTAAAATTTACCACCTCGGAAGAGGGTAGATTGAGTTAATTTAAGTTAAAATTAAGTGGTAGGGCCAAATTTTTCAGGATAGTTATTATTTTATAAATTAAATATACACTATATATCCATATCCTGTAGATTGATTATTTTAATGGGAGACATTCCATGAAAATGACCTATATAATATATAATCAAAGGAATTTACAAAATGCCACTCCCTTTGTTTTTAATATATATTTTGTATCAACATAGGGAAAAAATAATGTTATTACTGAATATAAGTGTCTATTTTTAGATTAAATAAATTATTTTCTTAATATAAATTTATTTTTAATTATTAGTATTTATATAACAAGCTTAATTTCTTATCAAATGGAGACGAAATATTTCTCCATTTACTAAAATAAATATAATAAATTATATTAAAAATATTACAAGTGGTAAAGTTTAATTTATTTGATGTGTAAAAAAAATTTAAAGATCAAAATGAAATATTATGGAGGTTTTTAAGGAATTATATTCTAATTAACACTTTGTATTGACAAATTTAAATTTTAATTAAATGAAGGGTGTTAAAATGACACTAATGATATTTTATAATGAATAATATTTTATTAAATGATATAAATTTCATAAAAATATATATTTGGAAAAATGAAGAGGATATTGTTTCAAAAAGATATTTTTTCTATTTTTGTGTAGTTTTTCATTTTTATGTAACATTATTAACCCTATAATGGTAGGAAACATTAATATTACGGTAAATATCAAAAGGTTTAATTAGAGGTCCAAACAAAATGATAAGGGTAAGAATGATCTCCATACAAGCCCAAATTTTATTTTATAATATTAATTCAACTATTCCTCATCTTATAATGGAATATTATAAATTTAGGATCCATTTGGACATCGAAATTAATTTTCATTAAATTAATATTTTACGAAATTGCAAGAGTGCTCCTCCCCACAATTATAAAAAGGGCATCCCCATTTCTCGTCTTCACATCACATTGAAACTTATATCTAGAAAAAATCTTACAATTCCTCTTATAAAATTCCCCAAACACATACTATAGGTTTTTCCTTCCCGAAATACAAATCCTACATGCCATTAGAAGGTATTTAAATGATTCATTAGAAAAAAGTTAGTTATTTTTTAAAACAATCGCTTTATTTAAACTTTTTATTTTAGCATCATTATATTTATTATATTCATCCTAAATTAATAATTTATGTATCCTAAATTTACTATAATGTTTTTATTATTTTTATTATTATTATTAAAAACCACCATAAACCCTCCTTTTCATCAAATTGGATGTGAAAGTATCGCTCATGCGTATGTATGGCTTATCGTCTCCATGTATCAATACAATTCATTTTTTATCACCGTATTTTATGGAAGGTTATTATAATGGGTTTAATGTTTATATGTTATATTTATGAAAAAATATTCTTTTATAATAACAATATAATTTCTACCTTCTTATAATCTAATCCTTTGGGAAATGATAATGTTGCTCATGCATACGTATAGATTGTCCCCTCCAGGAAGTGATGTGATTCATTTTAAAATTATATTTACCCTTGATGGTAATTATGATTATTTTTATGACTATATTTGATATATATGTCATAATAATGATCTTTGAGATGTTAATTCATAATTCCATTTATTTTGTTCCATCTATTGAAAAATAAAAACACTTTTCGTGTGTATGTATGAATTACCGTCTCCATGAATGATGTAAATCATTTTTCATTCACTAAATTTTATGAATGAATATATATATATATATATAATGAGTATACATGATATTTATAAAATCATTAACATTTTAAATATGGTATAATAATGATAAATGTACAAGGACTGAAACAGCCAAACCAAAACTTGTATGAAAGGTGGATCAATTATCACCAAAAATAGTGATTTATATAAAGAATTGAAAATAAAATTGTGATAAAATGTTAAAATTAAATCATATATTCTTTTATATATGTGTGAATGGTTATGGACTAATATTTATAGTAAACATATTTTTACTATACATGATTTTCCATAACATAAGAATGAACAAAGACCTAAGGTAAGGGATTTTATGTTACATAATCATTGTTTATCATGATTGTTTATGATAAAAAATATTATGATCAACCTCTCAAGATACACATGAAATATATTATCCTCTGGTTATTTATTAAAAATATTTGTTTTCAATTAATTTTTATCAAAATAAATACTTAAGAGACTCAAAATATGTTTTTAATTAAAATATACTTCATTTATCTCTTTGGTCAAAAAACCATTTTCTTCTATATCTATGTTTCATAAAAACGTCTAAAAGAATATTTTTCAATTATAATGTAGTATTTTAAATTCATTTTATCTACGTTTTTATTTTTACAAAATGGATTCAAAGGAATCTTCTTTTTTTCCAAATGAGGTACTTCATGACTTTTCTGATAAAAGTATGGAAGGTATAGTTTTTAACTTATACAGCTTTAATGAAATTTCCCACCACCATATATGATCAATTCTTTTAATCTTAATTTCCATTTTCCTATGGTTATTTTAAAATAAAAAAATCATATAATTTTTAGTAAATTTCTAGATTTTATATAAGTTATTTCAAAATGAAATGTTTATTTTCGTCAAAAATCTCTTAATGATATTTTGATTAATCATAAATAAAAACCTTCAATGTTTCTTATGATTTATTTGGAATATGATAAAAATATAATTCCATATTATTTATCTTGATGATTAATATTTATGTTAGAAATATGTTTATGAAACAAATTCAATTTTCAAGGGAAATGCAATGATGAAATTTTATGTAACTTGTTTTTCATCATTGGTTCCAATATAATGAACCATTTATGATCTTGTAGAACACATATGTATGATATTAATTATGTGATGGGTTCACTTATATCTCCCTCAAATTCATATGTAAATATTAATACCTCCTGAGGCAAAAAGGACTGGAATGGAGACTGATCCCAATTTAGTAAGGTACTTTATCCTATATGATGCTATTATGAATCACCCTTGACGAATATGATGGATTTTTTGGGGGAAAAATTCGAATAATATAGTATTGACATTAAATCTTTAACACTGGCAAAATAATTTTCTATGCTTATGCTTATGATACAATTCCATGTCTTGTGCCTATATTATTCTATCATTGAGCATGTTATTTGATTCTTTTCAGATTCACTTCTTATAAACTACCATGATTTATACTAGGACTCAAGATAAAGATCTATGATATGAAGGTTATGGTTATAAAATGTTAATATCTTGTTATCTTAATCTTTTCTACATTTTATTATTATATGATCATTGATATATCCCTTGTTATCCTTAGTCAGCATCAAATATATCCATTTATTATCTTTATATTTCGGGGTTATGAAGAATGGTTTTATTTATGTTATGTATTATTAGGGTGATAGTTATAAAGAACTTAGTGGGAGAAAATCTATAAATTTTTGAACTATTTTTTTTGATTCCAATGTCTCCAGTGATACTAGACCTATACAATTCTGGCATAGATCATTATGCTATGTATAAAGTATTCATATAATTAGATATGATATCTTTGTATGAAATGATTGGGTAACTATTGTATTAGGGTAATAGTAGACTCTAAATAATTAATTGAAAAATGTAGGATGGTTTTTTTCTAGGTATTTTTTAGAGACCCGGTTTTTACCCTGTAAGACTTTGTAATATTTCTATATATAATTCCAAAGCTAGGCGCGAAGACGGCGTGCAATTCCAATGCCCGTTGTGCCCGGAATAAATTTTTATAAAAATGTTAAGTGTTTTTATACTATACACGTGGCGGGGTTGGGTTTCCATCAAAAAGGTAGCTCAGATTGGAAATAAAAGGGCACAGTTGCGTCCGGAGCGTGTCGTTTACCCAAGGCGGGCTGTAAAAGTTGCGGGCGCGGGCCTATTGTGAGAAATTTCACCCAGGGGAAAACCTTGATTTAGAAATGATGACTTAGTTATTTTTATCAATGACATTCCTTTCAAATAAAATTCAAACGGAGTCTTGGAATGGAAATCTGAGACTTCCGTTGAGTTCAAAATCGGTCATTTTTCCTAGGTGCGAAACAAAATAGGCGGGCAGTGAGGTTTCGGAATCCCCGCCCATCAGTAGAGTTTCAGAGAGAGTTTATAAATTCATTTTTGGAATTAGGGGAAAGCCCTAATTTCCACTCTCTCTCTCTCTCTCTCTATCGAGCGTTCGTTCACGTTCTTCGCCATTATTTACTATTATTCAATGGATTGAGGAGCGAACTCTGGTGGATCGAAGCGGGATCGCAGCGGACGTGTCGCCAACGTCGAACGGCTAGATTGAGCTAGTATTTCTGATTAATTTTTACACCATTGTCTCTTTTTTGGAGTTTTTATCTATTTCGTCATTTAATTTGTATAATTTTAGAGTTAAGACGATGGCCAAACAAAAACAACCATCATCCGAGCCCCGTTCTAAAACACGTTATTGAGTGTTCTTCGTCCAAAATTTCGTACGTGCCAAAACTGTGATGGATCAATGAGCGAGGGGCGATACTGCAAAGATCCATCCCCAAGGGTTCCAAATCTAGTTTGGGATAAGGTCAGTAGGCCGAGGCGGAGCTCGAAGTGCCGGTATCGGGTGTGGCTGGATCAGCGGCGTCGGGCGAGGTCTAGCTGGAGGCGGCGGAGCAGGGTGGAGCATGATGGCTTCGGGAGGAGCCAGGTGTGGGTGCCAGTTCGTTTGGGTGGTGAAGCCCGGAGCGACATCGAGCTGGTGGTGCACGGTCGTGGAGAGACATGATGGCACGTTGGGGCTACAACGGGGTGCAGTAGGGAGCACCGAGGCTAGAGGTAGCGTGGATGAAGGCAGGAGGCCCGTGGTGTCCGTGGCGATGGGCGGGACATCGCGGCGGTGCGTAGCGGGAGGCAGAGGCGCCGAGGGCGTCGTCCCATCATTGTTGGAGGAAGGCTCCAATGTCATCACCTCGGGGTGCGTCGTGGACAAGGACTCGTACTTTTTGGGTCCTACTAGGAGGCGTGGAACAAATACCGGCCATTTGGCCAGTCTGCTTGATGAAACGGTCCTAAGGGGGTCCAGTGATGCCCAAGAAATCCACGGCCGGCGGGCCATGGTGTGTCGGTCTAGACACGCGGCTCGGCCGCTGGCCAACGTTTTGGACCGGGCCGGCAGGGGTGAACAAGCCTGGTTGGGCCCCCTTGCGTTCGGGGGGCCGTAATTTCTAAACGGCGCATCCGTTTGATGTGCTGTCTGTGGCTGCAGGTCTGTGTTAGTGAGGTGGACATTTTGAAATATGTTTTGGGGTTTTTGGGTCCGGCACCTGAAGACGGGAGTTCGGAATGCTTTAATTTAATAATATTAATTTATTATTAATGTTTAAAACAGACGTACTCGCGAGCTGGATATCCGTTTGAAGCGCCATCTGAGGCGTTGTGGCCCTAGAGTTGAGACGGTCCTTCAAAAGTTGGTTCAGAACCATTGCGTCTTGGTTTCATTGCTCGGTGGCATGAAACTCTTAATGTGAATAATTAAATAATTAATTAATCTTATGTCAGACCTAACTCTTGTTTGGGATGTCCGTTTGACGCGCCGTCTGCGGCAACGTGACCCCAGTCCTCGTGCGGAATTTTTGAGATTCTTTTCGAATCGTTCGGGTTGGAGACAAGTTTTAGGCCACATAGGTCCCTATTTGCATATATCACGGGGAGTTGCAACTTCTTCATCTGGAGTCCCTTTTAGGCGTCGTCTGTGGCGTTGTGACCCTGGCATCGAGATGAGGTTAACCGGGGTGGTTTCAGGCGCTGAAGCTAGAGTTGTGGTAAGGGCCCCATGGGTCGTCTTTTGAGCTTTGTGCAACGTATTGCGACTTTTTCATTAGGCATCCATTTGGGGTATATGAATAGTCGATTCGGAATGTTTTTCCTAGAGCATCACGATGGCGCAATTCACCTGGTATTTTTTGGGAAAAAGTTGTGGGCACCATGAGATGTCGTATGGGAATAAAGCAATCTTGAATAACTTTTCCATCAGGAGCCTGTTTACAGTGAGTTAGTAGTCTATCTCAGGTGTTTTTCCATGAGTATTACAGTGGTGTAATATTTTTGGGAGTGCAGAGCCTCTTTCAAGATATCATTAAATGTGGAAACATGAAAGGGCATTGGTCGGAGGTTCATTTGACGCACTCCGAAATTATGCTGGGTAGTGGTGTCAGGAAACCCAGTGATAGCACGGGCAATGTAGAGTTATCAGACCAGTTCTGGGTTTGCCTTCCAGTGGGTATGGGTAGTGGGTTACCTGTTGAACTTAGGGTTTACCCTCTAGTGGGGTTGAGTAGTGGGTTACCTATTGACTTTAGGGTTTACCCTCCAGCAGGGCTGGGTAGTGGGTTACCTGATGACCTCTTGTGGTTTTCCCTAAAGCGGGGCTGGGCAGTGGGTTACATGATGACCTCTTGTGGTTTCCCTCCAGCGGGGCTGGGTAGTGGGTTATTTAATGACCTCTTGTGGTTTATCCTCCAGCGGGGCGGGGCAGTTGGTTAACTAACGACCTCTTGTGGTTTACCCTCTAGTGGGGTTGGGCAGTGGGTTACCTGAGGACCTCTGTGGTTTACCATCCAGCGGGGCTGGGCAGTGGGTTACCTGAGGACCTCCTATGTTTTACCCTACAGCGGGGCTGGGAAGTGGGTTACCTGACAACCTCTTGTGGTTTACCGTCCAGCGGGGCTCGGTAGTGGGTTACCTGGGGACCTCTTGTGGTTTAACCTCCAGCGGGGCTGGGCAGTGGGTTACCTGACAACCTCTTGTTGTTTACCCTCCAGTGGGGCTGGGCATTGGGTTATCTGATGAACTTTTGTGGTTTACCCTCCAGCGGGGTTGTGGAGTGGGTTACCTGACGACCTCTTTTGGTTTACCCTCAAACGGGGCTGGGCAGTGGGTTACCCGAGGACTTCTTTCAGACTCATCCCTTTCGATGTGTCAAGTCAATGAATTTTCTCTGTGATTACCTGAGTGGGACCATTGGTGTTATGGTTTAGTGATGAGGCATCTTTGGCATGAGGGGATGTTGGGGATCAGTTATGGCTTTTCTTTTAACTGTTTTCAATTTCTCATAGGCTGATCTTGGAGATAGATATCCCCTTACACACTCGTTCGGGTTTCTTGTTGAGCATATATATACATCATAATTTTGTTCACACTACTTGGGTTCAGTTACTCTCCTTCCAGTAGGGGCGAAGACGTGTGGGGTATGCCACGTGCATTCCGTGTCTAGATCCTCTTGGATTGGATGAGTCTACTTCCTCCCTTTTATTGGGTTCAACTACACACTCTCTTTTTTACTCTTGCATTGTTCTTCATTCTATATATTACTCACCGTTTTAGTACCTCCTTTATTGCTCCCTTGTGCTTTTGGGGCATCCTACTGAGTATCTTTATACTCCCCCCTGCTTGGGATTTTCCCACACTTAGTGTGCCCTTGTAGACGATGGATAGGTCGATCAAGACTATGGAGGAGCATAGAGGACATAGGTGCATGGGCTGCATTCAGTGGTCATAGGAGGATTTCTAGGTGTGAGACTCACCAGTGGTTTACTTTCGTTTTACATATTGCAGGGATGTGGCACATTTCTAGTTGGGTACTTGTTTTTCCACTTTTACTATTCATTTTACATGTCAGTACTTTTCATCACTTTACTTGTACTGGTTAGAGTTCGATGCATGTTTGTTGGTTTCCATTTTTGTAGCAGTGTTGTATTGTTCTTTACTTTCTCTACAATTTTGTATTCTGTTGGATGCGTGTGTGTGTGAACAGTTTCTTAGGAAAAGGCCTCCCCTAGTTATTTGTGCCTTTGGCGCTAGTCGCCAGCCCTTGGCCGATGGATGCGGGCTTGGGGTGGTCGTGGCTCGAGCCCCGGTATGGGTTGGGTCATGAAAAAGTGGTATCAGAGGTGGTTTGTTCCATGGGGCATTGGTTGGACGTCCTAAAAAATGAATTGGTTGAGTTTTGGGAAAATAGTGTCAATGTGTCTCAAGAGAGGATCTTAGGCCAGGGAGTCCAGTGATGGTGCAGCGGCCGACGTATCTATTCACCAGGACCCTGATAACCCGCTTATTGACTCGACACACTGAGACACTTCTTGTAGGGAATTTGGTTCATGCATCATATAGGGTTAATTCTTTGACTGTCCTTCTTGAGTTAGCTCCCCATCATTGATTATATATATATGATCATTTAACCGCGGTACTCCTTGATCAGATTCAGGATGTCTCCGCGATGATAGCCAGCCAAGATACTAGCTCTGGTTCATGACAAAGATTCAGTTAGCGACGAGGCCTCAGTTCAAGAGCCATCATACGATTACCCTTTCACCAGGAGGACAGGCAGTAGCACCTCCACATGTGGAGTAGAAAATAGTACTAGCGGCGAGGGCTGATGACGAGCGGAGGCTGGGCGCGCTACGTCAGTTCCAGCATCAGAGACTGCTGAGCTTCCACAGTGAGCCATACCCTCAAACAGAGAAGGGTTCGCTAGAGTCGGTGGTTCGCCTCCTCAGGCTTGTTTGGACACTGATAGGTTGATGGTGGCTTTGACATCCATTCTTTCAACCAAATCATTTGACATTTGTAGAGAAAGAGTTACTCAGATACATGATGAGTTGGTACTCTCGTGGATGACTTATAGCAGCTGTTTCGTGAAGAGTATTACGCCTCCTACATAATATTTTTGCAGTTTCAGGAGCTACTGGAGCTTCAGCAGGGAGTGATGGAATTGGATGGGTACGCGACTAGGTTCACAGACTTTACTTGGTACTACTTGGACGTGGACCAGGACGGTAACTTCTGAGCACAAAAGTTTGAGTTACATCTCTGTAGAGGAGATTTGTGATAGCGTAGTGCCCTTGTGAATCCTCACCCATATCAGGGTGCTAGAGCAGGCACTGGAGACAGTGAAATTTGGGGGAGAGGGACGTCGATTGGAAGGCCTCGATACCGAAGGTCTCCCATTGATTAGACTCAGGCACATGGTCGAGGGGGGAAACGTAGAGCACCAAGACGGCTCAGGGAGGACTAGTACTATGCTTGTGATGTGCGGGGTCATGTGGCGAGAGACTATCTGACCAAATGTTCTGAGTTTTCCAGATTGTTTGTAGATGCACCACCATGACAGAGGCAATGTCGTGATCATATGACCCCCAGGTGAGGACAGGTTGGTCCCCAGGGAGGCGGTGTTGGCAGAAAAGCAGGAAAAACTGTGGTTGGTGGACGATGTTTAAAGGTCCTTCCACCACCACTAGGCAGCCCATGTAAGGCTCAGGGAGCTGACGGACAGGGCCTCGGGTGGTAGTGTGCTATGTATGTCTAAAATAATACAATGCATGAGAAGATATAAGGTACGTTCTATGTATTTTTCTACTTTTCTAAGTAGAACTTGTTATCCAATGTGTGGGGTACTCTTTTCGTATAACCCCTTGTTTAAGGGGTTACCGAGGGTGACACAGGGCGTAAGTGTAACCCTGTGTTGGTGTTGTCAGATGTAGCTTTGAATGCATGAGAAAGAGGGGTACTTCCCCCATTGAGACGTGTTTGTGTGATGTGATCAAAACAATGAGGGAGAGTCAGTACCACCCAAAGCGGATAGTATTGAGGTGTAGTGGATGAGTCCCTATAACATGTGCATTCATGGCAGGGTTGCGCGGTGGAGTGTCAGAGAAGGTTCTAGGTTTTCCAGTGGGTCTTTTCTGCTTAACCATACTTTTCTGTAGGTGCCACTAGTGGGTTTGGAAGAGTGCTTGTTTTTGGTATTACTCTCCTTCCAAGAGGGGAAAAGACACATGGGGTATTCCGCGTGCTTTCCGTTTATAGCCTATAGCAGTTGGATAAGTTTTCTCACCTGCCCTGTTAGTTGGTACCTTGCATTCTCAACATCAATCTTGATACCATTATCATGTATATGTCGATGTGATGGAGACCCCATAAACAGAGCTACGTGTTTCACTATGTGGTGTTGGTGGTAGTCCTTGTGCTTAGAATGTGAAGATGCTATTTTCTAGGAGAGCACTTTGTGTCTTTCTCAGACTACTAGTGTCTCTGGTCTGCCCTAACCTAGAGAGATTTGAAGCTGAGGTGACGGTGCTGGTTGAAGTTTCTATAGGACTATGTCTTCTAGGTAGTCAATGTTCCAGAAGATGGTAGTGTTTTAGTAGGTTTCCCTAGCATAGATCCTCGGTTGTGATGCATTGACAGTGAAAACTTGTGTGATTGGATATCCTTGGGTGTTTCACTAGATGGGTATTCTAAAAGAGGGAATCATGTGACCATGTTCTAGGAACAAATCGTGATTTTGGTCACGACGTGGAAAGTAGAGTTTCGGACGGGGAAGTCCCCCGAGTTTCTTTGGGCCGTTTGGGACTCGTGCAAGCGGTTGAGAGGTTGCCTACCGTCTTGCCCTTCCCTCCCAACAGTAGGAGTGGGCGCACGATGTCTTCAACGTGTCGCAACTGATGAGGTGCCTGCATATTCCTATGCATGACCATGAGAGTAGAATACCTTATAAATGTGAACCATCACTTTGGATCGTGTGTTGTTCCAGCATGGTGTTGTGCATGTTTTCATGGGAGTGGGAGAGCTAGGTGTGAGCTCCGTATCCTGAGTGGTTTTTCCTAGTTTTTCTTTTCTGGGGAAAAAATCCTGAAGAAGGGAATAATTTTGAGACTCTGTTTTTACCTAGTAAGACATTGGAATATTTATATATATAATTACAGAGCTAGGTATGAAGACAACATGCGATTCTGAGGCTCAGTGTGCCTGGAATAAATTTTTATAAAAAATTTTAGTGTTTTAATAATATGCATGTGGCGTGGTCAGTTTTCCTCCAAAACGGAATCTCGGAATGAAAATTCGAAGGAAAGGTTGCATTTGTAGCATGTTGTTTACCCTAGGTGGGGTGTAAATGTTATGGTCGTGGGCCTGCTGTGAGAGATGTCACCCAGTAGAAAACCCGTCATTTTTAAATGATAACCTAGTGATTCTTATCACTGAAGTTCCTTTCAAATAACATTAAAACAGATTCTCAGAATGGAATTCTGAGACATTAGTTGAGTTCTAAATGGGTCTTTTTTCTTAGGCGCGATATAAAATAGGCGGGCACGGAGGTTTCAGAATCCCCGCCAATCGGTAGAGTTTCAGAGAGAGTTTATAAATTCGTTTGTGGAATTAGGGGAAAGCCCTAATTTCCCTTCTCTCTCTCTCTTTTTCACTGCCTCTCTCTCTCTCCAGTGTTCTTCGACGTTCTTCACCGTTCTTCGCCAGATTGAAGAGTGAACTCCGTTGAATCAAAGCGGTATCACAGCAGACGCGTCTCCAATGTCGAATGGCCGGATCGAGGTAGGATTTCGGATTAATTTCCATACCTTCATCAATTTTTGGAATTTTTATCTATTTAGTCATTTAATTTCTATAATTTTACAATTACGACAATGGCCGAACGAACACGACCATCTTCCGAGCCCCTTTCAAAAACCCGTTCTTGAGCGTTCTTTGTCCAAAATTTCAGACGCGTCAAAACTGTGACGGATTGACCAGCGAGGGGCCACGCTGCGAGGACCAAACCCCAAGGGTTATGAATCCGGTTTTGGAGACAAGGTGTGGGCCCCATAATAGCATGTTTTCATATAACGTGGGGAGTTTCAGCTTCAGCATCCGGAGTCTGCTTTAGGCACGGTCAGTGGCGTTGTGACCCTGGCATCGAGATGCGTTTGATCAGGGTGGTTTCAGGCGTTGAATCCGGAGTTGAGGCATGGGCCCCATAGCCTGTTATTTGATATGTGTACAACGTATTGTGACTTTTTCATCAGGCGTCTGTTTAAGGTGTGTGAATAGTTTATTCGGCGTGTTTTTTCAAGAGCATCGCAATGGTGGATTTTTTCTAATCGTTTTCTTGACCGAGGTGCGGGCCCCATGAGATATCGTATAGGCATAAAGCGATGTTGGATAACTTTTCAATCAGGAGCCTATTTTTAGCGTGTAAGTAGTCTATCTCGTGTGTTATTCCACGAGTATTACAATGGTGTAATCTGTTTGGTAAAGTGGAGCCTCTTTCGAGGTCACATTATATGTGGAAACATGAAATGGCATTGGTTGGAGGTTCATTTGATGCACTCTGGACCTACGCAGGGTAGCGGTGTTTGTGACACCCAGTGATTTCATGGTCAGTGTAGAGTTATCAGACAAGTTCTGGGTTTTCCCCCCAGAGGGGTTGGGTAGTGTGTTTCCCATTGACTTTAGGGTTTACACTCCAGTGGGGCTGGGTAGTGGGTTACCCGTTGACTTTAGGATTTACCCTACAGTGGGGCTAGACAGTGGGTTACCTGATGAGATCTTGTGGTTTACCCTACAGTAGGGCTGGAAAGTGGGTTACGTGACGACCTCTTGTGGTTTACCCTCCAGTGGGGCTCGGCAGTGGGTTACCTGACGATCTCATGTGGTTTACCCTCCAGCGGGGCTGGGAAGTGGGTTACCTGATGACCTCTTGTGGTTTACCCTCCAGCGGGGCTGGGTAGTGGGTTACCTGACAACCTCTTCTGTTTTACCCTCCAGCGGGGCAGGGTAGTGGGTTACCTGACGACCTCTTGTGGTTTACCCTCTAAGGGGTTGGGAAGTTGGGTACCTGAAGAAATATTGTGGTTTACCCTCTAGCGGGGCTCGGAAGTGGGTTACCTGACAACCTCTTGTGGTTTACACTCCACTGGGGTTGGGCAGTGGGTTATTAGAAGACCTTTTGTAGTTTACCCTCCAGCGGGGCTGGGCAGTGGGTTACCTGACGACTTCTTTTGGTTTACCCTCCAGCGAGGCTGGGTAGTGGGTTACCTGACGACTTCTTTTAGACTCATCCCTTTCTATGTGGCTAGTCAGTGACTTTTCTCTGTGATTACCGGAGCGGGACCCTTGGTTGTACGGTTTAGCAATGAAGCAGCTTTGGTGTTCGGGGATATTTGGTATCAGTGATGGATATCCTTTGAACTATTGGAGATTTATCCCGGGCTGAGCTTGGAGATAGAGATCCCCTTACACACTCGTTCGGGTTTCTTGTTGATCATATATATACACCCTACTTTTGTTCACTCTCCTTTGGTTCAGTTACTCTCCTTCGAGCTAGGGGAAGAAGCGTGGGGTTTTCCACGTGCTTTCTCTGTCTAGCTCCTATTGGATTGGATGAGTCTACTTCCTTCCTTTTGTTGGGGTGAGTTTCACTATCTCTATTATAATCTTGAACTTTTCTTTGTTCTGTCTACAACTCACCATTTTATTACCACATTTTTTGCTCCCTCAAGATTTTGGGGCATCCTACTGATTATCTTTATACTCACCCTTTCTTGTGCTTCGCCTGCAGTTGGTGTGCTCTTGCAGACGACGGACAGTTCGATTAGGACTACGGAGGAGCGTAGAGGACATGTGAGCTTGGGCTGCATTCAGTGGTCAAAAGAGGATTTCTCGGTGTGCGACTCACCATCGGTTTACTTTTGTTTTACCTATTTCCGAGTTGTGGAACCTTTCTAGTTGGGCATGTGTTTTTCCCCTTTTACTGTTCAGTTTACTTTTCAGTACTTTTCATCACTTTACTTGTACTGGTTAGAGGTCGATGCATGTATGTTGGTTTCCCTTTTTGTAGCTATGTTGTGTCTTTCTTTCCTTTCTCTGCACTTTTACATTGAGTTGGATATGTGTGTGTGTCTAGTTTTTTAGGCAAAGGCCTCCCCTAGATTGTTGTTCCTTCGACACTAGTCGCCAGCCCCGGGCCTATGGAGGCGGGCTTGGGGTATTTGCAGCTCGAGCCCCAGTACGGTTTAGGTCATGACATATTGTCCATTTTTGATGGCTCAAAGTTTGGGTATAAGGGTGGAGAAGAGGTTTCATTTTTTAAGTGAATGGAAGTACATTGAACGAATTTCCAAATAGTTTTAAATAATATAAAGTCATTTTCTATGGAATATTCCAAACAATTGAGAAGAATTAAATTTTATGATAATATATTGTTTAAATATATTAAACCAATGGGATCTAGAAAAGTTTATGTTACATTTTTTACTCATATCTCTTACTTTAACCACCGGTAAACCCATTTAATCTTAAATACTGTTAATTTTTTGAATATTTTTAAACCCCATTAACATAAAAAATATGATTTGAGATTATTAAAAATTATTTATTATTATAATTATAAATATTCTATAAATTTTACAAGATTTAATTTCTAGAAGTTGTATAATTATAAATATTCAATGGATGGATATTTAAATCATGATGTAACAGTAAACATCATATCTTTCTAAAATGATTATTTAATCATCTATCCAATTAAGTATTAAAGAGTCACTGAAGGAAGATATATAACAATAGAAGAAGTTGAGAAATTATTTAGAATTTAACAATTATTGTTATCGATATATAATGTTCCAAAACCATTTATGTTATACCTATATACCATATTTGAAGAAGGATCTATTGGTTGAAGCTCACAGTTCACTATTCCATATTAATCTTGGAAGTATAAAGATGTATAGAGACATGAAATAGTATTTCTAGTGGGATAAAATTAAGAGATATATTACTGAGTATGTATCTTGATGAATGCTACTTAATAATATTTAGACTATGATAAAAAATTATAAGTTGGTGTTAAAACCATTACCCATTCCAAAATGGAAATGGGATAACATCATAGAGGATTTTTTCATCAGACTCCCAAAAAATAAAATGGGCATAATGCTATATGGGTTGTAGTTAATCACTTTTAAAAGTCATCACACTTAATTTAAATTGTATAATATTTTCCCCTATATCAAAATTCCATAATTTATATTATAGATGTGGTAAGGTTTCATGGATTACCAAATTCTATTTTATCTAATCGGAATCTAAGGATTGCCTCAATGTTATAGTCAAGTACTAAATAGTCTCAGCATATAAGGCTAAGTATCAAATTATTATATCTTCATTATAAGGATATTCAGTCTATGATAATGATTAAAATCCATTAGGATATGTTGAGATATTATTCTATTGATTTCAAAGGGGGATGGGTTCAACACCTTCCTTTATTGAAAAATCTGTACAATAATAATTTTTAATCCAACATTCATTTAGATCATTATGAAGCTATATATAGTATGAACTATTGAAATCCAATGTGATTGAATGACGTTGGGGAATGAAAGTTATTTATTCCTGATGTGGCTAAGGAAATGGTAGAAAATATAAGAGTTATTCAATATCACATAAGAGCATTTGATACTTGAAAAAAATTTATTCTAACAATCAATAGAAAAATCTAGAGTTTGAATTTGGTGAAAAGGTATTCCTCAGATTATCTCTTTGTAAGATGTTAATGAAATTTGGAATTAAGGGAATTATAGGCCCTGTGTATATTGGAATTTTTTAAAATATTTATCCTATAAGGATGGTAGCTTATCAATTGGCTCTCCCATCAAATCTCTCTCATGTTCATAATGTCATACATGTATCTCCCTAGAGGAAGTAAATACCTGATCCATCATATTTAGTAATCTAATAGGTTATACCACAAGATAAATATAATTATTATGAGGAAAAAGACAATGATGATAATTGATACTAGATAGAATTTCCTACAAAACAAGACCACTCACCGAGTCAATGTCTTGTGGTTAACCTACCAATTTGGTGATTTTACCTGGGAACCTAATATCATAATGAGGAAGAAGGATACTCAATTGTTTTTATCGTAGTAATGGAATTTAAATGGTGAAATTAATTTAAGGGTTTATAATACAAAACCCAAATATTTTAATAAAACTATTTTTTCAAATTAATTTAACTTCTACGTTAGCTTGGGTTACATGCAACAATGAGTTTAGACGAACTGTGATATACAATTAAGATAATATTATCACCAATATATTGGATTGGTGGGTATTAATATTCTGAAATAAATTATAAAACGTATGGTTTACACATGAATAAAATAAATTCATTTCTTATCATTTAAATACAAATAAGTAAAATAAATTTAAAATTGAAGGAGATATTTTTCTAGAAAAACTATTTTTATATGTGCTATATATATTTTATCCGAATAAATTCAATCGAACTTTATTTGTGATTAATTTTAAATATATATTTATATATATTATATGAATTGTTTTTACATTGATCTAATATTTTTTATTATGCATAGGATAATAATAAATCCAATTTAATGCTTAAAAATTTATTTTTCTTAAAAGAGGTTTTTGTTAAACTTTTTAAAGTACAATAATATTAATATGTAAACATTTTAGATATTTAATTAGATCGAATTACTCAAATATTTAGAATAAATAGGATTATATTTGGAAAATATTCCCTTGTAATTTTCTTGTCAACATGAATAGTAACCTTGTTAAAATTTACCACCTTGGAAGAGGGTAGATTGAGTTAATTTAAGTTAAAATTAAGTGGTAGGGCAAAAATTTTCAGGATAGTTATTATTTTATAAATTAAATATAAACTATATATCCATATCCTGTAGATTGATTATTTTAATGGGAGACTTTCCATGAAAATGACCTATATAATATATAATCAAAGGAATTTACAAAATGCCACTCCCTTGGTTTTTAATATATATTTTGTATCAACATAGGGAAAAAATAATGTTATGACTGAATATAAGTGTCTATTTTTAGATTAAATAAATTATTTTCTTAATATAAATTTATTTTTAATTATTAGTATTTATATAACAACCTTAATTTCTTATCAAATAGAGATGAAATATTTCTCCATTTACTAAAATAAATATAATAAATTATATTAAAAATATTACAAGTGGTAAAGTTTAATTTATTTGATGTGTAAAAAAATTTAAAGATCGAAATAAAATATTATGGAGGTTTTTAAGGAATGATATTCTAATTAACACTTTGTATTGATAAATTTAAATTTTAATTAAATGAAGGGTGTTAAAATGACACTAATGATATTTTATAATGAATAATATTTTATTAAATGATATAAATTTCATAAAAATATATATTTGGAAAAATGAAGAGGATATTGTTTCAAAAAGATATTTTTTCTATTTTTGTGTAGTTTTTCATTTTTATGTAACATTATTAACCCTATAATGGTAGGAAACATTAATATTACGGTAAATATCAAAATGTTTAATTGGAGGTTCAAACAAAATGATAAGGGTAAGAATGTTCTCCATACACGCCCAAATTTTATTTTATAATATTAATTCAACTATTCCTCATCTTATAATGGAATATTATAAATTTAGGATCCATTTGGACTTCGAAACTAATTTTCATTAAATTAATATTTTACGAAATTGTAAGAGTGCTCCTCCCCACAATTATAAAAAGGGCTTCCCCATTTCTCTTCTTCACATCACATTGAAACTTATATCTAGAAAAAATCTTACGATTCCTCTTATAAAATTCCCCAAACACATACTATAGGTTTTTCCTTCCCGAAATACAAATCCTACAGGCCATTAGAAGGTATTTAAATGATTCATTAGAAAAAAGTTAGTTATTTTTTAAAACAATCACTTTATTTTAACTTTTTATTTTAGTATCATTAAATTTATTATATTCATCCTAAATTAATAATTTAAGTATCCTAAATATACTATAATGTTTTTATTATTATTATTATTATTATTAAAAACCATCATAAACCCTCCTTTTCATCAAATTGGATGTGAAAGTATCGCTCATGCGTATGTATGGCTTATCGTCTCCATGTATCAATACAATTCGTTTTTTATCACCGTATTTTATGGAAGGTTATTATAATGGGTTTAATATTTATATGTTATATTTATGAAAAAATATTCTTCTATAATAACAATATAATTTCTACCTTCTTATAATCTAATCCTTTGGGAAATGATAATGGTGCTCATGCATACGTATAGACTGTCCCCTCCATGAAGTGATGTGATTCATTTAAAATTTATATTTACCCTTGATGGTAATTATGATTATTTTTATGAATATATTTGATATATATGTCATAATAATGATCTTTGAGATGTTAATTCATAATTCCATTAATTTTGTTCCATCTATTGAAAAATAAAAACACTTTTCGTGTGTATGTATGACTTATCGTCTCCATGAATGATGTAAATCATTTTTCATTCACTAAATTTTATGAATGCATATATATATATATATATATAATGAGTATACATGATATTTATAAAATCATTAACATTTTAAATATGGTAGAATAATGATAAATGTATAAGGACTGAAACAGCCAAACCAAAACTTGTATGAAAGGTGGATCAATTATCACCAAAAATAGTGATTTAAATAAAGAATTTAAAATAAAATTGTGATAAAATGTTAAAATTAAATCATATATGCTTTTATATATGTGCGTATGGTTATGGACTAATATTTATAATAAACATATTTTTACTCTACATGATTTTCCATAACATAAGAATGAACAAAGACCTAAGGTAAGGGATTTTATGTTACATAATCATTGTTTATCAGGATTGTTTATGATAAAAAATATTATGATCAACCTCTCATGATAAACATGAAATATATTATCCTCTGGTTATTTATTAAAAATATTTGTTTTCAATTAATTATTATCAAAATAAATACTTAAGAGACTCAAAATATGTTTTTAATTAAAATATACTTCATTTATCTCTTTGGTCAAAAAACCATTTTCTTCTATATCTATGTTTCATAAAAACGTCTAAAAGAATATTTTTCAATTATAATGTAGTATTTTAAATTCATTTTATCTACGTTTTTATTTTTACAAAATGGATTCAAAGTAATCTTCTTTTTTTCCAAACGAGGTACTTCATGACTTTTCTGATAAAAGTATGGAAAGTATAGTTTTTAACTTATACAGCTTTAATGAAATTTCCCACCACCATAGATGATCAATGCTTTTAATCTTAATTTCCATTTTCCTATGGTTATTTTAAAATAAAAAAATCATATAATTTTTAGTAAATTTCTAGATTTTATATAAGTTATTTCAAAATGAAATGTTTATTTTCGTCAAAAATCTCTTAATGATATTTTCATTAATAATAAATAAAAACCTTCAATGTTTCTTATGATTTATTAGGAATATGATAAAAATATAATTCCATATTATTTATCTTGATGATTAATATTTATGTTAGAAATATGTTTATGAAACAAATTCAATTTTCAAGGGAAATGCAATGATGTTATTTTATGTAACTTGTTTTTCATCATTGGTTCCAACATAATGAACGATTTATGATCTTGTAGAACACATATGTATGATATTAATTATGTGATGGGTTCACTTATATCTCCCTCAAATTCATAAATAAATATTAATACCTCCTGAGGCAAAAAGGACTGGAATGGAGACTGATCCCAATTTAGTAAGGTACTTCATCCTATATGATGCTATTATGAATCACCCTTGACGAATATGATGGATTTTTTGGGGGGGAAATTCGAATAATATAGTATTGACATTAAAGCTTTAACACTGGAAAAATAATTTTCTATGCTTATGTTTATGATACAATTCCATGTCTTGTGCCTATATTATTCTCTCATTGAGCATGTTATTTGATTCTTTTCAGATTCACTTCTTATAAAATACCATGATTTATACTAGGACTCATGATCAAGATCTATGATATGAAGGTTATGGTTATAAAATGTTAATATCTTGTTATCTTAATCTTTTCCACATGTTATTATTATATGATCATTGATATATCCCTTGTTATCCTTAGTCAGCATCAAAGATATCCCTTTATTATCTTTCTATTTCGGGGTTATGAAGAATGGTTTTATTTATGTTATGTATTATTAGGGTGATAGTTATAAAGAACTTAGTGGGAGAAAATATATAAATTTTTGAACTATTTTTTTGATTCCAATGTTTCTAGTGATACTAGACCTATACAATTCTGGCATAGATCATTATGTTATGTATAAAGTATTCATATAATTAGATATGATGTCTTCGTATGAAATGATTGGGTCACTATTGTATTAGGGTAAGAGTAGACTCTAAATAATTAATAGAAAAAATGTAGGATGGTTTTTTTCTAGTTATTTTTTAGAGACCCGGTTTTTACCCTGTAAGACTTTGTAATATTTCTATATATAATTCCAAAGCTAGGCGCGAAGACAGCGTGCGATTCCAATGCCCGGTGTGCCCGGAATAAATTTTTATAAAAATGTTAAGTGTTTTTATACTATACACGTGGCGGGGTTGGGTTTCCTCCAAAAAGGTAGCTCGGATTGGAAATAAAAGGGCACAGTTGTGTCCGAAGCGTGTCGTTTACCCAAGGTGGGGTGTAAAAGTTGCGGGCGCGGGCCTATTGTGAGAAATGTCACCCAGGGGAAAAACCTTGATTTAGAAATGATGACTTAGTTATTTTTATCAATGACTTTCCTTTCAAATAAAATCGAAACGGAGTCTCAGAATGGAAATCTGAGACTTTCGTTGTGTTCAAAGTGGGGCATTTTTCCTAGGTGTGAAACAAAATAGGCGGGCAGTGAGGTTTCAGAATCCCCGCCCATCAGTAGAGTTTCAGAGAGAGTTTATAAATTCATTTTTGGAATTAGGGGAAAGCCCTAATTTCCTCTCTCTCTCTCTCTCTCTCTCTCTCTCTATCGAGTGTTCTTTCACGTTCTTCACCATTATTTACTATTCATCGATGGATTGAGGAGCGAACACTGGTGGATCGAAGCGGGATCACAGCGGACGTGTCGCCAACGTCGAACGGCTAGATTGAGCTAGTATTTCTGATTAATTTTGACACCATTTTCACTTTTTTGGAGTTTTTATCTATTTCGTCGTTTAATTTGTATAATTTTAGAATTAAGACGATGGCCAAACAAAAAGAACCATCATCTGAGCCCTGTTCTAAAACACGTTATTGAGTGTTCTTCGTCCAAAATTTCGTACGTGCCAAAATTGTGATGGATCGACGAGCGAGGGGAGATACTGCAAAGATACAGCCCCGAGGGTTCCAAATCTAATTTGGGATAAGGTCAGTAGGCCGAGGCGGAGCTCGAAGTGCCGGTATCGGGTGTGGCTGGATCAGCGGCGTCGGGTGAGGTCTAGCTGGAGGCGGCGGAGCAGGGTGGAGCATGATGGCTTCGGGAGGAGCCAGGTGTGGGTGCCGGTTCGTGTTGGTGGTGAATCCCGGAGCGACATCGAGCTGGTGGTGCAAGGCCGTGGAGAGACACGATGGCACGCCGGGGCTACAACGCGGTGCAGTAGGGAGCACCGAGGCTGGAGGCAGCGTGGCTGAAGGCAGGAGGCTCGTGGCGTCCGTGGCGATGGGCGGGACATCGCGGCAGTGCGTAGCGGGAGGCAGAGGCACCGAGGGAGTCGTCCCATTAATTTTGGAGGAAGACTCCGAGGTCATCACCTCGGGGTGCGTCGTGGACAAGGACTCGTACTTTTTGGGTCCTACTAGGTGGAAAGGAACAAATACCGGCCATTTGGCCGGTCTGCTTGATAAAACTGTCCTAAGGGGGTCCAGTGATGCCCAAGAAATCCACGGCCGGCGGGCCATGGTGTGTCGGTCTGGACACGCGGCTCGGCCGCCGGCCAACGGTTCGGACCAGGCCGACAGGGGTGAACAAGCCTGGTTGGGCCCCCTTGCGTTCGGGGGGCCGTAATTTCTAAACGGCGCATCCGTTTGACGTGTTGTTTGTGGCTGCAGGTCAGTGTTAGTGAGGTGGACATTTTGAAATATGTTTTGGGGTTTTTGGGTCCCTCACCTGAAGACGGGAGTTCGGAATGCTTTAATTTAATAATATTAATTTATTATTAATGTTTAAAACAGACGTACTCGCGAGCTGGATATCCGTTTGAAGCGCCATCAGAGGCGTTTTGGACCTAGAGTTGAGACGGTCCTTCAAAAGTTGGTTCAGAACCATTGCGTCTTGGTTTCATTGCTCGGTGGCATGAAATGCTTAATGTGAATAATTAAATAATTAATTAATCTTGTGTCAGACCTAACTCTTGTTTGGGATGTCCGTTTGACGCGCCATCAGCGGCAACGTGACCCCAGTCCTCGTGCGGAATTTTTGAGATTCTATTCGAATCATTCGGGTTGGAGACAAGGTGTAGGCCACATAGGTCCCTATTTGCATATATCACGGGGAGTTGCAACTTCTTCATCCGGAGTCCCTTTTAGGCGTCGTCTGTGGCGTTGTGACCCTGGAATCGAGACGAGGTTAACTGGGGTGGTTTCAGGCACTGAAGCTAGAGTTGAGGTAAGGGCCCCATGGGTCGTCTTTTGAGCTTTGTGCAGCGTACTGCGACTTTTTCATCAGGAATCCATTTGTGGTATATGAATAGTCGATTCAGAATGTTTTTCCTAGAGCATCACGATGGCGCAATTCACCTGGTATTTTTTGGGAACAAGTTGTGGGCACCATGAGATGTCGTATGGGAATAAAGAAATCTTGAATAACTTTTCCATCAGGAGCCTGTTTACAGTGAGTTAGTAGTCTATCTCAGGTGTTTTTTCATGAGTATTACAGTGGTGTAATATTTTTGGGAGAGCAGAGCCTCTTTCAAGATATCATTAAATGTGGAAACATGAAAGGGCATTGGTCGGAGGTTCATTTGATGCACTCCGAAATTATGCAGGGTAGTGGTGTTAGTGACACCCAGTGATAGCACGAGCAATGTAGAGTGATCAGACCAATTCTGGGTTTGCCTTCCAGTGCGTCTGGGTAGTGGGTTACGTGTTGAACTTAGGGTTTACCCTCTAGTGGGGTTGAGTAGTGGGTTACCTATTGACTTTAGGGTTTACCCTCGAGCAGGGCTGGGTAGTGGGTTACCTGATGACCTCTTGTGGTTTTCCCTACAGCGGGGCTGGGAAGTGGGTTACATGATGACCTCTTGTGGTTTCCCTCCAGCGGGGCTGGGTAGTGGGTTACTTAATGACCTCTTGCGGTTTATCCTCCAGCGGGGTGGGGCTGTTGGTTACCTAATGACCTCTTGTGGTTTACCCTCTAGTGGGGTTGGGCAGTGGGTTACCTGAGGACCTCTGTGGTTTACCATCCAGCGGGGCTGGGCAGTGGGTTACCTGAGGACCTCCTATGGTTTACCCTACAGCGGGGCTGGGAAGTGGGTTACCTGACGACCTCTTGTGTTTTACCGTCCAGCGGGGCTGGGTAGTGGGTTACCTGGGGACCTCTTGTGGTTTACCCTCCAGCGGGGCTGGGCAGTGGGTTACCTGACAACCTCTTGTGGTTTACCCTCCAGCAGGGCTGGGCAGTGGGTTATCTGACGAACTTTTGTGGTTTACCCTCCAGCGGGGCTGTGGAGTGGGTTACCTGATGACCTCTTTTGGTTTACCCTCAAACGGGGCTGGGCAGTGGGTTACCCGAGGACTTCTTTCAGACTCATCCCTTTCGATGTGTCAAGTCAATGACTTTTCTCTGTGATTACCTGAGTGGGACCATTGGTGTTACAGTTTAGCGATGAGGCATCTTTGGCATGAGGGGATGTTGGGGATCAGTTATGGGTATCCTTTTAACTGTTTTCAATTTCTCTTAGGCTGATCTTGGAGATAGATATCCCCTTACACACTTGTTCGGGTTTCTTGTTGAGCATATATATACACCATAATTTTGTTCACACTACTTGGGTTCAGTTACTCTCCTTCCAGTAGGGGCGAAGACGTGCGGGGTATGCCACGTGCATTCCGTGTCTAGATCCTCTTGGATTGGATAAGTCTACTTCCTCCCTTTTATTGGGTTCGACTACACACTCTCTTTTTTACTCTTGCATTGTTCTTCATTCTATCTATTACTCACTGTTTTAGTACCTCCTTTGTTGCTCCCTTGTGCTTTTGGGGCATCCTACTGAGTATCTTTATACTCCCCCCCTGCTTGGGATTTTCCCACACTAAGTGTGCCCTTGTAGAGGATGGATAGGTCGATCGAGACTATGGAGGAGCATAGAGGACACAGGTGCATGGGCTGCATTCAGTGGTCGTAGGAGGATTTCTAGGTGTGAGACTCACCAGTGGTTTACTTTCATTTTACCTATTGCAGGGATGTGGCACCTTTCTAGTTGGGTACTTGTTTTTCCACTTTTACTATTCATTTTACATGTCAGTACTTTTCATCACTTTACCTGTACTGGTTAGAGTTCGATGCATGTATGTTGGTTTTCCTTTTTGTAGCAGTGTTGTATCTTTCTTTACTTTCTCTACAATTTTGTATTTTGTTGGCTGCATGTGTGTGTGAACAGTTTCTTAGGAAAAGGCCTCCCCTAGTTATTTATTCCTTTGGCGCTAGTCGCCAGCCCTTGGCCGATGGATGCGGGCTTGGGGTGGTCGTGGCTCGAGCCCCGGTATGGGTTGGGTCGTGAAAAAGTGGTATCATAGGTGGTTCGTTCCATGGGGCATTTGTCGAACGTCCTAAAAAAGTAATTGGTTTAGTTTTGGGGAAATAGTGTCAACGTGTCTCGAGAGCGGCTCTTAGGCCAGGGAGTCCAGTGATGGTGCAGCTGCCGACGTATCTATTCACCAGGACCCTGATAACCCACTTATCGACTCGACACACTGAGACACTTCTTGTAGGGAATTTGGTTCATGCATCATATAGGGTTAATTCTTTGATTGTCCTTCTTGAGTTAGCTCCCCATCATTGTTTATATATATATGATCATTTAATCGCGGTACTCCTTGATCAGATTCAGGATGTCTCCGCAATGATAGCCAGCCAAGATACTAGCTCCGGTTCATGACAAAGATTCAGTTAGCAACGAGGCCTCAGTTCAAGAGCCATCATACGATTACCCTTTCACCAGGAGGACATGCAGTAGAACCTCCACATGTGGAGTAGAAAATAGTACTGGCGGCGAGGGCTGATGACGAGCAGAGGCTGGGCGCGCTACGTCAGTTCCAGCATCAGAGACCGCTGAGCTTCCACAGTGAGCCATACCCTCAAACAGAGAAGGGTTCGCTAGAGTCGGTGGTTCGCCTCCTCAGGCTTGTTTGGACACTGATAGGTTGATGGTGGCTTTGACAGCTAGTCTTTCAACCAAATCATTTGGCATTTGTAGAGAAAGGGTTACACAAATACATGATGAGTTGGTACTCTTGTGGATGACTTCTAGCAGCTGTTTCGTGAAGATTACTACCCCTCCTACTTAATATTTTTGCAGTTTCGGGAGCTACTGGAGCTTAAGCAGGGAGTGATGGCATTGGATGGGTACGCGACTAGGTTCGCAGACTTTAGTCGGTACTACTTGGACGTGGACCACGACGGTAACTTCTGAGCACAAAAGTTTTAGTTACATCTCTGTAGAGGAGATTTGTGACAGCGTAGTGCCCTTGTGAATCCTCACCCATCTCAGGGTGCTAGAGCAGGCACTGGAGACAGTGAAATTTGGGGGAGAGGGATGTCGATTGGAAGGGCCTCGATGCCGAAGGTCTCCCATTGATTAGACTCAGGCACATGGTCGAGGGGGGAAACGTAGAGCACCAAGACGACTCAGGGAGGACTAGTATTATGCTTGTGATGTGCAGGGTCATGTGGCGTGAGACTATCTGACCAAATGTTCTGAGTTTTCCAGATTGTTTGTAGATGCACCACCATGACAGAGGCAATGTTGTGATCAGATGACCCCCAGGTGAGGACAGGGTGGTCCCCAGGGAGGCGGTGTTGGCAGAAAAGTAGGAAAACTTTGGTTGGTGGACGATGTTTAAAGGTCCTTCCACCACCACTAGGCAGCCCATGTAAGGCTCAGGGAGCTGACGGACAGGGCCTCAGGTGGTAGTGTGCTATGTATGTCTAAAATAATACAATGCATGAGATTATAGAAGGTACGTTCTATGTCTTTTTCTACTTTTCTCAGTAGAACTTGTTATCCAATGTGTGGGGTACTCTTTTCGTATAACCCCTTGTTTAAGGGGTTACTGAGGGTGACACAGGGCGTAAGTGTAACCATGTGTTGGTGTTGTCAGATGTAGCTTTGAATGCACGAGAAAGAGGGGTACTTCCCCCATTGAGACGTGTTTTTGTGATGTGATCAAAACAATGAGGGAGAGTCAGTACCACCCAAAGCGGATAGTATTGAGGTATAGTGGATGAGTCCCTCTAACATGTGCATTCATGGCAGGGTTGCGTGGTGGAGTGTCAGAGAAGGTTCTAGGTTTTCCAGTGGGTCTTTTCTGCTTAACCATACTTTTCTGTAGGTGCCACTAGTGGGTTTGGAAGAGTGCTTTTTTTTGGTATTACTCTCCTTCCTAGAGGGGCAAAGACACATGGGGTATTCCGCGTGCTTTCCGTGTCTAGCCTATAGCAGTTGGATAAGTTTTCTCACCTGCCCTGTTAGTTGGTACCTTGCATGCTCAACATCAATATTGATACCATTATCATGTATATGTCGATGTGATGGAGACCCCATGACAGAGCTACGTGTTTCACTATGTGGTGTTGGTGGTGGTCCTTGTGCTAAGAATGTGAAGATGCTATTTTCTGGGAGAGCACTTTGTGGCTTTCTCAGACTTCTAGTGTCTCTGGTCTGCCCTAACCTAGAGAGATTTGAACCTGAGGTGACGGTGCTGGTTGAAATTTCTACAGGACTATATCTTCGAGGTAGTTAATGATCCAGTAGATGGTAGTGTTTTAGTAGGTTTCCCTAGCATAGAGCCTTGGTTGGGATGCATTGACTGTGAAAACTTGTGTGATTGGATATCCTTGGGTGTTTCACTAGATGGGTATTCTAAAAGAGGGAATCATGTGACCATGTTTTAGGAACAAATCGTGATTTCGGTCACGACGTGGAAAGTAGAGGTTCGGACGGGGAAGTCCCCCGAGTTTCTTTGGGCCATTTGGGACTCGTGCAAGCGGTTGAGAGGTTTCCTACCGTCTTGCCCTACCCTCCCAACAGTAGGAGTCGGCGCACGATGTCTTCAACGTGTCGCAACTGATGAGGTGCCTGCATATTCCTATGCATGACCATGAGAGTAGAAGACCATATAAATGTGAACCATCCCTTTGGATCGTGTGTTGTGCCAGCATGGTGTTGTGCATGTTTTCATGGGAGTGGGAGAGCTAGGTGTGAGCTCCCTATCCCGAGTGGTTTTTCCTCGTTTTTCTTTTTGGGGGAAAAAATCCTGAAGAAGGAAATAATTTAGAGACTCTGTTTTTACCAAGTAAGACATTGGAATATTTTTACATATAATTACAGAGCTAGGCGCGAAGACGACATGCGATTCCGAGGCTCAGTGTGCCTGGAATAAATTTTTATAAAAATGTTTACTGTTTTAATAATATGCATGTGGCGTGGTTGGTTTTCCTCCAAAACGGAATCTCGGAATGAAAATTCGAAGGAACGGTTGCATTCGTAGCGTGTTGTTTACCCTAGGTGGGGTGTAAAAGTTATGGTCGCGGGCCTGCTGTGAGAGATTTCACCCAGTAGAAAAACCGTCATTTTTAAATGATAACCTAGTGATTTTTATCACTAAAGTTCCTTTCAAATAACATTAAAATGGAGTCTTAGAATGGAATTCTGAGACATTCGTTGAGTTCTAAATGGGCCTTTTTTCTTAGGCACAATATAAAATAGGCGGGCACGGAGGTTTCGGAATCCCCGCCCGTCGGTAGAGTTTCAGAGAGAGTTTATAAATTCGTTTGTGGAATTAGGGGAAAGCCCTAATTTCCCTTATCTCTCTCTTTTCACTGCCTCTCTCTCTCTCCAGCGTTCTTCGACGTTCTTCACCGTTCTTCACCAGATTGAAGAGTGAACTCCATTGAATCAAAGTGGGATCACAGCAGACGCGTCTCCAATGTCGAATGGCTGGATCGAGGTAGGATTTCGGATTAATTTACATACCTTCATCAATTTCTGGAATTTTTATCTATTTAGTCATTTAATTTCTATAATTTTACAATTAGGACAATGGCCGAACGAACACGGCCATCTTCCGATCCCCTTTCAAAAACCCGTTCATGAGCGTTCTTTGTCCAAAATTTCAGACGCGTCAAAACTGTGACGGATTGACCAGTGAGGGGCCACGCTACGAGGATCAAACCCCAAGGGTTCTGAATCCGGTTTTGGAGACAAGGTGTGGGCCCCATAATGGCATGTTTGCATATAACGTGGGGAGTTGCAGCTTCAGCATCCGGAGTCTGCTTTAGGCACGGTCAGTGGCGTTGTGACCCTGGCATCGAGATGAGGTTGATCGGGGTGGTTTCAGGCGTTGAATCCGGAGTTGAGGCATGGGCCCCACAGCCTGTTATTTGAGATGTGTACAACGTACTGTGACTTTTTCATCAGACGTCTGTTTAGGGCGTATGAATAGTTTATTCGGCGTGTTTTTTCAAGAGAATCGCAATGGTGCATTTTTCCTAATCATTTTCTTGACCGAGGTGCGGGCCCCATGAGATACCGTATAGGCATAAAGCGATGTTGGATAACTTTTCAATCGGGAGCCTATTTCTAGCGTGTAAGTAGTCTATCTCGTGTGTTTTTCCACGAGGATTACAACGGTGTAATCTGTTTGGGAGAGTGGAGCCTCTTTCGAGGTCACATTATATGTGGAAACATGAAATGGCATTGGTTGGAGGTTCATTTTATGCACTCTGAACCTACACAGGGTAGCGGTGTTAGTGACACCCAGTGATGGCATGGGCAGTGCAGAGTTATCAGACAAGTTCTGGGTTTCCCCCCCAGCGGGGTTGGGTAGTGTGTTTCCCGTTGACTTTAGGGTTTACACTCCAGTGGGGCTGGGTAGTGGGTTACCCGTTGACTTTAGGATTTACCATACAGTGGGGCCAGACAGTGGGTTACCTGATGAGATCTTGTGGTTTACCCTCCAGTAGGGCTGGAAAGTGGGTTACATGACGACCTCTTGTGGTTTACCCTCCAGCGGGGCTCGACAGTGGGTTACCTGACAATCTCATGTGGTTTACCCTCTAGTGGGACTGGGAAGTGGGTTACCTGACGACCTCTTGTGGTTTACCCTCCAGTGGTGCTGGGTAGTGGGTTACCTGACAACCTCTTCTGGTTTACCCTCCAGCGGGGCTGGGTAGTGGGTTACCTGATGACCTCTTGTGGTTTACCCTCTAGGGGGTTGGGAAGTGGGGTACCTGAAGAAATATTGTGGTTTACCCTCCAGCGGGGCTCGGAAGTGGGTTACCTGACAACCTCTTGTGGTTTACACTCCAGTGGGGTTGGGCAGTGGGTTATTAGAAGACCTTTTGTGGTTTACCCTCCAGCGGGGCTGGGCAGTGGGTTACCTGACGACTTCTTGTGGTTTACCCTCCAGCGAGGCTGGGTAGTGGGTTACCTGACGACTTCTTTTAGACTCATCCCTTTCTATGTGGCTAGTCAGTGACTTTTCTCTGTGATTACCGGAGCGGGACCCTTGGTTGTACGGTTTAGCAATGAAGCAGATTTGGTGTTCGGGGATATTTGGTATCAGTGATGGATATCCTTTGAACTATTGGAGATTTATCTCAGGCTGAGCTTGGAGATAGAGATCCCCTTACACACTCGTTCGGGTTTCTTGTTGAGCATATATATACACCCTACTTTTATTCACTCTCCTTTGGTTCAGTTACTCTCCTTCGAGCTAGGGGGAAGATGCGTGGGGGTTTCCATGTGCTTTCTCTGTCTATCTCCTCTTGGATTGGATGAGTCTACTTCCTTCCATATGTTGGGGTGAGTCTCACTATCTCTATTATAATCTTGAACTTTTCTTTGTTCTGTCTACAAATCACCATTTTATTACCTCATTTTTTTCTCCCTCAAGATTTTGGGGCATCCTACTGATTATCTTTATACTCACTGTTTCTTGTGCTTTGCCTGCAGTTGGTGTGCCCTTGCAGATGACGGACAGTTCGATCAGGACTACGGAGGAGCGTAGAGGACTTGTGAGCTTGGGCTGCATTCAGTGGTCAAAAGAGGATTTCTGGGTGTGCGACTCACCATCGGTTTACTTTTGTTTTACCGATTTCCGAGTTGTGGAACCTTTATAATTGGGAATGTGTTTACCCCTTTTACTGTTCAGTTTACTTTTCAGGACTTTTCATCACTTTACTTGTACTGGTTAGAGGTCGATGCATGTATGTTGGTTTCCCTTTTTGGAGCTATGTTGTGTCTTTCTTTCCTTTCTCTGCACTTTTACATTGAGTTGGATATGTGTGTGCATGTGTCTAGTTTTTTAGGAAAAGGCCTCCCCTAGATTGTTGTGCCTTCGACACTAGTCACCAGCCCCGGGCCTATGGAGGCGGGCTTGGGGTAGTCGCAGCTCGAGCCCCAGTACGGTTCAGGTCGTGACATATTGTCCATTTTTGATGGCTCAAAGTTTGGGTATAAGGGTGGAGAAGAGGTTTCATTTTTTAAGTGAATGGAAGTACATTGAACGAATTTCCAAATAGTTTTAAATAATATAAAGTCATTTTCTATGGAATATTCCAAAAAATTGAGAGGAATTAAATTTTATGATAATATATTGTTTAAATATATTAAACCAATGGGATCTAGAAACGTTTATGTTACATTTTTTACTCATATCTCTTACTTTAACCACCGGTAAACCCATTTAATCTTAAATACTGTAAATTTTTTGAATATTTTTAAACCCCATTAACGTTAAAAATATGATTTGAGATTATTAAAAATTATTTCTTATTATAATTATAAATATTCTATAAATTTTACAAGATCTAATTTCTAGAAGTTGTATAAATTTCTTTTATCCTATGTTCATAAAATTTGATGAAAAATGTTTTAAAAAATTCTTGGTTTAAGGAAAAAATGATTCTATAGAAAAATAAATTATTATTATTATTCATATGTAATAAATTTTATTATTTAAAAAAGTATTCTAAATTGTAGTTAAAAAAATATAAACTGAATGTAACCTTGTAAATACATGAGTGAAAAAGAAGAATTAAAAATAACTTTAATATGAACAAAAAAATTACATAGGCTTACAAAATGTAAGTAATATATTTCTATGTTCAAAATTATATTTCTATATGAATTATAGTAAGTAATAAATTTAAAGTTTTTCCATAAAATTGATTCATAAACATTCAAGTTATTCTTATATCATTATATTGTCATAAAAGTGACTTTATTTGTAAAATTTGTTTTTTTCTACTAACCAAAAAATTAAACTATTTTTAAAAAATAACTAATATTTACCCTATATGTAATTTTTAAAACCAAATTAAAAAATTAAATTAATTTCATCAAAATTTATTTATAATATATGGTAATTTAGGATTTAAAAAATCTTAAATAATGATATGTTCATTTTTTTGTATATTTATAATGAAAATATTACTTTTTATAATTGAAGTTAGTGAGTCTTATATATTCAATTAACATATTAAAATTTCATTATTTTTATGATAATTTTGTAATTTTGTTAAGATGGGTGGAAAAAGTTTTGGGGAGGTTGAATAAGTAAATATTTTAAAATTGATTGGTTGAGAAAGTTACATCTTTCATTGGATGTTCTCTCGGATGATACATTGTAAGAATATTTAGAGTGGTATTTTGGTGAGAATAAAACTCTTATTATGTAGGAAGGATATATGGGGAGATATTTTTTAAAAAAAAAATCTAGAATAGTTTTCTAAAATTGAATAGAAATTTGTGGAGGATAGTGGTATTTTTTACTGGATGAGAGGGGTGTTTGTTAATATATTATTCATTTGATTATAATTTTTGATCAAGACAAATAATAAATGATTATTATTATGAATATATATATTAATTGTCCCATGTGAGGCTGAGATAATGGTTTCTTATAATATTATGAATTTAATTTATCATGTATTTGACTAATAATGAAATATTGTATAACCTAATGTGTTCCACTATTCACCAAAAATAAAAATTTTCCAAAAAATAATAAAAATTTATCCTATGTTAGATTAAAATTTATGATTCCAAAAATTACATCCATTTAACTAAAATAATTATCTAAATTTATAATACTTAACTTCAAAACTATAATTAGTTTTAATAAAAAATACCGATTTTATGACACAGATTATGACCCTTAAAAATATTATTATTTTTCATTAAATCTCGTAATCATTTATAAAAAAAATTAGTGTGTTATAAATCCATTATATAAGGAGAAAATTATATTTTTTATTTTATGATAGGTATTTTAGGGAAAATAAAATGTTTCATATTTTTATACAATTATGAATTATTTGTGTCAAATAACTAAATTATCATAGTTTACACTTTTATTTAACTGGATTATTATTTAAATATAAAATATTTTTTTCTATGACACCCAATATATTATTTTTCAATTCAATTATTTAGGTTACTATTCTTGTAGTCAGTTTAATATTCCTAATGTTTAGATATAATTCCCAGGGTCAATTGTGTTTTCTTCCAACTATAATACCTTATATTCAATCATTGATTAATCATATATATTTCCCTCAAGATTATTTTCAAATTTATTAAAAATACAATCTTTTTTTAATGTTTTAAATCTTTTATACAATGTTTATCACTAGTGTGATTATTCTAGGGGAAATGGGTCATCCATGTTTTCCTTTTATATTTTTTTATTATCCCAATTTATTATTTTTAATTGTATTAGATCAAATTATTATATAAATAAAATCATAATTATTTAATGAAAACTTTTTATCATTTTTTGTGTGTTTAATATGTTTATTCTATACTATATTCATAAATGTTACACACAAGTGTTTTTTCAGAAGGTAAATCATATAAGTAAAATTCTGGGTTGTTACATGAATGAAAATTATCAACCAAATTTTATTGAATAATTGACACATATAATTTCTTATAATATATATCATATAATTTTTCAATGAATCCAATGTAATATATATTCATATATATTATATTTCTATCCCTAAAAAATATTACATGCATCACTTTACCAAAAAAATTAACTCATATAATATTAATTATAATAGTTTCACCATTCTTATTTTTATAGAATATATATCTATTAAATATGTATCAATTTTAATATAAAACATATTCACTTTATCATTATGCTAACCATCATACTCTTCAAAAAAATATTTGATATTTTCAAGAAAATCTTTAAAAAATATAGTCTTAAAACCAAATTATTAACTATTGATTATAAATATTTGTTATAAAATTGTTAGACTACAATTAGTTTAACACCCAATTAATTTATTTGTTACTTTAGAAATATTATAAACCTTTTTATTGTTATATAAAACATAAAGGTTAGAATTATCCCAATCAATGATGGAAAATTTCATTGCATCCCTTCCTGATATTCCATTACCCACTTGGTTCCTTTTCAGATAATATTTTGGGGAACCAATGACATATACATCGGATAACTATTCATTAATGAATTTAATATATTCCTCCTCAATATAAAACTCTGAAATAAAAATATTTGGTTGGTTTCAGTTTTTGATGTACCCTTTAAAATCATCATAATCCATTTCATAATTTGTATCTATTTCCAATGTATTAGGAAACATTGGATAATATCTCTCACAAAGTGAACCACCATATAAAGTTAAGTTTTTAGCCTAATAGGGTAACACAAGTATATTTTTCCCCTTGAATGGCTCCAACTACTCCCTTTCCCACATTGATATGATGTATAACCTAGACATGATGGAATATTTCATCTTACCTAGTGTATTTAGTAACGTAAAAATGAAAATGACCCTTATATTATTTTTCTATATAGAATATACCAAGATCGTATTTGAAATATAAATATTTCTAATATGGAAATTCAATGAACACTAATCACTTATCTGAGCCAATTTTTATAATATTCTTTTGGAAAGCGTTATAGAAAACTAACAATATATATTTTAATTTTTTAAAATATTTTCACCTATTAATGGAAATTGTCGCACACCATCCTCTAAATTCCGAAAAAATATTTTTTTTCAATGATCAAAACTATTTAGATCAAGGTCAAAATTAAAAATGTTTACAAATTTCAATTTTTAAAAAGATTTAAATTAAAATAAGCATGTACAATCTTCATATGGTGGGTAACCTATGAAAATAATAAAATCATACAATTAATAACATATGTATGAATACAAGTCATTTATTATCCTAGTCAACATGGTTATAAATATAAATTCTTCTTTTTAATGAGTATAATAAATCATAGCACCCATATTTGAAACACAATTATGATCTTAAATCAATGATGGAAAATAAATATCAATTTTATTAAAAAATATATAACTATAAAAATTAGTAGAGACTACATAATGAATTATTTATTCATATATAATTATAAAAACAAGTCATAATTAACCAATATAATTTGACATGCATAATGAGTACTAAAAGAGACACTAATAAGAATCATAAATTCCATAGATAATGTAACATACAGGCTTCTCAAAAAATCATTAAATTCCATAAAATATATAATATATATTATTCCAGCAAGGATCTTCTATACATATCAATATTTCACATCTTTATTTATTTTATTTACATGACAAATCAATTAAATATATGTCCACATTCATTTATATTGTAATCTAAACAATGGAATGATTATAATGTATAAATACATTTATAACGACTTTATTAATTTTTTATACACTGAGAATTTTTATATTTAGTACCTTTTTCACTGATCTTTTGTCATTAAGAGACAACAATAATTAATTGGAAAATATGAGTATTATTTTATATTTCTGGTGGGACCATGTTTGATGAAATCTGTTATTGTATTCTCAAAGATGTTTTTCTATTGTTATATATTTTTTCATTATGAACAAATCAGTTCACTTCTTAAGTACTGATGATCAAAGAGAAGGGGCATCATACTTTGAATATCAGACAGTCAAATGATATGATGTTTCTTGATTTTGTTTTTCTATTATGGAGAAGTTCACTCGGTAAAGTGGTTTATAAACATGTATTGTGTCTGGAATGAATGTTTTGATCGGAATGAGGAAATATATCATAGTCTGGATGTTTCAATACTAAATATAATTGATCTTTTATATTCAGTTAGTTCAAAAATATCAAAATGTGTTTGAAACACTTGTCATGCAAGCCTTATGAACTAAAGGGATGAAGTTGTGTTTAGTTAATAAATTCATATAATGCTATTATGATCGAAATGTTCTCACATTCATGAATAAGTCATGATAAAAGAATCTGTTTTTAAATGAAGAAAGATAATGAATTCTGAAGTGTTGTTGGAGTGATGATTGACAGCGATCCATTGGACTATCCAATCCATCAGATATTCGGATTCACTAAATGAAAGGATTAACAGTATCTAGTAGGAATGTTTGGAATAAAAGAATTTGTTGCTAAATACATCCTATTGTATGTGGGGTACTTCCATTCTATCAGCCACATTCTAACACTAATCAATAATTTGGAGTTGTTCAGAATGATGAATGATAAGAGTTTGGAGACTGATCCACCAGATGATGATCAACACTGTATTCAAAAATTTCAATAAGGTTGTTTTCTTATTCAACTGGGTCAAGAGTTATGTTTCCTCTGGAAATGGGGATGACCTCGATTGTATAATGTTCAAACATTCCAATCGGTTTCTAACAGCATCATTGGTAGAACCAGAAACATCCAATGGTTCTATTTCTATTTGGACCTACCTTCCAAAGGTAGGTTCTCATTAGTTGTGGACCGATGAGGCTTAAGAATTTTCATTGGTTGAGAGGATGGGAGGTCGTACTCATTGCACCTTTTTTAGGGGAATTATTGTCTACTACAGGACTCTATTTATAGATTTAAGTTATGTTTGTGAATCCTTATTACATTACCAAGTGTGAAAATGAGATTTCCTTTAGATCTGACAATCAATGATTGATATGTATGAGATTTAGAGAATATTTTATATTTATTCTAGTTTCTTCATAGATAGATAATCATCTAAATTTGTTTAGAGATTCTTAGGCAATCTTATCCTTCGACGCATTATATAGATGTCTCTTGGTCATTATGATAACCATACTAGTTTTAAAGCCACTCAGTGTGGAACTTGAAGTTTATTTTCATTTATAAGGACATGGATTATTTCAAAGTTGGGATCGTACCCACAGATGGGCTACCTACGCATCCTTGTTTAGAAAAGGAATCATAACCCACGTAGTTCGAGTAAGGGAGTATGAGATTTATGCATGATTGATGGATCAAAGAAATATGTCATAATCACTTTTACACTCTATGCTCACGTGATTCATGCTCGATGTGAGGAACAATAGGTATTGGTAAAACGAGACAATTGTTCCACAAAATATGCAATCATAAGAAATAATGTGGGTCTTATGTATGTATGACTGCCCAGATAAATGATGATTAGGATTTATAGCAGAGAAGAAACCAAGGAACAGGGTCCATAAAGGTATATGTGCTTTATGGAAATTTGGATACTTAACATAGGACTTAATCCTGAGAAGGATGCTGAAATTAAAGGGGTTTTATGATTTGGGTTTTATTACTGAGAAGGAAGTCCAACTCAAAAGAAATTAATACTAGTTAAGATAAATTATGACTGGGGAATACTCCTATGGAGGAGGCCCAGGTTAAAGGGAATATGGATGGGGCTTACTCCTAAGAAGGTGGCCCAGGGTAACATGAATTATGACTGTGTTAAAGGGAATTATGACTGGGGCTTACTTCTAAAGAGGAGTCCCAGGTTAAAGGAATTTGGAACTCAGGGCTTCCTCCTGAGGAGGATGCCCATATTTGGGAACATGGGGCTTACTCATAAAGAGGATGCCCAAAATTAAGGGAACTTGATAACTGGGGATTATTCTTTAGAAGGAGGCCCATGAATAAGGGAGTTGGGGCTTCCTCCTAAGGAGGATGCCATGGTTATGATAACTTGGACTTGGGATTACTCCTGAAAAGGAGGCCCATGTTAAAGATCCTATCATATTAAAGGATGAGGTTGAATGAATGAAATATCTAACCTTAGTGACATAAAGATATGTAAATCACTAAGTTTTAAGAGATATTCCACACAATTCCAATAAAACAAGGAGGCCAATAAGGGAACCATGCCAAAAATGAATTTGAAGAGGGTTTTTAAGGCTGAATCTTGAATAGGAAAGGTGGATTTGAAGAAAACAAGTAAATAGGAAGGAGGGGAACCCAAAAAGAGATAGGCGCGCAGGTCCTACGTGGGCGTGCAAGTCCTGGTAGTGCAGGTATACCTGCACGCACATGGGTACCTGCGCGACGATTATCCCATGGGGTAGTACAAGGGAGAGACTTGGCTCAAGCCCTTAGTATTATCCCTAGGGGCTTCCAAAAGAGTGGCATGCAGGTTCTAGTGAAGGGACATGGAGGTGCGTAGGTGTCTTCATCTCCCTTAAGGGTTTAGACACTTAGGTTCACATTTATTAATTAATTTCAACACTTAGTCCTTGTTTCCCCACTTTAGAGCTTCCATTCTTGGTAAGAAATTACCTTAGAAGTATTCGTAAGACTTACAGAAGAGACTAGGGAGCTAGGAGCTTAAATCTGGAATTTGGATTTTTTTCGTCTTTTTTTTGGGCCCACAAGGGGTATTTATAGGCTGCTGAAGACCCCTGGATAAAATCAGATAGGGCATGCAGGTCACCTATGCGCCCAATAAGTGGCGCGCAGGTATACCTGCATGACCATGAAGAAACCTATGCGTCCCATGCTGAAGCAAATCCTTGTTTATGCCTTTGTCCATTTTTGATGTTTCTTTAAAGGATGAATCACTTTATGATAAGGTATTCCCTTTTTTTAGTCATTTAGACTCTTTGAATAAAAGGAGCATAAACAAAAGTCCCCCCTCATAGTTCGATCTGAAAGGAAGGAGGATGTGAATCTGAGGTAAAGAAGAAAACCAAAGAAAAGGCGGTGCGCAAGTTTTGAGCACTCAGATATCGGCACGTAGGTTATAGGCATGTAGGCTTCGGTGCATAGGGATGTGGCCTAGCCTATAAATATACGGTTCGTTCCTCCATAAAGCACATGGGTTTGAACAGTTCATGATCTCACTGCGTAGGTTCCTCCTATCGTGCAGGTTTCTGATTTCTACGGTTCATTGCTTTTTTCCATGACGCGCTGCTGTAGAGGTATTTTGACCTGCGCGGTGATACCTGCGCGCCAAAAACCTGTCTGACCCAGTTATACCTATGCACCAAAATTGTACTTATGCGCCTTAATTCCTTAGCCATTTTTTCACCTTTCATTAGAAATTTTATAGAAAATCAACTCTCTTAAGAGTGAATTATTCGACCTTTGTGTAGATTCAATGGAACCTAGAAAAATTGGAAGAACTAATGAATTGGCTAGCAAGAGGATTGATGACATGATGAATGTTGTTGGCCATGATTACTATGATATCTACTATAGCACTCTCCCAGATTTGGCTAAGTACTTGAAGAAGTATCATGTTAATTTCCAACAGATCATCTACTTGGCTCTGTATGGGCATGGTCATCTGCAAGGAGTCAACATTCCAGATGCTAAGAACTATCTGCCTGAGATGTATCTGCACCGTTACTCCTCTATTTCGGTTATGTTGTTCATTAATAGCAACAAAAATGGTGTGAACATTCAAAATTTTCTTCCATGCCATTTCCTTGCAGATATGAAAATGGAAAACCCATGGGCTAAAATGTTTTTTTGCTGCCGGTTGGTAGAGGGATATAACCATATCTGAAAAGAATACTCTCTCCAAATGGCTCTTTACTTCCAATGCTCCATTCTCAAATCCATGTATCCATCTTCCATGTCATTTGGAAAGAAACAGAGTCATAGTTTGATCACCATAAAATTTTCTCAAACCGCACTCAATAACATTCTTTTACAATTGTTCCAAGAAGAGCTAGTATAACGGCATCTCCTATTGTATCTAGTTGAATGAATGAATTCCAGGAGGTTGCTGATGAATCTCATGGTGATGTAAATCAAATGAAGGTTACGTTGAAAGCCTCTTGTAATTCTTGGAAAAGAGAAGAGACTCCGGTCTGTGGATGTCCTTCGAACTCTTCTGCTTCAATGAAAAACACTTTCACCTTCAATCATTTGTGCATACCTTCTTTTGCTACCTGCTTTAAATTTTTTCCTAAGCCAATGGTCCTAGTAAACACGGTTTGATTTTTACTAGGATTATAAAAATAACCCTACAACCTTTGAATCTTTTCATGGCTTAATATTACCTAAAATAATACAAAATGTATGTTTAGTGATCTGGGACATGAATTTTGTTCAGAGTTCCCTTGTCTTTTGTGGTTAGTTTAAAGTCATGCACGTCGGACATAAACAGGATAATGTTTAAGGAAAAAATAGCTTTGACCGAATGGATTAAAATTGACTCAATTCCTTGACAATTTATCTGCAAACATATTACCACACTCAAGTATGAGGGAAAATATGTAAACTATGACATATGAAATTTTGAATCTGAGGAATGATATGAAAAAGGAATAAAAGGAATTAGAATATGTATTTCCCTAGAATGAAGTTACCATAATTTAACAAACCCGTTAGGGGGTTGAATTATGTAGGGCCGCTTAAGGGCATTGGCCGCATAGTCAAATAATAGCATCTTTTGGCTGACAGGTCCATTATGTAGACTACATATGCAAGGATGCCTAAGGGCACGTGATGTATAGTCAAGAGAAAGAACCCTCAGAAATTTACTTTTCTATTGCTAAAAAGTCATTGAATGTTTATGGAGATTAAAATTTTCCAAAGCATAGAATTTTCTGTATTGAGGGAGGTACTTGAATATGGAGAGGATATTTTCAATCAATATTTTCTAAGAATTGGATGAATTTCAATCCTACGAAGGTCTGACTCAAACGTAGGGATTGGAAATATAAACCATACGCTTGAATACATTCAAATCATGAAAAAGAACATGGGAAAAATACGTTAAGGATGGCTATTTTTGCAGATCCCTATATATTTTTGTTAAGACAAATAAGGAAAAAAGAGGTTTTCATCCCATGAATGAAGTTACCATTATTTAACAAACCCGTTAGGGGGTTGAATAAAGGACATTGGCTGCATATTCAAATAATAGTATTTTTTGGATGACAGGTTTGTTATATAGACTGTTTATTCAAGGCCACCTAAGGGCACGTGCTTCATAGTCAGGAAAAAGAACTCTCAGAAATTGGACATTTTGTGACCAGAAGTCAAGAAAAGGGTTATGGAGATCTAGAAATATTTAAGGTTAGGGGTATGACATATGAAAATGGGTATTTTCAAATGCATGAAAGAGATGCACAGACCAATGCTGACCATAATCATGTTGTGGCTGGGTCCTGAATTGAAATGTTGGACTTCACTATATATCCTATAAGGATGGGAATCAAGCAATACGTAGTTCTTGAAATACAGTTTAACATCATGTGGTACGAAAGTATGGGAGATCTAGGTTTAGGATCATAGATCTCGGACCATAATAATTAATACACAGTGTGTTTTTCATAAACCCAATGTGAATGAGGACCAGGGTTCTCATACCACACTCATGTATTCACCAGGGGACTATTCATCCACGGGACTGTAAGTGGAATTTGGGGTTAGGCCCAAATACATGGGGCTGGATTCAAGGGATGCTCAAAATTTCCCACATATCCCATAAGGATAGGAATCATGCTGCACGTAGTTCTCAAAATACCCTTTGTATAGATTTGTTTCGTACATATGAAGGGTGAAAGGGGACTTTAGTGCAATGATGGTTTGACCTAAGATAAAAGGTTTCGGAATTTCCATGTTTTCACGTAGTCTTTAGAATATAAAAAGATTGGATATCAACATAAATAATGACTCCCTCTCAGGTGAGGGTGTCAAAGAATGTTGTAGTTTATTGTCGTACAGGACAAAGGTGTTGTACAGTTTAACATCATATAGAAAGGAAAAAAGTGAACCTATGTAAATATATTGATTTTGGCGGTGGCTTCATGAATCAACATCGTATGAGATGGAGGTGAACAAATGTGAATAGATTTTTTTGGGCTTGAACCTCGGGTGGTTGCCTACGTACACGGCCTAGAAGGCAAGGATCAAAGTCTGTGTAGTTCAACTAAAGAATGAATTAGTGATCAAGTTGTTGTTGGTGACAACGACCTAAAAAAAGGTGTTCGAACTTACGCATGGTTAGCGGCCCAAAGAGTGTGTTATGGTTGAAGTTTACTCTAAGCTCACGGGAGTCATACTTAGTGTGAGAAACAAGAGGTAGCAATAACCGTAATGATTCATAGTTTAACATCATGCAGGATATAAGATGAACAATATTGTTTAACGTCATGTTGGATGATGGAGTGCTATATAGTTTAGTGTCATGTAGCTAGGACGTATTAAGGGGACATAGTTTAATGTCATGTTGGACAATGACATAGTTTAATGTCATGTTGGATGAAAGTTCCAATGATTTAAGTTCATATTCATGGACCGTATAGTTTGACATCATTTTGGATGTATTAGGGACTTTTTCACAGTTTAAGGTCATTTTGGACAAGAGAAATGAAAATAGATTGTGTTCATATGCATGGACCGTACAATTTAACATCATGTTGGACGTATTAGGGAAATTTTCACAGTTTAACATCATGTTGGACAAGAGAAATGGAAATAATTTAAGGTCACATGCATGTACCATTCATGATGTATTTTGTGTTTATACAAAATATTTCTTCAGAAATCTGTCATTGGTGGGAGTCGTGATGAGTTATCCATCCATTGACATTAAAGAATAAGCTATATTGGAGTAGACCTTATGTATTGAGTAAGGTACTTCCCATTTTGGTTCAATCTTGGGGGGTTTCATTCCTGGTATCATTGGAGTTCTGAGAACTAATACCAATTCTCCCTGAATGAATGAATGAATATGAACTTTTTTGTTGAAAGCTCGTGCTATTCGATTCTGATGGACTTCCAAGTAATGCAGGGTGCACAATATTTTCTCATCTAATAGTTCCAATTCATCCAATCACTTTTGATATTGTTCATCTGTAGATGACTGATCACAAATGGCTACTCTGAGCGAAGGTAATTGAACTTCAATAACCAAGACTGCTTCTGTTCCATATACCAATGAATATGGAGATGAACATGTTGTCGTGTGGGTGATGGTCCGATAAGCCCATAAATCATGAAAGAGTTTATCAGGCCTTGAATTCTTATCTTTATCCACCATATTTTGCAGTATGTTTGAATGAGTCTTGTTGAAGGCTTCTATCTGGCCATTGGCCGCTGCATGATACTGAGATGAATGGTTGATTTGATGTTGTACTCTTGATAATACATCCTTACATCAGATGAACTGAATTTGGTTTCATTTTCCATTAATATGGTATAAGGGACACCAAATCTAGTAATGATGTTAGACTTGATGAAGCTAACAATGCTTTTAGAACTAACTTTTTTGAGAGGTATTGCCTCTGACCATTTGGAAAAGAAGTCAGCAGGAGTATGAATATACTTAAACTTCTTGGTTGTAGCTAAAGGGTAAGGTCCCTCCACATCCATTCCCCATGTGGAAAATGGCCATGAGTATTTAGCTATATGAAGAAACTCTAGGGGTTGATGAATGATGTTGGCATGTACTTGGCATGAATGATACTTCTTCATGAAATCAACACAATCTTGTATCGTTGAAGGAAAAAAGTATCCAAGCCTTCGAATTTGATCAGATAGTCTATGTCCAGACAGGTGGGAACCACAGAATCCTTCATGTAATTCTTTCATGATAGTCGTTGTATCTTCACAATCAATGTATCTGAAGAGAACTCGATCAAAACCATGGTTGTAGAGAATTTTATCTAGGTGATCTAGGCTAGCATAATGAGTTAAATTGACCACACGTCACCAGATTTGTTCTTTCCCGGCTCTATCTGGTGGAAGTGTTCCATTTTGAAGGTATTCCCTGATAGGTGTCATCCATCCTGTAGTATAACCATATGGTTTAGAAATGGGACTAATTTCATTGATTTCCTCTATTCTGGTTTGAACATAAAGTGAAATTGTATGACGGTGGGTAGTATTAATGATTGTCTCGTCCTAATTTGGATCTTCCAGAGATGTGGCTATATTATCCGGTGAATCAGCTTGAGCATTTTGTGACCGCGGGACATAAGAAAATGTTGGTTCCATAGGAAATCCCACCATTAACTCTCTAATGTAATCATACAAAGGGATTAACTCTTCTTTTCTGATGGAATAATCCCCATTGACTTGTTTTATTACCAGGACAGAATCACCATTCACCTTTAATTGATTAACTTGTTCATGAAGCACCAACTCCAATCCTGCGATGAGAGATTGGTATTATGCTTCATTATTTGTACCACCTTCCCACAATAAGAAGGAATAAGGTAGCACTTCCTTTTCTAGGGAAATGAGCACAATTCCTAACCCAACTTTGTTGAATTTAGGATCTTCCATTTTCTTTCTAGTTGGACTTCTAGAAGCACCATCAAATAACATTTCCCATGTTTGAAGATTATCTTGAATATAGAATAATTCTTCATCAGGAAGTTCAATATCTAACGATGTATCTTCTAATGAAGGATGTTCATTAGGGAAATCAGCCAGAGATTGGCCCTTTATTGGCTTTTGAGACACATACTGGATATCAAATTGCTACAAAATAACTTCCCACCTTGACATACGTCATGTAAGAATTGGATGGCTAACGATAAATTTGAGCGGCTTATTACGAGATACCAATTGGATCTCGTGTTGTTGTAGGTAGTGTCTTAATTTCTGAACTGCAAAGATTAATTCTAGGAAGCACTTCTCAATAGTTTAATATCATGTCTCTTCTTTAAGCATAGTCCGACTGAGATAGTAGAGGTTGTTTTCATTCCCAACATCATTCTTCTGAGCATGGAAGGCACCCAGTGGTCGCTCTAAAGCTGTCACATAGAGGGTAAGTGGTCTTCCTTCAACAGGTGGCATTAATACTGGTGGTCTCAAGAGATATTTCTTGATAATATCGAATGAATATTGACATTCTTTAGTCCACTGGTATTTGACTCCCTTTTTCATCAATTTGGTGAAAGGTAAATGTTTGCTTGCCAAATTGGCGATGAAACGTCAAATATAGGCCAAGTTTCCTTCATGTCCTTTCAATATATCAAATTTCGAGGAGGTGACATACTATGGATTGACTTTTTCTTCCCAGCATCAACTTCGATACCACGATGGTGTATGAAAAAGATGAGGAATTTCCATGTGGTTACCCCAAAACCACATTTTAAGGGGTTCCTCTTCAAATTATGTTGTTGAAGTTTGTGGAATAAGATTTCCAAATCATCCAAGTGATTGGAATGTTTCCTGGATTTAACCACCAAAACATTCACATATCATTCAATAAATTTCCCTAAAATGGTTTTGAAGATACGGTACATGGCATGCAGATATGTTGCGCCTACATTCTTCAGGCCAAAAGGGCATTACCCGATAGTAAAACACACCCTAAGGGGCTCTGAGGGCTGTAGACACTTCATATTATGGAGCCATTCAGATTTTATTATACCCAGAATATCCATCCATGAAGGAAAGTGATTCATAGCTAGATGTTGCATCAATTAAGCGTTTTGTGATTGGAACTGGAAAATCATCCTTGGGACAATGCTGATTAAGATCTCTGAAATCAATGAAAACTCTAATTTGACCACTCTTCTTTTTCATAGGGACAATATTAGCCATCCACTTAGGATATTGGACTTCTCTGATGATGTTATCATTGATAATATTATCCACCTCTGCTTCAATTTTGGAAGCCTGAGTTGGGTGTGTTCTACTTGTGGCTTGCTTAAATCCTCGATGTTCTTCTGGAAAACCCAAATGATGAGTAGCAACATCAGGATCAAAGCCTGGCATCTCTGTTTAGATCCAAGAAAATATATCTCGATTTTTCATCAAAAATGAAATATAAATTTCCTGCTCTTCAAGAGACATGACTGGACTAATTAATGTGGGACGTGGATCTTCTTTTGTACCCACATTTATTTCTCTGAGTTCATCCACAGTGGTAGAGATACCCTCTTCCAATCCTGGAGGAGCATCCCTGAGATCTTCTTCTTCTTCTTCAACATGTGTTATCCCTTCTATTTCTACATGCATTGTAGATGATGAAGAGGAATTTCCAGGATCAAGAGAGATGGTAAAATTTTTACATCTTAAAGAAGAGGCTTCCATTTCTGACCCTATTGATGATGAAGGGTATTCTTTGGGTAGTAAAGTGGAGATGATGGATTGAGTGTCGACATCATCGTTCACCTATGATATTGATATAACTTCTTCTGGGATGGTTGGTGAATTATAGACTTTCTGGATTTCAGCAGAAGAAATGAAGACATCTACATTTGAGCTTTCATCATTGCTTGTTGAATCACCACTTTCTCCCATGCTGTCGGGCTTGATTGTTGTAATTGACCTTATGTAAGTTTCCATAAGAGTATTTAGAATCGAGTCTATCCTATCAATTTGACTGATAGGAAAACATAATCTGTACTCAAATGTGTGAATGGGTTTACTGGAATCTTTTCCAAACCATAAGGAGCATTAACTTTGGTAACCTCCCTTATTGTGGATTTCTCTTTACACTTCATGTGATAAAATTCAACCTCAATGTATTGAGATTCACATGTTTTGAAGGGGGCCTTATCACCATAAAATGTCCCAATTTGGCAATAGAAACAAAATTTTAGACATTGATGTTATGATGAACGAATAGCTGCATGTTGATGTAGCCAATGTCATCCAAGAAAAATGTTGAAATTTGTGTCATGATGAACCTCCATGAAATATAAATTGGATACAAGGTCTCCAAACAAGGTTCTTAGTGTGATCTTGCCCAGAGGTTCTTGTTCATTTTTATCATACCCTTGAAACATCAAAGTAGAAGCAGATAAGTCAGATTCAGTGAGGCCCAATCGACAAAGTGTACGAATGGGGATGAGGTTGACTCCTGAACCATTATCAATAAACGATCTTCAGATGTCTACATCATTGACCTTGCCAGATAAATACAAATGTCTAATATATACATACACAACATCATCTTCATCTTCATCTATGAAAGATATCACTGCATGGAATTATGCAGGATTATTATCTACATGGTAGACATCAGCTGCAGAAATTTCAGTTTTGAATTCTTGAGGACTTGACAAAGCCTCAATGGGTGCCTCCCGAAGATCCTCTAATAGATTCAAGGCATCTAGAATTGATAACTTGGCCGGTACTTGGGCCAAATGATTCAATACATCATATTTTTTATCCAAAGGTCTATGTTTCCCAGTGGGAACATGTGGTTTAGCAGGTGCCTTAGAATTTGATGCTTTGTAAGTAGATTCATCTTGTATTGGGGTAGGAGTTGGAAATACTCCTAGATTTGGAGGATTGGACCAAATAGGTCTATTTACCTGCTGAGAGGAAGAAGGTGTAACTTCCAACCGATCCTCCAGAATGACTGTTCCAGGACTGAATCTTCCATATGTGGAAGGACATTCTTATACTTGTTGAGCTTGATGAAGGGCTCTGCCACGAGTTTCTGCTGCATATAGAGTTCTAGCAGGGGTAGAATTGGAATAGTGGATTCTGGGATATCCACATCTTCCTCTGTATCCCAGACCTCTGGAATTCCCTCTAATTCCTCTATTTGATACAGGGAACTTAGGATCATCAAGATAAAAACTGTGACTGGCATAAGGATCTATTAAGTGAATCATGTTAATAGAACCAAAGATCGACTCCTTTCCTGATGAAGACTCTGCCTGATTGGTTAGTTTAAGCTGTTTTGTTTGGTGGGGCGGTGCCCGTGACATTGAAGTAGATGGGATAAAATTTTCTAGAGTTAAATACAACTTGGGCTTTGACACGAACTCATCTTCTTCCGATTTCTCTTCTTTCTTTGAATTATGTCTCTTAATTGAGGATTTTCCCTCTGATTAAGGGGGATTTGATGTGGCATTCATAGCAGAAGATAGAATTGGTTTCTTCAATTTCATTCACAAAATGGCATGAGATTGGTTGATCATTCTTTTGAATATCAAATCATCATATTTCTATGCATTTTTTCTTTTGACTTATTTCCACTTGCCTTCTTCCTCTGGATCTGTAGCAATAACACATGTTACCTGAACTGAAGAAACTTTAAATTTGACTTGTCCCGAGTCAACCATTTTTTGCAGGAGGTTTTTAAAGACAAAAAACTCTTGGATGGGATGCCCCAACATCTAATGAAATGGGAAATAGTTGGTAAAGCCTTCATCTCCTTCCTTGTTTGGCCTTTTGGGCCATGACAATTGAACCAAATTATTTTCCAGAGCCGAAATGAAGTAGCTAGGAACTAGTTTATTTAAAAAATAATAAACATTGCTCTTCATATCCTCAAATTATTTATATCTTTGATCTCTTTGATCAAATTGAAAAACCAGACTCTATTGTTGATGATCAGGAGGTGGATCCCTTCAGGAAGATGAAGTTTTTGAAGTAGAAGCAGGTACAGGTGCTTGTTAAAGCATAATTGTACCAGTCTATACTTTACCCATTCTCTGTCCTGGAGATAATGGAATTACAAGAGTTTTATCTTCAGTCTTTATAAGAGAATCTCAAATCTGTTGAGAAATTAATGTAAGGTCTTAAAACCCTCCTATGTATTTCACAGGGATCAATAGTGTGTGTAACTCATCAAGAAAATTTTCCACACATATTGGGAACAATTATTCTTGAGGGAGTTCTAAGCTTAGGGAATATGTTAATCCCTTCCAGTGAGCAATGAAATCTTAAACTCTTTCATTATCCCTTTGCATAAAATTTTTAAGATCAAAAACTATTGTATTTGGAAAAGTGGAGCTGAATTGAAGAATAAATTGTTGATGGAGATCTTCTCATCCGGTAATTGACTGGGATTGCAAGCTTGTGTACCAAACAAAAGCAGGCCCTTGTAATAACTGTACAAAACACCTAATCTAATCTTCTTCTTGTTGCTTATGGGTTCCCATCATAGGATCGCAATGAGAAACAAATTGTGTTATGTGTTTCTCTGGGTCGCCATGACCATTAATTATTGGGAATGTGGTACTTACAAAATTTGATGGGGGAGGAATTGCATCAACCCATTCAGGGTAAGCTCTCTTATCTGGTTGAATTTGAGCTCGTTTTCCCTCCATAGCTTCCAACCAAGCTGTTAATGACACAATAGTAGTTATTATCTTTTTAAAAACATTCGGTTGAGCTTCGACCTGAGCAAGTGCACTAACTGGAGATAGGACAGATTTAGTGGTTGGTACTGCAACTGATGATAACACCACCGGTTTTTGTTGCACCTGACCCATAGGATTAGACCTATGAGGGTGTACTAATAAAGGAAGATATTCCTGATCCATCTCAGTAGCCGCAACAAATTCCCTTGCCTGATTGACTCCAACACGCTTAGGAGGAAGACTACCTTAAAGTAGTTTTACATTCAACATCCTCAATTTCATCATTTCTTCCTCTTGTTGCATGAATATTTTCTCTAATGAGAGCAATTGACCTTCTCCAGAGGAATGGTATATAACCTAATTCTTTACTTTCCCTTTATTGGACACCTTTGACAGAGGGGGAAGTTGGTTATTTGAAGGAACACATAGATTATGGGCAAGACTTTGATTTCATGTACGCACACCATCTTCATTTGTGTCTGTGCGTACAACTTGTTGAGCATGAACCTCTTCATCTGATCCCTCTGAATGAGACTCATGTTCCGAAGGATCATCAAAAACGACATTGATGACATTAATTGATGTATAACACATTTCATCCTATCTATCAGCATTTCTGTGATATTGTCTTCTTCCATATCACTGATGAGATGTTGCCTTTTGTCGATTTGATCCCTCAGGAACTTCCTGATGAACTATAATTTGGAGGGAATATCCTGATAATTCGGCTCTACATTCCTCATGTGGATTATTCCCTAATCGAGAGAAGACTGAATTTCTCTAAGGAAGAGATTGATGATTTGAAAAATTCCATAGTCCAGTGGACTAGAGCTGTTCCTGCTGTTCCTTCTCAACTCCTCGAATCCTATTTGTTGATTCCAAGGGTTGGGCTAAAAGAGTCCCCAGTCTGCCAAGCTGGGGTGGTTCTTGAGCTGCTATATCTGAGACTTTCTTGAATTCTCTCCTGTTCTTGCGGACTTTAGTCCAGAAATTGTCTGGATGCATCATCCTACATCCACTTTTATCACCTGGCTCAAATGAACGCTGGATGATTTCTGAAACTTGTGTCTCTTGATGATGTGCTTTCTCTAAATGACAAGCCTATTCAATATTCTCATTTTCTTGATGTAGTAGTAATTCAACAACTTTTTCTCTTTATGCTTGACTTTGGGGAGAACTAGTTGAGGCATGTTCTTGAGCAAGCCTTTGATAACAAACAAAGCCAATTGGTTGTGGACGCCCATGGCCAATAACATTGCATGAGACCATTTTCAGCGGGCTTTGCTGACTGGAGAGTATAGTAAAATGTAGTGCTCCATGAATAGCCCATCCCCTGATATGAATACTAGATGGGGCATTGGAAATTAACTGGAGCAATATTCTTAGTGTGCCAAGGCATGAACGCTGAAGTGCTCTCTTTTTCTTTTCAGCCTTCGGATATCGAGAAACTGAGAGAAATGCCATGTCAATTTGGCGTTGTAACCCTTCTACTCTCTTGACATGATTTTCATATTCATCATAAGGTAATATTTTCGTTTTCATCTGACAAAGAGTTATCCTTATGTTGAGACTAATATCATGAATTTCACCTTCCATCAACATCTCTGGAATGTCATACTAAGAGTCAGCCAAAGGCCAAAACCGGACTGGTAGTTCACCTTTCGCCAAATGTTTTATCATATTTAGCACTTCCTCTTTATCATTGAATGAAGATTATTATACCTGATTAGACCAGATCTAGTGCATCCTTGTTGCTTCATCGGATTCAACATGATTGGTAGAGAATTCACTGATCAAACTAGAAGATGAACGACTTAGGGGTGGTTCGAAGAATGACCTACACCCTAGGCTATCTTTTTATTGAGAAAGTATTTCACCTGCTAGTGGTAAAGCATCATACATGATAGGTTTTAAATTTGAAAGTACCTCAAGATAAGAGGACTTTCTCATCACTGAATTGGCCTCTGAAGAATTTTCTAGACAATGTGCATTACTACTGCGGAGAGGAATTTCGTAGCTAAATTCATCATCATGGGAAAGAACACCATTGTGGGTTATAGAAAAAGATGAAACATTTTTCTCCTTGGTCTTATGGCCACACACAGGGTTCTTGTGGCTCTCATCCAAAGATGAAACTTCGAGAATGACCGAATTGTCAAGAAGCAATACTTCATGAGGAAGTGTCTGATGAAGACCTTCGAAATTAATGTTCCCACTATTGGGAAATGAGAGAGTAGAATCTTTAATTCCAATAGATAATTGTCTAAGGGATTCAATAACTCCAACATCGAGCAAGGCCTTATTACAAATTGGCTCTTGATTTCTTGACTGTGTTGGGTGGGTCTTTTTTTTAGACGCCTTCTTACTCACATTGGGAAACACTTGTTGATGAAAATGGTTATTATGGGCAGGTGTATGTGCCTGCTCAGGAGAAATGATCCGGTTAGGCTGATTATCTCCACCCAAATCAGGTGTATGTGCCTGATTTGGTTGTCAGTATGATATGGGGGAGTATGCCCCACAACCGTCTAGGAATGGAACAGAGGTGGGTGTCTGTTCTGGAGTGATAGGTTGATGTGTCACTCCATTGGTAGGGATAGATTTTCATTTCATTCCCTATGATGTTGCTGAATCTATTATAATATTCTAGCAGGAATCCAGAATATAAACATGTATTTTCTTCTGCTCTTTCACTATTGACAAAATATGATTGGTGACATCATCTGCCAGAACGGGGATATACGTCCATTCTGTGCTTGAAGTAGGTGTGTATTCCTACTCCTGTCCTCCTTTTCTAGTCAATGAATTCTAACAGTACTCATGTGTAGGGGCAGAGAGTTGAGTCTTCCTCTTGTTTGTCATTGGGGCCTTCCAATTTAATTCTCCAGGTGCTTCCAAACAAGACTGTTAGTAGGATTCATCAATACTAGAAGGTGTATGTGCCTGCTGATTGCACTCCGCCGAACATGGTTGATGAACTTCCTTCAATACTGACAGACAAGGCTGCTGGTAGGATTGATGAGTGTAAGCAGGTGTATGTGCATGTTTACTAGTTGTCAACACATTGGTTTGGTTGGCTTCATCATATATAGTCAGACGAGCCTACTGACTAGGTGATTATTTATAAACAGTTGTATGTTTTCATCTATAGTACTCCGCTGGAATTTACTAGCGGGATTGGCGTCTTGCTGCCAGATGAGTATGTTGGACAGTGGAATTAAAACAGATGGGTGTCTATGCCTGCTCGTTGCTTTCCACCAAGTTAAGTTGGTGGACTTCGCTAGAAATGGCAGAGATAAGAACCTACTCACTGTTGACCGGTCGTCGCCTCTGGTGGTTCGTCTTGCCTACTCGGGTTTGAGAAACCTGAGCTGAATGCCTGGAGACGACACCCTCATCATGTTGAGGGCGCACTGTCGCATGATTCTGGCGGTGATTGTTGATGGGATCCATCAAGAAGGACTCATGTCTCCTATAACTAAGTCCTTCAATGGCCTTCTCATTCAACTCCCCAGAATATGGGAGGGACTGGTGATTGTGTTCCGGGGATAATGACCCAAAACAGTTGGAGACGGTGGTTGGCACCACCTACTTCTTGATCACTGGTCATCACTGTTAAGACAACCAGGGTGAATTATTGACTTGTAGGGCTTGTCGAGCAGCCTCCAGAGTCGGAGTAGTTCCGTTTGGACGGTATTCCTTAAGCAGTGCATTTGATACCCAACATTGAAGATGCTCAGTAGGTGATGTATTCCTTAGAGTGGACGACGATCTTGTAGGAGTAGTAGTAGAGGCATTCACAGTAGAGTTATTCATTGGTGTGAACATAGAAGAAACGATTTCTGTAATGCATAAGATCTTGGAAAAAAGTTCATGTTTGATATAACAGATGTAATCAAGATATGTTCAGACACTATATCTTTTGGATGAGCACATATGTTATTGATTGTTTTTTCCCTCTCATTGAGTTTAAATAGGGGCCTAACAAATAACTAAACCATCACTTTAACTTGGTTAAGGATTCACATCGGGTTCACCATTTTTTGTTTCCACTGGAAATGGGGATTACCTCGATTGTTTAAGGTTCAAAAATTCCAATCGGTTTCTAATAGGTTTGTTCATTGAACCAAAAACATCCAATGATTCTATATCCATTTGGACCTACTTTCCAAAGGTAGGTGCTCATTAGTTGTGGACTGACAAGGCTTTATAATTTGCATTGGTCAAGAGGATGGGAGGTCAGACTCGTCGCACCTTTTAGAGGGGAATTATTGTCTACTCTAGGACTCTCTTTAAAGATTTAAGTTTTGTTTGTAAATCCTTATTACATTACCAAGTATGAAAATGAGCTTTCCTTTAGATCTGACAATCAATGATTGATATGTATGAGATTTATAGAATCTTTTATATGTATTCGAGGTTCTTCATAGATAGAGAATCATCTGTATTTGTTTAGATATTCTTAGTCAATGGTATCCTTTGACACATTATATAGAAGTCTCTTGGTCAGTATGACAACCATACTGGTTTTAAAGCCACTCAGCGGGGCACTTCAAGTTTTTTGTCATTCATAAGGACATGGATTATTTCATATTTGGGATCGTACCCGCAGATGGGCTACCTACGTATCCTTGTTTAGAAAAGGTATCAGAACCCACGTAGTTCGAGTAAGGGAGTATAAGGCTTATGCATGATTGATGTCTCAAAGAAATATGTCATAATTACTTTTACACTCTAAGCTCACGTGAGTCAATTTCAGTGTGAGAAACAAGAGATATTGGTAAAACCAGACAATTGTCCAATAAAAGATGAAATCATAAGAAATAATCTGAGGCTTATGTATGTATGACATCCCAGATAGATGAAGATTATGATTTAATTTAGGGAAGAAACCTAGGAATATGGTCCATAAAGGAATATGTGCTTTATGAAAATTTGGATACTTAACTTAGGACTTAATCCTGAGAAGGATGCCCAAATTAGAGGGGTTTTATGATTTGGGTTTTTTTCCTGAGAAGGAAGTTCAAATAAAAATAAATTAAGACTGGTTAAGATAAATTATGACTGGGGCTTACTCCAAAGTAGGAGGCCCAGGTTAAAGGGAATTATGACTGGGGCTTACTCTTAAGGAGGAGGCCCACGTTAATGGGAATTATGATTGGGGATTACTCTTAAAGAGGAGGCCCATGTTAAAGGGAATTATGACTGGGGCTTAATCTTAAGGAGGAGTCCCAGGTTAAAGGAATTTTGAACTTGGGGCTTACTCCTGAGGAGGATCCCCATATTTGGGAACTTGGGGGTTGCTCCTAAAGAGGATGCCTAAAATTAAGGGAACTTGATAACTAAGGCTTATTCATGAGAAGGGGGCCCATTAATAGTGGAATTGGGGCTTACTCCTAAGGAGGATTCCCAGGTTAAGAGAACTTTTACTGGGGATTACTCCTGAAAAGGAGGCCCAGGTTAAAGATCCTCTCATCTTAAAGGATGAGGTTGAATGAATGAAATCAATATCCTTAGTGAAATAAAGATATGTAAACCACTAGGTTTTAAGAGATATTCCACAAAATTCCTTTCAGATAAGGACGCCATAAGGGGAACCATGCCATAAATTGCTTTGAAGAGGGTTTTGAAGGCGGAATCATGAATAGGAATGGTGGATTTGAAGAAAACAAGTGAATAGGTAGGAGGGGCACCCAAAAAGAGAGAGGCGTGCAAGTCCTGCATGGGTACGCATGTCCTGGTTTTGTAGGTATACCTACGCGACACATGGGTACTTGCGTGATGGTCAACCCATGGGGTAGTACTTGGGTAATACTTGGCGCAAGCCTTTAGTATTATCCCTAGGGTCTTTCAAAAGAGTGGCGCACAAGTTCTGGTGAAGGGACAAGGCGGCACACAGGTGTCTTCATTTTCCATAGGGTTTAGACACTTATGCACACAGGTATTGATGAGTTTCAACACTTAGGCCTTGTTTTCCCTCTTTAGAGCTTTCATTCTAGGTAAAAAATTACCTTAAAAGTGTTTGTAAGACTTCCAGAAGAGACTAGGGCACCAGGAGCTTAAATATGGATTTTGGAATTTTTATTCTTTTTTTTGGGGCCCATAATGGTATTTATAGGCCGCTGAAAACCCCGAGTGAAAATCAGATAGGGCGCGCAGGTCACCTGTGCACCCAATAACTGGCGCGCATGTATACCTGCGCGACCGTTATGAAACCTGCACGGCCCATACTGAAGGAAATCCTTTTTCATTCTTTTGTAAATTTTTGATGTTTCTTAAAAGGATGAATCACTTTATTCTAAGGTATTCCCCCTTTTTATTCATTTAGACTCTGTAACAAAAAGGAGTGTCAACAAGTTATCAAAAAATAAGTGGTGATTTTTCATCAAACTATGATTGGCATTGATTCATCGAAAGGAATAAGAGACTTCTCCTTCATATGCATGCTGACACATATAAGTCATCAGACACAATATCTTTGGTCTGAGTGTTTGTTGAAAACGTGAATGATTGAAAATTTATTTTTAATGTGTTTGTTATTGGGATATTAAATTTATTATCAATGTGTTTCCATGGGGTGTTGATATCATTATAAGTTCTAATTATTTTTTGGTTAAAAAAATCGACCCAAGTATAATTAAGTTGAAACAATTTTAATAATAGGAGAATCTCTGCTGTTATAGAGAATTGTAAGGAGCAGTGTTGTTTTCATATATAATGGTGCATTATAATGATAAGTTTTCATTATTATGTGTTTTATTTTGGGTCAACAAAATCTAAGTGACCATATTTTTTCATCTTAAGTAATAATTTTATCAGAATGACATTTTGTATCACACTGATGAATTATTATAAATTTTAATGTATGATAATTCTGTGAGAAGATTCTAGAAGTTTTTAGAAGACTCAAGAAGAGTTGGTAATCACTAAAAATGTAATATATAACGTCAAAATGAATGTGAATTTTTAATTTTGAGAATTATTTTTGAGAATGAAAACATTTTCTGTTTCCCTCACATATCTCTTTTAGTTATCATAAATATAGTAGAATGTAAATTATACTTTATAATGATAGATTAATACTCATATGTGAAGTGAGGGAGAGAAATAACTTGATTTTTAGACAAAATTTATTTCTATACCATTTTTTCATGAGTAAATTTTCAAGATATAATAATAATAAGAAAGAGTTATCAAATCAGACCGAGAAATCAAAACGATATTTCCCAACCAGTGTTTAAGCGGTTCAGAATTATTTCCAGAGAATTATTTATATATCTATTTTCTATACTAAGAAATTGGACATTGGAATTAGATGAATTTTCTTTAATAAAGTCCACAAATGTTGTTTCTAGATGTTGTTGGGTAGGAAAGTGAGGAGTTTTTATGAAGCTATTCATGTGGATTTTGATAAGGATGCACAATGATTTATTTTTTACCAACTACTTATGGTGTCATTACTAGTTTCACAAAAACAATTACATCATTTTTTCCACAATAATCACATGTACAATTGAATTGATCAAAATTCTACACAAGTTTAAGGGTATATCATAATTTTTTTATCCACACAAAAATATTTTTTTCTAGTGGATTGCATAGTATTTTATTTTTTCCAATCCATTCAAAGGATTTAGCTACTCTTATTTATTAATGATACTTATAAATACTTGTATTGATTTGGATGTTTGAATCTTTTATTTTTGAGAAAATTTATATCTCTATAAACTGTGGTGAATGTTATTATAAAAGATTGATAACATAAAGATATAGATATCACTTATTCACCCCTCTCTTTCTTCATGATATATTCATCCTGGTAAGGCCTTCTTAATCAGTATCAATGAAAATTATTCCCTCATTTAAATTTACTAATGTTTTTTGAGAGAATTTATTTTGTAGAATTTGAATTGTGTGAATAATAAAGGGATTTCAGACCTCGATGGTAAGAAATATTAAATCTGGAAAGATAAAATGTTTTTGTATCTTATGCCACTTTGGGATGATGTTCTGGAAGCTGCTACAAATATATTTTTTCCTATTTTTAAAAATGTCCTTCATACATATATGAACTAGTAGAATCTTGAGAATTAAATAAGAGATAAGAATGGTTTACTCTTACCACTGTTTGAAGGTAAATTTCTTATATTTAATGGAGTTTCTACAAATAAAGGTGTTTTTAAAAAGTTGAAAACATTTATGAATGCAATTTGAGGTGAAGAAGGAAGTGATTACAAATTATTTATATATATATAAAGATCTAAAAATTGGAGAGTATGGATCTATTGGTGACTTCTTTACATGTGTTAATGAAATTGAATACACTTTAAATGTTTTGGTGAGAAGTTGGAGGACTCAACTATTCTTGAAATGATCTTCTCAATTCATCCTGATAAGATTGTTAATAAATTTTCATTTTTGTGCTATAGAGATCCTAAAACACAATCTGTGAATAATTTTTATAGCACACTCATTACTTATGAATGGAGAATAGAAAACATTATTAAAGGGAAACAAAGTTGATCGATAAATTTCCTTCAAGGCTACAATGCAAGGATAGTCTCAGAGGTTTCTTGAAGATGATGATTCCAATAACTATGAATCTAAAAATGATGTATGTGAAAATCATGATGAATTTTAATCCTTATTTTAAAAAAAAGAGGTACAAAAAAGTATATTGGGAAACATCCCTTGAAATATTTTCATTGTGGGGATATTAAGAATTTTTCTAAATATTATTCTTAAAGAAGGAAATAATAATATAATGATAAATTTGAAATAAGGAAAATATGATCTTGAAATATTCATGTTGATATGTGAAGGATTATTAAAATTTGAAATATAATAAGTTCTCTAAATACAAAAGGAGAATATTTTTTTCTAAAGATGATGAAAACAACGATACTATTGTGGATGCCAAAAATTTTACTAGAATTCCGAGGATAATATTTTCATTGTAATATTTAATGATGTAGAATTTTTATTTAGTACGTATAATAAATAGAATGAGTTAGAATTTCATCTGAAGATATAATTCAAGAGTGTCTGAGAAAAATTTTAATAAATTAAATAGAGATCAGACAGTTAAATAAAGAAAGTCCGACCAAAAATAAATCAAGAGTATATTCATGAATATAATATTAAATTAATTGAAGAGAATTATTTTTTGAATAAGTATATTAATATCTAAAAGAATAAGAATGAAAATCTTGATGTAAATTTGAAGGAAACTACTTAAGAGTTGAGAATTGTTCAACAACAATTTTCTAATGTTGAACATGGAGTTGTAAGTTTCAAGAACAAAATATCTAAAGTTGGTGAAAGTACTAGAAAGGTTAAACAAATTAATAATCTAAAAAACTTACCTTCAATGGTTGAAAACAATGATACAAATATTCCAAAGAAGAATATTGATGATAAAATCATTTATGTTACCAAACGAAAAAAATTTGTAAATTTAAATGTTTTTAAAAATTCTATATATAAAACTAAAGTTTCTTCTATTTTCAGTTAAAATAAAGTTAGGAATATATATGAACTATAGAATAATATTAATGGTGATAATAGAATTTTTTGGGTTCAAGAATCTTCTAATGTGAAAGATAAGAAGGATTCTGAGAAAAGTGATCATAATTTTGGACAATATTGACATTAAATTAGAAATTATTACTTTTCAGGGTATTTTTATTAGTATAGTGGATATTGGAATACGATTGATTTATGTTGGTTTAACCAAAAACTTTATAACAATCCCATAAGTTATAGAAACAAATGTTTGTGGGGTAATAAATCCCCTCAAAGAAAGAGTTCTTATAAGGGTGTTTTGAAAGGTGATTGTAGGTTCCATCATTTGGAATCTACTTGCGAATGATGTGAACAACTAGTACATCATCCGAAATGGTGACTTGTTTTGGTACCGAGATAACATCATGTTTATAAGAATTCCTATAATCCTAAAGTGAATAAATTTAAAGGGAAGGAAAAAGATCTTGTTATGGAAACCACTCACAATACAACAATATGAGAATGGACATAGATGTTAGATAGTGGGTATTATTTTTAAATTACATTATATTTGAAATTGTTGAACATTTTAAAAGATTTCAATTAAGGAATAGTAAAATTTGGGATATATGAATGCCTAAAAATTAAAGTAGTTGGATCACTATTATTGGGGAGGAGAAGTGGAAATCCAAGAAATATTTTTCCGTCCATGGGTTGAAGCACGTGTTTATGAGTGTTTCCCAACTCTATGATGAGGTAATTGTTTTTGGAAAATATGGTATTTTTTAGAAATGTTCGGATGATGGAAAAGTTGTTAAAAGTGTCCATAATACAAAAGGATAATTTTTTTCAGGGTGGCAAGGTTCATAAATCATATTTCTTAAGAAAAATGGACGAAAATATTTTATGGAAAAAATATTTTGAAATATGTGTTAGAAAAACATGAGTAAGTTATTAAATAGAGTCAGGGTTTGTGGTATTCCTGATATGTCATGAATAATATATTTGTGTTGTTCTATTTTTCAAGAAGGGGTAGATATCAAAATATGTTCATAATAATGTTGATATTCATTTAACTTGAACACTATTAACTTATTCATTATGAAATTTTTGTGTGGATGATAATAAGATCAAATAAATTTAATAATTACATCATTTATTTAATTGATGGATTTACTATAACTACTTGTTTTATATATTTGAAAAAGAAATCAAAATCTTAAAACATGTTTAAGAGTTTCAAGAGAACATGTCAAAAGGGATTTTGGTATTCTATGAAGAAGTTTATAAATAATAATAGTGGTGAGTATAATAATGAATAGTTCAAAACATATCATGAAAAATATATAATTATTCATGTGTTCATAACACCATACTTACTACAAGAAAATAGTGTTGCTTAATGGACAAATATAATTATGGTTGAAGTGTGGCATACTATATTACTTGAACATGGTCTTTCTAATTACATCTAGAGATAATCTATGAGAAAATATTTTAATATTAAAATATGGTATTTCTACTGGCAGAGTTTTGATATGACACTTTATGAAATGTTCTATGAAAAAACTGCATGTTTGAAACACTTAATATTTTTTTGGAGACCTTTATTTATAGAGAGGAAAGGTGTAACGCCCCGACCCCAATTACCTAGAGTCGATGAATTATTACATAACATTGGAATGATCATTAGAAGGATCAAATATCGAAAGACCGATTGGTTTAGTACCCTTGGAAACACTAGATATATTCATAAGTCTTACATTACATCATAAAAATGAAATTACAACAACATCTTTTCTTCATATTTCACACTCATATCCCCACATACTATCCCTACAGGTCATTCATAATTTACTTCTTCATACCCTGGGAAAAATAAAACATAGAAAAGGGGTGAGCTCAAATGCCCAGTAAGGATAACAATATAGCGGAAACTTTCATAAATATGAATAAACATTTAAGGCAATGTATAACTAAAACAAAACCCTTTTAAACATGAACATCAACTTAGTATGGAAAAAATAAAATGAAAGAATGACATTTACTTATTCACATGGATATTCTACTAATCGAATAATCACATGCAATATCAATAACCACTTTCATATTGATGGAATGCATAATGCCAGACTATCATAACCACATAGCCAAGGCCTCATGCCAAGACTAAAAAAACGATTATGTCAATTCCTTGTTCCAAGACACTATTTTGTCTCATGAGACCTACCGATGCATCGAGGAGCTATAGCGGGCTCTACCCGTCACATATTAAGTCCAATGCATTACCATATGAAAAGGTTTAAACATAACATAAACATTCGTATTAAAACTAGCATATGAAATGTCAATACTTTCACAATAAACTATGAATGGTATAAAAATAGCACATCCACATTCAAACATATCACAAAACCTTTAATAAAATATAGAAGTTTTGTATCATAATAAATCAACTTCAAATAAGCATAAAATTCATCAAAGGATGTTGATATAGATGAAATCAAAACTCTTTTTAGAGAAATATCTCTTTCTATTTTGAAATCATTTAAGAGTCATATATTTATAAAATAAAACATTTTCTTCGAAAATATTCTTATAACTGTGTAAGGGAAGCTTCGACGATTTTATAACGGCGGAAAATAACTGCACCCGCCGTATAAGTTAAAAACAAATTCTTACCTTAATTCTATCGAAAAGGTTACAAAGCACCTTGTTTTGAAAACGACGGAAAGATTCCTTTATAAAACTCTTATAAAAAGTCAAACAAGGGTATAAATTAATTTAACCCATATTCTTTTAAATACTAAAAATGTTTTGAAATACATTTTTAAGAAACATGGATGTGGATGATAAAGATGTCCCAGTAGATTATTACATATAAACAACCTCGGATAATGAAGAGATTGTGATGTAAACCCTTACCTTGTACTTTTCCTTGGTTGGGGGTAGGTTAACCTCCTGTATAATAGTGAAATAATTGTTATTAAATTATACAAGAATCATATACATTCATATGATATCATATATGATCTTTTAACATTGCTTTGTTAATAATATCATAGTATTATCGTCGTTTCGGGTGTTAACTTACTCGTTTTCTTTTATATGTTTTATTACATAAGCCATGTTTGTAATGGATAGGTTGTATATTATTAATATCCAGAATTATATCAAGTCTTTAAACATTATTTTTAAATCATCAAATGATAATTATACTTGAATGGATACGATGGAGAATGAATCTCATCGCGTTCATGGAGACGGTAGTCCGTACGTATGCACGAGCGACAATATCATTCTTTTGATATTAAAATAATATATAAATGGATGTTATATCATATATACAGAATCATTAACATGTTATATTTATTATTTATCTAAGTTACACATCATTAGTATACCCATCCAAATAAAAATATATTGAATAACAATTACACCACGACATGGAGACGGTAAGCCGTACGTACGCACGTATGGTGACATGTTATTAAAAGGGTGGATAGAATACTGAATATGGTTGTACCATATTTATAATAACATAACAGTATATATAGGATACTGTATTTATTATTTTAGAATGGTAATAACAAAAAAATAAGAAGTGGAAGAAGAGAGGAACTTGAAAAGGGGTGGTGAAAACATTACCTCTTCTTCGGGTTCTTCCTTTTGATTTGATCAAAAGGTCTCCTTAGGTTGGCTTTCTGATCCAACTAATGCCTCTACGTTGTATTGCGGGAAGTTGGAAGAGTATTTGGGTAGAGTTTGGGCGAACCAAAAGGCTTTGAAGTTGTAAATAAATGAGAAGGAGGAGTGCCCTTTTTATAAGAGGGGTGAGGGGAACCTTTGGAAAAGATAGAAATATTAATTTATAATAAATTAATATTCGGTTTATAATGGCTCCAAAGTGGATTATTTAAATTTTAAGGTGGTTATGGGTTGCAAAACACTCAATCAATACAATTTATACAGGTTTGGGTACTTATATTAACCTTATATTTAAGTATTAACTCTAAGTTAATTAGTTTCACTTTTACAATGTCTCTTTGTATTTTTATATAATATGGTTAGTAAACATACTATATACATACAAGCGACCCCCAAGTGGTCTATTAATGATACACATATCATTATATAAGTCTCTAGGCCGGATCATAGATTTTTAGGAATTTAATATCAATTAATAATATAATATTCGTTTTAAAAACTCTTTTATGTCAATTTTGACACTATTCAATAATTGATTTTTTTAAAACACATAACAGAATTATTACTTCTCAAAAAGTTAATTAAATAAATCCTAACATGTCATATTATCCTAGAAAATTACTTTAGTTCATAAAAAGTCTCAAATTATATTTATTTGGGTATTTATAATATCAGTTATTGTAATTTTTCATTAATTGGATAATTACTTCATCATCATTGTTTCATTAATAAATTAAATTATTTAATGTCTAAAAATTATAAATAAAATATAATTATGTAGAAAATCGTTTTATCTTTCTAATGAATATTTATAGTCGAACATCCAACATATATAACCCTATATAAAAATTGTTTTTCTAAAAGATATATGCTTATGTCATTTTTGTACTTATTTTAACTTAATTAAAATAAAGTGTCCCTATCTCCTACAAGTGGATCCATGGGGTCCCAAAATCGACCAAAAGATTCTCATGGTCGGACATGTATCCACCAATAAGGTTAGGACATGTTTTAGGGTAATTTAGTATTATTATAATATTATTTATTTAACCCTTATGTACTGAATTTACCCTTAACCATTGTAAATAAAATATTTACCGCAGTAATTATTCAAAATGTCTAAAAATAAAAGTTACCTATTTACACAATTTGAACATCCTGATTCCAAATATGGAATCCATTTTTTAAAATTCAAAACACAGAAGTTTCAGAAATTAATTTAAAATTAATTTCCCGCTGTCAAAACAAAAAGCGTGTTTTTAATATATAATAACTATTAAAAGATTGATACTTGTTTATGTTCGGTTTAATTATGAAATTATGTCCAATTACCAACATTGAATTAAATGGTAAAAATATATTCTAAATATACTTTAAAACCACTCAAATTTATAATTTATCACTATTAATTATTTTTATTACAAAAAGTTGTTTTTAATTAAAATTTAGTAATTTTCACTATTCATCAAAATATTAAAGTTATCCGAAAAGTACCAAAATTTCACCTTAGGCTAAATTCGATATTCTGAATCCAAAAATGAAGTCCATATTAAAATATAAAATATATATAATTTCAAAAAGTAGGTATTACTATTCATAACGGCTAGTTTGATTGGTTATGGTGTGTTAGAACTCAGTGTTGCGTACAACACACGCTATCACATAATCCAAAGAGAAGCGTATCATAGAAGCTTGGGGTGTTACATTCTCCCCTCCTTCAAATAATTTCTTTCCCAAAATTTCTATAATACTACCGCATGAAAATACTTAGGTGGTTCTTCATCATAAGTTCCTCGGTTTCCCACATTGCCTCTTCCATCTTATGGTTTCTCCACAAGACTTTTACCAGACGCGTCGTCCGGTTTCTCAGTACTTGTTCTCTCGTATCAAGAATCTTGACGGGCTCTTCGCAATAAGACAGATCGGGTTCTAGTTCCAATTCCTCATAGGTGAGTACATACATTGGGTCAGGCATGTATTTCCTCAACAGAGATACGTGGAACACATCGTGAACTTTGGAGAGACTTGGCGGCATTTCCAATCGGTAAGCTACAGCCCCAATTCGTTCTAGAATTTTGAAAGGTCCGATGTACCAGGGACTCAATTTACCTCTCTTACCAAAACGTATGACTCCGTTCCATGGAGATACCCTCAGGAAAACATGATCACCGACTTGAAATTTCAAATCCTTCCATTGATTATCGGCATAGGTCTTTTTCTTACTTTGAGCTGCTTTGATGTGATTTTGGATTACGTTCACCTTTTCCATTGTTTCCTCCACCAGTTCTGGGCCTACAAGTTTTCTTTCACCAACGTCATCCCAACAGGTTGGTGTGCGACATCTCTTTCTGTATAACGCTTCATATGGTGCCATCTCAATACTAGAATGGAAGGTATTGTTATAGGAAAATTCTACCAAAGGTAAATATTGATCCCACATACCCTGAAAGTCATGTGAGCGGGATCTCAACATGTCTTCTAAGGTTTGAATAGTTTGTTCTGATTGTCCGTCTGTCTGAGGGTGGTAGGCAGTGCTCAAATGAAGTTCAGTATCCAGGGATTTCTGAAGACTTTTTCATAATCTTGAAGTAAAACGGGGATCACGATCTGAAACAATCGATTGGGGTACTCCATGAAGTCTCACAACTTCATTAATATATAGTCTTTCTAGACGTTCTAGTGGTAGATCTTCTCTTATAGAAAGAAAATGTGCTGACTTGGTAAGACAATCAACAATAACCCATATTGTATCATTCCTTCTAGGAGTCTTTGGTAGTCCCATGACAAAGTCCATCGTAATATTGTCCCATTTCCACTCCGGTGTGGGAAGAGGTTTCATGACTCCTCTAGGTTGTTGCCTTCTAGCTTTCACTTGTTGACAAACCATACATCTTGACACAAAATCAGAAATCTCCCTCTTCATGTTGTCCCACCAAAAATGTTCCTTCAAATCTCTATACATTTTGGTGCTCCCATGGTGTATAGAGAAATTGGAAATATGAGCATCATCCAGCAATTCCCTTTTTAGATCAGGTATATCGGGAACACAAAGTCACTTCCCAAATTTAAAAATTCCATCTTCATACACAAAGTCTCTCAATATCCCATCATTCACAGCTTTAATATTATTTTGAAATTCTTTATCATCGGTATTAGAACTCTTAATACTTTCTAGTAAAGATGGTTTGGAAACTATTTGAAAAAGCATTGATGTTTCTCCTTCCCTGGTTATTCCCATGTCCATCTTCACTAGATCAAAGAAAATTGGATCCCTTTCAATTCTCATATTGTTCAAAACTCCATGATCTTTTCTGCTCAAAGCATCTTCCACCTTGTTTTCCTTCCCCAGGTGGTAGTGTATCATACAATCATAATCCTTGAGTAATTCAAGCCATCTCCTTTGCCTCATGTTGAGTTCTTTTTGTGAGAAAATATACTTCAAACTCTTGTGATCAGTATAAATCTCACATTTTTCACCATAGAGGTAGTGCCTCCATATCTTCAAAGAAAAGATCACAGCTGCTAACTCAAGATCATGAGTAGGATAGTTTTGTTCATGAATTTTCAACTATCGTGATGCATAGGCAATAACCCTATCATTATACATAAGGAAAAAAAGTCCTTTCTTTGACGCATCACTAAAAATAACGAACCCATAATTCCCTGATGGTAGAGTCAATATAGGAGCATTGTCTAATCTCCTCTTTAGTTCTTCGAGACATTCTTCACACTCTTTTTTCCAAACAAATTTAACCCCTTTACGTGTGAGCTTCGTTAATGGGTTAGCCAATCAGGCAAAATTCTGGACGAAACGTCGATAATAACCTTCCAAACCAACAAAACTACGTACCTGAGTTATACTCATAGGTGCTGGAAATTCTTGTATTGCCCTGGTCTTAGAAGGATCAATAGAGATTCCATCTTTAGAGACAATATGGCCAAGGAAATAAATCTTCTGAAGCCAGAATTCACACTTGCTAAACTTCCCATATAATTCATGCCTTCTCAAAGTCTTCAAGATAATGCGCAAGTGATTTTGATGATCTTCATAGATTTTGGAGTATACCAAGATATCATCAATAAATACCACCACAAATTCATCGAGATACTCCTTGAAAACTCTATTCATCAGATCCATGAATACAGAGGGTGCATTAGTCAATCCAAAAGGCATTATAGTAAACTCGTAATGCCCGTACCTGGTTCGAAATGTTGTCTTTGGAATGTCTTCCTTCTTCACCCACAACTGATGGAATCAAGATCGAAGGACAATCTTTGAAAATTATTGAGCTCCATGCAGTTGGTCAAATAAATCGTCAATACGAGGTAGGGGATACTTGTTCTTTATCATTATAGCATTGATCTCCCTGTAGTCGATACATAACCTCATAGATCCATCTTTCTTTTTAACAAAAAGAACAGGGGCTCCCCATGGAGAAACACTAGGGAGAATAAATACCTTATTACTCAATTCCTCTAGTTGTTTCTTTAGTTCAACTAATTCTACAGTGGTCATTCTATAAGGGGTCTTCGATATAGGCCTTGATACAGGAATTAAATCAAGGGAAAACTCAACTTCTCGTTCAGGAGGATGTCCAGGTAAATATTCCGGAAATACATCTACATATTCTTTCACAACAGGTACATCCTCTATTTGAACATTCCTTTCCTCACCCATAGTCATTTCATTCTCTTCCTCCCCAATAATTGAATTTAGTTGTGCTACTAGGGGTGGATCTAGATAAGAATTAGGTGGTGACGATTCTGCTCTAAAGATAAGGTGTTCCTTATCATCATCATAAAAAATCGTAACCTCTTTCTTCTTACAATAAATCTTTGCATAATAGTCTGAAAGCCAGTCCATACCGAGGATTATATCAAACTCAATCATAGGAATGACGATGAGATCCGCAGATAAAGAACATTTATGTGCTCTAATGGGGACTAACTCACAAAACTTTGTTGCAATGATACTTCCCTTAGTAGTTTTAACTGACAACTCCCTTGTTAAATAAAATTGGAAATATCTTATTTTCTTAGAAAACTGGGAAGATATGAAACAATGCGATGATCCAGAATCAAATAATGCATTTTCTAAACTTAAGGAAACCATTAAATTACCTTCCACCACGTCTTTCGTAGCTTCTACCTCAGCAGTAGTGATAGAATAAGCTTGGCCTTGATCCCTTGGCCTTTTCTGAGGTAAGTTCTCTTGACGCTTAGGACATTCATTTGCATAATGCCCCATCTCCCTACAATTGTAGAACTGAACATTGGTAGCTTCTTTATTCCCCTTGAAATCACGAGCTTGGTGGCCTTTTTCAACACACTTGTAACAGACTCATGTTCCCTTCAAGCAAGTACAGGGGTGTTTCTTACCACATTTACCACAGGATGGATATTCAACCTTTCCCTTCTTCCCCTTATTTCTATTCCCAGATTGATCAGCAGGTCTCTTCTTCTCTTGCTTTGCATTAAAGTCATAAGACTTAGAGAATTCCTTTTCGGTCTTGATAGCACATGAGAAAATGTCTTCGTACGATGAAAATGATTGTGAGACTAACGCTCAAAGGAGAAATGGTTTTAACCCATCAAAGAAACGATCAATATTACTTCCTGGGTTATGTATATAATCTTCATCATACCTTTCTAACCTTGTAAATTTAGCCTCATACTTTGCGACATTCTCATCCTCGTTTTGTCTCAGACTTAGAAATTGCCTTTCAATATTTGTTCGATGGTCGCGAGGAAAGTATTTTTCTAAAAACAGATCTTTGAACTCCCTCCATTCCATATTTGATACTTCATCATCTTCCTTCATGTTTCGAATCAATGACCACCACTAATCAACATCTCCAGTGAGTCGGTAAACTGCCATGATAACTTTTTCCCTTTCACTACTCCCCAAAGCCTGAAATATTTTCTCTAGGGAATTTATCCATTGATCAGCTACTAAGGGATTTGTATTCCCATTGAATGTTGGTGTTTGTTGCCTCATGAATCGATCTAACAATGATGCTCTACGCTGCGGATTAGGGTGCTCCATACGGGTAAGGTTATTATTCATAACCGGAGTGAGTTGTCCCAGTATGGTGACTAGCTAATCGGCACCGGTTGCATCACCAGCTCCACTATAATTATCTTGAGCAGGAGGGAAATCCCTACATGGAGTGCGTGCATTGATACGGTTTCCATTTCTCCACTAGGCACCATTTCTAAACAATGGAATAAACTAGATCAGTTTATGAATCAAAATACATAATTCCATACTTATAAAACACTTAACATAAATTTAACTATTTATGGATATAATCCAGAATCATAAAAATGTTTTCTTTGAGGAAGTATATACTCATAAAACCTTCATAATGATTTGTAAAGAAAATGATACTTATCCTAATCATATCCCCCGAGAGTGTCGTAACCAAGAGTGCAGTAAGGCCTGTTGTCATGCACCAGTTCCCGTTCGAGTCTAGCTCAAAGCGGTGTTTTCGGGTTTTACCCCTAGGTACATCTGTGCTAGAGCAGCCTCTACCTGCTTGTATCCAGACAGATATGTATTGCTCAGAAAACTCACAAAATCTCTACAATATCAAAATTCTAGGAAGTTCTTCTATACTAATCCTCAAAATTTATCTTAGGTCTACGTGCTCTAATCAGAGTTTGTCTAAATCTAGCTTCCAAGGATTATACTAAAAATCCTCTGATACCAACTATAACGCCCTGACCCTAGTTACCTAGAGTCGGTGCATTATTACATAACAATGTCATGATCACAAGAAGGATCAAATCTTGAATGACCGATTGGTTTAGTAGCCTTGGAAACACTAGATATATTCATAAGTCTTATATTACATCATAAAAATAAAAACTACAACAACATCTTTTCTTCAAATTCCATACTCATATCCCTACATACTATCCCTGCAGGTCATTCATAATTTATATCTTCATACCCTGGAAAAATAAAACATAGAAAAGGGGTGAGCTCAAATGCCCAGTAAGGATAAAAAAATAGCGGAAACTTTCATAAATAAGAATAAACATTTAAGGAAATGTATAACTAAAACAATAGCCTTTTAAACGTGAACTTAAACATTGTATTGAAAAAATAAAATGAAATAATTCCATTTACTTATTCACATGGATATTCTACTAATCGAATAATCACATGAAATATAAATAACCACTTTTATATTGATGGAATGCATAATGTCAGACTATCATAACCATATAGCCAAGGCCTTGTGCCAAAGCTACAGATAAGATTTTGTCAAGGCCTTGTGCCAAGACACTAGTTTGTCTCATGAGACCTACCGATGCATCGAGGAGCTATAGCGGGCTCCACCCGTCACATATTACGTCCAATGCATTCCCATATGAAAGGGTTTAAACATAACATAAACATTAATATTAAAACTAGCATACGAAATGTCAATACTTTCACCATAAACTATGAATGGTTTAAAAATAGCACATCCACGGTCAAACATATCACAAAACCTTCAATACAATATATAAGTTTTGTATCATAATAAATCAACTTCAAATAAGCGTAAAATCAATCAAAGGATGTTGACATAGATGAAATCAAAACTCTTCTTAGAGAAATATCTCTTTCTATTTTGAAATCATTTAAGAGTCATATATTTATAAAATAAAACATTTTCCTTGAAAATAATATTATAAGATTGTAAGGGAAGATTCAATGATTTTATAACGGCGGAAAATAACCACACCCGCCGTATAAGTTAAAAAAACATTCTTACCTTAATTCTGTCAAAAATGTTAAAATGCACCTTGTTTGGAAAACGACGGAAGGATTCCTTTATTAAACTCTTATAAAAAGTCAAAAAAGGGTATAAATGACTTTAACCGATATTCTTTTAAATAGTAAAAAAATTTTGAAATACATTTGTAAGAAACATGGATGTGGATGATAAAGATTTCCCAGTAGATTATTACGTATAAACAGCCTCAGATAATGAAGAGATTGTGAAGTAAACCCTTACCTTTTACTTTTACTTGGTTGGGGGTAGATTAACCTCCTGTATAATAGTGAAATAATTGTTATTAAATTATACAAGAATCATATACATTCATATGATATCATATATGATCTTTTAACATTGCTTTGTTAATAATATCTTAGTATTATCGTCGTTTCGGGTGTTAACTTACTCATTTTCTTTTATATGTTTTGTTACATAAGCCATGTTTTTCATGGATAGGTTGTATATTATTCATATCCATAATGATATCAAGTCCTTAAACATTATTTTTAAATCATCAAATGATAATTATACTTGAATGGATACAATGGAGAATGAATCTCATCGCGTTCATTGAGACGGTAGTCCGTACGTACGCACGAGCGACAATATAATTCTTTTGATATTAAAATAATATATAAAGGGATGGTATATCATATATACAGAATCATTAACATGTTATATTTATTATTTACATGATTTACACATCATTATTATACCCATCCAAATAATAATATATTGAATAACAATTACACCACGACGTGGAGACGGTAAGTCGTACGTACACACGTATGGTGACATGTTATTCAAAGGGTGGATAGAATACTGAATATGGTTGTACCATATTTATAATAACATCATAGTATATATAATATAATGAAGGTATTATTTTATAATGGTAATAACAAAAAAAGAAGAAGTGGAAGAAGAAAGGAACTTGAAAAGGGGTGGTGAAAACATTACCTCTTCTTCGGGTTCTTCCTTTTGATTTGATCAAAAGGGCTCCATAGGTTGGCTTTCTGATCAAACTAAGGAATCTAGGTTGTATTGAGGGAAGTTGGGAGAGTATTTGGGCATATTTTGGCCAAACCAAAAGGCTTTTAAGGTGTGAATAAATGAGAAGGAGGAGTGCCCTTTTTATAAGAGGGGGCGAGGGGAACCTTTGGAAAAGCTAGAAATATTAATTTATAATAAATTAATATTCGGTTTCTAATGGCTCCAAAGTGGATTATTTAAATTTTAAGGTGGGGATGGGTCGCAAACCACTCAACCAATAGAATTTATAAAGCATTGGGTACTTATATTAACCTTATATTTAAGTATTACCTCTAAGTTAATTAGTTTCACTTTTACAATGTCTCTTTGTATTTTTATATTATATGGTTAATAAACGTACCATATACATCCAAGAGACCCCAAATTGGTCCATTAATGATACAAATATCATTATATAAGTCTCTTGGCCGGATCGTAGATTTTTAGGAATTTAATATCAATTAATAATATAATATTCGTTTTAAAAACTCTTTTATGTCAATTTTGACACTATTCTATAATTGATTTTTTTAAAACTCATAACAGAATTATTACTTCCCAAAAAGTTACTGAAATCAATCCTAAAATGTCATATTAACCTATAAAATTAGTTTAGTTCATAAAAAGTCTCAAATTATATTTATTTGGGTATTTATAATATCAATTATTCTAATTTTTCATTAATTAGATAATTACTTCATCATCATTGTGTCATTAATAAATTAAATTATTTAATGTCTAAAAATTATAAATAAAATATAATTATGTAGAAAATCATATTAGCTCTCTAATTAATATTTATAGTCGAACATCCAACATATATAACCCAATGTAAAAAAAATTTCTAAAAGATATATGCCTATGTCATTTTTGTACTTATTTTAACTTAATTAAAATAAAGTGTCCCTATCACCTACAAGTGGCTCCATGGGGTCCCAAAATCGACCAAAAGATGCCCATGGTCGGACATGTATCCACCAATAAGGTTAGGACACGTTTTAGGGTAATTTAGTATTATTATAATATTATTTGTTTAACCCTTATTTACTGAATTTACCCTTAACCATTGTAAATAAAATATTTATCGCAGTAATTATTCAAAATGTCTAAAAATAAAAGTTACCTATTTACACAATTTGAACATCATAATTCCAAATATTGAATACATTTTTTAAAATTCAAAACACAGAAGTGTCAGAAATTAATTTAAATTTAATTCCCGCTGTCAAAACAAAAGCGTGTTTTTAATATATAATAACTATTAAAAGATTGATACTTGTTTATGTTCAGTTTAATTATGAAATTATGTCCAATGACCAACATTGAATTAAATGGTTCAAATATATTCAAAATATACTTTGAAACCACCCAAATTCATAATTTATCACTATTAATTATTTTGATTAAAAAAAGTTGTTTTTAATTAAAATTTAGTAATTTTCACTATTCATCAAAATATTAAAGTTATCCGAAAAGTACCAAAATTTCACCTTAGGCTAAATTCGATATTATGAATCCAAAAATGAAGTCCATTTTGAAATATAAAATATATATAATTTCAAAAAGTAGGTATTACTATTCATAACGGCTAGTTTGATTGGTTATGGTGTGTTAGAACTCGGTGTTGCGTACAACACACGCTATCACATAATCCAAAGAGAAGTGTACCGTAGAAGCTTGGGGTGTTACAAAAGGTTGAAACCTTGGAAATTTTTATCATAGGGGTGAATATAGAAAATTTATTCTCTATAATCTAGATGGAAGAGGATATATATGTTTTAAAAATGAAATCAGAATAAATTTTGACTTTGTTGATGTAGAAGTTCTAGAAAAATATGTGGAAGAAACTATACATTCACATATAGATGAGGAAGATGATTAAGATAAAAGAAATTTTGTTAATATATATGAAAAGGCATCCAAAAATTATGATCATAGATATATGGATGAATAGAACTCAGATATTTCAAGTTATGTGGAAGAATTTCATGTATCTCATCATATGATTAGGAAGAATGTAGAAGCTTAAAACTTAATTTGTGATCAATATCAAAAGCTTCAAATAAGAAGAACATAAAAATTTATTACGCATACTTATTTTTATTCAAATGTTTATCTGAATGAATATAATGAATATTTTGATAATCAAATGTGTATTAAATCTATGAATGACGATTTGGGTCATATTGAGAATAATAATACTTAGGAGCCATTACCTTATAAAAATGAAAAAAAATATTGATATAAAGAGGTTGTTTAATAATAAGTTAAATGAATATTGGGATGTAAAAAGAAACTAATAAATATTGGTTTTCTAAGCATACCCACAAATTAAAGGATTTGACATTAATTAATATTTTTCTCCAATGGAATTCTTAAGAAACAATTAGGATATTTCATTCTATCATTGTACAATGTGGTTATAAAGTTTTTAAGATGGATGCGAAGTTAGTATTCTTGGATGGATAAATTGATGAAGAAGGTTTGGTTAAGAAAACAAGTTTATTTGTTATTGTAAAGGATGAATGTTTTTTTAAAGTTTAATAAATCCTTGAATGTGATGAAACAATCTCAAAGGGAATGATATTCTAAGTTCGATACATTTTCAATAAATTTTAGTTTTAATAAAGGATTGGGTGATAATAATTTGTACATCGAAGAAATTAAAAAGACTTCCTGCATTGTTTTTGTATATATTGATGACATTATCTTTTGCAGAAATGATGAATGAACATTTTAATGGTTTTTATAACAAATGAAATTTTTTAAAATGTTTATGTAGGGATAAATGAGATACTTTCTCAGGTTACAAATCTAACAAAAGGATAAACACATATTTCATTCTCAAGAAAAGTATGGTAAGTAACAACCTAATATGTTTGGTTTTAAAAACATAAAAACTACTTCCAAACCAATTTCTATGGGAACCAAGTTTACTAATTTTAGAAAAGGTATTGGAGGTGAATCTAAATTTTTTCATAAAATGATAAAAAAAAATTATATCTGAATTCATCAAGACAATAATTTTTTTATGTTTTCATATTATGTGAGAGATTCTGAAGTGTTTCAAAATAATTATATTTATTTATTGTAAAATTAATTATTGGATATATAAAGGGAACATCATATATTCAAATCATTCATGAAAGAACAGAAATAATAAACTTGTTATGTTACACTTATGTTGATTGGGTAGGAAGTGTTGAGGATAGAAGTCAAATTGAATATGAGTTCCCATATGAAATCTCTATTTTAAACATTTGATACTTCTATGCCAAACTATGTCTCTATTGATAAATCCTTGGTTAACCAATGATGTTTTTATGTTAATATATCTATCTTAATTAGTTACCATCATTCTTAAATCCTACAATATGGTTTCTAAGGAAAATGTGATTAACTATATAATATCCTTATAGAGTGACTATTTAGGTGTGCGGTCATATTCTAACTCATTTTACATTAGTGTGATGATTGATTTAATTCCCAACTAACCCTTTTCAAGGTGATTACCCCAAGGTTCATCTATTCTTTAACTATATCCAATTTCTATTATTGAAACAAGGATGTATTTCCTTGAATAACCACATAATATCTTATTTATGAAAACAATATGATATTATCCAAAACTTATACGCATTCACAAGGATTTTACTAAAGATTCATTGTTATAATCCCATTTAAAATATGAATTATTACCTTAAAATTAAATCGCATACTTATCCAAAAGGGTTATCTTTACCTTTTAAATTTTGTTCAAACTTATCTTATCAAAACTTAAATTATCCTCAATAAACATCATAATCTCAAAAGTTATCTAAACCATTTAAATGACACCAACTATGATGATATTGAACCACCTTCCTAGATTCAGGTCTTATAAACAAATATTTTAGACACTAACTGTAATGTTCCTGTTCTGGAAGCCACACAATGGGTGCCCCAAACCTGGTTGGTCACATGACCTCAAGAGTGTTTCCCCAAATGCCAGAGGTTGCTGACTAGCAGTGAGGGCCAAGAACTGATAGTGGGGAATCTATGCCCCCATTTTTCAAAGTGTAGCGTAATAGAATAAAATATATAAACATACAAAAGTGGAAGCAGTAAAAAATATAGACATGAAATGGATGACCAAACTGAAATAAAAGAAATAACTAGCAGTCATATATATATATTTATAATGATGCAACATGTCACTAATTCTAAGAAAGAATCCAAATCAGGATACACTGCAATCAGATACAATACAGCACAACGTATAAAAATATAGCAAAAAAACCAAAACAGTGCAACAGGAAGTCAGCAGCATCGCAAGCCTATGCTCAGTACCATTCTCTCCTACTCCTCTGCAACAATAATGTACCTGTATAGGGACCATTTCCCTTATCGACACATGAAGTAATATAATCTATTTGGTCCCAACACATGACCCAAACATGGTCTGAGAAATAAATCCCAGTAGGCAACCAGGAAAGGCTTGTGCCCAATTGTCACTGAAAATGTGCAATAGTAGGGTGCAATAATAAAATACGATAAACTAGGCAGTACTCAAAAGTAACTATCTCTACCAGTTACATTTCCATTTTAATAATTATTTATCAATTCAAAGATTGTGCTTTAGCTTGGAAGATAAAACATAAGGAATCACCAAATTGAATATTCAAAGTAGAAATTGTCCTCAGACATGCAAATACTTACCCTCGGGAAGGAAGAATCAAAACCCACAAGTGACTCCCACACTCATAATGAATATTGCCCACAGGCATATGAGATATTTCCAGCAGGCACGAAAATTACTACCCTCAGACATAAAAAACGTTTCCATCAGGCTAAACAAACACTGCCCTCATGCATTCAATAGGAAAAAAGTAACTGGTTTGAGTCCAATGCACAAAAAAGAAATTCATATACATTTCCTCTCAAGAAAACTAAAAACATGCATTAATCAGGGAATACCCATGGATATCCCAGCTAAATGGCTAAACAAGGGTAACGCACCATTAGGGGTTTTCCGGGATCAAAGAAACGATCTCAAACAGTTGTTTATATTTATTCATTGAATCACCTATGAAATTCTAGGTATCTCAACAGTCAAGATCTCAACCACATGACACCCCGAACATGGGCCCGTGGCACAATGGTACACAAAATCAACTCGACGGTTAGAAATAAACACTAGACCACATACCTCGATCTCCTCTGATTGATATATGTGAAAGGAAAATCTCGAAACAACCAAGAACGACATAGATCTCGGATAAAAGATTACTCATTCAAATGTAAATACAATACATTAGGGAAATAATGGGAAGGAAACGTTCAAGAAGAGGGAAGGTCTTACCCACGCGGTTCAAACGAGATCGATGACGGAAGTATACGAGTTCCAACATGCGATCGGGAGCTCCTCCAAGCTTCATCCTCCACTCCTAGTGCACCAAATGAACCCACTTCCTCCTTTGCCAAATGAGGAGGCTAATTACAATTTATAACAAAAAACATAAGTACACAACGTGTACTCACAAATACATGGCGTGTACTATTTTTTTTAATTGTTCCTCTGGCGGATACTTTTTACCGCCACCCAGTTCATCTGCCGACTTATTACACAGTGTATTACTAAGTACATGGCGTGTAGTAAGTTATTACATCCTGAATCACTGACAAGTCTACACACCCTGATTTTTTGTCCCACACGGCGAAAGTACACAGCGTGTATATGGAAGTACATGGCATGTAGTTTGTTTTTACTGAAAAACCTAAGTACCATGTATTCTCATCCCACATAGCTAAAGTAAACGGTGTGTGTATAAAAATTACAAGGTGTGTACCCATAAATTTGGTATTTTTCCCATATTTTCCTTGTTTTCTTAAAAACACTTATGGAAAAGGAAAAGAAGAAACATGTACCTCAAGAATAAGAACCGAGTTCTTACAAACAACCCCCCTTAAAGAAATACGTCCCTGAATCACCCTTACAAGGGTGGTGAAGATAATGTTGAGAACAACTAAGGCCACTGAGCACGTACGTTAGTCTCCCGCTCCCAAGATTCGTCCTACACTAGGCCATGATGCCATAGCACCCGTACGAGAGGAACTGACTGGCCTCAGAGAACCTTCATGCTCCTATCAACAACACGAATCAGATGCTCCTCAAAGTATGCATCTACCAGAAGTTCAACCTCCCCAAGATGAAAAATGTGAGACGAGTATGAGTGAAAATGGTGTAGTTGAGATTTGTGGAAGATGTCATGCATGGCTTGGTACATCTATGGTAACTGCAACCGATAGGCAACCAGCCCGACTCTCTCCAGAATCTCATACGGCCACACATACCTCAGTGAATGTTCACCATGTCTCTTATTCCTATTGTGTCCCAACCTCAGTGAAACATGCAAGAAAACTGAATCCCCGACCACGAACTCCAAGGGTCATTAGCGACAATAATCATAATATTTTTTATAAGAATGTGCAGTATCCATTCACTTCCGAATCAATTGGACCTGCTCTGAAGTCTCCTGGATGATACGTGGTCCCAGTAAAGCTACCTCACTTGCTTCCAGCCAGCACAAGGGTGATCGGCATGGCCTACCATTTAACGCCTCATAACTCCAATATCAATAGTTTCCTGAAAACTATTATTATAGGACAACATGACCAGGGGTATGTGCTTCTCCAAGAGCCCCCAAAGTCTAGGATGCATGAACACAACATGTCCTCTAGCACCTGTATCATACGCTCTAACTAGACATCGGTCGGAGGGTGGCAAGCTATGCTCAAGAGCACCTATGTACCCAGTGCCCTCTGAAATCTCTTCCAGAAACGAGACATAAAATTGGTTTCCCTATCTGAATGATAGAACGAGGGACCCCATGAAGACATAATACCTCTTGGATATACAAATTCCTGATCTCATCAACACCGAAGGTCTCCATGATCAGTAAAATGTTAGCTACCTTCATAAGTTTGTCCACAACAACCCATACGACATCATTTCCTTGAGGTGACCTCGACAACCCGGTCGCAAAGCCCATCGCGACATCATCCCATTTCCACTCCAGAATGGGTAACTATTATAACAGTCCAGATGGCCTCTAATGATCCACCTTCACCTGCTGATAGGTGGAACATCTCGTAACAAAACCAGATACCTCTCTTTTCATACCCGGTCACCAATACTAATGCCTCAAGTCATGGTACATTTTGGTAACTCTAGGATGCACTGCCCATACTGAAGCATGAAACTCCCACATCAACTTTTCACGTATATCCCCTGAAAGTGAAACTCGTCTATGGATACACAGTACCTCATCATCGCCTATTGTCCAACCAGGAAGAGGGTCCTCACTTTCCACTGAATCCTGTAGAACTAGGACTTATGAATCTGATAGTTGTCGCATCCTTACTCTATCCAGGAGGGTAGATGTCACATCTAAGGATGAAATATATCTTCGACCCTAACTATCATGCACCTCAAAATGCATCTTAGAGAAAAAATCCATATGTTTTCACTCCGAACTGGCCTCCTTCACTGCATATATCGAAGTCCTACTCGGTGCATCAGCTACTACATTACCCTTACAAGGTGTACAGGAAAACTCTAAGTGGAAGGACTATATGTATTCAACTCACCTTCGCTGTCTCAAATTCAAGTCATGCTGGTTAAAGATGTATTTAATACTTTTGTGGGCAGTAAACAGCACAATGTATTCTCCCAATAGATAATGTCTCCAACAGCATAACGCATGAACAACTGCAGCGAACTCGAGATCATGAGTTGGGTAATTCCTCTCATGTGGCCTCAACTGCCGAGACCTGTACACAACTACTCAATCACCTTGCATCAACACTACTCCCAACCCTATACCTGATATGTCACAATAATCTGTATAGATCTTCCCTTGCTCTGAAAGTATCAGGACTGGTGCTGATGTCAACCATCCCTTCATCTCCTGAAAGGATGTCTCACAAGGATCTGACCAAACGAACTTCATACCCTTATTAGTCAAACCCTTCAACGGTGCTGCTAAGAAAGAGAAATCCTATATAAAGCGCATGTAGTAACTATCCATCCCAAAGAAACTCTGTATTTCAATCACGTTCTTAGGATTCTCCCTGGAAACTAATGGTCTCACTTTATCTGGGTCTAATACAACTCCTTCCTCTTAGATAATATGACCCAAGAAGTGAATCTGGTCTATCCAAAAGTGGAACTTTGAGATCTTAGCATATAACTGATGCTCTCTCAGTCTCCTCACCATGATCTCAAGATGGGTGGTATGGTCATGTCAAGTGTGAGAGTACACCAAGATATCGTCCACAAATACTACAACAAAATAATCCAGATATGGTTGGAACACAAGATTAATCAGAGCCATGAAAACTGCGAGTGCGTTTGTGAGACCGAACGACATGACCAAGTACTCGTATAGACCATACCAGCTTCGAAAGGATGTAAGTGGTATGTCTGAAAGTCTAATGCACAACTGATGATATCCGGATATGAAGTAAATCTACAAGAACACTCGTGCTCCTCGAACATGATCAAAAATATCATCAATCCTTGGTATGGGATATCGATTCTTAACCGTCAACTGGTTCAATTTCTAATAATCCACGCAGAGTCTGAGGGCACCATCTTCCATCTTTGTGAAAAGGACAGGCGAAACCTAAGGAGAAATACTGGGTCAGATGAAACCCTTGGCTTCTAACTCCTCTAACTGCCTCTTGAGCTCCTTCAATTCTAGTGTAGACATCCTATAAGGAGGAATGGACACTGGTGCCGCTCCTGGCCCAAGCTCTGTAGAGAATTCCACCTCTCACTCTAGAGGTAGAACTGAAAATTTGTCCGGTAAGACATCCCAGAAACGATTAACCACTGAAGGTAAATAGTTTTTACAAGTTCCCTATTCATCCAGATATAAACTCTAAATTTGGGTTGTCACTCCACCTCGTCCACGATGCTCAGGTCCAGCTCCGCTTTCCTGGACATCCCATTCGCCCTTGTATAGAAACATTCCGCCCTCCGGTGACATGAAACTCACCCTACAACGATAGCAATGTACAAACTATCGAAAGGGTACCAACCAATAAATCCCAAGAATGACATCATATGAAGTCATCTCTAAGACATAGAGGTCCCATAAAATGTGACACCCACCAACCTCTAGGGTTCAATCCTTACACTAACGCACACGTGTCGTTCTCATTCCCAACGGAGTGTCTAGTGTTATGATACTTGAAGAAGAATAAACACAGAGCCTAAGGCTCTTTACAATGGGAACATATATAAAGCTATGTGTAGAACCTGTATAAAAAAGTACAGAAGATAAAACAGAAGCACCTAGAATAGTACCTCTAACAGTGGAAGGTCCGGGAACCTGCTCATGTTGGGTATAATGCACTACATATTCATACCCAGTGTCGTGGCCCTACAACACAACCTGGCTACCCAGAGATGACCCACCCTACTATCTGTATGATCGTGGTGTCTAACTACAATGGCCTGAATGTCCTAACATGTTCTAATTCCCTGACTGGTAAGAAGCTACTGTCCCTAATCGCGTACGCGGAGTCTGTACAGAACCCATCTCACTAGTCACTGGTGGAAACTCCCTACAAAAACACTGAAGATGACTCGTCTTTCCGTAATCTCGGCACTTCACTGGGTCATGTGGACACTGATGTCAATTGTACCCATCTTTACCACACTGGTGGCTCATGACCTGGACACCTGAAGAATTCTTCTGGCTTGCACTTCCACCATGAAAGAAATCCATTTGCCTCTTCCTCTTGCTAGTAGAAATATTACCAGAAACTGGTGCTGAACCACCCTGGCTCGCACCGCTAGATTCCCGCAGGTTCTGCTCAGTAATCAATTCATGGTTCACAATATCATGCACTGTAGGAAACCTGAAAACATTCACTAGTGCTTGGATGTCATATCGAGGACCATCCGCAAATCGTATAGACCTCAACATCTCGTCACCCACCAAAACAGGTGCAAAACGTTGTAGCTCGGTGAAGCGGGCAGAATAGTTCATCACACACATGGCGCCCGGCTGCAGATTCATGAACTCTCAAGCTCGATCTTTCCTTGGTGTCTTTGGAAAGAAGAAGACATAATAGACTGTCTAAAAATCTCCCCACACCATGCCTCGGTTATTCTCAGATTGGGTGGTGACATCCCACCATCTTTTGGAAGAATCACGCAGCATATAAGTAGCGATCTTGAACCTCCTCCCAGGAGGCGTCTCTAGATGTTCGAAGATCGTCTGCATAGAACCCAGCCATGACTCCAAAGCATGTGGTATGCCATCCCCGACAAATATAGCTGGATGTTGCTGCTGGAATATACGTGTCATCTCTGTCATAGATGTGGCGACCTACGGTGCTCCCTGGAAGGTCTGCATGAACCGCATGAAGCCTTCACGACACTGTGCATCTGTGCCTGCATTCGGTATAACTGCTGGTGCCACATATGGAACTTATGGAGGATCCACCAGTATCCCATGGCCTACCATCTTTAGAGTATAATCATCATCACACTCTTGGAGAACAACTTGTGGTCGTCTCGATGGAATGACTCTACAAGGTCAAACACATGCCTTAGTTTAATTTACTGTTGAGTTTATTTTTCCCATTTAAAAGTGCCAATGAAAAAAGAGAAAGAAAAACACAAGAACAGGAACAAAGAGACTACATGGAATTGATAAAGCTCACATGGCGTGTACCCTTAATCCCTTACATGGTCATGTTCTAATGTCAGCCTAGGCATGTCTCAACCCTATATACACGGTTTGTTACACCTGCACACGGCGTGTACACCACTTTGTTTCCCCATACACATGGCCAAATCCACACGGTCTCTCACAATTCAAGACTACATGGTGTGTCCCACAAGTACATGATGTGTACTAGACGAGCTTCGTCGACCCGTGTAGTTCGTGACACGACTGGATACACGACTCACACTACACGGCGAGTTCCATATGGACATGGCATGTACGATAAGAGGTAACAGCGACCCGTGTTGTTAGTTACATGGTCGGATACCTAGTTCAGACTAAATGGCATGTTCAATCCTGACACTACATGTATATCTTAAGATATACCCGTATGCATTGTTAGTTACACAGGCGGACACAGGGTCAACACTACACGACATGTTCAACCGGTACACGGCGTGTTCCCTCAAGAGCTTCCGTATCCCATGTCTCTACCCACACAGCCTATAACACAGTTAGAGACTACACGATTTGTATATAAGGTACACGACGTGTACTTTTTAAAAAAATTTATTTCTTCCCTAACAGAGGAGTACATGGCGTGTAGTCAAAACTAAACAGTGAGTATTCCAGGTTTTTCCAAACAGTAAGCCTTAGAAACTACTCCGGGGTCCAGAAAAACACTGAAAAAACACCAAAGTTCCAAATTCCGATCCGTGGGGGCCCATACTCCCTAAGAACCAAATCTTGGCATCTTATACATGTTATAACAAGGTAAACAACTCGATGATCCACCAAATTTTGATTGATAAAGGCCCATACACCTCGAGAACCAATGTTTTGTGTTCATTCACTATCCTTACATAAAAATTCCCTATCAAATAGCTGATAATTTTTTTCAAGGAAACTATCACAACAACATGCATTTTCTAGCACAACATCTATCACAACAACAAGCATTTTCTAATGCTCCTACATGGCATGGAAACTATGCATGTCATGTTATTTTAACATGTGCCTAAATGATGCATGATATGGAATAACCTCATCTTATCATGTTCCAACTAAATAGAACCCATGTATAAAATATAAACAGCACACCACAAGTATGTCACCCAACGGTGAAACTCAAATCAACTATAAAACTGCAAAACCAGAAAAATTGCAAATAAACAAGGTAAATTGGCTTTTCCCTAGTAAACGTGTTATCTAATCCCGGTCATAGCTTATTACCAATTACCAATTTCGTCCTACCCCTGACTATAGGCTCCAAATAGTAATTCAATGAAAAGAAACCCTCTGATACCACTTTGTAACATCCCGGTTCCGAAAGCCACAAAACGTGTGCCCCGAACCCGGCTGGTTACATGAACTCAAGTGCATTTCCCCAAACGCCAGAGGCTGCCGACTAGCAGTGAGGGCCATGGAATGATAGTGGGGAAACTTTTCCCTCATTTTTCAAAGTGTAACGCAAAAGAATAAAATATATAAATATACAAAAGCGGAAGCAGTAAACAATATAGACCTGAAATGGACAACGAAACTAAAATAAAAGAAATAACCAACAGTCATATGTATATAATGATGCAACATGTCACTAATTATAAGAAAGTATCCAAAACATGATGCACTGCAATAAGATACAATACAGCACAAGGTACAAAAATATAGAAAACAAAACCAAAACATTGCAGCAAGAACTCAGCATCATCGCAAGCCTAAGCTCGGTATCATGCTCTCCTACTCTTCTGCAACAATCATGTACCTATGTAGGGACCCTTTCCCTTATCGAAACCTGTAGGAATATAATCTGTTTGGGCCCAAGATAATACCCAAACAGGGTGTGAGAATCAAATCCCAGTAGGCAACAACCAAAATCCCGTTCCCAACTATCTGTGAAAATGTGCTACAACAGTGTGCAATAATAAAATGCAGTAAAATAGGCAGTACTCAAAAGTAACTATCTATACTAGTTACATTTTCATTTTAATAATTATTTATCAATTCCAATCTTTTTCTTTATCTTGGTAGATATGACAAAAGGATTCACCATACTGAATATTTAAAGTAAATGTTTTCCTCAAACATGAAAATCCTTACCCTCATGCAAAAGAATCGAAACCCGCAGGTGACTGCCCATAGGCAGACCTAATATTACCCCCAGGAATATGAGATATTTCCGCATGCATGGAAATTACTTCCCTCAGACATATGAAATGTTTCCCTCAGGCTAAAAAAACACTGCCCTCATGAATTCATTAGGAAAACAAGTAATCGGGCCGAGTACAATGCACAAATAAGAAATTCATATACGTTTCCTCTCAAGAATACTCAAAACATGCTATAATCACGACATACCCACGGGTATCCTGGCCAAATGGCTAAACAAAGGAAACACACCAACGGGGTGGCCCTAGATCAGGTCAATGATCCCAAACAATAGTTTATATTTATTTATTAGATCAACTATGAAATTCTAGGTATTTCAATAGTTGAGGTCTCAACCACACGACACCCCGAACATGTGCGCGGTGCACAACATTACACAAAATCAACTCGACGGTTGGAAATAAACAAAAGACCACCTACCTCGATCTCCTTTGAACGATATATGTGAAAGACGCCTCCTGATACAACCAATAACGACGTAGATCTGGGATAAAAGATTACTCGTTCGAATGTAAATAACTCACCTCAGGGGAAAAATTGTATGGAAGCGTTCAAGAAGAGGGATGATATTACAGGCATGGTTCAAATGAGATCGACCATGGAAGAATACGAGTTTCGGCGTGCGATCGAGAGCTCCTACAAGCTTCATCCTCCTCTCCCAGTTCTCCAAATGAACCCACTCCCTCCTCTGTCGAATGATAAGGATACTACACATTTATAACAAAAAAATATAACTACATGGCATGTACTCTAAAATACACAGCGTGTACTATTTTTTTAACTGTTTCTCTGGCGGCTACTTTTCACCGCCATCGTGTTCTTCTGCCGACTAATTACACGGCGTGTATTACTAAGTACACGACGTGTAGTTAGTTATTACATCCTGAACTACCAACAAGTCTACATGCCTAGTGTTCCCGTGTCACATGGCAAAAGTACAAGCTGTGTATATGAAATTACATGGCGTGTTGTTTGTTTTTACTGAACAATATACGCTCCCTGTATTCTCCTCTCACATAGTTGAAGTACACGGCATGTGTACAAAAAGTACATGGTGTGTTCCAATAAATTTGGGATTTTCTCCATATTTCCCTTGTTTTCTCAAAAACACTTATGGAAAAAGGAAAAGAAGAAACCCGTACCTCAAGAATAAGAACCGGGTTCTTACACTAACATTGATGCAAGATCAAAATTCCTACATATAATAACCCATATTTTAAAAATAAAAAATGATTACTAAATCTCATGGATCAAAAAGATCTTTTCTGTTTTAGAGGTTTATAGAATTAGAGTCAAATGAGATAAGTCACATGTTATTTGTATCTGATGGATAATATTCCCATTATATAATAAGCTACAAAATTCATGAAAATTATTAATCATCACCCAATAAGGGAAACATATAGCTAAAATAATCATGGAACAAAATAGATATAAATATTATGACAAGAATTGGTAAAAAAACATGAACCCATATTTAACATGAAACTAGTTGTATCAATTATCCATGAAAATAAATAAAAACACTGATATCAATAATATTGATCTCCAACTAATGGAATGCATAATAAAATACATCAAAAATGTTTATCAAGAACCTGTTACATAACACATTACTTATCATAAAAATTTTAGTCAAGACATCCCTTTTTCAAGGACATAGACCAAGACATTGCTTGTTATTAGAAGAGGCGTTTAGTAAAACCTAATAATTCTCTTTGTTTCAATAAAAGGGATAACCATGTCATATAACATGAAGAGGAATATAGTGGAAAGATAATAAATACATATTTAACATTACTGTAATCATCTGTATTATAATAATAGCAAATATAATAAAAATACTTTTCCCCATGTCAATAGAATATCATAATTTCTAGGTGAACATCATTTGATATATGTTAAATAAAATTTAACATTTAAAACATATATATCAATGAGTAACCAACTAAGTCAATACAAAATAACATGATCATAATCCATCCATAGAATGAAAGTGGTTGAATGAAAAGGGATATATCCCAAGTAGTAAGGAATACTCATAAAAGTATATATGCGGTATGAATGTATACCAAAGGAAAAAAATGAGAAAATTCCACAGAATAATATAAAATAGTATAATGTTACACACTTATAAGAAATAATTTCCATGAATGGTCTTACATAAATAAACTATAATAGATTTACCAATAATTCTCACTACTTGGGAAACAATTTAATCAATGACCACTAGAATAGGGAAATATGATTTGGCTGATAGGTCCCATGAAATACAAGGAAAATTGTATAGTAAATTCATGGTATATTTAACCAAAAAAACTAAAAAGACAAACACTGTGCATAATATGTAACATGTCTCAAAGAATAAAAATTGAGACCAAGAATTCGTGTACTGCTTGAGTAAGACTTTAATGAATGCCCCTTGAAAAAGAGAGAATATAATTAAACATAAAATACCATTATTAGAAATAATTAATGATGTGATATCTAAAATAGTATATAAACAAAAAAAATTATGTTCATAATATCAAACATGTCTAGAAGAGACGAATTTGAAACAAATACCCTTTCCTTATCCAGATCCTTCCTTCACTTACATGAAACATCCATGATAATTAAATTAAGTTAATTAATTATATAATAAAAAATATTATTCATAAATATAACCATTTATACTTCTTATTTACAATAGTTTTATACATAAACACATATATATATATACATGTTACATTCTACCAATTTTCAATACCAGTTGCAAGTAATATTTTGTTGCCTTTAACTTTAATTATAAAATTCATATTTGTATCTATTATTTTTTAAAATTTCATCACTAATAGTTCATATGTTTTAATTTAATATATTCTCCATGATGTATTATAAATTTATAATTTCATTTCATGTTTTTTTAAAACAATGATGATTAAATCGATGGTAATCATGTTTTAGTGATTCCTCACAAACAAAATATTTTCTCTTAATCAATGAGTTCAGTGTTGATATAAAATTAAAAAATAGTATTTACCTATTAATATCATACTACACCATTTAATAATTTCTCAATGTCATCCATGTCATAAATTTTAAATATTTCTCATATTGGTGGGTAATCCGACCCAAACATGAACCTAACATGGTTAACGGATGATTAGGACATGGTTTAGTTATAATATCATTATAATAGAATAATAATGATCTTATTTAGTTTTTATTAGTATTATATATAATGATATTAATGATTTAAAAATAGAATAATTTTTATAATGTCATTTATACAAAATAATATACCATTTCCCTCCTTATTCTCTCATTTCAAATGATTAAATTAACAATAATTGTTTATTTAACATATCATTATTAGGTTCTCGAATTTAACATAATGGAACATTAGTAATATCATAAAAATATATTTATCATATAATACCATAATTATAGAGACCCTATCCTCTTACACATAAAATTACATTTTAAGCAAAATAAAACATCATATTAAATGACAAAGATCATAAATTCTAGTGTCTTGGAAGACTACATACATAAAACATATAACATGAGACAAAATATAACATTTAATTATTTAGTATTCAAAAATATATCCTAACTTCCATTTTCTGGTAAATATTCATAGGATTTCCTGGGGATAACATGAACAAAGAGATGAGAAAAAATCTCAAAGAGTGAAAAAGGAAAGTAATAAAGAGTTAGAACATGGGTGAGAAGGCATGGAATAATGATATAAAAAACTGAAACATGTTAAATCATTACATATAATCATCGGTTTTTATAAACAGGATTTCATAGTAATTTTGAAACAACATAAAACATTGCATTAGCATGAGTCAAGGCTCCTTGCAATAAAGCAGAGAACAAGTTAAGGTTAACCCCCAAGACTGTTGCACATGGTAGCCAGAGTCATGACTAACCACCAAGACCACTTCACATAACGTCTCATGAGACTCATATTTACCCATTTCATTAAGGTTCTATCTGGGAAAACCCATCATAACATGTTAATTAATATACTTTCCAAATATAGAACCATACATAGTCAATCATACATAAACATAAGGTATCCCATGGAACGAAATGGGAATCATCATCAAGCCATAATATATAATTTAATGGGTGTACCATACAAGTTCCCCTGAAAAAAAGAATAATATCTTTCATGGATAGTAAAAAATTATAATAGGCATATATCATAATATTTGATGTCAAATTTATTTGATAACATGTTAAAGTGTTTTTAAGAAACATTAATATTAAAACATTTTAGTGCAGTCTAATGAAAATATCAAAGATCGTTTAAAATATAAAAGGGAATAATAATTTATATAAAACCAGAATTTTTAAAAAAAAAGTTCATGATAAAAATATTTTTTTATAAATATATTGTATGCTTATAAACAAATCATATAGTATACATGAAATTGGGTATGAATTCTGGATTTTCCCTTAAATCGGGTTTACTAATTGGGATGTTTTGAGGAGGGAATCACATAATGCATTTATTTCCCAAGAAGATAATTTTTAATGGATCTTGATACATGATTTTGGAAATATAAACTATAATTATAAGACATAAGTACCCATAATTAAGGATCCCATTTGGGTAAAACTAGAGTAAGAATAACCTGAAGGAATATTGGAGGTTCGGGTAGAATCCCTTACCTTAAGTCCGAAGTTGTTACCCTATTGATATTAATGACCAAAATAATAAAATTAGTCTCATTAATTATTAATTCCAAAAACACCATTATATGCAATTTATTTTTTATAACCATTCTATTTTCATTCACAACCTTTTTGATCAGTTATGAGGTACAATTTCATTGGTTGGGTCTGTTTGTTTCATGATCAGTTTACATATATACATGAATGGACAATCATGTAAAATGATGATAGTTGTATATAATTGGAGTTATTTTTTATTATTGAAAATACACGAATTTTTTATAAGGTTTTAAATTTAATTTGGTTACTTGGAGTGAATTTTAATCATTATATCAATCATTAGTGGTAACCTTTTGGGTTAATTGGCGGTTTTTTAACACAATGAACATATTTTGTTTTCTAAATCAAAAACTTGTGTAAATTAAAATCCAAAACCATATATAATAAATAATACATATATATATATATATATATTAGTGTTTTCAAGCATGAAAATGTTTCCATGACAAGAATTGAAGATGGTAACAAAAATTGAAAACCCATCATCCTGGAACTTCTTAAATTAATACATCTTGGATGGTGTTTTTACTACTAGTATAAAAGAATGGTAAAGGAGAGATGATGATAAATTATTCCACTATAATAACAAAATTCAAGTACATATAATTATCTAGAGTTTTCATAACATCTAGATGATTAGAGGTAGGTATAGAAAATAAAATAACGGAACTTGAAAGGAAAGTAAAGGAATTTAAAAGAGGAATTTACCTCTTGATTTAACCTTTCTTAAGAGCCACATAAGGGGAGAGTATTTGGACTTTTGAGGAGAAAAAGGGATTTTGGACATAGGTTATAAACTTAGGGATATATTTGATCATAATTTATGCAATGCACGGGGCATGAGAGGAGGGAATAGAAGATGGGAGCGTTGGTGGTTTATATACTGGAGGAGAGGGGGTTCTCTTAATATTTTAATAACTTGTTTATAATATTTACAAAATACAAGTAATTGTAAGGATTATTGTTACCTAAAACGGTAATATGTGAATGTTTGTTTGAACCCAAGGTGATTACATCATCCATGACTCAAAAAATAGTCTATTTATCATATAATGTATATATATGGTAAATTAGCGTGTTTTACTATTCATCAAAAATTTATGTCTTGTAGAAAAATCCCAAAAATTCACCATAAACATTTATTGATGTGTAGAATCAAAAAATGAAATCCATTTGTCAAAAATAATTTTTTAATTTTGATTAATTCATTTTTTAATTAAAATCATAATTTACTAAAAAATATAAAATTTGAAACTATAACTGATTTTATAATGCTTTCAAAAATTACATAAGGTATTATAAAATTATATTAAATCCAAAAGACAGAAATCTTAAATTTATGAACATCTTTATGGGAAATAAAATTTCTTTTCAATTAATTCATTAGTTGAAATTAATTATTTATGGCTTATAAAAATACCAATACTTTTATTATGTTCATATTATCACTTATACCCAGAAAATCTCAGTCAGAGGTAAAGCCTCTGACCATTTATTAAGAAAGTAAAAGTACGTTGAACAAGTACAAAAATAAAGAAAAATCAGTTACATGTCATAAAATTCATACCCTTCGCCACAACCATGATATATGACTTCCTCCATAGTAGTTGATTCCCATTCAGAGCTGTCATAGTGCTTTAGGATCTTCACATACTTCCGTATGAGATTCAGCATCTCTAAGGATAACAACTCCTTAGAGGATTGTCCGACAGAGGACCTAGTAGACATCGGCATTGGCATGTTAGAATAAACCTTCCTAGTTCTTCTTTTAACTGGGGGATTTCCCTCATTTCCAGATATTTTCTTCCCATCCTTGATAACATCACCAAAGGTAGGCCTAGACAAATCACAAATATTTTCTTTGTCACTGTCCGAGACATCCTCCCATTTCCCAGTAATTGCCACCTCTTAACAAGCATCATTCAGGGTCCGGCTCTCACCATATTTCCCATTGATATCAATCATAGCCAAAAATCGTGGAGACTCTAAAAAAATAGTACCAACATCTAACACCTTCCTCAAAACATCCTCTTTAGAAAACTACATGATGTGACCATCCTTCATTTGAGGGCACCCATTCATCTCATCCTAACCAAATTCCTGAAAGCAATTTCAAGTATCAACTTTGATTTGTAGACCACAATCAGAAGTCAACTGCAATTGAGAATCCATACCAGCTGAAAAAATAGGGGGTGCATCGTAAACTTTCCCATCAACTAAACTCCAAGACAACTCTCCCTCCTTCTGCTCAGCCTCACCAGCATTGTTCATTCCCTAACCATCCCTTTCTGTTGCATCCTGACCAGCAAGATTCTTCCCATGCTGCGATACATCCCCAGAATTAGCAGGTTGTGATTGCCTAAATTTTAATTATACATCTGTGGGTTAGGTTATTATTCTTTTGGAAAATTTTCATTTCATAAGGGTGATATTACAATTTATATGTGTTTGTTACTATTCATAAGGGTAGACTACTATTCACCAAAAAATTATGTTTATCCTCTATGACTGAAAACATTTTACTGATCGCAACCAGGTATGTCAAATTTTTGAAATTCAAATCATATAAGGGATAATATTATGTTTAAATGTCACATAGTACTTAGTAGTTCATTCTGTTGTGATTTCATTTGATTATATGACATAATTGTAAGAATAGAATTTTCATTTATAAATCATTATGTTGTTACATTCTTCCCCCCTTAAGAAATTCCTCCCTTTTTGTTTTGTTTTACATTATACGCTATAATGTCACGACCCATCCCCCAGGGCCCATGTCGTGACTACCCCAACCCGCCTTCCATAGGCTAGGGGTAGGTGACTAGCACCGAAAAGGAATGTCCCTATAATGGGAAGAAATTTCCTTTAAACCTGTAGAAACACACAATCCAAGAACACAACAAGAAGAAACCAAGATGTAAACAGCTGTAGTAAAAAGTGTACTGAAAGTAAAGGGGTTAGAATACAAGACCAACTGAAAAGTACAAGTACAAATGAAAAAAGAAAACATATCATGGATCATCCACTAAGGATCCATCCTGAAGGGTAGGTACAGATCATCTCCATTGCACTCTACATCATCCTATCTCCTATGTGTATTTCCTAGTCCATGCTCCCTCAAGTCTCAGCCCAGCTACACGTTGTCTTCACAGGACACAACAAGGTGAGGGTGAATCCCTTGCATGGGTGAGTATAACAATACTCATTGGGGACGCCGAGACCCCCGAAGGTCTCCCAGGGTTCCACGAATGAAAAAACACGAATCAAGACCTCAATCACAAACACGAGGAAATATTCAGCTCACACCAAGTGTAAAACTCAAAGATTATGAATATAGATGATTAGTCTTAAGCTATATCTTCTCATTCTAATTAGATGTTCCACAACTAAACAACAAGAATTTATTTTATTATTAATCCACTCTTGGAATTGAGTCTTTGTTCCACTATGGGTCACTGTAAGGCGGGTCCTTGTCGAGTCACGCTACTGTTGATCCACAAAGGTTCATTGGAATGCGGATCCACATAGGGTCACTTTGATGTTGATCCACACAGGTTCACTATGGTGTTGATCCACACAGGGTTGATATGATACTGATCCACTCAGGGTCTCTATGATGTTGATCCACATAGGTTATCTATGATACTAATTCACATAGGGTCACTAGTACAGAGATAGGGATGATTATTTGTACAACTAGAACATCCCACTTTGGAGTTTCTGAGGCTGACCCGCATTGGTCGCTCTTCATCTTCATGCCACAGCCAGCCACAAGATTCCTTCTCAACACACTTGAATCTGGGAGAACCGATCCTCAAGCCATTGGTTTTATTTCCACTGGTATGAAGTCCCAATAAATGTATAACTGAGGTACTTCCCCATCATTGGGGTCCCAATGTGATAGATAGCACATCGTTCGGATGCCCGGTCTGTGCCATAAGGAACCTTTATATAAAGACATGGTTGGATTCAAGTCTGATCCAACCCAATTCATATGTCGAACACTGCTAAAACTCACTTAAAGTATCTACAAAAGTCCGCCTTTTCATAAGGGTCTTAATTCCATAGACGGTGCGTCAATTGGATGCCCTGTCTGTTAGTTATATCTCTTCTGTGAAACGGGGGTGATCGCACCTCATTTTGGCCTGGCTCGGTCAGGTCCGCCAGAATATGCCAAAGGGACTGCTTCCCAAAAGGGGTCCCAATGCCACTGACAGTGTGTTGAACAAACACCCAGTACTTCAGTTATGGGCATTTCTTTAGTTAGGGACCAGTTGGGTCTGGGGCAGGTCCGACTCGGTCAGACTGGCCCGACGCAACGGGTCCCGAGGTCTACCTGATATAAGTACCCGACCTTAAACATTACATAATGTTGAATTAAGTGAATAATTAACATTGAGTATCTTTTCTTGTTTGGAGATTTAGAGAATTAGTCCATAATAATTACATCTCAAAAATTACAAAGTAGACAGTTCGACACATTTTACATTTGTCATAAAATAAAAACTCAAAAAAAACTTGTCAAGTTCCATGTTTTAGACAACATGACTTTTCCTCGATCCTATCCTTGACCCTATTCATCATTATGTCCTGTGAAAACATTTAAATACTTGGGATGAGAATGAAAAGCTTAGTAAGGGTTAAAAACAAGGAATGAAAACATTATCCTATGATTAAATAAAAATTAATGAAACAATACTTTTCAATCATAACATTCCTTATGAAATCAAAATATTTATGAATAACACACAAAAAATCCTAAAACATAAAGGTGACTTATGGAATACATATCATACATACATTTTGGATTTCACAGATATGTAGAGAGTTATGTATGGAATACCCATCATAGAATATTCCCTAAATCTCTTAGAAGAAACATTAACTTTTACCTCTGTCATGTTACCCAATGCTTTGGAGATCTATCTCAGGATCACCCATCCTAGGCTTATCACGGAACAATCCGTATACATAAACAATTCCCAAGAACCATGAAATATTAATAACACATAAAATAAGTATAAAGGAAAGATAACATTTCCACATTTCAATCACAATATATCATTTCAAGATATGGGCATAATCTTTTTTTTATCAAACCATCTTCAAAACCATTTAAAACATTTAAAAAAGTGATTTTTGAATTAAAGTGTCCCATACCATTTTGAATATTTTGAAAGAAAATTTAATTTCAAAACATTCATGTCTGTATAAATAAATACTTATTTTTTTTTAAAACAATTACATTAATGTGAATGATTTAGAATAATAAATCATTAAAATATTTAAAATGATATTTTAGTTTAAGAGTTCCTAACCGAATGAGAGAGGCTTGAATACAATTAATTGAGAAATAACATTAATCAAAGCATATAATATCTTTAGAATTAGGAGATTCACGATATTATAAGACAAATGGAAGTATAAACCCAATATAAAATTGAATTGGTGTATAATAACAAATAAGTATCAATGGAATGTAAATTGAGACAAAGTTCCTTGCACAGATCATTTCCGTATAATTAAGGACAAATCAACGACATAATTATGTGTAAAAAATAAGAATACAACCAATATAAGTGGATATTAATTGTAAAACAATCATAGTTCATTCACGCATATTCATTGGATGTCAAAATCAAGTTGAATAAGTTCAACCCAATGAATTAAAATTGTGTTAAGATGTTCTTTACAGAAATTTGACAGCCTGACGGCATCGAGTTAAAATTCAAAAAAAATAGTCGATCAGATAAAGAATGGTTTGTAATAACATGGACATAAAATTTAGTTCAATAAGGATATAGGAGAACATATCCCAATATAATAAGATGTAAATTAAATGACATAACAAAAAGAAGTCTTTTAAAAAGAGGGTGAAAGGTTCCCTTACCGATTTGGTAACATACAAAACATACACCCCAAGATATAAGGATCACACAATGAAGGTGAAAATACTCATATATTAAAGTATATTAAACAAATAATACAATCATGGGCAGTACATACACCACACAAAGGGAAATAGTGGAAATATAGCATGAATCTCACCAGAATAAAAAGTGAGATGAAAACACCTTAACACATTTAAATCAATCAAGTCATATGACCAAATGTTAATAACCACCAAATGAATCACAAAAATAAAACTAATTTAAATAGAATAATGGTAATATATATATATATATAATGGAAGTACACAAACACCACATGCAATAAATAAGTGGAGAACAATGTAAATCTCACAGAATTAATAGTGAAATAAAAAACCCCCTACCTCGTGTCTGACATGACCTGTTCGTTCTTTAATATCCTAAATAATAAAATAATGTAAATTTATAATTGATTAAGATCCATTTTCATGTTTATTATTCCATTTATATCACATATTACCATGTTATAAACATTATGCAATCATTTCAATTAATAATGGTTGTTTTGTTGTTATTTGGTAGTTGAGTCAAAAATGATCTTCTTCTAATTACAAGTTGTTCATTTGGTCAAAATTCCATTATCTTCATAATGATATTCATGATTTAGATATAATATATATATATATATATATATTATGTGTGTATTTATAATATTACATAACATTTGTATATAAGAAATGAAATGCACCGTTCACAGAGACGGTAAGTCGTACGTACGCATAAACGCTAATTTCATTTATATTTCATATTTAATGAAATGAAAACGTATTGATAAATAGGTATTTTATAATTCTAGTATAATATAGTATATAATTTCATAAACTCCATCCTTTATAAATTACACATATGGATTGAACGAGTCATAATACTTTGAGAGGGTGGTAGTCCACACTTCTTCCAATTAAATTATCATATTTACCCATTATGGAAATGATAATTGTATTATATAAATGAAAAATACAGAATTATATAGAAAATATATGTAACACCCTGAACCCAGTTACCCAAAGTCGGTGCATTATTAAATAACATTGGCATGATACAAGGAAATCATGTCCCGAAACACCGATCAGTTTAGTAGCCTTGGAAATACTAGATACATACATAAGTTTTACATTACATTATAAAATGAAAAACTACAACAACATTATTTCCATAGACCGCACTCATATCCCGTCAGACTATCCCTGCTGGTCAGTCATAAAATATTTCCTAACATCCTGGGAAAAATAAAACATAGAAAGGGGTGAGATCAGATGTACAGTAAGGATAACAATATAGAGGAAACTTTCATAAATAAGCATATGCACTTAAGGAAATGTGTAAGACTAAAAAAAAAGCCTTTTAAACATTAACTTCAGAATATTATGGAAAATATAAAACCAAATAATTCCATTTACCTATTCACATGGATATTCTACTAGTCAAATAATCACATGCAACATCAATAGCAACTTTTATAATGATGGAATGCATAATTACATACTTCATAACCACATAGTCAAGGCCCTATGTCAGGACTACAAATAATATTTTGTCACGGACTTATGCCAAGACACTAGTTGGTCTCATGAGACCTTCTAATTTATCTTGGAGCTATAGCAGACCCCACCAGTCACATACTAAGTTCAATACATTCCTTACATGAAAAGTTTTAACTATAACATAAATATTCGTATTAAAATAGAATAAGAAATGTCAATACATTATTAATAAACCGTTAATGGTCTAAAAATAACACATCAATAGTCAGACATATCACAAAACCTTCAATACAATATGGAAGTTTTGTTTCATAATAAATCAACTTCAAATAAGCTTAAAATCCATCAAAGGTTGTTGACATCGATAAAATCAAAACATTTTTTAGAGAAATATCTCTTTCTTTTTTTAGATCATTTAAAATTCATATATTTATAAAAAACATTTATTTTGGAAATATTATTATAATATTTTAAGGGAATATTTGATGATGTCATAATGGTGGAAAATATCCGCACCCGCCGTATAAGTTAAAAAAACATTCTTACCATAATTTTGTCGAAAAGGTCATAATGTACCTTGTTTGGAAAATGACGGAACGATTCCTTTCAAACCATTTGTTAAAAAGTATAACATGGGTATAAATGAATTTAACCCACTGTATAGTAAATAGTAATAATGTTTTGGAATACATTTTTAAGAAACATGGATGTGGATGATAAAGAGGTCCCAGAAGATACGTAAAAACAACCTCGGATAATAAAGAGATTATGAAATTAACCCTTACCTTGTTCTTTTCCTTTGTAGAGGGTAGGTTAAACTCCTGTATAATGGTGAAATATTTGTTATTAAATTATAAAATGACCATATACATTAATATGATATCATATATGATCCTCTAATATTGTTGTGTTAATGATATTTCCGTAGTATCATCGTTTTGGGTGGTAAGTGATTCATTTTCCTTTATATGATTTGTTATGTAAGCAATGTTTCTTGTGGATATAATGTAAATTATTCATATTCAGAATGATATTAAGTCTTTAAAAATTATTTTTAATCGTCAAATGAAAATTATTCTTTAATGGATACGATGTGGAATGAATCTCATCGCATTCGTGGAGGCGATAATCCATACATATGCATGAGCGACAATATCATTATTTTGATATTAAAATAATATATAATTCGATAGTATATCATATATAAAGAATCATTATCATGTTTTATTTATTATTTACATAAATTAGACATCATTATTATACCCATCCAAATAATAATGTATTGAATAACAATTACACCACAACATGGAGACGACAAGTCATACGTATGCACGTATGGTGACAAGTCATCTAAAGGATGGATAGAATAATGAATATGGTTGTACCATATTTATAATAATGTTGAAGTATGTATATGATACTAGAGTTATTATTTTATAATGGAAACTACAATGAAATAGGAAGCGGAATAAGAAAGGAACCTGAAAGAGGTGATGAAATATTTACCTCTTCTTCGGGTTCTTCCTTTTGATTTGATCAAAAGGGCTCCTTAGGATGCATTTATGACTAAATAAAGCATCTAGGATTAAGGTAGGATAGTTTAGAAGATATTTTGGCAGGGTTTGTCTGAGCCAAATGGATTTGAATGTGTGAATTTGAGAGAAGGGGAAGTGCCCGGTTATATTAGGGGTGAGGGGCACCATAGAAAAACATTAAAATATTATGTTATAATAAATTCATTTTAGATTTATAATGGCTCAAAAAGGATTTATTTCTAAGATAAGGTCGGTATGGGTCCAAAAAAACTCAACCAATAGGTTTTAGATTGGTTAGGGTCACTATATTAAACTAATCTTTCAGATTTAACTCTTATTTAATTAGTTTGAAATTTACCATGTCTCTTTGTATTTTTATATTATATGGTTAGTAAACATACAATAAAATTACAAGAGAACCTCAAGTGGTTCATTAATAAAATTTATAATATTAATTAAGACCATTGTCCGAACCTTAGATTTTTAGGAATAGAATATCAATTAATAATATAATATTTTTTTTAAAACTCGTTTATGTAAATTTTGAAACTATTTGATATTTTGTTTTTGTTAAAATTATAACAGCATTATTACTTCGAAAAAAATTCATTTAATCAACCCTAACATGTCATATTGACCTATAAAATTATTGGAATTCATAAAAAGTCTCAAATTAAATATATTTAGATATTTATAATTTCAATTATTTTAATATTTCATTAATAATGTAAAAAATGCATCATCATTGTGTCATAAATGAATTAAATTATTTAATGTCTAAAAAATATAAATAAAATACCATTATGTAGGAAATTTCATTATCTTTCTAATGAATATTTACAGTCGAATTTATCATATGTTTTACCCTATATTAAATATGGTTTAGTTATTGAACATTGAATTTAACACTTTTAACTCTTCTTTGAATTAAATAATAATAAATTTCCTAATCTAATCAAAGTGGACCTAAAGATCATATTTTATTCCTATGGTTGTTTTTGGTCGAATTAAACTTATCCAATAGAATTATGACATGTGTTAGGGTAATAATAATATCATTTTTACCTTTTATTACCCTATTTACTTTTAACTATGGAAAATAAAAATAAATAGTTACTATTCACAAAAAAAAAATTTCTTCTCATTGAACCACATTATATTTACTGATATCAAACGTGTCTCTCATATTTTCGAAATTCAACTCATAGAAGCGGTAAAATTATGTATTATATAAATTTGTAAATTCTCCTCGGAGGTGGGTAAAAGACAGTAAAAACTTTATTACAATTTTTTGTATCTAAAATTATTATAAATTGACTTCAATGAATTAAATTGAAATTATATAGATATTATGGATCTATTTTGACCTAAAATAAATTTAAATAAAATAAATAATTATTTAAATAAAAATTTGGTTTTAAATAATAAATCAGTGTTTTTCACTACTCATCATAAATTGAAAGTTTTCAAAATAATATAAAAATTCACCCTAAGATAATTTCGATATTCCAATTCCAAAAATGAAGTCCATTTTGAAAGATATAATTTATAAAATTTCAAAAAGTGGGTATTACTATTCATAATGGCTAGTTTGATTGGATGTGCTATGTTTTAACTCGAAGCTGCGTACAACACAAGCTACTGTATTATTAAAATGTTATTGTACCGTGGAAGCTTGGGGTGTTACATTCACCCCTCCATCAAATAATTTCATTCTCGAAATTTCAAAAATATCACTGCATAAAAAGATTCAGGTGGTTCCTCATCATATCTTCCTCAGGTTCCTACGTTGCCTCTTCCATATAATTGTTTCTCTATAGGAATTTTACCAGTCGAGTCGTCTGGTTTCTCAACACTTGTTCTCTTATATCAAGAACCTTGATAGGTTCTTTGCAATAGGACAGATCGGGTGTTAGTTCTAATTCCTCGTAGTTAAGAAAATGCATTGGGTCAGGCATGTATTTTCTCATCGGTTTTACGTGGAACACATCATGAATTTTGTAGAGACTTGGTGGCATTTCCAAACTGTAAGCTACAACCCCAATTCGTTCTAGTATTTCAAAAGGTCCGATGTACCTGGGACACAATTTACCCTTCTTATTGAAATGTATAACACCCTTCCATGGAGATACCTTCAAAAAAATGTTCTCCTACCTGAAATTCCAAATCATTTATTCAGTTATCTGCATATCTCTTTTTCCTACTTTGAGCTTCTTGGATGTGGGTTTGTATTACCTTAACCTTTTCCATCGTTTCCTTAACAAGATCTGTGCCTACGAGTTTTATTTCACCAACATCATCCCAACAAGTTGGTGTGAGATATTTATATCCATATAACACTTTATATGGTTCTATCTGAATACTTGAATGGACGTTACTGTAATAGGAAAATTATACTAGAGGTAAATATTGATCCCACATACCTTGAAAGTCAAGTGAGAAAGATCTCACCATGTCTTCTATGGTTTGAATAGTTTGTTCTGATTGTCCATCAGTTTGAGGGTGGTAGGCAGGGCTCAAACGAAGTTCAATATCCATGTATTTCCAAAGGATTTTCCATAATCTTGATGTATAATGGGGATCACGATCCGAAAAAACCAATAGGGGTACTCCATGAAGTCTTACAAGTTCATTAATATACAGTCTTGCTAAACGTTCAAGTGGTAATCATCTCTTATAGCAAGGAAATGTGCTGATAAGGTAAGATGATCAGCAATGACCCATATTGCATCATTTCTTCTAGGAGTCCTCAGTAGCCCCATGACAAAGTCCATTGTAATATTATCCCATTTCCATTCAGGTATTCAAAGATGTTGTGTGACTCCTCCAGACAGTTTCCTTCCAACTTTCACTAGTTGAAAACCCATACATCTTGACACAAAATCAGTAATCTCCCTCTTCATGTTGTCCCACCAAAAATATTCATTCAAATCTCTATACATCTTGGTTCTCCTAGGGTGTATAGGGGAATTCGAGCTATGATCATCATCAAACAATTTCATTTTTAGATCATGTATTTCGGGAACACAAAGTCTCTTCCCAAATTTTAAAATCCCATCTTCATTTACGAAGTCACTCAATCTCCCATCATTCAAAGATTTAATCTTATTTAGAAACATTTCATCATCAACCTGCGAACTTTTTACCCTTTCTAGTAATGATGGTTTGGAAAAAATTTGAAAAAGAATTGATTTTTCACCTTCCATGGTTATTCTCGTATCCATCATTACTAGATCAATGTATATAAGATCATTTTCAACTCTCATCTTGTTCAAAACTCCATGATCCATTCTACTCAAAGCATCTGCCACCATATTTTTCATCCCCGAGTGGTAGTGTATAGTGAAATCATAATCCATGAGTAGTTCAAGCCATCACCTTTTCCCCATGTTGAGTTCTCTTTTAGAGAAAATATACATCAGACTCTTGTGATCAGTATAAATCTCACATTTTTCACCAAATAGATAGTGTCTCTATATCTTGAAAGAAAAGATTACAGCTGCTAACTCAAGATCATGATAAGGATAGTTTTGTTCATGAATTTTTAGTTGTCGTGATGCATAATCAATTACCCTGTCATTCTTCATAAGGACACAACCAAGTCCTTTCTTGGAAGCATCACTACAAATAACAAAACTATCATTTCCTGATGGTAGATTCAATATAGAAGAATTGACTAATATTCTCCTCAATTATTTAAAACAATCTTCACACACTTTTTTCCAAACAAATTTAACCCCTTTACAACTGAGCTTGGTTCATGGGTTTTCCAATTAGGCAAAATTTTGGACGAAACATCCATAATAACCTGCAAAACCAATAAAATTGCGTACATCAGTTATACTTGTCAGTGTTATCCATTCTTGGATTGTCTTGTTCATTTAATGATAAATAGATATTCCATCTTTAGAGACGATATGTCCAATAAAATAAATCTCTTGAAGCTAGAATTCACACTTTCTAAACTTCCCATATAATTCATTCCTTCTATGAGTCTTCAGAAAAATGCGCAAGTGATTTCCATGATATTCATATATTTTAGAGTATACCAAGATATCATAAATAAAAACCACTACAATGTCGCCAAGATAATCCTTTAAAACCATATTCATTAGATCCGTGAAGACAGAGGGTTCATTCGTCAATCCAATAGGCATTACTGTAAACTCGTAATTCATGCAAGTAGTTGCAAATGCTGTATTTGGAATGTCTTCCTTCTTCATTCTCACCTGATGGTTTCCAGATCGAAGGTAAATCTTTGAAAAATATTTAGCTCTGTGAAGTTGGTCAAATAAATCATCAATACGAGTTAGGGGATACTTTTTCTTTATTGTTATAGATTTGATCTCTCTGTAGTCAATGCACAACCTCATAGATCCATCTTTCTTCTTAACAAAAAGGACAGTGGCTCCCCATGGAGAAACACTAGGGTGAATAAATCCATTGTAACTAAATTCCTATTGTTTATTATTTAGTTCCACTAATTCAACATTCGACATTCTATAAGGGGTCTTCAATATGGTCCTTGAACATGAAATTAAATCAATGGAAAACTAAATTTCTCGTTCTGGAGGATTTCCATGTAATTATTCTAGAAACACATCAACATATTCTTGCATAACAGGTACATATTCTATTTGAACATTATTCTCCTCACCCACAGTTAATTCATTCTATTCCTCCCAAATAATTGAATTTAGTTGAGCTACTGGGGGTGGATCTAGATTAGAAACATGTGGTGACGATTCTGTTCTAAATATAAGGTGTTCTTTATCATCTTCATCAAAAATAATAACATCCCTCTTCTTACAATAAATTTTTGGAGCATGGTCTAAAATCCAATCCATACAAAGGATTATATCAAATTAAATCATGGGTATGACGATGATATTAAAATATAATGAACATTTATATGCCTTAATGGGGACTGATTCACAAAACTTTGGTGAAATGATATTTCCCTTAGGAATTTTGACTGAAGAGAATTTATATGCCTTAATAGGTACTGATTCAAATTTATATGCCTTGGACTTTTTTGTGGTAAGAATCCTTGTCACTTAGTACATTAATTGGCATAATTCCCCCTTTCTCTATAGTTGTAGTATTAAACATTGACTGCCTCTTTCTTCCCCTTGCAAACACGAGCTTGGTGGCCCTTTTCACCACACATGTAACAGACTAACATTCCCTTAAAGAAATTACCAGGGTGTTTCTTGAAACATTTATTGAAGGATGGATATTCAACATTTCCCTTCTTCCCCTTATTTCCATTTTAGGAGTGTTCTGCAGATCTCTTCTTCTCTTGCTTTTCTTTAAAGTCATAATACTTAGAGAATTACTTTTCTATCATGATAGCACATGAGAAAATGTCTTAATACGACGAGAAGGATTGTGAGACTAATGCTCGATGGAGAAATAGTTTTAACCCCTCAAATAAATGATCAATCTTACTTCTTAGGTTACATATATAATCTTCTAAATGCCTTTCTAACCATATAATGTTAGCTTCATTTTTTGTGGCATTCTTATCCTCTTTTTGCCTCAGAATCATAAATTTCCCTTCCATATCTACTTTATGGTCATGAGGAAAGTATATTTCTTAGAAAATATTTTTAAACTCCCTCCATTCCATATTTTATACTTCATCATCTTCCTTTGTGTTTTGAATCAATGACTACCATTGATCAGCATCTCCAGTGAGGTGGTAAATTGCCATGATAACTTTTTACCTTTCACTATCCCCAAGGTGTGGAATATTTTCTCTAAGGAATTTATCCAGTGCTCAGCTACTAATGGATTTGTACCCCCATTGATGTTTGGTGGTTGTTTCCTCATGAATCGATCTAACATTTATCCTCCAAGCTGTGGATCAGGGTGCTCCATACGAGTAAGGTTATTCTTCATTACCTAAGTGAGTTGTCCCAGTATGGTGATAAGCTTATCAACACCAGTTTCTTCACTTGCTCCACTATAATTATCTTTAGTAGGAGGGAAATCCCTACATGGATTAGGTGAATTGATACGGTTTCTATTACTTCAACTAGGCGCCATTTCTATACAATGGAATAGACTAGATTAGTTTATGAATCAAAATACATAATTCCAAACTTCTAAAACACTTAACCTAAATTGAATAATTTATGGATATAATTCATAATCATAAAAATGGTTTCTTTGAGGAAGTATATACCGATAAACCCTTCATAATGGTTTGTAATGAAAATTAAAATTATCCTAAGCATATCCCACAGGAGTGTCGTAAACAAGAGTGCAGCAAGGCCCGTTGTTGTGCACCAGTTCCCATTCAATTCTAGCTCAAAGCGGTGTTTTCGGGTTTTACCCCTAGGAACATCTGTGCCAGAGCCGCCTCTACCTGCTTGTATCCAGACAGAGATGTATTTCATGGAAAACATACAAAATCTATACAATACCAAAATTCTAGGAATTTCATCCATACTAATCCTCAAAGTCTATCTTAGGGTAATGGGATCTAATCAGAGTTTATCTAAATCTAGATTCTATGGTTTGTACTAAAAAACCCTATGATACCAACTATAATGCCCTGACCCTAGTTACGTAGAGTTGGTGTCTTATTACATAACATTGAAATGATACAAGGAATCAGGTCCTGATAGACCAATTAGTTTAGTAGCCGTGGAAATACTAGATACATTCCTAAGTTTTAAAGTAAATTATAAATTTAAAAACTACAAAAACTTTATTTTCATAGACCACACTCATATCTCATCAGAATATCTCTACAGGTCATTCATAAATTCTTCTTCGCGTCCTAGGAAAAATAAATCATAGAAAGGGGTGATCTCAGATGCTCAATAAGGATAACAATATAGTGGAAACTTTAATAAATAAGAATTAAAATTTAAGTCAATGTATTAGACTAAAACTAAATCCATTTAAATTTGAACTTAAGCATAATATGGAAAAGATAAAATTAAATAATCTCATTTACTTATTCACATGGATATTTTACTAGTCGAATAATCACATGCAATTTCAATAGCCACTTTCATAATGATGGAATGCATAATGCTAGACATTAGAACCACAATTTCAAGGCCTAGTTCCCAGAATACAAATAAGATTTTGTCAAGGCCTTGTTCCAACACACTAGTTTGTCTCATGATACCTTCCAATGTATCTAATAGCTATAGAGGCTCCACCCGTCACATACTAAATCCAATGCATTCCTCACATGAAAAGGTTTAAACATAATATAAACATTCGTATTAAAACTAGCATATGAATTGTTAATACTTTATCCATAAAACATGAATGGTGTAAAACTAATACATCCACAGTCAAACATATCACAAAATCTTTAACACAATATGGATGTTTTGTATCAAAATAAATCAACTTCAAATAAGCTTAAAATCCATCAGATGATGTTGACATAGATGAAATCGTAAACTTTTTTAGAGAAATATCTCTTTATATTTTGAGATCATTTAAAATTCATATAATTTTAAAAAAAACATTTATTTTGGGAATATTCTTATAAGATTGTAAGGGAATATTTAATGATGTTATAATGACAGAAAATCACTGCACCCACCGTATAAGTTAAAAAACATTCTTAAATTAATTTTGTCGAAAAGAACATAAAGTACCATGTTTGGAAAACGACGGAACGATTCCATTCAAAAAAAATTTATAAAAACTCAAAAAAGGGTAAAAATTACTTTAACCCATTGTCTAGTAAATAGTAAAAAAATTTGGAATACGTTTTTGAGAAACAAGTATGTGGGTGATAAAGTGGTCCCAGTTGATACTTACGTAAAAACAACCTCAGATAATAAAGAGATTGTGAAATTAACCCTTAACTTGTTATTTTCTTTGTCCGGGGGTAGGTTAACCTCCTATGTTATGGTGAAATAATTGATATTAAATTATACAAGAACCATATACATTAATATGATATCATATATGATCTTCTAATATTTCATTGTTAATGAAATTTCAGTAGTACCATCGTTTAGGGTGTTAACTGATTCGTTTTCCTTTATATGATTTGTTATGTAAGTAATGATTGTTGTGGATATGATGTATATTATTAATATTCAGAAGGATTTTAAGTATTTAAACAACATTTTTAATCATCAAATGATAATTAGTCTTGAATGGATACAATGGTTAATGAATCTCATCGCGTTCGTGGAGACGGTATTCCGTACGTACACATGATCGACAATATCATTCTTTTGATATTAAAATAATATATAATTGGATGGGATTTAATATATAAATAATCATTATCATGTTATATTTATTATTAAAATCAATTATACATAATTATTATACCCATCAAAATAATAATGTATTGAATAACAACTACACCACGACATGGAGACGGTAAGCCGTACGTACGTACGTTTGGTGACATGTCATTCAAAGGATGGATAGAATAATGAATATGGTTGTACCATATTTATAATAACATCATCGTATAAATAATATTCTTGAGTTATTATTTTATAATGGAAACAACAATGAAAGGAGAAGTGGAAGAAGAAATAACTTGAAAGATGTGATGAAATATTTACCTCTTCTTCAGGTTCTTCCTTTTGATTTGATCAAAAGGGCTCCTTAGGTTGGCTTTATGACTAAAAAGAGGCCTCTAGGATGAAGGGATGATAGTTGAGAGGATATTTGGGAAGGTTGTGGTTGATCCAAATGGCTTTGAAGTTGTGAATTTGAGAGAAGGGGAAGTGCCCTTTTATAAGATGGGTGAGGGGCACCTTAAGAAAAGATTGAAATATTAGTTTGTAATAAAATCATTTTCAATTTATAGTGGGTCCAAAATGATTTATTTCTAGGATAAGGTGGGGATGGTTCTAAAACTACTCAACCAATAGGTTTTAGATAGGTTTGGGTCACTATATTAAACTTATATTTTAGATTTAACTCTTAGTTATTTAGTTTGACATTTACCATTTCTCTTTGTATTTTTATATTATATGGTTAATAAACTTACTATAAACATCCAATAGAACCTAAAGTGGTTCTTTAATGACATATATAATATTATTTAAGACCATTGGCTGAACCCTAGATTTTTAGAAATATAATATCAATTAATAGTATAATATTTGTTTTAAAAACTCTTTTATGTCAATTTTGACACTATTTGCTATTTCATTTTTGTTAAAATCACGACAACAATATTACTTCATAGAAAATTAATTTGATCAACACTAACATGTCATAATAACCTAGAAAATTATTGTAATTCATAGGATGTTTCAAATTTCAATTTTGTAGATATTTATAATTTCAATTTTTTTAATATTTCATTAATAAGGTAATTACTGCATCATCATTATGTCATAAATAAAATAAATTATTTAATGTATAGAAAATGTAAATAAAATACTATTATGTATGAAATATATTTACATTTATAATTAATATTTATAGCCGAATTTATTTTATGTGTAACCCTATATTAAAAATGGTTTAGTTATTAATCTTTGAATTTAACACTTTTAACTCTTCTTTGAATTAAATAATAATAAATGTCCTGGTCTAAAAAAAGTTGACATAAAGATCATATTTTATTCCTAAGGTTTTTTTTGGTCGAATTACACTTATCCAATAAAATTAGCACATGTGTTAGGTTAATAATAAAAACATTTTTACCTTTAATTACCCTATTTACTTTTAACGGTGGTAAATAAAAACCAATAGTTACTATTCACCAAAAATTATTTTCATCTCATTGAACCAAATTTTATATACTGATATCAACCATGTCTCTTAGATTTTCTAAATTCTACTCACAAAAGTGGTAAAATTAAGTTTTATGTAAATTTGCAAATGCTTCTCAGAGGTTGGTAAAAGACAGTAAAAACATCAATAACATTTTTATATATCTAAAATTATTTTAATTTGACTTCAATAGATTAAATTGGAATTATATAGATATTATTTATCTATTTTAACCTAAAATAAATTTATATAAAATAAATAATTATTTGAATAAAAAGTCATTTTGAAATAATAACTCAGTGTTTTTCATTATTCATCAAAAATTGAATGTTTTCAGAAAAATACCAAAAATTCATCCTAAGATAATTTCGATATTCTGATTTCAAAAATGAAGTCTATTTTGAAAGATAAAATTTATAAAATTTCAAAAATTGGGTATTACTATTCATAACGGCCAGTTTGATTAGTTGTTGTGTGTTTGAACTCGAAGTTGCATACAACACAAGCTACTGTTTTATTCAAATAGAAATATACCATGAAAGCATGGGGTATTACATTATCCCCTCCTTAAATTAATTTCATCCTCAGAATTTCTAGAATATTACTACATAAAAATATTTGGGAGGTTCTTCATCATAACTTCCCCGGGTTCCCACGTTGCAGGTTCCATCTTATGGTTTCTCCATAGAACTTTTACCGGACGAGTCATGTGGTTTCTCAACACTTGTTCTCTTATATCAAGAACCTTGACAGGCTCTTCGCAATAAGAAAGATCGGGTTCTAGTTCTAATTCTTCATAGGTAAGTACATGTGTTGGGTCAGGCATGTATTTTGTCAACAGTGATACGTGGAACACATCATGAACTTTGGAGAGACTTGGAGGAATTGCCAAACGGTAAGCTACAACCCTAGTTAGTTCTAGTATTTCGAAAGGTCCTATGTACCTGGGACAAAATTTACCCTTCTAACCAAAATGTATAACACCCTTCCATAGAGATACCTTCATGTAAACATGATATCCTACCTGAAATTCCAAATCCTTCCTTCGGTTATCGGCATAGCTCTTTTGCCTTCATTGAGATACTTAGATGAGTATGTCGATTAACTTCACATTTTCCTTCGTTTCCTCAATAAGTTCTGGGCCTACAAGTTTTCTTTCACCAACATCATCCCAACAAGTTGGTGTGCGACATCTATTTCCATATAACGCTTCATATGGTGCCATCTGAATACTTGAATGGAAGATTTTGTTATAAAAAAATTCTACTATATGTAAATGTTGATCCCACATACCTTGGAAGTCAAGTGATAAAGATCTCACCATGTATTCTATGGTTTGAATACTCCATTCCGATTGTCTATCAATTTGAGGGTGGTAGCCAGCACTCAAAAGAAGTTTAGTATCCATGGATTTTAGAAGAATTTTCTATAATCTTGATGTATAACGGGGATCACAATCAGAAAAAACTAATAAGGGAACTCCTGGAAGTCTTACAAATTCATTAATATATAGTCTTGGTAAACGTTCAAGTGGTAAATCTTCTCTTATAGCAAGAAAATGTGCTGACTTGGTAAGACGATAAATAATGACCCATATTGCATCATTCCTTCTAGGAGTCCTTGGTAGGCCCATGAAAAATTCCATTGTAATATTATCCCATTTCCATTCAGGTATGGGAAGTGGTTTCATGACTCTTCCAGGTTGTTGCCTTCAATCATTCACTTATTGACAAACCATTAATCTTGACAAAAAATCATCGATCTCCCTTTTCATATTGTCCCAGCAAAAATTTTCCTCTCAATCCCTATACATCTTAGTGCTCTCAGGGAGTATAGAGAAATTGGAACTATGATCATCATCCAACAATTCACTTTTTAGACCAGGTATATCAGGAACACAAAGTCTCTTCCTAAATTTTAAAATCCCATCTTCATATACCAATTCACTCAATCTCCCATCATTCAAAGCTTTAATCTTCATTAAAAAGTCCTCATCATCATACTGGGAACTTTTTTTCCTTTCTAGTAAAGATGGTTTGGAATCCATTTGAAAAATCATTGATGTTTAACCTTACATGGTTATTCCCATATCCACCATTACTAGATCCATGTATATAGGATCCTTTTCAACTATCATCTTGTTCAAAAGTCCATAATCCTTTCTACTCGAAGCATCTTCCACCATATTTTCCATCCCCAGGTGGTAGTGTATAGTGCAATAATAATCCTTGAGTTGTTCAAGCCATCACCTTTGGCTCATGTTGAGTTCTTTTTTGTGATAAAATATACTTCAAACTCTTATGATCAGTATAAATCTCATGTTTCTAACCATATAGATAATGTCTCCATATCTTCAAAGAAAATATTACAGCTACTATCTCAAGATCATGAGTAGGATAGTTTTGTTCATGAATTTATAGTTATCGTGATGCATAGGCAATAACCCTATCATTCTGCATAAGGACACAACCAAGTCCATTCTTTGAAGCATCACTATAAATAACAAACTCTTCATTCCTTGACGGTAGATTCAATATAGGCTAATTGACTTATATTATATTCAATTCTTCAAAAAATTCTTCAGACTCTTTTTTCCAAAAAAAAATTAACCCCTTTACGTGTGAGATTGGTTAATGGGTTTGCCAATGGGGAAAAATTCTGGACGGAACATCGATAATAACTTTCTTAAACAATAAAATTATGTACCTCAGTTATACTCTTCGGTGCTGGACATTCTTGGATTGCCTTGGTCTTTGAAGGATCAACATATATTCCATCCATAGAGACGATATGACTAAGAAAAGAAATCTCTTGAAGCCAGAATTCACATTTTCTAAACATCACATATAATTAATTCCTTTTAAGATTCTTCCAGAAAATTCACAAATGATATTCACGATCTTTGTAGATTTTTTTGTATACAAAGATATCATCAACAAATACCACTAATAAGTCATCAGGATATTACTTGAAAACCCTATTCATTAGATCCATGAAGACATAAGGTGCATTAGACAATCCAAAAGGCATTACTGTAAACTCATAATGCTTGTACCTGGTTCGAAATGTTGTATTAAAAATGTCTTACTTATCTACGCATAACTGATGGTATCCATATCGAAGGTCAATTTTTAAAAAATATTGAGCTCCATGAATTTGGTCAAATAAATCATCAATGTGAAGTATGGGATACTTGTTCTTTATTGTAATAGCATTGATCTCCCTGTAGTTAATGCACAACCTCATAGATCCATCTTTCTTCTTAACAAAAATACATGGGCTACCCATGGAGAAATAATAGGGAGAATAAATCCCTTATTACTCAATTCTACTTTTTTTTCTCTAGTTCCACTAATTCCACAGTGGACATTCTATAAGGGGTATTCTTTATGGGCCTTAATCCCGTAATTAAATCAATAGAAAACTCAATTTCTTATTCTGGGGGATGTTTAGGTAAATCTTCTAGAAACACATCAACACATTCTTGCCTAATAGGTACATCTTCTATTTGAACATTATTTTCCACACCCACAGTTATTTAATTCTCTTCCTCACAAATAATTTAATTTAGTTGAACTACTGGGGGTGGAACTAGATAAAAATCAGGTGGTGATGATTCTTCTCTAAAGATAAGGTGTTCTTTATCATCACCATCGAAAATAGTAACCAACTTCTTCTTACAATAAATTTTTGCATCATGGTCTGAAATCCAATCCACACCAATGATTATATCAAATTCAATCGCGGGTTTAATGATGATATCAGCAGATAAAGAACATTTATTTTCCCTAATGGGGACTGATTCCCAAAACTTTATTATAATGATATTTCACTAATGAGTTTTGACTGAAAACTCCCTTGTTAAATAAAATTGAAAATATCTAATTTTCTTAGCAAACTGGGAAGATATAAAACAATGTAATGTTCCAGAATCAAATAAAGTATTTTCTAAACTTGAGGAAACCATTAAATTACCTTCCACCACGTCTTTTGGAGCTTTAACTTTATAAGTAGTGATAGCATAAGATTGGCCTTGATCCCTTGGCCTTTTCTGGGGTAATTATCCTTGGAGTTTAAGACATTAATTTTCATAATTCCCCCATTCTCTACAGTTGTAGCATTCAACATTTACAGCCTCTTTCATCCCCTTGCAATCACGAGCTTGGTGGCCTTTTTACCACACTTGTAACAGACTCTCATTACCTTCAGGAATGTAATGGGGTGTTTCTTCACACATTTACTACAAGATGGATATTCAACTTTTCCCTTATTCACCTTATTTCCATTTCCAAAGTGTTCGGAAGATCTCTTCTACACTTTCTTTGCTTTAAAGTCGTAAGACTTAAAGAATTACTTTTCTATCTTGATAGCACATGGGACGATGTATTCATATGAAGAAAAGGAATATGAGACTAATGTTTGATGGATAAACAATTTTAACCCATAAAAGAAATAGTCAATCTTAATTCTTGGGTTACGTATATAATCTACTGCATGCCTTGCTAACCTTGTAAAGTTAGCTTCATACTTTGCGACGTTCTCATCCTCTTTTTGCCTCAGACTCAGAAATTTCCTTTCCATATCTTCTTGATGGTCACGAGGAAAGTATTTTTCTCATAAAATATCATTGAACTTCCTCCATTCAATATTTTATACTTCATCATATTCCTTTGTGTTTTTAATCATTGAACACCATTGATCAACATCTCCAGTGATGCGGTAAACTTTCATTACTACTATTTCCCTTTCACTACTCCCCAAGGTGTGGAATATTTTTTGTAAGGAATTTATCCATTGCTCAGCTACTAATTTATTTTTATTTCCATTGAATGTTTGTGGTTGTTTCCTCATGAAGCGATGTAACATTAATCCTCCATGTTGTGGATCAGGGTGCTCCATACGGGTAAGGTTATTATTCATAACCTGAGTGAGTTGTCTCAATATGGTGATAAGCTGATCGGCACTAGTTTCTTCCCCGTTACATTATAATTATCTTAAGTAGGAGGGAAATCCCTACATGTATTACGTGCATTGATATGGTTTCCATTCCTTCCACTAGGTGCCATTTCTAAATGATGGCATAAACTAGATTAGTTTATGAATCGAAATAAATAATTAAAAACTTGTAAAACCCTTAACATAAACTTAACAGTTTTTTGATGTAATTCATAATCATAAAAATGTTTTCTTTGAGTAAGTATATACTCATAAACCCTTCATAATGGTTTGTGTAGAATATGAGAATTATCCTAATCATATCTGAGGGAGTGTCGTAACCAGGAGTGCATCAAGTCTCGTTGTCATGCACGAGTTCACATTTGAGTCTGGCTCCAAGTGGTGTTTTCGGGTTTTACCCCTAGGTACATCTGTGCCAGAGCCGCCTCATCCTGGTCTTATCCAGAAAATGATGTATTTCTTGGAAAACACAAAAAATCACTATAATACCAAAATTCTATTATGTTCTTCAATACTAATCCTCAATTTCTATCTTAGGGTAATGTGATCTAATAAGAGTTTATCTAAATATGGATTCAATGGTTTGTACTAAACTTCCTCTGATAGCAACTGTAATGCCCCGACCCAAGTTACCCAAAGTCGGTGCATTATTACATAACATTGTCATGATACAAAGAAATCATGTCCTGAAAGACCGATCAGTTTAGTAGCCCAAGAAATACTAGATACATTCATAAGTTTTACATTACATTATAAAATGAAAAACTACAATAAAATTATTTCCATAGACCACACTCATATCCCATCAGACGATCCATGTAGGTCAGCCATAAAATACTCTCTTCATATCCTAGGACAAATAAATATTAGAAAGGGGTGAGCTCAGATGCTCAGTAAGGATAACGGTATAGCAGAAACATTCATAAATAAGCATAAACATTTAAGGAAATGTATAAGACTAAAACAAAATCCTTTTAAACTTGAAATTCCTCATAATATAGAAAAGATAATATCAAATAATTCCATTTTCTTATTCACATGGATATTATACTAGTCTAATAATCACATATAATATCTATAGCAACATTTATAATGATGTAATTCATAATACCGGACTTCATAACCTCATAGTCAAGTCCTAGTGCCTAGACTACCAATAAGATTTTGTCAAGGCCTTATGCCAAGACACTAGTTTGTCTCATGAGACCTACCGATACATTGAGAAGCTATAGCGGGCTTCACCCATCACATACAAAGTCTAATTCATTCTGATTCACGCTCAGATTTAGCCAAGATATGAATGTAGAACGGTCTTTCTAGTTTATCTTGGTTTACCAAAACCTCAGAGACCTAAGAAGTAACCTACAGACACGTACATTCTATGGTTTTTTTTGGCTATGAAGTGGCCAACTTGGGTTTGTTTAAGATGGTTTTAAAGGATCACTAACAGATTTATGTTAATTCAAATTATTGTAATGAGTTGATCCTGGGTTATCGCTCAGGGTGGATAGGATGAATTCCTTTTTTAATGATTTCAATTTCTTATATTTGAGATGGGTTCATTTAAGAAGATCACACAAAATCATCACTTATTGTTTTAAATCCTAAAAAACTTAATACTAATCACATATACACTTGAAGGGTCAAATGTTTGAGCACTCCAAGGTAAAGGATCGAATTAGAACTTGAAATTTGTGACCTTAAATTCCATAAGGATGAAGAGGTATTAAAATCATCAAATAAAAATCTCATTTAAAAGAAGTGATTATCCATTAATGGAGTGATAAATAAAATCAAATCCAGACCCTTGATACTCTCTTGGATCAACCCATAAAAGATTTATCCCTCCCTTGATGACATGTATTCAACGGAAATGGTAAGTATACTTACGAAGGTGGAATTGAAGAAGTAAAAACAACAAAAAACGATCACTCCACCATTGTGTGATAAATATCACAAATTCTGATGTGAATAAATTTAAACCTTGAACCAAGGGTATCAACTTGATATTTATAAAAATATAATAAGAGTAAAGAAGAACTTTTATTAAGAAACTAAGGTGAATTAAAAAACTTAAATGAGAAAGAAATGCGATTACAAACAGAATGTGGCAGGATAACACTACAATGAATCCTAGTACCAAAGATCATCAACTCCTCCACCACCACTACATTAAATATGAATTTACAGAGTCTTAGTTAAACCTCAAAACATTACAATAGATCCCAATATATTAGGGTAGGCCTAGGGTGATGGAACGTAAGGGATAGGAGACTTTTCCACCCTTGATAGGAGGTAGCATTCAGCTTGCATCCACTGAACAGATGCACCTGGAAGACATTCTAGATGGCAGAATTGTAGAGGTCCATAAAAGACTAAAATGAAGCTCCTGATGTCCCCTAAACGTATGTACATATTCAGCCCAAAATAGTTAACTTTTAACAAGATATGTGTAAAATGGTGGGTTGTTTTTCTGGGACGCAGAATCTGGCCCAGAATTTTATCTTCAAATTCGACCGCCGGAATAACCACAATGGAGCCCGAATTAGCACTGGTTTCTGGAGACTTATTTGTTCCTAAATATGTCTTCTAGAATCCTATTAAATTGGGGCTTCATTGTGCTTGTATTTGGGGCCCCACATTCTCATCAGTGGGATCGTGCCCAATCTTCCTTCTCCAGAATTGTTTGCATTAAATCCCATTTTAGTGGTCTTCCAATGCTAATATTCCAACAGTCTACAAGTATGAATTATTTACAAATTAATTATAAACCTGAAAATTAAATATTAAAATAAAATCAAGATCATTAGGTACTTTAATGATGTTAATAAATATACCACATAATAGTGCATTTTAAGAAGGAATTACAATCATAATGTGAAATGATGTTCAAAGTGTAAAATGCACTAAAAATTGTGTTTATGAATAATAAAGGACATGAATGTTATATATATTAACAATGAATGTTAACCTCATTTAGTGGCTAATCATACCCCCAAACTTATGTTTTTCTAGTCTTGATCAAAATATATCTCAACAATATGAAATTAGAGTTCTTTTTTTCAAAAAAAAATTAATACACATTGATCACAAAAAACCCTTATACCAATAATTCATGAAATCCATAAAAATATTTTAATACAAGATAGTTTCATAAGATCCCAATCCAAATCCCATTCTTTTGTTCGAATTCATTTCCATATTTCTTCCAATATCAATTATGTATGACGATGTGTTTTGTATCACAATATACATGGGGGTTCATATTTATTCAAGGGGGAATGATGGAAGCGCAAGGTGGAATAACATTTCAATATTAAGATGAGTATTCATATTTTTTTATTTAATTTTTTTTGGTTTTTTTTATTGTTGCAATTTTTCCATGGTAATTGAAATTGCACTCAAAAGAGTCAACCCCTGTAGCGAGACTTTGCCTATGACTCCCAGGCTCAAAGACTTTAGGGCACCATGTGAAGCCCACATACTCGAGCATCATCGTGAGTTAACTCAGTCAAAAACAAATTCAAAATACTAAAAATAAAAATATAATTACTAACTCTGGGCTAGACAACTATGGAGTCCTGATCTCCAAGTTCCGAAATCCACGCATTAGGTCATTTCATTTCTCTACGTGAAAATTTATTGTTATTTTTTTATTTTGATTTTTTTTGATTTTTTTGAATACTCATATTAAAACTCAAATGATTACCAAACCTATGCTATTTATTTGGGGGACCCCATGAACTCAAACTAATACCCCACTATCCAAAGGAGGTGAATTGTGATCTTTTTTTTATTTGGATGAAAATATAAACGATGAAATATCACATTGGACAGCCACACTTTCCAAAATCAATGCCCATGAAATTATACAAGGATTAAAATCAGACTCGGGGCATGATAAATTATTTGATATTCAGTTTAAAAGTGTGCAATATGTATAACCATGATCAAAGTTAAAGGAATTTTCCTTCCATTTACACACATTTTTTTTCAAATCAGTTTTTTTGACAGAAAAGCATTTTTTATTTTAGCTCCCCCCCCAACATAAAGTAACATTGTCCCTAGTGTTTAAATAAAATAAAATTTAGAAGGGGGTAGAGACAGAGAATGGGGGTTCAAAAAGGAAATTGAAAACAAGGTTAATGGAATGAGGTCACCTGGTGGTTGAAGTTGAAATTATTGTTGCTCCCTTTTCATCCCTTGATCTTGATGTTACTCTGAGAATTCCCTAATGGAAGAAAAAGAAAAACAAACAAACAAAAAAACCATATATATATATATATATAATAAAGAAAAATATAAGTACATATATAAAAATTATAGAATAGGGAAGCACTATAAGTCGTAGGTCAGTGGTAAGTGTGCGCCCATGTCTCCCTTCGGTCCCAGGTTCGAGTCCCCATGGCATCGCTGGTTGTGATAGGGTTTCCCCACGACCTATGATGTGGCCATTTAATTTTATTAGTATTATTATATATATTTTAATTTTAACCTACAAACATATAAAAATTAAATGAACTGATGATACATTGTCTTCTTTTTAAATTTATGGGTAAGGTATTACTCCAGGATCACACCACGTGACAAAGATGAATATGGAACTCCTCTTTCATACCCATACATACTCATAATGTAAGAATGGGTCAATAGTATATTTTTTATTATTTTTAAATATCAAAATGATTCATTAGTATTATTTAATATATAATGTTTATTAATATAACAAAATGATTGGAAACTTGAAAGCCATGGGTTTCCTCCCATGCAGCACGTTGTTTAACATAATTAGCTTGACTTCAACCCCACAACTTACACAATATCAACTTTCTATACATTAAGGACAACACATTTCACTAATTCTACTATGTTGAGATTGATTATATTTTTAGAATCTATTACATTCACAAAACCTATGTTTTAAAATGAGTGGGTAATCCAAGGAATATCATAAATGGTGGATCTAGTTGCTTCTCTAGTCTTGCCTAATACATCAATGATCATTCCTAAATTATAATTTTCAAGAGAATAATTAATTTCCTCAGAAAGTTCATGGTTATACACTATGAAGGGATACTTGGGAGATAAAGTAATAACACTAATTTTGAGCTCGGTTTTGATAGGATATTTAGACATAGGTTTGTACATTTAATCAAACTCAGTTTCATTTTCAAAATTTGTCAATAGAATTGGTTCCTTTTGAATAGAATATTCAACTACCAAATTAGAAGGATCAGTGTTAGGAATGGGTATGGACTCGAAGCTTGTTATTTATCTTAATGGTTCAGTGATTGGTGTTTTTCAAAAATCATCAATGGAGTTATATTCATGAGACTCAATCCATGATGTCAAATTCTCTTCTTTTGAATCCAGAAAATCAATTTATTCCTAATTTAAAGACCTTTCAAAAATTCATTTATCCTTTTTATCTATACCAAATCCAAAGGATGGTTCTTCAAAAAATTCATGAGAGGTTTGTGGGAGAAAATTGTCTTCTATCAATGACGAGGAAGGGATATTAAGAGTGGGAATGGGTTCCATAACCATCTCAAGTTTTTGTAGTTATAATCTCAATGATGAAACCAAAAAATTCATTATATACCTTTGTTTACATAGTTTTTCAAGTAATGGAAGTGGATTAGGATGGATAAGGGGTTGAGATAGATGGTCTATTCCTGAAGGATAATCGAGTTGTTGGAATTACATAGGAGGATATTCCGATTTTCCTTGTTGGTATTAGAAATAATTATATGTTTCAATGTTTTGTGAATCATAGGAGTTAAAACATTGTGGCTCAATCGGTTGTTTATTTTTCCACCAATATAAACTAGGATGTTCATTGTACATCTGAACTGGTGTGGGGTAGTCCATGTAGGGAGAGGTTCCCCATGTTTGGATTTTTTTCAAAATTGCCTTTCATATGAGTTAGGGGGTGAGAACAGAGAAGTGGGATGAAAAAAGGATGATTGTGTCTATTATAACTTACTTAGGTCCTCGACAAAGATGCCAAAAAAAAATCACACAAAAATTTACCAAAGAGATAAGGGTGGAACGGTCCTTGTAGTTTAGTTGGGGTTATTGAATCCTCATAGACCTAAGAAATAACCTACAGACACTTACATTCTATGGATTATTTTTGGATATGAAGTGGACAACATGGGTTGATTTAAGATGGTTTTAAAGGATCACTAACATATTTAAGTTAATTCAAATTAAGGTAATGAGTTGATCCTAGGTTATCACTTGTTGTAGATAGGATGAATTCCTTTTTTAATGATTTCAATTTCTTATATTTTCGATGGGTTCATTTACGAACATCAAACAAAATCATTAATTACTCGTTTAATGCCTACAAACCTTAATTATAATCACCTAAAAACTTGAAGGATCAAATTTTTGAGAACTCCAAGGTAAAGGTTCGTATTAGAAGTTGAAATGTGTGACCTTAAATTCAATAAGGATGAAGAGGTTTTAAAATCATCAAATAAAAATCACATTTAAAATAAGTGATTATCCATTAAAGGAGTGAGAAATTACATCCAATCCATTACCTTTCAACTCCCTTGGATCAAACCATAATAGTGTTATCCCTTCATTGATGACATATCTTCAATGGAAGTGTGAAGTAGACTTACGATGGTGCAATTGAAGAAGTAAAAACAACAAAAATCGATCACTCCACCTTTGTGTGATAAATATCACAGATTATGGTGTGAATAAATTCACACATTGAAACAATGGTATCAACGTGATATCTATAATAACAGAATAAGAGTATAGAAGAACTTTTGTTAAGAAACTAAGGTTAATTAAACAACTTACATGAGAAAGAAATATGATTACAAACACAAAGCGGCAGCATAACAGTATAATGAAACCAAGCACCAAATATCATCAACTCCTCCACTACCACTACCTTAAATAGGCATTTACAGAGGCTTGGGTCGAGATCCCAATATTACAAAACATCCCACTAGAGTATGGTAGGCCTACGGTGGTGGAAAGTAAGGGGGAGAGGACTTTTCCACCTTTGACCCGAGGTGGCAGCCAGCTTGCTTCCACCGAACAGATGTTCCTGGAAGACCTTCTAGATGGCAGAATTAGAGTGGGAAATAAAAGAAAAAACTGAATCTCCTGGTGTCCCATAACCATCTGTAATATTTCATCCCATAATAGGTAATGGTTAACGAGAGATGTGTAACATTATGGGCTATTTTTTTGGGACGCAAAATCCGGCCCAGACATTTATCTTTAAATTGGGCTGCCTGAATAACCCCCATAGAGGCAGAATTATCACTGGTTATAGAATAATTATTTGTTTCTCTATATGTCTTCCCTAACACTATGAAAGTTGGGCTTTATTGGGATTGTATTTGGGGCCCCACATAATCATCCGTTGGCTGGTGTACAATCTGCCTTCTCCAGAATTGTTTGCATGGAATCCCATATTGGTGGTCTTCCAATGTGAAACTTACTACACTCTACAATTATGAATTGTTCCCAATATAATTATAAACATGAAAATTAAATATTAAATTAAAATCAAGATCATTGGGTACTTTAAATGATGTTCAAAAATGTACCACATAATAGTGCATTTTAAGAAGGAATTACAATCATAATGTGAAATGATGTTCAAAGTGTAAAATGTACTAAAAATGGTGTCTATGAATAATAAATCACATTAATATCATATATATTAACAATTAATATCAGCCTCATTTAATGGCTAATCACATTCCTCACATGAAAAGGTTTAAACATAAGATAAACATTCGTATTAAAACTAGCATACGAAATGTCAATACATTATCCAAAAACCATGAATGGTGTAAAAAAAACAAATCCATAGTCAAAAATATCACAAAACTGTAAATAATATATATAATTTTTTTATCATAATAAATCAACTTCAAATAAGATTAAAATCCATCCAAGGATGTTGACATAGATGAAATCAAAACCTTTTTTAGAAAAATATCTCTGTCTATTTTGAGATCATTTAAAATTCATATAATTTTAAAAAAAACATTATTTTGAAAATATTTTTACAAGCTTTTAAGGGAAGCTTTGAGTATTTTATAATGGAGGAAAATATACTCACCCACCATATAAGTTAAAAAAACATTCTTACCATAATTTTGTCTAAAGGGTCATAGAGTACCTTGTTTGAAAAACGATGGAACGATTCCATTCAAACAAATTTATAAAAAGTCAAATGATGGTTTAAATGAATTTAACCCATTGTCTAGTAAATGGTAAAAAAAATGGGAATACATTTTTAAGAAACATGGATGTGGATGATAAAGAGGTCCCAGTAGATACTTACATAAAAACAACATTGGATAATAAAGAGATTGTGAAATTAAAACTTGCCTTGTTCTTTTCCTTGGTCGAGGGTAGGTTAACCTCCTGTATAATGGTGAATTATTTGTTATTAAATTATACAAGAACCATATACATTAATATGATATCATAAATGATCTTCTAATATTGCTTTGTTAATAATATTTCGGTAGTACCATCATTTCCAGTGTTAACTGATTCATTTTACTTTATATAATTTGTTACGTAAGTAATGTTGGTTGTGGATATGATGTATCTAAATAATATTCAGAATTATATTAAGTCTTTAAAAATTATTTTTAATAATAAAATAAAAATTAGTCTTAAATGGATACGATGAGGAATGAATCTCATCGCGTTCTTGGAAACGGTAATCCATACGTAAGCACGAGCGACAATATCAATCTTTTGATATTAAAATAATATATAATTGGATGGTATATCATATATAAATAATTTTTATCATGTTATATTTATTATTTAGATCAATTATTCATCTATATTATACCCATTCAAATAATAGTGTATTGAATAACAACTACACCACAACGTGGAGACGGTAAGCCGTACGTACCCATGTATGGTGACATGTCATTCAATGGATGGATAAAATAATGAATATGGTTGTACCATATTTATAATAAAATCACAGTATATAGAAGATTCTGGAGTTATTATTTTATAATGGAAACCACAAAGAAAGAGGAAGTGGAAGAAGAAAGGAACTTGAAAGAGGTGATGAAATATTTACCTCTTCTTCAGGTTCTTCCTTTTGACTTGATCAAAATGGCTCCTTAGGATGTCTTTATGACTAAAATAAGGAATATAGGATGAAGGGAGGACATTTTAGAGGATATTATGGAAGGTCTTGAATGAGCCAAATGACTTTGAAGGTGTGAATTTGATAGAAGGGGAAGTGCCCGTTTATAAGAGGGGTGAGGGGCACCTTAGAAAAAGATTGAAATATTATTTTATTATAAACTAAATTTCGGTTTATAATGGCTCCAAAATGATTTATTTAGAGACTAAGGTGGTCATGGGTCGAAATAAACTCAACCAATAGGTTTTATTAAGGTTTGGGTCACTATATTAACCTTATCTTTTATATTTAACTCATAGTTAATTAGTTTGACATTTACCATGTCTTTTTCTATTTTTAGATTATATGATTAATAAACATACAATAAACATAAATCGAACCTCAAGTGGTTAATTAATGAAATATATAATATTATTTAAAACCATTTTCTGATCCTTATATTTTTTTTAATAGAATATCAATTAATAATATAATAATTGTTTTATAAACTCTTTTATTTCAATTTTGACACTATTTGCTATTTTGTTTTTTTTTTAATTCCTAACAGCATTATTACTTCGAAACAAATTCATTTAATCAACCCTAAAATGTCATATTAACCTAAAATATTAGTTTAATTCATAAAAAGTCTCAAATTACATTTATTTGGATATTTATAATTTCAAATATTTCAATATTTCATTTATAAGGTAATTACTCCATCATCATTGTTTCATAAATAAATTTAATTATTTAATGTCTAAAAATTTAAATAAAATATGATTATGTTGGAAATATATTTATATATCCAATGAATATTTATTATCGAATTTATGTTATGTGTAACCCTAAATTAAATTTTTTTAGTAATTATACATTGAATTTAACACTTTTAACTCTTCTTTGAATTAAATATTAATAAATGTACTAATCTAATCCAAGTGGACCTAAAGGATCAAATTTTATTCCTAAGGTTGTTTTTGGTCGAATTAAATTTATCCAATAGAATTAGGACATGTGTTAGGGTAATAATAATATCATTTGTACCTTTAATTACCCTATTTACTTTTAACCATGGTAAATAAAAGTCAATAGTTACTATTCACAAAAAAATTATTTTCGTCTCATTGAACAACATTTTACTTACTGATATCAACTATGTCTCTAAGATTTTTGAAATTCAACTCACACAAGCGGTAAAATTATGTTTTATGTATGTTTATAAATGCTCCTAGGAGGTGGGTAAAAGACAGTAAAACATTCAATAAAATTTCTATATATCTAAAATTATTATAAAATGACATAAATGAATTGAATTTAACTTATATTGGTATTATTTATCTATTTTGACATAAAATAAATTTAAATAAAATACATAATTATTTAAATAAAGATTCTGTTTGAAACAATAACTTAGTGTTTTTCACAATTCATCAAAAATTGAATGTTTTCTGAAAAATACCAAAAATTCACCCTAATCTCATTTCGATATTCCGAATCCAAAAATAAAGTCCATTTTGAAAGAAAAAATTTATAAAATTTCAAAAAATTGGGTATTACTATTCATAATGGCTAGTTTGATTGGTTGTGGCGTGTTTGAACTCAAAGTTTCGTACAACACAAGCTACTTTATTATTTAAAGGGAAACGTATCATGGAAGAATAGGGTGTTACAATATAAATATAATATATATCACATAAAAATAATTTCCATCATAATGGACATCATAAGAGGTTGTAGCAGAATATTAAACAATCATCGTTTCGTGAGGCAGTAGTTCTGCGTCCACGGAAACCATATGTTCTTTACCCATTAGACGGTGGTGTTTTTAATTGTAGTTAAAATAATTATCATAACAACTACCTAGTATATTTAGGATACTATTTTTTTCATAAAATAAAGGAATAGAATGATTTTTGGGGGTTGGAGAAGTAAAATAAAAGAAAATAACTTAAGAGAAGATGTTACCTTTAAATCGGGTAACTCTCATTAATTTGAACCCAAATGATTTCTTGAAGTTCCTTATGCCTAAGGTAGGTCTAAAAGGTGTAATATAGGTATCTTGATAGATTATTTGTGTAGAGAATGGACGAAACAAGGGGATTGAGAGGTGTGAGTAATGGGTTAAAGGTGAGGGCTTTTTATAAGGAGGAGGAGGGGCTCTTTAGGAAAGTCTGAAAATATTATTCTATTATATAATTATTTTCGGTTTATAATGGCCCAAAACTTATTAAAGTTGAATATAATAATACTATTGTTTGAAATATAATCATCAAGTAATATTTGGACAGGTTTTCGATATGTTTTTAATTTTTTTAATCTTATTTATTTAAATCATTCCTTCATGAGGTAAACACTACATCATTATTGTGTTATAATTTTTTTTATTTATTTGATGTCTAAAATTATAAATAAAATAACATGATGTAGGATATAATTTTATATTTATAGTGAATATTTATAGTCAAATATATCAATTATATATCCCACATTAAAATTGGTTTAGCAAAATAAAACATGTTTATGATATTTTTATTTTTACTTTAAATAAAAATTTATTAATGTCATTATCTTACCCAAATGGATTTAAAAGGCCAAAATTATTACCCAAGGATTTTCATGGTCATCCATTACTCATCCAATAATGTTAGGAAAAATGTTAAGGTAATTTTTTATTATTATAATATCAATTTTACCTTAAATTACCCTATTTACCTTTAACCGCGGTAAATAAAAGTAACAATTTACTATTCATCACACATTATTTTCATCTTATTGAACAAAATATTACTTAATGATAACAACCTTGTAGATTGGATTTTAAAAATTCAATTCAGAGAAGCGGTAAAATTTCATTTAAATGAAAAAGTTGGTTTTTTAACAACTACTTACTGTTTTCACTATTCATCAAAAATTGATGGTTTTCAAAAAATGCCAAAACATAAGACTAAGATAAAATAGATATTATGAATTCAAAATTAATGTCTATTTTACCAAATTAAAAACATAGAAGTTTCATTAATTAATTTATAATTAATTCTTGTTTTCAAAACAAAAAACGTGTTTTTAATAAGTAATAACTATCAAAAGATTGACACTTGTTTTTGTCCAATTTCAATGTGAAATTGCTTATAATGATAAAAATTGGATTAAATGGTAAAAATTTAATCTAATTAAACTTTAAAATCAATTAAAATATAATATAATCATATAATGAAATTAGATTAAATGGCAATTTGGAATTAAAATGCAGTATTTTTCACTATTCATTAAAAATGAACATTATAAAAAAAATACCAAAAAAATTACCAAAGTAAATTTTGAGGTCCTGATTCTAAATAAGATTTTTTTGTCCAATAGAACATATAAAAGTGACCAAAATTATTTTTAATGATGGTTCATGATCAAAATGTGGTAAATCGGCTTTTTAAAGATTATTAGAGTATTTATGCTTAAAATTAGATTAAATCACATTTTAAGCCTCTATATTTTATTGGATAAATGTAAAACAATTTAACTAACTTGTATAATCATATTGTAGTTAGTTATGTTCATTCATTCCATAATAAAGGCTATGCGTTGACTACCATTTAAAATAATAATATATAATTATTTTCAGTATGACTCAACATTATGTGCAACATATGACTTCGGAGAAACCCATTGTCATGTGTCAGGTGCACCATTGAATATAGAAACCCCTTTAAAATATAATTAATATTTAATTAAAAACTAATAATAAATATGAATATGTCATATTGTTTATTTACTTGGGATGTTACATCCTCCCCCCATTGGAAATTGCATATGCACAATTTTAAAATTGGGCTTGGAAACTACATTGAAAGTCCCACATCGGAAAAAGTGTAAATAAAACTATAACCTTAAAAGAAATAAAGATAAGTAAAAAGGTCACCCGAGATAACCAATACTTGGATTCCATGAAAACATGGACATATAAGAGAAACTAAGTGTTAAGTTTTGATGCAAAGTGATAGAAAACATGATTAGGATAAAGTTAACAATAAGAAAACCACAAATTTGTGATGGGTTAAACGGTTATTGGTTTCCCAATAGGAAAAGTAAACAGACAAAATTTTTGTTTTAAGTTCATTTTCATATAATTGGATAATTTAATTATGATATTTAATAAAAACATAAGGAAACTTACTTAATTGACATGTAGACATTCATCATTTACAAAATTTAGACCACAAACTCATCTTTTCTCAAAACGATGAGTATTCAAGATGACTTTTTCACCTAAAAAGTTCAAGAATAAACTTATAGAGAATAAAATGATGCACCAAATATGAATGATATATTTCCCCTCTCTTTATACATTATCCAAAACCAAAATTGGTTAGTACGAGATCAGATAATCCCCAAAAGGATAATCCTTTATAAAAAGATATACTACTCTTAATCTCCAAAATTCAACAAAAAGTACCCAAAGTTCAGGAAAGTCCATTCAATATACAATTGTACAAAAAAGTATTCAATGTATTCAAAAATAATATTGAAACATAAAACTCAGAAGGACATAATCACATCTTCTTCCATAGTAAATCTTAACATTTATCTCCAAAAATATCAACTACTCTTAAAGTCTATACTGAAGTGTAATTAACCTAATCACATATTCTATATTATAGGTTAATCATTTCCATAAATAACCTAAATCACCTTATTTCCACACTAAAAACATACATTCTTCCAAAATAATATTTCAACCATTATTCCACAAATTAAATCCCTTAGTATTCTATTTTCCTTAAGCATATAGTGTTCCCAAAAGAGAGAATGACTTCCAAAATATCCTTTATCACTTAATCACAAAATCATTTTCCTATAATAAGGGTTTCCATTTTAAAAAACATAAGATCACAAATAAACTTATTCCTGATCCATAAAATAATTTAACTAAAATGAATTAGTAATACTAACTAGGGACATCATGTAGTCCTCTGGTAATAGATAAATCTCAACTGCACTTTGGTTTTGGGTTCGATTCCTACATCTTTGTCTAACATGACAGGTTTTCACATGGTCTACGTGTTTTTCTTTTTTAAAAACTATTCAATTTCATAAAATCCAAAAAAAGAGACAGATTCCTAAAAAATAACCATAACATATTTTATCCTTAAAGGTTATCTAATACCTTTCATTTTTCACCCCAAAATGTAATAACCATTTATCAAATCTAAAATAACTGTGACTCTTTCTAATATGATAATCATTATATTTATTTCACTTATGATTAAATAACACCCTAACCTCTAAATTTATCTAAACTGACCCCTGATACCAACAATAAGGACTCATCCTTAAACATTACAAAATCTTGAATTTAGTGAATAGATCACATTGATGATCTTTTCAGGTTTAGAGAATTAGAGAATTAGTCCATAAATAATACATCCCAAAAATTACAAATTAGACACTTATACTCTATTTCCAATTTTTTCTTAAAATAAAAACACTTAAAAAATAAAATTGTCTAGTTCAATGTTTTAGAAAGCTTGGATTTTCCCTGATCCCATCCACGGTCCTATTCATCTTTAAGTCCTCTGAAAAACATTTCAAAACATGGGATGAGCATAAAAATCTCAGTAAGGGTTATAAAATATGGATAGAAAACATTATCCCATGAATAAATACAAATCAATGAAACCATACTTTTCAATCATAACATTCCTTATGAAATAAAAATATTTATGAATAACACACGGAAATTATAACTCACAAAGGTAACTTTTGGAATACATAATATACATACAGTGTAACATTCACAGCTACATAGGGAGTTATGTTTGGAATACTCCCCACAGTATATTCCCTAAATCTCTTAGGAGAAACATTAATGTTTACCTCTATCACATTAACCAATGCATTGGAGAGCTATCTCAGGCTCATCCACCCTATGTTTATCACGGAACCAGCCATGTACGTAAGAAATTCCCAATAACCATAACATAATCCTAACACATAAAACAAGAATAAAGGAAATATAACATTTCCATATTGTAATCACAATATATCATTTCATGATATTTACATAATCGTTTCTTTATCATACAATTTTCAAAACCATTTAAAACATTTAGTAAAGTGATTTTTGAATCAAATGTCCCATACCACTTTGATTCTTTTAAAAAAATTAATTTCAAAACATTCATGTCTATATAAATAAATATCTAAAACCATTTCTAAAACATGGACATAAAGGAGAATAATTTAGAAGAATAAATCATTAAAACATTTAAAAAAATATTTTAGTTAATGAGTTCCTAACCTAATGAGAGACTCTTGAATAGTAATAATTGAGGAATAACATCAATATAATCTTATAATGTCATGAGAATAAGTAGATTAATGATATAATATTTAAAAGGGTAGTATATACACCATATAAAATTGAATTTTTGTATAACAACAAATAAGTCCCAATGGAATGTCAATTGACACAAAGCCCCTTCCAAAGATATATCCTTAGAATTAAGGAAAAATCAGTGACATAATTATGTGTAAAAAATAAGAATACACCAAATATAATTGGATATTAAGTGTAAAAAAATAATAGGTCATTCACACATATTCATAGCACGTCATAATCAAGATGTCTAAGTTTAAACCAAAGAATTGAAATTGGGTTAAGAAGTTATCTTACAGAAATTCGACATCTAAACAGCGTCATTTAAAAATGATGAAAAATGAGTTTATGAGAGAAAAAAGAGTCTCTCATCATATGAAAATAAAATTTACATCAATAAATATATATAAGAAAATATCTCAACATATGAAGATGTAAATTAAATGACATAACCAAAAGAAGTCCTTTAAAAAGGGGACGGTGAAAGGTTCCCTTATTGATTTGGTAACATATGAAACATACACCCCATGAAAGAATGATCATTAAATGAAGATGAAAATACCCATAAATTAATGTAAATTAAACAAATAATATAACCATGGTCAGTACATACACCACAAAAAATGAAATAGTGGCAATAAAGCTTCAATCTCACATGAATAAAAAGTGAGATGAATACCTCTAACCACGTTGTAACAAATGGTGTCATATGACCAAAAGATAATAACCACTAAATTAATGACAGAATACCATGAATATAAATATAATCATGATAATATATATATAATTGAAGTAAAAAATACACCACATGCAATATATAAGTGTCAAACAATGGAAATATCGCAAAATTAGAAGTGGGATAAGAAACCCCTTAGCTCGTGTCTGACTTGACCCGTTCCCACTTTAATCTACTGAATAATAAACTAAAGTTAATTTATACTTTCATAAGAATATTTTTCAAGTTTATTATTCATTTTATATCAATTAGTACCATGTTATGAACATTATTAATTCATTTATGTTAATAATGGACGTTGTGTTTGATATTTGTTACTTGAGTCAAAAATGAACTTCTTATAAGTACAAGTTACTAATGTAGTCCAAATTACATTATCTACAGAATTATATTAATGATTTACATGTCATATATATCATATATATCTAGTATATGTGTTTATTTTCAATATTACATAACATTTTGAGATAATAAATGAAATGCACCATTCATGGAGACGGTAAGCCGTACGTACGCATAAACTCTACTTTCATTTCAATTTTGTACTTAATGGAATTAAAACATATTGATAAATAGGTATAATATAATTATAGTATAATATCATATATAATTTCATTAAATCTATCCTTTATATGTTCCACGTATTGCATGAACGAGTCATATCACTTAGAATGGGTGGTAGTCCGCACTTCCTCAAATAAAATTATCGTATTTTCCCTTTATGGAAACCATAACGGTTTTCTATAAATGAAAAATTAAGAAGTATATAGATAATATAAATATAATATATATCACATATAAATACAGTTCCATCATGATGGCCACTATAAGAGGAGGTAGGTGAATATTTAATAATCATCGTCTCATGAGGCAGTAGTTCATCGCCCACAGAAAGAGTAAGTTTTTTACACATTAGATGGAGGTGTGTGTAAGTGTAGTTCGAATCCATATCATAAAAACAACCTAGTATTTTGAGGATACTGGTGTTTTTATAAAATAAATGAACAATATGATTTTAGTGAGTTGGAATGTAAAATAAAAGATATGATCATTAGAGAAGATGTCACCTTTCAATCGGGTAACTCCCTTTGATTTGAACAAAAACTGATTTCTTGAAGTGCTTTCTACCTACGGTAGGGATTCTAGGAATAAGAGAGGGATATTGAGATCTTATTTGGGTAGAGTTTGGATGAGAAAACTGGATTTAGAGGTGTTAGTAATGGGTTAGAGGTGAGGGTTTTTTATAAGGAGGAAGTTCTCTTTAGGAAAGTTTGAAAATATTATTTTATTATATAATGATTTTCTTTTTCTAAAGGTCAAAAACTTATTAATGTAAAATGATAAGATGAATACTGTTCAAAATAAAATCATCCAATAATAATTGGATAGTTTTGGATATTATTTTAATATTTATAATTTAATTTATTTAAATATATCCTTAATGGGGTAAACACTGCATCATTATTGTGTCAGAAATATTTCTATTTATATGATGTCTAAAATTTATAAATAAAAGACCATGATATAGGAATCCTTTTTAGCTTTCTAAAAATATTAATAGACAAATATAGCAGTTATATAACCCCACATTAAAATTGATTTAGGAAAACAATAAATGGTTATGATATTTTTATTTTTCCTTTAAATAAAAAGTTATTAATGTCATTATCTTACCCAAATGGATTTCAAAAGCCAAAATTCACACCCAAGCATTTTATTGGTCAGAAATTACTCATCCAATAATGTTAGGACAAGTGTTAAGGTAATTTTATATTATTATAATATTATTTTAAACTTGAAATGCTCTATATAACTTTAACCGTGGTAAATAAAAGGCAAAAGTTACTATTCACCAAAATTTATTTTCATATAATTGAATAAAATATTACTTATTGATAAAAACCTTGGTTGTTGGTTTTTTGAAATTCAATTCACAGAAGCAGTGAAATTTCATTTAAATAAAAAATCGGTTTTTTAACAACTAGTTAGTGTTTTCACTATTTAGCAAAAATTGAAGGTTTTCATAAAAATATCAAAAATTAAGACTATGATATATTTGATATTCAGAATTCCAAAATGATTTCTATTTTTTCAAATTAAAAACATATAAGTTTCATTAAATAAATTTAAATTAATTCCCGTTTTCAAAACAAAAAAACATGTTTTTAATAAATAATAAATATCAAAAGATTGACACTTGTTTATGTCCAATTTCAATGTGAAATTACTTACAATGACAAAATATTATTTAAATGGTAGAAATATAATCTAATTAAAATTTTAAACCATTTAAAAATATAATCTAACCATATAAATAAATTATATTAAAAGGACGTTTTGAATTAAAATGCAGTATATTTCACTATCCATTAAATAAAAAACTTTAACAGAAAAATACCCAAAATTTGACCAAAGTAAATTTTGATATCCCAATTAAAAAGAAGAATTTTATTTTGTAAATAGAACATATAAAAGTGACCAAAACAATATTTAACACGTCTTTGTCATTAAAAGGCAGTAAATCATCCTTTTAAAGAATATAAGAGTATTTATGCATAAAATTAGATTCATTCACATTTTAAGACTCAAAATCTTATTGGATAAATGTTAAAACATTTCAAAAATATGTATAATCATATTGTAGTTAGTTCTGTTCATTACTTCCATTAAAATGGCTAGATATTAACTACCATTTAAAACAATAATATATTATTATTTTTCTATATGACTCAGCATTGTGTGCAACATAAGACTTCGGAAAAACCCATTGTTGTGTGTTAGGTACTCCCTTGAATATAGCATCCCCTTCAAAATAAAAGTAACATTTAATTCAAAAATATTAATAAATATGAAAATGTCATATTCTTTATTTTCTTATGATGTTAAACCTACCCCACCCAAGTTTGTCCTATTAAGGGTCATCCCTTTTCACTGGATTCGGCCCGTCGAGGTTGGCCAGGTTTGGTTCGTAGGGTTGAGCCACAGTTGGCCCAGCCCGTAGGTCTAGTCTGCTCGGCCGGCCCGCGTCCAGCCCGATCCTCCAGAATTCGGATCATTTTCTTATGTTGGCGCTGCGTTTGTTGGGCCATTTTCCAAGGCGGTGGGGCACTGCCCCACATCATTAAACTATCGTTCATTCGGCCAAACAGGTTTCTCCAACACAACACGACATGAGCCACACTGCACACTCCTGGTGTGGCCTGCTGGCTACAACTGCTGCAGCAGCCAGCGCCTGCGGGCGCTGTCCTTTTCCCTCATGGCCGGCTCGGGTTGATGACCCTTGGCCTCTATAGTGTGCACCTGCACACCACTTTCCACCACCCATGGTCGGTCTCCGCGGGACTCCTCCAACCAATGCTGATATTTCGTGCCTTCGGTATCTTCCTCGGGCGACCGAACATGCTCTAGTGGATTGTTTTTTATGTTGTCTGCTCCTACGGATCTTTTGTGATACTGCCGTTATAATGGGAACCACTATTTCGTGTTTCTGTCGAGTTAGAAAAATTTTCCCTCGAAGATCACATCAAGAACGAAGTGGCAGAGGGTCTGGGCCTTATTTGTTTTCCCTGCACCCTCTTCATTACATGATAACAAGTGGAAGAGAAATTAACTCATTAAAGACAACTTCAAATTAACCCCAACCTAGATTAGACGTCTGCTGAAGACGATCGGCAGAACCACTTTCATCGTTGTTTTCGGTTCGTGATTCGGTGGTTCTCATCACCGCTCACTGGAACCGGTCTTTTCTTCCAAGTGGTTGGCACCGTGGTACTTTTCCAGACATCCTCTCTTGGTGATGTCAAGATAACAATCCACCCCAATCTCTATATAAATAAGAGATGGTAAGGGTGATTAATGCACACGGAATTAATAGAGTTCATTTAATTGATGAACCTTTCAAATTACAACGGTGTAGTTACTACAATAAAGGGGAGTCAAGCCATTTGATGGATTGAGACGTCCTCAGTCCCGCCATCACTATTTTTCTATTGGAAGAATATAATAAGATTAAATTAAAAAAAATAACACAACATGTTATTTTAATTAATCTTTCAAAAGTATACAAAATTATATTTTTCATGCGACCTACTACGGTTGATGTGAAGCCTCCCTTATGTGAATCTCAGCGCTGTGGATTCAATGGTGCCCTCATATTTTCAATCCAAGCACCTGTTCAAATGATATAAAACACCCCCACCTTTACTGAACGAACCTTAAATATTTTTTCAGAAATTTATTCTGGGCACACCGGGCCTCAGAATCACTCACTATCAATTTTTGAGGACTCGTAATAAATCCATATAATTAAAAAAATACATGGAAAATCTAGGTCTTTACATTCTCCCCACCGTAGGGTATTCTGTCCTTGAAATCCATAAAATAGACTAAGGGAAAAATTGTGGGTATTGAGCAAGACTCTGAGCCTCCCGCTCCCATGTGATCTCTTGGAGGTTTCTGTGCTTCCAGAGAACGCACACTATAGGTATTGGTCGTCCAAGAAGGACCCACTCTTGTAGATCCTCAATATCTACTGGAACCACTATAAACATCACCCAATCATCAATGTCCATCTCGACCCAGTGTATAACATACAATGGATCATCAATGTAATTCCTCAGTAGGGACACGTAGAAAATGGCATGCACTCGATGCATCTATGGGGGAAGATCTTGGTGATTCACCACCTCACTAACTCTACTGAGGATTTGAAAGGGACTGATGAACCCTAATGATACCTTGTTTCCCCATCCAAATCATCAAAAACCCTCTTGAGGTGAGACCCATAGGAATACATGGTCTCCCTCCTTTAACTCCAAAGGTCTCTGCCTCCTGTCAGCATAAGCCTTCTTCCTTCTCTATGTAGTCTTCATCTACTCCTGGATGATCTTCACCTTCTCAGTGGTAGCCCATACCAACTCTGGACCCATAAGTGCTAACTTTCATGGGTCTATCAAGCATAGAAGCGATCTGCACGGTTGACCATACAAGGCCTGAAATAGTTTTGTACCAATGGTGGAGTGATTGTTGTTTTAGTAAACAAACTCCACCAAGGGAAAGTGATCCTCCAAACTGCGTCAAAAATATTGGACGCAAGCACGAAGCATGTCCTCTAGTGTCTGAATGGTCCACTCCGTCTGACCATCCATCTGAGGATGAAAGGTGGTGCTCAAACGTAACTAAGTCCCAAATGCCTCCTGCAATCCCTTGCACAACTTGGCTGTAAAATGTTTGTCACGATCAGAGACGATTGTCGATGTCACCCCATGAAGCTTAAAAATCTCATGTACATAGATGTGTCCCAATGTGTCTACTAATCCCTGCTCTCGAATGGGTAGTAATTGGGTGGACGTGTTGAGCCAGTCAACAATCACCTAGATAGAATCGGGGCCCCTGTACATACTTGGTAGCCCTATTATGAAATCAATGGAAATACCATCCCACTTCAACTTCGGTACCTTTAAAGGCTGCGTTGAGCCTGCTGGAACCTGATGCTTAGCCTTCACTTGCCGACAAGTGAGGTATCTTGAAACAAATTTTCCCACTGCTTTCTTCATCCTTGGACAGCAGTGCTAACGCCATAGGTTCTGGTACATCTTCACCACACAAAAATGCACCGAAGGAGGGGATGTAAGGAACTCCCTCAACACCTCCTCATGTAGCGCCACTGGTACCATGGTGTGTCCTCTAAATAGGATGACATGGTCCCCACATTTAAAAAATCAATTAGGTGTCTTTACTAATTATATATGATCACATCGAGCCTCACAGTCAATGTCCCCAAGATCTTCCTCCCAATCTCGCTAAAGAAGTGGGGGAGTGATAGTCATAGATTGGAGGTAAGCTGATCCATCTATTTCTAAAATAGACATATGTTACGCAACTAGCTTCTCTATCTCCTCACCTAGCAGCTGTAAATCAAACCTCCAACTGAGTGTGCCTGCCACTACGTTCCAGTTCTCAAGAGTATAGACTATCTCAAAGTCATAGTTCTAGAGGAACTCTATCTATCTTAGTTGTCTCGGGTTCAGGTCCTTCTGTGAGATGATATATCTGAGGCTCTTTTGATTAGATTATATAGTAACACATTCACCCATTATGTAGTGTCGCCTTACCTTCAAGGTGAAGAACACCACTACTAACTCCTGATCATGGGTAGCATAGTTATACTCATTATGTCTCAGCTACTGGGAACCACGAGAGATCATTTCTCTCTCCTACATCAGTATACATCCATGTCTATTCCCTAACGCATCATAGTACACTACATACCCAACGACCTCGTTAGGTAGCCTCAAGGTGGGGTCACTCTTCTGTCTCTGGCTCAGCTCTAGAAAACTATACTGGTATCTCTCTATCCCCACAGAGCGATATCCCTCCTTTTTCAATGCTGATAAAGGTGACACGACTCTAGAAAAGTTAGGTACGAATCTCTGGTAGTACCCATCCAACCCCAACAAACTCCGCAACTCTGTCACACTTCTGGGTGGCTCCCAAGTAAGAACTGCTTGTATCTTCACCGAATCTACTACAACTCCAACCTCTAAAAAATCTGTCCCAGAAAGTGGAACTCCCATATATAGAACTAGAAATTTGAGAGATTTCCATAAATATGGTGATATCGAAGTGTATCCAGAACTATCTACAGATGATAGGCATGCTTATCCTCTGACGCTGAGTATATCAAGATGTCATCTATGAAGACCACCACCAAGAGATCTAGGTATGGCTGAAAGATCATGTTCATGAGTCTCATGAACATTGTAGGGGTGTTGGTCATGTTGAATTGAATTAAGAAGAACTCATAGTAGCCATACCGACATCTGAAGTTCGTCTTCTACACATCCACATCTCATACCCTAAGATGATTATAGCCAAATATAAGGGCTATCTTCGAAAACCAATGACCTTCCTTCAGTTGACCAAATAGATAATCAATCCTCAGATGTGGATACTTATTCTGCATAGTTACCTAGATCAAGCATCGATAATCCACACAGAGCATCAAACTCCCATCTGCATTCCTGGTGAACAAAATCGGGGCTTCCCATAGAGAAACACTGGGCCTTATAAACCCATTCCTCTACAAGTCCTCCAGTTGTACTTGTAACTCACGAAGCTCCATGGGAACCATCAGATATACTGGTGTAGATATTGGTGTCGTATCAGGGTAATGGTTTATTTAGAAGTCAACCTATCTAGGAGGAGGTACTTTCATTACATGATCAGGGAAGACATCATCATATTGTTCCACCACTATAGGATGGCTCGAACTCTCAACATCAACTTCTATGAGGGTAAGTCTAGAAAACTGATGTTTGATTGGTTGGAACCTCTTTCGGGTAATTCCATAATATGATGAAAAGGTTACCTTCTCACCGGGGAAGAAAAACTAGTCCCATCCTCACAGACACACAACACTTTACGTCTAATACAGATAATATGATCATGAACTATGGATAACCAATCCATACCCAATATGATGTTGTAAGGCCTCGACGCCACTACTAGGTGATCCTAGCCTAATCTCTCGCATCATAGAGAAATATCACAGTACCGATACCAGTGTGTAATCATAGAATATTCTCTCATGGATGTCTCTAATTGCAAAGATCAAGACATCAACTCCACTGGAATATTCTCTCATGGATGTCTCTAATCGTCTGTGTCTTCTCAATAAGAAATATCTCCACTGAGAGTGCTCTCTTTAGCACTCCATCATGTGTTGGGATACTGAGAGACCCCATCAATGATCTAATCTCTTGTTGGATTCCCTGATCGCAGGTTCGGTCCCTGAAGAAAGGGTCCCACATAATGTTTGTGGAGTAGCGTGAGTAGTCGGTGAACCTTACCAAGTACTCGTACATGGTTAGGCTACCCTCCTGTAAGGGTAGCAGCTCATTTATACACACAGAGTGTAGAGTCATGGGGACGAACTTTTCCCTGAAGAGGCCCTCAAAATCTGACTAGGTGAGGGTTTCCCCATCATGTGTCTGGAGCATGAGGATCCACCATCTCACTACCGCTCCCTAGAAAAGACTAGAATTTAGGATCACCATCATGTCGGCTGGTGTCCCAACCAGGTGGAAAACTCTTGCCATAGCATCCAATAAGTCCTCAACCGACTGAAAATATATCTCACCTCAGAACCCCAGTGGCCTCTACTGCTAAAACCCATGAAACGCGCTCAGTCGGCGTGCACCATCTTCTGGTGTGGATTGTGGAAACAGCTTCCCAATAAGTAGTGGTGATGTTGGCACACTACCCGTTGGTACTATCACTATAAGAGGTCCCTACACTGAAGCCTCATCGGTCGTTGGTCCTTCATTCTGTACTCTCTCAGAAATCCTGCATGGCTATCTACGTGGAATAATCTTGAAATATAACAGGTGGTCCACAGTCAATAAGTTTTACCTAGTGAGATGACTCCAAGAGATCAAAGAATAAAAAACTTCCAAAACAGACACAATCAATGTTTTCATGCATTGAGTTAGAATTCAGAATTCAGGGTCCTGATTATGGATACGTCGGCTGATTCACCAACAATAGACTCCCCAAAATGAAAACCACACTCAAAACACTTAACATTATTCCTCCATTAAAAGAAAAGAGACATAATTCTTCAGTAGAACTGACTCCTCTGATACCACTTTGCCAGGACCTGTCACCCAGGGCCCATGCCATTACTACCCCAAGCCCGCCTTCCATAGGCCATGGGTTGGCGACAAGCACCGAAAAGGAATATCCTAATAATGGGAAGGAACTTCTTTTAATACAGTATAAACATAAAAACCATGAACACAACAAGAAGTAACCACAATGTAAAAAAGCTGTAGCAAAAAGTGTACTGAAAGTAAAGGGACCGGAATATAATCCCAACTGAAAAGTACAAGTACAACTGAAAAGAGAAAACAACTCATGGATTATCCACCAAGGATCCTACTAGAAGGGTAGGTGCAGATCATCTCCATATCACTCCACATCATCCTGTCTTCTTTGTGTACCATCTGGTCCTGGCTCTTACAAGTCTCAGCCCAACTGCACATCATCTGCACAATACACAACAAGGTTTGGGTGAAGCCAGTAAAGGGGTGATTATAACAATAATCAGTAAGGACCCTAACACCCCCAATGGTCTCCCAGAGTTCCACAAAGGAAAAACCACAAAGCAAGACCTCAATCACAATCCTGAAGCAATAGCCAGCTCACACCAGGTATACAACATAGAGATTAGGAATATATATGATTAGTTTTAAGCTATAACATCTTATTCTATTTATATGATTCACAACTGAACCATAAGAAGATGTTCTTATGTTAATAAATAATTGGACGTGAGTCATTCCATGACGAGCTACTGTAAGGCGGGTCCCCAGCAGTTCAAACTACTTCTGATCTACACAGGGTCAGTAGAATGATTATCCACACAGGGTCACTAGAATGATGATCCACATAGGGTTGCTTTGATGCTGATCCACACAGAGTCACTCTGATGGTGATCCACACAGGTTCCCTATGATGTTGATCCACATAGGGTCGCTAAGATGTTGATCCACACAGGGTCTATATGATGTTGATCCACACAGGGTCCCCTATGATGTTAATCCACACAGGGTCTCTAGTATATAGGTAGGGATGATTAGTCGTATAGCTAGATCATCCCACTCTAGAGTTTCTGATGCTGACCTGCATTGGTCACTCTTCTTCTTCATGCCACATCCAGCCACAAGATTCCCACTCAACACACTAGATTTTTGGAGAACAACTCCTCTATTCATCGGTTGTATTTCAACTGATACAAATTCCCACAAAAATTATAGCGAAGGGACCCCCCAATCCTAGGGGTCCAACGTGAAAAATGATGCGTCATTCGGACACCCGATCTGTGAGATATGTGAAACTTTGTAAAAAAGGGAATGGTTGGATTCAAGTCCGATCCAACCCGAGTCATATGTCAAACTCTTCCAAAACTCACTTAGTGTATCTAGAAAATTATTCTTTGTCACAAGTGTCTTAATTACATAGACGGTGTGTCGATCAGACGCTTAGTCCGTTAGTTACATCCCTTCCGTGAAATGAGGGTGATCGCTCCATAGTCTGGTCCAGTTCATTTGGGCCTGCCCGAATATGCCAAAGGGAAAACTTCTCAAAAGGGGTCCCGGAATCACTAACGGCGTGTTAAACGGACACTCGGTTCGTCAGTTAGGGGTGATTCATTACTCGGGGACCGGTTAGGTCTGGGCCTAGTCCAACTCGGTCAGACCAGCCCGACGCAATGGGTCTCAAGCTCTACCTGACCCCACCTAGGTCTGGCCAATTAAGGGTCATCCCGGTTCACTAGGTCTGGCCTATCGGGGTTGGCCCGGTTCGGTTCGCAGGCTCAGGCCACGGTTGGATCGGCCCGTCGAGTGGGGCTCGACCCACTAATGTTGGCCCACTAGGCCGCAAGTCTGGCCCAACCCCCATCCAGCCTGGTCCACAAGAAGGGGGACCATTTTATTTCGATGGACCCACGGTTGCAGGGCCATTTCGCCCAGCCGGTAGAATGCTGCCCCATAGCATTTAATGGTCCACTGTTTGGTCGACCGGGATTCGCAAACGTGGCATGGCGCAGGCCGTGCCACTCCCTCCTATCGACGGCCGCACCTATGGGAATTTCCCTTGTCCTACCAGGACAGCTTGGGCCAGCTTTCCTTGGTCACGACATTGTGCGACGGCGAGCCACTTTCCACCATGCGCAGCTAGTCGCTACGGGTCTCCTCAGGCCACTGTAGGCTGCCACCGATATGATGCGCCGATGTTTTCTTCTGCGGGCCACCGGACGTGCTACGGTGGTCTATTTTTTAGGTTGCCTGTGCCTACGGCTCTTTCATGATACCACCATCATAGTTTGATCCTCTATTTCACATTGCCATCAAGTAGGAAAAATAGTTCCCATAAGTTCACATCAAGAAATAAGAGGCTGAGGGTCTGGGCCTTATTTGTTTGGCCTGCTCCCACGGTGTTACATGATAACATGTGGAAGAGAAATTAACTCTTCAAGGACAACATCAAATAAAACCCCTACCTTGATTAGACACCTGTAAATTACGATCGAATGAACCTCCTTTTTTGTTGTTTTCAGTTCATGAATCGGTGACCCTTGTCACAACTCGCGAGAACTGGTCTCATCCTCCAAGTGGTTGGCGTCGTTGTACATTATCAGATCTTTATCGCTTGGTGAAGCCATACCAACACTCCACCCCAAGATCCATATAAATATGGGAGGGTAAAGGTGAGTAATGCATGTGGAATTAATGGGGATTATTTAAATAATGAACCTTCCAAATTTCAACATTGTGGTTACAAGAATAATGGGGAGTCAAACGGGCCTAATATTGAAAATGCCACCCTTTCATTTACTAAACATACCTTAAAAAATTCAAAATGTCATTCTGAGCACACCAGGCCTTGGAATCACGTTCTGTCAAATTTCACAGACTTGTAATAATTCCATATAATTCAAAAAATGAGGAAAATCTGGGTCTTTACATATAAAAAGATGTGGGTACTTTTCTTTCATTACCTCCTCTAGTTCTGTTGTTTCATCTTTGTACTTATGGTTCTGCCATATTTCATTGACCAGGTGACTAGTCTTGTTACGTAGAGCATTATCTCTATGATCCAAGATCTTCACTGGATGCTTCTCATAAGAAAGATCATTCTCTATGATCTTAACTTGATACGAAGAAGGCATTGTTTACTTTAGACATGGTAAGTGGAAGTTCTAGTTGACATGAAACTGCTAAATCACAATGAAAAATCTCAAACTGTCTGATGTAATTGGGACTTAGATTTCCTTTATTCCCAAACCTCGTGACCTTCTTCCCTGGAGAGAAGTGTATATATTTCATATCTCCAACTATCATCTCATGGTTTCATTGACTATTGTATACATAACACTTTTTTCAACATTGGGAAACCTTGATGTGATACAAAATGGATTTCACATTCTCCACCATTTCATTGACCATTTCAGGTCCTGGCAGCATACGCTCACCGAACTCATCCTAACACATTGGTGTTCTACAACTTTTCCCATAAATGGAATCGTATTCTTCCATTCGCATGATCGAGTGGAAACTATTTTTGTAGGATAATTCGACCAATAGAATATGTTAGTCCGATTCTCCTTTGAAGTCCATAGAACATGCTCTCAACATGTATTCTGGTTTATGAATAGTTCTCTCATATTTTTTCATCAGTTTGAGGGTGATTGGGCATAATAAAGTTCATTTTAGTGCTTAGAGAATGTTTTTCCATATTCATAAAAACATCACAGTATATAGAATATACGGGAGTTATTACATTATAATGGAAACAATAAAGAAAGTGGAAGTGGAAGAAGAATGGAACTTGAAAGATGTGATGAAATATTTACCTCTTCTTTAGGTTCTTCATTTTTATTTGATAAAAAGGGATCCATAGGTTGGCTTTATGACTAATGTAAGGCTTCTAGGATGATGGGAGGACAGTTCCGAGGTTCTTTCAGCAGGGTTTGGCCGAGCCAAATAGATTTGAAGGTGTGAATTAGAGAGTAGGGGGAGTTCCCTTTTATAAGAGGGGTGAGGGTCACTATTCGAATAGCTTGAAATATTATTTTCTAATAACATCATTTTCGGTTTCTAATGGCTCAAAAATGAATTATTTAGAGGATAAGGTAGGGATGGGTTGAAAACCTATCAACCAATAGGTTTATTCTGGTTTAGGTCACTATATTAACCAAAAAATTTAGATTTAACTCTTAGTTAAATAGTTTGACATTTACCATGTCTCTTTGTATTTTTATATTATATTGTAAATAAACATACTATAAATTGACAATAGAACCCCAATTGGTTCATTAATTTCATATATATTATTATATAATTATTTTGGCCGATCCATTGATTTTTAGGACAATTATATCAATTAATAATATAATATTTGTTTTAAAAACTATATTATGTCAATTTTGACACGATTTGGTATTTATTTTTTTGTTAAAATCATAACAGCATGATTAATTTGAACAAAATTGATTGAATCAACCCAAACATGTCATATTAACCTATAAAATTAGTTTAATTCCTCACACATCTAAAATATCATTTATTTGCGTATTTATAATATCAATTATTTTAATCTTTTATTAATAAGTAATTACTACATCATCATTGTGTCATAAATAAATTTAATTATTTAATGTCTAAAAATTATAAATAAAATACCATTATTTGGGAAATATTTTTATATTTATAATTAATATTTTTAATCGAATATATTTATAATTGAATTTATCTTATCTATAACCCTATATTATAAATGTTTTAGTTATGAAAACTTGAATTTAACACTTTAAACACTTCTTTTAATTAAATAATAATAAATGTTCAAATCTAATCCAAGTGGACCTAAAGATCATATTTTATTCCTAAGGTTGTTTTTAGCCGAATTAAACTTATTAAATATAATTAGGACATGTGTTAGGGTAATAATAATATCATTTTTACCTTTAATTACCCTATTTACTTTTTACCGTGGTAAATAAAAGTCAAAAGTTACTATTCCCCAAAAAATATTTTATCTTATTGAACCAAATTTTACTTATGGATATCAACCATGTATCTATTATTTTTGAAATTCAATTCACAAAAATGTTAAATCATGTTTTATGTAAATTTGCAAATGCTCCTAGGAGGTGGGTAAAAGAGAGTAAAAAGTTCAATAAAATTTATATATATATAAAATTATTTTAAAATGGCTCCAATGAATTAAATTGAACTTATATAGGTATTATGTGTATATTTTTACCTAAAATATATTTAAATAAAATAAATAATTAATTAAATAAAAAGTCTGTTTTAAACAAAAACTTAGTGTTTTTCACTATTCATTAAAAATTGAAAGTTTTCAGAAAAATACCAAAAATTCACCCTTAGATAATTTTGATATTCTGAATTCAAAAAATAATTCTAATTTAACAAATTCAAAACATATAAGTTTGATTTATTAATTTAAAATTAATTCCCGTTGTCAAAACAAAAAGGCGTAATTTTTAAGAAATAATAACTATCAAATGATTGACACTTGTTTATGTCCAATCACAAAGTGAAATTACTTAAAATGACCATTATTGGATTAAACGGTAAAAAAATAATCTATTTATACTTCCAAACCATTAAAATTTATAATTTAACAATTAAAATTATTTTTATTAAATAATTTTTTTCAGTTAAAATATAATATTTTTCACTATTCACTGAAATATGAAAGTTATCAGACAAATACCAACAATTTATTAAAACTAAATTCCTTTGTCACGATTCTAAAGAATAATTTTATTTTGAAAAATTGAATATATAAAAGTTTCAAATATTCAATTTAACAAGGGTTCACCATTACAAGGCGGTAAAAGTGTATTTCTATTTGAAAAATACCTCTTTCATCTGAAATAAATGAATTAGTTCTTACATTGTTTCTAAGAAACTCATAATATGGATTCTAAAATTATAAAGATTATATAATGTTCAAAATTCAGTAAATACTATTCATAATGACTTTTGAATGACTAGTTTGGTAAGCCATAGGGCGCTTGAACTCGGTGTTGCGTGTAGTGAAAGTTATTGAATTACTTTGAAGAAATAATGTTCTATGAAATCTTGGTGTGTTATAGAAAACATAATGAGATAAAATCTCAAGGTTTTTAATCCCCTTGTATCTTATAGTAAAATATCATATATTTCTTATCATCGTGATGTATCTATACTATAGTTTTTATATTTATGTCTACAGTCAAGGTATAATGAGGTTCTAATTACACCTACAAAGTACTATTACCTTTCGAAAGGATAGATAATCTAGAAACATTACCTATTATAAGTACACATAGAAATAATTTCACTATCTTGGTAAGATAAAAAATGTATATATCAAATTTTCTATGTTTCGTGGTAATCAAATTACATACAAGAGTAGGGTATAGGGAACCAACTAACAATACTACCACATATAATAGAGCTGACTAATAATATATATCAACCCACTAGATGTCACATGGGAATCAAAATCTTACTAAGAATTTAATTTTGGCAGGGGTATTCATTGTTATAATCTGTGGAAAATATACTAAATATTATTTTACCCCAATTATTAAAATACCACATAAGATGAATCCTCCAATGTATATTATCTTTCCACAACTGTGACATGGGATCCTTATAAAGTACCAATACAACAATCTACTAAAAATAAGTTTAACGGGGTCTATACTACTAGGCACAAAACCCATATTCAAGAAAAATGTGTATATCAAAAATTCCTCTATTGTTGTATTGGAAGCTTATATACAGTTATATTGTACTGTAGATTCATTTATTTAATATCCCACCCCACATTCTCTATATGGTATTTGGACTGGTTTTCCACATGACCTCAGGCGCACATCCCCATATGAGAGAGGATGCCGACTAGAAATAGGGGTCTATGTAATTAATTTGGGGATATTATAAGATCTATGTTAGAGTGAAAAATAAAATATAAAATAACCAAATAACATCAAAAAACAATTAGAATACAAATAAATTTAAGGTAATTCTGTAAGAAAATATGAAATAAATTAAATACCATAACATCCTTGTTGGGCATGTATTGTCTTAAGAATACCTAATAAATCATGATGAATTTAATGTTCATAGGTAACCATGATTTTTTCTATTGAACATTTCTTGAGTGAGTTTTCTGGAATTTATATTCGGGTTATCGTAATTTAATGTTATAAGAATTACTTTGGAAACAAGGTTTCAAAATCCAATGCTCAGTAAATGAATGTATGGTATCTAACCCAATTTATGATAAACTATTTTCATTTGGATAGACATCCTTAATTTTGAAAACCATCAAATTTATGGATCATAAACCCTATGTTGGAAGTTGGGATGACTCGTCATCAACACTATGTTCGGGAATTTGAATGTATGGTTAATCAATGCTACGTTTGGGATATTTTTTAAAAAAATTTGAACATATGGATTATCATCCCCATGCTAATTTTGTTCCGTAAGTTATTTGAATATGAAAGTGTGGTTAAGAAACCATAAGTTGGTAGGAACCCTACTCTATATGAAGGAACCCTACGCTATGCAATGGAACTCCATGCTACGTGAATGAACCCTACGATCGGCAGTTCAACCCTGCGTTGTGTTTAAAATGATGATATTTTTAAGACACGTTTTTAATACGATATTACTACAATGATCGAGTTAGAATTTAAGATTGATTCAAGGATTGTTATGATTTTTTATAAGTATCATATTCATTAAGAAAAAATAAATCATGTTCCTAAAGGAAGTTATGACTCCCCTAGTCAATTAGATTTTGATTTCCATAATCAATCCATATATTCTTTTGGATCTAGACTACTGAAGAAAGATATTTGTTCTATATATTTCTTTCAGGTATCTCTTTAAAAATATCTGTGTGTTTAGTGATTCATATATACGACTATATTATTGAAATTGTTTTACAGTGTTGCTACAATGAATGATCAATTCTGGAAGAAGCTACACATTTTAGATATACATGTTCAATCATTTATTACTATATGATTACAACTATTGTTTAGTTTCTACCTTATTGATGACATTTTTTGGCAACAAGGATAACTTCATACTGTTTCATTCTTGAAGATATTATTTTCTAAAGAAAAAGACCCATAATTTATCAATTGTTTCTACTAGAAATGTGAATAAAAACCCAAACCATTCAAATCAAACTATTTTAATTTATAGTAATTTCAACTAATTGTACTCAGTAGTGGTGGGGTATCATTTTATCAATATCAGTAGTGGATAAATATTTCTCTATTATAAACCCAGAAGACTTTTTTATTAGTATTTTTATAAAGTTTTCAACTACCTATACAAAGTTTTGAGTTCATGGTCTTGTGATAACATAATCATTTTAGTAAAATTTAGAAACATAACATAGTGAGTGATTCGTAGAGTGGACAAAGAGATCAGTGTACCCTAAACCACTATAAAAATAAATGTTCTTTATTTCTATTCTTCTATCGTGAATTATTTTCATAAATAAGAAAATAATACTTATCAATATAAATCATAGTGGGTGTTAAAATCCAAAAGTCTGAAATATTTTTAAAAGATGAAATTCACCAATGTATTGCGTTACTTTGCATATTTCGAACTAACAATTAGAATCATAGGTGATATTTTGGATAAATATATAATAAGATAAAGTTATCAGGTCTATATAAAGTTGGAAATGGTTTATCTGAGAGAAGTAATTTAAATGGTACATGCTCCATATTTTAATGGTGAAAATTATGGTTGATGGAAATCTCAAATGATTATTTTTTTAAAAATCATAGTTTCTAGGTCTACTGAAAAATTTTATTACTTATAATATTCCTAAGAAACCAGAAATGTGGAATGTTGATACAGAAGTTGGGTATGATATTAACTATAATGAAATGTATACTACCCTTTATTTTATTGGACCCAATCAATTCAATCATGTATTATAATTTTCAATAGCCTATAAGATGTTGCAATCTATTGTATTCTCTTATGATGGAATAGAAAATATCATATAGATGTGGTATGCTACAGTTAAGCTAATATTTGACGAATTTAGAAGGTTTGATGGAGAAAGAATAAAGCACATGAATGTAAGTATTATAGAAATTATCAATAGTATAGCTGACTTAGGATAACTCAATAAACAATCCGATCACTCTTTGAAATTAGTAAGAGAAATACCATTAAAATGCAATGGACTATCTGCAGCAATTTTTCAATCATCACCTATCGTATATATGATAGTGAAAGAAATAATTGAAAAAATTATGATGTATGAAGCAGAAATTTAGCCCAAAGTTTAAGAGGATATGATTATAGTAAATAATGAAAATACTGTTATGAAGGTGACATCTGAGAAGCATAGTAGAAGAACAAAGTACGAATTCAAAAAATGGAAGAATTTAGATTCCTAATATTTTGAAATGGAATTAGCTCAACTTGACAAAAATTTCATAAAGTTTTATAAGAAGAAAAAAAGATTTACAAAAACCATTATGAAGGATGAAAACGAACCAAGATAAGTTAGATTCTATGAATATAAGAAATAGGGTCATATTAGACCCAATTTTTCATAGTAGAAAGATGAAAAAAATTAGAAAAGAGATATAAAAAATAATGATTTTGATCACAAAAGAAAAGAGAAATGAAATCTACATAGATTGTATCAGAAGAATCCAATATCCCTTTAAATTTTGATTCAGAGAAGGATAAATCAAATCTAAAATACAATATTTTCTTTATGGATGAAAAAGAAAATGTACAAACTTATTACTCTTCTAATAATAATTCTAGTAGTTTCTCAAATGATAAATTGGAATCCTATTATTTTATATTTGAATAAAAATATCATTCTTTTATAAAGAATCAAAAATAATTTAAAAACATTCATAATTTTGGATTATGTGAAAGAGACACCATGAGAAAACAACATGAAGAGCTACATAAAAAATTCATTTCCTCTGCATCAAATAGTGAAAATCATGAAAAATGGATTAAAGAATTTCATGATGAAGTTGAATCCTATAAAAGTAATGATATTTTTTTAATAAAGGATGCAATAATTTAAATGATATTCTTGTAAATAATGTCATTAAAAGGGAAATATTTGGAGAAGGAAGTAAGGGAGAAAATTTTAATTTTTTTAAAAATAATTTTGTTCCCAATTCTAAAAAATCTACCTTTTATTATTGTGGAAAAAAGGGACATTTCACTAATAATTATTATTTAAAAATACCAAATTATTTTTATTAAAACAACCTTTATATCTAAATGTTTATCCTAATAAAGTGATATGAATTATGAAAAAAAATCAGATTCTGATTCCCATTTCATTGCTTGCTAACACTGCTAGACCCATTAAGATATGGTAACCAAAACAGAGAGTTGTTTAACAAATTTTATAGGAAATAAGTCACATAAAAACAAAAACCATATATTATATGAAAATTGGATGTTCCAAGAATATGAGTGGGGGCTCAAAAAACATGCATACACTAACTCAGATTGATGGAGGACTGGTCACTTATGGTGATTATACCAAAGAAGAAATATTTGGTGTTGGAATTGTTGGAGATCAAAAGACTATATCAATCAACAACGTATTTTATGTTCAATGGTTAAATCATAACCTGATAATTATCTCTCAACTTTGTGATTATGTATTTTTTGTATATTTCTCTAATAATTCCTTGATTGTTTTTAAATATATGCTTCTTAAATTTAGAGCACCATGAACAGATAATGTTTATATTTTTGATTTAAATTCCTTATGTAAACAAAAAGTGAATTGCTTAACAACTAAGATAAATTAGTCATGTATTTGGAATAGAATAATTGGACATTATAATACATATTCTTTACATAAATTTTCTTTGAATTTTTTTTCTTATTTTCTTATTATTAGGTTTGACAATGAAAGATTCTATGATGCATTCCAAATTAAAAAGCATCACAAATCCAATTTCAAATACATTAATAAAATTGCTACATCCTAACCTTTATAACTTATCCATATATATATTTTTGGACCATCAGGAGTAGCAGGTTTGGTCGGTAAATAATATGTTTATGTTTTAGTTGATGATTATTCTATATTTACTTGGGTTCATTTTCTAAAACTCAAATGTGATGTTTTCTATATTTTGTAAGGTTTTTGTAAACTTGTTCAAAATTAAAAAGTTATAAAATAATTTCAATTAGAAGTGATCATGGTGGAGAATTTTAGAATCACGAATTCAATTTTCTTCTCAAATCTAGGTATTAAACACACCTTCATTGCCTTAAGAACACCCCAACACCATGGAATTTTTGAAAGGATAAAGATAACTATTTATTAAATAGAAAGGACTATGCTGAGTGAATATAGTCTTCCTACCTATCTTTGGGCATATGCTTTAAACACAGCATGTTATATCATTAATAGAGTTTAAATAAGGAAAATTTCCATAAAGACACCTTATAAACATTGGATTCACATAAAACCTAACGTAAATTACTTTAATGTTTTTGGATGCTAGGTTTATATATTGAACACTAAGGAAAGTATGGGTAAATTCGATCCAAAAGCTGGAGAAGGAATATTTTTGAAATATTATTCTATCTTTAAATCTTATAGAGTGTTTAATAAAAAATCATGTATTGTTAAAGAATCAGTTCATAGGATGTTTAATGAAATTGATCCTTTTATTAAGGAAAAAGATCAAGCTGATGAATTAACTAACTATTTAAGTGACATGAGACTTGAAACCCCTAAAAATGATTTTGAAAATGATATTAATAAAATTTTGTCCTCTTCTTAATAACATGATACTAAATACTCTGAAATTATCTTTCCTAAATAGTCTATAACTTTAAAAAACCATCCTCTCGAAATTGTAATAAAAGGTTTAGGTAGATGATTTATCAGAAAAAAAGATGAATTATCAAAAAAATAAATATAGTAAATCTAGACTAATTTTCCTCCTTTCTATATCAGTTATAACCCAAGACTCTTGAATAAGCCTTATAAAATGAGTGTTGGATGCTAGGAATGCAAGAAGAGCTAAACCAATTCAAAAAGAATAATGTTTGGGAACTATTAGAAATACCAACCAATTATTTGGTTATTGGAACTAAGTGGTTCTTTAGAAATAAATAGGATGATCAAGGGATAACAACTGTAAATAAACATATATTATTAGATAAAGGATGTAATTAGGAAGAATGTATAGATTATAATGAGACATTTCCTATGTATCTAGATTAGAAGTCATTAGAATAAATTTTTCCATTGAATCACTTATGAATTTTAAATTATATCAAATGGATGTCAAGTAGGCCTTTTTAAATTGTTATTTAATGGAGGAATTTTATTTTTAACAACCCCTGAGTTTTGAAAATACTCAAAAAAGAAATTTTGTTTTTAAACTTACTATAGATCTCTATGGCCTTAAATAATAAACTGGAGATTGGTCTGAATGATTGAGTTCATTTATTTTGAAAAATAGATTTATTACTAGATTGGTATATCCAACACTTACTAAGACAATAGACTATTCTAATATTTTATTTGTTTAAATTTTTGTTGATAATGTTATTTTTAGTCAAAAAATAAAAATATTTGTAATGATTTTTCAAAATTAATGCAAAAAATAATTTGATATTAGTATAATGGGAGAACTAAATTTCATTTTAGGATTTCATATTTATAAAAACTATTATGGAAATATTTTAAATCAAGGTAAATATATTATTAATTTACCGAAAAAGATTGGACTTGAAAATAGAATTATATATACAACTCCTATGTGTACTAATATAAAACATGATTTGTATTATGTTGGAAAACCAATAGATAACAAGTTATATAATGGTATTATTAGATTTTTGTTATAACTTACTGCTAGAAAAACAGATATTATGTTTTCGGTATTTATTTTGGATAGATTCTAATCCAATAAAAAAGAGTCCCATCTTACTACTATTAAAATAATATTTAGATATTTTAAAGGAACTATGTTTAAATCTCTTATTTACCCCAAAAATTATGATTATAATTCAATTTCATATTCAGATTCTGATTTTGGGGGCAGTATAATAGATAGAAAAATTACTTTAGTAAACTATCTCGTTGTAAGAAAATAATCTCTATCATGGTCGAGTAAGAAACAACACTCAGTTGTCTTATCAACCGTTAAGGCAGAATATGTGTCTGTTGGCAGTTGATGTGCATAAGTGTTCTAGATGAAAAACACCCTACTAGACTTTCATCTAAATTACAATAGTATACCGATATTATGTGATAATACTAGTTATATAAATATTTTAAAAAAATAATTCATTCTTGAACTAAGCACATTGATATAAGGATCATTTTCTAAGAGATCATGTCCTTCAAAAATATATACCATTAAAATTTGTTAATACTGAACATCAATGAGCTAATATTTTCATAAACCACATCCTGGTAAAATTTAGGATTTTATGAAGGGTAGTTAAGATTATTTAATTTTTAAATGAATGATTAATTTTATTTATTTTATTTGAATCTCTAATTTTATGTTTTAAGTATTTTATATGTTGTATGTAAACTTATATCATTTTTTTTATTTAGTTACATATTAATTATATTTTAAAATATTTTTTTATTTTAAATTAAAACATTAATGAGTACATTCTCAATTGGCATGAGAAAAATGTCCGACTTCTCCCACTCTCTTTTTCCTCTCCTATATGTCTCTTCAGTTCATAGATTATCTATCTCACTCGTTTGATTCCAATTTTTCAAATCCATAAACATTTAATCCACCCAATCTCAAAACATTTAGAGGTGACAACCTCTGGAAGATCTGAAGATGTTGAGTTGGATGTGGCTACTTCTACTTCAGGGAAAGCTCGCAATGTAATACAAGAAATGTTAAACATTTTTAATTATTTAGATTCAACAATTATTTCACTCATGAAAGGACTAATATTTTATGGTCTGGTTTATGATTTTGGATAATATAATATTCATGTATTAAAATACATTCAAGTAATGTTATTTTGTAGAAATTCTTCATTAAGTCTCATATTCGTTGAAGATACGGTTTTCCCTATGATTAAGGATCTTGAATTTTGGTTTACTTTTGTGTAAATGGATGATTTATTAAATTATCCGCATGAGGGGGAGCTTTAGTTTTATTGAAGGAAAATATATAAAGAAAAATATTTTTCAGAGGAAATTTTGTTTTCATTATTTGGAATGAGAACTATCAAAAAGGTATTAACAAAAGAGCATACTCATGGCCCCTAGGTTATGATGAAATTTATTCAAACTGAGATTTTTACAAGGATTGTTGAGCTAGAAAAAGTCATTTATCTAGACATTTATGACATGTTTTTTTTCTTGGACCATATCATGTTCAATTTCTGTCAGTTTATTATAAGGTATCAAAACCACCACTTCTACAAGGATTCCAAGTTGGGATATTATCTCTATGGAAGGATTATTTCCTTTTTTATTTAAAGAAAATAAAATATTGTAAATATGTTTTTGGTAAAACATTGCATCACCACAACACTTTAAATGATATGATTTTTATGAAGTTAATATTTGTGTGGAAAAAATATTACAACTGTCTTCTAGCTATTTCTACATAACAACAATAAAGGCATGTGGGAGATGCTCAGGGGGAGAAATGAATGATTCCTTCGGTTGGTTCTGTTAGACAGAGACCTGATGAAGATGTCTAATTTAGGCTATAAGAATGTCTTATTTAAAGAAGAAAACTAATAGTCAACATTCAAGAGACTTTAGATGATATTGTTGTTGGAGCTGTGTGTGAGAATCCAGTAGAATATAATATTGAGAAAGAGGGTTATAGTCAATAACATCATGGGGAAGATGTTCCTAATACTCAAAATCAATCCCTTATCTTCCCTAATTTTGATATTATGGTAGGATATACCTTAATAGAGATATCATAAGGAAATATTCAGATAATTTTGGCTTTGGTTGGAGTTGTACAAGCTTGATCTGAATCCCCTAAATCTTTTAATTCACATGATAAAGCAGTATATATAAATATAAATCTATTAGAGGCTCAGAATTTGTTTCATAGAGACTAATTAGAATCTGAGAAATATATTTTGGAAGATTAAAAAGTACTACAATGCTAAAATAAAAAATTTGAGGCTCAAAAGGTCCATCTAAAAAAATTCTAGTAAAAGTTTATTTTAATTGGAGATCTTCAAGAGTTCATTAGAAAAATGTCTTGAAATTCCAATTTATAGAGAGATGAATCTATAATGAATTCATATTTTGATGAGATTAAGCTGATGATATAGAGATCATTTAAATATCTCAAGGAAATAAATCATTCATCAACCTCCTCTTAAAATACACCTCTAGTCCTGATCAGAAGGTTTGAAGCTATTACTTTCATGCCGTCTAATTTGAATGATAGGTTGAACAATATTTAGTATGAAAATATTTTTTTAGGTGTTTTTTAGACAATAATAGAAATATTTTTAGATAATATTATTCAAATGAATCCCGGTAGGGAATAGTGATTAATCAATTTATTGATAAGATGACTTCATTCGTTCAGTCATAGGAAGCTATGAATGAGTTTATGAAGATTAATCTGGTTGAAAATATGAACATTGGTATTCATTTGAAGAAGCCACATTAGTAATGTTCTAAAGTCTTAAACAATTATTTCAAGATCATTCTTTTGAATCTCATTGATATTAGTGGTTCTGTAAAATCCATTCCTCATCCTGATGAACCTTCTGCATCTATAGATTCTGATCAAAGGGCTTCATTTTAAAAAAACATCTGTTGGATGTCGATTGAACTCTATTATATTTTCAAAAGATTGAATTCATTTTAAATCCAATTTCTTTTCTTATTATTTAGGTTTAAATTATTTTGAGCTTAATACATAACAACCAAACCAAAATATTTTTCTTTTATTAGTTTTTAAAAACTATTTATTTATAGTTCAGTGCTACATTAATTGTAGGTTAACTAATTTATTCATTCAAATCCACTTTTTGATATCACTAGAAGGGGGATAATATTTTAAAGAGAGGGGAGAATAATTGAGAATATCTATGGGAGGGAATCATTTCAAACCACAATATTTCATAGAAAATATTTAATTTACCCATATCTATTTTTATTTTATCTAAAAAAATACTATGAAATAGAAATATCAAAATATTTTTTATATCTATTTTTTATGTTTAAAAATCATGCATTTTCTTTATGTTTTTTATGGATAATGTTATGGGTTTTTATTTTAAAAAATGGGATTATTTTTGGGCATGTATTTCCTCAACAATACTTAATAAATTATGATGATTTTGATGCTCAAAAATAGACTTTTTGTTTTCTAATAAAGTTAGATTGATCGATTTTTCAATTATTCATATTTTGGTTGATGTAATTTATTGTTACAAGAATTAATATGGGAACACTCTTCCAAAACCCAACGTTCAATAGATGAACATATGGTATCAACCCTATGTTATGATAAACAATTTTCATTTCGGTTGACATCCCTACGTTCAGAGAATTGTCAAACGTATAGATCCAAAAACCTATTTTGGAAGTTAGGATTGTTATAAATCAACCCTATGTTTTGGAATTTTAATGTATGGTCAATAAATTCTACATTCAATATATTTTTCTAAAAAGGTGAACATATCGATTATCATCCCTATGATACTGTTCTTCCCTATATTATGTGAAGATGAAAGTATGGTTAAGAAAAAATACATTGGAAGGAATAGTAGGCTACATGAAGGAACCCTACACAACCTGAAGGAACCATATTATACGCAAAGGAACACTACAGTATATGAAAGAACCCTATGTTTCTCAAAGGATACCTATGCTATATGAATAAACCTTATTCTACACAGTTCAACCCAACATTGTGTTTACAAAGGTGATGTTTTTTAGCCATGCTTTTAATCTGGGATTTCAGTAATGCTAATGTCATAATTGAAGACTAATTCAAAGATCATTATATTTTTCCAAGAACAATATTCTTCATAATGAATCAATCATGTTCTTATGGGACATTACAACTACGATGGTCAATTAGAATTTAAATCTCCACAATTAATCAGGATATTCTTTTAGATTTGGAATACCAAATCAAGAAATCAGTTCTGTATATTTCATCATATTACCTCATCAAAAATATGTGTGTAATAATTGATTCTCATATGTGAAAATATTTTTGAAATTATATTTTACAGTGTTTTTGTAACAAACGATCAATTCTGAAAGAAACTACACATTGGTGAAATACATGTTAATTATTTTACTACTGTATTATTACTAATGTTGTTTGGTTTCTACCTTACTAAATATATTTTTATCGATAAGTATCCCTTCAAACTATTTTATTCTTGAATATATATTTTTTCTAAGAATAAGATCCATTATCTGTCGATTGCTTCTACTGCAACTATAAATAACAACATGAACTTTTCAAATACATATATTTTGATATGTTAGAGTGTCGATTTCTCGTATTCTATTATGGTTGAGTATATTCCACCTAATCTAAGATGTGGATAACTAGTTCTCTATTATAGAACCATAATGAATTGTTACTAGTCTTATAGTATAGGTGTTAGCTACCTGTACACAGTTGTGAGATCATGGTCTTCTTATAGGAGGACTATTCTTGTAAAATTTACCAAGTTCACAGAGAGAGAGAGAGATTGGTAGAGTAGATTAGGGGATCTTTGTGCTCCAAAACACTATAAAAAGATTTATCCTTTAATTTTTCTCGGTTACATATTATTTTCATACACAAGAAAACACTTATTATCCGTATAAATCACAATGGGTGTTAAAATTCATAAGTGTGAATGATTTTTGAAAAGACAAAATTTTCCCCATATTGTGTTACTTTGTAAAATCTTGACTAAAAACACATTCGATACATACAATGGTCTTCCCACTTCACAAGTCATTGGTACATAGAAAGATAAAATAAAAATAGAAAAATGGTCTCTACTGCATCTCTATGACCAACATCATCCAATCTCTCGATACTATCGTAGTTATCATGTATGACTATTTTATCCTCGGCCTCAGCCCAACCTAGTTCCCTTAAAAATAAGTGAGAGATTCCTTGGTTCCCATGTGCAATGGTGGACTAAGAAATATTCAAGTAAAAATCAGTATGCTACAACCAAATATGTCTTAACATTAAATTATATGAATATATTTCATGAAATAGTATAACAAATTGTTGAATGAATTTATAAATTAATTAAAAAACAACATATTAACCTGACAACCATTGATCTCTAGGTTGACACCCCAGTTCAGATAAACCTGATTCAACATGATTTTAGGTATTTATATTAAGTGAGGGGATCTTCATGCTCAAGATGGATCACACATGTCATAGGAAGATTCATCCTCATTGATGAATCACTTGTAGCATGTCTCAAGTAACTAGGAAATACATGCCTCTATATGAATTACCCATGTTTGTGTTATTAACTTCTTCACGTGGAATAATATAATGATCATAGGGAAAATATTCTTCTCATTATATACTCCAAACCATGGTAGCACCACTTTTATGATCCACTGGAAGACTTTGAAACCAGGGGAAAATCATTAATATATTCGTAGAAACTAACAAGTGATACATACACTTAGATGTTCCCATGGATCAATCCCAATCTAGAGAAAATCATCTATATCATACTGGAGACTAAGACATGTTATATCCATTTACGTGTTCCCCATGTGTATTTCCATGCCATGTGAAAATTATAAAATTCAACTGGTGGATTATACTATATGAATATGAATCACCAGTGGTATGCATAAATTATTCAGACATCATCTACTAGAAATTAAAAATTATCCCAAACATCAACATATAAGACATGTCGTATGATCTATAAAGTTATATTTATCTATTTACAAATTTATCTATATATTTATACATTTTTCCAAGTAATAAGTTATCCCAAATGATTTTGATCAAGTCCATTAAATTAGAAAAATAAACCTATGTTACAATTTAAATGATAATATATCCAAATTCCAACATTAGTAATGTTATGAAAATTCAACATCATGAAAATTTGGTCAGTTTATCCAATTATAAATTAACACATCATTTATTCTCAATTAGTGGATTATCCTTTCAAGGAAAAATCACCAAGCTCACATCACGCCAGGTTACCAATAATCATAATTCACATTTTATGAAGATTTTACAAGTTTATGAAAAATCAAATTCCAATAATAAAAAATAATCAAAATTTAAATGGAAGGAATAACCCTTGGCTGGCTGAAAGTCTGGTCTCAATTCCAATGGACCTACCGGGGTCTACGAAAAGTCTAGGAAAGAAATTCATCAAACGTTTTTATAACCATTTATTTGGAACATGATCCTTGTATTATTGAATGATCACAATTATTACTTATACTAGAAAGATGAATCAAATTTTATAGAGTTTCTCTAGACCACCTACATGAAATCAAGTCAACTCCATGCCAAGAAACCCCGACAACATTGTCTATATTTCCCAATTCCATTCAGCCATCCTCAAATACCATGAGATATTATCTCATTTAAATGTATCCAATTTAATTATTTATAAGTAAATTATAATTAATTATATTATTAAAAATAAATGATAATTCAATGGTGAAATAAAACATATCTAAATACTTAATAGATGTCACCGCCTATCCAGCTCCTTGAGGAACCATCTATATAATGTATGATAGTGTCGTCTAAAACTAATTAGGGAACAAACCTATCAAGTAGAATCACAAAAAAAACCAATATTATATAATTAAATTGGAATACATTAAATATTAAAACCAATAATGTACCTTCCACGAGATATATTTTCACTATGCTGATCAAAAGGAAAACAAATCCTCGAAGAAATCCATTAAGATATAGTGGATTAACCATATGATTTCTAATTTTGAATCAACCCATTACCAATTAAATAAATATATTTTGAATATAATTAGAAGAATAAAGGGTTTGAAAATTATTAAACTCACTGATAGGAATCCATCTCAAAAAATTATGGTTTAAGTGGTGAAAAGATTCGATCAAAGGAAGTCATCAAGACCAAAACATCAATTCCCATTAATTTCTAATAAGGTATTATAGGGGATTGATTTTTAGGGTTAAATATTAATGACAGAAATATAAATACATTGTAAAAATATCTAGGAAACATTCACCATATGAAAACTTGTTTCACCATGTAAAATTTCTAGAAAAATACCTTACTCGACCTCGGTATATTATGTCATTGTATAACATAAGGTGTCACACCATGAATTATTGAGATTATCCATTATGTTTATTATTAATTTCGCAAAACTTCCTAGTTCATCACCATAAACATTTTTCAACTTGTGAAGACCCTCTTCATTACTTGAATGGGGTTCTATAACTTCTTTCAGTAGTACCAAAGACCTATACAGTCCCTTAGAGTCTTCTTAGACACCAAGGTAATCTGCTAATACATGAAACCTGTCATTAAACATTGTTTTGGAATGAATAAACATAAATAATATTATAAAATTTTGTAAATCGAAAGTCCAAATATCTAATAAGAAGATAATTAAAATTTTCTATTTCAAAACTCAACTCATACGGAAGAAGATTCTTTCAATATACCCACCATAAAACATTAGATCATTTAGAAGCCTCATCAAGATTTTAATAGAAAAAATGAACATCCATTTTTTTAAAACCCTAACAAAAATTCCAAATTCTACTCTGGAGGGTTGAAATAGATTAATATGTGAAACTCCATAGATATGTCGCATCATTCATCGACAGTCAATACACCACTCACAATAATCACTAAACCCCAAGTCCATACATTCGGATACCCATCCATTTTGAAACAACTCTATTTCAAAGAAAAAATAATTACCTAGATTTTTTGCTCCCATAATATAAATCTACTAGAAAAAGAATTATTTATTGATGGCTCTCATCACCATCTGAATACTCTATCAAAACACATCCTGAACAATCCAGTGGCCTATTATACTTGGTTTTTATCTCATTATACCTAAACATGGAAAAACACCCCTCATAGCTTTCATCTCCCCTCATATCTAATATTGAGTAATAATAAATTAGTATCCTCTACTAATTCATAGGGATTTCATGATAATACCTTAACAAATAGGGTCCCAACCAAACCATAAAATACTCCGGTCATTTCCAAAAGGATACATCTATAGTACAGAACCAACATCACTATCTTTCCTAAGAATTTCCCCAAAAATAGCTCCAAATCACTTTTAAATGCATTTTCACCCCTATAAAATGTCATGAAATATTTTATCAAACCATTCATCCCATGAACCATTTATTGAAATAGGGATTCACCCCTTAAATAATGAAATGAAATCAGTTCACCCCATAAAATTTTCAAGAATCATGGATTACCCCATGAAACAAGTCACAAATAGTGAATAACCCCACAAAACATCTCAAAAACCATGAATCGCCCCATGAACCATGTCATGTAATGGGGATCAACCTGTAAAAATCACTCATTTACATATGAAAATCCAATGTTTGATGTCTTTATACCAACTCCATCTAACATCTCTTCCAAATTTTAATTCTAGTGTTTACAGGAAATGTCACAACCTGACCTGATATTCCTCTTTCATTTTAATTATTTTATTCAACTTTTCTCTTCTTTTATTTTTTGTTTGATTGGGTTGAATCTTGAATTTAATTTTTGAGTTTTTTATTTGGTAATGGGAATTTTGGGATTGGTAGTATCTAGCGTGTAGGAATGGCATAGTTCGAAAATTGTGCGTCTTGGTCCAGGTAACCATGTGGTCTGCCAGTGTTTTAAAATAAAATAAAATTTAAATGAAAAAAATAAAAAATAAAAAAAATGATGAAATAAAAAATTAGAACAATGTTTAATAATAATAATAATTCATATTAATGTTATGTTTTTATTATTAGTAGGATTATTATTATTATTATTATTATTTAGTTATTAAGATTATTATGATTAATATAATTATTGTAATTATTAGTGTTAATAATATTAATATTTTTATTAATATGATTATTATTATTATTATTATGTTTTAGTTTATTATTATTATTATTGTCTAAAAAAATGAAAAAAAGAAAACAATCATCCTCACCCTCTCCCCCATACCTAATCGTGTTTCACCCCAAGGGGGTTCCACATTGATGTTCATGATCCACCTCCAATGACTCCCTCTCCGACCATTGATCCACATATATTTCTTCTTGAATCTCCATTCTTCCATCCTAGTAAGTGCTCTCATCCCTTCTCCTCCCTATTTTTGGTCAGATTTCAACCTCTTCATTTCCCAATAGGGTTTGGATAAACCTTATTTATTTTGGGTAATATGATTTTTTTTGTTTTATTTTGATCTAGGGTCATGTAGAATGTATCTCAGGTTGTGTTCTTATGGATTCTGACAACCACCTCCAATGGAGAGGCGGTTCAGGTGGTTTTGGTCCACTTGCTTTGTTTTGGGGTAAGTTTTATTATTTCTACATGGTTTGACATCCTTTATTTGAGATTATTAAGGTGCGTATGGGTTCTTAATAATTCAGTTGAGGTGTGTGGAACTTTTCCTCTGAGTTTTTATGGTTCATAGTAATTATTGTGTAGTGCATTGGAATGTTCTGAGTGTTTTTGAGTCGTCGGGTCTAACATGACTCACCTGTGTGTGCATAGGTAAGTAAATATGTATATATAGGTTCCCCCGTTATGTGTATATTCATCCATGGAAATGAATATACATTAATGGGTCTAGATGTGAATATGTATATATATGAAAATTCATATGTTGGTGAGGGGAGGTTACTATATACATATATGAATATATCTAAGGATCCCCTTGAACATGTTCACGACCATATAGATATGTGTGTAGGGCCTAGGTTTCCCTACATGTTTGTGAAAGTGAATATCCTTAGTGGGGGAGCAGTAAATTTTAGTTATAAAGTACCCAGGGTGGATTTTTTAGTTTGGTTCCACCCTAACATAGGTATCCTATACCCTGGCCTTTAGTTTGAATTCCATAATTGCTTCAATGTATTAAAGAGTATTTTTAATAATAAATAGTTTATACATGCTATTCAAAGTGATGATGATGTTGGGGTTGGAATTTTATTTTTTATTATTCAACTTTGGTTTTGAAATGTATAATATTAATTTAAATATGATTCCAAACATTATTTTGAATGCATGAATCTTTAAATGACTAAAGGTGTCTTCAAACATGGTTCTGGGTGTGCTGTTGTAATTCCCCATTATGTTTGGTGTTGTTCAGATTATTTGTGATGTTGAATTGGTTGAACATGGGTTTTGGTTTGAATTTAAGATTAATTGGATATTTTCCTTTCTATGATGTTTTTCAATGGTTTAGTAATGATTTTAAGCTTGTTTGTAAGTGTGTGATACCTTGGTGGTCTAATTGATATTTTAAAGGATTTTTCAATTAAAAGTTTCAAGTGATTATGTTTTCTAAAAAAGAAAGTTTTTCGTGTAATGTAATGAGGCATGTTTGGAACCTTTAAAAATGATTTGTGAAAGTGTCCCCCTCCTTGAATCATTCCATTTAATTCAAGAAATGTGATGCAAGTGTTAATGTGTGATTTTTGATATGTTCCTGGTGTGATGTCTTGTGTGTGGTTGTGTGATGAAAAAAGGGGAATGTACTTAATGAGGGAGATTGTAGGTGTGTGGTTGAATGAGATTTGGATAAAGAAATTATTATGTTCAAATGTGTTTGATTAATAAAACATAACCTCCATTTGAAATATTGTACATGGGAATTCCTCAGTACCAAGGTGGGAAGACTAGTACTACTATGATAGATGATTCAGATGTGGTTCATCTCCATTTCATCTAGTATGATTGATAATACAACACTATCTAAACTTTTTTGATGATTAGAGACCACTAGGTCATTGGGTTATCCCCTCCAAGTGTCTTGTTCATGATGATAATGATGGTCATGCTTTATATTCCATGTTCCACTAACGAACAAGGATCCTAGGTCCCTAACTAATACTACCTTCTTAGGGATATCCCACGGTGCTTTTGATTTGATTTCCATTTCAGTCATTTCATACATCATGTATCATTTGTGAAAACCATATTTTAATCTAAATTGGTTTCCTTCCATTTTAAAATGTTAATGGATTCATGGAACCTATTTTCAAAAATAGTGGAAGAGAAATTCTTTCCTTAAAAATGAAAACATGTTACTCAAATTTAAAAATAATAAAAAAATAGGTTATTATGTATTATTTTCAAACAAGAAGGTCTAGGGATTACTTTTTTAGGTAAGGTTATAATGCATTGTATTTCATTAGATGTCCTACTGAGAATCTTAGTTCTCAGACCTGTACAATTTTTCAATTTTAGGTTCCCTAGTTTGGGTTGCTCTTAGAGCGAGTCTGGTTTTATATTCCTCGATGACCCATGAGGTCATTTGAGGTATGTTTCACGGATTAGATTATTTTTATTCCCTCTACCCATTTTTCTTACTTTTTTAATTTTATATATCTATATTTTCTTATTTAAATAATTAACAACTACTTTATTTGGTTCCTAGCACTCGTTTCCAGCCTGTGGGGATTTGAAATTTTCTTCAGGCATTGTCACAGGCCAACTCGGGTGACCAATTCAAGGTTAACCAGATTTGGTTCAGGGAAAAATGATATCATATAGAGGTTTATCCGATTTACTTTATGGATGTACAATAGTTTTTATTTAGGATTTTTGGAATCTAAGTGGTCGTTTGTGGGTGGGATCATGATCACCACCTATTGAAAATGACACACGAATTATCAAGGTTGTCTGTGATGGTCTTTCCTCAAATTCCATGCTCAGATTTATATTGTATTCAATGTTATTAGTATTGTCTGGGTTTCTCTTGTTGGCCTAAAAAATTGGTGTTCATTTTAGAGGGGTGAATAGTTGTTGTGCATGGTCTAGCAAGCCAAGTGAATATCATGCAATTTCCTCTTATGACATTCTATGTGCTGACCTAGTTGGTGCATAGTCTGCCAAACCATTTGAACTATACATGTATCATGGGTGTTTATTTTAGAATTTGGAATCGTGATTCATTGTGTGAATTAGTTTCTTCGGGATGTTATTGGTGGGAGTTTTAATTGGTTTTGGGTAGTTTTTCTCAGGTTAGAAAATTGATGCTTGGTTTATTGAAATTTGATTTCCAAAATGAAAATCTTGTTTTGTTTGAAAAGAAATGAGTTATTTAGAAAATGAACATTCTTTTGAGAATTATTTTTGGATTTTTGAAATATTTTATAAAGCATAAATCGAAAAATGATTATGAAAATGTTGTAGGGATTTTGAAATTTTTGTGAAATGTAAAATTGATGCATTTTGTAATTAGTAATTGGAAAAATATTTTTTGACCTTTAGTATTCTTATAGATCTCACGTATATAGATAGTGTACATGTATTTTGTATGTGTGGATGGGTGCTAAGTTTTTTCAGGAATGTACATACATGTGAGGATTCATAGAATACCAATGTTGGGAACTTCTTTTATGAGGCTCATTTTATTTTCTAAATGTGTGTTTTGATTAGTGGGTGTATTGGAATGATTTTTTTTCAAAAAAATGATTGAAATGAAAGTAAATTTTGAAGTGGGTTTTGGTGATAATATGATTTTTAAAGTGGAAAATAGTTTGAGTTCGAAATGAAAGTGTTTATTTTATAGTGGTAGTTTTGGTTTCATTGTATGGTGCTTTGTTTTTGAATTAGTATTCCTGGGTTGTGATGATGTTTAGGTTAAGATTTGTTTTATGATTGAATTTGAGGTCCTATTTTCTGATGCTCTTCGAGTTGGATTAATGTTTATCATTTAGATTATATTGCCCAGATATGTCTAATTCCTTCTGAAGAATCATTTTCAGTTGATGGTTTTACCTAGACACTGAAAAGAGAATTGGGGCAGAGACCGCTAATTATTTTGTTTGTTTTCTATATGGTGGATGTGGTGTGATATTTGTTATGGTATAATATGAGTAAATTGGTGGTGTCATCGGGTATTTGGTAACTCTATATTTCCTGAGGGAATTAATTGTTCTAAATCTATTAAATGTAACCTATTTGGTGATGTTTTTACTCCCCATTATTTTTTCATGTTGAGTCATAATGGGTGGCCTGTGACATAAGGCGTTTTAGTTTCTTGAGGTACTCGTGAAAGGTTACCTAACTGGTGAGTAATTCAAACTGAAGGAACCTATTCCTTGAGAGTTTTCCTCATCACACCCTATTTCTTAGTTTAGGAACCACATTCTCATTGCATCTACTGTGGTCAGTTTGGCACTCTAATCCAGTTCTCCATAATCTTTCAAAGGCATGTGAAACAGATTCTTCAAGACATCCAGACTCCAACAAAAAGTCCCGAATTGAATCTTTTCATGTAGTTGGGAAGTAGCTAAGTGAGACGGTGGGGGGTGGGGGATCAATCCTGTTGTCTCTGACATCGGATTGGACATTAGTTGTATGTTTCTTTCCCATGGTTGTTTGTTTTGTGCACTTTTTCATTAATGGTCTCAGTGGAATATTTTCTAAAGTTTTCTTGGTTGGGTCATGTGGGATATAATTTCTTGAGTGGCTAGTATTCCATTGAAATGGTTTTGGGATTTTTGTGTTTCCTGTTGGAGGTGCTTGTTTCCTAATGGAGTGATATGTCAGAAATCAGTTTTTGTTTCAGGTTCCTTCAATTGGGGTCCCCCGTTTACTAATGTTTGGAATTGGTCTATGCTGGTGGGTTCATGATGGAAGCTATGACCCACACTGTGACTGATTCTTCTTAAAAGAGTGGGGATAACTATCAAAAGTCTCACAGGTTTTTGGAGTTGGGTTTGCTTTTGTGAGTGGTTTTGATTATGAATGGTCATTGTCGGCCCGAATAATAATATGGTGGGGCGACCATCATGAAACGAACCTAAATGAAACTCAATATTCAAAGATCTCTATATGGAGAAATTCTTTGTTTCATTTCCACCTAACCCTATACGTCGTAATTATTTTTCCATGTAACGGGTCTCTTGATGAGTTTCTGTTGAAGTTCCACCAAGAACTAATAATTTATCTGTTAGGGGTTGAGATGAGGGTTCATCACTATCAGTCATACTATTTAAGTGGTTTGAGTCTTCGTATTTCATTGATTGTTCTAGTGGTTATTGAGTGAGTTCTTAGATTTCAGTCCATAAATGACAAGGGTACTGTTCTCAGAATTATTGCATTTTTTATTTGTTCTTTGACATACTGAGTCTTCTAGGACTTCTTGGAGGCATAAAGTGTCACGGTGGGGAAATTTTTCACACCCCGCCCCAACATTTCTCTTTTATTTTAAGTATTTTAATCATCCTTGGTCTTATTTTTTTATTTATGTGGTTTGAATCGCAGTTTGAATTTTCGAGTGTTTATTTAGAAATTAGATCTTGGGCTTGGCAGTATCTAGCATGAAGGAAGATCAAGTTTCGAGAACCGTACAAATTTTCCTAGGTAACCGTGCAGTCTGCCTATGTTTTAAAATAAAATAATATTTGAATAAAAAATAAAAACATATGAAAAAAACTGTTTCCATGAAAAATTAGAAGAATGTTTAATAATAATTATAATAATATTATTATGTTTTTAATATTAATATTAATATTATTATTATTATTAGTGTTAAGAGTATTAATATTGTTATTATTTTTAGTGTTAAAAATATTAATATTTTTAATAATAATAATATTATTATTATTAGTATTATTATTATTATATAAAATAAATAAATAAAAATAAAACACTCATTCTTACCCTCTCCCCTATACCTGATCGTGCAGCAACCCAGGGGGGTTCCCCTTCGACATGAATGAGCCCCCTCCTACAGCTTCATCCCTGACCATCGATCCACCCAGATTTCTTCATGAATCTCTATAGATCCATTGTGTTAAGAAATCTCCCCCCTATCCTCCCTGTTTGGGATTGGATTTCGGCCTATCCTTTTCCCCATAGGGTTCGGAAAAACCCTATGATTTATGGGTAATCTAATTATTCGATTTTTTTTTGTTCTAGATTCATACAGAAGGTCTCTTGGGTTGTTTTCTTGTGGATTCTGGAAACCACTGCAAAAGGAGAGGCATTTTGGGTGGTTTTAGCCTGCTAGATTTGTTTTGGGGTAAGTTGTATTCTTACAGCTTGGTATTTCACCCTTTATTTGAGAGTATTAAGGTGTTTATGGGTTCTAAATAACTTATTTGAGGAGTGTTGAACTTTTTTTCTGAGTTTCTATTGATCCTAGTAATTGTGGTGTTGTGCGTTGGACAATTCTGAGTGGTTTCAATTCACTAGGTCTAAGATGACTCAACAGCGTTTGCATAGGTAAGTATATATGTATATGTTGGTTCCCCCATTATGTGTATATTCATCCATGTAATTGAATATACATGTAAAGGGATAGGTGTTCCTATTTTTATATATGAAATCCATATGTAGGTGAGTGGAGGATATAATATTCATATAAACATATATGTGAGGATCCCCTTGCACATGTTCATGGAAATGAAGATCTATGAATAGGGGATAGGCATCCTTAAATGTATGTGAAGGTTCATATGATCTGTGGGGGACAAGTATCATTTATATAGAAAGTGTTAAGGGCCAAATGTTTAGCTTGGATGAACCCTAAGGTGGTTCCCCTATACCCAGTACAATTATTTTAATTCCTTAATTGCTTGAATGTTTTTAATAGAAATTTTAATATTAATAAGTTTATACATGCTACATAATGTGATGATGATGTTGGTGTTAGACTTTTATTTATTTTTATTATTCACCCTTAGGTTTTAAAATGTATAATCTTCATTCAAATATGCTTACAAGATTACATTAGAATACTTGACACTTTCAATGGTTAAAGGTGTTTTTAAAAAAAATTCAGGTGTGTGGTTAGTATTCCTTGGGATGTTTTTTTTTGTGAATATTAGTTGTGAATGTTGAATTGAGTGAAAATGGGGATTGTTGTGAATTTGAGATTAATTGGTAGATATCCTTTCTCAAATGTTTTGCATGGTTTAGGGATCATTTCATTCATGTTTGTATGTGTGTGGGGCCTTGGGGGTCCAATTGATCTTTTAAAGTATTTTTCAACTTAAATGTGTTTGGTGTTTTTGTTTAATAAAAATGAAGGTATTCCTTATAATGTAAAGGGGCCCATTTGGGACCTTGATTTTTTTTGAAAGTGACCCCCAACCTCTTGAGGAATTCCCCTTAATTTGAGAGCGGTGGTGCATGTTTTAATGTGTGATTTGCTATTTGTGCGTAGTGGGAAGCATTGTGCATGGTTGTGATACATTAAAAGGGGAATGTGATTAAGGGGGGGAGATCAGTGGTGAGAGGTTGAATGTGTTTTGGATAAATAAAGTGTTGTTTTCGTATGTTCTTTCATAATAAAACCCCACCACCATATGAAATACTAAAAATGCGAAACCCTAGGTACCAAGGTGTACAAAATATGACTTGTACGCTAGAGTATTCGTAAGTGGTTCATCCTAGTTTCTTCAAGAAGGATTGACTGTATAACACAAACTAAAAATTTGGGATGATTGGAGACCACTATCCCATAGGGGTGTACCCTCATAGTGGCTCTCACTAAGGTATGAGGATCCCATGTCCCTAACTAACACTAGTGTATTAGTGTTTTCCCATGGTTATTGTGACCATATTTCCATTTCACTCATCTCATACTTGATGTCTCATTTGGGAAAATCATATTTTTATCTTAATTGGTTTCCTTTCATTTGGAAATGGAAATGTATGTGTGGAACTTATTTTCAAAATGTAGTGGATGTGAAATAATTTCCGTGAAAATGAAAACTTGTTACTTGAATTTGAAAACAATGAAAAACAATATTTTAATATGTCTTATTTTCAAACTAGCATGTTTTGGGGTTCTTTTTAAAGGTAATGGCACAATGTCTAATTGCTATTTCACATTCCTACTAAACATCTCTATGAACATTCCTAATATATTTTTCAATTTTAGGTTCCCCTATCATGGATTTCGCGTGGAGTGAGTGGTGTTTTAAATACCATAGTGACCTATGAGTGTAAGTGAGGTGTGTTTTTCTTCTTAGTTTATCTTTCTTCCCACTGCAATTTTGTTCAGTTTTTTTCAGTTATTTATCTGCATTTTCTAGGATAAATCATTCCCAACAGATTTATTTGCTTCTCAAAACTAGTTTTTAGTACATGGGGATTGGGAACACCCTTCGTTCCTTGTCATGGTCCAACTTGGGCGACTGATTTAGGGTTGACCCGGTTGGTTCATGACATGAAACTAGATAATCTGACTTACAACTCACAAGTGTCAAAATTCCACCCCAAACATCCAAAAACGGGTCCATCCAGTCTAATGACCCTTATCAAACATGGTTCATCCTTCAACATCCTTTGGTAATTTTCACACCATATGACATTCCTTACACCACTATGTGATAGAACACCCCATGGAGGCCTTTCTTCTTAACAAATAATAAATTTTGATATCTTGGAATATATCCATTGATCTCTCAACATACTAAATCAATTGCCTATATATTGTGAAAGATCATCTCTATATGATAATAGTAATATGTCGTCGATGATTACTACCAAAAACTCATCCATTTATGAGGAATCTTCTTACTACAGGGACATGTAAAAACTCTTGAGGGCCCATACCTATAATCATCTCATTAACTTATATCCTACATGATTTATGTGGAAATAATTTTACAAAACTCTCTATCGCATCCCAAATCTCTTCCATGAAGCAATGAACTAATGTATATTATGGAACTACTACCACCATCGTACTCTAGTTTCTCGCTCATGACCTGAAAAATTCTCAACATAGAAAAAATTGATTCAACATACCAATCCATAACCATTGGTTTCACCATAATATGTGCGTGTTACCTTGATTTCATAAAAAATATTGGGGATTACTCCTGAAAAACCAATTCACATATCCCAAATAGTATCACACATGTCCATCACTTGTATATCTTCTTGACCTCAATATAAACCCATATGGGTGCACACTTATAGTGATCATTCATTGAACCAGACTCAAAACCCTTAAGTCATTCATCACCACAACTTGGCTCCATTCCCATTCGATCATCTAACCATGTCTCCTGTACCATTATCCTCATATGACATGATGCATCCTCATTTTTCCCATCAAAAAACATGAAATTTCACATGGTTAAAGTCATACCTCTGTAAAACATTCACCTTTGGTGTTTTATCCAAATAAACTATGAATGCTCTAATAACCCTTCATTGACCATTATATGGTAATCATCAATTCCCACATAGATCAACATCCAAACTACATGGTTTGGAACATGAATGATAATTACCATTTAAACTGACTATAAATCCTACCAAAAGTAATTGAGGTGACTCTCATAGAAAGAAATTAATTTAAGACCATAACTTTTATATGAACATGATTGAATCTATAAAGAATCAAATTTTTAGTAAAAAACATCCCTAGAATTGTGGTGAACCTTCTAATGGGTGACCATAAAAAACAAACCCACTAGGGTCTGAGTCACATTTGATATTATTTTGGTCTCTTACATAGCTCTATCAGACAAGTCTTATGATGCGTTACTATCGGGGGACACTCAAAAAAATATTTTTTTTAACCAGAGAAAAATATAGTACAGTGGGACATAGGTTATCTGTAATGAATATAGTATTGCAGGTGTGGAAAAAAAATTTAGTGTATTTGAAATTATTGAAAATAGTGTGTATACTTTTAAAAATAATAATTTTAAAGAATATAGGTCCCACCATATATCATTCTATCATTCTCTTATTAAATAATTTTTCAATATTTATCAATTCATAATCTAATGTATTTATTTCCCATTAATTAATATTATTTGGTCATTTTAGTTTGGATAGATAAATTTAATGATTGATATATCACCTATACTTCCCCATCATGGTGATTGGATATCTCTTATCACCCTCATATTATCCCATTGGTTGCTAATAAATGTAGGGATTTATGTCTAAAGTGGTTATTTGTGAAATCAAAATAATGAGTATAAGAAATAAAAATATAAAACCATGAGAAACCAAAAACCAATTAAAACAATTAAAATCTACATATGTATTAATACAAAAATTTATCAATTAGAATTCACTAACATGGGGGATTTAGGAATTCTCCTTGGTGCAACCACAAGTAGCCTAGTGTGTCTTCATTGAAGTTTTTACAATGAGAAATAAAAATGAATACACAATTAAAGATAGAATTGGGTTATTTTAGAAGAAAAACCTTGAAAATGATTGATCATGATACAACCTCTCCAAAATAGAGTGAAACAATGTAAATATTAAATGAATAATTCTTAGTTCATTTCATTTCATGTCAATGAATCTCATATATTTCAAGTCTTCCAGAATTTAACTTTATTTCCAGTGCATATATTTTACTTCTTAGTTTTTATACGATCAACATTTGATTTTAATTTAGTTCTATGAAGACATTTCAATCCAAAAGAATATTCACTGACTAGTTCTTCCTCTTCCCAATACATAGATTTGTATATCTTTTTAGTGAGTTAACTCAATGCTCTTCACCTTTAATAGAAGATAGAAGTGTCACATATAGGGTAGACTATTATCATAATTTGGAAAAAATAATTCTCTTTGGATTAAATGGAATATTTTTGGGCCTTTTATTATGTGGCTTTATTATGAGGATTTGGTCTGGGTGATATCTAATATTAATGATTTCCCCCATGATTATGTCAGGCTATATTTATTATTATGTAATGCTACATTGGGAGCATATTCAACTCAAATAATTAAATTATTATATGGTGAATTTGATCCATCATTTTTTAGTGGTTATTCTATTCTCTGTATGGTAGATTTTTCAACGTTGTTTCTTTTCTTGAGTTTAATATTCATTCTGACCATGTTTCTATGTATTCAGTGATGATTTGATCTTCGTAAGTGGTACAAACACAAAAAAAATATATATTTATGATCATTATGTTTGTTCGTATTTTGTTTCTCACTCAAATCATTCTATTATAATCTTTTAATATAATACACTGAGAATCTATGATCAATAGGCGTAGCTCGAATCCAAATGAGATCAACCCTGTGGTAAAAATAGTGCATATTGATCCAATATAAATAATATGGGAACTTGGTTACTTTACACATGGATATAGTGGTTTAATGGGAAAATATCATTCATGGTATATTGGAATTGAAAATCATTAGAGGTGGCGTAAACTAGATGATTTCAATCATGGCATACTAAGCTAGATCTCAGCATAACGTGATGCAGATCTCAGGTCTGATCAGCATACAACCATTACTCACTTCAAAAGGTGGTTATCCTTTAACCTACCAAACATAATCAGTCAATATCAATGGTTTCTATAATTTGGTTCATTTGACTGAGTTGGTCTAATGTAAGAATGGGTTTTTTCGGTTATCCCCCTATAATCTTTCATTGCATTCTTACTGGTACATAATGACCCTATTTGTGGATCCTCAGTTGTTTATTCATTAGAATCCTTTTTTGAGTTTTTATAAAGGATTTTAGGCTCATTCAGAGGCGAAAGTCTTGTGCTTGGTTAAAGAAAACCATGTGGTTTGTCCCATCAAACTATGTTCATTGTGTTCATCCACTCGAAGGGGTACACTATTTGTCCAAACCATTCAACCATCCGGTGGAAATCATGAAAAATTTGATAGAGGTTGTTTTTATTGATTTTAAATCCTCTAAAAATTGTGTTGATAAAACATGCAAACCAAATAGAATCTTTTTATAAGGCACAGAGTTAAGGCACACAGTTTCTCCTAACCGTGCGGCCTCCCCAGAAAAACTTGTGTGCGGTTTTAAGTGAACAAAAAAAATTAAAATACCTAATACCATTGTTTAACCTATAAAGACCACATATACCCATATTGTCTTGACCTAATCCTTCCCCAATGGTCTATAGGGTTATCTATTTGGATTCTAGGATGATTTTCTTTGTTCATGATGGAACATCACAAGGTATGTTATGTTTTTAACAATTGTTTCCTTTTCATCTTAGATACTCATTGGCACCCTTATAATATCATCATGTGAGACCCCAATTAGCTATTTAGTGTATATATGAAGGTTTTTATAGATTATTTATGTGGTTTTGGAGGATATAGTTCCCTGAAAATAGGACCTACCATTCTATAATCATTATTGTCGAAGGATAATAGTTCTACCTTCATTATTGAGGTATGTGTTTATATAAAAGTGGATTATTTAATGGGTTTATTATTTTTTATATAAATTCCTTTTTTTATTCATCAAATTTATGTGATTTGTAAAAAAATGGATTTAATGTTTGAATGAAATCATGTTTTAATGAGGTTTTCTTTAAAAATTGTTTCTGCGCACCAAGTGTATGATTAAATTTTAAATGGTGGTTTGGGTTTGGAAATAGGTTTTAGAACACCAAAGTGTATTGGTTTGTATTTGATATTTTTTAAGTAATTTTTATCATAGTTTTGAAATGAGTTTAGAAAATCATGTCACATTGGGAAACTTGCATGTGTCGAGAACAAACATGTCACTCATTCTGTGTAATGCCATAAGCAGTTTTGTGATATTGATAAACTGTGGTAGGCCTTGATATTATTTTACACCAATACTTTCTTGGTTAGTATTATTTTATTTCTAGTATGTATTTCCATATTCAAGGGCCTAATAAGGTGTTTTCTCATTTACATTTTGTTTATCACATGTTTGATTTTGTCATGGATTGTGTCTCACATATTTTCACGTGAGGTTGTATCACATAGTTTTTCACGACGGATTGTTTCATGAATGTTTTTTACATTATTACCATATGGTGTGTGAATATGAATTCCTATTTTATCAATTATACTTTCCATATTCTTATAATTGTGATTTTGAAATTATTTTATGAAAACTAAAAAAAATTATTTACAAAATGGGTTTGGATTTATGAAAATTAATTGTATAATTGTTTTCATTTTATAATATATAACAACCACATAATTATTATAAGACCTTGTATAGTATTTATTGTGGTATCTAACTAGGATTTATGATCATACCCTAATATTACCTTAGGGTGGTTGTAGATGTTGTATTATAAGATCCAGGTAAAGGAAAGGGTATCATGTAGTATTCTAGTTTCTCTAGTTTTCATATACTTCATTGAGAGATGGTTTAGTGGTGACATTTTTTCATTATGATCCTTGTTGGTTTCATCGGGTTATACATTTTTGGTTTAACCAATTTTTATTTGGTTGTATATTTTTTTTATCACTTTATTCCATGTTATACACTAGTCGTGTGTTTTATTTGTTATATTCAAGACTTTTTTCATATATATTTATTATACCACACCATAATGAACGAACAACATAGGTTTCTTGTCTAGTTGACTAAGGTTGGTTCATTATTATTTGGTATTTAAGGGATTATTTGTCTGCAGTTTTTAACACCACCTATGTTTAGTTTTGTGTCTTGGGTAGATAGGTGGCAGGACTATAACAATTTGGGTTGTATTTTCATCAATTTTCCTAGCTATCTCACTTTTATGTTTGAAATTTAGTTACCAAGGGTGGTTGAAATTTTTTTATCATGTTGTAGACTTAGAGTTTCAGGTCATTTGAATAAACTAGAGGTGGATTTTAGTTAAATGAACATATTTTTTTAAAATTTTCTTTTTCAATTTTATTATTCATGACTTATTTAAATTCATAATATTTTTAAGCAATGATGTGGATTCGTGAAGTTGGCTCTAGTAGATTGGAAAATTTTCTAAAGTTGATTGGTCATTCTCTTATGCTGAAAAAATGATTCCTCAATAATGGGATCTTAAGAAACTAAGATAGGATGTTGTGATACATGATTCATAGGAGAATACTCTAGTGAAACTTTCTTTGGATGAAGCTGGAATCTATAAAATTCAAACTCTAGGTCAAGTGGGAATAAGGAATCCAGGACGAGCAGTGGATCATTGCTCGGAATTTACAAATAAGAATCCACATGTATTGTGTGGTGATAAGGATCCCCAAGAGTCTGAGGAGTAGTTTTAGTATATTGAGAAGATCTATAACTTCTTGAAGTATCCTAGGGACTCTACGGAGTTTTTCATCACACACCTGCTTGAGGGAACATGAATACGACTGTGGGATTTTATTGTTCAAGCTAATTTGAATGATGATGTAACCTAGACTACATTCAAGAAAATATTCAATAAAAAAATTTATCCTATGAATTTACATGCAGTGAAGAATTTACAGTTTATGAACATGGATAAAGGGATAATATAGTTTTTGGGAATTCCACCAATTTTTTTGAGCCAATGAATCTGGAACCAGACCTTGTCACTAATGAGTACCTAAAGGATCGAAGGTTTAATTTAGGATTAGATCACATACTAAGTTAATGCTGACTCTGATCTGTATCCAACCTTCATGTAGGTTGTTGAAAATTAACATTTGGATGATGAAAATATAGTTTAAGGAATAGTTTGTGTAGAGCTTTAGTTGGTGTAGTCATTTGCCAGGGTGAGATTTATAGATTGAAATGTAAGTGAAAGGGTGGTCGGTTTCTTTACGGATCACTTTTAGGGTATTTTTCAAGGAAGTATCAAGTCATCTATTACTAGTGTGTAAGGTGTTCTCATACCATACCTAACTATAATGTTGTTTCTAATAAATTTCAGAATTTTGGATAACCTAGTAACCTAATTTATTTTGTGAAAGGATATCCCAGGGATGAAATATATGATCTACTTCCACCATGGGTTCATAGGTTCTTATTGATGCTTACAAGGGTGGTGAAATTATTCTTTAGGAAAATGGGGATGTTCATCTAGCTAAAATAGGATAAATTTAAGTGAGAGAGCATGTTCTAGAGGAAACTAATGATTTGATAGCTACATATATAGTTATGGTGTTAATTTCTTCTTCTATGGTGTTAACTTTTCTTTTACAGGTGATAATCATTCATTGTTATCTTCAATGTTAGTTGATGTGTGGGGATTCAATTTTGACCTTCTATCATAAAATTTTTATATTTCAACACCTTTGTTAAAGATCCCTGAAAAAGGTTTCAAGTGACCTATGTGTTATGTGAGGATAACCGACTATGAGGTGATACAATACTTTTTAGTTCTTTATATTAACATCTTAGACCAGACACATGGCATGGATTGGATGACCATTTTTAAGGCACATATATACTATTATCATTTTCATGTTTTGTTTTTATCTTTCAATGGGGTCACACATGTTTTTAGGGATAGAGGCATTCTTGAACCTAAAGGACGGGGCATGTTTTCTTAATGTGGGGGTAATCTTGTTGTAGTTGTTAGTTATGTTTCTTAATGTTTTTGGTCGTTGTTTAGTAAAGTATCATAATGTTGTTGTGTTTGTATTCCCTTAGGCCTTTCTAGATGATATCCATGTTTTACCAATATAGAGAGAGGGAATATTTACCATTGAATTGATCCATGGTATGATGCCCTTTTTACTCCAACATATCATATGACACCTACTAAGTAGATGGAAATTAAATTTCATTTTTTAGTCCTTGAGGAACAATTATTTATTCTTCTTATAATGTCCCCACTAAATATTCATGTGGTCTTTAATAATAAGGTATACACAAGAATCCAACTTTCTTAGGATTATAAAACGTTAAATTTTCCTACGGTTAAGAATAAATACCTCTTTACTAGGATTATTGATCTTTTTGACCAGAAAAGAGGGGATTGTTGGATTTCAATGATTCACATTCATTTAGGGTACCACCAATTGAGAGTTTGAGAATACCATATACCTAAGACTCTATTTATGAACTAGTATGGGAATATTGAGTTTATAGTTATGAAATTCAGTCTCAGTAATTCTCATACGGTATTTATTTCTCTAATTAAATGAATTTTTCATTGGTTCTTGGACAATTTCGTTGTTATTTTTACGGATGATAAATTTATTACTTCAAAATAGAGGACAAGAAATGAAAAAATTGGATATCATTCTTATAATATTGAAATAATATCATCTATAAGGTATGATTTCCAAATGTGAGTTTTGGATCATGGAAGTGAAATTTCTGGGGCATTAGATATTTGAGAGGTGTTTCTCAGTGGATCTTAAAAAGAAATATGTTGATATTTCATAAAATAATCCCATAATTTTTTTTAAATCCAAAGATGTTTGGTGTTGGCTTTTTACTATAGTCATTTTATTAAATATTTATACAATATCTCATATTCGATGATAGATCTAACCCTAAGGGTTTCAAGTTTGAATGGAATGAAAAATATCATAGATCCTTTAAGTGAATAAAGGTGAGGCTGACTTTAGAAAAGGTTTTTATTATTCTAAAACTAGGTTTGTGTTATGATGTTTTCATTAATACTAATGGAATGGGTTTGGGATGCGTACTGAAAAAGTGGAAAAAGGTGGTGCATGTGGCCCTCGCCAATTATGACCTCATGAGAAGAACAACCATGTCCATGATATTGAGTCGATAATGGTTATTTATTCACTCAAAACATGGAATTAACTATCTATTTATGGAGTGGTTTACAATGTATTCTGATAAAAGGATTTTTAAATATATTTTTACATAGAGGAGTTTTAACTTGTGATCGATACATTGGGTGGTGTATCGTTAGACTTTGTATTTTGAAATTTCCTTAATTCAGGTGAATGTTAAATGTGGTTGTTGATGCATTGAGTTGGAAATTAACAGCACAACTCATAAAGGAATCACATGAGGAGTGTTCTCTGATAATTTTTTTGGGATAATCTTGTGGTCAGAAAAGGTTATATGAAATAGCTTCTTGGATTTAATGAATTTTGGATTGTTATTTGATGAGTGAGTTAGGGTCAAATAGCTTATACTCACTGGGTACTAAATCTTTGGTAAATCCTCTCATGGTGGGGAGACCTCAGGTATGTGTTCTTAGTCACCCAATGTATATTTTTTTCTTTTATAGTACGTAGGTTGTTTTTTCCTCTTTGGTTGGAGTAGATAGATATTGGACACCAATATTGTTGGTTTGTACACCCTAGGGATACAAAAGATGTATCAAGACTTGAGACATTACAATTGGTAGAAGGGAATAATGTGTCCTATTTAATATTTTCTTTTATAGTGTCACACTTTTCATAAAATTAAGGTGGAACACAGGATACCTATTATTTTATTATAGCCTTTTCCCATTTTGGTATATAAGTGGGATGATATTTCCATGGAAGTAATCAGTGGTTTTCCTTGGACTTTTTCTATGAAGGATTCAGTTTGGGTGATCATTAATAAACTTAAAATATCATCCCATTTATTACCTATCAATGTTATAACTAAATTAGAAAGGCTCAAAGACTTGTACATTTGATATATTGTGAGGAATCATGGGGTTATATCAATGATTATATTTGATAAGGACCAGAGGTTTACATCTAGGTTCTATAATGGTTTATTATAGGTTATGCGTTCCTAATTGAAATTGATAATATCTTATCACTCGTAGATGGATGTATAGACATAGAGGGTTATAAAGGTTTTTGAGGATATTCTCGAGGATTTCATTCATGATTGTGGTGAATATTGGGAAAATTATTTTTCTTTTGTTGATTTCTCCTATAAAAATAGTTATCGTGATTTAATAAAGATGGCTTTTTTTGAAGCATTTTATATGAAACCTTATATATATCCCTTTTACTGGGTATATATCTGGGAGTGTTCCTTGTTTGGTCCAAGCCTCAATTCAAAAATGGGGTAAAGGGTATAGTTTTTATCGAAGATGTTGGTCATAGAACAGATCCATCAAAAATCTTATATTGATTTTTATCTTAATCCTCTAGAGTACAAGGATGTTGATTGGGTTTTTTAGAGTTTCACTTTCCTTGGGATATCTTTGGCTGGGTAAGTAGGGTACATTTGCACCAAGGTCTACTAGAATTATATAGATCATGGAGAGACTCAATAAATAGAAATATTAGTTGAAATTACCAAAATTATTTAATTCAACCAACAATGTTTTTCATGTTTCCCAGCTGAGGTGGTATCACCCAAATCTATCCCATGTTGATCGTGAGAATAAGGTACTATGTGGAAAAATGATTCCCATGTTTTGAGTATTGTGGATGTACTGATTGGATATCCATGAGTTGTGGGAGTGGGAATCATAATGAGGCAATAGTGGACTTCTCTTTTAGTGAGTCTGTAATCTTGAAAAACATTCTAGGGTAGAAAGCCAAAATGGTTGGGAGATCACAATTCTAAATTACATTCATACATGTAGTTATTGACCTTTGTTTTCATAGTTTTTTGTTTCATCCTTCCATTGGAGATGTTTTGGTATTATTTATAACTTTTTAGAGGGCCATGGGATTCTGTATGGTTGGGTAATGGTTGGGAAATCCATGTGGTTTTCCTTGTAAACTATGAATCCTGTTTTGAACCATTGAAAGGGGTGCATGGGTTTTCCAAATCTTGAAAATATATAGTGTAACTCATAAACTATTGGAAAGAGGGGGATTTCATGATTTTTAAATGGTTAAATAACCCATGTTCCAGAACTATTTACCCAAAATTGGGGCTCTTTATATGGTTTATAGTTAAGGAGCATGTTTACTCGTAACCATGAGACCTTCACAAAAATAGTTTGCATAGTTTTCAATACATTATGTTTTTTTAAAATAAATACCCATTACACCATTTTGACACATAATAACCCCTAAAATCATATTATATTTACCTAATACTTCCTCAGTATTCTAGAGGCTTCTCTATTTGGATTCTAGGTGAATTTTATGTGTTCTTTATAGATCATCTCATTGTTTGTTTCCTTTTTATCCCACTTTTCCTTTTCATGTTACATTCACATTGGATACCTTCTCCTCTCATATTATTGAACCTAAACGTGAAATCATTTTCAGATCTATGGGGGTTTGATAGATTATTTATGTGGTTCTTTTGGATCTAGTATCATGAGGACCTGATCTAGTCTTCCCTAGTAATTACTGTTAAAGGACAATAGTCATACCTCCATTCCCGAGGTAGGTGTTTCTATACAAATGGATAATTCTAAGAATTTTTTATATTTATTCTAAATTCTTTTTTTATATTAATTTAATTTAATTTATTTCTTTTTATAATGAATTTTTTAGAAAGAAGTCATATTTTAATGGGATTTTTTAAAAAAATGTTTGCGCATGCCCAGTGTTTGACTAAATTCTTGAATAGTGGTTTTGGTTATGAAATGGGTTTTCCAACACAAAAGAGGATATTATAAGATTTTAAATTATTTTATATATTTTGATAATGGTTTTGATTTGTATTTTTACAAGATTTCCAAATTATAAACTTTGGGTGGATCGGAAACAAACATGTCACTCATATTGTGCATAATTCCAACAGAGGTTCTGTGATATCTATAGACTTTAGTAGGCCTTGATATAAATTGGTGCCAACATATTCTTGTTTTAGGATTATTTTTTGTCTAGTATATATTCCCATAGGCTAGGGCCCAAAAGGGTGTGGTTTTTTATTTTTGTTTTATTTATATCAAGATAGATTTTATCAAGGATATTTTCCCACATGTTTTCACATGAGGTTGTATCACACATTATTGTATGTGACATATTGCATGTACCCAAGTGGTACAGGCTCTTGCTTGGCATCCAAAAGACCTAGGATAAAATTCGAGAAGGGATGAATTTCTGGTACTATAGCAGTACTGTAGTAGGGGGCACTGTAGTAGTACTATAGCAGCAGCATTATGTTGCAACGATGACACTATAGCGGTGGAGACACTTTAGCAGGGACTGTAGCAGAAGCGGTACTATAGCTGTGACTGTAGAAACCTAGGTATTGTAGCAGTATTATTCACTGAAGGTCCCTTTGGGCTAAAAAATGGGCTTTCAAGCCTTTTATTCTGGCCACATGGACTTGGACCCTCGGGCTATGTAATTGGTCTCCCTCTACGCAATAAAAAGAGTTTTTAAATAAATAATAATATAACGCTTCTTCCCTAACCTTTAAAAAACATGGTATTATATGATGGATTATTTTAGGTATATGTGTTCACATGCTTACATTATTGTGTGTGGATATGATTTCTTATTATTAACACTTATCCTCATCATATTCCAAGCTTTTTTAATATGAAAGAATGTTATCAATACTAAATGAAATGATTTCAAAATTGGTATGAAAGTATGATAAATTATTTGTAAAATAATTTTGATATTAAATAACAAAACTCTTTAATTCATGTTATTAATTCTTATATATACTCTGTGGTGTTATCCTATAATGATATTTGATCTCAACCTACTATTTATTTTAGGTGGTTGTAGATATAGTATTGTAGCATCCAGTTAAGGGGAACATAATCTTATACCATGCTAGTTTCTCTCATTGTCATAGCTTTAATAGAGGAATGGATTTGTTGTAAGGATTATTCAAATTTAGTCTTGTTGGTTTCATATGGTTATAATTTTCTGGTATAGCCTATTTTTTAGGATTTTTGACCATGTTGTATCTCTTTCTTCTACATAATAATCTAGTTTCATGAATTTTTTGTTATATTAAAGATTTTTTCGTCTTTTTGTTACACCTCACCATAGTGATGGACTGGCTCGAATGGCTTGTTTAGTTTACCCAGTTTGGATTATATAACAGGTTTATACCTCTTCCATTTTTTGGAGCTTTATTTTTGTGACACTCGATATATTATATATGATACGGTTGCTTCAAATTTCGTATGTTTTCTCCCCTCTTTTAATTTTGTGGATGTAGATGATGTTTTTTATATCATGTGATTATTTTTCTTAGCTAAAATTACTTTACTTTATCATAGATATATCATAGAGTCTTAAATATATTGACCAACTATAAAAATATTACTCTCATGGCCTTTTAATTTTTTGGTTTCTCTCTCTAGGTGGATGGATTGACCATAAGAAAAGAAATTTGGGTTGATTAAACATTCCCCTATGGTAGAAAAAATTCATTATCATGATAGATGGTTCGCATCAGACAAAAAAATTAGATGTGCCAGATTATATTCAACATAATGATACATGTTATGGATTTCCATAATTAGTTAATAAATTTATATATAAATATATTTTCATGTTAATTATATATTATGAAATATTTTACAGAAATTAGAAATGAACAGGATAATGAAATAAAATTAGGGGTATTTCCAATGAATAATTAATAGAAAATGTTAAAAAAATTATGATAGCATCATTTCACATTAGGGAAACAACCCTTGAGAAGTCACCCACACTCTTATCTCAAATCATTAAATCAGCATCCCAGAAACATAGCTCATGAACAGGTCACTAATCTTCTCATATCATCATCACACAAGACTGATCCTTATAGGCTTTTATCTCGCTATTTATTGACACACACACACACGAAATTAACTTAGATGATCTGTACTAAAGGAAACACACACCCACATTTCGGTAAAGTGGAATTTAATTCCAATCTAACCTAGAAAATAGAAATATAATCTGTTACAAGTCACTTTAAATAATTAAACCTAAAAAACCAAAACACACAAGGGGTCCAAAGATTAGGTACTATTTTCCACATTGACTCACTGGGGCCACTATAGCTCTTATGCCTGAGAACTGCATCAATTCCACCATCCTTATACAACATATCTTTATAGGAATTCAAGAAATTCCATAAAAAATATTTATTCATGTCAACTTATCTGAGTAGAATTTCACTAACTAGTTAAATAAAAAAATTCTCTATGATCATTTGCATACATTTTAAAAAATTATGCATCTATCATCAGTGATATCACACACTAAAATCCTATAACATGTGAATCCAATGTGACTATATTGATACATGAGTCACCACTTTACTTCCCTTCCTAAGATACAAAATAAACTCAATAGCCACTTTCCAACATGAAAATCCCCATATATCAATCTTAAATTGAAACATTCAAAGAACATGTTCATCACATACTATGAAAAAAATACAACTATAAAAATGATAATTAGAAAAAACATCACCATACCCTAGTAACTTGGACATCATATCAGAATAGGTGTTCTTGATGCACCAGACAAATATCCATCAGAGGCATTTATACATTCCAAAATCTCCAATATACCAAATCCAAAATAGAAAATAAATAAAAAGGATGACTATGATATCACTTTGTAACATTTTTTTTGGAATACTTTGTACCATATATATACTTTCATGATACATCAACCTAGTTTTTAACCCCATACGCCATAGGATCTTAACTAGTAGAGACGGTCTAAGGTGGTACTGTGGGAGGAATTACCCCTATATCAGAGTGAAAAAAATTTAAAATAACCAAATTCAATCCCCATAAGTAAAAATATTTAAATAATGCATATTTAAATGGAAATCCAATAGGAATATTGGAAATCTTATATAGGTTCTAACAAAAATTATGTATATATAATGCTCCTCCCATTGGGCCCCTCATAGATATAAACAAGATAAAATATAAAAAAGGGATCTACTGCATCTCAAAGATGAACCTCACCCAAACACCTGATACCATCAAAATTATCCTACTTATCCATGCTAACTTGGGCATCATCCCAGCTATGTGCCTATAATTAAAATGACATAGATTCTTGGGCTACCATGTGAAATGGAGGCTGAAGTAGGGTGTGAGTAAAACTTAGTAGGCCCCCACTAATGGTAAATATAACATCCATTCTATGTATATAGTGTATTAAATAGTATAGTAAATAGGGGAATCAATTTAAAAATTAATGAAAAAAATCAAACAAACCTCTTATCCCTCATTCTCTAGGTTGACACATGTGGTTAGCCAAACCTAATTAACCATGATGTCAAATATAATTATCATGTGAGGGGATCTTGCTACTATGGAAGGATCACCCATGTCATAAATAAATTATTCCTCTAGGATCAATTTTCCATATCACGTCTCAAGTATCCATGAACTACTAGGATCTATGTGAATTAACCATATTGAAGTTGGTTACATCTTCCTATTATGATTAATCGTGATAAGGGGGACTGTAACAATCTCATAATAGACTCTAAACCATGACAAGGAAACTTAATTGTCAAAATGTAACACTTCCAAGCCAAGGGAGAAACATGTATTTCATGCTGGACTCTAAACCATAATAGATGAACTTACTTGTTTTCAAAGAGAACATTCCCACTAATGGAGAATCATCTACACAATACTAAAGTTTAAACCATTCTAGAGAATGTTATGTGTTCTTAGGGGACATGTCTGCTCCAAGATACAAATTATCATAGTGAAATGGTAAAATTACCCACTTCATGAACAAATAATACCAAATTACAATTAACATACCAATATTTCAATACTTCAACATTTAAAATGGTTTTTCAATTCCATGTTATAATAATTTGGTCAATTTATCCAATTAACAACTAACACGTCATTTATTATCAAGTAGTGGGGTCTCTAATCTAGGATGAATCATTGAGGTCACATCATGCCTTATTACCAATTATCATAGGTCACTTTTTATGATATGTTTAAAAGAATAGTCTAAATAACATTCCAAAAATACCATATAATCATAATTTCAATGGTAGGAGAACCCCTCATGTTGTCGAAAGTCTACTCTCAACTCCAACGAACTTGAAAGGGTCCATAGGGGAATAGGCATATTGTTTTTTCAAATAGTGGTTTACTAATTTATGTAGGTTTCAACCATTAATTTATGATGTGATCTCACATATTGAACATAATATAAGGGAAAAATAGATTTTGGAGAAAATTTCTTGACCACATACCTCAAATGGATTCAACACCATGCTAAGGAATCCTGATGGAACTATCTTCATTTCCCAATTCAATTTATACATCATAAAACACCATGAGTTCCTATCTCAATACAAAGGATCCCAATTAGTAAATTGAAACAAAAATATAATTAATCAAATTATAATAAGGAACCTCACATCAAATAGTGAAATAAAAATATGTTAAAGTCTTACTGAATGACAACACCAGGTAGGATCCTCGACCAACTATACATGCAAAGTCCAAACTGATAGTCTGACACCAATCCGGTAAAAAGACATAGCATGTTGTAACACAAAAAAAAATTAATATACTTAAATTGGAAACCTTGATAACAAAAACATATTTATTTAACTTAAATTAATCTCCCTAAAATTTCACACATTCACCAAAATGTTATATACTCTTACCACATCAATTCGAAGACCCGTCAACCATAAAGATATACTTAAAGATCATATAGATTGACTATGTGATTTCAAAATGAAAACAAGCCATGAAAAATATATGAAGAATATTTCAAGTTTAATTGTAAACATATTTGGATATGAGTGTCTAAAACTCACCATGATAAATCCATCATAATAGAAGAAACTTCAAATGGTGAAAATATGAGGTTATAGGAACTCATGGTGGCCAAAACAACCCTTCTAAACACTTTCCTCCTAAGGGATATTAGGGGAATAATTTTTTTGGGTCATGAATTAATATGAAAAATTCAAATACTCAAAAAAATCAGATGATAAATTTACCATGTCAAAACATGTTTTACCATGTAAAATTTTGGGGCAAAATCCCTTAATGTGCATGTCTAGCTTGTGAATTGGAGTGACATAATGTGTCACACATTGAATTAAAGGTCCTAGTTCTAAAAATACATTCTCAAATCTTAAAACTCCCTAGGAAACCCCCATTAAATTATTCACACCATAAATACAGTATTCAAAATGTAAATGGGGTTCTTCAACACCCACTAGGGTTCCCAGAGCCCCATATAGTACCCCAACAGCTTCTTGGGACCCCAAGTAATCACCTGAGACTAGAAAATCATCCCAAATAGTCATTTTGGTATGATTAGACACTTTGAATATTATTATGATTCAATAAATTAAAAACAAATCATCCACCAGTGGGGAAATTTAAATTCCATCTAAAAACTCAACCCGTATGGATGCAGGTTCCTACAAGAGTCCAATGGTTTCTAAGAGATTTTCTATCTCACCACATATTCAATCTAAAAAAATAAATCTGAATATTATTTTAAACAAACATGATCATTATAAGAACTAGCATCTATGTTTCCCTTCACTACTATTTCCTAACCTCGTTCATACACTATGAACAAACAATTTTTACATCTCAATTACATCATAACAGTTTTCAAAAATACCCAATGAAACTATTTTGAATTAGGTTGATTTTTTATAAATTTTATTTACACGAATGAAACATAAAAAATTGTACATATATTTAAATAAATAATAGATCCCACTACTTATGCATAAGGTATTATACTCATCCTTTTAATTGATTCCTATCTTTGTGGGCACATTTTCTTAGAGAGATTCATACCAACTAACATTAGAAAAAAAGATCCTCTATTGATTATTCCATTATGTACATTTTTTACCTTATCAATATATATAATTTCCCTTATCTCATGAATCCTTTAACTTATATCCCCATAATCATTGATACCTGGAATTTAGGCTTCATCACATTAGTTTTTCGTGGAGAATCTGTCATTTAACCGGGTCTTTACTTACTGTAATACTTATACTTCAGTTCCAATAATTATTACTTAATAAATATAAAATAATAGGGAAATAATGAAATTCCCAATAAATTTCTTATATACACTTCGATTTCTTTAATTCTTGATGAAACAAATTTTTATTATGGGCTCATCAAAATGAACATTCCATGTTCTTGATTCCTAATTTAATATCTAGATGGATCTAGGCATCTCCTCTAATTTATCAACATTATTTGACTTGATAAACCCTTCATGTTTGGTCATGTATATATCTTCATCCATATTATAATTTAGAAAAGTAGCTCCCACAACGGTCTTAATAATTTCATAATCATGGAATTCATCTATTACAAAGACTGTTCTAATGGATTTCAATAAAAAAACTAGTGAAAAGGATTCATCATAAAAAATTCCTTGATCTCAGATGAAATCAAATGAAACCAGAAATGACTCATATGTATTTATATTACCATTTATTCCTATATTTTTATTTAGTACCCACTTACATCTAAAAGTTATTACATCAGGTATAGAGTCTAACAAAATCCTCAATTACTTTTTCTAAATTACTTATATTTAAGAACGAATGGATTATTTCAATTTAGAAACATCCTTCCAATATACTATATCATTATAATTTAGAGTTTCATCATTCTATATGATTAAGGTGTCAACTAATTTAGTGTTCAGAAAAAAAAATTCTCTAGTTCTCTAAGCTCTTCATATAAGAATACATAACTTAAGTCTCATGAATTTATTCATCTCCCCATTTCTCTTGGGGAAATTGTTCCTCTACTGAATCTTATTCATATGGAACATCAATATCATTTATTTTGATCTTTAAAAAAAATTAATGTATATGTGTTTCCTTTCTATAAATATGGAATTTATAACCACAAAAACATATTTTTGGAAGGATTATATGGTAAATAAAATTTTTTAATTTATGATATCCTATAATGATTAACTTATTTATTTAGGATGTTATATTTTTATTTTCTATTGTCTAGAACAATTTATCACATCCCCATATATTTATATTAGACAATATTGGTTCCTTTCCATACCCTAATTCATATAGAATACCATATTCATCTTTTGTTGGAACATGGTTCAGGGTATAATATATTCTCCATATTTTATATCCCTAAGAGGATAATAATAGTGTTGCATAACATATCATCGATCAAATATTTTCTAAAAAGGTGTGATTCCAAATTTCACTAAAACCATTCCATTGAGGATTATAAAATTGAGTGAGTTGAGAAATTATCCCACATTCATTCAAATGATCTTTGCAATATTCGTTTAGATACTCTCTATTATCATCTTATTTAATATTCTTAATAATTTTTTTAATATGATTATTTTCATCCATTAAGTATTCTTTATGCATATAAATGGAATATAAATTATTACCCATTACATAAATATTTCAAAACCTATTATAGTCATCGTTACATGGTATGGTGTAAGAAAATAAACCCCTTTCCTCTATAATAAATAGACCACATACATTAGCATAAACCAATTATAGTAGCTTTATATCATATTCACTTTTACTAATGAAAGGTGATTTTGTCATTTTACATTACAATCCACTAAGAAATTCATCCTATGGTTTTAAAATGGTAGATCTAAGATGAAATTATTGATGAAATATTAATAAGTACTTTTCATTAACATAACTTATCATGAAGTTCTATAGATGGGTAGGATAAAATTTATTATCTCAAGATTTCTCACTGCTTTCAAAAACATTGTTTTAATGTTTTAGTGTATACAATCAATTTTTGAGATGTTAAATACCCTAGAATATGTTATCCTTATAAAAGAGACAAAATTTATATCCAGACATGAAATAAAAACTTGTAGTCTCTAAGCTCTCCACTAAGATTATGTTTTTTGGAATTTATGTAACGTAATAAAGAAAATTTAATATAAATAAACACCACTAAGAATATTATGATGGTAATATTTTATTGCTTATATTTCTTATATTTAACCATTTTTTTCTCAGAGATACACCTCATCCATTTAAATCACCTTTAATCTATTTGGTTTATTTATTTGAATTCAAATTTGGTAGCCACATGCTATATCTAGTAAACAACTTGTAGAAGTACACAAATTGAATTCAATGAAAAACATACCTTAGGGAGAAGCATCACCTTGATTCTTTTTCCCGACATTGAATATCTTATTACAGTGGGTTTTCTTACCACATCAAAGAATATTTTCCCGTAATAATTTCTATCCCTTTTAATATTCAACTTCTTAGAGGGTTTTTTATTTGATTCCTTTGTTTAGGATTATTTAACACCTTATCCATTCCCTTCATCCCCTTTTTTCACCACAATGACTAAAGAGTTAGAATTATACATAACATAATCAACATGGTGAACTAAATCTAATAGATCTAGGAGTTAATTTTTTTATTTTATTCAAATTACAGTTAATAATAACATTCATGAAGCTTGGTGGTAGAGGAAAAATATTGAGATACTTCACTAGTTCATAGATCAAATTGAATTTAAGGGACTCATGTCTCTTAGTGTATATAATAATCTAGAGTATATGAGGTCCTACATAATTTAATTATACTATCCATAAACTAAAAAGTTCTTTGGATATCTCATATCATTATTTTTATTCTCTCTCTAGATAATTCTCTTAGAGATGAGGCAACATTTTATAGGCAGCTTAATCCAATAGATTTTTTATAGTTCACTAGACATTAATTACAAAATGATTCATTAAACATATAGTGTATCTTATAAATTCATCTAATACATGACTTTATCTATATTTCCTTCTTCTACGGGGGCATAAAAAAATGTCCAGATTCTGTGAAGGAGAGTTTCCTCACTTACTGTAATACTTTGTGAAAGAACTTTCACCACTCCTAGAATTTATTTTCAATTGGGATATTAAATTTACCATGTGTTGACCATTGATTAATTGAACTAATGGTGTATTCTCCATTATATCTACCACTAATAAATTTTATCATATTAATACTTTTATTGATTACCAATAGAACTTACATACTAATTTATCATAAAATTCCTCTCACTATTTTATCAAATCCTATAATCCTTAAACTACTTGATTTATAATACTTAGTCACATGTTTATTCTACTATAAGGTATCCTTGAATCCTCTCCTCATAGTCTAAGATATTACTATTCCACTTTTTCGAGAAGATTAAGGTAGTATTTTGACTATCCAATCACATTGAATCATTCATCCTTAAATTTTTCATTGAATTCCTAGTTTTTTTAATTTGTAAACATAAATTACTCCACATTTTCTCTTTAATTTTTCAATAATCAAGCTATGGATACTTGTATTATATCAAATTTATTTTTGTGAAACCACTACCTTCATAAAAACACCCTAATAGTTAGAGGCGCCATCAAATTAGACTGAAAAAAACTCATACATATGGTTTTGTCGAAATTTAAGTATTGGAAGGAATTATGAATTAATATACCTTTGATGGATTTTAATTATTTTCAATGAACATGATCATTTTTCTATTTAATATCTATGTATTGTGTGATTGCACTCCGATATCAACCATGAAAATTAAATAAACATCCACCATTTATTTTAATATTTTCTCTATTCTTTCTTTTTTATTAATCTATGTGATCATATATAACTAAAACATTCAAAATATAATATTAAAATACGCATTAATAAATAAATTAAACTGATAGATCCGGAGTGTTTACAAATAGTTGATTAATTTAATATAAATGGACTAACTGAGATCCGAAGGGTATTTACCTAAGTCATGTCCAATACATATCATAGTGCTCACCCATTACATCATTTTTATGTATTACTTCATCCTCAAGATTACACACAAATACTCACACATTGTTTAGTGTTTATTGGAAATGAAAAATAAAATTAAATAACTTTTATAGTAGAAACATGTGACCTTATACATATACTACAATATATATAAAGTTAATATTGTATTTAAATTAATTAATCATTACAAATAACTTATTCCCTACAATAATTAAATAAATTAATAAAAATACCGGACAAACATAGTCTAGTCTCTCTCATGATCATTCTAGATGCATAATATTTTCATGGTAAATTATAGTTTCTATTAACTTTAGCTGAAGGAATTAATTAAGATTCCAAATAATATGTTTTAATTTTAATTGATAATATATAAATCTAATAGTCCGATAATATTTTTCATAAATTAGAAAAACTTTTTAAAATTGTATTTATAATTTTTGATAATTTTTTATGAATCTATAGTCTCAAAAATAAACCCATGAGAGGAATCGAGATCGATTCAGACGTTTCCTTACTAGTGTTAGTCAGACCCCACTACAATCCGGATCAACTAAAATATGCATTCACTATAATTAGGAATATTTCACTCAAGGGGGGGAATTATAGGGTGCCTCTATTTCTTATTATTAAAATATTTGTTTAAATCATTCACCACAAAACAGATGTTATTCCATGAACAAAATGAGTTGACATTATGAGAATGGAAATTTTAGGTGACTAAGTCGACATTTTATACCTTTTTTTATTTGTTTTTAATAATTTATGGTTGATGTGTGTTTCAAAAACCCCTCCACTAATTCCAAATTTTTCTTTCTCACATACCAAGTTAGGATTCATTTTGTTAAATCCCCCATTTGTAATCAGTGCACCTTATAATTTACTATTCTAACTTAGGGGGCTTAGTTAATGTATTTGGGATCATCACCCACCCCAATGCTAGAATTATAACAATATATATATGAATTATGTGTGCGGGGTATTAAATTTTAAAATCCAAAATATTCTTTTTGATTAGATTAAAAACATTATATAAACATAACTCAACCATCTATCCACATATCAATGTTTCCTTGGTGCTGTTGAAATAGATTCAACACCTTATACTCGAGTTAAGTGTAAAAATAACATTAGTTTGGCTTAATTAAATTTAAGATAAATTTGATCCTAATTTTTGGTATTGGGTGTGCTGTAAAAGTATTGAACATGGGGGTTTTAGAATTTAATCACTATTCATGCAACATGACATTTTCACCAGTGATGCACAATGCTTAATCAAAACCAAGGATTTCATGTAGAAAGAATTAAGTGTAAAAAAATATGAAAATATTACCTCATTAGATTTATTTAAAAATTTATGTTTCTATCTTGATAAGTGATCATTTATCCATGTGACTAAATATAGATCTCCCTAGATCATCCACGCATGCTTCAAGATCCTATCAATCGATTGATCTTTGGTCTTCCGGTCCTAATTTGGATAAACAAAGATTATTTGGACATCCTTGGGATCACCTATGAATAATTTGTTTGATCTATGATGAATAACCTTGGTTGGGGGTGATCTAATCTCTTCTTTCTCACTCTAAAATTTCGGAGAGAAAAAATGGAGACTCCTAAATTTTATTGAATAAATAATTCAATGAATTTGGATTCGCATTTCTTATATATGTTGGTTTAATTTTTTGGAAGTTTCACTTAAACAACTGAGTAAATATGACCTTCTAAATTTCCCCTTAATGAAAATAAATGACATAATAACTATATAATAAATTTTATTTATAATTTATCACATACTAGTAACATTAAATATATGTTACATGATAAAATTTCAGTCATTAACATAACTCCATTTTCCAATAACATGCATAACAAACATTTAATAATAATATTCATTCAAAAAATATATATTTTCTATTCACTTAATTACTTGTGAATATATTTATTAATAAATTCAAAAACCATTATTAAAAAATTGAACCATATTGAATTTATTTATTTATTGGTGACTATTCTATCATAAACATAACCCAAATACCATTGTGGGGACCTCCGTCTCATAAACTCTAATTTAAATAGAATATGATATACTAGTTCATATTCATAGTGTATGGTCTTTTATGAACTTATCTCAAATTAATTGACTACTAATTATAATCTATGATAGGATTATATTAACCCATCAGGGACCCTATAGTGATAAGGTATTTTCCTATCAATGAAAACGTCTCCTATGAATAATTTTCAATTAATTAATTCATTTTTTATATATTATAATGAAGGATATATAACTTGTGTCATAAACCTTACCTACTTTATTTATACATGACCATAATTGATTGACTTACCTTATTCTACCATGGTTATGGATTTATTGAAGGTACTACAGTTTGGTTAGCTAGCATGAGATATCTCTTCCTTTTGAAAATGAAAAATCTTATATTCATCATTCGACCAATGTTATAACACCAGTGAATCGAAAAACACGAGCTACCTAACCACAATTTTAATACCATGGTTTTCATCTTGTATAAAATTATAAGATAAAATAGTAATCATTGATGATGATTTTATTTTCATACACCAACACACACACACATAGATGAAAAAAAATCAAAAACTTTAATATGTGGTGTTCTTATTATTGGTTCAGTCATCGTGATCTCATGAAATCCATATAACTAAGTGAAAACATCACAAGGTAAAGTCTCAATGCTTATAAGACACCAATAATTGATAGTAAAACATCATCTTTTTTCTATTGGAATGATATATCTAGATAGTGGGGTATATATTTAAGAATACTAGCATGGTATATTAAGGATGTCCTTATAGATAAGAACTACTATAACCATTTGATATGACATGTAATATAATGAAATTACCTATGATACAGTATATGATTAAATAATGTTACTATCATGCTTCGAAAAAACACATGAATATTTGTTTTGGAAATGAAATTATATTCAAGAGTTTGCTATTGGTAACCCACTGACAACATATATATATATATGAAACACATGAAAACAGATATATATATATATATATATGATGTGAACATAAATATCCGCATATATATTTGAAATAATGGGATAAAAATTATTAAAAAAAGTTCAGTTTATAAAGAAAAGAATAGAAGACCAGAAAACAAAAATGTTGACCCCCAAAACCATTTTTAAAACCCAATATTATAAAATAATTTAAATCCAAAATTTCACTTTTCTAGGTATAATATTTCATTAATTTTGAATCTTCATAACCCATAAATACAAAAATATCATTCTCAATTGGATCCATAATATTTGAAACACCCTGCATAGAACCTTTTTTTAATTTTAGAATTATCCTTAAAATAGCCTATAATAGTAATATTTATATAAATACTAGAAATATCATTATTTTATATCTTCCTCTACATTTTATTAAATTTAAATTTATTATTATCATTCCCAAATTTTGTTAATTATTTGTGGAAAAAACTTTAATGAGTTCTTCCTTAGAGGGGGACAAGGGAGAATCAGTCTATGAATCCACATATATTTTTAGAATAAATGGGATAAGTCATAAAATTATCTAAAAATACATCACCCTTTTTAGAATAACACATTGGATAATGTGAAAACATTTATTTATGATTTAAAACAATTTCTGTATAATAATATTTAGATTAATTAATAGAAAAAATCGATGAAGATTTAACTTATTATTATACAGGAAATAAACATTTCTAGAATAATAATTCAAATATACACTAACAGAATTATAAGAATATCCAACTTCCACTTCCATGTCTCTTATCTACTTCACGAACCACATTTCGATTCTAACCAACTGAAATACTTCAATTCTTCTTAATAATGCCTTTACTCATAGCCACGCATATCATAAATAAATATCTAGATGAGTATGCTAGACCATCTAAGGAGGAAAGCTTATTCACCAATATTCCTTACAAATTACTTCCTACTAAAGATTTATATACCCCAATGGAAGTAGAAAAAATATTAAAGACCCAAAATCTAGTATAATTAATATCTTATTTGATTATATTTATATAAACTCTTTTATATATAAATAATTTTCTATGGGTATCACAATACCACCTCACGATTAGATGTATAATTAGTTGAAAAATAATAATTATGTGATGATTGATCTCAAGTTTACAATTCATCTATGATTTATGTTTTTGGGAATTTAAATCCTAAAAATATTATTATTACCTTATAGTTTAATTTGATTTGATTTTGGATATGTATTTCATTTCTTTAAAATTTCTAAGAAAGGGATGCCACAGTTGATATTCCAAACAAACCTATGATTGTCTATCAGTGCGAGGATTAATATAGACATCCAATGGGAATTACATCCAATTAATGGTTCTTGATTCCTAATTCAATATGGTGGTCATATTATATGGTTGGAGATAAATTCAACATCAAAAATGTGATTATTGAATGAAATTCTTTTCATAACTTTTTCAAAGAGTTTTGTAGTCTCCCTCTAAATTGAGCAGTTGAGATCATACCTTGTGAAACACCTATTTCAAAGACGTTATATATAATTTACTTTACTGAGTTACATGAATTGAACAAGAACAAACAGGGGAATCTTGATAATGGATTCATTCAAAAAATCACATCACCTTAGGGATAACATATTTTTTCATTGAACAAAGATAGATCAATGATACCCTGTATTTTTTATCAAAAATATAACAAGATCAAGATGAATAATATGCATCCTCTACACAATATTGATGATTTTTTTTTTGTTCTATTAAAGGGATTCAATATTTTAGAAAATTTATCATCAATCTATATACTATCATTTCAGGGTCATAAGTGAAGATATTCCCCAAAAAATCATCAATTCAAGGTATAGAAACTATAAATTTATGGTTATTCCATTTTCCATATTAATAACCCAACACACATCATGGATTTAATGAAATAGTATTTAGTATAACCATGATATTTTTTGGAAGAATTTTTAGATGATGCTCATATATATTCTAAGAGAATGGAAGATAATAGAGATCAGTAGATGATTACACTAAAAACCCCACTGTAGGATAAGTTAGATGAAAAAATTACCAAGTGTTACTTTTGGTTATAAAAAAAGATTCATATTTTGGTCATATAATATTATAAAAGGGTATATCAATGGAACTGTAAAATATGAAAATTATAGAACATTGGAACTGAGTAGGCACTATTATTGAGATTTATAGTTTTCTTGGACATTAAATATGTTTTTAGAAATTTGTGAAGGATTTATCGGGGTAATCTAATCGACTCAATATGTTAACGTGGAAGGGAGTGTAAGTTCTATAGATTGATGAATGTGAACAAAATTTAAAGAATGTAAGATAATTATGTTATGTTAACATATGATCACACTATATATGGTGGATAAGGTATTATTATTTATAGTGATTCATTAATGGAATGTAAGAGTTGTGTTTTCGGGTGAAATGATATAATGATAACTTATATGTCTCTCAAATTGGTCATTCATGATAAAAATATTCCAACTCATTTTTTTAATTTAGTAGAGGTAACCACTGTATTATGGATAAGGATGAATTATATTTATGGATAAAGAAACAACATATATAATGATATTAAATGTCTTAAGTATAAATTCATTATAAAGAGTTGAATATATTCCATTGAAGATGGATTGAGTTGATTAAATATTAGGAATTCCCAGTACATTTCCACCCTATGAAAGTGAACATGGTGGATGGTGCATTGAGTTGAAAGGATCATGCATGATTATCTATTATGAGGATCATGAAAGATCCAATTTTCATTATTATCAAATGATTTCCCATGAAATCATGATGGAAGGGTTGAAATCATAACTTTTTAAATGATATTTTGGCCATCAATCCATGTAAAGAATAATGAGGTGCATAAGGAGGATGTGGAGCTACCAAATAAAGTGATATGTGTTAATAAGTTCAACCTTAATTGTGATATAAAGATATGGTTCATGATCCAAGTCTATGTCCCATAAATAATTGACTTGATGAGGAAACTATTGAAATAAGAACATATCTCATCATTATCAATTCATCTTGGTTGTATGATGATGTATATATATCTAAAAAAGTATATATTTTGGGACAACATAAACATAGATATTGCAAAGTATATATCTTGTTGTTTGGTATGTATGTAATTTAGGGTTTAGAGACATAATTCTAAGGGGTTTTCACAGCTATCACACAAAACATAATATAATTGGGAAAACATCACCATGGGTATCATAGTTGGACTCTCCTAAACATCTAAATTCTATATTTCTATTTGGTTTTATGACAACCCTTCTTTTATTACAAACTTAAACATGATTTATTACATAAGACATCACTTGATACAACAAAGAAGATCTAGATTTTTAGTTTCTATGGGGATTTTGATCATTACATAAAAACTTGAAACATGAAATAAAACATCTTTATTCAAAACTTTCTTTACATGACCACTACATTCCTTCGTACTTAGCATTGCATGGGATAACCTGAGGACATGCATAAGAAAAGGGTGATCTAGAAATCCCAGTAAGGGAATGCACATGGAATAACATGAGGAGTAAAATACATGTTAGAAAATAGGAATATCAATAGAGAATAAGAGAAACATGAACATAGAGGCATGATAAAGAATGATAATCATAACATGGAAATGTGGCAACAACACTTAACATGGAATTAGCATGAGCCAAGGCTCATTGCACATGGAGAATTAGTAAATCCTCATTGCACATAAGGCACAAGTAAACCATCATTTAACTTGAATTAGAATGATTCAACACTCATTGCACATGACATATCATGATAATATACTTTATCCGATGCATTGGTGCGCTATAAGGGTGCACCCTTCTTAAAAATTTCATTTCATGCATAAATGTGCCACATGGATCATAAAACATGGATCCATAAAACATAATCAGTTATTCCACGATAAAGGAATGTGGAATTCAAACATGAAACTTTATAATCAATAAGTAAATGTGAATAAAGGTGAATACCCTTGATGGATAAATGGGCATGGTATTCACTACACAATGGCATTGGCTTAGAAAATCGGTGCGATTTCGGCAATGTAATGACTTGACATAAGAATTCATAAAAATGGTTGATGAGAGAGAAAGGGGTTCATCATCATATTTACATGTAATGGACAGTAATGAGGTGATATATATACATGTTTCAACAATTTTAATGGAATTTAGATTCATGATACAAATGTATTTCTTGATTATAAAAGAGGATATATAAGTTCCTTTCAGAATTTCGGCATAGTAACGGGTGTACATGGGAGGCATTTAATGAGAGAGAAAGGGGTCTCCCATCATTCAAAAATAAAGAGGGAAGTATGAGGGAGGTGCAAAACCATACCCCAACATTCATACTTGAAATTAAAAGGAAAAACAACTTAAAGAAAATTGGAAAAAATGAGAAAGAAAAAAAACCTATACTTGGAAGTGTGCTTCCAAAGGCTAGAGAGAGGCTTGCGAGAGGCTTCTTGGGATATTGGGGCACCTTGGGAGGATTCTAGATAGAGTAGGGCAGAGGTTGGACGAACTCCAAAGGCATTGAGTGGGGAGGAAGTGGGAGATTGGGTGGGTTTATATAGGAAAGGTGAGGGAATTCTTTATTATTTAGGTTTGGGACACCTTACATTAAATTAATCCAAACCACAAACCATCCCATGATTTTTGTAAAAGGGAATAGGAAAGAAATATTTTATAAGGCCAAAGTCCGAACTTCTTAAAATATTAGGGTTTCTTATGTGGAGGTGAGTCACACTCCCACGAAAATTAATTTAAAAAGACAAGGTGTTTAATAAGTCTTGAGGGGTCATTAATGCTTTGAAAAGTAAGTCAAACAGACCCAAAATAACATTATTTTAATGGTAAAACATATATTGGATGAAAATAAAGATTATTTTATTTTATTACATCACTATTGGGTCATTTTGTTGTCATAAAACACATTATATATTTAAACAATATTTAATTTTTACCCAAAAATTTGACTATCTCAGAAAATTATGAAAAAATCACCGTTGGATAATTTCAATGTATTGATTCTAGAAATAACATTTATTTTATCTAAATATTTTCTAAATATGTTAATTTTCTCTTTTAAAATAAAAACTGACATTTATCGAAAATTCGCGGGTTTTGACAGAAATGGCTTTCAAACCTTAATAAAAATTATAATTGCATTCATAAAATTATAAGATCATTTATATTTAATAAAAATTAATTTAATAATAATAATAATAATCAATTAAAATATTATTTAATTCAGAAATCCCTTAATTTAATAAAATATAATTATTAATTAAATAATAACTAAAAACACTATTTGTACTTTAAAAACTATTTAAAATGTATCAATAATGACTAGAAATTATATTCATTATTATATACAAAAATATTTTACATGAACATAGTACTATTTATTTGTTATATATCCCCTTAAAATAGCCACATAAGACCTAAGGTTAAGGTGTGCGATGGTGACATACTCTTGAGGTGGCTCGGATAACATCGCTTGAGTGGTAATTTCAATTAACTTCCACTTTTCATGTAGACGATCACGTTTGATCTTGACATGATGATGCTCATCTTGGGCTTGGTCAAGAGAGAAAACTAAAGATGCCACCTCTTTTCCGAGCTCTGAAAAATGGGCTTTGTATGGGGAAATTATACGATATGAGGCCATCGCTTCCTTTGTCTAGGTAAATTGGATTTGTTAAAGTCCTATATTTATACTATTCATGTGATCACTGTTCAACGACTATATTAGCAACGGTCAAAATTATTAACATAAAACCAAGGAAGTTGACATTTTATATAATCATAAAGAGACATTTAATTAGATCAAGAGGGATTTCCATTAATGAAACTTTGGGTCGTTACAATATTCCCCACTTAAGAAGTTTCGCCCTCAAAAGTTTTCTTTTCTCACACTAAAACAGATGTGGGTAACTCAGCTTCATCATTTCCTCCGATTCCCAAGTTGCTTCTTCAAACTTGTGGTTTCTCCACAACACTTTGACGAGGGGCATTGTCTTATTTCGTAGATCTTTTTCTCTACGATCTATGATCTTCACTGGTTTCTCCTCATAAGAAAGATCATCTTCCAATGTTACCACCTCAGAAGAGAGTACATGTGAAGGGTCCGGTATATACTTCCTTAAGAGGGATACATGAAAGACATCATGTACTTTGGCAATAGTAGGTGGAAGTTCTTGTCGATAGGCCATAGCCCCGACATGATCAAGAATCTCGAAGGGGTCGATGTGCCTTGGACTTAACTTCCCTTTCTTTCCAAACCTAATTACCCTCTTCCACGGAGATATGCATTGAAAAACCATGTCTCCAACTTTAATCTCAAGGTCTCGTCGACGGTTATCAGCATGAATCTTCTGTCTACTCTGGGCTGCCTTGATATGCTGCTGAATGGTTTTCACCTTCTCCACCATTTCTTCGACCATTTCTTGTCCAAGCAGCTTACGTTCACCGACCTCATCCCAACATGCCGGTGTTCTGCACCTTTTCCCATATAGGGCTTCATATGGTGCCATTTGGATGCTTGAGTGGAAACTATTATTATAAGAGAACTCAACCAGATGATTATGTTGATCCCATCATCCTTTAAAGTCCATTTATAATACTCTCAACATGTCCTAAAGTGTTTCGATAGTCCGCTCAGATTGGCCATCAGTTTGAGGATGATAGGCCGTAATGAAGTTCAATTCAGTATTCAGAGCATGTTGAAGACTTTTCCAAAACATAGAGGTGAATCTTGGATCTCGGTCAGACACAGTAGATAATGGTACTCCATGCAACCTTACCACTTCCCCGATATATATCTGTTCTAGTTGATCCAATGAGAAATCCCCCCGAATATTAATGAAGTGTGCAGCCTTCGTAAGACGATCCATAACAACCCAAATTGAATTGTTGCCTTTGGATGTCCTTTGAAGTCCGGTGACAAAGTCCATGGTGATGTTCTCCCATTTCTATTCTGGTATGGGAAATGGTTGTATCAACCCCTTAGACTTCTGCCTCTCTACCTTCACTTACTGACACACCAGGCACTTTGATGTATATTCAGCGATCTTCTTCTTCATATTATCCCACCAAAAGTTTTCTTGGAAATCTCGATACATCTTTGTGCTCCCTGGGTGAATAGGGAAATTGGAACTATGTGCATCATCCAAAAGTTCCTTCTTCAGCTCCGGAATTGATGAAACACATAGTATTTTCCCAAACCACACAATTCCTTCTTCATTAACATTAAACTCTGAGGATTTCCCTTTTTCGATAGCTTCAACCTTTTCCTGAATTCCTACATCATCCTTTTGAGCATCCTTTAACCTTTCCAAATGAGATGGTTGAGCAGTCATTTGTGAAATGATTTATGATGTTCCCTTCATCTATGATTCCCATGTCCATCTTCATCAAGTATAAGAAGATTGGATCCTTCTCAATTATCATCATTGATAGAATCGTTGGGTCCTTTCTACTTAGGGCATATTCCACCTTGTTCGCTTTCCCGGGGTGGTAATGTATTGAATAGTCATAATCCTTGATGATCTCTATCCATCTTCTCTGGCGCATATTAAGCTCTTTCTAGGTGAATATATATTTAAGACTCTTGTGTTCAGTATATATCTCACATTTGTCTCCATAGAGATAATGCCGCTAGATTTTAAAGTCAAAGATCATGGCCACCAGCTCTAGATCATGTGTTGGATAGTTTCTCTCATGGATTTTCAACTGCCTTGAGGCATAGGATATCACTTTATCATTCTGCATCAGCACATAGCATAAGCCCTTTTTGGAAGCATCACTGAATACCACAAAAGGTTCCCCACTTGTGGGTAAAGTGAGCCTGGGCGCAGTGATAAGCCTCCTTTTCAACTCCTTGAAGCTTTCTTTGCATTCATCACCCCAAGAAACCATTACTCCCTTTCGAGTTATCTTGGTGATAGGGTTGGACAATCGTGAGAAATTTCTCACAAATCATCGATAATATCCTGTTAACCCCAAGAAGCTACGGATATCCGTTATCGATGTTGGAATCATCCATCCCTCAATTTCATCTGTTTTGGAGGGGTCCACAGATATCTCATTGCTTGTGATGATATGGACCAAGAATGAGACCTCCTTTAACCAGAACTCCCACTTTTTGTACTTTTCATAGAGCTTCTCCTTACGCATAGTCTCTAGTACAGTTCTTAAATGCTCCTCATGATCCTCCTTGGTTTTGGAGTATATTAGAATGTCATCTATAAAGATGACCAAAAATTTGTCAAGGTAATCTCTAAAGACTATATTCATTACGTCCATGAAGATTTCTGGAGCATTAGTGTGTCCGAAAGGCATTACTATGAATTCTTAGTGCCCATATCATGTACGAAAAGCAGTCTTGGGGACATCTTCCTTCTTCACCCTTACTTGATAATATCTCAACTGCAAATCCACCTTGGAGAAGTATTCTTCTCCATGCATCTGATCGAACAAGTCATCTATTCTTGGGAGAGGATACTTGTTCTTTATCGTGATTTTGTTAAGTTCACGATAGTCGATGAAATTCCGCATTGACCCATCCTTCTTCTTGACGAAGAGAACTGGTGCACCCCATGGTGAAGCACTTGGGCGTATAAACTCTTTATCCAGATTCTCCTGTAGTTGTTGCTTCATCTCTTCAAGCTCAACAACAGCCATTCTATATGAATTCTTGGATATTGGTAGCACCCCAGGTATAATTTCAATTGAGAACTCAACATCTCTTCTAGGAGGTAGACCAGGCAGTTCCTCGAGAAACACTACAGCGAATTCCCTCACAATAGGCATTTCTTCAAGGATGGTTTCTTCCTTGGACTCAACCATCTGAGCCAGATATGCATGCTCATAGGGCAGTAATATCCATGCTTGAGATGATGGAGATAAAGAATATTCATCTTCCTACTGACACATGTAAAGAATCGAGGGTCGATTCTCCATATGGAGTGTGATTTACCTCTCCCGACAATTTATATTGGCTCTATAAAAATAAATTCAATCCATGACATTAATTGCATCAAATTCCACCAGAGGGAGTATGATGAGGTTCGCCCGGAAATTCAATCCACAGATTATAACAGGGGAGGATTTATATTCATGGGATGCAATGATTTCCCCATTTTCCATACTCATCAACATCTTCACTTCCATGATTTATGGTGGTGATGGGATTGTTCTACTAAACATTCGAGATATAAAATAATGCGTAGAAACTGGATAAAAAAAGTATGTTCGCTATTCTTGAATGAATAAATAGCGTACTTGTCACCACTTCATTGTTGGGGTTCACTTCTGCAGAAGTGATGGAAAAATATCTTCCTTAGTGCCTTGGAGGTTGTTGGTTGCCTCCAAAAACCCTTGTATTAGGGCAGTGATTTGCAAAATGACCCAGTTCTTTGCATTTGTAGCATTGAACAATGCATTGAGGTTTGAACAGAGCATTCCTCTCCTCTGTCGCAGCCTCAGGTCTTTCTTTCCGACAGTTAACAGCTAGGTGCCCTTCCCTTCCACACCTGAAGCATTTCCTCGTCCCCTTAAGGCAATTTCCAGGGTGCTTCTTTCCACACTTTTGGAAAGTGGGGTGATGGATCTTCTTAGCACCGTTTGATTTATCCATCGGACAGCCATCATTGAATTCCACCTTACACTTCTTGACCCCATGATACCCCTGTGATTCCCCGATCTCCATTTTGACCTTGAGGTCACATCGGACAATTTCCTCATAGCTGTCGAAGTCACGGATCACTAATTCTTTCCGCAAGCTAGGCTTCAGACCACCAAATAAGCGGTCAACCTTGCATTTGGGGGTAACGACAAAGCCGGAAGTGTATCGTGTAAGCCTTGTGAAGTTTTCCTCATACGCTCCAACATATTCTTCATCTTTTTTCTTGAGGGAAAGGAAGTCCCTTTCCATCATAAGCCTGAGGGTGCGCAGAAAATATTAATCGAAAAACATCTTCTGGAAATCCTTCCATTCCAATGCCTCAATATCCTCCCCAGGCTTCATATTTTTGATCAATGTCCACCATTGATCAGCTTCAACCTCCATAAGATAATTCACGAGGAGAACCTTCTCTTATTCAGAACATTGAAGGATAGAGAAGATCTTTTCAATGGAGTTGATCCATTGTTCAACGATCGTGGGATCAGATGATCCACTAAAAGTAGGAGGCCTTTGTCTCATGAAGATATCGATAGCGACTTGTTCTTTCTTAGGGGCAGTTGAATGTTCCTCTTGACATGTGTTTCTATTCAAAACTTGAGTTAGCTGAGAGATAAGCGTGACAATGTTCTCGATTCTCGCTCCCATTGGATTTGGCATCTCATTAGTACAGTCATCACACTGATCTTCACAACGATTGTTAGCACGAGTCCTCCTATTACCGGCCATTGGCTGGAATAAAAGGAATGTTAGGGGTAACACATAAAGGGTAATCCAAAGACAAAAGTTGATGACTCATAAATAAAATTTTATTTCCTTAACTCATGAGTCTATAAGCTTCAATCTAGGATTTTCATGATCTACTTTTTAACATATATTCTTAGGGGAATTTTTTTATTCACTTAATAAGGGTTCATAATAAGATTGTGAATTTATCAAAACATATCCCCTGGGAGTGTCGTAACCAAGAGTGTATCAAGGCCCATTGTCGTGCACCAGTTCCCGTTCGAGTCTAGCTCAAAGCGGTGTTTTTGGGTTTTACCCCTAGGATACATCTGTTCCAAAGCTGCCTTTACCTACTCGTATCCAGACAGGGATGTATTTTTCTGATAAACAACTTACTCAGTACTTACCAAAACATAGGGATGTATTTATTATACTTATTCTTGTATCTAAGTCTTTACTAGGGTTTCCTAATCCCAAAAATAACTAAACCAATCCTATGATACCAACTATGACAACCCTGCTTTTATTATAAACATATACATTATTTATTACATAAAACATCACTTGATAACCAAAGAAGATGGGGAGGTTTAGTGTATTTGGGGCTTAAGATCATTACATAAAAACTTGAAACATGAAATACAACATCTTTATTGAAAACTTCCTTCACATTACCACTACATTCCTTCGTACTTAGCATTTCATGGGATAACCTGAGGACATGCATAAGAAAAGGGTGAGCTACAAAGCCCAGTAAGGGAATACACATAGAATAACATGAGCAGTAAAATACATGTTAGACAATAGGCATATCAATATAGCATAAGAGAAATATTAACATAAAGGCATGATAAATCATGATAATCATAACATGGAAATGTGGCAACAACACTTAACAAGGAAATAGCATGAGCCAAGGCTCATTGCTCATGGAGCATGAGTAAAACCTCATTGCACATAAAGAATGAGTAAACCCTCATTGCAATTCAATTAGCATGAGTCAGAACCCATTTCACTTGACGTGTCATGATACTATACTTTACCCAATGCATTAGAGCGTTATAAGGGTGCACCATTCTTAAACATTTCATTTCATGCATAAGTGTGCCACATGGATCATAAAACATGGATTCATAAAACATAATCATTTATTCCATGATAAAGAAATGTGGAATTCATACATGAAACATTATAATCAATAAGTAAATGTGAATAAAGTTGAATACCCTTGATGGAGAAATGGGCATGGTATTCACTACACAATGGCATTGGCTTAGAAAATCGGTGTGATTTCGTCAACCTAATGGCGTGACATAAGAATTCATAAAAATGGTTGATGAGAGGGAAAGGGGTTCCTCATCATATTTACATGTAATGGACTGGAAGGAGGTCATATATATACATTTCCCAACAATTGTAATGGAATTTAGATTCATGATACAAAATTATTTCTTGATTATAAAAGAGGAGAAAGAAGTTCCTTTCGGAATTTCGACATAGTAACGGGTGTGCATGGGAGGAATTTAATGAGAGAGAAAGGGGTATCCCATAATTAAAACATAAATAGGGAAGTATGAGGTAGGTTATAAACTATACCCCAACATTCATAATTGAAATTAAAAGGCAAAACAACTTAATGAAAATTGCACAAAAATTAGAAAGGATGAAAAAAACCTTACTTGGAAGTGTGCTTCTAAAGGCTAGATAGAGGCTTATGGGGAGCTTGGGGTACCTTGGGAGGATTCTAGAGAGAGTAGGGTAGAGGTTGGATGAACTACAAAGGCTTTGAGTGTGGAGGAAGTGGGAGCTTGGGTGGGTTTATATAGGAAAGGTGAGGGAATTCATTATTATTTAGGTCTGGGACCCCTTACATTGAATTAATCCAAACCACAAACCATCCTATGGTTTTTCCCATGGTTTCTAGAAAAGGGAAGAGGAAAAAAATATTTTATAAGGTGAAAGTCGGAAATTCTTAAAATATTAGGGTTGCTTATGTGGAGGTGAGTCACACTCCCATGGAAATTAATTTAAAAAGACAAGGTGTTTAATAAGTCTTGAGGGGTCCATTTATGCTTTGAAAAGTAAGTAAAACAAACCCAAAATAAAATTATTTTAATGGAAAAACATATATTGGCCGAAAATAAAGATTATTGTATTTTTTTACATCACTATTGGGTCATTATGATGTCATAAAACACATTATATATTCAAACGATAATTAATTTTTACCCAAAAATTTGACTGTCTTAGAAAATTATGAAAATTTCACCGTTGGATAATTTCGACATCCTGATTCCAGAAATAAAATTTATTTTATCTAAATAATTTTATAAATATGTTAATTTTCTCTTTTAAAGTAAAAACTGACATGTATCAAAAATTCACGGGTTTTGACAGAAATGGCTTTCAAACCTTAATAAAAATTATAATTGCACTCATAAAACTATAAGATCATTTATATTTAATAAAAACTAATTTAATAATAATAATAATATTTTATTAAAATATTATTTAATTAAGAAATCGCTTCATTTAATAAAATAGAATTCTTAATTAAATAATAACTACAAACACTATTAGTACTTTAAAAACTATTTACAATGTATCAATAATGACTAGAAATTATATTCATTATTATATAAAAAATAATGTACATGAACATTGTACTATTTATTTGTCACATAACCCCTTAAAACAGCCACATAAGACCTAAGGGTAAGGTGTGCGATGGTGACAGACTCTTGGGGTGGCTCGGATAACATCACTCGAGTGGTAATTTTAATCAACATCCACTTTTCTCGTAGACGGTCACGTTCGATCATGACATGTTGAAGATCAGCTTGGGATTGGTCAAGATCGAACCCCAAAGACACCACCTCCTTTCCGAGCTCCGACAAATGGGCTTCGTATGAGGAAATTCTACTGGATGAGGCCATCGCCTCCTTTGTCTGAGTAAATTGGATTTGTTAAAGTCCTATATTTATACTAATTATGTGATCACTGTTCAACAGCAATATTAGCAACGGTCAAAATTCTTAACATAAAACCAACGAAGTTGACATTTTATATAAACATAAAGAGACATTTAATTAGATCATGGCGGATTTCCATTAATGAAACTTTGGGTCGTTATAGGTTTGTAGTTAACCATTTTATGTATTCAGTATATCTCATTCTAATCAAATAATATTTAAATATTTATTAGATTCATAGGATATAAATTAAGTAGTATGTCTTCATAGACTTTCACAATCTATTTCATCTGATCAAGACCCAATTTTTACGTCATTTTTTGGTTGTGTCTTCAGAAAACTTTAGATACTGAGTTATGTTTCAGAAATAGATGACATCCCCATAGAGATGTTAAATTCTATAGGACCATTCAAAACCTATAGGTTATATTGATGTATTATTCTATTGATTATAATGGTGGTTGGGATCAATAACTTCATTTATTCAGATCTTCTTTCAACAATTACTTTCTCTTGAGAATTAATATGTCTCTTTATGAAGCACTCTATAGAAAGAAGTATATAAATCCAACATACTAGGATGAAGTTGTAGAAATAAATATATTAGGTCCTAAGAAACCTAAGGATATGTTGTACAAGTTTAGATCCATTCACAAGAACATCAATAAACCTTAATATAGACATACGAGTTATGCTAATAACTATATGTGGGATATAGAATTCAAAGTTAGTGAGAAATAATTTCTTTGAATTTATCCATGGAATAAGGTTTTAAGATTTTCAAAGAGGGTAATTATAATACCTAAGAATTTTGGTCCTTCTAGATCCATGATCATATTATATGGTTTTCTATTTTTGGCACCCCCACTGATCCCTTATGCAGTTCAGGATGTGTTTCATGTGTCTCTCCTAAGGAAGTATATACCTAAACATTCAAAATTACTGAAGATAGAGGTTGTACCACTATAGTATTATATTTATTATATATATATATAATAGAATAATATTTCTATTATATCGATAAATATTTTGAGAACAAGACCAGTCACCTATTTAATGTTCTTTAGATGAATAAAAAATTTGAGCAAGTTACGTGGGAGAAAATGATGTGATCAAGTAAAGATATCCTCATTTTTTTATATTGTATTTGTTGAATTTCAAGGGTAAAATACCATTTAAGGGGGTATAATGTAACACCCCGATATATTATATCTATTTTCAATGAAATAAAATTGAATTATTTCTTATCATTTTTACATGAAACCCCGAGTCTAAGTGAATTATGGTATAATATTCCATTAAAACCTAATTGTTGAATTAGAAGGTATGAATAATAATAACAAAATTATGGAGGAAATTATAATAAATAATTTACCAAGTGAAAATGTATTTATTAATTCATAATAAATAAATACGTTTTTCTTAGTAATAACATTTTTTTATTCATAAATATTTTCTCTTACAAAATGTTTTTTATTTCATTTCCATGCAAATACATTGTAATTAATTTTAAAAAAAATGGAACCTTTTTTTGGAAGTTTTTTTATTTTTTAAATAAAATTTAAAAAATTAGTTTACATTGATTTTTTTTTATTTTTTTGAAAAATTTTTATTTTTTTGAAAAAATTTTATTTTTTTGAGAATATTAGAAAACACATATTCTATTAATGCCTCCAACTTTATAAATTAATTTTTAATGTGGATACATTGAAAGTATTTGTAACATTTTCCTTATAAAATCATTTATTATAAAATAGAATAAATAATTTTAATTTATATTTTTGAATTTATAAATTAATGCTTGATATTTGATAATTTATGTAGTGTTTTAATGAAAAAAAATTCAACCATTTTGTTTAATTAAATATAATATTATAAAATAAATTTTATTATTTAATTAATTTTTAAATAAATAAAATTTTAATATTTTTTATTATTTTATATTCATTTAAATCAAATAAATTTTTTATTCTATCCTAATCATACATCTTTTACTTAAAAATAAACCGTTCTAGATATGGATTTTTACCCAATACATGCACCTATTTTAAAATAAATTTTGACAGAACAATAGATTTTTATTGGTATATTAGACTTAATATTTATAATATTTTGGTATAAGTTATATAATAATGAATATTTTTAAAAAAGTTAAATTACCTGAGTAAAAACTAGTTACCGTGGTGAAAACCAAAATGGTAAAAGTGAGTAAATTTGGAGGTAAAGGGACAGAGTCGGTTAAAAATGTTTCAATTTCAATGTTTGAGATTTTTATGAAAATTATCCCAATTTTACTATATTATTATTGAATTTTCGATACACTCTACTTGTGAGTGACTTCCTATTATTGAAACATTCTGAGTATTTCCAAATAATCCACTTCTTTTCACTCCTAAAATAGGTTATCTTCTCCACAGTTCCCTCACCCAAAAACCTATTAATTTAATCTAAAACATTGAAAAATACTAATCTAAACACTAATTTAAACTAAAATGAGGTTTTGGTATTCTCAAATTACAATCTCTCAATATTTTAATCCCCTTTATAAAGGATAAAATCCATAAGGTGAGGTATAAGTTTATAAACCTCTATTTCGTTTTGTATTTATTTATGTTACTTTTTCATCATAAAATTTTATTTAGAAAAATTAAAATGATAAAATATGTATAATTATTATAATTAAATGTTTTTATAATGATGGACAATTATTAACCACCCACCCCTTTTCTAGTATGAAAAAAATATGAATCATGTGTTGTTCGAACTACCACCTTCACGATGCAACATTATTCATTTTCCATCACCACCATATAAGTATGTTACAAATATGGAATTTAATATATAATTATTATATTTATGAAATATTCTATATTCTAAAATGATAAACTATATAACTCATTTTACCTATTCTATGGAAACAAAATCATCTATCATACGTACATGTGGACTGCCACCTCCACATATTGATGTGAATCATTTTCCAACACCATATTTCTTGGTTGATTTTTATGATATATTTAATTTATATATACATAATATTTATATCATTATTGAAATCATGTTTTTGAATAAATATGATCAAATTATGTGGACCATAATCTTTGAACAAAAACATTCCTAACATTGATATAGTTAACAACTGAAATTTTAATAATAATGAATGATTCATAATTAATAGGGGATACGATTTTGTATGTAAAACATGTTTCATTTTATATTTATAAATATTTTTTGTGGTATATAATTATAATAAATATAAACTTATTTTACATAATGTTAGAGTTCTATCTAATAATAAATTTGTGAGGTAAGGGTTTCCTATTACAAAATCTGTTTTCATTGGGATTGTTAATGCTTAACATATGATGTTGAAATTATATTATCTATCTATCCCAAAATTATGTATTTTCCTATCCTATAGTAATAATTGGATAATACTTGTTTTCCTTTCATTTTACTCAATTATAGAACTCAATAGACCTAAATAATGTTTTTAAGGAAAACCAAATTTATTTATATCTTCAATTATAAATCCCTTCTCCTCCATATCTATGTTTTTTAAACACTTATAAGAATTATTTCGAGAAATATTTCTTAAATTAATTTTTACCCATTTAAACCTTTTAAAACATTTAGAGGAATATTCTTTTTTCCTAAATGAGGTAATTTTGAGTTTTTACCAAAAAATTGAAAGGAATCTTTTGGAATTTGGACCACATGAATGAATTTTCCTAACTTAATATAGTATAGTTTCATTGTATTTTACTTAACATGTTTCCCTATTTATTTTGAAATAAATTTTTTTCAACAATATTTTGGAGTTTTTTAGATTTTAAAAAAGTTACGTCAAAATGAAAAGGGAATTTTCTTTCATACTTGTTAATGTGATTTTTGAAACATATTTTCATTGATAATGATATACTTTTATGTTTTTTATGATTTACTATGGATATAACCCAATGTTACCATAATTATTATTTCTATATATTTTTAATGATTATGATGATGAAATATGTAAGAAATCGATTTTCTTTTACATGGGTAAATCACTGATGAAATGATAAATATTTTCATGATGTTTTGGAATGCATGTGAATGTAATGTGATTATGTTGTGGATGGATCAATTATAAATCAAGGATTAGTGGTTCTATTATAAAACAAGAATGGAAGGTTCCGTTATATACCAGGATAGGTGGTTCCTTCGCAAACAAATAATGGGAGGTTACAATATAAATAATGTATTGGTGGATCTGTTGTATCACTTCAATATATTGGGAAATGTTCACCGTGTTAAGAAACTACTAATTGATGATGGATTTAGTAAACTCCTAGGATAATAAATAGTTAACTTTATGGAAGTTACTCCTAAAATAATATTGAAAATGACTGGGATTACATTTCCATTATGGGATATTTTAAAAAATGATAGTCTTAGGGGTGGACCCCAAATCAGAAAGTCATTTCCTATACTCATGTGATTTTCAAAAACTAATGATTTATTCTTATTTTATGTTAACATGAAATATTATTGATAACCTATGATTGCACACTTTTATGATTGATTTATTTTGTTATGAAAAACCTGAATCACATGACTGATGATTAAATATCCATGACTGTATGGGTATGAACTCAATATATTATTGTTTTTTTATCATACCCTAATATTGTTATTATGCACATTTATGATCTTTTAATAATATATAATAGTTTTTCCCTTACTGAGAATCTGATTTCATCATTTTTTATGATTTATTTTACCAGGTAATGAAAAAGAATTTTTAGTAAAAAATTTCTAATAAGGTAACTTGTTGTTAAGAACTAAGTGGGGGTGATTTAAATCCTTTTATGTGGCATTTTATTTTTGTATAAATGTTTCCAAATGAGATGAACCATTATTGTCCAAGAGTGAAGTGTATTGATATGTAATAAATATTTTTCTACTAATATATAGTATTTATGTATGAAAAGTATGTTTCTCTAAAGATGGTATCATATATTGTGTGAGTAACATTTGGAAACAAGGAAATGAAAATATTAGTGAGTTCCTTTAGTATAATACTATGTATAGAAGAAAATCATAAGTTATAGAAAATAATGGAGTACTAATTTCCTAGTAAATACCTCCATATCTATATACACATTAGTTTTTTTGGTTAAGGCATAGATGCACCTAGGCATAACGACTCTAAATTCATAGGATTTTGTATTAACTCAATCATCACTAGTGCATAGTGACTGGGTCTAAGGCTATAAAAGTGGCTAGACACACCCATCGAATATTTTTAGTAAATTTCACATTTTCTTTATGAATTCTTTGGAAATATTTCAATAAATATTGACCTTGAATGTTCTAGGTTAAAATTAAGGTGTCATAGATTGAAAAAATGTGTTAGGATTTTGACATACGATAAATTATTTACATTATTATATCATTTTATATTATGCATATTGTCTTTGACACTATCATTTTGGGTTTCAGTCAGTCGATGGAACAAGATATAACTATGATAATATAAAATATGATGTATAGTGACATGATTTTCCTCTTCAATAACTATGTTTTATGGGAGTTAGAAAGAAACAACTTGTTTTTATGATTACACAAATTTCTCAAGCCATGAATCATAATAATATTACAAATAAGAAAAGGAGGGGGAAAATATACTATTGATTCCTTTATCTGAAAACACCCACATTTTTTTAGTGGGTATTGAGATCTACTAATTGTTGAGTATTGGATGTGTACTACAGAAATTATATTTTCTATTCTAAAGTCCTAAAAATATGAAAATTTAATCATTGTTTGTTATCATTTATATGAAAAATAATATCAATGGTGGACTCTTATCAATAATACAAAGCAATGAGAATAAATTTACTCTATCTAGTGGTATGAGTTTATGGGCTTATTTTTTAATAATTACTTTCATCATATTTTTCATATAAATGTGGCAAGAGGATTCCTAGAGCTAAAATAGAATTCTGATGAATTTTTTTCTAAGGAGGTAAATTTTAAAAGACTTGTGAGTTATGATTATGGTATTATCATAGAACCATAAATTAGATTTATTGATTCTTAAGTGTCTCAAAAGAATGTTTCTAAAAGGTTTTTATTATAATAGAGATCATTATCTATGAAGAAATAATTTAATTTACTGTCAACAAAGAGATAGATATTGGATTCACCCATATATCTCATGGTTTTGATAAGAAAAAAAGAATGGAATTCAAATGAAATTTAAATAAATGACCCATGTAGGAGAGTATATGAGTCTCATGTTATGATATTAGTGCGGAAATAAACATGGAATAAATCTTATTGAGGGGATTTGTAAATGTTTTAATAGTGTAAAAGAATTTAATGGGCCAATTTAATGTTGAATTAATCTGAAAACGTTATCTAATGATAAAAATGGAGTGAAATCTATACAGAATGCACCACCATAACTGTAATGCTATAATTTCAAGAATTATGGGCAATATGATAACAGGTGCTGAATATTAGGTTTAATGATGATTTCTTACACTAGAACCCTCATAATCCAATAGATTAACGGAATCGCATCTTATAATTGTTGTTTATATAGAATATGATAAGTGATGATAGGTAAACATATCATCCACTTGAGAACTACTTATATCTTGTTTGATTATGGTTCTATAAACTCATTTCTGTATCAATAATTTTATATGTGTATCAAATTACCACATCAACTATTAGATGTTGAATTAGAAATAAAAAACTCTAAATGGTATGTTGATTGCATCTCATGTTTATGATTTTTATCTCCTTGAATTTTTTTGGGAGTATTCTCCCTGAAAATATTTTTATTACCCATATTTCATAATTTAATGTAATTTTGGGCATGGATTGAATTTCTTTTTTCAAATCCCATATAAATTAACAAGGAATGTAAGCCACATTTGTTATTCCAAAAAAACTATGATTGTCTATTGATGAAAGGATAAATGTGAAGTTCCAATTGAAATTACATAGTTCATTGTTTTGTATTCTTATTTAATTGGACTATTTATCGTAGATAGATTCGGAGAAACTCAACATCAATGACATTCCTATTGTAAATGATTTTTTCCATGTATTTTCAAAAGAGTTTCATAGTCTCCCTTTCAATCATGAAGTTGAGTTTTCAATAGTACTAATACGTAGTTCTACACCTATTTCAATGACTCTCTATATAATGTATTATATTATGTTTTGCGAATTAAAGAAATAACACTTGGAGAGTATTAATGAGGGGTTCATTCGGCCATGTGAATCACCTTGGAAGGCCCATGTTAATTTTTTAAGAATAAAGATGGGTAAATGTGACTCTATGTTTATCTTCAATAACATAACAAGATTACTATAATTAATAATTGTCATATTAGAAATATTGGTAAATTACTAGTTTAATTATGAGGAGATCAATATTTTTCCAAGATTTATCTTTGATCGGGAAATTATCAATTAAGGGAAAAAAGAGAATACGTACCCATGAAAACCTTCCATCAGGGTATGTAATCTATGAATTTATAGTCATTCTATGTGGTATTACTAATTCCATCACTATCTTCATGGATTTAATTAACAAATTATCTAATTATTACCCTGATCAGTTTCTGGAAGTCTTTAGGAATGATTTTTTTATATATTCCAAGATAAAGGTAGGCTATGAAGATCACATGAGGATTTTACTAAAGTCCCCAAGGAAGTAGAAATTGTATTCATAAATTACCATGTATAAATTTTGGCCGGTGAAAGTTTCATTTATAGGTCATATAATCTCAATTGAGGGTATATCAATGGATCAATAAATGTTTCATGTTATTGAATATTGGAATAGACCAACCACTATAACTGATATCCATATTTTTTTGGATTGGCTGGATATTATAATCACTTTATGAATGAATCCTCACGGATATATAATCCACTTACTAATATAACTTTTAATGAGTTATGTTCCTTTGGACTGATGAATGTGGGGAAGATTTCATGGAACTAAATAATATTTTAGTCAGTGCACCTATTATCACACTACCCTATAGTATAAAATGTTATTTTTTATTTAGAGAGACACATTGAATAAATGGAAGGGATGCCTATATAGAATGATATGGTGATTGTTTTTCCAATACAAAAATTCATGTTTTGTGAGAAAATTTACCCAACTCATGATTTGATGTTAGAAGTTGTTATATTTACATTAAAGATATTGAAGCATTGTATTTATAAAGGATGGTTAGACATTTATATTGATCATAAAATATTCAAATATATATTTACCTAGAAAGTGTTGAATATTATCTAGTGAAAATGGTTGGAGTTTATTGAATATTATTGCCACTTAATAAATTACCACTCTTGTAAATTGAACAAGGTGGATGATTCTTGGAGTCAAAATGATTATACTAGCTTATCTATGATGAAGATCTTGAAAGTTAAAATATTTATGTATTTTCAAAGGGTGGAACTTTAATCCCTGAAGGAAGGGGATAAATATAATCTTTATAAAATGAGTGTTCAACCATCTATCCATGTAAAGATTAAATTGGTACAGAATGAGGGTGTGGATCTACAAAAGAATGTTAGAAATTTCTATGATTTATTCTTTCATTGAGGTTGAATGAAAATGTTTAAAAATCTAGTATGTATTCCATAAATAAAGAACATAAATAATGAACTATTGGATGAGGATCACAACTAATTATTCTCTCTTAATCCTAGAAGTACAAATATATATAGAGATCTTAAAAGGCATATTTGGTTGGAAAACATTACGATATACACCAGGAAAGCTCATCCAGAGACATTGTCATGGACAATTTATTAAATCAAAGGAAAAGTACAGCAAGAAACCATCACAAGATAGAAAAGAAACTACATATCACAGAAATCATACCCATCCCCATAACCATGATCCATTACATCATCCTCAGTAGCTGATTCCCACTGTAAACATTCATAGTGCATCAAAGTCTTGATATTCCTCCTTATGAGATTTACCATTCCCAAATATAGAAACTCCTTAGAAGACTTCATGCATTTTCCCTTGCTGATAGAGGGCATGGTAGTTATCGACTTCGGCATAGAAGAGTTGTATTTCCTCAGCTTTCTACTTGGCAGTGCAGTCACAACTTTCTCATTCCTGGATACATTCTTCTTTCCACCCTGAACAATCTTACTATAAGAGATTCAGATCATACCACTAGAATTCTCATTTTCACTATCGGATAGGTCCCCTCATTTTTCATAGATACGCACTTCTTGGTAACTATCATTTTCTCCCCGTTCTTACTCAATGTGACCATTAGTATCAATAATTTCTAAACATTGTGTGTGTTCCCCACATTGATAGTTACTAGGATCAAAGGAAGACTCCCTCTCCATTAACTCTTCCACAACTCCTCCTTTATTAGTGACTACAGCCTATTAGACGACACCTTCAATCACCTGGGGACCTTCCATTAGTTGAGGCAGCCCCTCATGCTCCAGACTCTCAAATTGTTTTTAGGTCATAACTCCATCGGTGCCATGAGTACCCATATTCATTTACCCAAAGATCCCATTTCTGTTGTCCAAAGGCTCTTTAGAGAGAGGAACCAACTATAGATGGAACTCCCCCTCGGCCGTAGACCGAGACTCAACTCCAAGGTCACCCTTAAGCCTGTCAAAAACCTGCAGCACTATTGGGTTCATATTCACCTGCACTGTCTTCATACTACAAGCAAGACTCTTTGCAACAGCAAGACTCTTTGCAACAGCAAGAAGACCCTTCCTCATCTACATCTCCACATTCCCATCATATTTATCTTTAACTAATGTAACGGTAGTGCAAGAAGACTCCAATCAGGCTCCCTGCCCAAAATATTTTCCAACATCGGTACACACTACAGATTCCACAGGAGAACTCAAACCCCCATTCACATTTCCAGATTCTAACATAGCCTCCCCAAGTCCATCCTTCACCACCGCCTGAGCCGATCTCCCAACATCACAAACATCACGGTGAACACTACACTGCCTTTCCACCACCTGCGATGTAACACCTGTCCTTCCACTATAGTAGACAGTCTCCAGATTCCCAAATTGTATGCACCCCACACAGAACTGCATCCACAATTCAACAAATACCTCGTGTATCCATCAGAAATCCTTCCAATAAATAATCATGGCACAATGCACTGGCGGCTTTGCAACGTCGACCTCGACAGTGACCCGCAGGAAAATCGGGTGTGACACAAACTCAGTACGTAGATCCGAGCATAAAATCACCCAATCATGTTACCAATGGAGAATAGAATAGATGGATTTTGAAACGAATGCGGCAGACCAAGGAGACTTACCCATGTTTCAATTGATGAAGGATCACGCCGCATATGGAACTCAAAGCTCCACCAAAATAAATAAAATAAAGATCCACCACACCTCTGATAAGCCCTGAAAAATGTGGAAATCATATCTTCCTCTAACACAAAACGAACCATTATGTGTCTTCGGTCAAGCAACCCAATGACCGCACGCTCATGAGGAATCCATGATTCAGAGACAAACTCGGAAAATACATCCACCAAGGGTTAGTGAGGATGAAATCGAGCCACCAAGGTATACTTTCATAGATTTGCAGCACTATTAATCTCCTCCAGGAGCAGAGATAATGGGGTGCCTCCCAAAAGAGATCTGGAACATTCGAGGAAATAGATATCCTAGGGAAGGGAAAAGAAAGATCATGGAAAGAAGACAGGTCATCATTCCCAGTCGACGGTGAACGCGAGACTCCCCCCTCTGATCGGGAGGGGGAGCAGGTCCCGACGGCATGGATCCAGGGCATCGCTGAGACGACATGACATTGAACACGAGCTCCTCCTTTTGAATTTTTATTACATTTTTCACATTAAGAAATATACTACGAAGTATGGGTGTAACACCCTATGTTTTTAAAAATAAAATAAAATTCATGAAGCATTTTTTTAATTATATAGTTATATCTTTCTTTTAAACATATTTTTTCCTGTTCTATGATTTGAATTTCAAAAAAGGGTCGTCTATGGTTGTGATCAGTAAGCTATTTGGAGACTGAAAGATCCAATTATTTTGGTGAATAGTAACATATCCTTATGGTTAGTAATATGAATATAAATATGAACCTTATGAATAGTAAATCATATTATTATTATAGTTTCTTAATATTATAATATAATGAGATGTTTATTAATTTTTCTAGGTGTTAAAAAATGGGTAATAGATTTAAAATTGTTATTTTTGAATCAATTATGATTTTAATAAAAAATTAAATTAATAATATTTATAAAATAATATTGAGAAAATAGAGTTCATTTTTTGAATTATAAACATTGAAAAATGGTTTGGGTAAATTTTTTGGATTTTTCCGAAATTCCTGAATTTTCTATGAATATTAAAATGCAATAAATTATGATAAATGCTAAATACTTGTTTTACTGCATCATAGCTGAAAAAAGTCTAATGCAAGCCCACTTAGTTTGAAATCACATGAATTTTTACTATTTTGGATCACATAAATCTATAACATTCATAGTCTTGAGCCAAAATATTAAACTAATGGTTAAAATAATGGAAAATCTCTCCACTCCTCCACTATAAATACGGCCGCCATTCCCCTCTTCCTCTCACACCTCCCAACCCTTGAAAATTGTCTGATTTCTAATAGATCTGCTCATAAAGGATCTTCCCCACATCCTATAGCTATTGGTCTCACCAAAATACCAAAACCAAAGCCCTTAAAGAGGATCTCAAAGAGAAAAGATCAAGATGTAAGAAACCCCTTTCTTTTTCATGTGATTTATTTCCAATTCCATTCTTTTCATATACTCTATTTCCCTCCACTTATCCAAGAGGTATGAAATATTTAAAATCTAATATATTTTTTATGTTACCATGTTCATGTAACAGATTAATAGTCTTCTTTCCTCTCTACTCCCTCTTTTTCCAAAAATAAAAACATCGTCCACAATGTGTCAATTTACCAAAATCATGGACGATGTGTTTGAAATACCCATTACATCCATCACATCTTATCATAAAACCCTTTTAGTGGCTGAAAAAGAATGTAAATTGTACTTTTTAACCTATTTTAAGTTAATCAATGAACTTGGATGCATGATATTAAATTATACAATGAAACAAGTCCCTGATTATTAGGGAACCGCCAAAAATGATCTAAACAAACATTATTAATGTTTTATTTAATGAACCATCACCATATATGATAAAAAAAATTATTTATTTAATCATTATATATTCTGTAAACATATTTATACCATTAAATTACACTTCTATAATTTCATTTCCATATGACATGAAAAACAAATATAAATCGTCCATGGAAATCAGGTAAAGAAGACACCCAAAACAATAGAAAGAAACAAAACTAACAATTAAAGTATTAAATAATGTAATGAAATGATCATATAAGATTTTATTAACATTAATATGTTTATTTAAGATATTAATAAAACCTTTTTAACCTTTATAGAGGAGTTTTAAAAAAAATAATTAAGACGAACCTGAGGGAAGGGAATTCATAACCTGATTTCAATTATTTTGGTTAACATTCTACTTCATTATTTAGGTGGTATTAAAATTGTTTTTGAGATTAATTTTGTTTATATTATATTTAATAATGTTTATTTTATAGTGTAAATACATATTCCATCTATTAATTTATGTCTCACTACTATTATATGATATTTATATAGGTCTTTTATTTTAAAACCCACTTTTAATATTCTATTTTATGAAATTCAAAAGCAATGTTGTTATGAAATTATTTATATTGTATGAAGGTTTTATTGTTATTTGAAATTCTTTATGATAAAGTGTGGGACCAATATCTCCATCAAATTCAATGGGTATAGGTATGTTGGAGGTCAGATGTGTGGTTACTCCATGTGTAACTACGATGGTTACACAAATTGTAAGGTATCCATGAGGGTTACAAATTAAAAGGTAGTCGAGAGGGTTATAAGATTATTTAAGTAATGACCCAAGATACCTTTATGATTTTTTATGTTATTTATGTTTTTTTGGAATCTTGTGTAAATATCCAATTTCACAATTTATGTATATATGGGTGACAAGTATGTCTTTTGTAAATGATTTCATACGTTACAAGTATTCATGGACTAATGTGTTCTTTCCATATTTTTATATCCTTTAATACTATTTTTGTGCTTATACCAACTTTTTGAATGATTTTTACAATTTATAAATATTTTTAAGACAAAAAAGGAAGCCAAGTTAAATGTTATGAATATTTTTCAATGAAATCGTGTTTTATTTGAAAAGTTTTATATTTTGGAAGAAATGAATATTGTTTTCATGGTATCCACTTTGTATAAATGTCGAAGGTTATGAATGTATTGGGTACCAATTATCTAAATATATAAACTTGAAAATATCCTGAATGTGAAAGGAATTGAGTTCTTGAATAAATTCATGATTATGTAATGTAATAAGTTCAGGTCATTATAATTGGTATCAAAGGATAGTTTAGATAAATTTAGGGGTTAAGAAGATGATAATAGAATACCTTAAATAATTTTTACTCTATGTATAATTTTAAATTTTATTTAATTTAATTATTACCAAGTTATTTTGAATAAGATATGTTTCTTCAAAATTGTTTTATGTAGAAGAAACTGATAAACTGAAGAGGAGAGGCACTGATAGAACGATATCCTTCTGAATCTGCACCCCAGAACGGTAGGGATTGGAACCAAGCTGTTTTTTGATAATAATGGATTAGATAACACATTTAATAAATAGTTTTGGTATACATTAAATAGAAAAACTAGAGGTACCACAATATAACATGATGATGGTGTAACATTTTAGTAGAAAACACCACCCTTCATTTAGTGGATCTTCAAACCTGGTAGCATCTAAAGGATGGATTAAATCCCTTGAATAGATATTTGATGCAATAGGATTTTCATATAATAAAAAGTTAAGTATTTCCATTTATATTTTTGAAGTTTAAGCTGATCAGTGGTGTTCAATGGTCAAAAATATTAAGGATAGAGAGGAGATTGATGCCAAAGAGTGGGATGAATTTAAAAGTATTTTCCTTGAAAAATATTTTCCTATAGTTGTGCGACTTTGGATGGAGAAGCAATTACTTGAATTGAAGTAAAACAAGGAAGATTTAGTGTCTTTGTATGAAGAAAAATTTTCTCAACATGGGAGGTATGCTCAAAATAATATTCTATATCGTGATAGAATAATCTACCTCTTTTACTCTGGATTAAAGTCAAAGTAATAAAGGGAATTAGCCTCCCTTGAATTCAAATGTTATTAGAAACTCATCTGATGTGCTGAGAGGGTGTAGAAGAAGTTTGATGATGATCAAATTTACTTTGACAATAAATGGAAGAAGAGGTCTGGATGGTAGGTTATGGGTAAAAAATCAATCAAATAAGCCTAATTTTAAGAAATTCCAGTTTCTAGTCTGTGAAAAGTGTAGAAAAAACAACTTAGGGAATGCCTTACCAAAACTGAGATGCGTTTTATATGTTGTATGATTGGACATATATCTGAATATTGTAATGAAATTGATCCAAATACTAATCCTAATAAGCAAATTGTAATGTGTTTTAAATGTTGTGAGATGGGTCATTTTGAAAATGTCTGCCCAAAAAGAGATCCAAATGATGAAATTAAGCCCTACTATATACAGAATGGTGAAGTGAGATCCTTTTCGACTACGTCAGTAGACATCAAGCCATCCAATGAAGTTTTATTAGGTAGTTTGTTTAATCATATTTTGATAATGTTTTTTATAAGGGTTCCTCACATTCTTTTCTTTCAGAAGAACTTTTAGGTAAATTGGAAATATCATCTCAACAAATGAGACTAGCACCTATTGTTAAAATTCCTGGGGAAATACTATAGAAAAGAGAAATTATATGATTCTTTCTTTTGTGGTCTGTGGATAGAAATTTCCTACAAACCATGTTGTTTTTTCCTTAGTATATTTTTATTTCATTATCAGAATTGATTGGATTTTTGTTTATCATGCTAAGATTGACTATAGAGCTAAAGAAGTATTTTTCCAGAAAACATTTCAATTTGTATATAATAATGAACCCATACAATTAATAACATATAAGGATGCTGAAAAAATATTGAATAATGGAAATGAAATTTATCTTTCTCATATTTTTGAAAATAAGGGAACTATTTATATTAATGTTGTACGAGTGGTAAATGAATTCCATGATGTTTTTTTGATGAGTTACATGGTGTCATAGTTGATCAGGAAGTTGAATTCACAATTGATTTAGTTTATGATGCACATAAAATTTCAAAACCCCCATATCAAATGGATCAAATGGATCTTATTGAAAAGAAAAATCAGTTGTTGGAGTTGTTTGATAAAGGATTCATTAGTCCTAGCGCTTCACCATGGGGTGATCCTGTTTTATTTAATTAAAAATAAAGATGGTTCCATGATAATTTTCATTTATTATTAAGGATAAAATAACATCACTATTAAAAAAATGTATCCTTTTCCTCATATGAATTACTTTTTTGATTAGCTCAAGGGAGCTCAATACTTTTCTAGGATTGACTTGAGATCCAGATACCATCAGCTAAAGGTGATAGAGTATGACATCCCGAAAACATCTTTTTGCACTAGATATGGGCATTATGAATTTATTTATGTTTGGGTTGGCTAATTCACCTACTGTATTCATGGATCTTATAAATATATTATTTCATGAGTTCTTAGATAAGTTTTTTGTTGTGTTTATTGATGAAATTATGGTATTTTATAAGATTAAAGATGATCATAACAAACATATAAGGCTTGTTTTGAAAACCTTAAAGGAAAATAAATTGTATGAAAAATTCAGAAAGTGTGATTTTTGGATGAAATATATTTCTTTTCTTCGTAACATTGTAAATAATAATGGAATAATAGTTAATCCTTCCAAAAAAAGTATTTAATGAATGTCCAAGGCCAAAAAATGTGACAAATATTTATAGTTTTATTGGATTAGCCAGTTATTACAAATGGTTTGTTAAAAACATTTCATGGTTATCTACCCCACCGACTAAGTTAACCCAAAATGGGTTAGAAGTTTTTGGATCGAAAATTGTAATTTTTATTTTAAGAACATAATAAGAGAATGGTGAATGCTCCAGTTTTGGCCTTGCCTTCCCGAAATGGTGATTTTTTTATCTAAAATGATATTTCATTGAAGGGGCTTGGTTGTGTTCTGATGATGAATGATTTGGTAATTGATTGTGCATCAAGAGAACTAAAACCTCTTGAGTAAAAATATCCCACACATTATTTGGAATTGGGATTTGTGGTTTTTTCTTTGAAAATTATGAGGCATCATTTATACAGAGCCAAATTTAAAATATATACTGACCATAAAACTATGAAGTATATATTAACTCAGAAGGAATTAATAATGATGAATATAATATGGGTTGAACTAATAAAGGATTATGATTACATAATCAATTACCATCTGGTAAAAGAAAAAAAGATGAAGATTCCTTGATTTGAAAACATCATGCATAATTAACCATTTTACGTTTGAAACATGATATTTTGATTAATGATTTGATGAATTTTGGGATAGAAGTTGTTTCCGCAAGATATACCTTTATTTTGTTTCTAGTTTCAGTGTATTCATTGTTATAAGGTAGAATTAAGCAAGTGCATAAGTATGATAGTGAGCTATATAAACAGGTATAATTGGATAAAATGGGTAAGATTCCAGAATTTTATCTTGATAAAGATTTAGTTTTATTATTTGGTAAAAGGTTGTGTGTGAATTTTGATTCCTAGTTAAAGAAATATTTAATTTCCGAATTATATATTTCTCAATTTTCAGTTTATCCTGGCAGTACTAAGATGTATTGAGACCATTGGAAGAATTATTGGTAGGATGGAATGAAAAGAGATGTTGTTGATATTACCATGATATGTCTCACATGTCAACAGGTTAAAGGAGATCAGAAGTTACCGAAAGGGATGCTTCATCCACTGCCTGTAGAGACCCAAATTTTGACGTACAGGGACATTACATTACTTTTTCGGAATACTTAATACATTACAAAACAAATTCCCAATGACCATATTAGTTTAGTGTCTTTTGAAACTCAGAACATAATCTTCTAAACATGGTGAAAGATCTTGAACATCTCCCATAAAGATATCCATTTTTTTCAACCTAAAACCTTCTATTATATCCTGGGGGAAAGAAAACATAAAAAGGGTGAGCTCAAATTCTCAGTAAGCGTATGGATGGAAAAAAATTAAAACAACCCATATACATTTGACCATAAAAAAACATGAACATAAAGTTTAAACATCAAAATCTTGAGCAATGACATTAAACATGGTAGTACATAAGGCATAGATCATAATGGAACATAAATCATGATAAAATAGCATGGGAATAAAATGTTTAATTGTAGAAACCATTAAGCACATGATATTATTTTCAAAGTAGCCAAGGCATTGCTGCCAAGACCATCTTAGTGGATAAAGTCCATTACTAAATCGGGTTTACCTGTTGTTCCTGCCATGTATTACTGTACCAGATTTACTTGTCGTTATAGCCATGTCTATCTCCTGAGATATAAACCTTTACCCAATTCCTAGTAGGGAGATATAGGACCCACCCATCTCATATTGAAATCATTTTTACATGTGCCACAACATGAACATAAATCATTCATCATAACCCAAAAAATAAAGTGGGTTTAATAAACAACATCCCATCATAACATAATCCATATAAAATAAATGGATATCATTTCATCATAATAAAAGTGAAACCAAGTAAATCATAGGGATATTATACTTGAAACATACAGATATGAAATAATGTCATCTTATATGGAAAATGGTTTTGATAAAACACTTCAAATTAATTCTTGAGGAAAATATCCTTTCTTCTTCAAAATCATTTTATTTTTCTCAAAATGCAATGCGATTTTAAAAGAAAATATTTTTTCTGAAAATAATAATGAAATCTTGTATAGGAATATTCATGGAAATAAGGCATTATTAAACCTTAAAAATCCATTCACGCTATATAATTTAAAAAAAACATTCTCCTCGTACTTTTAAATAAAAAGTCAAAAAGTACCACGTATGGTAAACAAAAGAAAGATTCCATCCATAACACAAATTAAAAGTAAAATAGGGGTAAAAATGACTTTAAACATACATGGATGAATATTAAACACTTTATGAAAAAACATCTTTATGGACATGGATGAAAAATATAACCCCAGTAAATACTTACGAATAAGCAATCTCGGATAAAAATGAGATTGCAAAATTATCCCTTACCTTAGGTCCGATATGCTTAGTACGTATCCTAACCTCCTGTATAATGATTTAAATAATGTCATTGACTTATTAAAGAATCATATTAATTGTTATGATATCCTATATGGTTCACTTATGACTTTATATTACCCGTTCTTTTGTAAATTCCATGTTAAAGCAACGCTTTGGGTAAAATCATTTCATTTATCGTACGTGTTTCGACTTGTTGTTCTTGATATTATTACATATATTGTGAATTATTTAATTCCATAATGTAAAACATGATTTAGATATAAAATATATTAATCATATAAATATATATGATAGATCGATAAATGGAGTGAAATACACCATTCATGGAGACGGTAGGTCGTACGTATGCATGAATGCTGTTTTCATTTCCTAATTGAATTGAATGGAATTAATTAAATGAAACATATATGTAAATAAATCCAGTATAATTATTATGTAAGATCATTCATGGTTATTTATTATATATAAATTATAATCATACTTGAATGGTTAATCATGGAAAATGAATCTCATCGTGTTCGTGGAGACGGTAGTCCGTACGTACGCACGAGCAATGATATCATTATTTTGATATTAAAATATTATATAATTGGATGGTTTATAATATATAAAGAATAATAATAATGTTATATTTATTATTTATATCAATTATAGAAATTATTATACCCATCCAAATGATGAAATGTTTGAATAACAATCTACACCACGACGTGGAGACGGTAAGTCGTGCGTACGCACGTCTGGTGACTTTTTCATGCATAGGATGGATAAAATAACTAATATGGTTGAAACATTTTTATAATAACATAAAAGTATATAGAAAATAATTGAGTTATTATTTTATAATTGAAACAACAAAGAAGGAGGAACTGGAGGAAGAAAGGAACTTGAAATAGGTGGTGAGATATTTACCTCTTCCTCAGGTTCTTCCTTTTGATTTGATCAAAACGGATCCTTAGGTTGGATTTCTGACTAAATAAAGGCCTCTAAGATAAAGTTAGGATAGTTGAGAGGGTATTTGGGCAGGGTCTGGATGAGCCAAATGGCTTTGGAGGTGTGAATTAGAGAGGAGGGAGAGTTCCCTTTTATAAGAGGGGTGAGGGGAACCTTAGGAAAAACGTAAAATATGATTTTATAATAAATTTATATTCGGTTTATAATGGCTCCAAAGTGACTAATTTGGAGGCTAAGGTGGGTATGGGTCGATATAATTTCAACCAATAGGTTTTAGACAAGTTTAGGTTACCATTTTAACCTTATCATTTAGATTTAACTCTAAGTTAAATAATTTAACTTTTACTGTGTCTTCTTGTATTCTTACACTCTATGGTTAGTAAACATACTATAAAAAACCAATAAAACCCCATTTGGGTAATTAATTTCATATATATTATTATATAAATCATTTTTCCGAACTTTAGATTTTTAGGACCATTATATCAAATAATAATATAATATTTGTTTTAAAAACTCTTTTATGTCAATTTAGACACTATTTGGTATTTTGTTTTCCCTAAATTTATAACAGCATTATTACTTCAAAATATTTTCATCTATACAACCCTAATATGTTATATTAACCTAGAAAATTAGTGTAATTAATAAAAAGTTTCACATTACATTTATTTTGGTATTTATAATATCAGTTATGTTAATAATTCATTAATAAGGTAATTAGTGCGTCATCATTGTGACATAAATAAATTAATTTATATAATGTCTAAAAAGTATAAATAAAATACCATTATTTAAGAAATATTTTTATCTTTATAATTAATATTTATAGTGGAATTTATCTTATGTATAACCCTATATTAGAAATGTTTTAGTTATTAAACATTGATTTTAACTATTTTAGCTCTTATTTAAATAAAATAATAATAAATGTTATAATCTAATCCAAGTGGACCAAATAGGTTCATATTTTATTACTAAGCTTGTTTTTGGTCGAATTATACTTATCCAACCGAATTAGGATATGTTTTAAGGTAATAATAATATCATTTTTACCCTTAATTACCCTATTTACTTTTGACCTTGGTAAATAAAAGTTAAAAATTACTATTCAGAAAAAATATTTTTCTCTTATTGAACCACATTTTACTCCTTGATATTAACTGTGTCTCTCGGATATTCTAAATTCAACTCACATAAGTGGTAAAATTATGTTTTAAGCAAATTTGCAAATTCTCCTAGGAGGTGGGTAAAAACGGAAAAAAGTTCAAAAAAAATTTATATATCTAAAATTATTATAAAATGACTCCAATGAATTAAATTTAACTTATATATCTATTATTTATCTATTTTTACCTAAAATAAATAATTATTTAAATAAAAATTCTGTTTTAAACTATAACTCAGTGTTTTTCACTATTCATCAAAAATTGAAAGTTTTCAGAAAAATACCAAAAATTCAGCCTAGGAAAATTTCAATAATCCAAATCCAAAAATGAAGTCCATTTTGAAAGATAAAATTTATAAAATTTCAAAATGTGGCTTTTACTATTCATAACTTCTAGTTTAAATAATATTTTAATAACATATCGTTGTTTAGTGAAACTCGATATTGCGTACTACACATGCTATCAAGGAAGGTCATGATTGCGTGTAATGCAAGCCAAGTCAGGGATGCGTGTATTTCAAGCTCCCTTTAGTGTTGCGTATAACATAATCAAATCTTATTTCTTTTATACATTAAACAAAGTATATACTTAATGTTTTGTAGAATAATTTCTACAAAACGAACATGAAATTGTGTGTAACACAAGCCAAGAATAGTGTTGCATATAATGCAGGCTAATACGGTGTTGTGTATATTAAAAGATAATCTTGGTGTAGTGTACAATATAAGACATCAAAGAAATTAAAATGAATATATCTCATAAAATCTCAGGGTGTTACATTCTATCCCCCTTAAAATGAATTTCACCCTCGAAATTCTTTGGGGTTATAAATGGGTTTCTAATTGAAATTTTCTTTCATAGAAACCCACATCATAAAAAGGAGAACTAAATCATAATTTTAAAAAGGACTGTTAGAAACATAATGGATACCCAATGTAACTCATCACTAGGTTTCCATATATGATAATATAGGTGAAAATATGGATATGGAAGAGAAATCTAACCATCATGTTTGGATGAATAGTGTTAGAGAACATAGCTATGAAAAATCCAACAATTACAAAGCCATAAATTTGTGATGATCTAAGGTACCATCTAATTCAATGGATATGAGGGTACGTGGACAACATTTTTGGTTTTCAAGATCATTTCCCTAATGTTGAATAATTTTTTAATTAAAATGAATACTTACATGATTTTGGTATAGTCTCACTGTTGTTTATGCCTTGAACAATTTCCACTTCATCTCTTAAATGATGAGGTTTAATTTGACTTCCGTGAAGTGTTAGCAGATCATGCGATAGAATAATAGATCATTCCATCAGTCTCAAACATAAGGTTAGAAAAATTTATACATATAAGTCCATCTATGGTGAGTTTAATCGTATATGATTCCAAAAATGGACTTATACTTCATATATCATACCACTTAATAAAATATAACTATTTTCTACTAACCACGGACTTCATGTAGGCCAGAGGTAGGCGATAAAGACCTGTCGCACATCGGTTGTGGGTTCGATTCCCGCAACCCTGTCCGACGGGACGGATTCTCACCCATCATGCAGGTTGTCCTTTTTCTAAAACTACACTATTATAACATTCCAGAAATAATATCAAAAAAAAGGTTCTATACTTAAACAATATTATCTTCTATCCAACATAATACATTGCAAATCCATAGACTTATCCAAAATACTTCTATCAAAGCTCATAGTATAAATAAAATGATTACTAGAAATTTCATCAACCAAGCATGTGAATACCATCATTTATCCCCTGTATATCATAAGATATATCTTGTTGGTTACATTCCAAACATGTGAATACCTTAATCATGTATTCTCTTGAAAAATGAATACCCATTGAACCTTAGTGAAAACATGAATTCTGTCAAAAGTTAAATTTTTCCACATACCAAAATCCCAAAATTTCTATATACTCAAACCATGATATAACTTTGTCCTTATATGAGCTCATTAATACTATCAAACATTTCATTATCTCTTTATCCCTTCATTATGCGCATATCATCTGCTTTCCAAAAATATTTCAATCACTTTTCATGGTTACCGGTACCATAAAATTATTGAAAACCACAATAGACCAATACAGAAATATTCCAATATTCCACGATACTATATACAACATTATTTTGGAATCCCATTACATAAACACTTAATCATTACACCACATTGTTTCCATATTCAACATCTCCAATAGTGATCACATGTGAATTCCCTTTGTCTTTTTCCTTAATAGTTTGTTGATGTCGATCATCATTAACCCTTGGATTAGGGCATTGATTAGCATAATTCCCCATTTCATTGCACATGAAGCATTGAAGTGTTGGTGGTGCGTTCTCTATAGTCCTTTCTCTATTCACATCATTCGCTACCCTTTTTCCATTACTTCGACATTCAACTACTCGATGACCTTATTTTCCATACTTAAAACATTTTCTAGTCCCTTTAAGACATACTCCACCATGCTTCTTTCCACACTTTGAGCATAAAAAAACATTCATCTTTTTTTCACCATTGTTTTGAGATTTTTCCTTGAACTTCATCTTTCTTTTCTTGTAAAAACCATGAGACGGATATGTAACACCAACTTCCAGTTCTACCTTGATAGCACAATTCACAATTTCTTTATAGCTACTGAAGTCTCTTATAGCTAATTCCCTTTCAAGACTTGGTTTTAAGCCACTGAATAATCGATCAACTTTACTTTCAGGTTGAATGATAAAGCCCTATGCATACCTTTCAAGCCTTGTAAAATTCGCCCCATATATACCAACAGATTCATCATCCTTTTTTTTAATCTCAAGGAAATCCTTTTCCATATTTGTTCAAAGAATACGAGGGAAGTACTTATTGAAAAATAAGTTCTTGAACTTGTCCCATTCCATGGATTCAATTTCACCTTGGGGCCTTATATTCCTAATTAGAGTCCACCACTGGTCTTCTTCACCTTCTAAACGGTAAACATACAGAATGGCTTTTACATGTTCCGAACATCAAAGTATGGAAAATATCTTTTCAATGGTACTGATCCATTATTCAGTAAGAAGTGGATAAAGAGACCCACTGAAAGAAGGTGGGTGTTGCCTCATGAAGGACTCAATAGAATATTGTTCCCTTCTCTTCTCATTCAGAAGTCCAGAATGATTTATAGGTTTGGTAAGTATAGCAATAATATTTTTCACTCCATCTCACATAACATTGGTTTGTTCAAGAGGACAATCATTGCAATGTCCATTACATTGATCAACACAATTCCTTCGGGTTCTGGCCATCGTCTAAAACCCAAAAAGAATTGTGTGAGAGGCAAAAATCATGCTAGGAAAACAACATAATAAAGGGGGAGTGCCTTAAATATATAACACCATAGGATTAATTATATGATCGTTACCATAATTCCAGGAATATAACCTATACTTATACATAACCATAGGGACATCCCTATACATACCTTTGAAATATCTATAGTGGTTTCAATAAAGTATTCACATCCTAGTTTCCAAATTTTAACTAAACCTTCACTCTAATACCAACTGTAGAGACCCAAAGCTTGACGTACATGGACATTAAATTACTTTTGCGGAATACTTAATAAATTACAAAACAAATTCCAAATGACCGTATTAGTTTAGTGCCTTTCGAAACTCGGAACATAATCTTCTAAACATGGTGAAATATCTTCAACATCTCCCATAAAGATCTTCTTTTTTTCCTACCTAAAACCTTCTTTTATATCCTAGGGGAAAAGAAAACATAAAAAGTGTGATCTCAAATGCTCAGTAAGGGTCATAATGGAGAAAAATAAAACAACTCATATACATTTGAACTTAAAAAACATAAACATATATTTTAAACATCAAAATCTTTAGCAATGACATTAAACATGGTAGTACATAAGGCATAGATCATAATGGAACATCAATTATGACAAATAGCATGGGAATAAAACATGTAATTATGGAAACCGTTAATAACGTGATATTATTTCCATATTAGCCAGGGAATTCCTGCCAAGACCATCATAGTGGACAAAGTCCATTACTGAATTGGGTTTACCTACCGTTCCAGCCCTGTATTACTGTAGCAGATTTACTTGTGGTTACAACCATGTCTATCTCATGGGATATAAATCTTTACCCAAGGCATTTGAGGGAGATATAGGTCCCACCCATCTCATATTTAAGTCATTCTTACTTGTGCCACACCAAAAACATAAATCATTCAACATAACCCAAAGAATAAAATGGGTTTCATAAACATCATCCCATCATAACATAATCCATATAAAACAAATGGATATCATTTCATCATAATAAAATTGAAACCATGTAAATCATAGAGATATTATACTTGAAACATAAACATATTAAATAATGCCATCTTATATGTAAAATGGTTTTGATAAAACACTTGAAATGAATTCTTGAGGAAAATATCCTTTCTTCTTCAAAATCATTTTCTTTTTCTCAAAATTCCATGTGATTTTAAAAGATAATAATTTTTTTGACTATAATCATGAAATCGTGTATAGGAAAATTCATGGAAATAAGAAATTATGAAACCGTAAAAATCCATTCACCCTATATAAGTTAAAAAAACATTATCCTCACACTTTTAAAGGATAAGTCAAAAAGTACCACGTATGGTAAAAAAAGAAAGATTCCTTCTATAACACAAAGTAAAACTCAAAGAGGGGTAAACATGACTTTAATCATATATGGAATAATATTAAACACTTTATGAAAAACAGTTTTATGAACATGGATGAAAGATATCTCCCCAGTAAATACTTACACATAAGCAATCTCGGATAAAAATGAGATTGAAAATATATCCCTTACCTTAGGTCCGATATGATTCGTACGTATCCGATCCTACTTTATAAAGATTTAAATAATTTTATTGACTTATTATGGAATCATATTCATTGTTATGATATCATATATAGTTCACTTATGACTTTATATTACCCGTTCTTTTGGAAATTCCATGTTAAAGCAGCATTTTGGAAAAAATCGTTTCATTTATCGTACTTGTTTCGACTCTTTGTTCTTGATATTATTACTTATATCCTGATTTACGTAATTCCAGAATGTAAAACATGATTTATATATAATATATATTCATCATAAAAATATATATTATAGATCGATAAATGGAATGAAATACACTGTTCATGGAGATGGTTGACCGTACGTACGCATGAACGCTGTTTTCGTTTCCTTATTGAATTGAATGGAATTAAGTAAATGAAACATATCTGTACATAAATATAGTATCATTATTATGTAATATCTTTCATGATTATTTATTACATATACTTTATAATAATAATTTAATGGTTAATCGTGGAAAATGAATCTCATCGCATTCGTGGAGACGATAGTCCGTATGTACGCACGATCAATGATATCAATACTTTGAAATTAAAAGAGTATATAATTGGATGGTATATAATATATGAATAATCATAATAATGTTATATGTATTATTTATATCATTTATACTAATTATTATAGCCATCCAAATGATGAAATGTTTGAATAAAAAACTACACCACGACGTGGAGACGGTAAGCAATACGTACGCACGTGTGTTGACTTTTTCATTCATAGGATGGATAAAATAACTAATATGGTTGTACCATTTCTATAATAACATCACATTATATAGAATATACTGTATTTATTATTTTATAACAGAAACAACAAAGAAGTGTGAAGTGGAAGAAGAAAGGAACTTGAAATAGGTGGTGAGATATTTACCTCTTCCTCAGGTTCTTCCTTTTGATTTGATCAAAAGGGGTCCTTAGGTTGTATTTATGACGAAAGTAAGGCCTCTAAGATGAAGGGAGGACATTTTATAGGGTATTTGGACATGGTTTGGATGATCAAAATGGCTTTGGAGGTGTGAATTAGAGAGGAGGGGGAGTGCCCTTTTATAAGAGGTGTGAGGGACACCTTAGGAAAAACTTAAAATATTATTTTATAATAAATTCATATTCTGTTTATAATGGTCCCAATGTGACTTATTTATATGATAAGGTTTGGATGGGTCTAAATCCTCTCAACAAATAAGTTTTATACAAGTTTAGGTTACAATTTTAACCATATCATTTAGATTTAACTCTAAGTTAAATAATTTGTCTTTTACCATGTCTTCTTGTATTCTTACACTATATGGTTAATAAAGTTACTATAAACTATCCATAGAACCCAAATTGGTTCATTAATGTCATATATATTATTATATAAGTATTTGTTCCGAACCATATATTTTTAGGACCATTATATAAATTAATAATATAATATTTGTTTTAAAAACAATTTTATGTCAATTTGGACACTATTTGGTATTTTGTTTTCTCTAAATTTATAAATGCATTATAACTTCAAATTAGTTTCATATAACCAACCCTAATATGTTATATTAACCAATAAAATTAGTTTAATTCATAAAATCCTCACATTACACTTATTTGGGTATTTATAATATCAATTATGTTAATATTTCAATAATAAGGTAATTACTGTATCATCATTGTGTCATAAATAAATTAAATTATATAACATCTAAAAAATATAAATAAAATACCATTATGTATGAAATATTTTTCTATTTCTAATGAATATTTATAGTCTAATTTATCCTATGTATAACCCTATATTAAAAATGTTTTATTTATTAAACTTTGATTTCAACTATTTTACATCTTCTTTAAATAAAATAATAATAAGTGTCCTAATCTAATCCATGTGGGCCAAAGAGGTTCATATTTTATTCCTAAGATAGTATTTGGTCTAATTATACTTATCAAATAGAATTAGTACATGTGTTAGGGTAATAATAATATCATTTATACCCTTAATTACCCTATTTACTTTTAATAGTGGTAAATAAAAGTAAAAAAGTTATTATTCACCAAAAATTTTTTTTATCTTATTGAACCACATTTTACTCCTTGATATTAACCGTGTCTCTCAGATTTTCGAAATTCAACTCACCGAAGAGGTATAATTAAGTTCTATGTAAATTTTCAAAATCTCCTAGGAGGTGGGTAAAAGATGGTAAAAAGTTCAATAAAATTTTTATATATATAAATTTATTATAAAATGACTCCAATGAATTAGATTTAACTTATATAGGTATTATGTATCTATTTTTACCTAAAATAAATTTAAATAAAATAAATAATTATTTAAATAAAAATTTAGTTTTAAACTATAACTCAGTGTTTTCCACTATTCATCAAAAATTGAAAGTTTTTAGAAAAATACAAAAAATTAACCCTATGCTAATTTCAATATTTCGAATCCAAAAATTAAGTCCATTTTAAAAAGATAAAATTTATAAAATTTAAAAAACTGGGTATTACTATTCATAACGTCTAGTTTATATAATATTTTAATAATATATCGTTGTTTAGTAAAACTCAGTATTGTGTACTACACACGCTATCGAGGAAGGTCACGATTGCCTGTAATGCAAGAAAAGTTAAGTCTGTGTGTTGTGCAAGCTCCCTTTGGTGTTTCGTATAAAATAATCAAAACTGATTTCAATTATACATTAAACAAAACATATACTAAATGTTGCATAGAATAATTTCTACAAGTCAAACTTGGGATTTTGTGTAATACGAGCCAAGAATAGTGTTGTGTATACTGCAAGCTAATACGGTGTTGCATATAGTACAAGCTAATCTTGGTGTAGTGTACAATAGAAGAAATCAACGAAATTAAAAAGAATATATCTCATAAAATCTCAGGGTGTTTCACTGCCAGTTCCAGAGTGGAAATGAGATAATATAACCATGGACTTTTTGGTGGGACTACATAAGATTTCTCGGGATAACAATGTAATTTGGGTTGTTGTTTATTGGATAAAAAAATATTCACATTTGCTTTCTATTTGAGATACAATGTATAGTGATTAGTTTTCTTTACTTGACTTCAATGAGATCATCAGGTTACATGGAGTTCCTCTTTCCTTTGTATCTAGTTGGGATCCCAGGTTCACTTCTAAATTTTGGAAGGGCCTTCAGAATATGTTGGGAATAGAATTAAATTTCAGTAAAACTTTTTATCCTCAATTAGATAGGCATTCAAAATGAAGGATTCAGACTTTTGGGGACATGCTTCAAGCTTGTTCAATCGACTACTAGGGAATTAGGGGTCAATATCATTCTTTAGGTTTGTTTTATTATAATAACAGTTTTCATTCCAATATATTGATGGAATTTTTTGATGCATTGTAAGGGAAGTAGTGTCAAAATATATCTTTTTTGGATGAAGTTAGGGAAATGAAGTTGATAGGACCAGACATAGTTGAGGAAGTGGTCAAGAAAGTGAAGATGATCTAGCAACCCATGGGATAGCTCAGAGAAAATAGAAAAGTTATTCAGATAACTAGAGGAAAGAATTATCATTCAAGGAATGTGATCATGTTTTTCATATAATCTCATCATGGAAGAGTGTCATGCGTTTCTTTACAAAATGAACGTTGAGTCCATATTTCACTAGACCTTATGAAATACTATAGATGGTTGGACTATTCTTCTAATGATTATCTTTTACTCTAATTTTATCTCAAGTACATGATGTTTTTCTTGTATCAATGTTGAAAAAGTGTGTGCCAGATTCATCTCATGTCATAATCCCAGAATCAGTTTGGCTGGAAGATAACCTTTCTTATGATGAGAAAATAGTTCATATTCTTGATCGAAGGAACATGTATTTCCGAAAAATGTAGTCCATGAGGTAATGGTTTTGTGGAGAAACCACCTGGTGGAAGAAGTAACATGGGAGTCTTAAAATGTTATGAGGGAAAGGTGCCCTCACTTGTTTAACAAGTAAATAAAATTGCAACGATGCAATTTTCGAAATTTGGGGATAATGTAACACCCAATGTTTCTTAAAATAAATTGAAATTCTTGAAAAACTGTTTTACGTAGATAGTTATAACTAGCCATTAAAAATAATTTTTTCTGCTTCTATGATTTGAATTTCAAAAAACAGTCACCTCCGGTAGTGATTTTTAAGTAATTTGGAGGCTAATAGAACCAACTTGTGTTTTGGTGAATAGTAACATACCCTTATTAATAGTAATATGAATAGTAATATGACCCTTCTTACTATTAAATCATATTATTATTTTTCTTTATTTAGATTATAATATAATGAGATGTTGATTAATTTTTCAAGGAGTTAAAAAAATGAGTTATAGATTTAAATTTTTTTTTGAATAAATTATTATTTTATTTAAAAATTAAATTAATAATATTTCAAAATATATTTTCAAAATTTTGAATTCCTTTTTTAATTATAAACATTGATAAATGGTTTGCGTAATTTTTTGGTATTTTTCAGAAATTTTTGAATTTTTGATGAATAATAAATTATGGAAAACTTCGATAAATTCTAAATAATTGTTTTACTACATCATAAGTGATGCAAGGCTGAAATAATCCAACTTGGTTCTAACTGACATGAATTTTTTACTATTTTTGGTCACATGAATCAATAATATTCATAGTCTTGAGAAAAAATATTAAACTAATGATTTTAATAATGTAAAATCTCTCCTCTACTCCACTATAAATACCACCCTCATTCCCCTCTACCTCTCACACCTCCCAATCATTGATTATATTATATTTTCTAAAATATACCCTCCCCAAGGCCCTTCCCCACATCCTATAGATTATGGTCTCACCCAAATTCCAAAACCTAATGCCTTGTGGAGGATTTTAAGGAGAAGAGATCAAGAGGTAAGAATCCTCTTCTTTTTCCACGTATATTCATTCCAATTTGTTTGTTTTCTTATACTCTCATTCCCTTCACATATCCAGAATGTATGAATTATCTATAATCATATATATTATGTATATTACCATGTTCATGTAAAATATTCATCATCTTCCTTCCTCTCCTCTCTCCCTTGTTCTTAAAATAATAACATCGTGCATGATGTGCCGATTTACCAAAATCGTGGACGATGTCTTTACAATACCCATTACATCCTTGAAATATGATCATAAAAACATTTTAATGGTTATTAAAGAATTTAATGTTTATTTAGTAACCTATTATATGTTCTTGAATGAACTTTTATGCATGAAATTATATTATATACTGAAACTAGTACATGATTATCGAGGAACACCAAAAATGATCTAAACAAAACACCGTTAATGTTTTGTCTAATGATCTATCATCATATTTTATAACAAATTTATTTATGGTATCATTACATATTCTATAATAATTTTAATACCATTTCATTCCACTTTTATAATTTCATTTCCATATGACAAGAAAATCAAATACAATTCGGCCATGGAAATCATGTAAAGAACGCACCCAAAAAATGGAAGGAACAAAATACTTACAATTAAAGGGTGAAATGATGTAATAAAATGAAAATAATAGATATTATAAACATGATTATGTTTCTTTAAGAAATTAATAAATATCTTTTAACATTTATACATTAGGTTCAAATTGGTTTTAAGTAAGACAAACCCAAGTTAAGGGAATTCATAACACGATTTTCATTCTTTGGGTTTACATTCTGCTTCATTATTTATGTTGTATTAAAATTGGTTTCTAGATGAATCTTCTTTATATTACGTTTCACTATGTTTATTTACAATTTATATACATATTCCATCAACTCCTTTAACTCTAACTTCAATTATATGATATTTATAAGGGTCTTTTCATTTAAAACCCTCTTTTATAATTCGGTTTTACAGAAATCAAAAACAATGTTATTATGCAATCATTCATGTTTTATGACTGTGTTCTGGTTAATTTTAATTTTTTATGATGAAGGGTGAAACCTATATCTCATTCCAATTAATCGATTATGTGTAATTTGGAGGTCATCCATATGGTTACTCCAAGTGTAACTATAATGGTTACATAAATTGTAGGTTAGTCATGAGGGCTACAAATTATAAGGTAGCCAAGAGGGTTACAAGATTATGTAAGTAATGCCCCAATATACATTTATAGATCGATTTTTTTCATTTTTTTAATCTATTTTAAAAATGATGTTTCACAATTTAATTATATATGGGTGACAAGTATGTCTTTTGAAAGTGCTTTTATACATTACAAGTATTCATGCACTAATTTGTTCATTCCTTCTTTTCATATCCTGTACTCGGATTTTTGTGATCATCCAAAGTTTTTAAATTATTTTTATAGTTAATAAGGATTTATATGACAAATAAGAAAACCAATTTAATTTTTATGAGGTTTTGTCAAAGAAATAATGTTTTATTTGAAAAGTTTTGTATTTTGGATGAAATGAATACTATGTTTATGATATTCACTCTGTATTAATTTGGAATATTTTAAGTTTATTATGTGTAAATTCCCTAAATCTCTAAACTTAAAAAGATTCTCAATGTGAAAAAAGTGATCTCTTGAATGAATTCAAGATTATGTAATGTAATAAGGTCGGTTTCTTATAATGAGTCTTGTTTCTTTGTACGTAACAATGTTAAGTTTTGGATATAGAATTATAAGGGGATGTCACAACCATTAACCATACTAGAATTGAAATGGGAGTATCATAATTTATTTCATCATTGGAATCCCCAAAAAAATCTAATGGCGATAATGTTTTTTGGGTTGTATTAAATCACCTTATGAAGTCAAGAAACTTCATTGTTATTAGAGATGATTTCTATCTTAATCAAAATCAAAGGATATATAATATGGAAATGGTTAGGTTGCATGGAGTACAATATTTTATTTCAATGGATTGAGATATGAGCTTTACCACAAATTTCTGGTAGATAATTCAGAATAGGTTTAAGGAGATAATTCACCATGCTTTGGATATATAGTTGTGATTAAATACTACCTATCATCCTCAAATAGATGGTTAGACCGAGAGAACCATTCAAACCCTAGAGTATATGTTGAGATAATTTTCACTATAATTCAAAGGTGTTTGGGATGAGCACATTACTCTAGTCTGGTTTTCATAAAACAATATCTTTCTATCAAGTATCCAAATGGATACCTATGAATCCCTTTCTAAAAAAGAATTATAGAAATTAAACATGTGATGATGATTATGATGATGATAGAGATATAAATATATTGGTACCTAATCTAGATGAGGAAATGGTATTTAATGTTAGAGACATTCCAAATAAAATCATGGAATCTCATAGTAGACAAAAGATTTATGCTGACAATCAACAGTAAGATCTGGAATTTACAGTTGGTGATGAGGTATTCTTTAAAATCCATCCATAGAAGAATGTTATGAGATTTGGAAGGAAAATAATGTTAAGACCAGGGAATATTTTTTCTTTTTCAAACCTTGAAAAGACTTGTATTGTAGCTTATCTCTTATAACTCCCACTGAACCTCTCCCAAGTTCATGATGTGTCCCATGTATCTCTCTTATGGAAGTAAATACTTGATCCTTCACATGTTCTAAACTCAAAGGTTGTACTACAGGAAAATGATTTTTTTATAAAGAAAAATTTGTAGAAACCTTGGACCGTATAGATAATGATCTCTTTAATAAAACCACTCTTGTAGTATCCTGACTCAGAATCCACTAAATAGTTCCCTGATCTAGTTGTCCATATGGAACCAAACTCATATACCCATATGAAAGAGGCTTCCCACTAGAAGATTGGTCTAGGAGTGTGTCATAGGGGAGACTATTTCATCAAATTAGAGGGGACATAGTGGTATGTAATAATAGGTAAATATAAAAAATAGATAATAATTAGTAATAAAAACATATCATCCTGATAATAGTGAAAGGAATAATAAATTTCCAAATTATTGTGAATAAGATGATCATTTTAGGATAAACTACAAAATGGAAAGGCATGAGACAAAAAGAAACATCAATATAAAACATGATATAATAAAAATATAAGAAAATTTCCCATGGAAGATACAATATCATCACAACAATAAGCTTAGATGGATCTCCTGTAGGCCAACCTAGGCATACATTAAAGCATCCATAACTAGACCACTACCTTTGTCCCTACCTATAACCAATAAGTCTATTTGATTACCAATCAGTGGACGAAATAGGGTGCGAGCTATAATCAGTTGGCCACCAACAATGACATCATGAATTATCCAACCAGTTCATATAAAATGACAGTGTGAAGATATATTAACTGTAAAGTAGTATGTAAACTATGAACGAGTCAACTATGGTTCTTAAGGGACACCAAGTGGACACTACTAGATTCGTATTAGTCCGGAATACCCCTAAACATGTCATATATTTTAAATGAATATATATATATACATAATAATGTAATGATATGTATGTATATGTATAAACCATATACGTAGGGACATATATATTCATATCTATAGATACTAAAACTAGCCAGGAGCTAAAGTGTAACTCAAACATCCATAAAAAATCATAAAAGTATCATGTTGTAAATTGGGTACTGTCCCAATAATTTGATCAGAGAAAGGGTTGTCATGATATCCATCAACTCAATGAATGAAGTGAAACTTCAGGTGTGATAACCTCCAAAGGAACATGGATCATTATTACCTCTACTAAATAAATGTTCTGATATGTTACACCCTATATCATAGGTCAGGGGTGGGTAAAGCATCATATCTAGCACATTCCTTGACCGTGTCACAATGTCCATAATAAAAGGGAAAGTAATAGTAATAGTTTGACATGTATGTGTTTCTTAAACATAATCCATTGAATGGTTTACCAACATTTAAAATTCCACCCATTCGATTAATAATTTATAATATCACATAAGATGTACATGAATGGGTTATCCCATCCACCTTTATTTAATTTAAACAAAACATGCTTATTTAATCATCATTCCAACCCAACATAGAAGGTTGGATCATTACATTTGCATTTATAAGTTCATGAAATTACATAATCACACCCAAGGGGTTGAATTTATTGAGGTGGTGACCTCTGATAATAATTAATCATATAAAGAGAATTTATAGCATATCCAACAACGGATTTATGTTTACTTAATATTTTAAGGTAACGTGAAGATAGTCCAACATTGCAACATCATATAGAATGATATAAAGTTACAAGACTATAGGGATTAATACTACACCACCTAAATTATGTTTATAGATGAATTATCATCTATTTTTGTCCATTAATTCAATCTAGAATTGAATAGATCAATGAAAAAAAGACAACTGGCTTGAAAATAGTACACATTAGCTCTCCTAGAAATAGAATTCATTGTGTTCAGATAAATGAAGTAAGTAAGGAATTGTATTTAAGCTCTTACTTCTATATTTATAACTCAGCTAATGGAATCTCAGTTGTAGTTAGAATGAAGGAGGTATCTCAAGGCCTACCTTGGAGGTAGATAGAGATCCCCCATGATGAATTGAGGTGTTTCACATGAATGGGGAGGAAAAAGAAGACAAAAATATAATAATTTTAAGGAAAAAATAAATTTTTCACACAAATTTAAAGTGAAAACATTTTGGACACTATTGTTTCCAACCCATATACCTAAACTGTGTCGCACCACTAGTTTAGTGGCATTATGTTTATCGCCATGGGTGAATAGTTTTGACAAAATATATGGCCCCCTTCAGGACCCCAGAGCATTCACATGGGCAAGAAGCTTGAAGTGAATTGTCTAAATAGATCATACTCACCTCTATTGTTCAATGCATCACCTTAATTGTTGAATCCCATGGTTTTCACTAATCGTTCACTAGCCATGAGGCTCAGTCTACCATTCCAAAATCTAGATCTATGTTGTATTAAAGAGTAACTGACACTCCCCAACCACTCCTTTACCTCTACTTCACATTTCATGTTTAAAATGGAAATGTTAAAATCAAAAATTAAATGGTGCATAACTCATCATGAATTTTGGATGTCACAACCTCCAAACCTTAAGACAACTTGTCCCTGAGTTTCTATGATGTAAGTTGACCAATATATGGGAAAATTTCTATCCCATGAGTACATACGTCATCCTTTATCTCCCAAGTCTTGTTCTATACTCAATTATGCTGCCATAAAACTTGAACTAGAGGAACTGGCTTACCTTAGAGAGACATCATATTCAGTTCAACAATATGTATACGATGTCTCTCAAATGATTTATCTATCGTAATCTCAATATCATCATTTCAAACAGAATTGCATGGGTGTTAATAATAATTTTGAGGCTATGATACATGGAATATGTCATTCATATCCTAGTACCTCTGCGGTAAGGTAAACCAATAGACTATTATCCTGACTCTCACTAGAATACAAAAAGGACTAATTTAATGAGTCGCTAGCCTACCCTATCCCTGAATCCCTCTATGAAACAATCATGGAGAAACACCCAAAAGGCCCAATGTCCCACCTTGAACTCTAGAGGTTGTTGGTGGTGATCAATATAATAATTATTTCATGAATAATTTTTATCCATACTACTCTTGACAAGTAGTACCTACTCAAAATTCTACTGAATAAGATTAGGTCCTAGTAGCTCTTCCCACCTACCACTAACCAGAACGGTGGTGAAACGAGCTTCCAATAATATAGCACCTTGTAGGGAGACATTTGAATAGTTTCCAAAAATTTGATATTGCATGAAATTATATGAGAGGTATGTGTTTCTCCCAATAACCTCCAAAATCAAGGGCCCATGTTTCGAGCATTTACTCTAACACCTTTACCAAAGGATCAGACTCACTGTCAGCCTAAGAGTGATATGTAATACATTTAATAACTTATAAACCTAGTTCCTTCTCCAATACCTACCATAACCATGATGTAAACCGATCATCTCTACCCAATACAATAGAATGGAGAAAACTATGGAGGTGTACAATATTTTAAATGTAAAGCCTCTCGATATCATCTACTAAAAAGGTCTCCATGATTCAAATAATTTTATCTACTTTATTCAATTTTTTTATGATCACTTATATTACATCAAAGCCTTATGGGCATCTCAAAACTCCTATCATTAAATCTACGGTAATGTCATCAAATTTCCACTCCAAAATGTACAAAGGTTGCAAAAGTCTAGAAATCTATTGTTTCTCTACCTTCACTTACTAAGAGGCGGAACATAGTGTAACAAAACCTAAAATATTCCTCTTCAATCCTAGAAAAAAATAATGGTGGTTTATTTCATGGTACATATTTTAAATCCTATGTGGTTCTATCAAAACTGAGGTGTGAGACTCCCATATCAATTCTTCTCATATGTTTTCATTCACCTAAACCCATCCATAAATGTGAAAAATATCATATTTATTTATAAACAAAACAATTGGTGGGTCCTCACTTAATAAACTCTCCCTTTAGAATAGAACCTCAAGAACGAAAAGTTATCTAATTCTTACCCATTATAGAAGAGAGGGTGTAACTGATAGTGATGCAAGTACTATTTTTCCCTGAGGTTCTTGCACCACCAAGTGCATCTCAAAAAAGAATATAGACTAACATTCACTACCGGACTCTGTAATATCCTATGTTTGATTCCTTCAGCTCAGTTCATCATCTACTACATTTCCAATCCTAGGAATATACATGAGATCAATGTCAAAAGACACTAATAATTAAACCTGTCCACAATACCTGATATTCAAATAAAATTAGGTAAATATATAACGAAATATTTTTTAGTCCCTTTACAACAAAAAATGATATCCTAGTAGAAAATCACTCCAACAACATAAGGCTTCAATAAAAGATTCCAACTCAAGATTGTGGGTCAGGTAGTTGCACCTGTAAGGCCTCAATCCATGATACCCAAAAGACAAGAATTAACCTCACTGAATCATAATAGAACCCAAAGATAATACCCGATTTATAATAATACGTTTTGTTACTTATTCCCAACATTAGAAGAATCGGGATCGACACTAAATTAAATATCCATTTCATCTTACAAAAGGTATTATTTAATTATTTAGTCCACATAACATCATACCCTTTTTTGTAAATATTGTGAGATGCACTTCATTGTGTAAAAAGACTAGAATAAATATTATCTCGTTTCTATCTGGTGCTTGGGAACTCTATATATCAAATACATTCTTGGGATGATCTTAGGAATTTACCACTCTTACCTTCCCTAGGTCTATTCATACTCCTATCTCAAAGATGATATGACCCATGAAGTGGACTTTATCAATCAAAAAATAGAATTTGGTTAGATTGGAATATATTCTATAGAACAATTTACATGGTATGTATAAAAATGTAACACAGATTTGATGGTAGCCAGGACTCAAGTCGAACATGGAGAAAACCATGTCTCTCAAGAGCTGGTTGAAGAGGATGTCTATACAAGGCAATTGATATTGGTTATTTACCATATTTTAGTGCAATAGATGGTTATTAATGAAATGAATGAGGTTTATGTATTCCTTCATTAAAAATAGTTGGTTGAACCTCGTGGTGATGTGATAGTTCATATAAAAAACCTATATTTTATGTCCTCTGGATTCCTTTTGAGTTATTATAGCTTAGTAGATTCCATATGATAAGGAGGAACAAAATTTGATTCTGCTCGAGGAACCAAATTAGTGGTGAATTAAACCTCTCTCAAAGGGGGTATTCTAGAGAATTCATTATGGAAAAGAACACTAAAACACTCCACTTTAAGAGGAATATCTATCATATGTGTTTTTAAATCATCCATATTGAGACTTGAAATCAAGACAGGGACTACATCAATCCAATTTTGTTCATTTATAGACTAACTAGCATGTTTATCCTATTCCCCATTAAAAATTTAGGTACCACCCTTTGTTGATATAAATTTCACCCTCTTGTTATGTTAATCAACTTGGGATGGATAGAATATTAACCAGCCCATACCATGTATGATGTCAGAATCAGTTATCTTAAGGATGAAGAATATCAATAAGAAACAAAAGTCTCCAACCATAAGGGGGAATTCCATTCATCAATGTATACACTTTTATTACATTCTCAGTGGTGTTTCTAGATTAATTACCCCACATTAGTGATAAATTTCCAGACCCAAACATTACAAAACAGTAATAGAGATAAAAGAATATGAAGCACCTATTTCAAATAATGTATACACTAAAGTAGATGGTAATAGAATAGTACCTTTAAATATGGAATGCCCAGAGCTCTAATACTTTGGTAAATACTATATTGCATGAATATTTTTGGTTTAATGGACCTAAATCACATTCTAGTTATCCAAATCAGTCATTCCCTATTGGTTTTATATTTTATAATACTTCCTTCCATGACAACATCCACCTCCTTTTTCTGAATGTATGGTAGTTTAATAGCTTCTTCTAAATTGAAAAGCTACTCTCCCCTCTCCAATAATTTGAGTTAGTTCATACCCCTTATCACAATTTACTATGCTGTTTTGCAAAAATGTTTCAAATAGACAATCATTTTTCAGGATTGTCATTAAAGTTGATCTTTGTTACATTAGAGTTTTATATGATAAGGTTTTCCACACTAGTGGCATATCACATAACAATTAGAATGTATCCTTGCACTGGAACTACCCAAATGTTCCGACTCAATGTGTTTGTTCCAACTGTAACCCTATATTAGTGATGAACTACCCTGGTCCACATTATCATCTTACGTTGAATTATATTCAACAATGTGGAATTTGTGAACTATTTCTAAAATAGTAGTCAACCCAGGGATATTATTTTGATATCATATGACATATTAAAGAACATACTCAAAATGTATCACTTTCATCATCTCATCATCATTGATAATATTCATGGAATGATGGAGCTCTATTAAATGATTAGAATACTCTATCATGGACATATCACCCTTGTAAATGTGAATAAATTATTAGGACCACTCAATACTAAATTTATATGAGATAAGTAACATTAGAAATCCGTTTGGAAAACCATCCAATCCATATCCCGATATTAACATTCTCGGGTGATGACATCCCACCATCATATTGAAGAATCATGAAACATGTCAGTTTGGATCTTGAACCGCTTTTCTGGAGGCATATCAATGAAATCAAATATAAAAACCATGGAATCAAGAAATAACTCAACAAAATTAGGTCCCCATACCCTGAGAACATAGGTTAATATTTCCTCTAAAACTCCCAAGTAAAATATTTCATAGAAGATCGAACTCTCAGATCCACCTGAATTGACTACATAAACTGTAGGAAACTCACTTGGGTTTATGCATCAGTTCCAAACTCAGATATAGTGGGTGGTTCTGCAAGGCTCACTAGTAGAGGTAACACTAGTGTTTAACATCCCACCATTTCCAAAGCATGGTAATAATCACCTTCTTGGAACTATACTCGAGGTCTTCTTGGTGGAATATTTATATAATTTACAAACATGTTCCTCATAATAGATTTTGACACAAAATGGTCCTAGAAATAGAAATATGATAGGTACAATACCTTAAAATTTAAAAGTTAATAACCATATTCCTACTCTTAATGTTAGGTATAGGTAATTTTTAAAGATCATTAAGGGATAAGAGACACTCCCTACTTCCCACAACTAAAGTCAAGTCTGGGTTAACACCCCACATCATACACCAATGGTTCTGATATATAGAGTGTCAATTATAAAGTATATGGGAAAACATCATTAAAATTAGAATAATAATCCTCATTTAATGGTAACCATTATTTAATTTCCAAGGATGATCATGTTCATATGTGTTTTACATATATATATGTCTGTGTGTGTTTGTGTGTGTGTGTGAGTTCATCATTATTAAGTTAGATTTGTTTCCATTCCCAATTTTTAGAGTAATTTATTTATAAATTAAAATTGGTATCCATTTAATTTATACCACTAATATTTAATCCTATGTGACTGGTGGCCTATGGATCAAATTCTCTATAATTGGTTAACTTGGAGTTTCACTATCAAGATATATGGAAAAATTCTATTTAAGTTGATTTGGATAATTTAATTAACCAATTATTTATCTCTATGTTAGAAATTCCAATGCAATTTAAGGGTAACTTTTAATGAACATCAATATCCATATAAAATCAAGCATTGAAAGGAATAAGATACACCTATATGGCATGGACTAATGAATATCATGTAAATACCTACTTTTTATAAGGATTAATGTATAATAAACCATTTCCATGTTAGGAAAAATGAAAAAGGGAATCCATAAATGTCACATAAAAAGAAAAATTGTGTCACCTAATGGTGAAATAGATATAAAAATAAAGAGATGACTAAAAACAAAATATACTATACCATATTTGGACTTTCTCTATACATGATTCAGCTACTCTTAGGAATAAGTTCTCTACTAAATTACAACACTCTCGAATCTCATGTTAAATATTTCTTAAGAAATAAGAAAAAAATTAAAAGATGTTATGATACAACATTGTAGAATCATTTAATGAAATCCAATAAACTATTTCAATATATAGTTGACCACATAGCCTCAAGAATCCCCCCCCCCCACTGTATTCTAGAGACTAAAGACTAGCAGTGAGGTCCTAGGCTGTGTCAATAGGAATACTATTCCCTCATGCTAGACTAAGCACAACATTATAAAATAGTAGCTGTAACACCCCAGGTAAATAAATAATAGACATTTTCATATTTTTCCATATTTGTGAATAAAATATTAATATGACTTTAAAGGGGACGCTATGCTCGATGGCGTACCCAACACGCAACAACGAGTTTCTTAGGAATCTTACGTTGCACTCTAATAATAAAATAATATTATTTTTAAATGGTAGTTAACATGTAGCTGTTATAATGGCGGGAATGGATATAAATAACTAAAATATGATTATATATGTTTTTTAATGTTTTTACATTTATCCAATAAAATCTAAAGGCTTAAAATATGGAAAGAATTAAATTTTAGGTGTATATGCCCTAGTTCTCCCTAAAGGTTCACTTATCGCCTTTTAATGGAGAACTGTCATTAAAAATAGTTTTGATCACTCTTATACATTCTTTTGGACCAAATAAAACTCTTATTAAGAATCGGGACATCAAATTTTACTTTGTGTAATTTTTTGGTATTTTTCCGATAAAGTTAATTTTTTAATGAATAGTGTAGAATGTTGTGTTTTAATTCAAAACCTCTTTCTAATCTAATTTATTTATATGATTAGATAATATTTTGAATTGGTTCTAAAGTGAAATTAGAAAATATTTTTACCATTAAATCCAATAGGGGTCATTGGAATTAATTTCACTTTGAAATCAGACTTAAACTAGTGTCAATCTTTTGATACTTATTGTTTTATAAAAACACGCTATTTGCTCTCACAGCGGGAATTAATTATTAAATTAATTAATGTGACTAATATGTTTTTAATTTTGTAAAATAGACTTCATTTTTGAATTCGGAATATCAAATATAGCTTAGGGTGAATTTTTGGTAATTTTCTGAAAAACTTCAATTTTTGATGAATAGTGACACCACTAAGTGGTACTTATAAAAACTGATTTTTCATTTAAATGAAATTTTTCCATAATTGTGTTTTGATTTTCAAAAATCCAACATAAATGGTTGTCATTAAGTAGTAAAATGTGGTTCAATGAGATTAAAATAATTTTTTGGTGAATAGTAACTTATTAAGTTTTTAATCGCGATTAGTGGTAATTAGTGTAGTTTAAGGTATAAATAATGCATTAATGATATGAAATGACCTAGACACATGTCCCACCCTTATTGGTTGTGTCATGGCTGACCAAGAAAAGCCATGGGTCAACTTGGGGACCCCATGGAGACATTTTGGTTGGGAAATGACATAAATAACTTTTTATTTAATGTAAAAGTAAAAATGACACAAACATGATATGTTTTACTTAAATAATTTTTAAGTGGGGTTACACAAGTCCAAATTTTGATTATAAATATTCATTATAAATCTAAAAATATTTCCTACATCATAGTATTTTTTTTATAATTTTTAGACATTAAATAAATTAAATTATTTATGAAATCATAATGATGCAGTGATGACATCGTTATTTAATGATTAAAATAAAATGGAAAGCTAATGTAAAATCTATGAACTACACATGTCCAAAACTTATTGGATGGGTGGATTTCGAACCTTTATAACCTTATACACTAATTATATCAATGTGGGACCTTTTAAAACCGAAACACATTTTCAAATAAAGTAATATTTCTTTACTTTCCAAAAGTGCCCCTCCTCTCCTCTTATAAAAGGCCCTCACCTCTACCTCATTTCACACACTCCTCAAGCCTTTGGCTCGGCCAACCCCTGTCCATTTACTCTCTCCACACCCCTCTCCTAATCCTAGAGTTTTCCCTTTGGTCAGAATCCTTTCAAAGGAAGCCTTTAGGCTCAAAACAAAAGGAGTTACACTTTTAAAGGTAATTCATTCTCTCATGTTCATTTGTTTTATTTTGCTTCTCCAACCCCCTAAACTCTTTTTATTTATTTATTTTGTAACAACACCAGTATCTTCAATATACTAGGATGTTGTTATAATATTTATTCGAGCTACACTCCCACACAACTACATCAAATGGTTAAAGAACATACGGTTTCTGTGGATGGCGAAAGTCTTCCTCCCGAAACGATGATTGTTCAATACTCATTTAACACCTTCAAAGGTGGCCATTATGATGTCACTATTTTTATATATAATATATAATATGATTATGTTTTCCTTAAGCTTCTGTTTTTTTCATTTTGGTCATACCTTTATGGTTTCCATTATGGGTAAACGCGATATCTTCATTTAAGGAAGTGCGGACTACCGCCCCCTCAAAGTGATTTGATTCGTTAAATACCATATGTGGGACGTATAAAGGATGGAAATATGATATTATATATGATATTATACTGGAATTATAATATACCTTTATATCATTATTATTCAATTCTATAAAATACGAAATATAAATGAAAGTAGCGTTCATGTGTACGTACGGCTTACCGTCTCCATGAACGGTGCATTTCATTTCTTACCTCTAAATGATTATGTAATGTTATAAATGCATGCATTTACTGGATATATATGACATATATTATATCTAAATCATGAATACAATTCTGGATATAATAAACATTTGACCACACGAACAACATGTAATTGTAAGAAGTCCACATTCGACTTAAGAACCAAATATCGGAAAAACAAATATTATTAACTTAAATGATTAAATAATGTTTATGACATGGTAATAAGTGATATAAAAGTAATAATGAACTTGAAAAATGTTCTTAAGGATGTATAAATTAACTCAAGTTTATTATTCAGGAGATTAAAGAACGATCGAGTCAAGTCGGACCCGAGGTAAGGGATCCTACACCTCTCTTTCTTTTTAAGTACACTCTTTTATGTAATTTCTTTTAAGCTCATCTTTCTTATGATTGGGATGTTATTTTATATTACTCCTACTGTAATTTTTATGTTCATGTGATGAGAGACCCTATTCTCTCTCATCAATCCTTTTTGGAAGTTTTATGTGGCGCCGTTAGGCTGCCGAGTTTTCGTAAGGGATGTCTCATCTCACTTTTATTCCCGTGAGATTTATGCTACATTTGCCACAAATTCCATTGAGTGGTGTATGTACTTCCCATTATTCTACTCTTTGTGTAATATACTTTCGTTTATGAGTATTTACATCAATGATCTATTGTCCTTCTTTCATGGGGTGTATGTTTTGAAAGATACCCAAGTCGGTAAGGGAACCTTTCACCCTCCTCTTTTTTAAAAGACTTCTTTTGTTGGGTCTTTTAATTTACACATTGTTATGTTGGGATATGTTCTCATATATCCTTATTGATTTAAATTTTATGTCCAAGTGATGCGATACACTTTTTATCTCTCATCAACTCATTTTGATGTGATGCCGTTAGGCTGTCAAGGGAACTTTTTAACCCAAATTTCGATTTCTTTGGGTTCAACATGTAGTCATTGAATATGTCATATTTTGAATATGTTTGAATGACATTTTATTGTTTTACACTTAATATCCACTTATATTTGGTGTATTTATATTTGTCACACATATTTTTGAGATTGATTTGTCCTTAATTTAAGGATACCTTCTTTATAAGGGATTTCATCACATTTGACATTTCTATTGAGGGTTCATTGTTGTTATGCACCAATTCACTCTTATATGGTGTATATACCGTCCTTTGGAGTATTATATCATGAATCCATTTATTCTCATGATATTATAAAGTTCTTACTAAATGTTATTCCTCAATTATTGTATTCAAGTGTCGCTAATTTTGGTAAAAACCCCTTTAACCAAAATATCGTTTTAAATATTTTAATTATTTGTTCTTATTAATATCCATGTTTTCAAAATGGTTTTAAGGATTTATTTATATGGATATTAATGGTTTAAAATTTTAAGCTTCAAGGTGGTATGGGACACTTTGATTCAAAAATCCCTTTATTAAATGTTTTAAATGGTTTGGGAAATGGTTTCTTTTTCTTTGGATTCATTATTTCAAAATACTAAAATGTTATATTATGATTGAAATGTGGAAATGTTTTGTTTCCTTTATGCATGTTTTATGTGATATGTTTATGTTATGGTTCTTGGGCATTGTTATGAAAACGGGTGGTTCCGTGATAAACTAAGGGTGGGTGAGCCCGATATAGCTCTCCAATGCATTGGGAAACGCGAAGGAGTGAAACGTTAAGGTTTCTCCGAAGAGATTTAGGGAATATACTGTGATGGGTATTCCAAACGTAACCAAGAGGGTTACTCCCTACGTAAGAATGTTATGAATGCCTCAAGTTACCTTTATGTCTTATGTTTTCTATGATTTATTCATGTTTTGATGAGGTATGTTAAAGTGCCTATGTTTTATGGGTAAAGTATGATTTCATTCTCATGTATATATGAACTCATGTTTCCTTTCCATATTTTTTGTAACCCTTACTGAGATTTTTATGCTCATCCCAAGTTTTTGAAATGTTTTTCACAGGTCAAGGGAAAGGTACATGATGTGATGATAGTGTCAAGGATGTGTCAAGAAAGAATCCGTGTTATATTTTAAATATGTTTCTGTTGATGGGAGGAATGAATACTGTCTTTTATGTAACCACTTTGTTTAAATGTGGAATTTAATGCAAGTTTCATGATCTAATTCTCTAAAACTCTAAACCTGAAAAGATCCTCAATGTGTAATCTTGTAATAACTCAAGATTAAGTAAGGTTTAAGGCTAGGGCCTTATAGTTGGTATCAAAGTTCGGTTTAGATAACTTTAGAGGTTAGGGTACTCTTTAAGCATAAGTGACATTACTATAATGGTTAGGATTTCAGAAAGAGTCCTAGTTTTTAAATAAAGTGAATGAGTAAGTGTATCATAGTGTTTATCTTTCTCATTAGTACATGATGGTTTTGTTGATATACTCACACTGACCTTTTTGGTTTTAGTAAATGGCTGGATCTAGCAGGCACCAAAGTAACAGTGGATGTGAAGGAAACTGTGACAGTTTTTTTTTGAGAAAGCAACTGAATGATATGGGAGCTGCAATGAGAACTCTTCTGATTATCCTCAACCAACTATCTGGAGTCATGATTGACCACCTAAACCTTTGAGTTTTCTTTAAGGCATCATATATGCAAGAAACAAATCCCTACGGAAGTACAGGTAATAATCATAAAGGTAAGTGTGTTCAAAAACCTATGTGTCAAAGATGTGGAAAGAAACACCTAGGAAAATGTTTCAAAGGGACAGAAATATGCTATAGATGTGAAAATGAAGGTCATAAAGCAAGAACCTGCCATGGAAAAAGGAAGCATCCAGTTGACTTGAGGAAAGGGAAAGAAGTTATTTCTGAGGGATCAATTGAATGTTTTAAATGTGGTGTGCATGGTCATTATGCAAACACATGTTCTATGAATAAGTTTCGTGAATGGAGTCACCAAGAGCGTACAAATTTTCGTTTACCAATACCTAATGCCATTCCTATTGAGGATGAAGAAACTGACAATGACCAATCAAAGGTATGTACTATTTCATGACTATTGTTTTCCTATTTTGTAATATTAGGATATGATTCATGATTTTGTTTGTAGGAAAGAGGTATTTCAGAATAGGTTGGAAAGGAATGGATAATGGATCATGAAGAATGTTGAATGAGTAAGATGTTAATATATAAGGGCTTCAAGAGTTATGGTGAAATTCTTAAGAGTATCAAGTCTCTTTTGATGATGGGGTTACATTAGAAGACTTTTTATATTATGTGTAACCCTGATGTTTAATATAGGCAAATTTTATCCAAGGAATAGTTAACTTTTCTTTTGTGGACATAGTTATAAAGAACCATTTGGGTTTATATGATCCTTACTTTTGAGGAAATTATGGGTTACTAAATGTTATGATTGAAGTGGAAAGGCATGAGATAAAATTGAGGTTAAAATATGTTATGAATATTTTTGAAGATTTTATCTCGTTTTGGGGAATGTTTTGAGAATTATATAGTTTTGAAAAAAGGAAAACACGCAGACCGTGTGACAACCTGTCGCATCGGACAAAGCTGCGGGAATCGAACCCACAACCAAAGTGCGACTGGTATTTATCGCCTACCACTGGACTACGTGAATTCCCTGGTTAGTTTGACTGATTCATTCTAGTTATATGATTTTATGAATTAATAGTATGTTTATTTTGGGTTATTTATAAAAATGATTAACCTATCATGGAGGATATGTGATTAGGTTAATTACTTTTCAATACGAGACTTTAGGAGCAACTAATGTTGTTTGGAGATAAATGTTACGATTTAACATGGAATACTATGTGACTAAATCCTTCAAATATTTGGGTTTCAATATTATATTGGTTTACTTTGAAGAATTTTATGGACAAATTGTTTATCGGATGGTCCTCGTTGAACTTTGTGTTTTTTTTTTGACAAATTTTGAGATTAAGAATAGGTTTTCTTTTTATAAAGGGTTATCCTTTTCTGGATTATCTGATCTTGTAGTAACCTTTTTGGTTTTGGTTTTGGTTTAGGTTTGAAGACATGGGAAATGTATAGTTCTTTTTTTAGGTGCTCCTCTAGAAGTTGTTTATAGTACTCTTAATGCGAACAAGTCTCCCTAAATACTCGTCTTTTGGAAAAAATATGAGTTTGATTAAGGAATATAGTAAAAGTTGAGAGTCAACATGATAAGTGATTATGTTTCCTTATGAATAAATTCCTCAATAAAAAGTAACTTAAAACAAAAAATTTGTCTATTAACTTTTCCCACTGGGGAACCCAACACTGTTTAACCCATCACAAGTTTGTGATTTTCTCATTGTTAACTTTCTCCTAAACATGTTTTCTATCACTCTCCATCAGAACATGACCCTATGTTTTCTCCTCCATGTCCATGTTTTCCTACATGGAGTCCTAGTATGGGTTAACTCGGGTGACCTCTGTGCTTATCTTTCTTTATTTTAAAGTGATTGTTTTACCGACTCTTGTTCTGATGTGGGACTTTCAAGGATGTTTCCAAGCGCAATTTTAAAATTGCGAGGATGCAATTCCCAAAAGGGGGGAAGGATGTAACACCCCAGGTAAATAAAGAATAGACATTTTCATATTTTTCCATATTTGTGAATAAAATATTAATATGACTTTAAAGGGGACGCTATGCTCGATGGCGTACCCAACACGCAACAACGAGTTTCTTGGGAATCTTACGTTGCACTCTAATAATAAAATATTATTATTTTTAAATGGTAGTTAACATGTAGCCGTTATAATGGCGGGAATGGATATAAATAACTAAAATATGATTATATATGTTTTTTAAAGTTTTTACATTTATCCAATAAAATCAAAAGGCTTAAAATACGGAAAGAATTAAATTTTAGGTGTATATGCCCTAGTTCTCACTAAAGGTTCACTTATCACCTTTTAATGGAGAACTGTCATTAAATATAGTTTTGATCACTCTTATACATTCTTTTGGACCAAATAAAACACTTATTAAGAATCGGGACATCAAATTTTACTTTGTGTAATTTTTTGGTATTTTTCCGATAAAGTTAATTTTTTAATGAATAGTGTAGAATGTTGTGTTTTAATTCAAAACCTCTTTTTAATCTAATTTATTTATATGATTAGATAATATTTTGAATTGGTTTTAAAGTGAAATTAGAAAATATTTTTACCATTAAATCCAATAGTGGTCATTGGAATTAATTTCACTTTGAAATCAGACTTAAACTAGTGTCAATCTTTTGATACTTATTGTTTTATAAAAACACGCTATTTGCTCTGACAGCGGGAATTAATTATTAAATTAATTAATGTGACTAATATGTTTTGAATTTTGTAAAATAGAATTCATTTTTGAATTCGGAATATCAAATATAGCTTAGGGTGAATTTTTGGTAATTTTCTGAAAAACTTCAATTTTTGATGAATAGTGAAACCACTAAGTGGTACTTATAAAAACTATTTTTTCATTTAAATGAAATTTTGCCATAATTGTGTTTTGATTTTCAAAAATCCTACATACATGGTTGTCATTAAGAAGTAAAATGTGGTTCAATGAGATTAAAATAATTTTTTGGTGAATAGTAACTTATTAAGTTTTTAATCGCGATTAGTGATAATTAGTGTAGTTTAAGGTATAAATAATGCTTTAATGATATCAAATGACCTAGACACATGTCCCAACATTATTGTTTGTGTCATGGCCGACCAAGACAATCCATGGGTCATCTTGGGGACCCCATGGAGACATTTCGGTTGGGAAATGACATAAATAACTTTTTATTTAATGTAAAAGTAAAAATAACACAAACATGATATGTTTTACTTAAATAATTTTTAAGTGGGGTTACACAAGTCCAAATTTGTATTATAAATAGTCATTGGAAAGCTACAAATATTTCCTACATCATAGTATTTTTTTTATAATTTTTAGACATTAAATAAATTAAATTATCTATGACATCATAATGATGCAGTGATGACATCATTATTTAACGATTAAAATAAAATGGAAAGCTAATGTAAAATCTATGAACTACACATGTCCAAAACTTATTGGATGGATGGATTTCTAACCTTTATAACCTTATACACGAATTATATCAATGTGGGACCTTTTAAAACCGAAACACATTTTCAAATAAAGTAATATTTCTTTACTTTCCAAAAGTGCCCCTCCTCTCCTCTTATAAAAGGCCCCCACCTCTACCTCATTTCACACACTCCTCAAGCCTTTGGCTCGGCCAACCTTTGCACATTTACTATATCCACACCCCTATCATCATCCTAGGGTTTTCCCTCTGATCAGAATCCTTTCAAAGGAATCCTTTAGGCTCAAAACAAAAGGAGTTACACTTTTAAAGGTAATTCATTCTCTCATGTTCATTTGTTTTATTTTGCTTCTCCAACCCCCTAACCTCTTTTTATTTATTTCTTTTGTAACAACACCAGTATATTCAATATACTAGGATGTTGTTATAATATTTATTCGAGCTACACTCCCACACAACTACATCAAATGGTTAAAGAACATACGGTTTCTGTGGATGGCGAAAGTCTGCCTCCCGAAACGATGATTGTTCAATACTCATTTAACACCTTCAAAGGTGGCCATTATGATGTCACTATTTTTATATATGATATATAATATGTTTATGTTTTCCTTAAGCTTCTGTTTTTTTCATTTTGGTCATAACTTTATGGTTTCCATTATGGGTAAAGGCGATATCTTCATTTAAGGAAGTGCGGACTACCGCCCCCTCAAAGTGATTTGATTCGTTAAATACCATATGTGGGACGTATAAAGGATGGAACTGTGATATTATATATGATATTATACTGGAATTATAATATACCTTTATATCATTATTATTCAATTCTATAAAATACGAAATAGAAATGAAAGTAGCGTTCATGCGTACGTACGGCTTACCGTCTCCATGAACGGTGCATTTCATTTCTTACCTCTAAATGATTATGTAATGTTATAAATGCATGAATTTACTGGATATATATGACATATATTATATCTAAATCATGAATACAATTCTGGATATAATAAACATTTGACCACACGAACAACATGTAATTGTAAGAAGTCCACTTTCGACTTAAGAACCAAATATCGGCAAAACAAATATTATTAACTTAAATGATTGCATAATGTTTATGACATGGTAATAAGTGATATAAAAGGAATAATGAACTTGAAAAATGTTCTTAAGGAATTAGAAATTAACTCAAGTTTATTATTCAGGGGATTAAAGAACGATCGAGTCAAGTCGGACCCGAGGTAAGGGATCCTACACCTCTCTTTCTTTTTAAGTACACTCTTTTATGTAATTTCTTTTAAGCTCATCTTTCTTATGATTGGGATGTTATTTTATATTACTGCTACTGTAATTTTTATTTTCATGTGATGAGATACCCTATTCTCTCTCATCAATCCTTTTTGGAAGTTTTATGTGGCGCTGTTAGGCTGCCGAGTTTTCGTAAGGGATTTCTCATCTCACTTTTATTCCCGTGAGATTTATGCTACATTTGCCACAAATTCCATTGAGTGGTGTATGTACTGCCCATTATTCTACTATTTGTGTAATATACCTTCGTTTATGAGTATTTACATCAATTATCTATTGTCCTTCTTTCATGGGGTGTATGTTTTGAAAGATACCCAAGTTGGTAAGGGAACCTTTCACCCTCCTCTTTTTTAAAAGACTTATTTTGTTGGGTCTTTTAATTTACACATTGTTATGTTGGGATATGTTCTCATATATCCTTATTGATATAAATTTTATGTCCAAGTGATGAGATACACTTTTTATCTCTCATCAACTCATTTTGTTGTGATGTCGTTAGGCTGTCAAGGGAACTTTTTAACCCAAATTTCGATTTCTTTGGGTTCAACATGTAGTCATTGAATATGTCATCTATTGAATATGTGTGAATGACATTGTATTGTTTTACACTTAATATCCACTTATATTGGGTGTATTTATATTTGTCACACATATTTTTGATATTGATTTGTCCTTAATTTAAGGATACCTTCTTTATAAGGGATTTCATCACATTTGACATTTCTATTGAGGGTTCATTGTTGTTATGAACCAATTCACTCTTATATGGTGTATATACTGTCCTTTGGAGTATTATATCATGAATCAATTTATTCTCATGATATTATAAAGTTCTTACTAAATGTTATTCCTCAATTATTGTATTCAATTGTCTCTAATTTTGGTAAAACCCCTTTAACCAAAATATCGTTTTAAATATTTTAATTATTTGTTCTTATTAATATCCATGTTTTCAAAATGGATTTAAGGATTTATTTATATGGATATTAATGGTTTAAAATTTTAAGCATTAAGGTGGTATGGGACACTTTGATTCAAAAATCTCTTTATTAAATGTTTTAAATGGTTTTGGAAATGGTTTCTTTTTCTTTGGATTCATTATTTCAAAATACTAAAATGTTATATTGTGATTGAAATGTGGAAATGTTTTGTTTCCTTTATGCATGTTTTATGTGATACGTTTATGTTATGGTTCTTGGGCATTGTTATGAAAACGAGTGGTTCCGTGATAAACTAAGGGCGGGTGAGCTCGATATAGCTCTCCAATGCATTGGGTAACGCGATGGAGTGAAACGTTAAGGTTTCTCCGAAGAGATTTAGGGAATATACTGTGATGGGTATTCCAAACGTAACCAAGAGGGTTACTCCCTACGTAAGAATGTTATGAATGCCTCAAGTTACCTTTATGTCTTATGTTTTCTATGATTTATTCGTGGTTTTATGAGGTATGTTAAAGTGCCTATGTTTTATGGGTAAAGTATGATTTCATTCTCATGTATATATGAACTCATGTTTCCTTTCCATATTTTTTGTAACCCTTACTGAGCTTTTTATGCTCATCCCAAGTTTTTGAAATGTTTTTCACAGGTCAAGGGAAAGGTACATGATGTGATGATAGTGTTAAGGATGTGTCAAGAAAGAATCTGTGTTATATTTTAAATATGTTTCTGTTGATGGGAGGAATGAATACTGTCTTTTATGTAACCACTTTGTTTAAATGTGGAATGTAATGCAAGTTTCATGATCTAATTCTCTAAAACTCTAAACCTGAAAAGATCCTCAATGTGTAATCTTGTAATAACTCAATATTAAGTAAGGTTTAAGGCTGGGGCCTTATAGTAGGTGCATAGTGAAAACAAATAAGAAGAAATTAAAACATACATTAAAGATAATAGTGAAATATATAATGAATAACCCAATTCTTGTACAAAATTCTGATCTAGTCATGATACTCAACAAAATGGAAAAGTATGGAATACAAAGAAAAATGAATATATAATATTCTATACCAAAAAGATAATTAAAGGGCCTAATCTAACTCCAATATAATCACAAGAATTATAGTAGTCCTATATTCTCATACTTTGTCCCAAGAAGAAAATCTACCATTCATAGGTGGACCCTTTCTTTTGACGCTACCAGCAAAAAAGTAGTCGTTCCCATAACCAATTGATGACCCGAATAGGTTTGGAGTTATAATTAGTAGGCCAAAACGAACGAAATCTTGAAATATTCATCAAATTAGTATAAAATTTATATGATCAGATATAATTAATGTAAATAAGTATATAAATATTAAACATGTCATCACTAGTTCCTAAAGGACTTCGGGCTAAAACTACCTGATTCAACTTAGGCTGGAATACCTCTGAACTTGTCACTATATATATAACTATATGTATATATATATATATGTGTGTGTATATATACATAGATAAGTTTTTATATATATAAAGAATAGACATAGGGATATATATATATATATCCTTATATATAGATACTAATACAATACAATCCATAAGGCATAACTCAAGCATCCATTCATAGTCATCAAACTCTCATTCTATAAATACAGTACTAGCCCCAGAAATCAATAAGGGTTGCCAATTTCATCAAATATGAATAATAAATTATCTAATTGAAACATCAAGTCCAACATCCTCTAGAATAATGTGAAACATTATTCCCATAATTCAATAAACAATTTAATACTTTATTCCAAACATTACATGTAAAGGGATATCGAATCATCACATCCAACACATGACTTAATAGTGTCTTCCCATCTATTATAAATGGGTGAATAACAATAATCTTCCATCCTAAATATTGTTCTAAAACATAATCTACGGCATGGTTCACTAACTATTAAAATTCCATCAAATCAATGAATATTCTATACTTTCACATAAGGGGTGTGTAACATGGTTATCCTACCCCCCTTCATTTAATTTAAAAAAACATAAAAATTTATATTCAATAGATCCCCATCATAGAATGTGGGTTAGTCAAATTATCATTTACAAGGTCATGAAATTCTATAAGAACACCCAAGGGTGGCATTTTATAAGAACCTGAATCTTCATTTCAGCTATGGATCTTTATTTTGGGTTGTTTTTTAGGAAAAATGATGATTTGGAAACATTATAAGTACACACCAAATACTCTTGAGTTCACACCATGTAACTAGTTTCAACATGTAGTTGTGTACTAACCGAGTAATAGCCGAGTACATGGTCATGTGGGTGACCTATCAGACCACCTAAAGTAGGGTCCGGTTGAGGCTAGTACACATCATGTATATTAAACAAACACACCATGTAATTTTATTTTTATTTGTTATATTAGTGCGGGATCATGTCTCGTGTCCAAAAATAGTTTCCTCTCCCCATGTTTCACACAAGAGAGTGATGAATGGCCTAATATCTTTGAGCTTTTCCCATTCCCCCATCCATGATCTGTTTGATATGCCTCCGAGTGTGTTGAATTCCTATTGGTGAGTTTTATCTTCCCCTAAAGCATCTCTTTATGATTTCTCCTCCCTCTAGAGTTATTGAGGGTTGAAAATTTTAATATTTTTGTAGATATATGTCATTTTAGGCCGATTAAAGGGCCAACGTTCAAGAGTGTTCATCGTACAACATCATGGTAGGTGGTTCGTGCCTTTATTTAGATGTCCTTGGATCATATATTAGAAAAGTGTCAAATACCCATGTTTAGGGTATTGTGTGGCTTGAAATTTAACCATGTGTAATACCTATTATGGTTTGTTTGATCGATAAAGGGTTATTTATTAAGTTTAAGTTTTAATACCTTGATTATGGGTGTTTTCCCATTTTTAATTGATTATGGTCATTTGGTATAGAATTGCTTCTTAGGCTTCCATGTTTTCCATGCCTTATGTTGTTGGATGGAGTAGTTGTTTATATGAGATGCATGTGTTTCGCATTGTGAAGGTGTGACTAAGTGGAATTTACTATGAGAGATTCCTGAGGTCCGTTCATTTATGTATTATTAGTGTTATGTTAACCCATACATATTGACTATGAGAGTTTTCGGGTGGTCATAGACTAGAGGGGATAGGCTGTGAGATCTAACCATAGGGTCATTATTAAATTAATGTTGAACCATAGGTCATTGACTATGAGAGGTTCTAGGGGTTCGTTATAATAATCTTTTTCATGCAGACCAAGGGGCATTAACCTTGAAAGGTAACTATGTAGTTGTTTGTAATTGATTAGTTCTATATGGGAATAAGGGGGTTAGACTGTGTGAGAATTCCCAAAGATTCATTATTATATATTGACATGGTGATATGTTAAACCAAAGGGGTTATAATGTGAGAGCTTTCCCGTATGGTTTCTTTTGAATAATTTTATGACTGCGATGATTCTTCTAAGCCAAAGCACGGGCTTGGAATCAGTCTTAGTTGGTTTTTTAGTTGGTCTTTTGAGACGTCTGTTGTTACTTTTATATAGTGGGGATAAAGAAATTAGGATATATCCCAAGGTTACATTATTCAACGGATTGAATAATTTAGAAATGGAAATGAATATAACTGAAAACTATAGGTTTGTTTACTTTTTTGTACTTTATATTTTATTAATTCATTTTTTCATATTTCCCATTATATATATTCACTGACTATTAGCCATACATATTTTAGTGGATTCCTACTAAGATTTATCTCACACCCTAAATGGGTCATGATTTTTGGCCCAAACATACTATATGGTTGCGGGTATAGAAAAGGTCAAGCACCCTTCTTCATCAGGTACTTGAGTGTTGTTGGAGCTGGAGAGCATGAGACCAAGCTGAGGCTTATGATGCTGTTGGAGTTTAGTGTTTTCTGTAATTTGGTTTCAGTATAGTATTTCTATTATTGTGACTTGTTTGGAAACATTCCTAGATACTTGTGACATCCATAATTATTTATATATATATATGATGTTGTTGTCTATAAAATCAGTCTTCATCTTTTTAACTTATTGTTGGGCATTAAGACTTATTCTATTGAATATTAATATTTATTCCTCTGTGTATACTCTTCCAATGAGGGCATAGTTTCCCCACTATCAAGCCTTTTCCCTCACTGCTATTTGACATCCTCTAGTGTTAGGGTAAATACTCTTGAGTTCTTGACACCAACTGGGTTCATGACACATTTGGGTGCCACTCAGGACCAGGACATTACGTATTTATTGAGTTGCATGACCTTCAATAATAATTAAGGATATAAATGGAGTTTTTTTCATGAACAACAATGTATTTAAGTTAAATTAATAGTTTTAAGGAAACACAAGTATGGTGTACCTTATGGAATTATTGAACATGGTATATAGTGATAAGTCTTTATTGATTAAAAATATATAACCTAACTTATGGTAGTAGATGACTCGTCTTCCATTACTATCCTTTAATTCGATCTATAATGAAAGAAATAAACAAAAAATAAAAATCCCATAAAAATAAAATATTTTATTCACTCCTATAAATAGTATTCAAAATGTATATAAATGAATAAATGAAGGAAACTGGTTGAATCTCTTACTATTATGCTTCCAACACAATTTACTATGGTCCTACTAGAGTTAGATGAACAAGGTGGATTAAATCTAACATCAGAGGAAGAGGAAGTCCTATCAAATCTATGAGAGGTGTTTCATCTGATCAGGTAGGTAAAATAAGTAAGGAATCCATAAAAGATGTCAATTTAAAAATTTACTTTTCTCACAATTTAAAGAGGTGCATGGTTTCCTGCATGGATTTACGAATTGTGATCTAAATCATGAAGCCCCACTGGTTAAGTTTAACTAAGTGTGAAACCCCCTTTAGCCTTCTAGATCACCCTCTATGGCCATGTGGCCTTAGGAGGATGGTCTAGATAGACCATGCACCCCTCTGTAGTTCACTACTACACCGGAACATTTGAGTTACATGGCTAACACAAATCCTGACCAGACCCTCGAGATTAGTGTTCCTTTCCAAAATCTAGAGCCTTGAGCTCCGAAAAATCCATTAATTCTCTTGAACCACTAATTTTCCACTTAATAACATTTCAATTATAAAAATAGAGGTTCAAAATAAAAATAAAAAGGTTTTTATCCCATCAAAAACCCTAGATGGTACAACTCTCATAGTTACCATTCTCTGGAGGAATCAAACTTTTGAGAAAGATATATGGGAACATGAGTATGTGTTGGAGTCGAAATATCAACATAATTTATATTATACTAAATTAATTTTAATGTAAAAAGTCATTTTCATTTTCATAGAAAATATCAACCCATGATTTTATAAATATTTCTTCTGAAATAAACGTGAAATATTCTATAGCTTTCTTTACATGTAGCCTCTAGAATAATTGAACTATGTTATAGTAATAGTTTATAATATTTCCATTGAATTTGAAGGTTTGAATAGTAGTAATAACATTATGAAAAAAATATGTATAGTGGTTTTAACTAATGAAAATTTATTGATTAATTAATAATAAATAAATACCCAATATCCAGTAATTCAATTTTATGATTCAAAAATATATTTTATTTTAAAATTGTTTTTATTCAATTCTGTATGGACATATATTATAATTAATTTATAATATTTATAATATCTTATTTTAAAAAATTAATATACATTTTGAAATCATCATTGCAGTATTAGCATAGGGTGATTTTTTATTATGTTTCTAGAAATATTTTTTTTTTAATCAAAAAAATAACCATTTCATTAATCCCGCAAATTTTCGGAAATTATTTTATTATATGAATACTTGTAAATATTTTCAAATATTTTTTTGTAGAATTATATATTATAGAGTGTAATATATCATTTCAAAATACTATTTTTAAATTATAAACCCATTCTCAACATTTTAAAAATCAATTGTTACATTTCATTGAAAACTATTTCTCATCCTTTATGTTTAATTAATTATAATATAATAAAATGAAGTTTATAAGTTATTGTCTAGTTAAATAAATAATATTTCAATGAAATTAATTATTTGAAATTCAATTAAATCTGAAATATTAATAAATTTATCTTAATTGTAATCCTTTTTTCATAAAAATAATCTTTTCCAAAAAAATGGTGTTTTTCATTTTACATGCACTCATGATAAAATTAATTTTTTATAAATAGAGGATATCTAATTGATAAATTTTATTTCATATTTTGAATTAATGGAACCAAATTATATAATAATGACTATTTTATTTTTTGAGTTATATATTACAAGTGTAAAAACTAGGTACTGTGACGAAATCTCGAATGGTAAAAGTGCGTAACTTTTGACCTAAAGGGCCTAACATGTTTAAAAAATATTTATATATGACTATTTTAGGTTTATACTAATATTATCCCTATATATCCATACTATTTATTAACTTTTTATCCACTCTTCTTGGGTGAGAATTCCCTTTAATGAAGTTCTCTGATTATTAACAAAATTTAAACTCCTTTTTTCTTATAAAAGGGGAACTCCTCTCCACAATACTTATCACATGAAAACTAAAACTATTACCAACATAACTAAAAAAATAGGGATATTTTTTTTCTTAAAAGGCAATCCATAAAATGCATAATCCTCTTCTCAATGGAGACAATCATAAAAGTGAGCTATAAGTTTCTAAACCACTCTTTTTTTCTATTTATTTATGTAATTTTATTCCCCCAAAAATTTTATTAGACCACATTAAATTTATAAAATCCAAATCATTTCTATAAAAGTATTTTATTTTACTGATTTTCCAAGGAATAACCACCCTCCCCTTTTCTATTGTGAAAAAGGAAAATGTGAATCGCATGTTTTGTGGACCACTACTGCCACAACTCAACTTTTTTCAATTTCATTCAACAAATTACAACAAGGATAAAAAAATTATTTAATACATATTTATTTTTTAATATATTTTATAGATTCTAAAATTATATACCATATTAATCCTTTTCCCAATTATATGGAAAATGAAATCTTTAAACAATTGTATGTGTGGACTACCGCCTCCACATAAAAATACAATTCATTCCACACCACCATATTTGATGGTTGGTTTTTATGTATGATTTAATGTATATATATAATATTTATTTCATTATTTAAATTATTTATATGATTAAACCAATATAAATTTACGTGGACCATAACTACAGAACAAAAATATACATTAAAAAACAATGTACTTAACACCCAAAAGGATGATAATAATGACATATTGTTAATAAATAGGTGATAAGACATTATAAGTAACCCACATATGGTATTATAGTTATGAATATGTTTCTATTATATAAATATAATAAATTAAAATTTAACATTCTAGAGATCATACTTCTAATGATGTAATATAGACTCGTGGTAAGGTATTAATATTACTATCTCATTTTTTACAGGGATTATTTATGCTTAATTTCTTATGTTAAAATTATATGATTTTCCTATTCCAAATATTATTTATTTTATTTTACTATGGTTATTTCTATATAATACACATTTTACTTTCAATTTATACACTTATAGAACTCATGAAAATAAAATAATTTTTTAAATGAAAAAAACGTTATTTCACTCTTCAATCAAAAATTATTTTTATTCCATGTCCATGTTTTTTAAAATGTTTTTAATAATTTTTTTCTAAGAATATTTATTTACATAATTCTTACACATTTTAAATTTCTTTAAAAAAATTAAAAGGAGAATTATTATTATATTCTGATTGAGGTACTTTTGAGTTTTTACCTGACATGTGAATGGAATAATTGTTTTTCAACACACTTTGTCAAATGATTTTTCATTTATCTTATATTATCATTACATTGGAACTTCCTTAAAATTTTTCCATGTATATTTTCAATGAAAATTTTTTTACTTGATATTTTATTCATTTTTATATGTCAAATAATTGTTCAAATATTTAAATGGGTGTTTCCCTCAAGAAATGTTTCAGTGATTTTTAAAAGGTATTTTCAACTATAATAAGAGCCAAAGATATTTATTATCTTTCAATGAGGATATGATCTAATTTAACCATATTTTTCTTATTGGTTTTTTATTATGATTATTATGATGAAATATTGATGAAACTTGTTTTCTTTTCCATGGGTAAATCTTTTTTTTGTAATAAATTCATTTATGGTAATTTTTCAAACATATGAATGGATTATAATTACATGATTAGTGGTTCTATAATACACCAACGAAGAGTGGTTACATTATAAACCATGTATGGGTGGTTCCATTATACACCAAAGATGTTTTGTTCGTTTATAAACCATGTATGGGTAGATATATTATGAACCAATAACATGAGTGTTTATAAAATCCCTAGAGAGCATTGTGTAATGATAAAGGAGTTGAGAAACTCAAAAGAGATGATAGAGGTAATAAAATATAAGCATATAATATAATTAATTAAATAGAAGTTACTTCTATGTGAATTTTGTAAATTAATGGGTATGTATTTATATTCTGGCACTCTATCTACAATGATAGTCTTCAGAGTGAACCCTGGATAATAAAGTGATTTCCTTTGCTCATGCGAATTCCAAAAACATGTGAATTATTCTTATATTTTGTTCCCATGATGCATGATTGGTTATAGAGATTCCAAAATCTTATGATTGATGTATTTTTTAATGAAAAATCATAATTAGATGATTCATGTAAAATGATCCATGACTGTTTAGGTATTAATATTTTATAGGATTATCCTTTATAATACCATTATTATTATGTTATGCTTATTTATGAAAATTTATTGATATTTATTATATTTAATCTAAATGAGAATACTAGCTCCAAAATTCTTAGGTTTTTTTCCTAGTTAATAAATAAAGGTTTTAACTAGGATATCTCTAAAAAGGTTGATAGTTGTGTAGAACTATGTGGGAGATGATATATATCCATTTATTTATAATTTTTTTATGTATATATGCTTCCAAGGAAACCTAAATTTTACTGTTTAGGCATTGATCATATTGGTATGTATTTAAAATTCCACTAATAGGATGTAGTATTTATGTATAATAATTTTGGGTCACTATATATATCACCCATAATGAAGCCCAATTTAGAGCTACATGATATAACTAAGAGGAAGAAATTAATTACTATGAGTCCTGTAACCATGCCTCTAGGATATAATCTATAAGGACCTTGTTAGAATTTTCATCGTATTTAAATTTTAATCTTTTCTAGTGGATAATAAAATTAACTTTTTAAATTATTATATATCTGAAAATGTTTTTGTGGAATAAGAACTCTCCTTTGAGGATTCAAAATTTTAAGATAATGTTTTCTTATTTACTAAATAACATTTTGGATTGAAATAAAACCATTAGGATTTGTATGAATGGTTGTCTAACTTTTTTAAATGGTTATAATTTTTTTATGTAGGTCTATACTTATTTTTAAATCATACATCAATGGATCTCTTGATTATTCAAATTTATATTGATGATGACATTTTTTGCCTCATCTGGAGAGTCTATTTGCAACGAAATTTCCAATATAATGAGTACAGAATTTGAAATGAGTTTTTTTCAAATATTCAAAAATTTCTGTGGTTTTCAAATTCTTGAAAAACATGGATTTCACATTTCTCATCCTACGGAAATAAGATAATGAGATTTTATTTTATTTTGACATTGATTAAATCGAAGATATTAGTACTCCAATGAGATTTTTTTGTAATATTACATCAGATAAATCTAGTAAGCTGGTTGTTAATAAAATTTACAAAGGTAGGATTTGAAGTAATTTCTACCTTACCATAACCCAAATTAATATCATATTTACTATGTTTATTTGTGTGCATTTTCAAGACAATAAAAACAAATCCCATTTAAATTCCCTCAGAATAACTTTTATGTTTTTGAATGGAAAAAAACATGGTTTATTTTTCTCAATAGACAAAATTTTCTAACTTTTATGTCTTTATGATGTAATGTTTCATGGGTTCTTATTTTATAGGAATACTAAATTTGTAACTTTCTACCTAATCATAAAATCCATTATCTCATGGATTAGTACGAAGAAAATTTTGATTGACCATTACATGGACCAATTGGAATATATTGTCATATGAAGTTATTGATCCAAAATAATTTGGATAAAACATAATATTATATATTAAATTGAAAAAAAAATTGACATTCCAATTAAGTTTGGAAATATAAGTGAAAATTAAATTTCTAAATATTCAATTCCTCACACTCACATAAAGAACATTGACTATAACAACCAATTTATTTGATTCCATTTCCAAAAATATATATATCATTGTATATTCTATTTTCCTTAATCTTAAATTGGATGAGATATTCACAAGACCCCATATGGAAGATCAATTTTATTTTATTTAGGTGAATTTTGGAATATAATTGTCTTAATTAATTCTTTTGACTATTGAAACTATTCGGGGTTTTCATCATATTTCACAATGAGATTTCATGATTAAGAAAGATAAATATTGAATTTATTAGTTTATTTATTTTACACTCTTAAGTGTATTTTTCTATTTAACTATTAATTTACTTGATTTTTTGTCCCTCCAGGTAATTTAAATAGAATAGACCATTTGAGGGGGATCAAGCCATTTTAAAATAAAAATGTTCAAATAGTGATACATTTTTCAAATTAGATTTGAGAATATTAAAAGTCAAAGATACATTTTTTCTAATGAGTAAATTTTTGTGTACAATTTTAGGTTTTTAAAAATTAATTTTAAAATAATGAAATTATTTTTGTTTAAAATTTTGTTTTCAAAATCAACTTTTAGAGATACATTGTTTTTATATTTCCAATGAAATGATGATTTTTTCTCTCTTAAAAGAATATTAATGATGAACTTAATGAAACTCACAAATTTTATTTTTTTCTCATGTATATTATTATAAATAAATAAAAATTTATTATTCTATCCATTTTCATGAACTTATTGATAATTTCAAAGGAAAAGGGGGATCTGATTATATTCAACTTATATTTGGTGTATTTTTTGAATGAATGGTATTTTAATCTCTTTAAAAATAAAAAATCAATTTATAATACGATGTTAATGTATTTTTGGATTTTTATAATAAAAAGGGGGAGAATATATTGTAAATTGAGTTAATATTATATTTATTTGTGTTGAAAGGAAAATAGAGTGAATTTTTCAAATGGGAAATAATTTTAAATTAAAACATAAATTTGTTTCTTATAACATTGAATGTGAATTTAAATCTTTTATGAATTTCATTATTAAATATTGAAATTATTTTATTTATATTTATGTTTAATTCATTATTCCAACCTTCATATTATTAATTTATTAAGTGTGTTTTATTGTAACAAATAGGCGGAATGATATACAGATCGCTCAAATAGGTTATTTTAATGATCATCAACTTGTATTTGTGTTTTTGATAATTTCTTTTGATGTATTATAGTGTTTATATTTTAGAAATTTTTTCATGGAGTTAGTTCACTAAACAAAGGGATCAACAAGAATGAGGGAGACATTTGAGAGCCTTTCATTAGTATGTGTTTACAGCTACCCAATGTTGTTTATGAAGAATGTTAGTTCTATCCAGGTTCCACCGGTGGGTTGGTGAGACCCACCATCTATCTGGTGCAACCCACATAGAAACAAAAATAGATGTTGTTTTTAACTCAACTTTAAATTCCTTTATTTGAACCACAAAACTTCAATAACATTCTTAAATCCATTGTAAAATATTAACAAACCCACATGGGTCCATTGATGGTTTCTATTACCTTGGTGATTCATTCTAAAGCCTAAATTTTGGATCATTTCTCTCATTCGCATGTGCTCCTACATTTTTCTACCATCCTCAAAGTTCTTTCATTATAATATTGTTTCTGTGTAAAAACTCTAGTTCATTTGGATTTCTCATTTAGATTAACTTATTTATTTCTTTTTAAGGGTTGTCACTACAGATGTGTTTAAAGGGGATAAGTGGTCACTACCTTAATTGTATGTAGATTTTGGTTTCTATACACAACCACTAAAAGGATAGTCATGATTTGGGTTTCTTGGTTCCAATCACTAAAAATAAAGGGTACGCTTCTGGTAATGGATTTCCTTACTACAACCTCTCAAAATAAATGGTTTTTATTTATTTCTAAAACATTTGAAAAGAAAAGTTTGGACTAAAATTTATTAACAATACTTGAAAAGAGGAGACATTGGGATACCATGTGGATTATTATCAAACTCCTTTTTCAATCTCTTATTATTTGTATTTTAAATTTATATTTCAACTCTTATTGACTATTACAATTTTATTTCATTGATATAATTTTTTTAATTATGCCTCATTTATATTTAGTTTATAAAAGAAAATATTAAAAGGAAATTAACCCCCCCCCCCCCCACCCCATTCCATATCAACTCCAAGAAACATGAATAGGAATCATTAATGGAATATTTGTACACTATTCCATAATATGGTCATAATATATTACTCATTATAGTGAGAAATATTCTCCCATATACTGGTCTATATTCGACCACTAACTTTAAACTTATATTTATGTGACTCAAGAAATTATTATATTGATATTACATAATCTTATATTGAATTTCAATACATCGTGCAATAATACATGCCTCAGAACCATAAATTATTAGTTTCTATGAAGACTTGATGCATAAGAAACTTATTTCATGAAATATCTTCAACATATCCCACAAATGTCTTCTCATATAATACCCTTCTTTGAAATACCCAATTTAAAACCTTTTATCATAACTTAGAGAAATGGAAACAAATGATGGGTGAGTTTAGATGCTCAATAAGGGTAAACGAAAAATATATCAAACAATAATCATAAGTGAGAAAAATATAGCAATATGGATGTGATAACAAGATCTTAAAATGTAAAATTCATACAAAAAAGGTAAAAACTCGTTAATTAGTCATTAAAAATGGATTTTAATAACAAAAGATATAATTACTAAGAGTATTTAATCATCATTAATCAGTCATGATCCACGATTACAATTTGAAATCATAAGACATAAGTTTTGGGATACACATATGTATTAAAAATTATTTTTGAACCTATGTGTTTCATTTGTTGTCAAATTTTTTTAATACGTGTTTATCAATTTTGGATGAAGTGGTGATACTTAGAAAATTTTTATAGATCCATGTTATGAAATTGGATTTCATTCTTGGAATGATCTCGTTGGATATGTATAGTTATGGTTTAACTATTCTTATTTCCTAGGATATGTTAAAGTTATTTTTGAGAATTGTACATTGTTACAAAATTTAATGAGTTTTTGGATTGGCATATTATTTTAGGATTATTTTATAGTTATTTGAAGTGTTATTTATAGTTAGATATTTATAAGTGTTTGCAAAAAAATTGGGAACCAACCAAAAAAAACCCAAGGCTATACCTCAACCATACTTAGGGGGAATTAAGGGGTCAACCCCTATGGGAGATCCTTATAGATAGTCTTCATGACATATAAGGATTGTTTGGGTCGTGCATAGGACCATAGAAGCACCCCCGTATAGAAGGAACTCATATAAGCTAGTAGGCTCATGTATAATGACTATAGAGTGCACACCTAGAGGCTCACATGGTTTAGACCAAAAGCTCGTATGGTCGAAGCTCTAGTGGTGTGTGTGACCTCATATTAACACTAGTTTTTGTTAGCCCAATCGAATGGTTTTGCAGTGGGTATTGAATGGTATACCACATCCTAGACTAGACATAAAACTAATTTGGGATGGAGAAGTAGTGGGTATTTTTCCTAGATTATTAAAATGTTAGATAAAACACCAACTCCAGGATGTGTCTCATATGAGACATCTAATTATTTAGACAATCGTCTTATTATTTATCCCATGTACGATACTTCAATGATTGAATGTTGGTAAACCAAGTAACCACAAAGGATATTGGCCTCCATGATAGATCAATTGAATTCATTGAGAATCTAAAAAAAGAAAATTTATGATTTTATGAAAAGTATATAAATGCTTTGTGAAGTTCATATGTGGATGAAGATCCCATATGGATGAAAAGGATACGTAAAAATGAAAATTTAATGTGTCCATGAATATTGTTTTTCACATATGTGTTTTTTGGATGAACTAAATATAATGTTGTATGTATGAACAAACTAGTTGGATTTGTGGGAGATGGATTTTAGAATTCCATGTAGTATGGAGATGAGTGATATATGGTGTTGATTTTCAGGATACTACATTATGGAATTAACTATACGAGCATGCTAATTTGTGGTGGGAGTTACATTATAGGCATATTCATAGTGTTTGTGATGAATTCATGATGATCATTAGAATGGGTCATAAAATTATATACATAGATGAATGAAAATGATATACTAAAGAAATTTTAGCTATGTGGTGAGAGATTAAGTGAATTTTGACTATTAATGAGACTATATATGAAGATTCCTTGTGAATATGATTTATTCTACATGAAATTGAAAATCATATAATTTACATGATGTGGTTTCATTTTTCCTAGAAAAATAGTATGCATACATGAGTGCAATGACATTCTAAACTATAAATCATATCTAATATGTTATGCAGTGAGAGAACACATATTTTTGGAGGTCTCATAATAATCAAAATGATTAGAACTTTTTACCATGTCTTGTATAATAATCATGCCCAACTAATTGTTAGTCCCATGTTTATTTGCATAAAAATTTTGGGTTGTCTTTCATATTAAGAGTTTGAGAAATTAATTATATAGTAGAATTTATAATAAAATTATTTGTCACTAGTAGTGCATATATTAATTGGTGAAGTAGTAAAATATTTTGTAGAATATATGTGGAAGCATAAATGTGTTATGATACAATATTTAGTATGTATATAATTGTTATTCTGTATAAAATATATTATTCTTGTAGTTGAGATGTAAAACACCATAATTTAGGAAGTAACATTTTGGTGATGTTCTTTATAAAGTGAGAATAAATTATTTTATTTATCTTTAAGGCTCATAATAAAATATCTTAATCAATTATTGTATAAGAATCCAATATTCAAAAATGGTCTTTCCTATATTTTTTTTAACCATTGTTTGTTCCATATAGTGTGAAACTATTGTTCCAATTGGACTCTAGAAGCCATTTTAAGACTCTATAATAGTAAAGATATATATGTTTTAACCACTTATGATTATATTGAAGAATTTGGGATTAGAGAGTCTGACCGATCACAGTTGGGAGTAGGCTCACATTAAGGCTAAAGCACATAAAAATAGTTTGTTTATGAGATTTTTATTTCATTTAGGATAGGTTATGGAATCATAATAGTAGATCAGATACTAACAGGGAAACATAAGTTCATTATAAAAGAATTAAAATTTGTAAAAATCATCACTAATTCATCTCCCGTCTAAGTGGTGAAACATCTCCTTGGGATCTAAAATTGGTCTTCGAGGGAGGTTCCCACTCCTAGGATCCACAAAGTATTGAAGATTGATAATCTAACTTTCTATCAATAGTATTTGTGTTCCTACTTTTGTTATAAATATCTATCATAGTAGGAAGAATAGGATGTTGTGTTATCTTTTATCTCTAGGCCTTGAAGTTAATAATGAATTTAATATATGATTCCAATCAGTCGCATAAAATGATCTTATGAATTTTACCAATAAATGAAATATATAAGTTTATTTTAAAATCTAAAAATTCCACTTACATGTTTCTTTATGAAAAATTTTACACAAAGGTTAGGGGACTCAAAATGGGAATGAAATTTGGGTTAAATTATAAAGAAGTTATGAAGGAAACGTTCAAGTCAAGAAATCCAAATTGAAATTTTTTTGTGTAATTTGAAAAAAAACGTAGATGGGTATAGAATAAAATATTGTTCAATACTTCACAAGATTCAATGAAATTGTTACAAATATTTTTTTTTTCAATAAAATCTTGATGATTAAACTATTATTAGAAATAGATGATAAATTTTCCTAATAGGTATGATCATAATGTATCATCTTTGGCAGATATAGATGATCTTACACTAAATTAATTACATAAAATACTCATTTAATATGAAATGTGAATGACACTAGTCTTCAAGAAGATGATCAATTATTAGATAGATTTTGATTCCATGAGAAATATCATTATTAGAGATGGTAAAATTTTATAATCAAGTTAATATGATAGTGAAAATGGAGATAAATATAATAATAAAATAATTTCTCTAATATCTAAATGATTTAAGAATTTAAATTTTAATTGTATTGTAATATTACCACCAAGTTGCAACAACTATAATGAAATTGGACATTTACTATAAAGTTTCCTAAAAAGTTCAATGGAATCATAGAAATATGGTGAGAAACCACATGAAAAGAAATGGGGGAATATCTCAAAACATATAACAAAATTTTATAGAATCAAATACACAACTTCTTAATATTGAGTAAATCGAAACACAAAAATTTAAAGTGGGAAAAAGGTAAAATGTGGTAAAGTATCGTAAAGAAAATATTTATGTCAATGAATAATAACAGTTTAAGAGTCAGTCTAAATGTATTGAATCAAAAATTAAACTGAAAAATGTTATATATGATTCTAGAGAGTTCATTGAGGTCAAATCATAATCTTAAAAAACATGTGAAATGAGGGGTCTAAATAAGTAGGTTAATTTAGCACTCTATAGATTTTAAAATAAATATTTTATCTCCAACAATTCAGGTTAAAAAAATTTGGACAAGTATGGAGCTGAAAGACTAGTAAGAAATGATCTTCTAATTCTAGGGAAGAAATAAATTCTCAATGAATATCATTTCCCCATGAGAAGAGAAAATTTTATTATATAGAAATAGAATAACAAAAAACATCAAAACATGAATATTATTAGTTGGTACGATAAAGGATCAAAGGTTACTACTGGTGTTTTGAAGTTTTTTGTCAGAAAGAATATTTATACTGGTATAACATTTCCCTACCATACATGATACATGAACCCAGGGGGAGATACTTTGAGGAAAAGAGTGAAATTTTTCATTGTAAGTAAGAAATTATTATGAATTCATCCTATATTACTACCCAAAAAAATCTATTTGGAATAAATATATAGTATATGTGATCAAAAAATGGATAATTTATAAAAAAATTAATGTGTATTCTCGTAAAATAACCATACAATGTTGATAAAGGAAAGGTAGTTTCAAAAATGAATAAATAAAAATCATTATTCACTGAATCTTCTTTGAAAGCTAGTAGAAAACCCAATTTATTGATTGTCAGTATGGGATGATCATCACACATGAATGATGACACAAAAATTATTAGCAAAATTGAGAATCAAGAAGGATGACAAGTAACCTTTGTAAATAATTGTTCCATGAAAATTTAGGGAGTTTGAAAATTAGAGAATGAAGCTCAAAATATAAAGTCTAATAAGGTATTATTTAATGAAGGGATAAAACCCAATTTTCAAAGTGTCATTTAAAATTGTGATGATGGATGTTGGTTTTTGTTTAAAACTTATTCATGTATCATAAAAAGCATAGATAATGTAATAATTACCGATCATGGAAAAAAGATCCAATAGTAATCTATTTCAAATTGGCGATTCTTCCAATTTTTATTACTTGAGTGCCAAAGATGAAATCAACCTATGGAAAAGAAGGATGGTCCATCTAGTTAAGTGGTTTATAAGTAAAATAATAAAGCATTATATTGTTAGATATTTTCCCAATATAATAAGAGAATAGTTTGAAATATGTGAAATGTTTTAAAAGGGGTAATTAGCTCAATGTTCAAAAAAAGTGGGGGATATTCTATCATCTAGATCCCATGAACTTATTCATACTAACTTATATGGTCAAATGAGAAACTAATATACTATAGGTAAAATTTATTTCATTATATTAATTGATTATTATACCTGGTTGACTAATTACATGTTTATAAAACACAAATCTGAATATTTTAAAATGTTCAAAATAATTAGAAGTCAATATGATAAGTATATGGGCCTCTATATTATGAAACTGATATTAGATAATTATAAGTTGATTACTTGTGATTATTTTGGAAATTACCTTTCCAAAAAATGTAATTAAACATAAGTTCAGTTGACCATATACTATATATAAAAATGGTGTAGCTGAAAGATAGAATAGAAGCATAGTAGTGATGGGAAGGACTATGTTACAAGAACACAAGATCTCAAATTATTTCTATAAAAAAGCCATATGTACTTATATGCACATACAAAATAGGTGTTTAGTGAAACTAAAAACAAAAAATATAGAAAATAAAATGAGGTAGAAGAAAATTCCAACTATTAAATGCTGTATAGTTTTTTGAATTCCATTCATTATAAAGATCATGAAAATCAATCTACTAAAATTTGAAGAAAACCCCGAGGAAGGAATTTTCATGGGATACCTTTATAATTGTGGTGGATATAGAAGCTGGGACAAATGGATTCACAAGTTATTTGAATGTTGTGATTTAAAAATTATTGAAAATAAGAACAAATCAGATATCTCAGTTGATACAAATTCAGATGCTTTTGTAGAAAATAGTATGAAAATGGAACATAATAATGTTAAAGTTACATAGAATGATAAAAAAAATATTGATATTAATTATGAACATATCTATGATGAAGATGAAGGTAATATAAAGAAGATAAAATGGTATAAAAATTGAAGAAACATGTTGACGATAAAAATATCATTATCATCAATAGGCTTCAGTTAAAACTAGAAGAAATTTGAGAATTAAAGGTCAAATAGAACTTATTTTTCAAATTGAACCTCAAATAGTTAAATAATCTATTGCTCATGAGGAATGGATACAAACTATGAATGAGAAACATGATTAGATTAATAAGAACTCGTCTTGAGATCTTGTATCAAGACCTAAAAATAATAAATTTCATTGGAACTTGGTGGGTTTTCAAAAATATGCTAAATCAGAAAGGTGACGTATTGAGGAAAAAATATAGGATGGTTCAAAAATGATATTATAAAATTGAAGGAGTTTTCTTTGAAGAAACTTTATCACTGGTAGAAATACTAGACATTATTATGATTTTATTGGTAGTAGAATCACACAAACATTATAATTTCTAAAATCGATGAAAAATGGGACATTCAAATTAGTGATCTTGAGGAAGAACACAATATTCAATAACCGAATGGGTTTTTATTAGACAATGATCGAAGCATGGTATGCAGAATGAGGAAATATTTTAATGGTTTCAAAAATTCCCCTAGAACATGGTATTCTAAATTGGATAGTTGTTTATTGAATTTTATTTTTAGAAACAGTAAAGTTGGTAGAAATTGTTATGTGGGTAAAAGTTTCAATGGACCTCTCACATTAATTATTTATGAGGATAGTCCCATATTTTCTAGTATCAAGAAATGTCTCAGTGAATATTTTTTCAAGAACATGAAATGAAATTCTGAGATGTCCATGCTTGGTTATGTAACATTCTTCTAGGGATTTTAGATTGAGAAGAAACCAACTTTCATATCTATATCATAAGAATGTTATGTTATGGAATTTCTGAAAATTTTGTAATGGAAAAGAAAAAGAGGTTTCAAGTAACATTTCAATTGGAAAAAAATTATGATAGGATAAATCTTGAGGTAATGTTAATCAGAGATAATTCAAAAAAATCATTGGAATTTTACTTTATCTAATAGTATCAAGGATATGTGTAACTTATGCAGAGACCCATTATTATATATTTTAGAGTGACCCTAAATAATCTCACATAATGTTTAATAAACAAATTTGGAGATAAGTTAAAGGAACCCTAAACTAAGGGATTCCATACAGAAATAGTGTAGATTTAAATCTATTGGGATTTACAAATAATCACTAGGCTGGTGATTGTACAGATAAAAGATCAACTTTTGGGGGAATCTTATTTCTATGAGAAGATTGTAACAGTTTTTATAGGAATAAGAATAATTCAGGTACACTAATCATGGTTGAGGATGAATATTTTATAGTGACACATGCTTGTACACAAATGATCCAGATCCAAGTGCATTTGGGAGATGTTAAAACTAATACTGAGACCCTACTTATAATTTCATGTGATAATAAAAGCAATATTACGTTGTCTAAAACACCAATACAACATTAAAGATCCATAAATATTGTTATTAAGTATCATTTTATCAATGAAAAATCTTAAAGTGGAGATATCTAGTTAGAATAACTTTTTACAAAAGATAAGGTTGTATATATTTTCACCAAAGAAATTCCAAAAGAGATATTTCTACAGTTAAGGATGAAACTTTATGTTTATACTTCCCTATTCAATTGAATAATATTATTATATGTCTTTTTATTCCTTATTATTTTATGTTTTTTATGGTTAAAAGTAGGGAATTTATGAATATGTGTTATTCATCATGTATTTTATATAATTCGATGATAATGAAGGTGAATTCATCTCTTTAGGGGGGGGCATCAATATGTTTGATTAACCGATTTTCACTCTCATATTTCATTACAAATTATATTTATTTAATGGGGGTACTTGAATGTTGAAATTATGAGACAAAGGTGGAATTATTCTTCTACACCTAAAAATTTAGATGTTTTTTATAAATTGTGGGAAGGATTTTGTATTTCATACCTTTTTAACACCTCATTTGAGACATTATAAGCATTATTTCAGGTGGCCAGATAATTAATTGATAGATAAGATATCATTGGTTATATATATCTTGTTTTCTATAATCATTATGCCAATGTAGAGTTAGAGGTGATTAACTAAAGGATCTTTTCCAAGTATCATTTGATATCACTCCTTTTAAAAATTATAAAAGGGGTTATTTAAAAGAAGGATTTGATGATATAACCTCACTTACCCTTTTCATTTTTTTAACATAATGGGGAGTAAATATGGAACACACATATTGGATTTTATATGAAGTGATAATGACAAAAAAATACAAATGGGGTATTTTTGAACTTATATGTTGTATTTTCTTTCAATTGTGTGTCAATATGTGTTTGGTGATTTAGGATGAAGTGGTGTGGCTTAGATAAGTTTTATGGATCCATATTATGGAATGGGTCATCATTCCTAGACAATTATCCTTGGATAAGTCTAATGATTGTTGAACTATTCTTATTTATCAGGTTATGCGCATGGGTGGTTTGAAGATTGCACATTTTTACAGAACATAAAGAGACATTGGCTTCGAATATTGTTTGAGGATTATTTTATAGTTATATGAGGTGATATTTCACTTGGATATTTCTAAGTGTTTGAATACAATGAGGACAAAAAAAGACCCATTGGAATGCCCACAACCATACTAAGGGGGGGAATGGTCGACCACCATGGCAGAGCCTCAACGGAGGCCAGATGGCTGATAAGGAATGAGTGGGCTATGTATAGGCCAAAAGAATCTTCCCATTGTATAAGTGGCTCATATAATATGGAAGACCCATGTATAAGTCCCACAGAGCACATGTCTAAATGTATAAATGGTTTAGGCCTGAATCCCTCGTGTCCAAACCCCAAGTGGTTTGTGTGATGTGAGACTGGTACTAATCCCTGGTAGCCAGCTCAAATGTGGTAGTAGTGGGGTTTGAATGATATACCACTTCCCAGACCATATGAAAAACTAATGTGGGATGGGGAAGTAGTTGGTACTGTTAACATGTCATTAAAATGTCCTATAAAATGCATGTTGTATGATTTGCATCATCTAAGCCATCCAATCATTTTAGTTATCATATTCCTCATTCTCTAGCATATAATATTTTTGTGGAAAATGCTTTGTGGACCGAGAAACCAAAAATGATATTTATTTATAAGAGAGATCAACCTAGCTTGTGATGATTCTAAAAACCCTCTATATCCAATTTTCCAAAGAGCATCTAAATTCCTCACAAAGGTTGTCTATGTATAAAGATCCTATGTAGATGAAAATTATATTTTAAAATGAAAATTATATACAGCCATGAATAAAAAATGTTTTGTGAAGATTATTTTTTGGATGAATCAATTTCTATGATTTTTTCTTGTACGGACCAGTTGAGTTTGGAGGAGTTGATTTGCATACTTCCATGCAGTATGTGGATAATTATATGCAGATGAGTGAAATGTAAGTATAAGTTTTTGGATGTTATTTTTTAGAGGTTTCCATGTAAATATGATGATTTCTAGTGATAGTTACATTATGTAGATAGGCATTATTTTTATGATGAATACCTAAAGCTCAAGAGGATGGGTTATCAAATTCTATGTGTAGATGAAGGAAAATGTCATGTGGATGAAATAGTTTCTAGGCGGTGAGAGTTTCCATGCATTTTGGGTCATCAAGAGATGATATGGAGATATTCCATGTGAATATAGAACATTCTATGTTACAACACAAAAATTACCAAATGGTATGTGGTGATTTCCATTTTTAGATAAAAATGGTTTGCATACTTGAGGATAATGACTTGAAAAATAGTAAAGCATATCTAACTCAATATGTATTCATGTGTTATTTTGAGTAGATAGAGTAGAAATTGATATGTGGAAACTATCTTTGAAAATAATATATGGAGGAAGTTATGTTCTATAGAAATAGATGATGTATTTTTGGGTGTCACATAACAATCGAACTATATTGAACTACTTACCATGTTTTGGATAATAATCATGTGAAATAAGTTATTAACTTCCATTTTTGTAATTATTAATTTTGGTTTCATTCTTATGTTAAGAGTGTCAAAAATGAAGTGTATAACATATTTTATTTTAAACTTGTTTATTCACCGTGCGGCTGATATCAATTCGTGAAGAAATAATGTTTTGTGCATCGAATATGTGGTAGCATAATTATGTTTTACAACAATAATATTATATAAATAATAATTATTTAATATACTATATTAGTATAAAATATTTGAAAAGTCAAAAACCAAAAATTTAAGAAGATGTGGATCATTAATGTTCTTCAAAAAGTAAGCATATATTATCTTATTTATCTCCATGGCTCAAAAAGAAATATCCTCAACAATTATTATAGAAGCATACAACATTTAGAACAATCCTTTCTTGTTCTTTTTGTAATAGTTTTTTTACCAGGAGGTGTAAAACTATTGTTTCAGTGTGACTTTACAGATCATAATGTGACTTTATTCAAGAAAAGACATATATATTGTAATCGCTTGTGAATATAGTGGATAATCTATGTTTGGGGAGTCTAACCAATCATAGTAAAGAGTATTCTTACATTGAGACCAAACCATGAAATATATTTTTTTTCTTGTTCTATATATTTTTATTTCATTTGGAATAGGTTGAGTAATCATAATAGTGGATCAGATCCTCAAATGTCAATAGATGTTAATTTAAAAGAAAAGAAAATTATAAAAAACAACATTGATCCAACCCCCCTTCTCAGTGGTGAAACATCTCCCTGGGAACATAAATTTACATATTCAAAGCTCATTAAAATTACTATAAAATTGGATAGAGTCTTTAGTGTATTGGATTCAAATCCCATTACAATAATTTCCAAATTCATGGATCACTTCCAAGACTATCATATTGGAAAGATTCCCTCTTTTAACTAGGTTCACTCCCCTTCTAGTTCATATTATCTAATGAGATATCATTCTATACCCAATATATTTTATGGATATGAAATATTTGGTCCACCCTTAAAAAATGAAAACAGTACCTAATTATTCTATAAAATCATAAAAAAATTATCATTACAAAACTTGAGTAAAAGATACTTAATACATAATGATTAAATCCTAACATAATTAACCAAAGGAAGGTAATTAGATTCATAAAACCATACTTAAAACAGAATCATAATAATCCATCCATATAATGAAATTCGAATCTATCACATGATAATATCCCATGTGAAGCTTAAAAATCCTTAAAATATGGTTACATAGATTGAAAATGTATTTTATAAAATAATTTAATATAATCCATTAAAATCAATAGAAAACCTCTCTTCTATTTTGGTTACTTTTAAAAACTAAAATTTTTAGATAAATGGAAATAATATTTTCTATGTAAAATATTTAAACTTTTAAATAAGTCCTCGTGAAGGATGGAAATGGTGGGGTAATTTACTCATGTCGTATATGATATAAGATAACATTATATTCACACGTTTGTAAAAATAAAAAAGTTAGTAATATAAAAAACATTTATAAATGTTCCTTTAAATCATTTGTAAAGAACATAAATAGTTCTAAAGATAACCCTTCTAAAATATAAATTTATACAAAAAAAACTCTATAAAACATTTTTAATGACATGGATGATGCGTTGAAATATTCTCTCCCCAAAATATAATAAATAATGTCATTATTTCATAAAACATATCGAACAATTTGAGTTCCATAGAGAGGAGAATGGTAAAAATACATGAAAATATAAAAAATGACTATATGAGGATAAAATATATCGTTTTTAAATGAAAAAGACCATATAAGTTTTTACTATTGAAATTTAATATATATATTCCTTGAAATAAAATAGATTGTAACATAAACACTTACTACTTTGGTAAATTTAAAATCATAAAAACCTTGAAATAAATAAAGTCAAATGGAACATTAAATTATACCAATATGAATATATTAATGAAATAATATATCAAATGTATATTATATATACCATATTAATATAAATAAGTACATAACGTGAAACATATCTCAATAAAACAATATTGAGTTGAATAACCCTTACCTTAACTCCAGTATTTCTTCATATGCATTCAAAAAATCTATATAATAAATATATATTTATTATAAATCTATTTTAAACCCATATTAAAACATTTTTTTACTATATATCATTCCCTTATAATTTATAATTAAACTTTTAAGGACAATTCGTCAAAAAAAATCATTATTCAGGTGAAAATTGGTTGGTTCTATAGGGATGTTTTGGTTCGACAGTTCCTATACATGAAAATTGGTCATTATTTCTTCATCTAAAGAATCTAAGTAATTTCATAAATATCATATTTATTCATTATATTAACTTTTATATTCTTTAATAAATGGTCCTGATGAAAAATGAATTGCATCTCTTCATAGAGAGGGTAGTCCATACATATATATGAGTAATGTTTGTATTTTTCAATATTTTTAGAAAATAAAGGTAAAAAGAAATTAACATTTATAGAATCAAAATTATATAACAAATATTAGTTAAATTAAATAAATATTTCCCCATTATCATCCATGTAAATTTTAAATTTTAAAAAATCCATATCTTCAATGAAGTGGCAGTACACACATACGAATGAGCGACACTACCATTTTCGAAGAGATGGAATAGTTAAGAAGGTAGATAATATTTTATCATTATTGACTCATAATTATTTTATAAACATAAAATATATTCAAAATATACATTTATATAACCATCCATTAAAGACAGTAATGGAAAATTAAAAACATCTCTTCGTAGAGGTGGAAGTCCACATGTACACACAAGTAACATTTTCATTTCTTATATGATAGAAAATGAGTTGAAAATGGTGTGTACCATAAAAATAATACAATTTTGTTATATTTTAGATTCTATTTTTTTATACTAGCATGGTTATGATATTTTTGAAAGTGGTAGAATAAGAAATAAACATGAAAGAACTCGGTTAAGAGTTATACGTCTTCCTTGGAAAACCTCATATGGCTTACAGGTCAATTATTTTAAGATAAAATTATGGTGGCAATAATTCCTCAAAGTCATGTATATTAAGGTTATAGGGTACTTTGGTAAGGATTAGTTGATATAAAGGTCTCAATTTGGGTCAATAAGTGATAAAGGATGTTCTATTTTATGAGTGAGGTTGGTTGAAAACTTGTAGATCATTAACACATTATTATATAATATATATCATACTCAAGTAAAGTTATTCTAAATATAAAAATAATCAAAGATAATAAAGTTAAGGTAATATTAAAAACTTATAATAAAATTAAATTTAGTTTTTTGTTAATTTTAAAACCATATTTATTATGTTAACCTAACTTTTAACCTTTTTAACCCTTACTGTGGTAACATGTTTTCTACCATGGTAACTATTCATTTTGGACAAAACATTTTTTGAATTTATTACGTAATATTATGTATTTTTATTTCAAATAAGGAATAAATTTTACATGATTCAATTATTATAAGTGGATGAAATTAATTCTAATATCCTCACGAAAACTGCAAAAAAAAACTATTTTTGTAGAACATGAATTATTAAGCATAAAAAAATGATTTAACTCTATTTAATTTCCTTGTAAAACCATGGGATTAATGTAAATATATATTATTGAATAAATTTCCTAAAAACATTAATAATATAATTCATAAATATTTATTGATTAATTTTTTAAAATAAAATATGTTGCGCATAAAGAATAACTTTCTAAAAAATAACTCGTTTTACCTTCAAATGAATCTATCTTCACACCTATGTAATTGGTAATAACTGTATGAGTGAAAATTATATTTTTACATTTAATAAAAATATATTTATTTAAAATAATAGTTTATTAATGGTTAATGTACTTTTTATATATAATAATACAATAATTTTAAAAACAAATCGTATTTTAAAATAAAATGATATTTTTTTTAACATTTACATATTTCATATGAATTAATCAACAAAAATTTAATCAAGTAAAATTACATATAAATCTATAATAATTTATTTAATAATATTCATACCCTCCAATCCAATGGTATTGTGATAATACTAAAATTAAATAATAATATTTCAACAGTATATCACTGTTCTATTAATCTCAAGGTTGTGTGTAACATCCCAGACTTGGATTCCACTGAATTATGACCCATACCTGGCGGGTCACATATACTCAAGCGCATCTCCCCAAACTCCATAGGCTTCTGAATATTAGTGAAAAACTAGGTGAGTCATTGGGGAGACTCTTCCCACATTAGAAGAGTAAAACATAGCAGAAATATCATATAAGTAGCGAAAGCGGTAATATCATATAACAAAAGTAAGATGTAGAAAATTCATAGAATAGATAATCTATAAATCATATAATATAAAATATATTTGTGCATGTTACATGTTTCTAGTAAAATCATCTAAAACAGTTACAATATAATCTTATAAAATACAACTACTGAAGTACAACAAGGCCAAAATAATCCTTGTAGCATCGCAAGCCTCAGCTTGGTCTCATTATCTACAGATCCTAAATAGTATCTCAAGTATCTATAGGAGGGAACTTGACCTTATAATTACCTATAATAATATATTCTATCGTGTCCCAAAAGAATGTACCAAATAGGGAGTGATATTAAATCCTGTAGGAAACTACCCATGGTCTATTCCATTATGTGAGTGAATATATATAGCAGGTAGTGTGAAATAAGAAATTAACTAAGCAAGGATGTACTCAAAATTAAAAAACATACATGCAATGGTTTTCATGTCCATTCATTTCATTCAAAAATTCAATTTAATTGAATTTATAAGTATTAAGATCTGTCTCAAACTCGTAATCCCCCATGTAACTAGTAGCACAGTAGATGCCTCATAAGACCACCTAAACAAGTATAAGTGAAGACCAAATACAAGATAGTACTTTGTCCCAGTAGTTGAATCATAAGTCATTTCATTTATAATTCAATTATAAACCATATACCATCCTTGAAATTCATTTGTTGGAATTCATGTATCGCTCCAAGTTAAATATCAACCAACAACCTGCATTCTCATCCCTCGCATACCTATGAGGAACCTGGTATCACTATAGGTGAAGTATAACATCCCGGTGAAACAAGTCTGTCCTCAGTACTCCTAAACAAAATATCAAGTATCATCCTTGGAATAATATTCAAATGATCGTTGAGTCTGTCCACTCCATTCTAAAAAGAATCCATGTATCACTCGACAAATAAGTCTAGCCTCAATGAGTCCATCTGTGGAATCCCTCATTTTGGATCCATGTATCACTAGTGACAATATAATATTAACCATTCTGTGTGTCCATGGAATTCTAAGGTGAATCCATGCATCACTCAAGGTATAAGATTCAATAGTCGCCTGAGTCCATCCATGGCATTCTAAATTGAATCCATTTGTCACCCAAGTCCATTTATCATTTCATAAATTCATTTAACATGACAATGTCAAGCCAAAGGAATTTAATATAACTCACCTCAAGAGGTGTATCAAACCTTGGCCAACCTTTATGGTCTTTCACTTTAATTTACTCATGTAAGAATATTTTTTATAAAATTTTTTAGGGGAATAAAAATCTACTACATGGCTTTAATTTCATTTAACTCATGTGGGGATACTATGGTAATGATCTTCCCATGCTTAACCAATCAATTACAAAGAAAGGTATCAAAATAACTCACAAGATCTAGTAATTCAGGGCCATTCAAATACTCACATGACCATTTTTAATATAGCAATCCTAATAATCATTTCAAGCTATCCAATGGATGTTTTATCATATATCTCATTTGGGAAAAGAAATAATTTTAGCAATTTGACCTAATTTCACAAGTTCAAGTCATGGCCTCTATTTTTCTCACATGGGAAAGGAATTATACTGAAAACACGATTAAACAAGAATTGGTATATATGGTTAAAGTGGAAAGTCATCCATCTCATACCCTTAATTAAATTGAATTACAATCTAACAAAATTGAAATTCCACTTATAATAGAATCTATTTTTACAACCCATTTAAGGGATAATGTAACACCTCAATGTGGGATCCAAGGAATAATCCATAAGGGTCATTCAAGGAAAATCACCATTGTGGTGGTCCTTAATTAAGGTATGAAACCTATAATTTTCATAAAAATTCCTACTCAATTACCAAAACCATGAAAGGAAGTATTAGGGTTCAATTTCAATTATGGTGATGCCTGAAAATGGGTGCACGAAACCCCAATATATATAAATTGCTTGATATTTAGCGAAAGGCATGATACCACCTACCATATGATCTTTCTTGATATCTCGTCTAGTATGAAGGTCTTATTTTTCCTGGTTCGAAATAAATATAAAGAAGCAATGAAGAACGATAAATTAGGGTTTGCGATCCACAATCCAAATAGAACAGTTGATATCTAGAACCATTGAGAAAGGATAAAAATGAATTAAGGCCTTAACGTAATGGATCTAAGTAGATGTTCTATGTTCGAATCGGAGCCTGAACAAATAATCTTGATCAATTACTAGGATAGTTCTTCAAATGGATTAAAAACCTTCTACTATCCAATGAATGAAGAATGAAACTTAGGATTTATTTTAAATGGAATTAAGGGAAAACTGTCATTTTACCCAAATTATTTGGTTTGCACTGTTTAGGCTCACGGTTTTTCAAACCGTGTTCCAAGTAACATGGTCTACTTTAGAAGAAAGTGGAACTCACAAAGCTATCCTGCATGGTTTGTAAACCAAGAACAAACCATGCTAAAATAATATTCAAAAGTTTTCTAAAAATGCAGACATAGTTGGACGGTCATCTAGCTCCCCATGAATGGTGTAGCCAAGTTGTATGACCTGTAAGTTTCCATTATCTATCTTCTCATGGTGTGATCAAATGATGTCACCTACCCATCATGGTTTGTACTAACTATGTGCCCAAATAAAAACACCTATACTTTGGGTTCCTGGCTCTGGACCATCTCCAAGCACACTAGAGATCTTCATGACCCCAAAAAGAATTATATTAAACCTTATATAAGCAATTAAACTATGAATTAAAGGGAAAAAAGAATTCATATTTCAATTAAGAACCGGGTTGTTACAAACATCCCCCCTTAAATCAATTTGTCCCTGAATTTCCAGTCCAAGGGTGGTGAAGCAATATTGGAGAACAACTCTAGACTATGTGATATTAAATTGGTATCCCTCTCCCAAGTCCCATCCTGCACACAGTCGTGCTGCCATACCACCCATACTAAAGGAACTGACCAGCCTCAAAGAACCTTCATGCTACACTCCACAATTCTAATAGCATGATGCTTAGAGACACATCATCTAAAATCTCAAACTCCTCAGGTTAAAAAGGGTAAGATGTGTCTAAAAAGTTACGTTATAGATGAGAAATTTGGAAGATGTCATGCATAGCCTGGTACCTATAAGGTAACTTCAACTGATAGGATACTAGATCGAATCTCTCCAAAATCTCTAAAGACCTAACGTATCTTGGTAAAATTGAACCATGTCTCATGATCCTCTTATTTTCAAGTCTCGATTAAAAATATAGGAAAACGTGATCCCCGGCCTCAAAATCTAGAGGTAATCTATAGTGATCAGTGTAAGATTTAGGACAAGACATCATAGTGGACATACGATTATTAATCAATTGAACTTGTTCAGTGGTCCCTTGTACAGAACAACGTCCCAACATAGCTCCCTCTTCTACCTCCATCCAACATAGGGGTGATCAAAATTTACTACCATACAAAGCCTTATATGGAACCATATTAATAGTATCATCAAAGCTATTTATGTCAGAAAAATCAACTAGGGTTATTTGAATCTCTCAATATCCCTTTCAATCGAGTACCCATACCCATGCCATTTCTTCAAGCTCCTAAATCATGCACTCTAACTGGCCATCTGTCTAGGTGTGGTATTCCATGCTTTGAAGAACTTGTGTATCCAGTACCCTCTGAATCCCTTTCTAGAAATAATAAGTAATCCATAAAACCCTATCTAAAATGTTAGATTTTGGTACCCCATGAATTCGTACAATATCACAGATATACAACCTCCCAAGATCATCAACACTGAAGGCTTCCTTGATTTACTAGAAATGAGAAAATGTTGTGATCATTTCAACAGCAACCCATACAACTTCCTTACCTCAAGCTAACCTTGGTTAAACGTTCATGAAATTTATCACGATGTCATTCCATTTCCACTTGGGAATGGGTATCTACTGTAAAAGTCTGACTGGTCACTTTTGTTCTGCATTCACCTGATGAGAGGTGGAACATATCATGAAAAAACCAACTACATCTCTTTTCAGGACAAGACACCAATAATGATGGTGTAAATCCTAATAAATCTTGGTGACTCCAGGATTCACTACCCAAGATGAAACATGAAAAGCATGTAACATCTCCCCATGCATGTCTAAAAAAATTCACATGCGACTATGTACCTGCAGATCCTTGTCCCTACTTATGGACCATCCTAGAAGAGTTTCCTCACCTGACACACTCTCTCGTAGAACTATGACTTCAATGTCCAATACCTACCTCATTAGAAACTACTACCCCTAAATTTTTTTCATCTGCATATGCATATCATAGAACAATTCCATAAGATACCACTTGTAACTAGCCTACTACACTGCCTATATCATAGTCCTCTTACTTAGTGAATCAACCAATGCATTACCTTTACCAAGTGTGTAGGAAAGCTCTAAATAAAAAAGACAAAGATTTTAAACCCACCTTAATTATCTCATGTTCAGATCACACTGGGTAAATATGTACCTAAGTATTTCATTGTCCATGAACAACTCAAAATGCTCTCCATGTAAGTAATGTCTACTATAGTGCAATGCGTGAACAACCACCGCTAAATGAAGACCGTGAGTCAGGTAATTTATCTTCTGTGGCCTCAACTACTGAGATCTGTTTGCAACAACTTGATCTAGCTACATAATAATTTATCCCAACCTCATACTTGATGCATCGCAGTATATAGTTTAACTCTTCCCAGACTCTAGAAAATTCAGTATCGATTCCAAAGCCAATCTCCCTATCAAATCCATAAAGTCCTCCTTACAGGAATCTGACCATATATACTTCACACCCTTCTTAGTCAATCCCATCAACATCATAGCTAAGAATGATAATTCTTATATGAAATTCCTTTAGTAATCAGGAAGTCTTAATAAAATTTGAAACTCAAAGATGTTCTTGGGATACTCCAAGATAACTACCCCTCTCACATTATCTAGGTTCACTGATACTCCTATCTCTAAGATGACATGACACAAGTATTGAATTTAATCCATCTAGAAGTGGAAATTTGGGAGATTATAATATAACTTATTCCCTCTCAGTGTAATCAAATGATCTCAAGATATTTGGCATGGTCATGTTGATTGTGAGAATACACCAACATATCATCCATGAAAACCACAAAAATGAATCGAGGTAATGATGAGACACTCATTTCATCAGTTCCATGAAAACTAGTGGCATGTTCGTTAGACCAGACAGCATAACTAAATACTCATAGGGAATTTACATGCTACTAAAGTTTTTTGAGGTATGTATAAATGTCTAACTCACAGCTGATAGTAACCAAATCTGAAATCAATCTTTGAGAAGACCCAATATCCTTAGAGATGGTTGAATAAGTCATAAATCCATGATAGAGGATACCGATTCTATACAATCAAGTAGTTAAATTTCAATTAATCCACACATAGATGAAGGGTATCATCCAATTTTTTTGCAAAAAAGGACAAGACGAACCCACAGATAAGTACAGGGTTTGATGAAACCCTTTGTATCTAAATCCTATAGCTACCCCTAAATCCCTTGTAACTCCACTGTAGTCATCCTGTAAATAGTAATGGATATCAGTACAGCCTCTAGAACAGCTCGATAGAGAACTCCACCCCTCTCAATAGAGGTAAAACTGAATACTGGTTTGGGAATACATCTATAAAATAATCTACCTCTAGAGGGAAATCATCATAATGTGTCCCATGATAATCTAGATATAAACTCACAACCTTGCTTGTCATCCTTCCCAGCCCATGTTTCTCATGTCTAGCTTGACTCACCCTAACATCTGATTCACCCTTGTGAATTTACTCACCACCTTCTAGTGATTTAAAACTCACCCTATGGTGATTGTAATAAAAAAATTCTTGAAAGGGAACCAACCATCCAATCCTGAGAATCACATCGTATCCTATCATCTTGAGGATGTATAGGTCCTATATAAAGTGACATGCACCATCCTCAAGGGGGCACTCCCTGGGCTGACACACACCTTCTTTTCTATTCCCTAATGGTGTGTCTAACATCAATATGCCATCATAAGTATAAAAATAGAGCCCAAGGATCTCTACAAAGTTTACAGATATAATTTTTTGTGAATCCCTTATATCAATAATTGCAGAAGCTAAAACGGAGGATACTAGAATAGTATCTATGACAGTAGAAGGCATGTAATCCTTCTCCTGCTGGGTCTACTTCACTACATATTCCTAGACTATACTTTTCCCCTATGACACTATATGTCATCCATGAGATGATCCACCCTACTGTCGTTGTGAACCTGGGGTTTGGCTACCACAACCACCACCACCACCATGGCTTGATCAACCTAATGTTCCTCAACTATTTGTCCAGCGAGAATATGTTGACCCTCATCCTAAATGTGGAGTCAGTGAAGACCCTCTCTCACTAGAATTTGGTGAAAACATTCTATGGAAGCACTGTATAAGGCCCATATTTACACAATAGTAGCACTCATCTAGTTCCATCATATATTCTTTCCTCTTATGTCCCAACCTACCACACGGGTAGAACATTTTCTGGCTACATGAAGAGATATTATGATTGCTAGTATCACTACATGGAAGCTCCAGAAGACACATCTAACTACCGGTCCAAGGAGTGCCTGATTTTAGTGGTAATCCTCCCTGGTACACACCTCCTAATTCACTTAGGTTACGCTCTATGATCTGTGAATAATTCACTATCCTTGATATAGTGGTCATAGAAATGAAATTTTTGTACAATAAGTTCTTTTATATAATACTTTCCTCAATTATCTTGGATTTTTATAACATATCACCCATCATAATAGATATAAAGCAATGGATCTCTATAAAAATAGGCTGAATATTACAAGACTACCAACACACCAAGATGCAAATGTAAGAACTCTTAGGCTCGATCAACCCTCAAAGTCTCGAGATAGATGTAATCGTAGAAGGATGTAAGAATCTCCATATAGGAAGTACCTTGATGATGACTAGTCTGAGTGATAACATCCCACCATCTCTTTTTTGGAATCACAAAACATGTATTCAGAGAACTTTACCCTCCTCTCAGGAAGTGTCTCTAAGTGATCAAAGATAAAAAATGTGTCCCTGAGCCATGACTCTAGAGCTTGTGGTCTCTCATCCCCCAAAAATGTGGGTTGATGCTACTACTGAAACTCACACATCAACTCTACCATAGTCGAGGAAGGTTCTGGTGCTCCTTGAATGGTCTACATAAACTACAAAAGGCCTTCACAAAACTATGCATCTTCACCTATGTGTGGTATAACAAATTTTGATTCAACTATCACTAATAGATGATCCACTAGTAACCCCTAGTAAACCACCTTTGATGTTTGATTATTTCCACCCTCCCAGCATACATCTTGAGTTCTTCACGGTGGCATGGCTCAACAATTCCAAACACCATCCTCATTTTATGATCATTAAAAATTTCATAGCTCAAAAAATCACAAAAACTGGATATGTAAAAAAATGTCCTCTATATGAACCCACCCCCTACCCTACCCCATCGGTCAGGTTTGGGTGTCAAAAAAGTGAAATACACTACTAAAATCCCACTACTAAGGTCAAGTCTAGTCAAGTTATATTTCATAATCCATTTCAGTTTCAATTTCCTTCATATTCATTTTATTTTAAACTGAATTCACATTCACATTCTTTAAATTGATACTCATTTAAAGTTAATGTTGTTCCCTTTAATAAGTTAAATTTATTATAATTCCGAATTCCAATATATGGGGGCTCATACTCCCCAAGAATCAAAGCCTAGTGTCCACCTGGGGCACATCATAAAACAATCCACCTCAAGGATAAAGCCTAATATTCCAAATTCTGTTCCAAGAGGGACCATACATCAAAGGGATAAAATATTATCATATTTCAATTTTACACTATAACTTATCCCAATATACCATAAACAATAGCATGAATATATACCACATCACTTATCACAATTGTATAAAATCACTAATGCATCCAAAATGGAATGAAATAATGCATGCAATGTGAAATATAGTAGGTTCCTACATGATGAATGAGATGGAATTCCCTAATTTCAACAAGTTTTAACATAGTATAACCTGTAATAATATTATTAATATCATCGTAAATCAAGTATGTCACCCAACAGTGTAATCAAATCAACTGCAATTCTCAAAATCCAGAATATAATAATTTCCATTCGAGATAAATTGGATTTTCCCTCTACATGGGGTAGCTACTCCCAAGCACATATTATTACCAAACTCCATTTCTTTATTATATATTACTATTTTCAAACAATATTAAATCAACTAGAAAATTATCCTCTAATACCACTTTGTAACATCCTAGACCTAGATTTCGTTGAATGGTGCCCCGATCTCAGTGGGTCACATGGACTCAAGCGCATCTCCCCAAATACAAGAGGTAGCCGACTAGTAGCGAGGGACTAAGTGAGTCGGTGGAGAGAATATGTCTTCTTTAGCATAGTGAAATGAATCAAAAATATCATACATGTTGTAGAGGTAGTAATATCATACAATTAAAGTAAATAGTATAATAATGATAGTATAAACAAGTTTGAAATCATATCATATACAAGATAATGATGCATGTCACATGTTTCTAATAAAAACATCCAAATTAGTTACACTATCTTCATATACAATACATGTTCTAAATTACAAAACGGCCTAAATAATAATGTTTTCATCACAAGCCTCGGCTTGGTCCAATGCTCTTTGGATCCTAAATAATATCTCATGTAACTATAGGAGGGATATTTTCATTACCATTACATAAAATCATATGATATATTTGGTCCCAAAAGCATGACCCAAATAGGGTTTGAGGCTAAATCCTAGTATAAAACCACCATAGGTTTTTTTGAATCATTCGATGAATATATATAGTAGGCAGTGTGCAATAAGAAAGTATTTAGAATGTAAGTACTAAAAAGTAAACAACCTACATGCACTGGTTTTCATTTCCATTCATTTCATTCAATAATCAAATTACATTGAATTTATAAGTCCTGAGATCTAGCTCAAACTAGACATCCCCTATGTAACTTCTAGCATAAAAGATGCCTTTAAAGGCAATCTAAACAGGAAAAAGTGAAGACCAAATCCAAGTATGTTCATTATCATGGTAGATGTGTCATAAGTCATTTTATTTATAATTTATTTATGAACCAGAGCCCATCCTTAACATTCCATAGTTGGAATTAAAGTTTCACTTCAGGTTAAATATCAACCAACACCCTACAAACCCATCCTTGGAGAACCTCTCAAGAACACAGAATCACGCTACATGAGTTATAAAGTCCCGTTCAAATGTGTCTATCCTCGACGGTCCACAACATAAGCTTGAGTATCACCATTGGCATAATATTCAAATTACCCTTGAGTTTGTACATGGAATCCTCATAATAATTATTGAATTACTCAACATATAATTCTAGCCATAATAATTCCATCCATGGAATCCCTCATTTGGATCCATGTATCACTCATGACAACATAATATTAACCATTAAGTCATTCCATGGAATACTAATGTGAATCCAAGTATAACTCGAGGTATAAGAGTAAATAGTCACATGAATCCATCCATTGAATTATAATTTGAATACATATGTCACCCAAGGCTATTTATCATCTAAAAAATTTATTTAATATTCCAAGGTCAAACTAAAGGCATTAGTTATTCCAAGTTGAAACCAAAGGAATTCAATATAACTCCCCACGAGAGGTGTATCAATCCTTGTCCATCCTCAAAGGGTTGGGCCTTTCATTTAATGACATGGGCATATTTTTTTATAACATGTTTCTAGGGCATAACAAGATACTATTGGATTTAACATAATTTTAATCATGTGGGCCTATTATGGTAATGAACGCCCCATTCATAATCAATCCATTACATAGTATGGTTTCAAAATAACTCTCAAGGGCTAGTAATTCAATACCATTAAAATACTCACCTATCCATTTTTAATATTACAATACTAATAAGCCTATAAATCTATCTAAGGGATTATTTATCATATATCTCATGCTGGAGAAGAAAATTTTAATCAATTTGATCCAATTGCATCGATTCAATTCATGGCCTCCACTTTACTTATGGGAATGGAATTACAAATAAAACGTGCATAAACAAGAAATGTCATATATGGTTCAAGGGGAAAGTTATCCATCCCATACCCTTAATTTAAATCAATTAAAATCCATCAAAATTGAAATTCCATATATAATAGTTCTGTTTTTAATAGCCCATGAAAGGGATAAAAATAAACCCAAAGGGGTTTCATAGGCATAAAGCCATAAATGGCCATTCAATGAAACTCACCCATTGGGAAATTATTAATCAAGGTATAAAATCTATATTATTCATAAACATGCCTATTAAATTACCTAAACTATGATAGACAAAAATATGGTTCAATTTCAATTTAGGCAATGCTAAAAAATGGGTGTACGGAACCCCGAAATATATATATCTATTAGGTGATTTGCGGTACAATTACATTAAACATACACACCACACACATAGGCTGTAATGGTAGGACCCCCCCCCCCCCCCCAGGGATATCCCACCCATCAAGACTTATTTATTAAGTACATGGCCAGAATTCCTAGTATGCATGAAGCCCATTACATAGCAAAAATGACCAAAAGTTGGCCTAAAGGATCAGTGCAGCATCATGACTACATCATGCATACGTCACAATATGCCTACATCATCCCTGCATCACAACACGACACCCCCTACCTTAGTCTCATGATTGATATCTCATATAGTATTAAGATCTGATTCATCTTGATTTATAACAAATTTGAAGAACAGACGAAGAATGAGAAATTAAGGAATATGAGCCTAAATCAAAACAATATAGTTGATATCCAAAACAATTGAGGGAGGCTAAAAAGTAATTAAGGCCTTACCATTATTGATCCAAGTAGATAAACCCCATTAGAAAAGAAGTCTAGATAAAGAACGTATGTCAATTCCTAGAATATTTCTTCAAATGGGTCAAAAACTCCCCATGATGTTTAACGAATGTAGAAGGAAACTTAGGTATTATTTTAAAAGTAATTAATGGAAAAATGGTTAGTTAACCCAAAATAAATGGGTCCCATGGTTTAGGTGAATAGTATACTATAGGAGAAAGGGGCACTTGCATAGTTATCATGTATGGTTCATAAACTGTTATAAAACCCTCAACTAATGTTTTCTAAAAATATAGACCTGGTTGCATGGCTATTTGGCTCCCCTCACACGGTTTACCCAAATAGTGTAGCCTATAAGCACCCACTATCCAGCCTCACATGGTTTAGTCAAACCACATGGTCTACCCACACTATTTTCACTAACTATTCCTTAGGCTAAAAACACCCAAACTTTGGGTATAAGGCTCCAAACTAGCCTCAGACACCCAAGAGACCTTCATGACCCCAACTAGTATCATATTAGGCCATATTTAAATAATTAATCTGAGAATTGATTGTAAAAAAAATTTACCTCAAGAAAGAACCAGGTTATTATAAGGTCTATAATTAGAGCTATCAAACTCAATGAATGTATAATAGAGAAAAATGTATTCTAAAATCTAGTGGTTTTCCATGAATGACTTACCCATCCTATATAATAATCGGTTAAAACATTATACATTTGCCTCTCAAATGTTATAGGACACCACCCACAACAATTGTAACAAGCTACCTCAAGGTCCCTAATCTATTTTTATAGGATACAAATGGACACATCCCCAAATGGTTAATTGATATCACCAGTCCCCTAGGCCACATAACAAGTGAACCTTCATTTCCAATCTCAAAAATGGAAAACACCATTCAAATCTCACTAGAAAACTTCCATCACTACCATTCCCAAAAATCCACATATTTTATAATGAGATGTCTATAGTTATCACATTTCCCGTGAAACCATATCAATTATCACCATCAAACAATCACTATCCTACAAAACATTACATAAATCCCATCATAACCCTAACCCAAACTATTGGAAATGAATTTCATTCCAGATCACATTCACTATTTTCCACATGACTCTACCACAAGGAATCTCTAATGAATAACAAAAACCACAAGTGGTTCCAATCTTGGTACTTCGACTTCCCCCAAGAACAATTATCCCTCATTGTATAAACACATACATAAAACCCAAAATAGCTAGTACCTAACTATAAAAAGTATGGATGAATAAAAAAGTGAAGAACATTGATCTATTTGACTATATTAAGAAAAAATATGAAAATAAAAAGTCATATTTTAGGGATCAATTGAAATAAAAAAACAAAATAGTGTACAAAATTGAAAAAACCCCCCTCAGTAACAACTATACATTCCCACAACTATTTCCTAGAAAAAACACCATAAAGATCCAATAGGATTTGATGAAGTACTCTTAATAATCAATCTATAATGAGAGAGATATGAAACTATGGTATATACACCATATACTAGTAAAAATAGACATATTTTCAATTTATATTTTTATCCCAATTTAATATTTCATTTTATTTATTTAAAAAAATGATAAAAAATCATTATATTAATATTTTAAAAACATTGTGACTTTTATTTATGGGACACGTAAGTATGTTACCATTAGGTATCATCCCTTGGTGGCATTTATATATCATAGGGTTACCCAAATTAAGCTTTTATATCAACCATGTAGACCCATAAGTATCATAAGTTCTTATATCACTTTACCATTTTTTTGACCACTACATAATGAAAATCTACCTTTGCATATGGAATGAATTGATTCTTGGCCCTTATTTATCAAAGGGTCACTCAAAACATATAAAACATTTATATCACGGAGTAACCATTGAATATAATGGTGTTAATTTTTCATTTTCCTATTGTTAATTGTTGACTCTTGCATATAATGTGTGACTCTAGAGTTAACCATAGATATTAATGGAAATATTTGTTAAATATGAATAGGGTTACATTTATATATAATAAATTTAATTTTACATGTCATACGAAGCTTAAAACTATCAATTTTTATAAAAATAAGAATGATATTATTTATTTGGTACCCATATGTAAGATACACAACCCATGGCGTTTTTCAACACATAGAAAAATTTTACGAACACCATGAGTGTTACATATGATAATAAGATAAAATCTTACCCCATCATAATAACTCTTACATGTAAAAAAATTACTCTCACATACAAGAGTATATAAAATTTTAATAAATAAAATGTGTATTTTAAAAATTACAAGAATTCATTAAAAAATCACCCATATGGTAAATTATTACAAATACATAATAAAAAATACTAGAAACTTGAATATCTCATTTAAAAACTAAAATATTTTGATTTTTTATAAATACATTAACCCATGATCCAAGACTAGATCTAGGTATTTGTTCCTTAACCTATACCAAAACTCCCACCACAAAATGAAATAAAAATTAGATTTAATTAATGTTATAAAAAAAATTTCCCTTTTATAATTCCTAGGACTATAAATCCTAACCCACCATATGATAGCTCATTCTCATTGTATCTCAACCACTTCATGTCTAGGCCTTACCAAAACCCAACTGTTACACACTATACACTCCCAAAATATGTAGATGATATAAAAAAATTTCTTTCTATTTTCTGCCCACCTCAATTACCTTATTCTAAATAATAAACCCCTTTCATGGGATTTCCCCTCCCCCCATATGAATCACTTACCCAGCCTCATATTAACCAAACAAGATGATCTGAGGATAGTTTCATAGCCGTCCATTATTATGAATCTACGAAACCCTAAATATTAATAAATGGACACCAGTAATAAATTATTGAAATCCCATATCATATCAAAACCCCTTTTCATTCTATATCATACCTAATGACCATACATAAACCTAGATCATATAATTGCATATGTCACATTAACATATCATGCACCAGTACCCGTCATGAATAGTAAAATCAACAAGAATATAATGTACCTCTAAATGTTAGTGAATCTTCAAATGTATATAAATATATTGTATCAAGAAGATGAAGATTGTTTGAAGATCAAATACATGATACTTTTCCACCATGTGGTGTTATACTCTAAATTTCCCACTGACCCCACTACCTGGTATACCAAAAACATTGATGTCCCACACATTCTATCATATACATATTGTTTTACCTCAACAAGTTCCCTATTACCCCCCAAAACATATAAATTTTCCTGGATTCATATACCATAGATGATTGTGAAGTCACCAAATAGATACACTCCATATATCCCAATTAGACACATTTCTTACACTCATTTGGTGGCCAATCACACTCGGCTCTCACATGTCCTAACATACCATATCAAAAATGATTAAAACATAATGGAGAAATTATCCATATATTTTTAATTACTCATTATCCCTCCTCATGTCCCTATATCTTTCTACCTGGAACTTCACTTCCCTTCTCATTTGACACCACTATTCGACATGGTATACTCCCATCAACTAGGTTTTTCTCTACTATCCACACTTGGTTCACCACCTCTAGAAATGAGGCCCCCTGTAAATTATTCACCTATATTATAATAGAATATTTAAAACCATATTCAATTCACTAAACCTTTGAGATATTACCTCCCTCCAAAATTATTAAAAATAATATAAAGTTGGTGAACCTCCTGAAATGGTCCATAACAAAATCCACTCTCTACACTATGAGGATTAAATCAATATATTTCTACTCCCTAAATGTATAAAGGAAATCTATTTAGAAAATATCACTTCATGTTCCTTACAAGTAGTCCTTTCATTTAAAATTTATATTTCTCTAACATCTTACTAATGTTTCACTAGTCCGTTTAGCATATATGTAGCTATCTTTAATATTTTCTTTTCATATGTCTCGTTATGATAAGAAATAAATCTCACTAACCCATTCTAGTACTCTACTATGTGGTTTCTACCCTATAACACCATTAGATTTAAAATATTTATTTTCCATTAAAACCTAATGTGATCAAAATCATGCTTCACAAGCAACAAAAAACCAAATAAACCTATAGAAAATTATATATCCATTAAATATAGTCATTTAATTTGTGGGTAAATATAAAAAAAACTGAATTAAGAAATATATGTAAAATTAAAAATGTAATTAATTTTATTTTCTAATACTTTGACAAAATTCAATTACTATAACTGGATATAAAGTTTAATAATTTTATATATAGAAATATAATTTATTTAAAAAATACATTTTTGATGAAATGTGGAGTTTTTTGTATTATGGTTAAATTAAAATTTAAATGGAGTGTATTAATAATATATATAGAAAAATTAGTTAAACTTTAACCTCCAGTTATTACTAGGAATGTGATAAATTCATTTTTATACCCAGAAGATACCGTTTTCCTAAAAATGTATAATCAGTTGTTAGTGATTATATTAAAATTAAATTTTACCACTTTTAAGAATTTAATTAGATAAAAAATTTTGTATATTTTTAATCACCTTGAAAAAATGTAATTGGTTCAAATTATTTTTTATACTTAAAATAATGTTACCTAGATAAATATTAGTTTCCATGTTAAAACGATTATTTTTTAAGGAGTGATACTTTTAGAAAAATTTTGATTTGAGAATAAAACGATGTTATTTATATAAAGACTCTAATATTATGTTTAAACATATATATATATATATATATATATATAAATTAAAATCCATTTATTTCATAATAAATTTTAAATAATATTAAGAAACACTTATTGATTATGGAAAAAAGTTTCTACAAAAATGTTTTTCAACACCTTATATGTTTTAAATTTAATGGTAATTTTTAAATATTTAGAAACTGAAATGGTTTAAATTGTGTCGAAATTAATATCAATCACATATAAATTTTTTAAGAAGTTTCATATTATATGTTTATCAAAAAAATAATTACCACGATAATATTTTAATCTATATTAATAATTGTTGAATTAACTAGTCTTATACAGATCAATTTTTACAAAATTATTTTGATACTAATACCTTATAAAACAACATTTTCAGGTTTTAAATTAATATCCACATGTATCTCCAATATTTACCCCTCCTAAATAAACTAAATATCTTGAAATTACATTCTTTACACATACTTAACATACTTTCTCAAATATTTTTCCCTCTTTATCACCTATAAAATGATTTCAATTACACAAACATTAATACTTGAATCACGTTCTAAATTCCCATTAAAATTTATCAAATGTACATATTAAAGATATCTTATAAATATTTGTAAAACTATATCCACAATATAGTTCCTCATTCCCTTTATTACAAAAGAATGAATTAAGAGAAGATCCAAATTCTCGATATAAGTACTAATTTCCATTTAACTTCTTTCTTTATACTTCTCATCCACACTCATTCAAATAGATTATAACCATATGTATATAATTAAATTATTATAAAAATAAAAATAAAATGTTATTAAATTCATTATTTAACTATTATATGTACCCCTCAAAGTCAATCAAAAAATGAAAATGTTGTTCATGTGTGTGTGTGAACTACCACCTCTATAAAGGACACATTTCATTTTTCATCCCCATATTTATCAATTGTTATAGAAATGGGATTAGTGAATATATATATTAATTATTTTATAATTTATATATTGAAAATATAAATTAATAATTATATATGTAATATTATCAATAAGCAATCATTATAAAAATAACCACCACAAATGAATATACTAATAGGAAAAATGACTAATTTATAAATGAAAACATATTTTTTCATTTACCATATTATTATATCTATTTAAAATTATGATTCATAATGTTAATAAATTCTTTGTATTTTCATTAAAATTTTCTGACAATGATATTATAATAAAAGGATCTCTTCCATATCCATACTCACACAATGATTATAGCATATTCTTGTTGGGTTGGTTTAGTATCCTACATGAATAATTAAATAAATTTATTTAAAGGATAGATTTTTAAAATTAATATTGGATATTAATAATTAATTTTTTTTCTAGATTAGTAATATAAACATATAACTTATTAACTAATTAAAAACCATTAGTTAATTATAAATTTTCAAAATATGGCTATATCTAACATCATCATCATAAATAAAAAACAAAATATATATATAATGAAATTATAAAATTCTAAATACTTATAAAGCATAAAAAATTACATTTTATGATCAATTTGTAATAAACTACGTGAGAATAATGAAGAACAACACTTCTCATATGAAAAAGTGAAAAATGATCTAGATTACACACACATAATATTGAAATTTGATAATGACTAACAAAAAAAAATATAGAATAATTATATGTGTAGTTTATAAAATTTTATGGATATGAAATGGTTATGAAATTTTTGATTAAGATAGTTATTTTTTAAGTACGAGATTCGACCACTTTAGTGGAATTTAAGAATTAATTTAATTGGTTATTTTTATCAAATTTAATTTCTTGATACATTTTTTATATTGTGCACCATGTTATCAATAATATGGTGTGATTATAGCCTAATTAATGTATTTTACCATATTACTTTTATGTACGGGAATTGAAGATATATACCACTTTATTTCCTTAAAAGGATTTTTATTCCAATAATATAGGGTTTTTGTTAACTAAAATCACTAAATTGTCATAAAATGATTTTTCATGAATATTTTTAATCCAATATTTTTCTCATCCACCCTGAGATTTATTTCATCATACATTCTCTACACTTGTAGTGATAATTACTTTTAAATTCAAATAATTTACCTTGATAAAATTCTTTCACAAAAAGTATATCATTTTCGAAAGTGAATCTCGTCCCTTTTAATGGTGGTATCACTCCTTGTCCACATTGTACTTCTCTTAAATGTTTTACATTTTATTTGGAAACCCAATTATATATTATCTCATGTTCCCTTCATATTTTCCATATACAATTTTCAACTTGATGGTTTATTACTCATTTTATGATGTGATATTTCAATGATATTTTAATGTAATAAAATGGTTTTCTTCACTAGATGATTTGTATTATATTACACTATAAATTTCATTGTGATACTCTTTGGGTCTTCTTAAAGGCTCCATTATTAGAAGATAGTTTTTAAAAATTAAAAGTTCTCAAAATATTTCACTTCATGTTTTTGGAAATATATTTTTAAAGTGACCTATATCTTTATATTTTTATTATATTGTGATAAAAATTTCATAAATTCTATTTTTAGGGTTTTTTATAAATGGAATAATCCTTTCACCATTTTTCTACTTATTTCAACAAATATTTCTCTCGGTGAATTAAATTGTTTCCTCCTAAACCAAATACATACTGATTTAAAAATGAAAATTGGTATTCGTTATATTTTTTAGTGTATTTTACATCTGTCTCAACATACTATATCCATTAATATGATATTATCTTATGATACAATCCACTATATTTCATTGGATGTATTATAATCACGATTTATATTATCTGGTAACCCATTTCCTTCTTGGGTTAATTATACATTGATGGAATTATGTATGACTTCCTTGCATGGAATAAATAAGTTAATATGTTTGAAGGGTTTTCCCTGATATCAATATAATAAATTAGGTAATAAATTGATCTCTATATATTATATATTCATAAAACCTTTTCAGCATGACTTTGTAATTTTTTCTAATACCTCGATAATTTTATTATTATGGCACCTTATTGGTGAACTTTTTTTATATGCATTGGAATGTTTAGTGTTTATGTTGAATACACATTTTAATGTCATAAATCAAGTATATATGTTCATGTTATACTTATAGTTATTATTTTAATGTTTTTATATCAATCTCCAAGCCTTTCCCATGATATATTTTTGATTTAGTTGTTTATCCCTTAGTGAGGATCTGAGATCACCCACTTTTGGTGTTTCCATTTCCACCGGTTGCGAATAAAATTAAGAAGTATGATTTGAATATAAGTAAATACAATGTGGTGAACTTGTGGTAAATATATAAGACTTAATATGAGATTAATAGTTCCTTATTTAGTGTAAAAGTTTCAGTTAGTTGAAAAATAAAAGGATTTTTTTAGTTAATTTTTTATCCCAAACCACTAAAAATATAAACCTAAACATTATTTGGAATATTTTTTATGTAATATGTATTTTAATTCATGTAATTATGAGACATTCATATATGTGGGGAAGATAATTGGTATCAGAGTAGGGATTAGAAAACATTTTAGGTTTGGATATATGTTGAGGATAATTTAGTGGTTGATAGGATAATCTTGATCTTAATTTCAATGGTATTGATAACGATTTAGGTTAGTTGATGTAATATTTAATATTAGGGCAATTAATTTAAGAAAAATTTAGTGAAATACCTAGGGATGAGTCTAAGGGATAATTATATGTGCTATATAACATTATTAATATTGGTAAAGTAGATGTTTTATAGATATTCTAGAATTTTTATACTTGCCTATATTTGGGATATTTTATGTGGTTTTGGAATAGATGAAACTAGGGTTAATCACCCTGAAAAATGTTCTTTGAGTAACAACTCGATCTTAACTATGATACATGATGAGTGGGTCTAATAATTCAGACCTAGATAGACACTCCCAAGGGATAATATTTGGTTAATCACATTATCCTTACAATCCATTATAAGGGATTTATTATGTTAAGTAATTAGGTTATGTAATTTTTGGGACACCAACCTAATTAAATCTATATTAAAAAAAGACTACTTTAGGTTGATCTACAAGTTAATATAAAAATTTTAAAGATTATGTAATTTTTTTGGTTGAATTTTTCAACTTAAAAATTTCACCTATGGTGTTCATCACACATGTTTAACTCCTTATGGTTTAAGTAATGGTTGAATGCTAAAATAACCTAGAAAAGAATTGATTCCATTGAAAATGTAGTTATTACCCTAATTAATAACCCAATAATATAAAAAATAAAGTAATAAATCTTATGATTAAGAAAAAAAACTACCAATAATTATGATTTAAAATGTGAACATATTATAATTATAAAAAAATTAAAGTATAAGGATGAAGTATCATTGAATTTTGGGTGACATAGATAGTGAATGAGAGAATGTTAAATTTCCAACAAGTAAAAAATGTGGGAATAAGTACCATAGAAAATGTGTCAAATGAACTGGAAGATGCTTTGTGGGCAGAAAATGAGGGCATAATGCAAAAACGTTGATGTGAAAGAATAGTATAAATATATAAAATGATAAATGGAAAAGTTTTTATCGATGGTTTTAACTAAGTTATTATGTTTGAATTTTCTGTTGAAAATATATCAAAAGTAATTTCTTATATTTTAGATACTCTAAGATAATGTTTTAGTGGGTAATTATTAAAATAGTGAGGTTTTAATTTTTAAGGTTGGGAATGAAACACCAAATGATTTTAAAATATATATTTCCTTTAAAAAAATGCGTTAAATAGTTTTTTCACTTTAAAAACCAAACCAACAAAACTGCAATATATTATATAACCATTACAATATAGTTTTTCACTTGTTGGGTATGTTTATAGATAAAAAAATTATGAAATATATATAGAAATAAAAATAAATTTCTTTTTGTATTTTAATTCATTGGTAAAATTTATTTGGTATATATAAATACTAAAAAATAAACTTACTGAATTTAAATATGTTTTCATAAATAATAACCTTATAATGATCTAGGAATTTTATTATATTATGATTAAATAATAGTTTAAATGGAATATATAGATAATATATACAATAAAATAATATAACATCCATATAATAGTTGTTTCTAAGAAAGTAATAAATTTGTTTTATACTTAAAAGATACCAATTTTCTAGATTTTATTAGGTGTTATTTGTCCTTATATTAAAACTATTTTGTTCCACTTTTAGAAAATAAATCAGATAAAATAGTTATTTTCCAAGGAATGATAATTTTATAATTTTTGTGAATTCAATTTAAATTGATATATTTAAAAATTAATACATTAATATGACGTTTAAAATTTTATAAAAATATATTTAAAATCATTTAATTAGTAATCAATGTTTTATAATTGTAAGAAACACAAAATTATTAAAAAAATGTTTGCCTACAAAAACATTTTTTTCAACACATCGTATATTTTATCTAAAATGTTGATTATAACATATTAAAGAATTTAATTCAATTAAATGGAATCGAAATAAATACACATTGTGTAAAAATTTCATAAGAAGGGTCTTATAGTATTTTTAGTTATAAAATAATCAAAATGGTTAAATATTAATCAGTATTAATAAGTGTTAAAATGGGTAATCTTATGTCGCTCAATTATTAATAAAAAATTGAAACATAGACATTAAAAAACATTTTTCAGATTTCAGTACATAAATAAATGTGTCACCACCAATTCCCCTCCTATCTCCCCAACCACTAAAAAAATTCCATTCTTATTCAATACCTATCATTATCACCCACTTCAATCCTCTCATGTAGTGTAAAATTCCCATGAAACCCTTAAAAATATACTTCACCTAGTACCCATATGTATTTTTGTAGTATCTATCCTCAATAAAGTGCCTCAATTCCTTCATTTATAAAGGATAATTCAAAATAATATCTAAATTTTCAATGTAAGTAATATTTACTGTTTAACATCATTTCATTATCCATATCATCCACCCTCCTCCAAAACCATTATAAAAATATAAATATAATTATATAATTATTAATATTATACTTAAATGTTATTATAATAATGGTATAACCATTATCATTTCCTCTCGTATTCAACCTAAAAAATTGAAAATGTTTCTCATGAGTGTGCCTTGAGTACCAATTCAATGAACGATGTGTTTCATTTTCTGTCACCATTTTTCAAGTGTGGTTATAGAAATGGGTTTATTGAATATATAAAGTATCTTTTTCATGATTTATAAAATATAATTATAAATTAGTCTTCCTATATGTAATGATAGCAATAAGCGATCATTGTAAATCTAATTGTCAAAAAAGAGAATACCAAAAGGAAAATCAGTTTATTTATAAGTGTAAGAATTATTTTAATTTAACTATAACTATAAGTTTTAAAAATTCTTAATCCTCACCAGAATTATATCTCAGTAATTTAATTAAATTTTTTGATAACTATATTATAAAAAAGATCACCTCTATAGTCATACAGACACATAGATTCTAACATGTTATTGTTGGTTCGTATTAACCAGTTACATGAGAAATGTTATAAATTACTATTAATGATGGATTTGGAAATTGATTATTGTATATTAATAATTATTTAATGTTTTTTGCAATAATAATATAAAAAAATTAATCATTAATTATTAAAAACTATTTATTTATTATAAAAAACCAAAAAAAATCCATTTACCGACTTCGCCTTCATGAATAACAACTAAAATACACAGGAAATTAAATTATAGAATAATATGTACTTTTAATTAATCAATTAAAAAAATTCATGATTTCAAAGTGATGAACTGTGGTAGATGAATGAATACAACACCACTGTTATGAAACTATCTGAATGGGATCAAGATTACTCAAACATGACATTGAAAATATAAAATAACTAACCAATATAAATGTAGAGAATAACTATAAATAATGTTTATAAAAAGATATGGAAAGGAATTGTTTTGAAATAGGTGATTAGCATAGTTATTTTATCAATCTAGGATAGTCAAGAATAATAATATAGGTAAATAATATAGTTAAGGGGTTTTTTGTAAAAAAATTAGTTTCTTGAAACATTTTTCTTTCTACGAACCATGTTATATATAATATGGTATGACTACTATCTAATTAATTTCATCTATCATATTCAATTAATTAATGAGTATTGAAAATCAATATCATGTTATTTATTTAAATGGAATTTGATTTGAAATTTTGAAGGGTTTTTGTTAACTGAACTCATATCTTTGACTTAAAAGTCTACATTAGGAATTTGTTCTTCCTTGACTAGTTTCATCCACCCCAATATTTTATTTCATGGAATATTCTATTACCATTCGAGAATAATTACTTTTTAATTTAAATCTTATACATTGAAAAAATTAATCCTTGAAATAGTATCACTTTTTAGAATAATTCTCTTCTTCTTAAATGATGGTTTCCCCTCCTCGTCCATATTTTCCTTCCTTCTAATGTTATCCCTATATTTGGAAACAAAATTATGAGTCATAAAATTTTAACTTCAATGTTCCTTTAACATATTTTTAAACTGTCACCTTATTACTTCTATTATGATTTTGAATTTTGGAAAAAAAATTAAAATAATTTAGTGGCCTTCCTTCTTGGATCATTTGTTTTGTATTCCACCCCACATTTCCTTATGGTTCAATTTAGGTCATTTTAGAGGCTCCATTATTGAAGGATATTTTTTTAATGAATTTTTTTTTAAAAAATTCATTTCACCTTTTTAAAAATAACTTTTGAATATGACTCAAAACGTTTACTTTTGTTATAATTTTTAAAATTCATTCTTTGATCTATTTTTAGTTTTTCCTTCTATAAGAAAGAATACTTTTTCAATTATGAACAATAATTTCAATGAATAATCCTTTACATGTATTACCATATTAAATAAATAAATGTAATTATTAATGATTTTAAAATTAATGTTGTTCTTTATTCTATTTTTTAATGTAATTTACTCAATGATCATGAAAAGGTATTTTCTATCAATGTCAATATCCTCTATTTCTTCCTTTGATATTCTCTTATTATATCATCCATGTTGTTTCTTGGAATAGATTACACTCATGTTGTGTATTATCATGTTACTCATTTCCTTCTAGGGATAAATATTCTTCATATAATTACATATCATTTCCTAACATGGCTCACATAATGTTAGACATATAAAGGTTCCACCCCGATATAGTTGCATTTTATTGGGTAAATAATTTATGTGTATAGATGAAATGTTCATGATTCCTTGGTTTCATAACAATGTAATGTTTTATGATACCATGGTGATTAACTTTGGTATTTATCTTCTTAAAACACCATAGTGATGAAATTTGGTGATATGCATATGAATGCCTCATATTTAAATTATAGCCACATTTCATTTTCATGCCTCGTGTAAAAATGATTTTTTATTCCTGTAGTTCTTATGTACATGTTCCTATGTTTCTACACAACCATTACCCATGATAAAATCTAATGTCATTTTTTATCTCTTACTGAGTCTGTAAGATTTCCATTTCATAGATTTCAATTTCTCCAAGTTCTAAATTAATGAAGTACATAAATTTATTTATAATAAATGATTTTTTAGAGAAATTATGAGAAATATTTGTGTCATATTATGAGACGGATAGTCTATTATTAAGTGGAAAAAAATCTTTTTATTTGAAAAACACATGTGTTTTTTGATTCAATGTTTTTTTCTTACTCTCTAAAACTCTAAACCTAAATGATCTTGGAAATGTATGTATTATAATTTTTCCTTTAATTGAAGAAATTATGATATGGTCTTATCCATGGGTAACCACACACCCTCTCCTTATAATAAACAACGGTGTTCTAAGAGGAACTCCCATATCATGTGTACCATAAGTGGTTCTTCTTCATGAGATCCTCAATCAATGCATTAGATAACCCACATCAAGTTCACCAATAGCTACATCTACAGTGAAATACCTTGGTCTAATTTATGTTGTGGTTACAATACCTTCTATAGAACCTTCAACCATGCATTTTGATCACCTCCTACCTTGAGGGACTTGTCTGGTTTAGGTCCTGATAGCACTATATCTATACCCCATTAATGGTCAAACCATGCTTCACTAGGTGGTATCTTACCAAGAACCAAATTCCATGATCAGTATAAATACAATCATCTCGATATCAAAAATGTGGAATGTTTTAATTGGAAATGTGATCCAATAAATATTACACTCCTTTACCACACACATATTACATACAATCTAGCCTCATGACCTACCTACACATATAGGTTTAGGCACCACAGATGTCATAGAATAATCATTCTTAGGATATCTAAGTAGAATTGAAATAGGAATATTTATTGGAATACACTATACAAGTTATTTCTAAAACATTTTAAATATAATCCTCATTTCATTTCTTGAACCATTTACCTTCTAAGTCTAGGTGAGTGGAATTCCCCTAAGTGACTCTACAGTAAAGTAGTGTCTATATAATTGTTGAATCGTTAACCAACTAAAACAATTTTCACTTAAATGACTAGAATAAAAATCCCAATAATGAACACACATGTTATACGAGACATATAAAGATAATATGATGCATTAGTACCATCAATTTTCTCTCACAGAGTAGAGATAGAAATAGAAATTAATAATATTAATCATTAACTTATATAAACAAATGTCCCAAATTTGACTCCAAAAATTCAAATATAAATCATGATTTCCCTAGTAACATGGGATTCCCCCATTCGTGGGTTAGCCACTCCTAGACATGCAATCCATATGAAGCTATAAAAATATCTTATATCCCATCTACCATACCCAAATAAAAAATGAAACAGTATCATTTCCCTCCACATGATATGATAGTAATTTTTAATTCCCTTACCACATCTCACTTTATAGGGATAATATTAGGTTTCCACATGAATTTAATTATGAATTATTATGCATTATGGTATATTTACTAGTACAGATGGTCTATGGGGTGATAGTTGGGAAGTTACACCTTCATAATAAAATAATAATATCAAAAAAATCTATAAATACCAATGAAATAATAATATAACTAATATCACAACATACTATAAGATGAGATAATGTCTACATGGTCAGACATATCATACAAAGATAATTGGATTTCACATTAAATGATCACTTGTGTATATACTCAAAAGTAACCAAAAATATTTTCACCATGATACTGAGGTTCCAAAAAACCAATGTCAAATACCACCTACTTGGGGAAATGAATATGATCATTTGATCCCATAGTCCACCTCTAATACCTTGTTTTCCTTCCTAGAACACTATCGGATATTACCCATTGGGGTCACTTATAATACTAATAACTTTCCCCAGAGGCTAACCCAAGTTCTTTTAGTCTGCATTTCCCTCACTCAGACACACCCTAATAAACTTCCCAAGAGGTTACCCTTCATGGAAACTACTCCATACCATTCATGGTTAACTATGGAGTTCTAATCAAGTAGTCTCTAGAAATGAAAGCTTCAACTTATTGATTAAGGTAGTAAATTTTATCATTTTTAATTATGTCTTTTAAATGGGTGGTATAAACCCCACCCCCCGTCATTAAAGTACAACACCCTAGTTTAAGAAACAATAAATAAATCCCAAGTAGGTCTACCACACTTTTGGATAGGTATTATATTTGATACCATTTTTCATGACTCACCCTACAGGGGCCCGGAATCCAATCATCTAACCCGAAAGTCCACATGTAATAAATTGGATTCCTTCCGACCAAACTATAAAATATAAGTAACAAGGGTCACTTTACAAACTAATTAATTTCCCAATAGGCCAACAAATGTTATTTCAGTGTGATGTTTCTTCACTCACACAAACCCTGAGAAACATTCCATGAGGACATCCATCCTGACCACTACTCTACACCAATGAAAATTAAATATATAGTTCTAATCAATCATTATCCCCATAATAAAAGGGAAACTTATTAAAATGTTTGATAACATATATCTTTTTTAATTTAAACCTTTAATGGGGTGTTACAATCTCTATTACAAAAAACTAACCTTGTCTGCCACTTAAACTGATGCCCATACTGGACTACCACATGCACGAGGAGCATTCTCAATCCCCACTGGCTGATGGAAATTTTCAATTGTATCACACCTAATTGTTAGGGAAATTTCTACCCTTGGAAAAACAAAAAAAAAGATACTAAAAATTCATAATGATAAAGAGATAAAGATACATGATAAGAGATATCTCATATAAATAAACATATTCTACGAAGGATACAATACTATATGGGTAGGCAGGGTGAGAACCAAAGAGAGTGGGTTACCACCATGATTCTATTTCATTTATTTTATAATAGAAAATAAAAATGTTTGTATAAAATAAAAAAACATGGTATTATCACAACACGACCCAACGGGGCCTGGACTGTGACTCCCCAAGCCCACCTCCAATATTGTTGGGGCTATAGAATAGAGCTGAGTAGTAATTTCACACATATGGGATAACTTTTCCTAAGGTACATGTATAGAAGAACCCACAAACACATAGATTAAATAGTAAAGATATATAAAAAATCTAGAAACTAAAATTCATGCATACATCTATTTTAAACTAGAGTACAGTAAAAGTAATAAAAGTTTAAAAAGGTAAAAACACAGGCCCATAAAAAGAAAACTATAAAATTGTCCAATCAAAACATAAATATGGGATCTCTATCAAAATAAACTATGAGAAATATCCTAGTCCCAGCTCCAATAAATTCCTTGATTGTTCTAGCCCACTAAGATCGTCCTACCTAGGGTCCTCTAGGGACTCCATCGAAAGGAATGTGGTCTATAAAAGAAACAACATGTGTGGTAAATTCCCATGTAGTGGTGAGTATAAAAATAATTAGTAGGAACTCCAAAAACACTAAATAAAAGGGAGAAACAGAAAGGCAACAGTCCACTCGACCTAGACTGAGGCAACCCCATTGAGATCAAAACACTATCTCCAACCATCCTTTGCTAAAACAGAACAATTCAACTAATTCCATGAGTGGTGTCAACCAAGACATGGGGAAACACCATAAGAAATCCACGAAATCACTCAAGTATACTCATCATAGACTCCATATATCATGATGCTCCTACCTCATATCCAGAAACAAGATTCTTCTCTGGGATCTAACTATAGCACGAAACCAGGAGAACATAATCCATGAGCTCATCCATCCCCGAAGGAACCATTCCAATAGATATTCTCTATTGGGAATAAATCACTCTGTCCATCTCTAGTTCCCACCCTTAGAGGCCCTTCCATTTCAAACACACGCCATGCATAATTTTATAAGAACCTAAGTGGAGAGGCCCACCCCTCACCACTTCACAGAGTTAAGGGACCACTACTCTAGCCTATGCACTATATGCATCCTCTCTACTGAGAGAGAATAGAGGGACCCAAACCTTTCCATTTCCCTATAGTATAGTGTGAACTATCTCTTATGTAACCTACAAGACCATTATCTCTCCCAGATGGAGTGTCCCACATCTTAGTCTATTAAGCGAGTAATAAATACTGACCAGGTATCGCACATGACTTGTTGAGGGTCCCTATCCATGTAAACTTACTCACCTAATGAGGGATCCCTAACTCCAATGGAAAACTCACTCCCAACTTCTTCTCGGATATGGGGGAGAACTACAACATAGGTGAGGACTTGCTCCCTAGTATGATAAGGGAGTACTACTCAAAACATAGAGGACCCAACCCTAGAATAATAGGGGGTACCACTTCATGGTTGGATTACCCACACCATGGTAAGAGAGGTTATCACCACTCTACAAACTCACATACTATAGGGACTCACACCCTAATAGGATGGGAGAGTTCCAAACCTAGGCTAGAGGACCTTCTCCCTAGTATGATAGGGGAGTACCAACTCTACCAGAAGAACACATATGGAGGAAACGCACCGAATAACAACAGGGGATCTATGAATCCAAGGATATATGGAATAAAACCTAACAAGATCAGGGAATAACCACTCTATATTTACGTCACATATGGAGGAATCACTCCCTGGTACGACAAGGGATTACAGACTCCATGGATAGAGGAACCTCACCCCAATATGATAGGGGAGAACCTAATCTATCTGTAAAATGAGTGTGCAGGGCCCACACCATCATTCAATAGGTGATCAATAGCCAATTATATGATTGATATGGGGAACCCATGACCTGGTCTGCAAGGATGTAATATTCTCATCGTCTCTCTTTACGAACCACATAGATCTACAGCATCGGTCAGGCGATGAAAAAAGGAGCATCATTCTTATCAAACCTCACACAATAGCACTACCGCAAGGAGAAGAATAATTCTTGGATACAACAATGGATAATTGATCTAATATCCTGAAGAGTCCAAGGTAATCGAATCCTAAAGCTAAAGGGATGGGTACCGAACTCAATGTCAACCCAGTGATACACCCAAATCACTACCCAAGGTTAAGCACTACTACACAAGAATCATGCTCAAAACATGCAACCTCATACCTTTTAGGTTGAAAAAATCAATCAATAACATTCTATATGGAAAAATTTTAATGATAGGCCACTCACAATCCAACATCATAGTTTTATAGAATGCAATAAGTAAGGGAGAAGATCTCAAAAAGTTCTTCAAGGAGTACACAGTGTACACTGGGATCCACATGGCATGTGAACCCAGCTGATCACCCAGTCATGTGTCCTATTTAAATTATTTTCCAATACATGTAGGGGTACTCGATGTGTACAACTTGTACCTGGAATTTCCTACTTCACCCTCCCCCAGACTGTGTTCTTATTCCACATGGCCCAGCCTTCCATGTACCACACACATTGTTTATCCCATACTACATGGTGTGTTCGTGCTAATTTTCCTCTTGGAAATTATTTTTACCATTCCCTTGTCATAAAACCTATGTACGTGTACTTTTTATGTGTAAATTTATTGGGCCATTAAATTTCACCCGGCTTCCTAGAAAATGTCCTCTAGCCACATGATTTGGGCTCACTACATAGTATGTAACCCAAGTACATGGTGTGTATTCCCCAAAAGTCTTCTTCCCAAATTAGAAATAGATACAAGGTGTGTCTCACTGGACTACACACTATTTATATGGTAATTATTGTTGGGAATTACCATGAGAATCACTTGATTCTCTTCAGCTTACCCAAAAACCTACAAATAGACCTAAGAGTGATCTATAGCACTTGTAATAAGGCTTTAAAAATATTAAAACAAATTTTAACAAATGGTATCATGACATAAACTCAAATAGGAATACGTTGAGGGTGAAACACCAAAGATTTGGGTGTAGAATGATGCCCGGTTCCTATTGCTCATCATTATTATTAGGATTGATACCAAGAACGCATATTGTCAATGATTCAACTCTATGTTTTTGTATAATTTATAACTATTGTAAAAGGGGGGATTACAGTTTTTTCCAATTAGTTGTGTCACTTTCTCAAGGGGGTGGGGTAGGAATGTTGATTTTATTCAATTATTATCAAATAACTCCCATTTTAGTGCCCCATCTCCAACACCCCTTTGACCCAAACTCCCAGCGAGGACAACATTATTTCACACCTAGAGTAAAAATGACACTATGAACTCAAACACAGCCTTATAATTCCAATTTGAGACTCCTTTTTGAGTTATTCATCTAACAATAGAAATTATGTGTGTATGAAATGATTTGTTTAATATTTTTAAAATCGTCGTGTTGATGATCTTTGGTCCCTAGAATCCTACACTGACTCAGTGCCAAGATTCAGAAATATTTTCAATAATATTCCAATGTCATACAAGTCAAACCTCAGTCACTACATTCTCCCCAACATAACTCTTTTATTCCCTAAAAATCTAAATCCTAGGAATATAGGAAGAAACTGAGCTCTCCACTAGAACTCCAATGCCAGTTATCTCACCATGAGTACCCAAGATACTTCCAAGCATTCAATTAGGGAAACCACCAAAGAAAAACCACACTCACATCAATCACCATCTAGAATAACATCATGAAACAAAGTAAAACATTTCTCCTTAGCTATGATAGGTTAAAAATCATCGTTCACTGCAGACCATTTGCAGTTATGGTGTCTAGCGGTACACCACCTCGCTAACATGATGTAGGTACTGACATAACCTAGTAGATCTCATCTAACCCAGGATGAACTGCACTACAATATCCTCAAGAATATTTCAATCAAGTATGACACCTATTACGTGAGGTTACAAACAAAAAATGTGGTTTCCCTTGGCTAAACATCGGGTCTTACCAGACTCTTTGTCTGTGAACCTCTAGTTTTAATAGAGTTCACCCAAATAGAAACACTATCTCACCGACTAGTGGAATACTAAATGATTATAGATAGTTGGAAACCTTTAAAAAATGTATAAACATCATAGTTTCTAAATCTTCCACTACAGAATGGTTCTAATCAAATATCTCCCTTCACCAAGGCTTCCCTGAAAAACGGGGGTCAAGCATACAAACTCCACTGGTAATGTGATGACATGATATGACACTTATTCTCATAACTTCAACCTAAACAAAAAAGTATAAGAAAATTCAAGACCTCGCCTCGACATTACCTAATTTAGGAGGCACTAACTCGCTTATGTGGTTTTGATCATGTCACAGAAACACATCTTTCTAAGGAAAGTGTCCCCCATCCTTGTGACTCCAAAGCTACGTCAAACCACACAACATTCACCTTGAGCATATAATGTTAAAAGTTTATTTCAATCACATGAGGGTACTAATTAACCAACAAGGGTTTCCCAAGCACTCACACTGGGTGCTACTAGGATCTCTGTCACAACCACCAACATTCCACCTAGCTCTAAACACAAAATCCAAAGGGGATCAACCACCAAACCTCAATACTATCCACTTTTGGAGGCACGTACATGCCTTCACAATTTTATTCACATCACAAAAATGTGTCAATTTTGGGGAAGGATCCCCCTTCTTCATGAATTTAATGTTACATTGAAAGACACCGACACAGGGTTCTACCGACGCCCCACATCACTCGGGTTATACCTAGAGAATGAAGTGGAAAGAAATTATTACCTCACAAAAGAGTCTAATAATTACTATTATAGATAGTATAAAGGACATAGATCATACCTCTACTCATCCTTGGAGTATCTTGGCCAAAGGCCTCTATGGCCTAGAGTTGTCCTCGCCCACATCCTCCACCACCTTGAGCCTGGCATGGACCAAATGGGGGTGGTGGTGGAAACACCTCAAACCCCCTGCCACAAATTGCTTCTCCCCCAACTCCTCCTCCACACCTACCATATTTCAGAACTCCCTTATCCAAATATTACCGCTTCCAAGGTGGAATTTCTACTGGATCCCTCCCATCAACTCAGCAGGTTGGACAATCTCAAGAAATATGTCACCATCCATCACAAAAATAACACCACCTCTCCCGCAGCTAACTTTGTTCCCATCACATATCCAATTTTATAGGCCCAAATAACTAATTATCTTCTTAGGTATGCCTATTATGTTACGATACGATCATTTTAATTCTTCTAGATATTGCAGACATTATATCCCCATTATAACCACTATGGGATACATCTATATGTCCCTCCGCTGGCATGATCTCTATGACCAAAGCTCAATCCAGTACCCATGAATAAGAGGGGGGGAAAGGATAACACACCTCCTAATACATATATTTTGAGGCCCTGTTCAATAGTATGATATATAAAGAATGAGTCTCGTAGCATATCCAAGGAGTAACACAAAAGGTCTATGAAACTCACCGAGTAATCTGCCAGTCATTCTACTCTTCTAAAGATGTAGAAGCTCCTGGATATGCACTGATCTCAATGTGGATGGGGAAAAATCTTCCCTGAAGATTCATTCATACTCCACCTAGGTGACAATCGACTTGTAATGGGACTTCATGACAAAAATCTACCATCACTCGGTCGAACCATGTAGATGGATAACTGCTGGAACCAGAATATAATCAGGAGATGTCCTCACAAGGTGAAAAACATGTGTGATTACATTGATCCTATCATAAGCCGATTGGGGGTATGGATAAACCCGGTACCTTGGTTTTGAATCCTCTAGAACTCATGTAGCACACTCATTTTATGTGAATCCTCATTCTGAACTATCGGTACAACCATTTTCTGAAAGGGATATTGCTAAACAGCAGAACACCCTGAGGTACCACTTCAGAACTAATGCCCTGTACTAAAGCCTCATCACAGGGATGACAGTCACAAAAATACCACCATGGAATCTTATCTGCCTGTTGTCATGGTTTTATCATAAAATAGAATTCAATATGTACCATGGTCAATGAGTACATTTTGGGAGATGAATCGGGAAGAAAAAGGAAATAACCTAGTCATATATGATGAATATACCATTATTTCTTTGAGACTTGTTTCTTAATGTACCGAGTGAAAAAAAGGTTTTCAGAGTCATAGGGAATAGATACTTTAGCCACTACACCAACACTATAATCTATGGAATGAAATACAAACTAGAAACATAATAAAACTATCACTATACAACCCAAAACAGTCTCAAAACACTATGGTCCCAAAGTTGAACCCACTCTAATACCAATCATTCCCAACCTGAACCAATGGGGCTCGAGCCATAACTCCCCAAGCCTAACTCCAATTACACAGTGGTATATGTCTTGAACTAAGTGGGAATATCACATAGATTAGAGGATTTTTTCTAAGGTACCTATATGAACTCACCCACAAACAACTCGATGAAACAATATAGATATAGAAATAAAGTTGTAAACCAAAATGAATGCATCAATCTATAAAAAAACTATAGTAAAACAAATGTTATGAATGTGTAAAATATTCCAAACACATGACCACCAAAAGAAAACTATAAAATCAACTAACCAGATCAGAAGAAGGGTATTGCTGTCAAAAGAAACTTCCAAAAATCTTCTCTCCCCGGTAAACACCTTGTTAGGTCTAGATCACTAAGAGCCACCTACCTCATGCCCTCTAAGGACTCCATAAAAAAGATTTTGGACTGCATAAGACAAAAAAAGTTCCTTAAAAGATAGTTTAGTAGTGATTATAAAAATAGTCAGTAGGAACCCCAAAAAACCAAAATCAAAGTGATCATCTGAAAATAAATAGTCCACTCGACCTAGACAAAGAGAACTTAATTGAGTGATAAACTACCTATCAAACCACCCTCGGTGAAAACATGACTTTTCTACTCATTATACAAGGTATTTCAACCCATACAAATGATAACACCACATGTAATCCTAGAAATCACCCATATATACTCGTTTAATTCTCAATGTTTCATGATGTGTGGGCATCATATCCAGCCAAATGATTCTTCTCAATTCTCTTCCAGTAACACAAAACTAGGATAACACACCCCATTAGATCATTCATCCTATATGGCACCCATACGAGAGATATTCTCCATTAAGAAAAACTGAACAAGTCCCTATCTATTGTCGAACACTAGATACCCTTCCATTTATAAATTGTTTAATGTGCAAGGATATAATAAACCAAGTGGAGAGGCCCACCCCTCACCACTACATACAGTTGAGGGATCACTGCTCCAGACTATGGACCATGACCATCTTCACTACTAAGAGATAATGGAGGGACCCAAACCTTATTACATACAAATATTTGAGTGACTACTAGATACTAACTAATCTGCGAAACATTTATGGCTCCTAGATGGAGTGGCTCACACCCCAATCCGTTGAGGGAGAACTAACTCCTAACCTGGTATCGCACATGACTGGTAGATGGTCCCTCTACTCATAATTTTACACTAATAAATGAGAAACTACTAACTCCATTGGAGTATCTTTTCCCCAATGCTACTTGTATATAGGAGAATATTTCTCTATTGGTGAGGTCATGCACCCCGGTACGATAAGGGAGTACTACTCAAAAGATAGAGGACCTGCACCCTATAAATACAATTGAGTACCACTCTATTGATAGTGTACCCATACCTTGGTATGACTGGGGAGTACTACTCTACCAACTTAATTACTTTGGGGGACTAGCACCCTGATAGGACTTGGGAGTACCGACCCTAGCCTAATGGACCCACTCCATGTACGACAGGGGATTACCAACTCTTCTAGAAGAAAACATATAGAGGACCTATACCTTTGATCGACTGGGATTTATAACTCCAAGGATTGAGTAATATCACCCTAAAAAAATAGGGGATTACCCACTCTATCTATACATCACATATGGATTACCCATTCCCTGGTGTGATAGGTGAGTACGAAATCCACAGATATAGGATATGCACCCTTGTTTGACAGGAGAGTACCTACCCTATTTGGTAAATGTATCTGGAGTGCCTGTATACTATCTCAAAATGGGGAATCTTTATAACTATATGACTGATATGAGGAACCTATATAGTGTTCTAGAGGGAGGAACCAGTCCTAGCGTCTCTCTATACGATCCATATTGATCTACAAAATTGGTCAGGATCCACTGAAAGGTGTTTCATTCTTATCATACATCACACCAAAACACTACCACAAATAGAGGACCAATGCCCTAATACAATAGGGGAGAACCATTCTACTAGCCTAAAGTGTTCAGTGGACCCACATCCTAAAGTAAAGGGGAAGGGTACTGACCCAAACATCAAACTATTTATACACCCAGATCACTTCCCAATGTTAAGCACCGCTAAACAAGTGTCATACTAAAAACACACCGCCTTATACCTTGTAGGATGAAATGGATTAAACCATTGTATTATCCACATAAAAATTCCCATTATAGGATACTCAAAAAAATGTATTCAGGTTTTTGAGAAAGAGATACTCAAGGTAGAAGATCTCAAAATGATATCAAAGGAGTACATGACATGCACTGGGGTCCACTTGTTGTTTGAACCCATCTAAGAACCTTTTCGTATATCTTATTTAAAAGGTTTTACAATCCATGTATGGTTAGATATAATGTATAACCCATACACATCATGTTCTTCTCCACACGACCCCTGGCTGTGTTCTTCTTTCATAATGCTTGGTTAGACGTGTGCCTCAGACTCAGTGTATCCCATACTATGTGGTGTGTTCAGGCTAAATGGCCATGTGGCTGTATATTTTTACCAATCCTATTTCTAACACTACATGTTCGTGTAATTTTTCCATGTACTTTTACATGGTCATGTACTATCACAGGACTTCCCAGGCTAGGTCCTCTAGCCATGTGACATGGGGCCACTACATAGAGTGTAACCCTGGTATATATAAGTTATTACCTAAAATTCATCTTCTCCATATTGAAATAGATACATGGCATGTCTCACTAGACTACATGCCATGTAGATAGAAATTACATTCAGGAACTACCTAGAGTATCACCAGATTTACGCCGATTTACCTCCAAACATGTAGATCATCCTAGGAAGGATATCTAGAATTCATAATATGGCTCTAAAAAACATAAAACAATGCTTTAAATAAGGATTTGAATTAAAACTCAAATTTTCTTTCTCCAAGGGTTAAACTCCAATGTTTCGGGTCTGAAACAATACTCAGATCATGCTACTTCCCAATTTCATGACGATCGATGCCAATAATGGAGATCGGTAGTGCTTCGTCCCTTTGATTCAAGATCATTTATATTTGTCGATCAAAGGGGGAGAGGACTATTAACTACTATAAACACATGCTCTTAATAGCGCCAGTATTTTTAATTTCTAGAAAAAACCATTGTTAAATAAAATATTTGTCATTTCTAAAGAAAGATATGATAAATTAACCATTTTATCAATGATTTTTTATCACTGATAAAGGAACACACTATCTATGCATTATTTTTATCATAAATAAAGGAAACCCTTTATTAGCACTTTAGTTTTATCCTTGTTAAAGATCCATTTTATCATCACTTTTTTGGCACAGATAAAGGTCCTCATAAATAAAATGAAATCATTAAATAAATTAAAAATTAAAAATTAGTTTAGTAAAAAAATTGTAAAAATTTTATTAAGTAAATAATTATTGATAAAAATGAATAAATTGATTATACGCAATTAAATAATAATAAAATTATTATTTATATAATTATGATAATTAATGTTAATAAATTATATATATTAAATATAAAAATATATACTAATGTATATAAATATGATTTATATATTAAAAAATATTTATGCACTTTACATTAAATAGTCATATATTTATTTAATAATGGTTTATAATTAAAAATTAATATGAATTAAAAATAATGACATATTGCATAGTGTAATGGAAATATAATTGAATGTCATTTGATTTTTCAATTTAACATAGATCAAATTTGTGTGATATTGATTTCACATATATGTAATTAATTTATTTATTTATAAAATGCACACACACAAAACTTATCCATTTTTTCAATATTTTTAAAATGTAATTATTTTTAATTGATTCAACTACACTCATTTCTAACATATATGTATGCACTTAAAATTAGATGTTAATTAATAATATATAAAAAATATTTTTTAAAAAAAATATTTATAAATAAATATATTTATAATTTTTTGTTTACTATAATTTTTTCAATTATGTATTTATAATTATAAATAAAGAAATATATTTTTAATTATTTATATATTTATAAATAATTAATTATATATATTTAAATAATTATTAAATTTATAATATATATATATATATTGTATGTGTAATTATAATTATAAATCATTTATTAGCACTTAAGTAATAAATGTTGATAAATGCATCTTTATCACTACTTTTTTTCACACTGATAAAGATGAAGCTTTATCAGTGGTAAAAAAACACTGATAAAATCAATATTTGTCAACTCTAAAACAATAGCACAAATAAAAGGACTATTTTTAAGTGCTTATTTGTAAGCACTGATAAAAGTGTCCTCGTATATTTAAAGAAAACCCCTAACCATTTACAAACCTATCACAATATTAGAATATTTCCTTGGAATCCACCCACTGTCGGTGCTCCTTCTTGATGAATCGATGCTTGAATCACACCAATAGACTGCCTATAGTTTCTTGAACATGTTATCTGACATATAATTTTTTATTGCAATTAGGGATTTCAAAAATGGTCTTCGATTTTCTTCAACCTAGAGAGGTAGGCCTTTTGATTTTCATTGTGTATTTTTTGTTACATTTTTTATTTCTTCATCGATGATGTCATTAGTTACTTTTGGTCTGGTCTATGTATACTATTTTTCTTTTAGATTATAATCAAAATGATTTGTTTTTGATCTGTTGTATTATTGACTACCGATTTGGATATCTGTTTTGTTTTTTTCTAATTGTGGTTTTGAATCAGTATTCTACATTTTCTATATCACTAGCCCAAATTTTTCAATAAACTTAATTGTAGCACTATTGTTGAATCTTAGATAATCACCTTTGGTCCATAGAAAATCTAATTAAATAAATATTTATTCCACTATATAAATAGTGGATATTTTGGATATGAATACCTTAAATGAATGAGCAAATTGATTTAGAAAACAAATTCTCATTCTCATAATGTTGTGAAGCAATAAACAAAGCTAATTTTATGAAATTCATTGAAGGGGGTTTATTTATTTATATTTTATTTTAATATTGTAGTGTATAGGTCTTCCCAAAAAAAATTATTTACTAAGAATTTTATTTCTTTATTTTAAGAGAAACCTTAGGGTGATACAATATTTATTTATTTTCAATGAATCCCAATATTCATAATTATTATGAAGTTTTATTTATTTTACTATGTAGTGATATTATATTATAAGGGTTACATAGATTTTTTTTCAATTTAATTTTATTTATAAAGATATATATGTATATTTTTATGTAAATATATATCATTCTATCTATTTATATTTTTTTCAAAACCTATAATGTAAGGGTGATTTTATAATTATTTATTTGCAACATATGATTCTATGCTTCCAAATTAGGAAGGGATTATATTTATTTTTATTAGAAATTATATTGAAACATTCATTTGTTTTGAAATTATTTTTATTATAAATTCCATGTTATATATATATATATCTCTCTCCCTCTCTCTTTGTGTGCGTGTGTGACTAAATATTCATGGGATATATATTTCAAGGTTTAGTGTGTTTTTCTCCATTGTTATTGATATATCTTGTTGATGTGTATTATTTCTTTATGAAAATTTCTTTATGGACCCAATAGTACGGATATTAATTGGAAATGGATGCATACAAATCATTTGAAAAATGAGTATGAATATGGAGTTAAAGCGCTCATCTTGTTTACAAGAGACCATGCAGATGACCCTTATAATTTCCTCAACCCATGTTTACATTGTTGTTATTCAAGGAATATTTGTTTGAGAGAGTTGGAAGAACATTTGATTTTTCATGGAATAGATAAAAGATATAAATTTAGAACTAAAAAATTGGAAAACAGGATGTGGACAGTGATTGGGATGCTACTGAGGTTTTTCGATCATTTGATATAAATACCTCTGTAAATGATGATAGAGATAGCATGGAAGAAATCAAAATGGAAATTGAAGATGAACTTTGTGATTGTCCAAAGTTGTTTGAGGAGTTAAATAGTTTTTTCAAGAAACCATTGTATATCAGTTATACTAAATAAAAAAAATTCAACTGTCTTAAACTTATATAATTTCAAAGTAGGCAGCAAATGGAGTGGAACTAGTTGTACAGAACTACTTGGTCTTTCGAATGATATGATACCATAAGAAAATGAACTACCATAACAAAGATATGACAGAAAAAGAATGTTATGTTAAATGGAAATGATTTGTAAAAAATGTATCTTTTTCCAAATGATTTCATATTATTTCCCAAGGACCATGAATGACTCATAAAATTACCTAAGTATGGTGCAGATTGATATAAAAAAATTAATCATGTCCTTCGAAATTTGTATGGTAAATTCCAACCACTCCATGTTTTAGAAAACTATATGTATGATTGGAAACCATGACACAATTAACATGGCATGCATATACAATAATTAGATATTGGAACATACATCATCTAATAGATTATCTTTAGTGGAAGAAAATTTATTAGGAGTTTCATGAATTTAGAGATGAGATGAGAAAATTTCATCTTACCTTATCTAAAAATATAATAAATCATTTTGGTGTATATAGTAGTACTCTCTATAAATGTCCCTTCGTGTTGGTAAATTATAACTTGCTTCCGGGATTATGAAGGAATCACAAATACATTGTGTTTTATATACTTATATTTTGACCAAAGTAACCCATTTTTAAAAAACACACATAATCAGTTTCATTGAAACATTCATTGAAGACAGTGTTTTTAGAACATCGGAAATTTTTCCTTAATGGCATTAATACTAATCCTGGATGACAGAATTCAGGGGGAATATCGAAAAAGGTACAACATTGTCTCTAGTAATGGGTGATCAATTTTACAAAAAATATAAAAAATGACACAATTTTCAGTAAAACATTTTTGAAAACCATACAAAATCAGGCTTGAAAATAGATCAATTTTATTTTAATTAATGTATTGTAATTATTTGAATGTCATAAATTTTCTTGATTTCATGCATGTAAAAAATATTTCATAGTGTTATGGACACATTACTAAATGTTCTTAGAAAAAACAATCATGGAATCAAGGCTAGGATGGACTTGATTGAAATGGGGATAGGGGAGGAGTTAGCAATGGTGAAGGGTAATAAGTGGAATTTTCTTCCCCTAGTAGGTTACACTCTATCCATATAGGAAAAATTGAAATTTTTCATTTTTCTTACTTGAGTAAAATTTTCACATGGGTATTCATCAAATATCAATAATACCATGTTAATGACTAATTTGATGTTAAAAGGACTAAAATCACATGAGTAAATGATTTGATGAAATATTTAATGCATGTTTATTTCAATTGAATTATGTCTCAAAATGTATGACATATATTAACCAGACTACTTCTTTTTCAAATCCATATGCAATAAAATCGTAGACCTTTCGATGTTTCCCATCATTAAGAAGGAGAATAAAGTCATATTATATGAATTAGAGATTCTCTTCCCCCATAAGGCATTGATATAATGGTTCAACTTATGGTTCACTTGGTTAGATAGGTTCAACAATGTCATCTTAACCACTATAGATTAATGTATATTATGGAATGGTATATGAAAATTTTGAAAGGGTATGTTTAGAATCAAAGTCAGGTAGAAGGTTTTATTATAGAATGATGTTGTCTCCGCTCAATCACAGAATAAATCTTGAGGATTTCATAGTAAAATCATTTTCCTTATAAATAATTAATTTTTTCACGTTTATGATTACTTTATTTCTTTTTTGTATTACTCACATAATAATTTTTTCTTATATAGGTGTATTATATCATTCGATTTAGGGTATTACATCCATCTTTCATGATTTTTTGAACCAAAACATCCATAAAATTCACCTCCCTCATAATCTGTTCACCCCTTCGTTGTTTCATTTATCACTTTCCTTCATGTTTTCTCCACTGCCTTTTAAAGAAGAGAAATGTCGCAACCTCTTCACAATCATAGAGGTAGTCATGATATTTTCACAGTAAAATCATTTTCCATAAAATTAATTTATTTTTCATATTTATGTTTAATTTATTTATTTTTATTATTACTTACATAATAATTGTTTTCTTACACAGGTGTATTCTTTTTTACGAGTTGGGTGGTTTATCCATATTTTCTAACTTTCTACACTGAAACATCCACAAAATTCTTCTCCCTCAAAACCTTTTCACCCCTATAGTGTTGCATTTATTATTTTCTTTCGTGTTCTCTCCACATCCTATTGAAGGAAGAAAAACAACACTTCCACTTCTCAATCAGAGGGTAATCTTGTTCTTGTCATTATAAAAACATTATCCATAAAATTAATTTATTATTTCATATTTATATTTAATTTATATCTTTTTAGTATTCCTCATATAATAATTATTTTATTATATTTTTGGATTCTTTAAATTGAGTTGGAGTGATTTGTCCATCATTCCAGACTTTCAACACTTAAAATTCCACAGACTTCTTCTCCCTCAAAATCATTCACTCATGCACTATTGAGATTTATCACTTTTCTTTAAGTTCCCTTCACTGATCAATCATATATGTAATCATGATATTTTTATATTAAAATCATTTCCCATAGAATTAATTTATTATTTCATATTTACGTTTAATTTATTTCTTTTTAGTATTACTCAAAATAATTTTTTTCTTATACAGGTGGATTATTTTTTGAGAGTTATGGTGGTTTGATCAAAGATGCTCATGAATTTTTCACATAATGATAAATAAATTCAATGGAAATCCTGGTAACAATGACATTTAAGATTTTTTGAGACTTTGGGACGTATAAGAATCATCCATACCTCAATCCAAAACACGATGTGACTGGTATAACTCCAAGTACTTATTTCTATTTAAAATTAACATTAATTTTAGTATGAAATAAAACTAACATAGTCATAATAGAGAAAACATATTCATATTGTTTTGATACTTTAAAAATTGATCCATAATTTGTTTTTGATGTGTAGGAATTAGCCATACCTCAATCTAATACATGATATTCCAAATATGACATAATATGTCTGTTATCAATTTAAAATTGATATTTGAATTTAAAAAAGTGTCACTCCCTATGAAATGAGAAAACAAGATTTTATTTTATTAATAATTTAGGGAATTGATTCATAAATTTTGTGACATGTAGGAATCAGTTTCACATCAAACCGATACACAATGTGACATGTATGACTCGAAGTGCATGTTTCACGTTTAAAATTTCATTTTAGTAAAAAAAGACAAGTGATATACTCAATATCAATAAAAAAACATCCAAATTATTTTAATATATTATAAAAACAATACATATGTCATTTTTAATGTTTAGGAATCATCGTCGCCTCAAACTGATACACGGTGTGACCGGTATGACTCTAAGTGCATCTTTATTTAAAATTGACATCAATTTTTGTACAAAAACAAACTGACCTACAAAAAACCCAAAAAAATCATATTCACATTGTTTTAATACATTAATAAAATAATCCATGAGTAATTTGAGACATGTTTAAATCACACACATGTCTATATGATACATTGTGTGACCGGTATAACTCTGAGTGCGTGTTTTTATTTAAAATTGACATAAATTTTAGTAAAAATCCAAACTGACCTACTCAAAACCGAGAAAATTCATTTATATTTTTTAAATACTTTAATACAATAATATTTATGTCATTTTTTATGTGTAGGAATCATATGTCCCCCAATATGATACATAATGTGCCTAGTATGACTCAAAGTGTACGTTTTCAGTTTGAAAATCGGCATTTTAATTCAAAAAGTGTCACTCACTGAAAACTATGAAAATGTGTTTGGATTTTCTTTGTCATTTATGATGTATATTTATAATTTATTTTTGATGTCTATGAATCATTCTCACATCAAACCGATACACAATGTGATCAGTATAAGTCAAAGTATGAGTTTCAATTTTAAAATGATATTTTAGTAAAAAAGAAAATTTAGGTACTCAAAACCAAGCATCCATATTCATATTTTTTTGATTAAATATGAAAGAGACACATAGTTTATTTTATATGTTTGAAACAACCACACCTTAATCTGATTCATTATTTGACCGATATAGACCCAAGTGCTTGTTTTTATATAAAATTGGCATCAATATTAATAAAATGGATAGTTTTCCAACTCAAAACCAAGCATAAAAATTCGGATTATTTTGATACTTCAAGAAAAAAAATACATAACCCATTTTAGACATGTAGTAATCATATTCACCTCAATCCAATATCTAATGTTCCTGATATGACTCAAAGTCTATGTTATCAGTTAAAATTCGAAATTTTAGTTCCAAAAGTGTCACTCACTGAAAATTAATCAAATATGCATGAAATTTATTCATAATTCAGGAAAAAGATTCATAAATCTTTTTTGATATTTAGGAATCAATCTAACATTAAACTAACACATGATTTGAACGTAATGATTCAAGAGTGTGTGTTTCCAATTTAAAATGACATTTTAATAAAAATAGACAACTAAAATACTCAAAACTCAGAAAACACATTTTGATTGTTTTTACACTTTAGGAAAACAATACATAAGTCATTTGGGATGTGTAAGAATCAACCACACCACATTCTAACCCACAGTGTGACTGTTATGACTAAAATTGTGTCTTATTATTTAAATTTGACATCAATTCTTCAAAAATGGACAATTGACCTTCTCAATATTAAAAAAATCCATTTATATTGTTTTCATACTTTTTGAAAATGATTCATAAGTCATATTTAATGTATATGAGTCATCTTCACCTCAATCTGATACATTATGTTCTTGGTATTACTCAAAGTGATGGTTATAAGTTTTAAATTGACATGTTAGTTCAAAATGTTTGACTCACTAAAAACAAATCAAACACACTTGGATTTTCTTTTTAATTTAATAATTTATTTCATAATCTATTTTTAACAAGTAATAATTGGTCTCATGTCAAACAAATACATGATGTGATCAAAATGAGTCAAAAGTACATGTTTTCAATATAAAATGACATTTTAGTAAAAAAAAGACAACTGACATATTCAATGCTTAAAAAACACATTTGGATTGTTTTCATACATTAGGAAAATTATCCCCAAGTCATTTAAGATGTGTTGGAATTAGCTGCACCTCAATCTGATGCATAGTGTGAATGTTATGACTCCATGATAATTTTTTTATTTAAAATTGTCCTCGATTTAAGTAAAATGAACACTTTCTATTAATTTTTTCTTTATATTATTACTGACATAAGAATTTTTTCCTTATATAGGTTTTTTATTTCACTCTATTACAGGTTAGATTGTTCGAGTATACCATGAGTCATAACAGGAAAAAAATAAAAATTAACTTTGATGTTCTTGAATGTGTGTTATAATTTGTATTTATGTAATTATAGAAACCATGGTTTTAAATGTCTATAATATAGTTTATTGTATTTTTATTTCAAATTTCATTTCATTTAAATCTTATATTAAGACTTTTTTTATATCTAGTGTTTCTGGTGCTGTAGTGTGTTGTTACAACACATTGAAGTGGTGTTGCAGTGTGTTGTTATAGTACACTATATAATGGCCCTACATCAGCACTGATATGAGCACTGATAAAGGGTTACATTTTCAGTACTTCTATCAACCCTGATAAATGGTCCTTTATTTATGCTTTTATAAGCACTGATAAAGCTATACATTATCAGTGCTTTGATAAGAACTGATAAAGGACCCCATATCAGTATTTATAAAGGTAATGATAAAGGTCCCTTTATCCATGCTTTTTTAGCCATTCTAAAGGACCCCTTTATCATTTCTTTTTTAGCACTGATAAAATACAAGGCCTGTTAACCTCACTAATGTAGTCAGCACATTTATTGCACAGATAAAGGCCTCTTCTAGCTCTCTTAAAGGCTCATTTGGAAGTGGTGGTTTCATTCCTCATGGATTTTCATTCTCCCAAGGGGTTATAGGGGAGTATAATTTATTTTATTCAACTAAAATCAATTAACTCCCCTTTTGACATTATATCTCCAACATGCCTCTAACAGAAACACCATATTCGGACAACCTTTTGTCCCACCATGGTAAAAACGATGTTTTGAAGTCTATTGTAGCCTCACAATTATGATATAAAACTCAACATTAGTGTTATTCACAATCCAATAGAAAATTTCCTTGAGTGAAAAAATATATTTAATATTTTTAAATTCACCACGATGAGGCTCTCTGAGCTCTGGAATCCCGCACTGATTTAGCACCTAGTTCAGAATTTTTCTCAGGAATATTCTAAAGTCTTATAAGTGGAACCTGATTCACTAAAGGTATGGTAAAAATGTTTTTTAAATTCCCTTCCAAATCCTTTAAATAAAACATTAAGGAAACACATGATTTCTCAAAGTTTGTGGTTTCTTTAAAACAATTTCAGAAATGTGTTTTCTAAAATAATTCCAATTCAAAATTAAACCTAAAAAATTTCTTTTAATCATCAAACTTTTGAATTTAAATGCTCTCATTGCTTAAATATGTCTCAAAATATTTTCCAATAAAACTAGAATTTTCAATACACCTTCCCCTTTTACATCAAAAGACATAAAACACCCAACCCAAAATAAAATAGATTGAAAAGGGTAAATAATCATGAAATTAGTAATCCAAAAAATATATGGAACAACACTGGCCAAAATCAAGGATAAACATTAAAATAAACAAGGAACTAAAGAAATTTCATCTAATAAAATGGTATAAAAAAGGAAAATATATATCCCAAGTCATAACATAAGAAACGTCATAATAGAATCATAATATATGATACATATCATGATGCTACACTACTAGGACTAATGGGATAGCATGAGGTTTACAATGTGGTCATAATGCAGGCAGGTTAATAATCACACATCCATTAACTACAAAACTCTAACCAATATCCTTTGTGACCATCCCACTATATAGGTTCTACGCAAAACTAAGGGACTAGTCAGTTCATAAATCCTAACTACCCAAGCAATGTCACACAACTTCCCACATAGTAACCTAGGTTTCCTCATGTGATTGCTAAGGGAGGTGTGATATTATCAAAACTAATGTCATCTCATAAAAAAATCCCAATGGTGAACAACACAATCATATCCCTCCCACCTCCTAAAATTCTCTAACAAGAGCCTCATTCATAAGAACAACATGAATCACACATGAAACATATATCACATTTATATTTAAAAAACATCACCCATAACAGAAGGGCACTATACAAGGTCCCAACAACTAAGAAATTAAATCATTTCACAAGGTGGTAGTTGGGCCTTCCATTTATTACATATATAATATACATTTAGAGATCTATTTTGTAAAATCACGTGAAAACCAAATGAAAAACCAAGGGAAATCACAATAATTCATCAAAGAACACTCAATCCCAAACTAGAGAAGTATCATTTCATTTCTTAAATATGGTATAATTTAACACATGAAAACAATTTATTAAACTAGAAAGATATCCCTCATTAAAATCTATTTTTTTTAAAACAAATGATTTTATCATTTAATCACAACATCAATATTTTATCATATAAGTAGTATGTATATAAAACCCACATACCCCAAACAACCTTATCAATTAAAAAATAACAAAAATTTCCCGTATGAAAACCAAGAAAATATAAAGAGAAATTTTCAAAATAACACTTATATAACCCCCACATTGATTATCTAGTATTAGAATTAATTTATAAAACTAAACATAAATATAAATCTTATATAAATTTTAATTAAATAGAAACACATACCTCATGTGGTGGAATCATGTTGGTTTTGATGAAATCCACCAGTAGGGAACTCTTAGGATGGATCACAATAATTACAAAACAAAAGAATCAATTACAACGAATAATAAGCTAAAAAATTGTCCAACATTGCCACAAGGGTTATAGGGGTTGAGAAAAATAGATAAACAAAGAGAAATTTTAAATATGAGATCATACCTATTGATTCGGATGAATAACCACAAAATAAGAACTCTAAATCCACCAATACAAGCTTACAGAAGGTGGGAGAATCCCTTGGAAAGTGTTTGGTTTGTGAAGTTTGAATACAAGAGGCTTGAGGTGGGTGACTGAGTTAAAAATAAGTAGAAAATTCCAAAATTCCTCTAATGACCATGCCACAAGGTTGTCTCATAAATTTTGTCAAACATTTCATAGACCATGAGTTATCTACTACACAAGGTTACATCATTGTATCACATCATTTCATTAACTATGCATATACCATCATATCCCATATTTCCAATGAAAATGGTGCATGGATTCTACTAATCTTTTTGTAAAACATGTTTATTAACTATAAACCCTAGAAAAATATTCCTAGACTTATAAAATTCAACTAAGGACACCCTAGACCTAAGGGAAAAAACTTAAAAAATATTAATACCTAAAAATTGACACTGCATAGTGTGTAAGACTCTCCATCATGACACATTCTTCCGCTAGAAGGTCCTAAAAATGTAAAACTAGTGAAAATTCCATGACAACCTCTCCTCGAATGCGGACTCAATCACTACCCAAACCCACATACCTGAAAAATAAAAACATGTCACACAAACATCCCCTTCCTTGGGATAACCACTACAGAACATTTTAGAACTCGCCAAAATAAAACACACAAGGAACCCTAAGAAGAATACTCACCACCAGATGAGAGTGAAGATACATTAGAAAAAGATTTTGGGGTAACCACTTCTATGATCTTATTTGAGACTGTGAATACAAATATTTCCACCAATCCTCCTAAGATACTGTTAAATACCAAGAATAAGTCGTATGATGAAACAAAAACACTACATTCAGAGCATCTAAGGTCACTAAATTCAAATGATATCACATTATATTAAAATGAATCCTTAAGGATCACTCCACCAAAATGGAAAAATACATGGAAACATGGAATATGTCTCCCCAACAATTATAATTTCTTTTTATGGTGAAACAGTAGATGAGAAAATATAAAAGGATTTTCATCACTAAAGAGACATGATTCCACTAACGACAAAGTCAAAATCAAAACAAAACAAGAGGCAACATCTTCAAGAACAACACAATGGTCACAAGACCTGCTCCCCATGAAAAGGAATTCCAGTAAATGAGGGGGACCCTATCGTGAAGCTACATCAACATGGAATTCCATAGTTCAACCACTGGTTCACAAGACTATATAGAGGGTAACTCATTGATAATCTCAATAGGCACCAACTCATGGTTATCTTGATGAAAATTCTTACCTAATGGCTCTCATAGCCTCCAAAGAAACCAATTTCACCTCTCTATAATAATATCATGCACCCAAGGAATCCCCATTTCATCCATAAAATAAACCTCAACATGTAGTTCACACTATTCATAAAATACAACAAGCATCATGTATTAATTATCCATGAACATCTCAAAAGATATGAAAATATGTACAAAATTATTTTTAATTTTTATATATCAAGGAGATGGACAAAAAATATGGGGAAAGTCCCAAAGTGAAATAAAAAAATATATAAAAGAGGATTATCCCATCACAAAACTCACTTTCCAACTCTCCAGTGGAAGTGAAAATGTAAAATTCTATCCATATATGAACAGGGTCCAAGAATTTTTCTTTTGATAATTGAAAAAACCTCGTAATTTTACTTGAACAACAACATAGATGGAACATCTTCATAAATGAAAACATGAGTATTTAATATTACAATATTTCATATAGTGGAAACAATATAATGACTTTTGATATACTTATAGAGGAACAGTAGGTTGTGATGATATATTCCCTCACCATCACCATCCTACTTCCCTTTCTTTCTAGTTGTATTATCTTCATTGGACCCAATGGGAATTGAATCATCTCCAGCTATATGTTAACCTAATAAGATTTCATTAATGATTATTTCATTATAAAATTGTTCCATATAGGTATTCATGATATAATGAAAATCTTATGAATTAAATTCTAAATTAAGTCCCTTGGTAATGAACCATTCCTTATTTTCAGCGTCTACAGACAACTCTAGAGAAATGGCTACCAAGCTAGAAAAAGGTTCAACATTGTCTTTCACATATTTATAACAGTGGAAGACACCCAAAAACATCCTTACCATCTCAAATATTTTAAATTATAGATAAAATAACCGGATGAATGTGTCCCTGAAATATCCCCATGTGAGGTATTCAAATGGTTAGTCTTGAAAAGTGACTTCCCACAACTTCATGCCAAGACCATCGAACAAAGGAATGATGCACCTCACCCTAAAGGCCACAAGAGTTTATCGAATATATAAAATCTCTTTAAAACATTCTAGCCACTAAATAAACTCACTATATCCTTAATCAACGTAGAATTTTGTAAGATACTGGTTCCAAAACATTCATGGATGATCCATGATCTAGGAAGAACATGGATAGAACAATCCATATTGAGTCTAGGTTGAATTAGATACTGGAAGGAAAACTTCTAGGTCACTAGGATAATTTCACAAGGCGTTATATTTGAGACATATTGTTTATTTACATGGGTAATCATTCTAAAACATCACAAAAAAATAATCAAACCACTTTAAAAAGTTAAATAAAAAAGAAAAAAAATAATTAGAACCAATAAAAAATTACAAATCCCTACAAAATTCCACACAAGGGAAATAAATCCCAAAAAATACCGAACTAATGTTACATAAAATATCCCTTTAAAATTCTACCCAAGGATATTGGAAACATTTCCTACAACAAACCCAAAGCATTTAAAAACATCACAACCTGAAAATCACTTTTATTTTCTCAAAAAATTTATATTGAAGTTAAAATTTATTCACAAAAACACAAAAATACATGCTTTTTGTACAATACTAACCACTAAATCCAAAAAAATTATTTTAAAAATGAGATTTAAAAAACCTTAAAACTGATAAAATTCACATAAACTTCTATATACAGATACCCTCAACCAAAAAATAATCCAAAATCATGAAAATAGAGAAAACATAAAAATTTAAAAAAATTATTCACAATGCACGGTTTAGATGAATGGTTTTTTAGAATGTACCCCAACCATGTGAGTTCCACTATAAGATATACAAATGTTCTATATATTCTGTTAATGGTTTAATAAAATTTTATCCTTAACCATGATACAACTAAACCCCCTCTAATTACACTCTAAAATGAATAATTCCTTGGGATGTTGCTTGAAATATCCCTAAAATTCCTTGTGATTGAATACATATAAAAATATCATCATTAAAATAAACCCTAAATCCAAATAAAATTAATATAAGACTCTTGACCACAAATGGAAACTCAATATTGAACACAAAGAGGAGTGGGCTGAGAAATTCCACTAACCAATCATTCATGTCTTGATGATCATATATCCTTCCTACCACAATCCTCGAAATAACTAGAAGGTGAATCTAACAAACCTAGTCACACTTTAAGAAATCATGGAACTTGTATCATTTTTTAACAAACCCTCTCAGGTCACCACCCAATCCAGCCCACATAGTGGCCTAACCCATATCCAAGGAGTGTCTCTAATCCACTCAGGTTAATGAAAACCACCAAGGGTATCACATATAAATTTTGTGGATGGTTTCACCGTAAATAAACTATACAAAATATCCAAACAAGGCATAAATATAGATATATAAAGAAAGATTCTAAGAGGCATCTTATATAAATAATCATCTATTATAAAGGATATGAAACTAGAATGAATGAAAAATAAAAACAAGAAGAAGAAATAAATTTTTTGAACAAAACTAATGAAAACTAGTTCAATGAAACCAACACACCAATCACCATCTCTATGTGACTCTTCATTCACCACCATCACACACAAATACCTACTTCCATACAAAGTGTGGTACTGAGAAAAACTACAAGTCCAAAACCTAAATCCTATATAGAAACATCATTTTTGAATTCCCAATGTCATGGGTATATAATTTTTGAGCCAAATAAAGTAGGATACCACCATGAGACCATTTGTTTCTATTATAAAATAAAACAAAAATGGTAGTTTGAAATAAAAAAAAGTCATGGAAGAAATAGGTTTTCATTTCCTTTGTAAAGTATTGGAACAAAACATACATTGAAACTATGATTTCTAGTAGTATTCCATTTTTTAAATCCATTTCACAAAGGTTATTTTTTGTAAAAATTAAAATTCAAAAGAAAAAAAGAACAATTATATTTTAAGAATCACTCTTTTGAAGCTAAACCCGCCCATGGTTTAAAAACATTTAAAAAAATTCCTATAAAAATAAAAAATTTCAAACCACATTCTATTTTTTCATTAAATAAATTAAGAAAAAAACCCCAATTAAAAGAAAGGAAAAGGTGTAAATAATCATGAAATTATTAATCCAATAAATGGATGGAACAACACTATCAGAAATCAAGGAAAATCATAAAATAAACAACACAAAAAACCATGTCCATGAAATAAAAATGAATTACACATTCCAGTATATAAACATAGTAATAACATAAGATACATCAAAAGATAAGCATAAAATATGGTAAATGTCATATGGAAAAACTACCAAGACTAATTGTACAAAAATAGACACAAAAACTTGAGCTTCTTCCAAAAAGGTAATGGACACACATCCGTCAAAATAATCACTCTAACCAGTCTTTTCATATACCATGCCAACAACTATGTGTTACATATAAAAAAGTTATGATGATACCATGTTTAAATCTAATAAATCCCAACAATATTACACTACTCCCCAATTTTTACACCAGGGATACTTTGGTAATATCTAAGGGTAGTGGGACACTATCAAAACTATTGTCATCTCATGATAGAAATAGTACCTATAATGATCAACACAATCATATCCCTTGCACATACCACACTTACCTAAATTAGTCCCCCAAAATTTGAACTACATGAATCCCACTTAAAAACGTTAGATGGGTATATAAAAGAATAACCAATAAAACAAGGGGACTCATAAAGGTTCCAATAATCCATGTAATCAAATCAATTCACAAGGTGGAAATCAGTCCTTCTATTTATTAATTATGAAAAATAAATTTGGAAATTAATTATAAAAACTCCATGGAAACACAAATAAAAAACGAATGTAAGTCACAATGAATGATAATAGAACACCTAAATCAAAATTAAGGAAGCCCAATTTTATTTCTTAAATAAGAACCCTTTGAAACATGAATAATCCTTCTCAAATCAAAATGATATTCCTCTTTAAAAATAATGTTTTCTTCAAAACCCAAAAAAATATGTCCTCATTGAATAAAATCCTTTTAATTTTATCTAACAAGAATAGTTCGTATAAAACCCACGTACACAAAATCACCTTTTCAAATAATAAATCCCACTCATTTTCCATATTAAAAACAAATAAAGTCAAAGGAAAATTTTGACAAATAAAACCTACATAACAAACACCACATTTATCTATGTTTAGAATGAATTTATAAATCCAAAAATATATAAATCTCTCAAATAAAACCAAATGAAATGGAAACACTTACCTCATGCGGAGGAATCAAGTCACCATAGATGAAATCAACTAAAATTTCAAGGATGGATCATAGATATTATAAACTAAAACCTCAAATTAAATCCAATCATAACAAATAAAATCATCCAAACATGACCACTAGGGTTAGGGTGGTTGTATATAAATATAGAAACCAAGATAAAGATGAAATAAGAGCATAGAAATCTAGATCCAGAAGAAGAAACACCAAATAATCACTCAAAATACACTTAGAGGGGCATGAGGAATGTGAGAGATGACATTTTAATGTGTTTGGTCATGGGGTTCAAATGGAGGAGTATTGTGGTGGAACCCCCAATTAAAAATAATCAAAAAATTCCAAATTACCTCAAACTGGGTTGGTCATTTGGTTGTCTTGCATAGTTTTTCATATGATGCATAGAATTTTCACTCTCCACTTCCCAAGGTTTCACTTTTGTCTCACATTGTTTCCTTTACCATGTGTATATCATGATCTCCCCTATTCCCTACAACACAGGGTGAAATATTTCAACTTCATGTTTTCTAAAATGGGTGCCTTAACCATGCACCCCTAGAAAGCCTGAAAAACATCAAAAAATCACCCCAAGACACCCCAAACCCATGATAAAAAGACACCATAAGATTAAAAACATGAAAGTTACACTCTGAGGTGTTAGAGTCTGTTTACCTTCCCATGACTTGAATGCTCTGATCAAGTTCTCAATAAATATACATTATGAAATTGATTTTATACATATACTTAATTACACTACCATTCATAAATAATATTACATTAATATTTCCAAGAATTTTTTAGGTCTCGTGTTTCAGATTGTTACTACAAATATTAAAAAAGTGGAACACATTTTCATTTTATCAAAAAAACAATTTTTTACTATATGAGAAACTACTTAATTCTATTTGAGTCTTTAACATCACCCATAAAATTTCCACAGAATATGATCTTCCAGAAAAATCTTACAAGATAATTCACTTCATAACCTCATGAAAATGGAAAAATATGAAAGTTTGAGATCAAACCCTTTGAATGGTAAAATATAAGTGATAATAATCAATGATCACAAGTAACCATAATATGAGAACATAGGTATTATAATAATACATACGAAATTTATACCCAATAAATCATAGATTGTAGATCATGTAATATGGAATAGAATAACTCGATATATTAATTTATATATATATCATTTGGATTCATTTATTTATTATTTTATCATTCTTTATTCAATAATGCAGTAGTTTTTTAGTGAGTTTTGTTATCAAAAAATATTTGTCCAAGACTCAAAAGGGAAAAGCTGTCAAAAAATTAAAAATACGACATTACACATCATGAAGAACATACACAATGTGTATGAATCATTCACAAAATTTCTTTAAGAGGATGTCACAGCCCATGAGAATTTAAAATTCATCCCAAAATACATGATGTGAATCTCAAATATATGCCTTGTATACTTTGAAATCCACTTCCTTTTCAATATTCAAATCATTAATATAAAGCATTTCTTGAAAAGACTACACATTGTGACTTGAAAAATATCTTAATTCCATGAAATTCACTAGATACAAAATTCATGGAGAAATATTAGGATTGAGATTACATAATGTGATTAACTTACATCTCATGTAACTGTTTGGTCTATTTATATACAGAACACAGAAAACCATGAGATAGAAAGCTTGGGAGCAATTTTTTCTCTTTATTATCTCTTTTTTTTCTCTTTTATTCCTCTTCCCTTTCATATGTGGACAACTTATTTTGTTGTTTTAATCAAATCTAGTTATTTTTTATTATTATACATCCATTCTTCATCAACTCAATATTTTTTTCTTTTCTGGTGAATGTTTTCCATTACTTTTTTTGTTCAACATTTTCAAGTGAGTGTTTGGTTGATTTTATAATTTTTTTAATTTAAAACTGGTTTATTATAAACTCAACAGTTTTGAACTTATTTATTTAAATTAATTTATCAATATTTCAACATTTGGTTTAATTCTTTCCCTGTATTTGATTAATACTGTTGTGAATGGATTATCCTCTTTGGGTAGGGGTTGAGAGTATGGGTTTTTTTGTACTTAATGATTCAAAAAACAGAAACTTAGTAACCCTTAGACTAATAATTAAGTTAAGAAATAATTTTTTATTCCATTCTTTTATGAACCCTTAACCATTAAATGTTTTTATGAATGAACCTAACCTAATTGGAGTTGATCAGGCTATGACCATTAGTATGTGGAACAATCTTCCATTGAAGTAAATATTAATGAATCTAGGTCGTTTTCTAAATCCAGAATAAGGAATGCTTCCATCTTGGAAAGATATATTTGGTTTAACTATAATCAGTAAGTGATTTATGCATCACTTCATAGTCGAAGCCCTAAGACTATCCCAACATAGTCTTAAGATTATCTTTTTACCCGAAACTCTAAAATTTACCATGATCCATGTCCTCTTCTTGAATCTAAAACCAATATAAGATTATTTAATTAAATCCTAAACCCAAATAAATTCCATACTAATCGTATATAATAGGTTCAAAATCACTTGTTACCTATCATTTAGTTCTACTAGTGGGTTCAAACCTGTACGTCCACTTTACTATGCCATTTTAGAATGTGTCGTTTGGGATAATAGAAATTTCTAATATGATCAATTCCAATTTGAATTTAATAATGTGTATGGGTACATCAAATTTTGGTTCCATATTTTGGAAAAATAAGTTTTTCTTATGTAAAGTAACCTTCAACTCGAATCTGGGATAACCTCACTCATCCTAATTTTTTCATTTTTCCTTTTTATTTCAAAATCCACTATATCCTTATTAGTCTTCACCTTTGTGCATGAACTATGGCCCCATAACTCATTCAAGGATCCTCAAAACTAAATTATTAATCAATTTTGTTCATGGGGTAAAAATATATCTTTTTTGTGCATCCATCTTAGTATGGATGGAAATAGTAATCCTATAAGCCCCAACCCTCTAAACATGCAATATATGTAACCTGAACTATAAAGAGAGAAACCCTTTCTACAGGAGCACACCATCATGGATTACATCTTTTCTTCTATCTTTAGCACTACAAACATTACTATATACCCTAATATCTAGGAACATACAATCAAAATTAAATTTGGACTCATCAGCATGATCCATAATATGTGATAGTTTAGGACACTATGTAGAGAATATCCTCATGATAATATATCTAATCTCCAAGAAGATTTAAATATCTATTTCTAAAATGGAGTGTCGTATGATGCAATCATATTTCCATTCCTCCCATTATCCTTGCGTGATCGAGATAAGGATTATTTAAAATTCCAATGTCTTGAGTCAATCATGACTTGGTAATACCTATCTTAGAAGATTCTAAATAAGTATTTTCCTCTTATACAAACATGGAAGCTTTAGAATTACATCACAAACTTTTCCCAGATAAATAGAGAGTTTTCCTAGGAGGATTTGTATCACTTCGTCCAGATCAATCAAAATTTACCAAATCACAAACATGATGTGTGGCTTCAGCTGAAACAATCTACCAAGGCCTCCAGTAAGATAGTCTCGCAGTGGTAGAAGACACCACTAATGGCGTGATAATGATCAAAATACCAGAAGTAAGCTGAGAAATTCTAGACAAGGTCTCTCACAATGCAACTATAAGGATGATAGAGTAGGGATCTCATCATCATGGAATCCACCAATTACAAAAAAAAAATCACTATATAGAAGTGTAAATAGGGGCCCTTCCAAAGAATCTTTAATACTTTCATCTACCTACTACACCACCTCCCCCTAACATTCATGTGATAGAGATTCAATCATGTGAAATGTGCGAAGGCCCAAACCCATACTAAGACTATTGGGTAGGCGTATATAAAACTCAAAAGAAATATTATAATTTCATGAATTGAATTAAATAAGGACAACATTTCCAAGAACCAAAATAGCACTTTCAATGTAGGATAAATAAATAGTCACCACAAAATTATATTGGAAACTATCAATAGAAAGTGGTTGAGAACCACTCTGGAACCAAGGACCCCCTAGATACCTGCCTCTGAATCCAATTCCTCGACCACCCCAAAAAGTACCCCCAATAACCTTTTCCTCCTAAATCCCAGCAATAATTTCATCCATGTCCACAAAGACCACCAAAACCATCCCCAACTCTTCAATCAAATTTAGTGAATCTTCTAACATTCTTTTCTCAAAAATAGGATCATAGGATGACCACCCAAGAGGTAGAAATGAAAAATAAATGTGTAATTTTTCAAAACCTCAAACACCATGTGGGTCATGTTTTAATGACCTTATCAGATGGTTTAATAAGTACAGTTCCTCTTAATACTAATAAATACTCATAAAAAGAATCCAAGGAAAATGTACTAAAGAGTTAAAAAGTGTTGTATTCTCAGCAACCTAGAGGAGGAGGAGAAAATAATCTAGAAAAAAATGAGAGACATGCAATAGCCATTTGAAATGATTACAATGAAATCAATTATAGAATTGATCAAGATAAAAATCAGGAATCAACACCCATTAAAAATTATCTTACACAAGAGACAATTAAATAAAGCATCTATATAGAACCACCATTTTACAAACCACCTCTTACCTTCACCAAAATAACGATTAAATGTAAAACACATGGTTAATATAATAAATTTTTAGAAATATTCAAAAAAATTGTTTCAAAATTCCATTTGATGAATGTATTTTAAAAATTCCTTCCTATGTAAAATTTTTAAATGAACTTCTCTCCAATAATAGAAAGATAGAAGTCCTGGTACTAATTTTCTAAATGAATAAAGCTCTAATTTTTTTTAGTATAAGCTTCCACTTAATATACAAGACCCTGGTAGTTTATAAATCCCTTGAACCATAGGGGTATGAAACTTCAAAAGACCCCTATGTGATTTAGAACCCATCATTCACCTCATGCCGATGAGTGTATCTGAATGATGGGACTTATGGATCTAAATCCAACTAGGGTGGTGTTTCAATTTTCTAACCAATCAATAAAGTATATTCAAAGAATTATTGAGGTTTCTTTAGTTAAATTTGGAAACATAATTTTTCCTACGAACGTTCTCATATTAGAAATGGAAGAAGAAGGAGAAATTTTTATTATCCTAAGACAAACATTCCATGAAATTGGAAAGGAACTTATTGACATTAATAAAGGGAGATTTATATTTAGAGTTGGTAACAGGACATTAGTGTTTGACTCAATTAAAGCAGCTAAGAAAGCTGATGATTCATTTGACTGTCAAGATACCTTTCAAACAGAATAAAAAAATGACTACATGACCATCTATGATGACAGTGATACACTGTCACCTTTTGAAAATGAGGATTATGACTATGAGGATGTGACCTTCATATATCCTCTAACATGTGACTCTATCACTCCATTTATACCCTCGCTTATACATCCACCAAAGTTGGCATTGAAACCTTTCCCAATAACACTCGAGTATTCATTACTATAAATGACATCTAGACTTAAAATCATTATTTGCTGATATCTGACCAAGAAAAAATGGGATAAGTTTATGTAAGTCCTAACAAAGTCAAAAGAAATAAATTTCTGGGGTAGTGGATGATATCAAAGTGATCATCCCCACTATATTCCCATGTAGTATTTTATTATAATAAGGTGAGATACCCAAACACCAAACCCATAGGTGAAAAGTGCAATGATGAAAGAGGTGGATAAGAAGTAAGTATTGAAACTTATTGATATCAAAATAATATTTTCAGTCTTTTATAATGTGTGGGTGAATCCTCTATAGGTCTTTTCAAGTAAATATAGCCTCACAGTTGTGAAAAATAATGAATATGAACTCGTCTAGATTAGAAACATCACTGGATAAAGTGTTTTCTTTGATTACAAAAATCTAAATACAACGAACAGAAAGGATAATTTCCACTTTTCTTTTAAGGATCAAATTCTCAAGAGACTGGTAGTACATGAGTTATACTATTTATAGTATGGATATTAAGGATACAATAAAATTATAGTTTAACAATATGACTAATCAAAAATGGCATTCACATGTCCATTCGGTACCTTCACCTCGAAAAGCATGTACTTCAGTTTGTGTTATTCACTAGAAATCTTTCAAATTTTCAGGACACACATATTCCATGATATGGAAGTGGAATTCCTAGAAATAATTATGGATGATTTTTTTGTTTATTGAAGATTTTTTTAGGTTTTCATAAATAATATAGATTTATTCCTATAACACTATGAATAAAAGGTCCTTTTTTTAAACTATGATAAATTACACTTCATCGCTCATTAAGGATTAGTACTCAAACAAAAAAATTCAAAAAAAATAATGGAAGTTGATTTGGAAAAAGATCGAAGTTATAAAATACATACATGGTCCCTCATCTAGAAAAGGCATAAGGAACTTTCTAGGTCATATAAGATTTTACCGCCACTTCGTAAAATATTTTGAGAAAGTACCCCACCTTATGAAACACATTTTATTAAAGGATGCTTCTATAAGAGTTTGACATCATCAGAATGGAAACTAAAGGAACTGATAATGTCATCGATGATCATTCATCCAGACTCCCACTACCCATCATTAAAGATGATGATAATCTTAAAATTTAGGTTGACTTCCCCAATGAAACTCTTTTCATAATAAACACAAAATCATGCCTGTGGTTTCCTGACATTGAAGACTATCTCACCATGGGATCACTCTACCAAAAACACTAATACAAACAACAAAAGATATTTTTACTTGAATACTCAAACTATTAATGGGATGAGCCACTACTATTTAAGTATTGTGTTGATGGCTTAATGAATCACTGCAACCCAAAGGAAAAAATAAAAAATCATGCTCGATGGGTTTCACTTGTAACTATCTATAAGGAACCATATCCCTTAATAGAGAGTAGACAAAATCCTATAATGTATACTTTTTTATCAACATTACATAAATATGTTAGAAACCTTTTTCATAGATTTTATTGGTGGAAAAGAACTGGAAACATCACAAAAATAAATGAAATTCCCCAAAACCTGGTCATGGAAGTCGAAATCATCGATGACTAGGGAATAGATTTTTTTGGACTATTTCCTAATTCCCTTGGAATGTTCTATATCCTAGTTGGCATTGACTATGTCTCAAAATGGGTATAAGTATACGCCACCACTCATGACATGAAAAAAGTGGACATGTATTTTTTAAATAAGAATGTATTTTCAAGATTCAGATTCTCCAAATTACTCATAAGTGATCTAGGAAATCACTTTACCAATAATGTTGTCAAGGGATTACTTGAGAATTATAGAATCTGGTGCAACACAATAACTCCCTACCACTCAAAAACAATCATTAAAAATGAATTATCAAAATAGGGGAATAAAACAAACACTAGAGAAGAAAATGAACACAAGTTGAAAGGACTAGGTCCTAAAATTAGAAGATGAACTCGAGGCATATCACATAGTGTACAAATTTTCCATTGGAACTACTCAATTCTGAATTTTGTACGACAACTCATTCAATTTATTAGTGTAATTAGAGAATCGCTCATATTTGGCTATTAAAAAATTAAATTTGGATGCTCAAAAACTCATGAAAGTTAAGATTAGGAAAATGGATTAACAGTAAGAAATAAGAAAATATCCCTATGATAATGACTAGATTTATAATGAAACAAACCAATAAGTGGCAAGACCAATGAATCGTGTGATGAATATTTACACCCAGGAATAAGATCATGTTATTCAAATCCCTATTGAAATTGTTCCCTATGAATTATAAATATAGATTTATTGGACCATTCAAGGTCATAAAGGTATTCTCCAATGCGAATATCAAGATTCAAAAAGGTAGAGAACCACCCAAAATAGTTAATGGACAACAATTGAAAATATACCTAGAACCATTCAATAGGGGGTTCATTGTCACATTGAGATTCATTTAAGAGAATCTGAGTCTATGTATGTATAATAAAAGAAGTGATTACTGGGAGGAAACCTATGATAGTTATAATAGACTAGAATAGGTTATAATATAATATTGGAAATTATAGGGAACTCTGGAAGAAAAGGATGAAAACCCTAGATCACAAAGGGGAATGATGCCCAAACTACACATTTTATAGTATTTATAGGACATGAAAATATCATGACCCAGTAAATGCATGAATTTCACATCCATTAAATTTAAATGGTATTAAATTTATCATAGATTTTAAATTTTTTCAACCAAGGGTTCATGACGTGAGATCCCCCCCATCCCTCCTCTTCTTGCCCAACACACCACCTTCTTCCACTCCCACTACCTCACCTCTCCCTCACAGTGCATCTCCTAATCCTTCCTCTATATCCTCTTCATCCTTTCCTCCAATCTTCCTCATTTTGTTTTCTATAAAATGGTCCAAATATGACTACTCGCACCCCTCCTACCGATCACACACTTGAGTTTGAGGATCTGCCTTCATTCAAGAACCAGAGGTCTACCCCACCTCCATCACCCTCTGCTTCATTGCCTTCCAATCCCTATGATTCCCCTATGACCCCTTAATCCCATAAGTAGAGACATTCAGATTCTAGTGGGTCACAGGGATCTACCCCACCCCACCTGCACTGATTCATTCACATGTCCATGCCAGAGAAATAGGTCAGGTTGGTCCATCTTTATGAAAAGTCTATACGGACCAACAAGAACATTTATATTATCAAGAGCTCACAGCTTCGGATTAGCCAGGAGGTCCTCCACCTCCTTGACAGGATTTACCTCTCCCCTATTTTAAATGTACATAAGGATACCTTTAAAGGTCTATTTCTCTAGTTCATGGCCACATTCAAGCAGGCATGGGACTCGTGTCATTCATCGCTAACTTTATAACCTCTGCATTATTTTTGAATATTCATATTGATCCATGAAATTATGACACCAAATGATTTTTAGGGATGATTACCTAGGACCCTCACATCTCGCATGATTTTCGAATGCCAAATTCCATATAGCTTTGTGGTGATACACTATGTATCCTTCATCAAACATTAACACATTCCTAGCTTACTCACACAGAGGCTCATGAGAGTGTGATCTAGATAAAAGTCCTCATTTTCTCCTCAAACATGGGTTACCCAACAATTAACATAGAATCTCATTTTTCCTTCTATTATAAGAATCCTACAAAGAGGAAATGTGGTACATTGATAGGAATATCCTTTTATCACCCATCTATCTATTTATCCCAGCGTTTTTTATGTGATCCTTCCCCTCACAACTTTAGGACCAATGGATTCGATCAAATTCCTCCTAATCTAAAAAATGAGGATATTGAGGAAGGACGATGACATATACCAATGGGCATAGGCACACAATGAGGGTGCTGAGGAGGCTCTCAAACACCATGAATATTACCCCACCCCATCCCCTACCACCAACTCATCCCATGCTTTTGCCACCTCCATCTCCTCCCATCCCTCCACCATCACCCTTACCCAACCCATTACCATGTCAATTCCTAAACCGTCTACAATTCACACCCATTATGCATCCTATATTACCATTCCCACAATATCACCCATATCATCCTTGTAGATATTTTTCCCATACACCAACATATTCTGGAGAACCTGCATTTGATCTTATTTAACCTGGACATCCTATTCATTCCACCACCATTCTTTACTACCCATAAATCACAACCAACACCTTCTACACTACACCCACCACCCAATAAAAACCCTAAATCTTCATCTGTCCCTCCCAAATCTTACCCCCTATCCAACCTTTCCCTAGAGATTACTTACCCTATAGAAAAAAAAATATTTTCCTATAGAGCAAGCCTAGAAGGGTAGTAGCCCAACTTTACCACCATCTATTGAGGTGTCGTTCATCAACATTATTTTTAGTAACATGGCCACTAATAGGATCAGAACTTCACCTCCTCCATCCACCAAGTTTTTTTCTAGTATCTCATCACCTTCAGAGGCTATCGATGAACTTATTTCCATCTCTATAGAGTACATATATAGGGAGGGGCACATTGAGAGACTCGTTTTTCTGGAGGGTACTTCTGATGTAACCATCAGAATGTTTTCCCCTAAGTCTTAGCTTTCCCTTGTACCATTTCCCTTTTGTACTCTTTTTTATTATTTTCTTTGTTTATATTGTATCCATGACTCTTTATTGTACTATATCTTACACATTTAGGGATGTGATACAATTTTTTGACTCCCTTTAATGATTTATAAATACCCTATTTATATATGTATTGTTATAGACATGTCTAGCTCTTCTACCTCATCTATGGTTGTGGATGTACGTATCCATCCACCGTATTCACTCCAACATTTGATTTCATATAATATAGATGAGGTCAAGTGATATCTATCGGAGCTCTCATAGAAGATCGATGCTTATTAGGGTTCCCCACCATGATGAGCATGAATAATGTTCTTTCCATATGAGAATCATCCTCAGTACTTTCCGGATGTGGTAAATCCCACTAAGAATCCCTATGAGCTTGAGGATACTTCAACCATATCTTGTGTGATGTCGTGGATCTAAGATATGGGAATATATTGATTTATATATAATCCTTCTTTCTGGAAGACAACATTAATTTTTGCGCTTATGGTAGGCAACCCAAATGGTCCACCGTCTATAAATTTTTATAATGTTTTACTTTTATTTCTGAACATTTTTTTATGGTACACTGCCATATCATACTATACCATATACCTATTTTTTCATCTATCATAGCTAAATTCTATTTCACTACAAAATGTCAGCACCTTCCGGTGTTCTATCTAATTATATTCCCTACCACTTGTTTTATAGTGGTCTATCTAATGTAGAGATCGTTTCTTTCAAATAAATTTTTAGGTAGTATGATTAAACATCTCAATATACCAATTTCCCCCATGGAATGACATTCATTATAGAGAGACATTGATTCCCTACATTCACTACATACATGAAATTTTCAATTTTTGTATGCTTCCTCTTCTTACTCTCCCACAAAACGTCTAAAAACATTCTGTACACTATTTCACATTAAGTGTGGGGAGGGGGCTCTTTCATATTTTTTTCAATACACTATATATTGTTTGTTCACGTTAATCTAGGAGATAATTTCCATTTAATAGCATGTTTTAAACTTGAAAACTCATTACACCCTTTAAAGAAAAGATAAATACTGGTTAGAGATCATTGAAATACATTTTAATTCATGTTTTTTATTTTTATAATGATTGTTTTGTTTAGTAAATTAATTCAAAACCAATATTTTTTAAATTTATTTTGATTGAATTATTACTAAATTTTATACCCTGAGTGATTGCCATAAATTTTTTTTTACTCACATTCCCAAGAGGAGATTGGGCCAATGATTTAATATTCCTTTCTAAGAATATTTATTGAGATGAACTTAGAACATGTGGACCAATTATAACATGAATTGAGATCTTATTGAGTGTATGATTGAACAAATAAAATTTTTAAATGATTGAGGTAATTTTGTAATCCAATTTTTTCTTATACCCACTTGTACATCATTCCTTCTGTATCCCATAGTATCCAGGAATAATCATTCAGGATAGATCCATTTCAAGATGATTATCCCTTCCTAAATAAATCTTTGTTGGATGTCTGATTATCCTTTGAAATAATGTTTGTGAATTTCCAGTATTGATAGATACGATATATTGTTATTTAGGAGATGTATTATGGCACAATAACCAGTTCTTTATGATGTGGACCATGATTACATTTGGTATTTTCTATGCCTATCATATTCCTTTGAAAAAGATAAATATAAGAAAATGAAAAATAAAAAGATATGGGGTTGTGTATTAGGAAGGTCAAAAATAAACATTATCAGGCAGATTAATCGCATTAAGGATAATGTTTTGTTAGGTGATGGATGTGAGATCTCCCCTGGACATGACTCATAATAAACATAATAGAGGAATGGAACAAGGAACATTATTGATACTTACTTGACATACTCATGGATCATCCATGATCTATAGAGCATAGAAACATTTTATCTAGGAGGAGTCACATCATTGAACTATTCATTAATTTCTTGAATTATACTTCAAATTTTACTCTCCTATTGAGCCTGATTATTATCACCTTCACATCTTCCCTCTTCCTCAGATTCATTTGAACCCTATTGTAGAAGCCCTCATGATTGATGTTGTATTTTTATTTATGAAGTAGATATGTCAAAACCAATGCAAGACTGTGGTTATGAACATATATTCTGGGTATTAACATTACTCTAGTGACATTTTAACTTGAGTTATGACATAAAATTTCTTATGATATAAATTGGAAAAAAACTTATTGAATTAAATGAATAGTTAAGAGGTTATAATTAACAAAAGAAAGACTGTGGATAAATAATTGAACTATGAGGCATGATTAATTTTCTCTATATGATTTATTCTAGAGGAATGGATTTTTATTCTTAAACTTATCATTATATTATTAGTTTTAATGCATGTTTTGATTTTAAAAAATGTTTCAACTTTTGGAATTGTTTTTATGATCATTTTTCTTGAGGACAAAAAATTATTCAACTGTGGTGGGATTTTATTAGCTTAATTTGTATATATCATTTCAATTAATTTATTTAAATATTTATTACACTTTATTTGATAATGAACCGGGTTAATTTTTTGTAGAAAATAGTTTTCCAACACTTAAAAGTAAAATCATTCATAGATGGAAAGAAATGGACTCTATACATTATGAATCACATACATGATGCGTATGCGTCATTCATAACATGTCTATAAGATGACGGAATAGTCTATGAGAATTTACAAGTTTTGAATATAATACATGATGTGAATATACAATAAACATCATGTAATGTTCAAATACCAATTCCCACTAAAAATTCAAATCATGAAGATAAAGCTTGTTTTGAAAAGATTACACATCATGAACTGAGAAATATCACCGGATCCTGAACATTCATGTTGTGAAATTATACAGATATAGGATTCAATGAGAAATGTTTAGATTGATATAATACGATGTTATTAACTTACATATAATTTAATTCTCTAGCCTATTTTTATATAGAACGTGGAAAACCACAGTATAGATGGAATGGAAGCTCATTTTTCTCTTTCTTGTCTCTCCTTTTCTCCTCTGTTGTTTTTTCCCTTTCCTATATTGGCAATTCCTTTGGTTGTTTTAATCAACTATGAGTTCGGTTTATTATTATGAATCCATTACTCATAAAACTTGTATTTTTATTCCATTTTGATTATCATTTTCCATTATCATTGTTATTTGATATCAAATGTGTGCCATGTTATTTCTTATTTTCCTCTTCAAGTGAGTGTTTTATTGATTATTAATTTTATTAAGAAAACTAATTTATTTTGAACTCCTCCATTGATAACATCTCTATTTCCACTAATTTACCAATATGTTGATCATGTTTTCAATTTATCCTCACTTTAAATTAATGTCATCTTGAGGTTCTAATCCGCTTTGGGTAGGGGTTCATAGTAAGAGTTGTTTTGTTCATAATGAATAAATAAATAGAAACTTGAGAACCCAAAGCATAGAAATTATGTTAAGATAAACTTTTTTATTCTATTAATTCATACATCCTTGACTGTGGGAAGTTTAAATGAATTAACCTTCCCTAATTGGAGTTGATTAGGCTATGACTATTAACATGGGATAGTTTCTTCAATAGAAGCTAAGCTTAATGCTTCTTGGTTGTTAGATATATTTAGACCAAGAAATATTTTCATATTGGATATATCTAATTGGTTTGACCATAATCTATTAGTGATTGATGCACCACCTTATAGACTAATCCCAATGAATTTTCCTAGTTAGTCCTGAGATTATCTTTTTACCTGAAACCCAAAAATTGACTCTGATCCAAATATTCTTTCTAAATCTAAGACCAATATAAATAGATTTAGTTGAATAAAAAACCGAAAATAAGTTGTTAAGGAATCCAATATGAAGGGTTCAAAATCAATGGTTACCTATCAGCCACTTCTCCTTACATGTTCGACCCCACACTGCCTCATTATGACATTATTGTATAAAGTGTAGTTTGGGATAATATAAATTTCTAATATGATCAACGCATGTGTTTATTCAACAAAAATGTGTGGTAGAATCAATAAAATAAGACTTGAATTAAAATATTGTTGTAATTTTAGTTAATAAATATAATCCACTAGATCATAACATTTTCATGAGAATAATTATAAAACTATGACATCTTTAAAATATGGTACCAACATTGGTATAGTTAAATCTTACATTCATGATCCACGCACTTTCACCCATTCTTTGGAGATAACTTAATTATTCCCACATATATATATATATCTATTGAAATTGAAACATTAAATCGATTAATTTGAAGCTGATATAAGACTCCACCCATCATTCATCTATACTTACATCTGTCCCACTAAGTAAATAATTTTTCATTTAAAAAAATTATGGAATGAAAATGGGTTTCATTCCTCACATAATAAAGTCCCCTGGAAAGAAAATTTGTTTCATATAATTTTCAAATGGAATATTATAAATAAAATATTAGTAATTTCATTAATAATCATAACATTATAAACCCTTGTAAAATAAATGGTTATCCAATGATATCAAAAAACATTATTGGTAGTCACCATTCAATTAATATAATAAACCACATGGTATTTACACCATATAGATAAGAGGTTTACTATTAAATAAATAATTTTCCCAAAATAAATAAATGTATGGTATCTAGGTGAACACACTTAAATCAATGGAAGCCAATGTATATTTTTCACATAGAAAAACATTGGAAAAAAACTACAGTTATATAATGAATAATATTAGTCAAAAAAAGGTAGATATAGATCATTCCTCCAAAGAAGATGGATATAAAATAATTCACCAAAAGAAAGAATATGGATGGTAGCTTTAAGATAATATACTCCATCAATCATAATCTATGTCACGGGATAATTAATTAGATAAAACAATGTTTTTAAGGAGTTTTATGAAAATTAATTTGGAAATAAGAAATATAATTGATCTTTTGTAATAATTTTAAAAGATATACTTTATAAATCATGGATAAAAAGAATTTGTAAAAAAATGAATATGTATATTAAAAAACGTCATATAAATTTACAAAGGTTGTATAAATTATGTTTATATAAAAAATTGTAGAAATAGATACGTTTACCACCTTTATAAAACCAACCCATATATAAAATGTTAAAAATTTACTTAAAACTCTTTATATAAGGTAAAGTAGAATAAAATAAAATTAATAAATTATTGAGTTACTGATAAGGAAATTTTGAAAATAATCCAATGGGTGAGGATAATAAAAATGGGAGATTCCTAACTAAAAAGAAGAGATGCGGCTTAGTTTCACTAACAAGAAACACTTAGGGTAAAATATGAGTTAAGGAGAAATGGATTTTTTTTGGGAAGATGTAAAACTTCATGAATAAATAGGGAAAATGATGAGGGATTTTTTGAATAATAGAAATTAAAATTTTGGATTATCTTTCAAAACCAATCTTTAACATAATATAAAGCGGTAAATGAAACCCTTATGGTTTCAGAAAAAATTAAACAATAACCATTAAAAGAGAAAAAATATGAAATTCTAATTAAAAATACCATGAGTAAATGATAATTCATGATATAATTTACCATTAAGGATATATATAGATCATTTAAAATTTAATAGGTTCATAAAAAAATGAATGACCCTAAAATTAGAAATTTAGATCAAGAATCCCATACAATAATAATAATCTTTGAGGTAAGAGACATTTGATAATGAGGTCATTTGGAAGAATTATAAAACCCCAGAAAAGAATGATATAAATTATAAATTATTCATTATATAGGATAAATAAAACGTTAAATAATATAGTACAATAATAAATCTTATAACATAATGGAATGAAATTGAGTTAGTGAAAACCCATACAACTTTGGTATCATTTGAATCAAAATCCATTTAAATAAAAAAATTAAATATCTATTCAAACCCAAATAATTGAATGAAAATGGAAAAATAAATTAATTATTCATTATTCATGCCATATTAAATGTTTCATGGTTCATAATAAGAAATACTTTTTATGAAATTAAATTTGAGACAAGAACCCCTTAACATTTTCCTATTTCACTCTCTACATGAACTTATCTGTATAGATAATTAGATTGTTCTTGATAAAATAAAAATTAAGAGCCTTATTAATCAATATATAATATTCTAATGCTTATATATTACCATATGTTGATTATTTATTTTAAAGTTTTCTCTTATGCTGGATAGTCGGGTTTTTTCAGTTAATTTTTACGTAACTCTTTCTATATATTGAAAATAGTCAATGGGGCTGAAAATTTGACTCCTAATCTCTTGATTTATAAATATTTATGTCATTATTTTTTCCATTATATTAAAATTTATATAGTTCTATAGGTTTTAAAATTGAAATATGTGTATAAAAGATAACATGAAATGTTCCTTCTTTGAGGTTAAATTCACAATGACAGTAAATTTTTTAATATCACTTATAGAATGTGGAATATTGTAGTTGTAAAACATGAAATATTATTTTTTTAGTTATTTTTATCCAATATCACTATTAATTATGTTTCCATAGTCACCCATGATATAATTTTATATCATCTTTCATGTTGTTGGTTAAGCGAACTAAAACTTGATCATGTTATAAATAATTGATAAGCTTGATTACGGGGTGATTTATATATAATAACATTTTTAAATACCTATAATGATATTATTTATATTTTATTAATATGGGTATTCATATTTGAAATTATTTTAAAAAAATTAGTTAAGACTAGATGTAAAAAAGGGAAATATTGTACTTTTGTGGACGTGGTAGTCTACAAGTCATACGCATTACATTTTCATTTTTCATAGAACATGAGGAAGTTAGGTAATTTTTTGTGATTTCAAAACCATTATAACGTTAAAAAATTTATATTATTTCATTAATTTCTCTTTTATTACTATCCATATTTAGTGCTAATGAAATAAAAAGGCATATATCTTATGTAGGTAGTGGTCGAAACATACACAAAACAACATGTTTTATTTTTCAATGAGTTGGATGGATTGTAAGTAAATAGAAATTTATAATTTTAAAATAATAAATATTTTTTATATAGCATACTTATGAATAAATTCAATTATTATAACCATTGATGACAAATTATTATGAGAAATGGATGATGTTCATTCGTAGAGGTGGTATTCTGCATATACTCACTATCAATATTTCAATATTTTTCATAGTGGTTGGAAATGAATAATTAAGGGTTATTACATTTAATATAATAATATCTTAGTATATAAATTATATATATTTAATTATATTAATAATATTATAATGTTTTTACGAGATTAATATTAATAATAAATGATTAAGACAGTCGTAATACTTTTGTCGAGAGTGTGAGTGTTCTCTTAAAAATGTACATGGAAATAGTGGCTATAAGTTAAATAATAGTGAAAATAGGCTTAGAGAAGTTATATATGGTTACAGTGTGAAATCAAATCACATATTTAGAAATAAATTCTTCGTGGATGGAAAAAACATGAGGTTTTAGAATGATCCCACTTTATAAATGAAGTTGTGGGAAATTTTATATTCACACGTTACATTTTCAAAAATGTAAAGTTACAATTTTTTGTTAAAATAACCAAAATGGGAAAAAGATGATGTTTATCTAATATATTGTCAATCTAACCAACATAAATACATTTGGAAACACTTTTTTAAAACTTTTTGGGTTATTTACTCTTAGTAAATCCATTTTAACCATTTTTACTTTTCCATGGGTAATTAAATTTTATCCCTTGTAATTAATTTTATTGAGAAAAATTAAATTGATCATTTTGTCTAATTTTATCCTCATAATTTAAAATATAAAAATAATTATATTGAATAATATTTTTAATAGTGTGAGATGTTAGTTTTAAAATAAAATCACAAAGCCTGTAATAACAATTTTTAAGAATTGTGCATTTGAAAATATAAAATTTATTCATAGTATAAAATTATCTATGGTACTTATTTTCAGGATATAAATTTCTTTGTTATAAATAATATAAATTTTATTTCAGTTTCTAATTAATCCAAAAACAAATTTTTCCATCATAATGTTTAGTTAAATGAAAAGACCAAAAATAGTTTTTATTTGGGAAAAATATTACTTAAGTAATAAAAAGCTATGAAAAGCTTTCTATGTTCAACCTAATATCTCAAAAGGTATATTTTTTATTATTTAAATAAATCCAAGATTAATATAACATATTTTTTGTAAATTTCAACATCAATTTCATCTTATGAAAATTTCAAAAAACCTATTTTGGGTAAAAATAGAATTTTTCACTATTTACCCAAAAAAATATTTATCATAGAAAAGTATAAAAAATTCATAATAAGTGAATATTTATAAGAAAAATTAAGACTTTATTTAAATTTAAAAAAAAATATAAATATAAATTTAGAAATTTATCTTGTAAAAAAAATAAAATATATAAGGAAAACTAATTTTATTGACAAATTATCTTTTAAAAAAATAAGTATCATTGTCCTCTTTTTTATGAATATTCAATTGACTATAATGTATTTCTTTATAAGAGGGTTTATTATTATTAAATTTATTAAATAATATCTATGTAATATTTCATGGATCATTTTCATTTGGTTTTACATCGAAAAAAAGCTATTAGTGCAATGTTTTTTAAATGTAAAAACAATTATATACTAAAATATTGGGACATTACATCTTCGTACCCATAAATAAATCTCATCCTAGAAATGTTAATTAATACTCACTAATGAAAATATATAATGGTATCTAAAATATTTACATGATTCATGATTTTATTTCTTATGAGGATTCATCCTTAATATATTATGTATTTCTGTTGAACTCGTCTTTCCCTTATAGCAAGTATATCACTGATATTGTATTTATCTATAATGGATTAAGTTAAGTACACATCAATATTAGGTGTTTAGAACAATATATTGGGACTGATTTTTTTTAGGTACTTTATAATCATCCCAGTATAAAAGGGTGATTATTGGTTGATTTTGGAATTGTAATTTTTTATATGTTGTAAATTATACCCATTTCTATATAGATAGATCCAATGCATGTCTAATATGACATAAAATTGGACTAAATAATGAATAAAGGATTTTCTAGTGATCAGAAAATAATTTGTTATATAAGTTATATGAACTTGGAATACAATAATTTTACCTCTATTTTTTATTGTCAAAATGATATTTAGTTATTTGGTTGTTGATTTTGTATTCTTAGAAAACATTCCAGGTATAATGGAGTGGGTAGAATAAGGTTAATATAGCACTAATAGATATCGAGTGGATAATAAATGTTCCTCACTCTACATAATCTTTGAAACAAGCTTCTATAGTCTTGGTGGAATAGTTATTACCTTTTATTGGAAGTTGTTGATGCTGATCATCCTTATTGTCCCTTGTATTACAACACTCACATAGACAGTTCCCAAATTTTCAACATTTAATACATTAAATTATCTATGGTAACATAAGATGAACATTATTTCCTTATATTTTGTTAAATAAAATATTTCTTTTACTCAATAATTATTTGATTGATTCCCTCCTTTACCATAGATGATATATCTTCAAGTTACTTTAAATAATTAAATAGGGTGTCACTTCCCACATTTTTTACAGATATGAAATTTATTCTTCTTTATTTCATCTTCTTTGTCACCAAGTATTTTGTGATACTCTATCCCTATCTTCTAGCATGTTTTTAATTTAAACTATATTCACGTTCTTAATAATAATCATTGATAGCTGGATTGGTATAACAATAAATTTTATTAATCTAGTACTTATTCCATTAGGTTTCTCATTTTTAAAATATATGAATTGTCCATGTAATCCACTGTTAACTTTGTTCAATTAGCCTTTCGAAATTACTAAAACAAAAATGATTTATTGTGATTGATTCATAATTAATATCAGAATAGAATGATCTTATGAAAAACTAAAACTAAAAATCATTTATTCATTAAAATCATTTAATTATGTTTTAGTTTAACATAAATCATTATTGGTTCAATCAAAGATTATATAGTTTCGGTTCTCTCAATCTTATTAACCAAATTCCTTAAACTAATAAATCCTTTATAATGGATCATAAATTGAATATTATTGAAAAAATTACATCCCTATGTAATGTCTAGTTTGGTGACTAGTCTTAGTCCCCCTCATCATGAACAAGAGTGAGGATTGAGTTGGTACTCAACCCTCCTTCTTAGGGTTATTACACCGATGTTATTTTATTATATAACTAGATCCATATTCAATATCCTTAAATGGATATTATATATAGGAAAACAACATACTCAAAACCTTACCAAACCATTAGGATGTTATCCTTGATTTAGACTTATCGATTATAATTATTCGTATGTTTTTCTATAATTACCTCTCATCCAAATCCTCAAACAAAAAAAATCAATATAAATAACCTAAAAGTTTATTTATACCTTCGAAACTATGATCAAACATAACTGATAAATTCTTAATTACCTTTAAAACTCTTAATTTATCTTCAATCCATGACATCATAACCTATAAAGTTATCTAATCCCTCCTTTGATACAAACTAAGGTACCAGTGGACCCATACTCTGGATTCTAGTATTAAAAACAAAATTTATTACACAATATCATTGATTCAGATCCATAATTACAAAATATTTCCCAAATAACTTAACATTTACATTCTAATGGTCTTTTTAGGTTTAGTTTCTTTGAGAGTTTGGATAAATATTTTTATAGTAAAACCCTTTTTATTTTTATGAAAATGATATTTTCTCACCATACAAGAAACTACATAATCAAAAATGAGTCATTAAAATATCTTTAAAATTCCCCATATAAGATGATCTTCTAGATAAATCATAAAAATAGTTATTTTCATAACATGGGAAATAATTAAGAATAATAAATGGGGAGATCAAATGCTCAATAAGGGTAGACATATGCGATAGTAATAAAATATCATAAGTAAACATAAGAGGAGCATATAGTTATAATCAGGATACATAATAAATTTATACCAAAAAAATTATATATCATAAATCATGGAATAAGGCCTTGAATAAAATAAATACATGAATAAAATTAGTGTGGAAATAGACGTTAATAAACACGGTTTAAGAGTGTATAATATAGTCATGAGAATAAGTATAAAATTGTGAAATATTTCAAATATAGAACAAGAATTTTTGTAGGTAAACATTTCTTTGATGTGCCACACACTTTTACCCATGATTTTAAAATAACTTAATTATAACCATGTATGCATCACCTTCATAAGTCACACACGTACACCCACAGTTATGAGAAAACTAAATTTTTCACACATTTACATATCTCATGACATTTAGACTTTTATATAATTCATTGGAGATGAAATATAGAAACCCACACATCACTCATTTATACTTATTAAAGAAATTTTAAATCAATCATTCATCATTTCACAAAGAATCTAGGAAAAAATGGGTTTCATTTATCACATCATAAGGACACCTGGAAATAAAATGGGGTTCATATCCTATGAAAATGAAATCACAAAAAATAAATCATTCATAATTCCATAAATAATAATTAAATTAGAAAATCATGTAAAATAAATGGGTATTAGATGAAATGAAGTAACTTTCTAGGAAAATACCATTCAAACAATATAATAAATAATAGGGACATTACAACTTATATATAAAGGTAACATAGTTAAGTCAATATTTTCCCCAAAAAAATTGATGTATGGTATCCAAGTCAACACTCTTCAATTAGAGGAAAGTAATATTGAGCGTTCATAGAGTAAAACATTAGAATATAAATTATAGTTATACACAAAATATTATTAGGTAAGAAAATGGAAGTGATTAATCATTCCTCCAAAAGAGAAGGAAAAAACATAAGTCGTCTAGATGAATAAGATATTTTGTAGAATTTGGGGAATATCCTTGATCAATTATAAAGTATGTTAGAGGATAATAACAAAGATCAAAATAAATATTTTCATGATTTTTAGAAAAATTAAATTGGAAATACAAAATATACTTGATCTTTTGAAATCATTATAAATGAAATATTTTAGAAAAATAGTAGAAAAATATGTTCTTTTAGACACTAGGAAAAATTAGAGAGAAATATTTATTTAAAACAATAAAGGATTCTGAAAGAAGTGTTCACATGAAAATGTTACAAACAAATATATTTCACACTTTTATGAAAAAAATGCCGATGAAAAACATTAAAATTTTATTTAAAACTTTTTAAAGAAGTTAAACTAGTATAAAATTATGTTAATAAATTATTGAGGCCTAGATGAGGACATTTTCAAAATAATCCAATGAATAAGGATATGGGAAAAAGGATGTTCTATACTAAAAATAAGAGATGTGCTCAGTTTAACAAATAATATACACTTTGGGTAAAGGATGAGTCAAGGAGAAATGAAATTTTTATCGAGCATGTAAAAACGCATCGATAACTAGAGAAAATTATAAGGGGTTTTAGAAAGAATTATAAATTCCCAATATTTATTATCTTTCAAAAAAATTCCTGATTTAAAAAATAATTTTGGAAATAAAACCCTTGGTGTTTGAATAACATTAAATTAAAACCATTAAAGGATAAAGAAATTGAATTTTATCCTCAATTATAATTAATAAAATAAAATTCATAATATTATATAAAAAATAGGTAATATGTAGACCATATAAAAGTAAATTGGGGTATAAAAATAATCATGAAAAAAATATTCAGAATTTAGACCAAAAAACCATTATATAAAGAATAATCATTGAGGTAATAGTCATTATATAATGTGTTCATAAGAAATAGTTGTAAAAATATATAAAGAGGATGGAAATTTATTATTCATTAGGTAGAATAAATAAAAAGTATAATAACAGAGATCAATAACAAAACATGTATCTTAATATAAGGATATTCAATTTGCAAAATCCCTTAAAACATTGGTATTATTTAAAATGAAGGAAATTAAAATAAATAACATGACATTGATATTTAAAAATCAATAATTAATTGAATATTGTAAAATAAATTCACTAGGAAATTACCACACTATATTAATGATTTAATAGTTCACAATATGAAATATTTCTCAAGAATTTTGATTTGAGAGAAGAATCACTTAACGTGGTCCTGATTCATTTTTTGCGTCGGATTAGCTTCCTAAAAATCCGATTATGTCTTTTGAAAACATTATTAATAACTTTAATCATCTAAAATCATATTTTACATTATATATGCTATAATATGTTGTTATTTAATATATGGTTTTCTCTCATATCAGCCACTCGGTGCTCATTCGGATTTTCATAAATCTTTGTGTATATTGAAACTTGTTGAAGGCTCTATCACCCCAAACCCGAATTTTACTAAACATTTCTCAAAGAATCGTAATGAACATGGGCTCAATATAATATCCCCAAATTAAATTGGCTAATGACTAGACATGATGGATTAGGGTGTGAATTTGAGGAGATTATTACCTCATCACCAGAGTGTTTCCCAACAGATATAAAATACTAGATAAATAGAGGATGTAGTAAATTAATCAAAAATATGATAAATAAACAAGATATAAATATATAGTAATGACATAAGTGATCTCATATACAAGTGATGATGATACATTTAACTCTACAAAACAATCAAAAAAGGTATACATGGAAGGTCTACAATACATGTAACAAAATAACAAAAAGGAAAAAAGGTATCCCGGCTAGAATCATGAGCCTAATATCAGTTCCATGCTATACTTATCCCATGAAACAATCAGAGACTTGTATTAGGTCACATTACCTTATCCATACATGTATCCATAAAGACTTTTAGGGTACCCAATGGTTCCCTGAATAGGGAGTGAGATACAATCCTAGTAGGGAACCAACCAAAGGTCTAATTTCATTCATCTAGTGAATATATAATAATAATAGTTTATATTCAATAATAGAATACATTAATGAAATATAGAGTGTAAAACCCATAATGGTTCGGGATTCCATGGACACCAGTCCTCTTCTTCCTGTATTGGCCTTAATAGGAAGTCTCTAAATAAATAATCCTTATTTTACCAATTTATAATCAAATTCATTTAATATAATAGTCACATTTAGGAAATAAGACTTGGGACATGGCAGATAGACCAGCATCCCTTGTGATGATATATAATCAAGGGATTTCTTAACCAATCCATATAAGGTATATTCCATTGGCTGAATCTAAATTTTTTCATTGTATTGGCAGATAAGACATATAAATAATTTCAGTAATTTATCGATTCATAACGTGATCCCTTCATTATAATACCTTATTAAGAATCCATGTATCACTCCAGGGGTAACATAAACAAATCAACATGGAAGCCCATCCATGGAGATCCTTAAAAAAATATAGGTATCTCTCTCTGTGTGTTATAACATCACTACTCCTAGATTCTATACTTAATAGTCCACTAAGGGATCCCATGTGTCACCCATGGTGTGTATGATCAACTAACCTTAGATTCTGTCCTTGTAATTCCATAAGAATTCCATATTTAACTCAAGAGTTCATAGAATCATCCTTCGGAATCCTTCCTTAGAAATCTACATTGGATTCCAAGTGTTACTCAGGCATAAGCAAGGAAGTTGTCAAATGAGTTTATCCATGGTGTTTGTTTATAAATCCATGTGTCAAAAAATTCATATATAATCATTCAAACAATTTCATTTATCAACATCATGGTCATCTCCATGAACATTTCATTCAAACCTCACCACAGAAGGTGTATCAAGGCATGGACTAAGCTTATAAGGCGTAGCCTCTTTATTATATCACATGTTCGTTTCATTATAAAAAGTAAAATCATGATTAATCATGAAATTACATATCCATAGACTGGTAGCATAGTCTCCCATTTCCTTCCTTTAATCAAATCAATTTACAATTTAAAATTCAATATTTTACACACCCTGGAATTGGGTAAGCCAAACACCCAAAAGATAATTAAGTTCATATACCACCCATATTGGTCCAATTGATTAACAATGCACCCAAGGGATGGTTCCAATTAAAGTTTCATAACCTATAATTACTTATGAACATGCCTCATTAATTACAGAGGTCGTACCTATATATTTTTAAAAGGTATTTATTTCTATTTCAAGTGCATCACTTAGAAAAATGGGTTGGCGACACAATGTCATATACGTAAACATATCAAATTTTTGTTAAAATCATGATGCCACCAATTAATGGTCCATAGTAGAGTGTTTATCTAATACAGGCTCTTGATTCAACTCGGATCAGGAGAAATAGAAGAATGGATGGAAAACTCGAAAATAGAGAATTTTGACTTGCACCTAAATTAAGCATCCAATATGATGAAGAATGAGGAATATAAAAAAAGAATTTAGTACTCACTATAGAAAATCTAATGAGATGAACAACTCTTGATTCTGAGCGTGGACGGAGATTCTGTTTCAAATACTACTTATTGGATTCAAAAGTAGTTCCATCGGGTGGTTCTTCTAGTGGAAGGTGAAAATAAAATAATGTTTAGGTTTAATAAAATTTAGACGTGGAATAGGTAATTTTACACCAAAAACCTATGTGTCATGGTTTAGTCCCACTGTTGGCCTAACCATGCACCAATTGTGTTCCCACTTCTATAATGAGGGGTATCTCTCATGGTAATTATGCACAGTTTTATTAAAAATGTAAAAACCATACAATTTGGCCTTGCTACAAATTGTAGGAGCCCCATACGGGCGTTCACCTCTATCCACATTATTTTTCAAACCATTCGGGATCCTTTATCCCACTTTCTAGCCTAAAACAATTAGAAGTAACCATGTGACCTTCCCCATATGGTATCTACTAACTGTGTGTCATGTCTTTTTTCTTCCAAAAAGATGATCTTCATGCCTCAAAATAGCCATGTGGACCCCTTATAAACCCATAACCTCAAAGGGTAATGACATTAGGTCATGATTAAGCATTTAAACTAATAATTAATTGAAATAAAAATATAATTTATCTCAATAAAAAAACATGTAATTAAAAACATCCCTACTTAAATAAATTCATCCATAAATTTCTCTTCCAAGGGTGGCGAAGCATAATATGAGAAAAAATCTAGCTATTGTGCTTTTACATCAGCCTCCCACTCTCATGTCCCATTTTGTACACAAATGTGCTACCATAGCACCCGTACTAGATGAATTCATCGTCCTTAGAAAACCTTCTTACTATAATCCATAATAAAAATTTGATGCTCCTCAAAGGATTCATCCAACTATAACTCAACCTACTTAATCTAAAATGCATGAGATGGTATTAATGGTTACGACGAAGTTGAGATATGTGGAATACGTTATGCTCGATAACTCTCGTGTAACTGCAACCAATTGGCTACCAGCTCTACTCTCTCTATAATCTGGAATGGCCCAACATACCGCAATGTCACATACATGACATATTTTAAAGGTATTTTTCATTTAATTTACATGAATGCTTTGTTTTGTGGGTTTTCCATGCATTTTTGAAGGAAATGGTGGGTTTCCAAAACATGGGCCAACCCGAGAGCTCATTTTCAATTTTGAAAGTATATTTTGTTTCTTTAATAAATCGTTCGTTTTTCAACCTTTTTCACCCATTCAACTTCCAAAATGACCTTCATTTAACTATTAAAACCACCAAAGAAATTTGGGCCCCTTAAAAATTCCTTATCATCTTATATTTGGGTGATCCAATTAGCTATTTGGCCAACCCGAAATCCCGTTTCCAGTTTTAAATTTTGTTTTTAATTATTTCAAAAAATATTCATCCTTTATCATTTTTCGGTTATTCCACCTCTCGCATTCTCCCACTATACCTGGCCAAACCCCCAGCTTCATTTACCACTCTTTGGAGATCGTATCTGTTGGAAATTAGGGAAGAACTTATCAGGTTTCTAAAATTGTCCAGACTTCTCAAGTAAGTGATTATCCTTCTAAGTTCCTTCCTTTTCCTTAAGCTTTCTCTTTTTTTTTCTTGAATACCCAAATGTCCAGAAGATAGGGCTTAGTACCTAGGGTTTCATTTTGAGTTTCTTGGTCCAATCCTTTGGTTTTAGGTTTGATCTCCCTCCCTTGTGGTGCGGTGGCCATGCGGTTGAAGTTCCGGACTAGGATTTTCAGTTCTTGACTCTTTTGGTAGGTGATTCCATGTTTATGAAAACCTTATGTCTTAGAATGATATTTTTATCATAAATTCAGTTTTATATAATTTTATTATTGCTTCAAAAATTAGTTTTATTGGTGTTTGTTTTGCATAGGAATTTTTAAATGCAAATCTCATGTGAAATTGGGGGGGGGGGTTCATGGGAATGTTATATTGGTTTATTGGGGAATTCCCTATTAATACTTCATTGATTTTATTGAACTATAATATGGCTTAAAATAATGTTATGAATTTTATCCCCTTTGTTTGTTTCTGTGAAAATGGGTTTTAATAGTGTTTGTGGAAATGTGAACTTTAAGTCTCATGTTTGTGTGAAAATTGAGGTTTTTCAAAGTTTTCATTTCTTGGTTCACAAGGGGCTATCCTGAAAATGATTTTTTGTTTTAATAGAAATGTATTGATCTGAATTTTCTGTTTTGTATCTTAATGTTGCACACATAGTATGCAAGTTTGGTTCTTAAGGAGTTTGGTGTGTGAAACATTACGGGATTTGGAGGAATTGTTTTATTAAAAATCTAAGTGTTTTGTTGTGTGTTTTAAGTGGTATAAAATGTGATAGCTACTGTATAATTTGAGTGTGTAAAGTAGTGGTGTGTTATATGAAAATAGATTTATGTTTCATGATGAAATTTATTGAGCACAAAAGGGGAAGCACGGGTACCTAGGTGGAGCGGATTTTTACGAGTACGGCTAGTGGACCGGATGGGTTTTGTCCCAGTTTCACTTAGAATCTGGATAACAACAACTCTAATTAAACTATGTGGATGATGATTGGGGACCACTAGGTTATGGTTATGTTCTCTACCAGTGTCTCGTGCATGAGAACAGATTTTTATTTGGTTACTTTACACCAAGGTACGAGGTATATAGGGCCCGAGACAACCTAGTGCCTATAGGTGCTCCCGATTTTGTTGCTCATTGGATTTGTGGTATTTACCCATATTCTAGGGTGTGTTTGGAAGTAAATTAAAGTAGATAAAATTTTTATTTTAATTTATTGTCATTCTGAAATTCTCTGATTGAAAACTATTTTCATTTGAAAGTTTCATTTCTTGGAATTTTAACACTGTTTCACCTTGTGTATTAAAATTGCTTGTTTTGTTCACATTGTATTGCATGCTATTTGGAATCATCTAGTGGTATACTATTGGGATTAGGCTCACACCATACTTACACCCCTTGGGTGTAATTATACCTTCTTATTCTTGACTCGGGTAAAGGGAAGGCTAAGGGTGATGGCGGTTCAGGGTGTTAGTCCCCATCGCTGGGGTGGAGTTGTGGAGAAGGATTGCGTGTGACGACCCCCTTGTTGTGTGGACTCCCTGGGTATGTCTTTATGTTGTCATTATTTGTATTTGGAAAACTTTTAGTGTATCTAAACATATTTATTCAGATCTGGTTTTGTTAAGAATTTTTTGGCATGAAAATTTCAGATTCTAATTATTGATTGTTTTTTTAATGTTTTATGCATTCATACTCAGGTAAATCATTCCCAAACCAGATTTGTTGATACCCAGGAACTTGTACCATCCCGTGGGGATAGGTAACGCCCTTTGGGCCTTCCCATGGGCCAGGTTTGGTGCTGTTAATGGTGGCGACCAGATCCGGTCCGTGACTATATGGTATCACAGGAGGTTAAAGTTTTTGGGTTATATAGCTATTTTGGGATGATTTTGGATAGAAAGGAGCTAGGACTGCTGGGGATTGGGGTTTTGGTTGTGAGTAGGGTTCCTGGCCCGCACCTCTCAATGCAAACCTTGACTCACCAGGGCATGTTTGAATATACGAATTGGCTTCACTTCCAGGTGAGATGTGTGGGCTGCAGACCACATGTGGACATCAGGTATATGTATAGTAGTTGTTTATTTTATTACTAGAATGTGTTTCGTTTATTTATATTTGATGTATTTGAATATAATTTTCAGAATTGTGGTATTGGATATTGTTTTGTGACTATTTCATTTTGTAGCAACATACCTCCCCGGAAAGCTCCCACGCGCCCATAGGAGGAAGCTGGAGAGAGTTATCCCACGCCGATTGATCAGAGGCTCGTGGAGGCTATGGTTTGGGTTATCCAAGCTTTGGGATAGGGACCATCTCCTGCTATTATTTTTGTTAGGGAAGAAGAGACAGGTCCTATAAAAGATAAAGCACAAGAGTTTCTGAAAAACAAGCCTCCTACCTTCTGAGGTAGCTCAGAACCCCAGGAAGCAGAAGAATGGCTCGAGAAGATCGAGCGTATGTTTTAGTTCTTGGAAACAGCCGAGGAGATCAGGGTGAAGTGTGCCTCCTTTCTGTTGGAGGGTCCTAGATGTAAGTGTTGGGATTCAGTGCTTCAGGCTGGGAAGATTAATCAGATGTGCTGGGGAGATTTCAAGGGTGTCTTCGATGAACAGTACTTCCCTGAGGTGTTGGTTTATTCTAGGTCTAGAGAGTTCATGGAACTTTTTCAGGGGAATCTATCTGTGATGGAGTATTCCAATCGTTTTGCTGAGTTGGTTCAGTATGCTCCAGAAATTGTCTTTAATGAGCAAGCGAAGGCCCAGAGGTTTGAGAAAGGCTTGCGACCAGAGATGTACTCCCAGGTGTTCTTGTTTAATCTAAGGACCTATGCTGAGGTCTTTGATTGGGCGTGCATGGTGGAGATTGATAAGAAAGGCAGGGCTAGATTCTATGGTTCAGTATCAGTAGTGGGAAGTGGCAGCTCCTCAGAGAAGAAAAGGAAGCGGGATGATCTTGTGAAGAAAGGAGATGGCAGTTCAGGCCACTCTTCCAGGCAGTTTTCTTTTGTGGCTTCTGATATGAGATCAGTCCTGTTCCACCAGTGTGGGAATCCCAGGAACATCCAAACAAAATTTCCACTTCCTCTGAAGCCTTGTTACCAGTGTGGAGGTATGAGTCATTTACAGCGTTTCTGTGGTGTGGCACGTCCACTTCTGAGTGGGGCTGGGTCAGTGGCTTCAAGAGGAGTGCCAGCACAGTCTGAGCCATCGGGGACTGGGGAATCTAGATTTGGAAGTCGTGGTGGTAGGGTTGGTTCATCTTCTGGGAAGATCCAGTTCAGGTAATAGCCACAGACTAGTGGTCGTCATCAGGAAGATACTGGAAACTTCCATGCAGTGGATCAGGCACCATCAGGATCAGAGGCGGGACCGTCAACAATTCGAGGTACCATTCTGATCGCATCTTCTATAGATACTGCTCTTTTTGATACGGGTGCCTCTGTTTATTCATTTCTGCCCATTTTGTGGACATGCTGAATTTTCCAACTGATTTGATGTCTTTCGCGATGGAGTTAGTGACACCACTGGGAAAGAAGAAGGAGCAGGGTCTCAGGTGCCCATCGTGTGCTCTTTCTGTGTCAGGGGTTGAGATGGAGTGGGACCTCTTGGTATTAGATATGGACCTTTTTGATTTCATACTTGGTATGGATTGGCTAGTACACTTCCAGGCACACATAGATTGCTACAGACGGCGTGTGAGTTTCACGGCACCTGATGGGAGTCGTCATGTTTTTCATGGAGAATGGGATCCAAGTCAAGTCATCCAAGGCCTCCACTCCCAGAGTTGGGAAGTGTTATCTTTCAGTTATCTTCTCTCGTGATAGAGGATGGTCTTTCCCCTGAAGGTTCACTACCTCATGTAGTGAACGAGTCTTCAGAGGTATTCCTAGATGATTTTTCAGGTTTTCCCCTAGAGCGGGATGTGGAGTTTTAGATTGATCTGGAGTCGGGAACATAGACAATATCTCTTCCCTCTTATCGCATGGCCCCCACCGATCTGAGTTAATTAAATATATAGTTGGACAACTTAGAATCCAAAGGATTTATTCACCCGAGCATCTCTCCTTGGGCCGCTCCTGTGTTGTTCATGAAAAAGGCTGATGGATCCCTCCGGTTGTGCATTGACTATCGGAAGATGAATAAGGTAACAATTAAGAATAAATATCCTTTTACCAGAATAGATGATTTTTTCGATCAGTTGAATTGGGAAAAGTGGTTCTCAAATATAGACCTTCGTTTTGGGTATCATCAACTTCGGGTGAAAGAGTTAGATATCCCAAAGACATCCTTTTGAAGCAGGTACGGCCACTTTGAGTATTTGGTCATGCCCTTTGGATTGACTAATACTCCATAGGTCTTTATTTTACTCCTGAATATGGTGTTTTATCAGTATCTCGATTCCTTTGTTGTGGTGTTCGTGGATGACATTCAGGTATACTCTTGCTCTGAGGAGGAACACGAACATCACTTGAGGATCGTTTTGGGTACATTACGGGATCACCGACTCTATGAAAAGATGTCAAAGTGCACTTTCTGTATCAGAGAGGTGAGATTTTTGGGGCATGTGATCTCATATCATGGAGTTTTAGTGGACCCTGAGAAAATTAGTGCAGTCATGTCGATGGAGAAACCGAAGAATGTGTTCGAGATCAAGAGTTTTCTTGTCTTGGCTGGTTATTACAAGCAATTCGTTCGGGATTCTCTCGACTTGCTTCACTGATGACTTCCCTCACCTGGAAAGAGGTGAAGTTTGTATGGGGTCCAGAATGTCAGGCGTCGTTCGAGGAGCTGAAAAGGCAGTTGACTACCACCCACCATGCTGATTTTTTCAGAGGCTGTAAAGGGATATGTGGTCTATTGTGATGCTTCACGTATGGGTCTTGGGTGCGTGCTTATACAGGATGATCATGTGGTCGTGTATGGCTATCGCCAACTTTGACCAAATGAAAAGAACTACCCAGACCATGACTTGGAGTTGGCAGCGGTGATGCATGCTTTGAAGACATGGCATCACTACCTCTTTGGGGAGAAGCTTTTGGTATACTCTTATCAAAAAATCTTGGCTTATATATTCTTGTAAAAGGACCTCAACTTGAGGAAGCGTCACTAGATCGAGTACTTGCATGGGTCTGACTTTGACATTGTCTATACCCCAGGAAAGGGTAATGTAGTGGCTGACACCTTGAGAAGAAGGGTTCCAGTGCAGGCATTGAGGAAGTCCAGCGATGAGTGGGCATTGATGGGGCCCTTTCCTCAAATGCATGTAGAGACCAGGGAACACAGTGGAGGTGCATTCTTAGTGAGCATCATGTTGACTCCTTCTCTATTGGAGTTGATTCTGTGGGAAGAGCCCAGTGATTATCTTTGTCAATGGTCGAAGCAGTTTCTCCATGGTGGGGAGACATCCCCTGATTGGTCATCGTCTCCCAAGGGCATCTTGTGATTCAAGGGCCATTAGGTAGTGTCATTATCTTTGAGGAAGTTGGTGATGTAGGATAGACACCAGTCTTAGTGGGATGTCCATCCGAGTTCTACTAAGATGTATTATGATGTCCGTCGCCAGTTTTGGTGGACTGGTATGAGATGAGACATAGCGGAATTTGTTTTGAGATGCTACACATGCCAGCAGGTGAAAGAAGAGCACCAAAGGCCTTCCAGTTTTCTCCATCCACTACCCATTCCTACCTGGAAGCGGGACGAGGTCTCCATGGACTTCATTTTTGGCTTACCTCGTACACCTCGGGGAAAGAATGCCATTTGGTTGGTGATTTACTGTCTAACCAAATCATCCCACTTCATTCCGATAAAATATACAACTAAAGTGGATGAGTTAGGCCATTTGTATCTTCAAGAAGTGGTGAGACTACATGGTGTACCATCAGTAGTTGTCTTAGATAGAGACCCCCGCTTCACTTATTAATTTTGGGAAGGCCTTCAGAAGGCCTTGGGGTCTCAATTTAAGATGAGCACGACATACCACCCTCAGATGGATGGTCAAACAGAGCGGGAAAATCAAATTTTGGAGGACATGCTTCGTGCATGTGTCCTGGACTTGGGAGGTTCTTGGGATATCCATTTGGGATTGGTTGAGTTTTCATATAATAAAAGTTACCAATCCTCGATTTTAATGGACCCTTTTTAGGTGCTCTATGGTTGGCCATGTCAGTCCCCCCTATGTTGGGCTGAGGTAGGAGAGACTTCACTATTGGGGCCAAGCCTTGTGCAGGATACTTTTGAGAAGGTCAAGTTGATCAGGAAGCGCTTATTGATAGCTCAGAGTTTTCATAAATCTTATGCTGACTAGATGCGTCAAGACCTAGAGTTTTCTGCGGGTGATAGGGTATTCTTGAAAGTGACCCCTCGTCTGGGCCATCGTCGATTGGGGAAGCAAGGTAAGTTGATGTCGTGGTATGTTGGTCCCATTGAGATCACCGACCGTATTGGCACGGTGGCATATAGGTTGTAATTACCTTCTCAATTGACGTCCATCCATGATGTCTTCCACATCTCTCAGTTGAAGAAATACAACCTAGATTCGTCATTTGTGTTGAGTTGGGAAGAACTGGAGATAGATCCTAACTTGTATGTTCTTGAGAGGTCGGTGAAAATAGTGGACTCCTAAGAGAAGATACTTAGAGGGAATTCTATTCAATTAGTCTAGATTCTATGGCAGCATGGGAATGATACACATGAGACATGGGAGCGAAATTCATGGTTCGAGGTAGAGTACCCGTTCTTGTTTTCCAATCAAACTTCATGTTGAATTTCCAGGGAGGAAAGTCCTTCATGGTGGGTAGAATTGTCACATATATGATATATTTTAAAGGTATTTTTCATTTAATTTACATCCTTTATTTTTTGGGGGGTTTTCCAAGAATTTTTGAAGGAAATGGTGGGTTTCCAAAACATGGGCCAACCCGAGAGCTCATTTTTAGTTTTGAAAGTATATTTTGTTTCTTTAATAACTACTTAGTTTTTTCACCTTTTTCACCCATTAAACTTCCAAAATGACCTTCATTTAACTATTCAAACCACCAAAAGAAATTGGGACCCTTAAAAATTCATTAGCATCTTGGATTTGGGTGATCAAATTAGGTATTGGTCCAACCCGAAAGCCCCTTTCCAGTTTTAAATTTTGTTTTTAATTATGTCATAAAATATTCATTTTTATCGTTTTTCGGTGATTCCACCTCTCACCTTCTCCCACTGTACCAGGAAGAACCCCCAGCTTAGTTTTCCCCTCTTTGGAGATCGTATCTGTCAGAAATTAGGGCCAAGCTTCTCAGGTTTCTAAAATCGTTCAGACTTCTCAAGTAAGTGATTATCCTTCTAAGTTCCTTCCTTTTCCTTAAGATTTCTATGTTTTTCATGAATACCCAAATGTCCAGAAGCTAGGGCTTCGTACCTAGGGTTTAATTTTGAGTTTCTTGGTCCAATTATCTGGTTTTAGGTTTGATCTCACTCCCTTGTGGTGCGGTGGTCATGTGGTTGAAGTTCTGCACTAGGATTTGCAGTTCTTGACTCTTTTGGTAGCTGATTCCATGTTTATGCAAACCCTGTGTTTAGCATGCTATATTTATCATACATTTAGGTTTATCTCATTTTATTATTTCTGCAAAAAATATTTTTATTGGTTTCGTTTTGCAAATGAATTTTTAAATTCAAATCTCATGTGAAATTGGGGGGGTTTCATGGGAATGTTTTATTGGTTTATTTGGGAATTCCCTATTAATACTTAATTGATTTTATTGAACTATAATAGGGCTTCCAATAATGTTTTGAATTTTATCCCCTTTGTTTGTTTTTGTGAAAATGGGTTTTAATAGTGTTTGTGGAACATGTAAACTTTAAGTCTCATGTTTGTGTGAAAATAGAGGTTTTTCAAATTTTTCATTTCTTGGTTCACAAGGGGATTCCCTAAAAACGATTTTTTGTTCTAATAGAAATTTATTGATCTGAATTTTCTGTTTTGGTAACTTAATGGTGTGCACATAGTGTGCAATTTTGGTTCTTAAGAAGTTTGGTGTGTGAAACATTACAGGATTTGGAGGAATTATTTTATTAAAAATCTAAGTGTTTTGTTGTGTGTTTTAAGTGGTATAAAATGTGATAGCTACTGTATAATTTGTGTGTGAATATTAGAGGTGTGTTATTTGAAAATAGATTTATGTTGCATGATGAAATTGATTGAGAACAAAAGGGGAAGCCCGGGTACCTAGGTGGGCGGATTTGTACTAGTATGACTAGTGGACCGGATGGGTTTTGTCCTTGTTTCACTTAGCATTATATAATGACAACTATAATTAAACTATGTGGATAATTATTGGGGACCACTAGGTTATGGGTATATTCCCTACTAGTGGATCGTGCATGAGAACATATTTTTCTATGGTTATTTTACACTGAGGTACGAGGTACATAGGGCCCGAGACAACTTGGTGCCTAGGGGTGTTCCTGATTTTGTTGCTCATTGGATTTGTGGTATTTACCCATATACAAGGGTGTGTTTGGATGTACATTAAAGTAGAAAAAAATTATTTTAATGTGTTAAAATTTTTAAATTCTCAGATTGAAATCTATTTTCATTTGAAAGTTTCATTTCTTGGAATTTTAACACTGTTTCACCTTGTGTATTAAAATTGATTGTTTTGTTCACATTGTATTGCATGATATTTGGAATCATTTGGTGGTATCATATTGGGCTTAGGCTCACACCCTACTTACACCCCTTGGGTGTAATTATACTTTCTTATGCTTGACTCGGGTAAAGGGAAGGCTAAGGGTGATGGCGGTTCAGAGTGTTAGTCCCCATCGCTGGGGTGGAGTTGTGGAGAAGGCTTGTGTGTGACGACCCCCTCGTCATATGGAGTGCATGGGGATGTCTTTCTGTTTTCATTATTTGTATTTGGACCACTTTTAGTTTCTTTAAACATATGTATTTATATCTGGTTTTGTTAAGAATTGTTTGGCATGAAAATTTCAGGTTTTAATTATTGATTGTTTTTATAATGTTTTATGCATTCATACTCAGGTAAACCGTTCCCAAACCAGATTTTTTGATACCCAGGAACTTTTTCCCACCCGTGGGGATAGGAAACGCCCTTTGGTCCTTTCCATGGGCTAGGTTTGGTGCCATTAATGGTGGCGACCAGATCCAGTTCGTGACACGCAATGAATGCTTACCCTATCTTGAGATCCTCAAATATCCCAGCCTCACTAAAACACATAAAAACATATGATCTGTGACCTAGAAATCTATAGGTATTTAATGGTGATTAGCATAAGATTTTTTCTCAGACTATATAGTAGTCATCCACTTCTGAATCAATAAAACTTACTCTGTAGTATGGGATGAGGTGCAGGAATAGTCTCCTCTCCCACCTCTAACTAGTATAGGGGGGATGATCATTGATACCTTATAAATCCTCGTAAGGAACCATATGAATATAATCTTAAAAGATATTTTTGTAGTCAAATTCAACCAGGGGTATGTGCCTCTCCCAATATCCCCCAAAATCAAGGATGCATACCTATATTTTTTCATCAAGAATCTATATTATGCAATCTAACTGGCTATTAGACTAAGGGTGGTATCTGGTCTGCCAAGTTTACTCTAGAAAATATTCCATAAACGATACATAAACTGAGAATCTCTATATGAAATGATAGTGTGTGGGACCCCAGGAAGTCTAATTATCTCAAAGATATACAACCCCCCAAGATCAACTACTGAAAAGGTCTCCTTGATTGGTTGGAAATGGGAAACCTTTGTGATCCTGTCAACAAAAACCCAAACAAAATAATTTCCTCTTGGTGAAATCGGAAACTCAGTCATTAATGCTATCACAAAATCATCTCATTTCCACCCATGAATTGGAAATAGTTTTAAAATTTTGGTTTGTCGCTCGTGTTACGTTGGGTAACATCCAGACCCAACTTACCCTCGAACTGGTAGCTGGACCAGTTGCCACATGACCTCAAGTGCGTCTCCGCATATTACAGAGGCTACCAACTAGCAGTGAGGGTCCATGGATAGTCAGTGGGGAGAGTATAACCTCATATTCAAAGTGAACAACAAAAATATATTATAAACTCAGAAAACAATGAAAACATAAAAACCAATATTCAACTAGATAATAAAAATGTCCAACGCCAGTTTATTCAATGCATGCATTTCATGGTGATACATATCGTAAAGCAGTAAACAAAACAGCATTCTTTACATTACAATATTGAAATAAAGAATGGACTCAAGCCCCAAGTGTGATCTCCGCAAGCATCTCTAACTCTCGCTTGGTCCTTTTCTCCTAACTCCCAAGTACACGTAACACCCACAAGAAAAGGTCCACAGTCCTGCAAACAAGAAAGTCTACTCGGGTACCCCCAATGTAATGGCAGCCTGAATAGGGTGTGAGATATATATCTCAGTAGGTCATTACCACTGGTTATCTTGCTCAATCTAGAAAATGAAATATAACAAATGATGTGCAGTTATAGCAAGGTAATAACATAACTTCGTAAATAAACAGCAACTCATCCTGGTTCAAAAGGGGCACCTGATAGTGATACCTACTTTGGTCTGTAGCCATAATAAGTGTATTCTCAAGAATCATACAAGAATATTTATCAAATATAAATACCTTTCAATATTTTACCATTTATTCTCTTTTTAATCATTTATTTTCTCCAAGGTTCACATGGTATCTCAGACCTCAATACCAACTTTAGCTCATGCCAGAACTCTAATCATTCTCGATCCTTCTTTATTTAGTCACATTCAACTCGATCGTGATTCATATCTCTCATTCACTGAAAAATTCATTCATATAATATACTATTGGTGTAGAACTCCATGTCTTGCACCTGAAAACCTGATTCATATATTTATACTATTGGTGTTAGAACGCCATTTCTAACACCTTTTTCTCATTCTTTGTAGATCGTCATATCTGACACCCTTGCATCTAAGCTCATAGATAACTATTGGGGGGGAATTCCATGTCCATGTCCCAACATTTACATTGGTCTAGGATGCCATACCTAGCACCACATTATCATTCATTTACATCATTAGATAACTATAGGGTAGGAAGGTCATGTCCAAGTCCCAACTTCTACATTGGTTTGGGATGACATTCCTAGGACCACATTCTCATTCATTAACATCATTTGATACTATTGGGGAGGAATGCCATGTCCATGTCCCAGATTATATATTGGTCTAGGATTTCATACCTAGCACCATAAAATCTAATCCATTTAAACTTTCTTAAAGTTGTAAGAATTTTCCACATTATTCATTTACTAATCCAATGATTAGTAAAACATTTCAAAGGCCATTAGTTAATTCAATAATTTACTAAGCATGTAACCCATTCATTAATTCATCCATTATTTAATCAATCAACACAATTCTCATTCAATAATTAATTCTTCATAATTAATTATCAGAAACATTACGACAAGGTCATATAATTAATACTCCATTAATTATCCCATTTTATTCAAAGCATCAAATCACAATTAATCCACCGATTAGTTATCTCAATTATCCAATTAAATATATTATAATTAATACCCCAATAAATTATCTATATTTCCAGGTCAACCACATAATTAATTTACAATTATTTATTATATTCTAAATCTCATCATTCCATAATTAATTATTCACAGTTAATTATCCAAATAAAATATCAACTTATCATAATTAATTGTCAAAATTAATTATCTTTAATCAACATCATGGAACATAATTAATTCACCATTAATTATCTTAAATATCAAAACATCATATCATAATTAATTTTCCAATTAACTAATTCAATATCTCAATTACAATTCTATAGGTTCACAATTAATTCATAAATTAATTATCTTAACTTATCCAATTAAATATCATATTTAATTTTCTTATTAATGATCTCAGTTTACCCTGACCAATACTCATAAATTTCACTTAACCCAAGTGTGTCAACAAAAGAGGGAAGAAATAGTAATCACATGACTACAAGCTAAACGAACATGTCACTTTAAACATTATGTTTTTATCTTGAAGGCAGTGCACCTCCGTTAGAGGGGTTTTATTACAAAACGTGATTTTGTAATCTAAAAAAATTATGCTATTAAGAAATTTTCTCCAATATTTCATTGAACTTTATTAAAATTAGTAGATTAAAAAACTTAATTTTTTCAAACAAAATCAATGTTGAGGACCCTACCTCAAGGAATTGGTTTAACCAATGCTTTCTAACTTAAACTGGAAACTGCTCACGCACACGCACCTCCAAAAAAGTGTACGCACACTATGAACTCATCACCACACCAAACAACAATTAACCGGCACTCATAAATAGTGTGGCGGAGACCAACACACACCCAAATAATTCATTGAAACTCAAAATACACCAAAAGAATTAAATCAAAGGTATGAAACCAATTAATGAGTATAAACCTTTAAATAAATATACTGGTGGTGAACCAAATTGAGACAGACTGTCATTTTTTTGGTGGTGGTTGTGGAAATATGGACTTACGGGTCCTGAGACATCATTTTCACCACCTAGAATTGGAAAAAGGAAAGAAACCAAATTAACTTTGGGCCTAATGTTTTCTTCCTATCAAAGAAAATGTGAAGAAGAGATGAAATGGACGATGTGAATAATGAAACATGTGGAGAAGGACTTACCTTGATGAGAAGAATGAATTCTGTAAAGGAACCATTGCGATCTTGCACGCGAAGAGGGAGCCGATTTGGGGAGTGGTGCACCTCACCATGGGAGAATGTGGGGAGGGGTTTGTGCCTCACCCTATTGTGCGCCTCCCTATTATAACCCCAAAAATATTTTATAATAATTAATACAATAATAATAATATTAATAATAATAACCATATTATTATCATTTTAATTTAAACAATTAATTGATAAACCCCATAACTCCCATAATACACCACATTTAATTAAATTCTTCTCCAATAAATTTAATTAAATAATAACTCCTCCTTAACTCATTTAATTATACTCCCTTCAACTAATTTAATTAATACAACTCCAACTCATCGTTATTTAATTAAATTCCTCCAACCGAAATTTTAATTAAATCATCCCCCCCCATTTCATTAAATAATTAAGCTCATCATATCCTTGAATTTAATTAGGTAAAACCCCAACTCCACATTTATTCCTCTTTTAATTAAAATCCATTGAAATGGATCTAATTAAATAAAACTACAACTCATTTAATTAAATTCTCTCACATTAATTTAATTAAATGAAACATAATTTTGCTTCCATTAATTAAATTCTTTTTTAAATGTGAATTTAATCAATTAAAAACCCTCATATCACGACATTTAATTAAATCCCTCATAGCCAGGAATTTAATTAAATAAAATAACCTGAAACCCAAAATTGGGTAAGTCATATAGTTTGTCTCACACAGTCTGGGAAACCATGCACCAACCGTGTGGTACCTTCTTTCTAAGGAACCTACTTTGCATGGTTTTTTTCATATAGTTTTTCCCTCATGGTTTTCCTAACCATGCACAGACCATAAGAGCTCATTTATCTCTCCTTTAGCAAGCGGTGCAGTTTGACCCGCACGGTTTAACCAATCGTGCTCAGCCCGGGCGAATGCCACTGCCAGGTTTGGAGCTCCCAAAACCCCTTAAACAACCCGTAAAACTCTTTATCCTTTTACCCAAGCCTGTTATCAACACTTTTTAATCGTCCAAACACACAAAAAATCAACCCGAAGGTTGATTTAATACCGACCCATCCAAAAATGAAAATTTTCAAAAACTTTCTTATTTTTACCCGGTTCAAAAACATGGGACTTTACAATTTACCCACCTTAAAAAATCCCCATCTATGAGAAGCTAACAAGAACTACTACAACATTAAACAACCCACCATGGTCATAATGTCTCATTTGAACAGTTACATTTCATTTCTAAACACCAAATGTACCTTTAACAAAATCGCAAGCCCAACAACTTAAACCTTTCAAACCCTATCAAAAGCTCTGAATCCACCCCAAAAATTCAAAAATTCACATAACCAAGCCCACACTACTAGATGCATGATCCCATTAGTATCTCCTCAATTGATATTTCCAAACCAAAAACCTACAGTCACCAATAACTCAGAGATGTGCCTTTAAAAAGATTCCATCACTAACCAAAAAGTAACCAAAGTCCTCACTCGACTTTCGGCAACCTATACAAGTCAATCCATCTCAAGGCTACCATAAAACTATTTTTTCCCGGCATGAATAAAATTATAACCCAAATAACCACACATCCCATGTACAAACCAATTAACAACCACTTATCAAGTCCATCAAATTTTAAAACATTAGCACGACGTATGATTGACGTTAACTCAATGTTGCTTGGACGATGTCATGATAGGGGAAATCCTCATCTAATTCAAAAGAGAACACTAAGAGTAAACTCAGGTCCCCAATAGATCAGTGGAACTATCACTGATTGACTTTTTACAAAAATGCTAGGCTTCTCCTACAGATGCAACATCAACCAACCCTTGATGCATGCATCCCCCAAGTAATCCTTTTTCCTTCAAAGCTTACCACTAAAATTATTTGAAAAACATTTGATGTGACATTACCCACCTTAAGAGTTTCCATGTCATAGAATAAAAGATTAGTCACTCACAAGCCCACAATTTTAGAAACACCTTAAATGAACATGTGACGTTCCACGAACCATGATCACAGCGTCAACATATCATATGAATGCTACAACTTAAACCTATCAGTGTGTCAAAATACCCGAGTACCAAAAGATTTAAAAGGGAAATAACACTATAATGGAACCAACATCAAAAGCTCATAGAAATACAAATCATATCAATCTCTAAGGGTGCTACCTACAATGGGTTAGTCCTTTACGAAGCATACGCATAAACCCAATCTCTTGGTTACGCAAAACATAGTTCACTAGGCTCAAAATCCCCCATTTCATTTAACTCATTTCAACCTATAAACATTGAAGGGATTTTAACAAAGCCAAAAGTATTATTCCACAAAAACGAACTTGGTATTTAAACTATGCTCCTTGTCTAAAGGAGGCAAGCTATAACAAACTAACCCTTAAACATCTAACTTTTATTTTCATTTCATTTTTAAACAGAAAATTTTCAATTTAAATTCATTTTAATCATAAGGAAACCTTTGAGGGTCCCATTTAATTCAAAACATATAGGTTCTTCGGAAAGAAGCCCTATAATAGTTCATTTCAATAAAAACTCAATAGTTTTACATTTGTAACCATTTTCAAACACACAATGGTTATACTAGGCTCAGTTACATGGGTGGCCATCTAACAATCGATAAGGCACCCACACACCTTACCGCTGGAATTTGGCTCCCGTTTATTAGAATTAATTTCCATTTAACATTTCTTTTTAAACATTTTCCACCACTTTTTCAATCATTTTAAAAACACAGGTTACCCTTTTCCTAGTTATAAGTCACCCATACACCTTATAACTGAAATTGGATCCCATTGAATACGTAATCAATAAAAAAAATTTATACTCATGCATTCATTTACACATCAAAGCTACTCTAGCATGTTATCATTACCGACAACACAATAGCATGTTATAACACAGAAGCATGGGACAACATCAAAACATGATAATAATAGAAGTAGCATGGCATATAATCACCCAAGAATGTTATATCTATCACTGAAACACACAATATAATGGGGGGTTGTAATGCAAATAAAAATATGGAATTCTACCCAAGGAACATAATCAAAATTTGATGCCACCCAACAAATTCAACTACATGGAATGTGATATGCATGGAATGTGACTCTCTAAGTTCCTAAGATGATGTAGGTAATGCAATTTCCATTCCATATCAGGCCAAGGAAAATTTTCAATGTTCTCCAAACCAATAAGCAGCGGAAAATACACTAGTCACTCATGGTGAAATCATATCAATTGTAACCTCAAATAGTATAGTCATTAATCCCCATCCCTGGTCACTAGGTCATTTTTTGTACATCAGGTCATCAGTCTCAAGCACAGCTATTAATAGAGTGCTGAAACATTCCTAGTCTCCTATATACAAACCCAAAATAGAAAGACAATGCAAAAAGAATAAAAATATGAACCTTTGATACCACTTTGTAACGTCCAGACCCGACTTACCCTCGAACTGGTAGCCAGACCGGTCACCACATGACCTCAAACGCGTCTCCTCGTACGCCAGAGGCTTCCGACTAGCAGTGTGTTTTTATGAATAGTTAGTGTAGAGACTATAACCTTATATTTATAGTGCATAGTGGAAATAGATAATAAACTCAGAAAATAGTGAAAGCATATAAAACAATATTCAACTAGATAATAAAAATGTCTAATGCCAGTTCATACAATGCATTCATTTCATGGTGATACATATCAAAAGCAGTAAAAACAACATTCTTTACATTAAAATATAGAAATAAATAAAGGACTCATGTCCCAAGGGTGATCTCCACGAGAATCCCGAACTCCCACATGGTTCTTTTCTCCTAACTCCCATGTACACGTAACACCCACAAGTAAAGGTCCACAGTCCTGCAAACAAGAAAGTGTAATCAGGTTCTCCAGTGCAATGGAGGCCCGAATAGGGTGTGAGATATACATCATAGTAGGCCAGGACAACCGGTTATCTAAATCAATCTAGACAATGCATTATAAAAATTGATGTCCTGTTATAACAAGGTAATAAAATAACTAAAAAAACAACCTACAACTTGTCTTGTTTCTAAAGGGACACCTGATGTCGATACCTACTTAGGCCCATGGCCAGAATAAGAGTCTGCTCAAGAATAATACAAGAATATTTATCAAACATAAATATATTTCAATACATTACCATTTATTCTCTATTCAATCATTTATTATCCCCAAGGTTCCCATGGTATCATGTACCTTAATACAAAATTTATCTCATGCAGAAACTCTAATCATTATCAATCCTTCTTTATTTAGTAACATTCAACTTGAGCATGATTCATATCTCTCATTCATTAAAAAATTCATTCATATTATATATTATAGGTTTAGAACTCCATGTATATCACCTAAAAACATATTTCATATATTTATACTATTGGTGTTAGAAGGCCATGCCTGACACCGATTTCTCATTCAGTGTAGATCGTCATGCCTGACACCCCTATATCTAAGCGCTTAGATAGCTATTGGGGAGCAAAGTTGTGTCCAAGTCCCAACTTCTACATTGGCCTAGGATTCCATACCTAGCACCACATTCTCATTAATTTACATCAATTGATAACTGTTGCGGAGGAACATCATGTCCAAGTCCCATCTTCTACCTTGGTCAAAGATTCCATACATAGAACAACATTCTCATTCATTTACATCATTTGATAACTATTGGGGAGGAACACCATGTCTGAGTCCCAACTTCTACATTGGTCTAGGATGTCATAACTAGCACCACAAAATCTCATCCATTTAATCATTCTTTAATTTATAAGAATTTTCCACATTATTTATTTACTAATCCAATGATTAGTTAAACATTTCAAAGGCCATTAGTTAATTCAACAATTAACTAATCATATAACCCATTAATTTATTCATTAATAAGTTAATAAATCAACACAATTATCATTTTATAATTAATTATTTATAATTAATTATCTGAAACATTACGGAAAGAGAATATAATCAATACACCATTAATTATCTCATTTTATTCAAAGCATCAAATGATAGTTAATCCACCAATTAATTATTTGAATTATCAAATCCAATATATTACAATTAATCCCCCGATTAATTATCTATATTTCAAGGTCCACCACATAATTAATTAAAAATTAATTATTCCATTATAAATCTCACCATTCCAGGATTAGTTATTTATAGTTAATTATCCAAATAAAATATCAAATTATCATAATTAATTATCACAATTAATTATCTTTAATAAACATCATGTCACACAATTAATTTACTATTAATTATATAACATAGCCAAACATCATATCATAATTAATCTCCACCAATTAATTAATTCAATATCTCAATTACAATTCTATAGGTTCAAAATTAATTCAAAAATTAATTATCTTAACTTATCTAATTAAAATCTCATAATTAATTCCCCGATTAATTATCTGAAATTATCTCTCCTAATACTCATAAATTCCACTTAACCCAATTGCATCAACAAAAATGGAATAAATAGTAATTCAGATGACCGAAAGCTAAATGAACATTTCACATTAAACATTATGTTTTTGTCTTCAAAGAAGCGCACATCTATTAGAGGGGATTTGTTACAAAACATGATTTTTTAATCTAACAAAAAGTTTTATACCAATATGCAATTTTCTCCAATATTGCAGTCAACTTTTTCAAAAGTAGTAGATTAACAAAAACATCATTTTTCTTAATAAAATCAATGTTGATAACCCTACCTCAAGGAATTGGATGAACCAAATATTTTTAACATAAACCACAAACTGCTCACGCACATGCACTTCAACAAAAGCGCGCATACACTCAGAATTCATCACCACACCAAAAAAACAATTAACTAGAACTCATAAATAGTGTGGAGGAGACCAACACACACCCAAATAATTCACCACAACTCAAAATACACCATAATCACTAAATCAAGGATGAGAAACCAATTAACGTGTATAAAACCTTACCTAAATATGGAAGTAGTGAACTGAATCGAGAGAAATTTCCATGATTTCAGCGATGGTTGTCGAAATATGGACTAACGGGTCCTGAGATATCTTCCTCGCTGCCTAGAATTGGAAGAAGGGAAGAATCCTAATTAAACTTAGGCCTTAGGTTTTCGACCAAATTGAGACCATGCGAAGAAGAGCCGAAATGGCCAATGCAAAGAATGAAACATGAGGAGAATGACTTATCTCAACGAGATGAACAACTTACATGAATGAACCACATTGATCTGGCACCCTGAGAGGGAGCCAATTTGGGTAGTGGTGCACCTCACCATGGGAGAACGAGGGGAGGGGGTCGCAACTCACCCTGATGTGTGCCTCCCTCTTAAAACCCCAAAATGTTTTATAATAATTAATAAAATAAAAATAATAAAAATAATAATAACTATGTTATTATTATCATTTTATTTTAAAATATTTCTTGATAAACCCCATAACACCCCCATTACACCTCATTTAACTAAATTCCTCTCCAATGTATTTAATTAAATAAAAACTCCTCCTTAACTCATTTAATTAAATTCCCTTCAACGAATTTAATTAATACAACTCCAACACATCGTTATTTAATTAAATTCTTCCAACCACAATTTTATTTAAATCGTTTCCCCCACTTTTCACTAAATAATTAAATTCATACTATCCTTGAATTTAATTAGGTAAAACTCCAACTCCACATGTATTCCTCATTTAATTAAAATCCATTTACTTGGATCTTATAAAATAAAACTCCAACTCATTTAATTAAATTCACTCACATTTATTTAGTTAAATGAAAACATATTTTGAATCAATTATTTAAATTTATTTTTTACCAGGAATTTAATCAATTAAAAAGCCACATATCACAACATTTATTAAAATCCCTCGTGGTCGAGAATTTATTTAAATAAAATAACCCGAATACCAAAATGAGGTAAGCCGCACAGTTTGCCTCCCATGGTCTGGAAAACTGTGTTCTAATCGTGTGGGGCCTTCTATATAAGGAACCTACTTCGCATGGTTTTTCCTACACGGTTTTCCTAACCGTGCGCAGACTGTGCGAGTGCCTATCTCTAACCTTTAGCAAGAAGTATGGTTTTACCTACATGTTTTGACCAACTGTGCTCAGTCCATGCAAATTCCACTACCATGTTTGGTGCTCCCAAAACCAATTTAACAACCTGTAAAAATCCCCGAACATTTAACCAACCCTATTATCCACACTTTGAAATGCTACAAACTCATAAAACATCAACCTGAAGCTCGATTTTATGAATGAACTATACAATAACAAAAATATTCAAAAATATTCATATTTTAACTCGGTTCAAAAACATGGGACTTTACACACCTTCACTTGCTAATAGGAGGAACACCTTGTGAATAAAACCGGTCATATCTCTCTTCATGCCTGACCACTATTATTGGTGATGTAAATCCCAATACATCTTGGTGATGATTGGGAGCACTACCTAATATGAAACATGAAAATCTTGAATTAGCACTGCATGCATGTCTGTTGACCCATATACGACCTTGTATTTTCATAATTTCATCCTCACCTATAGTAAAACCATGAGGAGGGTCCTAACCTTCAACACTCTCCCATTAGACTAGGTCATCAAAATCTGATAGATGCATCATCCTCGCTCTATCCATAAGGATAGTGGTCATAGTTAAGGATGAAAGAAAATTGTACCCCTAACTATCATACACCTCCAAGAGCCTCTCAGAGAACAAATCCCTATGCTGCCACTTGTTACTGGCATGTTGTACTATATGTATTTGAGTCCTCCTACTCAGTGCATTGGATACTACATTACGTTTTCCAAGAGTGTAGTCATGGTGGATGTCCAAAGATTATAAGTACTCAAATCACCTCCACTGCATCATATTAAAATCATACTATGAAAACATATTCTAGAGGATTTTTTGATCTGTGAACAACAAAAAACACTCTTCAAGTCTGTAATTTCAAAAATAGTGTAATGCATGAATTAATTCATATCACTCAAGATTGTGAATCAAGTAATTCCTCTTGTATTACCTCAACTACCGAGACCCTTAAGTTACGACTCTATCCCCATGTATAAGAACTGCTCCCAGACCAATACATGATGTAATGAAGAAAACTATGTAACTTATATCTAGATCTTGAAAATTCATTTTTTGTTCTGAAGACATCTCTCTTTATGTTTCTGAATGGATGAATCACATACATCATACCATGCAAACTTACTACCCATCATAGTCAATCCTATGAGTGGTTCTTCTAGGTGTAACAAGTCCTTTAAGAAATTCATGTAATTTCTATCCAGACCTAATAAACTCCATACCTCAAGGATGTTATTGGGATGCTCCTAGGAAAGTACTACTCTCACTATCTATGGGTCAACTGGTAATCTTATATGTGAGATAGTGTGATCATTGAAGTACATCTGATCCATCTAGATGGGGCGCTTTTGGACCTTAGCGTATAAATAGTTCACTCTTAGTGTATTCAATACGATCTCAATATGTTTTTAGTGGTCATGTCGTGTATGGGAATGCACCAATATAATTTCCATGAAAACCACCAAAAAAATCTAGACTTGGATGGAAAACTTTGTTCATCATCACCATAAAAACTACTAGCACCTTTGTGAGACCGAACGGCATAACCAAATATACATATAGACAATACATGCTCCAAAAGGTTTTTGTGAGGTATGTCTCATGGTCTAACACACACCTAATGATAACCCGAACTCAAATAAATCATTGAGAAGACCTGAGCTCCTCATATTTGGTCAAAGAGACCATCTATCCATGCAGAAGATAACAGTTCCTAAGTTTTAGTAAGTTTAGTTTTTGGTAATCTATACATAACCTAAGGGTACCATATTCATTTTTCACAAAAAGGATTGGGGAACCACATAGAAAAGAATGGGGTTGGATAAACCAATTTTACTCTAAATTCTCTAAAATCCTCTTGTTCTCCTATATCCTAGTAGTAGCCATCCTGAAAGGAGGAATGGATACTGATGTAGCTTTTGGAACTATCTCGATAGATAACTCTACCTCTCTCACAAGAGGTAATCCTAAAAAAATCATCTGGGAAAAATCATAGAAATAATCAAAAACTAGAGGTAAATATGTCTCATGTGTTCCCTAATCATCACTATATAATCTCAAAATCTTGGCAGCCATCCCCCCATCCCACAATGCTCAGGTCCATCTCATCCCGCCTAGACATCACAATCACCCTTGTGAATAAACTCTCCTCCATCTGGTGATGTGAACATCACCCTTTTTTGGTCACAATCAACAAAAGTATGAAATGAATACAACTATTACATGTTGATAATGATTTAAAAACCTATCATCCTGAGGAGAAATATGTCTCATATTAGGTGACACCTACCGATCTCAAAGAGGAACTCCCTGCAATGATGTACATCCTCTGTTATAATTCCCGACGAAGTATCAAGCATCATAATTCCATAAGAACACTAATCTTTGATCCCAAGGCTCTACACAATGGGAACGTATATAAATATACGAGAAGAACCAATATATAAAGAGAATATATTAATGTAGATACTACTTGCATTGTAACTCCCTTAGTATTAGGTCCAGGATTCAACTCTTCAGGTGACTGTTTCGTTGTGTATATCTGGCCTGATATGCGACCATGTGATACATCTTGGATACCCTGTGCAAATATACTATATTGTCACAACACACTAGGGTCTGACTACCACAATCATGACCACCACCTCAGCCTGATTGGTTGAATATACAATAACTCTGGAATGATGAGAAGTTATAGACCATTCTCATATATGTGGAGCCAGTGCAGCCCCTCTCTCACTGGCTATCCGAGGAAAAGTTCTACAAAAGAGAAATAAATAGATAATCTTCCCACATAATCATCACTCTACTAGGTCTCTCACGTAGTGAGGTCTTTTATGTCCAATTCTACCACACTAGTGTCACGTTACCTAGCTACTTTAGTATATGTGTTGGGTATTAACATCACCATGTGGAATCATTAGATGATGACTCATTCTACTGGTCAATATAGCACCACATCCAAGTTACAAACATTCCTTGATCATACCAAAATCCTCTATCAGGTTATCCTCTGTGATAAGTTCAAGATTCACTTTTCTAGAAATGGTAGTCAATCAAAATATATTCTCCTATGATCTAGTGTCATAACTAAGACCATCCTCAAATCTCCTACATTTGGATAATTATCACCCCTAAAAATAGGTATGAAGCACTGGATCTCTTGAAAATAGGCTGAATAATCCATAACTAATAATGTGCTCTACTCCAAGTTCATGAACTCATGGGATATATCATCTCTCAAAAAATGTGGATATAAGTAATCATACAATTCCATATCAAAATACCTCCAATCCATATCATGATGAAAATATGTTTGAGTAATGACTTTCCACCATCTCTTGGTAGAATCAAAAGACAATTAAGATCTGATATTTACCCTCCTCTTAGGAGAAATCTCTAGTTTCTCGAAGATAGATTGCATAGACTCTGTCAATGACTTCGCACCCAGTGGTCCTCTATACCCTAAAATCATTTGTGGATCCTACTAATTGAACAAACACATCAACTCTTCCATAGTTGAGGCAATCCATAGTGCTCCTTGAATTATCTTCATGGAATGTATAATGCCTTCTTGGGTCTGTGCCTTAGAAGCTATGTCTAGTATAATAATTGGTGCCTCAACTCGAACTACTATAAGATCTTGGGTTTTTCTTTTGGTACTTATACTTTTTATTTTTTTGGATTAGACCCAACACCAGGCCATGGTTCCGTTGGGTAGTTTATAGGATGGAAGAGGTTGGAGGTCTGTATTTTGACAGCATGCAAATTAAACAACATGTATTTCAATTACATGACAAGTAATGGTCTATCCATGACCATTCACATAGATTTAGGGGATTTTCCAGGGAGGGAACCCATGAATTACATGACATGAAAGGAATTTACACATTAGGTAAATGACTGGGCCTATTTATTAAAAATATAGTCAAGGGATATAATTTTGATTGAACCCCACCTCACCCCTATCTCACATGTAGAATCACCCCTATGAGCCTAAGGTAGGATTTTCTTCTGGTAACAATTCCAAACTTCTTTTTTTTATCTTTTAGTCTCATTAGATCCATGATGGTAAGTATTGTTTCCTTTTTATTCATTCCTTATTATTCTAGATATCATCTATATTGTTCATATTTAGGCTCATATTCCCAAATTTATCATTCTTCATCCATTATTCAGATTTCTCCAAAACAATATCAAATTAGGACATGATACTGGATGAGCACACAACTACTGAGTTTAGTTAGGTTTACTATACTTTTCTTTCATATTTTTGTGATTTAAATAGCTACCGGCCATTATTCCACCCTATGGACTTTTTGACACAACCCTAAAATTGAAATAGATGAAACAAGACCCATTAAGGATTGTCATAGGTTCCTTGAGATCTTTTGGTGGTTGTTTACCCAACCTAAATCCACCCATTGGGTGCACCGTGCCTTTTATTTGGTTTGGACCTTTGGTGAACCACCCAAGGGGTGTGTTCTTGAGTTCGACTTGTCTAAGGAAGATCAGTCATAATTAAATTTGATTGAATTACATGCTTAGGAGATGTTATGCCTCATTTCCTTATGTTATAATTATATTCAATTACTAACATGATTAAATTTAATTGGTTAAATGAGTGGGTATACTCTTTGTTTGATTTTAAAAATCATAAATGGATATATTACCAATTTATATAAATGGGTGTGTATAACCATGTGGCTTGTTTAATAGAGAATTTTGATTAATGGAAAGGTATACCCAAGTAATTTTTTAATGGAAAATGGTGATAAATGGGTGGGTATACCCTAGTGACTTGATTAAATTGGAAAAAAGTACGTGAGTGGGTATACTCATGAGATGTAATTGACTATATGAGTGGGTAGACTCATATGGAATTGAATTGTTCAATGGTATGAAATGGATGAATGTTTTTATAGATTACATTGAGGGATCTCCAAGGATCTGGAATGTGGTATTGGAGGCCTTAAATAGTGATTCTTCTTGGTTCATGGTTCTGTGGGATACCTCGGGGCTTACAACACCTTAGATCTAGCTTTTTTGGACTCATGTTGGAAATGTTGGGACACATGTTCCTATGACTGCAACCATTGCCTATAATGAGTTTCAATCGTGAAGATTTTGGGACTCAATGATGATTCCTTGGTCTAATTCACCTTGGATCATGCACTTTGTGGTATACACTTCATTATACGGCATGGCCATGGGTTATATTTCACTTTGGTTATTATGATGTGGCCATGGAAACAAGATATACTTCATTATATGGAAAGGTCGTGGGATTTTTTATGGATTAATTATATGGAAAGGGCATGTATACCAGATATGGATGGATGTACAATGAGGTTGTGTTGCTTGTTTATATTTCTTGTTGATTCCTTGTTAGAAGCTAACACTTATTGCAGTGATACTTGGGATGTTGTCTGGTATTACTTGTTTATAGTTGTTATATTCATTGGTAATTCACACAAACATTTCTATTTAATTACACATGTTTAATATATTACATTGTGTTGCGTAGAACTATATAGATTTATGGGTTATTTCTTACTAGGAGGTTTATCTTACACCCTATATGGGCCACCTTAGGGACCCAAACAAATTATATGGTTTTAGTTATTGATAACGGAAATCACCCTAACATAGGTTGTTGATTTTATACTAGGGATCATTGAAGCATAGGACCAAGACAAGGCTTGTGATGCTACTAGGATGCCTTTTTAGTATTTTTTGTCTTTTGGCTACTTGTATTATACTTTATTTTCATTTATCTAATTTAGATGAATTCTAGGTACATGTATCATCATCATTATTATATATGAGAAACTTTTGTATTATTTATATATTCCTATATTTCTTATGTGGAAACTATGATTTTTTTACCAATTTCATAAATTTTTTATATTAATATTCCACTTTGTATACTCTGGTGATGTGGGAATAGTCTCCCCACTGTAACACACAGTCCCTCACTTCTAATCGGCGGCCTCTGGTGTTTGGAGAGGTTCAGTTGAGGCCTTGTGACCTACCTGGGATAGGGTACTATTTAGAGGCATCTGGGTTTGGGATGTTACAAAGTGGTGCCAAAGGGTTTATTTTTTGGTTTGATTTAATTTTTTGTGATAATAGACACATATCATAAGGAAATAGAGTTTGGTAATTATTTTTTTCAGACATAGTTAACTTGTGTATAAAGAAATGCCAAATTTCCTCTAATGGGTTGCTATTTTTTTGGATTTTGATAATTACAGCGGATTTGATTACACCATTGGGTGATTCACTTGAGTTGTTTTATTACTATAGATATGATTGTGTTTCTACTTCTATTGAAACTCGATTAGTTGAGGGTATTCCATCTCATGGTTCATATTGGCACCTTTCTAGAAATCATATCACTACTAGAATTCTGGGCAGTTGAGCGTGTCAGTATTAGCAGCCGCCATTTGGTAGTCGCTAAAAGGGATATTAGCGGCCGCCAAATAGAGGCCGCTAATACTGAAATAAAATTCGGCGGGATTTTTCCCGCCTTTTGGTTGCATTTATTAGCGGCTGCCATTTGGCGGCCGCTAGTGGGTGTATTAGCGTCTTCCAAATGGCGGCTGCTAATACTGAAGCAAAAAAATAGTGGGATTTTTCCCTCGTCTTCTTCAAAAAGACCTGCAACTCCTCCACATCGCCTCCCGCCGCCACGCCGCCCCCTGCCGCCCCACCCCCGCCTCACCTGCATCCATCCCGAACACATCAGTTCACCTCAAGTGACCCTATGGTCTCCCCCCGGCATCACCCCACCACAAAACGACTCCCCCTATCCAACCCGAACACTCCCCGTCCATCGTGCATCTGCCATGGCCGGTGAGCCAAGCTTGTGGCCGACTTCCGTGTTGCCTACTGCATCACGGACCAAAAACCGCATTTTTTTGGGGTTGATCTTTAGCGGCCGCCATTTGGCGGCCGCTAAAGGCTTTAGCGACAGGCCAAAAACGTCCGCCATTTGGCGGACGCTAAAGCCCTTATTTCTACTAGTGTATTCCATGTATTATGTCATGCCTTTTAGGATTCAATACAAGATGCATGATGTTTTGATATGTGTTGTGATATTTGTGCTTAATATCATGTTATACTTTGTGTAGTGGATAGATAAGTGATGTAATCTTTCAATTCATATGTTGTATGGTCCCTTATGGACTGGAAAATGATGCACCCTTTGAATCTTTTGTTTAAAGTGAAGTGAATGAGATATGGTATGAATTGTATGGGCATCAAATTTTAGTTCATGGGGTGTTATACGCCCTACTAGATTGGAACATGGTGAACCATTAGTTATATCATTTGAAAAAATGATTGGTATATGAAAATTAAATGGATTGTAAAATAGAGAGTTGACCTTGACTCAGCTTTTGAGTGGGAAAGAGAAAGAGTTTCTAGTGGTTTTGGTGGTATTTCATTACACAGTCCAAATTTCAGAGTAAGCTGTGGGTTGTGACTTGGTTTTAGGAGGGTTTTTCCTATTCTAATCTTTTGAGTTGCGATATTGATACTTTTATTTTCTAATGTCTGTGTTTTTGGAATTGTAGATACATGCCATGACAATAAAATCCATTGGTATTCTTAGAGGGTGTGGATGACCATAATCTGGAGGCGGTGGGCCAAGCGCTACTGCTGGATCCTCATGTTGTGCCAGCTGAGGAACTAGCTATTGTTATGGAAATAGGTGTTGATGTATATTATTGTGAGGGTTTCTATCACTTTAAGTAGACCTTTTAGGGAGAACCACATCTTAAATTATGTATGTCAATGCTAATGTGTGTGTTCTAGCAGTAGAATCCTCCAATGTTTTTAGGGGATTTATGTCCACATGCTATTGATATGTGTCTAGAAATGACATTTTTAGTATTTTACAATCTGTAGAAGTATCCTAAGAGGATGGTAAATCTCGTGACATATATCATATTTGAAGCAGCAAAGCGATGGTAGGATATATTGAACCAAGCTGAAAATCTACTAGATATGGGTTGGGATGATTTAAAATCTCGTTTATATTACTATGTTTACCCTAGGACTCTATGTGCAGAGTGAAATAGTGTGTTCATGCATCTGGAACAAGGCACCAAGAAGGCTTTGTAGTACTCCATACACTTTATATAGCTACAATGTTTTGTGCCAATGTAACTTTTTAATTAGTTGTCGATAGGGTGATGCTTCAAGGAAGGTATCAGAAATTATATCAAATCTCAAGTCAACATGTTATGGTTGATTTATATCAATGAGATTTTGAATTAGCTTCTGATTACATAGAAAACCCAAAGGGAAGCTGGGGGCATAGAGCAGGGCATTATCATGTCTCGACCCATTGGTTCAGCATATTTATGCAGGAAGCACCATCTTGAGGCTTCTGATGAGATCAGTGCCTGTGATTCTATGAGTACTATTAGTTCATTGTTTGGTTATTAGTGTGGTATAAGGGGACACATAAAGAATTGGTGTGAATGTGACCCAGTTGAGTGTCGAGCTTGAGGCAGGATGTGGCACATAAGGTGGTTTTGCATGAAATTCCCTCCAGTAATGAGTGGTAGGGGCCATCTTCGACACCAGGTATAGGAGAAAGTTTCTTAGCATCACATTAGGTAGGAAGATGGAGAATTTTTGTTCATTAAATCCCAACTAGTGGTGGTCATGGATAAATCATTCAGAAACCAGTTACAGTTATACATCAGAATGGACCTACTCTGGCCAGTGAGGTTGTGTCATAGGGTTATTATACTGGCCAGATCTATTATGTACAACCTACCCCCGAGGAACAGGGTGACAAACTATCTATTGTGATAGGTATGATCTTATTAGCCTCTACAATTTATTATTATCTTTTTTATATAGGTGCATCACATAGATTTATGTTTCCACCTATGGTGAAATGTCTTAGGATCATTGTTTTATCTTCTACTGGTGTTATAAATCAAGACACTCTATTGGGGATTATAATTGAGGGTGTACACCAGATCATTTAGTGCCACCTTGAGTTTGGTGAGTGTCACTTCTTCTAGGGTCTTTTTTTCCTCGATATGATGGGTTTAGACGTCATACTCTTGATGGACAGTCTAGAATCTTATCGATATTACACTAAGTGATATCATTTTAGGGTGACTTTCACATCACCAAAGGGTATAGTGTATACATACAATTGTGAATGGGATTTCTAGGTGATCTGAGCTAGACCATATCATCATGGCCTAGGTGGGATAACATACTAGATAACTAGATTGTATTTGGATGATCATGGAGTGAGTCAGGTGAAATTTCTTCCAGTGGCTGATAACATTAGTGATGTGTTCCCATATGAATTTTTGAGTTTACCACTAGAGAGAGAGGTGGAGTTATCCAAAAATCATGTGTCAGGAGATGCATTGGTATCCATTCCTCCTTAAAATATGGCTACGATTGAGTTGCAGGATCTTAAGAGGCAGCTAGAGGATTTTGGAGGTGATGGGGTTTATTCGACCAATTACTCCTCAATGGGGTTCACTGGTATTTTTTTGAAAAATATGGAGTATGGTACTCTTAGGATATATGTGGATTATCAAAAGTTAAAACAAATTAATTTTAAGAACCTATATCCTTTTCCAAGAATAGATGATCTTTTTTTTAGCTTCAAGGAGATTGAGTGTTTTCAAAAATTAATTTGACCTATGGATATCATCAGTTTTCTATTTCACCTACATACATACCTCATACATCATTTCCTAGTAGGTATGGTCTATATGAGTATATGGTTATCTCCTTCGGTCTCATGAATGCGCTAGCAGTTTTCATGATGTTGAGGATCTGAGTGTTCCATCCAAACATGGACTCTTTTGTGGTAGTTTTCATGGATAATATATTGGTATATTATTACAATTGGCATGACCATGCAATACATCTTGATATCATTTTGAATATGTTGATATAGCATCAATTATATATTTATATCATAGATTACCACTTCTGGATGGATCATATTTACTTCCTGGGTTGCATCTTCTCAGAGAACACAGTATTAGTCGACCAAGTGAATGTGAGATTTGTAGTTTCTTGAGAAAAACCAAAGAAAGTTTATGGCATAAATAGTTTTTGGTGATTTTTGGATATTAGAGATGTTTCATACAGGACTTATCATGCTTATCAATAATGTTTATGGGTTTGAATTAGAAGGGTGTGAAGTTTATATGGTTAGATTATTGTGGGTAGCCTTTCAAGAGATGATATGAAGGTTGACATCAGCACCAGTCCTGATATTGCAAGAGTAGGGAAAGAGCTACACTTTGTATTGGGACACGTCAGGTATCAGTTTGGGAGCAATGCTGATGCAGGGGGATATAGTTATATTGTACGGGTCTCGGCATCTGATCCCACAAGAGAAGAACAACAGGATAAATAATTTTGAGTTAGTTGTGATTGTCCACGCATTGCATTGTTGGGGACATTACTTACAGGGATACTGTATTGTGGTTTACACAGAACAAAAAAACCACAAGTATATATTTACATTTCATAATTTTAATCTGAGGAAGCGAATGTGGGTAGAGTACCTATAGTCTATAAACATTGTGCTTGCCTACACGCCTGGTGAAGATAATTTAGTGGCTAGTGCAATGAGAATGAGGACTCAAAACATGAAGTGAAGTATGCTAGTAGTGAGTGGAAGCTTATGGATTTTTTCTCTAAAATGTACTTAGATGTGTATGAAAGTCAGGGATAAACATACCTATAATCCTTATTTATGACCTATACCATTCTAGATAGAGTGAGGATGAGGCAGCTATCAAATTCATAAGGCCTTGTCCTATGGGAGAGTGTGGTAGGTGATGATCCTACTCCAGGTTGGACGATAGTGGAGGATGAGATAATGCATATCCATGGTCGCATTGGGGTTCTAGTGGGAATTCAAAAGGAGATAATGTGGGAGTTTCATGCTTCAGTATAGTCAGTTCATCCTAGAGTCACCATGATGTATCGTGACTTGTGTCATTAGTTCTGGTGGTCAAGTATGAAGAGAGAGGTAGTTTGGTTTCTTAAAGTATTCCACATGTCATCCATTAAAGGAGGAACATCGGTGACCAGCCAAAATTTATATAAGTTACCTATTCCTGAGTGGGAATGTGATGATGATGTGATGGATTTTAAGAACCAGTTTACCGAGTTCACATCTAGGTAAAGATGTTTTGTGGGCTATTGTTGACAGGCTCATGAAGGTTTCTTATTTCTTATCGATCAAGTATACCATCAGTGTTGATGATCTGGGGAGGTTTTATATATTTGAGGTAGTAAAACTTCATGGGATCCCACGTACTATTGTATCAGATAAGGATACACGTTTTATGTCTCATTTCCAGAAGAATTTGCAGAGGGAACTGGGTACATAGGTGCGCTTGAACACATAATACCACCCTCAGAATGATTTATTGTGAAATCATACGATACAAGTGCTAGAGGACTTGCTGTGAGAATGCGTCCAAGATTTTGAGGGCTATTAGCATATGAAAATTACCCTATTTGAGTTCACCTATAATAACAGTTATCAAGAAAATATACAGATTGAACATTATGAGGCTTTGAATGATAGGCATTTTTGGTCACCCCTCTACTGAAGATGGGTAAGTAAACTATACTGGGATTACATCTAATGTAGGAGACTTCTGAGTAGGTCCAGTCAATTCAGAATCGGATCGTTGCTTCCCAATATCGATATAATTCTTATGTCGATCGTTGTAGATAACTTATATATTTGGAGGTTAAGTATCATGTCTTTTAACATGTTTTGATGAGGTTGGGACATATAAAGATCTGGAGAAAGGGTACGATTTCACCATGATATGTCAGGTTTTACACACTTCTAGAGAGAGTCTGGTTAGTATCCTATTGGTTGAAGTTACTTCATAGGTACCAATCAATGCATGATTTCTTCCATGTATCTTAGGTGTGCCACTATCATTCAGAATCCTCTCACACTTTTCATCCTAAGGAGGTTGAGTTATATGCTTACGCATCCTTTGAGGAGTAGTTGATTCATATTGTTGACATGTGTATAAATGTTATATGAGGTCAGTTAGTTCCTCTAGTATGGTTTCTATGGAATCATGTAAATTTATAGGATGATACTTAGGAATGGTAGGCCTATGTACAATCTCAATAGCAGGAGTTTCTCTCAAAAAATTCTTGACCACCCTTGAGGGGTAAATTCAAAGAAACATTTCTTTAAAGGGAGGTGAATGTAAGATCATGGGTTTTTCATGAGTATGGATCCTTTTTTCTAGATGAAATATTCTTTTCTTGGATTTGAACCAAAGTCAGGTCGTGGTCCAATTGGGTAGTTCTTGAGAAGGAAGTGGTTGTAGGTATGTATTTTGGTTGGGGGATAATTACACAATGTGTAATGGTCTTGTCAAGACCTTTCACGTCATCAAAGGGGATTTCTTGAGGATGGAACCCATGAGTTTCATGATGTGTATGTCATTTACATATCAAGCAAAGTCATGAGTCCAGTTTTTAAAAATCTAGGTAGGGGGATATAACTTTGATAGAACCCTCACCTTGCCCCTATCTCACATACAAGAGAACCCTCAGCGATCCTAAGGTAGGCTTTTCTCCTAGTTGTAGATCTAGACTATATTTCATTCATTTTTATTCTCTTTAGATTCGTACTGATAAGATATTTTTTTCATTTTTATCCATCTATCATTATTTAGGATATCAGTAGTGCTATTTGGATTTTGGCTCATATGCCCTAATTTCTCGTTCTTCAACCATTCTTCAGATTTTTCCTAAACCATGTCAAATCAGGACTTGATACTGGATGAGCACTCCATTACTAAGTTAAGGTAGATGGTATATACATTTCTTTCAGATTATTGTTCTTTAAAGAGATATAAACCTTTATCTTACCCACTGGGCATCCACGTGCGGCCCCAATACTGAAATGTTAAATTGAAATATGTGAATTATGGCTAATTAGGGATTTCCATAGGTTTGTTGAGAATATTTGGTGGTTTTTTCTCAAACCCAAAACCACCCATGAGGTTTTCCAGGCCTTTTCTTTCTTTTAACCTTCGATAAACCACTTAAGGGATGTGTTTTTGAGTTTCAAATTTTAAGGAACCTCAATTATAATTAAATGGGATTGAATTACGTGATTATGATATGTTCTACCACCTTAACTTGAATTATCATAAAATTTTATGCCTAACTTGATTAAATGGATTAAATATGATTTGTTAAATGAGTTCTTATACTCGTTGGTTGTTTTTAAATTTCTCAAAATTATATGACATCATTTATGTTAAATGGGTTGGTATACCAATGTGATGTGTCTAATGGAAAAAGGTGATAAATGAGTGTCTATACCCAAATTACTTGATTAAATGGAAATTGGGTAAATGGGTGGGTATACTCATGAGTTGTAATTGATTATATGAGTGGGTAGAATCGTATGTAATTGAATTCTTAAATGGAATTAAAAGGATGAATGTTGGTATAGATTCCATAGATGACTCTCCATGGATCTAGAATGTGGTAGTGGATGCCTGGAGTAGTGATACTTCTAGGATATTTATTCCATGGGATGACATGGGCCTTGCTACCCCTTGGATCTGGCTTGCTTCGAATCGTGTAGTAAATTTTGGTACACATTCTCCTAGGACTCCAAACAGTGACTATATCGAGTTTCCATCGAGATTCTCCTATGACTCAATGAGGATTCCCTGGTCTTCTACACTTTGGATCCATACCTTTTTGGTCTAAAATTAATTATACGGTACATCCAAGGGATATAGGATACTTTGGTTATTATGTTGTCGTCATGGAAACATTATGCACTTCATTATGGTAAGGCTGTGGGATTTTATTATGGCTTCATTATATGTCAAGGTTGTGTGGAATGGATATGGATGGATGTACAGTGAGGTCATGTTTTTTGTTTATATTCCTGTTAGATACCTTTTTAGTAGTTGGTTCTTGTTGCAGGGTTCCTTGAGAGGTTGTTTGGTATTACTTGTTTGTTGTGGTTATATACACTGGTAATTCACACTTACATTTCTACTTACTTGGACATGTTTGGAATATTCCATTATGCTTCTCATAACTATTTAGATCTATGGGTGGTTTCTAACTTGTATGTTAATCTCATACCCTATTTGGGCCACCCTGAGGACCCAAAAGGGTTATATGGTTGTAGGTATTGATAAAATAAAGTGCACTAACATAGGTTGTTGATTTTATACTTTGGCACATTAGAGAATAGGACCAAGCTGAGGCTCCCGATAATGTCAGGATACCTTTTTTGTGTTTTTTGAATTTTTTATACTTGTATTGCATTGTTCTTCTATGTAACTATTTTGGATTCTTTCAAGATACATGTATCATCATCAATATTATATATGTGACACTTCTAGATTTGATATATATTATTGTCTTTATTTTTTTATAACAATGATTTTTTACCGCCTCCACTTATTTTTGATATTCAAATTCCACTATGTATACTATGATGATGAGGGCATAGTCTCCCCACTACCACAACTAGGCCCTCACTGGTAGTTAAGATCCTCTTTTGTTTGGGGATATATGATTGAGTACATGTCACCAACTAGGCTAGGGGCAATGTTGAGTGGCATCTAGGTCCCAAACGTTACAACTATAAGAGGATCTACTGGTATCCCATAGCCCACCACCTCTAGAGAATGACCACTTCCACCCTTCTAGAATGCGACTAATGGTCATCATGGTGGCATGCCTCTACAATTCTAAACACATTCATTAGAAAAACACTATCAAAGCTCACAGCTCAATGCATAGATTTTAAAATATGACATGTAAAATCCTTCCAATATAATAACCATACCCATCATCCCACTCTTTGAGATATGTTTGGGAAATGTACATATTATAAGAAATAAATAGATACTTCCTAATTCCCAACACTATTTTTGGGTTTGGGTTAAGATCTTATCAATAATAAATTCAATTTCCATTTAATGTTTTTCAAATCTTTATCACAATTTATTTTTAAGTGGTTGAACCAAATGGTTCACCAAATTTCGATCCATAAGGGACCATAATCCTCATAAATAAAAACATTACATCTACCTAATCTACCCTATAACATTATCCAGCCCATGTGACTCATTTTCCATGACTCAACATTCCACAATTGGCTTCTTAGGGTGTCTGATGTAACCTAATCAAGAAAACACTACATAGTTTATAGCAAGCACTCTAAGCGCAAACCATGTTTCTCAATATCGTGTAATGAATATCTATCACAATAGAAGGTATATCCATTATAAATTATATCCCAACATCATAAAAAATGTAATGAATCCTAAATGGAATTGAATAATTCATGGAATGTGATTTCTATAAAGTGCGTAAAATGATGAATGACATGGAATACCCTCTTCTCATCAGGTTGGAATAAAATAGAACCCAAAATCATATCAATAATAACATTTTAATTCAATTGAATCATCCAATAGGGAAATCAAATCAACTATGACATAAAAATATATATAAAATAACCATTTTTATTCAAGTAAATTTTTATTTTTTTCTCTATAAAGGTTAGCTACACCCAGGCACATATCATAAACAAATTCATTTACCTTTCTATCCATGTCTATTGTTTCTAAATAATAACCTTAAAAAAAATTCTTTGATAACCATTTATAAAATCCTGAACCCAGATGCCACTTAATGGTCCCATGAGCCCGGTTGGCCATATGGCCTCAAGCACATGTCCCAAAATGCAGAAGGATGTTGACTAGTAGTGAGGGCCTATGGTGTGTCTTTGGGGAGACTATTCCCTCATCACCAGAGTGTATCACTTTGGATATACAATAAAAGATAAATAGATTAAGTAGTAAATCAATCAGATAGATGATAATTAATCAAGACAAGAATATATAAATAATTCTAGAAGTGATCTCATATAAAGATGGTGATGATACATGTCATGTCTCTACCAAACATCCAAAACAGGTATACAAACAATGTGTATAATACATGTAAAAAATACCAAAAAGACCAAAATCTATCCTATCTAGAATCTCGAGCCTAAGGTTGGTCCAATTCTCTCCTACTCCTAAGTAGTAATCAGAGACCTTTAGCAGGGTGTTTTACCTAATCCATACCTATATCCATAATGTCTTTTCGGGTACCCTACAACATCCTGAAAAGGGTTTCAGATACAATCCCAGTAAGAAACCACCCAAAAGTATAATTCCATCTAGTTAGTGTATATATAGTAATAATAATAGTGTACATTCAGTAATAAAATGTGTAAAAAATTATTTAAAGAAAACAACCCATAATGGTCTCGGTTGCCATGGGAAATCATCCTCTACTACCTTCTTCCGCCTTAGTATCAGAATCTTGGAATAAACAAACTCTCCTATATCAATTTATAATCAAATTAATTTAATTAAACTATAAAATTTAATAAATAAGTCTTAGGACCTCACACATATCCAATTATCCCCCATAAGGATATGTAGTCAATGTATTTCCTAACCAGGAAATCTATAAGGTTTATGCCTCTAATTGAATCTAAGCAACTTCTTTTTCTTAGTAGACACGTCATATAAATCATTTCATTAATTAATCATTTATGAACTGGTGTTCATCCTTGGAATTCCTTATTTAAAATCTAGGTATCACTCTGAGTATAACATAAAACTAGGCACCCTAAAATAATGTGAATAGTTATCCTCATAAGGACCTGGGTATCACTCAAGGTTTGGTATAACATAACAGTCTACTGATTCTATCCTTGGTGTAACTATAAGGGAAAATAAGTTTCACCCTTGGAATATATGATCATACTCCCTATAATTCCATCCTGGGAAGTTCATAAGGAGTCCAAGTATCACTTGGGAATACATATAATTGTCTATATATGTTCATCAATGGAAATCCTCTAGGGAGTCTAGGTGTCACCCGGGCCTAAGAAAGGCATTATTCAAATGAGTATGCCCATGACGTTTGTATATGGACCCATGTTTCACCTAAGGAATATATAATCATTCAAAAAATTTAATTTAACTATTTCATGGTCATCCCCAAGAATGTTTCATTTAAACCTTGTTGGGACCACTTAGTATGTGAAGATTGAATTTGTTTTCAATGAGTGTCAATGGATGTCAATGATGGACAAAATAAAGGATAGAACTCTCCTAAATAAAATGGATAATGAAAACCAGACTTTGGTTGAGCTTGATCCTATGTCTCATATATGTGTATCAAGAGTGATACATTGTTTACAACCATTAAGTATGGTTTGAGTGTTCTTTATAATGAGTAAAAGAAAATGAGAAGAAGAGGTTATTGAGGCATTTTGGAATTGTGGTTTGGCATTTTATATTTGTAAATTGTTAGTTATATACTAAGTAGTTATTTTATTTAGGTTAACTTACCCAAAAGAAAGGGGCCATCCATGGAGGCTAGCTGAGGTTCTCACCTAAAGCACATGCGAGACTTGTGGGGTCAACCGTGCTCGAGGGAAGCCCAGAAGGCCATCCACGCATGAGGCAGGGTGTGTGTGGGTCGTGTATAAGACCACAAGTTCCATATGGTTGTCAACCAATGAATCGTGGGTTCAAGAAGTGTGCCCAAGGAGCAGAGTGGGTGCAAAGTGTAGGCCCACAGGGAGAACACAGTACGGGGCGGTACCGTGGAGGGAGGAGGAGAATTCTAAGAGGCTGCTACCACGGATTGATTGATAAACCATGAGAAAACATCACAATGTTTTTATGTGGTATTTAATTTTAAAAACATGTATGTGATCTGTGATATCCATCTAATCTCACGATTGATCTCAACTGCATGCTCCAACCCGCATTCCATCTTCTAACCATGTCCGTCCATCTGATCGCACGGTTCAAGTTTCAACCGGAGCCATCTAATCTCCTCGAATGTGGTCTTCTTCAACCTTTGGACATCCACTACACCCATGAACTAGGAAATATAGATGAATGATGATCTCGCCACTCCAACCACCATTTGATCTCTGGTCATTCCCATTTTGATTGTCTGACTATCACGATTCCATGCATGAAATTACATCTACATGCATGCAAATGAAAAACAAAGTCGAACCGCGTACCACTTGGTATGTGAAGGAAGCCCATGAATACCTTGCATATTGAGGATCCATGAACCATATCTATATCGGTGAAGTGGAGAAATGTGTACCATTTGGGTACGTGAAGGAGGCCCTCACCTTCTTTTCATAGGAGTCCCAATCATCCCGTGCATGAGGAGGATTCGTGAACCATCCTAGTTTACGAAGGAGGCTTCCACACTCTGTTCAAAGAAGAACTCCATACCCTTGGTGTGAAAAACAAAGGGTAAACAAAAACATGATAATAAACCTGAGATAGTTTATGTGTTTAAAGAATTAGTGGAGATCGCATGCATGATGCACATGAAAATAATATGCATGATTTGAGACTCCCAAGTGTGAAATCATAAACCAAAAAGTGGAATACCCCCATTTAGTTTTAAAAAAATAAAATAAATCGATAAACATATACATGACACATATAATTTTAATGAACTAAATAAGGCATTACATGAGAACTTGAGAAGAAGACAAAAGAAAGTGCATACATGCTTGCACTCTTCATTTGAAGAAATTCAAGGCAGCATGTGTGTTTATTTGTGAAGAAATAATAATTAAAAGGGGTAGAGAATTTGTATTCTTGCTTGAATATGTGAATAAATTTAAAGAAAGAGTGAAAATAGTGGGTTCACTTGTGAAGAAATAAAAGAAAGGGAAGAGTCATTTAAAGACTACATGCATACCTGTGAAGAAGGTAGAATAAGGGTTGATTATGATGATGCCTAGTTAGATATTTTTCAGTTCATGAACATTCAAAAAAGAATTTTTGATTCTATTCAAGAAGAATACAAATTCTTAGTACATATGGTTGTTTCACTAGATAAGAAGATTGAACATTCAAGAGAATCAACTCGGGACCTTGATGCAAGAAAAGTCACATGTTGACTAGGAGATAAAGACTTTCATGCCAATCCATTGAAGGGACCTTCCCATCCATAAACTGAGTGTGACCTCTCCAAGACAGTGAACTAGGGGGAGACAATGGAAGTGATCTGAGGGAAGTAGTGTGCTATCATTGAATCAAGTAAAGGTAGTGTGCCTAGGACAGAGTGAATGTACTTGAACCTTGTAATCCACAACTTGTGAAGATTAGTGGAATTAGGTTTGACCGACAACCTTTATGTGTATTCTCCTTGTAGGTATCCCTTATTGGTGAACCAAGTAAAAGTGTTGTGTTTTCCTTTTTCTTGTGAATGTTTAATTACTGTACATGTCCATCATACACGCTTTATTCAGTTCCTACCAACGTGGAAGAAAGATACAATAAATGGTAGAAAAAGTTGACACCCTGATTCACCCCCCCCCCCTCAGGGAGACCTAGGGTCCTTCAATTAGTATCATAGGGAAAAGGTTTACGTATTTTGGTTACAATTCAATAATTCTATTAAGAAAATTATTTTAGTTTTTTTTCTTGAGTCGACAATAAAGAGAAGTCTTGATGAAGGTTCAGTTATCTCTTAGCATAAATCTATACCCAATAAGACCACGATGAACGGGAAAAAGAAAGAGAAGAAGCAGTTGAAGAAGTATCACATGTCCAAAGAATATGAAGTGCATGGTTCTTCATTCCATTCCAATAATGAAGAAATATCAGGATTTGGAAGTAAAGAGTAGGTGGCTCAAGTTTCAACTAGAGAAAAGGAAGACACTTCTATCTCATTTTTAGGTGATCATGAGAAATTAAGAACCAATCTGATTGATATTCTTAAAGAAAGTGTTGCTGCTATTGGTAGAATATTTCAATGTATGCAAGCTGAGATCACCCAACTAGGAAGAGAATATGATAATATAAAGGAAGTCTTGGAAATAAAAGGATCAGAACGTTATAAGATCTATAGAAAAAATTGAAGCCATTGAAGACAAAGAGGGATTCCATAAGTCTCTATAAGAAAAGATCCATGCATTTAAGGATGAGAAGAAAAGGAGAACTGAAGTCAAGGTTCTAAATTTGAAATAAACTTCCAAGAAATTTAAGGAACATGACTCATTGATAAAAACCAAAGTTAAGTCTTATGTGGTTGGGGTTGAAATATTGAAAAGGATTGTGATTAGAAGATGTTCATGATTGAAGATCAGATGACCATCCTCAATATGGAATGTCTAAAATTGGATACCTAGTTGACCAATCTTTAGAAGACACATATTGAGACTTCACAAAAGAATGAAATAGTTGCTGCTGGTACTCAATGCTCATTGGAGGATTCTAAATCCAAAATAACTCCAACATGTGAAAAGAAGATCATGACTTCACTAAATGATATTTTAAAAGATGCTAATAAAGTGAAGATACCATCTATAACAACTTGTACTATTGTTTCTAAATATATTTCTACCAAAAGTGCAGGTTGGAAGAAAAATTCTACACATGTAGGGATAAGGAAAGCTGATGAGAAGAAACCTACCACCATGGCTAAGGTGGACTGGAAGAAGAGGCTAAAATATGGTTCCCCCAATAGAGTACATCACATTAAGAAAAAGTCCCAACAATATTATAAAGAAGATATCAGCTTGACAAGATTTGTGGGTTGATGTTGGTGTTGCAATAGATTTGGGAATTGTGCACAGGATTTTTGGTACAATCCTTTAAATAAAAAAGCACAGAGAAAGCCTGTTTCAAAAGGGAGAAATCTAGAGAATAAGAAGTAGCATCGACATATCCAAAAGCATCTTTATACTCTGAACATATTTGAAATGCTAGACAACATATGTGATGTATGAAATGGGAGTGGTCACAAGAATGGAGCATGCTTATCTCAACACAAATCTAGAGCTGATAAGATGAGAAGACCACAAAAGTCATCTAAGATATAAGAAGAGACCTTTGGAATAAATTAGAAGAATAATGAAAAAGAAAATTCTCCCAAGAAAACTCCAATAAGAAAAGTTGATAACTCATTGGATTCAAAATCCAATAATTTGAAGAGTGGTACATCCAAAAGAATTACTAAAAATGATGACACTCTAAAGATTTCATGTGTAAAATCCAAAATTACTTCCATTTTTCACAAAGACATATTGGTTATCTCACTTGAAGATTTGGAAAGAATGAGAACGAATGTATATGAAACGGCTAAGGCTAGTGAAATAGGAAATAAGAAGATTCCACATGATGATAGAAAATTCATGTGTGTGAAGTGTAACAAGGATAGTCACACTGTTAAGAATTGCAATACATTTATTCTAGCCCCAGAAGAATTCCTCAAGAAGATGAAAGTTGCACTAGTAGATTCTTTTACTTTGAAAGCTCTTGAAGAATGAATACTCACACACAATGAAATGGAAGAAATATTGAGATCCACAAAACTAAAGTCAGAACTAAAAATCAAATGTGAAAGTTTGAGGAGTGGAGAAAACAGGGCATCTTGGTTGAGAAAATCATCTCAGCCTTCCAGTTGATATTAAAGAAGAAAAAAGGATCAACCTTATTCCCTTAACACTTTGTGTATTGTACTAATCATACAGGGAATTGAAGGTGAAGCAAGCACTTAGGTGGGAAACCTAAGAAGTGTTCCCTTAATGGGGAGACACAAGAAGAAGCTTTCAGAGTTATTATTTCAATAAGTATCAACTTCAGTTGGTATTAATTTCATCAACTCTGAGGATTGTCTGAGGATCGTGTCATTGGAAATTGTACATCATCTATCAACCGTGGTTACTCAAAATAAATTTATTTTACAAAGGGGGTAACAATTTTAATCTGTGAAATAAGAAGAATGGAAGTTCCCCAAGGCCACTTAGCCTTCCCATTGCACTTGATTGTTTTTATATGTTTGTTCAAGTGAGCGGAGGAGTCTCGGGTTGAAAATATCATATCACGTTTATTATTCTCATCATGGAATGAATTTGGAAAGGCCCATGAAGATAATTACATGAGTTCTCGTCGCATAAGGTATCATTATCAGAGGATAATGGAATAATTTCTTAATTATGGACTAATACCCTCTCTACCATGAACTTCATATTTATTGTCAATAAGGGGGAGACAAAGAGAAATGAAATTTGAAAAGTGAAAGGGAGAGAGCAGATAGAAGACTCTCATTTTGACATTGACATGCTCATTTTAGAGAACGTTGAAGTATTGACAAAAAAAATGGATATTTTTGGGACCACCTAGTATGTAAAGATTGCATTTGTTGTCAATGAGGGTCAATGGATGTAAATGATGGTCAAAATGAAGGAAAGAACTCTCCTATGTAAAATGGAGAATGGAAACCAGACATTGGTTGAGCATGATCATAAGTTTCATATATGTGTGTCAATAGTGATACATTATCTTCAAAAATTAAGGATGGTTGGAGTGTTCTTTGTAAGGAGTAAAAGAAACGGAGAAGAAGAGGATGTAGAGGAGGTTTGGAACGGTAGTTTGGTATTTTATATTTGCAAAGACTTAGTTTTACACTATGTAGTTGTTTCATTTATATGCCATTAATAAAAATAAAGGGTCTGTCTTTGGAGTCCAGTGGGGGTCCTAACCTAAGGCACATGCAGGACCCAAGGGGTCAACCACGCTCAAGGGAATCCCTTAAGGCTAGCCCCACATGAGGCAGGATGTGTGTGGGCCCTGTATAAACCTATAGGTGTTGCACAGTGGTGAACTCATGTAGAGTGGGCGGAAGGAGATCTCTTGAGGGGGAGAGTGGGTGCTAAGAGAGCGCACATATGGTGAACACTGTACTAGGTGGTACTGTAGAGGGAGGAGGATAATTATGACCCACTGCTACCACGACTTGATTGATGAACCACGAGAAAACATCGTGGTGTTTCAATGTGGGATGGAATTTTAAAAACACGGACATGATCTACACCATCCATCTGATCTCATGACTGATCTCAGCCGCACGCTCCATCTCGTGTTCTGCTTTCTAATAACGGATGTCCATCTGATCACATGGTTTGGGATTCAACTAGAGGTTTTTGATCTCCTTGATCATGGTCATCTTAAACCTCTGGACATCTGCTATTCCCATGAACTAGGAGCTCCAGACGAATGATGATCTTTCCACTCTGGCATCCATTTCATCTCCAGTCAAGCCCGTTCTGATCGTCTGACTATCATGATGCGATGCATGATATTACATTTACATGCATGTTAGAGAAACAAAGAACAAGTGATTGGATGAGGCAAACAAAGTTTCCAAGGCCACATGGATTTGAGAAGGGATTATAAAAGTGATACTTACCATCTTGAATGCATGAACGATCAGCCAGAAGGCCCTGAGTTTGAAAACAAAAATATCCAATATGTGCGTCATATCTCCACGTGGGTTTCAAGGTATTAAAAACCCAAGGATCTCGGTTTTTCTAGGAATAATCTTGGAGATTGTATCATGAATATTTGGGATGCAGAAAGATCTAAATTCTACTTATAAAAAGAGACCCACCAATTCAAGAAGGTTCGGCTACTCCAAATCCTTCTAGAGCTCCTGTTTTTGAGAAACAAAGTCTTTTCATTCTTCCAGTCTGAAGGGGTCAAGCACGATCTGCGAACCATTATTGGTTCGTGAAGATAATTGCATGCCATTCTGGTTTGGGAGGAACTGAAGACCTGCATACCATTCTAGTTCGCGAAGAAGATAAGTCTCACATACCAGTGTGGTTAGCGAAGAAGAGAACCACGTACCTCTCGGTTCATTAAGAGAAGTCTCGTGTAAACACTCGGTTCGCGGAGGTGAACTGTATACCATCCGGTTCAAAAAAAAAGGAACTGCGTACCACTTCGTACGTGAATAAAGACAATGAAACCCATGTGTAAGGAGGAGTCGTGAACTAACTCTATTTCGGTGAAGTGGAGAACCGTGTACCATTTGGGTACATGAAGGAGGCCTGCACCTACTGTGCATTGTAGTTCCATGCATCCCATACATGAGGAGGAACCGCGAACCATATTGGTTTGTGAAGGAGGCTTTCACACTCTGTGAAAAGAACAACCCCTTACCCTAGGTGTGAAAAAAAAGGGGAAAACAAAAACACGATAATAAACCTAAAACAGTTTGTGTGTTTAAAGAATAAGTGGAGATCACATGCATGATGCACATGCAAATCATATGCATGATTAGAGACTCCCAAGTGTGCAAGCATAAACCAAAAAGTGGACTACCCCCATTCAGTTTTTGAAGAACATTGATGGATAAACATATACATGACACATATAATTTGAATTAACTAAGTAAGTATTTGGATGTTCACTTGAGAAGAAGACAAACGAAAGTGTGTACATGCATGAACTCTTCATTTGAATAAATTCAAGGTAGCATGTGTGTGAATTTGTGAAGAAAGACTAATTAAAAGGTAGAGAGAATTTGTATTCTTGATTGCATATGTGATGACATCTAAAGAAAGATCCATAACTGTTGGTGCATGTGTGAAGAAATAAAAGAAAGGTTAGAGTTCATTCAAATACTACTTGCATACATGTGAAGAAGGAAGAACAATGGTTGATTATGATGATTCCTCGTGAGCTATTTTTCAATGCTTGAACAATCACAAAATAATTTGTGATTCTTTCCAAGAATAACAAGAAGTCTTAGTACATCTGGTTTTTGTACTGGATTAGACAATTGAATGTTAAAGAAAATCAAATATGGACCTCGATGCAAGAAAAGTCTCATACAGAATAAGAGATTATGTCTTTCATTCATATCCATTGAAGGGACCTTCACATCCATAAACTGAGTGTGACTTCTCCAAGGTAGTGAGTCAGGGGAGTCAATGGAAGTGATCTGAGGGAAGTGGTGTGCTATACCTGAACCTTGTAAAGGCAGTGTGCCTAGGACAGAGTGACTGTTCCTGAACCTTATAATCCACAACTTGTGATGATAATAGAATTAAGTACGACTGGAAGATTTTCGGTGTTTTCTTCTTGGACGTAGCCCTTAGTGGTGAACCAAGTAAAAGTTTTGTGTTTTCCTTATGCATGTGAATGTTATAATTACTACACATATTTATCATTCATATTTTATTAAGTACCTACAAATGTGGGAACAGGATTCAATAAATAGGAGAAAAAGTTGACACCATGATCCCCCCCCCCCCTCTCAGGGTTACATAGGGTCTTTCAAAACTCACCGTAGAAGGTGGGTAATGGAATTCCCTATCCTTATAAGTCTTATCCACTTAATTATCTCACATGGGATTTTCATTATAAAAATTCAACTCGTTCTTAACCAAGAAATTACATAGACATATCCTAGTGACATGGTCTTCCATTCCCTTCCATTAATAAATTCAATTCAAAATATACAATTCAACAATTAACATACCATAGAATATTGTAAATAGCATACCCAAAAGGTAATTATGTTCATATGTTTCCCTTGGTGTTCTAATTAATTAACAATGCACCCTAGGGGTGGTTCCAATTTGAGGTTCAAAACCATTAATTACATATCAACGTGTCTCATTAATTACATAGGTTGTGCCAATCCATTTTAAACAAAGATTATATTCCATTTTAAGGGATTCTCTCATAAAAATGGTTACATGTAACAATGAACTATATAGAAACACCTCGACTTTGAGGTAAAAGTATATGACGACCTACCATAGGTCCATAGTAGAGTGGTCGTCCTGTATTAGATCCTGATTCAACTCAGATTACGAGAAAACCCAAGAATGGACTAAAAACCCAAAAAAATAGAAGATTATATTTCACTTAAAAATAAAATCCAATATCATGAATAATCTGGATTAGCACATAATTAATTGACTACACACTAGTGTGCATCCAACGAGATGAACATATCTCGATTCTAAGCTCGGATGGAGACTCGATGGAAAATAATACCTTTTGGATTCAAAAGGAGATCCAATAGAAGGTTATGAAAATGGAAAAAGAAAATAAAATATGTTTTAGGTTTAAAAACATTGTATGTAAAAATAGTTCATTTTACCCCAAAAACCTGGCCTTCACGTTTTTCCTATACGGTTAGCCAAACTATCCTCCAACCATGCACCCACTGATGTAAAGAGGGAAATCTCGCATGGTCATTGCACATGTGTTGAATAACAATTATCAAACCATGAAATTAAATATTTCATAAATTTTTTAGGTTCCCTACATGAGTGTGTGCCTCTATCTGCATGGTTTTTTAATCCATGTGGGATCCTCCAACCCATTTTTTAACCTCACATTATTGGTAGTAACCTTGCGACCATCCCCGTAAGGTTTATACTAACCATCTGGAATGTCATTTTCTTCCAAAAATCCATGCCCCAATATTTGGAAAGTCCCCAGACACCCATGATACACCCGTGAACTTTACAGGTAGTCACATTAGGCTATAACTAAGCATTTAAACTAAAAATTGGCTAAAATTAAAAGATTTTATAACTCAATAAAGAATTGGGTTCATAATATGTTGTTAAAAAATTTATTCATAATATATTGATTTATAAAATTTTATGTCTTTTATTATTTCATTTTTATAAAATTCATTTGGTTCCGTAGGTTTCCAAAATGGACTCCATGAATGAAAGTTAAGTTGAAATGTTCATTTTTGGCAGTTAAATTTACAATGACAATTTATTTTTAATATCAACTGTAGAATGTACAATATTATATTTCATAGACCATAAAAATAATTATTTAGTAATTATTATCAAATTCCACCATTATTTTTTATACATAGTAACACATGATAGAATTTATATCATCATTCATGTGGTTGGTTAAATTGACCAAAACTTGAACATGATATAATTATCTTGTAAGTATGATTATGGGATGATTTAGTTATAATGCCATTATTAAAAAAGTAGAATTGCATTATTTATATGTTACTAAGGTGTTTAATAATATTTTGATAAATTTGGTCAGATAATAAAATACTAGGGGAAAATAATAAATATATCACTTTCATGGAGGCATCATTTCACACATACAAATGTGTGATATTTTCATTTTTTTCATGGAATGAGATTAAGGTATGGAATGGTTTATAATTTTAGAAAATTAATAATTATATAAATATTATATTAATTCCTTAATTAAACTTTTTAAACCATCCATGTTCAATGGTTTAGAGAAAAAAATACACATTATTCATGGAGGTGGTAGTTCCTTCATATGCATGAAGATGTTTTTTATTTTTCAATGAATTAGATGGATTATAAGAAAATACAAATTTTTAACTTATTAATTAATTATATATATATATATATATTAACATATCTATCCATCGATTACATCATTATGACCATGTCATGACCCATCCCATAGGGCTCATGTCGCAACTACCCAAAGCCCCCCTCCCAAAGGTCAGGGGCTGGAGACCAGCACCAAAGGCAATAACCTGCAAGTGGGATGAATTTTTCAAGTTCCTATACACACGCAAACTCACAACCCCAACCCAAAAAGATGAAATAGAAAACATGTATTCCATTATGACAACCACTGAGAGTATAAATTACAAGATGAAAGAAAGGGGCTAGAATATGTGCCCAATAAACACAATCTGAAAATAGAATAGTACAAAGGCCTCTAAAAAGTCTGTCTGTAGAAAACCCTACCTAAAGGGTAGGTATGTATTAGCTACTAGAAGTCATTTTAGTATACCTCGCCTATATGATCTCACCAGGAACCACCTGGTCCTGGACCTCCAAGGTCTCCAACAATGCATCGATCGTCTGCACAGGACATGATACGTGTGGGAGAAGCTTGTCTTGGGGTGAGTAACACAATACTCAGTAGGGACCCAAAACCACAAAGAATGACTAAAAAGGAAAGATGTAAATGAAGCAATAGAAATATCACACATGTATAACCTAAATCATACAAAAAAATATTATCATTTGTAAGATAAAAAATTTGTTCTTCTGAGAGACTCATCCCCGATGAGTCACTAAAGTCTGTCAGGAAACTGAGTTCTTCTCATATTATGGGTGACTGAGGTATGCTCTGCTACTCATTTGTGGGTCCACACAGGTTTTCATGACTACTACTATGTCGGTCCACACCGGCCTGCACGGGTACTTGTCTGTTGGGCCACACAATTCTGCACAACTACTATTCTACTAGGCCACACAGGTCTACATGGGTATTCATCTGTCTGACCACACAGGTCTGCATGACACTTCCTTCTCATCATAGCCAGTCAAGGATTCCCACTCATAGAGCGCTTTATTCTGGAATAATATTCACTTAAAGAACTCTATATTATCTCAACCTCCATAGAAACTCACTTGGAGAATGTCAAAAGGTCCACCTCGTTGAAGGGGCCCCAACACCGCAAACAGCTCATCAATCGGTTGTATGGTTTGTAGGATATGACTATTTTTCTAAGAAGGGGTAGGTTGGGTCTGGGTCTGGTCCAACCTGGTCGGACCAACCAAACCCAACCCAGTTTGGGGTCCACCAAACAGAGATGGGTATGACCTGACCTGAATCCAACCCGGTTTAGAACCGACCCACTATGAGGGTATCGGCCTGCCTCGCCGAGTTGTGGCTGGTGTGTCGCGTCGCCCCTCCCCCTTGAAGGTTGCCATAGGGTCGCCAATGCTGCTCTCCTGATGGACCGCATCATTCCAGTCGTGTGATGCAGCACGGTCATTACATCCACATGCACTGCTGCTGGCCCACTATCAGTGGCCTGCTCCACCACCCGCGGCCGATGTCTGGGGAACCCTTCTCTCCGTCGCGGTGTACCACTTGCGCGCCGCATTTCCACCATTGTGGACTCCTCCGCTGCGGGTCGCCGCCTCCTTCATGCGGCCACTATCACATGTCGCAGCCACCACGATCCTTGTTTTGGGATGATTATACCGAGAAATGGGCGCACAATGATCTATTGTTCATAACCCCCAGAATAACACAAAGAACACAGCGTAAAAGGAAGGACAAATCAAAGAATAAGGTTGAGGAACGAACATCTTCCATTGTTCATTACAGTATCGATCTTCTCCAGTTAGAAGGATCAAATAAAAAAATCAAAAATATGAGTTAATCCCCCAAAATCAAACATGATAAAGACCCTCCTACAAAAACAGCGATCTGTGGGTTAACCTGTTCATGGGTTGACCGGCATTCGTCATTTAGTTAAAGAACGGGGAAGAGGGAAATCAATAACAACTCCTACCTAATTGGTCGATCGTTTTTTGGTGAGGATCGGTATCGCAGTATTTTTTGCTCCTTAATTCTCCATTGGTAGTCTTTCATCAGTCTTCATTCACAAATGCCAAATATCAAAGGGTTCAGAGCATTCCTCCAATATGTCAACGGTTGATCTCGATCAATCCATTAAAGATAGAAAACGCATTCCATTTCATTACATTGTAGCATCATTACAATATTTCATTCATGAAACAGCATTTCAATTATGTTATATTGCAATTTCATTAAGTTGTAATGAATTTAAAATTCAAATAAAATAAATTTGGTGTTTATTTTATTTTCCCTTAATAATTTATTTTAAAAAAATTTCTTCAAAAGCTCTAAAAATAACGTATTCTCTAGACCCATGTCAGTCAAGGTTAAGTAATTTCTTAGATAAATCCATTGTTTCAGACACAATGGTGCCCTTGGATTTTTAATCCAGGTACCCATTTAGAAGTTTCCAAAATTGCTCACGTGCGCTATATTCAATAAACCTAAAAAGTTTGAACAATTTTTTGGGTATCACCGGGCCACGAAATGAAGTGTCGTCTGAGCTACTGGTCTTGAAATAATCCCATATAATTTTTAAAAAAATACATGGAATTCTAGGACATTACAGACCATCTATTATAATCATTTATGATAAATAGAAGATATAGATTCATGATGGTGGCAGCCTACACGTACACTCTATCGATGTTCCTTTATTTTTCTCAACAGATGTAAATAAGTAAATATGGTTTTTTAATTTAATATAATAACATATTGGTATATTAATAATAATAATTTTATTTTATTAATGTGGTTTTGAAAATTTTGGAAGAGGAATATTAATTAGAAACAGTTAAGAACAAGATAATACTTACATCAAGATCTTGAGTTTTCAATTAGAAACATCCTTTAAAATGGAGGCATAAGATAAATACTGGTTGATAGAGGCTTAAGGATATAGGAGAGGGGCTTTAGAGGAAAAATTCCAATTTTTTGAAATAAATTATTAAGGTATGGTTTAAGATTAATTGAGGTAAATATTCTATATTATAAGTGAAGATGAGGGAAAATTTGGAAGCACCCATTATATTTCAAATAATGAAAAGTTACTATTCATGGAGAAAAGGATAAAAAATGGAAAAAAGGGAATGTGGGGTTATTTTTTTATCCAAACCTAATCCATCAACTTGGAAACCATTCATTGACAATTTTTGGTCCATTTATTCTTATTAAATCAATTTTTACAATTTTTACTTTTACCATGGTAATTAACATTTAACATTAGTAATTAGTTTTAATGAAAAAAATTAAAATAAAACTTTTCACCTAATTTAAACCTTATTATTAAAAATATAAAAATCATTTTTTCAAATGAAATTTCTAATAGTGTGCAATGTTAATATTTGTATAAATGAACATAATGTGTAAAAAATAGTTTTTTTGAAATGTGTGTTTTAATCTTAAAATTTATGTATAGGATAAAATAATCATTTATTTTTATTTTCAAGACACAATTTTTTTATAATTAAAATAAATTTAATTTTTCTTTTGAATCTATCAAAACTCAAATTTACCTAAATAATTTTCAATTAACTGAAATGATGAAAAAAAATATTAGGGAAAAATATTACTTAAGCTCTATAATGTTAGGAATATGTTTTCTAAGATCAAACTAATATTTAAAAATACCTAAATTTTTTATTCCTTAAAAATATATTTTATTAAAGAAAAAATTTTAAATTTCAATTTCAATTTTATCTTTTGAAAACTTCATAAAAATTGTAGTTTTGGTAAAAAAATCTATTTTCAAAATTCACCTAAAAATATCTCATAAAACCAAAAAAATCATACTAAGTAAATTTTTATGTGTGAAATTCAAAATTAAATGTCATTTTACATACTTAATATTCTAAAATTTATAAAAAAAATTAAAAATAAGAATTAAATATATAAGGAAAATTAATTTTATTAAAAAATCCATTTCAAAACATTAAATATTCTTATCCTATTTTATTTTCAATTATAATTGATTACAATGTTTTTATTTACTATTAGATTTTTTTATTCTTAAATTTTCTTAATAATTTTAATCTAAGGTGTCACAACTCATTTTATTTTGGTGTTTCAGGGGAAAAAATCAATCAACACATTTTCTATTTCAAGGTGAGAAAACCATATAGTAAAACCTTGTGTCATTACAATCCATATGAAAAACTATAGCATTCATCCCATTCTCCATCTGCACTATCTTTTCGACTACCTCTCAAAGTTGATATTTTACCTTTACCTAATACTAGAAACATAAAGTCTCTTCACATACTTTAGGTAACATGTAGGTTATTATAATGAACTATGTAGTATAGCATCAATGGTGACCCTTGCTATACATATACCATTGTATGGAAAATTTAATAAATAATAATAGTAACACCCACTTCTATAACTCACTCCAATGATTCTAATAAATCCATAGTTATCCTTTACCTTCTTCATATAGTGTTGGAGTGGAACAATGTATCAACATTATATCATAATAGAAAAAAACCTAGGCCTTTCTTAAAAACCCAAACCACCCAGGTTACACACCACTTGTAACTGATTTGATCGTCATAGGTCCACCATGATGCTCCATCATCATTTCCTCAAATCATTATACAATATAGTCCCAATATATCTTCTAATTTAGATAGAAACACACTCTTACATGATATACTACCTCTCACCATAACCCATGACCTTCTATGATGTACCCCTCTCCTATATTGATGGTTTACACCATCATCCCAATAACGCTCAAAATATAAAGGTTACCACCCCCAAATATTAGAATAATCCACCTTATGGTCCATGATTTCTATAATAATGTCCATAATGGCCACACCCCACCCCCTATGGTGAGAGTAAATCACAAATTCCGTAGGTTTCACCTCCAGTGAACCTATATAGCCACCCATAAAAATAGTAAACACCCTGAACATCTGACCAATTAAACTCTATCTCTACCATTCTCAATGATTGTTATAACTCACAATCATAAAATTATATTAGTAATATTTTTCAATAAACTATATAAATCATTAAAACCGTATAATCACCACCATAAAAAAATTATATAAAAAATATCAAGACTTGAATCCAAAATGATGAGAATATTTCCAACCAAATCACATCCACCATTTTCCACACAATACTTACCCAAGAAATTATTTATGAAGAACCCAAAAAAAGGATCACATGTACTAATTAGAGACCATCATAATTATGATTTTCGACCAATCATTAGTCCACACATAGATCAACACAGAAAAAACAATACCTAGAAAACATAAAATTACCTTTTCCAAAGCATACTAGAAATAATAATTCACTACCCCTACCCACAGCACAAATCCAACCTCATACGCCACTTAATAGAAAACAAAAAATGCAATAGAAAAATATCTGAAACATATGTACATAATGAAGTAAATGAAAATATTATAATTCAACCTGTTTAAAACATTTTTCATACATGCATGGGAGGAACCACTATTACATATTCTCTTTTAGAATAAAAAAATATTTTAATCAACTAAAAAACATCGTTAACAATATTTCATTACATAATTATTAACACTAAATAAATTAATGATTCATGTTATATTATATTGTACACTATATGTGCATCAAACTAAATATTTAGTTTTAATACCCACACACTTTTATATAAATATTTATTGGTTTTCCATTTCACATTGCATTCCCATATTCATGGAGATTCCTCCAAATGCAATATCACTAGTGATCACCCATGACATTATTGAAATCAACTTCCTACCTCGGTAAACACTTATAGAATCTTATAATGAGTTATATATCATCCTGGACCACCCCTAATGTCATCATAATTTAAAACTTCATATGATCTAACTATTTTGAAATAGGAGAATTGTTTCAACCCACACACTGAGTCCATCCATCAGCTGCTGATTTAATTTCCAGTACATATAAAACATATATCCAAACATCCATTGTTCTAAAATTTCAATGATAATAACAAGGAATCACTTCCCAAAAATATATTACTTGAAGACATATTCTCTGGGAAACCTTAAAAACCCTCTTAAGAAAAAAAATTCCTTCACAGTAATAGAATTACTTCACCTTGCCCTACTTTCATTCACCTAATATCCACATAAACATGATAATTATTATACGTTATTGAGCTAAAGTCTTAGTAAAAATTCCCACTAGATTTTAGATATCAGTAATATTTTGGAGATGTAACATTATATCCTCTGATATATTTTTGATGAAGTGGTACTCCAGGTTGATATGTTTTTTATGAGTATGAACATTGGATTTTTAGCTAACTGAACTACACTTTGACAATCATAGAAAATAATCTATCCATTCTAACTATTTTCTTGTTCCTATAAAAACTTATTCAACAAAACCATCTTCTCCTCCCCTTCAATTACAACTTCTTACACTAATTATATTGTACATAGGGTAAAAATATCCTACATTCATGACATATAACTAAATATTCTTCCTTTATAAGTAAATATATATCTTGTTTTTCTTTTATGACTCTAAATTTCTTGAAAAATTGAAATCAATAACACCTTATAATGGATATCCCTCCACAAAACAAAGCTCTGGATCCTCTGATCCATTAATGTAATAAATGATTCACATGAAGGACTCATAATTTTCATTTATAGGTTAGACATAAATCATATTACAACTTATAAAATAAATTATAGGCATGGTCGATTATATATCATCAGATACATTAATCTTTGGAGAGATGAAGAGTATCTAAAATTTTTCGTCTTATGTTTATCCTCTTCCATTGTAGGTGCATGTTCCTTAGATAGTTTTAAGTGTCTAGTGGGTGGGGTACAAACTGTTTTTCATTTATCCATGCCAAACCAGTCAATTGTATTCTCTATATACTTCTTATTTGGAGATAGAACCAAAGTTCTATCCTTCTTATCTCTATCTATTCTCTTCCCCAGTATTATCGTTTTTTGTAAGATATTTCTTTTTGAGACATCCAGCCCACTTAGTTTTCAATTTCTAAATCTTTTGAAATCTAATAAAACCCAAAATATGTCATCAATATAAAATAATATTATGATAAAAGTACAACCATATAATTTCTTCTGGTAAAAACAATGATCATTGTTACACCAGTTGAACCCTTGTTTTACTATAAACACATACAATTTATGATTCTACTGTAATGGTGATTTTTTAAGCTATGCATTATTTTATTTTGTCTAGATACAAAACTATAATTCCCAAATTATAGCACACTTATTAGATATTTAATTTAAATCTACTCCTATAAATCAACTCGATGTAATGTTATCTTAACATCCATCTTATCGAGATACAAATATTTTTATGCAACCAAGCTTGGAAATATTATGATTGTAGAATTTTTATATACTAGTGAGAATATATCTAAGAAATATTAAAAGTACTTTTATTCAACAACATTAAATACCAAATGTGCATTATGTCTCTTCTTTCCATTATATTCTTCCTTAATTCTGATAAAACTCTTTCTCTCAAGTGCCTTCTTATCCTTTGGTACATCAACCATATATTAGGAGCCATTTAACTTTTATGATTTCATCTCCTCATTCATGGATGATTCCCACTATTAAGATTTATTGAGGGTAAAAATGAAACCTTTTCACTGGTCAAACCCAAATATTTTCACTAGTCATCTAATTATAGTTAATCTCCTCAACTAAATCTGCTGATATAAACTACTTAGATCTTCTCTTATTGTCATAAACTAAACTCTTGATAGTCATTCTTCAAGAGCACATAAATATGATTCTACCACTCAATATTTAGATCCTATTAATATTATTGGTACTTCTTATGCTCGTGATTATATAATTCTAATTCCTTTATCATCTACATATATATTCTCTGGTTTCGGAAAACTATAAATACTCTAATTAACTAGGACATCTACAGTTGAATGTTTTTTCAGATTCCTGATCCAAAAATTTATATTACTTCCACATAACCATCTCATCAAATAAAAAATACTTAATACTAATAATTTGTGTTCTTTCACCTTCCCCCAAATGATATCAAAAATTTAATTCTCCATGACCAATGATAAAAAAATATCTTGTATTTTGATTCATGTTTTCCAAAACCCTTCTCATTTTCATATACATAGGATAAACTACAAAAAACACTAAAATTATGATTTTTTTTATTTTCTATACCAAACACACTTCGGATGTACCTTCCCAACTGATGATGTTAGACTCTTTTTGGTGAGATAATTCATCATGTTGAGAGCCTCTACCCAAATCGCCTTAAGAAATACTGAGTGAAACCCCTTATATATGGATTTCTATTTAAATTTCCGATTCATCCATTCAGGTAATATATTTTTTATGGAGTTTTGGGAACCACCCTATGATGACTTATCCCTTACTTCTTGAAAAAGTTCTGGAAGATACATCTGGTGTACCCATAACCATTGTTCATTCTGATAAATTTCAGCTTCTAGTATCTTTATATTTTTTCCAATTATATCTAAATAATGAACACATAAAATAAAAATGATCTATATTTTTTAAATTAAATAAAAAATCTAATTGTATGATCATCATTGAATGTTATAAATTAAATTCACCACTACCATACTAAGCAAGTTCTAATCCTTAAAAATCCAAGTTTAAGATATCTTTCTTCTCATTCCTAGGATTTTGACTATCTATGTTGAAAGAAAATATTCTATCCATTCCCAATAAAAATGTTCATAAATTATAATTTCCATCTGATTAGGATTCAATATTCCCATGGAATTCATAACTTTCATGATCTTTTAACTGTTGTGACCAAACCTGTAGTGCCAAACTTCTAGACCATCGGATGTTTTATGTCAGATGAATGCACTCCCATATGAATATCTAGCCAGGTAAATGGTCTGATCCATTATTAAATTTTAATCACCATGAATCCTTATGTAATATTTCATACCCTATTTGAAAATAAATTTTTATATCCACCATTATCCAATTACTTAATTAAAAAAATATTTCTCATATGGATTGAGATGTGAAAAACTTGTGATTGTTTTAAAAATACTCTATTATTTATTCTGATATTGACATCTTTTTTTAAAAAAAATTACAATGATTCACCATCAACAATATAGACTCTAAAAACATCATATATAAATAATTTAACATGGATCATTGATATCATATTGAATGGAATGATTTTCCAGAATTAACCATCCAAGATTTTATCAGTGTGTTTATGATTAGCCACCAATCACTATGAAAATCAGTTGTATTGATGGAATCTAAACTTCTAAGATTGGATATACTTTATATGTTTTCATTTTGAATTTTTAAAATATTTTTGAAATTAGATTTCATTCCAAATTTCTAGTAGTTAGGATTAGTAATACCTAACTTACTTCTACTACAATCATGGGACTTTTCATCTATTGGTTTCTTCAAATAAACTTTCTTCTTATGGGTTCACCTATTCCTTCCATTTGTATTAATCTCACTACTGAATTGTTCTTGAACTTCCATTCTCCGTATTTTGTCATTGAGTATAATTTTTATAAAACCATCAAACAGTGGATCAGATTTTCCACTGGAGTCACAAATTTTAATAACCATTGCATACTAGCTCCCAATAAGTAATGAAAATAAAAGTAATTCCCCAGTATCATCAAAAAAAGTTTCAATTTCTAATTGGTGAATTACATGAATCATGTTGAATTCATTAACATTATCTACTGTTATTTTTACTTCCTCCTGTATCAATATAAACAACTATTGAAATGTGAATACTTTTTTAAGAGAAACAAGTTTTTCATACATGTCTTCCAATTCCTTTATAACTTCTGTTGTAATATTAAACTCCAAAATATTGAACATAGTATTACTTTTCAAAAAATATCTTAACAAAACTAAAATGTTCTTATAAAATTATTACCATTATTATTTATCCGTAACTAATGGATTTACCTCAGATGATGGTAACTCTATATCCTTCTGAATCATATATTCTTCAATATCAATTCTCCAAAAGAAAAAACTGATTCTGTCAAATTTCTTGATCTAAATCTATCATTTATCTGATTCCATTTATTTTACTGATATGGGTTTGATAACCATGAGCTCAGAATATACTTTACTCTGATACCAAATTCTAGGGAAGAAACATGAACAACTAATCACCTATTCTATAAGAAGACCACTAGAAGTATGATCATTAACTCACTAAAAGTTCACACATGGATCTGTATAGTGGAAAAATGAACTTGTATAACATCTTTTCAACTTTGACTAGGTGTACTAGAATTAAGAAGCCACTTCACCATACCCATTAGAAAAATTTGACCTCACGCATAGATCAATAGATATTTTGTAATAAAACATAATAATATTGGTAAAGGAATTATATAAAAGATTAAATGAATATAAGATAATTTACTTTTCTTTGAAATTATTTACTAAATGTTTATGAGGAACCATTGTGACTTATTCTATTTTGTAATTATAAAATATTACAATCATCTAACAAAAACCATTTGTAATATTTTCTTTATAGAATGGTTAATACTCTACAAACTCTAATGCATAATATATTCTACTCGTACAATACAGATGCATGAGACTCACTATTCATGGTTGGTACCCAGTTCCTTTTATATGAAGCTATTTTGGTTGTCTAGATCACACCAGTTTCTTATATTCATGGAGATTCATCCAAATGTAATCTGCTAGTGATTTCACATGATGCAATTTACCTCAAATTCTATACTCAGTAAAAACATATAGTTTATTCTAGAGATTTCACTAACATCCTGGAACAACCTTGATTTAATTGGAAGTATGAAATTATAATTATCTAACTATGGTTGAAGAGAAGAATTTTTACTACCACTACATCGAGTCTAGCCGTCTTCTACTAATCAAATTTTTTTTGCATATAAAACTGATGAACTAAACATCTGATGATCATAACAGGGCATCACATCCTAATAGGTATTTCTCATGCACAATGGAATCCATATACGGTATCATTCTCCATTACTCACAAAACATTACCATATATTTGGTTATAAAATTTTAGAAAAACACATTCATAATATTTTAAATAGTTAGGTGAATCCTACTTGGAATATATAGGTATCCACGCAATAAAGTAAATTGGCTGATTCAACTTAATTTAGATGAAATTTGAAAATCTAACAAAATAACTTTTTAAGGATCAATCAATAGAAAAAATTATAAAAATTATAAAAAACAACTCAGGTATAACTAAAAATACCCATGACTACTCCATGGATTAAATGACATAAATAACTAAAAAATCACTAAAATAATCTCAATAAGTAAGGACTAATGGGAGTGAGATGAAACTAGATCATAAATTCTCTATACCAGACAAAATGGAATTATTTCCCTTTTATAAGGAAATTCATCATTTAATAATTCATCTTTAATAAATTTAGAAAAATATGAAAATATTCATTATTTAAATTTTTTTAAAAATAATATGATTTTAAAATATGGGACCCTTAAGTCTTAAACCCATAAATGTCACCCCTTGGTGTCCCTTAAATATCACAATGTGTGTTAAATAACTCTTATATTTCATCCTTGGTGTCCTTTACATATCATAGGTCTTTCCATTACTTTAGTATTTTTTTTACCTTTATGTAATAAAAAATTACATTAATGTATGGACTTAACTACTTATTTAACCTTGTCTATCACATGGTTTCTCAACACTTAACCAAATTTTACATCATAGTGTAACCCTTTTGTATGAAGGAGTTAATTTTACATATCACTTTTCCCAATATTGACTTGTATGTTTACAATGTTACACCAAACATATACTTACATATGAATTATAAATTCTTCTAATACATCATAGACTTAATTTTATTCACAAAATAATTTCTTTTCAAAATAATAGGAATATCAACACTTATAAATTTACATTAAAAAAATAAAAGAAGAATCATAGTTTTAGGGAACTCATACATAACTATGACTCCCCATATGGTGTTTTAAGTAAGTATTTTTTTTAAACATAATGAAACCTATGAATTATAGTTAACCAATTTATTCAAAAATTAGAATGAATCTTAGGAATCATAAAATTACTCTTATATACCAAAGTTTACCAACTATTTTAAACTCTACTATAACTTTTAAAAATCAAAAAATGTCATTTTAAACATCTCTAAAACTCTATTTTATTCCAAATTTATGCCCAAACACCATGAACCATCATAAATATTTTAATAACAACCTAAGGATGAATATATATACAATTTTATCCTCAGATCCAAGTATAACTCTTGAGACTGGTTATGTAGCCTATATCAACACCTCTAACACCATGAAAGGGTCAAAAATCACAAGGTTTATCTAAGAATTAAATGAAATTTCCAAATCTAAATTCACTGAACTTTTCCATAATTTGTGAGTAATGAGAAAAAAAAGGAGTGTTACAGGGGTTTTAAAGCATTTTTATAAATAAACAGTACATACATCATAATAAATCTAATTAATTTAAAATTAAAAAAGAGTTTATGAATAATAATTTATGAAACTATATTTGTGGGAGATTAAAATAGTAAATCATAAGCTAATATTTAGCCAATTATTTTTTGATAAAAAATGTTTAAAATTTTATATTTAAATTGAATATTTAATCATGATTTACAATGAGTTTTTAGAAGATAGTATTTTGACTTTTAATATATTTAATATTCCATAAATAAGGCTGTGTATAATTAATATTAATCAAATGGATAGTGATGGTTCTGTAAATATGAGTATATTCAAGTATCCAAGAAAATACCACATATTCATATTATATGGACTAAATTTTATGGGATAGATTCACACCATAATGAGAATTTTTGAATTTTAGGCTTTGTGAATTTGAATATGGTAGGATAGATTACACCATAAAATTTTGTTTCATACAATATATGAGAAAACCTAGAAGAACATTAATATTTTATTGCACCATGAAGTTGAAGTGTCATGTGATGGAAGAATTACCCAATATAATATCATTTTTTGGAAAATTCTTTAATGGGTATTTCTAGAAATTCCAATGCAAGATTTTTTTTACTAGAGATAATGAATTTTTTGTAATTAACCCATATGAATTATTTTTTCTTATGGATAATGAGAAACAAACTTTAGAAAATATTTAAATGGAAAAAATCTAGAGTATTTTTGGCATCTAGTTCTATTATAATTTCCATAATTCTAATATAAATAATTATGAAAATATGATTGTATAGGGAATAAAAACGATTAGACTACATCATCTGAATATGATTCATTAATGAGTAAGAAGAATTTATGAAATTTTGTGAGAAATATCAAGGAGAGAGGTAATATGTTTTATAATTTAATTATTACCTATTACATTTCTATATAATATTTTAGATAGTTAGAACATAAATAAAAATAAACTCAAGTTTTTTAGTGATTTTTTTAAACGATTAAATGACATCAATATTTGATGGCAAATATTCATGAAATATTATAGTGATATAATTATTTATTTTTTTATCACTTATTTCATACTAGGGGAAATAACATAATCATCTATTGGGATATGGTTGTTTTTGAGAGATAATATCACTAGGTTTATGTATGATACCTTCCCTTTCTTTATAACCACTTTTGATATTAGTGATAAAATTTTCATCTTAGACTTGGTTCAAACACATTAAGGATGTAGTCACCCACATTGTGGGTGGACATTTTGAAAATATTATATGGTATGTTTCTTTGTTATTTACTTTCTACCACAGTGGGAGTCAGGATTAATATGAATGGTTCATGGCTGTAACTAGTCACAATGGATGAGTCCTTAATGGGAGGAAATATTAAAAATAGTGCAACACTAATTTAGACCACCTTTTCAATGTTACTAAATTTGTTTGAAGGTAATTCCATGTGCTATCAAATAAAATACATTATCTCCCAAAGGGATCCTTTTGTGTCTGATATTTATGACATTTAATATAAATTCTATTAAGGTTAGAAGTATACCTATATTTGAGGAGAAAACTATCATGATAGGAAGAATAAGATGATTCTTTTTTTATCCACCTCATAACCTTGAAATTATTGATTCAGTTAAATTGGGTTTTATACCAGTCGAGAGAGATGATCATATGTAATTTGTAGAAAAAATAAATTTGGGGTTTCATGGAAAATAAAGAATAACTTTTTGATGACCTTATATTAAAATGGATATACAAATATAATGGGAATAAAAACAAATAATTAGTTGTGGGAAAAACATGAAAATGTGTTTGAAGTAAATTCCAACGTAAAGTATGATAAGCCCTATATTTGTAGAAAAATCATTGAAAAAAATTTAGTGATTAATTATTTGAATATTAATGACTATTTAACAAGGATCAATGTTATTTTTAGCAATATAATAGTTCTTTGAGAAATGTTATAATACTCAGTGATTGGTCATAAAAGGATCTGAAATTTCCTTTATAGATTTGATGTAATGGTATCAGTTATGGATGATTGAGATGATTAGTCTCCTAATGAGATACATAATTTTATTTTATTTTTGTAAATGATAAATTATATTATTTCTAGGATGTATATTAATGAATAAAATGAAATTTCATTTAAATACCTGAATCATATCATTCTCAAAGGGAAGAAGAATGAATCCTACTTGGAGTTAAAAGATGATAAGGATATAGAACATAGGATAATCATGTACATTATTTCATAGTAAATTAAATGTGGATGAAGTGAATTCAAAGGTAAGATACCTTTAAAATGATTTAAGTTTAATTTTGTAGGTAATTTAGCATTTTATTTTCAAAATAATGATTGATGGGACATAGATTGATGAGAAAGAAAAAATTTGACAAAAAAGAATAATTTTAATAATCATCTTGAAGTGGTGAGTCATAATATACTTAACAATAAAAAAAATCTTCGTGGAATTTATTAAATGAAATTTATTCACTTTAACTAGTGATGAGGATGATTGAGAGGTATATACTATTGAACATGTGTTGAAATACGATCTTTAAGTTTTTCTTGAGAAAAAAACTAATATTAAAAATAGATTAGGCAACATAATAATGAAATAAAGTGAAGGTAGATTACTCATCAATGAGACTTTTTACATTGAATAAATTAAGAATATCAATGTGAGAATTATATAACAAGACAAAAAAATTAATTATTTTGATGTATATTTTGGTGAAAATAAATAATAGTTGACTATGTCACAATCATGGTGTCTTCAAGTTAAAAATATCTTGAAAAAGAGGAGATAATAATACAAAAATGTTCTAGTTGTTTTCCTTGAATCTTCTCAATCTATTAATAATGATTACTCAATGAGGAAGGTATGAACTTCTCCGGTTCATTATAACTTTACTAAATCTATTTATTTTAGTAGTGTAGGTATTAAATCTATTATTGTGATTTTTTATGATGAGAAAAAAATAGGAAAATGACTCTTACACCATGGTAAATTAGAGATAGTATTAAAATATAAATTTTGCATGATGAAATTTAAAAATGAATGTTGGGTTGCATATGGACAAAATGAATATTTCATTACAATTTATGTGGTAGACATTTTTATATTTTTATAATTATGTGTAACATATATGTACAGTTATATCATTATGTGATTGGTGGCCCTATAAGTATAAACCCCCCAATACATTGGGTAAATAATTCTATCTAATTAAATGACTATATTATTTTTAGACATGATACAATTAGATTTGTTCATTATGTTATACATAGTTATAATGCAGTTAGCTTTGTCACTATGTTAATATGGTACAAGTAGAGATCCTTAACATATGTTATGATTTTATAATCTTAATTATGCCTCGTGTAACTAGTTTATACCACATATTATGTTATGATACAAGTTATTTTCCACAATAATTACCCATATGTTTTACCCCTAACTCAGTATCTTATCTCACCCTTTTCTTATGTTACCTATTTCCTGGGTAAGGAAGGATCATTTTAGGCATGATATATCTAGAATGGTATCATGGATAAAGATTAATATGGGAGAAATGTATATTGTATCATAGAATAAAGATACATGTGGTAAATTTCCAATGACATTAAACATTTACATTCTAGAAGTGTGATATATTTATTAGTTATAATGTATAATAATTTAAAAATAATTTAATATATGTGTGTGTTATGGTTAGTTCTTCTTAGTGATGCTTTTTTGATTTACTAAGATATTCATCCTAGACCCTGAATATCAATTTATAATTAATATTAGTACAGTATTAGGGAATGCTTTTGAAAACTAGTTGTGTCTGAGGTGTATATTATAACCATCAATTGATGATAAATTTGGGCAAATTATTTACCCATTAAAGGTTATATTAAGGGTTTATACTCTAGATTTTGTTGGATGTTGTTAATATTAATTGTAATTTATTGAGTTTTATTTTACTAATAATTATAACATATCCATTAGAATGGAAAAATTAGAGACATTTCATGGATAACCTCATAGATTACCCTTTTTGGGTTTATAATGGGAAGATAATGATTTTATGGATATATTTTTTAGAGGATGTAATGAAAAATATAGATGTAATTAAAATGTAAATAATTATCCAAAAAAATCATAATAAATATTATATTTATTATTGGACATAACCATTGGTGTTTAATATTGTTAATATTTTTTTGAGAGTTTCACCCCATCATGGACATCTGAGTTCAAATAATGTCAATAAAATTTCTCTGTGGTTATTGGAAATTTTGTAATAATTATCCATGTTGATAATTCATATCATTTATTAGTAATTTTACCAATATTTGAGTGTTTATTTAATAATTTTATCATAGTTTCATAAGTAACTTCAGTATGATTCTTATATAATTTAATAGCGTAAGATAAATACGAAGTTAGAAGAATTTTTTTTGAGTGATCCATAGAAATTAAGTATGGTTATGAAAAATGTATCTATGGATGAAATTTTTGTTTCATACATAATAATTGTAATTATAGTGGTCTAGATGAAATTAATTGGGAGTGATAATGTCACACTCGCCGCATTTAAATTGTTTATTTTATTAATTTTCTTGGCATCAGGTAGTTAAGGTTGAAGTACAGAATAATTTTGGGAGTTTTTATTTAAAAATGCATGTTCAAAGCATGACAGCATCGTGCTCATGGGAAGAGCACAATCTGGGAAGAGCACACAGCTTCACTTTGGTTTCCGTGACTTTTTACCGATGTTCAAAAAAAATAACCAAATAAAAATGAAATTATTTAAAAATAATAATACTAAAAATATTATTATTTCAAATAATAATATCATTATTATTAATTTGATTATTATCAATTCTATTATTATTTAGTTTATTAAGATTATTATTATCCTTAATATTATTATTATTATCATATTATTATTGTTTATATTTTATTTTATTTTCCATTTTTTATTTTTTTTTATTTTACGATATGGCTAATGCCCCCTCCCCTTCATGTCATGACTTCCTAACATCCTTCATACACACAATCGGCCAGAACCCCTACCCTCCCACATCCAGTGGCCTCCCTCTCCCTCGTCACGCTGCCCTACCCCCAAGGTCGGCTTCCAGTGCCCCATCTACCTCCGGCAGAACCTTCTCTGGCATGTTGCTTGAGTTCCCTCATGCCGCGACCCATGGCCTCCCTCCCCTTTTGAAAGACGTCGACTTTCGTCCAACCACCTCTCCACAAGAACCTATCCATTGGTCCCTCTTCCGGCACATCGTCCCCTAGTAATCTCTTCTTCTTCTGGTCCTAGGATTTTCTTCCATGTTATATTGGGTTTCAGGTTTCCAGCGAGTTAGGTGTAGGATTCAGGGTGAACTCATGATATTTTTTTAATTTGGTTCTTTGATTTAGGGTCCAATTTGGGTTCCTCATTGTGAGGATAGGGTGGGATTCAATAATTCACACCAATTTTGGGAATTTTTTCACCCAAGGTTGTTGATTACATGCCATTTAATTTCATTATTAATTTAATATGTTAATTTGATTTTATAAATGTGTTTATTGTTTTTTTATTTGGTGTGTATGCTGTTTTTGAAGTGGTTTTGTGTTTATAGGTTGGAAATAGATTTTTAATAATGGTAATGGCTGTGTTTTTTGTGTGATTTGGTGTAATGTTTCTAAAATGGGATACAATGGTTGTTTGGTAGGTGCGAAATGTGTTTTCAAGGAACATTGGGTGCATGTGTATTTAAATGGGATTTTCATTGAAAAACATATTGTTTTTTGCAAGTTATATATGTGGTGCCTCTTCAGTTTAAATTGTTAAATGATCTAATTGTGAAAATCTTGTTTTTAAAAATGGTTTTAGTGTGTTTTGGGATTTAAAGAGTGTTTTAGTGTAAATTTTATGGTGCTAACTGTAATACCCCGAGATTTTATGAGAAGTATTCTTTTTAATTTATTTAATGTCTTGTTTTGTATGCTACACCAATATTATCTCGTGCTATACACAACACCATATTAGCTTGCAGTATACGCAACACTATTCTTGGATCGTGTTATACACAATTTCAAGTTCATTTGATAGTAGTTATTCTATGCAACATTGAGTGTATATATATCTATATATATATTCATTTTATAAATGAAATATGGTTGGATTTTGTTATACGAAGCAACAAAGGAGTCTTTCACTACACGCAACCCTGACTTGGCTTGCATTACACGTAATCGCAACCTTCCTCGATAGCGTGTGTTGTACGCAATACCGGGTTTCACTAAACAACGATATATGGTTATAATATTATTATAAACTAGCCGTTATGAATATTAGTAAATATATTTTGAATTTTATGACATTATAATTTATCTTACACATTTGACACAACTTGGTATGAGAAAAAAATAAATTTTTCGGGTAAAATAGGTATTTTTCAAAAAAATGCAATTTTGTCGCCATTTGATGGCGCACCCATTTTAAATATAATTTTTGACAAGTTTAGAAGTTAAATTTTAAAAAATAAACTTCTTATATTGAATCAGGATATAAAACTTTACATTGGATAAAGTGTTGATATTTTTCTGATAACTTTTATATTTTAATGAATAGTAAAAGCACGCTATATTTTAATTAAAAACAACTTGTTTCATCGTAATAATTTATATTGTTAAATTATAATATTTAATGGTTTTAAAGTATGAATATAATATATTCTTACCATTTAATATAATTTATGTCATTAGCATTGATTTTACATTGAATTCATAGGTAAAATTATTTCAATCTTTTCCAATGTTTTAACTTTTAAAACTCATTTTCTTAACAACAGGATTAATTTTAAATTAATTTCTGAAACTTTTGTGTATTAAATTTAGAAAAATGGATTCCATATTTTGAATTATTGGGTCCAAATTATGTTAGTAGGCTACTTTTTATTTTTGGGCATTATGAATAGTAACTATGATAAATTTTATTTACCATAGTAAAAGGTAAATCGGGTAATTAAGGGTAAATGTAATATTATAAAATTACCCTAACACTTGTCTTAATATAATTTGATTCTTATATTTCGTCCTAAGTCATATTTGGGTTGAAATGTAATCCATTTGAACCCAGTTGGAGGTGATTAAGATCATTAGTTTATTTTATTTAAAGGAAAGTGAAATATGTCTCACTCAACTTAAATAATTAAATTATTTTTAATATAAGTCTATAAAGAATATAAATTATATTATAAATACTAATTTTAAATATACAATGTTTTTCTTTATCATGGTAATTTATTTATAATTTATAATATATATTTAACTACCTTAATAGCTTATACATTAATGATGCGGAAATTATTTATTTAGTGAAAAATAAGAAATATAGTTTTTATTGAAATAATAATACCCATTAAAAGACTCCCAAACCTGAAAAACCCTTATTGGTAGTGTATATATACACCATAATAATCCAATGACCTAATATCTTACCGTTTGGAGTCTTATAAATGTGATTATGACACTTATATTATTTTATTTTAAATGATGTCAAATTTGTCAGCTTCATAATTTAATAAATATAACGTTTTAAAAGATGGTTGATTTAGAATATAAATCCGACTAAAAGTATTATTATTAAATCTTTAAGATATATCTTAATCCTAGTATTTTATTTTTAATTTTTATGCAACAAATAAGTATATTTAATAATTATACAAAAATGTTGTAGAAATTATTTTATTAAGAGAAGTATCAAATAAATGGTTTTACAAATAGTAAAAATAAATATTATATGAAATATTTAATGTGCTAAACTAATTGTATAGATAAATATGACATGTAAGGGCCCTATTAAATATTTTAGTTCGAATATATCCTCTGTGTGGATTGTATTTAATTTCAAATAAATGAATAGTGTCAAAATTGACACTATTGTTATTTTATAAAAATAACATATTATTAAATTGTTTAGAAATCAAAAAAATATTTAAAAATTATAAATTGAATTTTATATAGTCTAAAATTTTATAAAGTATAAAATTATGGAAAATTAACAACACATAAGTGATTATTTATAACCATTTAAAATTTAGAAGTTTATTACCACAAATAAAAGTAAATAGATTAAATAAAGATAAATCAAAATGATAAGGTTTAAAATAAAATCAAAACATTTCTAAATTTGATTGGTTGATGATATTAAAACCCTATCGCATTTAATATTTTAATTGAGTCATTTTTTTATGTTTTTATGTGGGGTTTGAATTTATATTAAACTAATATTTTTGAGGATTCCAAAGGTGCCCCTCTCCTCTCTTATAAAAGGGCACCTCCTCCCTCTCCTCATCACACCATTTTGAGCCTTGAAGCTCGGCCAACCCCTGACCATTTTACTTCCCCACTTCCCTAGAAACCTTAAATAGGTACTTGTATTCTCAAAAGACCAACTCTAGTGCCCTAAGAGGAATTTCAAAAGAGGCACTTCGAGGAAGAGGTAATACCTTCTACCGATTCTTTCAAGTTTCTTTCTTCTTCTACATCCTCTTATTTAGTTTTTTCATTATTAATTAATAACATATGTATCCGTAATATACTTATATGTTATTATAAATATGAAACAAACCCATTTCACCTTCTATCCATACTGCAGAAAACGAAATCACCGTGCGTGCGTACGTACGGAATACTGTCTCCACGCCGTAGTGTAATCTGTTTTCCACCACCACCTTACTTGGATGGGTATAATGGTGTAAATAATAACTAAATATGATTATTATAAAATCATACTGATTCTAAGATATTATATCATTCACTCCAATTCCATTAAATAAATATGGGAATGATATCATCGCTTAAGCGTACGTACCGATTACCGTCACCACGACGCGATGAGATTCATATTCCATGTTAAAAATTCAAGAATGATAATAAATTATATATAATAAGTAATAATGAAATATATGAAATAAAAATTCTAATAGATTTATGTATATATATATATATGTATTTTATCTATTTAATTCCATTCAATTCAATAAGGAAACGAAAACAGCGTTCATGCGTACGTATGGCCTACCGTCTCCATGAACGGTGTATTTCATTACATTTATCAATCTATAATATATATGTATATGCTGAATATTTATTATATATAAATCATGTTTTACATTCTGAAATTAATGAAATCAGGATATAAGTAACAATATCAAGAACAACAAGTCGAAACACGTACGATAAATGAAACGATTTTACCCAAAACGCTGTTTTAACATGGATTTACAAAAGAACGGGTAATATAAAGTCATAAGTGAACCATATATGATATCATAACAATAGATATGATTCAGTAATAAGTCAATGAAATTATTTAAATCATTATATAGGAGGTTCGGATACATATGAAGCATATCAGAACTAAGGTAAGGGATAATGTTGCAATCTCAATTATTTTCTATCTGAGATTGCTTATACGTACGTATTTACTAGGGTTTTATTTATCATCCATGTCCAGGTTTTATAAAAATGTTTTCATGTATTTTTAAAGTCCTTTTTACCGATTTTTGACTTTTACTACATGGTATGTAAGGAATATTTTTTTTACCATACGAGGTACTTTTTGACTTTTCCGGCAAAAGTATGAGAAGAATGTTTTTTTAACTTATACGGGATGAACGAATTTTTACAATTTCATAACTCTTTTTTTCATGAAGATTAATCTAGAATATTTCATGAATATTTTCAACAAAATCCATTTCTTTTAAAATTGAATGGCATTTTGTGAAAAGAAAATTATTTTCAAGAAAAGAGTATATTTTCCTCAAGAATTCATTTCAAGTGCTTTATCAAAACCATTTTCAGTATAAGATGAAATTATTTCATATGTGTATGTTTCAAGTATAATGCCTCCATGATTTATATGGGTTCACTTTTCATAGGATGAAATGATATCCATTTGTTTTATATGGATTATGTTATGATGGAATGATGTTTATGAAACCCAATTTATTCTTTGGGTTATGATAAATGATTTATGATTGTTTTGTGGAACACATAAGAATGATTTCAATATGAGATGGGTGGGGCCTATATCTACCTCCAATGCATTGGGTAAAGAATTATATCTCATGAGATAGTCATGTCCAGAACGGCAAGTAAATCCAGAACGGCAAGTAAATCCATTTCAGTAATACAGGGATGGAATGGAAAGTAAACCCGGTTCAGTGAGGGACTTTGTCCACTAAGATGGTCTTGGCAGCAATGCCTTGGCTACTATGGAAATCATATCATGTGATTAATGGTTCACACAATTACATGTTTTATTCTCATGCTATTTTATCAGGATTTATGTTCCATTATGATCTATGCCTTATGTACTTCCATGTTTTATGTTGTTGCTCAAGATTTTGATGTTTAAACATTATGTTCATGTTTTTAAGTTCAAATGTATACGGTATGTTTTATTTTATCCATGTTTACCCTTACTGAGCATTTGAGCTCACCCTTTTTAGGTTTTCTTTTCCCCCAGGATTAAAATAACGGTTTTAGGTAAGGAATCAAAAAGTGGAAGATCATTATGGGAGATATTGAAGATCATTCAACATGATTAGAAGTTTATATTCTAAGTTTCCAAAGACACTAAACTATTACGGTCCTTGAGTGTTTGTTTTTGTTATGTATTATGTATTCCATAAAAGTAATGTAATGTCTATGTAGGTCAAGCTTTGTTCCTCTACAGTTGGTATCAGAGGGATGTTTTTTTAAACATGGGAAACTAGGATGCGAAAACTTTAGTGAGATCCCTAGAGATATTTATAAGGTATGTCTAGGGATGTTCCAAAGGTTTAGTATAACTATAGGTTACAGTACTAGAATTATGTTGACGATCATGAATAACCTAGGGTGAACCTAAGGTGTCATGGATTAAAAAATGTGTGATAAGTTAGACATCCCATAAGTGACTTTTAATGATTATGTGGTTCCTCGTTATTTTAACTGTTTCTTACACTATGTTTTCTGGTTTTAGTCAATGGAGGGAACGAGAAAGAATTCAGTTAACGTTGATTCTAATGGAAAAATTGCTGATTGTGATCAAAAAAATCGTGTAATGCCTAGAGAGAAAGATATTGTGATTATGCCGAATCAGTCATCACGATATATGATTAACAAGGTGAACATTGGGGGTATTCCTAAGTCATCAAATAAGAGGAAGATGGAATTTTATGCATGTTCACATGGTGAGGAGCATAGATAAAAGATGATTGAGATTTCTAAATAATGGAAGAAGAACTTTGAGGAATACCTCAAATGGAGGGGAAGATGTTATCTATGTAGAGAAAAGGGTCATAGAGTGACAGACTGTTATGGAGTTCAATGTCTTATTTATGGAGAACATGGGCATTACCCAACTCAATTCCCTGACATTATAGGTTACTTATAAATCAAGGAAGAACTTATTCCATGAAAATCATTAAAGAGGATGGATTGAAGTGTTTATGTATTGGTATTCAAGAATAATGTTGTTGAGGTACTTTTATAGTGTATTGGAATATTTTTGTATTAAAATATTATGGTTTTCAAAAAAATTATGGTACCGGTAACCATGAAAAGTGATTCAAATATTTTGGAAATCATGTGATATGTGCATAATTAAGGGATAAAGAGAAAATTAAATGAGCTCATGACTTATATAAGGAAAAAGTTATATCATGGTTTCAGTATATAGAAATTTTAGGATTTTTGTATGTGGAAAGAGTTAATTATTGACAGTATTCATGTTTTCACTATGTTTCAATGGGTAATCATTTTTCAATAGAATACATGATTAAGGTATTCACATGATTGTAATGTGACCAAAAAGATATATAATGGATAACTGATGGTAATCACATGATTGGTTGATGACATTTCTTGTAATCATTTTCTTTATACCATAAGATTGGACAGAAGTATTTTCGATAAGCCTAAAGTTTGGAATGGACATCATATAGCATTTCTTAAGGATATAACTTTTTATTTCTGAAATGTTATGATAGTATAGTTTTTGAAAAAGGAAAACATATAGAACGGGTGACAACCCGTCGCGTCGGACAAGGCTATGGGAATCGAACCCACAACCGAAGTTAGACAGGCCTTTATCGCCTACCACTGGCCTACAGGAAGTCCATGGTTAGTAGAAACTAGTTTTATTATATTAAGTGGTATGATAGATGAAGTATATGTCCATTTTTTGAACCATATACGATTAATCTCACCATAGATGGACTTATATTTATATATTTTTCTAACCTTATGTTTGAGTCAGATGGAATGACCTATCATTCTATCACACGATCTGCTAACACTTCACAGAAGACAAATTCAACTTCATTTCTTTAAGAAATGAAGTGGAAATTGTTTAAGGGATAATAAATGGTGAGATTGTACCAAAATAAAGTAAGTATTCTTATAATTAAAATTCTTCAACTTTAGGGAAATGATCTTGAAAACAAAAAAAATGTTGTCTTAGTGCTCTCATATCTGATGAATCGGATGGTACCTTAGATAATCACAAATTTATGACTTTGTGATTGTTGGATTTTTCATAGCCATGTCCTCTACCACTCTTCATCAGAAGTTGATGATTATATTTCTCTTCCATATCCATATTTTCACCTATTTTCTCCTATGTGGAAACCCAGTGATTAGTAAATTTGGTTAACCATTATGTTTCATACTTTAGTTTTTAAAGATAAGTTATGGTATTCCTTTTTATGATGTGGTTTCTATTAAATAAACTTTCAAGTAGTAAACCATTTATAACCCCGATGAATTTCAAAGGCGAAATTCATTTTAAGGGGGGTAGAATGTAACACCCCGAGATTTTATGAGAAGTATTATTTTTAATTTATTTAATGTCGTGTGTTGTATGATACACCAAGATTATATTGTGTTATACATAACACTATATTAGCTTGCAGTATACGCAACACTGTTCTTGTATCGTGTTATACACAATTTCAAGATCATTTGATAGTAGTTATTCTACGCAACATTGAGTGTGTATATATATATATATATATTCAGTGTATAAATGAAATATGGTTGGATTTTGTTATACAAAACAACAAAGGAGTCTTTCACTACATTCAACCCTAACTTGGCTTGCATTACACGCAATCGCAACCTTCCTCGATAGCGTGTGTTGTACGCTATACCGGGTTTCACTAAACAACGATATATGGTTATAATATTATTATAAACTAGCCGTTATGAATAGTAGTATTTTCATTTTAAATTTTATGACATTATAATTCATCTTACACATTTTATAGAATATGGTATGAGAATAAAATAAATTTTTTGGGTAAAATAAGTATTTTTCAAAAAATGCAATTTTGCCGCCTTTTGATGGCGCACCCATTTTAAATATAATTTTTGAAAAATTTCTAAGTTAAATTTTACAAAATAAACTTATTATATTTAATCAGGACATAAAAATTTACATTGGATAAAGTTTTTATATTTTTCTGATAACTTTCATATTTTAATGAATAGTAAAAATATGCTATATTTTAACTAAAAACAACTTTTTCATCGTAATAATTTATATGGTTAAATTATAATATTGAATGGTTTTAAAGTATTAATAGAATATATTTTTACCATTTAATATAATTTATGTCATTAGCATTGATTTTACATAGAATTCATAGGTAAAATCATTTCAATCTTTTGCAATGTTTTAACTTTTAAAACTCATTTTCTTAACAACGAGATTAATTTTAAATTAATTTCTGAAAATTTTGTGTATTGAATTTTCAAAAATGGATTCCATATTCTTAATCAGTGGGTCCAAATTAGGTTAATAGGCTACTTTTTATTTTTGTGCATTATGAATAGTAACTATTGTAAATTTTATTTACCATAGTAAAAGGTAAATCGGGTTATTAAGGGTAAATGTAATATTATAAAATTACCCTAACACTTGTATTAATATAATTGGATGCTTATATTTCGTCCTAAGGCATATTTTGGTCTAAATGGAATCTATTGGAACCCACTTGGAGGTGATTAAAACCTTTAGTTTCTTTTATTTAAAGGAAAGTGAAATATGTCTCACTCAACTTTAATAATTAAAGTATTTTTAATAAACTTTTATACAGAATATAAATTCAGTTATAAAAAATATTTTGAATGATAAATTTTTTTTATTTACCATGGTAATTTATTTATAATTTTTAAGAGATATTTAATTACCTAACTAGCTTATACATTAATGATGCAAAAATTATTTATTTAGTGAAACATAAGTAATATAGTTTTTATTGAAATAATAATACCCATTAAAACACTCACAAACCTAAACCAAACTTATTGGTAGTGTATCTATACACCATAATAATCCAATGACCTAATATATGACCTTTTGGAGACTTATAAAAGTGATTATGACACTTATATTATTTTATTTTAAATGATGTCAAAGTTGTCACCTTCATAATTTAATAAATATAACATTTTAAAAGTTGGGTTTTTTAGAATATAAATCAGACTAAAAGTATTATTAGGAAATATATAAAATTTATCTTCATCCTAGTATTTTATTATTAATTTTTATGCAACAAATAAGTATATTTAATAATTATACAAAAATGTTGTCGAAATTATTTTATTAAGAGAAGTATCAAATAAATGGTTTTACAAATAGTAAAATAAATATTATATGAACTATTTAATGTTCTAAAATAATTTTCTAGATAAATATGACATTTTAGGAACCTATTAAATATTTTAGTTCGAATATATCCTCTGTTTGGATGGTATTTAATTTCAAATAAATGAATAGTGTCAAAATTGACACTATTGTTATTTTATAAAAATAACATATTACGAAATTATTTAAAAATCACAAAAATATTTAAAAATTATAAATTTAAATTTATATAGTCTAAAATGTTATAAATTATACAATTACGGAAAATTATCAAGACATAAGTGATTATTTATAACCATTTAAAATTTAGAAGTTTATTACAATAAATACAATTAAATAGATTAAATAAGGATAAATCAAAATGATAAGGTTTAAAATAAAATCAAAACATGTCTAAATTTTATATGTTGATGAGATTAAAACTCTATCTCATCTAATATTCTAATTGAGTCATTTTTTGAGGTTTTTAGGTGGGGTTTGAATTTATATCAAACTAATCTTTTTTAGGATTCCAAAGGTGCCCCTCTCCTCCCTTATAAAAGGGGACCTTCTCCCTCTCCTCCCTACACCATTTTGAGCCTTCAATATCGGCAAACCCCTGCCCTTTTTACTTACCAACTTCCCTATAAACCTTATATAGGTACTTGTCTTCTCAAAATACCAACTCTAGTGCCCTAAGAGGAAGTTCAAAGGAGGCACTTCGAGGAAGAGGTAATACCTTCTACCGATTCTTTAAAGTTTCTTTCTTCTTATACTTCCTCTTCTTTAGTGGTTTCATTATGATGTAATAACATAAGTATCTCTCATATACTGATATGTTATTATAAATATTAAACAAACCCATTTCACCTTCTATCTATCCTACGGAAAACGAAATCACCGCGTGTGCGTACGTACGGAATTCCGTCTCCACGCCGTGGTGTAATCTGTTTTTCCACCACCACCTTACTTGGATGGGTATAATGGTGTAAATAATAAATAAATATTATTGTTATAAAATCATACTGATTATAAGATATTATATCATTCACTCCAATTCCATTCAATAAATATGGGAATGATATCATCGCTTGTGCGTACGTACGGATTACCGTCTGCACGACACGATGAGATTCATCTTTCATGTTAAAAATTCAAGAATGATTATAAAGTATATATAATAAGTAATAATTAAATATATGACATAATAATTCTATTGTATTTATGTATATATATATGTATTTCATCTATTTAATTCCATTCAATTCAATAAGGAAACGAAAACAGCGTTCATTGTACATACGACCTACTGTCTCCATGAACGGTGTGTTTCATTCCATTTATCAATCTATCATATATATGCATATGCTGAATATTAATTATATATAAATAATGTTTTACATTCTTAAATTAATTAAATCATGATATAAGTAATAATATCAAGAAAAAAAGGTCGAAACACGTACAATAAATGAAATGATTTTACCCAAAACGCTGCTTTAACATGGATTGACAAAAGAACGGGTAATATAAAGTCATAAGTGAGCCATATATGATATAATAACAATGAATATGATTCTATAATAAGTCAATGAAATTATTTAAATCATTATACAGGAGGTTCGGATACGTGTGAAGCATATTGTAACTAAGGTAAGGGATAATGTTACAATCTCAATTGTTTTCTATCCGAGATTGCTTATAAGTAAGTATTTACTCGGGTTATATTTATCATCCATGTCCAAGTTTTATAAAAAAAATTCAGGTATTTTTAAAGTCCTTTTTACCCATTTTTGACTTTTACTACATGGTATGTAAGGAATCTTTTTTTTGTTTACCATACGAGGTACTTTTTTACTTTTCTAGCAAAAGTACGAGAAGAATGTTTTTTTAACTTATACAGCATTAACGGATTTTTACGGTTTCATAACGCTTTTTTTTCATGAAGCTTACTCTACAAGATTTCATGAATATTTTCAAAAAAATAAATTTCTTTGAAAATGGAATGGAATTTTGTGAAAAGAAAATTATTTTTAGAAAAAGAGGATATTTTCCTCAAGAATTCATTTCAAGTGCTTTATCAAAACCATTTTTCCTCTAAGATGACATTATTTCATAGGTGTATATTTAAAGTATAATGTATCTATGATTTATATGGTTTCACTTTTCTTATGATGAAATGATATCCATTTGTTTCATATGGATTATGTTATGATGGAATGATGTTTATGAAACCCAATTTATTCTTTGGGTTATGATGAATTATTTATGATTGTTTTTTGGCAAACGTAAGAATTATTTCAGTATGAGATGGGTGGGAAATATATATCCCTCCAATGAAATGGGTAAAGATTTATATATCATGAGATAGACATGGCTGGAACGACAAGTAAATCTGGTTCAGTAATACAGGGTTTCAATGGCAAGTAAACCCGGTTCAGTAAGGGAATTTTTCCACTAAGATGGTCTCAGCGGCAATGCCTTGGCTACTATGGAAATCATATCATGTGCTTAATGTTTTACACAATTACATGTTTTATACCCATGCTATTTTATCATGATTTATGTTCCATTATGATCTATTCCTTATGTACTTCCATGTTTTATGTCGTTGCTCAAGATTTTGATGTTTAAACATTATGTTCATGTTTTTAAGTTCAAATGTATATGGTGTGTTTTATTTTATCCATGCTTACCCTTACTGATCATTTGAGCTCACCCTTTTTATGTTTTCTTTTCCCCCGGGATTAAAAGAAAGGATTGGGTAAGGAAACAAAAAGTGGAAGATCATTATGGGAGATATTGAAGATCTTTCAACATGATTAGAAGTTTATATTCCAAGATTCCAAAGACACTAAACTATTACGGTCCTTGAGTGTTTGTTTTTTTTATGTATTAAGTATTCCGCAAAAGTAATGTAATATCCATGTACATAATGCTTTGGGCCTCTACACTAACTTTGAAGTTTTTAATAAATTTTTTATTGATTTATTTAATTATATGAGTAGTGTGTGGTCCTTGATTTGTTGTTTTGATTTACTGAGTCTAAGGTGACTTGCTTGTGTGTGAATAGGTAAGTATATATATATATTTGTGTGTATGTGTGGGTTCCCCTGTTACATGTATAGTCATCCATGGTAGTGAATATACATGTATGGGGCTAGGTGTGCCCATTTTTATATATAAAAATGCATACGTAAATGAGTGGAGTGTATTCTATGTATATAAGCATATATGTAAGGATAACCTTGAACATATTCATGGCCATGAGGGTGTGTGAATACGGTCTAGTTTTACTTAATTGTATAAGAATGTATATATTCTTATTGGGGGAGCAGCTCTTAGTTAGAAAGTGCCAAGGGCCGGATGTTTGGTTTGGTTCCACCCAAAGGTAGGTCCCCTATTCCTTTACCGTTAAATTGAATTACCTAATAGATTAAGTGTTTTAAAAAGTATATTTTTATTTTAAATAGTATATGCATGCTATGAAAAGTGATGGTGGTGCTTGATTTTTGTCTTTCTTTCATTTTTTAGGTTCTCTTTAAGTGTTCATATGTGTATTTTTCATTAAAATATGATCCCAATACTATTTTATAATGTTTAACATTTTAAATGCTTAAAAGTAGTTTCTAAAATGGTTTTGGGTGTGTATAAGGAATTTGTCAAAATTTTGGTGTGTATATTAGTTGTGAATATTGATTTAGATGAATATGGATTCTTGTGTGATTTTAAAAAAAGGAAATTCAACTTTCATAAATGGGTTGCATGGATTAAATAATGGTTTCAAGTTGTTTTAAAATATGGGAAGCCTTTATTTCTAATTGGAATTTCAAATTGCATTAGAACTTAAATACTTTTGGTGATCATGTTTTCTATAGAAAAGTTATTCTTTGTGAAGTAAAGAGTCCCATTTGGCACCTTGAAAATTATTTGTACATGTGGAAAACACTCTTGATTCATGACCCATAGTTTTAGAAACATGATGTGTATGTTAAATGTTTGATTTGTGATATGTCCCTAATGAAATAGGCTTGTTCTTTATTATGTGACTTATAAATGGGGATGCACTCATGGTGGGAGATCAGTGGTGAGAGGTTGGATGTATTTTTGAGTAATGAAAACGAAAAGTTCATATATGTTTTCTTGAAAAAAACTCATCACCACTTGAAATGGAGAACATGGGAAACCTGGGTATCAAGGTGGGTGGACTAGGACTAGTACACTAGATGATATAGAAGTGGTTCATCCAATTTTCATCTAGAAGGATTGAATATTACAACAGTATGTAAACATAATGATGATTTATTGGAGACCAATAGGTTTTGGGTGTGTTCCCTAGTAGTGGATTTTGCATGTGGACGTAGTTCATTGTTATTTTTATAACACATTTCACTGAGGTACGAGGATCCTAGGCCTCAAACTAATACTAGATACTTATGGATTTCACATGGTGCTTTTGATATCATTTTCAATTCAGTTGTATTGTTTTTGTTCCCTCTTTTGTGAAAACTATATTCTTAGTCTAAATTGGTCACCTTTCAATTTTAATTGTTAATGCATGCATGGAACCTATTTAAAAAATGAAGTGGAAGAGAAATGTTTTTCTAGAAAATGAAATCTTGTTACTTGAATTTGAAAAAAAATGAAAAATATTATTTTATTATGTATTATTTTCAAACTAGAACATATGGGGTTTCTTTTTAAAGGTAAGGGAATAACGAGTTATTTTACTCTGGCTTTCCTACTAGGTGGCTCAGTGCTCAAGCTTGTTTATTTTTTTGGTTTTAGGTTCCCCTAGTTTGGGTCACTCTTGGATCTAGTGTGCTTTTCTATTCCATGGTGACCCATGAGGTCACTTGAGGTATGTTTCGCTACTTAGAGATTTTTTATCCAATCCTAGTGTTTTTTTGTTTAGTTTTTATTCAGTTGTCTGTCTTTTGATTATGGGAAAAACCATACCCAACTGTCTTATTTAGATTAATGGAACTAGTTTCCACCCTATGGGGATCAGGAATTCCCATCGGGCCATGCCGTGGACTAGGGAAAGTGCCGGGTAGGATGGTGACCTGGTTTCCTTCGTAAAAAATGGTATCAAAGGCAGGTTCACTCTTTTGAGTATATTTTTTGAAAGAGATAGGGTAGACTGGAGTTAAGTATGTCAGAACCCAATGTTCTAGCTACGAGTAAGGTTTCTGGCCAGCACACCTCATGGTGGGACTTGATTTATCAGGGGAACTCTAGATTTATCTAAGTTATTTGGTTCTTATGGTTATTCATTGATTGTGGGAAATGATAAGGGAGTTGTTTTAATGGTCTTGGTGGGCTTCATGTCCTAGAAATCCATGTAGAGATAGGGACATTACCCAAGAACACTCTCTATAATGGTCGTTTGATTGTTGTGTGTTTTCCACCCATATATCTGAGTCACCCTTTGTCACTAGTTTCCTATTATATTGTCCTGAATCTTCTTGGGTTCAGAAAATAAATTCGAAAGACCATTTTTTAAAAATTAATTAAATCTATATTTTAAATTATAAATGGATTGGTTTTCAAAATGATTGAAAATGGGTTTTCAGAACTATTTTGAATGAGGTTTTTGAATGTTGTATTTTCATGAAATTTTCATTTCATAAAATGGGAATGGATTTTTATGACCAAAACTTTTGGATTAACAAATCGGATGGTTTGGAAAACAAGGATAAATTTATAGTGGGTTTTGAAATTTTTTTTCAAGGAAATTTGTTAAACCAATGAAAGGTGTTGGAATGGGATGAAATGGTTTAATTGAAAAGTATGGTTTCAAAATGAATTATATTTTGGATGATAGGTGTTTTTATAAAACTTTTATGAGATTAAAAATGGTTTTATTGGAATAGTTGGTGATTTTCCTAAAGTGGTTTTTGGTTGAATTTGAAATGGTTTTAACTTTTTGACTAGTGGTTTTGATATGTGGAGGTGCGGGTTGATTGTTTTTTTTTTGGAAAATGGAAATAATTTGATTGTAACTTTTGGTATTTTCATGGTTTACCACATGAATGGGATATATGTGGAAGGTGAATTGGTGTCGTGTTAGCACAAGGACATGCATGTGAAGGGACCATGAGGTACCATTGGTGAAATCATAACCCACCCTCCCAATTTTGTTTTCAGAAGTGTTTTTTTTTAAGAAAGGATAGAGTGTTTGATGATCCATAGTTGTGAAGTGTGACTGTTTTTGTTTTGGGAATCATATAGTTGAGTGTTTTTAGTCTTGAAAATATGTCTTGTTTGGATGTTGTTATAGGTTTGTGTTTCATCGATGAGTCAATTCGAAGTGGTGGTTATTGGTTTCTTTGAGGAGTGATTTGAAAAAACTTATGGTGGTTTCCCTTGTGTGTTTGGTATTCTTCGGTAATGTGTGTTGGATGAGGGACCAGTTGGATGGGGTTTTTGGTCTTCCTTCTCATCTAGTGTACACCCACATAATGAGTTATTGCCCAATTGACATGCAACCACATATAGTTCACCGTTGGTCGGCCCTCCAGTTGATTAAAGTAAAGAATATCATCATGAATTCTAGAAATTAATCCACCTTTTCATTTTTTCCAAACAAGCAGAACCACTCACATTGGGAGGGTGGATGTGAGGGTGGTTGAATGAAACTTTCTTCTCCTTGAGTCATTTGATAGTCAAGGGTGAAGTTTGACCTCATTAAGTGGAAGGTCATGTATAGATGTGGTGAAATGTATTCTAGTGGGTAAAGGTCAAAGAAGCCTGGAGGTTTCTGTGAAGTCTTCTATTCTAAATGAACATTGGTCCTTCGATGGTTTTATTTTAGAAAAGGTTTTTGTTAAGTCATTAATGTGGAAGGAACAGTTACATGAGGATTCTATGGATGTTTACCAGAATCACATGTTGCTTAATATTCAGTTTAAATTCCCTCTTAGTGTAGTGCTTTTCTCAGTAGTGATGGTCATGTTCAGTAATGATTTGTGGTGTCGTGTTCTCAGTAGAAGTAACAAGGGGTGATAGGCTTACACCATTTTAGCTCTTGTTTTGGTGAATGTTTTGTGTGGGAGTAAGTGGATGTTAGGTTGTGTTGTGTGTGATGGTGATGTCTCAATTTCAGTATGGTTTCTTGTGGCACTAGAAAAAAGGTTTCCTTTTGGGGTCTTAATGCCAAACTGTGAGGTAGAAGATGATTCATTCATCCGAGATCCATTCCTAAGTCTCAAATTGAATCTCACATGTAGTTAGGAAACCCCTGAAGGGTTGCAAGAGACCTTAGTACAGTTTCTATTTTCAGTTTGGGAAATGAATATTGTTTAAGGTTTTCTATGGAGACTTTTCATTCTAAGAGTCCCTATTGTATGGAGGGGTTTTTAAGACCCAAATTATTTTTTTGAAATGTGTTTTTTCTTTGGTTTTGTTTGGATTTTCAATGGTCAGTCCCTTGTGGTGGGGTGTTGGGTTGGGCAGGGAACCACTAGGTTAGCTCATATTGGGCTTTCTGTGTTGGTGGTGGTCTTGTTGGTCCATTGGATGGGCTCATTCCTTCCCCTCCCCTCAAGGTGGGGATTCCTGGTCCGTACAGAGAACCACTCAAGTTCAAATAGTATTGCCAGTTCTTATTCATGGAGACCCACAATGGGTGTCACTAAAAGTTACACTAAAATGAAATGTTGTTATCAAATTTATTAGGGTGGGGAGTCTGTTCGGGCCTCCCCATGCAAGTGTCATGGTTCCGCCATTGGTATTGGTTATTTCTTATGGTGGGGAGTCAATTTGGGTCTCCCTGGGTTAGTAATTAGAATTAATTGTTCATTTTAGGTGGATTTCATGAGTTTATTAGGATTTTTAAATGTGTTTTGTCCTTGGATATTGAATGGTTCATTGTGAGAGTTTCTATCTATTGATCATCATCTTGAGGTGAGTTAGCTTTTGGGGGTGGGAATCACTTCGAAGGACCCATTTTGGGTCTCCCAATATTTTTTGCAAGTCTCTTCCTTTATTGATAGTGGTCTTACCCTTTCTTGTTGGTTGTTCTTTGGGAATATCCTTGGACTAGGAAGGGGACATCGACTTCTACATCAGGGTAAGTCCATGTTGTGTATATCTGGAGTGGAAAGTGTTATGGTGGAGAGAATTGTCACAATATCTGCTTTTAAAATATTTATTTTATTAATTTCATTGTCATAGAGTAGTTCGGGTTGAATCAAAACTTATATTTTAGAGTTTTTATTTAAAAATGTGTGTTCTAGGAATGACGGCATTGAGCGCAGAGACAGAGCATGGTTTGGGAAGACCGCACGGCTTCACCCAGGTCGTCGTGAGGCTTTTCTAATGTTCAAAAATAAATAAAAAATAAAAATAATAATACTAATATTATTATTATTTTTAATATAATTATTATTATTAGTAAGTTGATTATTATCACGTCTATTATTATTTAGTTTATTAAGTTTATTTTAATTTTTAATATTGTTGTTATTATTATCATAATATTATTGTTATTATTTTATTTTTATTTTATTTTTTCTTTGTTTTTATTTTAGGGTTTGGACAGTACCCACTTCCCCTTCATGTCGCACCTACCTGGCTTCCTACATGCACATTGTTGGTCGGAACCCCTACCCTCCCACGTTTGGTGGCCTCCATCTCCCTCATCGCGTCGCCCTACCCACATATCCAGCTGCTCTCATCCCATCTCCCTCCTGAAGATCCGTATCTGGTGCGCCATCCAGGCTCCCTCACACCATGACCCACGACCTCTCTCCCCTTCGTCCAATAGAAGACCTCCATCCTGCCACCTCTCAGCTCAACCCCAGTCACTGGTCCCTCTTCCTATGCTCTATCCCCCGATAATCCCCTCTTCTAGTTTTCCTAGGGTTTTCGTCCATGTTATATGTAATTTTAGGTTTCGAGTGGGTAGAATGTTGGATTTAGGGTAAACTCATGATATTTCTTTGGTTCGGTTGTTTTATTTAGGGTCCAATTGTGGTTTGTTGTGGTTTTACTAGGGTGTGATTAAAGAATTCGCACCAATTTGGGGAATTTCTTCACCCAAGTTTGGTGGTTCCATGACCGTGAATTGCTTGATTAATTTAATATTTTTATTTTATTTTATAAATGGGTTTATTAGTTTATTTATGTAGTATTTAAGGTGTTTTTCATTTGTTTTGTGTGTTTAAATGTTAGAAATGGATTTTTAATAAAGGGAATGGTTGTGTTTTTGTGTGTGATTTGGTGTAGTGTTTTTAAAATGGGTTTCAAGGGTTTTTGGGTAGGTGTGAAATGTATTTTCATGGAAATTTAGGAGAATGTCTATTTAAATGTTATTTCCATTGGAAAACAGATTGTTTTTGGTATGTCATTTGTTTGGTTCATCTAGAGTTTAAATTTTAAAATTTTTGAGTGGTGGAAGGCTTGTTTTGAAAATAGTTTTAAATAATGAATGATTTTATGAAAGGGGCTAAGCCCATTGTCTTGGTTGGTCTTTATTATTCGTGTTTTCTTCTATTATAAAAAGGGAATTTGGGAAACTATGTAAGTGGTGTGAACTATATTTTCAAATGGTTTCATTTTTCATTTTCATTTAAATAGTGTTTCGGTGTAAATTTTCATGGTGATATCTTTGATGTGTTTCATAAATTGTTTTACAGATTTATTAAATTATATGTGTATTGAGTGGTCCCTGCTTTGTGGTTTCTAGTCGCAGAGTCTATGGAGACTCGCCTACATGTGCATAGGTAATTGTGTGTGTGTGTACATATATCTATGTGGGTTCCCCCGTTACTTGAATATTTATCCATGTTTGTAAATTTACATGTATGGTACTAGGTGTACCCATTTGTATATATGAAAATACATAGGTGGGTGAGGGGTGACTAGTATATGAATATAATCATATATGTAAGGATCCACATGCACATGTCCATGGCCATGTAGGAGTTTACATAAGGGATAGGTGTCCTTATATGTATCTGAAAGTGTATATTCTTAGTGTGGTAGCGGCAACTCTTAGTTAGAAATCGCCAAGGGTAAGATTTTCAGTTTTGTTCCACTCTAAGGTAGTTCCGCTATGCCTATAACTTTAAATTGAATTCCTTAATTGCTTGTGTGTTTTAAAAAAATTTATTTTTATATTAAATAGAATATTCATGCTATGAAAAGTGATAATGATTCTTTTTTTTTTGTATTTTCTTCATTTTTCAGGTTTTCTTTAACTTTCGATATGTGTATTTTTCACTAAATATGATCCCAATATAGTTTTAGAATTCATAACATTTTAAATTCATAAAATTAGTTTCAAAAATCATATTGGGTGTCTGGCGAGTATTTCTTAAAACGATGGTGTGTATAGTAGTTTTGATAGTTGATTTAGATGAATATGGATTCTTGTGTGATTTTATAGAAAACGGAAACTCCAAGATTTGGTAAGTTAATAAAAGTATATGGTCTTTGATGTGAATTCAAGAATAAATAGTGATTTACCTCTCTTAAATGGTTTTCATGGATTTAATCATGGTTTCAAGTTGTTTTAAAATGTGTGAATCCTTAATTATTATTTGGAATTTTAAATTGATTCAAAACATGCAAGTGTTGGGTGAGCGTGTTTTCTAAAGAGAAGTTATTCTTTGTGAAGTAATGAGGCTCTTTTGGAACCTTGGAAATTATTTGAAAATCTGAAAAAAAAAACTCCTCTTGAGGAATGCCGCATTGTTTTAGAAGCATGATGTGTGTCTTAAATGTTTGATTTTTGATGTGTTCCCAGTGAACAGGATTGTTCTTTTTTGTGTGACTTATAAAGGGGAATGTTCTCAAGGTGGGAGATTGGTGGAGAGAGGTTGAAGCTATTTTTGAGTAAAGAAATCAATAATTTCATATATTTTTACTTTATGAAAACTCACAACCACATGAAATGGAGCACATGGGAAACTAGGGTATCTTGGTGGGCAGACTAGGACTAGTACTCTAGATGATTCAGAAGTGGTTCATCCCAGTTTTTTCAAGGATAATTGAATATTAAAAAACTAACTAAACAAAATGATGATTGATTGGACACCACTAGGTTATGGTTGTGTTCCCTACTAGTGGAAAGTTCATGAGAAAGTAATTTGTTTTGGTTGTTATACCACATTTCACTAAGGAATTAGGATCCTAGGTCCCCAACAAACACTAGTTACTTAGGAATTTCTCATGGTTCTTGTGGTATGATTTTCAATTCAGTTGTTTCATTCTTTTTCCCTCTTTTTTAAACCCATATTTTTAATCTAAATAGGCCTCCTTTAATTTTGAAATGTTAATTCATGCTTGGAACCTATTTTGAAAGTGAAGTGAAAGAGAAATTATTTTCTTGAAAATGAAAGTAGGTTACATGAATTTGGAAAGAATGAAAAAAATTATTTTATTAACTCATCTTTTTAAACTAAAACATATTGGGTTTCTTTTTAAAGGTAAGGGAATGGGGATTTATTGTACTCTGTCTTTCTTACTGAGTATCTCAGTTCTCACACCTGCTTTATTTTTCTATTTTACGTTATCTTAGTTTGGGTTTCTCTGGGAGTGAGTTTGGTTTTCTAGTCCATGGTGACCCATGACGTCACTTGAGGTATGTTTCACTTCTTACTTATTTTTATTTCCACATCTAGTGTTGTTTTTGTTTTTTTTAGTTTTTATTCAGTTATCTATCTTTTTTATCGGACAAATTCTTCCCAACTATCTTATTTTAATTCCCAGCACTAGTTTCCAGCCCATGGAGATTGGAAGTTCCCTTCGGGTATTACCGTGGACCGGGTCAGATGTCGGGTCAGATAGAGACATGTCTTGGTTCGTGATAGATAATCCCAAATTATAGTTCAATATCCTAATTTTTTTGAAAAATATGTTTTATTTAATATATGGTTGATTTTTCATTTTAATTTTGAATATTACTATTTATGGGAATTCTTTTATTATTAAACATATATTTTTTTCATAAACATAACATGTTTGAGTGGTTTAATTTGATGGTTATGGTTTTTGGGTATGTTATCTATTTTTATTTTATATATATTTTTATTTTTGAAAAAAATTGTATTTTAAATATTATATAATGTAGGGATCCAAATTTTCTACATATTTTATGGTTTTTAGAGATTAAATGAGGCGTTTAAATGTTTAGCTTGGAAAAGAATTCAACATGACATGAAAACTAATCCAAGATAAATATATAACAATCTACTTTTGGTTTGGAAGATAATATTTGGGGTAATTATTTTACATTTGGATGAGATAGAATCATAGGTGGATACTAATCAACATAAAATGAAAACAATTCCATGACTATTTGAAAAATTTAATGGAATATCAAGAAAAACCTTGTCTCTAAGAAATGGTGAAATTTTAATTTTAGTATAGCTATATAAATGATGGTAAAATGAAATATCCCATGGTGTATTAGAAACAAAATCTGTTTTTTTTATATTGATATTTTTTAGACCTATTTTTTCTAGTAAATGTGAAAAATATAAAATTTCATGGTTTAATATATTGTCTTCAAAAAGAATAAAAAAATGGAATAGTTTATATAAAAACACGATGTTGAGAAAAATTTATATTTAAATTGAATTGTAAATAACTCATGGATTTAGTGATGGGGAAAATGAAACATTCTATCATTTGTTAAAATTAAAAATATGGGATATCTACATGTCATTTCCTATGAGTTGTTAGATTATAAATGTAGGAAGATTGATAAAACCTCAATTAAATCTTTTATAAATTCCCAATGTCCTGTTATATTATCTTTGGGAGAGTTGGAATATATTTTTGATGTTTTTTTACAACGATAAATAGATTTTATATGGGAATTACATAGATAAAATATTGGTTAAAAGTTAATAAGAATAATTACTTCATTACATATGATTTTATAATAAACCCTCTATAACTCTTTCTAATATGGAGTGGGTTTTTATAGAAGTATAATGGGATATTTTATAATTTACCAAGAATTTAAGGATTTCTGTTATGACATTAAAAAAATCATGAAAACATTAAAACTTTGATAAGATAGTTTATTATAATCTATATTTTTTTATATTTAGTGAACTTATATAGTCCTGTTAAAATGGTGGTAGATAATTCTTATATTCATATTGTTTATAAAAGAAACCAAAATGTGTGTCCACCACTTCTATTTTAATTCACTTCGAACCTGCTTTTTAAAGGTTGGAAATCACGGGGACTTTACTAATAACACCATGGAATGTATATTGGTTAAGAAGATAGGATATTTTAATCATCACACCCATTTTTCAGGAATTATTTTATATTATGGGAATCTTATATGGATTTAAGATATGTTTTTTGAATCTTTTAAGAAATTTAGTGTGCAGACAGTTATCATTATCCCATTGATTTGGTTGAGATCATTCATTGATATGAAAATCTATTTATGTCTGGGATTTCTATATTTATCATATGGATTTATTATGTTACATTTAGAAGAAATAGAGTCGGACACTCTAGATCGTATATTCATCCATATAGGTGGTATGTTTCTATGGAGTTGGGATTTCCCCCCTATAAATGGTTTCTTATATATTCTTATTGAGAGAATCAGATCATATGTAGTTTAATTCCACTTAACGGGACACATAATACCTTTAATTTTCATGTGATAAGAATTAATGTGCCTCCTTTTTAAGGTCATGAATCCAAGACATCTTTCAAGAATATTAAATTCATGATTTTTGGACCACTAGAAAGAAGGTTTCAAGTGATGGTTAGTGTGTGAATCATTTATGAGTATCTCATTATGGTTGAACTCAAATGTAATATAGCCCAATAAGAATAGGTTTGTTTCATAGGGGATATATATTAATGAGTTATATAGTTGGATTGGATCATAGGAATATATCACATAGATCGGGATATTATCCTCAGGGCTATATCATAATGGGAAAGGTTCCCAAGTAATATGGACCGAGAAAAATTCCTATAATTATGTGGAATACAACTCAACAAGGGAATATGTGACTTCACAAGGAATAAATCCCCATGAATATGGGTTTATATGGAATATGGAACTATTTTAGTGATAAATAAAATATATTTTTGTTTTAACCTTAGTATGGTGTCCCATGTATCTAGATGAAACTAGAATCAAAGCCTGCGTAGATCGAGGTATACAAATTAATATCATGTGACAGGAATGTGACCTTGTAGTTTATCATCATGTTACAAAGATGTTCTCATGTATTTTTTTATCATGTAACTAAGATTATATTCTATGAAAGGTGATATAATAGGGGATTGAATGAGGCTTATGCATTGGGTTCTCTATAATGGTAAGCCTATATGTATTATAGCCCTTTGAGAAGGATCTTAGGCTTACAACTATTGGGATGAGGCCCAAAGGTCTGTCTACCTATTTCAAGTTTGTGTTTAGATAGAAGGATGACTGGATTAATGGGGAATATATACCCATGGGAAAGATTTTGGGGATTATGGATTGGATAACATGGTATAAATTTATCTTGCACATTGAAATCACCATTAGATGAAATAATCAATGGGAACATGGCGAGTGATTACACATAAAAAGTAGTCTCATTACTGTAAGGCTCATTGATTGTAATTAGGTTAGTTCATCAATTAATATACATCCAATATAGACATATTGAACTAAGATATATCTTTATAGTATCCACATGATGAATACCCTCGTTATAAATGGGATACATAGTTATGATCACTCCAAAGGTTCTATCTATCTTGGAAAAAAATTTGGAATTTCCTTTTATCAAGGTAAAACATGATCAAATGGTTGCACACCGTAGTGCATGACCTAATCTGGTGAATCGAGTGGTTTGGGATAAGGCCTTAATAGTCAAATACCTAAGTAGATAACTTGGGGGAAGGTTTATAATGAAACGAGACTTATAAACATATTACTTCATAATTCATAATATATATTTCCAAAAAATAAAATCCATGTATCATGAGTTATATTGTCTTTGGATGATTAGACATACAAATACATCATCTGAAACAAAAAGAAAGATCATATTTATTTAAAACTCCAAATAGTTATGATAAATCTCATATATCTTCTAAAACTACATAAAATATATTGGGTAGAATACAAAAGTAAAAATAATATCAATAAATCCTAGTAAAGGAAAAAATAATGGAAACATATCATAACATAATAATCAAGATGGACAACATGGTATCATGAAGTGGATGATCATAATCAAAGATACATGAAATAAGGAAATGATGTAATGAAATCTTAAAAATTTGGTAACAATATAAAACATGATATCATAAAAATAATTCATGGTTCACTTTAAATACCATTATCTTAATGTGGAAAAAGTCCTATGGTGGATTTGGTTTACTCCCTAATCGCTTACATAACATATTAGAAGATATAATGATTTACCCAATGCATTAAAAAGAAATATAATTCAATACTCACCTATAACATAAATTATAATCATATATATGTGCTCCATATGAAGAAAATAATCCATACATAAATAATAATTATGATCAAACTCATGAGAAGGTAGTAGGTCTGAAAATTATGATTCAAGGCATTACTGAAGGCTAAATAAAAATTATTTTGAACTAAGGAAGGAATTAAATAATTTTGAGGTTCATATATGAAAATGAAAAATAGGACCTTATAATATAGTTCCAATATAGATATTTAATTATAATGATCAATGATAAGAAAGAATAAAAACATACCACTAAGGTGATGTTTTATGAAATAGGTAATTGATCATTTTAAAGAAGGATTGGACTTATTATTTTCCATGAAACCACAATTGAATAAAGTGGGTTATCCATAATATAATTATTTTTTTAGAATATATTTATCATTTAAAAACATTTTATATAGGTGATTGTCAATTTTATACAATAAATAGGAAACTTCTCATAAAGCGGGTTTATAGAAAAGTGGGAATTTCAAAGGAAACTAAAAAATATATTGTTCCCCCAAACTTAAAGGTAAGATATACTAATTATATATTTAAATGAAAAATATGTACAAAATATGAATGATATACTTTATAATATGATAAATTAAATGTGAGAAAAAGTAATAGAATATGAAACTAAAAGTTAATAAGGATGGTTTAAAACGTCCCTTATTATCTTTTAGAACAAATTTTTCTAGATTCAACACCAGAAAATGATAAAAACCATTATTTTAAAAATATAATAAGCTAAGTATGAAATTAAAATGAGATAAAACATAATTAGGCTTCAAACTAAAAACGAGTACATTGGCGGTATAGGAAATTATAGACAAGTAGGGAAACCACTGTTAAAGAGGATAATATTTATTATTAAAATAGTTTCATTATCAAGATATAATAGAACTCCTAAATAAGGGTTAATTTAAAAAAATTATTCTAAAAATATATAAATAGGTTTTACCATATGAAATTAAAGATAAAATTTAAGTAGAAACATTATTACTTAACAAAAAATATTGAGTCATAAAAACCCCTTATATTTTTGGTATGGCATTAATCATTTCCCATTGTAAGGAAGACCATGAATGGAAGTGAATTTTATAATTTCAAAACTAATTTGGGATATTTTAATTCAATTTTATAGTAGTTACACCATAAAAATAAATATTTGTTCATAATATAAAAGTGTGCCTCGATGAAGAGTGATTGAGACAAAAACCCTTTCTCGTGTATGAAAGTGCTCTAAATATGCTCTTATCATCCTAAATAATCAAATTAATTATATTAAAAACATTCCTATGAACATTACTTGAATATTTTTATTCTTATAATTTATAGTTATCATCATGTTTCACCAATTTATTACCTTTGTTTTTCTTATGTCTCTTACTTTATTTTTTCAGTCAATTTATTGAGAAAATGCAAAGTATATTAAGAAAGGTAAAAGTATTGTAAAATAGTTTAATTATCTAGAAAATTGAATATTATTATTTACTTTATTCATCCATTAACCCATATTTATGAAGGTAAATATATTTCCTATGAATGTACTCAAATTATGAAAGTTACATTGATATTTCCTTTATAGAGGTCAAATTTACTATAACTAATTATTATTTATATCAGTAATGGAATGTAAAATATTATCATACCATAATGTTAATGGTTTATTAAATAAAATTTTATTAAATTACATAAATTTTTTATTCTACTCATGTTATTTATTATGGAAAATTAAAGTGAAACCTTATTAAATAGAGATGGTAATCTGCAAGTACACACATATGTAACTCTCATTTTTGCATAATAGATGGAAGGTATAAAATAAAATATTTTAACATTTCATAATATTTAACATGTTATAAATTTCATAATACCTTATTAAATATCTTTATTTCGTAATTCATGGAATGGGGTGATAAAAATAAAACACCCCATTCATATAGGAAGTAGTCCCCTCACACACATGATGATGTTGTCCTTTCTATGAATGATTTTGGAGGATGGTATAAATTGGATATTCTGTTATTATAATAACTTCTCATCAATGTAAAAATTTTGTTTTTATCTTGCCTTCATGTATATAAGAGTATATGGGTGGTATAAGTATAAAATAATTTACAAGGTGTGGTGGAAAATGTTACATCTTGCTTTGGATGTTCTTCTATGGCTACCACCTTAATTAACCTTATCTTGGTCTCTTGGAGATGTCAAAGAATCTAGGATGTGGGGAGAGGATTTGGAAGATGTTATGACAGATTTTGGTTTGATTCTAATGGATTTGGATGTGTGGATAGGTTTATGGGTTCTGGTTCCTTTTATAATTGAAGAGAAGGGAAATTTAGGCACATAACACTCTTTAATAAAAATAGATCACATGTTATATATCACATGTGAATCAAAAGTGGGTAATAATAATTTTTTAAAGGGGTAAGTTCTAGAAATCATTTAACACACTTTTCCACCAATGTTTTAAATCATATATTTCACTTACTATTAAATTTTTAGTTTAAAATATTTTCAAATCTCAAATTCCACAATCTGAAAATTTTAATTAAGAGAAACAAACAAAAACAGTTTCCATCAAAAAATTACCAAAATTCAATAAAATTTTAAATTTTTGTTTCATAAATCTACATATTATTTCTAAATAATTATTTAAATTTATAAAAAATGTTTTTTTTAATGAGTTCAAAAACATTAATGGAATTCTTTTATAATAATTTTATAAATGTTATAGTATTAGAAAAATCGGTATTTTCAAATATAAAAAAAATAGTTTAGAAAAAAAAAATTGTAAGCGAATTTTGACATTATAAATTCAAAAATGAAGTTATATTCATCTAATTAATGTTAAACAAATTATGAATTTGGAATTTAAATTAAAATAAAAAATATAAAGAAAAACTAATATTATTGAGAAATAAAGTCTTTATACAAAAAGTGTTCTTAATATTATTTCATGTCAGTTTTTAATTTTAATGTTTTTAAAATTTTATTCTATATATAATGTTTTAAAGGTGTTTAATTGAATCTATAGGGGTAAAATATAAAACACATAACAATAAGCTTATTTAGAAAAAGAAATATTACTTTTATACTAAATACACTTTAACAATTACCATTAAAAATAATTATTTATATTCAAAAATTTATATATACTTATCTGTTTATATTAAAATAATTATTTAAATTTAATATATATATATATATCATATTATATTTAAAGAATAGTATTATTAATATTTAAAAGTAACGTGTATATATATATAATATTTTAATATCATATTTTCATTTCAATTTGATTTATATAATTTTAAATTTACTACTTAACAATATATGACATTTGTATACTTATTGGATATATAAACAAAGACCATATTTTAGATAACCATATTTTCAATGATCATATTTATAATGACCTAATTTAAAACTACTAAATTCCATTCTTATATATAGGCTTACTAAATCATTTTTTTATTACACTCTCACATCATAAAAAACAATTATTATTTCATATTATGGATTTTTCATAATTATTTCTATTTTTAATAGTGATTTCCATAATTATAGGTTTTTGTTTCTCTGTTATTTTTCATTTATTTTGAATATAATCCTCTAGATTTATAATTTATAATGTTTTAATTATTTTCTCTCAATTTTCTTTTATTAATTTATGCACCTTTAATAAATGTACATATTCCATGGTGAGTAATAATCAATGTTGTAAACCACTTAGTTTTAAGTTTTTTTTTTAATATTTCACTTCTGAATTAATAAATTTTATTTAGTTTTGTTCATATCTTATAGGGTAGAATTTATAATCATGTTTCAATTCTTTCTAAATATTATATAAATGTTATCTAAAATTGTATACATAAATAAGGATTGTGAAAATAATAATAACAATAATGTCTCCAAGAACCTTGGGTGTTATAAGGGGTACTATCCAATTTCATTTAGGGTGTTCTTGGTATTCTACTATAGTAGTAAGTGAAAAAATTTCACCTAGGGAAACATGGGTGAAGAGGTTTTCCCTAGTGCAAGGTGTGTGAGATATTTCTTTCAATTAAAGGGCTAAGAAAATAAATTTAGGCTCTTCCCTATTTTATGGAAAATCCATGGTGCTTCTTTACCCTTTTAGAGATCTAAGATAAGGAGTTACACCTCCCTAGTGGATGGATATGGAAATCTGTAAATTTACCCATGTATAATTATAAGCAAAGTATACATTATTTCCATAATAGATGGAAAATTGAAGAATCACCCCATGTGTTAGGATGATCGAAGAGGTTTTCTCTCACAGAGGATGTGTAGAGAGGTTCTCCCTTGTTTGGGAGTAATAAGGACTATCTTTCCCTAGTATAAAGATTTTATAGGGGTATTGGTAAAACTTTTTCCAAGATTAGTGTTACCTAGAAGGGATAAGCACCTAATGATCAAGTATCACTAACATTGGATTTCATTTTCCATAGTGATTGAGAACTCAGGTTAAAGTGTTATTTTATGAATCTTTTAGATTTGGATGACATAATCACACCTCTATTGGGTTAATTCTATTACTTTTTAGGGAAAAATATACCTGGAGAGGGAAATAGAGAACTGGGTGAAGGGAGCTCTGAGCGACTCTTCAACTTCAAAAGGTGTCAACAAATCATCTATAAGTTAGATCCTAAGGAGTCTATTTATACTAAAAAGATAAGGCCTGGGAATATGAGATATGGTTTATTATAGTTTCTTCTATAGATCTACATAGTCACATAAAGTGGTTTCATGAAACTTTGCACTACCAAAACTAGGGTGTGGAAACCTGGTTTCATGCCTAAAGGCCTAGGCAAAAATGTATGGGTGCTTGCATATGGATTTGGGTAAAGTAATGTCTTACTTATTAATGGGGTTTCCTTATCTATTTTTATTCTATATTACAAAAATAGATCACTAAAAAATTCCTCCTTCAAAATGGGATCCTTCTCAAATGAATTTGATCAAATTATGAGGCAAATTTTACTCTATATAAACAAAGAATTAGGGTTAAAATATGATGTTTACACAGGTAGTCTAGGTGAGGCACATCCTGGTGAGTCCTAATATAAAGGAATGGAATAGCCTGGGAGAAGGGGAAAATACCAATATAAATAGAGTAAATCTCCACCTACACAGTTTAACTTTCTTATACTTCATAGAAAATATATATCTATGTGTTCTCATTTCACACCAATCCTTCATGCAACAAAGAAGTTAAAAAAACTCGGCTTATAATGATCCCCTCCCCTGTCATTTGAGTGAAGCGACCATGGAAAAGGGACCTGGTCAATGGTACCTTATAGAATATACCTGAGTGAATAGACCATTGATAATCTCACTTAGTTTAAGAACATATGAAAACACACCTAGATGAATATATTGATATTTTTATATCTCAACCTAATAATGTTCATGTTGGTATCGCCTTTAATTTGGATAATTTTATACTTTCACTTTATTTTTCTAATAAATTGTTGAATTCCATCAAATATTCATGACACATTTCACATCAAATGAGATTTTTTGATACTATGTATGATGTGTATTTAATAGATATGTTTGAGGAATTTGATCTCATCTTTTGGAATATAATCATTCCATTCCACCAGTCCATAAAATACAACCTCAAACTAACATTAATCAAATACAAATTTTTTAACCAAAATGTTATATATATATATATATATTCATCCTTATGATTGATACTCTATTAACAGCCATATATCATTCTACCATCTAAATCATTTCAACTTGAGGTATCATCTGAGAAAAAAATTCTCTTGATGAGCATATCATTTGGTAATCTATCAGTGAACTATCACACAACCCATTATATGCTCAAGTAGTGGCCAGTATAGAGTTTGAGTTCTAATCAACCAATAAGAAATATATCATTCAAATCCATAGGGGAGGATGGATACTCCATTGGGATATTCTCCCAAGAATAAATTCTTTCTATTAATGGATATGGTTCTGTAAGATGGGATAGAGCTATATTTAATTGAAAAAGCTATTAAGGAAAATTATGTGGTCATTTAGGACTTTTTTTTAGTTTACCACCACCTTTATATTGTCATTAATATAGTCAACCATCAATGTTCTAACACCAATACCTTCCATATACAACATGTTATTGTCTACATATGTATCTTAGATGCTAACAAAATCAGGGGAATCCCTATACAAAGTGTTATTTATAAAAAATATATTACCCCTACCAGAAAATATGATAACTCTCAATGAAATAATGATCTATAAAGGGATATTCTAGTACATTGTTTTTGGAACTGATAAAAGAAGTATTATATTCCCTCAATATTCCATTCAAAACTTGTATCAAAACATTTATTCTTTCCCTTGGATCAACACCTTCAAAGAAAGGACCATGGACCTTGAAGACCCTACATGATAGTGGGTCTCAAACAACATACTAATATATTCTCGATGATGTCTAATACCAATCATGGGGATAATATACTAATCCAGATCTAATCCTCATGGTTCAGTTGGAATGTCTTCTATCTATGTTATTTAGTGCTTGGTTATTACCTGCTCAAGATACCCATGCCAGGGTCAGAGCTATAATTCCTATAATGGATAAGAAACATACCTATATTGTACAAGTAAATATCACTATTCCAACTCTAGGGAGGATTTATTAGGTTTTGGGTAATTTTAGGCATGATGAAACACCTCATAGATGTTGTAGCGTATTCTAGTTTTTTTCTAGCCAGATAACGATGCACCTTGGTGGTTATGTCCTATCGTACATAAGTATTGCTCCTAAATTTATCACAACCCCAATCTACTGGATATTGTGAGAGTGTACCCTATAATCATATATGATTATTTTTTTAATCATATATTAGGGGTTAATTATTATTTTACCTCTATTTCTAATGAATCTCCTATCAGTACACTGATGAAAGATACCAATGATTCAGTAGTAGTTTATTCATATATTATTTTACAACAAGATGGAGTCCACATAGAAAGGGTTAATGGGTCTATATTTTTAAACCCTATAGGTAATATATTATCACTTGATAGTTTCAGTGTATCCCAGATGTGATATTATCCCACTTCCATTAGGTGTGTGGTGAGAGGGATTTGATGATCGTGCACCAATTTAGGATAATAATGGCACAAACCAACATTGATGATTTATTTACTCTACTACCCCTAAAATCCCCAATATAAAATTCCCTAGAATATGATCAATCATCGAATAAACAATATAGTGACATGGTTTCAAGGTGGAATATTCTATAAACTCAATGACTACCATTTAAATCTATGGGAATGGGAACAAGAAAAAAGAGAATAAGTTGATGTGGTCACAGATCTGAGATCTTCAACATGTGAAGTAGAGGTCCATGGTTCTAAATAAAATATTATAATATATGAGACTCACACAACATTATCAATATTAACCATAGATTATGACACATATGGTTCCATTACTATCTTTGTTTCCTTAAGAAAAACCTCCCACATCATGGAGATCCTATATCTCATTCTGATTTCGTCCTCGCTAGTAGAAAAAATTACTCACTAGGGATATATATTTAAAAATATATTCTAGTTCATTAGGATGAATCTATTTCCAATTTTGAGGTCAATGTCAAGAACCAGGTGACTCGTGAAATGGTGTGGTAGAACATAGACTCTTGGATTACTCAAACTCTACTTTCTAAAATGGTGATAAAATACAACCACCTCTATAAAATATTTATGGTACCTTATAAATGAGTATTTGGATATTTGGATATATACTCAATCATCCAATAAATTATGATTATGAAATAGTAATTGGAAATTAAGGTAAATTGAATTTGTATTTTAAAAAGTATGAACCACTATGTGAAACATGGAGAATGGATCACCCAAGAGTTTACTCAAAAAAATACTATGAAAAATCGAATATAATTCGAGGTAACCACCTTTTATAATGAAGTAATGGAATAGGAAGCTCACATACTTAGAATGATATTGTAACTATCTATTAAAACCGCTATTCTTGTGGAATCCAATTATAGGAATAAATAGTTTTCTAAGAAATTATGGGAATTCATTTCCTAGATGAGGAAAAGGATACCAAATTCATAGATAATCAATAATAAACCAACACCTCTCAATAATAATTTATTGGATTAGAGTATATGGGTGATTATAATATGTCTTAGTTTCTTTATCAGTCATTTTGTTATATATGATAGAATCAATGTCATCCAATTTTAATTGCTTGTATTAAAAATTTAGGGGGATACCGTGAGTTTCTCAAAGATAAAAATACTTGGAGATAGAATGTGATTGTTGGGGAGTGAGTCTCCATCCTACAGTGGAAAATGATCCTATAGAACTGGTTGAGATTCAATGTGATACTAACAAATCCTAAATTCCATTTATATTTTTTGGGCCTTTATAGAGAAAAATTTATAGTATATTATTATCCTAATGATAGATATCATTATATAGACTCCCCTATTCCTTTTCTAACTAATGAAGAATAATATATTATTTCCTATCAATATCAACCCTCTAAATCTTATTCAATCTTAACAAGTAAATATATTATTTTGAAATTATTAGATAATTAAATCCATATAAACATTGAATTTGAATTATACATGGTTAATTATGATCTCTAGTTGATAAATTTATAATAAATTTTTCTCCTTTGTAGTGTCCTCACAAGACCTATATATGAATTTGTAACATCTCTATACACTATATTTAGTCCATTTAGATATGAGAGATGGTTTCCTTCTATTTTTCTATTCATGGAAAATTATATAAATAAACAACATAACAGTTCACCAGACTTAGACCGTTTAGAATTTGAAAATGTTTTCCTCTTAATTATGTGATCATAGATAGTTATAAGCATAAACATTGTCATTATATACTAGAATGTTTTTCATTTAGATATATTAAATAGTATCCTCCTTAGAATTAACTCAAATATTGATATTGAAATAAACATCATCCCCATAAATATGAGTTATTCTATTCACATGTGAGAGATAGTTAACACTAAAAGATATACATTTTGAAGAGGAATTTTTGATTGAGGGTTCCAATTCCTAAAAGGACCCATGATCTTAAAAATCACACTTTTCAAATATTTACAAAAATATTTTAAGTGATATGTTAATAAAGGAGTAAATTTATATCTTTATTATAAGATAATGGTAATTAAAGCATAAATTAATTTTTTTAGGATCATTTGGTAAACCACACATGTTTTTAGTCTTTACTTTATTTTCTTTGACTCTTTCTTGTGTATAATATGTGGAAGACATAGTTGGAAAGATATGATATTTTTATAAGGACACCATTTGTGGGATTTTTACCTAGTGGTTTTTATGTTGTTCCCACCCAAATGATTAATATTCCCTAGGACATGAAATATATAGACCAAACAAACAAATTTTTCTATTTTTTCTTAGACACCAATTGTGGTATTTTAACTTTACGAGTTTTGTTTTAATTTTCCTTGTGTAGTTTAAGGTCATGAAAGTTAGTCCTATATAGCATTTGGTTAATATACAAAATATTTCACTAAAATGTATAGTCCACATAAACTTTTGGGAAATTTAAACCCAATGTGATTGAGAAAAAATTCCACTAGAGTAGATATCCTCACAAATTATGGAATATAGTTTAAGGTAATGATGTTCAAACTAGTGGTTATTTATATTTTATGTTAGATATCTTTAACCTTATTTTACTTAAGTTTAATTTCCTATAAATTTAACCAAATTTCTGAGGTAATGTATATGGAAAGGGAAAAGTAAATTCCAACTTGAATTATAGAATAATATCAGTATAGTCTGCCTCATGAGTAGGTGTACATAGTTTATGGCCATATTTCTTAGACCATAATTCCATTAGGTTTAATGTTATGTGATGTGTAATAAATAAAGAACAATAATTTAATGAATTATTATTTAATATAAAGTGGTTATGATGCAAAAATATAGTATATAGAAGTTATTTAAATCCTCAAAAAGGGTTAGAATAAGATTTGTGTAAAACATCAGTTAAGAAATTTGAATCACAGTATGCTGATATGATATAGGTATGTAAGGGATTATTGTATAAAATATATTCATAATAAGTTTCATTATAATGTTTTACAGGAATAAAGATATTATATAACCTTTTCATTTTCTACGACTATATTGTGGTCCCCATAAGCTTTATAAGTTCTACTGTTTTCACTGAACCTTTTTCCTACACCATAAAAATATAAACCCATTAAGCGGAAAATTTACTCTTACTTATTTATACATTTTATAGGTTTTTTACAATAAATGTTTTTTTATTTTTCCTATTTAATTTATGGGAAATGAAATTTAAACCATTAAGGTATAATGTTTTATATTTTATAGATTTTCACAAATGTTTCTAGCAATTAAGATTGTATAAGTTTGACCTAAATGAAAAAAAATAGTTTTAATAATGAAGTACTAAGAAAATATAACATTAATTAGAAGAACATCTCTAGTATAGATGATCTCAAATGAGGATGCATGTAATTTACAGTTGGAGTGTTGCGACCAATCAAAGTGAGACAACTTTTGTAGCCAAGATAAGGTAAAACCTAATGTGAATAGAGGAGTCCAATTTGACTATATTTTCTCAAGAAGGGGTGCATATAGTTTAAGTTTGTGGGGCTTTCACTAGAAACATAGGGTGTGAAAAAAATACTCAGATGAGGCTCGTCGACAAAGATCATCTAACACCTTGATATTTTCAAGTATATGTTTTTTCAAATAATAACATGTTCAATAGATTGATCCACCAGCAACACCAAAGAAAAGAAATACACATAATATTTCATGAACATTATTTAGAAATTATAATATATATATGAACTCTCGTAAATAAAAAGATATTAATCAATTAAAATTTCTTACTTTTAAAGGATAAATAATAAATATTATTTTATAGATAATTCTCAAATAAATGTTCACGTTATTACTAAATCAAATCGACCATATTTAAATGATATTATTATTATATATGATAATAAAATATATGAACTGTTAATTAACATTGTTAAATTTATAAATTTTAATGAAATAATATGGAGAACATGTAAAGTTTAAAACGTCAATTTTCAATAAAAGTAGTTTTATTTATATTTTGAATTTTCTTTAAAAAGAAAAATTTATAAATTTTAGAATTATAATTTTATGAGACTAAAATAATTTTTTAATTATACATATATATAATATCCTAAAGGAATGTTTTGATATGTTTCTAAAATAATTAATTTTTAATAGAGTTGTGAAAAATGCAGTTTTTACTAAAAACATAGTGTTTATGACTATATCAAGAAATAAGGGTAACTTAAAAAAATTAAAAAATAATGATAAATTATTTATTATGGTGTAAATATATATATTTATAAATAATATAATTAATTTATCGAACCTTTTTTTATCAACATAAGAAATATTTTCTAATAAATAAAATTGTTTCTTAGTCTCTTCTATTTATTAAATATTATTTTGATAAAATTATGTTTTTTTCTTCATTTAAACGCCAAAAAAAATTCCTATATGAAAAACTTTATATCATGTAAATCATATATATTTATAATTTTATCCTATACATAAATGTTTATCTTAAAATTACACTTCTTTCTAAAAATGGGGTTTTATGCATTGCATGCGCTAATATTAAAATAAATTTTTATTTTAAATAGACATATTATATTGGTAAAATGGATTTTATATATATAATTATAATGTAAAAATTATATAATTATAATAATTTTAAATTATGGTATAAATGAAAAGTTACATTGGTAAACAAACTATTTACCATGGTAGAAAACCATAATAGTAAAAATGGGTCACCTACGGAATAAAAGGCCTAACATATTAATTTTATTTCTAATGTAATGATTGAGGTTATATCAAACAAAAATTTATCCATTCTATTATAGTCCTATTTTTTTATCAACATGGCATATTTAAAATGTTCTCCCTATAAATGAAGTGATTAGAATTACAAGAATGTCATTCTCACCACCAATAAAATGAGTCACTGACCACCCCTTCAAGGCCACTCCATGAATTTTGTTTCCTATTCAAAAAATACTATTTTTATGTACCCTATAATCGTTCACATTTTATTTTATACTTTATTGATAATTATGTTTCTTAACATTTCTATTTATGATAAATCATCCAAGGAAAATGAAAATATTTCAACGTGGGTATTCTTTTTTTCTAAATTACTTTCCTTTATATATTAATTTTATAATCATAATATTATCATTGATATATAATGACTTAAGTTTAACTTTTTATATTTAATTTTATTTTTATAACATAATAACTATAAACCACCTTTCCCCTTTTCTATTAAGAAAAATCATACTCTTATTCACGTGTTGTGCAGACTACCATCTCTACAAAGCAAAGTCTTCTTTTTTTCACCAATGACTCTCATAGATGATTATAAGGGTGAAATTTAATATAACTATTATTATTAAGAAACTAATTATAATCCACCTTATTTCCCTCTCATTAGTTGATAAATAAAAATTCTAACTGTACATTGTGTGGACTACCAACAATAAGAAGTATTGTATATTATTTTTCATATATTTTATTTATGATTAATATATAGATATTAAAATATTATTTTACCACTATTAATGTATTTGGATAAATAATTAAATTATTCCAAGATAAACCACATTCGGAAACATAATCATCCATTTATTATGATATGTTCATGTTTGTGTCGGTCTAACCCCCTACCTGAACAATGCTTTAAATTAATATCATGGATGACTATGAGAACATAATTAATGATGAAATGTGATATATATAGCATCCCGCATTTTTATAACATAACTTTTCATTACAATATACAAAACTGAGGATCTTTAAGGTTTAGTGTCTTGGAAACCAGGAACTTAATACATGAAACAAAAAAACATTCTTCTTAAACACTTGAAAGGCTTCTCCTTATTTTCATCCTAGGTTCATTACTGCATGTCATAACCTGGGGACATACATCAAAAGAAAGGGTGAGCAGAAGGCCCAGTAAGGGAAACGGGGGAAACATTTAACATGTGAACTTGAGATACATCAACAATGTCATGAAAAGAACTTTAAGGCATGAGAATGAAATCATGAGGAATATCATAAAAAAATAACGTTTTTCATAACTTGAAGATGTGGCTACTACATTTAACAAAGGAAAGAATTTCCATTTAACCAAGATCCATCCCCAAGGTGTAAATAAAAATTACCAAGGTTATTCACCAAGGTATGAGTCTAAATGGTCATCTTTAGAGATTAAGTCTTTACCCAACGCATTGGAGCGCTATCATGGTGCACCCTTAAACTTGCCTTTATTATCATGTGAGCCATGTATATCATCATCAGAAATTTCATAAACAACCCATATAGCATAAAAGAAATGGGTTTCCTTTCATAATCATAACATTTTAAAAACTGCTTTAAAGACATGATCTTTATGTCAATTTAAAACCCACAGAAAAGGAAGGTGGGTCTCATTTATGTAAATCCAAGAATTTAAAATAGAATATTTTGGTATACATGTGAATACCCCTATATAAGAGAGATCTTTAAGTATTCAATTAATAAAATAAAAGAACTTTAGAACAAGAGAGAGAGACATTTTGAGACGGAAATTCTGCAGCATAACGACTATGTTTCGGGGTTTTCGAAAACATTGAAAAGAGAGGGGACATGGGTCAAACATTCATAAATGACTCATAAAATAGTAGAGGGACAGAATATGAAGGATATATGAACATGGTAATGAAATTTGAAAGATATACCTTATTAAATGAAGAACATGAAAGGAAGACAAAAGTAAGATTTCTCTTATGAAAATTCAGCAGCCTAACGGCGTCACTTAAAATTCAAAAAAAATGAATTGACGAGATCAAATAGGGTTTCTCATCATATGAACATAAAATATCAGTATGATAGATATAGAGAACATACCCCAAAATAATAAAAAGTAACTTTAAAGACTTTACATGAAAGTAGAACTTGAAAACGAGAAGGGTGAAAGAACCACTTAAAAATTCGGCAGCCTAACGGCGCCACTTAAAACTTCAAAATACTGAATTGAAGAGATAAAATGGTGTCTCTCATAATATGATCATTAAATATATGCATGATAGATATAGAGATCATACCACAACATAAAAAAAGGAACTTGAAATACTTGACATGAAAGTAGAACTTTGAAAAATGAGAAAGGTGAACGAATCCCTTAAAAATTCGGCAGCCTAACGATGCCACTTAAAACTTCAAAATACTGAATTGAAGAGATAAAATAGGGTCTCTCATCATATGAACATAAAACATAAGTATGATAGATATGGATATCATACCCCCAAAAAAATAAAAATGATCTTGAAAGACTTTACATGAAAATAAATCTTGAAAAATGAGAAGGGAGAAAGAATCTGTTACAAAAAAATTCAGCAGCCTAACGACGCCACTTAAACATTCATAAAACGAAATAATGAGAGTAAGAGGGGATCTCTCAACATATGAAAATGAAAAGGGCAGTAAGAGTAATATAAAATAACATCCTCCAACATAAGAACATGGAATATAAAATAAATGATATAAAAGATAGTATTTGAAAAGAAAGAGAGAGTTTAGATCCCTTACCTTAAACGTAACTCTTAAAACTCAAAGGTTGGGACCTTGAGGGCTTGGGGAACATTGGGAGGACTCCTTGGGAGGTAATGAGACTAGAGCTTCGTTGGGAGAGAGTTGGGAGTCGAATGGATGAGAGGGTGTCTTGGTATTTATATGGAAAGTGAGGGGACAAGACATTAATAAGCCAAGAGACACCTCATTGGTGGTTTTGGAAAAACCATGGGCTTGCCCATGGTATTTTCCCATGGTATTGGCCACTTGGGACACCTCATACCTTATCTTACTATTTATAAGTCGACCATATTGATTACATACTTAATACATCATTTAATGATGTCATTAAACACCCTTAACTTAAAAACTGTATTTTCACTATTCATCGAAAATTCAACTTTCTCAGAAAAATCCCAAAATTTCACCTTAACCAAATATCGATTCTCTGATTTCAAAAAAGAACTCCATTTTATAAAAATATTTTTCTAAATATTTTTAATTTAATTTTAAAATAAAAACACTATTCACTGAGAATTCATTTTTTTCAGAAAAATCCCCAAAAATTACCATAACATAATATTGATGCTCTGAGTTCAAGAATAAAGTCAATTTTATAAAAATAATTTTATAATTATTTTTAATTTAATTTTTAATTAAAAAACACAATTCACCCGAAAAAACTAATATTGACTAATAATTTATGAAACCGTTATTTACACATTTTATTGAATCGCATTACTTAAACAAGGTGTCAAAATTATATTAAAACTATCTTGAAATGAGATTACTAATCCATTTAGTCACATTACTAATCCTAAGCATAAAATCACTATTCATAATTTACTATTCATCAAAAATTAAGTTGATCTTTTTAGACTCTAAATTTCATACCGAACATAATTGTAGAAGACCATTTTTTGAAAATCATTACACAATTTTAATTATTTTAGGTTTAGATAAACATTTTTTTAAAATATCCTTTTTCTAAAATTCATCAAAAATATGCATACTATATTTATCTGGTCATTTGAAAATTCATAAACTTCATCATAATAAGAAATCAAAAAATTTATTTAAAACAAAGGATTACACAAGGCAGTTACGGTCTCCTTATATAGCCCCTTATCACACCAACATAGGACCAAAGTGTAAGGTGTGCTAAGGTGAGAGAATCTGAGGGAGGCTCGACCAACATCGCATGAGTAGTAATTTCTATCAGTTTGAACTTCTCGTGAAGGCAATTCTGTTCTAGCTTCACAGGATGAAGTTCAGATTGGGTTTGGTCCAGAGCAAAGCCCAGTGGTGATACCTCTTTCCAAAGTTCTGTTAGATGGGCTTCGATCGGTCCAAGACTACTAGATGAGGCCATAAAATCTTCTTTCTATATTAATTAACCAATATCACTTGTATTTAGAGACAAATATCAAAATGTTTAGTTTCCAGCGGTCATATTGACCAATGGTCATATAACAGTCAAAACCCAATAGTCTCATTTTAATTATACTCATGTTATCCAATGAAACAGTTTTGTTGAGTATAAAAAAAATAACACACAAAATTAAGAAACAAGATTTATTCAAAATTTCAGGTCGTTATAATCTTCCCCCCTTAAGAAATTGCGTCCTCGCAATTTTTAAAACTGGGTTTTGAAATTTCATTGAAAGTCCAACACCGGAAAAGGAGTCAGTAAAACTATTACTTTAAAAGAAAGAAAGGAAAGTAAAAAAGGTCACCTGAGTTAACCCATACATGGATCCCATGTAGGAAAACATGGACATGGAGGAAAAAAGAAAGGGTCACGTTCTAAGGGAGAGTGATAGAAAACATCATTAGGATAAAGTTAACAACAAGAAAATCACAAACTTATGATGGGTCAAACGGTATTTGATTTCCTAGTAGGAGATGTTAACAGACAACTTTTTTTTTATGTTCCTTTTCATAGTTTTGAGGAATTCATTTACTATATTGAATAAAAACATAAGGAAATATACCTACCTTCAAGTAGAGTTTCATCCTTTAAAAAGTTTCTTCCAAAACTAATCTTTTCTCCAAACGATGAGCATTCAAAACTAATTGGTCTCATCAAAGCACAAGAATCATCTTCTAGAGAGTCATGTAATCCATAAAATATTAACTATCTATTTATTCTATCTTTAAACATTATCCCAAAAATATAAAGGGTAAGGTAAGACAACTCTTCAAAAAGAAAGAATCCCATAGGAAGGGAAACTACTCTTAAATCTTCAAAATTCCACGGTACTACCCAAAGTTCATCGTAGACCATTCCAAAAATAACTATCCATAAAAGTCCTCAAAATAAACCAAAATAAGATTGAAACCAAAATACAAGAAGGACTTGATAACATATTCTTCCAAGATAAACTTTATCATTCATCTCCAAACAACATAAACCACTCCTAACATCTTATAACAAAAGTAACTAACCTAAACATATTTTCCCCAAGATAGGTCAATCATTTCCATAAGTAACCTATGATACCATAAGTTCACCTTAAATTCATCGATTCTTCAAAATATAATTCAACCTTTACACCTCAAAGAAAATACCGTAGTAATCTATTTACCTCGATCAAATATGGTTCCCAAAATAGTGAACGTCTTCCAGAATAATAATCATCTTTTAATCCCCTAATCATCTCTATCATATTAATACTGCAATTATCACATTTCTATCACATTGGTTGTGGGTACATGTTCTTCCATTTCCCTCCATTAACTAAGAAAAGAAAGTACAATTGGGGGCTTAAATACTTAGCCAATAATCATGAAAAGGAACTTAAAGCATAGAAGGATAACTTGTAGAAGAAAACTATACCCTAACTTTTGATCCCCTAGGTTCCAATCTAGGTTATCCATGATCATATATTCTTATGTGAATCTTTATTTTATTTTATCTTTGTTCCTTTAATAATGGTTTATACTAAGCTTATGAATTTACCAAAGCATATCCCCTGGCAGTGTCGTAACCAAGAGTGTAGCAAGGCTCGTTGTCATGTACCAGTTCCCGTTCGAGTCTACCTCAAAGTGGTGTTTTCGGGTTTTACCCCTATGTACATCTATGCTAGAGCCACCTCTACCTACTTGTATCCAGACAGGGATGTATTTGCTTGGCAACCCCTTACTCAATACTCACCAAAATACCAGGAACATTTCCTATATTTAAACTTTTCTATAGGCTTCTTCTTAAAGTTTTCATATCCTGATTTCCATAAATAACTAAACCATCCTTTGATACCAACTATAGCATCCCTCCTTTTTATAACATAACTTTTCATTACATTATACAGAACTGAGGATCTTTAAGGTTTAGTGTCTTGGAAACCAGGAACTTAATACATGAAACAAAAAAACATTCTTCTTAAACACTTGAAAGGCTTATCCTTATGTTCAACCTAGGTTCATTACAGCATCTCATAACCTGGGGACATACATCAAAAGAAAGGCTGAGCAGAAGGCCCAGTAAGGGAAACAAGGTAAATATTTAACATGTGAACTTGAGATACATCAACAATGTCATGAAAAGAACTTTAAGTCATGAGAATGAAATCATGAGGCATATCATAATAAAAATAACATTTTTCATAACTTGAAGATGTGGCTACATCATTTAACAAATACAATCATTTCCGTTTCACCAAGGTCCATCCCCAAGGTGTCAATAAAAATTACCAAGGTTATTCACCAAAGTATCAGTCTAAGTGGTCATCTCTAGAGATTAAGTCTTTACCCAATGCATTGGAGCGCTATCAGGGCATGCCCTTAAATTTTCCTTTATTATCATGTGATCCACATATATAATCATCATACATTTCATAAACAACCCATATATCTTAAAAGAAATGGGTTTCCTTTCATAATCATAACGTTTTAAAAACTGCTTTAAAGACATGATCTTTATGTCACTTTAAAACCCACCGAAATGGAAGGTGGGTCTCATATATGTAAATCCCAGAATTTAAAATAGAAAATTTTGGTATACATGTGAATACCCCTATATAAGAGAGATCTTTGAGTATTAAATTAATAAAATATAAGAACTTTAGAACAAGAGAGAGAGACATTTTGAGACGGAAATTCTGCAGCATAACGACTATGTTTCGAGGTTTTAGAAAACATTGAAAAGAGAGGGGACATGGGTAAAAAATTCATAAATCACCAATAAAACAGTAGAGGGACAGAATATTAAAAATATATGAACATGTTAATAAAATTTGAAAGATATACCATATGAAATGAAGAACATGAAAGGAAGAAAAAAATAAGATTTTTCTTATGAAAATTCGCAGCCTAACGGCGTAACTTAAACTTCAAAAAAATGAATTGACAAGATCAAATAGGGTATCTCATCATATGAACATAAAATATCAGTATGATAGATATAGATAACATACCCCAACATAATAAAAATGAATTTGAAAGACTTGACATGAAAGTAGAACTTGAAAAAGAGAAGGGTCAAAGAACCACTTAAAAATTCGGCAGCCTAACGGCGCCACTTAAAACTTCAAAATAAAGAATTGAAGAGATAAAATGGGGTCTCTCATAATATGATCATGAAAGATCTTCATGATAGATATAGACATCATACCCCAACATAATAAAAATTAACATGAAAGACTTTACATGAATGTATAACTTCGAAAAATGAGAAAGGTGAACGAATCCCTTAAATATTCGCCAGCCTAACGGCGCCACGTAAAACTTAAAAATACTGAATTGAAGAGATAAAATAGGGTCTCTCATCATATGAACATAAAATATCAGTATGATAGATATAGAGATCATACCCCAACAAAATAAAAAGGAACTTGAAATAATTTACATGAAAATAGATCTTTAAAAATGAGAAAGGAGAAAGAATCTGTTACAAAAATTCCGGCAGCCTAACAGCGCCACTTAAACATTCATAAAAAGAAATAATGAGAGTAAGAGGGGATCTCTAATTATATGAAAATGAAAATTTAAGTAAGAGAAATATAAAATAACATCCTCCAACATAAGAACATGTAACATAAAATAAATGATATAAAAGAAAGTATTTGAAAAGAAAGAGAGAGTTTGGATCTCGTACCTTAAACGTAACTCTTAAAACTCAATGTTTGGGACCTTGAGGGCTTGTGGGCACCTTGGGAGGACTCCTTGGGAGGTAATGAGACTACAGATTCGTTGGGGGAGAGTTGGGAGTCGAATGGATGACAGGGTGTCTTGGTATTTATAGGGAAGGTGAGGGGACAAGGCATTAATGGCCAAGGGACACCTCATTGGTGGTTTTGGAAAAACCATGGGCTTTCCCATGGTATTGGCCACTTGGGACACCTCATACCTTATATTACTATTTATTAGTCGACCATATTGATTACATACTTAATACATCATTTAATGATGTCATTAAACACCTGTAACTTAAAAACTGTATTTTCACTATTCATCGAAAATTCAACTTTCTCAGAAAAATCCCAAAATTTCACCTTAACCAAAAATTGATGCTCTGATTTCAAAAATGAACTCCATTTTATAAAAATATTTTTATAAATATTTTTACTTTAATTTTAAAATAAAAAACACTATTCACCAAGAATTCATTTTTTTCAGAAAATTCCCCAAAAATTATCATAACATAATATCGATGCTCTGAGTTCAAGAATAAATTGCTTTTTATAAAAATAATTTTATAATTATTTTTAATTTAATTTTTAATTAAAAACACCATTCACCCGAAAAAACTAATACTTGACTAATAATTTATAAAACCGTTATTTACCCATTTTCTTGAATCACATTACATAAACAATGTGTCTAAATTATATTAAAACTTTCTTTAAGTGAGATTACTAATCCATTTGGTCACATTACTAATCCAAAGCGTAAAATCACTATTCATAATTTACTATTCATCAAAAATTAAGTTGATCTTATTAGACTCTAAAATTCATACCGAACATAATTTTAGAAGACCATTTTCTGAAAATCATTACACAATTTTAATTATTTAAGGTTTACATAAACATTTTTTTAAAATATCCTTTTTCTAAAATTCATCAAAAATATGCATACTATATTTATCCGATCATTTGAAAATTCATAAACTTCATCATAAGAAGAAATCAAAATTTTTATTTTAAACAAAGGATTACACAAGGCAGTTACGGTCTCCTTACATAGCCCCTTATCACACCAGCATAGGACCTAAGTGTATGGTGTGCTAAGGTGAGAGAATCTGAGGGAGGCTCGGCCAACATCGCATAAGTAGTAATTTCTATCATTTTGAACTTCTCATGAAGGCGATTCTGTTCTAGCATCACATGATGAAGTTCGTCTTGGGTTTGGTCCAGAGTAAATCCCAATGGTGCTACCTCGTTCCCAAGTTCTGTTAGATGGGCTTCGATCGGTCCAAGACTACTGGGTGAGGCCATCAAATCTTCTTTCTATATTAATTAACCAAGATCACTTTTATTTAGAGACAAATATCGAAATGTTTATTTTCCAGCAGTCATATTGACCAATGGTCATATAACAGTCAAAACCCAACAGTCTCATTTTAATTATACTCATGTTATCCAATGAAACAGTTTTGTTGAGTATAAAAAAAATAACACACAAAATTAAGAAACAGGACTTATTCAAAATTTCAGTTCATTACAATCTTCCCCCCTTAAGAAATTGCGTCCTCACAATTTTTAAAACTTGGTTTTGAAATTTCATTGAAAGTCCCACACTAAAAAAGGAGTCAGTAAAACTATTACTTTAAAATAAAGAAAGGTAAGTAAAAAGGTCAACCGAGTTTACCCATACTAGGATCCCATGTAGGAAAACATGGACATCGAGGAAAAAAAAAGGGTCACGTTCTAAGGGAGAGTGATAGAAAACATGATTAGGATAAAGTTAAGAACAAGAAAATCACAAACTTATGATGGGTCAAACGGTATTTGATTTCCTAGTAGAAGACGTTAACAGACAACGTTTTTTTGTTTTATGTTCCTTTTCATAGTTTTGAGGAATTCATTTACTACATAGAATAAAAACATAAGGAAATATACCTACCTTCAAGTATAGTTTCATCCTTTAAAAAGTTTCTACCAAAACTAATCTTTTCTCCAAACGATGAGCATTCAAAACTACTTGGTCTCATCAAAGCACAAGAATCATCTTCTTGAGAGTCACGTAATCCATAAAATATTAACTATCTATTTCTTATATCTTTAAACATTATCCCAAAAATAGAAAAGGTAAGGTAAAACAACTCTTCAAAAAGAAATAATCCCATAGGAAGGGAAACTACTCTTAAATCTTCAAAATTCCACGGTACTACCTAAAGTTCATCGTAGACCATTCCATAAATAACTATCCTTAAAATACCTCAAAATAAACCAAACCAAGATTGAAACCCAAATAAAAGAAGGAATTGATAACATAGTCTTCCAAGATAAACTTTATCATTCATCTCCAAACAACATCAACCACTCCTAACATCTTATAACAAAAGTAACTAACCTAAACATATTTTCCCCATGATAGGTCAATCATTTCCATAAGTAACCTGTGATACCATAAGTTCACCTTAAATTCATCGATTCTTCCAAATATAATTCAACCTTTACTCCTCAAAGAAAATACCGTAGTAATCTATTTACCTCGATCAAATAGGGTTCCCAAAATAGTGAATTTCTTCCAAAATAATAATCATCTTTTAATGCCCTAATCATCTCTATCATATTAATTCTTAAATTATCACATTTCTATCACATTGGTTGTTGGGACATGTTCTTCCATTTCCCGCCATTCACTAAGAAAAGAAAGTACAATTAGGGGCTTCAATACTTAGCCAATAATCATGAAAAGGAACTTAAAGCATAGAAGGATAACTTGTAGAAGAAAAGTATACCCTAAATTTTGATCCCATAGGTTCCAATCTAGGTTATCCATGATCATATATTCTTGTTTGAATCTTTATTTTATTTTATCTTTGTTCCTTTAATAATGGTTTACACTAAGCCTATGAATTTACCAATGCATATCCCCCGGGAGTGTCGTAACCAAGAGTGCAGCAAGGCTCGTTGTCGTGTACTAGTTCCCGTTTGAGTCTAGTGCAAAGCGGTGTTTTCGGGTTTTACCCCTATGTACATCTATGCCAGAGCCACCTCTACCTACTCGTATCCAGACATGGATGTATTTGCTTGGAAACCCCTTACTCAATACTCACCAAAATACCAGGAACATTTCCTATATTTAAACTTTTCTATAGGATTCTTCTTAAAGTTTTCATATCCTAATTTCAATAAATAACTAAACCATCCTTTGATACCATCTATAGCATCCCGCCGTTTTATAACTTAACTTTTCATTACATTATACAAAACAGAGGATCTTTAAGGTTTAGTGTCTTGGAAACCAGAAACTTAATACATGAAACAAAAATAAATTATTCTTAAACACTTGAAAGGCTTCTCCTTATGTAAATCCTAGGTTCATTACTGCATCTCATAACCTGGGGACATACATCAAATGAAAGGATGAGCAGAAGGCCTAGTAAGGGAAACAAGGGAAACATTTAACATGTGAACTTGAGATACATCAACAATGTCATGAAAATAACTTTAAGGCATGAGAATGAAATCATGAGGCATATCATAATAAAAATAACGATTTTCATAACTTGAATATGTGGCTACAACATTTAACAAAGACAATCATTTCTTTTTCACCAAGGTCCATCCCCAATGTGTCAATAAAAATTACCAAGGTTATTCACCAAGGTATCAGTCTAAATGGTCATATCTGGAGATTAAGTCTTTACCCAATGCATTGGAGCGCTATCAGGGCGTGCCCGTAAATTTTCCTTTATTATCATGTGATCCACATATATCATCATCAGACATTTCATAAACAACCCATATAGAATAAAAGAAATGAGTTTCCTTTCATAATCATAACGTTTTAAAAACTACTTTAAAGACATGATCTTTATGTCACTTTAAAACCAACAAAAAAGGAAGGTGGGTCTCATGTATGTAAATCACAGAATTTAAAATAGAACAATTTTGTATACATGTGAATACCTTTATATAAGAGAGATCTTTGATTATTAAATTAATAAAATAAAATAACTTTAGAACAAGAGAGAGAGAGACATTTTGAGACGGAAATTCTGCAGCATAACGACTTTGTTTCGGGGTTTTAGAAAACATTTAAAAGAGAGGGGACATGGGTCAAACATTAATAAATGACCCATAAAATAGTAGAGGGACAGAATATGAAGGATATATGAACATGTTAATGAAATTTGAAAGATATACCATATGAAATGGAGAACATGAAAGGAAGACAAAAATAAGATTTCTCTTATGAAAATTCAACAGCCTAACGGCGTCACTTAAACTTCAAAAAAAAATGAATTGACGAGATCAAATAGGGTCTATCGTCATATGAACATAAAAGATCAGTATGATAGATATAGATAACATGCCCCAGCATAATAAAAATGAACTTCAAAGACTTGACATGAATGTAGAACTTGAAAACGAGAAAGGTGAAAGAACCACTTAAAAATTCGGCAGCCTAACGGCGCCACTTAAAACCTCAAAATACTGAATTTAAGAGTTAAAATGGGGTCTCCCATAATATGATCATAAAATATTTTCATTATAGATATATATATAATACCCCAACATAATAAAAAGGAACATGAAAGACTTGACATGAAAGTAGAACTTCGAAAAATGAGAAAGTTGAACAAATCCCTTAAAAAATCAGCAGCCTAACGGTGCCACTTCAAACTTCAAAATACTGAATAGAAGAGATAAAATAGGGTCTCTCGTCATATGAACATAAAATATCAGTATGATAGATATAGAGATCCTAACCCAACAAAATAAAAAGGAACTTGAAAGACTTTACATGAAAATAGATCTTGAAAAATGAGATGGGAGAAAGAATCTGTTACAAAAATTTCGGCAGCCTAACGACACCACTTAAACATTAATAAAACGAAATAATGAGAGTAAGAGGGGATCTCTAATTATATGAACATGAAAAGGTAATTAAGAGTAATATAAAAGAACATCCTCCAACATAGGAATATGGAACATAAAAGAAATGATTTAAAAGAGAGTATTTGAAAAGCAAGAGAGAGTTTGGATCCCTTACCTTAAACGTAACTCTTAAAACTCCAAGGTTGGGACCTTGAGGGCTTTGGGGCACCTTGGGATGACTCTTTGGGAGGTAATGAGACCATAGCTTCATTGGGGGAGAGTTGGGAGTCGAATGGAAGAGAGGATGACTTGGTATTTATAGGGAAAGTGAGGGGACAAGGCATTAATGGCCAAGGGACACCTCATTGGTGGTTTTGGCAAAACCATGGGCATGCCCATGGTATTTGACCATGGTATTGGCCACATGGGACACCTCATACCTTATCTTACTATTTATAAGTCGACCATATTGATTACATACTTAATACATCATTTAATGATGTCATTAAACACCCGTAACTTAAAAACTGTATTTTCACTATTCATCGAAAATTCAACTCTCAGAAATAACCAAAATTTCACCTTAACAAAATATCGATGCTCTGGTTTCAAAAATGAACTCCATTTTATAAAAATAATTTTCTAAATATTTTTAATTTAATTTTTAAATAAAAACACTATTCACCGAGAATTCATTTTTTCAGAAAATTCCCCAAAAATTACCATAACAAAATATCGATGCTCTGAGTTAAAAAATAAATTCCATTTTATAAAAATAATTTTATAATTATTTTTAATTTAATTTTTAATTAAAAAAACACAATTCACCCGAAAAAACTAATACTTGACTAATAATTTATAAAACCGTTATTTACCCATTTTATTGAATCTCATTACTTAAACAAGGTGTCTAAATTATATTAAAACGTTCTTTAAATGAGATTACTAATCCATTTGGTCACATTACTAATCCTAAGCGTAAAATCACTATTCATTATTTACTATTCATCAAAAATTAATTTGATCTTATTAGACTCTAAATTTCGTACTGAACATAATTGTAGAAGACCATTTTTTGAAAATCATTACACATTTTTAATTATTTAAGGTTTACAAAAACATTTTTTTAAAATATCATTTTTTCTAAAATTCATCAAAAATATGCATACTATATTTATCTGATCATTTGAAAATTCATAAACTTCATCATAAGAAGAAATAACAATTTTATTTAAAACAAAGGATTACACAAGGTAGTTACGGTCTCCTTACATAGCCCCTTATCACACCAGCATAGGACCTAAGTGTAAGGTGTGCTGAGGTGAAAAAATCTGAGGGAGGCTTGGCCAACATTGCACGAGTAGTAATTTCTATCAGTTTGAACTTCTCGTGAAGGTGATTCTGTTCGAGCTTCACACGATGAAGTTCGGCTTGGGTTTGGTCCAGAGCAAATCCCAGTAGTGCTACCTCTTTCCCAAGTTCTGTTAGATGGGCTTCGATCGGTCCCAGACTACTGGGTGAGGCCATAAAATCTTCTTTCTATATTAATTAACCAAGATCACTTGTATTTAGAGACAAATATCGAAATGTTTAGTTTCCAGTAGTCATATTGACCAATGGTCATATAACAGTCAAAACCCAACAGTCTCATGTTAATTATACTCATGTTATCCAATGAAAGAGTTTTACTGAGTATAAAAAATAACACACAAAACTAAGAGACAAGATTTATTCAAAATTTCAGGTCGTTACTATATAAATAATTAAATATTTATTTTATTTTTTATCTTCAATTTTATACAAATATTATACTCATTAATTATGTTACCAGTATTCAATTGTTAAAAATAATTGAAACCTACTTATCTCTAATTTTTTCTGTAAGAACCATGAATAAAATTATAATAAGATGATATTATAACATTATAAATTATAAAATAAACATCAATTACAGGACCTTTTAAAATATTTTAGTGATAAAATCTTGGTGAATAATGAATAAAAACACCTATTTTAAGAAACTTTTTCAAAATAATAAATATTACTCTCACTATATATTCAAAATAAATAATTAATTACTAATATAAATATAATTTATAATTATAAATATATTTTTTAAAGGTTAATAGATAGGAATAAAGTTAATTAATATGTTATTAGGATTTTTTTTACTAGAGATAAAAGTTCTTTAATAAAATCCATGAATTATGGTAAGTGGTTCTTTGTCTATAATATAATTTCATAAGACATATTTCTCAATGTGAATCATGACATATTTGATTGGTGTCATTAGTAAATAATGAATTTACTTTAACTTATTTATTTAATTAATGTGGTTTGAAGAGAAATATTAGGTTATTTATTTAAATGTATTTTAATTCAAATAATACCAATGGTATAGGGGTCTTTACTAACTCAACTCAATTCATTGAGTTAGAATTATAATTCTTGAACATCATTCAATCATGTTTTATTTCTTCCACCCTATAATTTTATTTCATGGTAATTTCTTTTCCTATCTATATAAAATGAAACATTTTATTCAAATCCTCTACAATTGATGAACATCTCCCTCAAAAAAGTTTGACATTGTCAAGGATAATTATTATCCTATTCAATAATGATTTTTTACCTATCCATGTTTTCCATTCCTAATAATGTTCTACATTATATTTTGAAAATTAGTTATGTGTTATCTAATATGACCAACATTTTTCTATTCCCTCTTTTGAAATAAAAGTGTTTTTATATTTTTTACAATGCATGAATATCAATAAAGTTATTTTAAAATATTATAAAAGGGTTTCTAAACCTTTAAAAGTAAATTTTTATTTCTTCCACTGAAAATTTACATTTATAACCCTTATGTTATTTAAAGGATCAATTACTGATGTTATTTTTAAAAATTAAGTGTTTTCAAAATCATTCACTTTACATTTTGAAATTGATATTTCTTTTTAATGGATTCTTTATTGAAAATTATTTTTCAAAGTAAAATTTTTCAAAATATTTTAACATTAGTTTTTTGAAATATTTATTTTTCCCAAGTCTACATTACTGAGAATTATTTGAAAATATAAATTTCTGAAATTCCTTGTTGTCAATTTATCAAAAGTTACCTTTCCAGAAATGAATATTCAATTTTATTATAACATCATATTTAACACTAATGAGAAGAAGATTTTTCGAAATACTATTTTATGATTTTTATACAATTTATTCTTTATATCTAAAATAATTATTTACTTTGAATTTATATTCCATGAATCATCTCTAACAGTTCTTATAAATAACTTATTGGGGGTATTGAGTTGGGGGTATGAAACATTTAAATTCCAATAGTCTTTTTTAGTGATACCATCTATAAATGTTGGGAACCCCATTTTTATTTCCATGGGTTATTTATTATGGGATGAATGAAGCCCATATTTTCTAGTGGTTTTCATGATATGTTTAATTTTTGTTATTTTATGGTGTAAAATTTTCCGGTTTCTTATTATGTGATGGTTGGGACCCATATAGCCCTCTAATTCATTTATAAAATCTTTATATCTCATGAGATAACTAAAAATTATTTTTCAAGCTCGATCCACCAAGGGAAATAGTGGGTGAATATTGATCCAATAAAGAAAATATGTGAGTAAATCATGGTTCCTTAGTGAAAAACGTGTGTTACGTATGATCCACCAAGGGAAACAAGTGAGTAAATCCCCATCCACTAAGGGGAACATGTTGTGATGCATGATCCACTATCTTATGATTCATATTCTCATCTTTGTTCAATATTATTATGTTTTTAAATGTACTTATGTTATTATATCACATGTATTATACTTTATTTTATTTTGGTTTTTTTTAATAGTATTTTGTTCATAGATCTTGATATTCCATTATACCCATATAATTACATTTTACTCACTTATGATTATCATTAGTAATCTTATATGTTTCCTTTACTAAGAATCTTAGATCACCACATTCTTATGTTTTATTTCCCTAGGATGTGAATATAGGTATTATGTGTGAGATAATTAAGAGGTTATTTAAAGTTGAGTGGTTATTATGAACTATAGACAAGTGTTGTAAAATAATTTATTTATGTATCTTAACATCAAAGACATTAAACAATCGGTTCTCTAGTTTTTTAGAATAATTATGATATATAATGATTATTCAAGAAGAATAATGACATAAATGTTATTATTTAGCTCAATTAACTTTATTTGGTATTATATTCAATGTTTAAACAACCTCGGAGATTATGATGATATCATGTAAGTATAATCTAACTGTTATAATTTTCCTTCATAATTTTAGTGATTCCAATTTTAAGATGATTTATAAAAATTAAGATTATATAGAATATAGAGAGGCCTTGTGATCTAAAGAATTATATTATAGGCCTTATAAGTTTTTAGTGTCTTATATTTAGGAATTAGTTTTTATCTCAGAAAAAAAATATTCATGTCGTCATATCAGATAATGTTCCTTTGAAAATAATTTTTTTGAAACTCTCAATAGTCAAAAATAGAAATGTGTGTGTGTGTGTGCTCAATGAATAATTATGATATAAATTTATCTTAGAGAATTTATAATTTTTAGAACGTGATTTATTTTAGGGGGAGAATGTAATGACCCATGTTATATATATATATATATATTATGTATTATATTAGAATTAATATGTGTATTATAATAAAACATTTATAAAAAATTATAGATTTATAGGTAATTATTTTATTAAATAATATATAATTAATTAGAAACTTATGGTTAGTATATTCATAAAATTAATTCCGTGTGATTATTTTAGGATAAATGATAATGTATAAAAATTTCAATAAATATAAGATATATCATATATTCTAGTATATTAATTTGAAATTAATTTTTAAAATTTAATTATAATTATAAGATAATAATTTTAATAAGAATAATATTATAATGATAATGACCAAAATATAGTAATATAATAATTTTTTTGATAATAATTGTGATAAATTTATATTTGTATAGATTTAAAAAATACTAAATAAAAAAATAATTAGGTTTACCTTTGGAAATTTAATTTATATACTTAAAAAATTAATTGTTAATTCATAATTAGTGGAATATAATTATAACAACTAGTTGATATAGATTTTAATATGTGAAATAGTATTATAGATAAATATAGATAAAATGGTAGATAAAATATCATATTAACTTGAATTATATTCAAATTAATTAATATAATATAACATTTATCATAATACATTAATTTTAATGAGTATATAAATGTGTTTGATAATTATAAAAATATTTCATTAACCTTTAAATAGTAATTATGGAATAAATAATTATTATTTTTATATTGTTTTAAAATGAGTAATTATTCAAAATAGATATAAGATAGAAAAAAATGGAGTATATTAATTTTTATTTTTTTATGGTTGATTAAAATTAAAATAGTAATGTATTAATAAAAATATTCTAAGGATTATTAAAATAATTTGTGTTTGAATATATATATATATATGCATGAATTACAATATAATTTTTAAAAGAGTAATTAAGTTATGTAATCATTATCCCCACTTGCTTGCAATTAGAAATAAGTCCTTAAAATTCCATCACCATCACCGTAATGAATGTACTTGTTGTTAATCTATGAGAATGGAGTCTTGGGGATCAAATGTTTTATTACAGTTTGACATGATTCTATGAACAATGTGGGAGTCTATTTAGGATTTAGTTCAATTGAGTTATCACCAGCATGGATTTGACCTACCTAGTGGAGAACCAGGCACTCGAGTATTCTCCTCGAGGGATTTACAGGGTATCAAATCAGAATCATGAGAATGTGACTGAGGAGATACAACATCCAGGATAGAAATGGTTTAAACATACAACATTTCACTGTGAAATTAGTGGGTATCGCATGACAAAGAGTAATGTATCCACCTAGGTTATACTCACTAGAAGGATAAAATAAAATTTGGTAGGGTGTGTAGGGGAAATCGAATTTTCTGACACGAACTATGGAGGGCCTAAGATAGAGGAATACAAATGGACATTTTTTTGACAGTGTCTTCATGTCTATAAATCATGCATAAAATAGATTGATTAATATTTACTCTATTTAATAGAAAGTATTTTCTTATATAAATAATCTCCTCAATTTAGTGTGAATCCAACAAAGAACTTATAATATTCATTAAAAAATTTGTACTTAAATTTTAGAAAGAGATGGAGATAATGAGAGAGTTAGAATAGGAATTATGAAAAAAAATGTTTGACTAGAAGCATGATTTTAAATATATTTGTTTCAAAATTTATTTTTAAAAATAATATAAATACATTACAAAAAAATTACATTTTTATTTTAATATCAAATAAACCTTTTAAAAATTTAATAATTCCTATTTCTTAAATTTAACTATATTTTAAAATTTTAGAAGGATGAAAATTTTGACTGAAAAAAAAGATTAAGGGTATTGAATTAATCATAGAGATGATGTCCCATGACTTGAAAAGTGATATGGGAGCAAGGAATGATAAAAAAATTTAATGAAAAGAAACATCATTCACAGTGTGAAACATATAAGTCATTCCATGACACACTTTCTACACTTTCCAAAAGTTAATTAAGCCATTAAATCATTCGTTGGATGCTTGACCTAAAATAATTCATCAGGTGAAATTACTCTTCATGTTGGGAATTAGTTGGATGAGACCCAAAAATAGAAACCTTTAATGAATTTAAATCTAAACAAACCATTGAACATCACATCATGACTGGTATGAATTTAGATCCATTTATTAACTCATTAATGATATCTCGAGCATCATTTAAATCTCTGAATATATGGATATGAGGATTGGAAATCATATCAGCAAATCTAGAAAAGTAGTCGATGTGATGATGAATAAATTTTTTTCCTTTTTGGTTGTTATTTCATTTTTTCCAATGTAAACCCTAATTCATATTTTTGATAAAGTGTTTCCTCTTTCCATTCCATATCTCTATCTCTCTAGATTACCTCTTTCTATCATAATCTTTTATGCTTACAATTGTAAGTAACTAACATGAGGCTTTTACTTGGTGGAGATTTTACGGCATTCTAAAATACATGAACTTTAAATTCATAATTTTTTAATTTCATTTGTGGTGAATAAGAGGGAAGTGTGTAGGTGTGGTGATCTTGCATCACAAAATAACTCTCAAACACATTTCTATTCATAAATTTACATTATTTTTCTAGATTATTCATGTAATTTCTTCATATAATGAAGTTGAGGGTTTCGAAATGGATGAAATGGAATACGATAGAACTAGGTCCTGTGAGGTATTACAATATTTATTGAGGTATTTATTTTACTTTAATATTGGATCAGGTAGGATTTGGTGTGCCTAGGTGATTTCCTATACATTTTAAATTTCACACTCAATAAATTAAATAATATTAATTAATTTATACAGTTTCTTAAATGAATTATCAAATTAAAATTAAACAATAATAAATGAATAATGATAGAACCCACATAACCAAAACCTATAACCAATACATTTCTTCTAATTGAACTCATTATTTTTAATATCCATGTTTTATTTTTATGTTTACACTTAAATGTTTCTCCCAATCCCCAAAATCATCATTTTTATTAAATAAATGTAAAACACAAAAATATAAAAAAAAATTATTAATAGAAATTGATTAATTATAAGACTCCTTGGCTTAGACCACCAAGGACAGCTACTTTGGTGCATTGGGAATACAAATAGTATATTTTTTACCTCCCCATAATAGGCATTTCAAAACAAGGTTTCATTACTATGGATCTTACCTTTTTTCATTTATAAATTTGGTTTTCAAATTCTATAAATATTTATCAATGTTTTCCTTAATAAAAAAATATTAAAAATCCATTATATATTAAAATCCCAATTATTATTCACTGAATGATTACTCACATGTGAAAAAAAGATGATTATAATGGATCCCAAGTGTTGTAAGTCAAATAACTACTACATATACTAAATATTTAAGCAGAAAAGGTGGATAAATATGTTCATGCATTACTTGTGAAATTGAACAAGGTCAAGAACCAAATTTAGTTGTGGAAGATATTTTCCTACTCATCGTTGAAGTTAAATAAACTGTAGAGGTAATGAGGGATGTAGTTGAAGACACATTCCACCTCGATGAACCACTACCAGAAGAAACAGATTGTGGATAATTTATTTCTAGTTAATTAAAGGAAGGTCAAGAAAATTTGTAAAACTTATAAAGTAATTGTGTAAAAATTGAAACAAAACATGATCTCTACATCCTTGGAAAATTTGAATAATCCGAACCATTATACCTATATCTATACATGGAAGATGAAGAAACCACCCAAGTGGTGTAATTTGAATAAGGGATGGAGGATCCTGACTACCGGGATCTATCAACTACTAGTTAAATCAAATAAGAACTTCGCACTAAAGAAAAATCGAAGTTGAACCAACTCTAGGTGGTATTACTTTCTTGAACTCAATTTCATTTTATTTTTTAAAAAAAATTTGAGTATTGACTCTCCTTGTTTAAATTTTTGAGGATCATAAAACACTTATTTTCCTTAGGAAGTATATTACGAACAAAAAGATGCACCTAACAAGGAACACATAGAGCTCCCAAAACATATAGAGATTTTATTTCATGAAGTAAATGAGAAGATCCAAACTATTTTTTAGACGTAACCAACACACATGATGATTATATTAAAAGGGAAGATTTTGATATTGAATTTTCATATATAAATATTTATCAAATAAAAATTCACTCTAACATTAATTTCAATTATTCAATTGATCCCCCACATCTCGAGAAATAATTGAATAGTGGAGAAAAATTTTCACAAGTAGAAACCAAGAAGGAGGATGACCCATGATTCATCTCCCCCCCCCCCCACCATGAAAGTTTTAACTCATTACGAAAGGGGTTTATCTAGTGAATTGTATCCATATATTCTTATTAAAAAATGAAGAATAAGTAAAATATTTAAAAATAGACATGTTGTGGTTCAACACAAATAAACTCCACCCACTTACAGAAATTAGATAACAGTTGGCACTACCCTTCTAAATGAAATTAAAACCTCGGTACAACCTAGTGGATCAAACTTTGACATAACCTTCCATTATTTATATTTTTATTATATGAATTTAAATTTAAATTTATTTCTTATGATTTAGATATTAGGATATATCCATATTTAACTCTATCATTTTTTTATCTTAAATGAGATAGTCACTACACTTTGATGATTGATATTCTTTTTACATGTCCATAATGATGATGAATTAAGCATTATAAAAGAAATTAGAAAATCTTTAATAAGTTCATATCATTAAATGGGAATTAAAATTTAAAAAATATAATTCAAACTATTTAATGGAGAATTCACATTTTGAAAATGTTGTAGAATAGAACTAAATGAATAGAATCCATGCAACCAAAAATAAATATTCATTTCTAGGGTATTATGAGTTTTAATTATTTATTTTATTTGACTCCAACAATTTGATACTATTTTTTACCTTTAAAATAAATTTCATGCCCCACTTTGAACTCTTAAACTCTAGTATCAATCTATGAGACATAATTGGCATAGGTTAATCATTCTCCCATATTTTATTTTTCATTATTGAGAAGATAATATGAGTGAAATTGTAAAATCAATAAATAAAGTTAATCATGAGGGGTTGAATTTTAAAAATTGTGAATTTTGGAAATAAGTGGATTTTTATTTATGAATAATCCTTATATTTGACTTGTTTTGTATTTTTTTAATTGATATTGATTAGTTTATTTTTTTAGGTCAAGACATGAGTAATTTTACCTATAATATTCCCTCATTCCCAAGATGTTTTTGAACCAATATTTCCGATTTCTCTCTATACTACATTTCTTGAGAGACTCAGGCATGTTCTCTTCAATTTCTTTTTGGGAATGATATCAAAGGTATGACTAAATATAATCACATTTAATATGATTGAGGCATTTCACTATTTATCCCTTTATCCTTGAACCCACCTTACCATTGAATCATATTGTTTCTCATTGAATACATGAATGACCTTGTTAATAAGTGATGTCCATTATGATTATATTATATTCATTTATGCCTTGCTCATAGTATGTTTTGTGATATTCAAAAGACTAATTACGGGGGATAGGTTTCCTATAGTGCATGTGGATATATTACATTGAGGAGGTTTTATTGGGGGTATTCTCTTAATTTTTTTATATTCCACGTTATCATTCACCATACATTATTATTCACCTCACATTAAAATAATAGAATTAAAAAAATGAAAAAATGGGTTGTGTCTTGGGAGGATTAAAAATCACCATTTTATTACTGATGATCTTTTTATCATATGATTTTAGGTGGTGGATCATATATTTTTTAAGCATAAATTTTGAAAAAGAGATATGGTAAAATTAAAAAATATATAATTAAAAAATATATAATTAAAAATGAAATAAAAATAAATAGAGGGATATTTGTTCATTTAGATTACTTATATCACATGAACACTCTAATCTTTAGGGAGTTGGGGAGATGACATATTCATTACTATTGGAGTATTTATTAGACAGATCTTTTGATATTAGGAAATAATATTTATTATCAAACCTTTTTTAGATTTATTTTATTCATTACCCACCTACCTGAATCCTTGGAGATTTTTGAAACATAATTCAATGTTCTCATTATTAAATTTTACAACATTATTTAGATGTTACAGATTCTTGATTTAATGCAATCCTCTAGTAAGTTACATGTAACTAATGTATGAGTATAAATACATTACATTTATTACCTTGAGTGATGAGTGAAAGGAATTAAATGTGTGGAAACTTTCATGTGGCATGTATATTTATGATGAACTAATAAATAAAAAATAAATGAATAAAGAGTGTTGTTATTTCAAAATTATAAATTAGAATACATGATTAGAGTTTTTTCTTTATAGAGTAAAGAGTCATATTAATTCTTTTGTGCAAAATTTGAATTTTATTTTCCATGAAAAATGATTTACTTTTGTTTTTGTTTTTTGAAATTTAAATAGTGATACAATGAAATTATTTATAATGTTAATGATATTACATTCTTAAGTTAAATCAATGTGTATGGTAATTAACAGTACAAAATTTTATATCATAATGTTAATATTAAATGCATTTTAAAAAATATATATGATTATTCATTGCTATCTTAAATTTCTATTTTAAATTTTTTTATGATATAATGTTTGACTGAAAATGTGATTAAGAGTTTTGAATTCATGATGCTGATGATATCTTATGACATACAGAAAGTAAAGTCCCATATCCGGAGGTCATAATTGGATAATCAATATTAAAAAAAGCGATATTTACTAGAAAATATCAATTCATGTCATGTATACCAACTCACAATATAAAAATCATAAGAAAATAGATAAAACTTAAGGAACCAATGAAAAAATATTTTTTGAGAAAAGATACATGTGTTATGATGTAACACATATACGTCAAACCAGAACACAGCTTCACCACCTTTGAAACGTGAATTAACCCATGAAATCAATCACCAGGTGCTCAATGTTAAATAATTCTGGTTATTCACATCACAAATCAGTCATATGGGATCTAGAAATATCCACCTTTGATGAATTTAATATTACACAAACCTTCAATCAACCCATCATGACTAGTATGAATTTTGACATTTTTTGGGCAATTTATGATAGCTAGAGCATAATTTAAGTCTATAAATAGATGTTTTGAGTTATTAGAAATCATATTGGAAAATCTAGAGAATTTTTGGACGCAATGATGATGAGAACAACTACATTTAGGTTTTCTGATTTAGATTTTCATTTCATTTCATTCCCATGTTAACCATAATTCATATTTCTGTTAAAGTTTTTTTCTCTTTCGATTTTGACTTTGTATTTATCTTTCTATATCTCTCAATATTTATCTCTTCCTTATATCCAATGTTATTATTTACACTTACAATGGTAATCAATTGTCCTATGGTTTGGAATTAGGGGAGGTTTGGTGGTATTCTAAAATTCATTCACATAATGTTCTTAAATTTTTTTAATTTCGTTTTTGGTCAGAAGGAAGTATATGGGTTTGGTGGTCGTCTAACACAACACAACTCATGAACTTATTTCTATTCATAAGTTTACATTATTTCCCTACTTTATCTCATGGAAACTCCTCATATGATATTTTTTAGTGTTTAAGAAGTGATGAAACAAAATATAATGGAGTTATGTCTTGTAAGGTATTACACTCTTGATCAAGGTTCTTATTATACATGGCTATTTGAGGAAGTGATATTTGGTGTGAAAATGGGATTTCATAAGAAAACTAAATTTAACCATCAAAAAATTTTGGAATCGTAATCCATTAACGATATTTTATAAATAAATTATCAAACTGAATTTAAACAATAATAAATGAATAATTAAGGAACTCACATAACCAAAACCTAGAACCAAAACCATTCTTCTAATTTAAATCAAATTTTTCATCTACATGTTTTATTTTTAGTTTTGTATTATATTTTTTTCAAAATCCAAAATCATCATTTTGATTAGATAATTAAAAACATATATAAAAATGAATTAGGGATAACTCTGAATTACCTGCAAGCCTCCTCAAGTGAGATGACCCTGGTCAACCACTTTAATATTCTAGGAAAACAAATAATAACTTTTATACCACCCCATGATAGGTGTGTCAATATAGATTTATTTTTTTTTCAAAAAATCATGTTGGTTTTAAATATTTTTGAATTTATCATTACATGTTTAAGGGGAAACATATTATTTTATGTATAAAAAAATTTAATTTGAAATTTTATTTTAAGGAGTATATTTTTTTTGGTATATGTAATCAAAATATGTTTTAATGTTATTTATTTGTATTATTTAAAATAAAACTTATTTGAATGGAAATAAATATGTTCTTTAAAACTCTATATTCTAATTTTTTTTAAAGAAAATACCATTTTTTTCAAAAACCTTCTCTTTTTATATGTTTATTTTGAAATAAAAATTTATACTAATGAATTTATTTTAATATTGGTCTTTCAAAAGTGTGTTTTTCTTAAAATTTATCGATTTATGGTTAAATAGTTTTATTTCAGAATAAAATCCTCATTTGTTTATTTTAACAACATGATTTATTTTATAAATAAAAAACTATTCTCACAAATGTTTTTACTTTTATAGATTTTATATTTGACTAAATTCTTGTGTGATCGTACAATAAATATTTGTTTAATGGTTCATGTTTTTTTAATGGAATATAATAAAAAAAATATTTTATCATGATTCTATTTAACGATCTATTTCAATAGTTTCTTTATATATCTGGAATAACATATATACCATTATTTTTTAAAAAAATAATTTTAAAATGATATTGATAATTTTTTGAAAATAATTTTTTGATGAAAATTTCAATTGAAACAAAATTCAGGATATAAATGATTTATTTAAATCATAACACCTTGGAATTATAAAAATATTTTTAATAGGGAGTGAACTCAATCCTCAATTAAATTTTTCCATCATGTGATGGGTAGGGCCTATATGGCCTTCAATGTTATAGGTTTTTGTGTGGTTTATTTTTTGGATATTTTGAAATGTTTTTTTAAATATCTAGATTTATTATATAAGGAAATATTTTGAAATCATATTCAAAAGTAAATTTTGAAATTGAAAATGGATTTATTGAATTTATAAAATATAAATTATTATCAATTCAATTTTTTTTAGTATTTTACAAAACTCTAGAAATAAATCTTTCAATAGAAAACACATCTTATTATTATAGTTTATAATATATTTGGCTAAATACCATTTTGATTTCAAAATGAAAATGTAATTTTGTTCCTAAACAAATTTTTTAACAAACTCAATGTTTTCTATCTTGGTAAAAATATATTTAATGTATTTTTCAAGTATTATAAATATTAATAGGGTTTCTTAAATGTTTTAAAACCCCTTTACTAATAATTATATGCTCACCTTAAGATTCAAAGAAAATTTTTGGGCTTAATTATTTGTATCAACTAATTTTTAATAAATCCTTCATTATGAATATTATCCAAAGGATGGCTGAGATGACATTCCAGGGGATCTATTTAAAAGTTTTAATATGAATTGTTTATATAATTTTCTAATTGCCCAAAGCTCTATACCTAAAATATATTTGTAATAAAGGGAACCCTTTATTAGTTATAATTGATATAAATTTGATTAATAAAAAAGGTAAGTGTTTTCATCACTAAACATGGACGACTGGGCTAGGGGTGCCATAGAACACCCCCAACACATTTGAATAAGAAATTTAAAAGATATAAATCTTCAATTTCTGTATTTTAATCTGGAATTTAAATTTGAACATGTATTCTATGGATGATCACTATCCAATATTTGAATGTTGAGTTACACTGTAATGATATCAATGGAGTAAATATTTTAGAGGATGCATTCCTCAAGACATGGAAGCCTCTATGAATCAATTCTAAATATGGTGAAACTGGGGATCATTACTCAACAGATGTGCCCCATGGATCCAGATACACTCATTACTGATAATTCTTAAAGGTGTATAAGGATTTAAATATTTGAATAATGAAGTATAACATGTCGACTAAAATATCCAAATGATGGTTTTAAATAAAAATATATAAAAATCATGAGTAGACAATCTGGTGATAATGAATGAGTTGAGATGGATGATGAAATGTGGTTGGGTCTAAAACATGTGATTTATATGTCATTATGTATCCTAAAATAATTACAATCAGGTTGAAAAATATTATTATAATATATAACCCATGTATTAATCTCACTAAAGTACCAGGGAGGGGAATTTTACTTCCTTGTATAGTATTAGAATCATAAATAACCCATCAGTTTTATCCATGATAACACGTTGAATCATTGCCACATATGAATGTTGGGAGCCAAAATACCATGATTTTTAGTGGACAACAGACAATTTTAAAATACAATAAGTTCTCATATTCCATGAACCCTTACATTGATTTGTCTCTCACGTATGGAATGTTTTTTATATAGCAGGTACCTCTTTAGTTACATTATCATCAAATAGTATACACCATATGTTATGTAGGTTATCATCATATTTCATGGATGAAAGTTTTATAGTGTTTAACATCATCCATCTTGGAGTTTTTCCATGTAGTTTAACATCATGTTGAAAGGATGTTTTCAAATTCCTCTTTAGTTGATGATATCCTGACCTAGGTGGATTTTTTTGTCCTGGATTAGATGAACCATGATATCTATAGAGTTAAATGTGACCATATCTATAAACTATTTATAAAGTAAATAATTTCTCATTGATTAATTGTTCTAGAATAAGTTTAAAGATAAATAACATTGTGTTGATGGTTCTTATGTTGATCGGAATCTTATATAGGAGTATGGGTAATTTTTTTATTCATTGGGGAATCACATCTAGGGGTTCATGTGCAAGTAAATGTATGGAACATACTTGGATAGTTGATAAGGAAATTATTCCTTACATGGTAGACCACTAAAAATAGTTTATCTCCTTATTATAAGGACCACATGTTAGGAAGATAACTTACATACAATAGTAAATTTTTGTTTTAGAGTTTATAGTCATGAAGACTAAACTTGGTTGTCTTTTATTTTATGTTAAAAGGACTAGGACCTAGAAAATTATGGGCATTTTGATACGTGAATGGGTTTAGAAATATGGAATCTTATACCAAGGTTCTTGTTTCAATCAACCTCATGTGAAAAATAAGATGGATTTTTCTCAATGATAGACCCATTCAGGGGAAATATGATTTGAATAGAGAGGATCCAAATATCAAGAAGATGTTTAGATTTGATTGAGACATATATCTATCTCTTGGATAAGTTTTCTTATAATTACTATATATCATTTAATAAAAGTAATCAATCAATATATGGTTTTGATATATTAAGGTAATTCTATCTCAATGTTGATTCTTATTCAACAAGTCATGATGTGAATGTAGATATTATTCACATGGAGGTTATGATACATTGAGGAATTTTTTGTTATGAAAAAAACAAGCGATATGGGTGTAACTACATATACTGGAACATCATAAATAAAACAAGATTTAGTTTTGAAATATGATGAGTTATTGTTTTATTGATAATAAGAAACCTTTCAAAAGTTCTTACACTAATATGTTTCTTGTGTATGAAGATTAAATCACATGAACATGCCATATTAAAAAACATTTGGAGATTATGTATATATAATTTAATGCCATGTAGTTTAATGTCAAGTGATGATGATAAAAATGGATATAGGTATTTTATTTTTGGTGTAAACTAAGATAATCTTAAATTTCAAGTATTTATAACCCTTAAATATATCTTACTCTTTGGTAAGGAGAAGGGGGTTGAATGTGGTGGAAATTCCGACTAAACCCATGGTTGGAGATCTTGGAAATACAATATAACCTATAACAATAACAATCCTGAAAAATAGATATACTACATATGGGAAGATTTTTTTGGTTCTAATTGATGAATTTATGTAAGTCAAGTATCGGGAACTCAGATATAAATTTATCTCCTATATATGAGAAATCAGGCCATGCAGAGTATCCCTCTTTGATCAATATAAAGTTATGATGGGTAGAACATCAGACATCCAATTTGATGTTATACAACAAGGGGTCTTGTGTTTTTGTATTTGATAGCTTCACTTTTCAGCCTTCTATATTATTCCATCATAATTTAGGGCCTCTTAGGATTATCATGCACATTAGAAAACCCAAACACTAAGACAAAAATGGGTGACATTTTAATTTAGCATGCATTCATGGACATATAACCATATACTAAAGGGGGACCAATTTAACTAATCTCGATCATTAGTGAGAGATAAAGGTTTCATAAACAGTTATTCTATGATTATTTTAATACTAATTATGGTTCACCATGATATGAAATTTTCCCCACCACTCAAACCGTGGACGAAAACTAGATATGGGTAAAAGATCCAATCATTGGGATAAATTAAGGTATTTTTTTAGAACATGTGGTAGGGAATGATATGAGACAACCATGAATCACTACCAAGCATGATGTAATTGGAATCCAGCCACACATAGCTCATGTAATATGGTTCTCTCTATATAGTTCTAACTCTTGTATAGTAGAAGGGGAGTGAAATGGGAACCCTCATGAGATAAATAAGGATACCACCCAGCCTGAACTAACATGGGTATCATATGTGGTGAACAATCACTATGAGTATTTTTTTTTATTGGTCTTGGGATAGTAGATCTTGGAACTAATATATATCCTAAGGTAACTGGAATCTATCCACTCATCGTTTTGACATGTGGGTGGAAATTATGGCTGCATTGAATTAGTGTTGAGTAAGTAGATGGTTCCCAACATGAATAAAGGATTATGAAAAAAATAATATTGAGTTACAAAATTATGATAATGGTTTTGGATGGGTTCAGTAGTTCATATATCACTATGTATCAAAAAGAATCAATCCATAAGTAGTGTTATAAAAATGCATTTCATCTCTTTGAAGGAAAATATATGAATGAATGAAACACACATTGGGAACTCTTACATAGATCTATCTCTCATGTATCAAAAAAAAGTACCATATACCATCTCAGATAGTTTTGGAGGCTATGAATAGTAGATATTATATTATAAAATTTTATTTCATGTGACCAAGGCTATGTTTCATTTTTATGGTGTATCAAAATCATGATAAACAGATTAATCGACCATTACCACTACGATCATTTGATTCATGATTGGTGTGAGAAATAATATGTAATTAGAATATTACATGTGTAGAGACCCAAAGCTTGACGTACATGAATATTAAATTACTTTAGCATAATAATTAATACATAACAATAACATACACACAAGGATCATAATAGTTTAGTGTCTTTGGAAACTTGGAACGTAATCTTCTAATCGTGGTGAATGATCTTCAACATCTCCCATAAAGATATTCCCCTTTTTTTCTTACCTAAAACCTTTATTTATATCCTGGGGAAAAGAAAACATAAAAAGGGTGAGCTCAAATGCTCAGTAAGGGTAATCATGGATAAAATAAAACATACCATATACATTTTAACTTAAAAATATAAACATAATGTTTAAACATAAAAAGCTTGAGCAATGACATAAAACATGGAAGTACATAAGGCATAGATCATAAAGAAACATTAAGAATGATAAAATAACATGGAAATAAAACATGTAATTGTGGAAACCATTAATCACATGATATAATTTCCATAGTAGCCAAGTCATTGCTACCAAGACCATCTTAGTGGACAAAGTCCCTTTCTGAATCGATTTCACTCCTCGTTCCAGTCCTATATTACTGAACCGGTTTAACTTGTTGTTCCAACCATGTCTATCTCATGAGATATAAATCTTTACCCAATGAATTGGAGGTATATATAGGTCCCACCCATCTCATAATGAAATCATTCTTTCGTGTGCCACAAAATCATAAATCATACATCATAGCATAACCCATGAAATAAAATGGGATTCTTAAACATCATGCCATCATAACATAATCCATAAACAATAGATATCATTTCATCATAAGAAAATTTAAACCATTTAAATCATAGAAACATTTTACTTGAAACATACACATATGAAATAATGTCATCTTAGATGGAAAATAGTTTTGACAAAACACTTGAAATGAATTCTTGAGGAAAATATCCTTTCTTATTTAAAATCATTTTCTTTTCACAAAATTCAATGCAATTTTAAAAGATAAGGGTTTTGTTGAAAATAATCATGCAATATTGTAGAGGAAGATTCTTGGAAATTAGGCGTTATGAAACCGTAAAAATCCGTTCACGCCGTATAAGTTAAAAATAACATTCTTCTCATACTTTTGTTGGAAAAGTCAAAAAGTACCTTATATGGTAACCAAAGGAAAGATTCCATTCATACAATGTGGTAAAAAGTCAATAAAGGTTATAAATGACTTTAAACATCCATGTAATAATGGTAAACATTTTATGAAATCGTTTTTAGAAAACATGGACATGGATGATAAATGTAACCCCAGTAAATACTTACGTATAAACAATCTCGGATAAAAATGAGATTGAAAATTTATCCCTTACCTTAGGTATGATATGCTTAGTATGTATTTGAACCTCCTGTATAATGATTAAAATAATTTCATTGACTTATTACAGAATCATTTTCATTGTTATGATATCATATATGTTTCACTTATGACTTTATATTACCCGTTCTTTTGTAAATTCCATGTTAAAGCAGCGTTTTGGGTAAAATCATTTCATTTATCGTATGTGCTTCAACTTGTCGTTCTTGATATTATTACTTATATCCTGATTTACATAATTTCAGAATTTAAAACATGATTTACATATATTCATAATATACATATATATATTATAGGTCGATAAAAGGAATGAAATACACTGTTCATGGAGACGGTAGGCTGTACGTACGCATGAACGTTGTTTTCGTTTCCTTATTGAATTGAATGAAAATAAATAAATGAAATACATATATATATATATATACATAAATCCAGTAGCATTATTATTTCATATATTTCATTATTATTCATTAAATAAACTTTATGATCATTCATGTATGGTTAACATGGAGAATGAATCTCATCGCGTCGTGGAGACGGTAGTCCGTACGTACGCACGAGCGATGATATCATTTCCATAATCATTGAATTGAATTGGAGTGGATGATACAATATATCAGAATCAGTATGATGTTATAATAACTATTTATAGTTATTATTTACTCCATTATACCCATCCAAGTAAGGTGGTGTTGGAAAAACAGATTACACCACGGCGTGGAGACGGTATTCCGTACGTACGCACGCGCGGTGATTTCGTTTTCCGTAGGATTGATAGATGGTGAAATAAGGTTGTTTTATACTTATAATAACATATCATTATATGAGTGATACTGATGTTATTACTTCATAATGAAACAACTAAAGAAGAAGAAGTGGACGAAAAAATAAAGTTGAAAGAATCGGTAACGGACATTACATCTTCTTTGAAGAGCCACTTTGAGACCTCCTTTTAGGGCACTAAAATTGGTATTTTAAGAAGACCATGACCTCTAGGATTTTATAGGGAAGTGGAGAAGATAATTTGGCCAGGGTTGGCCGAGATTGAAGGCTCAAAGTGTTGTGAGGAAGAGAGGGAGGAGGTTCCCTTTTATAAGGGAGGAGAGGGGCACCTTTGGAATAACTAAAAATATTATTTTATTATAAAGAAAAATTCGGTTTTAAATAGCTCCAAATTGATTTATTTCTAAGATAATGTGGTTATTGGTCTAAATACTCTCATAAAATAGAATTTAGACAAGTTTAGGTTCCTATTTTAACCTTATCATTTAGATTTAACATTAAGTTAAATAATTTTACTTTTACCGTGTCTTCTTGTGTTCTTATACTATAAGGTTAATAAACATACTATAAGAAATCAAACGAACCCCAAGTTGTTTATTATTAATATATATAACCTTATCTAAGTCATTTGTCCTAACCTTAGATTTTTAGGAATAAAATAACAATTACTAATATAATATTTGTTTTAAAAACCATTTTATGTCAATTTTGACACTATTTAGTAATTTATTTTTGTGAAAATCATAACAGAATGATTAGTTCTAAAAAAGATAATTAAATCAATAATAACATGTCATATTAACCTATAAAATTAGTGTAATTCATAAAAAGTGTCAAATTACATTTATTTGGGTATTTATAACATCAATTATGTCAATATTTCATTAATAAGATAATTACTACATCATCTTTGTGTCATAAATAAATTAACTTATTTAAAGTCTAAAAAATACAAATAAAATATCATTATGTAGGAAATATTTTTAGATTTCTAATGAATATTTATAGTCTAATTTATCTTATGTATAACCCTATATTAAAAATTATTTTCTTATTAAACATTGATTTTAACTATTTTAACCCTTCTTTAAATAAATTAATAATAAATGTCCTAATATAATCCAAGTGGGCCTAAATGGTCATATTTTATTCCTAAGGTTGTTTTTGGTCTAATTACACTTATCCAATATAATTAGAACATGTGTTAGGGTAATAATAATATCATTTTTACCCTTAATTACCTTATTTACTTTTAACCGTGGTAAATAAAAGTAAAAAGTTACTATTCACCAAAAATTATTTTCATCTCATTGAACCACATTTTACTTACTGACATCAACTGTGTCTCTCGGATTTTTGAAATTCCACTCACAGAAGTGGTAAAATTAAGTTTTATGAAAAATTCAGTTTTTTTAACTACCACTTAGTGGTTTCACTATTCATCAAAAAATGAAAGTTTCCAGAAAAATACCAAAAATTAGGCCTAAGCTATATTTGATATTATGAACTGAAAATTGATGTCTATTTTACCAAATTCAAAATATATCAGTTGCATTACTTAATTTAAAAATTAATTCCCGTCGTCAAAACAAATAGCGTGTTCTTAAGAGATAATAACTATCAAAAGATTGACATTTGTTTATGTCTGGTTTAAATGCGAAATTATATACAATGACTAACATTGTATTAAATGGTAAAAATATATTCTAAATATACTTTAAAACCACTCAAATTAATAATTTATCATTATTAATTATTTCGATTAAAAAGGTTGTTTTTAATTAAAATTTAGTAATTTTCACTATTCATCAGAAAATGAAAGTTATCCGGAAAGTACCAAAATTTCCCCCTAAGCTAATTTTGATATTCCAAATCCAAAAATGAAGTCCATTTTGAAAAATAAAATTTAAAAAATTTCAAAAAGTGGCTATTACTATTCATAATGGCTAGTTTTAATAATATTTTAATAGCATATCATTGTTTAGCGAAACTCGGTATTGCCTACAACACATGCTATCGCGGAAGGTCGTGCTTGCGTGTAATGCAAGTCAAGTCAGGGTTGCGTGTTTTGCAAGAATCCTTCATTGTTTTGTATAAGATAATCCAACCATATTTCATTTATACATTGAATATATATATATATATACTCAATGTTGCGTTGAATAACTATTATCAAAATTGTGTGTAACACGATCCAAGAATAGTGTTGCGTATACTGCAAGCTAATACGGTGTTGCGTATAGCGCAAGATAATCTTGGTGTAGCATACAACACAAGACATTAATGAAATTAAAAGAATATTTTTCATAAAATCTTGAGGTGTTACATTCTACCCCCCTTAAAATGAATTTCGCCCTCAAAATTCGTCGGGGTTATATATGGTTTACTACTAGAAAGTTTGTTTAATAGAAACCCACATCATAAAAAGGAATTCCCAAACTTGGCTTTAAAAACTAAAGTATGAAATGTAACAGTTACCCAAATTAACTCATCACCGGGTTTCCTCGTAGGAGAACATAGGTGAAAATATGGATATGGAAGAAAAATCTAACCATCAAGTTCTGATGGAGAGTGGTAGAGAACATGGCTATGAAATAGCCAACAATCACAAATCCATAGATTTGCGATGATCTATGGTACCATCTAATTCATCTTAAATAAGGGCACTAGGAAAACATTTTTGGTTTTCAAGATCATTTCCCTAAAGTTGGTGAATTAAAAGAAATAATTACATGATTTTGGTACAATTTCACTATTGTTTGTGAATTGAAAAATTTTCCCTTCATCCCTTAAAGAAATGAAGTTGAATTTGTTATTCGTGATCTGCTAGCAGATCATGTGATAGAATGATGGGTCATTCCATCTGTTTCAAACAAAAGGTTAGAAAAAGTTATAAGTCCATCTTATAGTTATATTAATCGTATATGGTTCCAAAAATGAACTTATACTTCATATATCATACCGCTTAATAAAATAAAACTAGTTTCTACTAACTAGGGACTTCCTGTAGGCCAGTCGTAGGCGATAAAGGCTAGTGACACTTCGGTTGTGGGTTCAATTCCCACAGCCTTGTCCGATGCGATGGGATGTCACCCATCCTGCAGGTTGTCCTTTTTTCTAAAACTACATTACTATAACATCCCATAAATAATATTGAAAAAACTTTTATCCTTAAACAATACTAACTTATGTCCAACATAATCCATTCCAATCTTTAGGCTTATCCATAATACTGCAGTCCTCTCTCATAATATAGTGAAAACAATTACCAGATATTTCATATAACAAGCATGTTAATACCATTGTTGATCCCTCTATATCATAAGATATGTCTTGTCGATCACATTCCAAATATTCTAAGGCCTTAATCATGTATTCTCTTGAAAAATGAATACCCCTTGAACATGAGTGCTGTCAAAAGTTAACTCATTCCACATACCAAAAACCCAAAATTCTATATACTCAAACCATGATATAACTATTTCCTTATATCAGTCATGATCTCATGAATACTATCAAACATTTAATTTTCTCCTTATCCCTTCATTATGCGCATATCATCTACATTCCAAAAATATCTAAATAACCTTTCATGGATACTGGTACCATTAATCATACATTTTCAAAACTCAAGGAAAGACAACAGTATAATAATCCTTAGATGTCTCTTTATTCCATTGTACCATGAGATTACTTATACAACATTACACATGATAAACATGTAATCATTCCACTAAATTATTAAACCATTGACCGAGCTTCAACAATTCTTTCATCTCAAATATCATTTGTAGTCTCTTCATCATCATCAACATAAATACTACCCATACGACCATACTGATTCTCTTCATGAGACTTTCCATTAGGGAATTGGTTTGCATAATGCCCGTACATTCCACATTTAAAACATTTAACCATTGTTGATGTCGTAGCAATACCATTATCCTCATCCCTGGTGTTAACTGAACCTTTTCCTTTGCACTTACTGGCTTTGTGTCCTTCTTTCGCACACCCAAAGCGTCTTCCAGTTCCTTTGAAACATTCTCCTTGATGCCTCTTCCCACATGATTTACATAGGGGAAATTGAACTTTCTTTCCTCTGTGATCATCATGAAACTCCATCTTTCTCTTATTAGCCGAGTCAGGAAACTTACCAAAATTTACTTTATTGATCATATTTTGAGATTTCTGATTCGGCATAATAATGTTGTTTGGACTTCCAAATCCCATTTCATTTGGTTGCTCATGAATAATATCATTCCATTGTCCATCATATCCTCCATTATCGTGAATCATCTTGTTTCCAGCCATTTTCTAAAACCCAAAAAGAATAGTGTGAGAGGAAAAAATCATAATAAAGGCGGAGTATCTTCAATATCTAACATCTTTGGTTTAATCTAATATCATTACCATAGTTCTAGGACTATATCATATACGTATACTTATCCTTAGGGACATCCCTAGACATACCTTAGAAATATCTCTAGGGATCTCACTAACGTTTTTGCATCCTAGTTTCCAAAGGTTGACTAAACTTTTCCTCTGATACCAACTGTAGAGACCCAAATCTTGACGTACATGGATATTACATTACTTTAGCGGAATACTTAATACATAACAATAACATACACACAAGGATCGTAATAGTTTAGTGTCTTTGGAAACTTGGAACGTATTCTTCTAATCGTGGTGAAAGATCTTCAACATCTCCCATAAAGATCTTCCCCTTTTTTTCTTACCTAAAACCTTTCTTTATATCCTGGGGAAAATAAAACATAAAAAGGGTGAGCTCAAATTCTCAGTAAGGGTAATCATGGATAAAATAAAACATACCATATACATTTGAACTTAAAAATATGAACATAATGATTAAACATCAAAAGCTTGATCAATGACATAAAACATGGAAGTACGTAAGGCATAGATCATAAAGAAACATTAAGAATGATAAAATAGCATGGAAATAAAACATGTAATTGTGTCAACCATTAAGCACATGATATGACTTCCATAGTATCCAAGGCATTGCTTCCAAGACCATCTTAGTGGACAAAGTCCCTTTCTGAATCGAGTTCACTCCTCATTCCAGTCCTGTATTACTGAACCGATTTAGCTTTCTGTTCCAGCCATGTCTATCTCAAGAGATATAAATCTTTACCCAATGCATTGGAGTTAAATATAGGTCCCAACCATCTCATAATGAAATCATTCTTTCGTGTGCCACGAAATCATAAATCATACATCATAGCATAACCCATGAAATAAAATGGGATTCTTAAACATCATGTCATCATAACATAATCCATAAACAATTGATATCATTTCATCATAAGAAAATTTAAACCATTTAAATCATAGATAAATTTTACTTGAAACATACACATATGAAATAATGTCATCTTAGATGGAAAATAGTTTTGAAAAAACACTTGAAATGAATTCTTGAGAAAAATATCCTTTCTTCTTTAAAATCATTTTCTTTTCACAAAATTCCATGCAATTTTAAAAGATAAGGGTTTTGTTGAAAATAATCATGCAATCTTGTAGAAGAATCTTCTTTAAAATGAGGCGTTATGAAACCGTAAAAATCCGTTCACGCCATATAAGTTAAAAATAACATTCTCCTCGTACTTTTGTCGGAAAAGTCAAAAAGTACCTTATATGGTAACCAAAGGAAATATTACATTCTTACAATGTGGTAAAAAGTCAATAAAGGGTAAAAATGACTTTAAACATCCATGGAATAATGGTAAACATTTTATGAAATCATTTTTAGAAAACATGGTCATGGATGATAAACATAAACCCAGTAAATACTTACGTATAAGCAATCTCGGATAAAAATGAGATTGAAAATTTATCCCTTACCTTAGGTCTGATAGGCTTCATACATATCTGAACCTCCTGTATAATGATTTAAATAATTTCATTGACTTATTACAGAATCATATTCATTGTTATGATATCATATATGTTTCACTTATGACTTTATATTACCCGTTCTTTTGTAAATTCCATGTAAAAGCAGCGTTTTGGGAAAAATCATTTCATTTATCGTATGTGTTTCGACTTGTCGTTATTGATATTATTACTTATATCCTGATTTAAATAATTTCAGAATGTAAAACATGATTTACATATATTCATCATATACATATATATATTATAGGTCGATAAAAGGAATGAAATACACCTTTCATGGAGACGGTAGGTCGTACGTACGCATGAACGCTGTTTTCGTTTCCTTATTGAATTGAATGAAACTAAATATAAGAAATACATATATATATATATATATCCAGTATCTTTATTATTTCATATATTTCATTATTATTCATTAAATAAACTTTATGATCATTCATGTATGGTTAACATGGAGAATGAATCTCATCGCGTCGTGGAGACGGTAGTCCGTACGTACGCACGAGCGATGATATCATTTCCATAATCATTGAATTGAATTGGAGTGGATGATAAAATATATCAGAATCAGTATGATGTTATAATAACTATGTATAGTTATTATTTACACCATTATACCCATCCAAGTAAGGTGGTGTTGGAAAAACATATTACACCACGGCGTGGAGACGGTATTTCGTACGTACGCACGCGCGGTGATTTCGTTTTCCGTAGGATGGATAGATGGTGAAATAGGGTTGTTTCATACTTATAATAACATATCAGTATATGAGTGATACTAATGTTATTACTTCATGATGAAACAACTATAGAAGAAGAAGAAGTGGAAGAAGAAATAAAGTTGAAAGAATCGGTAACGGACATTACCTCTTCTTTGAAGCGCCTCTTTGAGACCTCCTTTTAGGGCACTGAAATTGGTCTTTGAAGAAGACCAGGACCTCTAGGATGTTTCTAGGGAAGTGGAGAAGTGAATTTGGCAGGTTTTTGACGAGCGTGAAGGCTCAAAGTGGTGTGAGGAAGAGAGGGAGGAGGTGCCCTTTTATAAGGGATGAGAGGGGCACATTTGGAATAACCAAATATATTATTTTATTATAAAGCCAAATTCGGTTTTAAATAGCTCCAAATTGATTTATTTCGAAGCTAAGGTGGGTATGGGTCAAAATCCTCTCATCCAATAGAATTTAGACAAGTTTAGGTTCCTATTTTAACCTTATCATTTAGATTTAACATTAAGTTAAATAATTTTACTTTTGTCGTGTCTTCTTGTGTTGTTATACTATAAGGTTACTAAACTTACAATAATCAGTCAAAATAACCCCAAGTTGTTTATTATTAATATATATAACCTTATATAAGTCATTTTTCCTAACCCTAGATTTTTAGGAATAAAATAACAATTACTAATATAATATTTGTTTTAAAAACCATTTTATGTCAATTTTGACACTATTTAGTAATTGATTTTTGTGAAAATCATAACAGAATGATTAGTTCTAAAAACATTAATTAAATAAATACTAACATGTCATATTAACCTATAAAATTAGTTTAATTCATAAAAAAGTCTCAAATTACATTTATTTGGGTATTTATAACATCAATTATGTCAATATTTCATTAATAAGATAATTACTCCATCATCTTTGTGTCATATATAAATTAACTTATTTAAAGTCTAAAAAAATTACAAATAAAATATCATTATGTAGGAAATCGTTTTAGCTTTTAATTAATTTTTATAGTCGAATTTATCTTATGTATAACCCTATATTAAAAATTATTTTCTTATTAAACATTGATTTTAACTATTTTAACCCTTCTTTAAATAAATTAATAATAAATGTCCTAATCTAAACCAAGTGGGCCTAAATGGTCATATTTTATTCCTAAGGTTGTTTTTGATCGAATTACACTTATACAATAGAATTAGGACATGTTTTAGGGTAATAATAATATCATTTTTACCCTTAATTAGCTTATTTACTTTTAACCGTGGTAAATAAAAGTAAAAAGTTACTATTCACCAAAAATTATTTTCATCTCATTGAACCACATTTTACATATTGAAATCAACCGTGTCTCTTGGATTTTTAAAATTCCACTCACAGAAGTGGTAAAATTAAGTTTTATGAAAAATTCAGTTTTTTTAACTACCACTTAGTGGTTTCACTATTCATCAAAAAATGAATGTTTCCAGAAAAATACCAAAAATTAGGCCTAAGCTATATTTGATATTATGAACTGAAAAATGATTTCTATTTTACCAAATTCAAAACATATCAATTGCATTACTTAATTTAAAAATTAATTCTCATCGTCAAAACAAATAGCGTGTTCTTCAGAGAAAATAATTATCATAAGATTGACATTTGTTTATGTCTGGTTTAAATGTGAAATTACATCCAATGACCAACATTTTATTAAATGGTAAAAATATATTCTAAATATACTTTAAGACAACTCAAATTAATAATTTATCACTATTAATTATTTCGATTAAAAAGGTTGTTTTTAATTAAAATTTAGTAATTTTCACTATTCATCAGAAAATGAAAGTTATCCGAAAAGTACCAAAATTTCACCCTAAGATAATTTCGATATTCCAAATCCAAAAATGAAGTCGATTTTGAAAAATAAAATTTACGAAATTTCAAAAAGTGGTTATTACTATTCAAAACGGCTAGTTTTAATAATATTTTAATAGCATATCATTGTTTAGCGAAACTCGGTATTGCGTACAACACACGCTATCGCGGAAGGTCGCGCTTGCGTGTAATGAAATCCAAGTCAGGGTTGCGTGTTGTGAAAGAATCCTTCGTTGTTTCGTATAACATAATCCAACCATATTTCATTTATACATTGAATATATATATATATATATGTATACTCAATGTTGCGTAGAATAACTATTATCAAAATTGTGTGTAACACGATCCAAGAATAGTGTTACGTATACTGCAAGTTAATATGGTATTGCGTATAGCGCAATTTAATCTTGGTGTAGCATAAAACACAAGACATTAATGAAATTAAAAGAATATTTTTCATAAAATCTCGGGGTGTTACAACATGTACTAAACTATATCACATTTCAATGGATTTTCAAAAACCCAACATGTAGTTTTACACTATGAAATAATAGTGGATGTAATGATGTATAGTTATATGGCTTCAACATAAGAAATGAAGTATAATGTTTTTTAGTGAGGAATTTTTCATATAATTTATCATCAAATTACCAAGATATTGTGATATTCAGTTTAACATAATGTAACATGGATAAAAAGGTTTTTGTGGAATAAATTCATGAAGTTATTACTAATGTGCCTCACATTAATTTATTCAAATTATTTTTATAAATACCATGCATTGGTTGTGGGTGCGATACAATCTCCAACAATTATAGTTAAATTATAAGTTTTTTTGGAGCATACCATGAATATGGTGTAGGTTCCCTTCTATTTTTTTTCAAGATTCAAAGGCTTCTTACTGAGTATCATTGGAGTTTGGAGGTGTAACTCCAGTTCCCATTGAGAGAATAAGTGTAAAAAATCTTATTTAATGCTTCTCCAACTCAGATTTGATGGACTACTCAGTTGGGTATTAAGAAAAACCTTCTCTCATCGATTATCTCCTACTCATCTCGTCACTTCTAATACCGTTCAACATTAGAAAAACTATTTTTCGATAGCAAGAGGGCTTCTGATCTTCAATGGGTAGGTCCACCTCTAACTTATACACAAGTGAATATGGGGTCATTTGTATTATAGTATAGTTTTTTGGTATATAATAAAACCAGGCATACTATAGTTTTTTTAGAAAATACTTCTTACCTTATCTTTCATCTTATGAAGTGAAATATAGAGTTTCTTATTAAAATACTCAATTTTTTCATCCACCACTTCTTGATAGTGGGATGTTTTGTTAGAATTAATATTTTACTGGTGATACGGCCTTTTAATTCCTAATAAAATATAATATTTTTGTTTTCAATTAATATTTTTTGAGGGAAACCAATTCTATTAAAGATATTTAACTCCACAAAATTGATGATAACATTTAGTCCAACTTCCTTGAGGGGTATATCCTTCACCCACTTAGAGAATAATTCAGTGTCTCTAAGGATTTAGTTAAACATATCAATTGTATCTTTGGTATATAAAATCTTGACGTCTATTCTAAAGATGAAAAAATACCAATATTATCTTATGTTATACAAAAACAATGAAGATTGATGGTAGTAATTCATATGTAACTATTAGTCTTTTCATTTCTGAGTGACTTTCATATAGTCATGTGTCATCAATGTAAAAAGGTATATAAGTCCCCTAAATCAATTGGAGATATTTTCTCTTGAAAAATGAGTGTCACAGGTTCCTACATAGAATTATTATATAACCTCAAGGTTCTTAATTTTTAAAAACAATTGAGTACAACTCCATTAAATCCTTATTTATATAGAGATTTCTAATAATTATGGACATATTGAAGGATGATTTCATTTCCAATCATCAGATATTCTCTCTATAAGATTTATCATATTTAGATGTAGTCTATTAAGGGTGAATCCCATCCAATAATTTCATCAACTAGGAAGGATTGTGAGCCATAATTATTTGGGATGGTTTTGATCCCTTTTATATCCTCAATTTCATTGAGGATAAATTGAGAAACCATTATATGTTGTGTGATGTAAATTACTATCTCATCCAGGACTAGATCTTCCAAGAATGCGTCTGTGTTAGCCAATTCATTGTCATAGTAATTCTGTGAACATGGGATATGAATATTATTTGTTCTTAGGGGAGGTCTACTATAAACCCTCATATATAATCAAGAAGTTGAACTTATCATTCATTAATAATAGTGTATTCCTCATTATTATATTTGATTACCAACTCCCAAAAACCCTTTATAATCATACAGGCCCCTGATATTTGCATGTTTGGCTCCACCCCAACTATGTGGGCTTCATATTCCACATCATTATTAGTATGTTCTTTTGAGAAAATAAGGATTAGTGGAAAAAAAATTTCTAGGGAGATGATCATATTCACTATATGATACATGTTATTCTCTATTTCATCCAGCATTCCCTTCTAGATTCAAGAAGGGCCATTAAAATGAGTCTCTTATATCTAGGGTTTGTTGTGGATGGGGAAAACCTTTTCATGAGGAAGATTCATTCTTAGAATTGAATTATTTAGGATAATGTGTTTTCTAAGGAAGTTGGACACTGCCCACACTTTGGTCACCTTTTGAGAAAAGAACCAGATTCTAAACTACATCAGAATAACCTCCCATCATACTAGAAACCTAGTAAATATTGTACTATTAAGGATATATTTGAGTGGATTCATAGGTGAGACAAGATGTATCACATGGTGCTGCTAATAATACCTCAATTTTATCATAGTGATGATCAATTATAGATATTTCATCATGTTTTCATGTTATCAAGTATCAGTATCCACCATTATGTTATAAAGGTATTAGATATTGTTCTCCTATACTATATCATTATTTTTGAGAATGGAGTTCATTAAAATAATTATTTAGGTTTTCCACAGAAAAGATGAGAATATTCCCTTCCACAAGTGTCATCAACATTGGTTGGTACAATAGATACTGCTTGATATTGTCAAAATATTTTGGAAAATATTCATCCCACAAGTAAGTGAAATTTTAATTCATCGTTATGGTGATGGTTAAAAAATTTCTAATAAGATTTGTGATGAAACGTCTGATTTTTTCCAGAGGCATTGGAGTCCCCTTTGGTCTTTTAGATTCTAAGGTGAAGGAATATCTATGATCTCCTAGGTATTATCAGGGTCTAATTAAAGACCATGATGATATACATTGAGTCTTATATATGTACTCAATGTTATACCAAAAGTTAATTTCAAAGGGATCATCTTTATACTATATTGCAACAATATATTGAAAACTATTTTAAGATTCTAAATATGATCACATCATTGCTAAGATTTGAACACATATTTGTTAACATATAGTTCTATAATTTACCTAGGAGGGGATTAAGGTTATGGTTCATGAAATTATGATATATAGTTCTATAATTATTCCTGCAAAATGGAACACTTTATAGAATTATTCCCATTAGTTTTCACTAAATGAGTTGGATTCCTTATCTTTAGTTATTATCTAAATATGGTAATATCTTGAATAATTTTTCATAACCTAACAGTCTTAAAAACCTATAGCCACATCCATAAATAATTTCATAATTGGGATTTGGATGTCTTCTCTTGGGTAGTGTTATTTTTTATCTCTAAAGTCAATAAAAATGGATTTTCCAGCACTTTTTCCAAGTGAAGGGAATATTACAGAACCATTTGGGTACATAATTTCAATAATGAAGTTGGATTTGACTATCATTTTAACCTCAGCTTCTACATGGGTGGATTAGGTAGGAATAATTTTCTTAAATGCCTATTTAAAACTATACTGATCAAATGGAAAACCTATATGTTGGGTTTCCACATCGGGTTCGGGTTAAAGAAATTTTAATAGATCTATGAAAAAATACATGTGTTACCAAGGAAAGATATTTATGTATCTTTATTTTTGAGATATATTATCGAACAGATTAGTGTAGGTCATGAGTCTTACATTGTACCCAGATTCACATGCCCATGTTTAGGAATAGCTATATAGATTCCTTCCTAAAATTTTGGATGACCATCACTAATGTATTCTTCTAATTATTTATCAACCCTCAATTCTATCATAGATAGGATATGAAGGGACATTTTTTGGTCTGTTAGATAGTGTAGGGATATTTTCATATCTTGTGAATGATGATGAGGGGAATCTAGATCCCATGGGTGAAAACACATAAGCATCATTATTAGGAGTGTCTTTTAAGATTTCTCTATAATCTCCACAATATTCATGGACATAATATGTGTTGACATCTTGATATTCTTAAGATTATATGGGGAAATTTCAGACTATGTGGATAATAAGAAGCTATGATTGGGTCTTTAAAATGTTAATTTAGTGGTATCTTAAGATATTATAGATGATTAAGGTTCATTTTTACCTATTCATGATTGTATTTATCATGATCATAACCCTCCACTATATACCATGATTAATCTAATAAAAATTATGCCACATTGATGAGGGAAACATTTCCCAACTAGTTTTCTTTACTAGAAGGAACACGTATGACATTTTGATTTCCCAATTTGGTGGGGGTAGTGATTTGATTATTGGGGGAATATGTAATCTTTTTCAACAATTCCCCATTTTATAGTAGGGTATTCCTAATGGATACTATAGGCAATTATTTAGATTACATTCCCAATAATAATTTTCTTCCCCTCCCTTTTATCAGGTTCGATTTCTAGGTATTTTACTTTCACATTGTGAAGATATAGATATCATTGTACAATAGATAGAAATACCCATTGATGAAGTATATGAGGAAATCATGGAATGATAAACATACCACTGAATGATTATAGAGCCAAGACCTTCCCAATGATATGTTAAAGGACATGTCCATGTCAACCGCTAGGAATTAGGATTTGTATATGAGATCAATTAATGGGCCTCTATATTTTATTCTTTTAATTTTCTTATTCTCAGTCATGTCATACCCTTAAAGAGTTAGGATTGTGGGGTTAAGGTATTCCTCACTGTAAACCAAGCAGTGGAGGTTCCATCTTGGATTGAGCTTGATCCAATAATTCATATGAATTAGGTCTTGATAAATATAGAAATTATTATGTTTTATGAAAATATAAAAATATCTGATATGCCTATATATAGATACTTCTTGATATTTCTATATAATGAAAATATTCATGTAAGATTTAGTAGATCTATTTTCCCTATATATGCATCCGCTAGAATGAAATCTTCCTAAAACTCTTGAGGGATCAAAAGGGACTTAATAAGGGTTTCTCTTAGCCCTATGGAGAAGTGAAAATCATCAAAAATATATATCATAGAAAGAATAAATGATATATGTTTCCCGATGTCATGTTTATAGACTGAGGTCTTTCACTTCCTATATAAGGGTGGGTCCTTTACTTATAGTTTGGAATTCACTAGTGAATATGTTAATGAATCCCTCCATTGAATAGAACAAGGGGAGTTCATATGGCTCTCAAGTTTAGCTGAGATGCCATTCACACAATCTAATATTGACTAGTTGAATATGCATGTATACTTTTATGCTTCTATATAATGCCATATAATATATCCATTGATGATTCGGGATCAAATTGATCTCCCTTGTTATGACATTTATTTCATTTGTTTTGAAAAACCTCATTTATTGAATAAATTGTGTATTTAATTCTAAAACATGCATTTTATTCATTATTTATAGATTTTTTTGTCCATTGGATGTTTAAATATTAAATTTATTAATATCCTAAGTAAATGCTTCTTTTTCAAGTTTTAATTACGAATTATTTCATTCTCTGGATTTTTTATGGAAATTTATTATTTAATATTAATTTCTAGTGTTTTTTATTATTGGATAATAGTAATTTTTATATTTTTATTTTTATATTTTTTTAATTTTTTATTAATTTTATTTTATTATAATTTCCAACTCTATCATTTTATTTGTTTTATGTCAATTTATTTTATTTTTAATTTGAACTTATTTTTCAAATGTATTTTAATTCATAACTAATAATTTTATTGAATTTATCATTTTTGGATTTCAATTTACATTTTCAATGGATTCTATAATTATTTTCTATTTTAATTTTTTTGTAGTAAAAATCCATATTAGATACTTTTTAGTGGGTTATTAATTGAAATTTCAAGATGAAGAACCCATGTAAACAAGTTATCACGTGATATGAGTTTTCGGTGTTCCATCAACCAAAATATACTAAGTACTGACATAAAACAATATTCTTGGTTTCACATATGAAAATTTTGAGATAGCCAAATTTTTAGGTTGGAATTTCAAGTTGAATACATCCATGTAACCGATTTTGAAATTCATTGAATCAGAATTTGTAGCCATTTGAAAATATAACCATAGTTTCATTAAAATATTTCCTATCATAGTTGAAGACAACGAATAAGGAAGTGGACTTGACTAAGTTAAAATTTCAATAGAGGATAACAAAACCCAAAATTACCAAGATTCTGGATCTATGAAAAAGATTATCCTCCTTGAGTTCAACTGAGGAACTTTAACAACAACTATAAAACTAGTGAATAAGAATGAATATATACTATTTATTGACAATAAAATGATTAGAATATCTAGATCTCAAATCAACATCATTAAATGAAACCAGGTCTGTTGAAGTCAAATATAATATTATCTTTTAGGTCCAAATGTTGTGATTTAAAAATTGAGATGAAACTAATATTTCTTAAGATATATGAATCAGAGTTTATGAAATCTAATGACATGCCATGGTTTTTGGATGGGAACAATGTATAAGATTTTCATGATGAGATGGTGATCAGAGTACTAATTAGTATCAGAAAATGTTGACCTAAGATGATAAAATTTGAAAAAGGATTGTAATTTGAGTTCCCAAATAGTATGACTATAAATATTGAATCTAGTGTTGTTCAGGTATTTGACATATTTCACGGGTGATAGAAGATCAGAGGATCTTGGCCATGCTTGATAGAGATGTGAAGAACTAAACTTTGGTCATTTTATTGTCCTTGATAGGTATGGAGTTAGATACTAAATGATTCTTCGGTTTGTTGAAATAATTGAGGAAATGTCTAAATTGGTGGGTGGCCGAATGAATCGTGTACCGCCCCAAACCTAGTTACCCATAGTCAGTGCCTTATTACATAACATCAGCATGATCACAAGGGATCAAGTCCAGAAATATTGATTAGTTTAGAAGCCTTGGAAGTATTAGACACATACATAATTTTTAAATTACATTATGAAATTAAAAACAATAACATTGTGTCACCTTTGAACACACTCATATCCACTAACTTATCCCTTAAGTTCGGACAAAATATACTACTTAACATCCTAGGAAAAATAAAACATAGAAAGGGGTGAGATCAGATGATTAATAAGGATAACAATATAGTGGAAACTTTCGTAAATAAGCATAAACATTTAAGGTATTGTATATGACTAAAACAAAAGCCTTTTAAACTTATAATTCAGCATAATATGGAATATATAAATCAAAAAGTTCCATTTACTTATTCACATTGATATTATACTAGTAGAATAATCACATGTAATATCAAAAGCTAAATTTATAATGATTGAATGCATAATATTGGACATCATAACCACATATTCAAGGCCTAATACGAAGACTACAAATAATATTTGGTCCATGAATTATTCCATGACACTAGTTTGTCTCATGATACCTACTGATGCATCGAGGAGCTATAGCAGGCTCCACCAGTCACTTACTAAGACCAATGAATTCCTCATTTGAAAAGGTTGAAACATAACATAAACATTCATATTAAAACTAGCATATGAAATGTTAATATTTTAACAATTAACCATGAATGGTATAAAAATAAAACATCCACTATCAATCATATCACAAAACCATCAATACAATAAGGAAGATTGTATTATAATAAATCAACTTCAAACAAGTGAAAAACCATCAAAGTATGTTGACATAGATGAAATCAAAACTATTTGAGAGAAATATAACATTATATTTTGAAATCCTATAAAAGATAAATAATTATTAAATAAAAAATTTATTTTCAAAATATTCTTATTCGATTTTAAGGGAAGCTTCAAAGGTGTTATAACTACGGAAAATAGACACACTCACTGTATAAGTTAAAAAACATTCTTACCATAATTTGTTGAAAATGTCATATTAAGTACCTTGTTTGGAAAGCGATGGAAAGATTCCTTTCAAACCATTTTATAAAAATTTAAACAATGTTATAAATTAATTTAACCCATAGTCTAGTAAATAGTAAAAAAAATTGATATACATTTTTTGGAAACACGGATGTGGGTGATAAAGAAGTCCCAATAGATACTCACATATAAACAACCTTGGATAATAAAGAGACTATAAAATTAACCCATACCTTGTACTTTTCCATAGTCAAGCGTATGTTAACATCTTGTATAATAGTTAAATCATTATTATTAAATTTTAAAATAACCACATACAATAATTTGATATCATATATGATCTTCTAATATTTCTTAGTTAATAATATTTCAGTAGTATCATTGTTTTGGGTGTTAGCTGATTCATTTTCCATCATATGTTTTGTTACGTAAGTCATGTTTATTATGTATAGGATGTATTTGATTGATATACAGAATGAAATTAAGTTCTTAAACATTATTTGAAATCACAAAATGAAAATTATTCTTTATTGGTTACTATAGGAAATGAATCACATCACATTTATGGAGACGGTAATTTGTACGTACGCACGAGCAAAAATATCATTCTAGTGATAGTGAAAGAGTATGTAATTGGATGGTATATCATATATAAAGAATCATTAACATGTTATATTTATTATTTACATCAATTATACTCATTATTATACCCATCCAATTAATGGAGTTTTTAAAAACAAACTACACCATGACCTGGAGACGTTAACTCATACGTACCCATGTATGGTGAATTTGTCATTCATAGGATCGATAGAATAATGAATATGGTTGTAACATATTTATAATAACATAAAATTATGTATAAGGTACTGGATTTATTATTTTTTTATGTAAACAACAAAGAAATAGGAAGTGGAAGAAGAGAAGAACTTTGAAAGAGGTTATGAAGTAACTGCCTCTTCTTCAGGTTCTTCCTTTTGATTTGATCAAAAGGGATCCTTAGGTTGCATTTCCAATCAATGAAAGGCCTCTAAGATGAATTGATAGTAGTTGGGAGGATATTTGATCAGGGTTTGGCTGAGACAAATTTATTTTGAGGTATTAAATTAAGATAAGGGTAAGTACCATTTTATAAGAGAGGTCAGGGTCACTTTAGGAAAAGCTTGAGATGTTATTTTATTATAAAATACATTTCGGTTTCTAATGGATAAAAATGGATTTATGTCAAGGATAAGGTGGGGATGGGTCGAAATATTATCATCCAATAGTTTTTAGACAAGTTTAGGACACCATATTAACCTTATCTTTTATATTTAATTATTAGTTAAATAGTTTAGCTTTTACCATGTCTTCTGGTATTTTTAAATTACATGGTTAATAAACATACTATAAAATTCCAAGAGAACTAAAAGTGGATAATTAATGAAATATATATCATTATATAAGTCTTTTGGATGAACCTTATGTTTTTAGGAATATTATATCATTTAATAATATAGTATTTGTTTTAAAAACTTATTTATGTAAATTTTGACACTATTTAGTATTTTGCTTTTGTGAAAGTCAAAAAAAATTATTACTTAGAAAAAATACATTAAATAAACCCTAACATGTCATATTGACATATAAAATTAGTTTAATGAATAAAAATTATCAATTTACAATTATTTTTATATTTATAATATGAATAATTTTAATCCTTCATTAATAAGGTAATTACTGCATCATCATTATGTCATAAATAAATTTAATTATTAATGTCTAAAAATTATAAATAAAATACCGTGATGTAGGAAATAGTTTTATATTTATAATTAATATTTATAGTCAAATTTAACTTATGTATATCCCTATATTAAAAAAAATTAGTTATTAAACTTTGAATTTTACACTTTTAACTCTTCATTAAATAAAATAATAAGAAATGTTCTAATCTAATCTAAATGGATCAGAAAGGATAATATTTTATTCCTAAGGTTGTTTTTGGTCGAAAAACTCTTATCCAATAGAATTATAACATGTGTTGCGGTAATTATAATATCATTTTTACCTTTTATTACCTAGTTTACTTTTAACTGTGGTAAATAAAATTTAAATGTTACTATTTACCAAAAATCATTTCCATCCAATTGAAAAACATTTTACTTACTGATGTAATCCTTGTCTCATAGATTTTTTAAATTCAATTCACAAAAGTGGTAAAATTACGTTGTATGCAAATTTGAAAATGTGCCTAGAATGTGGGTAAAAGACGTTAAAAAGTTCAATAAAAATTTATACATCTAGTCTTATTATAAAATGATTACAATGAATTGCATTGAACTAATATATTTATTATCAATCTATTTTGACTTTTAAATAAATTTAAATTAAAATAATAGTTGTTTAAATAAAATTCTATTTTAATCAATAACTCAGTGTTTTTCACTATTCATCAAAAATTGAATGTTTTTGGAAAAATAAAAAAAATTCACCCTAAGGTAATTTTGATATTCCAAATCCAAAAATGAAGCCCATTTTGAAAAATAAAATTTAAAAATGTGTGTATTATTATTCATATCGGCTTTTTAAACGGTTATTTTGATTGGTCGTGATGTGCTAGAACTCAAAGTTGTGTATAGTGCAAGCTATTGTATTATTCAAAGAGAAGCATACCGTAGAAGCTTGGGGTGTTACATTCTTCCCCCTTAAATAACTTAATCCACTAAATTTCTAGGTTACAACAACATAAAAGGATTTGGGGGGTTCTTCATCATAAGTTCCTCAGGTTCCCACATAGCGTCTTCCATTTTATGGTTTCTCCAAAGAACTTTTACCGGATGAGTCATTTGGTTTCTCATTACTTGTTCTCCAGTATCAAGAATCTTGATAGGATCTTCACAATAAGACAGATCATGTTACAGTTCTATTTCATCATAGGTGAGTACATGCGTTGGGTCAGCCATGTATTTTCTCAACAATGATACATGGAACACATTATGAACATTGGAGAGACTTTGCGGAATTTCCAAATGGTAATCTACAACTCCAACTCCTTTTAGAATTTCAAAAGTTATGAGGTACCTGGGACATAATTGACACTTCTTAATAAATTATATAACAACCTTCCTTGGAGATACCTTCAATAAAACATGATCTCCTACTTGAAATTTCATATCCTTCCTTCAGTTATCGCTATAGCACTTTTCCCTACTTTTAGCTTCTTCGATGTGGGTTTGGATAATATTAACCTTTTCCATTACTTCCTTAACAAGTTCTGGGCCTATGAGTTTTCATTCACCTACATCATCCCAACAAAATGGTGTGTGAAATCTCTTTCCATATAACGCTTCATATGGTTCCATCTGAGTAGTTGAATAAAAGCTATTATCATAGGAAACTTATACCAGAGGTAAATACTAATCCCACATACCTTGAAAGTAAAGTGAGAAAGATATCTACATATATTATAAGGTTTGAATAGTGTATTCTGATTGTCTATCAGTTTTAGGGTGGTAGACAGTGCTCAAACGAAGTTCAATATCCTGGGCTTTCTGAAGAATTTTCCAGAATCTTGATGTAAAACAGGGATCACGGTCAGAAACAATGGATAGGGTTACACCATGAAGTCTTGAAATTTCATTAATATATAGTCTAGATAAACATTCAAGTGTTAGATCTTATCTTATATCATGAAAATGTGCTGACCTGATAAGACGATCAAAAATGTCCCATATAGAATCATTCCTTCTTGGTGTCTTTGGTATCCCCATGAAAAATCCCATCATAATATCATCCCATTTCCACCCAAGTATGGGAATAGTTTTCATGAATACTCTAGGATGTTTTCTTCTAGCCTTCACCTATTGAAAAACCATACATCATGACACATAATCAGTAATCTCCCTCTTCATGTGGTCCCACAAAAAATATTCCTCCAAATCTCTATACGTCTTAGTGCTACCATGGTGTATAAATAAATTAGATCTATGAGAATCATCAAAATATTCCATTTTTAGATCAGGTATTCCATGAACACAATGTATCTTCCAAAATTTCAAAATTCCATCTTCATATACGAACTCAATCAATATCCAATCATTCACAGCTTTAATTTTCTTTTGAAACTCCTCATCATTAGTTTGAAAAAAAATTTATCCTTTTATAGTAAAGATGGTTCAGCAACCATTTGAAAAATTTATTGATGTTTCACCTTCAATTATTATTCCCATATATATTTACAAGTTCTGTGAATATAGGTTCCATTTCAACTCACATCTTGGTCAAAACTCCGTGACCTTTTCGGGTTAAAGCATCTACCACCATATTTTCCTTCCCCGGGTGGTAGTATGTTGTGGAATCGTAATCCTTGAGTAGTTCAAGCCATTACCATTGCCTCATGTTGATATATTTTTTTGATAAATTATACTTCAAACTATTTTATTCAGTAAAAATCTCATATTTCTTACCATAGAGATAGTGTCTCCATATTTTCAGAGCAACAATTACAACTACTAACTCAAGATCATGAGTGGGATAGTTTTGTTCACGAATTTTTAGCTGTCGTGATGCATAGGCAAAAACTCTCTCATTATGCATAAAAATACAACCAAGTACTTTCTTTGAAGCATCGCTATAAATAAAAAACCCAAAAGAGAATTGATCAATCTGACTTCTTGGGTTAATTTTATAATCTGTAGCATGCCTAGCTAACCTTGTAAAGTTAGCCTCATACTTTGTGACATTCTCATCCCCTTTTGCCTCAGACTAAACAATTTTCTTTTCATATCCACTCGATGATCACAAGTAAAGTATTTATATATGAAAGAATCTTTAAACTCCCACCATTCCATATTTTATACTTCTTAATCATCCTTTATGTTTTTGAATTAATGGCCACCATTGATCTGCATCTCATGTTAGGCGAAAAACTTCCATGACAACTTTTTCCCATTAGCTAATCCTCAAAGCATGAAATATTTTCTCTAAGTAACTTATCCATTGCTCAGCTAAAAATGGATTTGTAGTCCCATTAAATTTTGGTGGTTGTTTCTTCATTAATTGGTTTAACATTGATCCTCTGCATTGTGGATATGGGTGCTTCATATGGGTAATGTTATTATTCACAACCTGATTGAGTTGTCCCAGTATGGTTATAAGATATTCAACACAAGTTGTATCACTAACTGCACTATAATTATCTTGAGTAGGGGGAAATTCCTACATGGATTACGTGCATTTATACGGTTTCAATTCCTTCCACTAAGAACCATTTCTAAGCAATGGAATACACTAGATTAGTTTCTGAATTGCAATACATAATACCAAACTAGTAAAATAACTAACATAAATTGACCAGTTTATGCATATAATCCATAATCATAAAAAAATTCTTTGAGAAAGTATTTACTCATAAATATTTCATAATGATTTGTAAATAAAATGTGAATTATAATAAGCATATACCTCGGGAGTGTTGTAACCAAGAGTGCAGCAATGCCTGTTTTCGTGTACAAGTTCTCGGTCGAGTTTAACTCAAAGTGGTGTTTTCGTGTTTTGCACATAGATACATCTATGCCAGAGCCGCCTCTACATTCTCGTATCCAGATAGGGATGTATTTCTTGTAAAATTCACAAAATCTCTACATTACCAATATTCTAGGAAGTTTTTCTATACTAATCCTCAAAGTATATCTTAGGGTAATGTTATATAATCAGAGTTTTTCTACATCTAGTTTCCAAAGTTTGTACTAAAATTTCTATGACACCAATTGTAATGCCTCGACCCTAGTTACCCCGAGTTGGTGCATTATTAAATAAAATTGTTATGATCACAAGGGATCAAATCCCAAAAGACCGTTCCATTAAGTATCTTTGGAAGTATTAGATATATACATAAGTTTTAAATTACATTATGAAATAAAAAAACAACAACATTGTGTTACCTTAGAACACACTCATATCCATTAGTCTATCCCTACAATTCAGTCATAATATACTTCTTCTCATCCTGGGAAACATAAAAAATAGAAAGGGGAGAGATAGTATGCTCATTAAGGATAACAATATATTGGAAACTTTCATAAATATTCATAAAAATTAAGGTAATGTATAAGACTAATATATAATCCTTTAAAACTTTATATTCAGAAAAATATGGCACATATAAATCAAATGATTTCATTTAGTTATTCACATGGATATTATACTAGTCGAATAATCATGTGTAATATCAAAAGCTAATTTCATAATGATGGAATGCATAATTCCGGACATCATAACCACATTGTCAAGTCCTCATGAAAAGACTATAAATAAGATTTTTTTCAAGGCCTTGTTCCAAGACAATAGTTTTTCTCATGAGACATATCGATGCATCGTGGTGCTATAGTGGGTTCCACCTATCACTTACTAAGTTCATTTCATTCCTCATATGAAAAGGTTGAAACATAACATAAACATTCATATTAAAACTAGCATACTAAATGTTAATACTTTAACCTTAAATCATGAATGGTATAAAAATAACACATCCATATTCAATCATAACACAAAACCTTCAATATAATATGGAAGATTGTATCATAATAAATCAACTTCAAACAAATGTAAAATCCATCAACGGATGTTGAAATAGATGAAATCAAAACTATTTGAGAGAAATATATCATTTTATTTTGAATTAATTTAAAATCCATGTAATTATTAAAGAAAACATTTATTTTGAAAATATTCTCATAAACTTGTAATTTAATCTCTGAATGTGTTATAACAGTGGAAAATAGTCACACCCGCTGTATAAATTTAAAAACATTCTTACCTTAATTTTGTTGAAAAGGTCATAAAGTACCTTGTCTAGAAATTGATGGAAAGATTTCTTTCAAACCATTTTATAAAAAGTAATGCAATGGTATAAATTACTTTAACCCATAGTCAAGTAAATAGTAAAAATGTTTTGAAATACATTTTTTTAGAAACATGGATGTGGATGAAAATTAAGTCCTAGTGGATACTCACGTATAAACAACCTCGGATAATAAAGAGATTGTAAAAAGATCCCTTACCTTGTACTTTTACTTAGTAGTGGGTACATTAACCTCATGTATAATAGTTAACTCATTTTCATTAAATTATACAAGAACCACATACATAAATATTATATCATATATGATCTTCCAATATTGCTTTGTTAATAATATTTCAGTAGTGTCATTGTTTCGGTTGTTAACTGATTCATTTACCTTTATATGTTTTGTTAGATAAGTCATGTTTTTATGGATAGGATGTATTTAATTCATGTATAGAATGATATTTGGTTTGTAAAAATTATTTTAAATCATAAAAAGAAAAATTATTATCAAATGGTAATGATAGGGAAGGAATCTCAACATGTTCGTGGAGACTGTAATCTGTATGTACGCAAGAGCGACAATATCATTCAAGTGATGGTGAAATAATACGGAATTGGATGTTATATCATATATAAAGAATCATTAACATGTTATATTTATTATTTACATCAATTATATTCATTATTATACCCATCTAATTTGAATAACAAACTACACAAAGATGTGGAGACGGTAAGTCGTACATACGCACGTATGGTGACTTTGTCATTCAAAGGATGGATAGAATAATGAATATGGTTGTACCATATTTATAATAACATCATAGTATGTATAAGGTATTATATTTATTATTTTTATATAGAAATAACAAAGAAATAGGAAGTGGAAGAAGAAAATAACTTTGAAATAGGTGAAGAAGTAATTACCTCTTCTTCAAGTTCTTCCTTTTTATTTGAAAAAAAGGGATTATTCGGTTAGATTAATGATCAAATTAAGGCCTCTAGGTTTATGTGAGATTATTTGGGAGGATATTTGAGTAGGTTTTGGCTGATAAAAATGGCTTCGGAGGTTTGAAATTAATAGAAGGGGAAGTACCCTTCTATAAGAGAGGTGAGGGTCACTTTAGGACAAGCTTGAAATATTATTTTATTAAAAAATACTTTTTAGTTCCTAAGGTCTCAAAATTGATTTATTTTGAGTCTAAGGTGTGGATGGGACGAAATATTCTCAACCAATAGGTTTTATAAAAGTTTAGGTCGCCATATTAACCTTATCATTTAGATTTAATTCTTATATAAATAGTTTAACTTTTACCTTGTCTTTTGGTATTTTATATTACATGGTTAATAAACTTACTATAAAATTACAAGTGAACCTCAAGTGGTTAATTAATGACATATATATCATTATATAAGTCCATTTTACGAACCCTGAATTTTTATTAATATAATATCATTTAATAATAGAGTATTTTTTTAAAAAAACTCATTTATGTCAATTTTGACACTATTTAGTATTTAGTTTTTTTTAAAGTAAAAAAGCATGATTAATTTGAAAAAATATACATTAAATAGACCCTAACATGTCATATTAACCTATAAAATTAGTTTAATGATTCAAAAGTCTCAATTTACATTTATTTTGATATTTATAATATCAATTATTTTAATATTTCATTAATAAGCTAATTACTCCATCATCATTGTGTCATAACTAAATTTAATTTACAATGTAAAAAAATTATATATAAAATACCATGATGTAGGAAATTGTCTTATATTTATAATGAAAATTTATAGTCAAATTTATCTTATGTTTAACCCTGTATTAAAAATGGTTTAGTTATTAAACATTTAATTTTACACTTTTAACTCTTCCTTAAATAAAATAATAATAAATATCCTATTCTAATCCAAGAGGTTCAAAAAGTATCGTATTTTATTCCTAAGGTTTATTTTGGTCGAAATACAATTTTCTAATATAATTAGAAAATTTTTTGGGGAAATTATAATTTTATTTTTACCTTTAATTACACAATTTACTTTTAACTCTGGTAAATAAAATTCCAAACATACTATTCACCAAAAATTATTTTCATCCAATTTAACCAAATTTTACTTAATGAGATAAATCGTGTATCCCTTATTTTTGAAATTCAATTCACAGAATTGGTAAAATTACACTTTATTCCAATTATCTAATGTGCTTAGAAGGTGGGTAAAAGACGTTAAAAAATTCAATAAAATTTTATACATCTAGTCTCATTATAAAATTATTCTAATGAATTAAATTGAACTAAAATAGGTATTATGTATCTATATTGACTTTAAAATTATTTTAAATAAAAATAATTATTATTTAAATAAAATTTGATTTTAAACAATAACTCAGTGTTTTTTAATATTGATCAAAAATTGAATGTTTTCGGAAAAATACCAAAATTTCACCCTAAGATAATTTTGATATTCCGAATCAAAAAATGAATTCCATTTTGAAAAATAAAATTTATAAAATTTCAAAAATTTTGTATTACAATTCATATCGGATTTTTAAATGGCTAGTTTGATTGGTCGTGATGTGCTAAAACACGAAGTTGTGTACAGTGCAAGATATTGTATTATTCAAAGAGAAGTGAACCATGGAACCATGGGGTGTTACAAATCTTTTGAACACCTTGGTTTTAGTGGAATAATTTAATAATATGTTTTCATCCTCAGTAATTTTACAAAGTGAGATTGGTAGTCAATCCTTGATAAGGATATGGAGAATCATTAACCATAAGTATATGGATGGAGGATGGATATGTGGGTGAATAAATGATTACCAAAAATTTAATGGAATCTATATAGATTCCAACCTAAAACTTGATATGTTTGAATCTTCTAATTGTTATTGTCACCGACTGGTGACTCTTTAAAGGCTAAAATATAATTGATTAAAAATAATGACAACGTTTATTGAGTGTAAATGGGAAAAAGATGGACATAATTAAATTTTGATATTTGGTAATTTTATGATCATTATGGGAGTAGTTTTAATATCATTAAAATTAGTAGATGTTTGTTGGGGGCATTGGTAAAATTATAGTTCAGCGAAAAAATTATAGTGAATTTATACACTCATTTGACAATCACCAAATGTGGTAGTAAAATTTGGAAATTTGTAGAACATTCTTATAAAAGTAAGGTATTTAAATTTTTAAAAGTTCTCCATTTATTCACACACACATCATTTCTCCAGACTAACACTATAGCTCTAAATCTAATAGTAGGAGGTCATTCTAGAAGCATAAACCTAGGATATAACATGAGGGAAAATCGAAGATATATAGGAAGGATATGAAATTCAACTTGAGAAATAATATTTATATATCTTTTCTCATTATTTTTGTTGGATATAAATATGATCAATATTATTCTTTATACTAAACATCATTAAACAAGATATGTATGGGACTGCTAAGGGAATTTTAGTTAGATTTTTTTGATTCATCATTTCATTCTCTTTATTTTCATACAGATTTGTAACTCATTTTTATTTGATTTTTAACTTTTAATTTAGTTCATATTTTAACATGATGTAACAAGAGCTATAGAGAGACATCCAGACTAATTTAAAAAAATTCAATGGCCTCATATTGAGGAAATTGGGTCATACATTTAGTTCTATGATATTTCATAGATGGTTGATATTTAAATTTTTGTCTGAAAATCCTAGTTTTACATTTTTTAATTTATATTCTTTCATGAGAAATATTTTGTCATCAAACATAGTCTATTCTATTGTCTTTATATTATTTATGAATTATACTTCTCGTTTATATTGGTTAGGCATATCCTCTCTAACACATATTCTACTCCTCATATCCCCATACTCTAACACTTTCAAAATCATTTTTAACTATTTTTTCTCTTTTTTTCATTAATTAAAAAATAAATCTTATAGAATATCTCCCCAACCTTCCTCGAAAATAAAGTCATCATGAAATTACTAGTTCATGTTTATAAATAAAAATTTTATGACCATGAATACCTTCAACCAACTCCAATTATTTCATAATTTTTAGGGAAGTGTCGTGAGTGTTTAAGTATGTTTTAAATATAAAAAAATATAAACAAAACATCAAAAAATAATAAACAAATTAATAAAAAAAATATTTTTTTGACTATGTGGTTAAATTTTGTAATATTATTTTAGTGTGATTGTTTGTATAAATTTATTTTAACTTATTCATTTCATTTTCTATTCAAATAGAACACTAAAGGGTTGGGATGAGATTAATTAAGATTATTGTGTCTATAATTGATATTTTAGTCACACTACTTAGAATCTTGTTTATGACCTTCCTCATTAACCTAATCATTTTGAATAAAAAACATTAATGACTCTAAAGTTATAGAAAATTCAAAACATGAACAATTAATTCACATAATAATCAATAATTTTAATTAAATTGAAGAATCCCATTATGACAGAATTAAAAGATTGAAACCTAAAACAAGGAAACTTTACTAAATTATGAAAAATCAATAAAAATTGTAATTTTAAGTGAATTAAATGAATTTCATGTAGTAAATATTGGAAATTTTTAGGAAGGTAGAGAAAAATAAAAAACAGTGGATAAGAACATCATTACGATGAAAAATTTAGACAAAAAATGCATCAATTCCACCAATATGTTATAAATGAAGAATTATAATTGGATTGATAAATTGTCATAATATTTCTTAAATAAGTTTAATTTAAGAGTTTTAAACCTATGGATACTTGGTTTTTGTAGAAACATGAAAATCAAGACCTAAACTCTAAACATCATTTAACCTATTTTATTGAAACAATAAGAAATGAAATTGATTTGTAAGATGGGAAAGCATTGGAAGAAAACATTAATATGGAATTATCTACATTAAAAAATCATGAATATAGATTTCAATTTAAACATCTTTATTTCAAAATGTAAAACCCTATAAACTATGAACTAGTTTCTATTTAAGAGGAATAGGGAGTGATTTTTGATTTTATTGATAGTGAAGGTCATTTATTCATCACACCCATAATGGGTGATATGCGTCACCAATAATTAAATGATAAATTAGAATAAAATGTTATAAAATTTTAAAATATTTTCCTTAATCAGAAAAAACATGTTTCATTTTAAATTGGGATATAATGGAGTTCTCTAATTCAAAGTTTGGCATGGAAAACCCTAAAATTCAATGTGTTTTTATTTAGGAGTGAAATTTTGGAACATAAATATAGAATGATGATTGAACTCATACTAATTAAAATTATAAGTTATTTATTTTAACAATTATTATTTTTTGTTAGATTACAGTTGATGAGTATTCAGAAGAAAATCACAACATGAAAAAACTGAATTTGTATGTTTTTTGGATGATTTTAATTTTTACCTTCCCTATATTCCATTGTTTACCTAAAAATTTTTTTGAATAAAATCATGACAAGGTTAAGAATAAATTTAATGAGGAAATATTTTTAATAACCAAATAATTAAAAATCACTCAAATCATTATTAAAAAACAACTTCGTGAGTCTGATTTTAAAATATCAGTCCTTAACAATTTTTTAAAAAGAATTTAGAGGATGGAACTTTTTGTTATTAAATTCATGATATGGTTAAGAATAAATTGAATGATGAAATATTTTTAATTTACAAATAATTAAAAACTGTTCTAAGAATCATTGAAAAACATCCTCCCTAGTCTGATTTTCAAAAATAAGTCCTCAACAATTTTTTTATAAGAATTTAGAGGATAGAAGTTAAGAACAGAGCTTTTAGGACTGTTCTACACCCCTAGAGACATCTTATTTGTTGTTTTCCATTATTGTAAATTTAAATATTATTGATTTTTTAACAACTCTTATAGTGAACAATGAGATTTCGATAGCTTACAAGAGTCATTTCCATGAGTTTTCTCAACTCAAAATGGTTTTAAATGTTTTTTGGAAGTCTTTCCATCCACAAATGTCAATTCCCATAAGAAAAAAATGAAAAATTCATATATGATGGTTCCTACTTATTAAACCATATCTACTTAGTGACTATGGTTCGAATCATGGAATTTTGGGTTGGAGACTATAAATCAAGAACTGCTTGGGTGGAAACCCATGATTAAATAAAACATTTCATTTTAATTGTTTCTTTTTTTTATTAATAAAACTATCTTAAAAAAACATCATTAGTGAATTTTTACACGTATTTCCTTCTTTCTTGTCCCAATTATTACTACCACATACTCTCATAATACTTATCTTATTAATGGGATTCACTAACCCAAGAATATATACTATAGGGTGGATAATGAACCTCCTTAATATTTTCCTTTTTCTAGTGGGTCATTTTGGCTGATGAACCATGTAAGGCATTGGATACCGTCCTTAACAGATGATGGTCTTGAAATAATCTCAAATAAATTTCATAGTTAAAAACATTAATTATATAGATGAATCACATAATAGAAGTAACTATAAGGTATATTCCTCTTGTAGGATTTATCCCAATCTAGAAAGACTTATTTCTTCAGTTGAGGTGGAAATAATATAAATTACCCTAACATTCTAAGTTGGGGTTGGATTGGTTCTACCACTATCATGTCCTAGATCTGATGTGGATTTGACAATCCTAGGGGTGGTAGTGGGTTTTAAGAAATTCCATAGAGACCCATGTTATTCATACATAAATATAACATCTTTTTAGATGAATATTCAATGCATTTAGAAAATACATGCTTGAGGACCGTAAAGGTTTAGTTATTTGGAGACTACATGAAAACTCTTCTTATTTATTGAAAGATCTAAAAAATTTCCCATAAGTAGCTTCATACGTAGTACTATTTATATATATGCCTTACTTAAGCCTTTCTTCATAACTTTGGGAAAGTAAATAAGGGGTGATCTCATATTCTCACTAAGGGTAAACAGGGGAGATAATAATCGATGATCATATGAATTTGTAAGATAATATTAAGGTTATAACATCATGAACATAACTTAAAAGGTTTACAAATCATTAATAACATACAATAAACAAAATCATGGAATAAAAAAATATCATTTCAAATGGTATGTATCAAAATAGTGTGAAATCATCCTAAATTAAACATGAACCATATGTCTAATTCATAAAACTGTCGCACCATGATAGGTATAGTAACCAATTCATAAGTCAAGGTTCACTAAAGAGGCCACAATATCATAGTGGAATAGGTGTTAAAACTTTTTTCCTGTATCGAAATAGATCATGCCTCATTACTAGTTTCCCATACTGGATCAAGAAAATTGACTTGTTTCTCATAGTGTATAAAGAACATTGACTTATTTCCTTTAATTATATCGAGAGACATATTCCATTACCCAATTCATTGGAGGGATATATAATTTTTTTCCCACCCATAACATACTGAAAATCATACATATGTTTTCTATAAGATCAAAAAATACCCATCTTATCATCATATCATATCCCATAAAAAGAAAATGATTTTTATAAAAACTTCATAAACTCATCATAAAATAACCCATGGATAAGAAATTACTTTCATACACATATCATAATAACAATCATAAGAAATCAATACAAATAAAATGTATGGTTTAATTTTAACATATCCCAAGTAATCCATAATTAACAACAATGGAAGCTATCATATATGATAATTCTTTTAAAAAAATTATTATAATATTTCCAAAGGAAAATACATTTTTCATTTTGAAATAAATTATTTAAAATATAATAATTTAAAAAAATAAGGAAATATTTTCTTTGAAAAATAACCATGAAAAATTTTAAAGGAATATTCAAATTATTCATTGATGTCATGAAATATATGAATGATCTTAAATCTATCTATTTTTACAACTATATAAGTGATTTTTATATTCTTAATCACTTTGAAATTTCAGGTATTTATCATCCTCCTTCTAGTACTTTTCAAGTCATGTGCATCTCTCCTTTTCCTAGATTGATAAAATTAAACACATATGGTACATCAAGAGGAAACCCTAGCACCTCCAGTTATAATGATATTTTTAGATATAATTTTTTCAACATAATGGGTTGTATCTTTGATCCTTGTGTGTCAACCACATCACTTGATTATGACGTTCTTGGAATTATCAATGTAGTGGATATAGAGAAGCAAAGAGTATGGATTAATTTATGTCTATAATGTGACTCTATCACAGTGGTATAAGAAATTATAAATGTATCTATACACTTATCATGTAATCTATCTATCATGTGGATCAACTTCATAGAATCCCTTTTATCCATGAACTACATCATTACTAATGTTTTACATAAAGCTAACTACTTAGTGGTTGGACTTGAAAACTATGGGACCATGGACACAGAGTTATCTCTACTAAATTATTATCTTAATAGTATCTTTACCTTTTGAAATTGTGAATTTTGTAAAAAAATCACATTTCATAATTTTTTAACATTTCTTTTATTTAATAAGTGAGTCTTTTCTTTCTAGGAAGGCTATCATTGACCAAAAAATGTAACCCTTCATGATGAACTAGATTTTCTTATGAATTGGGGAGAAATATGAGGCTTGATATTCCCCACATCCTAATATAGATATCAATATAAGAATATAAAATTATCTAATGGAGTACCTTTCTTTCAATTATACATACTTGTTAGAGTACTTTTCATTTCCTTTCTTCACTAAATATTTCATATAGATGAGTGGGAAGCTACTTCAATATTGTGATAAAGCTCTCTTACTAACATAGTTTGGATGGTTTATTCCCTTTAAGAAAAATAAATCATCTTGTCATGACATATATTTTCGGACCTATTGGGGAGAAGTCAATGTATCCATTCCTCCATTAAGGTGTCCAGAGTTTCATACTGGGTGGTAATTATGGGATAAAACAGCACTAATATATCACCTATTTCTAAATCATGCCACATAAAAAAAGTTATTTTCCTCACTATCTAGGATATATTCCTTGACCTAATCTAATTATATAGATTTTATCCTAGTTTATTTTCTAAATTAAAATAGTTCATTTGATAGTTCTTTCATTATATCCAAGGATATATAGTCTAATGTCTATGAATATATAGATTCATACTTAAAAATATACTACTTTGGGATGAAATATCACCACGTAATAATCAGTAACTTTTTGTTGTTGAAAGAAAAATCTTGAGTACATCTCTATATAAGGGAAACCTTGAAGTGGTCCAAATTAGGGGATGGTGATCTTTTGGAGTTAAGAAGCCATAATGAGGGGGGCCTACATTTTGAATTCCATGGGTAGGACCTCAATTGTCACTTTAATTTTTTCCACATGGGTACGATTTCTATTATGGATTGACATCAATTTTTAGGGAGTAATTATAAAACATATTCCATGGGGAGGGCCTTTGAGGTGGACAATATGATCTCTATAAGGAGGAATATTGTAAGTATTACTCTTCAGAGGTCCTATAGATTTTTGGATATCTATGTTTTATTGAGAAACATAACAACCATAACTGCATTTATCTATTAATGAATATATGGTAGGTTCTTTGGAAAAAACTAAGAGTCATTATAGTACCCCAAGAATATCAGAGATATCTATGGTAGGAATATGAGCATGTGTAAGAACAATGCCTTTCCCTTTATGAGACTTCATGGATTGTCTTAGTTGAGTGAATAGAGATGTATATTTTATTATGAGAGTCACATAGTTTGTGAAAAAAAATATTATATTAGAATCCTCCTTGGTGACTAACTTATCATCACCAGAATATTCTAAAAACTATCTTGAGTGGCTTCTAGAATATATTAGTGTTCATCACAAGTATTATTAGGGATGGGGATATAATCCTGGTTTTGATCTTAATCTATAATCAAAATACCATGAAATACCTCATGGGAAATTATAGGGACATATTCCCACACCAAAATGGATTATAATGGAATATATTGACGAGACTTCTATGCATGTGTAGAAATATTATTGGGACCCAACATTATTGTCGAAACAATATGTTGATATCATTTGGTTAGATCAGGGATATAAGTCTTTTCCTGACTAAATTTTGGAGTATTTTGTTGATCTCTTTGTGTATTATTATGGAAATGACCCTGTCGTGACTCAACTATCATAGTGCACTAACTATCTCGATGTTGAGCAGGGATATGGGCTCAATCTCAATCTTTATATTTCACTAAGATATGTTGATGATCCTATTAAATGGGTGTAAGAATATTATCATACCCTTGAGTATCTACCAAAATATGCTTTTATTCATCTTCCATTATATTTAACATGTGATAAATACTCTATAATATGTGGGATGTTATATAAGCCCACCCTTCCATTTCATCAAGGATGCACTGATGGAATTATACTGTAGGAATGGAGATATTAGCCCACTCTTCAATTTGAATGGGAATATAGGACCATTAATTTACTCTTGTTACTTTTAGAATATCAATATGGGATTATTCTATAAGGAGGAGGATATATTATTTCTCCCTATTTGTTATGGTAAAATTCTGTATTTTCACTCTGATTCCACCATGTAGTGATGGTAGGTTGGTTCAGTATTACTAGGGATATAGGCAATCTCATCGATTGTAGTTAGAATATACTAACTATCCTTATTACTTTAAAAAATGTTATGGGTACACTACCTATTTTCAACTCCATATTCCCCCTATAAGTACCCTCTATTAGTAGGTCGGGACTTACTGATGTGGGTAAGGATGTATGGGCTACCTCCATAGAAGATTCTTGAGATTTAAGAGCCGCAAAACACAGATGGAATTGATGGTCAATAGGGCCCATCTTAGGTGGATCAAAGACCATAGTGAGGATTTAGTTATAGAAACACACTACTATGTGACTCTTCATTAAAATGAAAGTTAACTTGGATTAATCTTCTAGAGTATTTCATGAGTTCTTACCAATATTGAGATGTGTCCAATGATGTAATAATTTCATATTATTGTATTATTCATCCAGAACAGGAGGGACTACATTGGTGACAACACCCTCCTAGTTAGTGAGGCGAAACCTTTTTCTAGAGTTGATGAATATGTATGACTCCATAATTATTCTCTCTATATGTGTCAAATGGAGTTCTTAGAAATTTTTTGAAATATTGAATTAATCAATAAGAAAAATCATAAAAAACTATCAATGAAGTAGCATAAGTAATAGAATTCTTAATCAGTCACATTAATGGGTAAAATATCTATGTCCTTTTTTACATTGTTTTGAAAGAAACCTCAATGTGAATCCATCTTTTCCATTTTGGATTACCACAAACCTAAATTACAAAAAATGAAGTTACTATGACTTTACCAAGGGAATCCTAGAATGTTATTTGGTTGAGTTGATTAGTGTTCAAGATCATCACACCCATTTGGGAGAAATTGTTACCAATACCATAAAACTCATATATATTAACTAAATATTCATAAATCTTTCTTAAATCCCATTACAAGGCTGAGGAACATTATTCCAGTGATTTTGTTGATATCACAAATCAATTTCAACATTGGTATATATCATGGTATCTCTGTATTTATCTTTTTGATTTATTAAACATTGGTAAAAACCCACAAATCTAGTAACTATAGAGTTTTTATCCATCTATGTTTTAATTAGGTGTCTAGGGGGTTGGATTGATCCCCCTATAAAGGGAATACTATGTATCCTCATGAAGGGAATCAAAAAACACATAGTTTAGTTCCACTTATTGGGACATGTTATTCCTTTTAAAGTAATATGACAAGTAGCAATGTGGTTTCTTATATATAAATAGATTCAAGTCATGTACTATGGACAACTAGGTAAAAGGTGTCTAGCGATGGTCAGTGTGGGACTTATGTTGGAACGACCCTTTATGGTTAGTTTCAAATGGACTTTATCTAGATGATAATAGGTTCATTTAATAGGTGATATGAAGTTTTGAGATAAGTGGTTGGTTTGTCTCATTTGAATATGTTCCAGTATTCATGATATAGTCTTATTAGTAATATGGTCTAATGAGAAAGGTTTCTAAGGAATATTAGCCTAGTGAATGGAAGCCCATGATCATAGGAAATATTTCATGATGAGGAATGGAATACATGATTTAATTGGGAATATAATATATGAATATGGGATCATGATGAATGTGGACCAAGTAAAGAAATGAATGATTGGTGATGTTGGATTTGAACCTCTAAGAGGTTTCCAACATATCTAACTAAAATAAATATCATAGACCATATATTTCACAGTAATGTGATATTACCATAACCATGAAATTCATAATCATGTGGCACAGAATTATTGATGGATTATTATGTCATGTGAAAAGGATTTCACTCTCATGAAATAGATGACAACAGAGGTTTGAATGTAGGTTACACATTATAGATTCCTTGATGATATTATTCATAGAGAATGTAGAGCTTTGACAAGGATCTATATATTAAAACTGTTTGGATGAGGCCCAAATTTATGTATAACTCTTTCCTATTGATGTTTGTAAAGAATTATAATTGGACCCAAGGGTAATATGACCCCATGTGAAAGATATTAGAGCTTACGTATAGGCTAATATAGGGTGAGTGTCCATAGATCATTGAAGTCTCTTGTTTATTGAATCGTCAATAGGGACACAGCTAGGGAATGCACCTAAAATGAACTCCCATGCCTTCATGACTCAATTATTGGAATCAAGTAATATAATGTGATAAATCTATAGGAAAAATAGATAGCTTTGTCTTGGAGACACCACTTGAATTTCGTCATGATAAAGACTCTTTTATCAAGATGATACATGTTTATGATCACCCTGAATGATTTATCTATCTGGGAGGATAATTTACGGTCATCCTATTATCAATATAATACATGATATAAGGTGAGGACATAAGTTTTCATTCCTAAATAAAGTGAATTTAGTGGTTTTGGAGTAGTACATGATGATTAGATACCCAGGTTGGAGACTTGGGAGAAGGGATTCACTACCATTGAAGGTAGAATGTATATGGTTACTTAGTGTGTTAGTAGGATAAATTGGTTATCCTAGGTTTAAATAGGTGAATATGTTCACCCTAGTGTAGGTACTTGGATAAAAATATCCTTTGTAGAGGTTTGAGTGAAAATGTGAGGCTTAGCCCTTATAGAGGGCTAAGAGAAGATGATGATTTACCATTATTGAGGGACAATAGAAGCTATTTATTCACTATACTGGAGGGATAAGTTAATATTTTGATTCAACATATTTTAAGTATAAGGAATGGATATTGTATCACCCAAGTGGTGGTATATATAAAGGATCCACCCTAGTTTTGTGTTGGGTGAAGAGGTTTTCCTTAGTTAAGGCTCAGTGAAGAGGTTTACCCTATTTTATGAGTATGATGAAAGGTTTTTATTTTATTTAAAGGTATCATAGGGTACTTGGGCATGTCTATTACTGATACAGTGATCCCTAGAGGTGTTGTTCCTATGAATATCAAGTATTAGTAACCTTTAGGTTTTTTCACAATAATGTAGAAGATCATGGGGTGAATTGGTATTTTTCAAGTCTTTTAGCTTTACATGAATCTATTATACCTCACATTGGTTTATTAACATAGGTTTTTTAGAGTACAATTCTTCCTAAATATGGAAAATGACACTTTTGAGAATGGAGATATGAGTGCTTCTTTATCATTAAGTATTGTTTAAACATCTTCCATAAGTGGGACCAAGGGGTATATTTATTAAAAAACAATACATAGGTGCATCGGAGTTTTTTGATCAAGGGGATGCATGTATTTTTAATTTGGTGAAATAAAAATGCATACACACCTTTGAGTATCCCAAACCAGGGCCTAGAAACTTGGGGTCATGCATAGGGAACTATGTGAAAATGACGGGGTGTATAACTAAGGACCTTGGAAAATTCAAAGAAACATTCCTCGGAGTAATTTTACTTCTCAATTTTTATCATTTTTTCCACAAAAGTTGGGTTTATAGAAATTTAATTGATAATATATTACATAATTGTTTAAATTTTATGTGTAAACATTAAATTTAATTAGTATGGAATAATTATATTAATCAAAGTATAAAAATCTAACTGATTGATAACTATGTGTAATTTGTAATGTTTCTTGTTTATTTTGATTACTCAAAGAGGGATCCTAAGTGGTAAATAAGTTATTATTTATTTATGTTGTGAAACCTACTAATTATTGAATGGGGATATTTTCTCATCTAGGATGTAGAATATACTATGTTACTATATAGTTATGGGATGTTTGAATAAAAATCATAGCTTGATTATTATTAGGTTATTGAATAATTCCCATTATATTATGGATGTTATTGTAGATTATGGAATTAGTTGAATTAAAATATGATAGGTTAATTTGGTAAACATGTTGTCAATAATATTTTGTTATTAATTGTGGTAACATTAAGATATTTATGTTTTTATTTTATTTAGAAATATATTGATGTGATGCTTGTATTTATGGTTTTATTTTTGTTGATATTGGGTTGTCTTCATGAGAATTTGGTGTTTAGGGATGTGGTGTTAATTGATAATTATAAGGTTTAGAGGTGTTTTTTAATCCCATTATAGGTATTATTTTAAATTTTATATCCATAACACTATATTTATTTTTTTTCTTGTAATTTGTCCATTAATTTAGTTATTTTTATTTCACATGTAACAATGGATAGTTATTATGGTAGATTCTATATCATCATTAAATGTTTGAATAATGCGATGTGATGGTTTATAACTGGTTTTTTTGGTGTAATTAAAGTGTACATCTACATGTGGTGATACAAATTTTGTGATTAAGGTGATGCATTTTATGGCATGTATTAATGGATTTATTAGGATTTTGGCTCTCTTCATTGTGCCTCTAATATTTTTTTGGATATTTAAATTAAGGATTCAATTTTTTGGGTTAATTATGGTAAAAAAATTAGGTTCTCTTCTAACAAAAAAGATACAAGTATACTTCTAGATTTGTATTTATATTAATTCATTAAATAAATATATGTTTTTCACTTATGATTTATTATTCATTTCTATTTGAAAAAATAGATTTTGGAGGATGAAGCTACTTGTCTAATTCTATACCCACCCTACTATTAATTTTTTTCCCAAACACAATGTATCATGATGTGGATGGTCCTATGAAACAATAGATTGATCATCATGTGATATGTATTGGAGTATTATGAGTTATATTCCACATTTCTACTTCCATGATAGTGAGTTATTTCTTATTAAATGTGTTATATAATGATCCAAGTGATTCTATAAAAAGTTTAAGATGATTTATTTTCTCACTTTGGTTATAGTTTTTTATTACTAATATATTAGGGTAATTAATTATATAGTAATTTTTTTATAAATTTTGAGTTAGTCGACATTTAATTTTCCATTAGATATGGGCTTTGAGTTCCACTCTAAATCTGTTCAGTAGATTACGAATAATCATGATAGGGTATTGGCATATCACATGCAACACAGAAAACAACCACCCCTTTTATTTTTTACTTCTCTAATTAAATTTTACTATAATACCTCGGTTATGATTTCTTCTCTACCATTATTTGGTTTCTTTATATAAATCCTTGATCCTCGTATCTATTTTTAATATCTAACACTATATTCTCCGTATTTATAGATAAAAAACTTCTTCTAGTATACATTCTTTCTCCACTGATTATATTATCTTTTTTTTTAGGATAATATGACTTCAAGTGTACCATGTTTAGGTATTGGTAACATCTAATCTATCACCTCCACTGAAATGAAATTGATCTTTTTATCCCCATGTAACTAAAACTTTAATAGGAATAATTTTCTTCCCTTTCGTATCTTCTAGAAGAATTATTCTTTTTTATAAAATAAAAAATGAACTAATGTTATTATCATCCATCATTTAATTTTCCACCTTAACCACATTATCCATAACCAAAATATAGGTGTCTCGATCAAAGAAGATCAATCTTAATTTAATCTCATAAACAATACCCATTTCAAGACTCCATACCTTATTATTATTATTTTTTGTGATTATATCATGTGAAAACTATACTCCCGAAAATGATCTATATATAATTTCACCATCATATTCCCCTAGGATAACTATATGAATTATATTATATTTAAAATATTCCTTGAATTATGATAGAATAGTGGAGAGAAAATCTTCTAGAATATAAAAAATGTTAGATCGTCTTGTTGTTTTTCTTCCAAGGATATCTCCCACAACATGTGAATTATCCACTCATTCGTGTAAGTGATAAAAATATGTGTTTAAAAATATAGGGGTATGCAAATATATATGATTTATTTGAATCAATATTTCAAATCATAATATTCCCAAACTCCCCTATCTCCTTGAGGTATTGGAGGATTATTACATTCTAACTCTGTGGATAAATCCCATTATTTTATTTTCTATTAATATTTTTCCTTTCTATGTGATGGAAGTACTTAAATATCTAACAAAAGTGTTCAAGAACACTTTCCATGGTCATATATCCTTTCTCAAGAAAATTTTCTCTTCCTATAGGATTTCTATAATGCCATAATAACTAAAATCAACCAAATAAATGTATATAAATCCCATCTTTATATATAAAAAGAATTATAGAATCATAAAAACTATTTTAAATCAACATATAACTAGTGGATATAACCATAGAAACCCAAACAAGTCATTATATTGGGGGATTATAACATGAATTATTTATTATAAAAATATAATTGTTCATTCCCCCTTATTTTCATAGACACTCAGAACGTATCAATATCAAGATTAAAAGCAGAATATCCAATTAATAAGAAAAATACAGAGACCCAAATATTTTACATGGTTAAACACTCAAGTGATATATCAAAAGAGTATACATCAATAGTGAATTTTTGTAGCCAAATTATTTTTCCACTATCAAGATTAAAATGTTTAGGAAGAGATAACTTCCTATCCTAGGTTCAATCCCCACACAAAACTATAAACCGTTTTCTTTGAGGTAAGGTATGATAAAAAGGAAAACAAAGAGGTCATTATCAAGTGTTTCCGAATAAATGACCAACTAAAACAACCATAGTGTATTTAATATGCCACAATTTCCATTGAAAACTATATATATTTAATAGATTTATAATAGAAACCCTTACTTCTCTCATAATTTATTAATGTAGTAATTTTATGAAAAAAATATATTCAAATCTTTTATCACTTCCCCCATAAAAATCATCCTACAAAATAATTCCATTAAACATTCCATTTAACATCAGATTAATTTACACAAAAATTATCCATGATTATTGAAATGAAAACCAAAATATTTAAAACCAATCACCCCTATATAAAAAATATTTAAATTTTTATTTCTTTAATTCATCAAATAAATGTGTGGTTCCTCTTTTTATTAAGATAAATAATATAAATTCAATATATTTTTGTAGTTACTTTCTTGTTTTTGTGCTTATTTCCTATCAATCATAGATCTTCATAATCTAGTGAAATCCCATTTTCAGCTCCTTCAAAATCATAAAATGATCCAATAAATATTCCCTCATCTCAAAACTATATTGGAGTGATTATATATATTAGGGAGTGATCCAATATCCTATATACAATAATAGATGAATAAATTTTTCATGGGGACGGGTATTTGTAGAGTGATTGAAAACATTACAGTGAAACATTTTTTTTTGTGCCATGATATGAGTTCCTCCATAAAATAGCATCGAGTAACTTTTTTATGTGTTCATCCTGGTATCTTGAACCATACTTTCTCATCTACATACCAATGCTATATTATAGTGTAACGATCACCATTTTAATCTAAATTCCTTTTATTTGTTATGATATCGAAAAATCCTCTTACATAGGGTTTTCAATGTGGAAAAACTTCTTTTGTTATTAAACAAACACACCATTACTACTTTAGAACTCTATAATCTCTTTAGTTTATTGTATTCTAAAACCATTAATGTTGTGAACATTCCCATTACACTTTTATTTTTTCTTCCATCAATGAATGAATTCATAAACAATTCTAACCTATTTTAAACTACTTCAAATCCTCACACCAACTCATGTAGTATAGAGAGAGAGAAAAACAATTAATCATTATTGTATGATTAAGTTCAATAATCCTCCATCCTTAAAAAAACAAATTTAAATACACTCTAAATTGAATAAACATGGATTCAAAATTCTTCCCCTTTGTATTTGTTAGAAATATAAGGTTTCTATAAACATAATGTTGAAATCCAAGACCTTTAAGAACTAGTAAAAACCAATATATTAAAGAATAACTCTACCATCACTCTAAGTATACAAAAATATTGCTCGGTAGAGAGAATAAAATATTCATAGATAACTAAAAAATTATTGTGAAAAAATATTAACTTATTCTCTAAGAAACTAATGTTTTTATAACTTTTAAATGAAGTCCCCCCCCCCTCAATTCACCCATATAATAATCCTTCTAGATCATCCCTTTGTATCATATCTCTCCTATATCTTTTATCAAAATAACACCCAAAAATTAGACTCCACTTTGATATAATAATTCTTCTATGAATGTGGAACTCATTGATATACCCTTTGAAAAATAAAGTGTTATTCCAAATTTTCCAAATATCACTAAGTTTATTAATTATCTCTATCATTGAAAATAAACCCAATGTAAAATTTCATACCAAATAGGATATTCCAAATTTCATAATAAATTCATATAAGGAAAGGGGGTCTTCCCAACCTTCTAAAGATAAGGGAGGTGGTCGGACATTGAGGTTAAACCTGTGTTTTTAAAATACTTATTTAGAAAAAGATTTCATGTGAATATCCTATAATTATTGTTATGTTTCCACATATTTGGTCATGATAACTTATTTCTATTTTTATTTTTGAGGAAATGGAAAATAATTTTATAAGTATTTTGGTGTGAATGTAGTACTAGATTCTTTTCAACTCAATCACACTTTTATTATCACAATGTATTAACCCAAGAACTTACACATCATTACCAAGATGCTCTATTTGTTTCAACATAAATAGAATATGGGTAAGAAAATTTTTCACTTTAATATACTTAACTTTATATATACTAAGAAATTTTCCCTCTTATTTTTTTCTTAGCCATATAATACATATCTTCAAGATAAAGAGAGCTTCTCCACTAGTGACTTTTATATCAATAATGTCCACAATCTTGTTTCATCTAAATATAAAATCAGCTCAAATTTTTCCCTAGATAGAACCAGAATAAAGTGTAACATGAATGCACCTATGTTTTTTTCTCATAGTAATGATAGGTCCTTACCTATAATAACATTGAATTAAATACATAAAATAAATTTTAATGAAAATATCATTCATTATTCTTTTTAAGTATAGTATTCACTCAAGAATTCATTAGAATAATGTAGGATTAACATATCTTCTATCTTAAATCATTCCAAGTATTATTCCAACCATAATTCTTATTGAAAACAGTTTTCTTTCAATTATTTTTAACTTCTTAATAAACTTTATTATATATATTTTTGGGTAAAAAACTTATACTCCTTTATTTAAATAACTTGTACCCTATGAAAATGTGTATTCTCTCTAATCATCAATTTCTCATACAATGATATCTTAAATCATGTGAATTTTTCAAGTATTTTCCAATTTATTCCAATGAGTATGATATTTTTTTTATGGACTAATATTATAGACTACTCTTCCATTGTTTATTGTATAAAGATATTGTGATCAACACCATATCTCAATATTTATAGCTTCTTAAATTAAATTTTTAGTCAAGAATACCAAGAATATAGTTCTTTTTTCATGCTATAATAATTTGTATTCATTAGAAAACCCTTTGATTAATCATTAAAAAATTTAAATTCCACTAGCTATTCTATATATACATACTAATGATTCACTTTATTCACAAATTCAATATTCACATCAATTTGATAAACCTTAAATCCCATTTTAAGTATATATTCCAATAAAGGTCTTATCGATTCACATATCAACACTGGTTAAAATGTTTCCTCCATTTCCTTTTCATTAATTTTATTATATCCCTTGTAAAAAAAATCCAAAAATTAAACATTTATCATTTTCTTAAGTTCTTTATAATTTATTCTTGAACACACAAATTGTTCAAAGGATGTATGATCCTTTGTCCCCTTCACAAGATCCCATTTATGATTTTTCTAAATTTACTCAAACTCCAAATTCATGGACTTGACCTATGACTCACCCTTCATTGCCTCTTCCAATGATAATTAATCTTCTTAAGATAATAAAGAGGTGTGTTCAAAATTCATCCTCCCAAGGTTTTTACTTAGAGAATATCTTACTCTAGTTATTTAGAACCCATTAATATTATCTATTCTTATTCGCATACTATAAGTTTGTGATTAAACCTATTTTCTAACCTCATATTCCTCTAATTTTTTATTTTAATTCTCTTTATGTGTTAGATTTTTAGGGCCTCTAGAATATGAGTGATTGTCATATTCTTATTTATAGACATCTTCTAAAATAGAATTTATATATTTACATTAATATTTCTATTCAATAAAATTTAAATTATTTCTATACAAAATTTAACTAAATATATTATTAAGGTAGTTTATGTATTTTCTATTGGTAGGGTAGCCTAATAAAATTCATCAATCATATATAACTCCATACTAACCTTTTTTTCCTTCTTTGTTATGATTTTAATATTCATTATTGAACACTCTAAAGTGTATCTATATCAACTTTACATTATTCCACATTTAATATGGTGAATTATCCTTTTGAAAAAATCTCAAGGCCTTGTTTTTTGTGAAAATCACAACTTGAACTATGAATTTCTAATAGAGTTGAGAGGTTCCATGTAACATATAGATAATTTATATCCTTTAAATTAATACTATATTCAATAACTTTTTATTCAAGAATCATCAAACTAAAATGTGTGGAGATATATTTAAGATATAAATAATTATGATTAATAAAACATATATTAAATAAAAAATATAATTTTAAATTTTAAAATCCATTCAATATATGTTTTAGAACACTTAAAATTTTAAGAAGGTGTTTTTTAATAAATCTTGTTTTTCTTTATAAATATTGAATTTCCGTTTAAAGTTAAATATATAAATTTTATATATTGAATTTTATAATATGAAACTAATTTTTTTAATTTCACCTAAGATAATTATATTAGGTTTACGTTTTGATATTTATCTAAAATAATTGATTTCTATGTGAATAGTAAAAAGACAAATTTTTCTAATGTTGTCACTTTTATAATATTATCATAATATAATAATGACATAAAATTGTTTGAAACATTTTTTACAAAAAAATGTATGTTTATAAATTGTAATAAATCATTTAAAATTTAAATTTTCATTTAATAAAAAACATGTATATCATTCTAGAAACATAAGTAATATTTTACTCTAAAAACTTTTTTTATTCACTTATATCAAAAATCTATTTTATTCACTTTAAAAACTAATTATAAAAAATATTTTAAAATTTAGTTCAAAATTTTCATATTATGTAAAATTTTAAAAAAAAATTAGTTTTAAATGTATGATTACTAATATTATTATTAAGAACAATTATAATGGAGAGAGGGTTATTTTCAAAGAATAGTTTTTTCAATCTTGTGTGATTTTAGTATAATGAATAAGAATGAAATATTTTATATACGAACTATGATATAATTTTTTCATATGTATAAAAAAATTATCATTTTTTTATTGGGTACTTAATTTTATACAATATTAAGAACACTTAAGATTGAAAACAACATTTTTCTACAAAATGGATTTTCTATATATTGAAAATTATAATTAAAGATTTATTTTTCTCTTAATTGGAAATTTAATTGGATTGAATTTATGTTAAATTTATTTTAATCACACCAAAAAAATTTAAAAGGGGTTATTTTAAATTTTTATTCAAACATATAGTACTTAGTTAAAAACTAGTTTATGAAGTAAACAAGAAAATTCAAAAATGTGAAAACCTAATTGTAAATGATTTGAAAAATGTTTATAACATGTGTTAATATTATAGTTAGATTTTTCAGAAATATTATACCCAAAAAATACATTATTTCATACTTTGGATCATTTGACCCTGTATTAGTGTCATTTCATTATTGAAAAATAATGGGTGTTCAGAAAAGTGCCCTTTTCTTCAATTATAAAATAGAAACAATTACACCACTTCATGCCACACCTATTCCATATGATTTATAGTTGAAACTATTATATTTTATCCTCCTATAATCCTATATCAATTTCATAATCCCCTGGCCTCAATTACGTATCCTACGACCTTCATTTCCAACGAGACTTTCAAGAAAAAGTTAAAGGTCCCAACATGATTATTACTTAATCCTTATCTTTTTCATCTCAATATTTCTCTTAAAACCTGCACAAAAAATAGTAATATAAATAAATTAGTATCATTATAATAATTAATTTCAATTATATTAATGTAAAAACCAATATTTATTCATTCCCATCGACTTATAAAAATAAAATAACATTGATTGTTCAAATTTTTGGACCACTGCCTCCATGAACCCACATCTTCTGTTTTTCACCACCACCTCTATTTGATGGATTTAAGGATGAAATTGAAGAATAAATTTTAAATATATAATATAATAATTATTATTATTATTATTAAGATAAAAATAATAATCTACCTTTTTTCCCCTCATTCATTGAGAAATGAAAACGTTCATTGTGTGTTCTGTAGACTACCACCTCAATGAAGTAACAAATGTCATTCTTCATCTAGTTTCTTACATATTTATTAAAAACATATAAAATATGATTCAAAAACTTAAAATTATATAAATAATATAATTATTATTCTTTAATATGGACATCATTCCCAAATAAACTACTTTCATAACGATACCTGTCCATTAATTATGGTGTGTTCGTGTTTGGGTCAGTCCAACAATCCACAAGCATAGTTATATAAAATAATATCATGGATGGGTCTAAAAACTTAATTAATTATGATATATAATAAAAATAAGTAAATAACTAATTTATTTTCGTTTTAGAAAGGTAAATTTAATATTTAAGTCATTTATTAAAATAACAATGCTCATTTGTCAAATATCACTAAAACATGCTTTCCCCAATTTCTTTTATAAAAAATATAACTAAAAATATCGTAGAATGAAATTATGACATTAAAAATTATCATAAAACAACAATTTAATTACCTTTAATATTATTTTAATAATGAAATTTTGGATAATCATGAATCAAAACACCACAATTATGAAACTAATTCTAAATAATCAAGATAACTCACTCCCAATATTGAAAATAAATAATAACTAATTTTCATGTGAAGAATAATTATTAATGAAGTACATAAAATGTTATATATGTGTATAAGTTTATAACATATATTATTAAGAGATTTATTTTTATTATATAACATATCCAATTTCTTTAGTGGAAATTGGTATTTAAGGTAGTGTTTATTTGTCTGGAATTTTTTTTCTTGAGACATATTTCTTACTATTAACCATGTTTTTTTAGGAATGGCGTATCTATTATACATTTAATATTATTTTATCATGATACTATAATTTTTCATCATATTTAATGCTTTATTTTAAATTGTATCCTTCAAAGGTATTTAATTTGAATGTTTCTAATATTGTAATGATTTCTTGGTCTAATTTTAAAATCTATAAGACATGTTTGATATTATGCACCATCATCTCTCTTATATAAAATATTCTATGACCCATTTCATTAAATTATAATTAATATACCTCATTTATTGATATATGAGTTTAAATTTCATGGTATCCCTCTTATGATCTTTGACTCTTACATTACCATTATCGTAAGGGTTTTTTTAACTAAACAACCATGATTCAGTTATAAAGAAAATTATTTAGATTATTTCTTCCAAGATTTTTAGCTTCAACCATAAGAATTTATTTCATGGTAATTTATCTTTATTTTTAGGAAACATTACACTTTTTATTCAAATATTTCTTTTGGATGATTTTCTTCCCCATAAAAGTATGACATTGTTAAGAATAATTCTCACTCTTTTTAAATAAGGGTTTTTTTTCATGCCCATGTTTTCTATTCCCCTTAATGTTTTCATTTGTATTTGTAATCATAATTTTGTGTTATCTTATGTGACCATAATATTTCCCTTATCCTATTTTAAAAATTAAGTTTTATTGTTTCTTTTTAAGTTGTGTGATTTCAATAAATGTATTTCAAAATATTTAAAAAGTTTTTATTCCTTTAAAAATCAATTTTTTTGTCTTCAACTCCACATTCCCTTTTGATAACCTTTATGACTTTTCAAGGATATATTAATAAAGTTTCTTTTTTGAGGTAAATATTTTCAAAATATTTCACTTCAACTTATTTTAAATAAATTCTAATTTGATGTGTAACTTCTTAATAAAATTTTAAAATAATTTTCTAAACACACTTTTATGGTTTCTATACAATTTCAATCTTTATCTCTAAATGATTTACTTCCTTATAAATTATTTTTCATAAATTTACTTCTAAATGTTCTTATGAAATACTATTTTAGGGTTATTGAATTTTTTAACTAATACATTAAATTCTTAATGTGATTGTTTAGTGATGCCATCTCCAAATGTTATAAGAACTATTTTTCATTACATGTGTTATTTATAATGTGATGAATAATTGTTTTTTATTTTAAAAATGTATATTAATGATTATTATTTGATGTTTGGGGCCCTATATATTCATCTAATTCATTAGATAAGGATCTATAAGTCATGATATATGAATGTTAAGTGTGGATATTTGGTTTTTACATAATAGAAATCATGGACATTTTTTTGTAACATGAAGCATACGATTTGTTTTTCACTATAAGAAGAATGAAAAAAAATCACAACTAGATGTATTTTAATTTTTTTTATTCATAATGTTATAATTTTCATATGATAATTTTTATTCCAAAGTTCAATATTATGAATTTTTAACAACTTAAATTTTAAGGAATGACTCATTTTATGTTTTACCGCATCATAAAGGGGTATCGTTAAATGAGTTGGGACATAGAAGGGGTGTTCAGGGAAGGAAATGGATTAAAAGATAAAAATGGGATACATGGTCTAGTTCACATTTTGATTGAATATTCACAATGTGAATGGATTCTAGGAAGAGGTCATGATTATTTTTCAGGATGTGAAAATTATTTTATAACATGAAATGGTGTGAGATTCTATTCAAGATGTAAATGCCATTTTTTAGGTTTTAAAGAAAGTAAAAGTATTTTCAGCATATCTAACATATCAAGAATTTATGATGTGAATCCATAAGTCGCATTGGGAATAGAGCTTATTTTAGTAGATTAAATTATGTGAGCACCATTTTTCATTTCTCAATCGAAACATTCCTTATAATTTGGACCCTAGAATCTATCAAGGGGTGTTTGTATATCTCTTCACTTTCTATATCCTTCCTTAGAAGCTCAAACATTGGTTTTATTCCATTATTCAAATTTTATGAGTTTTATAATGATATTTATCAATTTTATCTCCTCCTCCAATTTTAAAACTAATTAAATTATTAATTTCTCGATCAAATTTTAGGGTTTTTGAATTGTATAATAACATAATTTATGGTTGTTGGTAGAATCAGCTCCCAAATTTTGTGATTTTTTGTCTTCACAACATTTGTACATTTATCATTTTTAGTAGAAAATATTCTTGAGTATGTGTCTTTTCATCTTACATTTTGGGTATGGAATCTCTTCATCCTTGATCCTAGAATTATAATCAAGATATTTCAATAATGGATATAGGATTTATAGTGGTGCAATTAGAATTAGATAGTTACCCTTAGCATTGGGACATTATTGAATCTATGGTAGGTGGTCCTTGTCATTAAGGAAACCTATACAGGTTATTTAAATGTTTGTTGGGGTAAGAACCCGGTTCTTCTATGAGGTAAAAAAATTATTTTCATACATATTAGTTTAAATTCTTGATCATGAACTAACATGAGATTATTTTGAGTTTATGGGTGTATTAGGGTGTTAAGGGCCTTTTCAGAGCTTAGAACCCAACTTTTTGTGTAAAATAGGCATGGATCATGGTTAGTACAAACCGTGTTGGGATGGCTGTATGGTTAGATAAAACTATATGAGGCTGGATAGTGGAGTCCAATAGGTCAAACAGTGATACAAACAATGAAATTTGAGTGACACGACCATATGGGAATCTCTGCAATTTTGATAGTGGACTGAGTTGCATTCTTGGAATGAATAGTCAAACTGTGTGAGCCAACCATGTGAAGTGACCATTTTCTACACCAAAGGGATCACGGTAAGCATAAGGTTTTTCCAACCATGCATGAAAATCAGGTGACCCAATATTTTGGGTAAATTTACGAAAATTCACTTAATTAAGTCTTATTTCATCCCAAATTTTCTATTCTTCTCCTCTTTGGGAAGCCTTAGATTGATAGCTCCTCTTTGATTCCTAACATAGTAATTGAGAGATATAGTTTGTATGGACTCATAATTAAGATTCATTCATCTCATTAAATCTACATTAGAAATATCTAAACTCCCTTTTTTTATGTTCCCTGTTTGGTTTGGTATCGGTTGCACTATTTAGGTGCAAGATAATATTCCCTATTTATAAGTTATTCATACGTTCATTGATTTAATCCCAATATGAGTGGAATCGAAGTAGATACTGGACAATCTATCCACTACAGACCTATGGTAGGTGGTCTCTAACATTTCTTTTAAATAAAAAGTATTTATATATCTCTCTCATTGTGTCATGCACCCAATTCTAGAAGTAACTCCCATCAAATGGAATTTAATCCACGAATTAAATTTATAGGTGTGACCTATATAATTAACATATCCCATTTAAAAATGAATATAAGATAATAAATTTGGAATTTGACACCCCTTCGGAGTCTGTTTTAGTTTATTGGACCATCATGGGTGGATATTGAATTTTGATTCCTTAGGGAATGTTCCTTTTTAACCCTTAGTTTGGAATTTTATTTGTGAACTAAATTTTAATTTAAATTTATTATTTAATAGAGAATTGATATATAATTTGAATTTCAATATCAATTATAAATTGAATCGATAAAGAAAACTTAATGGAAGCCTTGTACCTAGACACTTGAAATGTATTAGTTGTTTAAGAGTGAAATTCTCCTTAAAATGAAATTCCCACGTGAGTTAATTAAAGACTAAGACTTATAATATTAGTGGATTCCTTAATCCACCTTTTGATGCAAGGTTAAATTGAAATGAATATGGTTATGACCTTGATATACTAAATGATATTTAATGAAAGATTGATAAATTCCTTGGGTGACACATGGGTTCTCATATAAATTCCATGGATGGAATATTTTGGATACTATCTTTCTTATGCCTGAGTGACACTTGGACTCCTTATACATATTTCCAAGGATGGAGACATGAGTGATAACTATTATATGTCAAGTGATACTTATACTCATTAGTGGATCTTTGAGGACTGACTCAAATGGCTATTGATCATATACGCCATGGGTGACACTTGGGCTCCCTTAGTGGACCTCCAAGGATGAACTCGGATGGAATTTATGTTATACCACACCTAGAACGATACCTGGATTCCAAGGAGGAATTCCTAGGATGGTCTAGTATGGTTATTGGAACATGATATGCCTCGAGCAATACCTGTATTCAAATTTAAGAAATTCCAGGGATGGTCTCAGGTTCTTAAATGAAAAATAAATGAAATTAATCACATGATGTGTCTACCAAAACAAAGTACAAGAGTGTATTTTGTATTTTTTTTATACCTTATTGATGGACAATTTAGGTATCTTCTAAGAATATACTTGAATCAGGGACACTGGGCTATGTGTCGGGTCTTGAGGATTAATTATTAAATGATATTGAATCATTAAATGAGCTTGAATATAAATTGATATTGGATTGGATATTAATTCAGAGACTTATCTACTAGGTCAAAGTAGGTAGTAGAGGACGGGTGTCCATGGGAACCCAGTCCTTTATGGATTGTTTACTTTTAGTACTTCCTTTGCAAATTCTATTACTGCCTACAAAATTTTTTGTTTTATATATTCACTGATTTGATGGAACTATACCTTGGATAGTTGCATACATGGATTATATATCACACCCTATTTGGGAAAAAGATGGTACCCGAACATAATATACGATTGTAGGTATGGATAAGGAAAAGCACCCTTCTATAGGTTTTTGATTTCTACTTAGGATATGAGGATCATGGGACTGAGCAGAGGCTCATGGTTCTTGTTGGATAGTTTTGGTCCCATTTATACTATTTTCATGTGTATTATACACCTTCCATGTATACTTGTTTTTTCATCTTTATTAAACACATGACATGTATCATCATCTTCGTTATATGGTATTCCCCCCATGAATTGTTTATTCATTTCTTTCTTGGATGTTTTCTATTATATGTAGGATTTACTAATTTTTCAACTTATTTGATATTGTATTTCTATTCATCTACAATCTGGTGATGAGGGTATACTCTCCCCACTAACACACCTAGACCCTCAGTGAAAGTCTATATCCTATGTCATTTAGGGAGATGTGCTTGAACTTATGTGGTCAACCAGGCCCAGGGAACCTTCTGTGGTATACAGACCTGAGACATTAAAAGTGGTATCAGAGCTTATTTTCTAGTTTTATTTATTATTTTATGATAATAGAAATGAATAAAAAGTCATATAGTATTTTTTAATTAGTCATGCCCATGCATAGCCAACCCACGTATAGGAAAAATCCAAATTTCCTTGAATTAAATTGATGTTTTCTGTATTTTGACTATTATAGTTGATTTGATACCTTTATTGGGTGATTCACTTGAATTATGATTTTATTATTGATGTGATTTTGGGTTTATCTTGTTTCAACCCATTTATATGAGGGTATTCCATCTCATGCATCATCTTTTTCACTTTATAGGAATCACAAGACATGAATTATGACATGCCATTTAGGATACATTACTTATTGCATGCTATTGTGATAGGTGTCTTTATAGTTATATCTACTATTATGATAGGCATTCTAGATTGTGTTATGGTGTGGATTATATGGTTGCCCTATTATCTTTCATGAGGATTATGGGCCCTTATGGATCATAATTTGGTGAGCCAATAGGTTCGACCTTTTTAAACAATTTTTGAGATAATGGAAACAAATATATGAATAAAATGGAAACTAAAATCATTTATAGAAGAAAAAATAACCTATACCAAACCTTAATTGTGGTCAGAGAAAAATATATCTTGATTTTATATAAGTATTACGTCACCCAGACCAAACTCAGGGAGTAGGAAAAGGGGTGTGTTCTTATATAGGAAGGATTGTACTTATCCTATTTTAATATCTACAATTTTTGCTATGAAATTTGATAACGTTCTTATCTAATGAATTGGTTTATCATTGTAGTGGAATTCCACCATGCCAACCTCTGTTCATATGCTAGGAGGGTGGAAATGACCACACTCTAGAGGAAGTAGGCTATGGGATACTAGTGGATCCTTCTTTAGTGCTAGCTACCGCACTCGTAGTTGTTCAATACAAAAATATTAATTCATAGTTCCTTCAATTCTTTATGTGATTCATATAGAACATTAAAGAAGCACTGAAACCTAACCCTACTATGGAATATTTGACACATTATTTCTCGCATCAGTATCCACCCATGTTTTCAATGGATGGTGGAATAGAGTCTGTGGAGTCACGGATAGAGTTCATGATATCAATCTTTGAGAATCTAGTGATGCCTCCCAAGAGGATGTTAAAGCTCCCACAAAATTTTTTTGTGGTTTTGGCAAGACATGGTGGGATTTCATTACTCAGAAGGATTGTCGTCACACTACTGGAAAACTAACCTTTAGCAACGGTTTGGAACCGTTGGTATAGGCCTCCAAACCGTTGGTATAGCCTATACCAACGGTTTGGAGAACCGTAGCCAAGTAAGTCGTTAGGATAATTCTATACCAAAGGTTTTCCAAAAACCGTTGGTATAGACCTATACCAATAGTTTTGGAAACCGTTGGTATAGGTAATATGAAATCTATACCAACGGTAATGGAACCGTTGGTATATAAATTTCCAAAATAAAACATCTGCTGGGATTTGATCCCATGACCCCTCGTTTACAATCGAACGACTTAACCACTAAGCTAACATCACTTTTGTAAACATAATTTCATAAATATATATATATAATTTCTAGGCCGAAGGTTGGTTTTTTGGGTGTTTTTTCCCAACGGTTTTGGTGAACCGTTGGGAAAGGTCACACCCTTTCCCAACGGTTTCGCATAAACCGTTGGGAAAGAGTGACCCTTTCCCAACGGTTTGACAAACCTTTGGGAAAGGTGGGGAAATCTATGGCTTTCCCAACGGTTTTGGTGAATCGTTGGGAAATGGTAGCTATACCAACGGTTTTTACAAACCGTTGGTATAGAAGTGTTGGGAAAGATCATCTTTCCAGTAGTTTCAGGAGTTTTGATGGAGGGATTTTCATATGTCCTTATATGATTACTTTTATCCTGAGATATTGAGGGATGATTGAGCCTAATAGTTCATGAACCTAGAGTAGGGTGTGGAATGAGTTATGGACTATTCATCCCATTTTACAGAGCTCCAGCACTTCACACTTATTCTGATGGGTTAAAAGTTATATAAAACTATGATATTTGAGGATGGTCTCCATTATGACATTTGATCACAGGTTAATGTCTTTTGGATGACTACCACTTCTACAAAAGTGAATCAAGAACTTATCACATAGTGTTACTTGAGAGAGTCTGGGGGTGTGATCCAGGGAGGTTTGACATCTAGATCTAGTACTACATAAACTGGTAGTAGGAATCATTTTTTGGAGCTTCCACATGGGGACATTAGCATCTAGAGTGCATAACTAGGTGGAAAGGTGTGGTAAAACCATTTTATAGACAAGGACATACTAGACCTTAATGTATGAGGGACCCAGTCGAGTGACGATCCGGAAGAAATATGGGTCATCTACAACGTTTCTATAGAACTTTTCCTATGGATGCTAGAGATGGAGGGTTCACACAGAATCCCCATGCAAGAGTTGGGTCATCAGCTTATTATACGGAAGGGAGTTATAATAAAGTCGGTCAATCTGGCCAAGGTGGTGGTCTTGTGGTTGTGGTAGCCAGCCCTTGGTTTGGAAATGTCAGAAGTGAAAATATGCTCAGGGTATCCAGGAAATATCACAAGGTCACGGTCCAAGCCAGATATATGAAATATAATCAACACCTGAGGAATTGGATCATGGACTTTCAACAATGAGAGGTAGTATTCTAGTACCCTCTACTTTATAATATTCTCTTTTTTATTCTTGGGTTCTCATATATTTATATTTGTTGCCATTGAGGAGATATTTGGGCTTAGTGTTTAGAAATCTGATGGTATATGATTCTATACACTCCATTTGGGATTACAACAAAGGATTTTTGTTAGTGCAGGGAGTTCCCCCTTGATATTGGTGGGTGTCACTTTGTATGGGACCTTGTTTTCTTTAATATTACATGTTTTGACATCATTCTAGGAATAGACTGGTTGGTTCCCTATCATGATTCTGTTGAATTTTATCACTGAAGGGTGACCTTCACATTACCATATTATAGAGATTTTATAAACAAGGTTGAGTGGGTTTTTTAGGAAATTTGAGCTAGAACCAAACATCATGGGCTAGAGGGATGAAAACCAAGATTGCGAGTTTATATATGGATGATTAGGGAACACATCAGACAGATTTCCCACTAGTGGTTGATTATCTTAGGGATGTTTTCTTGGATTACTTTTGAAGATTACCTCCAGTAAGAGTGGTAGAGTTCCCTATCAATCTAGTGTCAGGAGTTGAATCGATGTTCATTCCTCCTTACACGATAGACGCTATTGAGATACAGGAATACAATAGGTATCTATAGTATTTAGAGGAAAAGGGGTTTATTATAATCATGGATTATTCAAGGGGTTATCCTATTCTTTCTATAAAAAATACATACATAACCCTTTAATATGTGTATTTATTACAAAAAAAATGAACCAACTAATGGTTAAGAACTAGTATCATATGCCATTTAAAGATGATTTCATCGACGGGCACTGATGAGTTTTGGTTTTCTCAAAAATTTATTTGAGATCTGGTAATCATTAGGTGAATGTTAGACCATCATACATACCACTTATATCTTTTCATAGTTTTTATGGACTATATGAGTATTTAGTCATGTCGTTTGGTCTCACAAATGCTTCAGTGGGCTTCATGGAACTGATTGACTGAGTTTTCCATCTTTATCTAGATTCATTTGTGTTGGTTTTCATGAATGATATCTTGGTGTATTCTCACACTCGACATGACCATTCCAAAAATCTTTATATCATATTGAATACACTGATAGATTGTTAGTTATATGCAAAGCTCAAAAAACTCCACTTCTGGATGTATGAGATTCACTTCCCAGGTCACATTATATCAGAGACATGAGTATCAGATGACCTAGAGAAGGTGAGATTTGTATTTTTTGGGGGTATCCCAAGATCTTCTTTGAGGTATGATGTTTCTTAGGGATAGATAGTTACTAAAAGAATTTTATATAACAATTATCATGGTTAGAGATGACACTCATGGGCTTGACTAAGAGGGGTGTGATTTTTGTATGGTTAGATTTATATGATTCATACTTCCAAGAGATGAATGGGAGATTGACTTTAGAACAAAAAATGATTTTTCCAAATCCCAACATGAGTTATACTATTTACTACATTGCATCAGGTATTAGGTTATGCGAATTCCTTATGCATGGGGAAAGAGTCATGGAATACGGGTCTTTACAGTTGGGGTCACACTAGAATAATTACCTGATTCATGAACTTGAGTTAGTTGTAGTTGTTAATGATTTGCGCTTTTGGATACAATATTTACTTGGATAGTGCTTTGTGGTGTACAGAGACCACAAAATCCTCAAGCACATATTTACACAGTGAGATCTGAATATGAGGTAAAAAGGGTGGGTTGAATACCTATAGTCAGTCAATTTTGATCATTCCTACATTTTTAGTAAATGAAATACATTGGCCAATTCCCTAAACATGAAGATTAAGATACCATAATTTCTATAGGATAGTATTGTGTGGTAGCTCATGGATTTTTTCATTGAAAATCACTTAGTGGTGCAGGATAATCAGGAAAAAACTTTTCTTTCATCCTTATTTGTTACCTGTACCCTTATGTATATAGTGAGGATGTGGTATCTATCAGATTCTGAGGGGCTAGACCTATGGAATATTGTTTTAGGTGAGGACCCTCCTCCTTCTTGGACCATAGGCAAGGATTAAATTCTACTGGTACATGGTCATGTATGGGTTTCAGCAGACTTTCATGAGGAGATATTGTGAAACCTCCATGCTTCATCTTGGGAAGTGCATCCTGGAATCACCAAGATGTTTTGAGATTTATATCTCCAATACTAGTGGTCATGTATGAAAAGAGATGTAGCAGGTTTTTTCATAAGGTGTTCCACCTGTCAGCAAGGGAAGGTGGAACACCAGTGACTAGTCAAACTTTTAAAGTAGTTGTCTATTCTTGAGTGGAAATTGGAAGATGTCATGATAGATTTCATGAACTGTTTACCAAGGTCTCCTAAAGGTAGTGATACCTTTTGGTATTTTGTAGATAGACTCAAAAAGGTTTCTCATTTTCTACCTAATAAGGAGACCATTTTAGTTTATGATCTTCAGAGGTTGTATATATTTGAGATAGTATGACTTCATGAGGTCTTGTGTACTATCTTTTTAGATAGGGACTCATATTTTACTTCAGAGTTATGGAAGGGGATGCATATTGAATTGGGTGAATAGGTGCTTTTGAGAAAAGTATACCACCCTCATACCGATGGCCAGCCAGATCATAGGATATAGGTTCTTAAAGACAATATGTGAGACTCTGTCCAAGATTATGGGGGATCTTGGTGGTGGGACATACCCCTGGTTGAATTCACCTACAATAATAGATTTAAAGGTACTATTCAGATGGTTCCTTATGAGTCATTATATGGTCGGTCATGTAGATAACCCTTATGTTGTTTAGAGGTATGAGAGGTAGCTATGCTTGGACCCATCTTATTTAGGAGTTCACAGACCAGGTTCAGTTGATTTGGAAGTAGGTGGCTACTAAGAAGTCTCATCAAAAATCATACATTGATCATTGTAGATGACCTCTAGAGTTCAAGGTCATGGATCAGGCCTTTTATGTGTCTCTCCAAGGATGGGACACAAGAGGATTAGGTTACATGGTAAGATTTCATTATGATATGTCAAGTCATTTAAGATTATGGGGAGAGTCAGGATAATAGCCTATCAGTTTCAGTTAGCTCAAAGATAACAATCCATGCATGACATCATCCATGTATCTTAGTTGCGCTATTATCATTTAGACTCATCTCATTCCTTTCAGCCTAAGGAGTTTGAGTTATAGGTATATGCGTCCTTTGAGGAACATCTAATATGTATTGGCGATCGTATCATGAAGGTTCTCCATGGTCATTTAGTTCCTCTAGTATGAATGCTATGGTATAATGATCATGTACAAGATGAGACTTGGGAGTAGGTGGCTGATGTACAAGCACAATAGCTGGAGTTATTCTCTTGTAATTCTTGAGCACCATTGAGAAGTAAATTCAGGGATTAATTTCTTTAAGGGGGATGTTTGAAAGAACCCAATTCTTCTTTGAGATATGGAATCTTTTATTTTCTTAAATTTCAGTTTAAATGCTTGATCGATACCTAATGTGAGTGTCCGTTGAGTTCATGGGTGTATCAAGGGTTTATAAGGATTTTTTAGAGCCTAAAACCCAACTTTTAGGGTAAAATATGCAAAGTGCATGGTTAGTAATAACTGTGTGGGATAGGATATAGGGTTAGATAAAACTATGTGAGGTTGTACAATGGATTCCTACTAGGCACATGGTTAGACAAACTATGTGATTTGAGGAACACTACCTTGTGGGAATGTTTTCAATTTTGACAGAGAACCGAGACATGGTTTTCTCATAGTTAGTTAAATTGTGTGAAGTTACCCTTTCCGACAGAAAATGATGCATGGTTGGAACACAGTATGGCCAATTGTGCATCTAAACCAAGTGACCAAATATTTTGGATGAATTTATGAGAAATTACTTAATTAAAAATTATTTCTACCCTAATTTTATATAACTCTTCTCTACTGTAATCCATTTCATGAGATCTCCTCTTTAATGCCTAAAGTAGTAATTAAGAGATCTACTTTATCTAGACATGGAATTAATAGTCGTTCATCTTGTTATGTCTACATTGGTAAGATCTTATTTCCTTATTTATCATTCCTTTTTTAGTTTGGTATCAGATGCACTATTTAGATGCAAGCTAATATGCCCTATTTTTAGGATCTTCATATGTTCTTCAATTTTCTCCAAATCTGAGTGGAATCCAGTGATGATATGGAACGATCTAACCACTACATACATATGGCATGTGGTCTTGTGTTTTTCCTTCAAATTCAATGTGTTTATATATATTTCTTATTTTGTGCACCAAATTCCTAGAGTCTAATCATTGAAATGGATATAATCAATGAATTAAATTGATAGGTTTGACCAATAAAATTAACAAAACATGTTGATAAATTAATATAGATTAAGAAACTTGGAATGGAACCACCCCTTGGGTGTGTGGTTTAGTTGATTGAACCACCCTGGGTTTATATTGAATTTGGATTTCTTAGGGTGTTACTTTTTACCCCTTTCTATGGGATTTCATTTGTGAATTAATTATAATTTAAATTAAGGTTTAATTGTGAATTGATATATAATTTTATTTGTAATATAAATTGTAAATTTTATTCATTAATAAACTGGAAGGGAATCCATGGTCTGAGTCAATTTCCATGTATTTGTTTTTTAGGTATGATATTTCCATTAAAATTAATTTCCCATGTGAGTTAATTAAAGACTAAGCCTTCTAAGATTATTTGATGCCTTGATATACCTTTTGAGGTGAGGTTGAATTTAAATGAATATGGTGATGACCATGATATACTAAATGATATTAAATACATGTTTTATAAATTCATTGGGTGACACATGGGTTCACATAAAAACACCATTGTAGGAACCATTTGAATATTGTCTGGTTTATGCCTGACTAAAACTTGGACTCCTTAAACAGACTTCCATGGAAAGTGTCATGGGGGTGAATATTATATGTCGAGTGATACTTGGACTCCTTAGTGGATTTATAAGGATGGAATCAAAGGTCTATTGGTCATATATTCCATGGGAAACACTCGGTATTCCTTATTGAACTATCAAGGATGTATTTGGATTGTAGTGATGTCATACCACACCTAAAGAGATACCTGGATACCAATGAGGAATTCTTAGAACGAGATTGTAAGGTGATAGATTCATGATAATCCGGAAGTGATAACTAGATTCTAAATTATGAAGGCCAAGGATGGGACCATGTTTGTAGATAAATAATAAACGAAATGGTTAATATGATACATATTCCAAGACAAAGAACAATATTGGATTCAGTACTTATCTTATACCTTATTTATGGCCATTTTTAGAATCTTTTAATCACTTACCTGAACGAGGGAAGTTGGTCTATGTTCCAGGTCTCGAGGATTATTTATTAAATGATAATGAATCATTAAATGAACTTTAATATAAATTTATATAATACAGATTGTTAATTTATAGACTTACTGGCTAGCCTGAAGTAGGTAGAAGAGGACGTGTGTCCATGGGAGCCTCATCCTTTATGGGATGTTTACTTTTAGTACTTCCTTTACATATTATGTTACTTCCTACACACTCTCCTTGTTATATATGTTCATTGACTAGATGGCACTTGACATTTGGTGGTTTCCAACTAGGATTATATCTCACACCTTATTTGTGTCGCTAATGGCACCCGAACAGACTATATGACAGAAAATATGGATAAGGTAAAATGCTCTACTATTGGTTTTTGATTTCCACATAAGTGAAAAAGAGATCATGGGACCAAGAATAGGCTCATTATGCTAGATATATATTTTTGGGATATTTTTTACTTTTTTCACGTGTATTTTACACCTTCCTTGTATACCTGTTTTGGATGCTTTATTAGACACATGAAATGTATCATCATATTTTTTATATGATATACCTTATGGTATTGTTTATTAATATCTTTCTTGGATGTTGTCTATTTTCTGCATGATTTTCTGATTCTACCACTTATCTGATATTTTATTTCCACAATGTTACACTCTAGTGATAAGGGTATAGTCTCCCCATTGACACACCTAGGCCCTTGCTACTAGTTGGCAGCCTCTGGCATTTGGGGAGATGTGTTTGAGTCCATGTGGTCAAACGGGATCAGGTCACTTTTAGTGGCATGTGGATATAGTACGTTATGGTTTCCCTATGTGTATAGCCTCAGGAGACCTATCTTTGATTCTTAATCTCATGAGGTGTGCATGTGTAGACCTCTGTGACCTATCCATGTATTTTTCTCTCATGTGGATTATCATGTTAATTATTCTTTTGTGAGATCATTTGATATATATATAAAATTTATATCTTGTATTTTATGTATTATACATCTATTATTTTAGTTGATTGTATTGGTTTATCCATATAAACTCTTCCCCTAATAGGTTTGTGTTAGACATTTGTCGGCATATATAGGGGTTACCCCATCTAGTAGGATGTGGACAATATGTTTTGTTGGATATCCTATAAAGGGGGATATGAAAGATGGTTGACTATATTCCGTTTGGATTAGAATCAAATAAGGTATAGTTGATATCTAAGGACCTGGAATATATGATGTACTTGTGTGGTATAATTGTTACTTATCTATACTCTGCTTACTTTTATGGTATGCACCAGTATATCTTATACTCCTATGTTAAGGGACATGGGTGGTATCTTACTTGGTCTCATAATCACACCCTACTTAGAAATCTTGGTGCCTATATAGATTTCATGACCAGATATCTGGTGAAGGCCAAATTCCTTATGACTGATATGTTATATTTTTACTACATGGGTTAGTACTCTTTTTTTTATGTCATAACTCTAATGTTTTACATGTTCTTTATTTGTTGATTATTTCATCTCCTATTCCTTTATATACTCTAATATTTACCTAATAATGAAGTTATTGTATTCCCATAAGGTCTCATTGGTGTTTTCTACTAGTCGAAAGCCTCTCATGTATGGGGAGGCGTGTATGAGGTTGTGTTTCATTCCAGACCAAACCCATTGATTTAGGTTGGGGTGTTAGAAAAGAGTATTAGAGGTAGTTTCACAAACTTTATTCCTATATTTTTCTTGATTTGGGATTGGGTATATGTGATATAGGATGGTTGGGACTCTAGCAGGGGAATTATGTTAGTCTCTATCCAGTAATATATAGTAAACTTTTGAGTTCACATGAAAATGGTAATTGATGATTTTGAGGGTTGATGTTTCATTGATTCTTTTCATGCTTTTTTTCAATGATTTTTATGCTTTTTATGTTCAATGATTTTGATTTGGTATACTGATTTTTAGTATTTTGTGTGAATTAATACATCATTTCTAGGATTCAAGGATCACATTCCATATTAATGTTTCTTTCATCAAATAGAGACCAAATAATTTAAATTCTTATGAAATTTATAATATGTTATTTTGGTGCATTATTTCATGAATTATGTTATTTGAGCCTGAGTATTCACTGCATAAGTGTGTGTGTATATATAGTTCTGATGAATTTGTAGTTCCAAATAATTGTCTCATGTCATGGGTAGTGCTCAAGGGTTTTTCCCTTATTTTTTGGGTAGCCAGTTAGGTTGAACCTTTTTTTTGAACCCTTGTGTTTGTGCATGTAATCATTTATTACTCTTCTTGGTTATATTTTGGATTTCAATAAATTTTGATATGGAATTTTAAGAAGTATCACCTCAAAGACCTCTTGTTTTTTAAGTTCTTCCACTTGTTTTTAGGGGGGGTATAGATGATAATTGTATAATTATTATTATGAAAAAACATTATTTACAACCGATCCAGCTAGGACTCTTCTGGGTAGTGCCTATCCAGGGAGGAGGATCCCATAAGGGCGGCCCGATGATAGTTGACTACATTTGTGACTTACAACTCCAGTATCCCCCAACCATCTGGGGTATTGAAGGTCCCTAGGATATAGGGGACTATATATGAGTCATCGAGACGATCTTAAACCTATTTAAGACCATATAGGATTGAAAGGTAATGTTTAAAACCATTATACTTGATGGTGATACAAAATGATAGTGGGATATTATGATTCAATCTGGTATATTGCAAGGGATAGTGTAGATGACCATCAAGGACCTCTTCTTTGAGAATTGTTTCGTGGATGCGCTTGATTTGGACCATGATCAAGAGTTCATAGAGCTCTAACAGGGGATGATGTAAGTCTATTCCAATTCAGAGTGATTCTCCAAGATGATTATATTTTCTACTATTCATGGTGGGGGAGATGCAAAAAAGGATTAGAAGTTTGAGATAAACCTTTATCTAAATCTAATACTCTAGGTTAGAAACTTTCATCTCATGACCTACACCACAGTGCTTCGTAAGGCTCTAATGATATACAAGGTCATCGATCAAGACTGAGCTTTAGGTCTCTTTTATCTTCTATTGGATCTATTATTGTTTTCTCCAGCACATCCCAAATTGTTTATATTGAAAATAATAAAAGGAATATTTAATATGGATACCATGGAAGCATTGTAAAGTCAGAGAATATTAGATGATATCTAACTCCCAATATGGGATATGACTCTATTAGTTGATATTAGAGTGGGTGAAAAGGACCCAATATCTAGGATTGTCTTATTTCACCCAAGTATTATCATTGATGTGGCTATAACATCCATCTAAAGTGGTTCTATGTCAAGGATTCATGCATATAAGTAGAGAGGACAAGCCATGATATAGGTGGAGGACCTTAGCAGCAGGAACAAACCTCATAAGGGTTGGAGAATCAGCTCACTCCTAATCTGTTGGGTCATCATGAAGTAGTTATTGGTTGGGTTTATTTATTTAATCAAACTCTGAATGATGGTAGAGATGGTATTTTAATAGTTCAAGGTATGGTTATGATCTCTTCTACACTCTCTATTTCATTTTTTTAATAAAATTTCACCCCATTCATTCATTTCTTATCAATTGGTTGTTGGGTTAGACTTACTAGTTATATTTTCTTTTCAGTTTTCATCCATCAATACTCTCTTGGGGAACAAAGTGGATCATCTTAACATCTATATTAAATGTGTGATGGTGATTTTTATCTTTGAGCATGTTTAGATATTTTCAATTTTAGATAGGTCGGGTTCTATTATGATCCTTGGAAAGGACCAGTTCACTAGCTACAATTAACACAATGATTATCATGTGAGATGAGTGAATTTTACATCACAAAAAGGGCTGAATTTTGGGTTGTCTAGTGAGTAGGACTTCTACGGTGGAAGAGTGAAACAAGATCTTCATCATGGAGAATCATATTTAGTGAAGGGGGATGGAAATATCCTTCTAGTGGATCAATCAGTGACTTTAGCCATTTTTCATCCTATGGTGGACCAATTTTGAGATTTCTTTCTAGAATATTTCTCAATGTTACCTTGAGATAGGGGAATTGATTTTGAGATTGAGATCATACCTTGTGATCAATCTATATTAGTTTCACTGATAGCATGTAACTATCTAAATTTAAATAAAACAAGGTGTAGATTAAAGATATTGAAGATAAAGGATTAATCATATTGATAACATCCCCTTAGAGTGAACTATTTTTTTCACTAAGATCTCTGATGGTAGTATTCATATTTGTATGGACTACGTGATATTGAACCCGGTCACAGTGAATAAATGGTACTACTTTCCAAGGATTGATGACTTGTTTGGTCAATTAAGGGGATCTAAGTGGTTTTAAAATATTGATATTTGTTCTAAATACCAATATCTTCTGGTCTAAGTAGAATTCATATTAAATATAGTGTTTAGGATAATATATGTGATATATGAGTATCTTGTTATTCCCTTTGGATGGATTAATACTTTGATGGTGTTCATGGATCTCATGAAAAATGTCTCTCACCCATACATGGACACCTTCTTCATTGTTTTTTTTCATGAAATTATGATATATTCTAGGATATTGTAATCACATTCTAGACGCCATTAGAAAATACTAATTATGCTTAAAGTGTGTCATATTTTTGCGAAATTATCATAGTTTCACTTTTGGTAACAAGAGGTGTTCTTTATTGGGTGCATGCTAAAGTTCCCAAGGAGTTGATGCACTGTGAATATGGGGAGTTAAATCATTGGTGTTTTTTATAATTTTTCATTCTTATGAAATTAACCTATGTTAACATGTTAGGATATGATCCACTATTATTCTTACTCAAACTATTCTGAATGTATGAAATAAAAAAATATCAAAGGAACACAATATATTTGTACGGTTTGGTCTCAATGTGAACCTACTCCTTGTTGGGATTGGTTAGACCCCCCCCCCCCCACAATAACATATTCTCCACTATAATCATAAGTGGTTACACCATACATTATTCCCTATAAAAGAGTTCCATTATTCATTACAAAGTCCCATATGAACAATTGATGAAAATAATTTTTTTAAGCCTTCAAGATTAAATAAAATAGCATATGATCACATTATGAAGAACATCATTGAATCGGTTCATCATCAAATTCATGATTATTACTTTTCAACTACAATTTACTTATATAGTATGTTAAATAGTCATTATTTATATTAAATGATTATACCATATAATATTTATATTGTTACATATTTTCTGTACAAAAAATTACTGCTTTGTGAACTGATATCTTCACTAGACGAAAAAAACAATTTTCTCAGAAAATGATCCCTACACTTCAGCACTCAATATTTTTTAATTTATTAATCCACCTAGTATTTATAGGCAAGAAATAATTATTTATTCAAGTAGTTAGCAAATCATAATTCTGCCAAACATGGTAAGTAGTTTAAAGGGGTTCAATTGTATGTGACACCCAAAAATACAATTGCACTCTCCATAGAACGTATTGGCCTCTGCATATCATTTTTATATCCATTCCACAACCTATCTTGGTTCACATATAATTCTTACAAAAAATAATCTTTTACCAAGAAGGCCAAGGATTCGACCAAGGCCAGTACCCAAAATTTATAAAATAAAAAGAAAGAGTGTTCAGGTGATACAAAAGGATTTATAAATACAAAAATGAATCAATCCCTACATGTATAACTCCAAAAATCATCATTTTTCATATATAGTATTTTGTTTTCGTATGGTAAATATCATATCTATAGTGAATCTTCAGAAATGAAAAAGAAATTATTTTCTCATATTGTTATACATGATTCCACTGTAAACTGATATTATCACATATTAATCTTCCCAAAAACTCAACTTTAAAAAGTTCCTCATAGAATTTTACATTCAATTAATATATTCATCATATTAAAATTGTTCTTCTCATTCTATAGTATTTTTTGGATAACATTATTCATCTGTAAATCATTCATCCATATACCATCTTCTACACATACTGCATAGAAGTATTCAAACCATATTCTTTCACCGAAACCAGTACACATGGAATTTTCCATTATCTCATCATTAATATCTCTTCACCAAAAATTCTCACTGTTGACCACCTAATTTATCTTCATATGAGATTCTCACATAGCAACATTATCTCATAGCATACATATCTTCATAGCATATCCGCATAGCAATTTTATATGTTATGCGGCTTCACATAGCATTAACTTCTCCACAATTTTTATTCTTTATACTCACCCTCATATGGTAGCTTGTTTATTTAGAATTACCCCTAAAATAACAATAGTATAAAAATCACCTTCCGAAGGCATATATATGCTTTGTTGAAAATTTTACTTAGCCAATATTAAAAACCCCTATAATCTTAAGATGATCTCTCATAGCGGGAATACCCATATATAGTTCCTTCATGAAAACCCCATTCACCAAGGGATTCATACACAGGAGTTGGAAGAGTATCTCCCTCATTGATTGGATGGATCGATTTATTTGGATCAGATGGCAGCTATTTTAAATGTTTTTTTAGCATAATAATAGTAACCCGCTTAGCATGGGATCCCACATCAAACATCTACACAATATTTGGTGTAATTCAATACTCAAGTGTCGCTACTAACTCATCGAGATGGATACAAATTATTAGCACCGGTCACACTTTCACACACCATAGTCTTTTCCCCAATGGTATACCATCCAAGCTATGCACCCCTTTGGGACTGTGCTCTATGGGCCTTATATATGGGGCCACCCACACCTAGCAGGCCCTATGCATACTTTTCCACCCATGGGCTGGTTTGGGATTATTCGTTGAGTGTGGTTGACCTCTAAGTCTCAAAATGAAGAGGTCAACCTCATCCTGGGCCATTGTCTAGTGGGATGGACAAATTTTTTATGTAAGGCCACATTCAATTACTTATAAAAGTATAAAAAATATGAAACTTAAAAATAACTACCATGTAAACATATCAAGATAATTTTTCTAAAATAATCAAGAAAAATATTATTTTGAATGTTCTTCATTGATTTCTATAATATTATTTAAAACATAGTGAAAACTTCCAAGCACATTTTGTTTCCAGTTAAAATCATTTCAAAACATTATCACATTTATTCAAGTATAATTTTCTATTAATGACATCCAATCCCATTAGATTGATCTATAAAAATTGTTTAGGCATCACCACTACTTACAATCTCACCAAACACATATTGACACAACCCTGAAAAAACATTCATCACATAGGTTCTATAATCTACCCCTTTTTATTTTTTTCAGTAACCCTTAACATAAAAGTCAATATGTTTTCCCATATTTAGTCCCCTATTGAGAATAAAATTCAAACTGTAAGTGGGTTATTCTAATATGTTTTCTTCTTCTCGATAACCTATTTATTCAAATAAGAACATATATCACATGATAAATTTTAAAGATCCTTTAGTTAATCACCTCTTTGTCCACATGGGTGTACATTGTGTACAAAAAAAGGGATATTTAATTAAGGGTTTATAAGATAACCATTAAATATATAGTCATGTGTAATCTTGCTTAGAATGTATAAAATGAAATAATAGATCATACACACACCTTGTAAAATATATCATAATGTTTAGGTATATAATAATAATTCTTTCTTTGTCTTAGAATTTCATTAATAAAGCACTTCCCTTTAATAAATAAAATTTATAATGAGATATAAGAGTGTTAATGGATTAATCTAACTTAATGAAGTCTCCCCATCAAGAGATACATTCACTTTTATCATCATGGAATTGAATGAAATCCATGATGAAAAATAATTCCCCTTCAATTCCCTTCTTGTTATAATAATAAAAATAAAATAATAGGGAATAAGGATATAGCTATTGATAGTATTTAAGTGAGAGGAGAAGGTTGAACATGAATTTTTTACCTTAACTCTAAAAATATATCACTTGGCATTTCTATTGTGAAAATATCTTCAACTTGATCTTTATTAAAAATATATTCTAGCTAAATATATCCACCTGCCACATTTTTATTGATAAAATGATACTTGACATCAATATTCTTGGATGTTTAATGTTGTGAAAGATTTTTAGACAAACCAATAGCACTTTCATTATCACATGAAATTTTTAGTGGTCTCTCAATTTCAATTCTCAAATTTTTCCATTTCACTTGTATCCAAATCATTGTTTTTTTCATTAAAGTGTAGCTACAACTTATTTAGCATTAGTTGTACTTGGTGTTACTAAATTATTCTTTTTTCTATACCAATTGACATACCCTTCTCCCAAAAATAAGGACCCACCAAAATTTTATCTTCTATCTATACAATCAACTACCAAATCAGTATTGGTAAAGCCCGATGTTTTTAAATCTTTGTTTTGTATTTATATAATCTCATAGTTTAGAGTTCCCTTCACATATTCTCAAAATTATCTTAGCATCCATCAAGTGAGACTCTTTTGGGTCACTCTAAAATTGAGAACATAGAGTCACTGCATAAGTTATATCAGGCCTTGATGATGAAAAAGAAAAAAGATTTCCATTGATTCTTCTGAAATATTTCTATTTAAAAATACTTCCAGCTTTATCCTTGCACAATTTGGTTCCAACTAAAAGGGGATTTGAATGTTATTATTCATTTTCGATTCAAAAAAATTTCAGAAATTCCCTAACATAATTGTCATGTGATAGAAATATGGAATTTTATTTTTACTCAGTTAGAAATCCCATAAAGTGTGTCATCTCACCAAGCATGGACATATCATAATTTATTTTCATTTTCCCATCTAACTATTCATAGAGGCATTCCTTATCAAAATAAAATATTATTTCATCCACATACACAATGACAATGATAGTAACTTTTGGACATTTCTCTCACATAAAGGTTATTATCAACTTTACATTTTAAAAAATTAATATCCATTAAAATAAATTCAAATTCAGAATACTAGGCTTCACGGGACTATTTAAAAACCTAAAAATCTTTCCTTAATATATATACCATGTTTTAATCCTTTTCTAAGAAAAAAACATTAGTTTTTTCAGTATAGGCTTCTTCTACAAGATCACCATTTAGAAGGGAATATTTTACATCCATTTAATAGAATTTTTAATTTTTGTGGGCTACTGCTGCCAAGAACATTCTAATTGTTTACAATCTTATAAATGGTGAAACATTTTCTTGAAATCTAATTCCCTCCATTTGATAATATCCTTTTTACATGAGCCTATATTTGTTCCTTGGTACTTCACGTTTATCATTTAGCTTATTTTTGAAGACTCATTTGGTTTGAATAAAAAACATTTTAACTCTAGATAAAATATACCAAGTGGAGTTACTCTTAATCAAATAAAGTTTTTTACTCTTAGCTTATATCCATTACTCATTCTCAACTTCTTATACCACTATATGAGGTTAAATTTGAAAAATAAGTATAGTTTAATCTTCAATTACAAATCATATTCTAGTTTTAATTGGAGCATATTTACTTCTAATGATATTTTTAGTCTCAACATGTTTATTCAATTTTTTTTACTATTTTATCTTATTTCCATAAAATTCATATTCATCACTGGTGTGTTTATAATCACTATGAAAAAAAATTTAACTTTATCAGTAGATTAATTATTATTTTATTCCATTTGAATACCATTTTATTCCAAAAAATTATGAATTTGTATCAACTAATATATATGATTTTTCTCTCTCTAAATAATTTTGACATCACTATATTCAGCTAACATCTGCATCAATTTGTTCCAAAATATACAGAAAACAATATTAGATATTTTACCCTTGAATACTCCTTCCCTATATTTTTAATAAATATATATAGATTTGATCATTATAATTCAATGGATTCTAAAAAATCAAAAGTTTTTAATAGTTGTATTTTTTTTTGTACCAAATTTTATATAATTTATTTTAGGTTTATGTAATCATTAGAAACATTTAATATATGTGTTAGTAATTAAATATATCTTCTCTCTAGAAATACTTTGAGATTCTGTGTTCAGGTAACATAGACCTTCCCTTCTCTACTACATTTCTATTTTTTATTTCGACAACCAGATTTTGTTGTGGAGTATATGATGTGTTGTACTGATTCTTGATTCCCTATTTGGAAAGATAACACTGAAAAGAATCAAAATTAAACTCCTTATCATCATCTGATCTTATTTTATTGATATACATACACATCTCCTTCTCATCTTGTCTTGTCTTCTAAAAATTTTGAACATTTTAGTTTCCTGTGACTCATGTTCGATAAACATTACATTGTTAAAATTATTATAATCATCAATAAATGTAATGAAATATATATCACCTCTTATAGAAATTTATCTAATTGGACCTCATATGTTAGTATAAATAATTTCTAGAGGTCTATAAGATATAATATCTACCCATTTTTTTTAATATCCACTATAAAGAACCTAATACTTTTTTTCTATTGGCATTCAAAGAAACATTAGTGAAACATGTTTTTAATTTAATAATTTTTTCAACTCACTTTCTTTTATCAACATTACATGTTTATTTAGGGATAATTATCATTCACTTTCCATAAATGTGGTCTTATTGATCACATTTTCCATATATTTATTCTAAATATTAAAAAAATGTGTTGGAAGATATGATAAATTCTTGATGACTACTTAATTACGATGAAAAGTTTCTCTTCTTTTCTAAAAATTGCTCCCACATGGTTCATGTATCATCTATGGTAGGGAAATGTTATAATAGAATAAATATTTTTTTAGACACTCCACAACACTATAAATTACCCTTTAACCTTGATCTTACCAATAGAAAATATCCATGTCTTGAATATTTTTGTTGTTTTATTTCCATATACTAAGATTGTATCTTCTCTGGGGGAAATATTCTTAGATAATTTATAGCTTCTTTTGAATTAGAATATGGTTTCTCAATAGTATTCAAGATCTGTACATGTCCATAATTTATCTTTGACCTATAATGTTAGAGTAAACATAGGTTTTTGAAAATCATAGAGTGTTGAATTAACCTGCTTCTTTAAAACCCCCTTTTCACTAGTTTTTGATGATTCTCCCTTTACATCAACATCCTTGTTGAAATATTCCCTAATATTTTTCAATATATTATATGCTTCAAGACATTTATACTGAGTCTTAGACTATTATTCATATTTGAGAGAAAAAAATTTTTTATGTTCCTTTACCGTTTTTCTATTTCAACCACTTTCAGTTTGTGTCTCTTTGATTTCTTCAATGTAAAGAGCCTATTTATTTAAATGTTATTTCTTTTAATTAGTTATATTTTTCTTTTTATTTAAATAATAGTCTCCTTACCTTTATTCTCTTTATGTTTTACTCAATAAAATATTCTAATTCATTTCTCAACATGTTCTATAGCTCTTTTGGTTCACTTTCATCATCATCACTACCATAGGTATCAAACACTTTTTCCAAATGATCCATGAAGTTAGTTTCATATTCTGATTGGATACTTATAGTGGAATTAACCTCCTCTTCATTTCTAACTAAACATCTTCTTCTTCTAAATAATTTATTATTTCTCCAATAAAATTTGGTTATACCTTTTCAACAGTTCCCCCAATTATTTTTATTTGTTTTATAATCATCTTTCATTGGTTCCACATAATAATTTTTAGGAAACTTTATTGAAAAAAGTCCAATATAATTATTATTATATCACTTTCGTAGTAATTTATCTCCACCCTAAAAATTTACCTTTATAAATATTTTTTATACCATATAAATTATTATTTTATAATCTTCTTCTTTATTATCATCATCAGATTAACTTGTTTCGGACATTTCATCATCTCTGATTTTGAGATTTCTCATGGACTCAAAAGCCATCTCATCATTGATCTTATTCATGAAGACTAGGATATTTATAATTTCATATAAAATTAGTATGTTATATAATTTATAAATAGTGATATCATCTCTATATTCGAAATTTGATACTTTACGATCAAACCTATCTGGAAAATTTCTCATCAATTTTTTGAAAATAGTTGAATCATCCATATTTTCTATAAAACCCTAAATATTACTAAAAATTTCATTGAATCTTGTGAAGTATCCATCTATATTTTCTTCATCCAAAAAATTGATATCTTCAAAGATCCTCCTTCAAAATTTCAATTTGGCTTCCTTGGCTTTCACATTTTCTTCATAACAACTTTCCAATTTATCCCAAATAACCTTTTCATTTTTGGGTCCCACAACATTTGTGTAAACATTTTTTGAAAGATACATCAAAATAGTATTTTCAAATTTTATATAGAATTACATATTTCTCTTATCAATAAAATTTTTAATATCATCTTCGGTGATAGGTGGTAACACTATTGTAACTACATGTTTAACTTTATGTCCAAGATATCGAAGATAGGGAAACATCATATTGATCCAACAGTGATAGTTCTTTCCATAGAAAATAGGAACACACCTATTATTAATAGAATTCATATTATCCATCCATAGTACATAGTGGATCATGAAAGAGGTAACCTCACAGTGATACCAATTGATGTTCCCTAGGAGGTGTTGTGCCACTAAGAATGGGGGTGTTGAATCATTGGTGATTTTTACAAAAACAAATTCTTATGAAATTAACCTATGTTGACCTCTTGGGATCTGATCCACTCTTATGACTACTCAAACTCTCCTGAATGTAGTAAAAAATAACTAACATAGAAACATAATATTTTTACAAGGTTCTTTATCAATGTGAGCTAACTCCTTATTGTGATTGGTTAGACTCCACAATCATATATTATCCATTATAATCAAAAGTAGTTACAAAAAACAGCTTTTCACTAAAATAGAGTCCCATAATGCTTTCCAGAATCCCATAAGAATATTAGTTTCACACTACCTGTCACAAAAATGATTTCAAACAATAAAAGAAAGATTAATTATTAAGGTTGGTTGCTTCATCAAAAATTGATGAAAATGTTTCTCTTGAGCCTTTAAGATTAAATAAAATAGAATATTCTCACTTTATGAAGAACCTAACTAAAATGGTTCTTCCTAAAATGATTTATTTTGACAAATAAAATATATTATAATTAAATAGAATGTGTAATAATAATTATATATTTGAAATTATTATCACATTACATGTTTATGATACCACATACTATCTTTACTCACAAAATATTACTTCATGGACTGATATATCCGCTCTGAGTGACAAATAATTTTCTAAGAAAATATGATCTACACTTTAGCGCTCTATATTTTTAATCTGTGAATAAACCCAGTATATATTTGAAAAAAAATCACCAGTTATTGAAGTAGTTAACTCATGATAATTCTTCATTTTGTGCAAAGAAACTTAAAGTAGTTCAATTTTATGTGACACTAAAAAATACGTCACCTCTCTCTATAGAACGTATTGGACTCCACATAGATTTTTATTTCTATTCTTCCAGTTGTCTTTAACTACATAGAATTATTTATGAAAATTATATTTTATCATATAAGGTATTTTTCACATTACAAACATAATATCCACAAAAGAATCTTCTTGAAATGTGAAATAATTTTTTTTCATACTTTTATGCATGAGTCCAACAAAAACTGATATCCTAACTTGGTTTTATTCACAAAAATTCAACTTTATAATAGTCTGAAAATCATTTTATGTTCTCATACTATATTAATCATCAACAAAATATTATTCTCTGTATGAAGTATTTTTTTCACATATAATTATTCATCTTCAAATCATGCATCCATGTAGGATCTTCACTATGTACTACATGGAACTCCACAAACATTCACCACAGACCACCTAGTTCATCTGAATATGGGATTATTTCATTTCATCCTTATAACAGAGAATGCATATCATCATTACATATCTTCATATCATATCTACATAGAAATTTTATGTTCCATGAGTATTTTCAAAGAATTACCTTATCCACAATTCATATTCTTCATACTTAACTATGCATGGAAGGTTATTTATTTATAATTCTCCATGAACTACTAAGAATCTAGAAATCGCCTTCTCAAATAATTCATCGGCTATGTAAAAAATTGTACATAACCAATATTAAAAACACTTTCAAAAATAGGACGATCTTTTATAATGGTCAAACCCATACACGATCACTAGATAAAAATCATGTTCGTAGAGGAATTCATACATGGGAGGTTAAAGAAGATATCCCACATTGATTAGATGGCTCGATTTCTATGGATTGGATGGGTATTATTTTAAACGTATGTTTTAGCGGACTAACAATAACCCGCATAGAATGGGATCCCACATCAAACTTCTCCACGGTCTTTGGTGTGGTATATTACCCAAGTTCCTCCACTACCTCATCAAGCTGGCTACCATGGATCGGAACAAATCAAACTTTCACACACTATGGGCTTCATCCCAATGGGCTAGTAGCCTAAAATATGTGTTCCTTATGGATTCCACTATGTGATCCCTATATATAGGCCATCCTACACCTAGTAGCTACTACGCCTCCTCTACCACCCATAGGCTATTCTAGTAAACTTCCTTGATCTAAGTTGACCTCTGGGTCCCATAATGCTAATGTCACACTACCGATTCTAATTTCTGGTGGGATGACCCAATTTTTTAAGTATGGCCACATTCAAATACTTATAAAATTATATGAACTATGCAACCAAAAAGTTATTTTCATGAAAAATTCTAAATATTCTTCTTCACAAGTCATCTGGAAACATATTATTTCTAACGATCTTCATTTCATTCCCCAATGTTATTGAAAACATAGTGAAAACTCTATAACACATGTCTTTTCTAGTAAACATATATTCAAAAAATAAAAACATTTACCCAAGTATAATTATCTGAGTCTGACATCCAATTCAATTAGATATATCCATAAAAATTCTCTAGGAATAACCACTTCAACCAAACTCACTAAATACATATTGACACAACTTTTAAAACAAATGGAATACTTAGGTTCAATGCATTATTTCTCAATAAGGTAAATCTATTGATTTGGAAAAGGTATAAACATTTATTTTAGGGTCTTGGCTAAGTAATGTTTTCAATATTTAGAGTTTCCTTGGTTTGGATGAGAACTACAAGTGGTTCATTCAAGCCTTTTCTCTCCTTATAGTTCTTATGACTTCTTACCAAAAAGGGGTTTAAGTTTTAATGGATAGAAAAATATGAACAATCCTTTTATGGTTTAATAAAAGGTTGATTTTATCTTTATTATTTATTCTTACTACACTTGTAGTTGGGTATGTAGAGTTTTTTTGTAGCGCCCCAACCTGTTTTCCACCCAAATAGTGCTCAAGGCCAGTTTTCCACTGCACCTTAAGGGTAAATCCCCATATCCTATAGATTTTTGACTAATAGTGAGGGTGTAATGAGGTGATAGTGGGGAGACTATACCCATTTATGGTGATAATAAAAATAGACTATATAAATATACAACATAAGAAATACCAGTAAATAATTGGACTAGTAACCCTCCGTAGTGAAAGAAAGTAGTAGTAACAATAAGCCACAATCTCAAATATACCACTATCAAAGTAAAACATTACATGATACCATTTATAGAACAACCATAAAAGTCATTTCATAAAAAATAGAAATCATGAAGGGGTGTTCATGGATAACCATCAGTACATACGTATATAAGCATAATGAGACAAAAGGAAGACTCAAAATATAAACTCTAACTAATGAAAGAACCAATGTGGTCCCTTTAAATTCATCTCATTCTAAGAAGTATGACATTATCACTATGGTAAATCTCCTAAGCTCATACCCTTTCTGGATCACAAGAGTATAAGGTCTACACACATCCCAAATGGCATGTGTAGGGTGTAAGAATAAATCTTAATATATAGCCACCAATGTGTGCCTGACATACATCTATGATAAAGTTGGTGTATCTAAAAAATAAATAAATAGAACATGCACATTATATAAATAACCTACTTCCCTTACGCTCAATAGGTATAATGAAGAAATCACCTTCCTTAGCCAACACCAACATTCCATGTGCTTCTACTTATATATATGGAATACGGTGACACGTCTATTTATATATAACTTTTGTGGTGAGGATCCTTAGAATAAATCCCAAGGAATCCACTGAAGATATTCATACTAGGTGAACCCTCATATTTCATCTTCAAATTTATCACCCAGCACCTCGTGCCATTAACCATGCACTGGCATCCAAAAAGTAACACCTAGAAGATAAGTACCTTTTCCTTTAAACCCTAGTTCCAAAGATTTCATCAACTCAAAGCATGACATCTTGAGGAATAGTGATTTATTTCCTCCAAATAAATAATACCATCGAGTCAATATCCAAATTCTAAAGGAATTTTGATATCCATCCTTCCAAAAAATCATGGGCCAATGGCCTCAATGTATAGAAAGCATCATCTACCAACTGATGGTCTCAGTAATGTCAACTAATGACTCTTCACCATCCCCTTGGATTTCAATGAAAAATACCTTGAACCTCTCTGATTTTCAACACTATCCTAAGTTGTACATAACGTAGTCAAATAATCATAGGACTGGTCAATACCACCTCATAATTTGAGTCATATCTATGTTCACGCGACTCCAACAGCACATCGTCCAATCATAGTGATAGGAAATCACTAAAAATGTACCCAATCCACATCATACTAGAAACACATTCCCTTGAAAATATTTCACTCAACTTTATGTTCAACACAATCTCAAATCACTTGATTCATACCCACAACCTAACAACCTTGTCGTCTCAATATGACGACCATGTCACCTAACCTAGTGATCATATACCCTCATGAATCCTAGGCCTCACCCATCCTTATGATTGCATTTCACCTTAGTATAGCTGGTCATCACCAACTCAATCCTTTGGATAAGATCATCATGTTCCAATGGAACCATAAAAAACAATATAAATAACTAAATTTATTGTAATAACCAACCTGAAATAATCTTTCCAAGTGTCTCGAAGCCTCTCATAATGCTTAAACCATTTATAGTCAATGAGGATCATTCCCATGGGCATCTTCAGGGTTCAATTTAGTATTTAAAATACAAGCGTTAAATTATTTGGTTCCCTCTTGAATAATACAATGATTCGCTCAAGAATGAACCCCCAAAACATGATCAAAATAAAATAGAAATCTAGAAACCACCTACCTCGTACTATTAAATGTTATCTCATCTGATATTGGCCTCTAAATCAAGACCATTCTGAAGAAATCAGTGTTTTTGATGAACACGATGAAAAATAAGGAAAAACAGATCACATGGATTTAGTGCAACATATGGAGATTGAAAATAGGAAAAGAATAAAGAGGACTTGAAGCCTTACTAATGTGGTTACAATGATACCAACATAGAGAAGATCATACCTCAGACATGGAAGATAGGAAAACCCAAATAGGGGAAGAAATAAGGATCTCCCCTCTACTATGCATGTAGGTGAAGAGGAAAATATGAGGAAATAGTTAAATAGAAGGATGATAAAATCATCCATTTCATCAATTTAATTTCACCCTCATGGTTTGGCCACATGGTTTGGATAACCGTGCACCAATTGTGTGGTACCCACTATTTAGGAACCACACCTCACATGGTTGGCCCACATGGTTTTCCCAACCTTCCACTGACCATGTGTTAGCCTCCAATAGGACTATAGAGTGACATGTACATCCAAAAACCCCCCTCCCACATAGTAATATAAACCATGTCTAGGTCTGAAGGAGTTCCACACAGTTACACAAGGGATATCATATAGTTTTTCCTAATTGTGTGCCTCTTTTTGAGCACCCTAAAAAGTTGGGTATTTGTCCTCTAATGCACTCGAAACCCCAAGTAAATTGAAAATCCTTGAAACCCATCTAAAAAATTTCTTGGGTTAAATAAACCCTTGTAATTAAGACATAAAGTTCAAGAAAGAATTTGGTCCGCTCACTAAACACAAAAAATTCAAATGGGGTGAGTAATTCGATCCACTCCAAAAAAACTAGGACATTATAATATCCCCACCATAACATAGATCATCCCTAATCTATCAATATTTACCTAGAGATGGAACCAAACATTCCCATATCTTTTATATGCCTTTTTGTACCCTGGTAAAAAATTCATATGTCAACTCTCTGAAGGCGCTCCCCACCATTGGAGTTACCTACCACAGTAGATTCCAAATACAAAACTCAATTGAACCCATGGTCCAAAGACCAGACTTAAACTCAAAGGTCCTCTCGAGAGACATTTTCACTCTTGTACCTCTTCTGGTTCTCAAATAATTCTCATGTCACATTTGAAACCTATCAAGCCCCTCCCCTCATTAGATTCCTGCCTCATTCCCATGTCGCACATGGAACCTATGAGGTCTTGCATCTCATGAGATGCCCAAAACATTTGGCATCTCAATAGATTCTCAAAAGTACTTGTTACTCATCTATAACCCATAAAATCCTAAATCGAGTTGATTCTTAGTTACCAACATTCCTTAGGAAAACCTAAATGGCATCGATGCCCAAATTCTTATGCATGTCATCATAACCTGTATTGCATCGATACCCATAATAAATCTTGATTTCACACACCTAGTATGTATATATATAAATAATGTATTTTTTCTGATTCCAACCTACTAAACATAACTTGGTTAGTCCAAAAATACATCTCATAAACATCATGAACCCAAAACTCGATATGCCTACAAAAGTGGTCAGGTTAAAGGTTATGAAACATGGTCATGCCCATGGAATACCTCTAACTATAATGGGCTCCCTGGCCTTCTCTACACCTAGTAGATCCACTGCATGCACCAAAACTATAACTTGAATACTCGAGGACTGGCCTCTCGGTAATGTTGAACCATCCACTCGCCACTAACCCCATTACTGGATCCCACTATCTCTGCCACGAACTCCGCATACAGCTAATTCTCAGCTACCATATCCCGATATAGTTCTTGGTTTGACCTCAGATCCCTGAGTCTACCCCAATATATTAATACATTGTTTCCAGTAAGGATTCTTGAAAAAACCATATAAATTCTTTTTCTCACAGCAATTTCGGCACTCCTTCGATGTCCAAACACATTGTGTCTTCATGTGTCCCAGATTCCCACACTAGTATCACACCATCGATGACCCACTCCTTGATGTCTTGCTTGGTCCTCTAACCTGAACACACTCCAAAGATTCCTTACAGCTTCTCTTCTGACTATTTTAAGCATCGTAGATTACATCACCTGATATCATCTCCTGGATCAAGAAAGATAGGTCTATCAAATTTCCATTAGTTATCAATTCCTGATTCATAGCCTTTGATAATAATCCCAACCTAAATATTTTTCCATGCACCTTGATGGTGTGTCATAAAATATCCTTGAATTTCCTCACCCTCGATGTGTGATCAACCACTATATTGGGTGATAAATAAGAAATTTCTATGAAAGTAGTTGTATAATTCTTGATGTAAATGTCTCCTTGTTGAAGGTTCAAAAACATTTGAGTTATCTCCTACCTCATCATCTTAGGGAAGAAAATATCAAAGAACCTAAACTCAAAATCCTTTCAACCCAGACCTTCAATATTTCTTTATAAAACCTATATATCCCACCAGTGATTTTATAATCCTCTAAGAATGTATGTATCCAACTTCACACTCTAACTTGGTGGTGTCTTGAGCAAGTTGAAGATAGTTTGCATAACCTTGATCCAGTTCTCTACCATCTATAGTCTACCCTCACCATGAAATATAAGTGGGCATTTTGACTGTAAATCCCAAATCAAATATTCCATAAAAGGCTCTACTCCCTGAGCTCCACTATCAATACCCTAGATGACATAAACCATCATATCCCTGAGCTTATCATTAATACATCACACAAAATCTTCCATTTCATGTAGCTGACATTCCTATGTGTAAGCCTATACTTTTTCCTTTATCTATGGATCATGATCTACCAGACCCTAAATGGCCTCATAAAACCACAACAAATACATAAAGTCTTTTGTAAGTTAAATCAATCCTTATTCCTAAAAAAATGTTTTAGAAAATAGTATTCTATTTAACATAATTATATAATATTCCCAATATAGTGAAATTCCATAAAAAACTTTAATCTTATAGTAACCAAATCAATTTTCAATCTCAGATATTCCCAAAATCAAATAACCCCATTTCTCCTATTAACCATTATTACTTCATTATCAACGAACATATTAAACTTAAATTTAATGTGTTTATTTCAAATTATATCCCCAATAACATTCTTATTGGATAATTTTATATTAAAAAAATATTTAACCTAAGGGTCACATATACCACAATGATATATTAATACCCAATAATCATTTCTAAAAATTTCATCAGTCACCTTAAAATCTAGTAACATAAAACCACTTAAGGATATATTTTCCATTAAACTTATGATAATAATTAAACATTTCATCCCATAATGTTATCGTTAACTATGATATTATACTAGTCAGATAACTTCCTAACCTATAAAGTTATTAAAACCATTATTTTATAAAAAATGAGATACCATAAGACTTGTACGCCAATATTTGGTGCTAAAAACATATTATTTATATAATGGATTTGATACCAACTGAAGAATCCAAATTTTAACCATCAATAATTATAATATCTATAGATGAAATTGATTCAAATGAATACCCAATAACTTTTAGGTTTTGAGATTTAAATAATTAGGAAAAAACCCTTTACATATCGAAATCCATTTCTTTCTCATCAAATGGATATTTTCTCTATTTGAACTAGATTTTATTATTCCATATGTAGACTTAAGAATCTCCCATAAAATTCTCCACACATTATAACCATATTTGAATACCTTATATAAAATAATTCTTCATAATTTGGGGAAATGGAAACATAAGAAAGGGTGAGATTAGATACTCAGTATGGGTAAAAATGGGAGATATTAATTGATGATCATATGAAAGTATAGGATATACATAAGGTCATGAGAGCCTGATTATAACTTAAAAAATTCATTCTCACTAATCCATAGATCATAATTGATCATACATGTTACAAAACATTTTTATAATAAGAGACTCAAGTCATATGAGTTTGTAATCATCAATTAATAATGATGATCCATGAGACCATATTATAAAAATAAAAAATGTTATAAGAATATTTCTACAATAATAATTATATAAAATCATTTCATTAGTCAAGGATCTTTACCATGACCATAATCACATAGTGTACAACGTCGCAACATGGATTGGGTTCACCCCCAACATATTTTCATACCTGAAATGGGTTCACTCTACATCCACTTAATATTATATTAAATAATATCAATCATCGCTCAATTAATTGAATGAATTTAATGAACCCATTCATCATATAAATAAAACCATATATAATTATTATATAATATCATAAAAACATTCATAATAGCATAACCTAAGGGAAATTTTTTTTTTGTAAATATCTCATCCTAACTTAATTAATATCAAGGAAAGTAACGCATTTCATAGAATAATGCTTACAAATTTATCATATTAAGACATATAGATAATGAAAATGTATAGTAACATATGATAATATCCCTAGTGAAGTAAAAAAATCCATAAATATTTATGATATAGGTAATAAAATCTATTTTTATAAAAGCATTAAATATATTCTTCAAAAATGTGGGAAATATTCTCTTCATTTGGTGACATTATTAAAAGGAAACTTTCCAGAATAATAGAAATAAAGTTTTCTTTAAAGAATCATGAAAACATATGAATTAATATTCATGAAGAAGAAATTATATGATGGTAGTAAAATCCATTCATGTCATATAAGTTATAAGAAATCATCCCTTTCACAGTTCTGCAAAGAGTAAAAAGTGATTCATATGGAAAACATTTGAAAATAATAATTTTAATCATTCATAAATAAAGTAAAAGTTACAAAATATAACCTTTATAAAACATTTAAGTATATATAAAAACTTCTATAAAACATTTTTAAAAACATGGAAAAATAGGATAAATATTTCTGACACAAAAAAGACTAAATAAGGTCTGTTTTCTTAAAAACATTTTCTCGATAAAATTTAGTACCAAAGAATGTATAATCCTAAAAAGTCATGACAAACCTATAAATAACCATAAGATAATAAAATATTTGGTGTTTAAAATATAATGTTTATATAATTTTCTTTAATAGAAATTTAACATAGACGATCCTAAAAATAAATAAGATTGTAACATAAACCATTACAGTTCTATTAATCTCTGAATCAAACCTTATAAAAGGAATAAACATATATGGATTGGTAAATAAACATATTTTTAATTAAAATAATACTAAAATACATTAATTTATATTATGTACACCACATAATATAGAAAAGTTTTTATTATGGAATATATCTCACAAAAATAAAAGTGAGACGAGAAACCCATACCATAAGTTCTGACATTCTTCATACACTCTCTTAGCCTTAGGTATAATAAATTTATATTTATTATAAATATATAAAAAACCATAATTATACTTTCTTTACAATATATGATTCATTTAAAATTTTTAAATACTCTTTATTAAAAATTCCTCATTAGAATTTTCATTCTTGGTGTTCATTGTTCCATTCTCTAACATGTTTCGGTTTGGAAGATTCAATCCATGAAGCATGGTCAAGGTTTCATCATATAAAAATATTTTTCATCTTTAATTATAATATCTATTAATTAAATACTCTTTTATAACCATTCATATAATTCTATGATGAAAAATGAATTACATCACTTTATGGATACAGTAGTTAGTACATATACACAAGTGATGTTTTCGTTTTCCAATGAATGGAAACATAGAAAGTTGAATAAAAATATATCTTCCAATAATAATAATAATATCATACATATCATATATTTTCATTAAATATAATGTTATTTCCATCTATATTAAGAATAAATGAAAAATGAATCACATCGCATCATAGAGGTGGTAGTCCACATTTATGCATGAACAATGCTATCATTTTCCAATGGATAAAATGGTAAGAAGATAGGTAATATTGAATATTTATAAAATCATAATTAGGTTAAAAATAATAATATATATCCATTAAATTCATCTATATAACCATCCAAGATAAATGGTTGTCAAAATATAATAAATCGCTTCATGGAGATGGTAGTCCATATATATGCATGATTGGTTCTATTATTTTCATTAGATATGATAGAGATAGAAAATTAATATAACATTACCAAAATAAATTCAGTATTTTAGTGATACTTTTTAATAATTTTTATATGTTTATAGTATATTTGGATGAGCTATAAGAGGAAATAAATTTAAAAGGATTCGGTGAATATGGTTACCTTTTCTTTTAGAAACCTCATTTGAGTCTCTTATTAAGGATCATTGGGTCGGTTCTTTTAAAATAAAATCCCCTCTAAGATGTATCTATGGACGTCTAAAATTTATTTAGTGTGATTTTTTCAAGCTAAGTGGCTCCTGATGTTGTGAATAATATAGGAGAGAATATACCCTTTTATAAGTGAAGGGAATGATAGGCTTGTAATTATTCTAAACATCTAAATAATATAAAGTCACTTTCATGTCATTGAGGATCCAAATTGGATCAATTTATAATTTTGGGTAATATAGGGTAGAAATAAATTCAACCAATAATATTTATACATGGTTTTAGGTTATTTTAAACCTTATCTCTTAAATATAACTCCTTATTAACATTTTTAATATTTACCATTATAATAAGATAATTAGTCTTTAAGGTCCAACAATGTCATTATAAATGGGAAAGTGAATCATAAGGGTAAAATTGTTGATATGAAAAAAACTTTAGCATTAATTGTGAAAATGATATGATTTTTATTATCTAAAAAATAATTAATTAAATATTTTATAACATAAATTATCTTTAAAGTCATTTTTAGGATAATTTAGGTAATTTGACATTAAAAACAACATTATTACCATGGAGTTAAAATTTAAATATTTAAAAAATTTCTTACATTAAATTTTAATCCATAAAAATCAAAAAAATCTTTAAATTATCCAAAACAAATCACTTTTAATATTTTAATAGTATTACTTTGATTTTCTACCTACTTTCACAAGTACTGCATCAACGTTGCGTAGACGTTTTAGGTAATTATACAATTAAAAAAATAAAATAATTTATTATCATAAAAATGTTTTCTTATATTCTAAATTACTATTTATAACTATTCATAACTTATTTTTATCACTAATAAAATATATTAGAGATTTTAAGAGAAACTTAGTGACATTTTGTAATTATCCTTTACAAGAAATAATTTAAAGGTCATTATCAATGAAAAATGGCACCAAATTTGAATATTTTAGAACATAAGACGATTTTATTATAAATAAAATCATTAAATAAAATAAAGGAAAGTATTTTATAGATTTTTAGACCTTATCTAACATTTTTAACCTGAATTAACTAACTTTACCATTTATCAAGGTGTTTAACTTTAATCATTGTTACTATTAATTATGACTAAAAATGGAATGGACTTCATTACCAAATTATAAAACATATATATGAAAAATGAAATCCATTTTCTGAGATTAAATTTTTATAAGTGGTAAAAAATACTTTTAATATTAGTTCGTAAAATTCAACAAACACCCATTTTAAAAAAATGAATGTTTAAAGCATAAAAATGATTTTAAACCAAAATAAATTATAATTATAATTACTGTGGAAAAAATTGGTTTATGTTTAATAAAAGGGACCTTATTTAACATTAAATCAAAATAAAAACTTAAATTAGCCTTTTGAAAACTTTATTGAAATAGAAGTATAAAAAATAGTTTTTATTTCAATAAAAATAATAATTTGATTTAAAAAATGTAAAACAAAGATTTATAAGTTCAAAATTTTATTTCTAAATTTATTATATTACCTATTAAATATATATTTGTTCTATAAAAATGGTTTCATAAAAATTCAATTCAATATTATATCATGATAATTTCATAAAAGTGACATTATTTTTAAAATCTGGTATTATTAATTATTCACTCAAAAATCAACATCTTTTGAAAAATCTCAGAAAATAAAAATAATCTATTTTATAAATGTTTAATCCAAAAATGAAATTTTTTAATCAAATAAAATTCATTAATTTCATAATTTTTTCTTTTAAATGAAGAATTTAAAATGTAAGGAAAGCCCGATTTTATAGAAAAATTACCCTTTTAAACATTAAATGTTCTTAAATATATGTTATTTAGTTCTTATCATTCAGAATTAATTACTTATTTCCTAGTCACTAATAAAAAAATATGAATATGTAAAATATTTCATAATGCATCTATTCATATTATTACATTCCAAACCAATTTCTGGGATATAATAGTAATAATTAAATAATTATATTTTCATAGTAAATCTCGGTTTTTTTAAGACCAGAGCTATGTGTGGTATACAATGAAAATAATAGTATTTATTTAATATAATAAACATTCTAAAATATCATGGTGGTACATTCTACCCCCTTAAAGAAATTACATCCGCTTAATTCTATCTCACGATCAATAATAAGGGTTTAAAACATTTTTAGAATCAAATCTTAGTAGTAGAAGATAAATATACATAAGTAGAAAAAAATAACTTTTATTCCATAAAAATTTAATTTCCTTTTTAAAAGTACTTTATTTCTTATTATTAACATGGAAACTTTTTGTTTCCTAAATACATCTTAAACTATACATTTATTATTATGAGACTCATATTTGTGAATGGGTTTCATAAAGCAAACAATTATAGCTCAATAATATTTTCCAAATATGAATCAATGGATTTATCTTCATCTTTATTTAGTTTTAATAATTATTTTACCATCACGATAGATAATGTGACAGAATATTCTTACTTTATTTTTTCCCACAGTTTCATATTTTAGCTGTGTTTTGAGAATTTTTCCACTTCTACTTCATATCATAGGATAAATAACCATGATTAACTTTTCATTCTTGAATAAATAAAATTATTCTTTAAGGAATCATATGATCTATAAAATAATGAAAATAATCTAAAAAATGGTTATTACATGTTAATATAATATCTAATATCAATAAACCTTATGTGTAAACCTCAAAAACCTAGACAAAAACACCCAGTAACAAAATTAAATCATTATATAAATAATTAACCATAAAACCCTTCCAAAATATACTTGACCAAATTTGAAACCAAAAATCATAAATATTTAATCACATATTCTCCCAAGATCTACTAAATATATCTCCTTGAATAAATTTAATCACTTATAAAGTTACAAAAAAAATTATATGCCTTAATTATATATTGTTCAAAATTATACTAAACATTTACCAAAATAAATTGAATTCCCATACTACCACATTAAAACAAATATATGATTCTACAAGTTAACTCAATTTTAATTCCTCAAATAAAATTTCATCCTAAAAAATAATATTTTATATACTATAATCACATAATTTTCCAAATATAGTGAACTTACCTAAAAATAACCTTATTCACATAGTCACCAAATCACTTTTCAATATTATATATTCTCAAAATATTCTTAACCCTTTTCCCCATTAACCATAATTACCTTATCATAAAATTTTGTAGTAACCTTAATTTTTATGTGTTTTTTATCTTATGTTCTAAATAAAATTTTTCTCAAATAACATCACACTAAATAAAATGTAAAAACTTAAGGTTATATATTCATCATTGATATATTAAAACCTAGTAAAATTTTCTAAAAATTTCTCCATTCACCTTAAAATATAATAACACAAAACCTCAAAGGAATATTTATGACTTTAAACCTTCGATAATACTTAAAATTTTCAACCCATAATGGTATCCTTAACTCTAAAATTATCCACATCTGATAACTTCCTAACCTCTAAAGTTATTTAAACCTTTATATCATACCAACTAGGATTTCTTGAGACCCGTACACCTGGATCCAGTGCTAACAACATATTATTTACATATTATATTTGATACCAGCTGAAGAAAACGAATTTAATCCATACATAATTACAATATCAATAACAATATTGAGTTACATACATACCCAAGACCATTTAGGTTAAGAATTTTTTAGAATTTAGAAAACAAACCTTTATGTAATAGAACCCATGACTTTCTTATCAAATTTATATTATCCTATTATACCTATATTTTATTATTCCATAAAAACACTTTAACATCTCTCAAAAAAATCATCACACATTATACCGTTATATAAATTTCATATATAATATCATTATTCATAACCTAGGGAAATGAAAACATATGAAAGTTTGATCTTAGATGCTTGGTAAGGGTAAACATAGGAGGTATGAATCAATGATCATATGTAAGAAAAGGATAAGCATAAGGATGAGCGATCATGTTCATAACTTTTGAAATTCAAACCCATTTTTCATAGATAATAAATCATGGGAAATGGTATAAAATTATATTATAATAAGAGACATGAGTGATTATATTGAAAAAATTTCAATAACTAATCATTTTCTATGAGAGAATATCATAAGAATAAAAAAATATCCTAGAAATTATCGAAAAATCATATGCATATAAAATAAATTAATTAGTAAATGATCACTTCCAAGTCAATCAATGAAAAGTGGACAAAGCCCCATAGTTGATTGGGTTCACTCCCCAACCTATTTTCATCCTATGAATGGGTTCACTCCTCAACCTCTTCATATTATCTGATGAGATGTCAATAATTATCCAATGAATTTGGGGAATTCAATATACTCAACCATAAAATAATGAAAACCATACATAATTGTAGCATAATATCTAGAAAATATTCATCATATAATGACCTATGGAAAATAAACAGGTTTCATACCTATTTTATCATAACTTAATTCACCCAAAGGAAAGTAATGGGTTTCAAATAATCAACCATAAAACATCATCATAATAATCCATCTATAGATATATTTTATTTTATTATAAGACCATATACATAGTGAATCATAACAATCCTTAAAGGTTGATGACATAGGTAAAAAATCACATTTATAATATAATTTAAAAAATTCTTTGAAAACGTGAAAAAAACCTTTTATTTTGGTGAATTTTTTAAACTGGAAAATTTCCACAATAATGGAAATAAATTTTTATTTGAAAAATCATGGAAATTCATAAATAATTTTTATTACAAAGTACATTTAGGATGGTGGGAAAATCTATTATTATTGTATAAGTTAAAATAAAATATTCCTTTCAATCTTTTATAAAAAATTAAAAAGTGATTCATATAGAAAACATTTGAAAAGATTAATTTTAAACATTCTTAAAATAGTCAAATGTAGTAAAAATAAACTTCATAAAACATTAAATTATAAATAAAAATTTCCATAAACTATTTTTAAGATAACATAAATGTATGAGGAAGATTTATGACATAAAAAAATATGGTCAGATTTTATTTAAAAACAATCTCAATCATTTTGAGTACCAATTAGAGGATATTTATAAAAAACATGAAACCTTATAAATAAAACGTATAGAATAAGATATTTTGGATTTAAAATAAAATAATCATATAATTTCCCTCAATGAAAATTTAATATAAACAATCCCAAAATGAAATGATATTATAACATAAACCCTTACAGTTTTGGTAAACTCTAAATCAAACCCACATAAAATATAGTGCATTTTATGGATGTATATAAACGTATATTTTTAAGAAAGTAATCATAAAATACATTTATGGGATGCATAAACACAAAAAAAAATAAACAATTATTAAATATGGAATATATCTCATAAAAATCAAAATGAGATGCGAAACCCTTACATCAATTCCTAACTTTATTCATAAACACTCTTAGACTCATGTATAATAAATTAACATTTATTATAAATCTATATCACAATAGTATTCACACTTTTTTTACCATATATGGCTCACTTGAAATTTTTAATTTCTTATTAATTTGTAATTAATGCTGAAAATCATCATTCTGGGTGTTCACTGTTCAGGTTTCATATTTAGTTTTGTTTTCCAGTTATGTTCTTATAAACTTGTTCATGGTTTCATAATCTAAATAATCTTATACATGTCATAATTACCATACTAAAAAATTATATATAATTTTAATATTATTCATTTAAATTTCTGATGAAAAAAGAATTCAATAACTTCAAGGTAATAGAATCCCATCTGTTCACATTAATTATTTTTTAATTTTCTAATGAATATAAAAATATATCATTAATTCTATCTATGGTAAGTGTAAATGGAAAATTAATTACATCACTTCTTGGGTGTGGTCATCCACATGTACAAAAGTGTGACATTTTCATTTTCTAACAGATGGATGGGAATGAAGTTAGATATCATATTATATTTCCATAATTAAAATTATGTTTTATACATTTTTTATATCCTTTAAATTAATCTATATAACATTCCAATTTATATAGTGATGAAAATAAAGTACATCACTTAATGAAAATTGTAGTATGTACGTATGCATGATAGATGTTTTAAATTTCCATTAAATATAAAATAGATGTACCATTATATTAAATCACATTTCATTATATTAAATATATTTATTTAATAATTTTCATCTGGTTGTAGAATATTTGGAGGAGTTATAATAATAAATAAACTTAAAATGATTTGGTGAATATTATTACCTGTTCTTTGATAAACCACTTTTGGATCTCTCCTTATGAACCCTTGGGTAGGTATTTTAAAAATAAAAAAACATATAGAACATGGATATGTAATTTTAAAAAATATTTATGTAGGTTTTCTTCGAGTTAAGTGGCTCAATAAGGTGTGAATATATGAGGAGATGAGGTGTCCTTTTATAAGTGAGAACTGTGGCACAGTTGTAATTATTCTAAATGGTAAAATAATATAAGGTCACTATCGTGGAAAAGTGGCTCCAAATTGGATAAATTTCAAAGGAGTAATTTTATAGGTTCTAAATCAAGTCATCTAATAATATTTATATAAGTTTTTAGGTTATTTTAACTGTTATCTCTTATGTTTAACTCCTCATTGACCCTTTTAAATCTTGCCATGGTAATAGGATAGTTAGTCATTAAGGGTCGATAATGTCATTCTAAATGGGTAAGTGGGTTATCGGTGGAAAATGGTTGAGATGATTTACCATTATCCATTAATTTGAAAAATTATAATACTTTTATCATTTCTAAAATGATCAATCAAATATTGTTTCATAGAAAATATCATTAAAGACATTTCCAAGACAATTCAAATCATTTGACTTTAAAAACATCATTATTACCATATACATAATCATAATATTTGAAACAGTAAATACCATTAATTTTAACCAATAAAAATCATCCAATACTTTATCATATCCAAAATAGATCTATTTTAATATTTTAAAAGTATTTACTTTGATTATTCACCCACTTACACAAGAACTGCATCATTGTTGCATAAGGGTTTTAGGTCATTATGACATTCTCAAGAGGTAAAAATAAACTAATATCATAAAAATAATTTATTAATATTAAAAATAACCATTTAAAATCATTATTAACTTCTTTTTATCCCTATTACAAAATAATAGAGATATTAAAAGAAAGAGTGTGACATTTTGTAATTATCCTTTGCACAAAATAATATAAAGGTTGTTTTCAAATCCAAATATCCCCAAACTTCCATATTTTTTAGGATAGTCTGATATTAGTTGTAATAACTACAATAAATGAAATAAAGTCAATTTTTTATAGATTTTGATACTTTATACGATACTTTTTCCCCATTTTACCCTTTACCGAGTTGTAAAACTTTTATCATGGTTACTATAAATTGTCACTAAAAATAAAATATAAATCTTCAAAAAATTATGAAATAAAATATTTAATCCATTTTATTATATTTTATTTTCAAAATTTGTAAAAAATAATTTTAATATAAGTTCACAAAACACAAAGAAAACCTGTTTTTAGAAAAATTCCCATTTTAAGCATAACATTTTTTTGTAAACAAATCATGTACAATGTTGATTGAAATGTAATAAATTGGTTTAAGTTTAATAAAATGAAACTTATTTTAATTTATACAAAAAATAAATACCAGAAGGTAGCCTATGAAAACTTGATTAAAAGTGAAGTACTAAAAATAGATTTTATTTGAATAAAAACATTACCTAGATTTACAAAGTGTCAAACTTAGATTTCTATATTCAGTATTATATTTTTTATTTAATTATATTACTTATTAAATATATATTTTTTCTATAAAATGGGTTTTGTAAACTTTCAATTCATTATTATATATTGATATTGTCATAAAAGTGACATTATATGTAAAATCAGTATTTGTCGTTAATCACCCAAAATCAACTATTTTTGAAAAATTCTAAAATTCATAGCAAGATAATTTTGATTTGATGAATCCAAAACCGAAATCCTTTTTATCAAATTTAATTATTAAAATTAATAAATTTATCTTTTAAATGATAATAAAAAATATAATTAAAGTGCATTTTTATAAAAAAAAGACACTTTCAAACTTTAACTGTTATTAATCTTATATATCTTAATATTTATCATTAAACATTTATTGGTTATTTCCTATGAACTAATACATAAATTTGAAAAGGGAAAAAATTCATATATTTTAAAAATATGGTTTCTCTTATTCATAAATTCCAAACCAACATCTTGGTTATAACTACCATATTTGAATAATAATATTTCCATAGTATATTGTCGTTAGTTCAAGCTTGGTGTTTCATGTGGAAAACCCTATTTAACATAATATATATTTAAATTAAAATATATTATAAAATATTGAAGTGTTACAAGGTTATCCTTACATATCTATAGAAATGATAAATAGAGGAATAGAGAGAATAAGAATATAATGAATATTTTTGAAATTATAAGCTACACTACTCTCAAAGGTGGGGAACCCATATTCTCATTCCCCTGTTTAAAATATATACACACAGAAAAAATGTTAGGGTGTTGGGAAAATGGAAACATGGAAAAAGTATGCAATGGGAAGTTTCATGTGGATAGTGATATTTCTTCATTGTAAAGCATAATTGTGTGGGAATCAATACCCTCAATCAACATCTTCTTATTTCTATAAATTCTCTTCACATAGTTTATTCCTTGTAAACCTATCCAAATTGGTTAAACACATGGAACTACGGAATATTTTTATTATATTTAGTCATAAATATGATCCATGTGTCCATCATCATATTCAAGGGATGTGAATTGTTTTCATGAAACTTTTATAGGTTGAGAAAACATTCAAATCATGAAATATTAATTTTTGGATATCAATATACATTTGGATGATAAATTTAATTTCTTCTTAATGTAATAGATTGTATTGGAAACCTGAAAAATTATTTATTTTCCCTTGATACTATTCCAAAATTGGTAAAATTTATGTTTCTTAGGAATTTAGACTTACATGAATTCAAATCTTCATAACATGAAGAAAATCTAGGATTTTTCTATCACATATTGGGACTTAAGGCTTTGTTGATATGACAAATATATCCCAACAAGTACAAACAATATCTATTATTGTTTTCATATTATTTTATTCCACTATAATTCCTCATTTACACTTCATCATAATTTTATGGATTCCTTATGAGGTAAAATTAGTGTTGTAACTTCATCTTGGGATCTTCGAAAAGGCTACACTAGGTAGATGATGACATCTTAGGGGAAGGAATGGCTATCATTGGTATATAAATTCAATGTAAGGTTGTGATGTTGGGTCGATATTATTTTTATAAAATTATATTGAGGCCCCAATCATTCTATGTTAACTTCCAAAAATAGTTTTAGGGTCAATGTAAATTTACAAGATCCATTGATTTCTTCAGTTTTTCTTCCTAATCCATTTTCCCCTCCATCCTTGAACATTAAAATCTCGACCCTGAACACTATTTCCAAAAAAAATAGGGTTTGAAATTAAATTCAATAATTTAGGTCAATTTGGAAGAATTAGCTTAGAAAAAATAAAAATACTATTTTATACTATATTAATTTATATATATAACTAAAACAAAAAAACTAAAAATTTATGATAAAAAGTTACTAAATTGTGTGGAAAATTTACTACGTAGTTTCTCTTTTAAATGATTCCATTTTATTATTGTTTTATCTTGGATAAAAATTCTTGAGTAATTATATGATTTACTAAATATTTTAAACCTTAATAGATCTATACTCATTGTAATTTTTAGTCAAAGAATTTTAATAAATATAATGTTTTCATATTCAACTTTCCTTTAGAAATATTTAATTTTTTAATTTGATTCCTCATTAGTTTACATGAACATTATGAAAACTATTATTCAATATTAATCAATAAAAAAGATAAAATACCACTCACCGCATATTCTAGGATACATTATCTGCCTACACATATTAGTATGAATTAAATCTTGAAATTTAGATGTTGTTTTATTATTTTATCAATAGGGATATCTAACAATATTCCCTCTCATATAAGAATCCAAATTCTTCTCTTGATCACACTTTATATTTATATTTTCAATAATGGAATTCATCTTTAAAAATTTATTTAAATTTTTTTAGTTTATATGACCAAGACAATAATTCCATAACTAATTCTAATATTTCAAGATGAGAATATACATGTTATATTTATAGTTCACTCAGTACAAGTTTATATTAATTCTCCAATACTTTATCAATAAACATCCAACCATTTATTGAATTAAGAAACCCTTCTAGTTCAATATGACTTTAATCTATGAGGGATAAATTTTTCTCATTATAAACATATGTTTTTAAGACTATTAATATAGAGAATATAAAGGTTTTAAAATAATCTCTAGATACCATTATTTTTCATATAATTATATTTTCATTACTCTAAAATTGTTAAACCAAAAAAAATATTCAACATGGAATTCAAAACTCCTCAATAGATTCATTTTTTTACCCAAATGTGATAAACAACCATTATCAATGTTAAATGTTTTGTTAATCTTCTTTTTTATAAGAGAAAATTTAACTACAGTAGCAATCTTCATATTTTTCTTTTCCTTCTAAGAAAATCCTGGATTAGTAGATTCATGTGATGGTCCCTCCTTATTCTCTGCATCATAAAAATATAGTCATACTCTTCTACTTCTAGTTGGGGGAATCTATTCTTAAGGATATATAAATCAGTGGACATATAAAAATTCTCACTAATAAAAAATATGAGATATCCCAACTCCTATTTTTCCTATAAATTAATTCTTTATGGCAACATTTAGTGAAATAAAATAATTATCCTTAAAAATGAATTTTACTTAGGGTTGAAAGATATAATATCATTCTATATTGATAACATTTTAGTGTTTCTCCATTAAACTAGATTTATACAACTTAATAATAGACCGTTTTGTGCCCTATATAACCATTGATTTGACACTTCATCTGGGAAAATAGTTTTCACTACTTTCTCTCCACATGTTTTAAGCCACAAAAAAATCATTCTTTTTTTTAAACCATTGATGTCATTAAGTAATGTTTAACCTTTTATTTCATTAATATTTCACATTCTATACCCTAATTTTGGATGGTTTTTCTTCAATTACAAGTCCAATTATATATTTATAGTTATTTACCTAGTCATTTAGTAGCTCGTAAGCACTCTTTGTACCTCTTCCATCACATTTATTTTGTTTTTTAGCTGAAAATTTTAAAAACTGCAGCTTCATATTTAACCTTTTTAATTTTATTTTAAAATGATTATTCTTTATTTGATTTACAAATTACTAATTAATTGATTTAACTAATTATAAAAAATACTTCATATATGAATCAATGGTACTAATTAACATATCTTGTTCCTTGATAATCTACTTTAAATCTAATGATTTTTATTTATTTTCATAATCATATCCATAATATTTGATAAAATTCTCAAATTGAGTGATTTCTGATTCATGTTGGATAATTTATCAAAAATATCATCTCAATATTCTGATAATAAAATATATTATTCTTCTGTTTTATAAGAATATTTTAAATAGAACATTCAAATTCCACTTTGATACCAAATACACCTTCTATTTGATCATCATCCTCAGTTATTTTTTGATCTCTCTTGATGTTTCCATCATTTTAACTTATGAATGTTATTTTAATTGTATGCCCTACTATTCAAAAAAAACACAATAATCATAATTTTTCTTTTCTAAACAAGATCTTACTTTGAAAATTCATTCTAGATGTGTTATTCAATTTGATGTTCTATTCCATTAGTGACTTCCTTTATTGTTTTTTTATTAATCAAACTCACACACTTCATTTTCATTCCACCATGGACACCTTTCTATGATATTATGGACTTTTCCATACTAAGAATGTAACACAAAAACTAAATTATATTAATGGAACATTATATTTGAATAATAATATGATACAATTCACATTTTAATATTTCATGTCCCAAAAATTCAAATTTCATGGGATGAATATTGATTTTTAACTAACTTGGTCAAAATAATCCAAGAATGAATTTTTAATGTTTTCCCTTAGAAATAAGCTTTTATAAATAATTTAAAATCTATTATTTTTATATTCCTACTTTTATTTATAATAATTAATTATAATTTATGTGAATGTAGATTTATTAACTATCAATTTTAAATAAATGAAGATAAGATCATTTTAACATAAAAATGTACATTTTTTATAAAACTATTATTTAGGCATAATATGTTTCTATTTTAATTAATTAAAAAATAATGAATTATTTAAATTAAATTTATAGATTATATGTCTAAATAAATGTATTTAAATAAATATAATTATGATTAACAGTCATATAGTGAATCTAATATCATCATATGCATGACAAATACATTCCTTTAAAAAAAATTAGACACGTATTACAGGTTTATTTTAAAATTAAATTATAAAAAATATATGAAATAATGTTTAAAAAAATGGATTACATATTCTTAATAAAAATAATTAATATTATTTAATAAATTCAACTTAATGTTTTTTAATGATTAATAATAAAAATAGTAAAAATTAGTTATAGTGGTTAGCGTTAAAATGAGTTTACCGGGGGTAAATATAAAAATATAGGTGTTAAATGACCTAGAACTTTATAAAAACTCATTGGTTAGTTAGACTTATACTTTATCCTTTTCTAATTGTAATATGAACCATTTTAGAGACATATTTTCAATAAATTTCTATGAAATTATAGAAATACTTTGAAAAATTATAGGTGTGACACTTACTTCAATTATTAAAGGGAACGTCCTCACCTCACTTATTCACACCTATAAATCCATTAATTATAACAAAAACCTACCAAAATATCCCTAAAACATCCTTATCCAAATTCTATATGTGTTTTTATTCCCAAAAAACTTACCCTATGGTCCTTAACAAGCGATCCAAAGGAGTTTCTTCTAAGGGAAGGTAATTTTCTTCTCCAATATCTTTTTTCACTTATTATTTTACCAACTTATATTATGTATTAACACTTATAATATAATAAAATTAGTATCTACTATATACTAAGTTGAATTATATTGATTTAATAATATTTATCAATCTATTTCTCTAGAAAATGGGAAACAAAACCATCACTTGTGAGTATCGCAGCCTACCACCTCACGAACTGATGTAATTTATTTTCCATCACCAACATAAATGGATTTTCATGATGTTAAAAAAAAGGAAAATATATGATAATTAAAATATAATATTTATTCTGTAAATTTAATATATCTTCTACTTCTTTACCCTATCACCCATTAGGGAAATGATAACATCACTCAAGCATATGTATTGTCTATCATATCTACGAAGCGATGCGATTCATTTTCCATGTTAAAATTTTAAGAATGATTATAAAGATGTATCTCATGAATACATATGATATTTATAAATTTATCATTATATACATTATGTAACTATATCCTACATAAAATAATCAAACCTTTCATTAAAGAACATACATGAGAAAACAAAGCAATTAACACCATAAACAATGGTAATAATGAAATATTATTATTGAACGGTTGATAAGATGTTATAAGAGGATAATATATAATATGATAAATATTAATATGCTTATCGTATAAATTAATAATTATTTTAAAACAATCATACAAGATTTTATAGTGTGTTCAACTAAAGGGAAGCATGAGGTAAGAGTTTTCCTCTCAATTTCTAGGCCATTAAGACATATTTGTTATTATCCACCTATTTTATTTTATATGGATTATATACTACCCATTTGATATATTTAACATTAATAAAAAAAATTCATGATTAAAAATGTTTCAATTCAAATGTATCCTTTTAAGGTGTTAATATTTAATGGTTTCCAAAGAGGTGAGGATTTATTTTATAATCTCACTTTATTTTGTGATTGATTTTATTTTCATTTAAAGAATATTATTATTTATCATTTATAAGATCCAATAATTTTCTTTTCATCTCTATATTTAATGAGTTTCAATATTTTATTACAAATATTTCCCTATATGGTACTTTAATTAAGCATAAAAAATGTTTAAAATAAAAACACATTTTATTTCTCTTTTATTTAGATATATTTTTATTCCATGTCTATATTTTTCAAAATTGTTTTACAAAAGTACTTTCTATTAATAAAATGAATTATTAATGACATTTTAAGTTATCCTTGACTTTTTAAAATGTATTAATAGAATCTTTCTAATGTTTTCCAAATGGGTCTCCTTCCACCTTCTTTATAAAAAGTTAAAAGGAATGTTTTTTTAATACATACGGGGTTAACAGACATCCCCACCACTGTATCTATTTTAAAAAATTTAGTTTCTTATATACATTTTCAATTTTAATAAAATAAAACACAATAATGAAATATTACTTTAGTATTTCACTTTCATTATTATTATTTTTTAAAAATACATGATCTTATTACAAAAGCTATATTTTTTATGAATCAATGGTCATATTTTATCCCTTATTGATGTTAAAGTCATTAGATTTCTCTTAAAATATTCACTTTCTTGTTATCATTATACATTAAATTTGCCTTAAATATATATATTATTTCTATCGTGTATATGATTATTTACCAAAATGTTTACCATTTTTATATGTAGTGATTTATTATGATGGTTATTTGATTAACTAGTGAAAAACAAGATAAATCTATATTATTCACTCAATATAGACATTTAATGATAAGAAATATTGTCTATAAATTTAATTAATCATTCAATACATGAGGTATGCATTGGACATGCAGTGAAGTGTGGGACTAGATTATGTACAGCCCCTAAATGCATTGATAGGTCTCATGAGACAAATTATTTGGCCAAATTCAATGGTTTATTTGTGTATACCTACCCATCGATTAAATTACCTTGGAAAAAAGTCCTAATTTTATAGATCTCATGGTTTTTGAGATCAAGACCCCCAATATTAATCTTTTTCTTCATTGATAATTATGTTATTTTTATTATCCATGAGATTATTACATTTATATTATTTATGGATTCATTTCATGTTCAAGTTTTTGATTAAATGGAATGTGTTTTTAGTTATGCAAGTTTCCATATTGATTATAAATTATTTACTCATGATATATTCCTCTATATAATACCCTTACAGAGTATTTGATCTCAATATTATTTTGTTTCCTTTTCCCTTGATATAAAGAATATTTCTTTGATTGAGTTTAAGTATTTAGAAAATTCACTTTTTTATGTTTTATATTTTATGTCCAATTTAGAATGGGTATAATGTTTATATATGACTCTCCAAGACTATTAAATTGGTCAGTTATTCAAAATTAGAAACCTTATATCTATGATGATGTAAAAAATTAACCATAATCACTGTGTTACTAGATTCTAGATTATTATAGTTGGTATCAAATTAACCTCAGTAGAAGCCATGGGAACTAGATTTATAAAAACATATATTATGAAAAATAACACTATGATAGAAATTGAGGATATGTAAAATTGTGGAAAAACAACTTAGATTTTTTTTAAAGTAGGGATTATATGGTTTTTCCAAGGAATACAACTCTTTTTGGATACTATAAGTGGATCTAGTTTTTTAATAGATCTATCTAGAGGTAATAACCCTAAAAAGAGTTGGTTTCAGAAAATATCAACCATCATTATATTGTATAGTGAATGTTCCCTTATTGTGCACTTGGTTGGACACTCTCGGGTGAGGCATGCTTTGGTTAATTAAAATTTTCTTTACAAAAAAAATTGAATTATTTTGAAAATATTTTTATAATTTAAAAATATTTTGAAATAAACTGTGTTTATGATTCTGATATTAACAATGCATAAGTTTTCAATTTATATTAAGTGTTACACGAGATTAATAATTATAAATTATGTTTTAAAATTGATAATGTTATAAACTAATTAATTATATTTCATTTTTTTGAAATGGAACTTGGAATAAATAATGGTTTTAGACCCTGTGGTCAATGAAGAAATTACCTTACTCAGAAAGTTAATACAAATAGTGTTTAAGCTAAGAAGATTATGGATATATTTAGGAAGATGAACCTAGTTATAAAAAATAACCCTTCATATATGCACCAACAATATTTTCTAAAATATGATACACCTATATTGGATTTTTTTTCATGCTATAAAAGCCCCCAAAATTTATTGGGACAATTAATCCATTGTTAGATGAGCAATGGATTAAGTCCCTTGAAAACATATTTTTGTTAGTGGGATGTATTGAAAAGTAAAATGTTATATTATAAGTATTTTATCTCAAGGTAGATTTTTATCAATGGTGATCATTGATTTATAATACTAGGGATGTAGATAAAATAGAACATGTGGAATAAAGAGATTTTAAGGTGACATTATTCAATAAATATTTCCCACATAAGAAATTAAGTTTAATGAAGAGAAAGTTCCCCAAATTTAATAAAAAATAAGAATAAAGTGTTTTGGAATATGAGTATACCTTTACAAAACTATTCAGATATATTATGGATTATATATGTTATACATAATATAAGGTTGACCATTTCTATGAATGGCTTAATCCTAGTCTCTAAAGGGTACTAGTTTCCCAAAACAATTCATAATATGATGAAATAGTTTTATGCACCATAAAAATAGAGAAGGGGTATTCTCGATATTATATATTCAAGGGGAATTAAGAGAAGAAGGGTAATCATGAACACCAATAAAAAGTGAATGTGTCAAATGTTAATAAGAAAATGAAGCAATTTTCATCATGTGAAAATTGGGGAAATAAAAAATCCTTGAAAATATATAAAGGTATTGTGAGTGTATTATATGTGTGGCGATAGGGGTTATATGGATCATGAATATAAGGGAAGGAAGGAGACCACTAATATCATGTGATTAAACTATAAATAAATGGGGAATTATTCAAGACAGTGTCCCAAGCGTCAAGGAAATCTACCACAGAAGATGTCGAGGGTATAAGGCTAAGCTTATATGATCACTACAACTAAAGTTGAAGTTCCTAAATATGTGGTGGTTGTAACATCCCACCACTCCTCATTGGATTGAGTTGAGTCGAAATTTCTAGCATGTCTTAGGGGACATCCCCAAGGAGCCAAAGTCTAGAAATAAATTCCAAGGGATTTAATACAAGTAGGGGATGATTTTCACTTTAAGAAATAAAACCACAAAACTAAACATGCCATAATAAAGAAAAAACTACATGATTCAATATAACAATGTAAAATAACTCAAAGTAATACCATTGATATCAAAAAAACTAAAATAGAGTACAATAGAAGAAGATGTACAACATCAAAGTACACAGTGGAAAACATACCCAACAAAACACAATTACAACCCACAAAACCCTAAATTTTCCACATGATCCATGATCCAACTCAAAAAAATAGTTGAAGTATCACAATGAATCACTAAAGAAGTTTGATAATTTACCTTTACCTTTTTCTTTATAAATGATATCTACTTCCAAAGTAGGGGTGAGTAATGAAACTCAGTAGGCTATCCCCAAATGACTTTCCTACTCATGCCACTAGGATAGAACATGTCAACACATTTATATAAACAATTTAGATAAAACAATTGAAAACATGTTACATAAAATCCAAGAAGTTTAAAACCAAAATATTTTTCAAGGAAAAGTAACCAAATAATACTTTAAACCATTTCACATTCCTTTTTGGAAAACCCATTCCATGATTCACCACACAACCACAAATGCATGATTCCCTAACAGTTCCATACTCATAAGTGGTTTCTCACCAATATAATAATTCAACACAAAGTGTTAAATATCCTTCTGACCTAATGACACATTCCCCTTTTCTAGGGTCACGTCCTTTTGTACCCCAGTGGTGCATACCCCTTATTCAGGGTCACGTTGAAAGCATGAACTCGCATAAACCCATATATGCCAAAACTATTTCAAATCAACCATTCCAATCCAATTCAATAAAACCATTATTTTATCAAAAACCTTTCAAACAATGTATTTTCATAAATCTGACAAATTCTCATTTTAAAATAAAAATTTTAAAATCAATAAAACAAATCACTTTACCCAACCAATTTCCACATATCTACAAATCCACAAACCATCACTAAATAAGATTTCTACCATGATTTTCACATCAAATTCACAATAAATTTCAAGCAATTTAAGAAATTTGAAACTAATCATTCAAGTTCTAAGAAAATGAGTTGATAGTGAAGCCACCTACCTCGGGAATTATGGTGAAAATAAATAAAGATGTGAAAATACCCACAAAACTGGGTTGAATCTCCAAAAACCTTATTTAGATCTCTTCTCCTAACATCAATAAGACCAAATATAACTACCATTGGCATCAAGAACCATATATTTATACAAAGTGGACTAGATCTAAGAAACTGAGAGAGGTAATGAGGTAGATCTAAGAAAAATCACTATTAATAAAGACTTATAGTGGGAATAGAGCTTCAACTCACTAAGAAACACCTTCAGATCACTTCTGATTCGATGGGGGAAGCCTCTATAGCCTTTGGGAGGAAGGAATCTCATGTTAGGGAAAAAATAAAAAAAGAGGGGTTAAAGGTTAATCCAAACCCAGATAAACTTTTTTAGGATCTTATTATTAAAGTGTGCATGGTTATTTCCATGGTTAGGAAAATCATGCAATAATCATGTTCCAAACTCTGTCTCAAGGGGCTCCTCACATTGTTTGACCATGTAGTTAGACAAACCGTGTGCCAACCAGGAAAAATCACAGTGTCCCACATTACATAGTTTCTTTTGGGTATTTGTATGGTTTGGAAAAAATGTGTGTCACACAGTGTGCCTTACCCTTATCCCCAATCTCACTATGCATAGTTACCTTTAAGAGTTGTATGGTTTCCAAAAATTGTGCACCAACCATGCACCATTATAAAATCCCCAAAAACAATCCAAAATTCCTCCAAACCACATCTCCCATACACATTACAAAATTAAAAAGAATAAATTAAGGGTTAATTACTTGAAACTTGGGGTGATACATTCTCCACACCATTGGCCTTTTCATCCTTAGAAAGTAGAAAACCAACATTACTCTGAAGGAGTTTTTCCCATTTCTCTTTCATTTCCTTCTCCTGTTCCCAAGTCTCTTCCTGAATCTGACCATGTTTCCAAAAAACTCACACTAGACTGATGATTTTCCAATGAAATACAATATCGTTCCTATACACAATACACACTAGAAAACGTAGTAATGAAGTATCCAACACTAGGTCAATGTGATCCCATCGAATCACATGGACAGGATCAGGTTGATAAATTTTCAACTGAGATACATAGAACATATTATGTACCACAATGAACCATGTCAGCAATTCCAACTAATATACAACCTCACCAACTCATTCCAATATCTCAAAAGGGAATATGTATCAAGGATATGACATTACCTGCATCTCAAAATGGTGATATCTAAGCCTTGGAGACTTCCTCAAAAACATATGGTCACTCGCCTAGAATGAAAATAGTCATCAACAATGAACTGTATACGATTTATAATGAATCTAATATATCTCAATTTGTTTCCTAGTCAACTGAATCTTCTTCATTGTCTCTTAGACAAGGCTTAGTCCAATAATTGAAGTCTCGCCTATTTCCACCAAACAAAGTGGAGAATGATAAGGACTCCCCGAAAATGCTTCAAAATGAGCTATATGTTTCATGGCCTAATAAATATTGTTATATGAGAACTCCACCAATTATATTTTCTCCTCACACGATCCACTAAAATCCATTAGATAAGCCCACAACATTTCTTCTAATGTTTGTATCATATTTTCAAATTGTTTCCCTTCTAAAGATAATACATTGTACTCATAGACAATTGATTACCAAGGTATTGTTGTAAGTATTTATAGAAATGAGATATAAACTGAGGGTATGTATCGGATAATATTGAAATTAGTATTCCATTCCTCTTTACCACTTCATGAATATAAATTTTTGACAATTCCTCCACTATATGAGATTCACTAATAGGGATGAAATGGTCCAACTTCATGAGTTGACCCACTATCACCCATATGGAATCATGTTTCTGAACCATTCTTGGGAGACTTGTTACAAAATACATGGTTATCTACTCTTAGTTAAAAACTAGGAAATGTAAGGACTGAAACATACCTACAAGTAACTCATGTTCTACCCTAACCTAATGATAAGTTAAGAATCTCGAAACAAACTCAAGGACTTTTATTTTCATACTAATCCACCAAAATTGTACTTTCAAATCCGTATACAACTTCTATATTCTAGGATGACAAAACCCATCTTGAATGGTGGTAATCATGAAGAAGTTTTTCCTGACAAGCCATTGGTATGACCATCTTATTTTTGAACCACAACAATGAACTCCCATCCAACATTCATCCCTCAATGGTTTCCCCGCCATTTAGTTTTGACCTCATAGAAACACATTCTGAATAAGATTTTTATGCCTCTATAAATATCTCAAACAAATTAAGAACATGAAAAACAATAAATAAAACCACAACTTCACATCAGTATTCACATTCCAAGTGCATGTCAGCTAGGACCAGCATCAACTATCATTTATCTAAATATTCTTTTTCTAACTGAGCATATGAATTTAAAATTAATTAATCTACCACTATATTACATTTACTTTGTATATATCAAGTCAAAGTCATAAATGTGTAGATATTACATCCATATTATTTTCCTTAGGTTCAAAACCCTTTGTGATAAAATATGTTTCAATATCTTAAGATCCATAAACACTGTAAATTTCGCACCAAAGAGGTAATGACGCTAGGTCTTAAAATCATGGACTATATAATCTAACTCCTAATTATATGTTGTCAAGTTGTTCTCATGAAACAGTAACTTCCTTGATCCATAAGAAACAGCATGGTCTCCCTGCATGAGAACACATCCCAACCTAGATCATGAAATTTCACAATACACCATATACCCTTGAGCTGATCCTAGAAAAATCAATATTTGTTCTGATGTAAGTAAAATTTAGTTCTTGAAAAGACCTATAACATTCCTCTTCCGACTGTAATGGAACATTCATCCATTTTAAATCTATCATATGTGAGTCCTATAATTAAAAATCATAAAAAAATCATCGATAATAACTAGATTGACCAAGGAAAACACATATCTCAAAGTTATTCATTGGTGGTTTCCAATAGATAATGGCCTCTATCTTTTTTGGATCCAAAGAAACACCTTTTTTAGATATTACAAGACAAAGGAAATGTACCTCTTGTATCCAAAAATCACACATTGATAGTTTGTAATATAGACGATGATCTAGAAATATTCCCAACATTGTCTCCAAGTGTTTCTCATGCTCATCCCATTTCCTTGAATACACCAATATGTTATCCAAAAATACCACAAAAAAAACAATACAGATACCTCTAAAATATTTGATTCACTAATACCATAAACACCACAGGTACATTCATATTACCAAAATGCATTACCATATATTTGTAACGGTCATATTTACTCCTAAAATCGTCCTATGAAATATCCACCATTCAACCCCACAATTAGTAATATCCTGATCACAATTCAATCTTAGAGAACCACTGGTCTTCCCTCAATTAATCAAATAGATCATCAATGCATACAAGTGGATATCAATTATTTATCAAAACTTGGTTAATCTTATGATAATCCACACATAGTTGAAGAGTTTCATATGTGTTTTTGAAAAACAAGGTTGGTACAACCCAATGAGACATGTTAGGTTGAATAAACCCTTTTCTTTCCAATTCATCCAAATTTTATTTCAATTACCTTAATTCTATTGGTTCCAACTGACAAGATGGAATGGGAATAGTATTGGTCTCTTTAAGAAGATCAATCGTAAACTCCACTTCTCTAATGGGTATAAACCTAGAGAAATTATTGGGAAATACATCCTGAAAATGATTAGTAACCACTAGAAAACAACTATACTCAATCACTTACCTAAATATAAATATAAATTCTACTAACTAGTATTAGATCATTTAAATTTCCGGTTCCAACAAGCCTATTGCACCTACCTTTCTGTTCCTGTCTCCTTTAAAGAGGTGCCTGACACCATCTTCAATTGTGAAACTAACCATTTTGATATAAAAGTCAATGTGAGCCTTGAAAAGTGTGAACCAATCCATACCCATGATAATATCATAAAAATATATATCAAGTACAAATAATTCACATATCATCTCAGTTCCATAAATAGTTATAGAATATTCTCTACACATAAAGGCTTGACATTATCTTTTACCAATAAGAGTTTTAGGTTTTAACATAGAAGGAATAATATCAACATTTAAACTCAGTAAATCAAAAGAACAAGAAGAAAGAAACAAATGGGATTCACCTGTATCAAAAAAATCATGAAATAGGGTAAAATTCAAAAGAATCATGCCACTCACAGTTGATAGTTCATACCAGTCATCCACAATCATATTCTCAGCTCCTTATAATTTCCTTCTTGTGGAACATTGTTCTTTATTGACATATTGATATTGCCTTTATTCAAGAGGCATAGTATTCCTAGAATCACTATGGATAGCATTGTTCTAATTATGAGGATTGTTTTTTTTCCCTCATCCCATCAAAGCATACGATGTCTGAGACACATGATAAGTGTCTCAAACACTCGACCATTGAGCACTATGATAATAGAGAAAAATATTCCCCATTTTATTTCAATTGTGACATGATCTAGGTGGTTTCGTAAACTCTTAGTTCATGTGGTTGAGTGAACCACATTGGAAACATCAAGTCTTTCTCTTTGGTCTTGGGGGAATATTTATCAATCTAGTTGTCTGATTCTGAGTAATCCTCATACCTTGGAAATAGGTTTCCCTCTTCTGCTTGCTCACATCATTAGAGTTACCACTATTTCTTGTAGGTATCAACATGATTCCTCCACGTGTACCTCATGAGATATCCCATTCTATCACCTTCACTCTATTTACCATCTCTATATAATCTATTATACAAAGCACAACAATCTTTGAGAAAATATCATGCATCAATCCCAAATCAAAAAATGCATGTCTTCAAGGATGCATTAGTAGAAAATTCATGTGAAAAGAGGACTAAATTAATGAATTTATCCATGTACTCAATCACCTTGAGGCTCTATTAATTCAAGCTGAATAAGCCTATAATTCATAAAATCCTGAACATATGAGGATAGAATTATTTATTTAAAATTTCTTCAAAATATTCCCATGTCAGGCCTTGGTCTAGTTTAGCCTAAACTACAAAATCCCACCATTAGCATGAAAGATCCTCTAGTATATAGAACTCTATATTTACTTTAATATATACCGATATACTAAGAAAATTAAAGATACTACTCATCTGATTTAGAAACACCTCCACCTTCTATGGTTCTGAATCACCCAGAATAATGGGTGGATTATGCTTCTGGAACTGGATACAATGATCCACTTACCTTAGTTCATCCATCATGTTTTCTTTACCCATGTCCTGAAAGGCATGTACTATAATCTAAACTAGTTATTGGTTCACTAGGGGATTAGGTGAAACCATGTTCTCAACATCTTCCTCCAATTGGTTTCTATAATGCCTATCGATTTCCATTTTCTATACAAAAAAATTCCATAAGTCTCACTCTAAAAACTAGAGGCTTAACAGTTTCAAATTCTACCACATCGCACATATCAAAAAATTAATTTCCAAAATTCAATATTTTCCACATTCAACCTTTTTTTTAAATTACACCATGATTTACAAAATCAAACCATTTTCAAAATAACCATTTCATGTCATTTAAAAATCTCACAATTAAAAAAAAGTTAATAATTTTCAAAAATCAAAACTTTTACTAAAAATCATAAATCATTTCTCAAAATGAAATATGTAACTCCAAATGGGAATTCATTTATAAAATTCATGTCATATTCATCTCATTAGCTAAACCCATGATAATGAGATTCCAAATCCTATAATTTGTCTCCAAAGCACTTATTTACCCAACACCCTGGTAACTTGATGTTCAGCATAAAAATGTTAGATATATATTTTTATGCTCTAAATTTCAAGTCACAACAATCCTGCTCCTTTATACCAACCCAACATAAGGAATAGACCAGAATGAATTTCAACTCCAAGACCAAGAAAATATAATCGAGTCAAAGACAGACCAAGACTAATACCACTTGCAAGTCAAGAACCAAACAATATGATACCCCTTGTAACATCTTTCCCCTCCTCATTATCATGAGTCAAGGTAGAATTTATACTTAACCTTAGGTGAAATCTCTTAGGTGCCAAAGGCAAGCAATAAATTTCAAAGGATTCCATAGAATTGGGGGATGATTTTCTCTTTATAAAATAAAACTACCCAACCAAACATTCCAAAACAAAGTAAACCACTAAATGATTCTTGATAACAATGTAAAACAACAAAATGTAATACCATTGAAATCAAAACCAAACTAAAATAGAGTTCCATAGTGGAAGATGACTAACATCAAATTACACTGCGGAAGTCAAAACAAACAAAACTCAATGACATCCCATATAACTCCAATGCAGCAACATGCTTCATGATCCAACTCCACAAAACTGGATTGAATCCACAAAACTAGATTGAATCTCTAAAAACAGACCTTATATCTCTTCCTCTAACATAAAAAAGGCCAAAAATAACCATGATTGGAATCAAAAACCTTAAATCTATCAGCAATAGACTATATATTAGAAACTGAGATAGGGAAGATCATAGATCTAATAAAGAACCACCAAAAACCACCATAAATAAAGACTTATCTTGGGAATCTATCTCTAACACACCAAGAAATGCCTCTAGAATGATTTTGATTCAGTGGGGGAATTTCCTACAGCCTTTGAGAGGAAGAAATCTTGAGTTAGGGATGAAATGGATAAAAATGATGGGATAAAGGTTTATCCTATCCCAGGCCCACTTTTTTAGGATATTGTTTTTAAACCATGCTTGGTTAGTCTCAAGGTTTGGAAAATTGTGCACTAACCATGCACCAGCCTCTACATCAATGGGTGTTTCTCAGGTTTGGACCACAGGGTTAGGCAAACCATGTGTGAAGCATGAAAATTCCTATTTTCCCACTTTATAAGGTTCCTTCTAGGTGGTCGTATGGTTTGGAAAAACCATGCACCTAACCATTTTCTTTCCCCTTAGTCCATTCTGTAACACCCCAATATTTCATAATACATTATATCTTCAAAGTAATTCAATAACTTGCACAACACGCAACACTGAGTTTGAGCGCACCACAACTTACCAAACTAGCCGTTCAAAAAGCAGTTATGAATAGTGTAAACTGAATTTTAAATTTTATATACTCTATAAAATTTTAGAATCCATATTTTGTGTTTCTTAGACATAATATAAGAACAAATTCATTTTTTTAGATAAAAGAAGTATTTTTCAAAAAAAAAAGTAATTTTTCCGCCTTTTAATGGAAAACCATTTTTAAATACAATATTTTACACTTTTATATATTCAATTTGACAAAATAAACTTCTTCTTTAGAATAACTACATAAAAAAAATTTGAAAATTTTTTGGTGTTTTTCTAATAACTTTCATAATTGGGTGAATAGTGAAAAATACTAAATTTTAAATGAAAAACAACATTTTTAATCAAAATAATTTATAGCGTTCAATTATATATTTTAATGGTTTGGAAGTATAATTAGATTATATTTTTATCATTTAATACAATTTTGGTCATTATAAGTAATTTCACATTTAAATTTGACATAAACACATGTCAATATTTTGATAGTTTTCACTTTTTAAAAAACCTGCTTTTTGGTTTTGACAATGGGAATTAATTTTTAATTAAAAAATGAAACTTATATGTTTTGAATTTAGAAAAATATAATTCTGTTTTGAATTTTTAATATCAACATTATATTGGGATTAAGTTTTTGTATTTTTCTGAAAACTTTCATTTTTCGATGAGTTGTGAAAAATACTAAATTTTAATTAAACACAACTTTTTTAATCAAAATAATTTTTACGTCCAAATTATACTATTGAGTAGTTTTAAAGTATAATTAGATTATATATTTACCATTAAATCCTATTTTGGTCATTGGATATAATTTCACATTTAAACTGAACATAAACATGTGTCAATCTTTTGATAGTTATTATTTCTTAAAAACACGCTTTTTGTTTTGACAGCAGGAATTAATTTAAAATTAATTTATTCCACTTCTATGTTTTTAATTTAGAAATATATATACATATATATATATATATTTGTGTGTATATGTATGTATGTATTTACATTAATCTCATTCACTTACTTCCATTCAATACGATATGAAAATAGAAACAACGTTTATGCGTACGTACGGCCTACCGTCTCCATAAACGGTGTTTTACATTTCATATATCTATCTATTATACATATTTATATTATAAATATCTATGATATATAAATAATTTTCTATATTCTTGAGTTATTTAAATCATGATTAAAATGATACGACCAATAATAACAAGTTAAAATACGTACAATAAAGAAAGCGATTATTCCCTGAAATGTTAATTTAAAATGGAAATAAATATTAAATGGGTAGTATAAATTCATAAATGAATCATGTGTGATATAATAAATATTCATATGGTTCTTTTATAATCTAATAACATACAATGTTCGTTATACAAGAGGTTAAACATACCCTCAACCAAAGGAAAGTGCAAGGTAATGGGTTTTCATCTCACTCATTATTCTCGTGAGATTCATGTTATATTGCCACTATTTCCTTTTGTGTGGTGTATTTACTGACCATAATTGTATTATTTGTGTAATACACTTTAATTTATGTGTATTTATATCTTCATTGTATGATAATCCTTTCATGTGGTCTATGTTTCATAAGTTACCAAATTGGTAAGGGTTAATTCCTCAATCTAATTATTATCTAAGATTGTTTATGTGTAAGTATCTACTGGGACATATTAATTATTCATGTCCACGTTTCATGAAAGAGTTTTCAGAAGGATTCTTTTTAATGTACTTTTTTACGAAAACATCATTTTAAATGTTTTAAATATTTATTCTTCTAAATCATTCTCATTAATTTCTATGTTTTTAAAATGGTTTTAAGGATTTATTTATATGGACATGAAAGTTTTTAAAATGTTAATTCCTTTCAAAAGTTTCAAAGTGGTATGGGACACTTTGATTCAAAACTTTCTTTAAATGTCTTTCTTTTTAAATTTTGTGACTTTTAAATGTTTTTATGAAAAAGGTATATTTCTCTCAAATATTTTTATAAATCATTTTCATCTATATCAACATCCCTTGATGGATTTAAACTTGTTTGAAGTTGATTTATTATAATAAAAATCTTTCTTATTGTATTGACAGTTTTGTGATATGTCTGACTGTGGATGTGTTATTTGTATACCATTCATGGTTTATAGATAAAGTATTGACATTCTGTATGCTGGTTTTAATGTGAATTGTTTATGTTATGTTTAAACCTTTTCATATGAGGAATGCATTGGGCTTAGTAAGTGATGGGTGGAGCCCGCTATAGCTCCTCGATGCATCGGTAAGTATCATGAGACAAACTAGTGTCTTGGAACAAGGCCTTGACAAAATATTATTTCTAGTCTTGGAACAAGGCCTTGACTATGTGGTTATGAAAGTCTGGAATTATGAATTCCATCATTATGAAAGTGGCTATTGATATTGTATTTAATTATTTTACTAGTAGAATATCAATGTGAATAATTAAATGGAATTATTTGATTTTATCTTTGTCATATTATGCTAAGTTTCAAGTTTAAAAGGCTTTTGTTTTAGTCTTATACATTGCCTTAAATATTTATGCTTATTTATAAGAGTTCCCGCTATATTGTTGTCCTTACTGAGCATCTGAGCTCACCCTTTTCTATGTTTTATTTTTTCCAGGATGCAAAGAAGTATTTTATGACTGACCTGAAGGGATAGTCTGAGGGGACATGAGTGTGGCCTATAGAAATAATGTTTATTTATTTTATCATTTTATAAAGTAATGTAAAACTTATGAATGTATCTAGTATTTCCAAGGCTACTTAACATATCGGTCTTTCAGGACATGATTTCCTTATATCATGCCAATGTTATGTATTAATGAACCGACTCTGGGTAACTGGGGTCGGGGCGTTACAGTTGGTATCAGAGAAATTTAATACAAACCTTGGAAACTAGATATAGATAAACTCGGATTAAGGCACATAGACCTAAGATAGACTTTGAGGATTTGTATAGAAGAACTTCCTAGAATTTCGGTATTGTAGAGATTTTGTGAGTTTTCCAAGCAATACATCCCTGTCTGGATACGAGCAGGTAGAGGCGGCTCCGGCACATATGAATCTAGGCATAAAACTCTAAAACACTGCTTTGATCTAGACTCAAATGGGAACTGGTGCACAATAATGGGCCTTACTGCACTCTTGGTTACGACACTCCCAGGGGATATGCTTAGGATAATTCGCATTTTCATTACATGCCATTATGAAGGATTTAGGATTAAATACTTCCTCAAAGAAAACATTTTTTTTATTATGGATTATTTCCATAAACAGTTAAATTTATGTTAGGTATTTTACAAGTCTGGAATTATGAATTGTGATTCATAAACTGACCTAATGTATGTCATTGTTCATAAATGGCGCCCAGTAGAAGGAATGAGAACTCCAGCAATACATATGATCTAAAGAGTAAGAAGGATCATATCTTTCATGGTATTAAGACAACATTTAAAAGGGAAATAGTATCCCATGTATTCTAATCATATGAAGAAATAGTATCATGTGTTAATAATATAAGTAAAGAATTACTTGAGTCCTATGGATTTTAAGGGAAGCAAGAGAACAAAAGGATAGAAGAGAGAAAGATGGATAAAGGGAAGAAGGGAAAGAAGGATTTTCCCATATGTGATAATTGTGGAAAGAATCATCATCGTAAATTCTTGAATAGAATGAGATTTTGTTATAAGTGTGGAGAAAAATGACACCAAGTACGTGACTACAAGGGTAAGAAAAAGTTTTCAAATGTACAAGGCTTCATCTGAAAGGATTCGAGACACTTTGTGAATCAATGCCCCAGTCATCAGAGTATACCGCAAATGATGTTATTTCATAATAATCAAGTTATGATACTACCACATATTAAGAGTAATGACTAGTGTTCTTATGTTTTTACTAAATAATTATGTCATTTAAGTGTTCCATCTATGATATATCAGTCATATGAATTATGGAAATAAATAAGGATTATACTGCAGTACTATTTCATTGAGGATTTGAGATTATATGGTTCTATGAAAAGTGACTCAACAAAAAGTTAAACTTTTTGAAAAATACATTGTTAGAGGAAAATTAATCCTTAACATGGTCTTGATACTGAGGTAGTGATTTTGGAATAAAATATGGTTGATTTGGATAAATTATATTGGATATTCTTAACTTCCTTGGAACTGATTAAGGGTTTGTTTATTCCATCATCGCTGGAGTATTCAAAATTTTCCCAAACAAGGAATATATCTAGTATTATATAAGGAATAAGAGAGCATCAATGTAATAAATAAGGATTTTACCACGTTTTGAAAAAAATACATGATGAAAGTATACACATGTTATTACGTGGTAAAAAGAATCTTCATTGTTCTTACCTTCCTTATAAATTTTGGACTGTAAGTTTGGACTGAAATATTTTGTATAAGTATAAAGGTTGGAATGGATTAGGTTTGACATTGGATACTATTCTTAAGTATAAATAATTTTTTAAGATTATTTTTGTATTGTTATAAACAGGAAAACCTGGAGGTCGAGCGATAACCTGTCACGTCCGGCAAGGCCGCGAGACGTGAACCCGCAACCAAAGGGAAACATGGGTGCATCACCTATCACTGGAAAACGTGATGTCCTGGTTTTTATAATGTCATTTTTTTTAAATAATCTCACAAATTAATTATAAATTCATTTTTTTGTAACCCTATACGATTATGATAAATAGAGTATTTTTATCTTCAATTATCTTTTAGAGTGAAAGATGAGTTTGTGGTAGAGATTAGTTAAAGGATAGAACTTTACATGTCAAGTATATTTTTTTCTATTATTCTATGATGAAATTAATTCTTAAAATTTATTTAAGGGATCTCAAAACCAAAAATGTATTATCCTAATACCTTATGTTTTGTTGAACTGATGATATTTTAAATCATCATAGATTGATGGCTTTAAGGCCCTCAATTTTACACTTGTTTGGGATTGATGACCTCAATCACTCCCTATAAATATTTAAATTTTTCCTCTAATTATGTGTCTCTAATTTCCACCAATTTTCTCCTAATAGAGACCATAATTTGGTGGTGACTATTCATTTCACTTTTCCTCTTATTAACACTAAATTTTATTGACCCAATTTCCGATGTTGGTCTTTCGCAAAGGTATTTTATATTTTTAACCTTTTATTTTTGAAGAACAATTAAAAATTGCGAGGACACAATTTATTGAAGGTTGGGAGAATTTAACACCCCAAGATTTCATAATACATTATCTCTTTAATGTAATTTAATAACTTGCGCAACACGCAACACCGAGTTTGAGCACACTATAACTTACCAAACTAGCCGTTCAAAACCGGTTATGAATAGTTTAAACTGAATTTTGAATTTTCTATACTCCATAAAATTTTAGAATCCATATTATTTGTTTCTTAGATATAATATAAGAACAAATTCATTTTTTCAGATAAAAGAAGTATTTTTCAAAAAAACAATTTTATCGCCTTTTAATGCTGAACCTTTTCTAAATCTAATATTTGACACTTTTATATATTCAATTTGAAAAAATAATCTTATTATTTAAAATTAGGAAATAAAAATTTGTTTTTAAAAAAAAATTGGTGTTTTTCTGATAACTTTCATATTTGGGTGAATAGTGAAAAATACTAAATTTTAACTCAAAACAACTTTTTTATTCAAAATAATTTATAGTGTTCAACTAGATATTTTAATGGTTTGGGAGTATAATTATATTATATTTTTATCATTCAATACAATTTTGGTCATTATAAGTAATTCCACATTTAAATTTGTCATAAACACATGTTAATCTTTTGATAGTTTTTACTTTTTAAAAACCCCACTTTTTGGTTTTGACAAGGGGAATTAATTTTAAATTAATAAATGAAAATTATATGTTTTTAATTTGGTAAAATAGACTTACTTTTATAATTAAGAATATCAAAATTATATTAGGGTGAAGTTTTGGTATTTTTTTTAAAACTTTCAGTTTTTGATGAGTTGTGAAAAATACTAAATTTTAATTAAAAACAACTTTTTTAATCAAAATAATTTATAGTTATAAATTATAATATTGAGTAGTTGTAAAGTATAATTATATTACATATTAACCATTTAATCCAATTTTTGTCATTGGATGTAATTTCACATTTAAACTGGACATATACAAGTGTTAATCTTCTGATAGTTATTATTTCTAAAGAACACGCTTTTTGTTTTGATAGCGAAAATTAATTTTAAATTAATTTCTGCCACTTCTGTGTTCTGAATTTAGAAAAATAGATTCCATATTTAGAATCAGAAGTTTTAAATTGTTTAAATATGAAACTTTTATTTTTAGACATTTTGAATAATTACTTCGGTAAATATTTTATTTACCATGATTAAAGGGTAAATATAATAAATAATGGTAAAATATAATATTATAATAATATTAAATTACCCAAAACTGTGTCATAATCCTATTGGATAATACATATCTGACCATGGGAATCCTTGGGTTGAATATGGAACCCCATCGAGCCACATGGAAGTAATAATGACATTTTATATTAATTAATTTAAAGTAAATACAAAAAATGACATAAAAATATATTTTAGTTATTAAATTTTTAAATGGGGTTATATAAGTTGTCTTTTAGACTATAAAAATTATTTGGAAAGATAAAAATATTTCTTGCATCATGGTTTTTTTTTAAATTTTTGGACATAAAATAAATTAAATTATTTATGACACAATAATCATGCAATATTTACCTCATTAATAAATGATTTTAATAAATAAGATTGAAAATATTAAAACAATATTTAAAACCTGTCCAATTCTTACTGGATTATTTTATTTCGACCATGATTCATCTTAAATTTATTATTAACTAATATTTGTCCTTTTTAAACCAAAGATGAGGTTATAATAAAATAATTTTTTCAAAGTTTCCTAAAGAGCCCCTCCCCTCCCTTATAAAAAGCCCTCAATACCTACCAATTTCTCACACTTCTCAAGCCTTTGGATCATACAACCCCTGCCCAAATATCCTCCAAATATCCCCTACTTCATTCTAGAGGAATTAATTTATTCATAAATCCAACCTAAGGATCCCTTTTGATCAAATCAAAAGGAAGAACCCGAAGAAGATGTAATAATTCCACCACCCTCTTTCAAGTTCTTTTCTTTTTCCACTTCCTCTTTCTTTGCAGTTTCAATTCTAAAATAATAACTCCAGTATATTCTATATACTGTGATGTTATTATAAATATGGTACAACCATATTCATTATTCTATTTATCCTGTTAATTAAATGTAACCATACGTGCATACGTACGGCTTACCTTCTCCATGTCGTGGTGTAGTTGTTATTAAAATACACTATTATTTGGATGAGTATAATAATGATGTATAATTGATGTAAATAATAAATGTAACATTTTAATTATTCTGTATATATGATTTACCATCTATTTACATACGTTTTTAAATCAAAATAATAATATTGTTGCTCGTGTGTACGTATGTATTACCGTCTCCACGAACGCGGGGAGATTCATTTCCACATTCACCATTCAATGATATTTATAAAAATATATATTATTAATAAGTATGTAATATATGACATAATAATGATAATATAAATATATTTATTTATTTATTTATTTATTTATTTATTTATGTATTTATGTATGTATTTACATTCATCTCATTCACTTACTTCCATTCAATATGATATGAAAACCGAAACAGTGTTTATGCGTACGTACGGCCTACCGTCTCCACAAACGGTGTTTTACATTTCATATATCTATCTATTATACATATTTATATTCTAAATATATATAATATATAAATAATTTTTTATATTCTAGAATTATTTAAATCATGATCTAAATGATACGATCAAGAATAACAAGTTAAAATATGTACGATAAAGAAAGCGATTATTACCCGAAATGTTAATTTAACAGGGAAATCAAAATTAAATGGGTAGTATAAAATCATAAATGAATCATGTATGATATAATAAATATGCATGTGTTTATTTTATAATCTAAAAACATACAATGGTCATTATACAAGAGCTTAAATGTGCCCTCGACCAAAGGAAAGTGCAAGGTAAGGGGTTTTCATCTCACTCATTATTCCCATGAGATTCATGCTATATTGCCACTATTTCATTTTGTGTGGTGTATGTACTACCCATAATTGTATTATTTTTGTAATACGCTTTAATTTATGTGTATTTACATCTTCATTTAATGATACTCTTTTCACGGGGTGTATGTTTCAAAAGTTACCATATTTTTAAGGGTTAATTCCTCAATCTAATTATTAACCAAGATTGTTTGTGTGTAAGTATCTACTGGGAAATATTTTTTATCGATGTCCATATTTCATGAAAGAGTTTTCAAAAGGATTCTTTTTAAGGGAATTTTTTACTATAACATAATTTTAAATGTTTTAAATATTTAATCTTCTAAATCATTTTCATTAATGTCCATATTTTTAAAATGGTTTTAAGGATTTATTTATATGAACATGAAAGTTTTTAAAAAGTTAATTCCTTTCAAAATTTTCAAATTGGTATGGGACACTTTGATTCGAAAATTTATTTAAATATCTTTCTTTCTAAATTGTGTGACTTTTAAAATTTTTTATGAAAAGGGATATTTATCGCAAAGATTTTTACAAATAATTTTCATCTATATCAACATCCCTTGATGAATTTTAAACTTGTTTTAAGTTGATTTATTATGATACAAATCTTACATATTAGATTGAAGGTTTTGTGATATTTTTGACAGTGGATGTGTTATTTGTATAACATTCATGGTTTATGAATAAAGTATTGACATTTCGTATCTTGGTTTTAAAATGAATTTTTTAGTTATGTTTAATCCTTTTCATATGAGGAATGCATTGGACTTACTAAGTTATGGGTGGAGACTGCTATAGCTCCTCGATGCATTGGTAAGTCTCATGAGGCAAACTAGTGTCTTAGCACAAGGGCTTGAAAAATCTTATTTGTAGTCTTGTCACAATGCCTTGACTATGTGGTTATGAAAGTCTGGAATTATTCATTCCATCATTATGAAAGTGGCTACTGATATTGCATGTGATTATTCTACTAGTAGAATATCCATTTGAATAAGTAAATGGAGTTATTTGATTTTATATTTTCCCTATTATGCTGAAATTCAAGTTTAAAAGGCTTTTGTTTTAGTCTTATACATTGCCTTAAATGTTTATGCTTATTTATGAAAGTTTCGGCTATATTGTTATCCTTACTGGGTATTTGAGCTCACCCCTTTCAATGTTTTATTTTTTCCAGGATGCGAAGAAGTATTTTTTGACTGACCTGTAGGGATAGTCTGAGGGGACATGAGTGTGGTCTATAGAAATAATGTTGTTTTAGTTTTTAATTTTATAATGTAAAGTAAAACTTATGAATATATCTAGTATTTCCAAGGATACTAAACTGGTCAGTATTATGGGAAATTATTTCCTTTTATCATGCCAATGTTATGTATTAATGAACCGACTCTGGGTAACTGGGGTCGGGGCATTACAATGTCTCATTGTGCTTGGTTTTTTTTTATGAGTTTCATGGTTTCCACAAACTGTACACCAACCATTCATCTTTAGAAAAACTTCAAAAAACATTCAAAAGTATTCCAAACCCTCTCAATCATTACCCAAACACTTTACAAACTTAGAAATCATAAAGGAAGGGTTACTTGAAATCGGGGGTTCTGTAGTGGTAGGTACTTTAATCATTGCCTCAAATTTAACTTTTTCTTTATTTGTTTCTAGATACTCACACTCTTTTATATATTCAATATTTTCCATGAAAATTAGATATTTTCTTAGAACCTTAAGAATGGTGTTTCCAATTATAAATCCTATTAGAAATATCACTAAAACATGGATGTTTTAGAAAATTCCCATTATAACACATAATTGTGTTATATTTACTGGATTTATTATTATACCTATGGTTTACTTTGATATAATCCTTAGTATAGACTAGATTTTAAAATATGATTCAGAATTTATTTAAAAAGAAAACTAAATTACAATTCATAACGAATATGTGGAATTCCTCATCTTTAGTGTAAAGAGTTCATCAATATAATTGTGTCTAGATCCACCCCTAGTAGCACTTCTAAATGTTATTATTTGGGGAAAAGAGAAAACCAAATGTACTTATGGAAAAGGAAATCCTAAAATTGATGATATACCAATTATACAGAAATACATTGATGTATTTATTAATTAATTACATAGAAATCCACTAGAGCATGAAGTCAAGTTTTCCATTGATTTAATCCCTAAAGAAATACCTATATCAATGACTCTCTATAGAATATCCACTATTTAATTAGTGAATTGTAAGAAATAACTAGAGGATTTGTTTGATAAATGATTTATTCACCCTAGTGTTTTACTTAGAGCCCCTGTTCTTTTCCTTAAGGATAATGATATATACATGAGTATGTGCATTGATTAAAGGGAAATCAATGATATTACAATAAATAAAAAGTATCTTATCCATTATATTGATGACATATTTGATAAACTTCATAGAGCTTAATGGTTTTGAAATATTGACCTTCATTCTGGGTATCATCAATTGTGTGTAAAGAAGGACTATATTATGAAGATAGTATTTTAAAGGATGTATGAACATTACAAGTTTACAATAACTTCATTTGGATTGACTAATGTGCCATCTATTCTTATATGTCTAATAAATATAGTATTCAAGGAATGTGTTGATAATTTCATTGTGGTATTCTTTTATGATATCATGGTTTATTCAAAAATCTATGAGTGTAAAATACCTAAATCCAGTATCCCATAGTTGGTGCTTACTTTATTACATTAGTACTAGATACAAGGAATCACATACCGAAGGACTGAATAGTTTAGTAATATTAGTAAACTAGGAAAATACTTTATATTCACACTACTTTTTAAAACATAAAATACACAAAGTTTTTTCTTTGATAATTCTATTATTCCTCATAGCATTTCCCTACATATAAATCACAAGACACTTCCTAGTATCTAGGGGAAAATAAAACATAAGAATGGGGTAATATCGGATGCTCTTTATGTGTAATCATACAATGTAATCTATCATAAATAAATAATCATAATCAATTTGGAAAGGAAAAAACAAAAACAAAATACATTTAATCAATAAACTGAGCATAATATGGAATAAATAAATGATGATCAAATAAATCCATATAAATAATCATATATTTTTAAAACTTATACATGAATATTCTAAATAATTGAATAATCAAATGAACATCAATAATGGGTTTCATAATGATGGAATTTATAATTCTAAACATCTGAAACATACTGTTATGACCTTTCATGAGACTATTTAAATTTGTGGGTATAAATCCATCTAGTTTGGCCAAAAAAATTGTCTTGTGAGACTTCTCAAGACATTGAGGGGTTTTTTATAAGAAGAACTCACCCCTAATTTACTAATTCCATTGCATTCCACATATTAAAGTGTTTAAACATAATCAATATAAACATTTTTATTTAGAAACTAACATATTAAATTTTAATACTTACCCTAATAAAATAAACATAATCATAAACCATCCAGAGTAATATGGTGAATGGAAATAAAATTGTACATACTTAGTCAAACTGGTCATCAAAAATCCAAATAAATAATATGTATGATATCAATACAATATATCCTTAGTGAATCATAACTAAAATAAATGTTTTATGTCGTCGATGAATATAATCTCCATAAAATGTCATTAAAAACATTTTTTGAGTAAAATAACCATTTCAATTTTAAAATATTTTTAAAAAAAGGTTCACAAAATATTTTAAAAATTCATTTAATTGAAAATAACCTTTGAATACATTTTCAATTATCTTTAAAACATTTGGTGGTCATGAGGGTAAAAAACTTTATTCATGTCATATACATTAAAAGAAAAATTCCTTTCACATTTTTGGTAAATACCAAATGAGACTTATTTAGAAAATGGCATGAAGACTCATTTCAAAAAAAAAGTAAAAATGGAAAAAAAAAATTAATAAATCATTTTTATAATTTTAAAAACATTTTTAAAAATATTTTTAAAAAACAAGTTTTAGAAATAAAAATGTTTTTCAACCAAAAAGAGAAATAAAGTCGGATTTTTTAAAAAACATTTTCTCAATTATTATAAGTACCATATAGAAGGAAAATGGTAATGTTACTTAAATAAGTTCATGAATGACTAGATTTGAATAAAATATATTTATTTTCATATTTAAATATCAAATAATTCCCCTAAGGGACACTTAAACAAAAAGATCTTGAATAATGATGAGATTGTGAAATATACTCTTACCACTTTGGTAAAATTTGAATCATAATACTTGTGAAAGATATAAATTAAAATGATACTTTAAATACCATGAATATAAATATATTCATGATATAACATATCAAAAGGGTTATTATATACAACAGATAGAGGAATAAGTAATGAATATGGCGTATGTCTCACGGAAGTAAAAGTGACATGAGAAACCCTTACCTCAGGATTAACTTCCTTCATATGTGTATGAACCTTCCATATAATAAATATAGGTTTATTATAAATTTATTAAATAAAAATAATATTAAATATCATACATATTATTTATATATAGTCTTTTATCATCCGTTTATTAACAATTCTTTGTTAAAATTACTATTTAGGGTGATAATTTCTTCTCTTTAAATGTATACTTTAGTTCAGTAGTTTTAGTGATTTTAATTTGATATTTTTTAAATCATCACAAAAATTTTAATCATAATATATATTTTATATATATTCATTTTATATATATTTATAATAATCTATTAAATTTTGGGGTAGAAAATGGATTACACCATTCATGGAGATAGTAAGTCGTACATACTAAAAAAATGTTGTTTCCAGTTTTCTAGATGGATGGAAAGAAAGGAAGATAAATATTTATTCATATTTAAAAAATCATTATTATATCATATATATAAATTATATTAATCAAATACATCCTTATTACCATACATGTAAAAATAAAATGAAAAACATTGCACATCGCTATAATGAGACAGTATTCCACACGTACTCATGAGTGACGTTATTATTTTCTCAAGGATTAAAAGGTAAGAAGTTATATGTGATATTATATTTTAATAAGTATTTTAATATCATAAATATCACATATATTTAACATATTTAACCTTAATACCTTTCATGTGAACTTTATGAAAAAAATGAATCACATCTCTTCACGACGTGGTAGTCCGCTGTATACATGAGTGATATTATTGTATCCCCCACATAATGGAAATTAAGAAGGTATATGTGATATAATAATTATAAAAGTGTAATAATTCAATAATTGTAATATAAATATGTTAAATCCATAATTATATCCATCCTTGAATAGTGGTGATGGAAAATGAATTACATCAGTTCATGAGGTGGAAGTCTTCCATACACACGATTGACGATTTCATTTCCCATTTGATGGAATTAGTGATGGATCTAGTTTATGAAATTAAACTAATAAAATCTAAGTATATATTATATAATTTTTTATATTACCTATGTTTAATAAGGTTTTAAGGGGCTGGATGAATAAATAAAACAAATATGCATGTTTAAGAATTTTACATCACCTTCAGAGAGTGTCTTTAAGTGTATACCTAAAGCCTTTTTATTAGAAATTACTAATAAAAATAAGGAATCTACTGTGTGTATAGATAAGTAATTAATTTACTTTGGAATTATTAGCGAAAAAATGGTTTTGAAGTGTGAAAAATGGAGGATATGGGGTGGCGTTTTAGAAGTGGGGAGAGGGCACACATGGAATCTTGGAAAAGATAAAGTGATTCCCACATTTTTCTCATTCCAAAAGCCTCAAAAAATATTCATTATAGAACTTTAAAGGTCATAAGGTAGAAATACGAACATCCAATAGTTTTTATAAAAGTTTGAGGTTATTTTTAAACCCTTATCTTCTTAGTTTAACCCTTGGTGAACCCATTTTTACCATAACAATAGTAATTAATTTTTACTTTTTAACTATTAATTATTGTAAAATATTAAGTTTACCTTATTTTATAATATAAATTGCTCAGATTAAAAATAAGGAATTAATTTTTCTAAATTAAATTCATAAAAATTTAATAATTAAATTTAATATTAAACTGTTGACGTGAAGAAAGTGCTATTTTCTAAAGAGAAAATTCTCATAAGTATAGTGTTTTAATATAACTATTCAATATTAAATTGATTAAAATGACCTAAATTAGTGAAATTTTAATATAATTGAAATAATTTTACTTTAAAACCAATTTATAATAAAATTTTATTTGGTAAATAGTTTAAATTAAAATGAAATTTTTAATAAAAATAATTATTTTTTACTATTCATCAAAAAATTAATATTTTCATAAAATTATAAAAAATTCTCCCAAAGATAATTTCAAAATGTAGATTTAAAAATGAATTTTATTTTTTCAAATAAATTTCCTAAAATTGGTATAAATTAATTTTAAATTACTTTCACAATGCGCAACCAATCTTCCTCTCGAAAAAATACAGTTTTTCAGAAGAAAAAAATTTATTTCTCCTTAAAATTATTTTTATTTTGTTTCATATCAATATATAATAATTGAATTTATTTTATACATGTTTAAATAATATTATTTTCATAATTTAGTTATTACTATTCAAACCCACCGACTAAATGACCAGGTTATAATGGTCATGTTTTAATAGAGTGTCATGTTTCAGTTAAATCCGGTGTTACGTACATCAAAAGCTATCAAAGAGATTAAATTAATTTAAAAAGAAATATATCGTAAACTATCTAGATGTTACATTAGCTTATAATATTTATTTTCTATGTAATATATTCTATCGAATATTATGTTTCTCTTTTAAATTCTAAGGGTGTTACATTCTACGCCTTAAATAAATTACATTCACACAAATTAAACATGATCTTGGTAATCAAGGGTTTGACATTTGAAAATAAATTTCTTGAAATACCACATCATGATAATGGTTAATAAAACAACATATTCCCTCCAATGGCTCAAAGGCCTTCATTTTTTATTGATTTTTTGATAATCCACCTTTCAAGGGGTGAGGTGGAACCATTACAAGGCCCATAAGCGTAAGTATTACATGGATCGTGATCATTAGAAGAATTCATTGTCTGTAGGCTTCAAACATTACATAAAACTCAGACTAACTACTTGTAAGTGCTCCACCCCAACATCTTCATCGGGAAATCAACTCTCCACCTTCGCATGGTTGTTCGGCTAGACTTTCCCATGCATGCACAGGCTTGTCCCGATGGTAGGTGCCATATCCTCTCATTTTTGTTTCAATATCCTTTTCCTTTTGTTAAAGAATATAAGGAAATATATTTACTTGATATATTTAAATTTCACAAACACAATTTCATCCTTTGGATTTTCTTTCATAAATTTCCAATTCATCTCTTACTCTAAGAAATGAATATCCAAAAATGAATTTTTTAGGCCAGAATCATTAAAATTAACTTTTAACGGATCATAATATCTATAAAAGAGTAAAAATTTATTCCTCCTGTCTTCACTAAAACCAAAATGGTTAGAAAAAGTTATCCAATATCATCCAAATTCCACATTCATACATTCTATAAATAGACAACCTTAAGGATCATTAAAAATATGACATACCAAATTTATAAGGAAGGTTACTAAGTCAACATTATATTCCCCCAAACAATATAATATGGCTCTTAATTCCACATTCCAAATGTTTGAATACCTTGATCATGATTACAACTTAATGAAAACATGCATGCTTCCAAAAATAAAGTATCAGGTTTTTTATTATATCCCATAAATCCAAACATTTAGTAAACTCCAACAAAGATAACATAAATCACTAACCAATTTAAAAGTTACCAATACTATCCCATAAACATATATTTATCAATATTATGTCAACATAAACCACATATTAAGGGTTATCTTACCTCAATCATGTGTTATAAAAAAGATCAACTTTACATAGAATCACTTTTCATGGTTATTGGTATTACTTATCATATGATTTTGGATGCTTAATGAAATGGTACTACAGTAAAATCCTTGTATATTGTAGGATTATTATAATGAGAATATCATTGATAAATTAATTCTATGATATATACCTTGAATACAAATGAAATAAATTTAACCATTCCACTTCATCTATATCAATATCATAAGCTTAACCTTGATCCCTTGGCTCCTTCTTGGGTATATTCCCTTGATGCTTGGAAATTTTTTTGTGTAGTTCTTCATATCCTTATAATTCATGTATCAAACATTGGAAACTTCTTTATTTTAATTGAAATCTTAATCATGGTGGAATTTCTCTCCACACTCGTAGAAAACTCTCATTCCCTACAATAATATGCCAAGGTTTTTGTTTCCATAATTATCACATTGGGTAAAACCCTTCTTTCCCTTGTTACCTTTATCTATCTTTTTCTCTTCCTTTCTCTTCTACTATTGATTACCTTAAATCCATTATACGTGGGGAATTGTTTCTCTATCTTTATACCACATGATACTATGTCCTCATATGATGAGAAAGTTTAGGAGACTAATTACCATCTAAGAATTGTCTTAATCCCATAAAATAAGTGATTAATATTATTATTTAGATTATGTAATTAGTTTGTAGCATTTATTTCAAACCTTCTAATGTTGGATTCATAGTTAGAAACATTTTCATCTTCCTTTTTTCTTAGATTCATGAATTGTCTTTCCATATCCTCTCATTGTTCATAAGGAAAATACTTTTCCAATAATAGTACCTTAAAATAATTATATTCCATGTTTTCTATTTGTTCTTTATCCTAAGTGTTTTGAATCAATAACTGCTATTGATCTACATCACCTAAGAGATGATAAAATTCAATGCAAAATTTCCCCCTTTCATTTCTTCCTAAGGAGAGAAATATATTCTATAAGGAACTTATGCATTTGCTAGCTAAAAATGGATTTTTAGTATCATTTAATGAGGGGGGGTTTGGACACATAAAGCAGTCTAACATTGTTACACTACATGGTGGATCAACAGACTGCTCTATATGGTAGAGTATATTTCTCATAACCTCAGTCAACTTTCCTATTATGGTTATAATTTCTTTAGTTCCAACTGCAAATCCATCTCCCACTTTATTATCTTTACTAGAAGATAATTCCATACATGGGGTACATGTATTGATATGGTTCCAATTCCTTCCACTAGGATCTATTTCTAAATAGAGTCATACAATGGATTAGATCATAACATTATGAAACTAAATGTATATTCCAAATAATATATAAATAATTAACAAAAATTTAAAAATTAATACATGGATAATCTCATAATCATAAACATGATTTCTTTGGGAATGTTTCAAAATCATAAAAAATATTTTTAAATCCTTAGTAATGGTTTTTAAATAAAATATGAATTTTCATAAGAATTTCTCTTGGTAATTTCAAACCAGGTGTGCAGTAAGACCCATTTTTTTGTACCAGGAAATGCTCAAGTCAATCCCGAATCTCTTTTTTTGGAGTTATTACCCAAGGTAAATTTATCTTAGAACAACTTCCACCAATTATTTTCCAGACAAGGATGTATTTCTAAGAAAAATATGTAGTATCTACCTTAACTAAACTTCAGGATATTCTTATATACTTATCATCAATGTCTATCATGGGGTTATATTTCCTAATATATGTTTTTCTAAATCTAGTTCCCAAAGTTTATACTAAACTTCTTATTATATCAACTATAAAGACCCCTACTCAAGTATCCCAAAACATGTGGTTACTTTATTACCTTATCACAAGATACAAGGAATCACATATTGAATGAATGAATATTTTAGTAGCCTTAGTAAAATAGATATATCACAACCTTTCCTAGAGGATCCAATATTTTCACTACCCCAAGCCTTCCTCTGATAGGTTAGGGGTTGGTGACTAGAGCCGAGTAGGCATATCCCACAAATTGGAGGTATTTTCATAAGTACATAAACACATTCACACATCTCCAAGTCTAAAATGATAAAATATAAAAACACTATGTAGAAATTGTATTTATACACTAAGATACCAACCATATGGTACGATAGTAGGAAAACTAGAAATTAAACAAGGCCATAATACAATCCCATCAAAAGAAAGAGTCTACAAAAGTGAATACACAAGTTCCTGAAACACGTCTATAGAAAACCCTACCGGAAGGGAAGTTGTAGGATAGATGTCAGAAGTCATAGGAGCATTCCTCATCTGTCTTAACACACGTAGCACCACCTGGTCCTAGTCCACCTTGGACTCCTTCAAAGCATTGATCATCTAGAAAAGACAGAACATGTGTGGGAAAATCCCATGTAGGGATGAGTAAATCAATACTGAGTAGGACACCCTGAAACCAAAAAGGAACACCACTGACAAAAACATGAAGTATACCACAAAAGAAACATAGAAATTATACCACATAGGAAACACACGAAGTATACCACAAATAAAAATACAAAGTATACCACAAATAGATATACAAATTATACCACAAACAAAACAGACGAATTACAGTCAACTCACAAAAGTATTAATCTATCACAAAAAAATCATGGTTATCATACATTATCCACAGAACACCCAGTTTTGATAACACGCGGAGTGTCAATAACACACGGAGTGTTGAAATCATATGGACATGCAACAATATATAGAGTGTTGATAACAAATATAGCATCTAAAACACATGGAGTGTTGATAAAACAATGATTTTCAATAACACATTGAGTTTTGACAATTCATGTAGCCCTCAAGTCACGTAGTCACAAAGTCCAAGCCAAACACAGGATTCCGCTCATAGCGTGCTTGTACCAAGTGAACATATTCCACAATCCCTTAGTTTATATTTAAACTTCCACAAAAACTCAATTATAGTATCTCAAAAGTAATGCCTCATTGAAAGGGTCCAAATGACGCAAAAAGCTTGTCAAATAGACACACGGTTTTAAAGTTATAGCCATTTTAATCAAAACAAAGTCTGACCCAGGTTTGGTCTGGGTCCGACTCGGCCCAACCTTCTTACACAACCCAGTCTGGTCAACCAACCCAGCCCAGCTCACTGGGCCCGGTCTAGCCCAGTTTTAACGCCTCAACACTAGTTACCCAAATTGGGTGAATTATTACATAACATTGGCATGATACAAAGAATCATGTCCCAAAAGATCGATCAGTTTAGTAGCCTTTAAAGTACTAAATACATTCATAAATTTTACATTACATCATGAAATATAAAAAACAGCATTGTGTATCCTTTTACCACAATCACTCTCCCTTATACTATCCCTACAGGTCATTCATAATATACTTCTTCACATATTGGGAAAAATAAAACATATAAAGGGGTGAGCTCAGGTGCTCAGTAAGGATAACAATGTAGCAGAAACTTACATAAATAAGTATAGACAATTAAGGAAATGTATAAGACTAAAACACAAGCCTTTTGAACATAAACATAAGAATGATATGTAAAAGATAAATCAAACAATTCTATTTACTTATTTACATTTATATTCTACTAGTTGAATAATCAAATGTAATATCAATAGACAATATCATAATGATGGAATGCATAATGCCAAACTTCATAACTACATAGTCAAGGCCTCATTCCAAGACTACATATAAGATTTTTTCAAGGCCTTGTTCCAAGAAACTATTTTGTCTCATGAGACCAACCGATTCGTCGAGGAGAAATAGTGGGCTACATCTTTCACTTACTAACTCCAATGCATTCCTCGTATGAAAATGTTGAAACATAACATAAACATTCGTATTAAAACTAGCATATGAAATGTTAATACTTTAACCATAAACCATGAATGGTATAAAAATGAAACATCCATAGTCAAACATATCGAAAAACCTTAAATACAATATGGAAGATTGTATCATAATAAATCAACTTCAAACAAGTGTAAAATCCATCAAAGGATGTTCACATAGATGAAATCAAAACTGTTTGAGAGAAATATCTCTTTCTATTTTGAAATCATTTAAGAGTCACGTAATTATAAAATAAAACATTTATTTTTAAAATATTGTTATATGCTTGTAAGGGAAGCTTCGAATGTGTTATAATGGTGGAAAATAGCTACACCTACCGTATAAGTTAAAAAACATTCATACCTTAATTTGTCGAAAAAGTCATAATGTTCCTTATTTGGAAAGGGACAGAAAGATTCCTTTCAAACCATTTTATAAAAATTCAAAAAAGGGTATAAATGAATTTATCCCATAGTATAGTAAATCATAAAAATGTTTTGAAATACATTTTTAAGAAACCCAGATGTGGATGATAAATAGGTCCCAATAGATACTTACGTATAAACAACCTCGGATAAGTAAAGAGATTTTAAAATTAACCCTTACCTTGTAATTTTACTTGGTTGAGGGTAATTTAACCTCATGTATAATATTTAAATCATTGTTATTAAATTATACAAGAACCACATACAAAAATATGATATCATATATGATCTTTTAATATTTCTTTATTAATAATATTTCAGTAGTATCATCATTTCGGGTGTTAACTGATTCGGTTTCCTTAATATGATTGGCTACATAAGCCATGTTTGTTATGGATAGAATGTATTTTATTCATATCCAAAATGATATTAATTTATTAAACATTATTTTTAATCATAACATGAAAATTATTCTTGAATGATTATGATGGGGAATGAATCTCATCGAGTTCGTGGAGACGGTAATATGTACATACGCACGAGCAACAATATCATTTTATTAATGGTGAAATCATATGTAATTTTATTTTATATCATATATAAATAATAATTAACATGTTAAATTTATTATTTACATCAGTTATACTCATTATTATACCCATCCAAATAACTAAGTGTTTGAATAACAAACTACACCACGACGAGGAGACAGTAATCCATACGTATGCACGTATGGCTACATAGGTTGGATTTATTCTCAAGGTAAGGAATCTAGGATGAAGTGTAGGAAGTTGTTAATATATTTTGGTAGGGTTTGGCATAGAAAAATGGCTTTGGAGGTGTGATTTTGAGAGAAGGGGAAGTGCCCTTTTATAAGAGAGGTGAGGGACACCATAGGAAAAGCTTGAAATATTATTTTATTATAAAATCATATTCGGTTTATAATGGATCCAAAATGATTTATTTAAATACTAAGGTGGGAATGGGTCGAAAACATCTCAACAAAGAGGTTTTAGATAGTTTTAGGTCACCATATTAACCATATCTTTTAGATTTAACTCTTAGTTAAATAGTTTAACTTTTACTATGTATTCTTGTATTATTATTTTATATGGTTAATAATCTTACTATAAAATGACAAGAGAATCCTATGTAGTTAATTAATGATATATATATTATTATATAATATATTTGTCTAAACCTTATATTTTCAGGACTATTATAGCATTTAATAATATAGTATCTGTTTTAAAAACTCATTTATGTCAATTTTGACACTATTTAGTAATTAATTTTTTTGGAATTCAAAACAGCATGATTACTTCAAAAAAAGTCATCAAATCAACCCTAAATTGTCATATTAATCTCTTAAATTAGTGTAATTCATCAAAATTATCAATTTACATTTATTTTTATATTTATAATATAAATTATTTTAATCTTTCATTAATAAGGATAATTACTATATCATCATTGTGCCATAAATAAATTTAATTATTTAATGTCTTAAAATTATAAATAAAATACCATTATGTAGGAAATATTTTTATATTTATAATGAATATTTATAGTAGAATTTATCTTATGTATAACCCTATATTAAAAAAGGTTTAGTTATTAAACTTTGAATTTAACACTTTTAACTCTTCTTTAAAAAAAACAATAATAAATGTCCTAATATAATCTAAGTAGACATAAATGATCATATTTTATTCCTAAGGTTGTTTTTGGTCTAAATACACTTATACAATAGAATTAGGACATTTTTTAGGGTAATCATAATATCAGTTTTACCTTCAATTACCCTATTTACTTTTAACCATAGTAAATAAAAGTTAAAAGTTACTATTCACCAAAAATTATTTTCATCTTATTGAACCACATTTTACATACTGATGTCTACTTTTTCTCTTTTATTTTTGATATTCAATTCAAAAAATCGGTAAAATTATTTTTTATGAAAATTTACAAATGCGCCTTAAAGGTGGGTAAAAGACGGTAAAAAGTTCAATAAAATTTTATATATCTAATATAATTATAAAATGAATTCAATAAATTACATTGAACATATATAGGTATTATTTATCTATTTTAACCTAGTATAAATTTAAATAAAATAACTAATTATTTAAATAAAAATTTAGTTTAAAACAGTAACGTAATGTTTTTCACAATCCATCAAAAATTGAAAGTTTTCAGAAAAATACCAAAAATTCACCCTAAGCTAATTTTGATATCCTGAATCCAAAAATAAAGTCCATTTTGAAAAATAAAATTTACAAAACTTCAAAAAGTGGGTATTACTATTCATAATAGCTAGTTTGATTGGCTGTGGTGTGATAGAACTCAAAGTTGTGTACTGCACAAGCTATTGCATTATTCAAAGAGAAACGTACCGTGGAAGATTGGGGTGTTACATTCTTCCCTACTTCAAATAATTTTATCCTTAAAATTTCTAGAATTGTACTATGTAAAAATATTTGGGTGGCTCTTCATCCTAAGTTCCTATGGTTCCCACATTACCTCTTCCATTTTATGGTTTCTCCATAGAACTTTTACCAGGCAAGTCGTCTGGTTTCTCAGTACTTGTTCTCTGGTATCAAGAATCCTGATAGGCTCTTCATAATAAGATAGATCGGGTTCCAGATCTATTTCTTCATAAGTGGGTATATTTGTTAGGTCAGGCATGTAATTTCTCAACAGTGATACGTGGAACACATCATGAACTTTGGAGAGACTTAGCAGTATTGCCAAATGATAAGTTACAACTCCAATTTGTTCTAGAATTTCAAAAGGTCTGATGTACCTATGACTTAATTTTCCCTTCTTACCGAATTTTATAACACCCTTCCAAGGAGATACCTTCATGAAAACATGATCTCCAACTTGAAATTCCAAATCCTTCCTTCGGTTATTGGTATATCTTTTTTTCCTACTTTGAGATGCTTTGATGTGGGTCTAGATAACATTCACATTTTCTATTGTTTCCTCAACAAGTTCTGGGCCTCTGAGTTTTCTTTCACCAATATCATCCCAATAAGTTGGTGTGCGACATCTCTTTCTGTATAATGCTTCATATGGCGCCATTTGAATACTTTAATGGAAGCTATTATTATAGAAAAATTCTACCATAAGTAAATATTGATCCCACATACCTTGAAAATCATGTGAGAAAGATCTCAATATATCTTCTATGGTTTGAATAGTCCATTCTGATTGTCCATCAATTTGAGGATGGTAGGAAGTTCTCAAAAATAAGTTCATTATCTAAGGCCTTCTGAAGACTTTTCCAGAATCTTGATGTAAAATAGGGTTCACGATCAGAAACAATTGATAGGGGTACTCCATGAAGTCTTACAACTTCATTAATTTGTAGTCTTGCTAAATGTTCAAGTGCTAAATGTTCAAGTTCTAAATCTTCTCTTATAGAAAAAAAAATGTGCGAACATGGTAAGGAGATCAACAATGACCCATATTTCATCATTCCTTCTAGGAGTATTTGGTATCCCTATGAAAAAATCCATCATAATATCATCCCATTTCAACTCAGGTATGGGAAGAGTTTCCATGAATCCTCTAAGATGTTTTCTTCTAGCCTTCACCTGTTGAAAAACCTTACATCTTGACACATAATTAGCAATCTCCCTCTTCATGTTGTCCCACAAAAAAATTTCCTTCAAATATTTATACATCTTAGGTCTACCATGGTGTATAGAGAAATTGGAGCTATGATAATCATCCAACAATTCCCTTTTTAGGTCAGGTATATTAGGAACACAAATTCTCTTATGAAATTTCAAAATTTCATCTTCATATATGAATTCAATCAATCTCTCATCATTCATAGCTTTAATTTTCTTTTGAAAATCTTTATCATTAGTCTGGGAACTTTTTATAATTTCTAGTAAAGATGGTTTGGAAACCATTTGAAAAAGTCTTGATGATTCACCTTCTATGATTATTCCCATGTCTATTTTTACTAGATCCATGAACATAGGATCCCTTTAAACTCTCATATTGTTCAAAACTCCATGATCCTTTCTTCTCTAAGCATTATCCACCTTATTTTCATTCCCCTAGTGATAGTGTATAGTGAAATAATAATCCTTTAGTAGCTCGAGCCATCTCTTTAGCCTCATGTTGAGTTTTTTTTGTGAGAAAATATACTTCATGATCTTGTGATCTGTATATATCTCACATTTTTACCATAGAGATAGTGTCTCCAAATCTTCAAAGCAAAGATTATAGTTTTTAACTCAAGATCATGAGTGGGATAGTTTTTTTTATGAATTTTTAGTTGTCATGATGCAAAGGCAATAACTCTATCATTCAGTATAAGGACACAACCAAGTCCTTTCTTTGAAGAATCACTATAAATAACAAACTCGTCATTCTCCGATGTTAGAGTAAATATAAAAGCATTGACTAATATTCTCTTCAGTTCTTTAAAACATTTTTCACTCTTTTTTTCCAAAAAAATTAACCCCTTTACGTGTGAGCTTGGTTAATGGGATAGACAATCAGGCAAAATTATGGACGAAGCGCCGACAATAACCTAGTAAACTAATAAAACCACTTACTTCACTTATACTTGTTGGTGATGGCCATTCTTGGATTGCCTTGATCTTTGAAAGATCAATAGATATTCCATACTTAGAGAAAATATGTCCATGAAAAGAAATTTCCTGAATCCAGAATTCACACTTGCTAAATTTCCCTTATAATTCATTTCTTCTGAGAGTTTTTTGAATAGTGCGCAAGTGATTTTCATGATCTTCATATCTTTTTGATTATACCAAGATATCATTAATAAATACCACTACAAATTCATCAATATATTCCTTGAAAACTCTATTCATTAGATCAATGAAAATATAGGGTGCATTAGTTAGTCCAAAAGGTATTACAGTAAACTCGTAATGCTTATACCTGGTACAAAATGTTGTTTTTAGAATGTATTCCTTCTTCACACACAACTGAAGATATACAGATCGAAGGTCAATCTTTGAAAAATAATGAGCTCCATTAATTTGGTTGAATAAATCACCAATGAGAGGTAGGGGATACTTGTTCTTTATTGTTATAGCATTGATCCCTCTATAGTCAATGCAAAAATTCATAGATTCATCTTTCTTCTTAACAAAAAGAACAAGGGATCCCCATAGAGAAACACTAGGGTGAATAAATAATTTATTAATCAATTCTTCTAGGTTTTTCTTTAGTTCCACTAATTCCATAGTGGACATTCTATAAGGGGTATTCGATATGGGCCTTGAAAAAGGAATTAAGTTAATGGAAAACTCAATTTCTCATTTTGGAGGATGTTTAGGAAAATCCTCTAGAAACAAATCAACACATTCTTGCATAATCGGCACATCCTCTATTTGAATATTCTTTTTCTAACTCATAGTTATTTCATTCTCTTCCTCCCCAATAATTGAATTTAGTATAGCAACTGGGGGTGGATCTCGATAAGAATCAGGTGGTGATGTTTCTTCTCTAAAGATAAGGTACTCATTATCATCATCGAAAATTGTAACCTCCTTATTCTTACAATAAATTTTCACATTATGATCCAAATCCAATCCATACCAGGGATTATATCAAATTCAATCATGGGTATGATGATGATATCAGTAGATAAAGAACATTTATATTCCCTAATGGGGACTGATTCACAAAACTTTATTGAAATGATACATCCCTTAGGATTTTTGACTAACAAATCCCTTGTAAAATCAAATTAGAAATATTTAGTTTTCTTAGAAAACTGGGAAGATATGAAACAATGAAATGATCCAGAATCAAATAAAGCAATGGTTAAACTTGAGGAAACCATTAAATTGCCTGCCACTATGTCTTTCGAAGATTCAACCTCAGTAGTAGTGATTGCATAAGCTTGGCCTTGCTCCCTTTTCCTTTTCTGAGGTAATTTTCCTTGGCACTTAGGACATTTATTTTCATAATTCCCCTTTTCTCTATAATTGTAGCATTCAACATTGATAGCATCTTTCTTTCCCTTGCAATGACGAGCTTGGTGGCCTTTTTCACCACACTTGTAACAGACTCCCATTCCCTTCAGGAAAGTATCAGGGTGTTTCTTCCCACATTTACCGCAGGATGGATATTCAACTTTTGCCTTCTTCCCCTTATTTCCATTTCTATAGTGTTCAGCATATCTCTTCTTCTCTCGCTTTGCTTTAAAGTTTTAAGACTTAGAGAATTATTTTTCTATCTTGATAGAACATAAGACTATATCTTCATAAGACGAGAAGGATTGTGAGACTAATTCTCAATGGAGAAATGGTTTTAACCCATCAAATAATCTATCAATCTTACTCCTTGGGTTATATATATAATCTAATGCATGACTTGCTACCCTTGTAAATTTATCGTCATACTTTGCGATATTATTATCCTACTTTTCCTTAGACTAAGAAATTATCTTTCCATATCTACTCGATGGTCACGAGGAAATTATTTTGCTAATAAAATTTCTTTAAATTACCTCCATTCCATATTTGATACTTCTTCATCTTATATTTTGTCTTGAATTAATGACCACCATTGATCTGCATCTCCCGTGAGCCGATAAACTATCATGACAACATTTTCCATTTCGTTACTCCCCAAATCATGAAATATTTTCTCTAAAGAACTTATCCATTACTCAGCTACAAATGTATTTGTATTCCTATTGAATGTTGGTGGTTGTTGCCTCATGAAGCGGTCTAACATTGATTATCTTCATTTAGAATCAGGGTAATCCATATGGGTAAGGTTATTATTCATAACCTGAGTGAGTTGTCCCATATAGTGATAAGTTGATCAACACCAGTTGCATCACCAGCTCCACTATAATTATCTTGAGAAGGATGGAAATCCCTATATGGATTATATTTATTGATACAGTTTCCATTCCTTCCACTATGTGCCATTTCTAAACAATGGCATACAATAGATTAGTTTATGAATTGAAATACATAATTCCAAACTAGTGAAACACTTAACATAAATTGAAAAATTTAAAGATATAATCCATAATAATAAAAACAATTTCTTTTAGGGGGTATATACTCATAAATCCTTCATAATGGTTTGTAAAGAAAATTTGAATTATCCTAAGAAAATCCCCCAGGAGTGTCATAACCAATAGTGCATCAAGGCTCGTTGTCGTGTACCAGGATACCCTAGGTCAAGCCCGAAACTCCTTGTCAGAGTTTTCATTCCTACGTAAATCTATTCCAGAGCTGCCTCTACCTGCTCATATCCTGACAGAGATGTACTGCTTGGAAAACTCACAAAATCTCTATATTACCAAAATTCTAGGAAGTTTTTCTATACTAATCCTCAAAGTCTATATTAGGGTAATGTTCTCTAATCAGAGTTTTCTAAATCTAGTTTCCAAGGTTTTTACTAAAATTCCTCTGATACCAAATATAACGCCCAGACCCAGTTACCCAAAGTTAGTGCATTATTACATAACATTGGCATGATAGAAGGAATCATGTCCTGAAAGACCGATCAGTTTAGTATCCTTGGAAGTACTAGATACATTCATATATTTTACATTATATCATGAAATAAAAAACAACATTGTGTCTCCTTTTAACACAATCATCTCCTTTATACTATCCCTACAGGTCAGTCATAATATACTTCTTCACATCCTGGGAAAAATAAAACATAGAAATGGGTGAGCTCAGGTGTTCAGAAAGGATAACAATATAGCGAAAACTTTCATAAATAATCATAAACAATTAAGGTAATGTATAAAATAAAACACAATCCTTTTAAACTTAAACATGATCATAATATGGAAAAGATTTATCAAATAATTTCATTTACTTATTCACATAGATATTCTACTAGTCGAATAATCACATGTAATATCAATAGCCAACTTCGTAATGATGGAATGCGTAATTCCAGATTTCATAACCACATAGTCAAGGTCTTGTGCTAAGAATACAAATAAGATTTTGTCAAGGCCTTATTCTAGGAAACTAGTTTGTATTATGAGACCTAACAATGCATTGAGGAGCTATAGCAGGCTCCACCCATCACTTACTAATTCCAATGCATTCCTCATATGAAAACGATGAAACATAAGATAAACATTCGTATTAAAACTAGCATAAGAAATGTTAACACTTTAACCACTAACCATGAATGGTATAAAAATAAAACATCCACAGTAAAACATTTCACAAAACCATCAATACAATATGGAATATTTTATCATAATAAATCAACTTCAAATAAGTGTAAAATCCATCAAAGGATTTTGACATAGATGAAATAAAAACTATTTGAGAGAAATATATCTTTCTATTTTGAAATAATTTAAGAGTCACATAATTATAAAAGAAAACATTTATTTTGAAAATATTCTTATATTCTTGAAATGGAATACTTTAAGGTTTTACAATAGCGGAAAATAGCCACACCTTCCATATAAGTTAAAAAACATTCTTGCCTTAATTTGTCGAAAAGGTCATAAAGTACCTTGTTGGGAAAGCGATAGAATGATTCCTTTCAAAAAAAATTATACAAAGTAAAACAACGGTATAAATGAATTTAACCCATAGTCTAGTAAATAGTAAAAAAATTTTGAAATAAATTTTTAAGAAACACGGATGTGGATGATAAATATGTCCTAGTAGATACTTACGTATAATCAACCTCATATAAGTAAAGAGATTGGGAAATTATCCCTTACCTTATACTTTTCCTTGGTCTAGGGTATGTTAAAATCCTATATAATTGATAAATAATTGTTATTAAATTATTCAAGAACCACATACATAAATATGATATCATATATGATCTTTTAATATTGCTTTGTTAATAATATTTCAGTAGTATCATCGTTTCGAGTGTTAACTGATTCGGTTTCCTCAATATGATTGGTTAAGTGAGCCATGTTTTTTATGGATAAGATGTATTTTATTCATATCCAAAATGATATTAAGTTCTAAAACATTATTTTTAATCATACAACGAAAATTATTCTTGAATGATTACGATGGGTAATTAATCTCATCGTGTTTGTGGAGACGGTAATCTATACGTACGCACGAGTGACAATATCATTATATTGATGGTAAAATAATATGTAATTTGATGGTATATCATATATAAAGAATCATTAAACTGTTATATTTCTTATTTACATCATTTATACTCATTGTTATACCCATCCAAATAAGGAAGTGTTTGAAAAACAAACTACATCACGACGTGAAGACGGTAAGTCGTACGCACACACGTATGGTGACATGTCATTCATAGGATGGATAGAATAATTAATAGTATTGTACAAAATTTATAATAGCATCACAGTTTGTATAAGGTGCTGGATATATTATTTGTCTATGGGAATAACAAAGAGTGATGAAGTGGAATAAGAAAAAACTTTGAAAGAGGCGGTGAAATTATTACCTCTTCTTCGGGTGTTTCCTTTTGATTTGAACAAAAGACTCCTTAGGTTGGATTTATACTCAAGGGAAGGCCTCTAGGATTAAGTGAGGGAAGTTGGGAGGATATTTGGGTTGGTGTTGGTCGAGACAAATGGATTTGGAGGTGTGATTTTGAGAGAAGGGGAAGTGCGCTTTTATAAGAGAGGTGAGGGGCACCTTAGGAAAAGCTTGAAATATTATTTTATTATAAAATTATATCCAGTTTATAATGGCTCCAAAATGATTTATTTCTAGGATAAGGTGGGTATGGGTATAAAACCTCTCAACCAAAATCTTTTAGATAGGTTTAGGTCACCATATTAACCTTATCTTTTAGATTTAACTCTTTGTTAAATAGTTTAACTTTTACCATGTATTCTTGTATTATTATATTATATGGTTAATAATCTTACTAAAAAATTCCAATAGAACCCCAATTGATTCATTAATTATATATATATATTATTATATAAGTCCTTTTGCTGGACCTTAAATTTCTAGGACTATTATATCATTTAATAATATAGTATTTGTTTTAAAAACTCATTTATGGCAATTTTGACACTATTTAGTAATTGATTTTTGTGGAAGTCATAACATCATGATTACTTCGAAAAAAATTCATTTAATAAACCCTAAAATTTCATATTAATCTAGGAAATTATTTGAATTCATAAAAAGTATTAATTTATATTAATTTTGATATTTATAATATCAATTATTTTAATCTTTCATTAATAAGGTAATTACAACATCATCATTGTGTCATAAGTAAATTTAATTATTTAATTTCTAAAAACTGTAAATAAAATACCATTATTTAGGAAATATTTTTATATTTATAATGAATATTTATAGTCTAATTTATCTTATGTGTAACCCGATATTAAAAATGGTTTGGTTATTAAATTTTGAATTTAACACTTTTAACTCTTCTTTGAATAAAATAATAATAAATGTCCTAATCTAATCCAAGTGGACCTAAAGGATCATATTTTATTCATAAGGTTGTTTTTGGTCTAAATACACTTATCAAATAGAATTAGGACATGTGTTAAAATAATAATAATATCATTTTTACGTTTAATTGCCCTATTTACTTTTAACTGTGGTAAATAAAAGTTAAATGTTACTATTCAAAAAAAATATTTTCACCTTATTGAAGCACATTTTACTTAATGATGTCAACTTTGTCTCTCATATTTTTGAAATTCAATTCACAGAGGCGGTAAAATTACGTTTTATGCAAATTTGCAAATGTGCCTAGAATGTAGGTAAAAGACGGTAAAAAGTTCAATAAAAAATTTTATATATAATATTATTATAAAATAACTCTAATAAATTGCATTGAACATATATTGGTATTATGTATCAATTTATAACTAATATAAATTTAAATAAAATAACTAATTATTTAAATAAAAAGTCGGTTTTAAACAATAACGTTGTATTTTTCACTATTCATTAAAAATTGAATGTTTTTAGAAAAATACCAAAAATTCACCCTAAGAAAATTTTGATATTCCAAATCCAAAAATTAAGTCCATTTTGAAAAATAAAATATATAAAATTTTAAAAAGTGGGTTTTAATATTCATAATGGCTAGTTTGATTGGTCGTGGTGTGCTAGAACTCAAAGTTGTGTACTGCACAAGCTATTGCGTTATTCAAAGAGAAACATACCATGGAAGATTAGGCTGTTACACTAGCCCATTGGGTTTAGGCCATACCCCTTCTCCCGCATACGGCCGACCCAGCCGCGTGCACCCAGTAAATGTGGTGCCTTCGCGGTGAACGTAGACATCCACTATGTCCACATCCTCCCTTGCGGCCTACATCATCGCGGGCTCCATGCGGACCCAACTTAATACGCATCACCTTGACATTGTGTCCCTAGTCACTACTTGTGGCTTCTTTCACCATGGTCTCCCACGTGGTCCCGCCTACACCTCATTCCACCTCCTATGTCGGATGCCCTATCAGTGGCCCATTCGGCTCGTGCTCTACCTGAACTCGGCCCCCTATCAGGTTGCGCCTCACTCCGCCACTGGCCTCCCTTCTGGTGGCCAACTTTTTTCCATCCACTTTTCCTGAACTGGCCAAAGCCACTACTTCAGTCGATGTCGTGTGCCACTTCTATGCATCGTCTCACCTCTATGGTGTTGTTGTAATGTTGGATCCCTGGTCTCAGATTGTTGTGACACTGATCAAAGGCACAACGATCCTATGACCATGTTTTGCGAAGAACAAGAAATGAAGAAGGATTAGGGAAAGGAGATAAATTCACAAGAACACCCAAGAAATGGATATTTTCCTTGTTCATGTCAACCTCAACCCATTCATGTTATAATGAAGAATAGAGAGGGAATAAATCAAATCTCTTTAATAAACTCAATCCTAATAATCAACCTACATAAATTATCCATCCCTAAAGAATGACTAAACCATGGATCAACCTGTTCATGGGTTGGTCCACGTTTATTACTAAAAATTATGAATAGGGGAAAGAATAACAAAAAAACAACACCCTACTTTGAGTTTTGGATTAATCGTTGATGGAAGAGAGATTTTGGTACCATCATCGATGAGTTTCTCCACTCCGCTGGTGTAACGATTCACAATATGCTTGACTCGTCATCACTATTCATCGACAGGGTTTCATTTCATGACTCAAAGGAATTTCAATGCTATGGTGATAACCCTGAATTTCATGATAAAGGTATGTTTAAAATGAAAATCAACATTGCGTTAAATAAAATATTTTTTCAATATATTTTAATAACTTTCACATCCAAAAACTAACATTCACATCCATCCCATATTGGTCAATGTTAGGCCCCACATAAGGTAAATTTTCTTTTCCAAATGTAATGGTTTCCTCAGATTTTTGATTTGGGCGCCCGTTTAGAAGTTATTGTAGTTTAAATAAAAATGGAATGCCTGCTTTATTAAAAGATTAAAAAAATTCAATGAATTTTTTAGGGCACATCGGGCCTTAGAATCTCATTATATCTCAGCACCAGATCTTTTAATTTTTTCCAATTAATTTATAAATATAAAATCTAAGAAAATTTGAGTCATTACATTCTTACCACCTTAGGGACTTATATCCTAGAAAGACAAAACAAGGGCTGCTAAACAAAAAGGTGAGAGTACTGATCATGAATCTGAGCCTCCTGATCCCATGTGTTCTCCTGGAGATTCCCGTACTACCACTGAATGCGCACCAAATGAATCTACTACCCACAAAGGATCCTCTCTTATCGATCCTCAATCTCCACTAGGTACTCTGAAAAATTATCCCCGTCGTCAATGTCTAGCTCACCCCAATCGATGACGTGCGATGTATCATGCATGTATCTCTTCAAATGCGACATGTGGAAGATATCATGCACCTGGTGCAACTACGGGGGTAGAACTAGGTGGTACACCACCCCACTAACTGTACTCAGAATCTGAAAAGGGTCAATGTATCTTAGAGATAACCTACTATCCTAGATAAATATTCACAATCCCTGTCAAGGTGAGACCTAAAGGAACACATGGTATCCCTCCTCAAACTACAAGGTCCTTTATCTCCTATTGTCATACAACTTCTGCCTGATTTGTGCAATCCTTATCTACTCTTTTATGATCTGCACCTTCTCAGTGGTAGCTTTCACCAACTCTGGACCCATGAGTGATGACCTGCATGGTCATTCGTACAAGTCCTTGAATGGTGCCATAACAATGGTGGAGTGGTAGTTATTGTGGTACACAAACTCCACCAGTGTTAGGTGATCCTCCCAACTATGGCCAAAGTCTAGGATGCAAGCATGTAGCTTGTCCTTAAGAACCTAAATAGTCCTCTCCGTCTGGCCATCCGTCTAGGGATGAAATATCATCCTCAAGAAAAACAAAGTCCCAAATTCCTCCTATAATCCCTTCCACAAAAAGGATATAAAACATGCATCATGATCTGAAATGATCATCATTGGAACTCTGTGAAGTTGAATTATCTTATGCACATAAAGGTGTCTTAAGATCTCTGTTGAACCCTACTCTCAGATCGGTAAGAGTGGGCTGACATGGTGAGTTGTTCAATGATCACCCATATGGTATCATATCTCCTAGACATGCACGGAAAACCCATCACAAAATCCATATATATCCCATAACACTTACACTCTAGTATCGCAAGTGGTTGGGTCAAGTCGATGGAACCTAGTGCTCATCCTTCACTTGCTCACAAGTGAGGGATTGAAAAATGAATTCTTCCACTGTATTCTTTATCCCTGACCACCAGAAATAATGTCAAAAGTCCTGGTACATCTTCACCATGCCTAGATGTACAATTATATGGTATGTTTGTAACTCATTACATGCTCCCAACCTATCGAATATCCATATGGGGAATGCCCTATGGACAACTGAGCACGTCGGGTCTTGCAGTCGATATCCCCAAGTTGTTCCTTCCTAACTTGTTGTAAGAGTGGAGGGGTGACAACCATCGACTAGTGGTCATAATATCCTTCTCCATACAAAAGGATATCTTCAAGACATCTAACTACTATGACGCCTCCCTCAGCAACTAAAATCTACATCTCCAGTTGAGAGCATCTACCACTATGTTCCCCTTGTCAGGAGTATAGACAATCTCCCATCAAGTAGTGTCTCTACATCTTCAATGTAAATACTACCTTCACAAGCTCAAGATCATGGGTCATGTATTTATTCTCATGTTCTCTCAACTGGTTTGAACCATATGAAATCACTAATTTCCCCTACATCAAGATGCAACCGATCATGGTTCCTGACGCATCACAGAACACTACATACCTGACTCCCTCCTCTAGTAATCTCATGATTGGAGCACTCATTAACCTCTATCTCAGCTCCTAAAAGCACTGATGGAACTTCCCTATCGACACGAAAGTATGAACCATCTATGTCAAATCAGTCAATGGTGCTACTACTCTGGAAAAATCTAGTACAAACCTTTGATAGTACCCATCCAGTCCCAAGAAACTCTACACCTTAGTAACACTCTTGGTTAGCTTCTAGGAAAACACTACCGCAATCTTTGTCAGATCCACTGTGAATCCAACCTCTAAAATGATGTGTCCCATAAAGTGGACCTATCAAATTCATAAATAAAACTTAGAGATATTTCCATAAATATGGTTCTCTCAAAGTGTGCCCAAAACCATCCACAAGTGTATAGCATGCTCCTCCTCAGATGTCAAGTACACCAAGATTTTATCAATGAAGACCACCATGAACTGGTCTAAGGATGGAATATCATGTTCATGAGTCCCATGAACACTGCTATGGAATTTTTCATGCCAAAAGGAATCACCAAGTACTCATCATGGTTGTAATGACATCTGAAGGTTTTCTTTGGAACATCCTTTTCCCGTACATGAAGCCAGTGGTAGCCAGACCTGAGGTCAATCTTTGAGAACCACCTCACTCCCTTCATATGATTGAATAGGTCTTTAACCCTTATAGTGGATACTTTTTCTTCAAGGTCACATAATTTAGGCACAAAAAGTCTACACACAACCTCAAGCTCCCATATGCCTTCTTTGTACACAAAAATGGGGCCTCTTGAGGTGAAACACTAGGTCACACAAATCCTTTCCCCCACAAGTTTTCCAGTTGTACCCTCAACTCATGAAGATCTGTGGGAGCCATCCAATATGTAGGTGTCGATATCAGTGTAGTACTAGGGTATAGATAAATTCAAAATTCTACCTCCCTATGGGGAGGTAATCTGGGGACATCTTTAATAAATACGTCATCATACTCCGCCACCACTGTAAGAAACTAAGGACTCCTTTCATTCACTACACTAAGGGAGAGGCTAGCCAATTGATGGGTAATTCGTTTCACCCTTCTATGAGTAATTCCATATTGTGCTTCATAAATTTCCTTTTCAAAAACAATGGAAAACCTAGTCCCATCACCATAGAAACACCACACTCTGCACCTAAAATAGTCAATCTAAGCATGGACTGTAGATAACCATTCCATACCGAGGATGACGTCATAAGGCCTTGACGCTGCTACCAAGAGATCCCAACTGAAAATCTTACCTCCAAGAGTAAGTTCACATTGTTGGAACCAGTTTGTGATCATCAGATCTCCCCCCATAAGAGTATCTAAACATAGGGATTAAGTCAACAATTCCACTAGAATCTTCGAGTCTCGAACAAGGGTCATGGAAAGAAAATAATGACTGGAATATGTGTCTGTAAAAACAGTAGCAAAGCTGGAAAAGAAATATATTGTACCTTTAATCATACCTAGAGTACCAAGTTTATATGCCTCCATCAACTACAGTTATCCTCATCCCTACCCACCAGCTCCCTAATCCTGGGGTGAACAACCTGGGGGTGGGGGTGGTAATACGCCAAACCTCCACCCACCGACTGCTACTCTACCTTCTCCTCTAACACATATTCTACCCTACAGACCACACTAATCATGCCTCCTAATCCACCTAATTATTCCCTCTACCATCTCATAATCTTCTGTATGATAAGTCAGGTAATCTCGTGCTAGATGTCCCTAACCACCGCACGAGTAACGCAACATGTTCTTCAACGGACTCGTTCTGCCTTGGGATCCACACACCACTAATACCATGTTCTAAGGTCATCCCCTAGAGTGCTTGAATATCCTAGTTACTTGTGTCTATTTTTGGTAACCTACAACTGAAGGCTCAGCTACCTGGTTCCTGCTAGTAGCTCCCACTACTGGCGTCTGCTCTGTCAGAAATCTCTCCACTAGCAGAGCTCACTCTAGTTCCCCAATATATGTAGGGATACTAAGAGATATCATAGATGACCAAATATCCTGGTGTATCCCCTTATCGAAGGTCTTATCCCTGAAGAATGAGTCTCACACCATATTTGTGGAGTAGTGAGAAATATTAGTAAACCTCGTCGAGTACTTCGCCACAGTCTAAATGCCCAACTGCAGATGTAGGAGCTCCTGTATGAGCACTAAGCATAACAAAGCTGGGAAGAACTCCTCTCTAAAAATTCTCTCAAATTATACCTAAGAGAGAGTCACATCATCATGTGTACAGGTCACTAATCTCCACTATCTCCCCATTAAGCCTGTAAGAAGACTAGTGGGTAGGACTACCATATGGTTGGCAGGTGTCTTTACAAGGTGAAAGACATAAGTAACTACCTCCAGCCAATCCTTAGCTATCTAGGGGTCTAGTTCACCCCAAAACCTGGGAGGTATATAACTCTGTAACTCATGAAATTCTCTCAATCTACGTCCATCCTTGTCTGGTAGTACTTTTAGAAACCGCTTCTCAACGGGCGACACTACAATAATAAAACCACTTGGAGATTACATCTCTAGGAAAGGCCCATGTATTAACACCTCATCACCAAGTGGATCATCCTCATGATTACATAATAAAATCATGGTTGGATATCAATGGAGAGTAATCCTAAAACATATCAAGATCGTCCATGGAAAATATAGTATAGATGGTGAGCTAACTTAAGAAGGACATGAGAACATACCCAAATCCTATATGATGCATGTACCATTAATTTCCCTGCAACCAGTTTTTTTATGTACCGAGTTGAAAACTAGGTGTCCAAAGTCTTGGTGTATGGATATATTGTTCGCTGCACCAACACTAGATTCCCTGGTCTAAAATACAAACTCAAAACACTTAACACTATTTCCCCAAACCAACCTCACAGACTCCCAGTCCTTAAGTAGAACCGACTTGCCTCTGATATAAGTCTTTCATGACCCATCCTAGAGGGGCTCATGTTGTGACTACCCCAAACTGGCCTCTGATAGGCCAGGGTCTGGAGACTAGCATCAAGTAGTCATACCCCACAAATGGGAGTCATTTTCCTAAGTACTTATACACATGCACACATCTTTAATCAGAAAATGATGAAATGTAAAAACACTAAGTATAAAATGCAAGCATACATTAAGATACCAACCACAGAGTATGACAGTAGGAAAACTAGAAAGTAAATTGATGCAAAATACAAGCTCATCAAATGAAAGAGTCTTCAAAAGTGAATGCACAAGTTCTTAAAACTCATTTGTATAAAACCCTACCTAAAGGGTAGGTGTATGATAGTGGTTTAAAGTTGTAGTAGCACACGTCGATTGTCTGATCACTATAAGAACCTCCAGGTATTGGTTCACCTTGGACTCTGTCAAAGTTTCGATCATCTACGCAAGACATGACATGTGTGGGAAAATCCTGCGTATGGGTGAGTAAAACAATACTCAATAGGACACCCCAAAACCATAAAATAATACCACTAAGAAATACATGAAGAATAACACAAAGGAAACACACAAAGTATACCAAATATGAAACACACAAACTATACCCAAAATAAATACATGAATTATACCAAAAAGAAATACATTAACTATACCACAAATAAAACACACAAAGTATAATAAGCTCACACTAGAAAAAGTCTATAGCATGAAAAGTAGGGTTATCATACGTAGTCCACATAACACCCAGTTTCAAAAACATAAGGAGTTTCGATAAAAAAAAAGAGTTTTCATAACACATATATTGTCGATAACACATATTGTGTCTATAACACATGGATTTTCTATAATTCATTCATCCCCAAGGTCATGTAGTCACCAAGTTATAGCTAGCCGTAGGATTCCGCTTGTAGAGGGCTTGTACTGGGAGAACCTACACCACAAGCCATTATGTCATATTCCAACTTCCAAAAAAACTCAATTAGATTATATCAAAAGGTATATCTCTTCACAAGGTTACCAATATCATAAATGTCTCATCAAACAGACACATAGTTTGAAAGTTATGGTCATTTTAGTAAAAAAAGTCTGATCCGAGTTTGGTCCTGGTCCGACATGGCCTGACCCGCCAACCAAACTCGGCACATTGGACTGCTATACCTAGACTGCTAAGCCATTGGATCAGATTAGACCATCCATCTCGACCTACTGTGTGGGCCATCCCCCTTATCCTACACGCAGACAGCCCCCATGTCCCCAGCCTCCCACATGGCCTCCGCCGCTGCGGGCTTTATGTGGACCCAACCACGTATACAGCCCCTTGTATCTGCATCCAGGGTCACCTCCCATGGTCTCTACCTCTGCGGGCTCCCATACCATCCTTCTTATACCACGTTCCTACCCCAACCGCCCTAGTGGTGGCCCATCTGCCTCACGCTCTACTTGATCCCATCCCCGCACCGGTCCGCACCTCACTCCACCACCACCAGCTCGCTATTCCCTGCATGCTTTTCCTAAACCATCCCAAGAAAATGATCCAATCATTTCCATGCACCACTGCCTTGTGCTGTCACACCTCCATGGTGTCATTCTAGTGTCTCATCCCCGATCTCGGATCATTTCACCACGGATCGTAGTCATAACGATCCACTGACCATGTTTAGAAAATAATGAGGAATGTATAAGGATTGAGGAAAAGTGATAAATGCACAAGAACATACAAATAAGGTATTTTGGCCTTGTTTGTGTTGTATTTATCCTATTCATGTTATAATGAAGAATGGAGAGGGAATAAATCAAATCTCTTTAACAAAATCAATCTCAATAATCAACCCACTTAAATTATCCTTCCTGTAAGAATGACCAAACCTCGAATCAACATGTTTTTGGGTTAGTCTGTTTTCATCATTAAAAATTAACAACGGGGGAAAGTATCATAAAGAAACAACACCCTACCTCAAGGTTTGTATTTATCATTGCCGAAGAGAGATTTTGATTCCATCATCAATGAGTTTCTCCACTCCGCTAGTGTGACGATTTTAAATCTGCTCGATCCGTCATCAACATTCATCAATACGGTTTCCTTCCACATACCAAAGGAATTTTAGGGCTATAGTGACTACCATAAATTCCCTGAAAAAGGTTTTTTTAAAATAAAATCAACATTGTGCCAAATAAAATATTTTTTCAAAATATTTTAATGACCTTAATGTCCAAAAACAAATTTTTACACCCGAACCATGCTGGTCGATGTTAGGCTCCGCCAAAGGTAAACTCGTTATTTCAAACTCAATGGTGCCATTAGATTTTTGATCCAGCCACTCATTTAGAATTTATTCCAATTTAAATAAAAAACATCCTTGCACTTTATTAAAATATTAACATTTTTCAATTAATTGTTCCAGGGACATCAGGCCTCAAAATCTCACACTGTCTTAGTGTCTATCTATAAATTATTCCCAATTAATTTATAAAAATAAAACCAAATTAACCCAAAGTAATTACAAGATACATACTTGAAATTCAGATTACATTTTAAAACATCAAATACACAAAGTGTTTTATTTGAGAACACCATTATTCCACACAGCATATCCCTACATATAAATCACCAAAAACTTCCTAGGTGAGGTGTTTTAGAGGCTACGTTTAGGGTTTCAGCAAGGAGGGTTCGAGCAACGTCACAACGTCGGGGTACTTGAGCAGGCCTGCAGGTCTCATCCGAGATAGGAAGTCATCAACGAGGTGGTGAGTATAGGCTAGTCTCGGGTTTTTCACCTTCTAGATTTCGATGTGCCTTTCTCCTATGCTTAGGTGATTTCACATTGGTTTAATTTTTTGAGTTTTTCACCTTCTAGATTCCTATGCGCCTTGCTCCTATGCCCCTACTTGGTGTACCCAAGCGTCGAAATCTATTAATGTAAGGGTTTTAAATTTTTTTTATCTTGTTTTTTTGAGAGTATATACATATATATACTCATAAAATTATGTTTATAACTTTTCATTTTGGTTTAAAAGTTCTTCTATGCTGAACTTGGGCCTTCCGGTTTTCGAGTTCAAGTGGTATAATAGATGTAAGGGATTTCATTTTCTTAAATTATGAATTTCTATTCTTATTCTAACGGTTTAATATTTATTAAACAAATTACATTTATTTTAAGTTTTTCATATATATATATGACTTTAGTTTTCAGAATATATAAATTAAGGGTGCACTAAAAATTATTTTAGATTTATGGTTTTTAGTAAATTATGGAAGGGAGGTTTATTTATTTATTTATGTCAAAGTTGAACTCTATATTTTCATGTTCTATGTAAGGGTTAAATATTTGTTCTGAACATTTATTTATTTTAGGATCTTATGTTTATAAGGGGTTATTTATGATTTATTTTATGTCTTATGCTCTTCATAAATTTCTGGAAGGATCTTCATTTATTTATCTCGAAGTTAAAGTTTCTATTTTTTCTGGTTTTTCAAAAGGAATATTATCTTTCAAATATTATCCATGTGAATTTCCATTAAATTTTAGAAGTTATATTTAATTTATCAAAACTATTTCTATCCAGTTTAGTGTAAGGAAATTAATACTAATTTTCACGGTTTTCATTATACTCTATTTTTTGGATCTGCACAATGGTTTCTATTTATAATTTACATTGTGATTTGGAGAATCTGGTACAAGGGTTATATTGATTTTATTTCTTGAACTTCATTTTAGTATTTCAATTCTACTTCAAATATTCATTTATTATTTTAAGAACTTTTATATTATTTTTCAAATTAAGATTATATAAAACAACAACATTTTTTTTAATTTGACATCATTTTTCTGTTTGAGTTTCCTTATAAAGTAATCTCCTAGCATGTTCACTTATACTTTTGTCATTGTAATAAAGGGAACATATTTCTATTAATTAAATTCATTTCCATAAATCAAGGATTTTTAAAATTAAGAAACTAACATTTTATACGACCACCCCATCCATTCATTACTTGTGTGTTTTAAATCAATATTACATGTGCATAGAACATTTACTAGTTTATGCATGTCGTTGGAAAAAATTTCATCTAATTAATAATTGATATATTGTGATTTATTCTATTGTCATTTCCATTTATCAGCGCATGAATTGAGCATGAATAATATTTATTATGAAGTCATAAACACATATTTCAATGCATTGAAATTTTATGGAAGGGTTGTAAAGTTATTAATTTATGTGATAAATCAAACAATTTATTATTTATTTATCACTTATGATAATTTATGAAATAAGAATTTAATTATTCAAAGTGGTATGGGAAACCTATAATAATATGAAATGAGAAAATTAAATATTCAAAGTGGTATGGGACATTTTGAATATACGACCCTTTGTGGCATATGGGGAATGTAATAGACTCAGTATAACGGGTTGGGGACTGGTTAATGAAATCCCCTCGATGCATCGATAGTTCTCATGAGACAATCAGGTCCTGGCATGAGGCCATTGACATTTTAGATTCTTGACATGAGGTATTGACAGGGTCTGATATTATATGTTTCCACATTATGCTTATGATAATTAATTAACCAAGAGGATATTAGACTAGTAGAATATCCATGGTTAAGATCCAGTACTTATGAGTATTAGAAAAAGTAAATGCTTATGGCATGACGTTTATTTGACACTCATTGATTTTAGTAACTGGTGTATTTTTCACAGTAGTAGTGTATGAAATTGAAGTTATTATTTTAAGCGCAACTCTAATCTTATATTACTCTTAGTTATTAATTTGTGTACCTACACATTCACATGTCATACTGATATAAGTTAGAATGTCTTTTACTTATTATTCTGAATGATCATGCCTATTATTGAATCATGTTCCCCTGTAATTCAGTTAGTATGCCTTTAATTGTGCCCTTATATATCTTAGACAATTTTTATGGTATGTTACATGTGTTAAAGAATTTTTAATAAAATGTTTTACCGAAATTTTAAAGAATGTTTTAAAAATTTATATTGGTTTATTATGTTATTTTTAAAACCCATTATAGGGCATTCGTATTCTCACCCTATGTTTCTGAATAAAATTTTAAGGTATCAGTTTTCAGTTGAAGAAGCATGACAGAAGCGCCTGGTTTTTCATAACTTGAACCAAATTCGATCCTCTGTATGGGACATGATGTGTAAAATTCCAGTGCATGTTTTTTTTAAAAACAATTGTGCATCACGTCCTAAGGAACTGGCTCTGGGTATACTGGGGTCGGGTCCTCACAGTTGGTATCAGAGGATTCAGTTTAGATAACTCTGGAAAACCAGAACTGAAAAAAAAATGAAAACTTTACTTAATCATTACTAAATATGAGGTTTTATTAATTTTTATATAGAAAATGAAGGTGCTTGTCTTTTGTCTCTTCCAACAGAATCATTAGAGACCATAGTGAGGAAATCATGTGTAGAAAACTATGAGACTTTTTAAAATATTCATTTATAATTAAAAACCCTCTACTGAGTATCCAACTCTCCTCGTGTACTCTACCTTCACCAAGGGGAAGGATTCATCTATTACCTTGTGATGAATTCTCAATTCCCATTCTATGTACGACAAGGGAAATACTTTGAGGGTATCTTTAAATGTTTTACCCGGGATAATAATTTCTTTTAACTTGAGGACTTTGAGGAGGTTGCATAAGGCGGTGACCTCTGGGTAGCATATCTATGTCAAATTTTGACTTACGGTCTCCGTGGTCAAGTTATGTACTTTGAATCCCTTGAGAATGAGACTATTAGTTTGCATTATCGGCATCAAATTCATACTGATGTCGCCTAAATTGATACTTGACATGATTCTCTCAGTCTCAATTCTAGATGTACATATTCGGTTGATCCTAATTGCACATTGCATCTGGACCAAGGAGATAGAAGAATTTAGAACTTCTTTGGGAATTCGTTTGTCTAAGAACTGGGGAAATCCTCAACATTGGTGGAACCTATGAGGAGTCATCTTGGAGGATGTTAGGAAATCCAAACTAGTGATTTGTGAGAGGGATCAAGAGATTATGTAATTTCTTGAGTTTTATAAATCATGTCTAAATGTATGATGTTGTATTCTCTATTTTGATATACTTTTATAAAACAATGACTCTGTTTAAAATATATTTTCCATACTGAAGGCTGAATTCTTAAAAAAATTCAGAAAGAATACATGAGTTCACCGACCAATATTTTATCTCTTCCTACTAAACTATTAGAGATTATAACTGTCAAAACGTACTCCGAGGAGTACCATCCCTATGCCAAATTACTTCTGACTTGTAAACAACTCCATCGGGTGTCAAACCGCCCAAACATTCTCCATCTCTACCAAGGAAGCAATCTTGTCTATTACTGTGTTGCAATTGCGCAATTTGCATAATATAGTCAAAGAGGGAAGTTTCATGAAGCTCTTTTTTTATGTTTCACTTTGGCTGATAACTACCGAGCTATAGGTAAATTTCTAGAATCTGCTTTGGATGGTGACCATCGAGTGGCCTACCTATTCCAGGTCCTGAATTTTAGTATATACAGGGAACTCTATGACATTGATACTTTCAAGAACGACATGGTGTGTGGTACGTATAGGGATTTAGTCCACTTTAAAATTTCCAACCCCCACACTTCTCGTGCCTCTCTATGGAAGGACGAGTTCTTTAGGCACAGGTTTAACCCTAGTTGTTCACAGTGTGTCTGGGCCAAGGTGAGTAGCTGAATACGACTTTTGGAATCCACCTGATATTGTCAGCACCCTACCATCGATGGTGTTCCCTATAAAGGGACCTCATGAGTGGAGTGTGTCTGGTGTTTCTGTGGTTTGTGTACAAATATTTTAGAATTGAGAGGACATAATTCTTTGAAGGGGGAATAATGTGACACCCCAAAATTTTTCACGTGTAATAATTATAATTTTATGTTTTAATTATCGTACTAACCAGTACGATTTTCAAAGTAAATATTATCTCACTTTGTTTAAATAATAATTCAAAATAACTATTTTTAATAATCAAAATTTATTCTTATCGAATAATTATTTAATAGAATATTTTAAATAATAATTATAATAATATAACTAATTTGTTTTTTGTTTTCCAAAATGTGAAATATATATATATATATCTGTATCTTGGATTTGAATGAAAATACTTTTATAAAATTATAATTTTATATTGTTTTTATACATGACATTGAAAATTGTTTTTTTAAAATATTTTAATGAAATTATTTTCGTGCTATTTTAACTATGCAGATAGTTATTTAAACTATTATATGAATAATAATATAGGTTTTATATATATTCAAAAATATGAAAAATATTAGATTATAAATTGGATTAAAGTTTCATAACATTATTAAAAATTTTAATATATAATAAAACTATTTTAATAGAATGATTAAAATTGTACATATATGAATGATATTTTAAATAAATATTAATGTTACTTTGAATCATATATATATATATATTGTATTAACAGTTTTTTCAAAATTACAAATATATGGTTCAAATTAGGATAATTATTATTTTGATAATATATTTTCAATTTTAAATTATTAATTTAATTTATAACATTATAATTATATAATATAAAATATATAAATGTATGTTTTTAAAATAATTTAATAATAATAACTCTACATTTTAAAAGTATTGATAAAATAAATTTAATATATTATTATTTTTGTTTAACTTTTGAATTTTTTTAAATTTATTGATAATAATAGAGTAATTATATAATAAAATAATAATAAAAATATAATAATAGAAATATAATAATAATAATAGAGAAAGAAATCAGACAAAATAAATAAAGAGAATCCTATGAGGGATTTGAGATCCGTGAAGAAGGGGGGATAGCGCCTCGGGAGTTGGGGTGCGTCACGCTTCGGGTGCAGGTCATGATTTCATGGCCTAGGTGAGGTGTTTTCGAGGCCGCATTTAGGTTTTTAGAGAGGATGGGTTGAGCAATGTTGCGGCGTCGGGGTTCTTGAGCAGGCATATGGGTATCATTTGAGAGAGCAATCCATCGCTGAGGCGGTTAGTGCAGGCTGGTCTCGTGGATGCTCAACTTCAGGTTCGTGCAACGTTGCCAAGGCATGGACCTACTGTGGAGTCCAGTTCTGGTGCTAAATCGAGATAGGTTTTCTTTTTAGGTTTTCTCCAATCTAGAGCGAGGTAGGCTTTTAATCATCAAATCTATGCGGGCTAGGATTGTTTGTGCAAATTTGTTCCAGGTCAGGTTTTTTTCACGCATTTTCCCTCTTTGTCACTCATGTGGACCGTGGATTTGATTATTGATCATTTTAAATTATTTATGTCAAAGTTTTCATACGTTTCAATTTATTTTATTTATTATCATTGTTCCATAATTTTAGTTTTGTCAATTAGAATATGAACTGATTGGTTTCGTTGTTTACTACTTGTGTGGTTGCAGTGGTTTTCTTCTTGTCGCACTTATATTTTATATTGGTTGTGAACTATTGCAGTGTTTGTTTATTTATTGATTTTCCTATATCAGTTTCACTATCAAGATCATATGGCTATTTTGTTTTTGGACCAAATATCATCTTCTATTCTCCTTTTGGTTTAAAAAAATAATGGAATTGAATTTTTTTCGTTGATGTCAATATCAACTATGATATATAAAATAGATGCCGAATAATAATCATTTCATAAATTTTATTTTAACACTATAGGGATTTTAAGACATTAAATAGGGGGTCTGGGTTTTATGGTGAAAATTGGTTTAATGTTTTGAGATTTTTACCTTTTGGATTTTTATGAACCATACTCCTATGCCCCTACTTGGTGTACCCAAGCATCAAAATCTATCAATGTAAGGGTTTTAAATTTTCCTTTCCTTGTTTTTTTGAGAGTATATACATATATATATATTCATAAAAGTATGTTTATAACTTTTTGGGTTGGTTTAAAAGTTCTTCTGTGCCAAACCTGGGCCTTCGGGTTTTCGAGTTCAAGTGGTATTATGGATGTAAGGGATTTCATTTGCTTAAATTATGATTTACTCTTATGATGATAAGGGTTTAATTTTTATTAAACAAATTACATCTATTTTAATATGTTCATATATATATGACTTTATTTTTTAGAATATATAAAGTAAGGGTGCACTAAAAATTATTTTAGATTCATGGTTTTTATTAAATTATGGAAGGGAAGTTTATTTTTTTATTTGTGTCAAAGTTCAACTCTATATTTTCAGGTTCTATGTAAGGGTTAAATATTTATTCTGAACACTTATTTATTTTACAAAATTATGTTTGTAAGGGATTATTTATGATTTATTTTATGTCTTATTCTCTTTATAAATTTCTGGAAGGAACTTCATTTATTTATCTTGAAGTTAAAAAAAATTTGGGTTTTTCAAAGGGAATATTATCTTTCAAATATTATCCATGTGAATTTCCATTAAATATTCCAAGATTATATTTACTTTATCAAAACTATTTCAATCTATTTTATATTAAGGAAACTAATACTTATTTTCATGGTTTTCATTATACTCTATTTTCTGGTTCCACGCAAGGGTTTCTGTTTATAATTCACACCATGTTTTGGAGAATCTACTATAAGGGTTATATTGATTTTATTTATGGAACTTCATTTTATTATTTTAATTATACTTAAAACATTCGTTTATTATTTTAAGAACTTTTAAAAAAAATCAAATAAAGATTATATTAAACAACTACATTTTTTTAATTTGAAATCATTTTTCCGTTATAGTTTCCTTATAAACTAATCTACTAGCAAGTTCACTTCTACTATTATCATTGTAATAAAGGGAACATATTTCTATTAAGTAAATCCATTTCCATGAATCAAGGATTTTGAAAATTAAGAAACTAACGTTTTATGCAGTCGTCCCATACATTCGTTACTTGTGTGTTTTAAATCAATATAACATGTGCAAAAACATTAACTAGTTTATGCATGTCATTGGGAAAAAAATTTCTAATTAATAACTAACATATTGTGATTTAGTCCATTTTCATTTCCATTTATCAGTGCTTGAATTGAGCATGAATAATATTTATTTTGAAATCATAAACATGTATATCAATGCATTGAATGTTTATGGAAGGGTTATAAAGTTATTAATTTATGTGATAAATCAAACAATTTATTATTTATTTATCACTTATCATAATTTACAAAATAAGAAATTAATTATTTAAAGTGGTATGGGACACCTTGAATAAAATGAAATGAGAAAATGAAATATTCAAAGTGGTATGGGACATTTTGAATATTTGACCCTTTGTGGCATATGAGGAATGTAATAGACTCAGTATAACGGGTTGGGGATCGGTTAATGAAATCCCATCTATGCATCAATAGTTCTCATGAGACAATCAGGTCATGGAACGAGGCCATTGACATTTTAGAGTCTTGACATGAGGTCTTGATAGGGTCTGATATTATATGTTTCCTCATTATGCTTATGATAATTAATTAGCCATGAGAATATTCGACTAGTAGAATATCTATGGTTAAGAGCCAGTACATATGAGTATCAGAAAAAGTAAATGTTTATGGCATGACATTTATTGGGAACTTGGGGATTTTAGTAACCAGTGTATGTTTCACAGAAGTAGTGTATGAAATTGAAGTTATTATTTTAAGTGCAACTCTAATATTGTATTACTCTTAGTTATTAATTTTGTACTTGCACATTCATATGTCATACTGATAAAAGTTAGAATGTCTTTCACTTATTATTCTGAATGAGCATGCCTATAATTGAATCATTTTCCCTTATAATTCTGTTAGTATGCCTTTAATTGTGCGCTAATATTTCTTAGACAATTATTACGGTATGTTACACGTGCTACAGAATTTTTAAGAAATTTTTTTACAAAAATTCTAAAGAATGTTTTCAAAGGTTATATTGGTTTATTATGTTATTTTTAAAACCCCTTACTAGGAATTCGTATTCTCACCAAACGTTTTTAAATAAATTTCCAGGTATCAATTTTTAGCTGAAGAAACTTGACAGAATCGCCTGGTTTCCTATATCCTAAACTGAATTTGATCCTCTATATCGAACATGATGTGTAAAATTTCAGTGCACGTGTTTGTTAAAAAAAATTGCACATCACATCCTAAGGTACCAGCTTTAGGTATAATAGGTTCAGGTATCCACATTAGATGCTCGGTAAAGGTAATCACATAGAAGAATATATCATAAATAAATAAGAATAATCAATATGGAAAAGTAAATAACTAAAACATGTTCCATTTAATTAATAAAATGTACATAATATTGCAGAAATAAGTGATGATCAAATAAATCCAAAAAAATAATAACATAATCTTGAAAATTATCCATAGATATTCTAAATAATTGAATAATCACATTGATATTAATAACTTATATCATAATGAGAGAATAAATATTTTCAAACATCAGAAACATATTGTCAAGACCTTTCACAAGAATGTTTAAATCCATGGGTAGAAACCCATCTAATTTGTCCAACAGATATGTATAATGAGACATGTCGATGCATTGAGGGGTTATTTATAACTGGGACCCACCCATCACTTACTAAGTCTAATGTATTCTTCATATAAAATGGGTTAAACATAATCAATATAAAAATTTGTGTTGAAAAACTAACATAAGAAATGTTAATACTTATATCAATTAAATAAACATAATCATAAACTATCTAGAGTAATATGGTGAATGGAAATAAAATTATACAGACTCTTTCAAACTAATAATAAAACATCCAAATAAATAAAAGTATGATATCAATACAACATATCCCAATGGGATCATAATTGCAATAAATTTTTGATGTCATTGATGAATATAAATACCATAAAAATATCATTAAAAACATTTTTTTGATAAAAATAACCTTTTCACTTTGAAAATATTTTAAAAAAAAGGTTCACAAAATATTTTAAAAATTATTTTTATTGTGAATAACCATTGAAAACTTGTAAAATAATATTTAAAATATTTATTGATCATTAGATTATAAAATTCCATTTATACCATATACATTAAAACAAATATTCCTTTCATATTTTCTATAAAATCCAAAGGAGACTTATTTGGAAAATGACATGAAGAATCATTTAAAAAAATTGAAAAAAATAAAAAATGGGTAAAATGTATTTAATAAATAATTTTGATAGTGGTAAAATAAATTGAAAACATTTTTAAAAAACATGGTTTTGGATGAAAATGGATTTTCGACCAAAGAGAGAAATGAAGTCAGGTTCTCTTGAAAACATTTTCTCAATCATTTTAAGTAATATAGAGTGAAAAAATGTTACTATTACTTGAAAAAGTTAATGAATACACAAAGGATTATAAAATAGATTAATTTTAATATTTTAGTATCAAATAATTCTCCCAAGGTTAACTTAAACAAAAACAATCCTAAATAATGATAAGATTGTGAAATAAACTCTTACCACTTTGGTAACTTTTTAATCATAAGTCCCATAAAAGAAGTAACTTCAAATGAAAATTAATTACCATAAATAGAAATATATTAATGATATAATATATGAAAATGGGTAGTATATACCCCATACAATGGAATAAGTGGTGAATATGGCGTATGTCTCACAGAAGTAAAAGTGAGATAAAAACATTACCTCATGTTGGACTTCCTCTGTATGTTTTCAAAATCCATATATAATAAATATATGTTTCCTATAAATATTTTATAGAAACATAATCTTATATCCCATAATATATATTATTTACTAATATTATTTTATCACCTGTTTATTAACAATTACTTGTTAAAATCACTTTTTTGGGTGATAATTACATCTCTTTTTCATGTATATTTTAGTTCAGGAATTTTGGTCCATTTAATTTGATCATGGTTAAATCATATCCAAAATGTTAACCATGATATAAATATCATATATATTTATTATATATGTATTTATAGTAATCTATTAAATATATATGTATAAAATGGATTACACCATTCATGTAGATGGTAGGTCATACATATACATGAATGTTATTTCAATATTTCTCGATAGATGGAATAAAAAGAAAATAAATTTAAATTAATATTTAAAGAAAAATAATTATTTCATATAAATAATTTTTATTAAAAAAATGCAACCTTATTACCATCCAAGTAAAAATAAATTGAGAGACGTCTCACATCGCTACGTGGAGGCGGTAGTCCACACGTATGCATGAGTGACATTATTGTTTTCTAATGAATTGGAAGGTAAGAATTTTGATGTGATATTATATTTACAGAAGTATTTTTAGATCATAAATATCACATATATTCATCAGTATTAACCATACTACCTTTTATGTAAATCATTAGAAAAGAATGAAATGCGTCGTTTCAATAGGGGGTAATCCACCATACACACAAGTGACGTTATCATATCCTCCATGGAATGTAAAGTAAAAAAAGGTATATGTGATATCATAATTAAATAAGTATAATAATTTCATAAATATAATATAGATATGTTAAATATATCATTATATTCGGCCTTGAATGTTGGTAATGGAAAATGAATTACATCAGTTAACAAGGTGTTGGTTGGTTGTACACATGATCGATGGTTTCATTTCCCATTTGATGAAAGTGGAAGATTAAATAAAACAAATACGCACATTTAATAATTATATCTCTTCTTCAGAGAACATTTTTATGTTTATAGCTAAATCCTTATTAGGAGGGATTCCTAACAAAAATAATTCTTCTATGATGTTTCGAGGGAATTAAGGAAGTTATTCTGTCAGGTATTGGTCAAACCAAATGGTTTTGGAAGTGTGAAAAATGAAGGATAGGGGGTATCCTTTTATAAGTGGGGGAGAAGACACACATGAAATTTTTGAAAAGATATGTGATACCCAAATTTTTTTCATTCCAAAAGCCTACAAAATGGTTAAATATTAAACATTATAGATGATAAGGTCTAAATATTTCCATAAAACGGGTTTTGGACAATTTTTTGGTAAATTATTAACACTTATCTTCATAGTTTAACACCCTAGTAAACCCATTTTTACCTTATCAGTGGTAATTAATTTTTTCTATTTTCACAATTTGTTTTGGTAAAAAATAAATTTAACATTATTAGATAATCTGAATTATTAGGATTCCAAATATTTAATACATTTTCCTAAATTCAATTCACAAAAGTGGCAGAATTAAATTTAAAATTATGTCACAGACGCGATGAAAGCGCGGTTTTATGAAGAGAAATTTTGTGTTAGTATACATTGTTTTAATATTAAAATTAAATAAAAAAATTAATTAAAAAGAACCAAATTAGGAAAATTTTAATATAATTGAACAAATTTTACTTTGAAACAAATTTAAAATATAATTCAACTTTGTAAATAATTTAAACAAAAAGACCGTTTTCAATAAAAATCAGTATCTTTCACTATACATCAAAAAATTAATCTTTATCAGAAAATTCTAAAAAATTCACCCAAAGATAAATTTTACACGTATATTTTCAAAATAAAATTTAATTTTTCAAATAAATTATCTAAAATTGGTAGAAATTAATTATAAATTATTTGTTCAAAGAATGATTAATCCTCCTTTCAGAAAAATATAGTTTTTCATAAAATATTTCTTTCTCTTTAAAATGGTTCTTGTTTTATTTCTAATAAATATATAACCATTGAATTTGTTTTATATGTTTATAAACTATATAATCTTAATAATTTTGTTATTACTATTCATAGATTATAACTTAATGGATAGGTTATAATAGTCATGTTTTAATAGAGTATCACATTTAATTTAAACCCAGTGTTGCGTGTATCGTAAACTATCAAAGAGATTGAATTTATTTAAAATGATATATAATATAAAGTATCAAGTTGTTAAATTATCTTCTAATATTGATGTTGGTTGTCATATACACTATCGAATATTATGTTCCTTTTTAAAATCTCAGGGTGTTATAATGAGGATGACAATAATCACTTATGGATCATTCTTGAGACTCCTAAAGAAAAAGAGTTATATGTGAAATTTAGAAAGTGTGGAATATGTATTTAGGAAGTTTATTTTCTTATGAATATTATATACAAGTATGAAATCCCATTTATCCTTTTATGTACAGGGAATTAAAATAATTTTTTAAACCAACGAACATAACTGTGGTACGCGGTTTCATTGGTTTGGTAGGTTACTGTCAGAAATTCATTCAAAATATTTCTTGATTTTCTAAACCATTTACCAAGCCTACACATAAAGGGGTTAAGTTTACAAGGAAAAAATAATGTGAATAAATTTTTGAATAATTTAAGAGGATATTGTCCAGTTCTCCATTGACTCTACTATCAGAAAATGGTGATTTTGTGATATATAGTGATGAATTGAAGAACAAACTTGGTTGTGTCCTTATATAGAATGAAAAAGTTATTTTTATCCATTAAGGTAGTTAAATAATAATGAACATAACTATACAAATCATGATCTTGATTTGTTATTAATAATATTTAATTTGAATATATGGAATCATTATCTCTATAGTGAAATATTTGAGATATACACAGGCCATAAGAGCCTAAAATACATATTTTCATAGAAAATGATCAATATGAGGAAAAGGTGATGGATTAAATTACTCAAGGATTATGATTTATCAATACACTATAACATAGGTATGGTAAATAATGTAGCAGATGAATTAAGTATAAATTATCGTGGATTTATTAAAAAATGAGGATTGACTGGGATTATATGTTCATGGATATAGTAAAGATTGAATTGGTAATTATTGTACAAGGGGATATATTACTCATTTTTCAAATGATTTACCAACCATATTTATTGGATAATATTAAAATCTCTGAACCTGATGATAAGAATTCTCAAAATAAAATAAAATTCATGAATTATGGAAAATTGATAGACATAATTTGTGAATATGGCATTCTGAAATTTGGAAATAAGTTATGTGTTTCATCAATATATGATCTGAAAAGGGAATTGTTGGATAATGATCATAGCTCAAATTTCTCTAAACACCATGGTAGCACCAAGATGTATATGGATTTGAGAAAACATTTTTGGTTGGATAATATGAATCTGGAAATTCCCAATTATGTGTCAAGATGCAAGGTCCCTCAATAGTTGAACGTTGAGAGACAGTATACTAGGGGATTAATACAACTTATACATATTCTTATTTGGAAATTGGATGAAATTACTATGTAATTTTTCATTGGATTATGAAATACTCCTAGAAAGAATGATTTGATCTATGTTATTGTTGATTGCCTAAAACAATCTACACATTTCCTTGCTATAAGATAAGATTTAACTCTGGTGAACCTCACATGAATATATATTAATAAATTTGTATGATTTCATGGAAAAAACATTTCAATTGTGTTTCATCATGATCCCTAATTTATTTCAAAATTCTGGAAAATTGTTCAGATGGGTCTTGATTCTAAGCTCCATTTGACTATATCCTACCATCTACAAACTAAAGGATAATATGAAAGCATTATTCAAACATTGTGAAACATATTGAGATCATGCTCACTTCAATTTTAAGGTATATGAGACCAGTATTTTCATTTGTTAGATTTTTTCAATAACTATAGTTTCAATTCAAAAATTCAAATAGTGTTGTATCAAGTTTTATTTAGAAAAAGATATTATACTATAACTTTTTGGGATGAAGTTGGTGAAATGAAACTTAAAGGAATAGAACTTCTTGAGGAGAAAATAAAAAATGTAAAGACTGTTTAGACTCATATTAAATTAGTGTAAAGTATTAAAAAAATTATTCTGATAATCAAAGGAATTATTTTGAATTTCAAGTAGGACATCATGTTTTCTTGAAAGTATATCCATGGATGTGTGTCATATGGTTCAGTGAGAAGGGAAATTTAGTCCTTAGGTACATCAGACACCTTGAAATTTTAAAAATAATTGTAGTTTTGGATTACCATTTGGAAATTCCACCAAGTCTCTATAAAGTACATGATATGTTTTATATATACTTGTAAAGGATGTACATGAAAGACCCAATATTTGTGTTCACCTCTAAAGAAATATAATTGTAACATGGTCTATATTACTATGAATAGACCATCTAGATTATTCACACTCTAGGGAAAGTATTAAAGAATCAGAACACTAAACTGGTAAAGTTACTGTATAGAAATCATAAAATGGATGAATAAATGAGGGAATCATCAGATGTTATGAAGAAGAACCACCCTCATTTGTTTAAAAAGTAATATCCATGAACATTTCACAGACAAAATTTTTTGTATGGCGGAAGAATGTAACACAAAACCCTTAATTATAGTAAGTGATAATTTGATTTTAATAAAACTATATTACAATTCACATTTTAATATTCCATGAAACAAAAATTATAATTTGATTGGATGAATATTTATTTTTAACTTGGCAAAAATAATCCAAGAATAAATTTTGGGAATTTTCCCTCAGAAATAATATTTTGTTAATAATTGAAAATATAATATTTAATTATTCCAAAATTTAATTATAATAATTTTTCATAATATTTATAACTAAAAATTTATTAACTATCAGTTTTATATAAGTAAAGATGAGATCATTTGGAGGTAAAAAAGAAAAGTTTTCATGGAAATGTTTTTTTATAAAAGGCATAATGTATTTCCATTTTTATTAATTAAAATAATTTTCTATGATCAATGATTTAAATGAAATTTATATATTATATATATAAATATATTAATTTAAAATCATATTATTATTATTATTATTATTATTATTATTATATTTAATGTAAAATCGTCTTATATAATAAAATTTCATTTCTTGAAAATTTGTTTTTAATACTTTTTATGAGTTTATTTTTAAATTAAATCCTGCCACTTTTATGAATTTAATTTGATAAAATGGATTCCAAACATAAAATAATAATAATTAATAATATTTTATAATGTTGACTTCATTTTTGGTTAAAACTAATATAGAAAACAATAAAAATTAATTACTATGGTTATGGTTAAAATAGGTTTGCTGAGGGGTTAACTAAAAAGTTAAGGGTCAAAATGACTTGAACACTTAAAAGAACACCATTTGTTGGTTTTATTTTGACCTTATCCTTTACCCCTTTGTATATGATCAATTTTTTATCTATATTTCCAAGAAAATGAAATAACATTATTCCAAAACGTTTAAAAGTTTCAATTTTTCCACTCACCTCAATTATAAGAGGGGACATACTCCCCTCTCTAATTAACTCCAATAAAGAAATTTATATACAAAAAAACCTATAAAAATCTCTCCCAAAACTCATTATCCATATTTTAGAGGTTTTGGTATTCCTAAATACTAACCCTAGGTTCCTTAATAAGATATTCCAAGGAGATTCTTCTAAGAGAAGGTAATTGTCTTCACCAAAATCATTCTTTTTTACTTCTTCTTTTATGACCAGTAATTATTTATTAACACTGCCAATATAAAAACACAAGAATATAAAATATAATTATATTTTATTATATTGATTTAATAATATTTATCTATCTCCTTATTCATCAAATGAGAAATAAACATATCGCTTGTGAGTATGGCGGACTACCACCTCACAAACCGATGTAATTTGTTTTCCCTCACCGACTCACATGGATAGTTATAATGATTAAACCAATGAATATATATGATAATATTTATTCTTTAAATTAAATATATCATATTATTCTTTAAATTTACACCCATTAAGTAAATGATAATGTTTCTCATTATGTATGACCTACCATCTCCAAGAAGCAATGTGATTCATTTTCCATGTTTAAATTTCAAGAATGATTATAAACATGTATCTAATGAATAAATATTATATTTATAACTTTAATATAATTATAGAGATTATAGAACTATATCTTATTTACAATAACCTGAACTTCCATGAAAGAAATGTGCATGAGAAAACGGAGTAGTTAACACCAAAAACAATGGTAATAATGAAATATTATTAATGTAAAATTGATGATGTTTTATAATAGGATCACATATGATATTATAAATATGAATATGGTTATGGAATACATTAATAACATGTTTAAAATCATAATACAAGATTTTAAGGTATGTTCAACTAAAGGGAAGTGTGGGGTAAGGAATTTCATCTCAATTTCCATTTCATTGAGACATATTTGTTATTATGTACCTATTAAGTTTTATGTAGGGTATATAATTATCTTTTGATATATTTAACATTAATACTTATTTATTCATGATGAATAATTTTTTAGTTCAATTTTATTCTTTCAATGGGTTATTGTAAAGACCCGACCCAAGATAGTCTGGAGCCAGTGTCTACTATCAATTACATTGGAATTATTACAAGGAATCAAATACCAAAGGACTAATCACTTTAGCAGTCATGTAATACTATATTACATACATTATACCCATAATACATTGGGAAATATAAAATAAAGCATGATACATAATAAAATAAAGTAAAACACGTCCAAGAAATCTTATTCAAAATCTCTTCTTCATAGCCTGGGGAAAGGAATCATAATAAGGGTTAACTAAAATATTTAGTAAGTTTATGTATATCATAATAAATAATGAATAAATGAGAATAAATTAACATAGAAAGGTAAATAATTTATAACACATTCCATTCAAATAAATAGATAAGGCGATATCAATACAACAAGGTAAGAAACTGAAACACATGCCATTAATCAATAGTTTGAGAAAGAAATTCATCCCTAGATATGTTGACACAAAATCTCAAGTATAAATAATTATAAAAATTGAATTATCAATAATGGAAATTTTTATTTAGTGGACGCAATGTTTCCTGGGTACATGGAACGATTACAGTCAACACCTTTCAAAAGATAGTTTAAAATATACTAGTTACAAACCAATTTTGTATGTCCAAACTTAAATCTAAACTCAAGAACATTCACAATATATTTTATATCATACTGTTTAAAAACTTGAAGGTTTTTTTCAACCTAATTTCATCCCTTGAGACTACTAATGTAACAAGGGGCTTTTATTAATTGGTCCCTAACCAGTAGGGCTTACCTTAAATGGTCCCCAACCCGTGTATTGCATGTCCAATGAATTACTCGAATCGTATAATCGATTTAATTAATAAACAGTGTTCCCTATCATATATCCATATTTAATAAATAATGTGGATTTATCAATAATACCTTATAGGATGATAAGTAACAACAAGTTTTGTTGACATTAAAATATTCATGATGAAAAGTAATCTTTAATCATTCTAAAGTGTCCCATACCACTTTGAAAAATTTAAATAATAATTCCACATGAATTAAATGAAACTTATAATATCATGATAATAAATATATTATCGATATAACATGTCAAAGTTCATTACATATAGCATAAAAAATTGAATTGGTGCATAACAAAAATAAGTCTCAATGGAATTTAAATTGATACGAAATCCCTTACCTTAACCTTGTTTTTTGTTGTGCGGTCTTTATCCTCTTGTATAGTGGTTTAAAATATGTTACTAACTTATACCAGAACCATAATTGTGTTTATAATATCATATATTTATTCCCTATAATATTTTATTACCTTTTTGTTTACACTCATTCATTATTTTAACTATTTTGGGTGTTAATTGCTGAGTTTTCTCAAGTATGTTTTGACTTGTAATTTGTTGTTCCTATTAATTATATCATGGTTTAATATTATAAATAATATAAACCAAGAATTAATTATCATATATATTCAGTACATACATTTTTATAATAATCCAAAATATTTGGAGATAAGAAATGTAGTGCACTATTCATTGAGATGGTAGGTCGTACGTACAATTGAACGCTACTTCCATTTATTTTTCATATTAAATGAATAAAAAGTTATTGATAAATATTTATATTTTAATTATATTATCATATTTATGTCATATATTTTACATATTTGTATTAAAAATCCTTTATACATTCCATGTATGGCATTAACGAGTCATATCGCTTTAAGGGGGCGGTAGTACACACTTCTTCAAAAGAAATTATCGTATTTTCACAAGATAGAAAGCATAAAGGTATGTTCTAAATAAAAATTATAAAATAATAAATACATTATAGATATAATATATATCATATATAAATATATTTTCCATCATAATGGCCACCATGGGATGTGGTAAAGGAAAAAATGGACAACCATCATTTTGTGAGGCAGTAGTTCACCGTACACAAAAATAGTATATTAGTTACCCACTAGATGAAAGTTTGAGTAATTTTAGGTCGAACCCTTATCAGAAAAAAATACTAGTATATTGAGGATACTGTTTTTGTTATAGAATCAAGGAATAAAAAGATTTTATGTGGTGGATAATGGAAATAAAACTAAAGAGATTAAGGAAAGATGTTACCTCTTAATCAGGTAACTCCTTTTGGTTTGCACCAAAGGGATTATTTGGATTGCTTTCATACCAAGGGTAGGATTCTAGGATGGGGGTAGGGATTTTTAGGATCTTATTTATGAATATTATGGTTGAGAAAAAATTTCTTTATAGGTTTGAGTAATGTCAATAGTTCTTTCCTTTTTATAGTGGAGGGGGAGTGGTACGCTTGTAAATACACAAGGGTATTCATTAATGGGAGGCCTACCTTACATAAAGTGCCACCAAAATGAAAAAATAATGGATTAAATGGTAATAATGGTTTATTAAAACCTTAATGACACAAAAAAAGTTCATTTTAATAATTTTCTTCCGTAACTTCTAAGATTCCCCAATTTTATCATTTTGGTTTTTACTAATGCTTTTAGTTTTCCAACATATGGAATTTCACCATTAAGACAAAAATAATGTGAGATTTATTATAAAATACAGATAAAATAAATTATTAATATTATATCTTATTTTTTAAAATAAAAATCCCATTTTTATTGGAAATTAATTTTAAAACAAGCGCATGTAACGCGCTAAAACACTACTAAGACTCGAACCGTGTTAACAACATTTTTACAACATATAGGTCAATTGTTAATTATAAAAGATAAATTCGTCCATTAATAGACCTTATTTAATATTTATTCAAAATTAAAAATCACTTGGAATAATATATTATTTTTATTACTTTTAAATCATTTAATAAAATATCATTTATTGTAAAATAACAATAATTTTAATTTTGACATTATTTATTTAATTTTAATTTTAAAATATAAAAACAATATTGGAATTAAAATATATTAAGTTTGAATATTTTTAACATGATATATCCATATTTAAAAATAATTAAATACAAAAATTAAATCAATTCACTTTACTTTTAATATTTATAGTATCATTTTTTTGATAATTATTAACTAAATAATCATTATGCTAGTATTTTTTAAGAATTTTAAGTAACTAAACCATATCTAAAAATTATTGATAAATTATTATGAAAAAAATAAACTATTTATTTTTTAAAACGATATTTATAACCTGAAATATTATTTTTTTACATATCTCAATGTTTTATAAATGTTAAAGGTAAGGACAGTTCCCTTTTTGTATTTTCCCTTACTTAACGTTTTATATAAGGAAATTCCATTTAATAATATCCTAATAACCCATAAAATTATAACCAATAGGGGATGTGGTTGAAATATTGTCATAAAATGGTTTTTTACATGTTTCCAAGTCATTTTGGCCCTTAAGATTAAGTTTTAGTCCCTTGATAGGCTTAATTTTACCTTAATCACAAATATTAACTTTAATCACTTTCACTAATATTTTTTGTCAAAAATTATGTTCATCATATTAAAACACAAATATTATATATATTTCAACTATTTATGTACATTTTTCAAAATTAAAATCACAGAAGTGAGAAAATTAAGATTAACGTTAATCCCATAAATGTGGCGAGAAAGTGGGGTTTTAAAGAAAAAATGTTCAAAAGTTATGTCACGACCCGTCCTCGGGGCCCGTGTCGTGACTACCCCAAGCCCGCCCCCCATAGGCCAGGGGCTAGTGACTAGCACCAAGGCGTAATTCCTAGTAAAAAGGGAAGTCATTTCCTTTGGAAAGTAAACAAACACCACAAAGAAAGCAAGTAGAAGTAAACACTAAGTAAAAACTGGGTACAATAGTAAGTGCGGAAAAGTAAGTGGGCCAGAATAGAAACTCAAACTGAAAGTAAAGTACAACTGGAAAGAGAAAACAGCAACTGAAAGTAAAGTCGCAGCCTCGAGCCGTCCACTGGAAGTCCCACCTGAAGGGTGGGTACAGATAGCCTCCACAGCTCCTCGGGTCCACTCGTCCGCTCCGAGTACGCCCCACCCAGTGATCCACATCCGGGTACTGACCTGCTCCTTGTGCCTCAACCACGATCAGCATTGTCCGTCGTCTGTAACCAACACAATGTAGTGCGGGCATAGCCCGTGCAGGGGTGAGTATAAGCTACTCAGTAGGGACCCCAAGACCCCCGAAGGTCTCCCAGAATCCACAAAGGAAAATCCACAAAGGAAAGAAATAAACATGAAGTATCATCCGGAACTACTTAGGTATATGCCCATACATATACCTAAGTCATCAATTCTCGTTCGGTTCCAACATCCGAGCTCAAGTACAACCCATTCCACATAGGAAACCACAACCCAATCCACATAGGAAAGCATAACGTAATCCACACCGGATATCAAGTCAATCATATTGAAGATAAGGATTGAAATTCAAGATACAGCTCACCCAGGTATACTTATTCATGATGTCAAAACCACGGCTTCTGGATAACTCCTTCTCTATTGAGTACAGTGGGCATGCCGCTACAACCAAGCGCGCTGAACTCCTCCTTTGTCGAGTACTGTGGTCCTGCTCCTACAACCAAGCACTTCCCTCCATGGGTCTGCCGCTACAACCAAGCGCTCCCCCTCATTGGCTCCAGAGGTACTCCTTCTATTGAGTACAGCGGGTCTGCAGCTACAACCAAGCGCTCCTCCATTGTGGGTCTGCTGCTAAAACCAAGCGCTCCCCCTCATAGCCTCCTGAGGTACTCCTTCTGTTGACTACCGCGGGTTTTCCGCTACTACCAAGCGCTCCTTCGTCGTGGGTCTGCCGCTACAACAAAGCGCTCCCCCTCATAGCCTCCAGAGGTACTCCTTCTGTTGAGTACCGCGGGTCTGCCGCTACTAACAAGTGCTCCTCCACCGTGGGTCTGCCGCTACAACCAAGCGCTCCCCACTGGGCTATCCGAAACACACTGAGTCGATCGATCATCAGTCGTCAAGTCTCAGCCAGCTACTAGGTCTCTGCACTCTGCTATCTCGTTACCAGGAGGGTCCGGTCCACAAGCTACCAGTCGATACTCCATGTATCACGATGTTCCATGAAGAAGTATCTCAAAGAACCGCCTCGCTATAGGGGTCTCAACGCAACAGACGGCGCGTCAGTCGGACACAAGTTCTGTGAGTTACTAGCCTTTTCATCCCAGGGGCCCGGTTGGTCTCGTGTGCGAACCAACCCAACCGTATCTCGACTATAACCTAAACTCTCATAGGGTATGCTCATAGGGACCATTTCTCAACGTGATCACCAACGTCGCTGACGGTTCGTCAAACGGACGTCCGGTCTGAAAGCTATCAGCTTTTCCGTTCCAGGGGCCCGGTTGGATTTCGGGTTCAATCCAACCCAGCCATTATCCAACTGCATAAAAAACTCAGGAAAAGCATGCCAAAAGTTTCTTCTCATCAGGAGGAATCCAACAAAGTCGACGGCACATCAATTGGATGTCCGGAGCTCAAGTTATAAGTGTTTCCACTCCGAGGGCCGGGTTGGTTTCGTGTTCGAACCAACCCGGCCAAACCCAATGTACTCTGAAACCTTGAGTGTAGTATTCCAAAACGACCGTCTCGATCCAAGGATCGCTACACAACTAACGGTGTGTCTATCGGTGGTCCATAGCCCAGGTTATGGGTAACATACCGAAAAAGTCTGGTATTAAGGGGTTCGGGCCCGGTCCGACCTGGCCCGGTACCCCCTGGGTCGGCCCGAACCGGGTCGACCCGACCCGGGTCTGGGTCCAGCCCGCTTGGGCGCAGCGTGGCCCGGCCCGGCCTGGGCGCGGCCCGGCCTGGCGGTCCGGTCGGGCGGCTCGGCCGTTTCGGCCGAGCGGTGCGGGGTGGCACGCTGCCCCCCGCCAGCATGTAAGCACGGCCCCATGGGGGGGCCGCTCCTTGTCAACTGATGTGGACGAGCGCCGCGTCCCACCTCCCTAAGTCCCACGCAGTCGCGGGACTAGCGGCATGCCAGGTGTCGCCGCCTCTGGTTGCCGGCGCTGCCATGCCGGCGGGAGCGTTCCGCGGACCACCGGACGAGCTCTGGTGGTCGGATTTGCCTGTCGTCTTCGCCAACAGCCCTCTTGGGATAGGTTCTTCCCTACGAAAACCTCACAATTCCCATGCGGCCTGCTTCATCGTCGCTCGCCAATCCGCACACCAAGAACGAAGAGACAGTGGGTTCGGACTTGTTCGTTGGTCCGCACCCACCGCGTTAGCGGTTTAAAAAGGCTTCAGAAAAATTTTAAACATATGCCGAGGGTATAATCACATAGATTAAATTGAACAAAAACCCATACCTCAAGCGTCGTCGAGTGAGGGTTCGTCTCGGAAAGCACGTCGTGGAAGAAGGCGTCGCGGAAGGGGGATCGTCGCGTCGCGAAGAAAGCGTCACGGAAGAAACGTCGCGGAAGAAGCGTCATTGGCGTCGCGGTACACGACGTCACGTTGTCGATCTATGGGGATTTGGAATTCTTCATCGGAGATTGGTGCGTTCTTCGCGTTCTTCGCGTTCTTCGTCGAAGAAGAAGGATTTTCTCCAAATCATATCCACGCATCAAGTTCTCACCCAAATAAAATAAGTGTTGTCTTATTTTATTAACACTCAAACCAACTCTTTGAAATTCAAAAAGAAAAGAAACGATCAATTGATTGAGGAGTTTAAAACTGCCCAATTAATGAGGTGTTTAATATCTTGATTAAACGCAAGAGTTGACTTCATTAAAAAGGGGGTGCAGGTGCGTTACTTAAGAAGAAAAGAAACGGTGGGGCTCGTGTGGGCCCCACCTCACAAATATCCTACCAAGTGGGTAGGATATTGTGGGTCCCACATCATCCACTTATCTTAAGTTAAGAAAAATAAAATAATTGGTCGCACCATTTTATTTTATTCAATTACTTAACCCAAAAATTTTAAAACCACACCCGAGAAAACGCAACTCTGGAAAAGGTGTTTCTAAGCAATTATTGGCGCTACGATTCCATCGATGCCCTCGGAATTCGATTCCGAGCATCGGTTAAAAAGTTAGAAAAACCCGCTCGTTCGTTCACTGAACGTACCCGAGATAAACTTCGGAAAAAGATTCCGGGCACACCGGACCTCAGAATTAGGTGCTGTCAGAAACTGTGTTCTTGTAAAATCCCAAAGAAAACTAAGAAAAAATTTTCCCTTGAATTTTTACGGGTATTTACATTACTCCCACCTCAGGGCTTTACGTCCCCGTAAAGCTTTAACACAAACTAGGGATACAAAAGCGGTACTGAGCATGCATATGAGCCTTCCGCTCACATGTGCTCACCTGGAGGTTCTCATACTTCTAGTGAAAGTGCACCCGTGGAATCGACTGTCCTCGTAGGATCCGCTCCTATCGTTCCTCGATCCCCACTGGAACCTCCGTGAGGGTCACCCCATTGCCCAAGTCCAGCTCCTCATGTTCAATGAAAAGTGAAGGGTCGAGCTCGTATCTCTTCAGTTGAGATACATGGAAGTCGCCGTGCACCTAGTGCAACTGAGGTGGGTGGTCCAAGTGATAAACCACATCTCCTACCCTGCTGAGGACCTAGAAAGATCCATTGAACCGCGGAGATAACTTGTCACCTCGACCATATCTCTGTAACTCACGTCGAGGTGATACCCGTAGGGAAACGTGGTCGCCAACCTCGAACTCTAGTGGTCTCCACCCCCTGTCAGCAAAGACTTTTGCCAGCTCTGAGCTGTCCTCATCCGCTCTCGGATGACTTGGACCTTTCTGGTCCTACAAGAGCTGCTGTGATTTCTTCTTTGCCGATAAGAGAAATCTGGTCTCATCCCCTGGATGAACCACGTTCTTCGCCTGATACAGTCAATCCCAACATAGATGATACTAACCCATACCAAGGATGACGTCGTAAGGCCTCAACGCTACTACCAAGATATCCAACCATTACTCTCGCCTTTAAGGGTTGAGTCACACTATCGGCATCAGTGTGTGGTCACTGGGTCTCCTCCAGTAGGTATCTCAAAGTGAGGGTCAAGTCAATGGTTTTTTAAAACCGGAACCTCTTAGTAACAACATAGAGAGAGGACAGGAAGGTAAACGCCACAATAAAGGTGTCTTTTATTACTGCAGCTCAAAGTACAAAGACACAAAGCATCAACAAACAAACATCAACAAAGATAGAAGAAGCATAAAAAAAAGTCTCCAGGCCTGGAGCTAGTCCTTCTCCTGTCCATCTGCTCCCGGATCTCCATGATCGTAGGCCTCAACTGCCTGAATCTAAGCTCTCCCATGTCCACCAGTTCCCTGCGGTCGTAGTGGACCTCCTGGTGGTGGTGGTGGCAACACCTCAAAGCGTCGCCCACCTCCATCTGCACGGCCAGCTCCCCTGCCACAATCTCCTACTCCATGCGGTCCGCCTCGATCGAACCTCTGCCTCTTCCTGGGAGGTCCTTAGTTCATCTTTTGGTCATCCGTATGTCGGGTCGGACAGTCACGAGCCATGTGACCAACCCCACCGCAGGAGTAACACTGTCCACTCATGGTAAGTCGTTGTCCACCTCGGGTGCCTCGCACAAACGATCCTGTGTCATGCGGTCAACCACCCGTAGCTCTAATCCTCTTGGACCCCTGCGTCATCTGTCTACTGCCCGCTGTAGAAGACTCTGTCGCATGCCGGCTAGTGGTGGGTCCTGCTGCTGGAGACAGCTCGGTAAGGAAACTCTCCACTAAGAGGGCTCGATCCAACACCCCTGCCTGTATCGGAATGTTGTGAGAAACAACTGAAGCTATGATCTCTTACATGAGCCCCTGCTCAAAGGTTCAGGCCCTGAAGAATGGGTCTCATACCATGCCCGTCGAATAGAGTGAGAGATCGGTAAACCTCTCCGCGTACTGTGCTATTGTCATGCTGCCCTGTCGCAGGTGTAGTAGCTCCTAGATGCGCACCGCACGGAGGGTGGCTGTAACGAACTCTGAGCGGAAGAGGCTCTCAAAGTCCGTACAGAGGAGAGATGCCTCGTCGTGCACCTGAAGCATCAATCTCCACCATCTGTCTGTTGCCGCGTGCAGGAGGCTCGCTGCGAGGATCACCATGAGGTCTGCTGGTGTCCTCACTAACCTGAAAAATCGTACAACTGCCTCCAGAAAATCCTCGGTTGCCTGAGGGTCTGTCTTCCCACGGAACCTGGGCGGTCGCTAACGCTGAAACTCGTGCAGTGCACTAAGGCGACGTGCACCGTCAGTGGCAGGGGCTGGTAGCATCGGTGGCTCGGTGGGTAGAGGTACTGCTGGTGCCTCCGCTGTCAAAGGGCCCTGTACCGAGGCCTCGTCGCTCGGTGGGCTGTTGTCACATATAATGCTCGGAACCCTAGCTGGCTGCCGTCGTGGGGACATCCTGTAAAGAAACAGGTGCGCCACAGTCAAAAAGTATACCTGGTGAGCTGACATAAAGTAATCACAAAGAAAACTTGCAACACACATGCAATCAATGTTTTCGTGCATGAAGTCGGAAATCAGAAGTCAGGGTCCTTGTGTACGAATACGTCGGCCGCAGCACCAACAATGGACTCCCTGGACTGATAACCACACCCAATACCCCTAACACTATTGCTTCACATAGAAGAAATATTAGAGTCCAAAGTTCTGCGGTAGAACTGAACTCCTCTGATACCAATTTGTCACGACCCGTCCTTGGGGCCCGTGTCGTGACTACCCCAACCCCGCCTTCCATAGGCCAGGGGCTGGCAACTAGCACCAAGGCATAATTCCTGGTAAAAAGGGAAGGCATTGCCTTTGGAAATTAAACAAACACCACAGAGCAAGCAAGCAGAAGTAAACACTAAGTAAAAACTAGGTACAACAGTAAGTGCGGAAAAGTAAGTGGGCCAGAATACAAACCCAAACTGAAAGTAAAGTACAACTGGAAAGGGAAAACATCAACTGAAAGTAAAGCCACAGCCTCGATCCGTCCACTGGAAGTCCCACCTGAAGGGTGGGTACAGATAGCCTCCACATCTCCCCGGGTCCAGTCGTCCGCTCCGAGTACGCCCCGCCCAGTGATCCACCTCTAGGTACCGACCTGCTCCTCGTGCCTCAACCATGATCAGCGTGGTTCGTCGTCTGCAACCAACACAACGTAGTGCGGGCATAGCCCGTGCAGGGGTGAGTATAAGCTACTCATTAGGGACCCCGAGACCCCAGAACGTCTCCCATAATCCACAAAGGAAAATCCACAAAGGAAAGAAACAAACACGAAGTAACATCCGGCACTACTTAGGTATATTCCCATACATATACCTAAGTCATAAATTCTCGTTCAGCTCCAACATCCAAGCTCAAGTACACCCCAGTCCACACAGGAAACCACAACCCAAACCACATAGGAAATCATAACGTAATCCACACAGGATATCAAGTCAATCATATTGAAGATAAGGATTGAAAGTCAAGATACAGCTCACCCAGGTATACTTCTTCATGATGTCAAAACCATGGCTACTGGAAAACTCCTCCTCTGTCGAGTACAGTGGGCCTTCCACTACAACCAAGCGCGCCGAACTCCTCCTTTGTCGAGTACTGTGGTCCTGCTCCTACAACCAAGCACTTCCCTCCATGGGTCTGCTGCTACAACCAAACGCTCCCCCTCATTGGCTCCAGAGGTACTCCTTCTGTTGAGTACCGCGGGTCTGCTGCTACAACCAAGCACTCCTCCGCCGTGGGTCTTCCTCTACAACCAAGCGCTCCCCCTCATAGCCTCCTGAGGTATTCCTTCTGTTGAGTACCGCGGGTCTGCCGCTACTACCAAGCACTCCTCCGCCGTGGGTCTGCCGCTACAACCAAGCGCTCCCCCTCATAGCCTCCAGAGGTACTCCTTTTGTTGAGTACCGCGGGTCTGCCGCTACTACCAAGTGATCCTCCACCGTGGGTCTGCCGCTACAACCAAGCGCTCCCCACTAGGCTATCCGAAACACACTGAGTCGATCGATCAGCAGTCGTCAAGTCTCAGCCAGCTACTAGGTCTCGGCACTCTGCTAGCTCGTCACCGGGAGGGTCCGCTCCACGAGCTACCGGTTGATACTCCAAGTATCACGAACTTCCACAATGAAGTATCTCAAAGGACCACCTCACAATAGTGGTCTCAACGCAACAGACGGCGCGTCAGTCGGACGCCCGGTCTGTGAGTTACTAGCCTTTTCGTCCCAGGGGCCCGGTTGGTTTTGTGTGCGAACCAACCCGGCCGTATCTCGACTGTACCCCGAACTCTCATAGGGTACGCTCATAGGAATCATTTCTCATCATAATCACCAACGCTGCTGACGGTTTGTCAAACGGACATCCGGTCTGAAAGCTATCAGCTTTTCCGTTCCAGGGGCCCGGTTGGATTTCGGGTTCAATCCAACCCGGCCATTATCCAAATGCATCCAAAACTCAGGCGAAGCATGCCAAAAGTTTCATCTCATCAAGTGGAATCCAACAAAGTGGACGACACGTCAATCGGACGTCCGGAGCTCAAGTTATAAGTGTTTCCGCTCCGAGGGCCCGGTTGGTTTCGTGTACGAACCAACCCAGATGAACCCAATGTACTCTGCAACCTTGAGTGTAGTATACCAAAACGGCCGTCTCGATCCAAGGATCGATACGCAACTGACGGTGCGTCGATCAGAGGTCTGTATCCCAAGTTATGGGCAACAGACCGAAAAAGTCTGGTATTATGGGGGTTCGGGCCCGATCTGACCCGGCCCGGTACCCCCTGGGTCGGCCCGAACCGGGTCGACCCGACCCGGGTCCGGGTCCAGCCTACTTGGGAGTGGCCCGGCACGGCCCGGCTGGCGTGGCCCGGCTTGGCGGTCCGGTCGGGCGGCTCGGCCGATTCGGCCGAGCGGTGCGGGGTGGCATGCTGCCCCCCGCCAGCATGTAACCGCGGCCCCATGGGGGGCCGATCCTTGTCAACGGACGCGGCCGAGCACCGCATCCCACCTCCCTCGGTCCCGCGTGGTCACGGGACCAGTGACCTGCCACCGCGGCTTCAGCCGCGGTTGCCATTACTGGCGGCGCGCCGGGCGCCGCCTCCTTTTGGCGGTCGGCCGCCGTGCCGGTGAGGCGCGCCGGCGGAGCGTTCCGCGGACCACTAGACGAGCTCCGGTGGTCGGATTTGCCTGCCGTCTTCGCCAACAGCCCTCCCGGGACCGGTTCTTCACTGCAAAGACCTCACAACGCCCGTGCGGCCTGCTTCATCATCGCCCGCCAATCCACACACAAAGAACAAAGAGACGGTGGGTTCGGACTTGTTCGTTGGTCCGCACCCACCGCGTTAGCAGGTTAAAAAGGCTTCCGACAAATTTTAAACATATGCCGAGGGTATAATCACATATATTAAATTGAACAAAAACCCCTACCTCAAGCATCGTTGAGCGAGGGTTGATCGCGGAAATCACGTCGCGGAAGAAGGCGTCGCGGAAGGGGGATCGTCGCGTTGCGGAGAAAGCGTCGTGGAAGAAGCGTCGCGGAAGAAGCTTCGTTGGCATCGTGGTACATGGCGTCGTGTAGTCGATCTCCGAGGATTTGGCGTTCTTCATCGGAGATCGGTGTGTTCTTCGCATTCTTCGTGTTCTTCATCGAAGAAGAAGGCTTTTCTCCAAATCCTTTCCACGGAGCAAGTTCCCGCCCAAATAAAATAATTGTTGTCTTATTTTATTAACACTCAAACCGACTCTTTGAAATTCAAAAAGAAAAGAAACAATAAATTAATTGAGGAGTTTAAAACCACCCAATTAATAAGGCATTTAATATCCAGATTAAACGCAAGAGTTGACTTCATTAAAAAGGGGGTGCAGGTGCGTTACTTAAGAAGAAAAGAAACGGTGGGGCTCGTGTGGGCCCCACCTAACAAATATCCTACCAAGTGGGTAGGATATTGTGGGTCTCACATCATCCACTTATCTTAAGTTAAGAAAAATAAAATAATTGGTCACAACATTTTATTTTGTTCAATTAATTAACCCAAAAATTTTAAAACCACACCCGAGAAAACGCAACTCTGGAAAAGGTGTTTCTAAGAAATTACCGGTGTTGCGATTCCATCGGTTCCCTCGGAATTCGATTCCGAGCACCGGTTCAAAAGCTAGAAAAACCTGCTCGTTCCTTCACTGAACGTACCCGAGCTAAACTTCGGAAAAAGATTCCGAGCACACCGGGCCTCGGAATTAGATGCCGTCAGAAACTGCGTTCTTGTAAAATCCCAAAGAAAATTAAGAAAAAAATTTCCCTTGAATTTTTACGGGTCTTTACAAGTTAAATAAGTATTTATATCCAATTTCAATGTAAAAGTGTTTCCAATGTCCTCCATTAGATTAATATATGTATAATTTATCCATTTTGACTCTAAGAACCAATTTAAAGTGTAATTTATCATTAATAATTATTTAAATGAAAAGGCAGTTATTAACTAAAATGCAGTATCTTTCACTATTCATCAAAAAATGAAACTTCTCAAAAAATACTAAAAATTTATCCTATGATAATTTTGAAATTTTAAATTCAAAAATTATGTTTATTTTCACAAATAAAATTTATAAAAGTGTTAAAATTTAGTTTTAAAATAAGTGATCTATTAAAAGGCGATAAAACTTGATCTTGCCTATAGCGTAAACTAATTTAGTGTTGTGCGTAGAATAATATTAACTTAGTATATATAGCATGCTAACAAAAAAAATTATATTTATTATTAAAGTAAAAAAATTTAAATTCTTGGGGTGCTACATTCTCCCCACCATAATTAAATTATATCCCTACAATTTAAACTTGATATTAGTAATCAAGGGATTAATATTTGAAAATAAACTATTTTTGAAAAACCCACATCGTGAATAGGGTTAATAACACATATTCTTAATAAGGTAAAAAGGAAATTACAATGGAAACATAATTAGGTTTCCCATTATGATAACATGGGAGGAAAATAGAAACATTGATACATATGAAAAATGTAACAATAAAGTTCTGATGGAGAGTGCTAGAGAAAATAGTTAGGAGAAAGTTAACAATCACATGACCATAAATCCCTGATGATCTAAGGGTACATTTGATTCATCATAAATGAAGGTAATAGGATGACATTTTTTTATTCAAGATCATTTTCCATGAATTTGTGGAATTATTTTACTCTCTAAGAATATAAATAAACATACTTACTTGATATGTTTTTATAACCACAATCTTATCCTTTGGTCATGCCTTGAACTATTTCTAATTCATCTCTTTGAACAATATTAATCTTAAAATGATGTAATATATCAATATTTAAAACCACGTCCAAATTTAAACTTAAACCATTTCAAAAATAGTTAACTTTTACAAAATATTATAATCTAAAACTTTAGAAATAAGGTCACTGAATTTCCAAAATAAACTTATCATTATCCTTAAATCAATATGAAGTATCTCTTTAATCAACACATACCAAATATGTGAGCACATTTATCATGAATCCTATTGAAATATATTAATAACTTGTATCACTGTAAAACCTTATTGGAAACATTAATTCTTCCTTATCCCATATTTAAGACACATGTAATTGGATATATTCCTTAAATCCAAAAGTGTTGTAAACTCCATCAGCGATAGCATAGACCACTTATCGACAAGTCATTAATATGTTCCAAGGTATTCATCACTTTTTTCAAATCAATCATTTTTCCATCATTATATTAGTATTAGGAACATATTAAGGGTTTTCTTCCCCTTAATCATATTTTTCTGAAAAGTATAATTCTCTACTGAATTACTTTTCATGGTATCATTCAGTATATGATCTGAAATCCCTAACAAAAAAGTACTATAGTAAAATCCTCATAAATTCTATAATCAGTACATCACTGATAAAATAACCAAATGACATAATTATTTAATAGGCATATTAATCATTCCTCTTAGTTTGTGGTAGTAAAAAAACTTGATCATTATCCAATAGAATCATTTAGGGTACATTCCTTTGACATTTGGGGCATCAATTTTCATAGTGACCAATCTCTTTACAGTGGATGCATTGCACATTGGAATTGTGTCATTTTTCTCCACACTTATAACAAACTCACATTCCCTTCAATCATGTATCGGGGTGTTTTTTTCCATAATTGTCACATGTAGGAAAATTCATCATTCTATTTTATCCGTTATCAATTTTTTATCCACCATCCTATTCTTCTATGGATTCCTTTCAAAGCCACAGTACTTAGAGAATTATTTCTCTATCTTGATATCACATAAAACTATTTCATCATATGAATAAAAGGTTTGAGAAACTAGTGCCCTTTAGATATTTGGCTTAATACCTTCAAATAAGTGATAGATCTTGCACTATGTGTTGCATATATAATTCATATCATGCCAATATAACCTTTTAAATGTAGATTAATAATCTGAAACACCTTATTATTCCTTTCTCTTTAAGGTAATGATCTTCCACTTCATCTCGGTTTGTTGATCATGAGGGAAGTATTTATTGAATATTGTCTCCTTAAAATTACTCTAATCCATGAGTTCAATTTCTTCTCCCTCCCTAGTATTCTAGATCAATGACCACCATTGATCAAAATCATCTTTGAGGCAATACACTGCAAGGGTAACCTTTTCCTTTTCACTACATCCCAAATCCATAAATATATTTTTCATAGATTTGATTCATTGCTCAGCTATAATTGGATTAGTAATCCCACTAAATTATGCGGGCTTCTATCACATAAAATAATTCAGCATAGGATATTCCCATTATGTAACAAGTCACTCAATCCAAATTAAGTTATTCATTATAACCTGATTAAGTTTCCCTAGTATCACAATAATTTGTTCCATTCCAATACCAACCGTATTGGTTTCCTCATGAGGTAAATCCCTACATTTTCCATGATTATTGATACCATTTTTCCTTCTAGATGTCATTTATAAGCAATGTCATACACTGGATTAGCTTGAAATATATAATTCCAAATATGGTATATTCCCTAACATAAATTTATGGATCGTAAATCTTAGAATCATAAACATTGGTCACTTTGAGGAAAAAATTTACTTTTAAATCCTTTATAATGGTAGGTAATGAAAATTTGAACTATCCTGAGTGTATCCACCAGGAATGTCAAGACAGGTGTGTAGTAATGCCCATTTTTGTGTAATGGGTTACTCCAAGTCAGGCCAAGAACACCTTGTCGAAGTTATTACTCCTAGGTACATCAGTGCCAGAACTACCACTACTTGTTGTATTCTAAAAAAGGATGTATTGATAGAAATACACACATAATATATACCTTACCAAAATTCTAGGATGTCCTTCTATAATTATATTCAATGTATATATTAGTATTATGTTCCCAAATCTATGTTAACTAAATATAGCTTCCAAGGTTGTTGTTAAACTTCTTTTGATACCAACTGTAGAGACCTGATCCCAGATAGCCCGGAGATGGTGTCTACTATCAATTACATTGGCATGATTACAAGGAATCAAATCTCAAAGGAACGATTAGTTTAGAAGTCTCAAAAATCCATATTATATACATGATACTCATAATACATTAGGAAATATAAAATAAAACATGATATATAATAAAATGAAATAAATCACCTACATAAAATCTTATTCAAAATTTTCTTCTCCATAACCTTGGGAAAGGAAGAATAATAATGGTGAGCTCAAATGATCAGTAAGGGTATCTAAAATGAAATAAATAATGAATCAATGAGAATAAATTAACATGGAAAGATAAATAACTGGTAATACATTCCATTCAAATAACTAGATAAGTCAATATCAATATGGTAAGTTAAGAGACTGAAACACATGCCATTAATCAATAATATGAGAAAAAAATACATCCATACGTATGTAGAAAAAAAATATCATAGATAAATAATGATAAAAACTAAATTCTCAATAATGTAAATTCTTATTTATTGGACGTTGTTTTTCTTAGGTATATAGAACCATTACCGTCAAGGCCTTTCACAAGATGGTTTAAAACATACTTGTTACAAACCAATTTGGTTTTTTCAACCTTAACTCTATTATCAAGACCTTTCATAGGAAAATTTATATCATACTGGTTACAAATGGGAAATTTTTTTCTAACCTCATTTCATCTGATGAGACTACCGATGCCTCAAGGGGCTTTTATTAACTGGTCCCCAACTTGTAAGGCTTACCTTAAACATCCCCAACCCATGTATTACATGTCCAAAGCATTCCTCTAATCGAATAATTGATTTAATTAATAAATAGTTTGAATTATAATATATCCATATTAAATGAATAATATGTATCTATAAATAATATCTCATAGTAGGATAAGTAACAATAAGGGTTGTTGACATTAAAACATTCTTAAAGAAAAATAGTCTTTAAACATTCCAAAGTGTCTCGTACCACTTTGAAACATTTAAATAATAATTCCCCATGAATTATATGAAACTTATAATATCATTAGAACAAATATATTCATGATATAACAATTAAAATGGTATTACATATATCATATAAAATTTAATTGGTGCATAACAAAAACAAGTCTCAATAGTATGTAAATTGAGATGAAATCCCTTACCTTAACCTTACTTTTAGTTGTGTAGTATTTATCCTCATAAATAGTGGTTTAAAATATGTTACTAACATATAAAAGAACCATAATCATGATTATAATGTCATATATTAATTATTTATAATATTTTATTACCTTTTTGTTAACAGTCTTTCATTATTTTAATTATTTCGGGTTTTAATTTCCTAGTTTTCTCAAGTATGTTTTGACTTGTCATTTATTGTTCCTATTAATTATATCTTAATTTCATAATATCCAAAAGTTAAACCATGAATTAATTATCATATATATTAATTAAATATATTTTTATAATAATCCATAATATTTGGGGATAAGAAATGAAGTGCAACATTCATAGAGATAGCAGGTCGTACGTACGCATGAATGCTACTTCCATTTATTTTTCATATTAAATGAATGAAAATTAATTGATAAATATTTATATTAATCAGAAGACTCGGAATCAGGCAAAACATGCTCCTAGAAAATTTTTATTAATAAAAAAGTAGATACATCAAAAGAGGATAAGCATGAGATCAACAAAGACGCGTGTACACATCACCACGCGCATCGGCATCAACCAAACCACAACAAAAGGTCAGTGTAACAAAGGACCATAACGAGAAAACCTTCTCAATAGAGAGCTTGGATAAAGCATCAGCAACCTGATTTTCCTCTCTATAAACATGAGTGACAACCAATCAAATCTTCTCCACAAGCCTGAGACAGTCATCCCAGGCAGATAACATCCTCCACGGGACATTCCATGAACAAGTCCTAAGAATGTCAACTGCCAAAGTGGAGTCAGATTCCATTCATAGGTTCTCCCAACCATGAAAAGAAGCATATCGAACAAATTTAATCATAGCCCATAACTTTGCCACAATCGCCAATCCATTCCCTAAAAAGTGATAGAAACAACCCTTAACAAAGCCCCTAAAGGTGCGAAAAACACCACCACAGCCTGAAGGTCCTAGAGCACCTAAATCCATGCCATCCACATTAACTTTAAGACATCGAGAGATTGGAGGGATCCATCGGATATATTTCATCATAACCGGCTTCCTACACCTTCTAGAAACACCCAAACTTTGAAAAATAACCAGATCTGAAATATCATTCCGCATCACCCCAATTCGAGCCCACGCAGCAGCAAGAACACCAATATGAAGCTCCTAAATGCCAACTGAAAATGGTGTTCTTCTGTTCTCAAAGACAAGAGCATTTTGAGCCCTCCAGATAAAAGAAAACAGCGTTGAAACTGCAGAAAAGAGCAGTGGATTCACATGAGAGTTGCAAAAAACTCGATAAATAGAGTCTATCAACCCTCCAAAACTCTCCATATTTAGGCGGAATTCAAAAATAGCCTACAAATAATTCCATAGACCAGATTAAGAGAAACAATATATGAAAAGATGATCAACAGTTTCATCAGCAGCAAGACAACGAAAGCAAACAGGTGCAAGAGAAAATCCAGCTCGCTGAATCATGCACTACAAAGGAAGTCTACACTTCCAAACCCTCCATAACAACAGATATTGAGCAGGTGGAATAAAATCAGAATGAAACATAAGCATCCAAGACGGAACCATCGAAGGCTCAGAACACATGGCTCTATAATCCTCCTTAGTGCTGAAATTTCCAGTAAGACTGGGCAACCAAATCAGAGTATCCATCGTAGAGTACTGATAACAATCCACCTCTACTCTCAAAGAGTCAGAAACCAGCCCCTTATCCATTCTATTATTATGAAATTCAGCAATAGAAAGATCTTTCAAAAAAGAAATGATCACCAACTCATCAAAAATAGCACATGATAACCAAGTATTCTTCCAGCAGTTCAATGAGGATTTTCGAGAAACCACCCATTTAGAGGAGTGCAAGAGGATAAAATAAGCATGCTTAATTGAGGACCACATCGAGGAAGTGATATTAAGAGAATACCCATTCACCAGCTTGGATCCAAATCTGTTACACAGAAACTCCAAAGAAAAATCACTGGAGGTCAGAAGTGACCAAGTAAACTTTTCAATGAGAGAATCATTAAAACGCTAAAGATCTTTAAGCCCCATTCCACCCATGTCAACAGGCCGGATGCAATCACTCCAGGAAATAGTAACAATCTTCCTTTCATGAATTGACCTAGTCCAAATAAAATTCTGAATAGCCCTTTGTAAGTCCTTAAGAAGATTTCTAGGCCATCTGTATAAGGAAAAAACATAGACACACATGGAGGTGATCACAGAGTTAACAAGACAGACCCTCCCTGCCTGAGACATAGATTTACCTTTCCAAGTAGCCATTTGATTGAGAATTTTGAGGTAGATATTTTCAAGATAACACATTTTCACTGCACCCCAGAAAAGGGGACCCCAAGATAGTTGAAAGGTAGAGACCCTCTGTACACCCCAAGCATGCGAGCAACCCTATTTTGATTTGAAATAGTAACAACTTCTCCAAAAAACACAGAGGATTTCTCCCAACTAATAACTTGGCCAGAGACAAGCTCATAATGCTCAAAATCCTCCTTAATGAAACAGATCGTGACCCTGTCCACCTTTCCAAACAACAGAATATCATCCACATAAAAAATATGTGAAGGTGAAAAAAGACCTCTACCAGCAGTGATTTTCTGATACAATCCAGCATGCACAAGATCTGAAAGATAGGTGCTCAAGTAGTCCTCAGCAGTGGAAAAAATAAGACCAGATATGGGATCTCCTTGTCTCACCCCCCTAGAACATTTGAAGAAAACTCTAGGAGAGACATTAACAAGAACAAAAAGCATAGAACTCTGGAGGATGCAGTCAATCAACTTGATGAAACCATTAGAAAATCCATGCATTCTTAACTCTGAAAAAATGAAACTCCATTTCATCGTATCAAAGGCCTTTGAGATGTCAACTTTTAGAGCCATATTCCCATACCTCACCTTTTTCCTCATAACATTAACACATTCTAATATTGTATACAAATAGTTTTGAATATTCCTTCCTGGCACAAACCCAAATTGATTTGTGGATATAAAATCCTTAGAAATACTTCCCAATCTTCTCGCAAGGACCTTGCTGATTACCTTTGGAATAGTATTCCTTATAGCCATAGGCCTGAAATCCTGAATATCAAGAGAATGCTCCTTCTTTGGAATCAGAGCCATAAAGCTAGCATTGGCACCAAAGGGGAAATAAGAATGATAAAATAAATCTCTAACCACATTAACAAACTCTGTATGTATAATATCCCAATAAGCCATAAAAAATCTGTTTGAGAACCCATCTGGCCCTGCAACACTATCAGCATTCATAGAAAACACCGCCTTCCGGATTTCCTCCTCTGAAGGAATACTAGTGATAATATCATTCTGGGAGACCTCCACCAAAGGAGAGATATTCCTGAACATGTTATGGGTGGTATCATGCCCTGAATCAGTGTAAAGATTTTCAAAATAAGTACAAGCAGCGTCAAAAATATCAGTTTCAGAGGTGAGAAAAACTCCATCAACCATGAGAGCATTCATACCACGTTTAACCTTCTTCTCCTTGTGTAAGCAATGAAAAAATCTTGTATTTCTATCCCTTTCTTTCAGCCATCTGACATTATGTTGACTCCTAAAAAGACTATCCCCTAAAGCTAAGAGCTCATTATATTTATAAAGGGCATGTAACTCTTCCCTATATATCACTTCCTGGCCCTCATTAAGCCTTTGACAATGCATGATCTTGTCCTCGGCACTTTGAATATCATTATCCAGACATGAGAAAGATTGCTCACTCCACTCCCTAAGCTTTTCCTTCACCGCCTTTAACTTCATAACCATAATATGAAATGGACTTCTAATAAAACTTGTTTCCCAAACTTCACTAACAACCTGTCTGCAACCTTGGATAGATACCCAGGAATTATTAAACCTGAAGGGAAAAGGAGAGGATCTCACACTACTAAATCTCAAATCTATTAAAAGAGGATTTTGATCAGAGTTATCCCTTGGAAGATTTATACGAGACAAAGAAAAATCCTAAGAACCCTCAGTCATATTACAAAAACACATGTCAATCTTGCTAGCCTGTAACCCACTAAGAGTGTAACGTCGCCATGTAAAATCAGCCCCCATGATTGGGACCTCAATCATATTACAAACATCAATACAGGCAGAGAATTCACTGGCAGCCAACCTGTTAAAGCAACTACCTGTCTTGTCCTCAGGCCGGAGCACTGAATTATAATCACCAATAATGACCCAACTTTGTCTCATTGCAAGTGCAGTGTTCTCCAAAGATGACCATAAAGCACACCTCCCGGTATATTGATTTAAATCATAAACCAAATTAAAGGACATACCATGGCCACTTATATCATTCGAGAGAGTAATCGACTACTGATCATAAGATGAAGAAACCAAGAAAACACTATCATGATTCAAAACCCAAAGAGACTCTGAGGAGTTCTGGCCAGCATTATGAGAAACCAATGAGTACCCAAGAGTTGACCATCTGAAGGCTTTGCATTTACATAAATATATACGAGGCTCAGAAATTCCAATAAGGATCGGTTTGTTGGTCATAATAAAATGCCTAAGGGTTGTGACTGTGGGAGAATTCCCAAGCCTCTGGAAATTCCAAAAGAGAATCTTCATAAGAGAGAGGATATGGACCTAGTGATAGGCCCTCCATCCCATTGCATATGCACCTGCTTAACTTGATTCTCATTCTTTTCCTATTTCCCCTTACTTACTTCCAGGGATAATGAGCAAGTAATAGGAGTTAAACCTTCCAACTGAGGTTTCTCATCACAATCAGGGTCCTCATTATCATCAGACCAAAAAACACCATGTAAAGGAGTGAATTTATTCAATGAACCAATTGACTCCCAGGAACTTGAAACCACAGGCTTCCTCGCAACCTTAGATAAAGGAACCTGAGAGAAGGGCTCATTTCCATATTCATCACTTCTTTTTTCCCTATCACTGAACTGGGAGTCTGAATTCTTTCCAGAGAACACAACCAGATCCTGCATTTGTTCCTACACAGATTCAGCAGGCATTCCCTCCATGGATGGATCTATGTGAGTAACCAAATCAGATGATGCAGCTGAATCAGAAGAAACTAGCACTGCCTTCAGTAGTGCAGTCACAATAGGGGGATCATTAGGTGCAGCATGCCTCTTCACAGAGGCCTGCAAAACCTGCTCAGCAATAGGAGTAACATCCTACCCTCGCATATGCACTTGTAGGGTAACATGAGAGGACCCAACACCACCCTGAGCAGAGTCACGAGGATCATCCAAAGGACCTGAGTGTGAGACCACCAAACATCCCTGCACGGCCTTCATAGAAGTAGCCTCATCACAAACCAAATCCTGAGAGACAGAGGCCACAGACTGTTGCACTGCACCCTGATCTGAAATTCCTTTAACTGAAATATTCTCAGCCTCCTGTACTGGAATCTACTCAGCATGAGTAACCTCCACCAGGCCTTGAAGAGTAGTTTGAACATGCATTGCACCCTATTCTAAAGTATCATTAACTGGATCATGAACAACCTTCTTAACTGTAATATTAGCAGGAGTTCCCTTCACCAAGCCTTGAACAACAGGTGCAACACTAGAAGAAGGGTCTCCACAAACAGGAGCATGCACAACCTTCTGAACTGGAATATGCTAAACAGGAATTCCCTTCACCAAGCCTTGAATAGCAGGTGCAACACTGGAAGAAGGGTATCCACCAGAAATCTCCACAGAGGTAGTAATAGATGGCCCAGCCGCAGGACGAGCCTTTGTCATACCCTTCCTACATAGATTGTCAGAATGGCCCTTCAACTTGAAAATACCACAAACCTTATTCCTATTACACTCAAACTCCATGTGACCAAAGAAGTGACAAGAGAGACAAAACTTCGGCCGCCTCTCATATTGAATTTACAAATGAAATCGATCATCCCTGGTTGTTAACACAACCTCCTCAACAAGAGTCGATGCCATGTACACTTCAACCAACACCCTCACAAAATTCCCAAACTTAGGGTCATCATAGTGCTTATCCATTCGAATGGGATTTCCAACCAAGGACGCAATATCCCATATAATCCTTGGATGCCAGTAAATCCAGTTTAACCTTCAAATACGAATCCAAACTAGGGCGTGTGTATCCTTGACATTCTCAGGATTGAAGTTCATATCCCACTTCTGAATTCGAAGTACCCTCGTCTTCAAAGAAACTGACCCAAAGCTCCCGGCTCTTCTCTTTTCTTCCTCGTAAGAGAACAAAATGTGGTAATATCCGCGGCCCATGGAGATCATTATCCAATCAGCAAACCCCCAAATTTGAGAGATCCTTTTAGAGAGATCATCAAATTTACATAACGATCCTCCCTTCGGAAGAAGAACCTAACCAATGATCGAGTATCGTCAGATGTTGACTCATTCCTCAATATCCATTTGATCCATAGTGACATGGGAAATCTGTCCCTTTCTGATTATCCTCCGAGGTGGTGGACAATCGAATTTAGGGAACTTACCAGATGATTTCACAATGTCCGTGAATTTCTTCAAACCAGGCGCTGCAGACGCGGAAGCTGCCGATGGTTACTTCGCAGGCAACCAAAACATTTCCTTATGGCTAACACAATAAAACTTTTTACCATACAACGAATCATTACCTGGAAAGGAATCAGCATCCTTCTTCGATCTTGGCTCAGGATTGTCGGTGATAGGGTTCCCCCCTGCCGCTCCCCCATGCGACTCCATATTTCTTCCTAAATATTTATATTATTATTAAAGTATCATATTCATTTCATATATGTTACATATTTTTATTAAAACTATCCTTTACACATTCCATGTATGGCATGAATGAGCCGTATCACATTAAGGGGGTGGTAGTCCACACTTCCTCAAACGAAATTATCGTATTTACACAAGATGGAAAGCATAAAGGTATGTTCTAAATAAAAAATATAGAAGAATAAATACATTATAAATATCATATATATCATATATAAAAATATTTTCCATCATATTTTATACCATTAGAGGTGGTAAATGAAAAATGAATAATCATCATTTTGTAAAGCAGTAGTTCACCGTACATTGAAACAGTATGTTCGTTACCCATTAGATAGAAGTGTGTGTTTTTTTAGGTATAACCCTTAGAATAAAAATATACTATTGTATTGAGGACAATTTTTTTGTTATAAAATCATGGAATAAGAAGATTTTATGGTGTGGAAAATAGAAATAAAACTAAAGAGATTAAGTAAAGATGATACCTCTTAATCAGGTAAATCCTTTTGGTTTGCACCAATGGTCTTCCATGTATTTACTTATTCCTAATAGTAGGATTATAGGATGGTGGGAGGAATTTTTATGAGCTATTTGAGTATATATTTTTTGATCAAAAGTGGCTTGAGAGGTGTGACTAAGGGGTATAGTATTTTACTTTTTATAGTGGAAGGGGAGTGGCGCTCGGGTAAATACCAAAAGGCATTCACTAATGGGAGGTATACCTTACCTAAAGTGCCTAAAAAATAGACAAATAATGAATTAAATTGAAGTAATTTTTTATTAAAATATCCACCACACAAAAATATATATGCATTTTAATAATTTGGTTCCTTAACTTCTAAGATTCCCTAATTTTATCATTTTTGTTTTTATTAAAGCGTCTAGTTTTCCAACCTAAGTAATTTAACCATTAAGAATAAAATAAAGTTAGATTTATTAGAAAATATAGACCCACTGAATAATTAATATTATAAATAATTTATGAAACAAAAATATCATGTGTTTTGGAAATTAATTTTAAAATAAGCACATGTGGCGTGCTAAAATACTGCTTAAACTCGGACCGTGTTAACAACATTTTTATAAAATATGGGTCAATATGTTAATTATAAAAAATAAATTTTTCCATTAATAGATTTTATTTAATATTTATTAAAAATTACAAATAACTTGATATAATATAGGATTTTTATTAATTTTAATAATTTAATAAAATACCATTTATTGTAAAATAACAATATTGTCAATTTTTGGCATTATTTATTTAATTTTAATTTTAAAATATAGAAACAAAATTTTAATTCAAATATATTAATTTCTCATATTTATAACATGATATATTCATCTAAAAAATAATTAAATATAATAATTCAATCAATTCTCTTCACTTTTAATATTTATAGTATCATTTATTTTAGTTAATTATTAACTAAATAATCACTACGTTGGTGTTTCTTAGGAATTTTAAGTAACTAAACCATATCTAAAAATTATTAATAAATTATTCTGATAAATATAATCCATATATATTTCAAAAGGATATGTTTAATATAAAATCTTATGTTTTCTACATATCTCAAAGTTCTCAAAATTTTATAAATGTTAAAGGTAATGAAAGTTCCCTTTTGTCTTTTTCCTTACTTAACCTTTTATATAGGACACTTACATTTATTAATATCCCAATGACCCATAAAATTAGAACCAATAGGGTATTAGGTCAAACTATTGGCATCCAATGGTTTTTTTAACAAGTTTCCAGGTCATTTTGGCCCTTAAGACTAAGGTTTAGTCCCTTGTTAATCTTAATTTTACCTTAATCCACATAATTAATTTTAATCACTTTCACTAATCATTATGGTCAAAAATTAAGTTGATAATATTAGACTACAAAAATTATAATTATTAAAACCATTTATATCCATTTTTTAAAATTAATGTCTTAGAATTTGGAAAATTAAAATTAACACTAATCCCATATACATGACGAGAAAGAGGGGTTTTAATGAAAAAATCTTCAAAAGTTTAATGAGTCCTTATGTAAGATTTAAATATAAAAATGATTCCAATTTCCATTGTATTAATATATTTATAATTTATAAATTATAACTCTATTGAACAATTTAAAAAATAATTTATCATTAATAATTATTTAAAGGAAAGGGATGTTTTTAACTAAAATGTAATATTTTTCACTATTCATCAAAAAATGAAACTTCTCATGAAAATATCAAAAATTCACCATAACATAATTTTAAAATTATTAATTAAAAAATTATTTTTTTATTAAGAATAAAATTATTAAATGTTTCAAAATTTAGTTATAAAATAGGTGTTCCATTAAAAGGTGGTAAAATTTGATCTGGTGTGTAGTGTAAGCTAATTTTGTGTTCTGTATAGCATAATATTAAATTTGTATATATATCATGATAAAAAAATTATATTTATTCTGAAATTAAAATATTTTAAAGTATTTGGGTGTTATTGTTATAATTTAAAAGTTTCCATTTAGGTCAGAATTTATTTTAAAATATCACTTTCTTTTAGGAATGATTTTATTTTCATTGAAGGAATATTATCATTTATCCTTCATAAGTTATTATAATTTTATTATCCTACCTATATTTAAGAGTTTCAGTATTATCTTCCAAATTTTCCACTTATTTCTACTTGAATCGATAAAATAGTAGTTTAAAAGAAAAACAGATTTTATTTCTCTTTTAATCGGATATATTTTTCTTCCATGTCTATATTTTTCAAAATGGTTTTAAAAAAGTCCCTTTTATTACTAAAATAATGTGTAAAGGAAATTTAATGTTATCCTTTAATTTTTAATAGGTATTAAAATAATGTTTAAATTTTTTTTTGAAAGGGCCTCTTTCAACTCTCTTTATAAAAAAAGTCAAAAGGAATTTTTTTTAACATATACGACATTAACAGACTTCCCCACCACTATAGCCATTTTAAAAAAATTAACTTTTTATACATATTTTAAATTTATTTATAAATAAAACTATTTAATGAAATCTTATTTTAATATTTCACTTCCATTTTCATTATTTTTCCAAAATACATGACCTTATTACAAAACCTATATTTATGATGAACTGATGGTCATCTCTTATCCCTTATTAATTTAGTTTTCATTACATTTATATTGAAACATTCACTTTATTATGATAATTTTACATTAAATTTCTATTAAATATACTTATTAATTTTATCATGGATATGAGTATTTCTTAAATTATATTACATTTTTACATATAGTATCTTGTTATGAAAGTTATTTGATTGACTAATAGAAATCTAGATAAATCTGTGTTCTTCACTTAATACAGATAATTGTTAATAAGGAATATTTTTTATAAGTTTAATTGATAATTAAATATATAAGGAATTCATTTGACCTATATTGAATGGTGGGTCTGGTTGTAGAGAGACCCTTGATTCATTGACAGGTCCCATGAGACTAATTAGTTATCCAATTTAAATGGGTTTTTGTATATACCTACCCATCAATTAAGATATCTTGGTGTAAGGTCTTTAGAGTATAGATATCATGATGTTTGAAATCATGATGTCCAATATTAATAATTACATTCATTGAAAAATTATTTATCATTATCCATGATATTATTTCATTGATATTATCCATCAATGCATTCCATGCTCAACTTATTGATTAAATGGAATGTATTTTCAGTTATTTACCCTGAAATATTGATTATCCATTATTTTTCCATGATATATTCCTATATACATAACCCTTGCTAAGAATTTTATAATTATATCCATCAAAAAATGGTACTCCATTCAAATTCACAACTTTTTATAGGTATTCATTTTCTTTCTAAATGATTCTCCAAGCTCAACCTCATAGCATAGATACAACTTATTCCAACCATAGTGTTAGAATATAACTTTAAAGGGGGTGGTAAATTATGTTTTGAATTATTTTACACTATAAAATGATATATTTTGTTCCCATGTTTAAAATAATACTCATAATAGAAAAATCCTAAGCACAGAACAATACTATCCAAAACAAATTTAAATATTCCCACATGGTGATTTGTCTTGGTTAACCTATAATGGTAAAATACAAGGAGAATACATCAATAATGTAGTGATTCCACAATAAAAAATTTAGTATATCTGAATTTTATAACACTTCTCTTTTTAATGAAACATATAATATAATTTCATTTGAATTTTCTATTTTTAACTGGATTATTAGACAAAAAATCATTAATTATTGAATAAATGAAAACATCTAATGTCAAATCCAATTTTACCATTCAAAAAAATATTATTAATTTGCAAAGAAATATATATTACACAAAATCATATCATGATTCCTCTTGTTGTAGAAAGAATTCCTTTATCTTTGAGAAATTTTGTATGTGACATACCTGATTATGACATGATTTCATGTTAACCACAAATCAAAAAAAAATAAATTCAAATATAATAAAAAAAATGGGAAATCATGGTATGAACCTATAAATACTTATTTATCTCATAACCATTATTGAATGACTATCCATGTTGTGACATGATTGGTTATCTAATATACAAAAAGTGTTTCATGAAATCTTCAATGGGTTAGATCAATTCATAATGGTCTTTAAAAACACTTTGTAAAAAATGGGGTTGTGACATGATAGGAGTTCCTCTAATGAATATATTTGATAAACGTTTTCTTGGGTATAACATTGTAGAATGATTCAAACTTCTTATATCCATACTATTGTTTTATTGTGACATTATTTTAATCATTTCAAAGTAAATACTTTCAACAAAGTTATCTATCCCAACATAACACCTTCACATGTTCTACTCCACATTTCAAATTCTTCCATTATGACAGAACATTATCATTGAAGTATGGGATCTCTACCATTTCTTTAGGTTAATGATATAAACACACTTCAAGGATTAACCATGTCCATTATATTAAGACTATATCTTCATTAATGTAATCAAAAACAAACTCTCTATGATCTCCTCTAAACAACTTAAAATCCTAACACCATGAAAAATAATATTCACAGAAAACACAACACATGTTCTATCTTGAAAGCTTCAGTTCCATCATTCTCTCCAATTACTAACAATAATTATAACACTCTATTTAAAATTAACATATGTCCAATATTTTTCTATTTTCGTTTTGGATATTTTTTCCATTAATAATATAATTTTATAGAAATAAAAAATATATAACTTTAATAAAATAATTTCAAAATGAACATTTATATAATTATTTCAAAAATAATTTTGAAAATAATTCCAAATAATGAAATAATTTTTAAAAATCAACGCACATTTATTTCATATATAAATGTGTATAAAATTATTTATGAACAATTTATGATCTTATCACATCTATATCATAGATATAAATGTGATATTTTTTTGAGAACATTTAAATTCTTTATAAAACTACAATATAATGCATCCCATGCATCTTCTCCAATTGAGGATAGATCTTAAACTTAGTGAATCATAAGTTATTTTACATTTTTTTATTATATTTTTAATGGAATTTAATCATTTAAATAGTGGTGATATTTTATATAAATTTAAATGAAAGTTATATAGAAAGTTAATGGACCTTCAAAATATCCACAAGGGGTTTCTTATCACTATCCTGCTCATAAAATTTTCTCTTATCTTATTCTAATTCAATTTTGTGACTTAATACCATTCACTGGTCTAACTCTCCAATTTCTAAATTTTGATCACAAACACACCAAGACCTAAAATATAAGTCCATATTTACTTATTAAATTATTTGGTATTCATCACCCGTTAATAAAGTTATGAATAGTTTGCATGTCTTCTCAGTCCAAATAAACAAACAGCATGACATGACTCCATAGTATGATGAAAAATATAATTAAGGGAAGAAATTTTAGAGAAAACATAATTAAAATAATGATAGGATGTTGGAGAAGGATTTTTATTAGAATTTTGAATCAGTTTAACAATACACTATTCAAAATTTGATAAAAAACAAATTAAGTGTATGAAATTGATATTTTAAAATCAAATTCACATCATAAGTTTATTCACACTTGGATAAACACTGAATTAAGTTATCCATGAATATAGTTAGTGATTGTAGTATAATAAAACTAGTGTTTATTAAATGAATAATAAAAAATCTAGAATGACAAATAAATATTTAACTATGTATGAGTTTTTAGTTAAATGAATACATATTCCCTAAAAACCTATAATTACCCAAACATTTATAAATGAAATTCCATTTTTAAAATGATTAAATTCCTTATAAATAAATAAAATAATAGAAAACATATGAACTAATTTAGTTATTTTAGATAGTTATAAGTTATATCATGTTATATTTAAAGGACCATTAAGCATCATAACCATTGATAATATAGTTTTTTATAGTTACCATTAAGATTAGTATATTGAGGGTTATGATAAAGTAGATTTGAAAGTGATAAAGGAAGTGATGGCCCTGACCATTAGCATCATACCCCATGAATACCATTTATATAAGCATCTAGGGGAGATAACACCATTGATATTTTCTGAGATTCAACAATTGAAGCATGATAGAAACCATTTATAGGAGAAGTTTAAGCTCATTGAGATCATGTCCCAAACTATGTTCACCAAATTACCCCAAGAAAATTTCACCATTGCACACCTTACTCTTGGGGAATTTGTTGGTGTAACAAAGGGATATGTATTTAGACCTTGATAGTATGAATTTGTATATTTTTTTAATAAAATAATTATTATATTTATTCCTTTTCAAAACTACTTTTTAAATGATCAAATAATGAATTTGATAAAAATTATATTGATATGATGAAAAGAAAATTATATTTTTGAGAAATATATAGTTTCAATCAAGACATTTTTTTATGAATTAAATAATTTTTTAGATAAAATATATTTTAAAAAAATAATAACATTAAATAATATTTATTAAATATAAATGATAATATAATTTTATGACGTCAAATCAAATTTATATAAGGGTCATAAAACTATTATTATTAAAAAATCAATATTTTTTAATAAATGAAGATTTTTTATTTGAAAATGTAAAATATTTTATTTAGAGATTAATTTTGATAAAATAAAAATAATATTTGGAATAATAATGTCTAAATTATCTAATGGTGGATTTTTCATAATTTTCTGATACAATCTAATTTTTGGGTAAAAAATATATATATTATAATTGTACGTTATGTATTATGAAATTATAAAAGCCTAAAAGTAATGTAATTTATACTATAAAGAGTATCCATGACCAAAATTATGTTTCACATCTAAAATAATTTTTTTTAATGATATTTGATTAATTTTATAAACCCTTAATGAATCATCCAAAGCCCGTATTATATTTTAAGGTTTAAAAATCAATTCTTTATAAACATTACTGACTTCAATTTCACTATGGGAATTATTTTAATTTGTTCAGTTCCTAGATTTATAAAATATTGATAATCACTCCTCTTTGTTAGAAACCATAAGAAAACGCATGGAAAGGTTTGTGGTTTTGATTACTTTATCATATATATTCCAAAGCCTATGTTTGGAAATTAATAAAGAATTCTCATATCTTCAGTTATATAAACCCACCCAACCTCACATTCCTCTGCACTAAAAAAATTTAGAGAAAGAATTTAATATGACCTTTTCTATCTATATCCTTTCCAAGGTTCTGAAAGATCTTAATTATATTCTCCCAAGCTTAAAGAAGCACCCTATCAAGGTAAGGGGTCCTCTCCTTCTCCTATTTCTTCAAGAATCTTATATGTATTATGCCTTTTTTTCCAATTATTCAAGTTTTGATATGTTTTTACACATACCTATTATTGTAATTATGTTTTTAAAGTGATTATATACCCCTTTAATTCTCATTTATACCATCCATGAATCTTTATGCACCCCCATTATACTACCGAATTTATCCAATATTTTTTCCATGAAAAACATTTGTGTGGTGAATATCATTTGCATTCACGGGTGTGCTCGGAATTATATAGCCCTCCAATACATTGTGTAATTTTTTTATCTCATAATATTCCATGTATAGTGCACAGGAGGTTATCATATACACATATTGTTATGATTTCTTGGTGGTTACCCTTGACTTATGTTTATGATGTCATGTTTTATGTTGTTTCTACATTCTTGTGTTGCATTTATGTTATCAAGTTATATCATGAATTATTATTCAAGATTATGATTATATACCCTCTCATATTACCCTGATATTACTCTTGGATCACATGTATTACTTTTATCATGTTATACTTTGAATTTCCCTTACTAAACTTTATAGCTCACCCCTTTCTTATTTGCATCCTCAGGTTATCCCATGCAGTTTTAGAAGATCTATGGAACATAAGAGAATATTATAGACTTTTTAATTAATATTTTTATATTTATATTGGAATATTTTATGTTATATATCTATTAACTCAAAGACACTAGTCCTCATTATATTCTGGGGTTATATTAATTGTATCTTTATATAATAAATCATAAATTAAGATATAATAAAATATGGGTTTCTATAGTTGGTATCAGAGAAAAGTATAGTTATTTTTTGGTATTAGGATTAGAAACCTCTAGTAAAATACTTAGGAATAATACTAAACATATTAAAACATCACAAAATTTTGTTAAACTATAGATTAAGATGTTTCTAAGAAAAATAAATCCTTGTTTGGATACTACAAGTAGATGTGGCTCTGATATAGTGTTTCCTATGGGTAATGACACCAAAAAGGGCCTATTGATCTGGAATCAATCATCACCTGGTGCATGCCAATGGGCCTTGTTGCACACCTAGTTTGATACTCTTGGGGGATATTCTTTGGTAAATTCATAATCTCATTACAAACCATTATTAAGGGAAAAATTAAAATGATATTTTATATTAGGAAATAAATAATGTATGACTTATACTGAAACCTAGAATCATAGGTTAAGGAATATATTACATTGATGATTTATCCCTTAAATATTCATAAGTTTCCCTTTAATATGTGTAATATTTTGAAAATTCTCATACCTGTGTCTATTATGGATGAAGTAAATTATTAGTAATAGGATAAAATATTAAAATGTGGGAGTATCATCAATAGTTCTACACATTATTTCATATCATGCGTGATTAGTGGAACTATTCAAACACCACCGCAAAAAATGGAAGTCAAGTTATCAGTGAAGATGTAAAATGGGTCAATTTTTTCATTCCAAGTATATAACTCATCCCATATACAAATTTTTTTGATTAATTCCCTATAAAACCTTGTGATACTCTCCTTAGTGAAATTTGATTTTGTTCTAGACATGGATGGGATTTCCTTGTATTGAGATAACATAAATTTCCAAGAGAAGGAAATCAGCCTCCATAACACAAATTGCACTCTAATTATATAAAATTTCAAGGATTATGATGAATCTTAATTGGTACTAGCATCTCAATGATGGATATTATTTTCTTTTTAGCAAACATATCTAGAACAAATGATTGATACTAAATAAAATCTCATCCTTGATGACAATCCCATTATAAGTGAAATCACTGATTTATATCCTAAATAATTTTATAGTACTCCTTCTATCTTTGAGGTTTATTTATAAATAAAAATCATACCTAGATATTTTCAAATATAAAAGAATCTATATATAATTATCATTTTTTAAAATTTAGGAGAAATCGAAACAATTATCGGAGAATCGAGATAAAGGGTTTATATGCCCAAGTGCTTCATCATGGGGTGTATTGGTCCTATTTTTCAAGAATTAGGATGGGTTAATGCACCTTTTCATTTATTATCGTGAACTCAACAAGATCATGATAATGAACAAGTATCATATGCCATGTATTGATGAATTGTTCGATCTATTATATAGAGCCTAGTACTTCTATAATGTGGATATTTGGTTGATATATTATCATATAAAAGTAAAGAAGGAGGATATACCCAAGACTGGGTTTTGTAAAAGTTATGGGAATTATGATTTCATAGTGATTCCATTTGGACTCACTAATGCTCCAGCAATATTTATAAGATTTGTTGTAGTCCTTATAGATTATACTATTATCTACACCAAAATCAATAATAAACATGATGAGCAATAAATACTATACTAAAGATATTTATTAAATAAAATTTATATGAAAAGTATTGTAAATATGAGTTTTTTAGCAATTAACTTTCTTGTGGGATATTATCACCAACAAAGGGATATCTATGGATCCATCAAAAAAATAGGTAATCAAAGGATAACCCATAACAATATCTATGATGTAAATCCTTAGATTCCATGGATTATCTGGTTACTATCATCAATTTTTGAGAAAACTCTTATGATTTTAAATTCCACTAACAAAGGATACTCTGAATGGATTCAAGTTTTTATAGACTGGTGAATTGTGAAGAAATATTTAAAGACCAGAAGAAGAGGTTAATCACTATACATGTGCTCACATTATCCACCAATGGGGATGGATTTGTGATCTATAATGATGAATCCAAAATGTATTGGGTTGTTCACTAATGAAAGATAAAAATTTGATATCCTATGCCTCCTTCCAATTAAATATCCATGAATATAACTACCCAATGTATGATATAGAATTAGTAGTAGTGATCTTCTCTTGATGATTTGGTGACATTATCTCTATGGATAAAATGTGAAATATATGTGAATCATAAAATAATCAGGTATATATTCACACAAAATGAGCTTAATATTATCCAATAAAGGTGATTAGGGCTGATTAAGTATTATTATTGTTCAATCCATTATCATCCTAGTAAGTAAAACAAAGTGACAGATGCTTTGAGTTGAAAGGATCCCACAACCCTAATCATGATGAGGATTAAAATGGATCCAATCTTATTGGACATTAAATGGATGGACATGGGAATAATAAAAGGATATTCATCCTGTATTTCTCAATTAAATACTCAATCATTTATTCTTAATAGGATCAAGGATTCCTAGAGAGATGATGAGGTGCTATAGAAAAAGGTAAGAAATATGTTGGAGTTAAAATTTTCTAAAGATAGAGTTATAAGGTTTGGAACACAAATATGTGCCCCATAAAAACTATAACTAAAGATAGAAATTTTGGATTATGAGAATAACCCATCCTTCTCTATTCATCCAAGAATCACTAAGATGCGTAGAAATTGGAAGAAAAACTTATTGTGGGATAACATGTAGAGGGAGATTGCATATTTGTATCTCAATGCTTGGTATGTCAACAAGTAAATCCATAATAAAAAAATTATAAGGGTATAACGAAAACATTTCCCATAATGGTATAGAAATGGGAAAACATAAATATGGACTTCATTATAGGATTCAAAAGAACACCAAAAGGTAATAACTCCATCTGGGTGGTAGTTGATCATCTTACAAAGTTGATGCAATTAGTTACTCTCAAGGGATATTTCTTTCATTAAAAAATTTCCAATATATACATAAAGGAAGTGGTAAGATGACATAGAGTTCCAATCTCTATTATTTCTGATCGATGTCCAAGGTTTAGCCTAAGGTTTTTTAGAAGCCTTTAGTAAGTGTTGGATATAGAACTAAGTTTCAGCACTTCTTATCACCATGGATGGATGGTTAGTCTAAGAGAACCATAAAAACTCTATAAAATATGTTGAGATCATGTTAAATGTATTTCTGATGATGTTGGGATAAAAATATTCCCCTAGTGGATTTATAAAACTACAATAGATTCTATTATATCATTCAAAGGGCACTTTACAAGGCTCTGTATGGGAAGATGTTTCAAACTCCAACATGTTGGGATGGATTTTAAGAGAGAAATTTGATGGGACTTGATATTATCCAAGAAGTTATAGAGAAGTTTCAAACCATTCAGCATTTTATGAAATCCATACAAATTTGATAGAAAATATATGCAGGAGGGGGTTGAAGATAAAGTGTTCCTTAATATATCATTATGGAAGAAATTAATGAGATTTGGGAAGAAGTAAAATCCTAGTTCTAGATACATTGTCCCCTTTGAGATCAATGATCACATTAGAGCGGTGGCCTATCAACTAGAACTCCCACCAAACACATCCAAAGTACATGATGTGTTCCATGTGTCCCTATTGAGTAATTACATAAAAGACCCCTCACATGTACTAAATCCAGAGATGGTATTATTATAGAATTATATCTCGTATGAGGAGTAGTCAGTGTAGATCTTAGATCATAGAGGCAAAGTTCTATGTAACAAAATTACTCACCAGCTCAAAGTGTTGTGGAGAAACCACAAGTTTTAAAATGTGAGATGGGATCCAGAAGAGGTGATGAAATAGAATTACCCTTATTTATTTTAGTGTATGAAAAGAAAATTTTAAGGCTGATATTTCTTATGGGGGTAAGAGTGAAATGACTTGAATTTTATAAATGAAATTACATTTTTAAAATGATTAATAGCCTTATTAAGAAAAGAAATTATAGAAAAAACATGCACTACTTTGGTTATTTATGAACCTTATAAGTTATATAATGTTGGATTTAAAAGACTTTTAAGCGTTATAACTATTGATAATATTGTTTTTTTACAGTGACCATTAAGAATAGTATATTGAGAGTTATGATAAAGTCCATTTGACATAGACAAAGTAAGTGATGGACTTGACCAGTATGATCATACCCTATGAAACCCATTTATTAAAGATTTTGAGGGAGATAGTATCACTAGGATTTTCCCTTAATCAAGAAAAGGCCAAGATTTAACAACTAAAGCATGAGTAACCATTTATGGGTGAAGTTCAATCTCATCATGATCATGGCCCAAACCATGTTCGTCGAACCACCCCAAGAAAATCCCACCATCACACACCTTATTATTAGGGCATTCACTGTTGTAATAAAGGGATGTGTATCTAGATCCTAAAAGTATGAATTTTTGTATTTTTTTAATAAAACAATGATTATATTTATTCATTTTTAATATTACTTTTTAAATTATTAAATAAATAACTTTATAAAAAATGTATTTTAATACGATAAAACACAAATGGTATCTTTGGGAAATATATAGTTTCAATCAAGAAATACTTTTTGATGAATTTGATAATTTTTTAAACAAATTTTATTTTAATAAAATATTATTATTAAATAATATTTATTAAATATAAATGAAAATATAATTTTATAAAGGCAAATGTAACTTTTATAAGGGTCAAAAAACCATTATTTTCAAAAACCAGTATATTTTAATAAATGGGGATTTTTTATTTTAAAGTGTAAATTATCATAATTATATAATTATCTTTAAAATATATATATTATCTTTCAAACTATCACATAAATATTATCAAATGGATAATTTTTCATAATTTTCTAAAAAAGTCAAATTGTTTGGTAAAAATTAAATATGGTATGTATTATGAATTCATAAAAGAACAAAAGTGGTGTAATAAATACTATAAAGATAATTCATGAACAAAATTATGTTTCCCATTTAAGATAATTCATTTTTTATGTTATTTAATTAATTTTATAAAACCTTAATTAATCCTCCAAAACCTATATTATATTTTTAAGGTTTTAAAATCCATTCTGTATAAACATGACTCACTTAAACATCACCAAGGGAATTATTTTAATATATTAGGTTATTATACATATAAAATAATGAAACCCACTCCTATTTCATAGAAACCATGGGAAAAACCCATGGTAATGTTTGTGGTTTTGATTACTTTATCATATATAATCCAAAACCTAAGTTTGAAAATTAATAAATAATTATCCTCTCTTTTACTATATAAACCCACCCAAAATCGCATTCCTCATCAATCATAAATCTTGGATAATTAACTTGATCTACCCTTACCTCAGTATATCCCTCCCAAGGTTCCCCCAAGCAATTAAAAATCTCCTCCCAAGATTTAATAATCACCCTCTCAATGTAATGGATCATATCCTTCTCCACTTTATTCAATCATCTTCTTTATATTATGAATTTTTTTCAATTATTCATTTTGGGAGATTTTTTTCACATCCTTCGTACTATAATTATTATTTTCAATTGGTGAGAGACCCATTTTTATATCATTTATCCCTTCCATGAATATGTATATACCTTTGTTTTTCTACTGAAATTATCCTGTGATTTTTCATTTCCAAACATTTGTGTAGTGAATACCCTTCCTCATTTCCACTCAAGTGTATTCACCTATATGTTCTTATACTTTATTGATTTGGTAATTTAATTTATTTCCCCACACTCCTTAATTGTGGGATTAAAAATTATCAAATATATCCTTATGTTGTATGATCTATGCGGCACACTTACGCATGTGCATGATATAAAAGTGATAGGTGGGCCCAAAATTGTATATGCTTCCAATGCATTGGTTAATGTTTTTATATCCTGAGATTCCATGTGTTTTGAGTGGGAAGTTTTCCTACACACACTATGTTATGATGTCTTGGAGGTTATCCTTGACTTTATGTTTATGATTTTATGTTTCATGTTTTTTCCACATTCCTATGTTTTTATTATGTTATCATATTATATCATGACTCATTGTTCCCTTATTATGGTTTATAGCTCACCCCTTTCTTATGTACATTCCTAGGTTATCCCATATAGTTTTAGAATAACCATGGAATATAGGAGCATGTTATAGAGTTTTTAATTAATGTTTATGAATTTTTTATGAAAGTTGTTATGTTATGTACCTAATTACCCAAAGACACTAGGCCTTATGATCTTATGGGGTTGTGTTAATTTTATATTTTTGAAATAAATCATAAAATGAAGTATATTAAAATATGGTTTGTCATAAAATCATTCTCTATTAATAGGATTATACATCAAGTTAGAGTGAAAGGATGATTGACAAATATAAATGAGGATTCATGGTGATTCCTCCACATATATTGTGAGGCCTTGAAAATAATTTCCGCTCATCTAATACTTAGGTAAGATTGGGTTTTCAAGGCCTATGATCCTTCTCTATTATTTCATAAATACACCTCCATCTGGATGGTTGGATTTTCCCTATACCCAATTTGGTAATACATAGTGTATAATTATCTTTTAATAGTCCCCTCGAGTGTATATGGATTATCATTATTTACAACAAGTGTTCCTCCCTTAATTTCTCTCATTATAGAGTTATTACATACTTATGATAGTCAACCATAAACCCCAGTATTCCTGAATCCTTCCATTAATGGTTTTTATTTCCCATATCATATAAATTTCTAGGCCTACATGGAATATTCATCACACATTAAAAACATTGGTTGATAGGTCATGATATCCAAATATCATATGGAATAATAGGGCCATAGGAACCAACTTGGACATGTATTAGAATATGATTATCCATCTCTCAGTTCATTTGTTCTCCCAAGTACAATGATAATCCTCAATTATAGGGGATAATCTATAATAAAATTTGATGACTCCCCCCATCATATTTTTTCATACTAACTTGGAAAACAACATAAAATTTTATCTTATTTTGCTATTGTGGTTTCTTTAAAAAGACATATGTCACAGTCCATAATATCCAAATATAATTTGATACGATACATATTTATTCCTTCACAACCAGTTCAAATTCATCAATCCTATTATTGACCTAACCTATTCATCATGTTCATCATTAAAAATACTAAAATCATAGTATAATAAACATATTTTAAACACATAATGATGGTTAAAATTATAAAATTCACATTTTATGATTTTTTAAAATTAAATAAAAAAAATTAATCTACATATGAAAATTGAAACTTATGCCCTGGTTTTATTGCTTAAATATGTTTTTCTTACATTGAATTACTAAAATAAAAAATTATAATTATCAGTGTATCATCACTCCCCCATGCATATCTATATTCAATCATATGAAATAATTAATAAATTCAAATTTTGAAATGATATTCCCAAGTCATACATATTTTCCATAGTTTAGTGTGAAAAACTTTTTCAAAAAAATCTCTAACATATGATGTTTTCCATGTGATTATCACTTATAAGATTTTTTTTATTCTCATTAATGTTATTCCAGCATAAACTTTGACCAATGCACATAAGCACCAACATTCCCTAAAACTTTTTCCCCCATCACTCACAACTTAACTAATAAAAGGTATTCTTAATTATAAAATCATACATGAATCACTATATTATTTTCTGATATTCATGTTTCTTAATAAATTAATCATGTTTCTCATGAGAAACTAATTTTATTAGGTTTTTTGTATAGGTGAAGGTGAGTTATTTAGTGATAAAAACATAGGTTGACCAAGAAGTTTTGTCTCTTAAAATAATAATTTATTATTAACAATAATGTTACACACTAAAATAATTTAACTCATTCCCCTTAAACATGATATTTTTTTCCTAACACATCTCTTTTTCATGGAGGCACACAAAGTAATGATCATGGTGAATGATAAATCCATTATACACTATTTTGAAAAAATTGATTTCATTTTTATCAATGAAAAAAATGGAGACTTATAATTATAATGATTCAAGTGAACCCTATATTAAAATGGATCATGGAATACTTTAAAATATTTCCAATAATGAATATTATCTCTATTTAATCACATGAAATATCCCATCCCCTAAGACTTTTTTTTGAAAAAAATGAGTAGATATTTCACCCCTTTTTTAGTTTCCCTCTTATTTTATCCATTTATTGATTTTTATTCTTGAACTTGAGTTTCATTTTGTTTTATATTAGATTTATAAAGATCTGGATTTTCAGTGCTAGGAGCATGGTTTGTGTATAGTCTATACAAAGCATATGAGAATTGTGAAAAAACTATAATTCCTTAATAGTGTGGTTTTTTACGGTTTCCACATGGTTTTTTCAAACCATATGGACCTATCTAGATGGTTTTGTAGCTTATTTTGTGTGTGGGGTGACTTTAATTGTTAAAACACTATTGAAATAGTGGGTTCCCTAGACCCAACTATGCAGTATTTTGATTACTATATTGTGTATACAGTTAGCTATACATGATGTCTTCTTACCATTATAGTGTAGACCTTTCTAATACCATTGTTAAATGGTAATGTCCTAAATTAATTGTTGTATCAAAAGGTTATAGCAAATATTAGGATATAATGAGAACCTCGAGATACTATGATATTAATCTTAAACTAAGCTCCTATGGTCTAGTTACATCTTATTGACTAGACACAGTAGATGTTAGACTATCAGGTGTTGTGGGATCATAAGCATTGAGACTTCTTCTCATGAAGTATGCACTTGGTGATCTCTAGTAGTGAGATCATGAGGACAGACCTACTAATAGGAACACCACATGTTTTGAGTGTTATTGGTTATTCCTATCTATGGACATGTGTATTGGTATCCTGAATTTAGATCATTAACAGTGTGTGCCATTTGATTGCATACTATGATGCAAGGAAACAACCATGGTAATGAAATCATGGACAGGTATCTTGTGTTGGGTACCTCATTTATGGTATGAAATTGGTTTAATGGTTAAAAATTATTTATCTCTTCTGTATTATGGATGTAGTATATCTTAGACCTAGTAGATCAGGATGGTGCTACCTTCATAAGTCTTTGGCCAAAGTAGTCAAAAGGTAAATCTATCCAGATAGATCAATAAATAATAAATAAATAATAGGATGATTACCCAAGTGTGCGTCCTAATTTATGATATATTTAAATACAAATAGAGTATAGTATACAATCAGTTTTCGTAGGTTGGTTATCATTTCTATGACAATCCTTATCTCTTTAGGGGCCTTAATGGGTTTCTAGACTCCACTCTTGGTATTTGTATTTTATTCACTACTATCGAGATAAGGGCCTAGAGGGTCACACATAATAGTGTATTAAATAATCCTTCCTATTCAGTTGAATATATATATTGGACATGGTGGGCCCCACCTTGGGGTCCGAGTTTTGTCCAAGTTATCGATCACCTATAATTAAATAAATTCATTATTATTCATGTTATGAATAATTGGTATTGAATTTATTTAGATGTATTTATGAGTTAAATTAAATACGATAAAATATTATTTGAATGAATATTATTTTAATATTCAAGGTTCATTTAATATTAAGCAGGATTGGAGAATCGAGTTAAATGGCTCGGTTTTATCAGATAATATTATATATATTGTAAGTATGTGATAACTAATTAATAAAATTTGTGGTGTAGTTTAGTTCATCATAATTATTATTTAGTGGGTGTCAAATTTACAGGGGTTGGGGAACCCTACCGGGTGTTATTCATCATCCACTATAAATAAGTAGAGAGAGGCTCAAGCATATGACTATTCATGAAATTTCAGACAGATCCACTCTCTCCTTCCACTTCCTAGAGAGGGAAGATGTTTATCCAACAGCTTGGATCAAGATCTCCCTCAAGCATCGAAGGCATCTCGATGTGGTGATCGTTGGGACTTCAAAGACATCGTTAGATCGCCGCGCTAGTACCCAAAATCTGATGATCGGTGCTCCTGTGGATTTTTGAAGCACATGTGGATGATCTAGAGGGATCCTGCTATGGATCTTTCAAGTAATGATCACTTACAACAAGTTTTATTCAAACACACCTTCAAATTAGTAAATTTATGTTTATAGTTATACTTTTGTTCTCTTTTAAATTTACACGAGATCATCGGACCATACTGAGGCTTGGATTGTTGGTGATGAAAATACTTGTGGTCCCGTCGATGAAAAATTTTAAAATCTCTAGCTCATTAGCTTCTATTATGGGAATGTATCCTTCAATTGGTATCAGAGGTACCACATAAATTTTTTGATCCAAATACAAATTAAATTGCCTTAAATGAAATAGAGGGTTTGATTTTGGTCCCAACAGTTCAAACTGTGCATTTATCCAATTTCGAATGGCCAAGTTACAGCCATTAAAAATTTTAGATACTGATCAAATTTTCAGTGTGATCTCTGGTTTTAAAATTATATTCATTGTTTTTTATGATCATGAAGAACCGGTCAAGTTACGATCGGTGTTAGTTCATCAGAAATAATTCTAATTATATGAAAAAAAATTAAAAAAAATTATAATTTGCATAATAATTTTATACTTAAAATAATATTTATTTTATTATTATAATAATATAATAATAATAAATTATTATTTTTAATAATAATTTTGTTATTATTATATGTAAAGACTAATAAATATCCTTTAGAAAATTTTATATGTGGAATCCCGCACATAAGAAAACAAGAAAAATAAAAGGGGTTATAGAAAAAGAATGGAAAAATATAAAAAATGGAGGGAAGACTTAAAATGTAAAAAGGTGGGGGGCCAGGCTCTCATCCCCCTTTATCCTCAGTGCCTCCCTCCCGGGCGACCTACATCACACCACCGACACTCCAGGGCGCCACCCTACTCTAGCCGTCGGTTTCCCTAGACATCGCAGTCACCTCCTCAGGCACCCCTCCAATTCCTCGGCCACCCTCAGACCTTGCTGGCTCACCTCAGCACCGTACCACCTCCCTGCCAGCTCCCCAGGTCATAAAGCCCCACCCCACCCCGCAAGGGTCGTTTGCCTCCTCGGACCTCCCCATGCTATCATTCTGTCTAGCGCATCGCTGGTCTGATGTCCCTCATGCTACCGGAGTGGATTCCACTGCCTGTTGTGTCCCTCCAAAGGACTGAACATGTTGTCTTACTTGGTCTTTAACCCTACCGGATCCCCACTGCAGCGGCTCCTTCGTTCCTGCTCTAGGATGCCAGTGCAACCTAGCCCCATCTGGCCGCCTCACATAAGTTCAGTGACCAAATCTGGATAGATCCAAGGTTTCCCCACCTCTTATTTGAATACATATCCACCTGTTTGTGTAGAAGCACCGTCATCGTCTAGTGGTCCGTCCCCAACCACCAATCAATGCAGTGACCGCTTCTACAGCACGAGGTAACTCCTGCCTGACCCAAAAAGTCTAGAAAGAGTCTTAGGCGGATCTTTCTAACCCAGATTGGGTTTGGGCAGATCTTTCTGGCCCAGAAAAACCAAGAAAAGGTTTTTATATGTCTGTTATGGGTGTGCACGAGTCCTGCGCAACCCACAATAGTCCATAGTAGTGTTTTGAGGCATAGAAAGATTTAAATTAATTGATATTATTTAATTAATTTAATTACAGTATTAAATTAAATTAATTCTAATTAATTTTGGTTTATTTAAAATTTTAATACCTGAAGATAAAACTTTAAATTAATTTTAGAATTAAATTAAATTAAATTATTTATTTAATTTTCGGTGTTAAAATTAAATTAATTAGTGGACCGAAGAATAACTAAATTTTTTGAATTATTTAATTCATTTAATTTAATTTAATAACCATCATACTTTATTTAATGCATTTAATTTTATCATGCATTATTTTACCCGCCTACTGATCTGGAGCAACAACTCATGTATGTCTGTATTTATTTATTTATTTAATTATTTATTTTAACTTCATGCGATGCTTTTAATTAATTAAATGATGGTATGTGAATCATATTTGTTTTTGGTTAAAATGTATAAGGGCCTACACGCCCAATTTTATCTAATGTACATTACACTCCTAGTTCCCCTCTCCTCTACAGGAGTATTTTTGTACTTCAAACAAAGATTGTGTATGACGTGGACTCCTCCAAAATGAGGCATTGTACACTGATCAAGACAATGCAATACGTCATGTAGACCCTTCTAAGATGAGGTGGTACTCCAAGACATGTTGTGGAGCCCACCAAGAGAAAGTGATACTCTATATGAGAAGCGGACATATAGGATGGGGTGAGATGCATCAAGAGTCAAGTTTCAACTTAGGTATGATGCCCCTAGGTCATTTTAGATGCTCAAGACCAGTTGTGTAGTAGTTTACCTTTATGAATTTATATGTTATTTTATTCATTTTAAAATATCAAGAAAATACATAAAATAATAAATAAATAAATTCATAAATAAGTGATGTGTGTTTTTCAATTAATGTTCAGTTGTGAGCACGAAAACATAGATGAACAAGATTAATAGAAATGAATTACATTCATCGAGAGAGAAACACAAAAACCCTTCAAAGTAATATTAAGTCAATACCACCTTCTATCATTCACGTTTGAAGAAAACCGGGTGTTTGGGGTGCCAGTCATGCCAAAGTTGAGGGTGCCTCTTACTAATGGGGAATTATTATAAGAGTAATGGGTTGACTTAACTAAACTTGTAGCAAAGAAATATCCAAATCTAGTTTATTTTAATTTTAGAGGAAAGTTTTGAGTAAATAAAGTTAATATTTTTAAAGATGGGACTTCACTCAATAAATCAAGGAACCGCAAGTTAATGCATTTGGCCAGCTAAATGCCTTCCTTAAACCCTTCGAGTAGCGGTGTAGCCATAGCTGGTAGACTATGATTGGAGGTTCAAGGATCATTTCCACTAGAATACTCAAGAGATAGCTTATTTTGATTCTAGTATAGAGGGTTCTCATAATTCTATAAAATAGTGAGATACATTTAATGATTAAATAATTTCTAATGTCTAGATAAGAAATCAACATAAAAGTTCTAATATGCTAAAGCTTTATTATTGTAGATAAATGGAAAGTAATACCAAAATAAAACTACAATAAATATTGGACAAAGTTAGTGTCCAAACTAGAAAAAATTTCCAAGTGTAGTACAGGCACTTGCAAAAATTATTTCAATATAAAAAATTCAAGGTGTTAGTGTCACTGCCTGTTAAGCCACCTCAAGAAGCATGGGTGAGAAATTGATTACAGGAGACTCCTTTAGTCATCATATGATGGTTCTATCATAATGTTATCATAAATGACTGATGTTTGTTGTATATACAACATAGGTACATGGATGATATCACATGTAGTATCATCACCAAGAAGTTTGTAAGAAGAAAGTAAAGCGATATTTGAATGTGATGATTACACTGGCTTTGTGTAAACATGAAAGGAAGACCATGATCTTTCATGTAATACCAATCTTATACTTTTTCACCTAATTACTCTAGTTTTGTTTATGGATACAAAAAAATAGTATGGAGTAAGAGCTTCAATTACCTTTATGTAAAATTCACCAAGAAATAATAATGTTAAAGAAAGTACAATATTTAATTATTATGATGAATAAATTAGAAAACAATGTGAAAAGGCTAATGGAAAGTACAATGCCAAAGACACATTGACGACATCTTTTAATGATGAGGTTGTTTCTTTGAATAGGAGGTTATTTGAATCACATATTTTAAAATAAATTTATGGAAGTTTAAAATGAAATGAATTTAATTGAATAATCAAGAACCTTCTTTTTCTTCAGTATATATATTCATCAAATAAAAGTATTGTTTCTAACATACTTCTTAGGTATTAAATACAATATTCCTATCACATATGTGTATTGAAATACAGTAACCAAGTAAGTATAGAAACATTACAAGAAGTAAGGTGCGTTTTCCAAATAGATGATAAAGGGTGATTCCTAAGTTAGTGTTGAGAAGCACATAACTACGATTTGTCGAGTGATTGATTCTAGTTGAACAAGTTGTTGAGTCTGACTGAAAAATTTATCTCATGTGACCTTTGGACATAATGATACATTATTCCATGTTCAGGAATTAATGTTGTTTATGGTATTATACTCAACAAAATAGTTCAGTGGTACTTGAATCATTGGCAATAAATGATGAATATATAAAATGTAATACTTTTACCCAATTGTGGAAAGATAATTCTTGGTCAAGAAAAACTAAAAGTATACATCAAATATATACCTAGTATGGAATTTAGGCTTGGAACAGCTAAACACCTTTGATATATTTGATGCATTTATTTTGGACAAAGAAACCTTTAGAAAAATGGTATGTTACAAAGCTTATGGAATTAGTTAAACAAGCAAAAATGAACTATTCCAAAGGAAATCCAGTGGTAAAGATACTTCATAAGATTCCTTTAACTTATTAAGGAACATGATAATGAAGTATAAGAGTGGTCATAAGATATGAGTTGCTTCAGATCGACATGCTGAAGAAAATCTTGACCAATCATTCATTAATTATGATAATGTAGCAAGGATTAATTCCTAAACACACATTAACTTATCTACATCACGACATGTATGTTCATAAGTAGGATCGATTAAGAGTCTTATATATTAACATTGATCAAAAAACATGTAGCGTGGAGAAATTTATAAATGAACATGTTATACATAAAATTTATGATGTAAGAGGTATCAATGTTACAACCTATAGTAACGTCCCTCATATTTCAAGATGTGCTTTGCAAATAAAAGAAAAATCCCATTACTTTTATGCCAACTAAAATGAAAAATGGATATCATATAATTCATAGTATGATAGAAATCCATCATGTCATAGGACATTTTTTAAGATTCAAAGGTTTCTTTAGAATTTATACAAACATGCATCAAGTTAAACACATTGTGAATCTAAGGTAATTATCCTAACAGTTTCTTAGGATATTACCTAAATCCCTAATATAGGGAAGTGGTAGTAAAGTGACAGACTAAATTTCTATATGAGGGTGCACCTATCTAATTCGGATAGTAGGAGAAATATTGACTTTCATTTATTCAATTCTTGAGAAGTACAAATGGTTGGCATAGAAACAAGTTCCACAAGTACTTGTGGAAGAGGTATGTTCCAGAGACACATACTACGTAGGAAGGATAAAACCATAGTGATAGTTTTATATTCACCATGGCCAGTGATACATTATTTAGTGAGAATAATAATTTCTACAAGTAAGAATTATATAGAAATAAGATAAGATCGATAAGATCAATTAAAATTCAATAATGTATTTCATGTATCAAATTACAAAGAGGGTTACAAATTGAATATTGTAGTGCGTATTCAAGAAATGATACATGGGTGGTAAAAGCGAAGTACCAATCAGGATTAATTGATAATAAAAAGTCGGTATGCCTAAATCCATTAGAATTTTACTTGTCATATATAACTTCTAATATAATTGTATTGGTTATCGCATGTCAAGATCAACTTTCATGGAAGGTGTCTACACAAAACAACCAGAAATGGATGATGATATCATATGATGCCAATAAGGGTTGGAAGTTACTGAAATCTAGTTTTATATTAAAGTAAGCAACAAGATCTAAGAGCATTCATTTGGAATGAATCATTGTCTTGTGTTTACCAAAGTTTAGTGGGAACAGCATGGTTCTATAAGAGAAATATGTTCAGAAACATATAGAAAATAGATATTGGTCTTACAGTTTGTTAAGACCAGGATAAAAGTAATTCTCCAGTGATTGAATTAAAGTTGAAACCTAAGTTCTAGAAAACAAGATCTACTGAGGTATATCTAATAGTTTCTTGGACCAAGTCAATTGTACATATAGTGACATGGTATTGAAAAATACAAGTTGGAACAATTCAAGTTAAGAATTGTTATCAATGTCACATAGAATAATCTCTCCAGGTTGACATGTTTGGAACATGGGAGGATATTAAAGTTGTGAGTTGAGTTCCATACACTTCAGTGATGGATAAATCACGTATTCCATGATATGTACAAGAATTTATATTTCCATGGTATACTTTATAGTAGTTACATATCAATTATATCTAGGAGAACTATAAGTGAAGTGGTCAAAACTATCATATTATACTTCAACAAGTACAAATTAAATGTACCTAGTAAGAGGAGAATAAGGATACTAGTTATTGTGGGACACAAACTAGTCTTCCATAGATCAATTTGATCTAGTATTTCAGTTAGGATAAAGGTGTTGAGTGAGACCAGATCATATAATCTAGTGGTATCCATACCTATAAATACTAAGTACGTTGAAACTTCTATGGTAGCTAAGAAGAAATTATTAAAAGCAATTATTTTTTCCAATTTTTGGAATCACGCATAGTAATTAAAGTATTATCATAATGCAAATTATGAAATTATTACTAGCCAAGATTTCAAGTTTAGATAGTGGACAAAAGAGATATACTCTGGGATTCCATATCTTTATAAGTTTTACTCAAGGAGATGAGGTCGCATATAAAAGAGTATTCGTGTGGTGGAAATGTGGAAGACCCAGCAGCTAAAGCCATTACTCAGTAGGAACATGATCTTTATCAAGTGAGTATATAAGAGGTATGGTTAGAAAGTTAAATATAGTGTGAGTGGGAGTGTTTAAATAGTGGGTTCCCTAGACCCAAATATATAGTAATTTTTATTACCTTATCATGTATATAGTAAGATATACATGATGTCTTCTGACCATTATAGTGTAGAATTTTCTATGACCACTATTTAATGGTAATTTCCTAGATTAATTTTCATATCAAAAGGTTATAACAGACCTCGGGCTATAATGAGAACCTCAAGATACTATGATATTAATTTTAAACTGAGGTCTTATTGTCTAGTTACATCTTACTAACTGGATATAATAGATGTTAGGAAATAAGGTGTTAGGGGCTCATAAGCATTGAGACGTCTTCTCATGAAGTTTACACTTGGTTATATCTAATAGTGAGATCATGAGGATCGACCTGCTAATAGGAACACCACATGTTTTGGGTGTCATTGGTTGTTCCTATGTATAGACTTGTGTATTGTTCTCCTGACTTGATATCATTACTAGTATGTACCATTTGATTGTGTATGTTGATACAACGCAAAAACTATGGTAATGAAATCGTAGTGAGGTATCTTGTATTGGGTACGTCATTGGTGGTATGACATTGGTTGAATGGTGAAGAAAGGATTTGTCGCTTCAAGGTTATTGAAGTTGTATATCTCAGGCCCAGTTGATCAGGATGGTGATACCTTCATAGGTATTTGTCCAAAGTATTCTAAATGTAAATCTATCCATATATATCAATAAATAATAAATCAAGAAAAGGTTGATGACACAAGTTTGCATCCTGCTTTATGAGGTATTTAAAGACAAAGAGATTATAGTACACAGTTAGTGTTCGTAGGTTGGTTGTCCTTGCTATGACAATCCTTATCTCTTTAGGGGCCTTTATGGGTTTCTAGAATCCACTCTTGGTCTTGTATTTTATTCATTACTATTGATATAAGTTCATAGAGGGTCACACACAATAGCATACTCAAGAATTCTCCATATTCAGTTGAATAGGTATATTGGAAATGGTGGGCCTCACCATGGGGTCTATATTTTTTCCAAGTTATCAATCATCGATAATTAAAAAAATTATTATTATTTTAGTTTTGATTAATTGGGATTTAATTTATTTAGATGTATTTATGAGTCAAAGTATATATGAGAAAATATTATTCGAAAGAATATTATTTTAATATTCAAGGTTCATTTAATATTAAGCAGGATTTGAGAGTCTAGTTAAAAGGATCTATTTGATTACATAATATATCATATATATTACAAATATGTGATAAATAATTAATAATATTTATAGTGTAGTTTAGTTCATCATAATTATTATTTAGTGGATGTTAAATTTTTGGGGGCCTGGGAACCCTACCGGATGTTATTCAACATCCACTATAAATAAGTGGGCAGAGGCTCAAGCTTATGGATATTAATGGAATTTTGGTTATAGATTCTCTCTCTTCCTGCTTCCTAGAGAGATAAATAGTCAATAAAAGAGCTTGGATTAAGATCTCCAACAAACATCGAAGACATCTCGATGCAGTGATCGTCGGGATGTCAAATGCATCATCAGATCGCTATGCTAGCACCTAGAATCCAACTATCGACGCTCCTGCAGATTTTTCAAGTGTGTGTGGATGATATATATGGATACTTTTATTGATCCATCAAGAAAAGATCACAGATGATGAGTTACATTCAACCGTTCCTTCAAATCTATGAAGGTATGTTTACAGTTTTATTTTTGTTCTCTTTTAATTTTATATGAGATCCTCAGACTATATTGGGGCTTGGATTTTCAGTGAAGAAAAGTTCCATCATCCCTTCGATGAAATTTTTTAAAATCCCCAGATCATCAGCTTCTACTTCAGTCCCCAGATCCTTCAAATACTTTTACGAGAAATCATGTAGCCCAAACCGTGTGAGGTTCAATGATCTAGTTAGTGGATCCTTATTGGTTAGCATGATATTTAGAAAACCATATGGAAAAACAAAATAGTTTTTTTAGATTTTAAAATTTTGTTTTTTGAAAATTACACCTCTATAATTGTTAAACCTTAGTGGAAACTCTTTCTCAATTTTATCTTGGTTTTCTCTTTTCCCACACACGCTAGGTAATATGTTTTTATATTTAGGGTTCTATGTCACGACCCGTCCGCGGGGCCCGTGCCGTGACTACCCCAAGCCCGCCTTCCATAGGCCAGGGGCTGGCGACTAGCACCAAGGCGTAAATTCCCGGTAAACAGGGAAGGCATTGCCTTTATAAGTAACAACCACCACAGAGTCAGCAAGCAGAAGTAACTACCAAGTGCGGAAAAGTAAAGGGGGCCGGAAATACAAGCCCAACTGTAAAGTACAACTGAAAAGTAAAGTACAGCAACTGAAGAAAAGACGGCGGCCTCGTGTCGTCCACTGGCAATCCCACCTGAAGGGTGGGTACAGATAGCCTCCAGGCTCCTCGGGTCCCACGTCCGCTCCGAGCACGTCCCGCCCAGTGGTCCGCCTCCAGGTACCGTCCTGCTCCACGCCCCAACCGCGATCAGCGCTGTCCGTCGTCTGCATCCAACACAACAAGGTGCGGGCATAGCCCGTGCAGGGGTGAGTATAAGATACTCAGTAAGGACCCCGAGACCCCCGAAGGTCTCCTGAAATCCACAAAGGATATAGCACAAAAGAAAGATGAAATCACGAAGTAACATCTGACTCGACTTAGGTATATGCCCATACATATACCTAAGTCCCCAATTCTAGCTCTGCTCACGAGCTCAAGAACAACTCATTCCACAAAGAAAAGCAAGACTCAAATCCACAAGGAGAGTAAACAGTAAATCCACATAGGATAGTTCAACACAATCCACAAAGGAGAGTAACATAAGATTCAGCTCAACCAGGATTTTCATTATCGAAACCGTAAATGTTGAAGAGCCCCATCTCTGAAGTGTACAGTGGTCCTGTCACGACTCCGAGGTACTGCTCACTAACCTAAGACTGCTGAAGTACTCCTCCTGTCGAGTACCGCGGGTCTGCTGCCAACTACCGGGCGCTCCGTCCGCTGAGGGTCTGCTGCCAAATACCGGGCGCTCACCCAGATAGCCTACTGAGGTACTCCTCCTGTCGAGTACCGCGGGTTTGCCGCCAACTACCAGGCGCTCCGTCCGCCGTGGGTCTGCTGCCAACTACTGGGCGCTCCGTCCACTGGGCTAGTCGACTCACTCCAAGTCGAGTCGGTCAAGCAGTCGTCAGGTCTCAGTCATCTACACGGTCTCCGTACTCCGCACGCACGTCTCCACCGTCGCGGGTCTGTCGCTACAACCAAGCGCACACACTCCGTAGAGTATCGCGGGTCCGCCGCTACAACCAAGCGCTCCACCGCCAAGGGTCTGCTGCTGCATCCAAGCGCACCACCACTGTCAAGTACCACGGGTCCACCGCTACACCCAAGCGCTCCACCGCTCAAGGTAAAAAGAAGATTCAGCTCACACAGGTTCGGTAGCACTGTTCCACGTAGGATCGCTGAGTGCAGTAGTCAACGCAGTCCACTGAGGATCTCTTGCACAGTCGTCGCCGCAGTCCACGAAGGATCTCTGCTCTGCCGTCGTCGCAGTCCACGGAGGATCTCTGCTCTGTCGTCGTCGCAGTCCACGGAGGATCTCTGCTCTGTCGTCGAAGCCACAGCCAGCACTAGGGTTCCCGCACATAGCGAGCTCGTTTAGGAGGGTCCGCTCCACGAGCCGAGAGGCTGATACATCAACTGACACGTAGTCCGAAGTTGATGTATCCACAAGTTCCGTATCGACAACAGGATCTCAACGCAACAGACGGCGCGTCAATCGGACGCCCGGTCTGAGAGTTATTGGCATTTTCGTCCCAGGGGCCCGGTTGGTTTTTAGGGCAAAACCAACCCGACCGTACTCCGCCTGTATCCGATCCTCGGGCGGAGTATGCCAAAAGTTCCGTCTCACTTAGAGGAAACTACCATAGCTGACGGTACGTCGATCGGACGTCCGTAGCTCAAGTTATTAGCGTTTCCGCTCCGAGGGCCCGGTTGGTTTCGTGTACGAACCAACCCGGCCGAACCCAAAGTCTTCCGAAACCTTGAGTGTAATATACCGAAACGACCGTCTCGATCCAAGGATCGCGTAGCCGCTGACGGTTCGTCAATCGGAGGTCCCAGGCCCAAGATATGGGCGAAAGACCGAAGAGGGCCCGAAACGGGGGTTCTGGGCCCGGGGCGGCCCGGCCCGAAACCCCCCCCCTGGGTCGGCCGAACCGGGTCGGCCCGACCCGGCCCGGCCCGGTCCGGCCGGGGCGCGGCCCGGCCGACCGGACCGGCCAGCTCGGCTTCGGCCGAGCGGCCGAAGGGGGCGCCGCGGGTTTGACCCGCGGCTCAAGTGGAACGCGGCCCCGCGGGGGGCCGCCTGTCACGCGGACGCGGCCGGGCCGCCGCGTCCCTCCCCGGTTCAGCGCGGCCGCGGAACCGGCCGCCGCCGCCGCGGCTTCAGCCGCGGCGGAATTTCTCCACGGCGGCGCGCCGGGCGCCGCCGCCTTCCGCGGGCCGCCGGAGTTGCTCCGGTGGCCCGTTTCACCTCCCGTCTGCGCCGTTGCTCCTCCCGGGGGTCGATCTTCACTGCGGGTTCAACAGATCGCCCCTGTCGCGCGGTTCATCGTCGTCCTCCATATCCGCACAACAAAAGAGATCGGCGGAGGGTTGCCGGGTCTTGTTCGTTAGACCCGCACCCTCCGCGTTAGTCATAAACCACGGGAGGAAAAGAAAATAATCAACAACAATTTTAAATAATTTAAAATTGTCGGAAATCATGTTCTTTACTTTAAAAGTATAAACACGGGGAAAACAAAATATTTCAAATCAACCCTTACCTTGTCGTCGTCGTCGGACGAGAGGTCGTCGCGGAATCGCTCGTCGCGGAAGAAGGGAATCGACGCGTCGTCGCGGTATCCGGCGTCGCGTCGCCAATCTCCGGATCAAGAACAAACGGATTTAATTAATTAAATCCGTTGCCATGAAATTTAAAAAAAAAGGAGAATTTAAACGATCCGATTCTCACCTTAGTTGCCGAACGAGGATCGGCAGCGGAAGAAGAGGCGTCGCCGAAGAACGTCGCGGGTAAAGCTCGTCGACGTCGCAGATCTCGGTGTGCGTCGTCGAATTCCGGTCGCCGGCGTTCTTCGCGTTCTTCGCGTTCTTCACGGGGAAGGTGGAGGCCCAGAGAATCTCGCACAACGAGTAATCCTCCAAAAGAAAGAGTTGGTCTTATTTTATTATTTTGCCAACGAACGCAAACGCGTAAGTAACGACCCATTAAATTCGTTGAATTAATTCAACGAATGAAACAGCCCATTTAATTCACGAAATAAACCGCCCAATTAAATGGTCTATTAAGAATTAAAGAAAACGCGTCAGTTGACTTTTCAGTTACTTGACGGGTTTTCGCGGGTGCGTTACTTAGCGAAAGAAACGGCGGGGCTCGTGCGGGCCCCACCTCACAAATATCCTACCAAGGGGGTAGGATATTTCCGGATAGCATCCTATCCAGTTCAACTCAGTTCAAGCCGTCTTTAAGTGGCTTCAAGTGGCTTCCAAGCAGCTTAAGTGAAATAGAATAAAGTTGTCGCACAAACTTTATTTTATTTCTGACTTAAAGCCGCAAAATTTAAAAACCACGTCTGAGCAAACGCAACTCCGGAAGAGGCGTTTCTAAGCAAATACCGGCGCTGCGATTTCATCGGTGCCCTCAGAATTTGATTCCGGGCACCGGTTCAAAAGATAGAAAAACCCGCTCGTTCGTTCACTGAACGTACCCGAGCCAAACTTCGGAAATTGATTCCGGGCACACCGGGCCTCGGAATCAGGTGCCGTCTGAAACTGCACTCTTGTAAAATTCCAAAGAAAATTAAGAAAAAAATTTCCCTTGAAATTTACGGGTCTTTACATTACTCCCACCTCAGGGCTTTACGTCCCCGTAAAGATACATCAAAAACTAGGGAAACAAATGAGGGTACTGAGCACGCATCTGAGCCTCCCGCTCCCATGTGCTCTCCTGGAGATTCCCGTGCTTCCATCTGATGCGCACAAGAGGAATCGATCGCCCACGCAGGACCCGCTCCTGTCGATCCTCTATCTCCACCGGGACCTCCGCAAAAGTCGCCCCATCGTCAACGTCAAGCTCCCCATGATCAAAGATGTGCGTCGGGTCGTGCACGTATCTCCTCAGCTGAGACACGTGGAAGACGTCGTGCACCCGGTGCAACTGAGGTGGTAGAGCCAGGCGATAAGCCACCTCGCCAATCCTGCTAAGAAACTGGAAGGGTCCGATGAAGCGCGGAGATAACTTGCCGCCTCGGCCAAATCTCTGAATACCACGTCGAGGTGAGACCCGCAAGAAGACGTGGTCGCCATCCTCGAACTCCAGTGGCCTCCGCCTCCTGTCAACATATGATTTCTGTCGGCTCTGAGCTGTACTCATCCGCTCCTGGATGACCTGGACCTTCTTTGTCGTGGCCTGGACCATCACAGGTCCCACAAGAGCTGCAAGATTTATTCTTTGCCGAAAAGAGAAATCTGGTCTCATCCCCTGGATGAACCACATTCTTTGCCTAAAACAGTCAATCCTAACATGGATGATACTAATCCATACCAAGGATGACGTCGTAAGTCCTCGACGCTACTACTAAGAGATTCAACCGTTACTCTCGCCTCCAAGGGTTGAGTCACACTGTCGGCATCAGTGTGTGGTAACTGGGTCTCCTCCAGTAGATGTCTCACAAGTGAGGGTCAAGTCAACAGCCAAAACTGGAATCTCCTAGTAACATCACGAAAGAGTACAGGAACGAAAATATCACAAGGGTATGCGTCTTTTATTATTGCAGCTCATATTACAAGACGCTACACAAAAGCAACAAGGAACCAGAAGTGCAAAGGATGTATCCACTAGTTCTGCTCCTGTCCATCAGCTCCCAGGGCTCCATGATCGAAGGCCTCGGCTGCCTGAAGCTGAGCTCTCCCCTGCGGTCGGGGTGGACCTCCTGGTGGTGGTGGTGGTAGAGCCTCAAAGCGTCGTCCACCACCTGCTGCTCGGCCAGCTCCTCTACCTCGTCCATCTCCTCCCTGCAGACCGCCACGGTCGAACCTCTGCCTCTGCCTAGGTGGTTCCTCAACCGTCTGCTGCTCCCCTGCATGGCGGGTCGGGCAGTCACGAGCCATGTGACCAATTCCGCCACAGGAGTAGCACTGCCCACTCTCGGCACGCCTGGCTCTGACTCCACCCCGGCTTCCCCGCACAACTGAGCCTGAGTCGTGCAGTCGGCCACTGGTAGGTCTGGTCTGCCTGGAACCCTGAGTCATCTGTCGGCTACCTGCTACCGAAGACTCCGCTACGTGCCGCCCTGCGGTGGGTCTCTGTGCTGGTGTAGACTCAGTAAGGAAGCTCTCGATCAGAAGGGCCCGCTCTAGTACTCCTGCCTGAGTCGGTATGCTGAGGGAGATCAGCGATGCCCTGATCTCGTGTCTCAAACCCTGCTCGAAGGTCCGGGCCCGGAAGAAGGGGTCCCGTACCATGTCTGTCGAGTATCGAGAAAGGTCGGTGAACCTCGCCGCGTACTGAGCGACCGTCATGCTGCCCTGCCGCAGCTGTAGAAGCTCCTGGATACGCACCGCACGAAGGGTGGCTGGGACGAACTCCGAGCGGAAGAGGCTCTCAAAGTCCGTCCAAAGAAGAGATGCCTCATCGTGCACCTGGAGCATCAAGCTCCACCATCGTCCTGCCGCCGCCTGCAGGAGGCTCGCCGCGAGAATCACCATGAGATCCGCTGGTGTCCTCACTAGCCTAAAGATCCGTACCACCGCCTCTAGCCAGTCCTCGGCGGCCTGGGGGTCCGCCTCACAGCGAAACCTGGGCGGTCGCTGGCTCTGAAACTCATGCAGTGCCCTGAGGCGACGTGCATCGTCAGCGTCTGGTACTGGTAGCATCGGTGGCTCGGCGGGTAAAGCTACCGCCGGTGCCACTGCTGGCAAAGGGACCTGCACCGAGGCCTCGTCGCTCGGTGGGCTGCCGTCGCGCCCTACACTCGGAACCCTAGCTGGCTGTCGTCGCGGGGCCATCCTGAAAAGGAGAACAAGAGCACCACAGTCAGAACAGTATACCTGGTGAGCTGGCACAAGTAATCACAAGGAAAACTTGAGACTTTCATGAAGCAGATCAGTATACCCGGTGAGCTGACACAAGTAATCACAAAGAAGACTTGAAACACACACGCCATCAATGTTTTCATGCATTAAGTCAGAAATCAGGAGTCAGGGTCCTGGTGTACGGATACGTCGGCCGCCGCACCAACATTGGGCTCCCTGAACTGATAACCACACTCAATACACTAAACACTATTGCTTCACATGGAAAGAAAAGACAATCAGAGTCTGCGGTAGAACCGACCGCCTCTGATACCAATTTGTCACGACCCGTCCTCGGGGCCCGTGTCGTGACTACCCCAAGCCCGCCTTCCATAGGCCAGGGGCTGGCGACTAGCACCAAGGCGTAAATTCCCGGTAAACAGGGAAGGCATTGCCTTTATAAGTAACAACCACCACAGAGTCAGCAAGCAGAAGTAACTACAAAGTGCGGAAAAGTAAAGGGGGCCGGAAATACAAGCCCAACTGTAAAGTACAAATGAAAAGTAAAGTACAGCAACTGAAGAAAAGACGGCGGCCTCGTGTCGTCCACTGGCAATCCCACCTGAAGGGTGGGTACAGATAGCCTCCAGGCTCCTCGGGTCCCACGTCCGCTCCGAGCACGTCCCGCCCAGTGGTCCGCCTCCAGGTACCGTCCTGCTCCACGCCCCAACCGCGATCAGCGCTGTCCGTCGTCTGCATCCAACACAACAAGGTGCGGGCATAGCCCGTGCAGGGGTGAGTATAAGATACTCAGTAAGGACCCCGAGACCCCCGAAGGTCTCCTGAAATCCACAAAGGATATAGCACAAAAGAAAGATGAAATCACGAAGTAACATCTGACTCGACTTAGGTATATGCCCATACATATACCTAAGTCCCCAATTCTAGCTCTGATCACGAGCTCAAGAATAACTCAATCCACAAAGGAAAGAAAGACTCAAATCCACAAGGAGAGTAAACAGTAAATCCACATAGGATAGTTCAACACAATCCACAAAGGAGAGTAACATAAGATTCAGCTCAACCAGGATTTTCATTATCGAAACCGTAAATGTTGAAGAGCCCCATCTCTGAAGTGTACAGTGGTCCTGTCACGACTCCGAGGTACTGCTCACTAACCTAAGACTGCTGAAGTACTCCTCCTGTCGAGTATCGCGGGTCTGCTGCCAACTACCGGGCGCTCCGTCCGCTGAGGGTCTGCTGCCAAATACCGGGCGCTCACCCAGATAGCCTACTGAGGTACTCCTCCTGTCGAGTACCGCGGGTTTGCCGCCAACTACCAGGCGCTCCGTCCGTCGTGGGTCTGCTGCCAACTACTGGGCGCTCCGTCCACTGGGCTAGTCGACTCACTCCAAGTCGAGTCGGTCAAGCAGTCGTCAGGTCTCAGTCATCTACACGGTCTCCGTACTCCGCACGCACGTCTCCACCGTCGCGGGTCTGTCGCTACAACCAAGCGCACACACTCCGTAGAGTATCGCGGGTCCGCCGCTACAACCAAGCGCTCCACCGCCAAGGGTCTGCTGCTGCATCCAAGCGCACCACCACTGTCAAGTACCACGGGTCCACCGCTACACCCAAGCGCTCCACCGCTCAAGGTAAAAAGAAGATTCAGCTCACACAGGTTCGGTAGCACTGTTCCACGTAGGATCGCTGAGTGCAGTAGTCGACGCAGTCCACTGAGGATCTCTTGCACAGTCGTCGCCGCAGTCCACGAAGGATCTCTGCTCTGCCGTCGTCGCAGTCCACGGAGGATCTCTGCTCTGTCGTCGTCGCAGTCCACGGAGGATCTTTGCTCTGTCGTCGAAGCCACAACCAGCACTAGGGTTCCCGCACATAGCGAGCTCGTTTAGGAGGGTCCGCTCCACGAGCCGAGAGGCTGATACATCAACTGACACGTAGTCCGAAGTTGATGTATCCACAAGTTCCGTATCGACAACAGGATCTCAACGCAACAGACGGCGCGTCAATCGGACGCCCGGTCTGAGAGTTATTGGCATTTTCGTCCCAGGGGCCCGGTTGGTTTTTAGGGCAAAACCAACCCGACCGTACTCCGCCTGTATCCGATCCTCGGGCGGAGTATGCCAAAAGTTCCGTCTCACTTAGAGGAAACTACCACAGCTGACGGTACATCGATCGGACGTCCGTAGCTCAAGTTATTAGCGTTTCCGCTCCGAGGGCCCGGTTGGTTTCGTGTACGAACCAACCCGGCTGAACCCAAAGTCTTCCGAAACCTTGAGTGTAATATACCGAAACGACCGTCTCGATCCAAGGATCGCGTAGCCGCTGACGGTTCGTCAATCGGAGGTCCCAGGCCCAAGATATGAGCGAAAGACCGAAGAGGGCCCGAAATGGGGGTTCTGGGCCCGGGGCGGCCCGGCCCGAAACCCCCCCCTGGGTCGGCCGAACCGGGTCGGCCCGACCCGGCTGGGCCGGGTCCGGTCCGGCCTGGGCGCGGCCCGGCCGACCGGACCGGCCGGCTCGGCTTCGGCCGAGCGGCCGAAGGGGGCGCCGCGGGTTTGACCCGCGGCTCAAGTGGAACGCGGCCCCGCGGGGGGCCGCCTGTCACGCGGACGCGGCCGGGCCGCCGCGTCCCTCCCCGGTTCCGCGCGGCCGCGGAACCGGCCGCCGCCGCCGCGGCTTCAGCCGCGGCGGAATTTCTCCACGGCGGCGCGCCGGGCGCCGCTGCCTCCGGTCGCCGGCGCCGCCGCGCCGGCGACCCGCGCCGCCGCCGCCTTCCGCGGGCCGCCGGAGTTGCTCCGGTGGCCCGTTTCACCTCCCGTCTGCGCCGTTGCTCCTCCCGGGGGTCGATCTTCACTGCGGGTTCAACAGATCTCCCCTGTCGCGCGGTTCATCGTCGTCCTCCATATCCGCACAACAAAAGAGATCGGCGGAGGGTTGCCGGGTCTTGTTCGTTAGACCCGCACCCTCCGCGTTAGTCATAAACCACGGGAGGAAAAGAAAATAATCAACAACAATTTTAAATAATTTAAAATTGTCGGAGATCATGTTCTTTACTTTAAAAGTATAAACACGGGGAAAACAAAATATTTCAAATCAACCCTTACCTTGTCGTCGTCGTCGGACGAGAGGTCGTCGCGGAATCGCTCGTCGCGGAAGAAGGGAATCGACGCGTCGTCGCGGTATCCGGCGTCGCGTCGCCAATCTCCGGATCAAGAACAAACGGATTTAATTAATTAAATCCGTTGCCATGAAATTTGAAAAAAAAAGGAGAATTTAAACGATCCGATTCTCACCTTAGTTGCCGAACGAGGATCGGCAGCGGAAGAAGAGGCGTCGCCGAAGAACGTCGCGGGTAAAGCTCGTCGACGTCGCAGATCTCGGTGTGCGTCGTCGAATTCCGGTCGCCGGCGTTCTTCGCGTTCTTCGCGGGGAAGGTGGAGGCCCAGAGAATCTCGCACAACGAGTAATCCTCCAAAAGAAAGAGTTGGTCTTATTTTATTATTTTGCCAACGAACGCAAACGCGTAAGTAACGACCCATTAAATTCGTTGAATTAATTCAACGAATGAAACAGCCCATTTAATTCACGAAATAAACCGCCCAATTAAATGGTCTATTAAGAATTAAAGAAAACGCGTCAGTTGACTTTTCAGTTACTTGACGGGTTTTCGCGGGTGCGTTACTTAGCGAAAGAAACGGCGGGGCTCGTGCGGGCCCCACCTCACAAATATCCTACCAAGGGGGTAGGATATTTCCGGATAGCATCCTATCCAGTTCAACTCAGTTCAAGCCGTCTTTAAGTGGCTTCAAGTGGCTTCCAAGCAGCTTAAGTGAAATAGAATAAAGTTGTCGCACAAACTTTATTTTATTTCTGACTTAAAGCCGCAAAATTTAAAAACCACGTCTGAGCAAACGCAACTCCGGAAGAGGCGTTTCTAAGCAAATACCGGCGCTGCGATTTCATCGGTGCCCTCAGAATTTGATTCCGGGCACCGGTTCAAAAGATAGAAAAACCCGCTCGTCCGTTCACTGAACGTACCCGAGCCAAACTTCGGAAATTGATTCCGGGCACACCGGGCCTCGGAATCAGGTGCCGTCTGAAACTGCGCTCTTGTAAAATTCCAAAGAAAATTAAGAAAAAAATTTCCCTTGAAATTTACGGGTCTTTACATTCTAAGTATACCTAATCTTGTTTATTTTAAGGTATAAGTATTATATACAACATCTTCATCATTCCCTAGGATTCCACCATCATCGGTGACTGGTTGTGATAAGGTATTTGTTTCTATGTAATCCCTTTTCTTAAAATTTCTTGGAATCTTGGGTGGAAATTATTATTGTAATTTTTTTCACATCAATTCATCATAACCATATATCTTTATCCTGACTAAGGTAACCATTTTATTTTTTGGGAATTATTTCATAAATATATCTTAAATCTATAAGAGATTTATAGACTAGTCAATAAGACCATTCATGGTATGGGATAACCTTAAATTATCTTGAACTAGACATAAAAATTTATATATTATTTTCATATCCCAATAATCACCTTATTTTTTTAAAAAGTTCCACAACCCAAATAATTATGGTTCAAAACATGTGGGAGAAAAACTGAAAACATAAGTCACTTGAGCTAGGGGTTTTCCCAACTTCACATGCATGGTGTTTATCATCTTTTAGAGTAAATACTTAATCAAAAAACATTTTTTTATATTGTGTACCAATATTTTATGATATAGGAAATGATTGGGGTGATCATTTAAACATACCTCATTGTACCTTTTTATTTCTAACATTGCGTACTATTTCTTTCTAAGGTAGTAATGAAAATTACTAAAACCTACACCTTTTAAAATGGATAGAATTTTTAAACTCTTGAAATTTCATTGATTATATTCATTATATTCATATTCTATGTTCACATTAGAGAGTTACCTTTTTTATTCGTGTTCAGCAGGAGATGTATCATGATAGGTAGTGGGCCCTGGAGAGGATAATTCCACTAGTGTTGTATTTAGTAATATGGTTGTTGTTTCTACCTTTCTAGATTTGTTCCCTTATATTGACGACATAAGTTGAGATTTTTCTTTAGAGATACAAATATTATATTTTAGACATTGTTTTATCACTACAAATTCTCATAACCATATAAGGTACTTTATATGACTGAGCATTGTTTGTAGATCATCTCATAGATTCTCAATAAATATTTCTAATAGTTTTTTTGTGAAAGTTATTGGTTTAGGGAAAGGGAAAATCCCATCATCCAATAGATAAAACATGAAACCCTCTCATTTTCATACTATTTATAGTTTAATATAAAAATAATAATTATATTATTAAATATTGAGTTGTATTGGTATGGGAATTTCCATCAAATATTTTCCCAATTGTAAATGGATTTAGCTGGAAAGTTGTTGTATCAGGATAATGTAGATTCCTATAATATTTTCATGAAACACCAAAGTTTGGATGCTTCTTATTACTCTGTAATTCCCATCATTAGGACACATTTTGATGTGAAATGTATGATATTTTTTTATAAATTTACCATTTTATTAAATTTTAAGAATTTATTATTTTAAATGTTTGTCATATGTGGAGAAAAATACACCCTTTTCATATACAGTTTTTAGACTGGTTACACTAATGTGTATAGATCATCCATTAATTAAATTTCTTTTGAAAGTTACTTGATGGATTTAAAAAAATGACGTATTGTCACTTGGTTTGATGCTCAAGTAGAAGCAGATAGAAAAACCTAATAAGGTTGGGATATCTGTACTTGTGGTTGATAACAATATTGAACTGGGGTGACTAACCTATAATGGTTGTTACTAATTCCCAATAAGAGAAAATTTGTGAAAATTCACTAACATTGTGTTCAATTAAACTAGTTTCCTTATCCCTAATTTGATCATATGACTTGATTCTTCCCTAAATAGTAGAGAAATTTCTTCTTGATGAAGTTAACACATGGGAGTAAGAAATATGGATTCAAATTGAGAGTTTCACCCAAAACTTATGTAACCTCTAAGTAATTCTAAAATAAATTTTCTTAACTTCTCTAACTTGTATTCATATTGGTAAATCGTTTACTCAATAAATATAGTTTGGACTACTTCAAGTTGTAGGTGGATTCTAGATGTATCAACACATTTTTCTTTATCATTAGTTGAAGTGTGTCGCATGGGTGAGAGTGGGATATTTGTAAGATCTACCATATTATAAGACTACTTTTGATTTCATGTATATAAACCCACTTATCATAATAATATGTTAATCATGTTTCAAATAGATTCCTCCTTGTCATAATATTCTATGTTGGTATCATTCATTATGTTATCTATAAGGTTTTCATAGAAAACATTTAATAACATGAATCAATATATAGGAATCAAATACTTATATTTATAAGAGTAATATAGTTCCTCATTAATGAATTAATATGCATCAAGGGTTAAATGATGATCATCCTTTGATCTTGACCTATTGGACGATTTTCTGGGCTTGCAACCTGGTCGAGATTTCAGTTCCCTCCCTTGGCTGTCATGTTAAATGGGTGTATAAAATTGTTTATGAATGGATATTTTGATTAAATATCAAATAATTTTTACTGAATATGATCTTATTGGATGGTATGAATCACAAAAATTTAGTGATGAAAACCATATATATTTTTCTTTAGTATCTACTCCTAGTCTAAAAAAGACTAAATTCCTTTAAGGAGGGCGTAAAAATTCGCTCAACCTGATTGGATGGGGAGGAACCTACTTATACATGTTCATGAACACACCCTATTTTATGTATAATTTATTTGGTGGTGGGGTGGAGGTAAAAATCCCCCCAACCCTATAGGATGGTGATACTCCTACATTACAACCTAGGCTTTTATTGCATCTCCCTTCTTCTTTTAGACTCATACTTTGGCATGGGTTGGCTTCAATGTGTGTTCTAGCTGAGAAATACTTACTAATAAATATGGTTTAACATTTTAGAGACCATATTATTAAAAATTGGGTGCCTACATCACCTTTATAGTAATCATATGAAATATCTTGGTAATAATTTGTTCACATTGAGTTCTTATTTTCATTGTTTTGTGGATGAAAATATTGCAAGAAACTAACCAAAAAGCATATGTGGATTTGAGATCTGATACCTGGATCAAGAAAAAGACATTACAAGATTATTTTCTTAAATAAGATAGTTCACCTACAAGTGGAGTTATGTGAATATCTCCATATTCATCCTATACTTTGATGTGTATATTAATTAGGGTATCATTGATCATTTTGTGGAGAGCCTTTAAAATAGTGAGGTAAACATGTTGAATGAACTTGTTTTACTTTAGATGATGAACGTTCACCCATGGATTGAAATGGAGATAGTGTATGTACCCCTCTTTCAATGTATTAGGAATTTTATACTGATAAGTGGAAATATGAATGCACATGACTGATATTTTTTATTCAACTTGTTCTCTTCACAATATAATTTTATTCATCCTCTGGGATAGGTTCTTCAACTTATCCTAGCCATAATGGTTATTTCCTCACTACTTTATTCAGGGTTGATATCATTATAAATTACATCATTTCACCCAAAGTTATATGATCTAGGGTATGAACGGATTATTATTATTTCCTTAGGTTTCCCATTTATTTTTATAAAACACCATTAATCGATGATTGTGTTCCTAGTATAGCATGCTTCATATTTCCAAGTAACACTTGATATGAGGGAAAGTTTGGCATGATGGAGGCATAGGGAGGGCCTTCATGATAAAGATATGTGTCACTATTAGTAGGGCCTTCATAATTAATTCCATGGGGAGTAATTCTATGGTTATTAATCATTGATTCATTATATAGTAGAGTATCTCCACTTAGAACAGATGTTTTGTTGTAGGGAGGGGCTCTACAATGAGAACTATGTGGAGGACCTCCATATTTTTCTGCTTGTTGGTTTCCTTCATATGGAGAACCTCTATGTCAACTATTTACAATCTAAACACCTTGTGGAGGGCCTTTATGGTTGCCAATTTTGATATATTGGTGATGGGATTACCTCTTTACCATTCAATATTTGGGTCTAGGGAGAACCTAGACAACTGGAATCATGGGGAGGAAATATATGATTGATAAGTCATGTTTCAGACTATGGATAATATCCCTAACAAACCTTAATGTTACTCTTAGGAGGAACCCTATAATCAGAGATCTAAGGATTTTTATAGATATTCCTTGTTTTATTTTAACATTAGTAGGACCTCTATGGATACTGATTTCACGTTTTCTTCTACTAAGAGGACCCTTGTGGTTAATTCTTCCAACATCCTAAGAAGGACCTCCACAAAAGGTGTTATAGGGATGAACTAAATAGTTATTAGTTATGGAAATATGAGGATTACTAGTTATAACCTATTTTTTTGGATAGATAGGGGTCAACAAAATCAATCATTATGACCTGATTATTCTTGTTTATGTAGAATCTGAACTATCCTTAATAATTATAAGGATACACCAATGTGATTCTAGGATGCTAGTAGCAACAAGGATAGAAATATACCCCAGGGATATATTATTTGTTTACCTTAATTGGGGTCTCCTTAGTAGAACTTGAGTTACTTCCAAGGTACATCGATATGATTTAAGGACTTCATCAATGATATAATTATGGATCTACTCCTTGGTGTTAGTGGTCGCTGGTGTGTCCTCCGCTTGGTTGCCTAAATTGAACCACAAAGGTCCGAACCACAACTATAACTTTTCCAATGAATTATAGAGGAGTTAGTGGTGTTATAAATTATGGTGGATGGAAGGATCCCACTTAGGAAACTCTTGAGTAGTGGTAAGGATGTGTTGGACATCCTCTTCTAATTACCTTAGGTCAGGGAAATGGGTGTTTCTAAACTCTAGGGAAAATAATTCTAAAGAAGTTTTAAATGTTCATGGGAGTATCCTAAATCCTTTAAAACTTCCATTAGTGAGGTGGTTGGTGTAATTCTATTTCATCAATGCTATAATGAGATACATATATGTTTGTAAAAATTCAATTGTTCTCATATTCCCAAACAAATTCGTTCATCAATTAATACTGAAGGCACTTGGAGGGTGAAAAGGTTATTCAAAAATTTAAGCATATAGTAGTCCTTATGGTTACTACATAAGTTATATGCATCAGTGAGTGGTGTTTAGAATTCAAAGGTATCCTATAGTTTTCCACAGCCTAGTTGGGAATCTTGAATGTGATGGTGAAATTAGTGTTTTCATTTGAATGTGGGGGTACATTCTAAATGGTGAAAAATAAAAATAAATAACATTTCAATACAACTTTATAAGAAAAAGTGAAATGTCAAAAAATCTATTTTATTGGTAGAATATTTAACATCAGGTTCACCATTTTTGTTCCCATGTACATTTCATACCCATGATTTTTGTTTGGAAAAGAACTTGATTTCCAGAGGCAGGCAGACATTAGGGTAATATAAAAATTCTTCTAATTTTACATCAAGGTTAATAGGATGGGATATAATCTCATACCATGAAGTGTATTATTTCCTAGTATATTAATCTATTGTATATTTAAGATGTATTCATGAAATCCTTACTAGTGACAATATTGGTTACCCTTTTCATGAAAAATATCTATTGAAACAATTCATCAATGTGAACATTTTTATATATTAGAGTTTCTCCATTTATATGTATGAGAAGTTCTCTATCTTTCCCCTCACAAGTTTTTTATTCTCTGGTTTAAATCCATATAGTTGGGTGCTCTAGAATTTTTCCTTCTCTAGAGAAGTGGTGGGTATGGAGGAGTCAGTATTACACACATGAGAAGGGATACCTATGTATCTTAGTGAATGGAATCAAAACCCATGTATTTTTATGTCATTTAATGATTCATTCTATACCTTTTATGGTATTATGACAATAATAATGTAGGTTAATCTTAAGGTAACACATCTATGAAAAAAGAAGTGTCTTTTAAGGTCATATGTCCAAGACCAATAACATGCCTTTTATAGTAATGAAACAAGGACCATCATGTATTAAAGTTTAGGATCATTTAACTAGGAACAATTACAACCTATTTAAATTCATAAAAAAATTATTTCTGGTGAAAAAGTCCTAGAAATGGTTTTTTATGGGGATTATGCATGAGAATCCCTTGATAAGTTAACTTAAAATATTGGTCAAATTAAGGTAGGTTGGGACTTACACCAAGTTGTAATCCCTTTTGATTTATCTTCTAACTTTTTTTAACTAGACATGGAAGGATAAACGAACACATGGGTGGTGTAACTTGGTGAAATATATTTGGGGATTATATGAGATCAGTATCCAATTTATTTATTTGACTCATTAATTGGACAGAAGAGAGGATGACCAAAGGAATGAATGGGTGCCAAGTAGACATAGAGATAATCCAAAATGTCTATATGAGAGGACCTAAGTAATATGAACCAAAAGTTTAATTTTATTGGATCATTTATTGGAAAAAATAAAACTGATTGTATGACTAAAATATATAGATTTTGGTACATATTATTTAGGATGAGTGTCCTAAGCCATGAGAATCTCAACTTCTCACCTAAGGATAGTGATCCTTATTATCAAGGGAATACATAATTTTTTATACTATGAGGACCTTGTTGGTTAGGGAGAAAAACTATGGGAAATATCCTATAAGTTTCCAAACTCCCACTCTCAAAGGAATACATAATTGAAGGGTAGAATGAAGACATACATAATGACTCGGTCATGTAAGTCTGGTAAATTTAGAGGAGGCCTTGATAGATCAAGACTTTTAGGATTATGAACTAGACATGAAAGTGTATGAAATATATTTTGGAGATGAAGTTTACCTAATTATGTGGCTTGGGTGAAGTAGGGTCCATTAAATAGGTCTAAATGTCCACAAAAGGGGCCTTTTATGAAGTGGCTAACTGTAGGCCAAATCTTCCACGGTGATGAAGTAGTAGAAATAGATTGAAATATGCTTTAGAAATAATGGATTTCAAATACAATTGGTGTTATATAAAGGTATTTATAGTCCACTATAGGTATGGGGGTATACTTTTGGACACTTAATAATATTTATACAATTGGTGGCCCTCTATGAAGAAATAACATGGGTTTCCTTCTCAATATATCTTATGTAGTCAACAACATGAATATTTTATGTAGATAAAAAATATCTATGAAGAACATGCATAAAGTGCCTCCCCCTCTCCCAAGTTTGTATTAGGAATCTAATAAAGGTATTTACTGAAACCTTTTTATAAAGGATGAGTTCTCAAATTATTCAACTCTTCTCAAAACTTCTTACTGTAAAATTACTTCTTATATAAAATGTGTGTTGGGGTGATATTTATTTTAAAATCATATAACCATTATCTTATGGGTATTTTGGAATTAATATATAATTAAATTTATGTATTTTAATAGGAGGTACACCAAAATGTCCCAAAGAATTCCCCATAACATACTTTTCACTCAACCATAAAAAAGGTCTTCCATGACATCATAAATGACTTTGTCCCACAATGAATCCACATAGCCACAAAAAGCTTCCACATTGATCCCATAAACAAAAGATGAGTCATTTTTTAAAGGAATACCACACAACTTTTATATGGGAGTATTATTTCTTCAGGGTGATGTATGTACACCTTTGTGAATCGATGGATTTTCATAATTCACCTTCAAATCTTCTAGAAAAATACTTGATTGTCTATTCCTAGAGTCAAAAAAAACTTGTTGAATGATATTCATTATTATGATCAGACTATGTATTTGTGTTCAATGGATTTTACTTATATGATAATAAGGATTAAATTATTTATTAGTATGAACTTAACCCAAGTGGAGGTTATTTACATCATATGTATTTGGATTTTTTTTATTTTGTTAATATAATTAAACTAACCCTGAGAAGTGAGTAAGTCATAGGAATGTTTCAGGTAGTACCATAATGGATATTTTTATTATAAAAAAATGAACTTTGGAATAATATAGGGATAGATCAGCTATTACCATATGTGACATTTATTATTTCACTCGATTTATTAGATGGGTTGGATAGTTTAATTACAATTTGGGTGATGATCTGGTTAGATTGTAGTGATTTCATTTTCACTCATGGATTCAGACTAGTGAGGATTTATTAATTTCACCCTTATGATAGGGACACTCGTGTAGTGGGTCCATAGAGGGATTTCACCCTAATTAGGTATAGAGGTTACTAATTAGTGATTTGTTCTAGCATGATCAGTTGATTAAATAATGAATTTCAAACATGTTTAGAGATCAGTTTTTAAGGTTATATTAAATGAATTCATTTATTTTATAAACTCTTAACCATATACAACCATGTACTAATTTTTTTACTATCAAAGTTTTTAAATGTTTTTTGCTTAATTAATGAAATTTTCCTTGTTAATAATTTATTTATCTATTTAATTTTGTATGTTCTTAAATTTTTTTCATAAAAAGAGTTACTATTATCTTAAAATATATATATATATGTTCTTCAAAATACATTAACACTTAAATTATTTGTTTTTTCTTATCCATGGACTACCATTATAGTCATATGGGAAAATCATACCATGCATGTACCGATCCCCATTTGTTTTTATATTGATTAAATATGAAATTAGTTGGAGACTCGGCCTCTCCCTTATATTTTAGATAGATTGATGAGTGATGGTTATACTTAGACTCATTGTTATCTTTTAAGGTCTTTTTTTTGTTTGGTGTGTGGTCTTTTATAAATTATTTGAAGGTAAATAGATGGATAAAACATATAAAAACATAGAGTAAGAAAACCCAAAACCTAAAAAAACAGGATCAATCTATATGTTTGGAATGAATAATAAAAGAAATAATAAAGAACTGTAACTTTACCATGTTGATCCAAGATTCAAACAATAATTTTTTATGGATCATTGAGAAGAAACCAATGAGATCTTTCTGCATAGTATATCAATGGGTTGGATGAAAATAATTATGTTTGGGAATAATATTTTTTATATTCATTGTCTACTAGAACATTAAAATTAAAGGATGAAGGAAATGAGAGCTAAAAAGTTTTAGACTCATAGTTCCACAATGTCACACGCATCACATGGGGATCAAAACACCTTTATATATGCCTCAAGAACTAAAATGATTCACTAATATAAATTTTCATCACTTTAAATTCTCATTTCAATCTCCTCATAGATTTTTTAATATTTAAACAATCATGAAAGAAATTAAAACTCCTAAAATTCATCATCTTATGATAAATAACTGAGTGTGATAGCATTTTGGATAGAAAATAAAAGGATTCATCATGTTATCTCATAGTTTTCATTATTATTCATGATCCACCATAGAATAATTCCATACACTATTCCATGGTGAATATAAGTATAGACCATAGAACGGTTGAAACCACCACACTATGGATAACCCATTTATTGCACAATTCCATCAATATCTCACATACACTAAAGCCTCATCATATTAATACACTTTCACTATAAGATCCTAATTTTTCCTATGAGATAAGAGTATTTTTTTAGTTTAAATTATTTTTTATGGACTAAAGTGAGTACCTCTTGAGGTCATGGGTGTTTTGAGGGTGTCTAGGGCTCGTTTGAAGTAAGGAGCCCTGGATTTTGGAAAATGATAGATAGGTCACACAGTTAGGAGAAACCATGTGGGACAGGCCACATGGTTACCACTAACTATGTGAGGCATGATAGTGGGGAGTAGGAGGTCACATAGTTTTAGGAAACAATGTGACCTCAAGTTCATTCATGTTCAAGGCACCTATAATTTTTAGCAGATCCAAATTGCATGGTTTATGCATACTTCTTCGAACTGTTTGTATGAAACTGTGCGAGGATCACTTGAAGCATTTAAGGACACATTGTTGGTGCAAGGTTTGGATAACCATGTGGCTAAACCCTACGGCCCAATATTTATTGGAGAAATTACCATTATTTCGTTAAAAATCCTTAAAACCTAAACCTGTTATTTTATTCCTCTATTAGAAAAAACACGTACCTTTGGAGCTCCCTTTGAATCCAAAGTGTAGTATAGGATCATGTTTCAATGTATAAACTTGGAATTGAATGTCTTCAATCTCATTGAATTTGTTTTAGTGATTAATCCATTCATCTTATGTTGTTCTTCATTTTCCATAGTATCGAATACACTATTTAGGTGTGAGATAATATTCCCTATTTTTAGGATTTTCATCCACTATTCATTTTTCTCTCGATCAAGACTGAATCAGATCTCAATATTGGATGAGTGATCTAATACAGACCTACAGTAGGTGGTATATACCTTTTCCCATATGTTTTGGTGTTTTATAAGTTGTATTGTCATTTTACAGCAAGTTGGAATTTCCAAATTCACCCTTAAAATTAATTAAATGGTTTAATTGGTTGAATTAGAATTTGTTTGGGATGTCCACTAGTTCCTTTAGGTTTTCTGGAGGTTTTTTCCCCGACCTAACCACCCATGGGGTGTGCCTTTATGTTTTTCCTATTGTTATGCCACTTGTGGGGTGCGTGTAAGTTTTCCTAGTTAGAGGGATCCCTTTTAATCTAAATGAGGATTTAATTGATTAATATGAGAGATTTTATGCCTCTTTTCTATATGATGACATATGATGGAATGTGTTTTCTTTTGATTAAATGGGTTATATGGGAATTGTGGGAATGAGTGAGTAAACTCGTATAATTTGAAATCTTATGAAATTATTTCTAAATTTAGATATTAAATTGAAATGGTGGTGGATGTCATGGTTGGTATGACTTGGATCCAAATGCCATTAGATTCCATGGATGTTTCTCTCATGGATCTTGATTATAGTAGTGGATGAATTGGACTTGTTTTCTCCTTGGGTATTGATTCCATAGGATGCCTTGGGCCTACTTACCCATTGGATCTAGATTTATTGGGCTCATAGTGGACATAGTTTGTTGACATGCTTTGTGGATCCCACCCAAGTCTTTACTAAGTTTCCATTGAGATGCATCTGGGACTCGATATAGATTCCTTGGTCTTCTATACCTTGGATCTGGCCCTTCGTGTTCTGACGCTTGTGATTACATGGCACGACCATTGTGGATAACATGTTTATAGAGAATGGCTATGGTGAATGTTATATATCATATTATATGGTATGGTTGTGGTAGTTGTTTTACATGTCAATTCCATTATAGAATTCTTTAGGAATGTTTCATAGATAGCTATGGAATGGGTATCAGACTTCAGTGGATAGACTGAACAGATTTACCTGCTTATTTCTATTTTATAGCTACCTTGTTATTGGATCTTGAATATGGTTTGTAGGGATCCTTCTTTGGCTAGACAGTGTCACTTTACTTTTGTTATAGATTCCATGGACACTTTATTTACATTTATAATATACATGTGATATATATTTCATGATGATTTATCTTGTATCACATAGATTGAATTTTTTATAGACATCATTGATGGTGGCCAACTGAGTGATGTATCACACCCTATTTCAAACACCATCTGGTACCTGAAAAGACTTCTTTCATGAAGTTAGGGACCATGACAAGCACCCACAATATGATAATTTATTTTTTCCATGCTTATGAGCAGGGAAGCACAAGACAGATCTATGCTCATGATTCTAATTGGGGTAATTACTTTTTTTTATTTTTATTATTTTGATACATGTGTTGTTCTCATGCCTATATACTTGTTTTTTCTACTTTGTAAAGGCATGACATGACACATCATGTTGTATATGAGATTACTTCTCACATTTTTTTATATTCCTATCTTTGATATTTAACTTATGTCTAGTTGATTTACTACTTCCTCTATTGAATGATATGTTTACTACCATTGTGCTACACTCTAACATAACGAAATATTATTCCCAAAAACACACACTAGACCCTCTATATTATTAGATATCCACTAGTGTTTAGGGAGGTGCACTTGAGGCCATGTGACCCATCAGATTGGGTAACCATTTAGTGGAATTTGGTTTAAGGTGTTACAAAGTGGTATAAAAGGAGTTTAATTTTTTGACTTACTATTTAAGGACAATAGACATGGATTATTAAGGTAATGGAATTTTTTAATGAGTTTTTACTGGGAGTAGCTAACCCATTTATAGATAAAATATAAATTTCTTATAATGGAGATTATTGTTTTCTATATTTTTTATATTATAGTTAATTTGATTCCACCATTAGGTGATGCACTCAAATTATGATGTTATTATTGATATAATTGAGGGTTCTATTTTATTTGAACTCGGTGAGATGAGGTTATTCCATTTCATGCATCATTTTATGAACCTTATAGAAATTCACATGTCATTCATTATTCCATGCCTTATAGGGTGTATTTTTAGATTTCATAACATTGATGTGTTCCTTGATTGATAAAACTATTGCTTTGATAGATGCTTTATATAGGGAATAGAGAAAATTTATTGGTACTTAGAGTGTATTTCATAATCTAAATAGTTTTTTCCTACTTAGGCTATAGTAGACACCCTAAGAAGCTAATTGTGGAATGTTGAGTCTGGGACCATAGGTCGCATGGACTGGAATGTTTTATGGTATGGATTAAGTGGACTCCATACTTTGGTTCATGGTCTGTATGGGACCTTCTGGATCGAAAGTGGTGAACCATTTGGTTCAACCCTTTTGAAGATAATTTTGACATAAATGTGAATTAAAATGAAATGAAATCTGTGAAAATAAAGAACTTGACCTAGACCTGGATTTAGAGTGGGCAGTTAAGTAGTTTATCGAGGAATTTTTATAGATATTTATTTTACCCAGTCCTAGAGTTTGGAGTAGGAATATGGGTGTGACTTTTTTATAGAAATTTTTTTACTTGTACTATGTTTTTGAACTTTGATAGGTTGGTTATCTATCTTTTTTAGCCATGTGTTTGGAATTGTAGAGATATGTCACCACAATTACCTATAGTATTATTCTAGGTGGGTGGAAACAACCATACCTTGGAGGTGGTAGTCCATGGTATGCTAGTAGATCCTCCTATAGTGATATTTGAGGCACCAATAGTTTTACTGAACATAGGTATTGAGGAACAATTCCTCAAGGGTTTTATGAGATTCATAAAGAATTTTCGGGGAGCACCACATCCTACCTTGTCTATGGATGAGTTGATGTGTGTATTCCAATAGCAAAATCCTCCCATATTTTGGGGTTATAGTGTTCTAAAGACTATTGAGTTGTGTCTAGAGGCTATGTTGTAAATATAAGAGAATCTAGAGGCACCTATGAGATAAGAGTGAAGCTCATGACTTATATTATTTGGGGTGCAGTAAAGCTCTAGTGGGATGTTTTGAACAAGGATGATGCACTACATGATATGGTTTAGTGGGATTTCCAAACTAAGTTTTATGAATACTCATTTTATTGATACCCTGAGAGCTGAAAGGTCTAGTGATTTTGTAACACCCCAACCCCTATAGCCTGGAGCTAGTGCATTAGTTTATTACATTGGAAAGATTATAGGGAATCAATTCTTAAAGACCGATCAGTTTAGTATTCTTGGAGAAAATATATACATATATAGATCCAATTTTACATTGGGAAAAGAAAATAAAACATAATACATAACAAGATCTAGTAAAATACATCCATAAAAAGTCAATAAATGATCCCTTCTTCATAACCTGTGGAAGAAGAAAAAATGAAAGGGTTGAGCTCAAATGCTTAGTAAGGGTTACATATAGAGGAATAATGAATCAATAATAAGTGAATCATAATAAATATGTCATGGTGAATAAATAAAAAACACATGCCATCAGTAAACTAAGAATGATAATGTATCCATATATTTTATCATAGTGAAAACATCATGTAAAGTAATAACTATATAATGAATAAAGAGAATAATTATTATTTAGATGTCATGTATCTAGCACATGAACCATAATACAGTCAAGATGGTTTAATTTTGTGGGTAGATACCCATCTGATTATATTTTGGAATTAAACTCGAAGGGTTTGTTGTCAATTTTTTTTGTCTCATGAGACATATTGATGCATTGAGGGTCTATAGTGGGATTCGTCCATCACTACAAGTCCAAAGTATTCTTTATACAAGGATTTAATATAAGAACAATATACCTTTTCAATATCCACATTGAGTAGAGGATACAGATTCATCATAGAATTCAAAATAATTGTCGTATGTAAAACGGTATACGGCTTAGACAATAATCATATCCATACAACAAGAATATGGATATATAATATAATTAAATTTTCAAATTAAAAAATGATCTCAAAGAGGAAGTAGATACAAAACATAAGAATGATTAAGTGCACAATACAAATTAAATCTCCATAAAACAAGGTCCCTTACCACATTTTAATCAATCGGATTGTATGACCAAAAATTAATATTCATCAAATAAATCATTAAATACCATGAATATAAAGAGAATAATAATTTTATATATCAAATGTTAGTTTGCATTGTAACACCCTGAGGTTTTAAAAAAATAAATTGAAATGCATTAAACATTGAATCTCTACATAATGAAACTATGTTTTAAGTATAAAGTTATAAACTAGCCGTTAAACATATTTTTCCACTTCTATGATTTTAATTTCAAAAAACGGTCATCTACGGTTGTGATTGGTAAGTTATTTGGAGTCTGGTAGAACCAACATGTTTTTTTGGTGAATAATAACATGCCCTTATGAATATTAAAATGAATAGTAATATGACCCTTATGAATAGTAAATTTTATTATTATTTTATTTTCATAAGGTTATAATATAATGAGATCTTGATTAATTTTTCAAGGTGATATAAAATGAGTTATCGATTTAAAATTGTTATTTTTGAATAAAATATGATGTTATTTAAAAATAAAGTTAATCATACTTAGAAAATTATTTTCGAAAAATGGATTTCATTATTGAATTGTACACATTGATAAATGGTTAGGGTGTTTTTTTGGTATTTTTCTGAGATAGTTGAATTTTCAGTAAATAGTAAAAAAATACAGTTTTAAGTTATCAGGTGTTTAATGACATCATAATGATGTAAAAAGGATATAATCATTCTAGTTTACTCTTAAGAATTAAAATATGATATTATGTGTTCCTAGTGTCCAATACCATGTTCAATCCCATGGTTTTTCAAATACCACTAATGAGTTGTCCTTTGAAATTAATTAAAAACTCCCCCACATTCACTATAAATACCACCCTCACCCCCTCTTACTCTCAAACCTCTCAAGCTTTGATAATTGTCTAAATTCTAAAAAAATCCCTTAAAAAGGATCTTCACCACTTCCAAGACCTACTGGTCTCCCCAAAATTCCAAAACCAAGGGCCTTAAGGAAGATCTCAAGGAAAAGAGATCAAGAGGTAAAGATCCTCTTTCATTTTCTTGAGTTTTCTTTTCAGTTATTTTATTTTCTTATACTCTCTTATCCTACCTTTATACAAGAGGTATAAAAGCTATATAATATTATATATGTGGTATTTTATCACTTTTATGTAAAAACTCATCAATTTACTTCTTCTCCTCTTCCTCTTATTCTAAAAATAAAAACACTATTTGTGATGTGTCGATTTACCAACATCGTGGATGATGTGTTTTCAATTTCCATTAATTCCTTCAAAAATGGTTAAAAATCATTTTAATGGTTTTTAAAGATTAAAAATTGTATAATATATCCTCTTTAATGTACTTGAGTTAACACATATACATAATATTATGTTATATAATGAAACTAGTTTGTGATTATCAAAGAATCTCCAAAATGATATAAATGGATGTCACTAAAGATTTATTTAATGATTCGTTATCATACCATATAACCAAAATAATTTATGTCATAATTTAATATTTTTGAAACATATAAATACCATTTCATTCCACTTCTATAATTTCATTTCCATATGACAAGAAAATCAAATGCAAACCAGTCATGGAAATCATGTAAAGAACGCACCTGAAACAATGGAAGGAACAAAATACAAATAATTAAAGGGTGAAATGATGTTATGGGATGACCATATAATGTGTTATAAACATGAATATGTTTCTTTAACATATTAATAACACTAATTTAACCGTTATACATGATTTTTAAACACATTTTTAGTAACACTAACCCAAGGTAAGGGAATTCTTAACCAAGTTTCCATTCTTTGGGTTAACATTATACTTCATTAATTATATGGTATTAAAAAAATTGTGATGAATTTTGTTTATATTATGTTTAATTATATGTATTTAACATGTGTATACATATTCCATACACTCTATTAAGTATCACATCAATTATATGATCTTTTTAAGAGGATTTTCTTTTAAAATCATCTTTTAAAATTCTATTTTACAAAATTAAAAAGCAATGTTTTTATGAAATTATTCATATTGTATTTTTATGTTATGGTTCTTAGGATTTTTTTTGATGAAGTGTGGGACCTATATCTCCCTCCAATGCATTTTTTATGTGTGAGTTGTAGATTGGTAATATGTTTACTCTAAGTGTAACTGTGATGGTTACACAATAAGGTATCCATGAGGGTTACATTGTAAGGTATCCATGATGGATACAAATCATATAGTAGCCGAGAGGGTTACAAGATTATGTAATTAATTCCATAAGATACCTTTATGGTCCTATTTATATTATTTATGTTTTTTGGAAATCTCATCGAAATCTAAAATTTCAAAAAGTATATATGGGTGACAAGTATGACTTTTTTAAAATTATTTCATACATTTACAAGTATTAATAGACTAATGTTTTATTTCCTTATTTTTATATCCCTTACAGATCTTTTTGTGATCATCTCAAGTTTTTAAATTATTTTCACATGTTATAATGATGTATAAGACAAATAAGGAATCCAAGTTGAATGTTATAAATATTTGTCAAAGAAAAAAAATTATTTGAAAATTTTTATATTTTGGAAGAAATGGATACTATTTTTGTGGTATCTGCTCTGTATAAATGTGGAATGTTATGTATGTATTATATCCCAATTATCTAAAACTCTAAACTTGAAAGATCATAAATGTTAAAGAAAGTGATTTCTTGAATAAAATTCAAAATTTTGTAATGTAATAAGGTTGGTTCTTCATACACATACACCACATATAATAAATAAGTGGCGAACATTGGAAATATCACATAAATAAAAGTGAGATGAGAAACCCCTTACCTTAAGCATGAATGTATTTCGTACTTAATCTTAATGTCCTGATTAATCAAACTATATTCATTAATTATAAATTATAGAACCTTATCTACATGTAATTAATTTATTATATCTTCATTAAGTTCATTTATCTTCTTTTATATGGGTTGAGAGATTCAATTTCATCATTTGTTAGTGCACGTTTTCTTAGTTTTCATGATCATTTTTCTTGTGTAAGAGTGTGTAAGTTCATGTAAAATGGAAATTAAAAACTAGAATTGAAGTTATGGTTTGTTAATGATCATAAAAAAGGTTAAATTATAGTATAAATATTTTTGTTATTTTTGGAGAGTATGAATCATTATATAAAATTTTGATGATAAACACTTGGATTATTTTGGTGGTTTTTCAATCATCATGTACTCATTTTGTTTTATAATTAAATACCATTTGTAAAAAATGATTCAAGATCATTAAATATGATATATTACATATATTATGATCTGGTTAAACCATAAAAATGGTTTCATGTCCAAAATTGAAGATGGTAACATAAATTGAAAACCCTTCTTCCTTGATTGTGATACATTAACACATCTCAGACGGTGTTTTCATTTTTAGTATAAGAGGATGGAAAATAGAGAGATTATGATCAAATATTTCAGTAGCATAATAAAATTATAGTACATGTAAGGAACTATAATTATCATAGAATTTGTGTGAGTGGAGGTGAGTAGATAGATATAAAATAATATATCTTGTAAAAGTAGTTAAAGGGAAAAGGAAGAGAGGTTTACCTCTTGAGTACTCTTTGAGAATCTCCTTAAGGCCTTTGTTTTTGGCCTTTTAGTGAGACTATTAGGTCTTGTACGTGGGGGGGATTGGGAAGTGTATTTGGAATAACTTAGTCAATTATCAAATCTTGAGTTGTGTGAGAGGAAGAGGGGGTGAGGGGTGATTTATATAGTGCAGGAGAGCAGGGTTTTTTCATTATTTTAATCATTAGTTTATTATTTTGCCTCAGGGCTGTGAATAGTCTTTATTATTATAACTAAAAATAGTAATAATTGTATTTGATTTAGAAATAATGGTTTCTTACATCATCCAAGTTTCAAGAAATAGTTTATTTATCTCATAATGTATTTATACTGTAATTATCGTTTTTTACTATTCACCAAAAATTCATGTATTTCAGAAAAATACCAAAAATTCACCCTAACCATTTTTCAATTTGTAGAATCAAAAAATGAACTCCATTTTATGAAAATAATTTTCTAAATATGAGAATTTTAATTTTTAATTAAAATCATCATTTAATTGAAAAATAGCAATTTAAAAATTATAACCAATTTTATGTCACTTTGAAAAGTTAACTAAGGTATAATTAAATTATACTAAAAATCATAGGGAACGAAAATATTGATTTATGAATACATTTTATGAAAATAAATTATCTTTTAAATATTTTTATTAATTATAATATTATAATTAAATATTTATTACTCACAAAAATACCAACACTTAATTAAAATATTCACCTTCATTTATAAGGTGCCTAAATTTTATTTATACACTCATGGGTATGGTTACCATTCATAAGGGTCATATTACTATTCATAATAGTAACAAAACTATTTATAATAATAAGTTACTTTTCATAAGGGTAAGTTTTTTTCATAAGGGTATGTTATTATTCACTAAAAATTAAGTAAATTCTATCAAACTCCAAATATCACCCTGATCACAACCATGTATGTCCATTTTCTGAAATTTAAATCACAGAAGTGTAAAATTTAAGTTTTATGGATAGGTTATAATTATATCTTATAACCATGTGTTATTTAACAAAGACTCAGTGTTTCGTGCATTATAATCTATCTAATGAATTGAAATTATTTAAGAAGAAACATACCATAAAATATTTGGGTGTTATATTCTTCCCTCCTTCATAAATTTCATCCTCAAAATTTTTCATGTTTAAATCCCTCTAAAAATATTTGGGTGGTTCTTCTTCATAACATCCTCAGGTTCCCACATTTCTTCATCCATTTTATGGTTTCTCCAAAGAACCTTTACCATTTGAGTCATTCAATTTCTCAATACTTGCTCTATAGTGTCAAGAATCTCGATAGGCTCTTCATAGTAAGGCAAGTCAGGTTCCAGTTCTATTTCCTCATAGGTGTGTACATGTGTTGGGTATAGCATGTACTTTTTAAAAAATGACATGTGGAACACATCATGAACCTTGGAGAGACTTGGAGGCATAGATAAATGGTAGACTACAGTTCCAATTCTATCTAGATTTTCAAATGGTCTGATGTACCTAGGGCTCAGTTTCCCTTTCTTATCAAACCTTAAGACACCCTTCCATGGAGATACTTTCATAAAGACATGATCTACCACTTGAAATTCGAAATAATTTCTATGTTTGTCAGTAAAGATATTTTGTCTACTTTGGTCTTCTTTAATGTGGGCTTGAACTATTTTTAATTTTGTTATTGTCTCTTCAATATGTTCTGGGGCTATAATTTTCCTCTCTCCAACTTCATCCCAATAAGTTGGAGTTTGACACCTCTTTCCATATAATGCTTCATATGACACCATTTGAATTCTAGAATGGAAAATAATTTTGTAGGAAAATTCCATCAAAGATAAGTATTGATCCCACATACTTTGAATGTTAAGAGATCATGATATCAACATTTCTTCTAATGTTTGAATAGTCCATTCAGACTATTCTTCGGTTTGGGGGTGATAAACATTACTCATATGAAACTAAGTATCCAAAAAATTCTGGAGAATTTTCTATAATTTTGATGTAAATTGGGGATCTCAATCAGACACAATTGATATAGGTTCCTCATGAAGTCTTAAAACTTCATTAATATAAAGTCCTTCCAAGCACTCAAGGGGTAAATCCTCTCTTATCGCAAGGAAATGTGCCAATTTTTTAATATGGTCAATAATTACCCATATTGAATCATTCCTTCTAGGTTTCATCAGTATTACTCTAACAAAGTCCATAATAATGTTATCACACTTTCACATAGGAATAGGTAGAGGTTGCATGACCCCTCCAGGATGTTGTCTCTCGACCTTCAATTGTTGAAAAACTATAAAACTTGACACATAGTCACCAATTTCTCACTTCATGTTATCCCACCAAAAAATTCCTTTATATATCTATACATCTTGGTGCTACCATGGTGTGTAGAGAAATTTGAGCTCTGAGAATCATCTAATAGTTCCCTTTTTAGCTCAGGTACTGATGTAATGCATAACCTCTTTCAAAATTTCCTAACTTCATCCTCATACACGAAGTCTTCCAATCTTACATCCTTAATAGATTTAATTTTCTTTTGTTGATTTTCATCATCATATTGAGAGATTTTTATCTTCTATATTAAATTTGGTTTAGAAATCATTTGAAAATGGAAAAAAATTCTCATTTCTTAACAATTACCATATCCATCTTTACCATATCCATGAATATAGGATCTCTCTCAATCCTCATTTGGGTCAGAAGTCCATGATCTTTCCTTCTTAATGAATCTAACACCTTATTTTCCTTTCCTGGGTGGTATTATATTTAACAATCATAATCATTAAGTAACTTGATCCATCTCCTTGGCCTCATATTGAGTTATTTCTGTATAAAAATCTATTTCAAACTCTTTTGATCCGTATATATCTCACATATTTTACCATAGATATAGTGTCTCCATATTTTTAGAGAAATGATTATGGTTTCTAACTCAAGATCATGAGCTGGATAAATTTTATCATGAGTCTTTAACTACCTAATTTATAAGAAATAACCTTATCATTTTGCATAAGGAAACAACCTAGTCCATTCTTTGATGAATCATTGTATATCACAAATCCATCATTTTCTGATAAAAGATTCAAAATTAGAGCATTGACCAATATTATTTTAAATTATTCAAATAATTCATTACATTCTTTTTTCTATACAAACTTACCCCCTTTACATGTGATCTTGGTTAGCAGGTTAGCCAATTGGGAAAAATTTTGAACGAAATGCCGATAGTAACCTGCTAAGCTAATAAAACTGCATACCTTGGTTATGTTCATTAGTGTGGTCCATTATTGGATTTCCTTTTTCTTTGCAGGATCAACTAAGATTCCATACTTATAGAAAATATGTCCAAGAAAATAAACTAATTGAATCCAAAATTCACACTTGTTAACTTCCTATATAATTCGTTTCTTTTAAGAGTTTTTAGAATGATCCATAAGTGATTCTCATGGTCTTCATAGCTTTTGTATTATACCAAGATATTATTGATAAATACCACAAAAAAATTAATCAAGATATTCCTTGAAAACTCTATTCATTAGATCCATGAAAATAAAGGGTGCATTAGTCAGTCCAAAATGCATTACTGTAAACTTGTAATTCCCATACCTGGTTCAAAATGTTGTCTTTGTAATATATTCCTTCCTCACATGTAGCTGATGATATCCAGATCAAAGTTCAATCTTCGAAAAATATTAGGCTCCATGAAGTTGATCAAATAAATCATCAATGAGAATAAGAGGATACTTGTTCTTTATCGTAATGGCATTGATCTCCTTGTAGTCAATGTACAGCCTCATAGATCCATATTTCTTCTTCACAAAGAGAACAGTGGCTCTCCATGGAGAAACACTAGGGTGGATAAATCCTTTATCAATCAATTCCTCTAGTTGTTTCTTGAGTTCTACCAATTCCAAAATTTCCATTCTATAAGGAGTCTTTGATATAGGTCTGGAACTAAGAATTAAATCGATAGTGAACTCAACTTACCGCTCTGGAGGATGTCCAGGTGAATCCTATGGAAACACATTAATATATTCTTTCACAATAGGTACATATTCAATTTTAAAATTTATTTCCTCACTCATAGATATAGAGTTATCATCCTCACAAATAATTGCATTCAATAGAGCTATTGGGGGTGGATCTAGATAATAATCAGATGGAGAGGTTTCTGCTCTAAAGATAAGGGACTCTACATCATCTTCAAAAAAATTAACTTCCTTCTTCTTAAAATAGATTTTTTTATCATGATATGAAATCCAAACCATACTGAGGATTATATCAAATTCAATCATGAGTATGATGATAAAATAAGCAGATAAGGCATATTTATATTCCATAATTGGAACTACCTGACTGAAAACTCCTTTATTATATCAAATTAGAAATATCTAATTTTCATGGCACACTAGGAAGATATAAAATAATGAAATGATCTAGAATCAAATAAAGCATTGGCGAAGTTTGAGGAAATAATTCAAGTACCTACCACCACATCATTCGGAACTTCAACCTCCACAGTTGTGATTGCATAATCTTTACCTTGCTCTTGTGGACTTTTTTGAGGTAATTTTCCTTGGTTATTAGGACACTCATTTTCATAGTGTCTCATCTCTCTACAATTGTAGCATTGAACGTCATTTACTTGTTTCTTCCCCTTATATTCATTAGATCGATGACCCTTTTCTCCACACATATCGCAAACTCCCATGCCTTTAAAACATCTCCTAGGATGATTCTTTCCACATTTCTCACATAATGTGAATTTCTTTATTTCCTTATTCTTCTTTGGAACTTCACCTTTTCCATGGTTATTATAATACCGATTCTTATCATGGTTTCCCTTGAACAAATTTGATCTAGAAAATTCCTTATCTATTTTGATGGAACTTAATACAATTTCATTATATGATGAAAATATATGAGAATCTAGTTCCCTTTTAAGACTTGGCTTAGGATATTCAAAGAAATTATCAATCTTTTCTTTTAAGTCATGTATGTAATCTATGGTATACCTGACCAGTCTTGTGAAGGTATCTTCATACTCCACAACACTTATTCTTCCCTTTGCTTTAAGCTAACAAATTTCCTCTTTATTTCAGTTTGTGGTTCTTGAGGGAAATATTTATTGAATAATATTTCAATAAAATTTATCTATTCAATATCTTCTATTTCTTCTTCCTCTATGGTATTCTAGATCAAGGACCACCATTGATCAGCATCACCCTTGAGGAAATATACTACCAGTACTACCTTTTCATTTTCATTGCATCTTAATTCCAGAAATATATTTTCAAGGGACTTAATCCACTACTCATCTACCACTGGATTAGTAGTCCAACTAAAATATGGGGGATTCTTTCGCATGAAATGATCCAACACAGGTGTAGCATGGTTATTCATCAGAGCCTGAGTAAGTTGTCCTAATATGGTCATGATCTGATCTACTCCAACACTGACTGTGTTGACTTGCAAAGTGGGGAAATCCCTACATTGTCTATAGTCATTGATTCCCTTTCTTCCATTAGTTTCCATTGCTAAACAATGTCATACAATAAATTGGGTCATAATGCATAATTTATAACTAACAAACTCTTAACAAAATTTGAAAATTTATCCACATATAATCTCATAATCATAAACATGGTTTCTATTTATATTCAAATCCTTCACAATGGTTAGTATAAAAAATGTAAATTATCCCAAGCATATCCCCCAAGAGTGTCAAACTAGGTGTGTATTAAGGCATGTTTTTGTGTACCAAGATACCCCAAGTCAAGGTCAAAACTCTTTGTCAGAGTTGTTACTCCTAGGTGCATTTATGCCAGAACCACATCCACTTGTAGTATCCAAATAGTGATTTATTTGGTAGGAAGACCCACATAGTATCTACCTTACCAAAAGTATAGGACTCTACTCTATGCTTATCCTTTAATTATATCTTTTAGTTATGTTTCTTAAGCTAAGTTTCCTAAATCCAACTCCTAAGGCTTCTACTAAACTTCCTTTGATTCCAACTATAATGCCCCGACCCCTATACACTAGATCTAGTTAATTATTTTATTACATTTCCATGATTATAAAAAATTAATCTTGAATCATCGATCAATTTAGTAGACTTGGAGAAACTAGACACATACATGGATCCCATTTTATATTGGGAAAAGATAACAAAACATAATACATAACAAGAGATAATAAACTATATCCATGAAAACTCAATAAATGATCCCTTTTTCATAATCTGTGGAAGGAAAACAAATTAAAGGGGTGAGATTAAATGCTCAGTAAGGGTTACATATAGCAGAAGCATGAATCAATAATAAGTGAATCATAATCAATATGGAATGGTGAATAAATGAAAAACACATGCCATCACTAAACTAATAATGATAATGCAACCATATATTTTTTCATAGTGAAAAACTCATGGAAAGTAATAACTATATAATGAATAAAGATAATTATTATTATTTGGACATCATGTATCTGGAACATGAACCATAATACCGTTAATACAGTTTATGTTTGTGTGTAGATACTCATCTGATTCTGTTTTGGAAACAAACTCAAAGGGTTTGTCACCAGCTGTTTTGTCTCATGAGACTTGTCTATGAATCAAGGGGATATATAAGGCCCCACCCATCACTGAAAGTACAAATAATTATTTATAAAAGGATTTAATACAAGAACAATATTCCTTTATAATATCCATATTGAGTAGAGGATATAGATTCATCACAGCATTCAGAATAACCACCGTATGTAAAATGGTATACGGCTTAGATAATAATCTAATACATGCAACAAGAATATGGATATATAATATAATTACAATTTCAAATGAAAAAATGAGCTCAAATGTGAATTATACGCACCATATAAGAATAATTAGGTGCACAATACAAAGCAAATCTCAATTAAATGGAAATTGAGACAAGGTCCCATACCACATTGTAATCAATCGAATTGTATGACCAAAAATTAATATTCATCAAATGAATCTTTTAATACCATGAATATAAATAGAATAGTGATATTATATATCAATTTTCAGTACACATACACCACATATAAGAAATAAGCAGTGAACAATGGAAATATCACGGAAATAAAAGTGAGATGAGAAACTCTTTACCTTAATCCCAAATGTATTCTGCACTTGATCTTAATGTCATGAATAATAAAATTATATTAATTAATTATGAATTATAGAATCTTATCTACATTTAATTGATTTATTAAATGTTTATTTAGTTCATTTATGTCCTTTTATATGGGTTAATAAATTCAATTTCATCATTTGGTAGTGCACATTTTCATTGTTTTCATGATCATTTTTCTTATATAAGAGTACAAAAGTTCGTGTTAAATGGAAATTGAAAACCAGAATTGAAGTTATGAGTTTTTAATGATAATATATAAGGTTAAATTATAGTATAAATCCTTTGGTTATTTTTTGAGAGGATGAATCATTATTTAAAAGTTTAATGATAAACGCTTGGATTATTTTGATGGTTTTTCAATCACCACGAACTCATTTTGTTTTATAATTAAAAAACATGTGTAGAAAATGATTCCAGATCATTAAATATAATATATTACATATATTATGATCCAGTTAAATCATAAAAATGGTTTCATTACCATAATTGAAGGAGGTAATAGAAATTTAAAACCTATCGTCCTTGAATGTGATAAATTAACACATCTCAGACGGTGTTTTCATTTTTAGTATAAGAGGAGGGGGAAAGAGAGATATGATGATGAAATATTATAGTAGCATAATAAAATTATAGTAAATTTAAGTTAATTTAATTATAATATCATTTTTTATTAGTGGATGTGAGTATAGAGAAACAAAATAATGGATCTTGTAAAAGAAGTTGAAAGGAAAAGCAACAAAGGTTTACCTCTTGAGTACTCCTCCTTGAGAATCTCCTTAAGGCCTTTGTTTTTATCCATTTGGTGAGACCAGTACATCTTGGAAATGGGGGGTGGTCTTGAGAATTTTATTTGGTAGAACATAAGAAAGTATCAAAGCTTGAGTGGTGTGAGAGGAATAGGGGGTGAGGGTGGTTTATATAGTGGACGAGAGGAGGGTTTTTGCATTATTTTAATCATTAGTTTATTATTTTGCCTCTAGACTATGAATGGTCTTGATTATTGTGACTAAAAATAGTAATAAGTGTATCTTAGTTCGAACTAATTATTTTTTACATCATCCATGATGCAAGGAATAGTGTATTTATCTCATAATGTATTTATACTATAGTTACCATTTTTTACTATTCACTAAAAATTCAAGTATTTCAAAAAAATAACAAAAAAACACCCTAACCATTTTTCAACATCTAGAATCAAAAATATGAACTCCGTTTTATGAAAATAATTTCCTAAATATGAGAAATTTAATTTTTAATTAAAATCATCATTTAATCAAAAAATACCAATTTAAAATTTATAACTGATTTTATGTCACTTTGAAAAGTTAACTAAGGTACCATTAAATTATCCTAAAAATCATAGGGAACAAAAACTATTGATTTATGAATACATTTTAGGAAAATTGATTATCTTTTAAATAATGTTATTAATTAAAAAATTGTAATTAAATATTTATTAATCACAAAAAATGCCAACACTTAATTAAAATATGCACCATCATTTATAAGGTGCCTAAATTTTATTTATACACCCATGGGTAAGGTTAACATTCATAAGGGTCATATTTCTATTAATAATGGTAACATTACTATTCATAAGGGTAAATTACTATTCATAAGGGTATGTTACTATTCACCAAAAAATAATTTAATTCTATTAGACTCCAAATATAACCTTGATCGCAACCATGTATGTCCATTTTTTGAAATTCAAATCCCAGAAGTGGAAAATTTAAATTTAATGGCTAGGTTATAACTGTCTCCTATAACCAGGTGTTGTTTCACAAAGACTCGGTGTTGTGTACATTATAATCTATCTAATTAATTGAAATTATTTAAGAATAAACATACTGTAAAATATTTGGGTGTTACATATTTTATAGGTTTAGAATAGGGCTAGATGACTATTATGGAGTATTTTGTTCACTTTATAGAGCTTCAATATTTTTCACTGATATACCTTATTGATGAGCGATCAAGGGAGAGATGCTTCGAATAAGGTCTCAAGAATGTCATTTGGTCTCAAGTAAACATTTTTAGGATGATGACTATTATTGAGATAATGAATTAGGAACTTATTATATAGCAGAACCTGAGGGAAGTTGGGGGAAGCATAGCAGAGTAGTGTACTCTATCGACCTAGTGGTTCAACTTTGTGGAAGGAATTTCAATTTTTTGGCTTCATGTGAGGGGAGTACCAGCTAGGATATAAGTGTTGGTAGCTATGTTTTCTTTCATCAGTGTAGAATATAGGGTCATATGAGGAACCAGTGTGATTGAGACCTAGTTGATTTCCAAGGTTGTGGTAGGTTAGGCCATGTACAGAGTTTTTACAGGACCTTCCCTCTAGCAGTTAGTGAAAGGGGATCAAATAAAACTCCTGGTTTAGGAGTGTATTTCATAGCTCTATGTTAGGATGGGAGATGGAGTAGTATCGGTCATTCAGTCTGAGGTGGTGGTCATGAATGAGGCATCCAAGAACTAGTTATACCTAGACAGTAGAGTGGGCTTGGTCCGAGTAGTGAGGTTATGTCATAAGGTCATAGTTCATACCAGATATATTCTATGAAGTGTATACCTAAGGAGCATAGTTTTGGGCTATCTACAGTGATAGGCACAATCTTAGTATCCTCTATGCTAGTATCTAATATTTTTGATACAGGTTCTTTATATAGTTTCATCTATGTACCTATGGTTTAGAGCCTTGGGCTTGTTGTCAAGTTTTCTAAATACATTATGAAACTTGACACTTTGTTGTGAATCTGATCGGAGAGTGTATGCTAGTTTAGGGAGTTTCCCCTTGAGTTAGGTGGGTGTCACTTAGTATGAAATATTTTTGTCCTCAAGTTGACAGGGTTTGATGTCATACTCAGAATGGGTTGTCCAGTTGTTTATTGAGCCCATATCGATTGATATCATTGGACTGTTACTTTTACATCACCAAAGGGTGGAGGTTTTATTCACAATGGTGAATGGGATGTCTATGAAATTTGAGATGGACCATGGCATCATGGGATAGGTGGGATGATAACCTATATTGCTAGTATATATCTAGATGATTAGGGATCGTGTCAGGAAAAGTTTCCTCCAGTGGTTGATCATTTTAGGGATGTTTTCCCGAATTACATTTCTAGTTTACCTCCTAAGATATAGGTTGACTTATCCATCGAGCTAGTTTCAGGAGCTACACTGGTATCCATTCCTCCTTACAGGATGGCTACTATAGAGTTATAGGAGCTCAAGAGGTAGCTAGAGTACTTGGAGGCAAAAGGGTTTATATAACCCAGTACTTCTCCGTGGTGTTCACCGATCCTTTTTTCAAAAAGGGTGGACGGTATCCTCGGTTTATGCATGGATTTCCAAAAATTGAACCAGTTAATGGTTAAGAACTAGTATCCTTTTCCACTGATAAATACCTTTTTGATCTACTCTGAGGAGCTTAGTTTTTCTTGAAAATTTATTTGAGATTGGGATATCACCACGTTCATGTTAGACCTACATACATACCTCATACATATTTTCATATAAGGTATGGTCTATATGAGTATTTTTTTATGTTTTTCGGTCTCATGAATGTGACAACAATTCTCATGGCACTGATGAACCGAGTTTTCAACTGTATTTGGATTCATCTATGGTGGGTTTTATAGAAGATATCTTGGTGTATTCTCACTATCAATATTACTATGTCAAACATCTTGAGATCATTTTGGATACACTAATGAGGCATAAGTTATATGATAATCTCACAAAGTTCATCTTCTGGAGGGATAATATTCACTTCCTAGGTCAAATTATCTCAAAGACAGAAGTATCAGTTGACATAGAGAAGGTGAGAGATGTAGTTTTCTAGGAGAATCCCAAGAACTTCCTTGACATACAGAGTTTCTTGGGGATATATGGATATTATAGGCATTTCAAAAATGTCTTCTCATGATTATAATCACCTTTTATAGGCCTGACTAATAAGGGTATGAATTTTATATTGTTAGGTACCTATGAGATAGCCTTTCAAGAGCTAAAAGGTATATTAACTTCAGTGTCAGACCTTATTCTACTTGAGCTAAGAATGAGCTAAATTATGTATTATGATACATCAAGTATTTATCTAGGAGAAGTTTTGATGAAGGAAGATAGAATCATAGGGTACGGGTCTCATCAGATGAGTCCACACAAGAGGAAATACCTGACACACGTTCTCAGGTTAGATGTTGTTGTTCATGTTTTGTGTTATAGGAGACATTATTTACTAGGATATTGTTTTTTAGTGTGTGCATACCAAAAAAATCCTCAAGTTTATATTTACATAGTTTTATATCAATTTGAGGTAGCAAAGGTGGGTTAACTACCTACAATATTTTGACTTTGTGCTTACCCATATTCCTGGAAAGGGAAATGTTGTGGTTGATGGACTAAATAGGACTTAGATATAGGAAGCTCAGGAGGTGAGTGGAGAGTGGAAACTTATGGCTTTGTTTTTAAAGATGCACTTGGTGGCGCATGATATTCATGGATAGAATTTTATTTCTTATTTTGTTGTGACCTCTACTCTTTTTTATAGAGTAATAATGAGCCAATTATTAGATACTGAGGGACTAGTCCTATGGGAGAGTGTGTCATGTAAGGACATGCCTTCTGGTTGTACTGTGGGTGAGGATGAAATTATTCACATTCATGGTTATGTTTGGGATCTAGTAGACATATGTGAGATGATGATTCGGGAGTTTTATGACTTAGTTTGTTCAGTTTATTCTAGAATTACCAATATGTATTAGGATTTAGGTCACTGGTATTGATGTTCGTGGATAAAACATGAGGTAGCGAGTTTTTTCATGAGGTATTCCACCAGTCAGTAGGTGAAGATAGAATATCAGTGACTGGAAGGTCTTTTACGACAGTTATCCATTCCTAAGTATAAATGGTATGATTTCATAAGGGATTTCATGACTAGTTTACCAAGGTCACCTTGAGGTAGTGATATCATTTGGGTTTTTTTGGATAGGCTCATGAAGGGTTCTCATTTCATGATGATCAGGGATACCTTCATTGTAGATGAGCTTGGGAGGTTGTATATCCATGAGATAGTATGACTTCACAGGGTTCCTAAAACAATTGTATTGGATAGAGATTCTTGGTTTATATACAATTTCTTGAAGAGTATTCATAGGTAATTCAGTACATAGGTTCTTATAATAATTACATACCACCCTTAGACTGATGTTCAGTCAGAGTGAATGATTTAGGTTCTTGACCACATGTTGTGGGCTTTCATCCTTGATTTTGGGGGCTCTTATGAGAGGAGAATACCCCTATTTGAGTTTTCTTACAATAATAGTTATCAGGGGACTATACGGATGGAACCTTATGATAGTTTTTACATTATTCCAAGTCTATCGCCCCTATTCTAGTTAGAGGTAGGTGAAAGAGATTTACTGGGACCATGTATCATTCAGAAGACTTTAGAGAAGGTCCATTTGATCATATAGTGGACGGATACTACATAGTCTCAATAGAAATATTATATTGATCACCTTTGACGGACTCTAAAGTTTTTGGTTAGGGATCGAGTCTTTTTTTTTCTCCCCAAGGTTTGGGCATAGATGTATCATGAGACAGGGTAAGCTTCCACCATGATATTTCAATTCGTTTGAGATTCTATGTAGAGTTGGACCAGTATCCTGTCATTTGAAGTTACCTCAAAGGTACCAGGCCATGAAAAATGTCTTCCAAATTTCTTAGATACATTTTTATCAATCATATCCATCCCATATTCTTCAGCCTGAGTAATTTGAGTTATAGATAGATGTATCATTTGAGGAGAATCTTATTCATATCATTAACAAGAGCATGAAGGTTCTCTGAGGCCATTAAATTTCTATAGTACGGGTGCTGTGGAAGAATATTTGTTCATAGGATGATATTTTGGAGTATGAGGTTGATGTACATTCTTAGTGGTTGAAGTTTTTCTCAGATGAATCTTGAATACCATTGGAAGGTAAATTTGGGGACAAATTTCTTTAAGGGGGAAGATTATAAGTTCCAAGATTTTCCTATGAGGTACTGATCTTTTCATTTTCAGTTTAACCTTCATTTTATAGCGTAATGTGAGTACCCTTTGAGTTAATGGGTGTTTCAAGGGTGTTCGGGGATTTTTCTGATCCTGGATCCCTAATTTTTTGGGGGGAAACAAACCGGTCACACGGTTAGGAGAAACTCTACAGGACAGGACGCATAGTTACACCTAACCATGTGAGGCTTGACAGTGGGGTTCTAGAGGTCATATGATCTGATGAAATAGTACAACCTCAGGAACACTCCTATGTAAGGAACCTGTAAATTTTTTCATATCCAAATTATATGGTTTGCACATGGTTTTTCAAACAAATTTCATAAAACTATGTGAGGTCCCCTTGAAGTAATGAAGGGTGCATGGTTGGTGCATGGTTTGGCCAACCATAAAGCCCAGTATTTATTGGGTAAATTACCATTTTTTCCTTAAAAAACTTTAAAACCTGAAACAATTATTTTATTCCTCCATTGTATAGAACCCTCACCTTTCGAGATACCTTTGAATCCAAAGTGTAGGCTTGGATCCCATTTCTTCATTCGAACTTAGAATTAAACATTGTCAGTTTCATTGAATTCATGCCGGTGAGTACTCCATTCATATTATGACATTAATCATTTTCATTGGTATTGGTTGTTAAAATTATGTGTGATCTAATATTCCTTATTTTCAGGTTTTTCGGTTGTTCTTCATTTTACTCTCGATCTGGACTGAATCAGAACTCAATATTGGATGGGTTCTGTTCTAAGGACCTATGGTAGGTGCCTTATACATTTTACCATATTTTTTTCATTTTATAATCCATATTTTAATTATTTCATGCACCATAATTTCTATATTTTCCTCTGAAATTAAATAAATTGATGAATTATTTGAATTGGAACATTTTGGGGATTCCTACTAATTACTTTGAGTTTGTTAGAGGTTGTTTCCCCAACCTAGTCCACCCATGGGGTGTGCCTTTTTATTTTTACTATTATTATACCACTTTTGGGTTGTGTGTGAGATTTACTAGTTTTAGTGATACCTTTTGAATTAAATGATAATTGAATTGATTGATAGATGAGATTTGATGCCTCCTTTCTATATGTTGTCATGTGATGACATGTGTTTTCTTTTGATTAAATGATTTATATGGGAATCGTGGAAATGAGTGGTTAAACTCATATAATGTGAATGATTATGAAATGATTGATGAATTGAGATGTTTAATTGAAATTTTAGTGTGTTTTTTGGTTGGTATACATTGAATACTAATTCAAATAATTTCCATGGATGTTTCTCCCATAGATCTTGATTGCAGTAGTGGATGCCTTGGACCTGTCTCTTCCTTGGGTCTTGATTCTGTAGGATTCCTTGGGCCTTTTTACCCCTTGAATATGACTTGATTGGGATCACATGGGACATGTTTTATTGACATGATCCTTGGACCCCACCCAATTATTTAACAAGTTTCCATCGAGATGATCTTGGGACTCGACATGAATGTCTTGGTCTTTTATACCTTGGATCTGGCCTTACGTGGTCTGACACTTGTGATTACATAGTGAGGCTATTGTGGATGAATTTTTTATATAGAATGACCATGGTGAATTTTATATATCAGATTATATGGAATGAACATGGTATTTGTTTTACATGTAAATTGTATTTTGGATTCTTTTGTAATGTTTCACAGATATCCTTGGTGTGGGTATTGGACTTTAGTGGTTAGACTGGACATAATTACTTTATTATTTTTATTTTATAGCTACCATGTTATAGGATCTTGACTATGGTTTCCTGGGAGACTTTTTAGGCTGGAAATTATCACTTTAATTTTTTTATTGAATCCATGGGAACTTTATTTACATTTCTCATATACTTGTGATATACATTACACACTACTTTAGATTATATCACACAGAATGGATATTTTATAGACACCATTTTTTGGGTCCTACTATGTGATATCTCGCACCTTATTCAACCTAACATTGGGTACTTGGGTAGACTTATTGGATGCATTTAGGGACTGAGGAAAGCGACCATAGTACGATACTTTATTTGTTTCATGATTAAGAGAATGGGAGCACAGGATTAAGCTAGGCTCGGGATACTAGCTGGGATAGTTCCTTTTTAGTATTTTTGGTATTTTGATACATGTGTTGTTTTGATGAATGTATATAAAATTTTTGTGATTTTTAGATACATGAAATGAAACATCATATTTTATATGAGATTACTTATAAAATTTTTTTTTACATTCTTGTCTTGGATATTTATCTTTTGTCTGGTTGATTTACTACTTCTGCTATTGACTGATATATTTACTACCATTGTGTTACACTCTCACATAATGGAATAGTATTCCCACCCTAGTATCTTGTAACTAGTTGGAAAACATTTTCATTTAGGTAGGTACACCTGAGGCCATGTGACACACCATCTCATGGAACCATTTAGTGGCTTTTGAGTTAGGATGTTGCATTCACCGTATCTCACATTATAAGAAAGAACTTGTAAAACCATATATAAAACTCTGTTTGGATAAATTAAAAAACTCATTTTAGAAAATCTATCATATATTTTCTCTATATAATGTTTCATATATAACAATTTATGAAAATTCATTGAGAAGTTCTCTAAGATAACCTAAAAAACTTTTTGGGGGTGGCTCGTGATGTTTCATAAACTTGGTCCTCATTCATACATCCATAATGTGTGATATCATGGGAATTTATATCATTGAAAACAATTATAAATTTTTGAATACATAAATTTAATAAATGATTTCCCTCTTGAAAAGTAGAAATGGTATACAATATATATATGGATCTATTGAGATCACTATCAAACACATGTATCACTATAACTATGCCCACTTATCATATCGTATACATGTGTACATAATCATATAATCCATTTGGCTATGAAATAAAATGAATATGATACATAAAGTATTTCAATCTCATATAACATCTCATACATTCCTGATTCTCTGAATATAGACTGACCAGATCAATGAATACATTACATGTCATTTATCTAAGTAGATGAGCATGTCACTTTCCCCTAATATAGTTATATAGGTACATCACATGTACTCTACCTATGTATGGACATAAATTTTCTTAATCTATCTCAATAAAGGTCCCCAAATATTACACTCTTTATATAAGAGGATAAAACTAATCTTAGTAAAGCCTTAACTGATGACATGATCAGCAATATCCCAACCAACCCCAGATTAGCTAACCCTCCAGGCTTATTTAAGAAAGGTATAAAAGTATGTAATTTATAATTTTATGTGTTTTTCAATCCTCAAGTATTGGGATTCAATAAGAAATATGAACCACTAAAATATCATAGTAATAGTATATAACACTTCATGTAGTATAGTTTTCTATTCATCCAGCACACAACTGCTACAGTACCTGCTACAGTACCCGCATAGTATCTGCTATAATGACTATTATAGTATTGTTGTAGTACCCCAGAAATATGCCTCCACCTGGTTTCGAACATAGGTCTTTTGAATGCACTTGAGGATACCTCACCAACTGGTCTTGGAGTCCTTAAGGCCTTCGGGTCACCCAGGCCTTTGGGTCAATAGAGATTTCGGGTCACCTTTAAGGCCTTTGGGCCACCTCATGGCCTTCAAGCCATAATTCAGTTTCCCCAGATATACTCTACAAAAATGAGCAGCCCTAGAGAAGTATTTAGAGTAGGCGCACTCATCAGAGAAAAACCAATGGATTTAGAAGAATGGGAGGTTATGGATACACCATCAGGTCCAGCCTGTGCTTACACAGGAAGCTTATCCAGACATCCATGTGACGGTGGAGAGCTACCATCACAATGCAGATGTTGGGGAGGGCAGTTCCTTATAGTTATAGTCTGGTTTAATTCCCTAATAACTTCATGTAATGTAATATCTTAAGCCTATGGGCCATGTAATCACTAAGCCTATGGGCCTTGTAAGGGTTCCCCATCATCCCTTGAAAGGGGGTTTATCAAAATCAATAAAAAAATGAAGGCCTTCAGGCCATTTGGAGAACTAACCATAACATTTCATTAAAACCTATAATACTTCATGACGAACATCAGTTAAGGATAACTAAAAGTTTTATTTTTAAGTCAATTATCATTTCACTTCATGTAATATATGCATAAAATGTGAAATAATGATAAAGATGGTACTTTTTTTGTATAAAATGATATATTTTATATTCTTGATCTCATATAATAATACTAACAAAACCATACATAAGCACTCATCTAATCATAACACATATGACAGACTATAAGAGAGGCCTTATGTTTAATACACTTTTTTGGATTTTTTTAAATCATTACATCTCTATGTAATTCTTTCAACATCCCTATGTGACCATCTAATAAAACACTCCCATTAATATTATTTAGAGAGTAACATTAATGAAGAAAAACATTTTGAATAATGTTGTGACTTAATATTCATATTCTTAATGTTCAACTCTATGAACATTATATTCAAACTCATATACTTCGCAACATGAAATGTTATGATATTAATAACTTATGTTATCAAATTATAACTCTTTCTATGTTTATCATCATTTTTATTCTTGGAACCATTACTTAAACATTATATTTAAGATCATATTTGGTAACTAAATATAACACTTTACATTTATCTTTACTAATATATCCTAAACAATTTTAGGATATTAAGTGACATATAATTTTAATTTTTACTAGAATAATCATTTATTTATTGTACTTAAGCATCTATGAGTCCAAATATACTCCCACTAACCTATTGAAAACTGCTTTTTATCAATAATATCATACTAAGATATAGAAACTCTTTTTTTCAAGAAATTTCATTTATTTTCTTTAGTGAAAATATTTTACAGATAATTTATTAAGTACTATAACTTATATGGAATTTTATGAATTTTGAGATCTATTCTTAAAAAAGGCTTTTGTTTTCTAAAATATTCCACCGATGGATGGTGGTGATGGGTTTTTAATGATTCATTAACACTTAATAAATGTAGTGTAAACAATAAGAACCCTTATTCCCAAGATCTACTGTGGATGAAACTAAAACCATTCATAATATAAAATAAATAACTGGTTGTGTACCTTATACCGATGATGCCTCTATTATTATCCACCATACAAACTCTTGATAAAGATCCATTATATGCATATAAAGGACTCCATCCACTATGGTGTTCCCACAGACTGATGTTAATCACACATTTCATAAGGCATGTTAATGCCTCATAATATAAATTAGTTGGAATATGATAGCTTCGGGGTAGGGATGGAATAATCTAAAAATATGAAACGGAGAATGACACACTAATCCTAAATGAGAATACCTTCTTATATATTTCATCCTACAATAATTAACTTATATTCTCATAACATATGAGTTAATTTATTATGGTTAAATTATTTTTAACCCCTCAATTGTGATATTTCATCCATTAGTTTCTTCTTATAAAATGATTCATTTTATGATTTCCCACATAAAAGATTCCTGAATGATAACACTTATTATTCAGTATCCTAATATATTATAGAATGTTTGAGTGAATTTTACCATATGATTAAAACCATAACAAAACTATATGATTCCACCCAATTATATAGTACTATTGTTAAAACAAATATGAATTTTTAAATTCGAAAATGTAAGCAATGATTGGCCTCTAGTAAAGTATCAATGATACCCAAGCTTCAAAAAGATATGGAATGATCACCATCAATACTACTCAAACATACATTTTAATTTGATCCCTCAGTCCAAGATATCCAATAAACATGGGACATAGAGTATATTGATCCCATGTATCCTACTCACATGTTCTGGATTCTCTGATTAGAGATTGACTAGGTTGATCAATACTTTACATGTCATTCAAATTTATGGATGGGAACATCACATTCCCCTCACCCAGTAGATAAGTCCATCATATTTTCTATCTAGGTATGTTCATACACTTACTCATTCAATCTTTATTGAGTTCTTAGATTTCATACTAATCATACAAGAGGATAAATCCCATATTGTTTCAGATCTAAGATCTAACTGATAGCATAGTCAGCAACATACCCAACCATCCCTTATTAGCTAAGACCTGAGTCTTTCATAAGAAAGTTATCAAAGTGTTTAGGTTCTCATACTAGGTATCTCTCCAATAATGAGTATGAGGAAATATCACTATGAAATATACACCCCCAGTATGCCAAGGACATAGTGTGTGACACTCCATATGGTATATACATGTGGGATCAGCCAGCATAAAAAAACATTATGCCTCATAAGAATGTTTAATATCTCTATATTAAATCTTAATTATATAAACCTTAACAGTTTATCACAACCTATAACACCCCATGATAACCATCGATTACTAATAACTTCTATTTTTTTTATTTTAGAGGTTAATTATCATTTCCCTTCTTGAAATAGATTCATCCAACAAGAAGGAAAATAATATGGAGACTTCATTTTCTATAACATGATATCTTTTATATCCATAAAATATTTTAATAATATTAAAAAAATATACATAATCACCCATATAATCATATCATGTATGATAGAACACATGTCAACTTCATGTTTTCTACACTTTTAGGGTTTTGTTGAACATGTTACATCTCTATATGATTCTATAAATGTCTCTATGTGACCAACTATTAAAATACTCCCACTAAACTATTTTAGTGTGTAAAATATATTAAGCCTAATTGAATAATGGTTAGACATAGGAATTATATTACTAATTTTAACTTCTTGAACATAGTATTCAAACTCCTTTACTTCACAACATCCAATGTTACAATGTTAATAAATTTTTTTGTATACTTATAAATATTTTTAAGTTAATCATCATTATCATTTTCATAACAATATCCATTAAATTTTTTTCTTTATGATAATTTTGGTAACTAATATAACTCTTTATGTTATATCTTTACCAACATATCTTAAATTCATTTAGAATATAAAGTGTCTTTATCCACTATATTGTAACTAAATATAACTCCTTACATTTCTCTTAATTATTATACCCTAAACTCTTTTAGTAATTTGGGTAATAATAAATTTTTTATGGTAACTAAATATAACTCTTTTATTTGTTTTTACAGTTACAATATAAAATTTTTTAGGATATCAAGTGAAAATTACTTTGAAATTTACCTATAATAATATTTATTTCTAACTTTAAACTTTACTAAGTCCAAAATATACTCCCACTAGCCTCCTAGAAACTACATTCTCTTCATAATATAAATCTAAGATACTTAAAATCTTATTTGTTCATAAATAATATTTATTTCCATAAGTGTGAATATTTTACAAATAAACTATTTTATCCATATCATATATGGTATTCTATATGTTTGGATCAATTTTATAAATAATAATAAAAGAATTATTATTTAAAATATTACACTGATGTTAGTGTGATCTTATCTCACATATTAGAACAAATTTCTTAGATAAACTCATCTATCATGGATAAAACAATTTTATCCTTATATTTTTCTCTAAGTATGTTATAAAATCTAAATAATAATAATCCATGGGTAACATTTTATATTATTTATAGAAACTCTTTATTAGGAAAAAAACTTCTCTCATTATAAAATAGAAATGATATTAGTATAGACATCATTTAATAAGTTCCATCTTAAATTGATATATTCCTTTACTTTCAATTTATTGATTTATAAATCCTTATCTACATCATTTTAAAACAAACCGCATGATGCATCAGTTCTTTCCTTGATTTCAAACTTTTTTATACTCACATAATTTGTAAAGTATACATTTGGTATCATATATCCTTCATAATCTAAAAATTGATTTCTATAACACTGATACATGACATGGAATTTCAATAAAGTTTCCAAAACTTATTTAGGTAATATAGAGAATTCCATCTAATGGAATTATTAATCCTTCTTACTAAAACCACCATTATGTTTTAATAACCTTTCCTAACTATTTAAAGAAACATTATTTAACATTATAACAAGCATTTTTTCTTCTAGTTTTAAGTTTTACCCACTTGAAATATAGTACTATTATTTTAATATTTCAAAAAAAATACTTTTAAAGAATAAGTGGGAACCTGAAAAACATCTCTACTAGAGACTTATACACCATGAAGAAAGAAAACAATAACAAAAAGACCTCAACAACTCACAGTGGGGTGGGTGAAGCACAACATTGATGAGAAAATACTGTAAGCAGGCTGATGCCTCTATTTGAAATTGAATAGCTACCTAATAAACATCAAAAACCACTATATTTTCCACCCATTATACACATAGCCACCACTAGACCAACAGAACCTGCAAAACACCACAAAGGGCTAGAGTTACATACCCAAAATTGTAAAAATTTTCCCATCCCAGTGAAATATTAATGTTTTAGAATCTTGTAATTTAAGAATACTCTAGATGATATGGAATTTATCCCACTTAGTATCATCATGAAACAACTCCTCAAGTAAGGAATCCATCATATCCCAAGTTTTAATGAACTCATCCATTCTAATATTTGATTAATTAAATCCCAAAAGTGAAATGTGGGCATGAGTATTAATCCATTTTATTTAATTTTTAGTGCTATATTTCACAACACTTTCTCTAATCCACATTTGGTCTTCTTTGGAATATTTGATAATAAAATCCCCTTCCACCATTCTTTCCTTATAGTGCATGAGAAGGATCATAGTGGGAGGTTTGGTACTCACTGGTTCTTCCAAGGTTCCAACTGACTCTCCACACTCAGAGTTTTCAAAATTGTTTCATTTATTTATTATATTTACTTCTGAATTCAATCCATAAATTTCTTCCACCAGTGTGGATTCTATGAAATCCTCCTAAGGAGGGAGTCTCTCTTGATTTGAAGGATTCTGATTGTGTTTTATATTATCCTCATGACATTTTTAGGAAATTTGGAATGGATTATTAACATGCACATGTGTAACACATTTTTCTAGTTTGATGGTGATGATTTCATTATATCTACAGTATTATATTTTATTAGATTATTATCATGGTTTACATTTATTTAATATTAATCTTATCAAATTTTATCCCACTAACATGATGACCCTTTAAACTTCATTATATCCATTAGTGGGATAAGATCCATATTTAAAAAGAGATGAGTCCACTTTGGTGTTTATCTCACCACTTCTTTATTTAGGTATGAAATCATGTTAATCAAATCATATATGACTATTTGGTTGGTTGAGTAGATAGTTCCTTATCTAATCCATCATCTGGATAAATTGAATACCATTTATTTATTATCCATCGAAAGGGTTTCCCAGATAGGTGTAAATCAAATCTCCCAATCAAATTTCATAACCTAACTCTTAGGTTTATTCATTTATATCATGGATTACATAAGATAATTCATGGGAAAATAACTTAAACAAGAACATACTGATTTGGATAGTTTATTTCATAACCTATGTTTACTTTGGAAGAAATCTAACACTCAGTATTTTTTTTAAATGGGATGTAATATCACTATATTATCTCATATATTCCCTTATAAAGTATAAATGTTTATAATGATTTATTTTGGAATAATATTACTTCCACCAAATAAATATGTTCCAATCATATTAATGTGTAACTCTTTACACAACTCTTGAACAAGTCTGTGTTAAGGAAGAAGAAAAAATCAATTACCATACCCTACATGTAACCTTTTATATGCATGAATGATAATTTATAGAAGTGGTTTTTCACTTTAAATTAAATCAAACATCATTCATAATATAAACAATTAAAATCTTTTAATTAAATATAGAATGATAAATAAATGAACAATTCAAGTATTTAAATAAGAGATAAATTATTTATCAACAATATCTAAATAAATCTACTTATAAACAACTTATAATGCATTATGGACATTTTATAATTCACAAATATAAACAATTTATATTTATTCCCAATTTTAACTCCATTATATTATTCATTATATGGAATTTAATTTAACTATATGATATTATATGAAATATAAGAATTTTATATTTCAATTTTGTTGTGAATTTTTTTTTAATAATCTAGATATTATATATTTAATATTATTTAAACCCTTGATAATATCAATTATCAAAACTCATTTTGATGTGGTTTAAATTATTTCATAAATAAGGCCTTTAATTTGAACAATTAATATTAAGTAATTATGAACAATTCATAATTCTAAATATAAATTATTTTATATTTTTGACTTATTTTTCAATTTATAAAAAAAATATAAATTACCCTTATAATTTCAATATACACATTTTATATCTAAATTATAAGTCATGCAATATAACCTGGAAAGGTATTTTAATATTAATAATTAATAATTATGGATATTTATTTATTAAATGTATTATAAATATTTTATTTATTATAAAAAATGTATAATTAATTATTTTGTTACAACTATTATAAATTATTAAATATCCAAAATACTTTTTATTATGATTTATAAAAAAAATTATAAACCATTTAAATAAATTCATAATTTAAATATAGAAAAATAATAATTTTCTACTATATTGTTTTTAATGATATAACTGAGAAAGGGGTGACATTTCGTGTGTGATAGGTGTTCTAGAACTGTCTATCATGCAATATAATAGATGAAAACAACTTTCATAAGGATAAACTGATGCATACATCCATCTTAGGATTAACTCGGTGCATAAGTGCCTTAGTGATATTAACTCTGCATCCTGGCTATGGAAATTCGTGACATTTTATGGAATAATACTAAAAATGACATGTGAGAATCTGTGTAAGGTGAAAGAGAGTGAATGGATTACGATTAGAACCCACAAGCATTGGTCATTATTAACCAGACATGCATCATATTTTTATGATGATATGATGCACTATTTTACATCCCTTCATTGATGTTGTAATACAATACAATATACAGTATCATACACTGTGATACATTGAAAACCAAAGGTTCAAACTATGTTGTGGACTACCATATACTGTATCATATGTCACAACCCAAATTCCATGGAAAAATTATCATTCATATCTTACAATAGGCCTTATGAAATTAATAAAAATATCCAAACACTTCATTTTAAACATGATTTTGGGAATAAGGGATCATGGTAAAGCTTTGATACCACTGATTTGTTTTTAAGGATCGATTAACACTTAATGAATGTTGTGAAAACAATAATAAATCATATTACCAAGTTCTATTATGGGTAAAATTAAAACTATCCTTATCATAAAATGAAGAGTAGACTATGTTCCCTACATCATCGATGTTTCTTCCAATAACTTTTGTCAAAATTATTATTGACAATCCCTTAGAGGAATCCAAAGGAATCCCTCCTCTATGGTGTATTAACAGGCTCATTTAAATCACCCATTTCATAGGTGGTATTCTTATTTGATCAATGGAATTTTAGTTCCTTATAATTAAAAGTTGGAAGAATATAAGATCTTAGAGATAATGATAGAATCACCTAGTAATTTTTTAAGGAGAAACATATACCAATCCTCACTAGTATTGTCTTCTTATATAGAAATTGGACAACCTTCATGAATTAACTCATACGTTCATAATATATGAGTTAATTCCGTATGGTTAATATGCATTTCATCTTCAAAAATGACTCATTTTATGATAGCCCATATATAAGATTTTTTAATGATAATATTTATCATTTGATTGCCTAATATATCATAGAATGTTTAAGATAATGATACCATATGATTTAACCAATAATAAAATCATATGATTCAATAATCATATTGTAAATCTCTCAAGGTTGTGGCCTATAATATATATTGTGTGCTATACTATATACCCAAATCATATAATATGATATATCCTAACTACATCATATTTTATTAAGAATTTATGGTATATCTCCTTCAGGTAGAATCTTGATTTCTCAAACTTTAACAAATGTCATAGATTTTTTTTAAAGGTTGGGGCTGAAGCCTCAATTTATTATTTAAAGCAAAGACCTCTTTAAGACTGGGTAGAGGGAGACCCATTGCATAGCCCGAAGGCTCAAGGCCAAGTGGCCTGAATACAAGGCTTGAAAGCCTATTTTTTGGCCCAAAGGACTCCTCGGTGAACAGTACTGCTACAGTACCACCACCGCTACAGCCCCTTCTACAATGCCTCTGCCGCTATAGTTCTATCGCTGCTATAGTTTCACCACTGCTACAGCACCCCGAAAATTTTTCCCTACCCAGATTTGATCCTGGGTTTTTGGATGCCAAGCAGGAGCCTATACCACTTGGGTACAGGCTCGTTGGCACAAATGTCATAGATAAATTCTTTTATCTTAGATAAAACATTTTAATCATTTTATCCTTATAAAACATATTATATAATTTGATGAATTAAAAACCATTTATATCATTATATTTTATTCATTATAAATCTTTGTTAAAAAATAACATCTCTTGTCACATAAGATAAATGAGATAACAATTCACATCCTTTATTTAGATCCATGTGAGCTTGAAATATTCTTTTTCACCCACTCTAAGATTTAGAAACCCTTTTCTATGCCAATTGAAATCAAACTACAATCTCTTTAAATTATTATCATTATTGTAAACTCTTGTGTATTTACATTGTTTGTAAAATATAAATTTGGTGTCATATACCCTTCAAAAATTAAAGAATTTATTTCTATAACATTGATACCTAACATATAATTTTCATATAGTTTCTTAAACCCCTTCATTTATCCTGTAAAATTATATCTTGAGGAAACATGTCCCTTCTTATTAACTTATCCTTTAAGATTCAATTGATAAGGATGGATATTAGACAAATTCATTTATTTTTTCTTTTAGAATAAATGTTTACCCATTCGTATTGTTTAAAAAACATCGGAGCCTAGACATATCATCACCAATTCATCTATTCTTAAAACATAGATAATATAGGGTAAACTTTTATTAAACTCATTCATGCTATTGGAATATTTCCAACAATGATTATAGAATGTATTTAACACCTAGAACTAGCCTTTAAACAAACCTTTTGTCTCTCATATTTATTAATATACTCAAACATATTGAGTAATTGAGAAGAGGCTAACATTCCTTAGACTATTTCTCATCAATTTCCATTAAACCATGTGTGAATTCATTTATTATTCTCATGCGCATATAGACCTACTTATTGAAAAACTTCAACATTAGTTTATTTGGGAAGTTATTTCTCTAACACATAGCACATTACTTATTACTTAAGAATTATTAATAATTTTTTATAACAATCTAATATGTTTATTCTATTAGGATTTTATTTCTCTAGTATTTATCTTAAATTATTGTTTGATAATGATGATGTCATTTATATATAACAGAATATTTTATCATATGATTATCATGTTTTACATTAACTAAATAAATATTTTTATTATATTTTCTCCCATTAAAACTATGACCCCTTTAAATCATATCCATTAGTGATATAAGATCCATACTTCACTATGTAATAACCTTGAATTTTTTGAACCTTGTCACTTTACCTATTTAGGTTTCCATTATACCAATCACATCATATATTATTCTTGGGTAGCTGAGAAAACAACTCTATACCTAATCCATCATACAGATAAACTCAACACTATTTATTTAATATCCTTTCCAAGGGTTTCCTAGATAAGTTTAACCCAAATAAAACATGAAAAGAAATTAACTCTTAGTGTTAGCCCATTATTTGTTTTTCTTACACAAGATAATCCAGGGGAACCCCACTATGGAATAAAACTACCCAGTTATATTATTTAGGTTTTGAAAAGTTGTTTCTTTAGAAGGAATCTATCACTTAGTGTTTTTAAGGGGATTTAATCTCACCATATTATCTCATTTTTTTCCCTTTCATGTATACATGATTCTAATGATTTTTGTTTAAATCTTATTCCTTCCACCAAATCAATATGTTCAAACAATATTGATGTATAACTCTTTACAAAACTCATATCTTCTATTTTTAACCTAAAATAAAATTCAATTATTCTTATACAAATCCAAATTAATCTCATGAATAATGTATAAAAAACCATTTCTTGTAAATTCTTATGATTATATGAAATAAATAATTCCTACATGAGTAAGAATAGATAGATAGGCAGCCAACCCCCTAATTTTTTATATAAGGAATAAGCCTATTGGGCATTGAGAAGGTTGACACAAAGTTATCTATCCATAACTCTTTACCCAAGATAAATTTTAATTCTTTCATAATTATAACACCTAATGTGTGTAACCAATTATTAAGTTCATGATTAAATTTCATAACTTAATAGAAAACAAATTCTAGGTATAAAAAATTAAATCAATTATCATTCCTATAATGTGAATCTTTAAATTCATGTAAAATAATTTAAAGAAGTATTTTAACACATTTAGACAAAATAATACATCAAAATTTATAATATAACATTTATATATATGAATAATAAAGTAGGTAATATACTAAATAAATATCTTGGACCATGACCATTATGCATATTGTTTTGGTTCATTGAACATGGTAGAAACCATGGGTGTATTAAAAATTATTTCAGGTTTAGCATGCTATTTTGGGTTGGATATTTTGGTGATTCCTCATAATATAAACAATATGTTTTGGCAGGATATTTTTCCTATGCCGATGCATTTTATAGGACATGTCATTTTAACAATCCAAAAATTGTATCCCTTATTTTTTTTGTGGAAGATCACAACATGGTGATATCAGTTGTGTTGTGGTGATCTTATGGAACTGAATTCCATATAAACCATTTCCATTTCCGAAAAATCTTGGAAATATCCATTATTTTATAGTTTTTACTCATCATAGAGTCCACTAAGGGATAGATAATTTCTAACCATAACATATAGGTTTTTTCTTATGATACTATATTTTTCATGATTTCCCTTTAATGACTGAAATAGCTATTTCATGGGAACTATTCCATAGATTGTAAAAAACATTAATCAAAAATCCATTTATTTCGTAACCTTTATATCATGGTCTGAAATTCCAAGAATAAAAATTGGCATTTTGGATTGGGATGTTTCATGGTACATGGAGAAATCATTTTCCATTTTATTCATTCATTTGAAATAAATACAGATATTGATTGAAATAGCTTTGATAGCATAGAATGGTTTAAAAGGGATAACACTTATCCAAAACATAGTGGGATACAGCACCAAGACCCAAAAAAACTAGGATATATCTACACATATGTAATGAATAATGAAATTAATAAGGGAATAGGATACCTGTCACCTATTGATCCATGATTCAAACCATATTTTAATGTTGATTACAAAGAATCAACCAACATGTTCCTTCCTTCTAGGGTATCCATGGTGTGGATGAATCTCCTAATACTTAGGAAATATATCCCTCTTATCCATACCCCACTAAAACCATCAAATTAAAGTATAATATAATTAAATATGAATATTTTTGGGTAAGGAGTTCCATAGTTTCAAATACATCATATGAGGGAGGATGAAACCACATTTATATAGGACGTGCGAACTATCCAATTTAAATTTAGAAATTTTATAATGTTTTGAATGTTTTGAAACTTTAAATTCTTGGTTTAATTTTCTAATTGATTATTTCGCATTTAAATAATCATGTAAGATGTTAAAACTCCTCAAATTCATGGACATAAGATGAATAATCATGTATTATAGCATTTAGATTATATGTTCAAATGCATCATCATGTTATATCATAACATTAATTTTATGCATGATAAACTATGATAGGGTGTCATACATTGTATCATGTAACATACAAGGATAGACCACAACATGGCCTAAACCACTACGTTGCGGTTAATCCCTTTTGTTAACATTTTCAATATCTCATGTTTCAGCATGCGGTATACTTTGCCTCTCATGGGGAAGATAAATTTTAAAACTTATTCTTTTAATTAGATAACTAATTTAAAAAAATTAAAATGTAAATTTACTCATTCTTTCTAATTTTATAAAATTTATCAAACTCTATAATCAAATTTGTAATGTATGATTTTTATTTCGGTTATAGTTTGAGAAATTTTAGTTAAATAAAAGAATTTCAGAGAATTAAATGGGATTGAGTTTTATTATTATTATTATTATTACTATTATCATTATTATTAACCTTAATTTCCTCCTAAACACTCTATATATTATCTGTTATGGAATGTTCCTACCATTTCTTTAAATTCTTTCCTTTGAATCCTTTATCTTATTTTTAATAAAATAAATAGATTAATTTCAATATGAAATTTTATCATGTTAAAATGGAGATGAATATATAATAAATTTCTTTTATATGGTGAAAATACAATGAATGGATTATAAGAAAATATATAGAGAAATTTGGATTCTCAAATATTCTCCCTAGATTTAATAAGATCAAACATTAAATTCACAAACTAAGATTCACATATATTATTTTTTGTCTCTAAACATTTCTATTGATGTAAAGTTTATTGAATTAGGACCTGAAATTATAGAGTTATTTTAGAGGGAATAAATATTACATTTTTTGTAATTTTTAGGTCTAAAAATATAGAATGAAACATTAATCAAATCATATATCCCTATGTAGGCGTTTTCAAGATAAATCTAATGTGGCCATTCTAAAGTCAATTCGATAAATGGTTTGGAAGTTATGTTAGAGAGAAGTTTTACCTTATTTATCCTTATCTCTATTTAGGAGCCTTAATAGACAATTTATGAGATAATAATTACTTTTTTGTGATCCTTGGGTCAAAAATTAGCCTATAAGAAATTCTAGTATCATTTGGAATCCCTCTCTCTAGGAAACCATTGTAGTTGGTAGTGGATCTCACATGCAGTGAGGAGACATGTAAAAGATATTATGTCCATTAAATCTTCTCATGGAAAAAACAAATCAATACTTGTATCCCTAGGGGAAAAAATTAAACTCTAAACATACCCTCAATGGTGTGATTATTCACAAAAATCCAATAAAACATTCAGATGGTGTCGATTGCATTGTGTGATATCAATTGTGTCAAATACACAGTAACATTCTAATGCATGGACATCTATCCAATGGATTTAATCCGACAAAATCCAAATATCCATATTGGATAAATATTCACACCCCCTTTTTAAATGAGTTCTTATAATCATTTTGATCAAATATAATCTTGTATGGCCACATCGGCCACATCGACACACCCCTATTTTTAAAAGAGGATGTTCGGTCATTTTGATCTGATTGTATCCCTTGTGACCATATCAACCACACAAGATCTAGATGTTGGGAAAAAATCCCTCAAGGTAACATTGAAGTATTTTTGGGTTGATTGTGTTTGTTGACAAAGCAGGTTTTCATGGATATTTGTCGAGTTCCCAAGAATTTGTTGACAATCCTTGTTAACAAAGAACGATGACAAAGGAAAGGACGATCTGGAGGCGGTACAAAAGAGCAGTACAAGGTGGCGCCGTTTCCCAGTGTTTGCCAAATTTTTGGGGTCCAAAATTTGGAGTTTGGTGAGCATCGCGAAAATGGGATTTCCATGAAAAGTATAATTTAATATGGCAAAGGCATGAATTTCGCGAAGATGGGATTCATGGATTGGATTTAGCGAAGGCCAGAAAAATGGAGGCGGTGATGTTTCGCGATTACGTCAAAGTTTCGCGAACGGAAGAGTTGAAGCGCATCGCAGCGGTGAAGTGCTTTGCGAGGGAGCTTCGCGGCGAAGGCGCGAAGGAATGTTGACGGTGATGCTTCGCGATTACGTCAAGCTTCGCGAACGGCAGAGGCTGAAGCGCATCGCGGCGATGAAGGGATTTGCGAGGGAGCTTTGCAGTGAAGGCGCAAAGGTATGTTGATGGTAATGTTTCACGATTACGTCAAGCTCCGCGAACGGAAAATTGCAGTGGTGCTTCGCGATTTGGAAAGAATTCCGGCGGAAACTTTGGAGCTTTGCGATTTGAGATGACGTGGCGTTGAATTCGCGCATAAGGGATGAGGTTTGATGGAATCGCCTATAAATAGAGGCCGACCCCCTAGAGAAAAGAAGAGAGAATTTTCAAAGAAAATCCAATGCTCTCGGTTCGTAGATGTGGTTCGCGAAGGCAGTGTGCTTCACAAAAGGGGAGCTTCGCGGTGGCTATTCTAGATCCGCGAAAGGCGTGTGCCTTGCGTTGGCTCAGTGAGCTTCGCGGAGAGGCAAGAGCTCCGCGACGGCCTAAGAATCGCGAAGGTCTGTGCATCGCGAGAGTGCTTCGCGATAGAGCTTCGCGAAAAGGAAGGAGATTCGCGAAGGCTTGTTTGAGCTTCGCGAAATTGGGAGCCTAGCTAAGTAGGGTGCTTCGCGAAGGTATTTCCAAAGTGGTTTGCCCAGTGGATAGTGGCAAAGGGGTATTCATCTACGGGTGAAAGTTGAACTTCAACAGAGCATCTACATACAGAGAAAGATGCATTCCTTAATGGAAATGAAGAGACCTACAGGTCTATAAACTGTGAGTGAATCCATTCACAGAGCAGTGAGCTTAGGAAGAGGAAGAAGGTGATCCTCTCCACCGGCAGTGATCCAGAGAGAGAGAAATAGGGAGTGACCCTTGGGAAAGCAGTGAGCTGACACTAAACTTTGTAAAGGCAGTGAGCCTGGGCATAGAAGTGATCTAGTCCGAACTTTGTATCCACATCTAGTGAAGAATAGTGGAATTTGGTACGACCGGCAACTTGTCGGCGTATGCTCCTTGGACGTCGCCCAGTGAGGGTGAACCAAGTAAAAATCTTTGTGTCTGCCTGTTTGCTTACCTCCATTGCATTCAAAGCATCATCATTAGATAAAGAAGTGATCATAGTTTACACACAATAGCAAACAAAGTGACCCTTGTAATAAAGAGGTCAAGATCCAGTGGGTTAGGAAGAACTTTGAAAAAGAATATCCATACCCTGATTCACCCCCCCCCTCTCAGGGTATATAGGCCCCTATTGGCCCTAACAATTGGTATCAAAGGGATAGGTTTCTTTTATCAGATTTGTTTGCTTCAACTTGGTGTAGTCGATCTGTGTGGTTGAAGATTCAGTTTTCTATTATCACAATCTGCCATGGGAAAAGGAAAAGCATCAAAGAAGAATCAAAAGTCTGGTAATTTCCCTCAGTGTGGAAGTGTTTTTGGAAAAAGTGTGATTCAACTAAAAGAATCAAACAGCTTACTGAAGGAAGGTCTTGATTAATCTGATAGGGAAAAGATTGATTCACTCAATCATGATGTTGGAATGAGTGAAGTACATGAGCATCAGAGTGATACTGACACAGAAGATCAAATTGAAGGAAGAATAGATATGCGAGATGAGTTAGAGGCTGCTCTTGAGGAGATAGATGTTTGGAGAGCTAAGACAAAGAAATATAACAAAGTTGTTCACGATGCCAAACTCTATATGCAGCAGCAGGAAGAAGAGAAGTCTGAGATGATGGATAAAATTTTGGAACTCAAGTTATCAGCACCAGAGAACTCAGAAAAAGTTGGTGATTATAAGCTTAAGATTGAAGAACAGAAAAGGGAGATCGATGGCTTGAATAGAAAAGTGAAAGATCAAGTCAAGTGCATCAAAGAACCTGATATTCCAAGTGACGTTGGAAACACCGAAGAAGTTAAATCTAAAGATATTCTGATCCAAGCACTGAGAACTGAGATCAACAAGCTAAGAGGCTTGAATCAAAGGCTTATTGATGTAGCTACTGATCTGAGGGAGAAAAATTATTCTCAAGATGAAGAATTGAGAAAGAGATCTGAAAAGGTGGAAAAATCAAAAGCTGGTGACAAGGAGAAGAATCTGAAATCATATGAGATTCAGAATTTGAAATCTAAAAATACGGATCTAACTACAGAGCTATCTAAACTACTTCAGAAGAATAAAATTCTACAACAAGATAATGCATGTTGTTTTGATTCTGTTTCTCAAGAAAAATTGAAAGTAAATGAGCAGAGTGACATGGTGGATAAGCTAACACGTAAATTGGAATATGAGATGAGTAGAGGGAATCTTATCAAGGTATAACTTGATGTCCAACTTGAATCAAGGGATATGAAGATTCAAAAGTTGGAAGAAGAGCTAGAATCAGTCAAGAAGGAAATGGAAAAGTCTAAATCCAAAGATAAGCCCAAGTTGAAGGATGCACTGCACTTATTATTTGATTATCCTTCGGCAGGTGATGATCAAATGAAAGCTAAATATGTTACATCAGAAGAGAAGCATGAAAGGATTGTATCATCCCAAAGGCCATCCATGTTGGGAAAATATGGAATTGGATATGATGATCTCACTCCTATGCATGATAGGAAAAGTGCAGTGAAATTATCTAGAGATATGGAAGACCATGCAGGTGTTGGAGATAGACCTAAAAGGGATTTTATAGGAAGAAATGATAGCATATGCTATTTCTGTGGGATTCATGGCCACACATCAAGCTTCTGTCCGGATGCTCTGGAATACATTTCATGCTGTGAAAATATAAACTTTGATAAACCTAATGATAAGAATAAGTATCATGAGAAATCAGAGAGAAGAGTCTCTCAGAGGAAAGCATTCATAAGATGCTATTACTGTGGAAGAATGGGACACACCATGAATATGTGTCAGGAAGCTCAAGAGCTCAATGTCAGAGGAAGAACTCAATCTTCATCAATATCTTGGCTAATAGATGATGAAATGAGGTATGCCTTTGATGGAAATTATTTTATATGTTCTAATTATGGGCATTTGGAAAGACATTGCAGCAAGAAGAAATCAAGAAATGAAAAGGGACTCGAAAGGAGATTCTTATCCCCAGTGATTCATAATGAGAAATTCTACATTGGGAGACAATGTGGTAAGTTTGAGAATAGGCTTAGAGCCTCAGTGGAATAATATAGAGCTGAACGAAAGGTGTATCAGTCACCTCATCTTTTACACTCACAACCGCCCCCTAAGAAAGAACATGATCAAATCTGGAAGAAAAAGGGAGGAGATGCTACAGTTGTGAGAAAGAAGAATGAACATTCAATGGAAGACTCACCACTGGTGAAAAAGAGTGTGGTGACTCAGATATCTGATAAAAGGAAGATGAACAAAGAATGTGATGAAAAATTCGTAGGTCATATTCCACAGCGAAAATTGAAAGAAGATACAAGATCCTTGAAATGGTGGAAGAAGCAAGGGAAGATGGAAAGAAACTGCTCCAAGAAATAATCAAGGAAAATGGAATTTTGGTATAACCTCAAAGAAGGAAATGTGTACTAGTGGGTTTATACCCCAAGCGGTGAGAAAGGCCGAGCTTACCAAATCTACGTATCAGAAAAAGGCTCAAAATGTGGGCAATGAATGCCTAGTCATATGGCCAGAACAATTGAAGTTGGCTAGGTAGCTGGAGGATGCAAGAAAGGAGTGTGATTCCCTCCAATAAAGAATCAAAGGGTTGACCCATCAGGATCAACCACTATCCTCATCTTGAGGATTCGAGAAGAAACACCCCCTCTCCCTATGTATAAAAATTCTATTAACTGATGATTCATGTGTTTCAGGTTCTAGGGAGATACGATCCAAGGGGAAGTGGCATCTAAGGATGCGAAGTGGATATGTGATATGCTCTACAATTTCAATTGATTAAAATTAGGTACCAAGTTTGAAGAAGAAAGGTAGCAACAGAGCACAATAGAATGTGATTGTGTTGTTAACTTTGTCTCTTGTTTCCTACCCTGAGTTCCAACTCAGTAGGCTTAGAGATTTGGTTAATGGCTTGATGCTGAGTGCCAGATTAGTATAAATGGTGCACGTGGAGAAGAATGGTTATGGGTCTCTACCATTGGGCCTACTAGATAGAAGTGTTGTGTAACACAGGTGGAGCATTCTAAATCCAAATCAGATTCAAGAGCCATCAATGCAATAATTGGATGACTCGGCTCGGGTGTTTCCTATTGAGGGAAGAAATAAACACAAGGAGAAGCAGCAATAACAATGTATTTCATGCTTATCTATTTGCTCTAACAATATGGTATCAGGTGACTGTTTTCAGGATACCAAGAAGCTGCAAGAGAAAATCAAAGGTGTCTCAAAAAAATCTGAGAAAAGTAGCTGAAAGAAATGAAGCCACTGAAAAATGAGTCAGTGAACAACTTCCTGATGAAAGTGTTGAGGAAGAAAGAAACACAGGGAGAGCAGAAGTGTCTTATGCTGATTTAGAAGAAGACACCGATGATGAACATGAAAGTGTCTAGTTTGTGCCTACAAGGAAGCCAAAGAGCTAAGCTGAAATTGATAGACAGAATGTCACTGGTGATCAGGCAGCTTTTGTTCAAACAAGAATAATGAATTCACTGCAACAGACATCTTTCCAACCTCAAGTAGAGCTGAAATGCTTTGCTGATGTAGCTGATGTTGAAAACTGGGTTCATGCTATGAATAAAATGCTTGATCAGATTATGAAGAACCAGATGTGGGAGATTGTTTGGAGGCCAGCAGATAAAAACGTCATCAGGACTAAATGGGTCTATTAAGACAAGATGAATGAATATGGCACAGTGATTCGGAACAAAGAACGACTGATGTGCAAAGGAGACTCCCAGATAGAGGGAATAGATGGTGATGATACATTTTCACCGATTGCAAGGAAGGAGACAATCAGATTATTCCTAGCCATTGCAGGGTAAAGAAAGTTCAAAGAGCTCCAGATGGATGTAAAGACTGCATTTCTAAATGGGTTTCTGGAAGAAGAGGTGTACATTGAGCAGCCAGATGGTTTTCTCATTCATGAGTATGAGAACAAAGTTTTCAGGCTGAAGAAGGTGTTATATTGGCTAAAACAAGCACCAAGAGCATGGTACTAAAATTGTATTCGCCACATGCCAAGAAGCGAGATATCAGAGTAATCCCAAGGAAATTCACATGCTTACAGTGAAAATAATACTTCGGTATATCCAGGGAACAGTGGATTTTGGCTTGACACATACTGATAAATCTCAGACAGATTTATTGGGCTATACTGATGCAGACTGGGCCGGTTCAGCAGATGATAGAAAATCAACGTCAGGTGGTGCATTCTATCTTGGTGGATTGTGTATTTATTGGCTAAGAAAGAAGCAAGATTGCATTTCATTGAGCACTACAGAAGCTGAGTATATTTCGGCCACTCAAGCATGCACACAATTATTGTGGATGAAGCAACATCTTGAAGATATGGGAGTTGAAGTGAAGTATCCGATCAGAATTCAGTGCGATAACTCAAGCGCTATAAATCTCAGCAAAAATAATGTCCATCACTCCAGGACAAAGCACATTTAGATTAAGTATCATTTTATCAAGTAGAAAGTTGAGCAGGGAATCGTGAAGTTGGAGTATGTGCCTACAGAGCTACAGGTTGCAGACATTCTGACAAAGGCCTTACCCAAGGAAGCATTTGAAAGGCATTGAGTGGATCTGGGAGTTCAGTCGATCCACCGCACTTAATGTAGTGTGGATGTGCCCCCCCACCCTCCCCGCGGTGTGATGTGTTTTTCCTTAATGTGCTGATATGTGTTCTCTACTCTGTTACAGACTGCAAAGGAGTGACCTTTGGGTTCTTTGACAAAGGGGGAGAAAATAGTGATTGTTCAAGGGGGAGACAGTGTGGAGATTTGATAAATCATGAATGATACGGGGAGAAGCAGACTAGTGGAGCATCCAGATAGGGGGAGAAATGAGAAAGGGGGGTATTTTAAATCTGACGATGCTAGAAGCGATCGATCAAAGCATAGATATCACGACAGCTGAGGATCGTGATACAAGCAGAATAGTGGTGTTGGAATGGTGTGAGATGGTGTCCAGCTATCACCAATTGGTATCAGTGTGGTTCAACAATTGGTATCAACTTAAGAATTCACCAATTGGTATCAGTGTGGTTCAACAATTGGTATCAATTTAAGAATTGGTATCAGGGTGGAATCGACAATTGGGGTCTGACATGAAGTGATTCATTGATGAACTTTTCATACTACTTTTGTTTCTCACGCCGAGCATTGCTCATGTGGGCTTAGAGTACGTGTTAAGTGAATCCTTGAATGCTATCAGAATCGCAAGAGGCGAATGGTGGTAGCGACTGGAAGAAGACTCAGTGAGGTATCAACGTGAAGAAAATTATTCTGAGCAGAGTTGTGAAGATTTGTCAACAAACCCAAAGGGGGAGATTGTTGGGCAAAAATATCTCAAGGTAACATTGAAGTATTTTGGGTTGATTGTGTTTGTTGACAAAGCAGGTTTTCATGGATATTTGTCGATTTCCCAAGAAGTTGTTGACAATACTTGTTAACAAAGAACGATGACAAAGGAAAGGACGATCTGGAGGCGGTACAAAAGAGCAGTACAAGGTGGCGCCGTTTCCCAGTGTTTGCCAAATTTTTGGGGTCCAAAATTTGGAGTATGGTGAGCATCGCGAAAATGGGATTTCCATGAAGAGCATAATTTAATATGGCAAAGGCATGAATTTCGCGAAGATGGGATGCATGGATTGGATTTCACGAAGGCCAGAAAAATGGAGGCGGTGATTCTTCGCGATTACGTCAAAGCTTCGCGAACGGAAGAGTTGAAGCGCATCGCGGCGGTGAAGGGCTTTGCGAGGGAGCTTCGCGGTGAAGGCGCAAAGTAATGTTGACGGTGATGCTTCACAATTACGTCAAGCTTCGCGAACGGCAGAGGCTGAAGCGCATCGCGGCAGTGAAGGGATTTGCGAGGGAGCTTCGCGGTGAAGGCGCGAAGGTATGTTGACGGTAATGATTCGCGATTACGTCAAGCTCCGCGAACGGAAAATTGCAGTGGTGCTTCGCGATTTGGACAGAATTCCGGTGGAAACTTTGGAGATTTGCGATTTGAGATAACGTGGCGTTGACTTCACGCGGAAGGGATGAGGGTCGATGGAATCGCCTATAAATAGAGGTTGACCCCCTCGAGAGAAGAAGAGGGAATTTTTAGAGAAAATACATTGCTCTCAGTTCGCAGATGTGGTTCGCGAAGGCAGTGTGCTTCGCAAAAGGGGAACTTCGCAGCGGCTATTCTAGCTCCGCGAAAGGCGTGTGCACCGTGTTGGCTCAGTGAGCTTCGTGGAGAGGCAGGAGCTCCACGACGGCCTAAGCATTGTGAAGGTCTGTGCATCGCGAGAGTGCTTCGCGATAGAGCTTCGCGAAAAGGCAGGAGCTTCGCGAAGGCTTGTTTGAGCTTCGCGAAATTGGGAGCCTAGAGAAGTAGGGTGCTTCACGAAGGTGTTTCCAAAGTGGTTTGCCCTGTGGATAGTGGAAAAGGGGTATTCATCTACGGGTGAAAGTTGAACTTTAATAGAGCATCTACATAGAGAGAAAGATGCATTCCTTAATGGAAATGAAGAGACCTACAGGTCTATAAACTGTGAGTGAATCCCTTCATAGAGCAGTGAGCTTAGGAAGAGGAAGAAGGTGATCCTCTCCACCGGCAGTGAGCCAGAGAGAGAGAAATAGGGAGTGACCCTTGGGAAAGTAGTGAGTTGACCCTAAACTTTGTAAAGATAGTGATCCTGGGCATAGAAGTGATATAGTTCGAACTTTGTATCCACATCTAGTGAAGAATAGTGGAATTTGGTACGACTGGCAACTTGTCGGCGTATGCTCCTTGGACGTAGCCCAGTGAGGGTGAAACAAGTAAAAATCTCTGTGTCTGCCTGTTTGCTTACCTCCATTGCATTCAAAGCATCATCATTAGATAAAGAAGTGATCATAGATAACACCCAAGATCAAACAAAGTGACCCTTGTAATAAAGAGGTCAATATCCAGTGGGGTAGGAAGAACTTTGAAAAAGAATATCCATACCCTGATTCACCCCCCCCCCCTCTCAGGGTATATAGGCCCCTATTGGCCCTAACACTAGATCATCCTGCTTTGAGCCAAAACTATTAGATATGACTAATCAATACCATATTTCATAGATCAAGCTACATCGATTGAAGCAGTGCGTCGCATCAGATGATTCCCAAGTGGTGCACCAGGGGTGCAACATGGAATACCCTCACTAGTTGAAACCTCCACTTGTTAATAAGGTCACGTGGGGATGTGGATTTTACAACAAAAAACTTCTTTTGACTCCTCTTGATTCCTCAGACATGTTGTTGCATTTATAGGACCATTTTGAGGAACTAGGAAGGTGAATTAGAGAATTTTCTAATAAGTAAGGACTTTCAAAATCTTAAATTTTTCTCCTTAGTTACAAAATCTGAAGTGTTAGTTCCTTATCGATACTAATGTCCATGGAATATTAATGAAAAATATTTTAAAATGATGTGATTAGTTATATATTATGAAATATGCATCATATTATTATGACGCTCTCAGTGGACACATTTTAAAAAAAACTGACAAAATTGATGAATGGATTGGTAATAGATGAAAGGTGATTCCTATAATTGAATTGAAAATGCTTCAGCTTTGATGTGAAATAATAGATCAATTTAGAGATATATTCATGGGTAAAACCCTAGAGTATGTTGGATTTATCTTACTATAAGACATCAATAAAATTTATGATTAGTGATCACTAAATACATATACTTGAAGTGGTGTGGATTTGGGTGATGATTTTCAAGCTGATACATTTCTTCCTCTTTTACTTTGTTTATAGTTAGTGATAACCATGTTGGGAGTAACTAACCTTGACAAAATATTATCATTTCAAGGTTATTGACTCTTTATATGTGAGTTAATCCCTCTTGGATTAAGGTGGATAGTGATGTATTAGTTCTCTTTCTCTATCATCCATATCACTAGGATTAAAATAATTAGTTATATATCAACACTTTGGAGATGTGTATTTCCTCTAGAAGTTATATATACAGATACATATTTGTAGACATGTATTTCTTACAGTGTCTAGATATATCATCATTGTTATAGAGATTATTATTTCTTCCTGAATTATATGGATAGGTAGAGATGAGTAATTTATCCAATATCCACTTAAGTGCATTGAGGGTGAAATTGTGAATAGAAATGATTCTAACATGATATAAGAGGTTATGTTTGTAATCTTAAACTATTATTTGGTGAGTTGTTAAAGGAAATATAAGGATAGTTTCAAGAATATATATACTAATTTATGAATATATAGGTTGGTATGATTATGTATGTTCTTCCTTCACACTCTAAATTATTGTTACATATATAGCTGTTTATTATTTATATGTCATTCTACTACATGGGATGACCTTACAGATTATTATTACTCACTCTCACACACATAATTGTTCTCTCTCATATTTCTCCATAAAAAATATTAGTATCACTTCATGGTAGATCATGAGCAGTAGATGGTGGGGGCCATGGGAGCATCTTGTAGTTATTATTTCTATATTATATGTTATTGAACCATTATCTTTATTTTATTTTCTAATATTATGGGTATTGGGTTATGCATTGGTTTTACTGGTTTTGTATGGATTCCATGGTTTTTAATTCACATTTAATTTAGTAATATGTCATTTTATTATGAACTTTTTTAGTTATTTCCCATATAGAATGAGTTTTGATGTTTATTATAGGAAATACCTCCTATTTCAATGTGGATACCTCAGCGCTATTCACTAGCCTCTAACTTAGGGGTGGTGGTTTTGGGATTCTCACTAAATTTAAAGATAGGATATGAAAAATTATTATTAGGGGATTGTTTAGAGTATATATTAGGTTAAATTTTTATTATGATAGATTAACACTTAATCTAAGCAATGCAATAAATAAGAAACCATAAACCAAGATCAATCATTCTTGATAACTAAAACTGTAATACTATATAATGAAGAACACAACATATCTTTCACTAAAGATCCATTTTCATTATAGTCATAGTTCTTGATAATGATCACTAAGAGGTATTCGAAGTACTCCCACCTTCATGGTGTATCTATGGGTTGATGTTGAATAACCCATCGAATGGTTAGGACCCTATTATCGCTCATAGAAATCCAGTGCCTATTGAGGTAAATAGAGAAGGGGGAATAGAGATAAGAAAATGGGAGAGATTTTTGGTTGGCTTCATGTAAGGGTATACCACATCCAAAATCCATGGCCTATAGACTACTTATATAGTCGCTTGATACATTTCTGATTTTTCATGCATTAACTCATATGATATAAAATGTATGACTTAATACCAATAATCAAAAATACATTATAACATTCAGCCATAAATTACCCCAATGATTCATCTTGTGAATCATTTAGTTTAATTATAGCTTACGTGGAATATATTCTTGAATGATAAAAAATATCATTTAGCCTCCCATTAATTTTAGTGTGTTAGATTCAATCATACCATATGATTTAACTTACAACACATTCCATATAATAGAGACAAATCATACCTTTAGATTTACTAAAGGTAGTAGCATGTAATCATGCTCTATGATATCACTTTATCAATAATTTTATAGATACAAAATCATCAAATGCATGATGGATTTAGGTAGCATCTACATTAATCTCTTATTTTCACTAAAGTCTTAAAGACTTGGTGTCATTTAACTTAATATTATATCATATACAATAACTTGTGAAATCATATCCAAAAATCCTTTTTAATACATTCCAAAAAAACCTTTATAAAGTTATAATTAACATCATTGTGTATCACATCATATGAAATACCTTATGAATAGCCATCCAAAACTCTATTTGGATAAAATAAAAAAATTATAGAATCTCTCTATGTAAAACTCAATCCCTATTCAATTAACCAAAAATTGTGACCTTATGGGACTCTACAGCACTGATAATAGATATTAATTCCCAAATATATAATTATAATAAAATATATTCATCTAGAAAAGCATCAATGATACTGAAACTGTAACACCCCAAATCCCTAATGTGTTTTTTTGTAATTTTAAGAAATTCTAATAAATGTTGTTAATTCAAAAAAATAAATAATTAAGAACAAACAAGGAATAATTTTATTAATAAAACATTGATAAAATTACATCTTTATAAACTAGAGATCATGAAAAATTCATAAAACTCATTAAAATCCCGAGAAACACCACCAAAACACCTCCCATCAACCCAATAAGGCCGAAAATGTAGCCCACTCCACTTGGATCTTCCATAATAAGAAAAGAAATAGAAAAAAGGATAATGAAGATTCTAAGAACTAGAGGAATGTATAGAATCTTTCTTGGATGAAATAAATGAACGTTGAGATGTTTTTTGAATACCCTTAAAACATGGGTATTTATAAAAAAAATTGTTACTATTTGAAAATCTAACTATTGGATTTTTATTATCCATTAGGTGTTTTAAATTTTTAAATGGTTTAAAATGATAATTTAAAATAATAAAATAGATAATAACATTTAAATGTTTTAATAGGTAAAACTTTTAAAATTATATTATAACTTTGTGTCTTTAATATATTTAAGATATGGCTCCATCGAATTGATTTTAAATAATAAATTGATTTAAATGGTGTAAAAATCTAATGGAAAGTGATAATATATATATATATATATATATATATATATTTTGTGGGTGTTACTTTGATATCATTAATTTTATATGAAAGACATTTTACAGAAAAAATTACTAAGTGAACAACACAAACTAAGGGCATCCCATTAAGGCCAATCACTAGGTTCATTGGAGGCACCGTACAGTAAACCCAACTTGAGAAAAGGCATGGCCAGACCCATGTAGGGCAATGAGTAATCTAGTCCTCGAGTAGTCTGTGTACATTATAGGCCAAATTCTAGGTGGGAGACTATGTATAAGTCTCCATATACTTTGTGTGTTTGTGTCATCGGAGTGTAAAAGTCATGCCAAGGATTATAATGCAGCACCATTTTTCTCCCTGATTTGATGTGGGATAGGATTTTTTTTGTGGGAATAGATCACAGTCATCTGATCTTCTCAGACTTGTCTGAGTCGTCCTTCCAAACCCCCTGATCATTTTCCTCACTCCTTCCCTACCCACATTCTTGTACTAATAGGTCAAGCTACCAAGGCCTCTTCTACCATTGTAATCCCTTTCAACCTTGGCCCCATCTTGACACCATCTCTTCAAAAAAACATGAATGGTGTTTTAAATTAATCCAAACTCTTGAAAATTGAAGTTCTCTTTACTTGGATTCTGAAATAAGCCTTATATATATATAAATATATTTCATATCAATTCTTGATAGATGTAATTAAAAATTCCAAAAAGAAACTACAAACACCACCTTGGGATCTTCTTTGGCAAATTTTTTATTTTTCTAGGTGAACCAACTTTCAGGAATGACATGTATGTTTATATTATATTTTATCAATTGAAATTAATAGTACTACATGGTCAATTAAATAAACATACATGCACAGTATTTCCCATCTTTTTATTATCTGTGAATGATTAGTGGGATTAGAAAAAATTCTATTATTTAAACCCTCCTTTACACACCTTGAAACACTCGAATTATTTTCTCTAAGTTGTACCCTCTTTCTTACTTGCCTTATATCCAGCAACCAATAAACTTATAACTCATTTTAGTTAAGGGTTTTATTTTATTTTTAATCTATCAATTTATGTTTTTTTTACATAGATATATATATATATATATATATCTTAATATGTTCTCAGAATTTTTAAAGTAAGGTATAATTTTAAATTTATTTTCAAACCAATCAATTTATGTTTAAATTTATGGTTTTTAAGGAATTTATTATTTTTCAAATTTATGGTCTTTTATAAGGGTTATTTATATTTTAAAATTTTATATATGTTTATATGCATATATAAGTGTATTCTTACTATCAAAATTATAAAATAAAATCAGGTAATAATTTCATAATTTTATCAAGTATAATTTAGAGAAAAAAATATATTTTGATTCAAGCCTTGATTTTCTAAAGATAATTAAAGTTTATATGAGGCATCAATATTTTAAAGAATTGTTTCATAAGTTTTTTTTAAAAAATAAAAAAAAATTGTTTTCTTATTGTTAAACTTTAAATTATTTCATATATGAATAAAATCTCAATGATAGGAGGTATTAGTTTATATGACCTATTAAGGTTATCATTTTATGTGTATCATTTAAATACAAAAAGTAAATGTTATTATTTTATGTGAACTATTCTTTTATAAAAAATTATAAATGATAAAACCTATTATTTTATATTTGAAATGATTTTATATGACCATTAATGTCATTAATAGCAAAAAATATGGCCATCATCTAAGTTGTCATCGACATTCCATGCATTTTTATTTTAATTATTCATTTATTTTATTATGCACTTATATTTATGATTTTTAAAAAAGAATAGTTATTTATAAGCATGGATTTCTCCGAAATATGATATTAGAAATTCTAAAAAAATTATTATACCATGTTAAGAATTATGCAAAATTATTTTCTTTTAAAGAAAATAATTTATGTATGTATAGTTTTGAAACATTTTGGTTTATGATTGATAAAGGCGGGATCATTAAAAAAATTATTAAAATTGGCACCAGAATATCGAGTGTTAAGTAATGGTATAGGGAGTGAACCCATGACCTTAAGTGGAAATTATCCCATATGTGATATGGATCAGTGGACTTATAGTTCTATTATGTCCGTCTAAGTATCATAATTAATCCTTCAAAATTATTATTTTCAACTAGACAAATCCAAGGAATTATTTTAAATTGTTATTATTTTGTAAATTTATGGTTTTTAAAATTGTATGAAAATTATTATATTTCAATGGTTTGAAAACAAATTTCTAATTACTTATTAATTAAAAAGATATATTTTAAAAGTATTTACTAATGATTTTAAAACTCATTACTAGGAAAAATAATTTCTCACCCTATGTTTAAATTTTATTTCTCACAGGTTCAGTAGAATTTTATTATGGTATGTATTTCTTTCAGGAGGCAACAAACACAAATACTTTTTATTTAATTTTATTTTTTATAGCTTTATTAAATTTGATTTATGTATCTAATTCTCCAAAACCTAGACTAGAAAAGGTCCTGGAATTTAAATTATCTATGTATTTTTTATTTTTATTTTATAATATACATAACATTTTTATGCACTAAATCTGGAAGCATGGGTTCAGGGCTTTACAGTTGGTATTAGAGCAACGGTCTAGATAATTTTGGAAAATTATGACAAATTAAAATTTTAATTATGCCTCCTTTATAAAATTCTTTTTTATTAATATTTTCATATGGAAGATAGAAGAACACAAACAAATATTTTTTCTCTTCCAGATGAGTTTCTTGAAAAGATAATTTTAAAATCATTCTTGAAGGAATATGAACACTTTGAGAATATTTAACTACCTTGTAAACACTTTTACAGGATATCACATACCCCTGATATACTTTATTTCTTCCAAGGATAATATCTTGTCTATTATGAAATTATGCATACACAACTTCAATACTATGCACTTCAAGGAAAATTTTATGAGGGTCATTTAAATTTTTTTACTTTATCAAATTAGTTTCAGTCTTTAATGGACTTTTTAGAAGCTATAGGATAGGGTTACCTCTATACAGCCTATCTGTGTCAAGTTTTGTGTTTTAGTTTATATGGAATACTTAATGACTTTGAAATACTATAAGTTGAGTCATTTCAATTGTTTTATATAAATAAAGTCCACTTTGATGTCTCAAGGCTTTACACCCCTCATACCTCTGTCACAGCTTTCTATTGGTGTCTACATGATTTTCACTCTAGTTTCTTGAGTTGTGTTTGGGAAAAATAAGTTTAAGAACTTGAATCTACATTGAGGATCAGTTTGATTGGAAGAAACTTTCCTTTTCATGAGAATCACCAACATTGGATATTCTAGTTAAAGGTATGAATTAATTATTATAATTTAATTTTAATAATTATTAGTAATAATAAATTTTTTTGTTTAGGATCGTCAAGATTAGAGTTTAAAATAATAAGGATGTGGGTGTGTGTATGAGTTAATTGTGAGGGTTCAATTAAGTTAAGGGGGAAGAATCTAACACCCTGAATTTGTGATGTATTTTTTTATAATTTTAATAAATACTAATAAATGTTGTAAATTCAGAATAATTAAATAATTAAGAAAAAAATTGAATAATTTTATTAATAAACCACTGATAACATTACGTCTTTACAAACTAGAGATCATGACTAATTCAGAAAACTCATTAAAAGCAACATCACCATAACACCTCCCATCAATACAATAAGGCTGAATATGTAGCCCACTTCCCTTGTATTTTCCATAATAAGAAAAGAAAAATCAAGTAGCATAATGAAGGTGCTAAGAACCATAAGAATATAGATCGCCATTATTTGATGAAATAAATGAACGTTGAGATGTTTTTCAAATGCCCTTAAGATGTGAGTATTAATAAAACTTTTTGTGACCATTGTAAAATCTAACCATTTGAGTTTTAATAGCCATTAGGTGTTTTAAAATTTTAAATGGTTTAAAATGATAATTTTAAATAATAAAGTAGATATTAAAATTTAGATGTTTTAATATGTAAAACTTTTAAAATTATAGTATAACTTTGAGTCTTTAATATATTTAAGATATGGTTCCATGGAATTGGTTTCAAATAATAAATTGATTTAAATGGTGTAAAATCTAATGTAAAGTGATATGTGTGTGTGTGTGTTACTTTGATATATTTAATTTACCATGAAATAATTTTTATAGAAAATTTTACTAAGTGAACAACACAAACCAAGGGAATCCTATTAAGGCCAAGCCCTAGGTTTAGGGGAGGCATTGTGCAGTAAGCCCAGCTCAATCAAAGGCATGGATAGAATCATGCATGGAAATGAGTAGTCTGGGCCCTGAGTAGTCCGTATACAATTTGGTCCAAATCCCGGGCAGGGGCCTGTTTATAAGGCTCCCTGTGTAGTGTGTGTTTGTGTCATCAGAGTATGGTATCCGAGCCAAGGTTTATAAAGCATATATATTTTTCTCCCTAATTTGATGTGGGATGGGATTTTTTTGTGTTGGAATGGATCACAGTTATACAATATTCTCAGAATCGTATGAGTCATCCTTCCAAATATTCAATCATCTTCCTCGCTCATTCCCTACTTGAATTCCTGCACCAATAGGTCAAGCTGTTGAGGTCTCCTCCACCATTGCAATCCCTTTCGACCTTGGCCCCATCTCAACACCACCTCCTCAAAAAATGACGTGAATTGTGTTTTAAATTAATCCAAACCCTTGAAAATTGAATTTCTCTTTACTCAGATTCCGGAAGAATCGTTATATATACGGTAAACTTTATAACTTCCTGACTTTCTTAGTTTCTTCATATCAATAACTTTATTAAATTCCAAAGTTTATTACTGTATTCACCTCTAGAAATTTCTTATCTTTCATACTTTCTAAATTTTTTCCTTTATTAATCTATACAACTTGATTTCCTTATATATCTATAAAACATTCTAATTTTATAACTTTTTTTTACTTTCTTTGTCTATATAACTTTCTAAATTTCTACATCTATAGAAATTTCTTCTTCTCTAGAAACTTCATAATAAAATTTTATTAACTTCCAGGAACTCTTCATTTTCTATTTTACTAAAACATTCTTTAAAAAACAGTTTTTAAAAAAGACAAAACTTTTCTATAAAATCATCACAAATGATCTTGGATATAATATCCAATTGTTTATTCTTGGAATCAGTGTTATTTTTCATATTTTCTTCTAATGCATAGAACTTATTCTCAAACTCTTTAATGGACTCATACTTCTTCTGGATTGTAATGATCCACTCCTCTTTAAATTCGTAGAATCTCTCTTCAATATCCCCATTCATATATTATTTGATAGTAACTTTTTTCAAGATATTTAGATAAGTTATAAATCTTTAATTAACAGGATTCTCTGATTTATTTATATCACCAACAAGTTGGAAGAACTATTCCTTGTGTCTTTCAAAGATCCCACAAATTCAAGCAATAATCTCTTTGAGAAAATAATGCATCGTTTCCTTTAATTCTTCAATAGATAAATCTATTAACATAAGACCACACTCACTTTAATCTTCTTATTATAGACAGTTTAAATAAAAAACAATATATACCTTAGGATAACTTTTATCCCTCAATCCCTTTGAGGTAGAAATGTTATCCATATCCTTTATGGTACATTGAAACACATGTTTTTCTCCTTCTAAGATAGATCTATATTCCTTTCTTGGGGAACATGAAACTTATTTATTATATGAAAAGAGGGAATTCTTACTCATTTTTTTCTTCAAATTTTTTCTGTTAATAAAATTCTAGGAATAAACTGAGTTATGATCTAACATAGAAATAATTTCTCCAAAACTATACTTCATTATAATTTTAGGAAAGAAACTTAAAATCTAAAAGTAAAAATTTTTCATACTCAGAATCTGATAGAGGTGAAAATTTCCTATGATACCAATTGAGGGTAATGATTGGGAATATAAACCACAATGATAGGGGATATGATTTAGTGTGTGTAAGTTTTGATCCAATTAGAACTTTAACTTTTATCCTTTTTTAAATTTACCTATATTAATTATGAAGGTGAACCGATCACTCTTCATGTCTCTCTCTCTCTCTCCTTATTTCTTTCTTTAAGTACAACTAAGCACATTCACAAAATAAACACATCAATTTACAAGGTTCACAACTCAAAGTGAGATGGATAGTCCTTGGATTTAATTGGATTCCTCCATGTTCACACAACCCACTATATTTATCATGTGAGATACAATGAGAATGATATAATTATGAGACTCATGTTTGTGTGTCTCCCAACTATGCTTCGAGAAATCCCGTGAACATGTGCACCCCACACCTTATAATGTTGTAATAGTAGGGTAAATAATAATAACTTCTCTCACCAATGTATAATTTTTCTTCTTATTATAGATCTATTGCTTATTTCTTCTTATTATTTCACTTTCATGGTATCATGAAAGGAATTCCTCTTATATTGTATGAAAATAGTGATCTGTATACTTTCTTCTTCTTTACTTAACTATATAAGAACTAAATTCTTACTCTTATTCTTCTTCTTCTCTTTTACTGGTTTCAAGACACTTCTTCTATATATGAAATTCTGGAATTCACATCCACTCCTTCTCTTTTATATTTCTTCTTCTTATTTGTCTACTTCAGTGTACATAAAAGTTGTATTGGACCTCTTCCTTTATCAATATTCTACTTTAGTGTACAAACATGGAAAGACTAATAATATTTTATCTTCTTCCATACCAAATATTTTATTAGATAGAATCTAGTATTTAATAATCTCACTCTTAGCGCATAGAAATTATATATATGATAATAGTATAGAACCCATCTTCTCACAAACCTTTCACTTATTTCTACTTCTCCAATATATTGTGTATATATCAATTTACATAGTATCCTTCTTTTTATTTGAGTTTGAATTTAAACTTAAAATTCAAATCATTGTCTTCCTTCAACTTCATTTTCAAAATCAACCTTTATATATTTTTCCAAATAGATCCTCATCATCAAATTATAATTGGTAGTTATGATAGGTTGAAATAACCACCAAAAATATTAAATGAAGCAAGTATTTATTTCTATCGAAATACCAATATTTCCCTAGAAAAAAACTCATCATGACATAGTGTACTCTTCTACGGTGTATTATAGTGGTTAAAAGTAGTTATTATTTAACATTCTAAAGTGTGATATATGTCTACAGTGTAGAGGTACTGAATTTTCCAGGGTCACCAAATACCAACCTATCCTCCTTTACAACATATCATGTTCTTATGGTGTGGAGATACTAAATTTTTAAGGACCACCAAATACCTAAAAATTCATCATTATAATTTGGACACCTATTATTTTGTGTAGACAAACTTCTTGTCAGCTAGTTGCGATTTTGAATTCTATTATAGTGTAGGAACCCTCAAATATCAAGAGATGCCAAGAAAGTGTTAATCCTATACTTTGTGATCTGGTCTCTTTCTATGTTCTAATCACCCCACTAATCCAATGATTAGGATGTAGAATGACATTATGGTATATGGGTCTTAGATTTTCCAAGGCCACAAGAAAATTGACCTAGCTTATTCTATAGCATAGCAACATTGTACGACATAGAGGTTCTTGAATTTCTAAGGCCACTCAAAATTGATCCAACATCCTCTATAATGTAGTAACTACTTAAAACACAAGTATTACTAATTAAACAACTTCTATGATGCAAACCCTATTTGTAGTATGGAACACCATCTACTGCTCCCACTAATATGCTATCATCATAAAATCTTCTCATGATATATAATCACTTTAAACTTGTATAAACATCATCTAAATTTATCTCTAAACATATGCACCTACCAAGAAATGTGAGTTTGAGTATGATTGATTCATTTATAATAAAATTCAACATAATTAATTAAATACACTTATTTATAAAAATCCTCCAATATTTTGGTATTCAAAAATATTGAAAACATTGGAAAATATTACCATTATGATCAACTACGGGACTTCAAGAATAATTCTAAACCACTTGATTTCATTTTTTTAAGTATGAAACTTAAGATCAATTTTCATCTATGTCTAGCTTCAGACTTCATCCAATAAATGTGGATAGAAACTTCAATTACCTTTTATCATAGAGATATATAATGTTTAATATTCAATCCTCTACAAAAATTCAAAATTCAAATCACTTTTTTCTAAAATAATAAGGTAATATCTCAATGATTTGAAATCAAGGGATTAAACCAACTTCTTAACCAATCTTTCAAGATATTTCATCCAAACTTGAAACACAAATAGATGAATAGACACTTTATTGGAAACTTCTTCCCTATTCTAATAATATTAAATTCATCATTATTCATAATCAATATTTCATCATTACCATCTCTATCAACATCCAAGAATATCTTATTTACTCCAATTCTTAAACATATTGACATCAACAAAAACTCCATATCATTAATTATTAATAATAATAAGTAAAGAATACACCGAGTGTAATTAACATCATTTTTTTATTTATAGTGTAGTGGTGATCACACAAGGGTCCATATGAAGAATCTTAACAGTCAATGGGCGGTTTTTGAAGAAATAAATTGAGGCACCTACCACACATGTAGTTGACTTCATCACACTACATGACCACATCACTTTAGAACAACATATTATCCCTAACCCTTTTCATTTTATGTTATTTTTCTATTTAAAATCATGAATTCCATGATCATATATCATTTCGTAGGGTCTCATTAACGAAAATTTAGCATTTTATTTGTAGGGGAGGGGATAAAATTTTGGGTAGCTTATATAGGATTTTTATTTTGTGTTTTATATTATTTTTCAAAAAAACACAAAATAAAATAAAATAAAATAAAATAATAAAAAAGTAAAAAATAATCAGGTCATATGATCATTACAATGTGATACTTATAGAAAATGCATGTTTTATTTTTATAATCTCAGCGGTATCATATTAATCATGAGAAATATTTTTTCACTAATGGTTTATTTTTGTAAAAAATGGAATTTTTCAATGGTCTGATTGATTATATATTATAAAACCAATTAGATTTTGACACCATTCTTTATGATATTATTTTATGGTAAATTATTTCATTTTATTTCTCTACACAACATCAAAGATGACCATGACCTGTGAAATGTTTACTATTAAATTAAATTTATTCTCAAGTGAATTAACTTTTTAATCTTACAATAATAGTCTTTTCATATGTTTGTTTCTCTTCCAATCAGCTTCATCATGGTATTGAATTGGCCCTTTCATGTGTATCTGATATTTGATTATTATATTCCATCCAAAAATCAAATCAATAATAATAATAATAATAAATAGGGGAGTGATGAAATGTACAATACATGTGGATATCTAGGTCAAGAGATTAAGGTTTGACTTTCAGGAAATCTTAAGTAAGTAGGTTTTGAAATTTGATTCCAAATTATATATAATAGGTTTAGTTTAAAATAATAAAGTGATAAAAAAAAGTTTTACATGTCCATAATATACTAAATAAAGTGTGGGAATAAATTCTTGAATTGGTTGGCACATACACATAGAGAATTAGTGGCATAGTGGACCCATAACTTGTTTCACCATGATTAGTTTTATTAATATTATTAGATTTTATTCTGAAAAAATTTATGGGATAATGCCTTTAAAATTTATTGATACTTACTTTCTGATGTGATTTTTTTTCATTTACTATATTTTTATCATAGATTAAGAAATTTAAATATGTATATCTTATCATAAATCATTTAGAATACATGACATGTGAATTTCCCTATGAATGAAAAATTGGTAAGTGTGGAGGAGTTGATCAACCACATTTTTATTTAATATTTTATCGATAATAAATGATATATTTACCCCACATTGTAAAAAATATGCTTATTTATGGAAATTATGGTATTAGATAATTCATTCTAAATTTTGATGAAAATTCTAGTTTTAACCCTTTAAAGTATACTCTATTATTTTTGACATAAATATTTTTTTAGGCCTTATTTGTAATTGAAATTTCATTAAATTATTCTACACTTTATGTTCCATAATGTTCATTGGGACCATCCTCATTGTATCTCATGATTGATGCGAGGAAATGGTCCATGAATTCAGTGGTGGACTAGACTCATCAGTATAGACACCACTTCAACTATTAGATTATAACTTCTTTATTCATGATTCTATTGGTCTAAAATTTTTAAATTAGATAATTGACCTAATTCCTTACAAATAATCCTTTTGGAAGGGTAGTGGGTTCATGTTTTTTTAGGTCAATGTGTTGGTAAAAATTGGATTAAATTATTTGGTCAAATTTTTCATTCACATGTGTAGCCTCTAGTAACCCAATCCTCCAATCCACTCTATAAATGTGTAATTTTCTCATTTGTAGGTAGTTGGATATGTATTAAAGGATTGAGAGTATATGAGAATTTTTTTCTTACCAATTCTATACACCATTGGATGAGGGAATGTATCATGTTAGGATCTCCCTTATAATGGTCTTCATTTATTCTTCTTCAATATATATCTATTTTACTTATAATAAATTATCTCTTTCTAAAATATTTATCTTATTTTATTTAATTTTTGTTATTATATAACTTATTTAGGGATATAATCTAAGAGTTGAAACATGGTTGGGTTATGCCCTTTCTAAACCATTACACTTGCAAAATGTTTCTACAATGATCCATCCTCACATGGAAGTATGGTCTCATAGTAATTGGTCTAATTTCCACCATATTAAATTTAATATTTAGAATCCAAGAACATAAATTCATATTATTCATTATATTTTGATAAATTATTTAATTTTTCAATTGATTGAGAAATATAATAATTATCACAAATCATGTGAGGTCAAGTAATGTGTGAATTTTGAATAGTTTAAACACAATCCCAAAACTTAAATGATTCTCATTTATATTATATATATGATTCCAAAATTAACCATAGAAAATAAGTTCCCTCTAGAGTGATAATCAAAGTAGGTTGTTGCGGTAGCTCATCCTCAAGTTAGCCTAGGGATTAAATTTTTTCATTATTTGTTGTAATTATTATAACCATAGGGTTTGGGATTTAATAAATTATGGGATATTATTTAAATTAAATAATAATTTTAATGATAATGATAACTAATTAATTAATTTGGTTGGTTAGAAAAGTTTCATTTTATCAAAAAAAATTAAGAAAAAACATAATCTTCTTTTAACATACTTCTTCTTGTGTTATAAACATTAAACACCCCCCCCCATCCTTTTTAATAGTTTGTTAATTTTTTTCAAAGTACCTTTAATATATTTTTTAAGTATTATTGCATTATATAATTACATTGGTTAGTAAATATGCTTCACCTGAGTACTAAAAACTACACATCATTTGAGATAACCCAAAACAATTCTCTTCAATATGCATGAATTAACTTATACATTATCAAATGTATGAGTTAATTACAATGGTCACAAACACTTTGTAACCTTCATCCATTAACTCTCCCAACACTTTATATTATGAAGAATTTAGTTTAATAATATCTTACTTGGAATATTTTCTTGAATGATACCAATTATCATTTGGATTCTCATCAATCATAGTGTGTTAGATTGAACCATACCATATGATTCAATTTACAAAACTTTTTATATGAAATATCCAAATCATACTTTATTATTAGATAAATAAAATATCATGAAAACATGATTTATGACATCCCCATTTAATATAAGATTATATGACCAAATTTATCACATGCATACGGGGTTTAGGGAATATCTCCATTAGTGGGAACATGGTGATTGGTTGTGGTAACCTAAATGAATAGAATTAAAGGAACATCATTGTTTCTATCCATAGTAAGGAACTTTTAAAGGGATATAGCAGTTGACATACTTCTAAGAGGTACTCTTATTGATTACCAATAACTAATAACCTTTAGCTAACAATACTTTGAATATATATAAGATGGATGCATGTATCATATAGGACACAGGTTTTATTCTTTATTCTGGTCTGTTTTTTGGTAGAAATGTTAAATACCATATCATATTCCATGAGCAAGTCATTTATTATTCATAAATTTCTTATTTACATGAATTTTTGAGCTACCATTATATTTCCTTGGAGATTAATATTTAATCATGAGAAGTATGAGTTGGTATAGCATGCTTTAGCAATAGCTGGTTAGGAAAGAGATGGTCACCCCAAGTACCCAAGGCCCTGAAGAAGGTTGGAGAGGAAAAGTCACCTCAAGTTATTAATAAATACCATATGAGGGTAGATATAGTGGTATATGATGTAATTGATATGGTATTTGGAACTCAACTACTTTCAGTGGGTTAGATTTTCAAGGTTTCTGGGTGTATATTTTGATAAGGAATCTGAGGGTTCATTAGAGGAATCGGAAATTTGCTTTCAATTTCTACAATACTCACTACAGTACCTAATGGACTTGGTGAATATCATAGCCATAGATTCTACTATGGAGTGGTGGATCCTCATATAAATATATCGTAAAGACATCATATATACATGTGAGGAGTTATTTATCCTCTTCTAATGCAAGTTCCTATCTGTGACATTATAGGTTGATAAAAAACATGAGATTTTGGAAATATTTTAGGGATATTCCTATGTCTGAGAGTTTTTTTATCAGTTTATACACTTGGTGGAATACTTTCCAAACATTATTGATAATAAGGAGGTGAGGTATAGGAATTTTAAAATTGGTATTAAATCATATATTATGTTGTATATTAGGGTTTTATGCCTTCATTCCTTTGTTGATGTCATGGAGATCATGGTGCTAGCAAAGAGATTATGGTAGAGGGTTAATAGAATTCTGAGTAGTTTTTAGGGATTTATTATCTATGGAAATAGTTAAGATTTATCTCATAATGCGAGTATAAATTCCTCATCAAGATCATCTTGATGTAGTGGGTGATGGGGTTCATCGTCCCACTCTCGACCATATCCTACTCCATCTCAAGCATAGGGATTAGGTGATGCCCATCCCCCTCAGGAGACAGTAGTGACTTATGGATTATAATTTGTATGTCTGGGAAGGTTTCGTATGAAGGTTGATTATTTTATAGTGAATTATAAGTGATAAGAGAGTCTCATCGTGGATAGACCCATGAGTCAGGATCGATATTATTCACCCCAACATCAGACAACAGGTATACGAGGAGGTCAACACATCAAATATTAGTCTAGAGTATGAGGATGAACACCATATTGTGCTCCTCATCCACCACATCCACTAGGTGGACCATAGTGCATAGTAGGTAAACCATTAGGTTAGGGAAGTGTTGGGTGTGCTAGGTAAGATAGAGGTCGGGCGGATCAAGGGTAGATGTATATGATGAGAGTAGCTAACACTACAAAACCAATGGGAGTGGAGATGGTTATAGGTAACATCATCCTATTATTCACTATAGATTTTATTTTGATAAACATGAGGACTACCAAATATTTTATTATCTCAATTATCATAATGGAACTTGATCTTGTTATGTCTAGAATAGAAAAACCCTTGAACTTATCGATCTCAATTGGTGGAAGTCACGTCTTAGTAAAAGTTTATCAAGTTTATGTACAATTCCTTGACTATGATAGGATGACATGGGACCTCGTTATATTGGATATATGGACATGTGATTTCATATTTGGAATTTATTGGTTTGAATATATATTAGCTTTCAGGGACTATTTTTTATAGGGTATCTTCTACACCATCCCTAGTGGATCACAGTTGTTTTATACTTGAAATAGATACCTATTGTTTGAGGTAAGGTATCAAGGGATTTAGATCATCACCACGTGGTTAGTGATCCTTTCCTTGTGTTGTATCTATGTATAGTTTCATTTCATACTAGTAGTAGTGATAGAGTAATATGATGCCTTTCCTGAGGTGGTAGTTTGTTTATCTACCATGAAAGAGGGGGGATTTGGTATCAATTTAGTACCAAGATTCATGTATATGTCTATGGAACCTTATCAAATAGTTTCCACCAAACTCCATGAATTGAGGGTGTATATAGATGATTTTATTTGGAAGGGATTTAGACACCCCAATGTCTCACAATGTAGTGGTCCCATTAACTTTTTAAATAAAATCAATGATAGTATTTTTCTTTTCATTGATTACTAAAGGCTAAACCAGGTGACCATTAAGAATAAATATCCCCTTTCACAGATCGAGGATCTATTTTACCAACTAAGAGGGACATGAGTCTTCTCTATGATTTATCTTAGACTAGGGTATTATTAAATGATATTTAATGATAAATACATCAATAATATGTCATTTTGGTACAGGTACGAGGACTGTGAGTTCATCTTGATGCCCTTTGCAATGATGAATACTTTTGTAGTGTTTCTCAGTTTCATGAAATGAGTGTTCTAGTCCTATTTGGATTAATTTTTAATGTTATTCAATAATGATATATTGATATATTCTTTGGATGAGGAGGATCATGAGGACCACCTAGGGGTTGTGATAGATAGATACCCTGAGATATCATTAGTTGTATAGGAAGTTATCAAAGTTACATGTTTGAGGTTAGTAATCTCCTAGATTTGGTAGGATACTATTATCACTCTTTTATGAATTTATTAAGGATAACCACCCCCTTGTCTTCTTGTAAGGGGAAGTCTTTTTTTGGATATAGGAGTGTCAATCATCAATTAATCATCGAAAGGATAAGCTAACTAGTGAATTGGTTTTTAGACTTGTAATTAGGGGGATTCTATATGATCTGTATTGTGATTCTTCTCTATCAAACCTTGGATGTGTATTAATATATGATCCTATAGTTATATAATACAACTCAATTCTCTTAAGGACCCATTAACACAACTATTCTACCCATGGATTGAATCTTCCAGTAGTGATTTTTTATTTAAAATATTGGAGGCATAACTTTCTTATAGATATATTTTTCTTATTAAATGACCATAAGAGCATGAGGAGCATTTTCACTCTACACAAATTGAATCTAAGGTAGAAGTTTTGAATGGAGTTCCTTATAGATTATGATTTTGAGATATTATATATTTCAATAAAGGGAAATATTTTAGTAGATTCTCTAAGCAGGAGGGCCTATTGAGAGATGATTTAGGGGGAAAAGTTGAGTAGAAGAATAGAGTTTTTTTCTACCTCGCACCAAATATTGGGAAGATTAATGGTTGAGGGTACTTATTTCAAATGATAGTTACCTATAATTTGGATTAGTAGGTTAATGATTCTTGTTCTACCAACCTTGAGTGTGAGGTTTGGAAATATCAATTTATCCAGGGTAAGTAATGATGGGTTGAACCAAGGGTAGGTAGAACTAGATTACTTTTCGAGAAAAGTTTTTTGTCCCTCGGGCTTTGAGGAAAGAGGTGTTGTGAGAGTTTCATCATCCCACCTTGGTAGTTCACTTGGGAATAGAGAAGATGTATTAGGAAATAAAGAGATGGTTTTCATGGATAAAGATGAATTTGAATATACTAGAGTTCTTAGTTCAATGTATCACCTTCCATAGGGTGAAGGAAGAGCACCGAGTCACATCTGGTATGATTTATCCACTTAGTATTCTAGAATAGAAGTGGAATGAAATCTCTATAAACATCATGATTGTTCTACCACTAAAATAAATAGGGTTTTACATGGTGTATTTCATTGTGTAAAGACTCATAATGTCTTCCCACTTCCATCCTATTAAGGATAAAACCCTAGTGGATTACTCAAATAATTTTTACATTGATGATATTTTTAAGATCCATGAGGTATTTATAATCATAGCTTATGATTGGGATAGGTGTTTTACATTGAAATTATTGTGGGGACTATAGTAGGAAGTTGGTACTATAATACGACTCAATACCGCATTCTATCCTCAAATCAAAAAGAAGACAAAGAGGACTATTTAGACTCTAGAGTAAATTATGAGAGCACATGTCTTGGGTTTTGTAGGTTCCTATTCAGACCACTTTCCCTTGGTAGATTTCACTTACAATAACATATGTCACTCTACTATTGATATGGAACAATTTGAGGCCTTATATAGGAAACTGTATAGATCATCTATGGGTTGGGATAAGGTTGAAGAGGAAACTTCTTTGGGAAATCCAGTGATTAGTTTGATTGAGGTTATTTAGTTGATATGGGAGTGTATGGGGCCACCCATAATTAGTAGTAGTCATATATATATCATAGGAGGAGGGCCTTGGTATTTTATATGGGTGACCATGCCTTCTTGAAGGTTTACTTACAAAGTAGTTAGTAGAGATTTTAGAAGAGGATAAAGTTATATATGAGGTTTGTGGGGTAACTTTGAGATTATAGAGTGAATTAGGGAGTCTTCTTATTGCTTGGCCTAAGCACATCATCTTTATCTTGTGCATAGTGTGTTCCATGTATCCTAGATTCAGATATATCTCCATGATCCATCTCATATCATAGCCCAAGAGTATTTTTACTTGTACGGGTATTATACATTCATGGAGAATCCCATGGAGATAAAATATCATCAAAATAAAGTGTTTTATGGCTAGAATATCCCTTTATTCAGTGTTTTATAGAGGCAAATAGGAGTTAAGGAGAGAACATGATAGTGAGAGGAGCTAATGTGAGATCAGTACCCCCACTTATTCAAATGAAATATGTATCTAAATTTTATTTTAATTTGTCGGTATTTCTTTTCAATTATGAGAGGTATTAAGGTGAGGAGGATGTAATATGTCAATTTTCACCATAAGGTATATTTTTCCTTTGGTGGGAAAGTTAAATTTTCAAGGGAAACTTTTTTAATTTAAAAATTAATTTAAAAGGGTAAATTTCTAATTTTACTCTTTCTTTAGAATTTATAAATATTTATCAGACTCTATAATCATATTTTGAATACAAGTTTTCTTTTATGGTGATATTTTTAGATTTTTAGTGAAATGGAGTAATTTTAGAGAATTAAATGGGTTTAAATAATAATAAAAATAATTTTGTTATTATTAACCCTAATTCCCTCATAAACACCTATATATTTATTTTCTTTTGAATATTATCACCATAAACCGAAGTTCCTTTTGTTATTTAGAGTTAAATAGTTCATTGGATGGAGAATAAAGTAAGATAAAGAGATCCAAGCTTGAGGTATGTTTCTTTAGATCATTACATCATCATTTATTTATATTCTTACCTATGAAACCTATCTCTTATTATTTTTAAACTAAGAAAATGGATTTCAATCTAAAATTTTAGTATATTAACATAGAGACCAAGATTTAAAAAAAATATTTATTTAGGTAAAAATATGGTGGATGGATTTTAAGAATATCTAGAAATAATTTTAGTTTCTTCAAAATTCACTCTAGATTTCTAAGGGTCAAAGCTTAAATTATTAAACCAAGTTTCACATATAGTAATATTTATCTATAAAAGTTTATATTGACAAAAAAAAATCTAAATTGGGACCAAAAAAATATAGAGTTATTTTAGAGAGAATAAATCATATCATTTTTTAAAATTGTAAAATCTAAGAAAATATACATAGGAAATTAAATAAATAATATATCCCTATGTATAAATTTTTAAGATGAATCTTTTCAGACCAGTTTTATACTGATCCAAAAAAAGGTTTAGAAGTTATATTAGACATAATTTTCTTCTATTTAGCCTTATATCAAGAATTTAGGAGACTTAATAACCAATTTACAATCTAATAATTACTTTTTGAGACATAAGGGTTGAGAAGTAACTACTATGAAATTTTGGTAGAATTTTAACTCACTTGAGCTTTGGGTCATTGTAGCATACAGCAGTGAAGCTTTCTGGTGGAAAGTAGGTACAAAGGATATGTTATAACCACTCGATTTTCCTACAGATGATCCAGATTGGGCCACATATCCCTAGGGTGTTCTACTCAGGCTCATGTTATACCCAATGCTGCACAATTAATTACAACCATCCGATCAAACGATCTGATGGTATAGATCATGAAATGTGGCATGTACTGCATTCAGTACATGATAATGGCCTGGTTCATGGGTAGTCATTAGGTTGTTTGGATCAACTAACATGACATAATTAAATGTTATCCACCAACTCCACCACCCATTTTAAAAAAGGGTTCATATGATCATTTTTATCGAACGACATCCCACTTGGACATGTTAGCTAGGAGGGATATGGCTTATCCTGCGCTAAGCTTAGTAGACCAAGGCTATTTTATCAATATTGGATGACTAAGATCAAGATACATTGTATGGAGTGACATGGACCAATGGTTGGTCCCCACCTAGTGCATGGTGGGGTTTAATGTGGCACCCCTACATTGTCCAATGCCCCTCCCCCATGTGAGGGGACATGGGGAGTTTGGTTTTTCCCCAAAAAAATATTTTGGGAACCTCTTGATTACTGAGACCCTTAGATAAATTTCTTAGATCATTTTGAGGAACTGAAGAAGTTTAATTTGAGAATTTACCAATAATTAATTTTTAAGCATTTAATTATTCACATTATTTAAAAACTTTGAGGAGTAACTTTCTTGTTAATTCCAGTGTCTATATAATGTTCATGGAATGAATTCAATAATAATGTAATGAGATTTATAATTATTTGGGATTTAATAAAAGGATAATGATATGAATATTTTTCATGATATTAAAGAAGTATAATATTGATATGATGTTCTTAGTGGATTTTTTTCCTGAGGAAAATAATTAATCAAAGTGATGAATGGATTGATAATGGATGAAATATGATTTAATAATGGAATTGAAAGTGATTTGGTATTTATGTGGAATAATGAATCTCTTTATAGAACTCTTAATGGGTAAAACCTTAGAGTGTTTTGTATGTATTTGGACAATATATATCGAATACACCCATCATTTGTGATCAATTCATACTTATTATTGGAGAGTTTTGGATTTTGTTGATGATGTTCAAGCTCATATTCTTCTTCCCCCACTACTCTAAGTAGAGTTACTGGTGACCATGTTGATAGTAACTATCCTTTAGAACTTGTTATCATTTTAAAATTAGTGACTCTTCACATGTGAGTTATTCCTTCAAGGATTGATATGGATAGCAATGTCCTAGTTCTCTTTCTATATCATCTGTAACACTAGGGTTGAGAGATTTAGTTAAATAACTACACTCTAGGGATGTGTATTTCCTATAGTAGTTATATATTCGGATATAGCCTTAGAGATGTATATTTACTCTAGTTTTTTGATATATCTAAAAGGTTCTGAATGATACTAATAAAACTTATCATATCACACAAAAAATATTTAAACTATATTCTGAGGATCACCCATGCATAGAGAAATGAAACTACCAAAATACTAAAATGAAGGAAAATATAAAAAAAATTTGTTCCATACAACAAATAGAATATGCATCATCTCAATCACTATAACATGTATTTGAGAGAGATCACTAAAAGAATCAAAAATACATCCTATCTCTGATGGTATTCATGAGTTGAGAAGAATCACATATCACATGTGTGAGATTATCCATCCTACATAATGTGTTATAATCTCATTCATAAATGAGGTTGAAGAAGAGAGATTTGGGAAACAACTGTGTGTGACGACTAACATCACATGGTTGTGGTTTATATAGAAAATCAAATGCATTCATAAATTAATTTCTTGTTTATTAATACATTAAAACATATGAATAAATGTTATGGATAATATATGCATTCATCATATGAATTCATGACCACCTATAGGTTTCATCTTATAAAATGGTTTCTGAATAAATGATAGATTATATGGAAAAATACTTGGGTATATAGCCAATACTTTGAATATAGGGGGTATAGAATAATATGCCTCATTATGTCTAAAAATCAAAATTTTCATGCAATACCCAATTAAAAATATACATATATAAGGATTTAGGGAATACATCTCCATTAATATCCCATTTTAACTAAAGCCTAAAAGACTATTTGTCATTTCACCTTATATTGTATCATAAAAAATAACTTTTAAAACCATATCCAAAACTCCTTTTTAATATATTCCAAAACACATTTGGAAATATATCAATAATTTCACCTTGCATTACATCATATATAATACCTTGTGAATACCCATCCAAAACACTTTTGGATTAACCCTAATACATTTTAGAGTATCTCTCTAAGTCAAAATAAACCCTCATTTAGTAAACCATCAAGTGTGGACCCACTAGAATTTATAGTATTGAAAACAAATACAAATCTATGGATCCATATATGTAAGAAAATAAAATCCTCTAGAAAATCACCAATGCTACTTAGGCTATAAAGGGATCTGGCATGTTCTTCATCAAACACATGTATCTACATACATGTGTTCACCAATAAGAATCATATATAAATGGTAATTCTTATATTTTCCCTTTTTTTAAGACATAGAGTGATCATGTGACATGGAACATGTCAATCCCATATAGAAAACTCATATATTCTCAATTCTTAAAGTATAAACTAATTTGATGGATGAATACATAACATATCATTCATCCTTAGGAATAAGCACATAACATGTCCATTATCTGGATAGATATACTATATCTAGGTGTGGTCACACAGTCCCATGGTTTATCTCAATCAAGGTCCCATATTTCATACTTATCATATGAGAGGAAAAATCTCATCTTGGTTAATCTAGAACTAAAAACATGATAAAGAACATACCCAACAACCCATGTATTACCTATGTCAATATGTATATTTGTGAAATTAGGGTACCAAATTATGAAGGTTATCAGGTATCTCACCAACCATAGGTAATAGGGACTCAAATATGATATGTTCACCCCTAGTATCTAAAGACATTTGTTTGACACTCCATGTGGTATACTTAGTTGGTCATCCAGTGCAAATAATGAATCTTATTCTTTGTTTTGTACCTGATGAGAATATTTTGTATCTTTATATGATAATAATACTCATGCTAACCTTATCATATCATCATACCCTATTATACTCCATGATGAACATCAGTTAGGGATAAATTAAAATATATACTTTGAGAGGTCAATTATAATTGCACTTCAGAAAATGTATATCTATATATACATTTATGTATCCAATGTGGAAGAATTATAAAATAGAGGATTCCTATAATATGATACCTTTTAATATTCTTAAAATCTTTAATAATTTGTAAAAAACCAATATAATCATCAGTTTATCATATCATGTAGGATAAAATGCTAGACCAACCTTATATTTTTTTCACTTTATGGGTTTTGTTAACTCATTGCATCACATGTAATTCCTATCACATGTATATGTGACCATTAGATAAAACCCTCCCACTAAGCCTTTTAGATATGAGGAATGATAGTTTGGATAATGGTGAGACTTAGTAATCATATTCCTAATTATTTAACTACTTGAACATATTCAAACCACTTACTTCACAACATAAAATGTTATGATGATAAATTATGTAAAATATTTATAACTCTTTCTGTGTTCTTCATTATCATACTTGGAATATGATTCCATTGAAATTTCTCCTTGATATAATGTAATTACTTACATTATTGTTTACCAACCCTCCTAAACTCTTTTAGGATAATGTGTAAAACACTTTAATACAATAACTAAATTTAACTCTTACTCTTTAACACCTACTATAAAATCTTTAGGATTTCAAGTGTAATTCACTTTTCATTTTAGATAGTAGAATCCTTCAATAAATAGTGTCTTTCACTTTTTCATGACAATTAAATGTAACTCTTTACATTTTTTCATTACATATCCTAAACTCAGTTTGGATATTGAGTGAAAAAATCTAATTTTATACTGGTATAATCCATTAAGAAATATTAATATTCACTTTATAAATAGTAAATAAATGTAACACTTTAGATATTTTTTAACCATCACATATCCTAAAAATTTTAGGATATTAAGTGGAAGTCACATTAACTTAATATTGGTGTTACCCTTTATTTTTTAATTTTAAACTTCTTAGATACTATATTATTTTCAGAATATCTTTTTAAAAAACAACACAAACCTTTTATATTAATAAATAACATTTATTTCTTTTTAGTATAAACATTTAAAAAATAAACTAGTGTTTCCATATGTGATATTATATGTGTTTGGATCATTTTTCCTTTGAGAATAAAACTTAGTTAAAATATATTTATTCTAGGTGGAAGGAATATATTCCATCATATTTTAAGAAATAGCTGGATAAACACTATTGTCCTAGATAAACACTTTTATCCACATATTATTCTATAAACATGTTACAGAACCCAATTAATCATCAAACATGTGTATATAATTAAATATCTTATGTTGTTTATAAAAACTCTTTGTTATCAAACTTATTATCTTATCACATAATAGAAATGATATAAAGATACATATCTTTTACTTAGATTCATTTGAGCTTGGTAAAATCCTTTACACTCAATTCCTCAATGTAGAAACTATTTACTTCATCTCATGAATATAAACTATAATCTCAATCAATTATTCATCTGATTTTAAATTATTATATATTTACAACACTTTATAAAATATGCATTCAGTATCACATACCCTTAAAAATAAAATAATTAATTACTATAAAATTAATATATGAAATATACATTCCAGGGAGTTTAACAAACACCTTAATTTATATCATATATAAAATAATTATATCTAATTATTACTCTTCTATTTTGAAAACCCTAGGTTTCAATAACCTTTATTTCCTTCTTAAAGAAACATTATTTAACATTTTAACCAACTTTTCTTCTTCTATTTTTAACTTTTACGTAATTGTACTATATAAAGTACATTAAAACCTAGAAATCATTTTTCTAGTTCATATATATTCTTTAAACGTTTAGAATATTAGGTGAATGTTATATTAATTCAATAAAATTTATGGAACATTTCCATTTATGGTAATAGGATAAATTCCCTAACTAGAAAAATCCATTTTTAGTCTCCCATTAAATAATGTTATATAATTAAACAAATCATAAACCATGTGTATCAAAAACACCCATCTCATTTAATTTGGAAAAATATTTTTTACATGCTCTTCTCAAGAGCTAAATGAGATAAAAATACACATCTTATGATAAGTTTATCTAAGATTTAAGTATAAAAGTTATCAATTAAGCAACTTGTTTTCTCTGTTACTTGAAATAAATATTCAAGCTTTAATTATTTTCATCTTTCAACCTATGGTGTATTTATAACACTTGGTAAAACATAAAATTGATATCATATGTATATCAAAATTATAGAATTGATTTATATAACTAATAAAGTTGTAACATCCCTGACCTGGGTGCCACTAAATCGGTACCCCGAGCTAGGTCGTCACATGACATCAAGCGCACCTCCCCATATGCTAGAGGTTTCCAACTAGTAGTGAGGTTCTAATACATCACATGGGGAGACTATACCCTCTTTACCAGAGTAAGATATAGTATAACACAATATAAAGAGTGGAAACAATAGGAAACAACCAATAACATGCATAGTCAAACATCTCCCAAACTAGGTATAATTCACAAGCAATAGTAAATATGTTATGTCATGTTACAAATCTATGTGAACAAAACCCAAAACAAAGACAAACAATGAAATCTTCAAAATGGTCCTAAATCCATGTTTGTAACCTCATCCATGCATGTCTCATGTCCAAATTAACTTCCTAGCATAGGTCCCTTTCCCTTATCCTATCCTACAAGAATGAAATCTGTTCGGGTACCCAATAGTGGCCCAAGCAAGGTGTGAGTACAAATTAGTAGGCCACCACCAATGGTGTCTACAAATATCCAGTCTAACTGATAGTGTAGGCAATTATAAATAAATAACACGAAAAGGAAAGACAAAATGGGGGCCATTGGTTAAAAATCTCTACTTAGTTATACTAACCAAGGTGCCAATTAATTATTTCTCTTTCATTACTAGTTCATCATCAATCACACAAGGTTAATAATATAGGTATTCACATCATTAACACAAGGTTCATATCATTTATCATTTTTCATAAGTGAATAAATATATCCCTAAATCACTATGGATAACATATCACAAAATCACAATATCCTCACCATAAAGCCTCAGTCCGGTTGGAATGAAACTGTTAGGGGAATAGAGATCTATCCCCTTCCCTAACCTGTGTATTGTGGGTGGAATTAGTGTATCAGTCCAACTCGACCCATGGGAGGATCCTCAGTCCTTTATCCCACACCTCAAGCCATGTGCACATGCTTATCTATCTATTCACCACACACAAAAGATATCACAACCAAACATAACCAATACGTACAACAATTATAATCCATAACAATCAATATGCTAAATTATATTGTTCTATAACCCATTACAACATTTTCCATTACATCACTTAGTCCATTTATCCCAATTCCCATTATCAAGACTATCTCACTAAGCATATTCAATAATTCCCTTATATTAACCCATTATGAATATTAATAAATTCCATTTTGAAATTCCCTTCAATATATTTTCCAATTTCACATACCATTATCAATTTAACATATTCATTGTTTCACATGCACTAACTTTCTTAGGCATGTCTAACATATTTCATAAGCCTCATACCCCAACCACAGTTAAACAATGCCTCATTTGGACTTCTATTAAGAATATCACATTCTCAAAAAGATATCTACATGATCACACCACAACCTAGAACTTACTTAGCTAATTCTAGGTTCGAAAAGTGTCGACACACCCCATGGATGGTCTTAAATGGGTCAATTCATCCTTAATGAATCCCTTGGGAACCATGAGGGTTTCCGTTCATCATTTAAACACCCAAAAAACCAAATCTTATTAAGAGGTTAAAAATCAAAATAAGAAGTGATAAAGGACAAATTTGGACATGCACAAATCTACAATGAAACTATGGGAAAAAACTTGTAGACCACCTACCTCAAATCCATTGGTGAACGCACTCCAAAATGTGGCCTTAGATCTGTATTCAACCACCTATTAAGTATTTAACCTAGATTTCCCTGGAAAAGAATGTTTTTAGAGATTTGGAAGGATATGGTAGAAATATGCAAACCCTAATTGAGAAGAGGAAGTAAGAAGGAGATTAGACTTATGCGAAGCTTCGATCCGCAATCGAAGGTGCTCCAAACGGCCTAGAGATGAAGGATATTTACCCTTGGAAGATATTGGGGGATATTTTTAATCACTAGGGTTTAGGGGAGGACAAAGGAGAAAAATTCTAAGTAATTATTTAAAATCACGGAGTGGAAATTTTTTAAATTTATCAACTTTACTGGGTTGCACGGTTTACCCGAAAAGTTTTCAAACCGTGCATGAGCCACTATCCCAAAATCACCCCTTCACACGGTTTACTAGAAATTCCACATGGTTATCTTAACTGTGTAGTAACCATTTGAAATTTTCTTTAAAAGGCTACACAGTTACTTGGGATGCTCCACACAAATTTCACTAACCATGTAACATGCCTAAAAATTCATTTTTCCTCCACTTTTGTGCCCCAAACCCCTAGAATACCCCCAATATTTCTCATGAACTTGAGGAAACACTTATTTGTAAAAAATAAAGGACATAAAATAAAACATAAACATAAACATGCATTAAGAAAAATCTCAGATCTTACAACCTCCCCACCTTAGGATGGATCATCCTCAAGCCACACTTCCTGAGCATCATTGAGATTCTGAAGTAAAGAGATCGGGCTACTAGACCTGCATATCTGATTCTCACTCCCATGTTTCTTCCTAAACATTTCCATGCTTCCATATAACACAAACCAAATATACAACCTTACCCTACAAGACCTTCTCACTATGATCCATAATATGAACTAGATGCTCCTTAAAGGATGTATTAGGATCAAGATCAGCATCATCAGCATTTATCACATGAGATGGATCAGGTTGATACTACTGGAGTTGTGAAACATGAAAAACATCATGCATTCCAATATACCATTATGGTAGATCCAGTCGGTAATCCACTGGTCCAATCCTCTCCATGATCTCAAATGGTCCCACATACCAGGGAACCAACTTTCCCTATTTTTGGATTCAACGATGACCCAACCTTGGTGACACCTGAAGAAACACACTACCGCCTACCATGAACTTGAGAGGTCTATGACACTAATCTTTGCATGAATTATTCCTACTTTGTGTTGTCACCATCTACTTCTAAATCAAATGAACCTTTTCAGACATCTCATACATGAGACTAAATCCTAATAGCTCAGACTCTTCTACTTCTAACCAACACAATGAAGATCTACATGGTCTCCTGTAGAGTGCCTCAAAATGTGCCATCTGAATTATAGCATGAAAAGTATTGTTGTAAGTAAAATAAATAAGTGGAAATCTCTTTTCCCATGAATCACTAAAATCCAGAACATAATATCTTAACATTTCCTCTAATACTTGAATTGTAGGCTCTAACTTCCATCCATCTGTAGGTAATAAGTCATACTCAAAAAAACTTGGGTATCATGCGCCTTCTATAACCCCTTCTAGAAGCACAATGTGAAATGCAGATCATGATCCAAAACTATATTTCTCAGCACACAATGCATTTTCACTATATCTCAAACATATAACACACCCAATTGATCAACTTCATAAGTTTCCTGGATCAGTAATAAATGAGACACTTTAGTCAACTAATCCACAATGACCCAGATTTCATCATTCTTATGATGTTTCTTCAGAAGACCCACTACGAATTCCATCATTACGTCATCCCACTTACACTCCAAAATGGGAAATGACTATAAAAACCCACCTGGAGGTTGATGCTCGACCTTCACCTGTTGATAGGTAAGGCATCGCGCCACAAAACCTGTGACTTCTTTATTCATTCTCAACCACCAATATTGTAAATGAAGATCCTGATACATTTTAGTCAATCCAGAATGTACTTCCCACTTTGATGCATGGAACTCTCACATCAACTCTTCACATGCACCTGTTGGTACCACAACACAGCCCTGAACATAGATAAATCTATCAGCACCAACAACCCAACTATAAGGTGACTTCCCACCTTTAAGAATTTCCTTCGTAGCCAAAAACTTTGGTCCTATAGCTGACTCTCCTTGACCCAGATCAAAATCATAGACTCAATTACTATAAATGAAAGGGTCATTTTTCTGTGCCCTTCCTACACCTCCAGGTGCATATCAGAAAATAAATCCATCATCCTCCTCTCAAAGTTGGATTCCTAAACCACTTGATTCTAAGTCTTCTAGCTCAGAGCATCTGCAGCACTATTCACTTTTCCCAGTGTGTAAGACAACTCAAAATTGAAGGATTGTAGGTACTCAACCCACCTTCACTGTCAAATATTCAAATATCTCTGAAAGAAGATATACTTTAAAATTTTATGATCGGTAAACACTGTGAATCATTCTCCCAACAAGTAATGCCTCCAAAACTTCAAGGCATAAACCACAACAACAAGCTTGAGATCATGGGTAGGGTAATTTATTTCATTAGGCCTCATATTTCTTGACCCATAAGCTACAACCTGATCATTTTGCATCAACACCCCCCCCCCCCCCCGAGTCCCACATCAGATGCATTATAGAACAAGGTGTACTTATTACTAGGTTCTGATAGAATCAGAATTTGTATGGTAGTCAACCTCTTATTAAATTATTGAAAATCATCCTCTCATGCCTCTTACCACTCAAACTTAACACCCTTCTTGGTTAATCTTGAGATTGGAGATATCAAACAAGAGAAATCACTAATGAATATCTGGAAATAACTGGCTAACCCCATAAAACTCTGATCATCAGAAACATTCTTGAGTTGCTCTAAAGACACCATATTCTGCACCTTCTCTAGATCCACCAACACACATGACTCATAAATGATGTGTCCTGATAAATTCACTTTATCAAAATAAGTGGTATTAGAGCCGAGGTTCTCTTTGATTGGATTTAGTTTTCTATTAAATATGAAATTAGAGTAAATTACAACTCTGATTGGTTCTAAATTTTTCCCTGTTAGTATTTACTGAGATATATAGAGTGCATATTTCATATGTTTAAATACTAGGATTATATGTAAAATTCAGATTTTATCCCTATCATAATATATTTAGAAGTCACTATCACAACTTTAGAGAATAGACGACGGAAAGAGGGGGAAAAGTTGATAAATATCTCATGTAATAAAGAGTAATAACCGCTAATTAAAAGTATTTTAATTGGTAAGTTCTCAGTTGAATCTATTGAAAGTGATTCTTATATTGAATCCAATATAAGATATAATGAGGAAGGAATTGTAAAATATATTGAATTCCTTTACTAAAATCAATGATTATAATATCCATTCTCAATAATAATTGTATAAATATGCTCTTGGTGTCAAGGAATTTCAATTGGAATTTAATGATAAAAGAATCAAGGAACTTGAAAATTGTCTAAAAGAAAGTAGTACATTGAATGAGGATCAAATTAAAAATATGGAGAGAGGATGATAAGTCATATTGAGATCATTGGAGCTAATAAAAATATCCTAAACTTAAAGTTTCTTGAGTTTTAAATCAAATAAAAAATATGGGATAAGGAAAATTTGTAACTTCCCAAAAATCAGAGATGATAAGTGCTACCACACAAAACTTAGAGATGAGTCTCATATTTATGAATATTAAAAATGGTGGAAAAATTAGCTTGAGATTATCTGTAGAATAATTCTTCTCCAAATCATACAAAAAGTTATCCCACAATCCAATTCATTCAGTTAACATTGAATCTGTTTTTTCTGGAAGTGTGGGAAAGAAGTTAAAAAACTATACATATATGGAAGAATAAACATGTTGAATGATAGAGATTATATTTTCCCCATTTTTATATGTATTTAAATTATTTAAAATCCTTATAATTTATCAAATTAATATTATTTACAACAATTTTAGATTTATGGGTTATTTTGGGAAAAAATGTGAAAAGTGCTTAATTCTGTAAATTTAACAGATTTTAATCACAATGGTATTTTGGGCATAATATTTAAAATATTAATCCATTTTGAGTGAGTATTTTTTTGGATTCCTAGATTTACTTTCATAAACTTTGTCTTCAATACTAAGATCCTATTCTAAAAACATGAGTCCTGAAAAAATCAATCAAGTTAGACAATTGTTTGGGCAGACATCATGGACCCCACCTCCATAACGAAGCATAAATTGGCCTAAACACCTCCACTTGAGTTGATTCGAAATGTATTTGAAATAATACACATAGATTCGTATCTAAAATTAATTTTATAGAGTTTTTAACTCATTAAGTGGGTAATTTGATGTTATACATTGAAGGAAGAATTTTGGAATTCTCATCCAAAAAAGGTCAATCTCAGTATTTATACCATAAATCCTTCGTCCAGTGGAAAATCCTGCTAAAATTTTGAGGGTGAACAAAAGAGAAATTATGGAACAACTTTTATGAATACAAATATCCCCAATTATTTTATTTTATGGGGGTTCCACACACAAACATTTTAAAGACATATTCTTGAATTGAAATTTCAACCATTGACTACCATTATGTCCTGAAACAAATTAATTGATCTATTATGACACCAAAAGGCCTATTACATGATTATAAATAAGATTCCAAGGGTGGAGTGAAATAATATCTATTGTTGAGGTAATTTGTGGGTGTCGGCTACTAATTTAGGATTTTTCTTTATTTTATTTTTATTTCAGTTTACATTTCCCATGTAATGCATTCATCTTTTTTATATTAACGTGTTTCCTTTTCTTCTTCCATCCTTATTTATCTTCAAAATATAATTATCTTTCTCTATTAAATATTTTCATCTTTATCTCTATTCACATTGAAATGTAAAGTTACTAACGCAATGCTTGGTCCTGGGGGAGGTTTCATGGTGTTCTTTATTATTTAATTTCAATTCAAAATGTTTTAAATCTATTTATGGTATATGCGGGAGTATTGCATGGTTGCAGTGATCTTCCACCATGGCACTATTTACAAATCCATTCATTTTATTTGATTCATTATTTTTCCCTCCCTTCTCTTAGGTAAACCCTTCATACAGTGGATTTGGGGTTTCCATAAGGGTTGAGATGACATACGGTAGAGCTGTCTTTTAGAAATAACATTCTCAATTGAGGTGTTTTCCTATTTAACTATTATATGAGGTTTGATTTGATGCGCTGAAGGAATACTAAAATCGCACACTTAATAAATCAAAGGAATTTAATTCATTAATGAGGTTTCACCAATGAATTATCAAAATGAATTTAAACAACAAACAAATAACAAATGAACCCATATTATCAAACCATGGACCAAGAAATTTATTCCATAATTTTATTTTATTTGCATCTGCATTTAGATTTAAATTCTTCATTAAATTATTTTAATTGTATGTTTTCCAAAACCCCAAAAACTAAAATTTTCATAAATAATATAAAAACCAAAAATAATTATAATAGGTGAACTAGAATCAGTGATCGAACTAACTGTGATACGCCTCAAATGAGACAACCATGATCATCCTCTATGCTACATCCAGAATATAAATTTTCTTTTTCCACACCCTACAATAGGCATGCATCAAAACTGGAACCATTGTCAGATAGATAAATAGTTATTTTAATCACTTTTTTTATATTCACATTTTTTTTAAAAATCATTGTTTTCTATATTAAAAAAACCATTAAAAACCTTTTTTCCATGATGTATTCAAATTTAAACTATTATGAAAGGTTAGATTACTCACAATTGCAAGAATAAGAAATAGATTATACTGAGGAGGAAATCCAATTAAGGGGTGATTCTCTTATAATAATGTTCAAATAGTTTCAAAAAATCCAAGAGACATGGATCTCACCACAAGGTTTGATGAGCATGATCGATGAACTTCGAACTTAATTGAAAAAATTCAAGGCTAAGAAATAAGTGGCAATGATTTTCCCAAATTTCACTGAGGAAATCCAAGAAGTTGAGGACAAACTCAAAATAGATGAGCCTAACTACCTACCTCCATCCAGTGATGATCAACTCCAAGAGGAACTTTCCATAAAAGAAGAGATTCAAGCCGCGCTAACTTAGGGAGATGATACATTATTAAACTCAAACTCATTTAATTTTATTGAAACTAATTTTAACATCACTCCTAATAATTTTTAATTTTTAGATTAAGACAACTTGTATAACACCTTGGAGAAAGATGATGAAAATGAAAATGCACTTGTTTATGAAAATTCAGAGCTCTCTAAAAACAATGAACACTTACTTGAGGGAGTACAAAAATATATCCCAATGGATCTTCCTAAATAACCAAACCTAGAAGCTACAAACATTAAATGGGAGGATTTTCATGCACATATAGTGAATACACTGGATTATGAAGAAGATATTTCAAAAGTAGAAACAAATGAGGAGGAGGTTCTATACTTAATCCTACACCTTCCATCAAATTTGTACCACATTGTGAAGGGGGTGGATCTGGTGTACTCTATAGATGGAATTATCCTCAAAAATAACAATGAAAAACAATCTGGGAAGAACAACATGTGGTGGTTAAAGTCCAAGAAACTCCACCCACCATCATATTATAGATAATATCTAGTATTGTCCTTATGGAGGTAGTAAAAATTCAGGTACCAATTTGTGGATCATACCAAGATTTATCTTTACATGCTTTCTAGGAATTTAAATTTCAATTTCCTTTTTTGGATTAGTCTAGCATGTATCCCACTCCCTCTTTTCTTTTTGATATTAAATTACATGATTCTTGTGATTAATTTAGTAATTTTATTTTTTAGGATCATGATTATAGAAGGAATCCCCAAACATTGGAGGTAGAGGACCGAATCTTTATTTAAAAAGGGACTTCTCTTTTTATATTTATCTTTTAAACTCCTTACATTTTTTTCAACAACATGTTTTGAGCTTGAAATTTTAAATTGCATGCCCACACTTGAATTATGATTTATTTGGATTATCTATGAGACATGAGTTTCTTAGAAATCCTATGATACCCTATTTTATATTTCAAAGATAATTAGATTGAATGATTAAAATGGAGAATTTAATTATTAAATTGAAGCATGGATATTGAAATAAGGACTTTTGATTTGATGGAATTGATTGATTCATGTATATGAAATTTCCCAACCATTTTTTCATTATTTGAATTTCTAAAATTCAGTTGAATTTATTTTTTATTATTAATTATGTCTTGAGTGGTTTTAAAATGTTATAATTCTCATTCCCAAGAGGATTTAGAAACCAATTAATTCATATTCTTGTGCATATTTCATTGAGTGATCTCGAGACATGTCACCGACCAAAACTTGCACTTGAACTTGTCAAATCTATGACTATGAAAAAACAAATTTAAAATGATTAAGGTATCTTTTGATAAGACCTTATCCTTACAATACCACCTTTACATCAATCCTTATTTATCCAATAGAGACCATTAATGACCTTTATAGGAATGATCCATGTTTCAAGCCATTTTTACCCATTCCTACCCTCCTCTTAGTATTTTCATGATATTTTAAAATTGAAGTGTGGGGGTTAAGGGAGTCATGGTGGAAGGGATGAAACACATTGTAAGGAAAAGGTGTGGGGGTTATTATTATTTGAAATTATGTTTCTTGATTCATTAATGATACTTCATTATTTTCCCATCTTGAATAAAAAAATGTAAAATGAAAAAAAATGAACCAAAAAAGAGAAAAATGAGTTGTGATTTGGGAAAATCAAAAATCGCAATTACTAGACCTACCGTGTGTGGTTAGGTGGTGGATGTGAGATTTATTCTAATCATAACTTTAAAAAAAATTAAAAAAAATCAAAATGTTTATTTAAAAATATATATATATATATATATATAACTAAAAAATAATCAATAATGTGCACGAATCATTCATGATGCTTTATTTTGATCATAACCTTTACTTTGAATTTTGGGAAAGTGGGAGTTGCTACTTTAAAGGGGATAATTTCATTACACTTTTATTTTTGATATCATGCATTTTACTTAAGAGATAAACCTCCTCCTTGAGCCTTAATTTTTAAAAGTATAAAATCTTACCAACCTTAAGGATCAAAGTCATTTGAACCTTTATTGCAAGTCCTCATGATTTTATGTGTCTTTTATCTTTACAAAGTGATGAAAGTAGTTCCTTTATAAGCATATGGATAAGGAGCATGTTCTCATGATATGAGAATAACTCTAATTGATTTGTATCATGAGATATGAGAGAAAAGATTCAAAGGTGAGGTAAATAATAATGTGTCATACTTAATAATAATAAATTGATAATCTTAAATGAATGAAATGAGAAGTCCCGTCATTATCAAAGGGGAAATGTAAAATACATGAATTGATTGTTTCTTTGAAAATGGGAAATTAAATTGACATTTTATGTTTATTTTTGAAATTTTTATTTGATATTGAAATTTTTTTGATTTTATTAATTTAGAATTTGAATATTGGTAACATTGGTATCCTCTGAATTCCATGTTGAGATTTTATGCTTAAGAACAAGCATGGTTTAAGTGTGGGGGAATTGATAGAGCTAATATTTTCATCATTTTATTATGTATTTAAACTATTTAAAATCCATATAATTTATCAAATTGAGATTATTTATAACAATTTTGGATTTGTGGGTTGTTTTGGGATAAAATGTTAAAAGTGATTAATTCTAGAAATTTAATAGATTTTAATCATGAGGTTATTTTGGGAATAATTTTTAAAATATTAATCCATTTTCAGTGATTTTTTTTTGGTTCCTTGATTTATTTTCTTTAAATTTTTCTTTAGGACCAAGAGATGATTCGAAAAACATGAGACCCGAAAAAATCAATCAAGTTATACAATTGTTAGGGTGAAAAGTGTGGACACCACCTCTGTAACGGAATCATAAATCAGCCTAAACATTTCCAATTTAAATGATTAAAATTTTATTTTAAATAGGACACATATTATCATTTCTAAAATGAATTTTATGGAGTTTTTCACTCATTAAGGGGGCCATTGGATGTTATACATTGAAGGAAGAATTATGGAATTCTCGTCCAAATAAAGTCAATCTCAGTATTTATTCCATAAATCCTTCATCTGGTGGCCAATCATGCTGAAATTTTTAGGGTTGTTTCATAGTTCCTGGGAATGTGTGTTCTGATTAGGAATCACTGCTTCCAAGTGATTTCTATTGGATTTATTTATGGAATCAGAAATATCCAACAATTATTTATCTAAAAGGGACCTTCTTTCCAAAGGCATGCATTCGTTGAGTTTGAACTTATGATACTTAAGAACATGCATTGGTCGAGAGGAAGGGGGTTAGACTCATCATTCCCTTTTGGGGGGAATTATTGTCTAATCCTGGACTCTCTTATATATTTGAGATATTTTCATGAATCCTTATTAATTCACCAAGTATAACATAGTTTTCCCTTGGAATTTGCAATCAATTATTAGCATGTGTGAAATTTATAATCATCCATTTGTATTCTAGGTTCTTCGTTAATGGATACATCCATATGCATTTGAGGTTCTCCATCAATGGTATCCTCTCATATACTATTTATATATTCTTTTAACCAGCATTATGATGATACTGGTTTTTAAGCCACTCGGTGGGGCACTCTGGAATTTATTTTTTTCTAGGGAGACAAAGGTTTGTTTTGATGTTGGGATCATACCCATAAATGGGCTACCTATTTATCCTTGTGAAAAGAATCAGAACCCTCAAAGTTTAGTGCTTCTTAATGGGACACATCATACCTTTTAAGGTTAAGTGATAAGAACCTATCCATACATTTTAATGTCATGTGGTAAGGACATCTAAGTGAAAGGTGCTTAGTCAAATTTTAATTTGGGAATTATGCCTAAACATACCAAGGAACTTGGAAAGAATATGGGCTTCCAAGTTATATTAGATCATGTTGGGAATATGGCTCAGAAAGAACAGGTTTGATTTGAAGTATTGGGTTTGAACCTCAGAGAGGCTTCCTACATATCTCATTTGGATGGGAATCAAATCCCACATAGTTTGATTAATCTCTTAGGAGAGTATAGTCCTTTGAGAGAAATGAGTTTGGGATTACTTCATAAAAAGGATTACTTGGTGATAGGGGGATTAATTCAGGGCTTACTCCTAAGGAGTATGCCCATATTAAGGGAATTAGGGTTGGATTCCTGAAGAGGATATCCAGTGAGATCAGTCCCTTATAAAGGCTTCTTACGTATCCAAATTATGGTGGGAATCAGAGTTCTCGTAGTTTAATAATTTTAGGTTGTGTTGATGTTGTGATAATCACAGATCTCTAAGACCACGTGAGTCATGCTCGGTGTGAGAAACAAGAGGGTGTGAAAGATTCAACAAAGGCACTCATACTTTTCCTCCTCTACCGGTGGAAGAGGATGCACCTACAGCGGTGAGGGTGGACGAGGCCAAGGCGACCATGAAAGAGAGTGAGGCAATGAGCCTGCCCCCTGTTCTCTTTACATTGGACAAGGGTCCAATGTAAGGAATGATTGAATGTGAAGAAAGTATAGAGGAGAAAAACTGCAACCTCCTACTTTAATGGTTAGGGGCTTACACCAGTATGGCTGCCCTAAAATCAGTCTTGGTTGGAGAGGGAGACTTCTCATTTGCTTGAATGGAAAAGAAAGTGTGAACCGTACCTTCCCTACCAGAGACCCAAGGTTCTAGGTTTTAGAGATGAGAAGGGGAGGACAAAAACCAAACCCTAATCCTCCAAACCAGGAACTTCCCAACATTTTTACTAGGAGAAAGGTCTATGTGACTATGGATATACAAACCCACAGACACTCTATGAATATTAACCCCATTGCAAAACAAATTTTGGAAACCTATGACTGCAGATATAAAAACCCAAATAGGAGACATGTTGATGTTCCTTTCCCAAAGGTTTGTTGATTCAGGAGGTTCTGGTGGTGGTTTTAAAATAATCCCTTTCAGACAAGGGATCCAATGAAGAAGAATCCCTATCATGAATGGCTTTTAAGAAGGCTTGATGAAATGATTTTAGACTGAAGGGATTAGGTAAATCAAACAAGGGTACCCAAGTAAGTATCCGGCATGCAAGTATGGGTGCATAAGTAGGTTTGGGAAACCTGATGTTCACTTAAGTGACAAACAACTTGGATTTTAATACTTGGGAGAGACTTGACTCAAGCCTTCAAGAGTATTCATAGGTATTCCCAGAAGTGGGGCACTCAAGTTCCTTTGAGAGGAATGGGTGGCACTCAAGTGTTTCTGATTCCTGGAGTTTGGGCACTTTAAGAGAGCAATTGTTATGGATTTCAAACACTAAAGGGAATTAATTCCTATAATACTCCTTCAATTCTTTTTCTCTATGTGTTAAATAACTACCTTGAAGGTTTCAAAAGACTTGGATGAAGCACTAGGGTGACCAGAGTAGCAATTAATCTTCAGGGAAATTCCTCTATATAAATGAAGTCCCCAAGGGTCTATTTATAGGAAAATAAGTGACCTTGGGAGAAATGGTGGTGGGGGTGATCAAGTGGGTTGCACGCCAAAATTGGGCATGCAAGTACCTTGCAGACCGACGACTTCTTGGCTTGACTAGGGCAATCCAATTTTCAAGCCTTTGCAAATTTGGAATTTCTTCATGTGTTTTCTCCTATTTTTTATAAGGCATTTCCTTTTTTCACTTTTTAGACTTTTTAAAGGAACAGGGTTTCAAAAAAATCCCCCCATCAGAATTGGATCCAGAATGAAAAGAGGATCCTATACTGAGGTAAAGTTATGAAAAGGAAAAAAAGAGGTTGATGTGGCACGCAAGTGCTAGCGCACGAAGAAATGGACGTGCAATGTTCTGGAACACATGGTAAATTCCATCGCTTATATATAGTGGCTTCACTTCAAAGAAATTTATAAAGAATTCTGGAAATATATCTTTCGGTGTGCAAGTATTTTTCTCAGATGATTCTATCAGTCGTGCTTCTTCTGTATGTTTTTTATTTACATTCTAGAAATATGGTGCCATACTTGCGCACTAGATTTATACTTGTGCTCCAAGTTCATACTTGCGTGCCTTAATGAATTTGTAAAATTTTCTTAATTCCTTTTTAAAAAACATCCAAAATGAGCTTACCTTAAAGATGAATTTTTATCTCTTTTGTAGGTTCAATGGATCCCAAAAGAATCATAACCACAGATGAATTGTATAGTAAGATAATTGATGATATGATGAAGATTTTCAGTCATGATTACTTTGAAGTTTGTGATACTACTCTCACAGACTTGGACAAATATCTGAGGAAATATCACTTCAATTTTCCCAGGAGTACTTATTTATCTTTGTATAGTTATGTCCATCTACAGGATGTCAACATACCGGACCCAAATAATTATATTCCACTTTCTTGTTTTCAAGACTATAATAATTTCTCATCTAGAAATATTTCTATTATGGGCACATACATCAATGTTGGGATAGCAGATAAGGCTCATTTCATGCATCACAGCCAGTGTGCTCCAGATTTGAAAGCACATACACCCAAGCTACAGCCACACTTCTATTCATCCATCTTTCGATATTCTCAGACGGATCAATCAAAAGGTTGGAATAAAAGTTGGGATTTCTGCCCAGGAGGGGGCATTAAACCCACATGGATGTGGGAATATTGGGTGTGCAAGACGTGTGCAGAGTTTATGGATGACTTAAAAGGTTTTGGGATTTATGAGGCTATATGGGTTGGAAAAACCAATGTATATAGAAATGACGATTTTGTACTGGAGTTACTAAGCCGATGGAGTCCAGAAACTAACTCCTTTCATTTGAAACATGTAGAAGTAGACATCAGTTTTTGGGATGTCTATAAGATATATGGAGCTCCAATCCTTGGAGATGTGTATGATGAGTTTATTCATCCCAAGGTGACATGGAATGACTCAGAAAAGACACCAACCTTGGTCCATGAGTTGATGAAGATATTTTATAAACTCAAGAATACGAACACAATGAATTCCTGCACAAGAAGGGATATTCATCCAGAGGAGTGGATGGAAATATTCCTGGTAAAGAAGAAGGACAAGGGTCCCACATACACTCATCCAACAAGATGTCTAAAGGCAGAAAAGAGAGGTACACCTGACACTTTATAGCCAAAATTAGAGAAAGGAGAGTTTGACAAGTGGGGGTATGAAGTCAATTCCAAAATTCCTACAAAGACACATCTTAAAGGTTTCTTGGCCATGTGGATTAGCATGTATCAATTACCAGTTTGAGATTCCAAGGGAAGCATAAGGCCATGAACTTTTGTTATCATGGACAGGCTGGATGAGAAGAGGATGGTAGGGTTGGATACCCCTATTTTGGAAAATATTTATAGGATCTTACTGCATATTTATAAAAGGAGGACTCCTTTCAAAATAATGGGACCATTCCAAGTGTTATGGGGGTGAATCACCACTCATTTCAGAACCTATATTGTGTAAAGTGGGGTGTAGGTCTTTGGAAGTTCTTTTCGACCATCTATTCAGAATTTCTCTGTTATTTCACCTTTGTCTCTGAATGCTTATGATAATAAGGATAAACTGAGTATGTACAAGGAATTTTATCTTTTCCATTATGGGAATCCACCTACGGCGTGATTTTTTGATGATGGGATATCCAGATTAGAGCTAAGGGCATATATGTTAGCTTATAGGGATGGCTTATTGGCCACCAGGATTGACAGGGAAATCATATGTGAGGCCTATAATCCTTATAGACTTTCATGTCAATTCAAATTTCTACAAAAAATTATCGTATCTACTCCCATGAAAATCATATTCGAGCAACATCCAATGGTATCCTGACAACTATGGTTACTGAAAACTATGGAGAAAACTAAGGAAATATTTAATTTACCTATCGCTGATGCAATAAGAAGATTAACCATCTGGTACACTGAGAATAGGGTCGTTTCATACCCTGAAGGGGTGTTAAACCATGTTTTCCCTCGAGTGGGGATAAAGATAGGTAGTAGGAAGGAACCCTTTTTTTAAGGTAATTATTCATCATTAGAGGCTAATTCATTAGAGTCAAAGGGTTGAGGTGATGAGGCTCCAATATCTACTGAAGTTATACCAAGGTAGTCTAGTCTCCATTATTAAGAAGAGAAACAGGTCCCATTTTCTCATCCTCCATCTATGACTGTAGGATTTGGGAAGAAACTAAAATCTAAAACTACAAGATCCTCTTCACAACCCTCTGGAATTTACACCAAATATATATGACCAGAGGCTGTTCAAACATGGAAAATCCTGCATTGTATTTCTGAAACCCCATGGATAGATTTATGGGAAGGGTTATGTATTCTAGGGATAGGGTATCTACGAGCCTCTTCTAATATTCTCTTTAAGAACAACCCTGATAAAGTTAGAACTTATATTCGAGAACTAGAAATGATCATATATGCAACTGATATATCAATTTTCACCACAAAGCGGGTGAGAGAGATGATAGATCATGGTGCCACTGAAGGGATTGACCTTTCATTATATAAAGAATGGCATGATTTTGTGGATCCTGAAGATGTAAATTTCCTTTTTCTCACATTATTTTTTGTTTTTAAATTTGAATTTAGTCAAAGCATTGTTACTCAGGGGAAATATCATTTTAACTTGCAGTTGGATAAAGTAAAGTCGACTGAAGTTCCATCACCGCAATATAGCCCTGGTGGAACTTCTCTTGGAGCTACTGGATCACCCAGTGAATCAAGAGATATATCTTCAAGCCAACAGGACATGAAGGATGAGATTGAAAGGGGCTTTCAGTATCTAATACATATTTTTTGAGATGATGATGAAATTCCTCCCAAGAAGGTGAAGAAAAAAAAGCATCGAAGAAAGAAAACCATGGTTAAACATTTTCTCAGTAATGGTAAGCATTCCTGACAACATGAATTTTAGCCTTATTCATAGAAAGTGTTTAAACTTCTTGGAATTGTAGGAGGTTCTTCCATTTCTTCTCTTAAAGAAATCACTGATAAGATTTAAGAAATTGTGGAGGGTGATTATGAATAGGCACAACTTCCTGTTAACCCAGTGATTCCTAAAGAGGAATTTAGGCCAAAGGAAACAACATTTGTTCCTATCATTGTTCATATTTCTACTATTAGGAGAGAGGAGAACTATGGTAAATTAGTAGTTCTTTTTTAGAGACTAAATGTAACAGCAACTGACTTCCACATTGTGATACTTTAGGTTCATTGCATGCACCAGAAAATCCTACGACAACTAATGCTAACTCTGTAACTGTTACTGAGGAATTTGTTTGGGGTCAAAGTTTGTCAGAGGAAGGTTGTGAAACAACCACTCTGAGTGATCCCACAGGTGAGACTAACATGGGATCTGGGATATCATTGTATTCTATGATGAATCTTTGCATGTCTTTTGAAGAAGTATTGGAACACGTTAATATACCAAATTCTTTAGAAGATTTTGAAGTTCCTTTTATAGAACCAATTGTATGAGAGTTTTCATTGTTCATTCTATTAATATTCTTATGATTAATTTTATAACCATGATTGGTTAAAATATGAAGTTCCATCTAAATAAACTACTACAGTGACGATTCCTGAAGAATGTGTCAACGTCACAATCAATCCTACCATTGCAGAGACATTGGCTTAGGTGAATATTGAGATGGAAAATATTCCTGAGATTCATTCAAAGGATCCTGATGAAGTTAAATAAAGTATTCTCTGCCAAGAGACATCAAACAAAACTGTTGAAAATGAGAATATTGGGGAGGAGTCTTCTCAAGATGTTGAACTATTATTAATTAAGGGGTACCAATATTGTGATTGTAATCACTCTTGTTATCCTTTGAAACTAACTGTAACTATAATTTTTTATTCACCATATTTAATTATCAACTTCAATGGATAGATCTGGAGGTGAATCCTCTGTATCAACTCAAACAATATTATGAATTAAAGAAACCACTGTCAAGTAGGGAGTAGAATAGGGCACTTCTTTAAGTGAATTAATCCTAGAATATGTTCCTCCTTATGACAGTGATTCTGAATTAGACCTGGAACTGAAAAAGTCTCTTTGTCTTGCACATCACAAGGCATGGAAAAATATATAAAAGATAATATCTGAAATGCCCCTTAAGGAACTTACCTCGTGATTTCCATGACTTTCATCTCTGTTCATTACATTAATATTTGGCAGTTTTGAATATCGTGAAATTCATACTGTAATGAAAGAGATTATATGAAAAAGGGAGCAAGAGCATAGGCTTCGAAAAGATCTAATAAAAACTATACTGCTGATCAACATTGATGAATTCTAAGTTGCGCTATCCCAAGATGAGGCCAATTATACTACAAAGTTGAAATAAATGAAGTATAAAATTAAATAAAATATTTTTCTGTAGATATTTATTCAACAAGAGTTAGAAATTTTCATAGGGGATCTTGACCAGCTTCATGATTCAATAGGAGAAGTCCAAAATTATGGTGCAAAATCCATTACAGATGCTAAGTAAGAACTTCTTCATGTTGAAGAGAATGAAATTGGTCGGCTAACCAAACTTCAATAGGTAGTTTATGGGTCTCAAGAGGTCATTAATCAAATGAGAAGTTATGTAGAAAACCTCTTGTGATTTATGATAGAGATAATCCAGTTTGTGGATTCTCCTCTATGGATTTTTTTACTCACAAATGAAAAGCATTTTTTCTTTAATCATCTGTGTGTTCATTATTTCTAGACTCTTTTTTTACCTAAGCCAATAGTCCTAGTAAGTGTAGTTTTATTTTTATTAGGTTTATACAGACAACCCCACAAACATCGTATCTTTTGGTTTTTTTATGGCTCAATATTTTCTAAACCATACAAAAATGTAAGTCTAGGGATCTGATACTCGACTTTTTTTCATAGTTCCCATTGTGGGTTTTCAATCTGGTGAGTACTATGTCTCTTGGTTATTATAAGTTTAGAGTCATGCATGTTGAACTAAAAGGATAGTGTTTAAAGTCGAATATCTTTGACCATAAATTTTAAAATTAGATCCCAAACAAGGCTAAGTGGCTAGGAATTGATCTAATATTCTTTAAATACTTCTATGGTGAATCCTGAGTCGTGATTTTTATAGTCACCAAATCTAAAACTTGTATAAACATAAAGAGGTTCCTTTCCAAGAACTAGGTTACAATTATTTGATGAACCCGTTATGGGGGTTGTATTATGCAAGACCAACTGGGGAATATGCTATATATCCAAATAGTGGTATCTTTTAACTGACAGGCCTATTATGTAGGAAAACTTATACAAGGCCACCTAAGGTCGCATACTATATTTTCAGGAAAAAGAGTTCTCAAGAATTTAACAATTTATTGTTGATAGACAAGGGAAAATAAGATTTGGGTGACTCAAGACCACAGTTGGTGGTTTTGTCAAGTAAAGGGATTTTAATAATAAAGGGTTATATATGCCAACATAGGTCATGGATGGGGAATCACTTCTACACAAATTTGTTGTATGAGGAATGGTTAGAATATGTTAGAAAGGGGCTTTCTGATATCATGCTATGCAGTTTCAATGTCACGCAATGAGGACGTTATATTGTGCAGTTTTAAGTTATGCAGTAAAGACCTTATACTATGTACTTTTAAGTCATGCAGTGAGGGAATTATATTTTGTAGTTTTAAGTCATGCAGTGAGGATGTTATACTATGTAGTTTTAAGTCATGCAGTGAGGATGTTAAACTTTTCAGTTTTAAGTCATGCAGTGTGGACGTTGGGTGACTTTAATTTAAGGTCTTTAGCTTTGACCAAAGGTTTTAGATTCTCCAATTTCTTGATAATTTGTTCAAAAACATAATACCATGTTTAATTATGGTAAGGAAGAATTGTAAACTATGATTTAATAATTTCTGGATCTGAAGAATGATATGGGAAAAAGGCTAAAGGCGTTAGAGGAAGTCTTTCCTAAGAACGAAGTTCCCATTATTTGATGAACCTATTATTGGGATGTATTATGTAGAGCTGGCTAGGGAATATGATGGATATCCAAATAGTGGAATATTTTGACTAACAAGCTCGTTATTTAGGTGACTTATGCAAGGCCACCTAGGGGAACATACTGCATAGTCAAGAAAAAGAGCTCTCAAAAATTTGACATTCTACTGCTAAAAGCCGAAGAAAGTTTATGAAGATTTAGATTTTCCATAGAACAGAGTTCATTTTATGGAGAAAGGTACCTGAATACGTAAAGAGTATCTCCAATCAGGATTTCCAAGGAATTGGAGGAATAGGACTTCTACGAAGGTCTGATCCAAACATAGGAAGTATGGTGTTTGTAGTTTTAGTTCATACAACTAAGACCAAAATGGAAATAGTAGATGATATGTGGTCAAATTATCCAAGGTTATTTCATATTAATTTGAACAGATGGAGAGGGAAATGTGTAAACTATGGTCTTGAAGACTTTCAAATTGAGAAGAAGGTAGTGGTACAAATATACATGGATGATTGCTTTAAATCACAGATTCTTGTATATTGTCATCAAAGTTTAAAGGTGAAAAAAGACACTTTAACCAATAACAAAATTACCATTATTTTGAAAACCTATTATGGGGGTTGTATTATGCAGGTCCGACTGGGGAATATACTGCATAGCCAAATAGTGGTATCTTTTGACTGACATGACCATTATGTAGGAAACTTATGCAATGCCACCTAGGGGAACGTACTACATAGTCAGGAAAAAGAGTTCTCATATATCAAAAACTTTGTCACCAAAAACCATAAGAAAGATTATGAATATCTGAAAATATTCAAGATTAAGAGTGTGAAATACGAATGGGGGTAATGCTCAATACACATGATAAATATTTTAATCAATATTGTCCATGATTATGGATTCCTTTACTTAGATTTGGTTCATATATAAAATGGGTACATTTCTTGTTTCTTTGGTGGTCTTTCTAAGAAGAAGACCCAAAATGAAGATTCCCACATAGATTGTTGATTATGTGTGGAAGAGATATAAAAAATATATCTCGTGGCCGGGACTAGGAGCTAATGACTAGTTTTCACTATGTATCTCAATGATATGAGAATCAAGACATATGTAGTTCTTTGGGTGCTTTTAATTTTAATTTCATGTAGCAAGGACATTATGTTGTGCAGTTTAGAGTCATGATGTGAGGACATGAAGTGATTCTAATGTGAAAAGGGAATATTGTGGTTGGACCAGGGAATTAAACCTAGGTGTCACTACATATCTCATATGGATGAGAATCAATCCATACGTAGTTATTTGAACATTCCCTATACAATTTTGACTCATACATAGGGAATAAAAGGTTTTTTATCATGGTTGGGCCCAATATTGGAGATCTAGGTGTCTCTACATATCCCATTGAAATGAGAATCAAGCCAAATGTAGTTTTTGAAATAATAATTTCCCGCACTAATTTAATTTGATATGAGAGATGGGGGATTTTAACATATTTCGGAAGAAGAATGGTTAAACTTAAGACACAAAATGGTATGAAGATCAAACCATGTATCTTGAACAAGCACTCTGTATAGATCTGGTTTATATACAGTAGGAGAAAAGGGAAATAAAATTTTTTTGTAGTTGGGGATGGGCCTAATATTGGAGATCTAGGCAGCTCTATGTATCTCATTGAAAATGAGAATCAAGTCGTATGTAGTTCTTGAAATGAGGTCCCTATACAGATCTAATTCAAACATAGGGAGAAATGGAAATTATGTTCCACTAAGTAGTATCAATGGGGTCAAGGATGCTTGTACATTGAAGCTCTTAAAATCTAATAAAGAATATGTCAACCGTACAGTTTAATGTCATGTAATGAGGAAAAATGATGTCATGCAGTTTAACGTAGTGTGACAAGGACAAAGATGCTACACATTTTATCGTCGTACAACATGGATGCTTATGGTTGATATGCAGTTTAATGTCTTGCAACTAGGAATTTGTGTTGTGTAGTTTAGATTTATGCAGCAAGGACATATGATACTGATGTGCAGTTACACAAAATACTTCTTCAAGAATCTCACATTGATTGGAGTTGTAATAAGTTCTCCATACATTGAGATTAGGGAATAAGCTCCATTTGAGTAGACCTTATGTATGGAGTAAGGTCCTTCCCACTTTGGCTCAATCTTTAGAGTATTCTTTCCTAGTATCATTAGAGTCCTGAGAATGAACACCAATTCTCCTTGAAGAAATGAGCGGAGGTGAACTTTCTTGTCAAAATCCTATGTTGTTCTGTTCTGATAGACTTCTAAATGATACAAAGTATGAAATCTATTTTTTTTAATTAATCCAACTCATCGAATCATTTCTAAGACTTTTAATTCATAGATAACTGGTCATAGATTGCAAATTGGAGTGAAGGCAATTGAATTTTAATTGGTAGAACTGCTTCTATTCCATACACCAATGAATATGGATTTTCCTGAGTGGAAGTACGGGCAGTAGTCCGATAATCCCATAAAGAATGAAAAATCTTATTAGGCTAATATTTCTTATCTTTATCCACCATCTTATGGAGTATGTTTGATAGGGTTTTATTGAAAACCTCTATCTGTCCATTGGCTACTGCATGATAGCGAGATGAATGGTTGGATTGGATATTGTGCTCCTGATATAACTTCTTTACCTCAATATAACAGAAATTGGTGTCATTTTCCTTAAATATAGTATGAGGGACACCAAATATTATGATGATATTAGCTTTGAAAAAACTAACAATGCTTTTGGCTCCAACTTCTTTGAGAGGTATTGCCTCAGCCCATTTGGAAAAGAAATCAGTAGCAGTAATAATATACTTGAACTACTTAGCTGTAGTTGGGGGATAAGGTCCTACTACATCCATTCCCTATGTGGAAAATGGCCAGGAGTATTTATCTATATGTAACAACTCCAGGGGTTGATGAATGAAGTTGGCATGCACTTGGAAGGGATGACATTTCTTGGTGAAATATGTGCAATCTTCTGTCATTGAAGGCCAAAAGTATCCAAGCCTTTAGATTTGATTAGAAATCTTATGCCCTGACTGGTGAGCACCACAAGCTCCTGCATGTACTTCTTTCATGATAGCTGTAGTTTCTTCTCTGTCAATACACCTGAAGAGGATTCCATCAAAGCCTCATTTGTAGAGGATCTTATTATAACGACCTGAAATTTTGAATAAATCTTGTTTCCTAATTTTGTGTGTTATTTTTTTTATACTCAACAAAAATGTTTCATTTGATAACATGAGTATAATTAAAATGATACCATTGGGTTTTTTGACTGTTATATGACCATTGGTCAATATGACCGCTGGAAACTAAACGTTTTGATTATTGTCTCTAAATACAAGTAATCTTGGTTAATTAATATATAAAGAAGATTCGATGGCCTCACCCAGTAGTCTTGGACCAATCGAAGCTCATCTAACAGAACTTGGGAAGGAGGTAGCACCACTGGGCTTTGCTCTGGACCAAACCCAAGTCGAACTTCATCGTGTGAAGCTAGAACGGAATCTCCTTTGCGAGAAGTTCAAACTGATAGAAATTACTACTCGTGCGATGTTGGTCGAGCCTCCCTCGGATTCTCTCACCTTAGCACACCTTACACTTAGGTCCTATGATGGTGTGCTGAGGGGCTATGTAAGGAGACCGTAACTGCCTTGTGTAATCCTTTGTTTTAAATAAAAAATTTTGATTTCTTCTTATGATGAAGTTTATGAATTTTCAAATGACCGGATAAATATAGTATGCATATTTTTGATGAATTTTAGAAAAAGGATATTTTAAAAATGTTTATGTAAACCTTAAATAATTAAAAATGTGTAATGATTTTCAAAAAATGGTCTTCTATAATTATGTTCAGTATGAAATTTAGAGTCTAATAAGATCAACTTAATTTTTGATGAATAGTAAATTATGAATAGTGATTTTATTCTTAGGATTAGTAATGTGACTAAATGGATTAGTAATCTCACTTAAAGAAAGTATTAATATAATCTAGGCACCTTGATTAAGTAATGTGATTCAATAAAATGGTTAAATGATGGTTTCATATATTATTATTCAAGTATTAGTTTTTTTCGGGTGAATAGTGTTTTTTAATTAAAAATTTAATTAAAAATATTTAGAAAATTATTTTTATAAAATGGATTTCATTTTTGAACTCAGAGCGTCGATATTATGTTATGGTAATTTTTGGGGATTTTTCTGAAAAAATGAATTTTCGGTGAATAGTGTATTTATTTAAAAATTAAATTGAAAATATTTAAAAAATTATTTTTATAAAATAGAGTTCATTTTTGTAATTAGAGCATCGATATTTGATTAAGGTGAAATTTTGGGATTTTTCTGAGAAAGTTGAATTTTTAGTGAATAGTAAAAATACAGTTTTAGGGTTTCGGTATGTTTAATGACATCATAACTGTGTCATGATGATGTCATGAGATATTTTATGGGTTGTCCGACCAAAGGTGATGAATTATTGTATTAGGGGCCCCATGTGGCCTAACTCCATGGTAAATTCCATGGGAGAGCACATGGTTTTGAGAAAAGCACTTGTGAGGTATCCCTTTGCCATTAATGTCTTGTCCCCTCACTTTCCCTATAAATACCAAGCCTTCCTCTCATCCATTCGACTCCAAAACCATTCTCAACGAAGTTCTGGTCTCCTACCTCCCAAGTAGTCCTCCCAAGGTTCCCCCAAGCCCTCAAGGTCCAAACCTTTGAGTTTTAAGAGTTACGTTTTAAGTAAGGGATCTGACCCCTCTCTTTCTTTTCAAGTGATCTCTTTTATGTAATTTCTTTTATGCTCCATGTTCTTATGTTGGTGGATGTTCTTTTATATTCATTATACTGTCCTTTTTATGTTCATATGATGAGATACCCCCTCTTACTCTCATCATTTCATTTTATGAAAGTTTAAGTGGCGTTGTTAGGCTGTCGAAATTTTTGTAACGGATTCTTTCACCCTTCTCATTTTCAAGTTCTATTTTTTCATCAAGTCTTTCAAGTTCCTTTTTATTATGTTGGGGTATGATATCTATATCTATCATACTGATCTTTTATGATCATATGATGAGATACCCCATTTTATCACTTCAATTCAGTATTTTGAAGTTTTAAGTGGCGCCGTTAGGCTGCAGAATTTTTAAGGGGATTCTTTCACCCTTCTCATTCTTTTCAAAGTTCTACTTTCATGTCAAGTCTTTCAATTTCCTTTTTAATTATGTTGGGTCATGATCTCTATATCTATCATACTTAATTCTTATGTTCACATGATTAGAGACCCTATTTGATCTTTTCAAATCATTTTTGTTGAAGTTTAAGTAACATCGTTAGGCTGCCGAACTTTCATAAGAGAAATCTAATATTTGTCTTCCTTCCATGTTTTTCATTTCAAATGGTATGTCCTTAAAATTTCATTACCATGTTCATATATCCTTCTTATTCTGTCCCTCTACTGTTTTATGGGTCATTTATGAATGTTTGACCCATGTCCCCTCTCTTTTCAATGTTTTCTAAAAACCCGAAATATAGTCGTTATGCTGCAGAATTTTCGTCTCAAAATGCCTCTCTCTCTTTTCTCAAAATTATTTTATGTTATAAATTTAATACTTAAAGCTCTTATTTATACAGGGGTATTCACATATATATCAAAATTTTCTATTTTAAATTCTGGGATTTACATACATGAGACCCGCTCTCCCCTTCTGTGGGTTTAAAGTGACGTAAAGATCATGTCTTCAAAGCAGTTTTTTTTAAACGTTATGATTATGAAATGAAACCCATTTATTTTATGCTATATGGGTTATTTATGAAATTTTTTATGATGATATATGTGGATCACATGATAATAAAGGCAAATTTAATGGTGTGCCCTGATAGCGCTCCAATTCATTGGGTAATGATGTAACCACTAGAGATTACAAGTTTCACGATATCTTGGTGAATAACCTTGGTAATTTTCAAATGACACCTTGGGGATGGACCTTGGTGATATGTTCATGATTATCTATGTTAAATGATTTATCCACATCTTAAATTTATGAAAAATTTTATTTTTATTGTGATATGCCACATGATTTATTTCTCATGCCTTAAAGTTATTTTCCATGACATAGTTGATGTATCTCAAGTTCACATGTTAAATGTTTCTATTGTTCCCTTACTGGGCCTTCTGCTCACCCTTTCTTTTGATGTATGTCCCCAGGTTATGAGATGCAGTAATGAACCTAGTATGAACTTAAGGATAAGCCTTTCAAGTGTTTAAGAAGAATTTTTTATGTTGTTTTCATGTATTATGTTCCTGGTTTCCAAGACACTAAACCTTAAAGATCCTCAGTTTTGTGTAATGTAATGAAAGTTTATGTTATAAAAAGGTGGGATGCTATAGTTGGTATCAAAGGATGGTTTAGTTATTTGTGGAAATTAGAATATGAAAACTTTAGGAAGAATCCTATAGAAAAGTTTATATATAGGGAATCTTCCAGGTATTTTGGTGAGTATTGAGTAAGGGGTTGCCAAGCAAATACATCCCTGTCTGGATACAAGAAGGTAGAGGTGGCTCTGGCACAGACGTACATAGGGGTAAAACCCGAAAACACCGCTTTGAGCTAGACTCGAACGGGAACTGGTACACGATAACGGGCCTTGTTTCACTCTTGGTTACGACACTCCCGGGGGATATGCTTTGGTAAATTCATAAGCTTAGTATGAACCATTGTTTAAGGAACAAAGATAAAATAAAATAAATATTTACATAAGAATATATGATCATGGATAACCAAGATGGTAACCTAGGGGATCAAAAGTTAGGGTATACTTTTCTTCTAAAAGTTATCCTTATATGCTTTAAGTTCCTTTTCATGATTATTGGCTAAGTATTTAAGCCCCTAATTATACTTTCTCTTCTTAGTTAATGGTGGAAAATGGAAGAACATGTCCCAACAACCAATGTGATAGGAAATGCGATGATTGTCGTATTAATATGATAGAGATGATTAGGGTATTAAAAGATGATTATTATTTTGGAAGATGTTCACTATTTTGGGGACCCTATATGATCGAGGTAAATAGATTACAATTTTATTTTCTTTGAGGAGTAAAGGTTGACTTATATTTTGAATAATCAATGAATTTAAGGTGAACTTATAGTAATTTAGGTTACTTATGGAAATGAATAACCTATCTTGGGGTAAATATGTTTAGGTTAGTTACTTTGGTTATAAGATGTTAGGAGTAGTTGATGTTGTTTGGAGATGAACGATAAAGTTTATCTTGGAAGACTATGTTATCAAGTCCTTCTTGTATTTGGGTTTCAATCTTAGTTTGGGTTATTTTGAGGAATTTTAAGGACAGTTACTTACGGAATGGTCTATGATGAACTCTGGGTAGTACCGTGAAACTTTGAAGATTTAAAATTAGTTTCCCTTCCTATGGGAATCTTTATTTTTGAAGAGTTGTTTTATCTTACCCTTTCTGTTTTTGGGATAAATGTTTAAAGATAGATAGTTTTTCTTTTGTGGAATACGTGATTCTCTAGAAGATTATTCTTGTGTTTTGATGAGACCAAGTAGTTTTGAATGCTCATCATTTGGAGAAAAGATTAGTTTTGGTAGAAACTTATTAAAGGATGAAACTCCACATGAAGGTAGGTATATTTCCTTATATTTTTGTTCTATGTAGTAAATGAATTCCTCGAAATTATGAAAAGAAACGTAAAACAAAAACATTGTTGGTTTACGTTTCCTACTAGTTAATCAAATACTGTTTACACACATCATAAGTTTGGGATTTTCTTATGGTTAACTTTCTCCTAATCATGTTCTCTATCACTCTCCCTCAGAACTTGACCCTTTGTTTTCTCCTCCATGTCTATGTTTTCCTACATGGAATCCTAGTGTGGGTTAACTCGGGTGACCTTTGTACTTCCCTTTCTTTCTTTTAAAGTAATAGTTTTACTGACTCCTTTTCCGATGTAGGACTTTCAATGAAATTTCAAAACCCAATTTTAAAAATTGCGAGGACGCAATTTCTTAAGGGGGGAAGATTGTAACGACCCGAAATTTTGAATAAATATTTTTTCCTAATTTTGTGTGTTATTTTTTTTATACTCAACAAAAATGTTTCATTTGATAACATGAGTATAATTAAAATGAGACCGTTGGGTTTTTTACTGTTATATGACCATTGGTCAATATGACCGATGGAAACTAAACATTTTGATTATTGTCTCTAAATACAAGTAATCTTGGTTAATTAATATAGAAAGAAGATTCGATGGCCTCACCCAATATTCTTGGACCAATCGAAGCCCATCTAACATAACTTGGGAAGGAGGTAGCACCACTAGGCTTTGCTCTGAACCAAAGCCAAGCCGAACTTCATTATGTGAATCTAGAATAGAGTCGCCTTTGTGAGAAGTTCAAACTGATAGAAATTACTACTCGTGCGATGTTGGTTGAGCCTCCCTCAGATTCTCTCACCTTAGCACACCTTACACTTAGGTCCTATGCTGGTGTGATAAGGGGATATGTAAGGAGACCGTAACTGCCTTGTGTAATCCTTTGTTTTAAATAAAAATTTCAATTTCTTCTTATGATGAAGTTTATGAATTTTCAAATGACCGGATAAATATAGTATGCATATTTTTTATGAATTTTAGAAAAAGGATATTTTAAAAATGTTTATGTAAACCTTAAATAATTAAAAATGTGTAATGATTTTCAAAAAATGGTCTTCTACAATTATGTTCAGTATGAAATTTAAAGTCTAATAAGATCAACTTAATTTTTGATGAATAGTAAATTATGAATAGTGATTTTATGCTTAGGATTAGTAATGTGATCAAATGGATTAATAATCTCACTTAAATAAAGTATTAATATAATCTAGGCACCTTGATTAAGTAATGTGATTCAATAAAATGGTTAAATAATGGTTTCATATATTATTATTCAAGTATTAGTTTTTTCAGGTGAATGGTGTTTTTTAATTAAAAATTTAATTAAAAATATTTATAAAATTATTTTTATAAAATGGATTTCATTTTTGAACTCAGAGCGTCGATATTATGTTATGGTAATTTTTGGGGATTTTTCTGAAAAAATGAATTTTCGGTGAATAGTGTATTTATTTAAAAATTAAATTAAAAATATTTAGAAAATTATTTTTATAAAATGGAGTTCATTTTTATAATCAGAGCATCGATATTTGGTTAAGGTGAAATTTTGGAATTTTTCTGATAAAGTTGAATTTTCAGTGAATAGTAAAAATACAGTTTTAGGGTTTCGGTATGTTTAATGACATCATAACTATGTCATGATGATGTCATGAGATATTTTATGGTTTGGCCGACCAAAGGTGATGAATTATTGTATTGGGGGCTCCATGTGGCCTAACTCCATGGTAAATTCCATGGGAGAGCACATGGTTTTGAGAAAAGCACTTGTGAGGTGTCCCTTGGCCATTAATGCCTTGTCCCCTCACTTTCCCTATAAATACCAAGCCCTCCTCTCATCCATTCGACTCCAAAACCATTCTCAACGAAGTTCTGGTCTCCTTACCTCCCAAGTAGTCCTCCCAAGGTTCCCCCAAGCCCTCAAGGTCCAAACCTTTGAGTTTTAAGAGTTACGTTTTAAGGTGAGGGATCTGACCCCTCTCTTTCTTTTCAAGTGATCTCTTTTATGTAATTTATTTTATTCTCCATGTTCTTATGTTGGTGGATGTTCTTTTATATTCATTATACTTTCCTTTTTATGTTCATATGATGAGATACCCCCTCTTACTCTCATCATTTCATTTTATGAAAGTTTAAGTAGCGTCGTTAGGCTGCCGAAATTTTTGTAACGGATTCTTTCACCCTTCTCATTTTCAAGTTCTATTTTTTCATCAAGTATTTCAAGTACTTTTTTATTATGTTGGGGTATGATATCTATATCTATCATACTTATCTTTTATGATCATATGATGAGAGACCCCATTTGATCTCTTCAATTCAGTATTTTGAAGTTTTAAGTGGCGCCGTTAGGCTGCCGAATTTTTAAGGGGATTCTTTCACCCTTCTCATTCTTTTCAAAGTTCTACTTTCATGTTAAGTCTTTCAAGTTCCTTTTTAATTATTTTTGGGAATTATCTCTATATCTATCATACTTAACTCTTATTTTCACATGATTAGAGACCCTATTTGAACTTTTCAAATCATTTTTGTTGAAGTTTAAGTAACGCCGTTAGGCTGCCGAACTTTCATAAGAGAAATCTAATTTTTGTCTTCCTTCCATTTTCATTTCAAATGGTATTTCCTTCAAATTTCATTACCATGTTTATATATCCTTCTTATTCTGTCCCTCTACTTTTTTATGGGTCATTTATGAATGTTTGACCCATGTCGCCTCTCTTTTCAATGCTTTCTAAAAACCCGAAACATAGTCATTATGCTGCAGAATTTTCATCTCAAAATGCCTCTATCTCTTTTCTCAAAATTATTTTATGTTATAAAGTGAATACTCAAAGCTCTTATTTCTAAATGGTTATTCACATATATATCAAAATTTTCTATTTTAAATTCTGGGATTTACATACATGAGACCCGCTCTCCCCTTCTGTGGGTTTAAAGTGACGTAAAGATCATGTCTTTAAAGCAGTTTTTTTTAAACGTTATGATTATGAAATGAAACCCATTTATTTTATACTATATGGGTTATTTATGAAATTTTTGATGATGATATATGTGGCTCACATGATAATAAATGAAAATTTAAGGGTGCGCCTTGATAGCGCTCCAATGCATTCGGTAATGATATAACCACTAGAGATTACAATTTTCACGATATCTTGGTGAATAACCTTGGTAATTTTCAAATGACACCTTGGGGATGGACCTTGGTGATATGTTCATGATTTTCTATGTTAAATTATGTAGCCACATCTTAAAGTTATGAAAAATGTTATTTTTATTATGATATGCCACATGATTTCTTTCTCATGCCTTAAAGTTCTTTTTCATGACATAGTTGATGTATCTCAAGTTCACATGTTAAATGTTTCTCTTGTTCCCTTACTGGGCCTTCTGCTCACCCTTTCTTTTGATGTATGTCCCCAGGTTATGAGATGCAGTAATGAACCTAGGATGAACTTAAGTAGAAGCCTTTCAAGTGTTTAAGAAGAATGTTTTATGTTATTTCCATGTATTATGTTCCTGGTTTCCAAGACACTAAACCTTAAAGATCCTCAGTTTTGTGTAATGTAATGAAATTTTATGTTATAAAAAGGCGGGATGCTATACTTATGATGATCTGGATTGTCATAAATAGTGAAATTAGCCACTCATCATCAGATCTGTTCTTTTTCAGCTCTATCTGGTGGAAGTGCTCCATTTTAAAGGTATTTTATGATGGGTATCATCCATCTTGTGGTATGACCATATGGCTCAGAAATAGGGCTAATTTCATTAATTTCCTCCATTATAGTTTGAACAAAAGGTGAAACCACACAACGATGGGAAATAATAATGATTGTCTCATCCCAGTTTGGATCTTCTAGGGTTGTGGTTTCATTAGCTAGTGTATTAGCTTGGGCATTTTGTGATCACGGGACATGAGACAATGTTGGATCTGAGGGAAATTCAGTCACTAACCCTCTGACTTAATCACATAAATGGATTAACTCTTCTTTTATGATAGCATAATCCCCATTGATTTGTTTAATTAACAACTTTGAATCACCCTTCACTTTCAGGTGGTTCACTTGTACCTGGAGCACCAATTCTAGGCCTGTGATGAGAGCTTGATATTCTACCTCATTGTTGGTATCGCCTTCTGATAACAGGAAAGAATATAGAAACACTACCTTTTATGGGGAGATAAGTATAATTCCTAACCCAACTTTGTTGAGTTTAGGATTTTCCATTCTCTTCCACGTTGGACTTCTGGAATCACTATCAAAGTAAAATTCTCATGTTTGGGGATTATCTTGAATAGAGAAGATTTATTCATTGGAAATTTCAGTATTCAATGATGTATCTTATGCAGATGGGTGATCAGCAAGGAAATCTTCTAAGGCTTGGCCTTTTATTGTTTTCTGAGGCACAAACTGAATATCAAAATGTTGCAAATAACTATCCACCATGCCAAACCTCCCATAAGCATAGGATGACTAAGGATAAATTTGAGCGGGTTATTGAGAGATACCAATTGGACCGCGTGATGTTGAAGGTAGTGCCTCAACTTTTGAACTGTAATGATTAATGACAGACAACACTTCTTGATACTTGAATATCGAGTCTCTATGTCAAGCATAGTTTAGCTGAGATAGTAAAGGCTATTTTCATTTCCAGCATCATTTTTTTGGGCAAGGAAGGAACTCAATGATTGCTCTAAAGTTTCACATATAGAATAAGTGGATATCCTTCAACAAGTAGCATTAATACCGGTGGACTCAAGAGATATTTCTTGATGGTATCAAATGCCTCTTGGTAGTCTTCGGTCCATTGATAGGTGACTCCCTTCTTCATTAACCTGGTGAAGGGTAAACACTTGTATGCCAAATTGGTGATAAAGCACCGAATATAGGCCAAGTGTCCTTGAAGTCCTCTTAATTCTTTCAAATTTTAAGGAGGTGACATGCCAAGGATTTCTTTTTTCTTCACAGGATCAACTTTGATGTCACGATGGCGTACAATGAAGATAATAAATTTTCCTAAGGTAACCCTGGAAGCACTTTTTAAGGGATTTGTCTTCAAATTATGTTGCCAAAGTTTACTGAATATGGTCTCCAAATTAGTCAAATGGTCGGAATGTTGTTTGGATTTAACTACCTGATCATCCACATAACATTCAACAAATTTTCTTAATAAGGGTTTGAAGATATGGTGCATGGAATGTTGATACGTTGCACCTGAATTATTTAAGCCACAGAGCATTAACCGATAGAAAAACATGCCTTGAGGGGATCTAAAGGCTATATAATCCTCATCCTCTAGGTCCATTCGGATTTGATTATACCCAGAGTAGACATACTTGAAGGATAGAGCCTCATAGCTGGCGTTTTCATTAATTAAGAGCTCTGTGATCGGAAATAGAATGTCATCTTTGGGATAATTTCGGTTAAGATCTTTGAAATCAATGAAAACTCTGGTTTTACCATTCTTTTTTTCAATGGGACAATGTTGGTCAGCCATTTGGGATATTGCACCTCCCTGGCCAAGTTATCCTTAATATGCTTGTCAACTTTAGCTTCAATTTTAGAGGCATGATTTGGGTGTGTTCTTCTTACTGTCTTCTTGAATCCTTGTTACTCTTATAGAAAACCTAAGTGATGAGTGGCTACATTAGGATTAATATTTGTCATTTTTGTATAGTTCCAAGAAAATATATCTCGATGTTGATTTAATAATGAAGTATATATTTCTTGCTCTTAATAAGTCATGGCCACACTAATTAAAGTGGGGCATGGATCTTCTTTTGTACCCAGATTTACTTCTCTGAGCTCATCCATAGTGGTGGAGACACCTTCCTCAAATGTTGGAGGATCATCCTTGAGATATTCTTCTTCTTCTTCCTTACATGTCACTTATTTTGTTTATACTTTCTTAGTATGTGATGAAGTAAAACTTTCAAAGATTGGGGAGGAGTCAGTAGTTGAACATCCTGAAGAAGAGGTAACCATTTCTGACTCTACTGATGATGAAGGGTCTTCCTAGAGTATTGAAGAGGAGATGATGGGTTGGGAATCAACATTCTTGTATTCCTTCATTACTGTGACAACTTCTTTAAGCCTAATTGAGGAACCAAATACTTTCTGAAGTTTGGTGGATGAAATGAATACATGTTCATTTAATATTTCACCACTACTTGGTAAATCAATAATTTCTCTCTTACTGTCAGGCTAAATTGCCACAATTGACATTATGGAAGTCACTGGACAAGTGCTTGGATTTGGGTCTATCCTTTCAATTTTATTGATAGGTACTACCTAATCTATACTAAAAAAATTTAATGGGTTAGCTGGGATCTTCTCCAAGCCATTTGGGGCATTTATTCTCATTACCTCTTTTGTCATGGGCCTCATTCTCTTCATGTGATAGAATTCTACTTCAATATACTGATATTCACACGTTTTGAATGGAGTCTTGTCACCATACAATGTCCCAATTTTTTCATTTAATCAATACTTGAGACATTGGTGATATGATGAAGGAATGGACACATGTTGATGTAACCAAGGTCTTCCAAGTAAAAGGTTGGAGGTTGTGTCCTGACAGACAGCCATGAAATCTGAATTAGAAACAAGATCCCCAAACTAAGTTCTGAGTGTAATCTCGCCTAAAGTTTCTTGTTTATTCTTTTCATAACCTTGAAACATCAAAGTGGAAGGAGATAAGTCAAATTCAGTGATACCCAATCAATGAAGTGTATGGATGGGAATGAGGTTGACTCTTGAGCCATTATCAATGAAGGCTCATCGGATGTCTATATCATTAAACCTACCAGATAGATATAAGGGTCTGATGTGTCCATTTACAACATCATCCTCATCTTCATCCGTAAAAGAAATGACTGCATGACATTCTGTATGATCATTCTCTATACAGTAAACCTCAGCAGTAATAACCTCAGTTTCAAACTCTTGAGGACTTTAAAAAACCTCAATAAGTGCTTCTTAAAGATCTTTTGATATATTCAAGGAATCCAAGATTGAAAACTTGGTCAGTAATTGGGATAACTATTTCAAAACATCATACTTTTGGTCTAGAGGTTTACGTTTTCCAGCATGGAGATGTAGTTTTTTAGGTGACTTGGAAGTTGATTCTCCTGATGTAGATGGACCTTGTATTGGGGGTAGAGTTGTAAATACTTCTTCTTTTGGTAGATTAGGCTAACTAGGTCTATCTACTTGCTGAGAGAATAATGGTGTAACCTCTAATCGGTCCTCTAAAATAATCATGTCATGTGTGGGAGAATTTCCTTATTCTTGCTGAGCCCCCTGAAGGGATCTCCCATGATTTTTCACTGCATAAACGGTTTGAGCAGGGGTAGAGTTAAAATAGTTGTTTGTAGAATATACACATCTTCCCCTATATCCTCAAACTTGGCTTCTTCCTCTAGTTCTCCAATCAGGTATAGGGAATCTAAGATCATCATAACCAGATTCATCATTTTCATAGGGGTCCATTAAGTGGATAATGTTAATGGAATAGAAGATCAACTCTTCATCAGATGAAGATTCTTCTTGACAGTTTGGTTTTGGTTGTGTCGTTTGGCGGGGCGGGGCCCGTACTTTTGAAACATATGGCATGAAATCTTCCAAAGTCAAGTACAACTTTAGCCTTAACATAATCTCATCCACTTATGAATTATCTTTATCTTTCTAATCATGACGCTTCTTTGAGTATTGACCTTTGGAGGACTGATCTTTTGATGAATATGGATTTACTATGGTGGAAGTGGAAGAAGGAACAATCAGATGTTTCAAATGTGTTTATAGAATGGCATGAGTTCGGTTTATCGTTTTCCTGATCATCCAATCATCATACTTTTGTGCATTTTTTCTTTTGAATTCCTATCATTCACCTTCTTTCTCTAGATCAGTAGCAGTAACACATGTTACTTTGGATAATGAACTTTTTAGTTTCACTTGTATAGAGTCTACCATTTTTTGTAGGAGGTCTTTGAAAACAAAACACTCCTGAATGGGATTCCCCAACATTTGGTGAAAGGGATAATAATTCAGAACATCTTCATCTCCTAATTTGTTCGGTTTCTTCGGCCTTGGTAACTAAAACAAATTGTTTTCCAAAGTTGAAATGAAGTAACTGGGAACCTATTCATTCTGAAAAGAATAATGTTTTTTCTTTAACTCCTCAAACTTTCTCCTCCTTTGATATTTTTGATCATATTAATGAGCAAGTCATTACTTCTGATGCTCGGGAGGTGGATCCCTTCAATATGATGAAGGTTTTGAAGTAGAAGTAGGTACAGGTGCTTGTTTGAGTGTAACTATAGCAGCCTCTTATTTCCCTATTCTACTTCCCAGAGCTAATGTAATTACACGAGATTTAGATTTAGTTTCCACAATGGAATCCTCCACTTGTTGGGTGATTTAATTAATATCTTGAAACCCTCTTGTGTATTTTACAAGGATAAGTGGTGTGTGTAACTCATCACGCGGATTTTCCACACAAATTGGAAGCAACACTTCTTGAGGGAGTGCTAGATTTAAGGAATATGTTAATCCGTTCCATCGAACAATGAAATTTGAAACTCTTTCATTTTTCCTTTGTTTTCAATTTTTAAGATCAAAAACTATTGTCTTTGGAAGTGTTAAGCTGAATTGGAGAAGTAATTTCTAACGAAGGTCTTCCAATCCAGTGATTGATCGAGACTAAAAACTTGTATACCATACAAAAGTTGGCCCCTGTAATGATTGCACAAAGAATCTGAGATTTACTACTTCTTTTTGTTAAGGGTTCCCCATCATGGGACCGCAAAGAGAAAAAAAATATGTTAAGTGTTGATCCGGATCTCCCGAACCATTAAAGATTGGAAATGTAGTATTCACAAAGTTTGGTGGGGGAGGGATCGGATCCACCCATTCGGGGTAATCTTTCTTTTCTACCTATACTAGTACATGTCATTCTTCTATAGCTTCTAATCGATTTGTTAATGCCTCAATTTTATTCATAAGAATTTGAGGAATATCTGGATGAGTTGGGACCTATGCAGGTACAGCGGCTAGATCTTGAATTGGCACAACGATTGGAAAAACCACTGGTGGTGGAATTGTTGGTATTTGTCTTGGATAACCCATGGGGACATGCCTATAAGGATATGTGTTTTATCTTGACCCAATTGTGTACCCAATAGAGGGAATTCATTATCTATATCTTTAATTGCAACAAACCCTCTTTGCTGAGGGGTTCTTACAGGATGTGCAAGTTGAGGATCTGTCTATGGAGCATGTCTAGCGGAAATACTACTTCAAAGTAACTCTATATAGAGTCTTTTTAACTCCTTCATCTCCTCTTTTTTCTGAGAAAATATTTCTTCAAGAGAAATAGATTGACCTTCTCTAGTGGAAAATTGAGACGTGATCTGACCTTTACCTTTCCCTTTGTTAGATGCCTTTTGAAGAGGTGGGAGTTGGTTACTTGAAGTAATACCTGGATTCTAGGTAAGCCTCTGATTTAAGGTATGCACAACTCCTTCATTTTCTTTAGTATATATCATGTTATGGATAAGAACTTCATCTTCTGACTCCCTTGAACTAGAATCATTCTCTATAGAATCTTTTGTAATGGTATTAATGAAATTTACTGATGCATAATGCATTGGTGGAATTTTTTCAGTATCTTTGTGATATCGTCTCCTTATGTATCTTTCATGAGACTCTGTTCTTTTATATGCTACATTCCTAGTAATTGTTTGATAGACATTAACCTGAAGGTAATCCTTGGATAGTTCAGTTGTGAGTTCACTTTGTGGATTCTTCTCTAATTGGGAGAAAACTAACTTCTGTTGAGGAGAGGATTATAAATGTGAAAAATCCCCCATCCTAATAGTTGGGGATTTTCTTGTTCTTCTTCTTCAAACACTTGAAAAATAAATTATTGAATTCAAAGGTTGAATTAAACAAGCCCCCATCCATGTAGGTTGGGGTGGCTCCTAAACTACTATAGCTGAGATTCTCACAGTTGCTCTTCTAATTTTCTAGATTTTGGTCCAAACATTGGCTGGGTGAATTATCCAATAACCACTCAAATCACCTATTTTGGAAGACCACTGTGTTATTTTAGACATTTGTGCCATCTGATGGATGACATCCTCTAAGTGGGAGGCATGATTAATGTTCTCAAATGCTTGATGAAAAATTATCTCAACGGTTTTCTTTCTTTGGTCCTAACACTGATGAGATCTAGTCAATGCCTTTTCTTGAGCGTATCTTTGGTTACACACAAAATCTATTAATTGTAGCTGGACATGGGAAATAACATTGCATGAAACCACTTTTTGCGGGATTTTCTGATTTTGGAGCGCAGTGAAATGAAATGCTCTGTGTGAACCCCATCCTCTGATATGAACACCAGATGATGTATCATAAATTAACTGGAAGAGCCTCTTTAGTGCATTGAGGCATGCACACTGAAGAGTTCTCTACTTCTTTTCAACCTTTGGATGTCGGTAAACTGAGAGAAATGCCAAGTTGATTTGGCGTTTCAAAAATTATATTACCTTTACATGACTTTGATATTCATCATATGGTAATAATTTGGCTTTAAAATTAAGAAGAGTCTTCCATAAGTTGAGTCGGATATCATGAATGCAATCTTCTGCCATCAATTCTGGAAAGTTATATTGAGAGTTTTCCAAAGGCCAGAACATTACTGGTACTTCACCTTTCACCAATTTTTTCTCATGTTCAACATATCTTCATCATCTTTTGAGAGAGGTTTCCTCACTTGGTTTGACTAGAGTGGACGCTTCTTGATTGTTTTATTATAATAAATGAAATCAGTTTCTTTTCCTCTGCTAAATTAGAAGGAAAATGACCCAAGGGAGGTTCGTAGAATGATCGTCACCTTAAGATGTCTTCTGATTGAGAAATTATTTCACCTATAAATGACAAGGCATCATACATAACTAACCTTATGTTAGAAAGTGCCTCGAGATAATAGGGATTTATCATTACTACATTGTTTATTAGAGAAATATTCTGACAATGTGAAACACTACTATGGAGAAAATTTTCGCAATGAATGCCATCATGGGGAGGACCACCATGGTGGGTTACATAAAGGGATAAATCCTTATGCTACTTGGTCTTCTGGCCATATGAAGGGTTTCCATGGCTCTCATCTGAAGATACGCTCTCTAGATTGACCGAATTTTCATGAGGAAATCCTTCATGATGAAGTGTCTGATGCGGAACTTCAGAATTACTGCTACTAATCCCATAATTTGGTAATGAGAGAGTAGGATCTTGAGTTGCAATAGATAAATGTCTGAGGGCTTCAAGAACTCCATCATTAATAAGATCCAAATCATGGATTGACTCTTGATTTTCCAACTGTGTTTGGTGAGAGTTCTTCTTAGATTCTCTTTTACACGTAGTTGGATCCACTTGCTGGGAGAATTGGTTATCATGGGTAGTTGTATGTGTCCTCCTTAGAGTGGTCATCAGAATGAGTTGATTATCTCCAATTGGAAAGGGTGTGTGTTCCTGATCCAGTTGTCTGTATGATATGGGGGAGTATGCCACATAACCCTCCTAGACTGGAATAGAGGTGTGTATCTACTCCGGGATGGCATGTTGATGATTCATCCCAAGTATGGAGATAGAATTATGTGTATGTTCCCCTGGTACTACTGAAGTTTCTATTATGATATTCTGGCATGCTTCCAAAATATGGGAAGGAATTTGTGTCTGCCCTTTCACCATTGCTAAGATGTGTTTGGTGACTTCAGTGGCCGGAACAGGAATATACATCCATTTTGTATCTAGAGTAGGTGTATGTGCCTACTCCAATACTCCCTTTCCTGTTAATGGATACTGACAGTACTCATGTATGGGGGCAGAGAGTTGAGTCTGCCCCAGGTTTATCATCAGAGCTTTCTGAATGACTTCTCTAGGTGCTACCAAACGAGACTGTTGGTAGGCTTGATGAATGATGGTAGGTGTATGTGCCTACTAGTTGTTTTCTGCCAAGTATGGTTGACATACTTCTTTCAATGCTGATAGATGAGACTGCTGGCAGAATTTGTGAGTGTAAGCAGGTATATGTTCCTACTTACTAGTTTCCACCATATTTGATTGGTGGGATTCCTTGAATGCAGTCAGATGAGCCTGCTGAATGGATAATATTTTATAAATAGGTGTATGTGCCTAGTCACAGTACTCCATCAGATTTAACTGGCAGGATTGGTGTTTTCATGGTAGACGAATCTGTTGTCCAACAAAATTAGGACAGACGAGTGTATGTGCTCATTCTTTGTTTTCCACCAAGTTAGGTTGATAGACTTCTTCGAAGGGATAAAAGGTAAGAACCTATTACCTATTAGTTGTATGTTTTTCATGGTGGTTCTTCTTGTGCACCTGAGTTTGAGGGACCTGGGCCAAACAACCAAAGGTAATAGTCCCATCATGTTGGGGATTTACTGTTGTACGATTCTACTGACATAGATTGTTGGTAGGAGCCCTTGGGAAAGACCCCTGCATCCTTGAATTGAGGCCATGAGTGACCTCTTGATCCACCTCCTTATAGTATGGGAGGGATTGGTTATTGTGTTCTGGGGATAAGGACCCAAAATAGTTGAAGACAGTGGTTGGAATTGTCTACTTCTTGACCATTGATCATCGCTGATCAGATGATCGAGGCTTGTTGTTAACTTGGAGAGCCTGTTGAGCTGCATCCAAGGTTGGGATAATACCATTTTGATGGTATTCCCTTACCAATACATTAGAGACCCAACATTGAAGACGCTGAGTTGGGGATGACATCCTTCCAGTGGATGAGGATCCAATTTGAGCAGCAGTCGGGGCATTTATGTGTCCAAACTTGAAGGAATCCATTTGGAGTGAAGGGGGTTATGAGAAAACTTGAAAAAAACAATGAAATACATTAAAGAAATATCTTTTTATATGGATAGATGTGTTATTGATTCTTCTATCTGTACTTCCTTTATCAGTTTATAGGGGCCTGACAGATGGGTAACATTATTAACATGGTTAAGGATTCACGTTGGGTTCACCATTTTTGTTTAATAGTTCCTTGGAACGTGTGTTTTGGTTAGGAATCACTACTTCCAAGTAGTTTCCATTGGATTTATTTATGGAACTACAAACATCCCATAGTTCTTTATCCAAAAGGGTCCTTCTTTCCAAAGGCAGGTGTTCGTTGAGTTTGAACTTACGATACTTAAGAACATGCACTGGTTGAGAGGATGGGAGTTCGGACTCATAACACCCTTTTGAGGGGAATTATTGTCTAATCCATGAATCTCTTATAGATTTGAGATATTTTCATGAATCCTTATTAATTCACCAAGTATAACATAGGTTTCCCTTGGAATTTGCAATCAATTATTAGCATGTGTGAAATTTAGAATCATCCATATGTATTTGAGGTTCTTCATTAATGGAGACATCCATATGTATTTGAGGTTATCCATCAATGGTATCCTCTCATATACTATTTAGAGATTCTTTTAACCATCATTATGATGATACTGGTTTTTAATCCACTCAGTGGGGCACTATAGAATTTATTTTTGTCCAGGGAGACGAAGGTTTGTTTTGATGTTGGGATCATACCCATAAATGGGATAACTACGTATCCTTGTGAAAGGAATCAGAACTCTCATAGTTCAGTGCTTCTTAATGGGACACATCATACCTTTTAAGTTCATGTGATAAGGACCTAGTTGTACAGTTTAATTTCATATGGTAAGGACATCTAAGCGAAAGGTGCTGAGTCAAAGTTTGGTGTGGGACTTATGCCTAAACAACCCAAGGAAATTGGAAATAATATGGGTTTCCAAGTTATATTACACCATGTTGGGAATATGGACCAGGAAGAATAGGGTTGATTTGAAGTATTGTGTTTGAACCTCAGAGAGGCTTCCTACATATCCCATTTGGATGGGAATCAAATCCTACATAGTTTGATTAATCTCTTAAGAGAGTATAGTCCTTTGAGAGAAATGAGTTTGGGATTACTTCCTAAAAATGATTCCTTGGTGATATGGGGTTAATTTGGGGCTTACTCCTAAAGAGGATGCCCGGATTAAGGGAATTATGGTTTGATTTCTGAAGAGGATATCCAGTGAGCTCGGGCCCTGATGAAGGCTTCCTACATATCCTAATTATGGTGGGAATCAGAGTTCTTATAGTTCAAGAATTTTAGGTTGTGTGGATGTTGTGATCATCACAAATCTCTAAGCCCACATGAGTCATTCTCGGTGTGAGAAATAAGATGATGAGAAAGATTCAACAAAGGCACTCACACTTTTCCTCCTCTTTTGGTGGGAGAGGACACGCCTACGGTAGTGAGGGTGGATGAGGTCGAGGTGATCGTGGAAGAGGGTGAGGCAACGATCCTTCCCTCTGTTCTCTTTACATTGTACAAGGGTACAAGCACATGAGCCTTATCCGGATTGGTAAGGAATCCGTAAGTGCATCCAAGTGACCAGGGATCAAATCCATGCGAAGGAAGAATTTCTGGGGGTACTGTAGCAGTACTGTAGTAGGCACTGTAGCAGGAACTGTGCAGTACTGTAGTAGGTACTGTAGCGAGAACTCTAGCAGTCACTATTTGGAACTGTAGTAGCTGGGAATATGCCCCCGTTTGGGCCTTCGGTCCACCGATTTGGCCCCTGAGTCCTTTAAGTCCTTCGAGCCACCCAGGCCTTCGGGTCAGTAAGGCCTTAGGGCCACCTCAAGGCCTTCGGGCCACCTCTAAGTGCAGATGCAAATCAGACAACCTACAAGGAACAAGCTCTACAAGGAGGATGAGCAAGGAGCTTTCACCACAACAGAAGCTAAACGGATTGCAAGAATGAGAGGGTATGGCACCTGCCATCGGGACAAGACTGTGCATGCACGGGAATTCCTATCCGAACAGCCATGCGAAGGTGGAGAGATGATTTCCCGATGAATATGTTGGGGAGGAGAAGTTCCAAGTAGTTAGTCTAGGTTGTATGTAATGTTTGAAGCCTACGGGCAATGAATTCCTCTAAGGCCTACGGGCCATGTAATACTTATGCCTACGGGCCTTGTAAGGTTTCCACCTCACCCCTTGAAAGGTGGATTATCAAAAATCAATAAAAATGAAGGCCTTCGGGCCATTGGAGGACAAGGGTACAATGTAATGAAGGAGTAAAGGTGAAGGAAGTAGGGAGGAGCAAGATTGCAACCTCCTACTTTAAAGGTTAGGCTCTTACACCAGGATGGCTACCCTAAAATTGGTTCTGGTAGGGGAGGGAAACTTCTCATTTTCTTGAATGTTAAATCAAGTGTGAATTGTACCTTCCCTACCAGAGACCCAAGGTTCCGGGTTTTTGAGATGATAAGGGGAGGACAAAACCCAAACCCTAATCCTCCAAACTAGGAACATCCCAACATTGTTCCTGGGAGAAATTTCCATGTGACTGTAGATATACAAACCCACAGACACTCCATGAATCCTAACCCCATTGAAAAATAAATTTGGGAAACCTCTTACTGTGGATATACAAACCCAAATAACAGACACATTTATGTGCCTTTCCCAAAGGTTTGATGAGTCATGAGTTTGTGGTGAAGGTTTCAACATAATCCCTTTCAGACAAGGGAGCTAATGAAGAAGAATCCTTGTCATGAATAGCTTTGAAGAAGGCTTCATGAAAGGCTTGTTGACTGAAGGGATTAGGTGAATCAAAGTATGGTTCCCATGTAAGTATCTAGCGCACAAGTATGGGCGTGCAAGTAGGCTTGGGTGACCTAATGTTCACTTAAGTGATGAAAAACCTGGATGTTAATACTTGGGAGAGACTTGACTCGAGCCTTCAAGAGTATTCACGGGTATTTCCGGAAGTGGGGAACTCAAGTTCCTTTGAGAGGAATGGGTGGTGCACAAGTGTATTTGATTCAGGGAGGTTGGACGCTTTAGGCGCGCAAGTGTTATGGATTTCAAACACTAAAGGGACTTAATTCCCATGATCCTCCTTCAATTCCTACACTCTAGGTGTTAAATAACTACCTTTAAGGTTTCAGAAGACTTGGGCGAAGCACTAGGGAGACCAGAGCAATAATTAAGATTTAGGGAAATTTGTCTTTACAAATGAAGGCCCAAGGGTCTATTTATAGGTAAATAAGTGACCTTGGGTGAAATGGTGGTGGGGTTCGCAAGTGGGTTGCATGCTAGAATTGGGCATGCAAGTACCTTGCGCGCATATGGCTTCTCGGCTTGACTAGGGAAATCTAATTTTCAAGCCTTTGTAAATTTGGATTTTATTCATGTGTTTTCTCCTCTTTTTTCTATTTCATTTCCCTTTGTCACTTTTTATACTCTGTGATAGAACAGAGTGTCAACAAGGGTAAACGAATGTGAAATTATGGAACAACTTTTATGAATACACCTATCCCCAATTATTTCATTTGATGTGGGTTCCATGTGAAAATATTTTAAAGACATATTCTAGGATCGAAATTTTAACTGTTGACTACCATTATGTCCCAAAACAAATTAAATGGTTTTTTATGAAACCCCAAGGCCTCTTCCATGCCTATAAATAATATGCAAAGGTTGGAGTGAAAGAATCTCAGTTGGTGAGGAAAGTTGTGGGTGTCGGATACAGCTTTAGGATTTTTATTTCTTTTCTTTTTATTTTAGTTTCCATTTCCCATGTAATGCATTCATCTTTTTTATATTAAAGTGTTTCCTTTTCTTTTTCCATCCTTATTTCTCTTACAAATATAATTGTATTTCTCTCTTCCATATTTCCATTGTGATCTTTATTCACATTTCAATGGAAAGTGACTAACCTGAGTCTTGGACCTAGGGGAGGTTTCATGGTATTCTTTGTTATTGCACTTTAATTCAAAATGTTTTAAATCTATTTGTGGTGGATGTGGGAGTATTAAACGGGTGCAACGGTCTTCCACCATGACACTATTTCAAAATCCATTCATTTTATTTGATTCATTATTTTTTCCTCTCTTCTCTTAGTTAAACCCTTTATATGGTGGAGTTGGGGTTTCTATAAGGGTTGACACAGCATATGGTAGAGTTGGGTCTTTTAGTAATAGCATTCTTGGTTGAGGTGTTATCCTATTTGACTATTAGAGGAGGTGTGGTTTGGTGTGCTGAAGGCATTCTAAAATCACACACTCAATAAATAAAAGTAATTTAATTCATTAATGAGGTTTTACCAAATGAATTATCAAGTTGAATTTAAATAATAGACAAATAACAAATGAACCTACGTTATCAAACCATGGACCAAGACCTTTCTTCTATAATTTCATTTGGTTTGCATATGCATTTAGATTTAAATTCAGCATTTCATTATTTTAATTTCATGTTTTCCAAAACCCCCAAAACTAAAATTTTCATAAATAATATAAAAACCAAAAAAGAATTAGAATATGTGAACTAGAATAAGTGATTGAACCAATTGGATGCTCCTCAAATGAGACGACCCTAATTAGCCTATGTGCTGCATTGGGAATATAAATTTTCTTTTTCCACACTCTACGACAAGTGTGCATCATTGAACCATCAATTTTATCATTAAGGGTGAAGGTAATAAATCCCAAGAAGAATTTCATCATAAGTGGAGACCAAAAATTTGGAGTTTCCTCCCTAAAACAACAAGAGTTTCAGGCAAGAAAAATTACACCCATAGTGAAGAGAGCAAGGGTAGTTGGAAAATTTGGTGTTGTTGTATGTTTTGGAACAGATATATTGAATTCTAGCACAACATTTCAACCTTTGAAGATTATAGAAGCCCTGTAGTAAGGGGGAGGAAACTAAAGTTCAAGGGAAACCTGCTAGAAGGAAATTTTTGTGAGTTTTTCAAGATAGGTGGTCGCTACTATAATGAATATTAGTACAACCCTACATAATATTACTCATATGCTGAAGATAAGAAAATGTCACCACAGATTGAGAATCGGGTGATTCAAGTAAGCAAGCCAACCTTGGGTGATAACTCAGTGAAGAAGGTTTTTGAATCAAAGACTCTCAAGAATTCAATAAAGCGATGTGTCCAGGAAGTTCAAACCATGGGGAAGAAATTACTCTATTTTAGAAAACATGGCTACATCATAGACCATTGCAAGGTATCCATGAATGTCAGAGTAAATGGGGGTAAGCTTGAATCCAAAAGGAAATATTCATTCTAGGAAAGAGATGTTAGGATTGGTATAGTGGTTTAAATCCATGATAAAGAGTGTGAAAGGATTTCCAATAAGGGTAGCTCAAAGGTGATTATAGAAGTTTGTGGAAGGTGCAACAAGGTAGAACATGAGGATGTTAGATGTATGGATATTTTTCCCAGAAATATAAAGAGCAAATGGAAATCACCAATTTATTATACTTCCTTTAACTAAAAAAGAAACAACACTCAAGAAGAAAGCTAAAAATGTTAGGAAATATTGCTTAATAATATTGCTAGCACAGTGAAAGAGGCTAAAAATGGAGAAAGATGGGGGAAATGGTTGTGCCTTTTTAGTTCAAGTAAAGATTTTTATTCCTACTAAGAAGAAAGGTGAAGTAAAGAATAAAAGCATGTTACCTCAATGATATCAAACTTGTAAAATCAAGGGAAAGGATAGCATGAAGGTTTCTCAAAGTATTGGAGTTACTGATAAAAAATTGCATGGGTTGAGAAACAAGTCTCAACCCCACTGCTCCAACTGAGAAGTTGAAGATGATTCATCTTAATCCCAAGACTGATGTGTTTATGTTCCAATGTAGGTAATTGAAGGTGAAGAATCTTGAATGTCATCACTTGAGGGGGAGCTATTAAAAAGAAGCATGCTTCCAGAGAATTATTATTATTTGATTAATCTGGAAATCTGGACAAACACTTCAAACATTAAAGGATGGGGTATGATTTTCATTCTCTCTTCATTGTTTAATTCATATTCATTATATTTATATAGGGGGTGATTATCTAACCAGATGGGTAAGACAACCTTGCACTTGAAGTTTTTTGATGTGTGTGTTCAAGTGAGTGTAGGTTTATGAATATATCTTAAAAAACTATTTGTACAGCCCCTTGAGAAAGAAAATAAGAAGTTGGTTCCACATTGAAGTGATTATATGGATGCATTTATTGTTTAAACTTGTCTCTATTATTTTCTACAAAGGGTTAGACCACATGTATTTAGAGTTGATGAGTTGATGGCACATTACTAAGAAAATGTAGTGCCTCCCCTCTCTCATGGAATTAATGGAGAAGTTGGATTATGGATGGAAATCAAATAGAGAGAAGATATGTTTCATAAAATCAAAATAGTTAGTTGGAGACAAAAATACCCTTCCTTATAATGTCATCTAAGGGAGAGAACATCATTCCCTCATTTTCATTTATTGTAAATTAGGGAGAGAATAATTATATTAACTAATGAAATTTTGTTGGAATTGACAACAAACACAAAGGGGGGGAATAAAGTGCCCAAAGGTATTCAGTTCTATTTGTTATCAATTAGGATTTTTTTAATAATCCTTTTAATATTATTAATGCAAATTTTATTCCTTGGATGATGGATGGAATATTATCTACACAAAGGAAATGGAGAAATGGTTACTGCCCATATATACATGGGTAAGGAGATTGTTGGAAATGAGTTGTTGCCCTTGCTAAACTTGGCTGGATAGCTTCAAAGGGAAGTCTATACATCAGACAATTGTAGAGTTGATCATCATATCTAAAAAAGGTGTCAAAGATTAGAGAAAAACTGTTTATAAAAGTTACATTAGAAGAGTTACCTATAGAACTTGAATTGGACAGCTTGTATAAGTTGTATTTAACAAGTGTTAAATGAGTTTGAAGTGCTTGAGAGAGCAATCTATAGTTTTAGAATTCATCCTTGGAGTTCATAGAATTTTGGATACTGACATCATTGAGAAAATTCACTTGGATGAATAAGTTTGAAAGATAAAGAAAAAGAGGGTAATGCACAAGATTGTAAATACTGAATCTTGAGTATTTATATACTGAAAGTTTTTTTAACAAACTTAAAAGTGTTTTGAATTATTTCAATAATTTATAGAGTTTTTTGGAGTTGTTCTAAATTTATTTGAGTTGATTGAGAATTCCCTGAGATGATTTGAAGAATCTTGGAGTTCATATGAAGCTAATCTATAATTAATATTCTCAAGCTGGAGTTTAGAAAAATGGAAAAGGGATTTCTCATACGCGTAAGAAAGTTTGGCTAGTTCATATGACATTTGACATATGTGTAAGAAGTTTGAAAAAATGGTGGTCATTTATCCTATGATGTAGGATATTTGTGTCACGCATATGATATTTGATCTACGTGATAACAATCTGAGACCCGTGTAGGTGAATTGAGTTGTGTTTAGGATATTCTAACTAGTGCGTAACTGAATTGACATATGCATAATACATTTTTTAATGGAAAAGGGAATTCATCTACACGAAGGAGAGTTGGCCACCGCAAAAGAGAATTGTGACTCGCATAAGAGAATCGATCTACACTGATGAAGTTGTCGCATATGATATTTGACTTAGCCGTTTTGAAATGACAAAAGAATTTACTCAGTGCGTATTATAATTTTGAGCCACATGCGATATTTCTAAGCAGTGTGTGATATTTTTAAGTAGAATATAATATTCAAACTTAAAGAATTTTCATGAATCATGTGGACTGAAAAAATGATATTTTCATATTAGTATCTGAAGAAGGAACATAAATTCTGATGATACTAAAGTCATTCGTTCTTATTCAAAACATCATGAAGCTCTCAAGAGCCATGAAACAAGCTTGATATGAGGAAGAATGAAAATGAGAGAAGTCATGCCATAGGAGAGGTTGTGGTGCATGTAAAAAAAGAAAGAATATTCTCAACACAGTGTGTCGATGAGCATTTTAGATGAGTCACTAAGATAGTTCCACACTGCAGTAAAATAGGGACAGATTGAACACCATGTCTTTGTTGAGTGTGTTTCAAAAAAGAAGATCATCTATGAGAAACGTCAAGGTGGACCACGTCGTGGATCATTTTTAGTGAGTATTGCTAAGCAGAAGCCCGAGACTGTTGAAAATAAAAGGGAATATTTAATATTGATGAGTTTTAAAAAATGAGAAAGAGAACGTGGGACAAACCCACGTGAGGAGTTAACTTTAGAGATCTTAAGGATCTTTAAAGATTGTGAATGAGTTGGTACATGCGGTTGGATTTTATTTGGCTTGCACATTATGTCCTAAATACCCCCATGTATGGAATTTGAAAAAAGATATGAAAGAAAAGATGAAGTTGACTTTATAGAAATATCGAAGAGAGAGAAATCTTAAATAATGGGAAGATAAGAAAGAAAAAGAAGAAGTCGTTGTTGTAAGGTAGTGTGTACGAGCACGCCAAGAGGAAAAAAGAATCCCTTGAGGAAGAAAAGGTTGGAGATGTCGAACCAGTGATAAACAAAGAGTTGGTTGGGTTTTGAAGAAGAAAAAGAAGAAGAAAAGGAAGAAGAAGAAGAGGTAAACCTGTACTGCTAGTCAGTTACAGTCGAGAAAGAAGAAAGAAGCATAAGTGTCTGAAGCCGAGGTTGAGTGTGATGTGATAATTTTGTATATCCAAGATTATAGTTTTGAGTCTGATAGAAGAAGATTTGAGTTAAGTATTCATCTAACAAATTCTATAAATTGGAAGCTATACAAATTCAGAGACCGAGTTGCATGTGTTTTTGCTTGAAGACTTTAATGCAGTCGAAGTCGCCCTGGGTTGAGGATGCAAATCAATTTTGAGGATGCAAAGACATCTTTGTGCAATACTGTTGACCTACTTTAAGAGGAGAAGGGAGAGTTGAAGACGAATTGGTGGGATACCAGTATAAACAAGTATAGTGGGATGCTATAGAGATCACTTGTGTAATATTGTGATCTCACACCTGTGTAATATGGTGTGCTTGGTTTCAGGATGATGTATGACCGACTCCACTTATATTGATAAAAAGGTGTTATTGGAGAATTCGTGGCTTGGACATCCCAAGCATGAAAATGAGTAGAATTCCCAGGGAGGGACTGAACCTTGTAAAAACGCATGTGGTGATTTACTCTCTTATACTACATTGCATATAAGTGCATGCTAGGTTAAACATCAAAAGATCCAACTGTCTTAACCGACAACTGAGGTTCAAGTCCAAAAGGGTTAAAAGGTTTAAACAAGAAATTGGAATTGGTAATTTTTTACCACATCTGATTCACCCCCCCCCCCCCACACACGTTCAAGCGTGTCTATATGGTCCACTGAGCACAATAGAATGTCAAAAGGAGTTGATTTTGGATATGATTCATAACTCTGCTTTAAACTTCTTAATTCTCTCAAAATATTCGCAATAAATTAATGTAGTTTTGATTTTAGCTACCTCCCTCCATGGTACCTTACGAATGTAGTTATTAAAATCAGAATAAGAAAATCTTCGTGTGGTTAAGATATTCTACCAAACTATCTTCGAAAAATGATGGGTGATCTTTGACTTTACACAACTGTTGACCAACTTTTACGCCAAACTTGTTTTGATCTACACAAAATCTCATCTCAAGCCCTAATGGTCATGAATATGATTGGATGACTTTTAGACTTAATTTTAAAACGTGTCATTGATATGCTTAGCTAACATATATTGAATTCAAATTTTGAATTTAAATCTTGATAATTTGAAGGCTTCCTTGAATACCAACTTTAGAGTTTTGGAAGCAATTTGTGCCAATTTTGAGTGTATTCTGTCCATTCTTCAAATTACATAAAAGTTTATTGGATGTTTAATTATTGGTGGTGATACTATTTAACTGAGTTTGTGTTGAATTAAAAGTTTGAATCACAGATTCCATATTTATGCTTAATTATTGGTTTCAGATATGAATTTTTGGATGCATATTTAATGATTGAAAACAACCTTGCTAGCAAAAGTGCATTACCATTATCAAAATCAAAGAGTAGTTTTCAGAAGAAAAAAAAAAGGAACAAAATGAAAGTGTAATAAACCTACAAAACTAAGATTTTTTCATTACAAAACTGGATTTGCAATTAGTTCGGCACAACTATTTTTAATTATTAATAAATAATCACTTAAATTTAATTCGTACGGAATAAAACAAGATGAAGTGACCAGAAAGCTGCGATCACCCGTCCCCAGAACCATGTTTATGCCACCAAATAAAACGGAAAAAAAAAAAAACAAGTTGAGCGCAAGCCCATAAAACCAACAAGAGGCCCAATAGGAATTCACGGGTTTGATTCCGGGATTCGGCCCAACTCGCTCTCCTCGAAGGCCATGATGAGATCGGGATCCACGTTCTCCGTCGGCTCCCACGTGGCGTCATCTATGTCCGCCCATTTCACCAGATACTCCCGATTCCCCTCATCACCCTGCCGCGCCCCCACCACGCGCTCCGCCACACCGTATTCCAACCCCGCTTCGAAATCTCTCAACAGATCCTCCGCTATCAGATCCCCGCGCACCCACGCACAATCTCCGCCGTCCATCCACTTCACCAAGTACTCCACGCTCTCGCCCTTCCCGCGCCTCTCCGTAATCTCCTGCACCTCCGCGTACTCGAATACCGCCTCCTCCAAAACCCTCATCACCTTCTCCAGCCCCACCCTCCTCCCGAACTGTGTAGGGTTCCCCGGCGGCGTCGCCCGCAGCACCTCCCTCGCCAGATCCAGCGCCGTCCTGCCCCCGTCGTCTTCCACCTCCGGATCGGCGCCGAGCTCGACCAAGACCTGGACCATGCCGGGCCTGACGTACCCCGCCGCCATGTGCAGCGCGGCGAACCCGCCTCGGCCGTCGCGGTGGTCGAGATCGGCTCCCGCGGCGGCCAGGAGGTGCGCGCAGGGCTCCGATCCAAGGCCCGCCGCGAAGTGGAGGGCGGTGCGGCCGTCTTCGTCGACGGCGTTCACGTCCCGGCCGTCGAGGAGGAGGCCGAGGGCGGCGGCGTCGGCCTTCTTGGCGGCGGTCCACCAGGGGGTCTCGTACTCGGACACGACGTCGTTGGCGACGTAGGCGGAGGGGACCCAGGTGGCGGGGTGGTCGTCTTTCCACTGGATGAGGTACTCCATGTGGTGGCGGCGGCGGCCATCGGCGGCGACTGATCTGCTGCCGATGATGCGGTGAACCTCGCCGTAGGATTCTTGTTCGTTGAAGTCCTGGGAGGGTAGGTCGAACTGGTTCTGAATCGGGTGCTGGCTTTGAATGGATGAGGCTAAGAAGGTGAGATCGAAGCGGGGGGAGGGATGGCGGGAGCGGATGGAGGGGCGGAGCAGATGGGGAAAGGGAGAGGATGGGGCGAATTTGAGACGGGAGAGTGGTGGGTTGAGGAGGATTGCGTCCATGGAGAAGTGGTAGGAGCTGGTGTTGTGGGGTTCTGGGTGACTGAATGCGGTGAGGATGATGGATAGGCGCTTGCTCACCGCACCCTCTTTTGATAATTTTTTAATTTAGTGTTTTAGGTGATTATTCTTCTTTTACATGTTTTGCTTTAAAACATTTTTATTTTTATATTATTATGTTTATGTTGAAAAATTGTTCGAAGTCCGATTATAACTTCCAGACATCTTAGAAATCAATATTGCCTAATCGATTGTAGGCAAAGCAAAGCGTTGGCAAAAGAATGAAGATGAATCTTTGTAATGATGATGGCGAACCAAATATAGTAATCTAACTGAAGATAGACGAGTTTTGAGGGAAAGTATAGAGTAAAAAGTTTTATATGTTAGCATATTTACTGGTTACATGATATTGCAATCAAAGATTAAGAATAATCTCAATTTTTGAAGTGACTCTTGAAATTGTTGAAGGTTGCATTTTCTCTCAACCTCTAACTTGAAAGAATCCTTGGAACTTGATGATGCTAAACTTGAAGTGTTTAGATATGTTTGAAATGTTTTTGAGAAGGTTTGAGAAAGGCTAAGATTAATTTAAAAAGGTTGTGTGCTTATTTTATGAAGTTTGGATATCTTGGGATCAAGGACGCTCCATGGGCGAGCCCCGCGAGCCCTTGGGTTAGGGCAACGACTCGTCTAGGGGCAACCAAAATCACCTCGTTATTTCCTGATTCCCGATAGCCTTTGAGTCCTGAGACGTCGTCACTCCTTCTCCCCTCCCTCCCCCAAGGTCTCCTCTCCTCTGGTTTCGCCCGCGATGCCACCACGCCTACACAACGCCCCTTCTCTCCCTCCCACCACCCCCACACAGCATCACAGTGCCGCTGTTGCCTGCAGCTTTGCCCCCCCTCTCCCCCTCCCCGCTGCTCCAGCACGCCTGCTGCATCCTCGCCCCCTCCCCTCCCCATCACCACCGCACACCCCCTCGCCTCTGCTCAACCGCGCTGCGTTGCCCCCCCCCGCACACCCTCGCCCTTGTGCTGCACTGGCCCCCTCTCCCCGCCCTTGCGTTGCACCCCCCACACGCCCCCTCGCTCGCCCCTGTGCTGCGCTGCGCCCCCCGCCCATGCACCTGCCCCCCCTCCCCCGCACCGCACGCCCCCTGCACTGCAGATTGCAAAGCCTTGCCCCCCCACCCACACAGGTGCTTTGATTTTTTTAATTGGTTGATCATTTTTTGTTTTTGTTTTTATTAATTGATTGTTTTGTTTAAATTTCAGTAATTAGGTGAATGAATTGCAAATTAACCGATATATTGCTTGTCTCAATTGTGATTTGTCCGTCTCAATTGTGATTTGATATTTGTTGTCTCCATACGTAGGTAATTAGAGTTTTGTTATCATTATTTTTTAATTATTATTTTTTATTTATATTAATTGTTTTGTTTGGTTTTCAGAAATTATCTGAATTGCAAATTTATCGTTGGATTCTCGTCTCAATTGCAATTTGGCTATTCAATTTCAATTTGCATTTTATCTCTCGATAATTGGTGTTTTTTATAATCATTTTTAAATAGCATTTTTATTTGTTTATTTTTATTAATTGTTTTGTTTAATTTTTAGAAATTATCTAAATTGCGGATTCATTGGTGTCTTGCTCGTCTCAATTGTAATTTTACAATCTCAATTGTAATTTGCAATTTTTCCAAGGTAAATAATGTTTTTTATAATACTTTTTTAATTTTAATTTTCAGTTTATTTATTTTTATTAATTGTTTTGTTGAATATTAAATAAAAAATCAATTAGTTGAAATATATGATTTTATTTTTGAAAGATGACTATTTACTTTAAATATTTTATAACTCTAAATGAATTACAATTTATAACTTGTAGGTACTACAATGAAGAGAAATCAAAATTCTGGATCTCAAAATAGAAAAATCAAGCAAAGAAAGAATGAAATTGAAAAAACACTAGTGGGTTTGATTTCTAAATTATTTGCTGCAAGAAGTGAAAAAGAGAATTCATCTGTTCAATTTAATGAGCAATCTCTGGGTGACAATGTTTCTGAAGGAAATGAACAATCTATAGAGGAACCTATGACTCAAAGTGTTTGATATGATAAATGAAAGTGTGGATGTAGATTATAGGGAGGATGACAATGAAAATACTATTCATATGATTCATGATCTTGGAGATCAAAGCATTCTTGATCTTAAGAAAGATATGGATGTGAATTATGATCCAGGATTATGGGGAAAAATCAATGATATTAAGAGAATTTTGTTGGTTCGACATGGCCCGATTAAAATATTAAAAGAAAATGATGCATTTCCTAAGGAAGTCACTCGTGGGAGACACTTTACTTCTAATCATTATTTTTGTCTACTTCCTAATGGTGAAAAACATGAGAGGAAGTGGCTAGTGTATTCTAATGAGTTGGACAAGATATTTTGTTTTTGTTGTAAATTATTTAAGTCGAAATTGACGAAAAGTGCTTTGACTGAAGAAGGATCTAATGATTGACACAACCTTCCAACAAGACTTAGGGAGCATGAAAGAAATTTTGAACACATTTCTAATGTTGTGAAGTGGGTGGACTTGCACAGAGAACTTGAAAATAAACAATTGATAAAAATATTGGATGTCTCATTGAGAAGGAAAGAGTTCGTTGGAAGATGGTACTTACTAGAATAATTGAAGTTGTGAAGGTACTTGCACAAAATAACTTATCATTTCGTGGAATAAATGAAAAGATTTATGAGAAGGATAATGGTCTTTTTTGTAAACTTATTGAACATGTTGCGGAATTTGACCCAGTTATGCAAGATCATGTTCATCGTGTTGTTAATAATGAAATTCAAAAGCATTATCTTAGTTATAAAATTCAAAATGAATTGATAATTTTGTTGGGGAATGCGATAAAAGAAAAAATTGTGAATAAGATAATGAGAGCAAAGTATTTTTCGATTATCCTTGATTGCACTCTGAATCTAAGTCATAAAAAACAAATGTAAATTATCATAAGATGTGTGGATGTCGAGGAAGAATTTAAAGTTAAGGTGGATAAGTTTTTTCTTGGCTTCATAAATGTTTATGACACATCCGGTCGTGGGCTTTTCAAGTCACTTGAAGATGCTTTGGTTGATCTTAAACTCAACATTGATGACATAAGAGGACAAAGTTATGATAATGGATCAAACATGAAAGGTAAACATCAAGGTGTCCAAAAAAGGTTTCTTGATGTAAATCCTAGAGCATTTTACACTCCATGTGGATGTCAAAGCCTGAATCTTGCTATATGTGACATGGCAAAATCTAGTGTGAAAGCCATAATTTTTTTTGCATATGTGCAAAAGATTTATACATTGTTTTCAGGTTCACCACATCGATGGAATGTTTTAAGGACTTATGTGAAAGGTTTGACACCAAAACCCTTATCAATAACTCATTGGGAAAGTCACATTGAGTGTATTAGAGCTATAAGAAGACAAACACCTGAGTTAATAAATGCATTGGTTGAAATTGTCAAGCTTTCTAAACATGATGATGTTGTGATGTTGGATGCTAAAGGATTGTGTTCCAATGCATTGGATAATTTTGAATTCATCATTAGCTTATGCATTTGGTACAAAATTTTAGATAAAGTTAATCATATCAGTAAAATCCTTCTAAGAGAAGAGATGAATATCGAATATGCAAGTACAAAAATAAAAGAGTTGATTTTGTTCTTTGAAGAACTTCAAGTGGAGAGGTTTGAAGGTTTAATGAATGAAGTAAAAGAACTTGCACTCGAAGTTGGTATTGATCCAATATTTGAAGAAAAAAAGTTGTTCGTCAGAATAAACAATTTGACGAGCATGTGGAAGATGATGCAATTAGAAATTTGTCTATGGAGGAAAAATTTAGAACAAATTATTTCCTTCAAATTATTGATTAGACCCTTATGTCATTGAGAGAACGTTTTATGTAGTTTGAACACTTCGATGAAATATTTGGATTTTTGTTGAAAGCAAGTTTTAGAAATATTTCTGAAGAACAATTAAAGAAATATTTCTGAAGATGATGCTATTAGAAATTTGTCTATAGAGGAAAAATTTAGAACAAATTATTTCCTTCAAATTATTGATTAGGCCCTTATGTCATTGAGAGAACGTTTTATGTAGTTTGAACACTTTGATGAAATATTTGGATTTTTGTTAAAAGAAAGTTTTAGAAATATTTCTGAAGAACAATTAAAGTAACATTGCACTCAATTTCAATGTTTTTTGAAACACGATGAACATGATGATATTTGTGGGGATGAATTATTTCAAGAGCTCAAACATTTGAAGTCAATATTGCCAAGTGAACTGATAAAATCAATTGATATCCTTGATTTTTTCTAGCCTTATTGGAAGGATGGAGGGTTTCAAATGACATGGGTGGCATATCGAATTTTGTTGACTATACCCATTACAGTTGCATCAACATAGAGAAGTTTTTCTAATCTAAAGTTGATTAAAACTTATCTTCGGACTACCATGTCACAAGAGAGATTATGTGCAATGGAAATGATTTCAATTGAAAATGAATTTTTGTATAGTATGAATTATGATGAGTTAATTGAATAATTTACATCAAAAAATGCAAGGAGAAGTGTTTTCCTCTGAATTGGATTATAAAGTACCATAATCAGGTTTGTGAAGTGCCACAACATGCTCTGGTATGTCATGCTCTATTTCTTTGAAACTTTTTATTTTCTTTGAATTAGATTATTTAACATGTTTGATTAAGAATCTCTATCATAATTACAACATCTAAATCAAATTTTAGAATTGGAGGACATGGGTTGAACAAATATTGGTGTAATTTTCTTCCAAAAAAAATCAATCCTTGATTTTTATATGAAGTTTGTTTCATGGTTTTACACAAACTGGTAATGTTTTTAACTATTTATAAGCGTGTTTTTGAATTCAGCTATTATGTTATTTTAAATTTCTAGGTTCAGATTTTTATAGGTTTAGAAGAAGAAGAAGTGGGTGATGAAGATGAAGATGAGGATGATTCAATCTTTTTTTCAAAGGCTTAACATGTTAGTTTTTACAGAATTAATGTCTTTTTTGATAGGTTTTAAAGTGGTTTAAAAGGTTAAGAAGTGTACAATTTTTTATTTAATAAAATAGGGTTGTTTTTCATTATTTATATATATATAAGTCTGAAGTTTTTATACAATTTAAATCCTTGTTTGACATTCCTTTTTAGTAGTTTTTCAACCAAAAAAGATTTAGTTTTAAATGTATATTTTTGTATTGTTTTTTTACTTCTTAATATTATGCGGGTCAATAATAAAATGGTACTATTGAACTTATTCTTTGAAGTTCACATGTAATGTGGGTTTAAATAGATTTATAATTTTGGATCTACAAAGTGTGAGCATTGATCTGGTTTGTTCTAGTATAATCCTTTTACTATCCATATTTAAAGGGCAACATTTTTATAGTTCCTCTTGGGCAACAAGATTGTCCGGGCCGGTCCTGCTTGGGATCAAAGATGAAAAATGGTTTAGTCTATTTTCGTACACCTTCATGTCAAATCTTATGACTTCAAAGGTGTTTTTGTATTCCTGCAATCCATTTTTTTGAATTTTCTCAAAAATAATTTTGAGGTTTAGTGGGAATCAAACATTCCAGATATCCAAAACAAACACCACATATTCCAAAATTCAAAAACAGTATTGAAAAACCTAATTCAAAATTAAACTAGACATCACCCAAATCAAAGATTCAAAATTTGAAGTTGAACTTTGAAAATGATACGCGATCCCTACACCACCAACCACCTCAGGCCGTGAGATTCGAGTCATGAGCCACCTTTGTTAGATACGTCAATTCCACATCGTCCACTGTGCCATTGTCCCCATCAACAAGTCACCGTCAACAGCATCACGTTCCCGTCCTCAGCATGCCGATGACTACAACCAACCACACCAGCAACCGGACGTTAGAACATTTTCCATCAACTCTGACGAACCAAACCAAACCATCGTAAATTCTGTCGAAGCTGTCTTAAGGCATCAACACCGTCGTCGTCATCCCTCAATGAACCAGAGACAACCAAACCAAAAAAACAGAGCGATTTCCATAGAAGAAGTTAAAAACCTTCACCAATAACTTGAGAAATAAATCTAAAAAACTGAAACATTATCATTGTCGTTGTCTATGGCACCTCTGGAATCCACCCACGACAAAGAGTAAGAGAACCATAACACCATTGAAGAAGAAAATCAACTCAATCCACGTAAGGAGCACCGACAGTTGCCAAACCCCACTTCCCAAAATCTCTATGTAACCACCACTTCAGATCCAACTAGGGGAGGTCCAGGAGGACTTGAGTCCAGGGTAGGGATTTGACCATCTAAGGGCTCTGAACGATGACATCATGACGCGACTGAAACCAGGAGACAACAACAAAGAGCGAGTTAACTCAAGAGCGCCTGGAAAACCATCGACCGCCATAACCACATATCGCAAAACCACTGAGTTTTGCTACATATCTAACTTAGAGAGTCATAGTGGAACGCGAGGTCAAAGTAGGGCTGGAGCGGTCAGGGCTTCGACAACAGACCACCTTCCTCGGGACCAACAAAACCTCCCTGTAGGAAATTCACCAAGAAAACACCACCACCATGAGAGATGACAAAGAACCCATCAATAGAGCATAGATGAGAAAATGATACCAGGGAGAGAGATCCCTGATACAAGGAGAGGCGATAGAAGAGGGGGGAGAAGAGAAGTAGACAAGGAGAATAAAGGAAGGGGGAGGGGACAAGCACCTGAGAGGGCACAAAATCCCCCCCCCCCTCTTTATCACCACAGAGGAGAATCCTAGGGCGAGAGGAAGAAAAAAGTGACACTGCTCAGAGGCTGTACTTTGTGTTTTTGTATGACTTTTCAATTTTTGTAAAACTTCACAAATTCTCTTAAAACTTTAATGAATTTTGTATAAATTTAAGGCAAAACGTATGACTTTGCAAGACTGGCCGTATGACTTCAAGTTTTTCACAGGGCTTCAAAAGTATTACAAAATACCAGTTTTCTCACAAATTGACAAAGAGGTGAAATCCATACGATTTCACAAATCATACAAAATGTGTTCTCCTAATAACATAAGAATTCAACACTTCATGAAATTTGAGAAATTTGACGATACAAAATATGTGTTTCCAAAATTATCTTTTGAAGAAGAAATGAAACTAGACATTGAAAGTATTATTCTTAAATGATTAAAACATACCATTTTAAATAAAATTCAAGCAACATGAATAATATATGATCCCTCATCATGTAGAACATGTTTTTCAACTGATACAACAAAATGAGGGTGATCTCAATGAAACACAAATGAATTTGTTCTATTTTCAAGATTAATACATATGTTCAAATGGAACAATGCTTTTCCATTCTTCAGTTCCTAAATCACATTCTAATGAAGCTGTGATGTAAGTTGGGTTATTTATGAAATCTTAGTTATTTTTGAAGTTTAGTTGTGAGATATACTTCATGCCTCTAGTACCGCTGGGTATTTTTATGCATGTAGAAATGAAAAATAATTTTTGTTGAGTTTTTTGGAGTTCGAATGTGTTGTTGAAGTTCAAAGGTTCTTGTTTGGAAAGAAGATACGCATGAGGTTAGATGTGGAAATTCTATTTGAATAGTAATTATGGGAGACTGATGCACATGAAGATTTTGGTGAATATTTCATGAAAAGTTTCAAGTACTAGAAATGGATATTTGATAATTCTTATTTTTGGAAGAAGGCTTGTGTAACATCCCCACTCTGGTTCACTTTGAACAACAGCCAAACTGGGTCACTATTGTACCTTAAGAATGGTTCCCCGTACATCCGTGTCTGATGACTAGAAATGCAGGTCTAGTGGTATGGTGGGGAAACTAAACCCATATATCAGAGTCAAACATCATTGGAAATAATAAAGCATATACATCCAGATTAAGTCATAAATAGAAATCTAGGAAAGTGCTAATAAATAATCAAAATCCATTCTATATCAAAATGAACTGTATATTACAAGTCATGCAACCATACATCAGCAACCAATCATATACATCAAAACTCAAAAGACCAAAAGAAAAAAATTGAAAACTTCACAAAACATGTCCTCAAGTTCTAGCCCGGTCCCAAACTCCTACACTCCATCCTATTAGAATAAATCAAGCATAACTCATATGGAACATGCCCTTGTCTTGTTCTGCAAAAATTAAGGTCTCCTCAGGTAACAAACAGAAACCCGAACAGGGTGTAAGTACAACACAATAGACCACCATCAACATCATCTATAAGAATAATCTAGTCTGAGAAATAAAGTGCATACTGATTTGAAAAATAAATAAAGGCATAATATAAATAAATAAAGGCATAATATAAATAAATAAAACCACTATAGATCCTTGGGTTCCCAAGTGACACTTGGGATCGACCATACCTGCTTCGTCTTAATCTGAATGTATCTATCCATAATATCCCAACAAGCATAGATATCGACCCATTGAGGATAATCCCAAGAAATCAAAGTAATTAGGAAACACTACCAAACCCAAGGGAATCACCGAAGGCATTCTAAATAATCGGGATTCATTGTTGAACCCAATGGAAAATCACCCCAATGCGTTTTAACGTATCATACATCATCTCTGAACCCAAGGGATATCACACATGGCATTATAAAGGATTAGTTGTCATCACTGAACCCAAGGGGTATCACCCATGACATTCCAAAGTATCAGGCATCATCACCAAACTCAAGGGGATTCACCCCAAGGAATTCCAAAGCAACATGCGTTATTGCTGAACCCAAGGGGATTCACCCCAAAGCATTCCATGGCAACAGGAAACTGGAAACATTGTCGATTCCTAAGAGGATGATTATAGGCAATCAAAGTATCATGAATCACTATTGAACCCAAAGGGAATCATCGAAGGTGTTCTAAAATATCAGGCGTCATCACCAAACCCAAGGGAAACCACCCATGGCATTCTAAAGTATCAAGAATCACCTCCAAACCCAATGGAAACCACCCAAGGAATTCTGAAGTATCAGACATCATTGTCAAACCCAAGGGGTATCATCCATGGCATTCTAAAGAATCAGGTGTCATCGCTGAACCCAAGGGGTATCCCCCATGGCATTCCAAACATTCATCATAAACCAAGAACACATGTAACTCATCAATAAATTCATTCAATTCAATACACATAAAGTATCATTATCAGGTACCCCTAGGGTCACCCCTTTCATTTTCCATTTAATTTTCTAAGTTAAGCCTTGAGGGAAAAATCACTTATATATCCATTAGTTTGATTATGACAAGTCTCAAAAAATAAATATAGACATTGGATCCTAGAGCACATCCCAGGCATCCTCATCACATAAACGATCATACACTTAAGTCATTGAACCCCTAGGGCCACCCCTTTAAATTACCAAAATTTATTTCCCAACTCAAGCACACCCTATGGGTGGATAAATCCCCGACCACACACACACAAACACGACCAAGAATTAAGTCTAAGGCACCTCTAGGGCCATTTTTTTTATTTTCCATCCCACTTTCCAAGGTTAGGCGCACCGCATGGGTGGCTAAAAGTCATGATCTACTCACCAACGAGTTGTTCTTAGCCCATTGAGAGGTTCTATTTCATGATTTAGGGCTTACAAAATTTAATTATATTTTTAATCTGAATGCGTAGTAATGCCGACATGACCCCACAATTCATACATCAATAAATGGTGAAAAAATCACAGGATAGCTCATAAAAACCTACCTTATACTCGTAGATGTCTACTCACCCAATATCCGTATTTCATTTTAGATAATCCAATAGAAATCATAAAATCATAAGAAAACCTTGGAAAAAGGAAAAAGCACACATAAATGGCATAAAATCGCATGAAAGTGAAAGAAACCTAGAAAAAGTGAAGGTGGATGGGTAGACTCACCACTATCTCTTGACCGCAACTAACAATGAATGATTCAGTGGATAAACAAGGGAGATCCACCATGGAAGGGGGAATAAAAACAAAAGGGGAGGGGGAATTTCATGCTATTGACGAAGTAATCCCCCCTTTTTATAACTCAATTAATTTATTAATCAACTTAAAAACTAAAAAAACCCACTGGAGGGTTTCACGGTGTGAATCATTGATTCACACTATGAGTTTTTTTGGGATAGGGGAATTCTCACCTATATCTTCCAATATCATGGAATGAAGCAATGGTTCACGCCATGAAACATGTGCAGTCTACATATTTCAGCTGTAGACTTACTAGATTCTACCCAAATTCCTCTTAGGACACTCCCGACCCCCCGTAACCTTCAATACCCACTAAAAAAACATGTCCTAGATAAATTCAAATGGATATACACCTCACAATGGGTCAAGGTTTTACAACCTCTCCACCATAAAGTAGTTATTCCTTGAGATTCTATCTTAAACAAGATTGGGTCTCTTCGGAAAACATCATAAGCCACTAATCCCGTACACCCAACCCCCTCTCTCACTCCTCTACGTAGATATGTATATATTTCCACAACACATGCACCAGCGAAGCAGTATTACAATGAATATCCTCTTTTAGTTTGAACAACTTATGAAAATTGGATGCTCCTCGAAGGACGTTTCAACCTCAAAATCAACATCTTACTAATGAACCCACACATTGGATCCCACCATACTCGCGATCCATAACACTAACTTATCTTGTTCCTAGAACATCAATGCCCTAAAATTACAATTTATTGGGTTTCATAACATGATTCTCCCTTGAATCATGCAATAAAATGGGATTTCACCCCCCCTGAATCAAGCAATGAAATGGGTTCACACCCTGAATCAATGAAAAAATGGGGTTTTACCCAGAGTCAAGTAGTGAAATAGTTTCACACCCTAAATCAAGTGAGGAAACAAAAGTCTTTATATGAATTCTACCTACTCTGGGCATACACCATATGTTTTCATATCAATTGAATATGCCTCAATGTCTCTTACATGAGGCTTGGCTTGATCATCACATATCACCAGCCTCCAACCAACATCAAGGCATGTGACACTAAATCCAAGTGGTCCTCCCAAGCACCACTGAAACCAAAGATGCATGATCTCAACATGTCCTCTAAAAGATGAAACACCCACTCAAGATGTTACAGTCACCGAGCCCGATGTATGAACCAAAGTACATGCCTCTTATCGGTTATGGTCATGCCAACACTACACCCAAACCAACTCCACTGATCAAAAACTCATCATACCATGCATCTAGATGCTGATTATTTTAACCAACTATATCAAAATTTTCATCAACATACACCCGTACCTGGGTACCTTCCATTTTATGCACCTAACTCGGTCGCTTGTACCCAAGAAACATTACATAACTGCAACCACCTCTGGGTTGGGTTTTTTAATAAATCACCTCTGAAGTTTACTTAAATCTTCTCAAAATGAGTGTCACATGCTCAAACTATCCGTGGTGTGCACCTCACTATAGGAATTCCTTATTACCAATCTATGAGCATGACATTTCCTGATATCCACCACTAACTAAACATCGGAATTCTCAAGCCCCACTTAATTTTCTTAAACAAGTCCTCATCTCGAGTCCTTCTTGAGACTTTATTAATACCAAGATACCCCATTAAACCACTTCCAAATTTTATCAATAAACCAACTCTATACAACCAGTCCTGTAATATATAAATCAAGTTTCACGACCTTGATCAACATCACACGAATCTCCCATTCATCCCATTACAGGGCCTACATAGACCCACTAACAACTTATAACCACAAAGGTTCCAAACTCAATGTAGTTGGATTACTTACCAATTCTTTCACCATCACGGAGATCCACTTGGACCCTTAAAATTTCATAAGACCTAAATGAGCATAAAAAATAACTCACTTTTCACAAAAGGGATGCAACTCATTTTTATATGAGTTGACCATCTCAACATTATTGAATTACTCATGATCTCATGGTTAGTTCATCACCATTTAGAAATACCTCATCTCAAATATTGGTCATACTCTAACACATTCACTTCTCATAATAACCTACACTAGGTTATACCCCAGTGCTGCTCTTGCTTTGACTAGCACACATCATAACACTAAGTTTTTGCACTCTCTTCCTCTTCTCACTCAACCAAGGCATCTCATAAATTTATACCATCATGAATCACCCACCAATCCAATCTAAAACCCATGACCTCACTCTAAAAGGTCTGAGATAACAAAGGAGTCATAAAACCCACTAGAACACATCAACGCCTCATAAGGGCCTAACCCCAATGGATCTATAGGGACCAAACACATATATCAAAAAATGGTTTACCCACACACTAAGAGGATCAAAAGAAAACATTGTGAATTTCCATCCATTATTGAAACCTAAACTTTTTTGGTCATATAAAAAAATATGAAACAATTATTCAATTGATTGATAAATTAAAATAATCAAAGTAAGCACACTAGAATTGATAAGTGATTTGAATTTCAAACAAAAATACCAGTGGAAACAAAATATTAATAAAATGAGAGATTGATTTATATAAGATAATATATTTAGGGATTAAATGATTGATCGATTAATTTAAATAAAATTATTTATAAATAAAAGATGTGGAAAGTAAATAAGGTACACAATTTTCTAAGTAAGTTCAACAATAGCTCAATTATGAGCCCCTACATATCCCACCTCAATGGATTGAGGATTTATGAGTATATATTAACCTTGATTTTAGTGGTATCCAAGAAACCTAAAAAGAACACAAACCCTTGACTTTAGTGGTAACCAAGAAACCTAGAAAAAGAAACTTGGTTTTATTAGTTTACCAAGAACCCGAAGAGAATGATCCCTTGGTTTTAGTGGTTTACCAAGAACCTGAAGAGAGTGAAAAAATGATATTTAATTAGGTTCAAACCCTTTAAATAAAATATCTAAATTTAATAGAAAGAAAAATATAGTAAAATTGGGAGAATAAGAGAGAGAAAGATGGGAGATCAAAGTGTTTAGAGAAAGGACTACAAAGATATATCAAGAGGAATCAATTTTATATCAAAAGCTTGTTTTTGTTCACTATAGATTGATGAAGTTTGAGATATAATCTTGAAAATACTAACATGGAAGGTATTTATAAACTATGGGGGTCTAAGGGTTGAGTTGGAGATGTTAATGGGATACTGGAGCTATTGAAGACCACAATAAATGCATGCTTTTACTTACTGAAATGACACTACCAGCTAGACACCTGATTCCACCAGCTAGCTGGTAGGAATGTTGTAGGATTATTGGAATGATATAGACTCCACTGGGTAGCCACTAGTTACCACCAGCTAGCTGGTTAGATACCTACAGATTTGGTGGTTCTTTCCAATGCCACCGGCTGGCCAATGGCACTCCACAGGGTAGCGAGTGAACTTCTAATAGCTATTGTCATGACCCATCCCCAAGGGCATGTGCCGTGACTACCCCAAGCCTGCTTTCCATAGGCCAGGGGTTGACGACTAGCATTGGTAAGGAATATCCCTAAAAAGGGAAGGCATTTCCTCAAAACCTATATACACACAGACATGACACACTGCACACAAGTATAATACAACAAAAGAAGAAAGGTACAACCACAACTAAAAACCTCAACTGAGTATAAAAGTAAGTACTGAAAGTAAAAGGGGCCAAAATACAAGCCCAACTGAAATGTAAATATAGGTAAAAGTAAAAATAGCTCTTGAGGTCGCCCTCCAAGGATCCTACCTAAAGGGTAAGTACAGCTCGTCATTGCGACTCTCCATGTTAATCGATCACCTCTATACACCATCAAGTCCTGGCTCCTCGAGTCTCAGTCAAAGCTGCCCGTCGTCTACACAAGACACAACAAGGTGCGGGAAAATCCCATGCAGGGGTGAGTATAACAATAATTAATAGGGACTCTAAGACCCCCAAATGCCTCTCAGAATTCCACAAAGGAATAAACACAAAGCACAATCTCAATCAAAAAGCACAAATCAAAAGATAGCTCACACTAGGTATATTCTAGGGTAGTAACAGTAGCATCATCAGTCACATCGTTGAAAACCTAGGTTGCCAAAGAACTCCTCCTCTATGGAGTATAGTGGGCCTACCAAGTCACACAGAGGTGCTTCCCACTAACCTTGAACTGCTTAGGTACTCCTCCCCATCGCGTACTGTGGGTCTGCTGGGTCACACAGAGCTGTTCCCCACTGTGGTTTATTGAGGTACTCCTCATGTCAAGTACCATAGGTCTACTAGGTCACATAGAGACACTCCTTACTATGGGCCTACAAAGTCACAGAAAGGTGCTTCCCACTGGGCCGTCGAGTCACATAGAGTTGAAAGTCAGCAGTCTTCAGGTCTCAGACACTCGTAGGGTTCCGCAAGTAGCATGCTTGGGAGAAATATTCCTCAATCCATCGATCGTATTTCAATTAGAAAAATTCCCTTGAAAAAGTAACCTGATGATCCACCATGTCATAATGTTTCCATCGCAACAAACAGTGCGTCAACCAGACACCCAGTCTGTAAGTTATAGGCATTTTAGTGCTGAGGGCACATTTGGATTCTAGCACGATCCAACCTGGACAATATAAAACTTTCTACTAGTCTATTTTGGAGTATCTCAAAAGGACCACCCCATCCTAAGAGTTTCAGTGATGCAGACGGTTCGTCAAACGAACGTCCGATTTAGGAGATATGCCCATTTAAGCGTAACTGGGCAAAAAGGGGTTCAGGTACAGTCTGACTCGGTCAGACCAACTTGACCCGGCCTGCTGGGCCCGACCCAAAGGGTGCTGGGCTCAACCCGGTATGGATGGGCTTGGTCAGGCTCATTGGGCTGTGGGATCGGCTCGCTGGCCGTGAACGAGGCCCGCTGGCTGCGGACGAGGCCCGCTGGACCGTGGGTTCGGCCTGACCCACCCAGCTGGGCGCGGCCCACGAAATTGCTTGACCCACTGGCTGAGAGTGAGGGGTCTATCCCCTCGCAAATTACTTTGACCATTCGGGTCTTTAAAGCTCCGGCACCAGTTGGCGTCGCCCCTCCTAGTCGGTCCGTGTGGACCGACCCCTTACGGACCCACGAGCGCAGGTCCGCCCTCCACCGTGGCTCAAAGCCACGAACCTCATCCGCAGTGTGCCGTATAGATTAGCAGTGATTCTAGATAGCGCCACATCAGCCGGACGATCCCTCTGGACCGGTCACCTGCGGAACCCGCGGACCGCGGGTCTGCCCTCCGCCGCGGCTCGAAGCCGCGGCGCGCCACTGGAGTGCGTTGCCCTGCACCGATGCGGCTGAAAAAGGCCAACCGCCCCTTTGTCTTCCGTGACGCCTTCGGGTGTTTCCACCTTCTCGTGGATGGCAGTAGTGGGCCACTGCCTCCTCCGATTACCGGCACCGCCGCGCCGATGATGCTTCTGCGGGACATCGACGAAGCTCCGATGGTCCGATTCCTTTCCTATCTGCACCTATGGGCCTCTCGGGATGGCGCCTACAATGAACGGCCCAAAGTTTCACCTTGTCTCCATATTTCTCAATCTCCCACAAAGAATGCCACCAACCCGAGATCAGCAGAGGGTCTGGGCCTTGTTCTGCTCGTCCCGCACCCTCCACGTCAAAGTTATAACATGAGAAGGATTATTTAATCATAAAAACTCCCATAAAGAAACTCCGCATTATCCTCCCGCATTAAAGAATGAAATGCGGATCAACTTTTAGGATGATTTATTCGTGTTTTTCATAATATTCAAGAACAGGGAAAAAGGAAGGAATTAAGCATATAACCCCTGCCTTGAATTTGTTGGATGTCGCTACGGATGAGGAAGGAGTGTCCACGTTTGAGGGTGTTGTGGATGAAGGAGAAGGTTCACGTCCTTTGACGGTCATCGTCGAATCCTCCAATGGTCATCGAAGCTCTGTTCTACGTTAGTGGAAGACGTCACTGACACTTTGTTAGAGGTTCCTCTCTTCAGTGTCAAAAACCCCATGCCCGAGATTTGTTTAAAAAGAATAAAAGAGGAGATCAACCCACCACACAATTAATAAGGTTCATTAATTAATTTAATTAATGAAACTATTAATTATCCCAATGGTGCGGTTACACAACCTAGTGTAACCGGCCATTAAATGGTCTAACAACCCAGTGGTCCCACCACCACCGCTCATTGGTTACAAAGAAAGAAATAAAATAACTCATTGAGTTATTTTATTATATTTTTGTAAAGTCCAAAAATTAACTTTTTCATCCAACCCTTGTCGGTCGAAGTTAAGATTTTCATAAGAGAATCCTAGTGCTGTGAATTCAACGGTGCCCTCGGACTTTTAATCCAAACACTGGTTCAAAAGATAGAAATCGCCGCTCGCACGTTTACTGAACATACATTAAAAAAAGTTCAGAAATTATTAACAGTCACCCTCAACCCGTGCCGGTCGAGGTTAGGATCTACCTAAGGGTAGCACACCCTAACGAGCTCAACAGTACTCTCATATTTCCAATCCTAGTTACCATTTAGGAGTTAAATAATTTAACAATTAAATAATTGTTACTTAATTATTTTATTTATGGCCAAAAACTAAATTCCACTGTTGGCCCGCGCTGACCAAGGTTTGGATCTGACTAAGAAAAGTATACCCTCATGAGTTCAGTGGTGGTCTCAGATTTTTAATCTAAGTCACCTTTTGTGAGTTATAATCATTTGAAAAATAAAATAATTTTATTTAATAATTTTATTTATGGTTATTCCATTTTTGGGTTTTATCACTCGAAGCCTGCACCAACTAAACTTAAGTCATGCCTAGAGTAAAACCACCATTCTGAATGCAACAGTGATTTCAGATTTATGATCTGGGCACCCATTTAAGAGTTATTTCACTTTTTCTAGAAAATTGCTCACACGCACTATTTAAAGCTTAACATTTTTTTCAACAGATCATTCTGGGCACTATGGGCCTTAGAATCATGTGCCGTCAATTTTCATAGACTCATAATAATCTCATATAATTAAAAAAATTATATAGAAATTTAGGGTCTTTACATACTCCCTATCATAGGGATTTACTTCTTCAAAAGTCATGACAAATCTAGGGAAACAAATGGGGGTACTGAGCACAGATCTAAGCCTCCTGCTCCCATGTGGTCTCCTGGAGGTTCCCATGCTACCACCAAACTTGAACCATAGGAATAGACTGCCCAGGAAGGACCTGCTCCTATCGATCCTCTATCTCCATTGGGAACTCCATGAACGTCGCCCCATTTTCAATGTCTCGCATGCCCCAGTTGATAACGTGCGATGTATCATGCACGTACCTTCTCAGCTGTGACACATAGAAAACATTATGCACCTGGTGCATCTGTGGGGGAAGAACTAGACAGTATGCCACCTCGCCCACTCTACTGAGAATCTGAAAAGGTCCGATGAATCTCAGAGATAGCTTGCCACCCCAACCAAATCTTTGTAATCCTTATCGGGGTGAGACCCATAGGAAGATATGGTCTCCCTCCTCAAACTCTAAGGGTATCCGTCTCCCATCGACAAAAGAATTATACCTTTTCTATCCAGTCTTCATCCTCTCCTGGATGATCTTCACCTTCTCAATGGTAGCTTGTACCAACTTTGGACCCATAAGTGCTGACTCCCCTGGGTTTGTCCAACATAGAGGTGATCTGCATGGTCTCCCGTACAAGGCCACAAATGGTGCCATGCTGATGGTGGATTGATAAATGTTATTGTATGAGAACTCCACCAGTGGTAGGTGATCCTCCCAACTGTGACCAAAATCTAGGACACAAGAAAAAAGCATTCCCTCTAAGGTCTGCATGGTTCACTCCATCTGACCATTAGTCTGGGGCTAAAAAGCTATGCTCAAGCATGATGGAACCTGATGCCCAGCTTTCACTTGATGACAAGTGAGGCATCACGATATGAACTCTACCACCACTTTCTTCATCCCTAGCCACCAATACTAACACTGAAGGTCCTAGTACATCTTTTCCACACTCGGATGTACCGTCAAAGGGGATGTGTGGAACTCCCTCAACACCTCCTCTCGTAGCGTCACTAGTACCATGGTGCGTCCTCTAAAAAGTATGTCATGCGCCCCACCTTCAAAAAAACCTTCAGGAGCCTATCCTAAGGATATCCAAGCACGTCGGGTCTCGCAGCCTGCATCCCCAAGCTGTGCCTCCTGAACTCAATGAAGGAGTGGGGGAGTGATAGTCATAGACTAGAGGTAAGCTACTGCATCACTATCCATAAAGGATATCTGCAACACGACTAGCTGCTCTGTCGCCTCACTCAGTAACTGCAGACCAGACCTCAGGTTGAGTGTGTCTGCCACCATGCCCCCCTTCCTAAGAGTATAGACTATCTCAAAGTCATAGTCCTGGTGGAACTCCAACCATCGCCATTGTCTCAACTACTGAAAAGTCTAGGAGCAACTTTCCATCCACATGAAATGCTACCCCTTTTAACTGATTGGTGTTCCATTAACCCTTTGGTAGTGGGTACTCATTCTCCACAGCCACTTGGTTAAAGTGATGATAATCCACACATAACCTCAAACACTGGATCTTACTAATCCCTTCCTTTGTAAGTCTCCCAACTATATCTTCATCTCCCAGAGCTCTGTAGGAGCCATTTGATATACAATTGTAGATATTAGTGTCATCCCTGGTTACAATACAATACAGAAGTCCCTCTCCATATGGAAAGTTAATCTTGGAAACATATTTAGAAATGATTTTCCCAAACTCTGCCACTACTGTTGGAAACTGAAAACTGAAAACTCCTACTTCCACGAGGGTATGGCTGGCCAAATCAAGAGTGATCACCTTCACCCTCCTATACATGAGTTTATCCTGTTCTTCCTGGGTTTCCTTTTTTTTTCGACCAAGGAAAACCTCATTCCAATGATGTAGATATACCACATCCTTTTTCCTAAAACAGTCAATCTGAGCATGAACTGTGGATGACCAGTCCATACCCAAACTAACATTGTAAGGACTCAACACTTTCACCAAGAGGTTCCAACCGAAAGTATCGCCTCAAGGGTCAGATCACACTGTTGACATAAGTGTGATTATCGAGTCTCCTCTCATATTTATCTCTATATGTAAGGGTAAAGTCAATTTTTTACTAGAAACTCTAGGTCTCGAACAAGATTCGTGACAAAAAGGAATGATTAGTACCTATCTATATTAATTACAATAACTAATAGTAGACAAAGACCATAACTCAAATCATCTGTGGAGCCCTTGGGTCACACTCCTTGACCGCATGAAACTACTCCCTTCCTCTATCCTCTAGCTCCCTAAGTCTGGTGAGGACCACATTGGGGTGGTGGTTGTAACATTTTAAAATTTATACCACCTCATGCTACTCTCCTATATCCTCTTCTACATCAGCTACCCTGCAGATTCATCTATCCCTATCACTTCCTCTTCCCAAAACATTTTACACGCCCAAGTCTCTGAGACTGGCATCAGTTTCCTACTTTACCACTGCTAACATTCAATGACTGTATCTACTTATCCAAAGAACATTCCACCACAAAGGTTCTCTCTATCACCCTAACATAAGTAGGAATGCACAGAGGAATAATGATGGCTTAGATGTCCCTAAACACATCTCGCTCGGAGGTTCGAGCCCTGAAGCACTATTCATATCATATTCATCGAGTACCTGGAATGGTTAGTATGCCTCAACGAATACTTAGCTACCGACATGTCATCATGCCGAAGTTGTAGAAGCCCTTGGGAATACATACTCCTCAACTTTTTATGGAAAGAGACCCCTTATCTTAGGATGGTTCTCAAGATCTATACAAAAAAAGTCACCTCATCGTAAGATCAGTGTAACATAAACCTAGTCATCACCCTACTGAGGCACGTATAAGGCTCACTACTAGGACTACCATCAGATCAAATGGTGCCCTGGATAGATGGAAACTTTATCACCACCTCAAGCCAGTCCTTAGCCACCTATGAGTTGGGCTCGCCTCAGAACCTAAGGGGTATTTGTTACTAAAACTAATATAAGGCACTGAGCCTATATGTGTCCTTTACCACTACCGCTGATAGTAACTGCTAACCAACATGCAATGGTATCACTGGGACACCACCCGAAGGTATCATCTCGTGCAACCGTCCTTGTACAGAAGCTTCATCACACTGTGGACCATCCTCATGGTCACGCATTATAATCCTGGCTGGCTGTCTGCATAGAGGCATATTGAAAGAGAATCAAGATAAACCACATTCAATAAGTTATACCTAGTGAGTTGACTCAAAAGAGATCATAACAAAAACATTTAAAAAATACATGCAATCAGTGTTTTTGTGTACCGAGTCGGAAAATATAATTCAGGGTCTTGGAGTATGGATACGTCAGCCGCTGAACCAACACTAGACTCCCTGGACTGACATCTGAACTCAATACACTTAACATTATTGCTCCATTTAAAACATAGACTCTTAGTTCTTCGGGTAGAAACTCTCTTTGACACCACTTTGTCATGACCCATCCCCCGATGCCCGTGCCGTGACTACCCCAAGCCCGCCTTCCATAGGCCAAGGGTTGGTGACTAGCACCAGAAAGGCATATCCCTAAAAATGGAAGGCATTTCCTCAAAACCGGTACACAAAAAGATAGAGCACACTGCACACAATCATAACACAATGGAAGAAGGAAGGTAAAAACACAACTAGAAACCTCAACTGAGTGTAAAAGAAAGTACTGGAAGTAAAAGGGGCCAGAATACAAGTATAACTAAAATGGAAGTATAGGTAAAAGAAAAAATAGCTCATGAGGTCACCCACCAAGGATACTACCTGAAGGGTAGGTAGAACTTGTCACTGCGGTGCTCCATGTTAACTGTTCACCTCCGTACATCATCAAGTCCTAGATCCCTGAGTCTCAGTCAAAGCTGCCCATCATCTGCAAAAGACACAATAAGGTGCAGGTGAAGCCCGTGTAGGGGTGAGTATAACAATACTCAGTAGAGACCCTAAGACCCCCAAAGGTCTCTTATAATTACACAAAGTAATAACCACAAAACATTATCTCAATCGCAAAACACAAAGCAAAAGATAGCTCACACCAGGTATATTCTAGGGTAGTAACAATAGCATCATCAGTCACATTGTCTAACACCTTGGCTATTGGAGAACTCCTCCTATATCAAGTACAATAGTCCTACCAAGTCACATAGATGTGCTTCCCACTAACCTTGAACTTCTTAGGTACTCCTTCTCATCACGTACCGTGGGTCTGCTGGATTACACAGAGCTGCTCCCCACTGTGGCCTGCTGAGGTAATCCTCCTGCCGAGTACCGTGGGTTTGCCGGGTCACACAGATCCACTCCACACCATGGGCCTACAAAGTCACATAGAGGTGCTTCCCACTAGGCCTTTGAGTCACACAGAGTTGAAAGTCAGCAGTCTTCAGGTCTTAGCCAGTCACAGGGTTCTACACATAGCGCGCTTGGGAGAACCGATCCTCAACCCATTGGTCGTATTTTAACTGGCACAAAGTCCCTCAAAGAAGTAACCTAATGATCCTCCATGTCATAAGGGTTCCATTTTGATAGACGACATGTCAACCGGATGCCCGGTCTGTAAGTTATGGGAATTTTAGTATGGAGTGCCCGATTGGATTTTGGTATGATCCAACACAGATAATCTCTAACTTTCTTCGAGTCTCTCATGAAGTATCTCAAAAGGTCCACCTTGTTTTAAGGGTTACGACACCATAGACGGTTCGTCAAACAGATGTCCATTTTAGGAGATACGTCCGTTTAAGCGTAACTAGGAAAAAAGAGGTCCGGGTATGGTCTGACCCGGTCGGTCTGACCTGACCCAGTATGGTTGGGCCTGGTCTGGACCGTTGGGCCACAGACTCAGACCAACCGGCTGGGTGTGGCCTGCTAGGCTATGGAAACACTCGGCCCATTGGCTGTGTTCCCCCCTCCGCTCCCCTCCCGAACAGCTTCGGCCGTTCGGGTCTTCAAAGCCGCGGTGCCAGTTGGCGCCGCACCTCCTATATGGTCCGTGTGGACCGACCCGTTATGGACCCATGAGCACGGGTCCACCCTCTGCCACTGGTGAGGGTCCACCTTCCATTGTAGCTCGAAGCTGCAACCCTCCTTCATGGATCGAAGCCGTGACCCTCCTTCGTGGCACGTCGCCATGGTACACCACTCGGCTCAGCAGCAGCGCTGGATGGAACCACACCACCTAGCCGATCCCACTGGACTGGTCACCTGTGGAACCCACAGACCGTGAGTTCACCCTCCTCCGCGACTCGAAGCTGTGACCTTCCTCCGAGGTGTGCCGCCTTGCTCCGATGCGGCCAGCAAAGTCTGACCGCCCCTTTGTCCACCGCGACCGGTGGTAGCCTGCCACCACCTCCTTCGATTGTCGGCACCATCGCACCAGCGATGCTTCCGTAGGCCACTGACAAAGCTCTGGTGGTCTGATTCCTTTCCCGTCTATGCCTATGGTCCTCCCGGGATGATGCCTAGACTACACGGCCCAAAGGTTCGTCTTTACGCCATATTTCTCAGTCGCCCACAAAGAACGCCAGCAACCCGAGATCGACAGAGGGTCCGGGCATTGTTTGGATCGGCCTGCGCCCTCCGCGTTAGCGTTGTAACATGAGAAGGATTATTTAATCATAAAAACTCTTATAAAGAAACCCCGCATTATCCTCCCGCATTAAATAATGAAACACGGATCAACCCATAGGACGGTTGATCCATGTATTTCATAATATTCAAGAATAGGGAAAAAGAAGGAATTTAGCACATAACCCCCACCTCGAATTTGTTGGAAGTTGCTGCAGATGAGGAAGGAGTGTCCATGTTTGAGGGTGTTCTAGACGAAGGAGAAGGTTCACATCCTCAGGCACTCATTGTCGAATCATCCAATGATCGTAGAAGCTCTATTCTACATTGGTGGAAGACGTCACCGACACTTAATTAGAGGTTCCTCTCTTCAATTCCAAAAACCCCTGCCCGAGCTTTGTTTAAATACAAGAAAAGAGGATATCAAACCCCCACACAATTAATGAGGTTCATTAATAAATTTAATTAATGAACCTATTAATTCTCCCAATGATGCAGTTACATAACCAAGTGTAACCGACCATTAAATGGTCTGACAACCCAGCGGTCCTTCCACCACCGCTTACCATTTACAAAGAAAGAAATAAAATAACTCGTTGAGTTATTTTATTATATTTTTGTAAAGTCCAAAAATTAACTTTTTCATCCGACCATTGTCGGTCAAAGTTAAGCTTCACCTAAGATAATCCCGATGCTGAAAATTCAACGGTTCTCTCAGATTTTTAATCCGAGCACTGGTTCAAAAGATAGGAATCATTGCTCGCACATTTACTGAACATACCTTAAAAAAAGTTCAGAAATTATTAACAGTCACTCTCAACCCGCGCCGGTTGAGGTTAGGCTCTGCCTAAGGAGAAAGCACCCTCACAAGCTCAATTGTACTCTCATATTTCCAATCCTAGTTACCATTTAGGAGTTAAATAATTTAATAATAAAATAATTGTTACTTTCTTTTATTTACGGCCAAAAACTAACTTCCACTGTAAGCCCATGCCGGCCAAGGTTAGGATCTTCCTAGGAAAGCGTACCCTCACGAGTTCAGCGGTGGTCTCAGATTTTTAATTTGAGTCACCGTTCATGAGTTATAAACATTTGAAAAATAAAATAATTTTATTTAATAATTTTATTTATGGTTATGCCATTTTGGGTTTTCTCACTGGAGGAATGCGTCAACTAAACTTAAGTCTTGCACAAAATAAACCCACCATCCTGAACACAATGGTGCCCTCAGATTTCTGATCTAGGAACCTATTTAAGATTTATTACACTTTTTTAGGAAAACTTCTCACGCGCGCTATTTAAACATTTTTTTCAATGGATCATTTCAGACACTCCGGGCCTTGGAATCACGCTCCGTCAATTTTTGAAGACTCGTAATAATCCCATATAACTAAAAAAAATTATTTGGAAATTCTGGGTCTTTAAATCTATGGTACCCTATCCAATTCCACTGGGTGGCTGGTGAAATCCCACCAAGTAGATGGTGTTAAAAAACTATGTGGGATCCGCTTTCAGTCTTATTAATTCAATTTTAAGCCTTCATTTGTCCTATTGAAAACCTATCTCTTTGATCAAACATAAATACTAAAATATACACAATTTGAAAATGTTAGAACACTAAAATTTGTTTGTGATCATTAAAACACATCTAAGGGAGTGATGTACAACAATCTCCCCCATTTTTATGATCATAAACACTTTGAATATACTAAAGAAAATTTAAATAGAAATTTAAATAATTTATAATTAAAATAAAATGAGATTATAAAATAATTTTTAATGCCCAATAGATTAAAAAAATTGAATTTTAAAAAGATTGAATATAAGTTCAAAATAATTTATATTTAAAAGAGATTTAATACAATAAATAAAACTTTAGAACCAGAAAGTATTTTAACCCAATGTTTCTTTATTTTTATATTTATCCCCTAAATTTAAAATAGATTAAAACAATGAAAAATATAAATGTCACAATGATACCATAAATTTATCAATCATTTTTAGAAATGATTAATTTTCCCCCTTTTGTGATTATCGAAAAAGAACACATAAACATGGTTTGAGAAAATAAAAAATAAAAAGAAATTATGTTACTCATCATTAATGATCCTTTGAGAGAGGCAAAAAATATTTATTAAAATGTATATAGATTTTTAAAATTTAAAATCTTTCAATTTTATAAAACAAAATAACCTGTACATTCAGAAAGTACCAATTTTTTTAAATTAGTTCTTCAATAAGATTAATATTGAAGTAAAACTTTGAAGAGTTTTTAAAATAATTTAAAAATTGAAATCAGTTGTCTCCTTAAGGAAAATTTTAATGTTAATAAGATATGATCCCCTTTAACTGATGCATTAAAAAAATATAGGGAGCCATAAATCAATGAAATTCAATAGATAATTGAAAAAGAAAACATTTAATATCAATAAAACTTTTACAATCAATTATTATGGTTTTTAAATATTGTGTTAATTATCCAAAGCATATTCCTTGGGAGTATCAAACCAGGTGTGCAGTAAAAACCCATTGCTTTTGAATAGGGTGAAGATCAAATTAAAAATCCAACCATACCTTTTCAATGATTTAACTTATAGGTGTATCTGTTCCAGAACCAAATCCACTTGTTTATATCTAGAAATGAATTTATTTTCAAGGAATATTACACTTCCTTTACTCCACTAAAATTAGTGGTTAGAAAGTTTGAAAATATTATCATTTTTTAAAAGAAATTTTTAAAAGATTAAAACATTTAAAACATTTGAAACAACTCAATCTTTCCAAAGTTAAAGAATAATTTTATCAAGTGTACCATACCTAACTCACCCTTAATAAAATAAAAACGATCAAGAGAAAGGTGATTTTTAAGTTATCATCCAATTGAATATTGGTGCTAATGAACTCAAGTAAGATATCACCTTTTTTGGAAATGATCTCTCAAAAAGAAGCATCAAAGGTCAATGTGCTTAGTGTGCGAGTATTAAATAGTATTTCTAGAAATACTAATGGAACTAGTGTTATCACAATTAATAGGAACATGATTAAAATTTAGCCCATATTCTAAGAGGGTGTGTTCCATCCAAATAATTTGGGCACAAAAACTACTAGTGGAAATATATTCTAATTCATCCATAAAAAGATAAAAAAAATATTTTTATTACTAATCCAATAGATGAGGTATTTTCCAAGTGGTGACAAGTTCTATTTTTACTTTTACTATCTTGTTGAAATCCTCTATAATCAACATCAGAAAACATTTAAGTTCAAAAGTGGTATTTTTTTTCTAACATAAAATAAGATTTTTAGTACCATTTAAATATCTAAAAAATATTTTAATAGATTTAAAATTTTATTCTTTAAGATTTGATTGAAAATGAGCACAAATATATACACTAAACATGATGTATGTTCAGGTCATAATAAGGTAAAGAAGGATTCCAATCATACCTCTATAAAGCTTGTTGTCAACAAGTTTATCGACTTCATCCAATATTATATTACAAATTTACTCATAGGTTTACTTATTTCATTTACTTTATTTATTACAAAAGGATTTAAAATTTCATTTCCATATTTTATTTGACTTTGAAAAATTTTGGCTTTATTTTGAGAAATTTAAAAACCAAGAAAAAACATAAGTTATCCCATAAAACTCATTTCAAATTCTTCTTTGATTAAATTAGAAAAATCATTACAAATAGATTATTTAGTATAAAAGAACATGATAAAAATAAATTTAAACAATTAATAAATTATTTGAAATATATTTTAAAAAAAAATTTGAATATAATTTTACTATTTTAAAACCATTTTTAAAAGAAATTTAGTTAACCACTCATACTAAGACCAATGGGATTGTTTTAAACCATAAAGAGTATTGGTTAAATTAAAAATATGATTTTTAAATTTTGAATTTTCAAAATCAGGAGGGTTTTCAACAAAAACCTTTTTGAAAATAACACCATTAAAAAAAAATTTAACATCCATTTTAAAAAGCAAAAAATCCAAATGATCAATGAATTATAATAAGATTATAATGGATTCAAGCCTAGTGACAAGTAAAAAGGAATCACCATAATCAATTATTTTTTCTTTTTTATAACCTTTAGCTATGAGTCTATATTTATTATGAGTGATGTTACCTTGCTCATATAATTTATTTTTAAAAATCCATTTATTACTAATAATGGGATAATCACCAGATATTCAATAAGAGTATAAAAGTTATTCCTTTGAAATTGGTTTAACTCCTATTTCATTAAAAGTGCCCAAATTTCATCATTAATGGAATCATAAATGTTTAGGGGTTCTGGGTGTGAAATAAAAACATGATGTTTAACCCCATTTAAAACTGACCATCTAGTACAAGTACTAGATTGTAAATAACCGATAACATTTTCTAAGGGATGGTCTTTAGATTTTCCCAAATCTTGGGCAAAGGTTTATATGGTGGTTCTTCTACAAATTCAATTTCTTTATAATTAGGTGGATTTTTTAAGGTTATATTTTCTATATCAACCTCAATGTCAATAATTTAGGGATGAGGCTTAGGTAAATTCTCATCAAATTTTATGTGAATTGATTCTTTTAAGGTATTAGTACTTTTATTAAAGACTCAGTATGCTTTACTTGAGTTTGAGTACCCAATAAAAATACCTTCATCGAATTTGGGGTAAAAATTTCCTAGGTGGTCTTTGGTGTTAATAATATATCATTTACATCCAAATACTTTAAAAAAAAAATCAAAATTTATAATTTTTTTCCAAAGTTTATAGGGGATATTTTTAAGGAAGGTTCTTATGAGAACATGGTTCAAGTTATAACAAGTGGTATTAACCACCTTGGTCCAAAATATTAAAGGATTTTAAATTCATTCAAGAAAGTTATTAAAATTTCTTAAAGAGTTATATTTTCCCTCTCAATAACTATATATTGTTATAGAGTCCTTATAGTGGAAAATGAATGATTATAACCATTTTAATTACAAATTTCATCAAAATATTTATTGAAAAACTCTCCCTCGTGGTCACTCTGAATGGATATGATCATATAGACTTTTTCATTTTCAACCACCTTGGAATATTTAAAAAAGACTTTATAGTCCTCATTTTTATGAGATAAGAAATAAAACCATATAAATATTGTATAGTTATTGATAATTAAAAAATTGTAAGATTTAAATTCTATAATTATAACTTGGGTTAGTCTAAAAAGATCAAGATGATTAAGGTAAATATAATGACCCAGACTATTCATACATATATATTATATCTTAATAGATGAATATTCATTACATAAAATTTTAATCCACACCAAAATAATATAGGTCTATTATCTTTGGAAACTTGGACACATAACCAATTGGTTCATAATTGACTCCCATTAAGTTCTTCATAACTAGCACCCTTCTTAGATATACCCTACTAAAAATATTTCTTCATAACCTTAGGAAATTAAAACATATGAAAGGGTGAGCTCAAATTCTCAGTAAGGGTAAACATGGGAGATATTAATATATAATAATATAAAATCATAATATAAGCATAAGAGTATGATATCATGAATATAACTTATAAAGTTCATACCCAATATTAAAATGATCATAAATACGAGTTATGGAATAAAACATTAGTATTTCAAAAGACATGAATCATAAGAATGAGAACTCATCATAACTCAATAATGAATTATAAGTTCATGTCATATATTTGTGTGGCACTATCATAAGTATATAAACCATTTCATTTTTGAAGGTTAACTACCAAGACCATTGGATCAAGAATAAACACTTGTTTCCCATATTGGATTAAGCACATTAACTCTTTCCTATAACAAATCAAGCACTTTGAATTGTTTCCCATAATGGATCAAGCACATTGATTTATTTCCCATAACTATCTCATGAGATATAATAATTTCCCCAATTCATTGGAGGGGTATATAGGTACCACCCATCACATAATGAAAACTATACATATATGCACCATAAAATCATAAAACATTCATCACACTAGAACCCATGAAAATAAATGGGTTTCATAAACACTTCATCATAGCATAACCCTTGGAAACGAGTTTCATATTTTTTTCATCATAATCATAATCCATATAGAGAAAGAATAAGGATAGTATACTTGTATCATAACCTAAAAAAAGAATATGTAAAATAAAGGGCTATTGTTGTTGATGAATAGATATACCATTAAAAGTTCATTGAAACCTTCTTGAGGAAAATACCCTTTTAAATTTAAAAATAATTTTTCAAAATCTTAAAACTGCACATGTGATAAAGAAACCATTTTCATTGAAAATAAACTTGTAAAATTGTAAAGTAGGATTTAAATCATCGGGGAATCATGATGATGGGAAATTCCATTCATGCTATATACGTTACAAAAACATTTCTTCTATACTTTTTTCAGAAAATTCATAAACCTCATTTGGAAAATTATAAAATGATTCATTTCAAACGATTTTGTAAAAAGTCAAACATTTGTAAAATGAATTTTAAAAATAATAGTATAACACTAAAAAACTTTTTTTGAAATCATTTTTTAGAAAACATGGATATATATGAGAAATATTTCCCAGTGGATACTTAAACATAAACCATTCTGAATATTGATGAGATTGTTAAATAAAACCCTTATCGCTTCAGTATCATTTGAATCATAAGCTCCATGAAAGAAAGAAAATTATATGGATATTTAAATCCATTAATTTTCATTATAATAATTATAAAATAAATTAATGGGAATTATATACTGGACTCAAAATAAACAAGTGGTATATAAGATATATGTACCACAGAAGTAAAAGTGAGATAAAAATCCCTTACCTTGCATTAACCTTACTTCGAAAGTACTCTAAAATCTTGTATAATAAATTTAAATTTAATATAATTATATACCAAAGTAATTTTAACACTTATAATATCATATATATACCCTTTCTAACATTTAAACACCCCCTTTTATCAATAATTCCCTATTAAAATTGTTATTTCCAGGTGTTAACCATTTCATTTATCACGAGTATTCTAGTTCAATAGTTTCGATCCTTGTACATTTATCTTTGTTAAATAACCTCTATAATATTAATCTTGATATTTTTGTGTCAATAAGTTTCCTTATGAATTTTAAATTCCTTTATGTTTTAAAAACCAGAAACACATTTTCTTAAAGAAAATTATCTTTATTTAAGAAACTTGCTCTTAAGGAAAATTTTATTTCTCTAAGAATAGTTTTTGACTTTACCTATGATCTTAAATAATTTATCTAATATTTTATTAAACCAAGTATAACCATATATTTATTAAACCAAAAATCATATCCTTATCTAACTCAAAACCTTACAGTTCCTTTGAATCTGATTTCCCCAGAACTGTGAATCTGATTTCTATAGAAATCAGACTCTGATTTCTTTTGAAATCAAAATCCAATTTCTCTGAAATCAAACTCTGATTTATTATGAAATGAGACTATAATTTATTATAAAATAAGACTCTAATTTCTTATGAAACGAGACTCTGATTTCTTCAGAAATCAGACTCTGATTTCTTCTGAAATGAGAATCTGATTTCTTCAGAAATTAGACTCCAATTTATTCAGAAATCAGAGTCTTATTCTCTATTATTTTTTATAATCCAATTGTTAATATTTATAGACTTTGATTTTCATTATCCTTAGAATCCAATTATTCATATTTGTTAAAGATACATTTCTTCTTAACATATTTTTCCAATTTTATTGGATCCTATTATGATTAAGTTTCTTAAAATGTTTTTCTTACATATTATTTTTTATTACACATGATAATGTTTCCCATGTTTTATTACCTAAAATGATGTTGTACAATATATTTTTAACTAACCATTGGTTGATTGAAACATGTACACGTCCCTTCAAAATTTAAGGAAAAATATGACCGTTGGAGGAGGAATTCGACCCTTGGGATTTTAACCTATAAATACCCAGTCATTTCAACGCCAAAAAAATAAAGATTGTGTGGAACTCCTTCATGCTGCGAGATATCTGCTCGATCTTCCTTATGTGGATGCTGTGAGTAACTTGTTCAAGCTTAGAACATCTTATTCAACCTGACTAGTGCGAATCCAATTGTTGCTGATCAATCAAGGGATTTTGTGGGTAGGAAGACAAAGGTACCGATCAAATTAGAGATCGAGGGATTGCAGGGATAAAAAGAAATATTCCTATCTTCATATCGAGGACTTACCCTAGTGTGGGTAAGATAGACTTTCTTGAAAGTATAAATCAAGAGAACTTTATCTAAGGTTGTTGTATACCCTTCTCTTTGGGTTAAAATATTTCTTATACTTGTTTACTTGTCATGTTTGTTACAAGTTTTATTCCCTTGGTATTTTTGTTAAAGAAAGAAAATATAAGTTTCTTACACTTTATTATACTTGTATACTCTGATATAAATAATATCCTATAAGATTTAAGGTGAAATATTTCCCTAAGTAAACTTGTCTTAAGTTTCTTTATAAAATTCATCTTATCAGATCCTAAGCAAGTTTGTTTCTTAGTAAATAACTAAAAAGGGTTTGTGAATCCATTTAATTAAACATATATTTTCTTAAGGATAAAAATGAATGTTTTTAAACCTACAATTCACCCCCTCTTGTAATTGAGTAATATACATATACATTTTGATCCTACAATTGGTATTAAAGGAGGTCTCTGAAATAATTATACTTATATATAAGTTTTATTTCTCAACTTTTCTCACTTAACTTTACTTGTTCAATTTTTTTTAATGATTTTCTTTATTTATAGACTTTCCCTACTAATCTATTTTGTGGAAAAGATCTTTTGTATTTTCTTATAGAATGTCACGAATAAAAGTTGGTTTTATAGAAAATCTAAATCCTACCAGAAACCCAATATTTAATGGAAATGATTATGAATACTGGAGAGATAGGATAAATACTTTCATTATCAACACAAGTGTGGACAACTTTGTTATTCTAACTAGAGTCTATAATATTATAAACAAATAAATCAAACAATTCACCAATAAAAAAACAAGAGTATCATCTTAACTTTAAGGTATACAATACTTTATTATTTTTTGTGAACAAAAATATCTATAGCCATATTTCATCTTGTAAAGATGCTAATAGCATCTAGAATAAATTAGAAGTTACACATTTTGGCAGATCCAAGGTTATTGAAATAATAAGAGCTATGCTTAGAGCTGAATACCATGGTTTTATGTTTCCTTATGGTTAACATATATGCAAAGTTCAACAAAGGTTTATGACTATTGTCAATAACCTTCACTCTATGGGTGAAAAAAAACTTGATGATTATATTTTTGTGGATAAGATAATAGATATTATGACTAATGAGTGGGAATCTAAAAGAAAAAAAATTGATGAGAATATAAAAGTTTCAAACATCACTCTTGATAAGTTATTTGGGACCCTTATACAACATGAAACTATAATGAAGATAGATGCATAGATCAATAAGAAAAATAATGGTAATGCCAGTGTTTCTTTCACTACTACATCTTTCCAATATCGCTCAAAGGATGAACAAGATTACAAGAAAGAAAAATTTCCAACATAGATACAAGAAGAATGATAGAAAGGATAAGAAAGATTTAGAGGTGAATTGTTATTAATGTAAGAGGGTAGGTCATATCAGACTAGACTATCCCATGCTCAAAAGGAAAGAAAGAAAGGATATGAATTTAGAAAGAAACAAGAAGAAGTACAACGAGTCTAAGTATAAGAAAGTTCTGAAATATAATGACACCTGGAGTAAAAGTGGTGGTGATTATTCTAAAAAATATTCTAATATTTAATCCTTTATACAGAATAATATTGGTCTTATAGACAAAATTACTACTAAAAATCAATGTCTCATGGCTAAGGTAAATACTGCTGAATCTTTACCAATATTTATTTAAATGAAAATTTTCCTAATGAAGAATATTATGAATCATTAGATGAAGAATCTTCCTCATTAGAATATAATATTTTACCTTCATTTGAATAAGTATCTTGGTTTTCCAAGTTACTTAAAAATAAAAATAGTAAGATCAATAAGAAACTTGATAAGGTAAATTCTAGAATCTCTATTTTAACAAAAGAAGTATCAGATCTTTCAAAAGATCTTGATTAGAAAACCCTTGATTTTGAAAATGTTTCCAAACACCTTAAGGAATTTAATTCTAAAAATGATAAACTTTCTAAGGATCTTGAAAAAGTTATTTCAAAGAAAATTTTTTTAGAGACTAACTCAAATTCTAAGAATAATGACTACGAGGAGAAGAATTTAGTCATCAAACTAAAATATGAAATATTTTCCTTAAAGAAATTTTTTTCAAACCTTACTCATGGAAATAAAGGTTTTGAAAAAATGTATTCACAACTTCATCCTCTTAGGAATAGTTATGGATTTGGTTATTATCATTCAAAACTTGTTTTTAGTCACAACTATGTTGTACTCCAAAGTGCTTATTTTTTCACTAAGTGTCAATGTTGTGGACACTGGGAGAAAAAATTCTCTTTGAATAAAATCCAACCATTATATTTTCATAAATATTATTTTTCTAAGAAAATGTGGATACCAAAGATTTTAATTTCTAACAATTTTAGATCCAAGAATGTTTGGATTCTGAAAGTTTAACTATTTTATTTTCAGGAAAACAAAGAGAGTTCCAACAATAATACATGGTACATGGATAATGTATGTTCCTGGTACATGACTGGAAACAAAAACTTCTTTGGAAAAATTATCAATATGAAAGGTGGAAAAATAAAATTTAGAGATAATTCTCAAAGAGAAATTGTTGGTATAGGCTACATTATTTTTCTTGGAAAAGTATTAATTTCAAATGTTTTATTTGTAAAAGGAGATATTATTCTTCAATTTATTAGAACACAAGATCAAATTGATGACATATTTACAAAACCTTTACCATCCAATATATTTGAATACATTAAACAAAAGTTAGGAATGATAACTATAAGGTAATCATCCATAATAACTTTTTGTTAAAACCTATCTTCTTACAGTAAGAAACTTCTTTTCATAGGGGGAGTACATTTGTTTAATCTTTTATTTTTCCTTTTCCAAATTTTTTTCTGAAACCTAAAATTTTTGCAATATAAAAATAATTCTTTCCCTAATAAAACTTTTTGGAACCTAAGTTCTTTATGAAGAACCTTATCAATACTAACAAATCTTTCTGATCAATCTGGAACGTATGTTTTCCTACTTGTATCATCTTAATTGCAATTTTTTATTTGTTGGTATTTCAATATTGTTTTAAAAAAACCTCATCATATTCAATTTACTTAAATTTTATTTTTCCTTAAAACCTCAAAAGACTGGAACCTATAAATACTTCTTTGGAATTGATTTCAACCGTCATATCAGATCAAGATAATCTCAACCATTAGATTAATTTGAGAATATGAACCGTTGTTGTGAAGCCTATTTAAAGGGACCCCCTATTCACGCCCCACATCAATTCTCTCAGTATTTTTGCACCAAAGCTCTACCACCCTTCAATTTTTCTATTCAATTTTCCATTTTCCCCCTTAATCTCCAAATGTCTCTTGAAGTTTCCTTGTAGACTCTGATGGAATCAAACAAGGAACTCAAGGATCGGATAATTTTCAGGGAAAGGTTGGTGGGATCAAATTTATTTGTCAAGTACAACTCCTTAATTTCAAAAATCATAAAGAAGAATGGTTGAGAAAGTCTCTTTGTAGCCAAATAAAAAAAATCAGGATCCGGTGTATGCAGATTTGATTATAGAATTTTATAATACAGTTTATTTTTATGAACAAGGAGGAAGAGAAATGTTTTCATTCAAGAGTTATAGAAAGACTTATTCTTTCTCTTTAAACAAGGCTACAAGTATCTTGGATATACCTTATGAAGGTGAAGTAATATTTTTCTCACATAGATTACCTTATAAGGAAGGTTCATTTGAGAAAGTTAAGGCTATTGAGTGCCTTTGACTTAAAGGAGTAAAAACACCGAAGATCGCCCATCTTTCAACCAATCATAGATTTATAGCTATCTAGATGCAAGGTTTTCTAATTATATGAAAGGGAGAAAAGGACCCCTTTAAGATATGTGATATCTTTATGATGGATTTTTTGGGGAATGTAAGGAAGTTTAACCTCATCAAGTACATTCTTTTGACCATCATCAATATTAAGAATGGTACAATCAAGTCTCAAATCATGATGTACCTTGAGATCTTGTCCAAGATCATTGTATTATGCTTAGAATCATTCAAAATAATATGCATATCAAATCCTAAAATCTCTAATATCATGTTGTTAAGTGAATATACCATGAGAAGGATGAAGATTGGTTTTCATGATAAGACATGAGAGTTTTTTGAATTTCCTGATAACGATTATCCAGATACCAACAAGAAATGTGAATTTAGAGAAAGCTCCAAACCAATCCCTAAGAAAAGGTAAAGACCCAAGATAGAAAGAACAAGCACCGGAACCTGAGTTAGTATCTGCTCCACCCAAGACAAAGAAACAAAATACTTTTTCTGATGAAGTTGTTGCTAAATGGAGAGAGTAGAAAAAGAAAAATAAGGAAGGAGATAAAATTTTTGGGTTAGACCCTACTGAGACTAAGGACTTAAATATTCAAGGAGATGAAGATCTTGAGAGTCAATCCAAAGAGAAGAAATTGAAGAAGAAAAAGATGGATGCTGAAATTATTCAATCATTGCTTAGAGATACTGAGAAGGAATCTGAATAAGCTCAGGTACCAAAATCTTTCTTGAAAGAATCAGTGACAATTGAAACTATGGTTGCAGATAAGAGAAAGAAAGATATTTCAATTTTGGAACCCATAGTTTAAGAAGAAGAAGAAAGTGATGATGTGATAATAATAGATGAAGAATATCAAGAGAATGAGAGCCCTTCTGACAAGATATCTATAAGAACTTCCCAATCCATATCCACTAAGATCATTTCAGAAGGACAATATATTCCAAAAAATGATGATGATTAGGATATGGTTGATAAACCTTCAGACGATGAGAGTAGTAATAATGATTTTGTTCATCAAGTTTTTGATAAAGGAATTGGTGATAAAAGTGCCAATAAAGAAGTTGTTGTTGATGATGATAAAATAGTTCAAGTTTTTGATAGTGAACATGATTCTTAAAAAGTTGAGAAGGAAATCTATAAAGATGAGAAAGGTAATAAAGTGGTTTTTGATTCCCCAAAGAAAGATGTTGTTGTAAAATCAAATAAGGATATTGTTGGAACATCAAAGAAGAAAGAATATAGGGAAGATAAAGTTCCCTCTCTAACAGAAGAATCTGTCTTAGAGTATTTATCTTCCTTAGGACATGGTTTTTTAGTTCTGTCCTTAAATAAGCTTGTGAATACCATTCCTTTATTTCCAAGAATTGATTCCAGATGTCAACTGCTTCAAGAAATATTCAATCAAAAGTAATATTCAACAATTCTTCTTATGAAAAATTTATCAAACTTTAATCCGAGTTCAAAACTTTTTAGATCAGTTATTATGCTCATAGGAGATCATGCAAAGAAATTACTAAATGGTCTAAGTCAGTGATAGATGATCTTAAAATTCTTGATGATTTTATTGATTCAGTCAAATATTATTTTGATAATTCAGATGAAAAAATAAATAACCTTTAAATAAGTTTTTTAGAAAATCTAAAGGAAGATAAAGATAGCCTTATTCAAGAAGATAAAGATCTGTTTGGGAAACTGAATTTAGTTTCTCTCAATATGAAAATAGAAATAGAACCCAGGGAAAAAATGGCTAAAAAATTGAAAGATTAGGAATAAGTGATAAAGTCTCAAGGAAAAATCCTTAAGTATCAAGAATACATAATTAAATATCTCGAAAATAAAAATCAAGATCCTGAATAGTTGATCAAGAAGTTTGAAGATGATCATAAAGAGTTAAATAAGATGAAAGATACCCTGAAAAAGATGATGACAAAGGAGAAAAAGAAGGATAAATGATTTCATTTTCAAATCCAATATTTTTTTGTATTTTCCTTTTAACAAATTTGTTATCTTAATGAAATTTTTTATCTTTTCATTATTTTGTTTTGTATATTCCTAACCTTTTAGGTATAATGTTTTTTCCCTCTATTCCTTTTTGAAAATCATAAAGGGGGAGAAAAGAAAGATAAAAAAGAATATTAAGTTCAATTAGGAAAATTCCTAAGTAAGGGGGAGATTACTAAAAGAAGAAATTCTTAAGTAATGAAGAATTATTTATTTAATAAATTCAATAATATGATCCTTAGATATTTCAAAACCTAGGGGGGGGGGGGGTTATTCATATTCACCATGAGCTATAAAAAAATGGAGATAAGTATTTATTTTAAAGTTAAAAAATGAAAACCTTTGTCTCTATATTATTTTAAGAAAAGTTGTTTGTACTTTCAAAAAAAGGTGATTATTAAGTCAAAAAGTTTCTTTATGAATTTTCCATTCCTCTATGTTTTGAAATTCACAAACACATTTTCTTAAGGAAAATTATCTTTCTTTAAGAAACTTTCTCTTAAGGATTTTTTTTCCTCTAAGAATAGTTTTTGACTTTACCTATGATCTTCAATACTTTATTTAATATTTTCTAAAACTGAGTCTAACCATATTTTTTTAAACCAAAAATTGTATCTTTATCTAACACAGAACCTTACAGTTCCTTTGAATCCAATTTCCCTAGAAATTGTGAATCTTATTTCTCTAGAAATTAGAATTCGATTTCTTCTGAAATAAGATTCTGATTTCTCTAAAATCAGACTCTGATTTCTTCTGAAACCAGACTCCAATTTATCCTAAAATTAGACTTTGATTTATTCTGAAATAAGAGTCTGATTTCTTCTGAAATCCAAATCTGATTTATTCTCAAATCAGATTATGATTTCTTCAGAAATCAGACTCTGATTTCTTCAGAAATGAGAATCTGATTCTCTATTATTTCTTAGAATCTGATTGTTAATATTTCTAGAATCCAATTTTTATTATACTTAGAATCTGATTATTCATATTTGTTAAAGCTACATTTATTTCTTAACATATTTGTCTAATTTTATTGGATCCTATTTTGATTAAGTTTCTTAATTTTTTTTTCTTACATATTATTGTTTCTTACACATGCTAATGTTTCTCATGTTTTCTTACATGAAATAATGTCGTAAAATCTATTTTTAAATAACCATTGGATGAGTAACATGTGTACAGGTCCATCTAAAATTTAAGGAAAAATATGACCATTAGAGGAGGAAGTCAACCATTGGGATTTTCTTCTATAAATACCCAGTCATTTCAACGCTAAAAAAAATGATTGTATGGAACTCCTTCATGTTGTGAGATTTCTGCTCAATCTACCTTGTGCGAATGCTATGAAAAACATTTTCAAGATTAGAACATCTTGTTAAATCGGCCTAGTGAAAATCCGATTATTTCTAATCAATCGTGGGATTTTGGGGATAGAAAGATAGAGGTACTGATCACCTTAGAGATCGAGGGTTTGCGAGGATAGTGATATAGATTCTGATCTTCGTATTGAGGCCTTACCCTGGTGTGGGTAAGATAGACTTTATTGAAATTATAAATAAAGGAACCATTATCCAAGGTTGTTGGATATCCTTATCTTTGGGTTAAAATATTTGTTATACTTGTTTACTTGTTCTATTTGTTACAAGTTATATTCTCGCTGTATTTTTCTAAAAAAATAGTGTAACTTTCTTACACTTTCTTATACTTGTATACTCTGATATAAATAAGATTATATACGCTTTAAAGTAGAATATTTCCCTAAGTAAAATTGTGTTAAGTTTCTTTATTAGATTCATCTTATCATATCCTAAGCAAGTTTGTTTCTTAGTCAATAACTAAAGAGGGTTTGTGAATCCATCTTGTTTGGCATTGTTAAACATATATTTTCTTAAGGATAAAAATGAAAGTTTTTAAACCTACAATTCAACCCTCTTATAATTAAGAAATCTACATATAAATTTCGATCCTACAAATATAAATATCATATATATTTATTATATATATTTAGAGTCATCCATAAAAGTTAGATATATAAAAATGAATTACACTATTCATGGAGATGGTAGGCCGTACGTACGCATGAGCATTGTTTTCATTTTTAAATAGATGGAATGAAAGAAAGGTAAATATTAATTCATATTTATAGGATAATTATTATATAGTATATGTCATATATCTTCATCAAAATTTTCCTCATTACCATCCAAGTAAAATATAAATGAAAAACAAACCACATCACTTCATAGAGGTGGTAGTCTACATGTATGCACAAACAATGTTATCATTTTCCAATTGTTTGGAAGGTAAGAAGGTAGAAATGGTATCATTATTAAAAAAATTTAATTGTTTCATAAATATAATATATAAATATTAAACCCATCATAATACATATCTATAAAATATGGTGATGAAAAATGAATTTTATAGTTACGCGGAGATGATAAGTCGTACGTACACATGAGTGAAACTTTCACTTCTCGTTTTATGGGAAAGAGGGTGTATAATGGTGTTTTAATAATCATAATAATATTTAATAATATTTAGTATGACTAATTTATTATATTATTATAAATAAAATATATTTATAGGATTTAAAATAGAGTGGAAAAATAAAGAGACTGATTTAGGAAATTGCCTCTTCTTGGAAACAAATCCTTTAGATATCCTTTAAAGGTCTTTAGGGTTATTCTTTTAGTAAGACTAGAACCTATAGAACATGCAAAATAAATTTGATAAGATAAATTAGAAGTTTTTTGTCTAGATATAAGGCTTAATGTGGTGTAAATAATTGAGGGAGGAGGTGCCCTTTTATAATTGAGGTGATGGACACTTTTGGAATTTCTTAAAAGATTAAATTATAATAAATTTATTATCAATAAAAATGGTTCCAAACAGACTATAAATGGAAAATGGATGATATTTTAGACCATATATTATCAAAATTTTCATTTTTTTATGATTTTTATGATTTTTAGGTAATTTAATAAAATATTATTTTAATAAAATTTCATTATTGTCAATTTAGATACTATTCACTTAATTTGACTTAAAAGACATAAATAAAAAGATCAAATTATCATATAATCAATTAAGAAAACAATATTATGTTATATTAACCTATAAAATTCATGTAACTCATTAAATCACTCAAATTATATTTCTTTTAATATTTTTAAAATCTTTTATTATTATTATTTTTTATTTGTTGAAGAAATATTGCATCGACATTACAAAATTAATTAAGGTTATTATTTAATTACTAATAAATAGAAATAAATTTATATCATAATTTTTTTATTAAGCTCAAAATAGACTGTTATATTTGTTCATAACTAGATTTTTTCCTTATGTGGACACATAATATATATTAAAAACAAAGAGAATGACATTTTGTAACTTTCTTTGATTTAAAAAATATATAAGTCATTTACATGAAAAAATATCCATTAAAAACTAAATTTCTAGTCTAAGGTGATAAGATTATAATTATATTCATCTAATAAAAATTAGACAAGTTTTGACAATGTTTTTTACCATTATATTTTGGTTTTAACCATTCATTAACCCTTTTCAAACTTATCACGATAACAAGGTTTTTACTCATTGAGGGTCAATATAGAAACTATAAATGAAAAAATGTCCAATTAATGTACCATGATTGATATTATAAACTATATCCTAGTCAATTTTATGAATCTAATATTTTTAGGAATTTTACATCATTTATTAAAATATTATTTATTTTAAAGTATCATTAATGTCACTTTTTAGAACTATTTATTACTTTGAATTTAATAATATCAATACAACAATTAACATTTCAACCAAATATTTTAATACATTATTAAAATTTAATATTAATATATAAAATTTATGTATCATATTAATTATATAAAATTATAATACTTTTATTATTTTTAATATCATTTATTTGATTTTTCTATTAATTTAATAATTACTCTGTCAGCATTATACAAGAATTTAAGGTATTTATTTAATACCTAAACATTATAAATAATTAACATCATGTAAATAAGTTTATTATTCTCAAAATATCTATTTATATTTGTTCAATATGTATTATAAATCATATCTATGTCATGATAACTTATTTAATATGTTATTTAGATTTTTTCGACCTTACGCAAGCATTGCACAAGAGTTTGGATAATACATTTGTTATATAACTCCAAAATTCATGGATAACCATAAAAAAAATCTAAAAAACTTAATATTTAATATTAAATTTTAAAAATAACTTATTAAATCTTAAAAATTATCTTTAGGATATCAAATTTGACTTTTCTAACACTACGTAGGCTTTGCATCGACACTAAAAATGATTTTCATATTTGTTATGGAATAAATTATAATTTATATGTTTAGAATTATCTGTGTATAATATTTTTAGTATTTTATAATAATTTATTAATTCTACATAGTTCATAAATTTCTATAGTATGTTTATGTCTTGGCTATATGATAAAATATAGTTTATTTCATAAAAACCCTATTTTTTTACAATTCATTAAAAATTTAAATTCTATAGAAAAATGTCAAAAAATAATCCTAGGATGAAATTGAATTTATAAATCATAAAATAAATTCCATTTCATCAAATTCAATTCCTATAAGTAATATAAATTACTTTTAATATAAATTCATAAAATTCAATGAAAACATATTTTAGAAAAATGTTTTTTTAAGTATAAAAATGTTTTTATACCAAATTCAACCATAAAATTGATTCCAATGAATTTAATTGGATTATTTATAATATAATATAACCAATTTTAATTTGAAACCATTTTTTTTAAAAAGTGTCACTTTTTTAAATTTTTGAAACAAAAATATATCTTTTAATAAAATTTAGTATTTTCACTATTCACTAAAATGTTAATCTTCTGAGAAAAATCTCAAAAATCCACCCTAAAATAATTTTGATATATTGATTTAAAAAATTATATTATTTTTATTCAATAATTTTTTTAAGTGTTCCATAAATTATCAATAAAAATCATTTTTGAAGAAAACATATTCATGAAGCATAAAATAACTTTACAGAAAATTGAGCACTTATTTCCTAAGAATTAATCAATAAATTTGTATTTAATAGGTACTTCGTATATATTTCATAATTTTGTTAATACTATTTATACCCACCAATTCAATAGTTTTGTTATAATAGTTGTATAATAATATTTCGTTGTTCGTTTATGCTTAATGTTGTGTGTAACAAAAGATATTGAAGAAATTAAATTAAATTTTAATTTTTTTATAAAATATCGAGGCCTTAAATTCTCTATCTTATTGATAAATTGATTCTTCAAAATTATAACTTGTTCTTGGAAATTAAAGGAGTGGCATTTGAAAATTTCTTTTTGTAAACCACATCGTAAAAGGGGTTAATAAAAAGTTCTCTTAATAAGGAGAATGAGAAATATGAAGGTTATCCGGAATAGCACAGAACTTAGTTTTTGAATAGGATAATATTAGTGGGAAGTGAAAACATAGATATAGAAAAAAAAAATATCTCTTAAGGATTTATAGAGAGTGATAGAGAACATGTTTAGTTGAAAGTTAACTATCACAAAACTATAAAGCTGTGATGGGTTAAAAGACCATTGATTTCTTAGTATGAAATGTAAATAAATAACATATTTTTCAAAATACTTTTCTAAAATTTGAGGAATTATTTTACTACTTAAACTAATAACATAAGTAAACATACTTACTTAACAAGAATAATTTCATTCTTCAATCAATTTCCACCACAATCACATCTTTTTCTCCAAATGATGAGTATTCAAGATAAAATTTTTTATGACCAAAGCACTAAAATCAACTTATAAGGATCACATAATTCCATAAAAGGATAAAAATCCATTCATACTATATCTAAAAATCAACCAAAACCAAAATTATTGTCATAAGGTAATATAATTTCCAAAATGAATACACATTTATAAGAAGAAATACTACATTAATAAAAATTCAAAAATAATACTCAAAGTTCAAATTAAATAATTCCATAAATAACTATACTTAAAATTATTTGAAATATTCATGATCAATTTTGAAACCCAAAATCAGAAGCATTTGAACACATTTTCTTCTGAGATTAATTTAAAATTTATATCCAATCATCATTAGTCACTCATAAAGTCATATACCAAAATGTATATGCCCTAATCACATAGTCTCCAAGATATAATAATCATTTCCATAAATAAATAACCCTATATCCCAAATAATCCCAATTGCCTCAATATTAATGAAAATTTTACCATTAAAAGTTATCTTATACCTTTTATCCCCAAAGTGTAATCATATTCTTCTGAAATAATAATTTACATCAAACCTAAGGGTTATATATACCTCACCCCAATAAAAGTTTCCCAAAATATAATTAATCGCCTAAAAATTCCATTACTTAAAACCAAAAAATGGGGTTTAAAACCTTAAACTTATGATCAAAAACAAAATTATAAACCCATGATAGTATCCATAACTCTTAAGCTAACCTCACATGAAAACATATATGATTTAAAAAATCAACACAATACTTATTCCTAAATTAAGTTCATAGAATATTGAATATATTCCATAAATGAAATAAACATCATTAAAGATGACCTAAATTACCTTGTTACTTACCTATTTCAAGGTCACCAATATTATCCCATCAACTTCAATCATCTCTTTATCCCAACTAAAAATTATTAACTTAACATCAAACACATATTAAGGTTTATCTTTCCCTTAATCACGTGTTCTCCAAAAATATCACCTTACTACTCAATTACTTTTCTCAGTTAATAGTACCATTTAAAATATGTTTTCAAATCTTTAAATAAAAACTACCATGGAACAATACTAATATGTTTCATGATTTTATAACCATAATATCATTAGTATAACACAATTCTTGAATCCAAATACATAAAACATCAATCACCCCACTTACTTCTTAAATCAATAATTAAGATTCGTTATATTATTCCCCAATAATGTTTTCCTTCAATATGAAACATGAATCATGTATTAAGATTCATCAACCTAAATCTAATCATTATTCTTACTTTTAACATAATAAATATTATTAAAACTGACCATACCTTTTATACATCATTCATAATATCATCATCATAATCTGTAAAACTATTACCCATATAACCTTTCTAATTCTATTCTCATTATTTCACCCCAGGACATCAATTTTTATGATGCCCATACTTTCTAAAATTAAAAAAATTAAATGATCAAGAATAAATTAGGGAGAAAATTTTTCTCATCCATTACGTTAATTGAAATTTTTATTTTTCCTCAGAAATTACTTTCTTTTTTTCTTTCTTTTTCACACTCAAAACACCTCTATGTTCCTCTAAGACATTCATTTGAGTGATTCTTCCCATATTCTAGACATGTTGGAAGCTAAATATTCTTTCCTCTATGGGAATTACGAAACCCCATATTTCTCTTATTAGGTCTATTTAGAAACTCACCAAAGTTAACATTGTTAATCATATAATGAGATATATGATTAGGTATAATCACAAGATTTCTTATTCAATATCATTTTCAATTGGTTGCGTATGAGGGTAGCCATCCCATTGAATTTCACATTCAATATAAAATCGATTCCTTCAGGTTCCAACCATTTAATAAAAAACAAATCATAGTTGGAATCCATATAATCATGAAAAATTATTTATAAGAAGTCTAAATAATGAAACCTTATTCTATGAATTCTTAGGTTTAACCTGGTAAATTCATGATCATTACCAAAACTTTAAGATTTCATCCTACACTTAGACCCATCCCTAGGGTTCTCACTAAAATATTATTATCCTAGTTTCCAAAGGTTAGCTAAACCTTTCTCTGATACCAACTATAATGACCCATACTTTTCATACATAGATATTACATATTATTTGATGAATATTCATTACATAACATTTCGATCCATGCTATAGTCATATAGGTTTAGTATCTTTGGAAACTTGGAAACATAAACAACTTGTTCATAATTTTTTCCTAGTAAGTTCATCATAACTAGAACCCTTTTTAGAAATACCCTACTATAAATATTTCTTCATAACCTGGGGGAATATAAACATAAGAAAGGGTGAACTCGGATGCTCAGTAGGGGTAAACATGGGAGATATCAATATATGATCATATGAAAGCATAATAAAATAATAAGAGTATTATACCATGAAAATAAATTAAAAAATTCATAATCAATTTAAAAATGATCATAAAAATGAGTTACAGAATAAAATATTATCATTTAAAAATACATGCATCATAAGAATGAGAACTCATCATAACTCAATCATGAACCATAAGCTTATGCCATAAATTTCTTTTGTAACCATTATAAGTATATAAACCATTCTATATTTCAATACTTCCATTCTATATTTCAAGAATAACAACCATGACCATAAAATCAAGCATTAACACCTATTTCCTACAGTAGATCAAGCACATTGACTTGTTTCCTATAACATACCAAAAACTTAGACTTATTTCACATAACAGATCAAGCATATCGACTTGTTTCCCCTAACTATCTCATGAGATATAATTATTTATCAAATGCATTAGAGAGAGATATAGGTCCCAACCTTCATATAATGAAAACAATACACATGTGTGCCATAAGATCATAAAACATTCATAATATTAGAACCTATGAAAAGAAATGGGGTTCATAAAAACCTCATTATAGTATAACCCATGGAAATGAGTTTCATAAACATTTTTCATCACAGTCATAATATGTTTAGGTAAAGAATATGGATGAAATCCTTAGATCATAACCACATAAAATCATAATTAAAATCAAAGGATATTGTCATTTATGAGTAGATATACCCTTAAAATGTTATTAAAACCTTCTTGAGGAAAACACCCTTTAAAATTTAAAAATCAACTTTCAAAATCTAAAATCCATTCACATAATAAAGAAACCATTTTTTTAAAAATAACATTGTAAACTTGTAAAGAAAGCTTAAAATCATTGAGGAATCATGTGTCCCCACTTTCCACACTAATAAAAGAACAATGAGATACCAATACTCACATCTTGACTGCTACGCATCTCACGAGAAGCCTCAAAGTGACACTTCCTGCCACTGGAAGTTGAACTAATGGGTCAAGAAACAACACTACTATTCTCCATGCCCCCAGCTTCTCTTAGGTTATACTCTGTAATCAGAAATTGATTCACACTTTTAGTGATAAAGGTAAATCTAAACACATTTACCTGATATCTAATAACATGTCATATACCTTCCTCAAAGAATCTCTCCCTCGATAACTCATCAGTATAGTACTTCATCACAAAACACTGAAACTCTGTAAAGTGTTTTGAGTACTCCATAATCATCACCACGCCCTACTCCAGAAGCATAAATTAAATATCCCGCTCTACCCATAAAGTATTATGGTAGAAATATTCATAAAATTAGGTTTGAAAATCATCCCAACCCATGTATTACAGCCTATCAACCTGGTTCATAACATCCCACCAGCGCTTTTATTCTCTACAAAGCATGCAAGTTATGTGATTAAATCTCTTCTCAAAAGGTTTCTTAAGATTACTAAATATCAAAAGTGTCATATCAAGATAAATATAATCAAACTATAGACCAACATCCCCCAAAAATGTTGGAGGATGTTGCTACTGGAACACACGCGTCATCTCATCCATAGATAAGGTAGGCTGCAATGCTCCCTAAAAGTTTTGCATGAAGAAATATAATCCCTCGCAGAATTATGTCTCATCACCTATGTTTGTAATAATAGTTGGTTCTGTAGTTGGAACTAAAGGAGGATCCATTAGAATCCCATGTCCCACAACCTCTAGAGCATGATCGTAGCCACCCTCTTGGCATACGACTAGAGATTGTCATGGTGGCATGCCTCTATAATGCAAAAGACATGCCTTAGAAAAGAACAATATAAAATTTCATAGCTCAAAAAGCATAGGGAAAGTCAAAAAACTCCTAAAACTAGGTCATACCATATTTCCTTCTCCTAAATCCATGGCTATAAAATGAACAGTCACCAAAAACCATTATAAACACTGCCTCTTTCCCACTCAAAAGCCTGGTCTAGGTCAAGTCACTATTTCCAAGTTCAATTTCCCATTTAAATTTTATTTAACATTCATTCCCATTATATCAAAATTTAATTTAAAAGTTAATCCAAATGTTTCACCATATTACAATCCATGAGGTCCCATAAAACCTCATGAACCAAAATTTGGTGCCCATATAATTCATACCATATCAAATTCACTTTAATTAATTGAATCAAAAGGTGCACCAATTTCCAGTCCATAAGGGCCGATAATCCTTATGAGCTGAAATATGTTGTCACTTTCTCTATCCATTGTATAAAATCTATCACAATAATAGTTATAACTATCACAACACCTATCATAATAGTATGCAACAAGTAATGCATCCTAAATGTAATTTCATAATGTATGACATGTGAAATATAGTAGGTTCCTAAGATGACGCGTGAGATGGAATACCCTTATCTCATCAGGTTGCAATACAATAAAACTCAAATTCATATAAAAAATAATATCATAATTTAAGTGTGTCACTAAACGGTGGAATCAAATCAACTATAATAGTTCAAATCTATAAAATAACAATTTAATTCGAGGTAATTTTATTTTTTTCTATATGAGGGTTAGCTACGCCCAATCAAAACTCATTACAAAACTCCAATACCTTCATATACCTGTCTATTTTTGCAAAACAATAAATCAAAATAGAAAAGAAAGCTCTGATACCACTTTGTAATGTCTCGAACCCAAACGCCACTCAACAGTGCCCCAAGCCCGGTTGGTCACATGGCCTCAAGTGTATCTCTATGAACACCAGAGGCTACCGACTATCAGCGATAGCCTAGGGTGTGTCCGTGGGGATACTATGAACTCATTATTAGAGTGTAACATAGTGGAATAATAATAACCATTAATAGCATAAGCATATAAAACAAGCAGACAACTGATAAATAAACAAGACAAGAATGCATAAAAAAAAACAAAAGTGTCTCATATACAATGACGATGATACATGTATCTATAAAATAGAAAAAATAGGTACAAAGAAGTAAAGAACAATACAAGTATACAAAATACCAAAAAGAAAAAAATGTGCTATCTCCAAATAGCATCAAGAGCCTCATATTGGTCCCATGATGCCTTATCCCTAATCATAGTACAAAATCAACTCTCTAAATATTGTAACTTTCCCCTATCTCTACCTGCATCCAAATAGTCTATTCAGGTATCTAACGACGGCCCAAAACAAGTGTGAGGTAAAATCCCAGTAGGTAACCACCTAATTATCTATATAATTCTAGGATATGAAATATAAAAATCTAAACCATGTATAGGTAAATAGGTAAGCAGTATATAAAAGTATAGATACCCATGGCATGTAACTACTAAACCAGTAATTATGAAATATCCTCTCAAGGATCCCTGTAAAACATGGTCAATATCCTCTATCAAGGAAGATACAGACAATATATAAAGTAAACTCTATGTAATCACCATATAAACTATTGAACCATATCATTCATGACCTTGTCATACAACCTAAAGTGTCAAAGTAAACCCGATTGAGCCGTTCAACCAAGCATATCATATTTCTCACAACTGTGTTGGGTAATTAAAGTGTCATACCACAAAGGGATAGATCCAAGGTGCATAAGATCAAGGCATACTCATCAATTCCCAAGAGCATCTCGATGTAAACTCAGTTAGGCACTGGTTGGAGTTCTAGGATCATGTCATACCAAACATGTCCTATGCGAGTCCAAGCAAGACAGATCCAAGGGATAGAAAAACCCAAGGAATCCCATAGAATTAATACCCAAGGATCAATCTCTATCTAAGGCATCCACTACCATGCCAAGATTTAAGGAATAACATCCAAGGAATCTAAATAATCATTCCTCATTTTATACCCTTTATCATTCATACCACATTAGTCTACCCACTCATGTAACCATTTACATCCAAATACAAACAATGAGTACATCTAACCACTTTACCAATTACATTAAAAGGCAATCAAATAATGAGTATATCCACTCATTTAAAAAAACCACATTTTACTTTTTGATCAATTCAATGGTTAACCAATTGTATAACTCAACATAATGTTTAATATGGCAAGGAGGTAGAACATCTTCTAAGAAAGAAACCAATTCCATTTAATTATAATTAAGATTCTTCTAGCTAGTAAAGTATAGAAACACACCCCATGGATGGTTTAACATGGAATAAACAAGGTAAATTCATATATCAAACCCCATGGGTGGCCTTGGGTTTGGAAACCACCAACAATTAATCTCAAAGGAACCTAATAGAATCCCTAACAAGACCTATTTAATTTAATTCAATTTAGCATTTCAATTTTAGGGCTATTCTAGAAAGTTTAATGAGTGGCACAACGACAGGTAACCTAATAAAGCACCAAAACTCAAGGAAAAAGTATAGAAAACCTACCATAGCTCAGTAGTAGAGTTATCATATAGTATCAACTTATGATTTGACTCAAATCGGGAGAAAAATAAATAACAAATGAAGAACATGAAATCAGGGAAAATCAGCTTGCACCTAAATAGCGTCGTCGATAAGAAGAAGAATGATGAATGACCAAAAAGGAATCGAGTAATCATCGATCAGAATCCAACTAGACATTCCATGATTGAATCAGATATTAGATGGAGGAACAAGATCATATCTAAGAATAGTTAGTGTTGAGATCTTCAAAAGCTCATGGCTTCTATTCGTTTAAGAAAAGTGAATTTGGGGTTAAAATAGAATTTAATTTAATTTAAAATTATAAAATTAACCCAAAATATAAGGGTCACATGGTTTGAGCGCATGGTTTGAAAAACCTTGCACTAAATGTGGATACTTTGCTATTGGATAAGGGAACCCACATAGTTACCTCACATGGTTTGACTAACCATGCATAAATCATGCAAAAACCCACTGTCAAAATTGTAAAGGTTGTCGCACGGCGCTGCGTCCCAAATCACACGGTTTAACTGAAACTGTATAGAATCCCCCTTATCTCTTCCAATGCATCGCAAAATTTACCAAATAGTGCTTCCTACCCCACACAGTTTGAACTAACCTTGTGGCAGACCATTTTCATCCCAAAACATGGGTTTTGGGCTCCGAACAAGCCCCAAACACCCCCAATACCTCCATGACCTCAAAGGGAATTAACATTAGGCCTTATTTAAAAATTTAAACCAAAATAAAAAGGATATTTATCTCATAATAAAAACTAAGTTCTTAAAAAATTATTCATCATTACAATCCAAGTAAAATATAAATGAAAAACAAATCACATCACTTTGCAGAGGTGGTAGTCCACACGTACGTACGAACGACGTTATCGTTTTTCAGTAGTTTGGAATGTAAGAAGGTTGACATGATATTATCATTAAAAAAGTATAATTGTTTCATAAATATCATATATAAATATTTAATCCATCATAATACCCACCCATAAAACATGGTGATGAAAAATAAATTGTATCACTACGTGGAGATGATAATCCATACACACTCATTAGTATTAATTTCACTTCTCATTTGATGGGAAAGAGGGTGTATAATGGTGTTTTAATAATCATAATAATATTTTAGAATATTTAGTATGCTTATGTTATTATTTTATTATAAATACCATAGATTTAGATGAGTTAAAGAAGAGTAAAAAAGGAAAGAGACCAGTTTAGGCGATCCCCTCTTCTTGGAAATGAATCCTTTATATCTCTTCTAAAGGGCTCTAGGGATGGTATTTGTGGAATACTATAACCTCTATAATGTGTATAAGAGATTTTAAAATATAAATTGGTAGATTTTGGTCTATCTAAAATTCTCAATGTGGTTTAAATAATCAAGGGGGAGTTGCCCTTTTATAATTGTGGCGAGGGGTATTTTTAGAATTTCACAAAATATTAAATTATAATAAATTTATTTTCAATAAAAATGATTCAAAAAGGTATATAAATGGAAAATGGATGAAATTTTATGCCACATATTATCCCTATTTTTCTTTTTAATAATTTTTATAATTTTTATGTAATTTTATAAAACATTATTCTCATAAAATTTTATTATTTTCAATTTAGACACTATTCACTTAATTTTGCTTAAAAATACATATAAATTTTTTTTAAATTTGAATATAATACTTTAACACAATATTAATATGTTAAATTAACCTATAAAATTTATGGTACACATTAAATTACATAAATTATATTTCTTTTTATATTTTAAAACTCTTTTATTATATTTTTTATTAATTGACGAAATACATCATTGACATTGCATAAGAAATTAAATTTATTATTTAATTACTAAAAATTAAAATAAATATATATCATGAAAATAATTTTATTAATCTCAAAATATATAGTTATATTTGTTCATAACTATATTTTTTCCCTATGTGGACTCAAAAGATGTATTAAAAATAAAGGGAGTGGAATTTTGTAACTTTCTTTGATTTAAATAATATACAAGTCATTTTCATGGAAAAGTGTCATTAAACAACTAAATTTAGAGACTAAAGTGATAAAGTTATAATTATATTCATATAATAAAAATTATACAAGTTTTTAATATGTTTTTTTCCTTTATATTTTGGTTTTAACCATTCATTAAACCTTTTCAAAATAATATATAATAATTAATATTTAATAAAAAATTTGATCAAGGACTTATTCCATCTCAAATCTTATCTCTAGGATACCAGATTTGACTTTTCTAGAATTGTGCAAGCTTTGCGGTGACACTAAAAATGATTTTCATATTTATTATGAAATAGATTATAATTTATATATTTTAAATTATTTTTGTATGATATTTTTAGTATTTTATCATACTTTATTCATTCTATATGGTTAATAAATTTTTATATTATGTTTAGGTCTTGATTATATCATAAATTATACTGTATTTCATAAACAATGTTTTTTTACTATTCACTAAAAATTTAACTTCTCTAAAAAAATGTCAAAAAAATCACCCAAGTATAAAATTGACTTTATAAATCCAAAAATAAATTTAATTTCATAATATTCAATTACTATAAGTGATATAAATTAATTTCAATTTAATTTCATAAAATGCAATGAAAAACAGATTTTAGAAAAATGGATTTTTACGTATAAAAATGTTTTTGTTCCAAATTAAACTATAAAATTGATCCAGATAAATTTAATTGGAATAATAATAATATAATAAAACCAATCTTACTTTTAAACTATTTTATAAAAAATTAGTACTTTGTAAATTTTTGAAATAAAAATACAGTTTTTAATAAAATTCAATATTTTTCACTATTCACTAGAATACTAATCTCCTCCAGAAAAATCCAAAATATTTATTCTAAGTTGATTTTGAAATTATGATTTAAAAAATTATATTTTTTATTAAATAAAATTCTAAATGTTCTATAAATTAGAAATAAAAATTATTTTTGAGGAAAACATATTTCTGAAACATAAAATAACTTTACAGAAAATTGAGTACTTATTTACTAAGAATTAATCAATGCATTTGTATTGATTAGGTCCTTATTATATATTTCATAATTTTTTTAATACTATTTATACCCTCCAATTCAATGTCTATGTTATAACGATCATATAATAATATTTCTTTATTACTTAAGCTCGACATTGTGTGTAACGCAAGCTATCAAAAAAATAAATGAAATTTTAAAAAATATTTCATAAAATATTAGGCTATTATGTAAAAGGGCCTTATAGGTGTATAATTAATTTTCATATTTAAATTAATGTTTTTGTTTCTTACCAAGTTTGAACCATTCACAAACAATTTTATTTTTGAAATATAATTTAGGCATTTCTTGTACTAGTTGATTTCAATGTAGTTTGATAAGTTTATGTATGCTATAATGACCAAGGAACCTATTGAAAATCCATGAATGACTATATTGAGAAATTAAAAATTAAAAATCTTGAATTGAAATATATTTTAAATCAATAACATAAACATTTTGAAAACACAAAGATGAAAAAAAAGTTTTTCTTTAGAATCAAAAACTTTACAAAAATAATTTTCAAAATAGATTTTAAAAATTTCATCACATAATTGACTAATACATAGAAAATTATATTTTAAACCATTAACATATAAAAAATATTTAATTATATAAAGTTTTGAAAAAACAATAGTACCTATATTTAGGTTCTTATTCCTTGAGTTATCACCAAAGTGACATGACCTTCACCAAGCTTTTCAAGATGATTAAAATCTGAGTAGTCACCAAATATGTGTGTTGAGAACCCACTATCCAAGTTTTTTCTAAAAGGTTGGGGCCGAAGCCTTATTTTATTATTAAAACAAAGCAAATACCTCTTTAACTGGGTAGAGGGAGATCCATAACATAGCCCAAAGGCTCAGTGGAAATTTAGCCCAATACATGACCCGTAGGCCCATTTTTTTGGCCTAAAGCCCATTCTATGAATAGTACTGCTACAGTACCCGCGTTGCTACAGTACTGCACAGTACCCGCCGCTGCTACAGTGCTATGTAGCCGCTACAGTGCTCTGCCAGCGCTACAGTGCCTGTCGTTGCTATAGTGCCGCCGCTGCTACAGTACACTACAGTACTGCTACAGTACCTACGCCCAATGGGTTTTTGAACCCCCATTTTTCATGTAGATTTAAGGGGTTATTACCACTAAGCCAAACCCCAACTATAGAACCCACTATCCAATTACCATGCAGATCATTGGGTTTTTCTCTTTATACACTTTTCTCATAAAATAATAAAGAGACTAAAGATTTTGGTACCCATAGTTTGGGTACACTCATGTTATCGAAAAGATATTTTGGAATCCATACTTGTTTAGAATATGATTTTACATAAGAATTATTAAACAATGTATTAGAATAGAGATTAATAGACATTAGCATATCATAATTTTTTTTTTCAATCTTATTCATAAATAATATATCCAATTTTTATATAATATTGAAAAAAATTATATTATTAGAACCCTTTTATAAAAGTAGTTGTATTTTTTGAGGTACTAACTTTTTTTTAAAACCAAAACAATTTTTTTACATTTCATTGAGAACCAAAAATTATATTTAAATTTTATTCACCTTGAGTGAAATTAAAAATATAATTTTTTAGATCCTTAATAGTTTATTTAATTTTCTCAATATTGGGTTGATCTTTTAATTTTAAATATAATCCTTTATTTTCTTTAGAGAGTTGATTATTTTATAATTTTTTTAATAATATTTCATTTTTAGTTCTTTTAATTTTATGGTAAGTTCAAAAAATTCATTATCTAATTTTTCATAATCTAATTAGATTGAAGAACAAGAATAGGTATAATAATTAGAAGTGGAAGAAGTAGGATAATTAACTTCATCACATAACTCAATTTTGGCCATGAGACATTTGAAACTTCCATCACTTGAGTTTACACTCCAAGTAGAGAATTTTAAGGCTTTCTTGATTTTATTATTTTACGTTTTGAGAAATGGGAAATATAGATTGATTTGTTCCTTTTTATTAGGATTATAACAAGTTACCCTAACTTATTTCTATTTGTTTTACTTTTATCAGAGTGAGATGATTTATTCTTCATCAAGTATTTGTTTACTTTCTTGGATAGATGTACTATTTTAGTTTCACTTCTGAAAGTTTCAACATTAATTACCTTAAAGGAAATTTTCTTGTTTTCTTTCTCTTAATTTTCTTTTTTTGGTTTATTTATTCATGGTAATCTCATATGTAATGAAAGAACTGATAAGTTTTTTAACCTAAATTTTATTAATTACTTTTTCTTCTTGAATCACTATTACCTTAGGTGGACAAGAACTTGTAAAAACCCAAAGTAACTTATTTATAAGAATTTTTATATAAAGATCATCACCAAGATATTTTCTACAATTAAAAATATCAGTAAAGTGAGTAATAATATTAGGGATTCATTCTTTTGAATACATACTAAAACTTTCAAAATCTTATCTATACATATCAAATCTAGTATCTTTTACTTTATTAGTGCCTTCATAAGTAAATTTAAGTAATTTCCAAATTTCATGAGTAGTTTTACAAGTGGAAACAAGATTAAATTCATTTCAATGAAAACTAAAATGAATATAATTTTTGGATTTTTTATATAGTTCAAAAGTGGAAATGTCATTTGGAGTTCATTTTTTTTCTAATTATTTAGTAGACAGGTAACTATGCATGAAATTTTTTCAAACAAAATAACTTATGCTTTCTAGAAAATTAGATTTGAAAGTTTTAAAATAAATATATTTTATTTCATCAAAGAAATGATCACAAACCGTTGAGTGTCCTTCAGGAGAACCTTAGGTGTAAGTAGTTGAGGCTATTATTTAAAGATTATTTCTTGAAATTGATTAATATTTAGAAGTAATGTTTTGAAAATGAGGTATAAACAAAATTTTAAAAATAAGGTGTGAACAAGATTTTAAAAACAAGGTCTAAATAAAATTCTAAAAATAAAATCTCATATGATACCAATTGCTATTCAGAGTAAAATGAAAAAAGGGGGGTGAATTTACTTTAAAAATTTTAAAAAAAAGATGAAACAATTATGAAATTTATCGATAAATTAAAATAATAAAAGTAAGAATAATGAAATTGATAAGTGTTTTGAAATTCAATAAGTATAGGTTAAATAAAATATATATACTTTCACATGTTAAAAGAGTATCTCATTTAACCTTTCACAATAGTTCTCAATAGCTCAAATTGCAAACCAGGCATACCCAACAAGAATACATTCTAACATCACCCTATTATATCTATTGAATTGATTATCTTGAGACATAACACATTAAAACAAAGCTCATGATCCCAATAACCCAGCTGACCATGCTTACTGCATATCAATCTCATCTAGTCAAAACTATCTCACTCAATGCTTCTTTATTAACAAGACTAAGGAATCTCACTAATGCTAAGGCCAATTACACGATCACCATCCACCTTGGAAATCAAAAAAAATAGAATAATTTAATCACACTATATATTCTAGATCCAACTATATATGATCAAATTGAAGTCATAACCTATATTATCAAGTTCAGGCATCTACATCCAAAACACACAAGGCACCTATACACATATCCAAGTACTTGTTAGCACTCACATATATAAATATCAATGCAAAGAATATACCATGATTCTCATTTCTAAAGAATCTACAAGCTTAGGCTAACCCCTCTCTTAGACTACCCTTATATATCACATCCATCTCCATAATAGTAGTAGGAAAATGCCTTGGTACTAAGCCATAATGCTTGCCTCACTAATATCCAAATCCACATATCAAAAGCATAAGAAAACTCACAAATATCATGAATACTCTATATTTCTCATAAACATATACTCATAATGAATTCCATACTTAAGACAACCACCCAATCTAGGGTTACCCGCAAATCATTTTCCTAGTTAGCAGAGGGAAATAGTGTCACGAAACACGTATTTATACCCTATTAAGCCCTAAAACACAAGGGTCTCACATACTGGTTCAAGTCTAGCCCACTCTACCCAATATTAGGTCATGAATAAACCCACAAGAAACATAAATAGTCATGACCTATCACAATTTCTCAAAGTTACCATTATAAAAATTAAAGTCACAACATACATAGCATCCCAATATCCTCTACACTACATAGTATAAATATCTCACAACTTAGGATCTATCACTATCCCAATTTACCCATTATTAATATTAGGTAATGCACATTATTACCCACATCATAACATATTTCTAATAATATTCTAAAAAACCATAGTTTAAGGAAAGTGATGACAGACAAAACACCCCGCTATTCTTAACATCTTATACCATATGAAATTCATAACTTGAGTGCTCTCAATATCCTCAATTACCCATCAACATCATATACATATAAGATCCACATAATATATATAATATTTACAATATCACACTTTTCTATTTCACTTTAACCATAATTTTTATAACAAGGGGCTTAGTTAAATAAAATTTCAATTACAAGTTATAGAGGAAAATGATATAGAAGTTATAATTTACATTTTATTTAACTAAATTCACATAATAGTCAAGTTAGGTGATCATTTAATACACTTTTAAATATTTAATTTAACTAGAAATTTTCATAATCGAGGCATAGTTAAATGAAATGTCAATTTCAAGTTACATAAGAAAATACTTTATAAGTTGAATTTAAAATTTTCATTAGATGAAGCCTCATGATAAACAAGGAAACTGATCACCTAACATAATTTTATCCATTTATATGATTGATTAATTAATAATCCATCATAAACTTATATAGGAAACTATATAAATGGTTTCATACACTTTTAATAATTGACACATGTCATAATCTATGAAATCAAGTAACCAATCACAAGAAATCATGAAAATGAAATGTGAATCCTACGTGCCTAGTATGATGCATGTACACATGATCCATTATCATTCTGGATAAGAGACAAAATTCTATAAACGTTAAATCCCATAATCATGTGTGTCACTCTTGATGAAAAAAATCAATAGTAAAAGGGGAAAGTAAGAAAATTTATCCCATTTCTAGAAATGTGGACTTCCCTCATATATAGGGTGGCCACTCCTTGGAACAGGTTCCATCCCATGTTATAAAAATTCTCTAAATCCAATACACCTCACCCAAATATTCATAAAAAATAAAGAGCTTTGATACTACTTTTTAACATCCACCGACCATAGACCACTACTCTGTGTCCCGACTGATGACACTACTTGACCTCATTATCCCCTCCCTGTACACTAGAGGTTTTTAAATAACAACATGAGTCTATGATGGTATGGTGGGGAGACTATACCCACATATAATATACATCAAAAATCAAAAAATCTATAAGAAAAAACTAGAAAACTCCACAAAAAATGGAACTAAGTCCTAGCCTAATCCCAAACTCCCTTGATCCACCCCATCAATCCAAACCAAGCATAAATTATAGAGTGCTTACCCTTTTCCTATCATGTAAACATGAAGGTCTACTTGGGTACCAAACAACAACTCGAGTATAGTGTGAGAATGACTCTGTAGGCCATCACTAACAATGTTTATAAGAATAATCCAATATGAGCAATAAAGTTCATGATGATGTGTAGAATAAATAAAGATGAAATATAAATAAATAAAACCACCATCAATCCTCGGGTTCCCAAGTGACACCTAGGATCAACCATACTTTCTTCATCTTAGGTCAGATTTCTATGTATATAATATTCCAATAGACATAAATGCTAAACCCGCTTGGTTAATTCTATTCAATAAAAATAATTTGGAAAATCTTCCAAACCAAAGGGGATCACTGAAGGTGTTTTAACTAATAAGGGGTCATCTAAAAACTCAAGGGGGAGTCACTATAAGATTTTCTGAAGTATCAGACGTCATCACCAAACCCAAGGGGTATCACCCATATCATTCTAAAGTATCAGGAATCATATCCAAACCCAAGGGGTATCACCCATGATGTTCTAAAGTATTAGGCATTATCAATGAAACCAAGGGGATTCACCCTAAGTAATTCCAAATCATCAGGTATCATCATCGAACCCAAGGGGATTCAACCTAAGGAATTTCAATCGATTCCTTGGAAGATAATACTAGGAGATCAAATTAATTGGACATCACCATAGAACCCAACGAGAATCACCCAAGCTATTCTGAATTATCATGCATCATCAGTGAATATAAGGAGTCACTACCACAAAAATGGGTTTTCAAAACACCATCTTTTAACAGTGCTATAAAAAAGTGTTGATAAATGGTGTACCTTTATCAGTGCTAAAAAAACACTCATAAAGGGTACTTTTAAAAGCGATGTTAAAAGTACCCCTTTATCAGCATTTTTTAGTGTTGATAAAGGTACCAACTTTATCAGTTCACTTTTTAGCGCTGATAAAGGGATCCCCTTTATTAGTAATTTTTTCAGTAGTGCTGATACAAGGGGGTCTTTATCTGCACTTTTTTACTAGCATTGATAATGGGAATATTTCAAAAAAAAATCGTTAAAAAGAATATATTAATATATTAATATATTTATATTGATAAAAATATATTTATATTGATATAAATATATTTATAAGTATATAATATATAAATATATTTATATTGATATAAATATAATATATATTTTCAAATATGTTTTAGATAAGTAAAAAAGACATTTACACTTAATATATAATAAATTTAATGAAAATGGATTATAAAATATTTTAAAAAATAATATTAATTATAATTTTCAAATTATAATTGAGTAATAATAATTTAATAGCAATTTGAATACACAAAAAATTAAAAAATTAATAAAATATCATAAATTAGTTGAAAACGTAACTCAAACTTCAAACAACCATAACGTTTGATCCGTGTGTCTGTTTGAGATCTACCATATATCAAATCAAAGCCTACAATGAGATATATACACTAATGAAATAGGGGAACCCTTTGTTATAATTTTTGAGGCAAAAAAGTCCCATAAGGCCTCCAAAACTAAGATTTATTTGGGATACCAATTTTTTAAAACATCCTATGGAATTTAAGCCTTATTTAAGGGGGTCTTTTTTCCCTTTTTCAGTGGGGATTGAATTTATTCCTAGGAATTACATTCATATTGATATTATAAATTTGAAATTTTATCGTTTTTCATAATGTAATGTTATTTATAATCAAATATATAACAATATATATATATATATATTATATTCACACATAAAAATTTAATTTTATAAATAAATAACTAAATATATTTACATATAAAATATATTTCTCAATATATAACCCTATTATAAATAAAAGCTATTATCCATTTTATTTGAAATACAAATATATGAATATTTATATACCTATATAATGTGTGTGTGTATTAGTGTGTGTATGTATTAACAAACTGATATATATTATCTATAAATTATAACATATGAATATACGTATGAATATATAATATATGTAATATGTAGATATGTATAATTATACTTATAGATACACATATATATAATGTATATAAATGTATATGTATGTTGTATATATGTATGTATGTATTTATTTATTTATAAACACACACACAAATATATATTTTATAAATATATTTAAAACCAATCTTATAAATATATATTAATATACAAATAAATGTACAAATAAAAAAATATAACTAAATATATATATATATATATATATTAATATAAAAATAAATAAATATATTAATATAACTATATATATATTAATATAAATCTATATTAATATAATAATAAATATAACTATATATATATAAATAGATATATTATTAAATTGATAACATAACAAGATGAGCGAGTGGTAAAGGTGCATGCGCTCAAGGGAGAGGTCTCAGGTTCGAATCCAAGCAGAGGCAGGGGTGCACGGGTGGGTGCAGGGGGGCTAGTGCTATTAAAGGGTGGGGGGGGGGGGGGGTGCCTAGCACTGTTAAATGGGTGGCCGGGGCACGCGTGATCGGGGCTTCCTAGCACTATTGGGGGGGGGGGGGTCAAGCGCTGTTAAAAGGGGGCCATCCGATTTACAGATTTTTTATTTTTTTTTGACTTTTATAAGTGATTTTTAGCACTAATAAAAGACCCCTTATATCAGCGTTTTCTTTTATCATTGATAAAATGAACCTTTATCGATGCTTTTTTTATAACTGATAAAAGGAACCCCTTTTAATAACGCCTCAATTATCAGCATTTTTTTAGCACTGATAAAGGATTTTTTTAGCACTGATAAAACACTTTTTTGTAGTTGTGAGTATCACTCATATAATTTCAAAGAATAATACATCATTGCTGGACCCAAGGGGCATAATCCATGAAGTTTAAAAAATTCATCATAAACTAAGCACACATTAACCCATCAATTAATTCATTTAATTTAATAAACACCAGGTCTGATCCTCAGGCACCCCCAGGGCCACCCCTTTCATTTTACATTTAATTTTTCCAAGTCAAGCCTCAAGGGAAAAGTAATCATACATCCATTATTTTTATTATAATATGTATTGAAAAATAAATATGGTCATCATATTTTAGAGAACATCCCATGAATTTTCATAACACAAAATACCATTCACTTACATCATGTTATCCCTAGGGTTTCCCCCTTTTAATCACCAAACTTTATTTCCCAAGTCATAAACACCCCATGGGTGGATAAGGTCTTGGTAACAAAAACACACATGGTCATAAATTAAGTATAAGGAACCCCTAGGCCCACCTCTTTAATTTTCCAACCCATTTTCCAAGATCAATCATACTCTATGGGTGGTCAAAAGTCATGATCTACTCATCAACGAGCTATTTATAGCCCATTAAGAGGTTGAATTTTATGATTTAGGGCTTACAACATATAATTATATTTTAAGGTTGAAAACAAGATAATGTGAGCATGAACATACAATGTATACATCAATAAATAGTGAAAAACTTAAAAGGATAACTCATAAACCACCTACCTTAGACTCCTATATGTCCACTCATCCAATATCACCCTTTGATTCAAGCTAATACAGTGGAAATAAGAAAATCATAATAAAACCCTAGAAAAATGAAAACACACAAATAAATGACATAAGATAGCATGATATTGAAAGAAACCTATAATAAATGAAGGAATAAGGGTAGAATCACTGATAGATCTTGATTACAACCAACGATGCCTGTTTCTATGGGGAAAATGGGAGATACACTATAGAAGGGGGAAGGAAAACCAAAGTGGGAGGGGGTATCTTACACTACCACCAAATAAAGCCCCCATATTTTTTCTAACACAGATAATTAATTAATTAACATAAAACTAAAAAAACTCTATTGGAGGGTTTCACATCATCAATTATTGATTCACACCCTAAGTTTTCAGGGACAGGGGACTCCTCCCTTTTGTCTGCCAGTTTCATAGCATGAACCAATTCTTCACATAGTGAAACATGTGTAGTCTATAGATTTTAGTTACAAACTTTCTGGATTCTTCCCAAAGTCCTCTCAAGACACTTCAGACCCCCTATAACCTTCAAATCCCACTAAAAAACACGCATCCCAAAAAAATTCAAATGGATCCACACCTCGAAAAGGGTCGGGTTTTTACATATTGATACATATTTTATTGTACTAATTTGGGTATATAGAAAATTAAATGAGGAGTTAATATTCCACTAGTAAAATTGATTTATTAAAGAGATATATATTTTTTTTCTTGGAAATTTTGAGGCTATTGAGATTCTGAGAAATTAAAAAGAATAAAAATATATTTTCTTGTTGTTCAAAGAGAAGTGTGTGTTAGAATAAGTGCAAGAGAAGATAATAAGAAAAATTTCCTGAGGTAGAGGTAAAAAAAAAACTATAAAAAACATGCATACCTGATATTTTAGTGTTTATAAGAGAAGATATTGAGGTTATAATAAATAGGTTGTGGAGTTTTGAAGATCTATTTTCCACAAGATCATAGTGTAGAGTCTGAGAGAAGAAGAAGAAGCCGATCCACAGATAGTTCAATATTCAATGAGTTTTGGAGACTGATATCTTTAGTGTTTATTGACTAGGTAGATTATAAAGTGTTTTTGATTGAAGAAGATGAACTATATTCATCAGATAATATTATGTTGTTTTAAAGTGGAAGATCATTCATTTATTACTGAAGCCACAAGATCCTGAAGGAATAACTTTTCATCTGGTGAATTTTGTGTTTCATTATGGATGGAGGAAGATAATATAAAATTTTAACATGTGGGATGATGTGAACTATATGTTAAATATGATAACTTACCACCCACTCCATGTTTATGATAAATTTATAGTGGAGAATCTATAGACCTAAGCAACAACTGGTTGCAGAAAGACATATGTTCTCACAGTGAGGCCTAACTATGTAAAAATTTGAGTGTTCCTTATTCTCCCATATTTTTATTTTCATATTAAAAGGATGAGTATAATTTTAGATAGAGAGAGAATTATAACTTAAGTCGTCATAAAGGATTTTTTGAAGCAAAAAATAAACTATATAAATTTTTTTCGCCCTGATTCATCCCCTCTTAGTGTAGCAATTTGATTCATTGGCACTAACATCTTCCATATAAAATCCAATTCTTAAAATTATATAGGTTAGAAAAAATGATGGGTTTAACCATATGAAGTGGTTTTTTAGAAAATTATGGGTAGTAATAATATCAGGATAATGAAATCTATATAATAACAATTCATAACACTTACCCTTAGATGTCATAATTTTATGGAATACCATATAATATTCACTTAAAAAAACCTTGTGGGAAAAACAAGTAAAGCCAAAGTAATTTAATTCTCTACCATGATACCTCATTAAATAACTTATCAGAAAAACCTAGTTGGAAAAAACCCAATGAATGGAAAATTAGTTCAACATTCTCAAACCCCGTATAAAACCATGATAGACTTCATATTCATCACATCCCAATTTTATAAATCAATTTCTCTAATTTTACTATTAGTGATATCTTTATGAATAAATATAAAATATTATTAAAAGAACTTATTTATTGAATATTAATCTAAACATTCTTTTCAATTTCATGAGTGATTTTTTTGTTTGGTGAGATCTTTGTTTATATCATTATTAATATACCAACCCTTGAAATGAATTATAAAAATTGCATTATCTTTATATAATATTATGGGAATATTATTACTCATGTATAATCCATGACCATTTTTAATATGATGTATAATCATTCTTAGGAAGAAATATTCTCAATTTTCTTAATGAAATGAAATTGACTCAGCATAATTAGATAAAGTCATAAAAACAATTTATTTTATAGAACAATATGAAATGATTGTTTTTCTATATGTGAATAAATATTTAGTTTGAGATCTTAATTTATGTAGATTAGAATGTATGAAAAGTTTTCATAACCAACCAAATTTGGATATGATATTTTAGAATGAAACAATACTAGATCATTATATCCATGGAGACATCTTAATATTAGTTTGGAATCATTACAATGTCGACAGGTATGAGAACTGTACCTAGTCAATAAATTCATGGAAAGTGATATATATAGATTTGTATTACTTGTAAGGTGCATTAATACTCCTTGAAAGAGAACATATTTCATTATTTTTACTTTTCAATTAAATCAATTAATATCCACGAACTTCATAATTTCAAGGCAATTATAACATATTTATTTTTTAGGAGTATTTTTCAATTTTATGAAAACTTGGCCTAAAACGTGTTTTTAGTGAATTTATTATTATGTTGGATTTAATTTTTAATGAATATACTTTTAAATTTAGTTTTTAATGTTTTTATAGGTTTAGATTAAATCATAATAGGTGCATGTTGGGATATGAATAAATGCTAAATTTAACACCTGTGTGTGATTAAATTGGAGAGAGAGTATTATATCAGAATAAAAAGTATGACAAAATACCCACATAAGAATAAATCAGCCTCACATCAGATTAAAACACACCTCCCAGTTGGTACATAAGAATCATTTATCCAGATTATGAACTGTATAGTTATAAATGTGTGGTTAAGCACCTCACATCAGAATAACCACTGCATCTTTTATCATTGTTTATGATTAACTCAGGGATTTCTGAACATAATTTTAGATTAAATTAATTCTATAGAATAATAAACATGGATAGTAGAACACTTTTTTAGATTTAAATCTCACCATGGAAGATTAATTTGGTCACACATAATGCTATTTCATATTAGATACAAGATATATATGAATAATCCCACTGAAATCACCTCAAATTTTTAATAAATGGAAGGATCACCATGTCACTAGCCACAACAAATAATTCCTTAATTGTGTCTTTACCATGATAATCCAAAACTTCACTGTATTCGTTGATTCCATCAAGTCCAATCGGTCACATGCATGTAAGAATGATCTTGAAGGATAATTTTCACACTAAATTAAGAAATTGGAATAATAAAAAAAACATGGTATCAGAGAAAAAAGAGAAGAAGATATTGATGATGAAAACATAGGGTTGGTTGAGACTTTATGATAAAATAATTCAAAGCTCACTACCACATGGAAGGATCACCATAAAGATTTCACACATTTGGAATCCTTCCCAAGAACACCTATACTTCTCCAATTATTATTTAAATATCTTATTCCCTCTATTTTTAATAGATTATAACCCTTAGATATCATCTTGGGTGAAGATTAGTGTAGGTGATAACTTAATTTCAAGCATTATTTTTTGTAATATTTTTATTGTTTTATGTATTTATTTCTGATTTTTTTTATTTTTTTATAGTAGGAAATAGTTATATTTGGACTTTGGTGAATTTTATAAGTAAAATAAAATAAAAAGTTAAGGCTGGTTTACTGAGTTTTTTTAAGTTTTTTGATTTTTTTCCTTCAAATGAGTCTAGGTCATAATTTTTTTTGATAAATTGTCCCAATGGTGGTAGGGTTTCTACCGTATTTGGGTTTTTTTAACTCAAGCCAAAGGTGACAAGGGTTTTGCCACCTTTTTCTAGGAATTTAGGGAAAAGGTGGCAAGGTCCCTGTTGTCTTTTCCCAAATAAAAAATAAATAAAAATTTATTTTAAATACACATGTTTTTATACTTAAATTTTTTATTTTTATTTTTATTTTGTTTTGTTTTGTTTATATATATATAAATAAAACAAAATTTTTTAGCATAATTTATCTGTTATTTTATATCCAGCATTACTAACATTAAAGAAGTTTGGAATTCTAACAAAAACCATCACTGAGGGACCCCTTTTATAAGAGGCCTTGCCCTAAAAATCATTTTGAATTTCTAATGTGGGATTCAAGTTCTCTTTTTCCTGCGTAGAATTAATAATATATTATCATCAATCATTTTTAGTCAATTAATAATAAATATTAATTACTAATAAATAACAATTAACTATTAATTATTATTATTAAATATCAATAATCAACTAATTTATATTATTAATATTTTAAACAATATTAATTAATACTATTAATTACTAATAAATTTTTAATAGATAATAGTTATTAATTAATTAGTAATTACACATTATTTAATTACTTATTAATAAGAGTAATTATTAATTAACTAATTAATTATTAATTAATTATTAAATACTATTAATTATTATTAAACAATTACTTATAAAGATTAAAAATTATTATTCAGTTACTAAATATTATTAATAATTATTAAATTATTAAATTACTAATTAGTAATTAATTATTATTATATTATTATTAATTAATTATCTAAATTTTTCTAATAAATATTAATTACTAACCAATATTAATTACTTTTTTTGAAAAAATCAATGTTAATTACTAATAACGATTAATTAAATAATATGATTTATAATTTAATAATATTAATTTCTAATAAATATTAATTATTAGTTAACATTAATCACAAATAAATATTTAAAATTATGATTTTAATTATTAAAAATAATAATAACATTAGTTGTTAATTAATTAGTAATTAAGAAATAATTAATTACTTATTAAAAATAATACTTACTAATTAACTAATTAATTATTAATTAAATATTAATTTATTAATAATTTTAATAATAATTATTAACCAATTACTAATAAATATTTAAAATTATTATTTAGTTACTAAATATTAATAATAATAATTAAATTATTAAATTACCAATTTTTAATTAATTATTATTATATCAGTATTAATTAATTAACTAATTGTTGCTAATAAATATTAATTGCTAATACATATTAGTTAATAATAAATATTAATTAAATAATATAATTTAATATTTAATAATTTTTATTTCTAATAAATATTAATTACTAACTAATGTTAATAACTAATAAGTATTTATAATTATTATTTAGTAACTAATTATTAAAAATAGTAATATAATTTCTATTTATTAATTAATTATTAATTATACAATATGGAGTTACTTACTAATAATGTTAAGTAAAAATTAACCAATTGATTAATTATGAATTAATAATTATTAATAATTATTATAATACAATTACTAATAAATATTTAAAAACACTATTTAGTTACTGAATACTATAATTCTAAATAATATTAATAATGATTAAATTATTAAAATGGTAATGATTAATTAATTATTATTTAATTGAACAATTGTTGGTAATTAATATTAATTACTAAATAATAATAATTAATAATATTATTTATTATTTAATAATATTAATTTCTGTTAAACATTAATTAATAATAAATGTTTAAAATTATTCTTTAGTTACTAATTAATAATAATTATTATTATACATTACGCATTTGTTATTTAGTTATTATTAATATTGTTTTTTATTAATTATATATTATTTAATTTCTAATTAATCTAAATCTATTATTTATTATTAATTATTTAGAAATTAATTAGTTGTTTAATAATATTATTAAATAGCAGTTAATAATATTAATTAATATTGTTTAAAATATTAATAATATAAATCAATTAATTATTATTATTTAGTAGTAAACATTAATAGTTAATTGTTATTTATTAGTAATTAATATTTATTATTAATTGATTAAAAACGATTATAATAATATTTTATTAATTCTATGCAGGAAAGGGTGAACCTGAATCTCACATCGGAAATCTAGAATGATTTCTAGGGAAAACCCTCTTATAAAAGGGGGCACTGGGTGATGGTTTCTGTTAGTATTCCAGGCTACTTTAATGATAGTAATGCTGGATATAAAATACACTACTAGAAATAAGATCTATACCAACGGTTTTGGGAAAACCGTTGGTATAGTTCACTTATATGGACCTATACCAACGGTTTGACCAAAACTGTTGGTATAGGTCACTAATTTGGACATATACCAATGGTTTTGGACAAACCGTTGGTATCGGGGGGACCTATACCAATGGTTTGGGGAAAACCGTTGGTATAGGTCACTTATATGGACCTATGCCAACGGTTTTGGCCAAACCGTTGGCATAGGACCATAATAGAGACCCTATACCAACTTTTTTCCCCAAACCATTGGTATAGGTCCCCCCATACCAACAGTTTGTCCAAAACCATTGGTATAGGTCCCAAAATCAAAGAATCTATACCAACGGTTCTCAAAATTATTGGTATAGGTTTATACCAATAGTTTTGAGAACCGTTGGTATAATTACATGTATTTTTTATGGAATCTTCTTACAGAGAACATTAAATAACTCAAAATTTAAAATATTTATGATAATACACACACACACATATATATATATTTATGAAATTATGTTCACAAAAGTCAAGTTAGGTTAGTGGTTAAGTGGTTCAATTATAAGCTGTAGGTACTGTGATCAAAACCGACCGAATGCTTCTTTTTTGAAATACATATACCAATGGTTTTATGGAACCATTGGTATAGATTTTTCATATTACTTATACCAACGGTTTTGAAAATTGTTGGTATAGGTCTCTACCAATGGTTTTGGGAAAACCGTTGGTATAGACCCATCCCCATGACTTACTTGGCCACAGTTCTCCAAACCGTTGGTATAGAATATACCAACAGTTTGGAGGCCTATACCAATGGTTTCAAACCATTGGTATAGGGTATTTTTCTACTACTGATAACAGATAAATTCTGTTGAAATATTTTGTTATATATATATATAAACAAAACAAAACAGTATAAAAATAAAAAAGTTAAATATACAAACATATATATTTAAAATAAGATTTTTTTCCATTTGGGCAAAGGGGATAGGGGCCTTGACACCTTTGGCTTGATCAGAAAAAACCCAAAGGCGGCAGAGACCCTACCACATTTGGGACATATTTTTAAAATAATTATGACCTAGACTCATTTGAAAAAAATTAAAAAAACCTAAAAAAACTTCTGGTTTACCTGTGTGTATGTTTTTTTATGTGTTTTCATTTTTCTAAATATGTATAGGGTAAAAATATATTTTTTGTTTCATAAGGCGTCAGGCCCCCTACCGCCTTTCAAAAATAAAAAAAATTAATTTAATTATATGTTTTTATATTTATAAATATATAGGTTTTTATATTATGATATATATATATTGTATTTGTTTTATGTTGTTTAGAATTATGTCATTAATATTTGAAAGTGAAAATGTTATGTTTTCAAGCAATAACTTTTGTGACATATAAATAAGATTTTACTTATTATATTTATGATTTTTTTCAATTATTTTTTATTATCAAGTATGTTTTCAGATGCATCATTACTTGCTAATCTAACGAATCTAATCATTTCGTTTCCTATGTATCTTGTTAGAATTCACTTATACAGGTTTTTATTCTTCATTTCATTTCATTAAATACTACTTTTTTTTATCATTATTACATAACCATAATATTATTATACATTATAAATATATACATTATAAATATATATGCATTTATTATTTTCTTATATACTTACTTTACTGTTTTCTTTCAATATTTCAATCTATTTGTTTCTTGTAGTTGGGGTTTGGATTAGTGGTAAGCACCCCATAATACTAAATTGAGGTTGGGGGTTCAAAATCCATAGAGCATAGGTATTTTGAAAGTATTATAGCATCACTGTATCAGTGTAAGAACTATAACAAAGAAGACACTATAGAGGTGGTGGGAACTATAGCAGGAACAGTAGCGGGGACAATATTGTAGCGAGTATTGTAGTAGCTCAGGTACTATAGCAGAACTATTCAACGAGGGGTCTTTAGGTTATAATTATAGTCATATGGGCCATGTAATGGGATTTCATGCCCACTAGGCCTATAGAACATGTAATGGGATTCATACCCACTAGGCCTACGGGCCATGTATTGAATAAATAAGGCTTGATGGGTGGGCTATCCCCTTCGGGGGGGGGGGGGGGGCTATGTCCTACCTTTTTATCTTATGTGTGATGTGTGTATGTGTGTTTAATTATAATTGTACCCCCGATCACCTAATATATATATTCATCTTTTTCAATAAAACTCATAAGAAAGTAACATGTGACTTGAATAAAGGACATGTGAACTGTTGATTTTTTATACATCCACCATTTCTATAGGACTGAAAGTTCTCTTAGCTTGAAATCATTTTTTATTCTATTTATTACTATTATTATATTATATTACTCCCTTTTTAGATTTTGTAAGTTAGTCTATTCTATAGAATTAGAATATACCAATAAATGGTGGAGCTTGAGTAGAAAGTATTCATTTTAACGGGGTTTAATATCTAGGCTTAGTTTGAATCTGTAATGTTCCAAATTCATCAATATTTTATTAAAAATAAATTTTAGTATTGTTTTAAACCATTACAATGGTATTTATAATATTTTTTTACATTCCTTTCATTTTAATTTACTTATTATATTTATAAAATTTATTTTATTTTCAACAAAATTTTAGATGTTTAGGCTATGTTTTAAATTTTATTTAGATTTTTTATAGTGTATATTTTATAATCTTTTAAAGTTTACCACTAAAAATTTAATAAGTTTCCTATTATTCAAGTAGTCAACTTTGAGTGATTATAAAATATAAACTGTGAGTAAAATATAAATAAAAATTGAAATAATGGATAAACATATAAAAATTGATGATAGTAAAAACAATTTCTTCATTTCAATAGACATAAAACATATACATAAATGAGTACAATAAATGTATATGGTGAGGTTCTGTCCCACATGGTGGTGTGAGAATGGTATGATCATATCGAGATCGCCAAGCTTCGTTCTGGGGTTGAGTCTCATGAATAGGAAGGGGATGATTCTTGAGTACTGAAACATTGACAATCATATACTCTATTTGTGTCTCAATGGGAGGAGGTGTCAACTGGATATCATCTTGTGCACCCGATCCTTCTCCCACTAGTGTCATAGAAGGACCTTCCATCATCGCCTGAGGGAACCATATGGGCTGCGAAGGATCAGGACCCGCAAGATGGAGAAAAATGTGGATATCCTATCAAGAAATATGGATCCCATGCCGCCTGATGCACATCCATAATTGGCTGAGGATGGGATGCTAGAGGTCCAACCACTGACTGTGGAATAGGTGATGCCTCACGTGCAGGACGATGTGATCTACGTCATCTTTGTCATGGCACCTCAGCATCACTAGATACTAGAGGAGGTTCCTGATCAGGAAACAACACTTCTTAGGTAGGAACCTACAATCTTAGGGGTGGACTATTAAAGATTCTCTCATGAATCTCATGATAAGTTGGCCTTAGTGCCAGAACTGCAACATGGATCACTACTAGGATAACGAACCCCCCTAATATAGATCACTCATGCAAATAAGCTGCTCTGATCGAGTATTCTATAAAGATATTCAAAATAAATTATAAAATAGATCAATGAAAAAACTAATGGAAATTTATTGACTTACCATATCATGAAGTCCTCTTCCGTGTTGAGTAAGATGTAACCTAGACTTCAGTCTATATCATGGATCATATTTGACCTACTTTGAAATATGGAATTGCATCATAGGTACACCCTGGATATGAAGCACTACACGTCTACCCCATAGGTTGAGATACTCGTCATGTCATCGGTGCTAGTCTTCATCTTGCCACCATGTGAGCTTCAAGCCATGAAGCTTCTATGTCTGTATTGGTGGAAATTGAATGGGTTGAACACATCTAAACTAGAGAATGACTTTATCAAGATGATACCAATCAATAATATGAATGTGAATGAGAAGGAATATAACCATAACACCATGAAGTCCAACAAATATAGTATGCTGGAAACTAGTCCAATAAATCCCAGTATGGAATCCATGAAATCTGAAATGACATATGATATTTTTAAAAAAATTTCCTTATTAAAAACCAAAAATGATGATATTATTAATTTTTTGAGTCAATAATAGATCGTATATACTTACCTCATCAGGTAGGATACTATCCAACTTAAGATGGTATGCACCAAAACAGTTTGTCTAAATGCTGATGAAGTTGTGTTTCTGACTCCACCTATAAAATCTAACATCAAAAGTAATAAATAATAAGAAATTAAATTCAATAACTCCGACTAGCATCATAAACCAATAGAGAGGAGTGATTATACTAGCGTCTATGTGGAGCATCATGAAACACCTCTATAGGCAGTAGCTGACCAACAAGATAAGGGCAGAGTGAGGGGATGCACTCCCATGCCCACATCTGAAGAAGGATGAAGCATCCCTTGAGATTTGTGTGGTTTGTGATACATGAAAAGCATAATGCTATGTATGTATAAGCTAATCGTGTAGATTCCTAGCGGTATTTCCCAACCCGATCAAAGTCCTCCAGTAGCCCTAGATACATCATGTGAACATGCTTACCCAAGTGATCAGCACACTGGGTACCTCTAATGATCCATAATATATATGCACGAGCATGATGTATGACCATATTATCATCAACATCATTGGATAAATCTGTAAAGTGCGCCTCAAGCCAGCCCATAGATATCGACCCACTATCTGTAGCAGCATCGTCAGCCAAAATATCGATTCCTAGTAATCTCCGAACAAGATCAGACCAGTATGCATGGGTGAGTCCAATAACTGCTTCCCCTTGGATAGGAATACTGAGAAGGACTACCACATCCTTGAGGGTGATAATCATCTCTCCCTCCGGAAGGTATAATGTGTGTGTCTCTGGTATCCGCCTCTCTATGAGGGAAATAATCAGGTGATGATCAACGAATGTGAAATCAGATACAACAATGTCGTAGAATCCATCATGGCACAAGTATGATATAATAGAAGGTGGAGGTAGCGTGTGATGATTATGGTGTGCTTGACACACCCTGATACATCAAACCTAATGACCATCTAGCACGAACTGGGAAATATGCGTAGTCTCCTCAGGTAGTAGTATAGTATCCTCCATCTATATGTAAAAAAATGAAATAAGTCATAATTGTAAAATGTAAATATAAAATTATGGTCCACATAATCTTATGAATTTTATAATTTAAGACATTACATGTTTATTCTCATTGTTTTATGAAGTTTTTTTACCAAAAGAAAAGGGCATGCCTTCATGTTTCTCAAATCATATTTCTAATTTTTTTTGAGATATGTTTTTACCTAGGAAGGGGTGTTTTGTAAGATATGGTTTTATATATTTATATATAGAAACATTATGTATTTGTTATCTAAAAGTGTATTAGAAAATGGTGTGATTTGTAATTTATGTATGATTTCCCACATGATGGTATGTTTCATGATTATTTGATCACATGTTTGTTTAATGGTTTATCCATGGATAGATTGATTATGTGTTAGTATAACCTCAAATGAACTTGTCATATTAATTTTAATTTGAATATAAAAGGGTTATTTTTATTTTATAGTAGAATTATTTGAATATGTCATACAATTATAAAAAATGAAGGATCTTATATAAACATCATATAATTAACAATATGAGAAGATCACATTAGAGAGAATATATCAATTTGGCTGAGAGTGTGAACTCAATCCAACAATGTTAGGGAATTGTTTTTGGTTATGTCCTTATTGATGAAATATGGTGAATCTCAAACTTTTCCATTATTCTAGAGGCCAATCCATCTCATTCTGCATCCTGATGGACTTTGGTCTCCCTCGTTTACACAACCTTTTAATGCTTGGTATCACTATCGGCTGGTCTTCAGGCATTGGGAAATACAAAAAATTACCAATAGGCTTCCACGGTGCAACATAACAGTTAAAAAGTGTCCAACCAGTACACTAGATCAACATATGATTCCAATGATATGTTCATAGAGGAACATGCTATGATGGCATGTGCGCATGGAAACCGTAATACTTGGAAATTTCCACATTGACATTTCCTCACTTCTAGTAATACCACCATTTTTTCAGCAACGCTATTTGTGATGGGGTCTGAATGCTATTGAAATTTAAATTGAGAGTCTTCTTAGTAGAAAAAGAAGTCATGATAACCAGAATATTCTTCAATGTTCTTTTCAATCTCTCATTAAAAGTGACTCCCATACCTTAGCCCCAACTAAATTCTATTAGAGGTTAGTTTTTGTCTATCAATGAAGTACTTCATGCAATAATATAATGTCTCCTGAGCAAGGGAAGTTATAGGTAACTTGTGAAGACCCTTGAAGACGCCATTGATACACTCTATAATGTTTTTGGTCACATTTCCTCACCACTTCCCCTCATCATATGCCAATGTCCATTTTTATTTTAGAATACACATCATATAATTGTACACTTATTGATTAGTTTTGTGTATTTGTTCGAAAATTTATTAAAAAATCCATTGATTTGGATCATATTCTATATATAAGTGATCATATTTAAAATAATTTGATTTTATATTTTCATTGAAATAGTAGAAAATAACAAATACAATGCATACCAAGCCTTGTGATTTCCTTCTTCATAGGTTCATTAGAGAATGTTTTTTCGCAAATTATTAGCAATATGTATGATGGAGTACCATGATGTGAATTTGAGGGTATCCACGTATTAGGATTCAAATTGATTACCTCCTTGATTTCTTGATACCGACCAGATATCAAATAGACACCCCAAATGTGGGTGAAATGGTTGCTGATACATGCCAAAAATCAACTCCATTATTCGTAGTTTTCCTTATCCACAATGGAAAAGGAAAGAGGAATAGGTGAATGATTTCTATCTTGGGTTGCCGTAATCAACAATAAGCCCTTGTATTTTCTATATAGAAACATTCTATAAATCTATATGAATTGTTTTCTAAAACAAAATGTAAATATATTGGGGTGGAATACCCGAAACAACCGATGAAATTTATTATGAGATAGATCAAGTAAGTTATCTTGAGACACACGTTTTATAAAGACCCAAAAATTTCAAGGAATTTTCTTTCTTAAAATATTTGGAATTTTATGAGTACGCAGTTTCTAACGGAACCTGATTCCGAGGCCCGGTGTTCCCGGAATAATTTTCTGAAGTTTAGCTTGGGTACGTTCAGTGAATGAACAAGCGGGTTTTTCTATCTTTTGATGTGGTGCTTGGAATTGAAATCCTAGGGCACCGATGAACTCGCAGTGCCAGTATTTGATTAATGGGACCTTTACTGTAGTTTCATTTTATGCGGGTTGAAAGTTAAAATTGGGGTTGAATTAAGAAGTTAAATAAAATTGTTAGAACAATTTTATTTATATCCATGGAAGTTAATTTCTCCCATAGGAAGTTAATGGTGGGGCCCACACACACCCAAATTCCCATGTGTGAATAATTGAAAGGTGGGGCCCACACGAGACCCAACCTTTCATCTTCCATAACTCATTTCTAACTCTATTTTAAACTCCCATGTTTAATTCATGATAACCCCCTTAATTTATGAGGACTTTTCCTCTCCCTCTCCCTCTCTCTCTTTATTGTTTGCCAACACACCCTAATTAATAAATTCAGCCTCCTCACTTAATTAATTAAGTGATTTGAATTTTTAATTTTAAATTGAATGTGTTAATAAAATAATAGAATTAGTCTATTATTTTATTTTTGGGGCATTCGTTGTGTTAAGGAGAGTTGGGAGAGAGCTCTTGAGAAAGGGAGAAAAGTAACCCTCTCCTCAATGAAGAACGGTTTTCTTCTTCAATGAAGAACACCCACCTTCAACGAAGAATGACTCAGCGAAGAAGGCTCTACAATTCTCCAATACTCTTCTTCCTTTGCATCAAGGAAGGAGACAACAACACGGGGAACTCACCAATGTCGACGATTCTTTCTCCGATGTTAACGGAGCGACATCACTTTCCGCGTCTACGACGAACAAACCATATTCGAGGTAGGGGGATTACATTCAATTTTAATGGATTAAAATTGTGCCTCGTTCGTCATTGTTTATATTTGTTTGTACAGGCCTATTGCTATCGCCTAACGTGGAGGGCGCGGGCAGAATGAACACAGCCCGACGACCCTCCGCTGGATCTTGTTTATTTTTTTTGGAATCAGCGATCGGAGGTGGAATGTGGAAGAGGCCGGCAGCGCAAGGGCCACCATCGCACATGCAAAGAAAAGCCATGGACAAGCGGTCCATGATAGAGGAAGCACGACTCCGTCACGCCATGCCTGGGACGCGGAGCCGCGGCTAGGGCAGGCCGTGACAGAGGAAGCCGGCACTGACGCGTCGGCTGTGTGGAAGGAACCGCAGCCCGCTTCGCGGGCTGCCTCGGTAGAAGAAATAGCTGACTCATTAGCCGGCCGGGTGAAGGAAAGATGCGATGCTAGGAGGGCACCGTGACGGATGAACTGCATATTTCTCGTGCGGGCCACTTGCACCAAGAAGGCCGGACGACTTCGGCCGACCGGTTAGGGAGGCCGACACCGCTTGGCGCCGCCGGTTCGGGCAGCCAGAGGGCCACTCCCCCCCTCAGACCGCTCGGCTAGTTGGTCGAGCCAGCTGGGTCGTGCCCAGCCGGGCCGAGCCGGGCCGGGCCATGTGATTCTTCGATGCGGTCTGACACCCCTGCCAGGTCGGACCTGCCAAAACTGTGTTAACCCGACCCGCCAGCCCACTGGGCTTAACGGGCCGAGCCCGTTTTCACTTATAGGTGAATAACATAAAGACTGTGCGTCTGATCGACACGCCGTCTGTGGAACTAGGGCCCTCGTGATGAGGATACTCTTTTGTGATACTCTAAGTGAGTTTTGGATGTCTTTAGATAACAACTGGGTTAGAAATGAGTGTATTTCTAACTGGGCCCCTCGAATGAAAAAGCCAATATCTCTCAGACCGGGCGTCCGATTGACGCGTCGTCTATCGCATTGAGTTCCTTTTAACAAGACGAAACTTTGGGATACATCAACTTTGGACTTTGTGATAGTTGATGTATCGACCCCTTTACTCAAGGAGCGGACCCTCCCGGAATCGAGCACGCTGTGTGTAGGAACCCTAGAGCTGGCTGCGACTGCGACGACTACCATGCTGGGATCCTCTGTGGGTTCGATGAGGATGACGATTTTACTTGGATCCTCTGTGGGTTCGGCAGCAAGGACGACTGTACTTGGATCCTACGTGGGTTCAGCAGTGATGGTTACTGTACTTGGATCCTACGTGGGTTCAGCAGCGACAACTTTTGTACTAGGATCCTATGTGGGTTCGGCAGAGGAGATGATTCAAAGGCTACATCTAATCACCTCCACCCTTCTTTATGAGTAGTATACCTGTGTGAGCTGAGTCTTGACTATTAAATCATTACTATTGGTGTGATTTAATTCTTTCTTGTGTGGACTGGGATGAGCATGGGATCGAGAGTTGGAGCCGAACTAGAATTGATGACTTAGGTATATGTATGGGCATATACCTAAGTAGAGTCAGTTGTTACTACGGGATTCTATCTTTCCTTTTTGGTTTATCCTTTGTGGATTTTGGGAGACCTTCGGGGGTCTCGGGGTCCCTACTGAGTATCATATACTCACCCATGGACGCCCGTAGTACTTTGTGTTGGATGCAGACGACAGACAACACTGAACAAGGTAGAAGTTTGTGGAGTGGACAATACACAAAGGTGGACCACTTTGCGGGACATACATGGGGCAGACGTCCGGCCCCGAGGAGCTGGGGAGACCATATGTACCTACCCTTCAGGTGGGATATCCGGAGGATGACTCGGTGGTTGCTGATTTACTTTACTATTGTTGTACTTTCTATTCAATTGTACTGTACTTTCAGTTGGGTTTGTATACTAGCCCATTTACTTTTCAGCACTTAATTTTGTACTCATTTTACTTAGTGCTTACTTCACTTGTGTACTCTGTTGTGTTTGTTTACTTTTATAAAGGCAATGCCTTCCCTTTTATCGGGATTTATGCCTTTGGTGCTAGTCGCCATCCCCTGGCTTATGTAAGGTGGGCCTGGGGTAGTCACGACATAGGCCCCAAGGAAGGGTCGTGAGAAATTGGTATCAGAGGAGTCAGTTCTACTGTAGAACTCAGGACTCTGATCATTATCTATTGTGAAGAAATAGTGTTAAGAGTAATGAGTATGGTTTTCAGTCCAAGGAGTCCAGTGTTGGTGCGGCGGCCGACATATCCATACATCGGGACCCTGACTTCTGATTTCCGACTCAGTGCACAAAAACATTGATTGCATGTATGTTTAAAAAGTTTTATTTATGATTACTTTGTGTCAACTCACCAGGTATACTTTTTGACCGTGGCACACCCGTTTATTTTTAGGATGGCCCCACGAAGGCAGCCAGCTAGGGTTCCTAATTACATATAAGATGGAAGCCCACCGAGCGATGAGGCCTCGGTGCAGGGCCCCATTACAGCAGAGGCACCAGCGGTACCACTACCCACTGAGCCACTGATACTACCAGCCCCAGTAGCAGAGAGTGCACGCCGCCTGAGTGCGTTGCATGAGTTTCAGCGATAGAGGCCGCCCAGGTTCCGTGGAGAGACAGACCCTCAAGCAGCCGAGGATTGGCTGGGGGCTATCATTAGAGTCTTCAGATTGGTAGAGACACTGACCGACCTTATGGTGATCCTTGCTGCGAGTCTCCTGCACGTAGCAGTAGGTAGATAGTGGGGCCCGATTCTCCAGGTGCACGATGAGGCATCTCTACTTTGGGTAGACTTTGAGAGTCTCTTCCACTCAGAGTTTATTCCAGCCACACTATGTGCGGTGCACATCCAAAAGTTACTTCATCTGCAGCGGGGCAACATAACAGTAGCCCATTACTCGGCGAGATTTACCGACCTCTCGCGCTACTCCACAGACATGGTATGGGACCCATTATTCTAGGCTCGGACCTTTGAGCAGGGACTGAGGCATGAGATCAGGGCTTTAATGATCTCCCTCTGCATTCCGATGTAGGTAGGAGTGCTGGAGCAAGCCCTTCTTGTGGATAGATTTCTTGCTGAGCCAATGCCAGCAGTGAGACCCACCATAGGGAGACACGTAGCAGAGTCTTCTGCAGTCAGTAATAGACAGATGTCGCAGAGGTCCAAGCGGATCAGGCCATCAGGTGGGTGACCTCAGGATACTGGTTTAGATGTGTGAGGCACATGAAGCAGATCCAACTATACGAGGGTCAGACAGTGCTATGCATGCGGTGGGTTGGGCCACATGGCTCGTGACTTCCCGAACCGCCATGCAGACAGTAGAGGTACCTCCCAGGAAGAGGCATAGGTTTGACTGTGGCGGTCTGCATGGAGCAGGCAGACGGGGTAGAGGAGCTGGTCGAGCAGCGGGTGGTGGATGATGCTTTGAGGCTCTACCACCACCACCACCAGGAGGACCCCCCTGACCACAGGGAGCTGGCAGACAGGGGCAGGCTCAACTCCAGGTAATCGAGGCCTATGACCATGGCATACCTGATATGATTCAAGGTACTATCTGTGTCTACTCCACCCTTTCTGCAGTTCTTATAGACACAAGAGCGAGTCATTATTTTATAGCCACTGCCCTTGTTCGGAGCTCGGATATTCCGACAGCGCCGTTGGCTAGATCCTTACGGCTAGAGACTCCTACGGGAGCAGACTCGACAATTAAGCACTGGTTCTGGTAGTGTGAGATTACTCTAGGAGGCGAGAGCTTTGTCTGAGATCTTCTTATAGTGGCGTCGAGGCCATACGATGTCATCTTGTGTATGGACTGGTTATCTATAGTCCATGCCCAAATTGACTGTATTAGGCATAAATTGCGGTGTGTCCACACAGCTGGGAACAGGTTCACCTTCACTAGCAAGAAGGGAGCCTTTGCAGTGCAGGATGGACTTATGTAGAGGAGATGGCAGCCTATCACACATCAGTTGGCTAGTCTCATCCTAGGAGTGGTTGATGTGCAGAGTCTGAGTTTTACTGTTGTGGTGGATCAGTATGAAGACATTTTTCCTGAAGATGTTCTAGGACTACCTCCTCCCAGAGAGGTATACTTCTACATTGACCTATACCCTAGGACAACACCGATATCTACTCCAACATATCAGATGGCTCCTACCAAGCTTCGTGAGCTTCGGGTACAACTGGAGGACTTTTAGGGAAAGGGATTCATCCGAACCAGTGTTTCACCCTGGGCTTCTCTGATTTTATTCGCCAAGAAGTCAGATGGGAGTTTACGACTATGTGTCGACTACCGTTGCCTAAATCAGGTGACCGTAAAGAAAAAGTACCTACTCCGGAGTATTGATGACCTCTTTGATCAGCTCAAGGGAGCACGATGGTTCTCGAAGATAGACCTTAGGATAGGCTATCACCAGCTCAGAGTTCAAACGAGGATGTGCAGAAGATGACCTTCAGGTGTTGGTATGGCCACTACAAGTTCTTGGTTATTCCCTTCGGCATAACCAATGCACCAGTAGTGTTCATGAGTCCAATGAATAGGATTTTCCAGCCTTACCTCGATCATTTTGTCATAGTCTTCATCGACGACATACTGATATACTTGACTACTGAGGAGGAGCATGCCTACCACTTGCTGGTTATACTGTATACACTCTGAGAGCACCAGCTTTATGGTAATCTCTTGAAGTATCAATTCTGGATTCGAGAGGTACATTTCTTGGGACACGTCATCTCAGAGGCTGGGGTTGCAGTGGACCCAGTGAAGATCGAGGTGGTACTTTCTTGGGAGCCACCCAGGGGCATGACAGAGGTGCGGAGTTTCCTAGGTCTGGCTGGGTACTATCGGAGATTTGTGCCAGACTTCTCCATAGTTATAAAACCACTTTCAGATTTGATGAGGAAGGGGAAACCCTTCGTGTGGTCAGATATATGTCAGTAGATCTTTCAGAAGCTGAGACAGAGATTGACTAGTGTGCCCATCTTGAGGCTATCGGAGGAGGGCGTTGGGTACGTGGTTTACTGCGACACATTAGGGACCAGACTCGGGTGTGTCCTGATGCAGGAGCGGGCAGTGATCGTTTATGGTTCACAACAGTTGAGACAGAACGAGCAGAACTATGCTACCCATGACCTGGAGTTAGCAGTAGTGGTTTTCGCCTTGAAGATGTGGCAACACTATCTTATGGGCGAGCACTTTACAGTCTACTCGGACCACCAAAGTCTCAGGCACATCTTCTCACAGGACTTGAACCTGAGATAGCGGCGATGAATCAAGTTCCTCCAAGACTATGACTTTGAGATAGTATATACTCTTGGGAAGGGGAACATAGTAGCTGATGCTCACAACAGGAGACCGAGCATAAAATTGCTTGGGGAGGTGACGAAGCAGTTAGCTGCTTTGCAGATATCCTTCATGGATAGAGATGGATCAGCCTTTATACAGTCTCTCACAGTCATTCCTCCATTACTTCAGTGGGTTAGAGAGGCACAATGTGGGGATGTTGACTGTGAGACGCAACTTGCTCAGATTTCCACAGGGCAGGCACCTGATGGATTTTTTGGAGGAGAGCACATCATCCTCTTCAGGGGACGTACCATGGTACCAGTTGCACTGTAGGAGGAAGTTCTGAGGGAGTTTCACACTTCCCCTCTAGCGGTATATCCTGGAGTAGTGAAGATATACCAGGACCTCAGATGACACCACTGGTGACCAGGTATAAAGAAGGCTGTAGCAGAGTTCGTTTCATGATGCCTCACTTTCCAGCAAGTGAAGGTGGAGCACTAGGTACCAGCAGGCTTGGTATAACCCTTAGAGGTTCCGGAGTGGAAGTGAGATGGGATATCCATGTATTTCATGACGGGGCTTCCACGTACATCCAGGGGACACGACTCTATTTGGGTGATCATAGACTGACTCACCAAGTCAGCCCACTTCCTATCGATCAGAGAGCAGGGCTCGGTAGAGATCTTAGGACGCCTCTATGTTTAGGAGATCGTACGGATTCATAGTGTGCCATCGACTATTGTATCCGATCGAGATTCTCACTTTACTTCCCAGCATTGGAAGGGGTTACATGAGACTTTTGGGACACAACTACATCTAAGCACTGCCTTCCATTCTTAGAAGGATGGCCATATGGAGAGGACCATTCAGACTCTCGAGGACAAGCTCCGTGAATGTGTCCTAGACTTTGGTCACAGCTTGGAGGATCACCTACCCTTGGTGGAGTTTGCGCACAACAACAGCTACCACTCCACCATTGGGATGACCCCATACGAGGCACTGTGAGTCCGACCATGCAGGGAGTCAGCACTTGTAGGACCATAAATGGTCCAGGCTATGACGGAGAAGGTGAAGATCATCCAGGAGCGGATGAGGACTGCACAGAGCAGACAGAAGTCCTATGCTGATAGGAGACAGAGACCAATGGAGTTTGAGGATGGTGAGCACGTTTTCTTACAGGTCTCACCTCAATGTGGATTACGGAGATTTGGCCGGGGTGGAAAGTTATCTCTACACTTCATTGGACCATTCTAGGTCCTCAGCAGGGTAGGCGAGGTGGCTTACTGCCTAGAACTTCCACCTCAGTTGCACCGAGTGCACGACGTCTTCCACGTATCTCAGCTGAGGAGATATGTGCAGGAACCATCACACATCATCAATCACGGGGAGCTGGACATTGATGATAGGGCGACATTTGCGGAGGTCCTGGTGGAGATTGAGGATCGACAGGAGTGGGTCCTACGTGGATGGTCGATTCCTCTGGTGCGCATTCGCTGGCAGCACGGGAACCTCCAAGAGAGCACATGGGAGCAGGAGGCTCAGATGCATGCTCAGTACCCTTATTTGTTCCCCTAGTCTTTGTTGTAGCTTTATGGGGACGTAAATCCATGAGGTGGGGGTAATGTAAAGACCCGGAAATTTCAGGGAAGTTTTTTTCTTAAATTATTTGGAATTTTACGAGTACGCAGTTTCTAACGACACTTGATTCTGAGGCCCGTTGTGAGAGGAATAATTTTCTTAAGTTTAGCTCAGGTACGTTCAGTGAATGAACAAGTAGGGTTTTCTATCTTTTGAATCGGTGCTCGGAATTGAAATCCGAGGGCACCGATGAACTCGCAACGCCAGTATTTTCTTAAGGGGACCTTTACCGCAGTTGCGTTTTATGCAGGATGAAAGTTAAAATTGGGTTTAAATTAAGAAGTTAAATAAAATTGTTAGAAAAATTTTATTTATATATATAGAAGTTAATTTATCTCTTGGGAAGTTATTGGTGGGGCCCACACCCACCCAACTTCCCATGTGTGGATAATTGAAAGGTGGGGCCTACACGAGCCCCAACCTTTCATCTTCCACAACTCATTTCTAACTCCCCCCATGTTTATTTCATGACAACCCCCTTAATTTATGAGGACTTTTCCTCTCCCTCTCCCTCTCTCTCTTTATTATTTGCCAATACACCGTAATTAATAAATTCAACCTCTTCATTTAATTAATTAAGTGATTTGAATTTTGAATTTTAAATTTCATGTGTTAATAAAATAATAGCATTAGTCTATTATTTTATTTTTGGGGCATTCGTCGTGTTAAGGAGAGTTGGGAGAGAGCTCTTGAGAAAGGGAGAAAAGTAACCCTCTCCTCAACGAAGAACTATTTTCTAATTCTACGAAGAACACCCACCTTCAACGAAGAAAGACTCGGCAAAGAATGATCCACAATTCTGCAATCCTCTTCTTCCTCCGCGTCAGGGAAGGAGACACCAACACGGGGAACTCGCCAACATTGATGATTCTTTCTCCAACGTTGACGGAGCGACATCGCTTTCCGCGTCTATGACGAACAAACCATATTCGAGGTAGGTTGATTACGTTCAATTTTAATGGATTAAAATTGTGCCTCATTCATCATTTTTTTATCTTTGTTTGTACCGGCCTATTGCTATTGCCTAACGCGGAGGGCGCGGACCGCACGAACATGGCCCGATGACCCTCTGTTAGATCTTGTTTTTTTTTGGAATCGATGGACGGAGGTGGAACGCGGAAGAGGCCGACGGTGCAAGGGCCGCCGTCATACATGGAAATAAAAGCTGCATCCAAACAGGCTGTGGTGGAGAAATCCAACATCGACGCGCCGGTTGTGAAGAAGGAACCGCGGTCCACTTCGCGGGGCGACTCGGTGGGAGAACCGGCTAGCTCATCGGCCTGATGGGCAGAGGAAAGCCGCGGTGCTAGGAGGGCGCCGAACCAGACGAACCGCGGCCTGCCCGTGCGGGCCGCTTGCGCCAAGAAGGATGGCTGGTTAGGGAGGGTGGTGCTGCCAGTTCAGGTAGCCGGGGGGCAGTGGCCCCCCTCGAACCGCTCGGCCAACTGGAAGAGCCAGCTGGGCTGCGCCCAGCCGGGTCGCACCGGGTCGTGCTGGGATGCACCCCGCCAGGCCAGGCCGCACTATTCTTCCAGCCGGTTCGACACCCCTTCCGTGTCAGACCCGCCAAAACTGGGTTAACCCAACCCGCCAGCCCACTAGGCTTAATGGGCCGGGCCCGTTTTCAATTATAGGTGAATAACTTAAAGACCGCGTGTCCGATCGACACGCCGTCCGCGGCACTAGGACCCTCACGATGAGGCGAATCTTTTGCGATACTCTAAGTGAGTTTTGGATGACGTTAGATAACGGCCGGGTTAGAAATGAGCGTATTTCTAACCGGGCCCCTAGAACAAAAAAACCAATATCTCTCAGACCAGGCGTCCGATTGACACGCCGTCTGTCGCATTGAGTTTATTTTGACGAGACGAAACTTTGGGATACATCAACTCTGTACTTCATGACAGTTGATGTACCAAACCCTTTACTCGAGGAGCGGACCCTCCCGGAATCGAGCACGCTGTGTGCCAGAACCCTAGAGCTGGCTGCGACTGTGATGACTACCGTGCTGGGATCCTCCATGGTTTCGACGACGATGACGACTGTACTTGGATCCTCAGTGGGTTCGGCAGTGAGGACGACTGTACTTGGATCCTACATGGGTTCAGCAGTGATAGTTACTGTACTTGGATCCTACGCGGGTTTGGCAGTGAAGACTTCTGTACTAGGATCCTACGTGGGTTTGACAGAGGAGATGATTCAGAGGATACATCTAATCATATCCACCCTTCTTCGTGAGTAGTATACATGTTTGAGATGAGTCTTGACTATTCAATCATTACTATTGGTGTGATTGAATTCTTTCCTGTGCGTACTGGGATGAGCATGGGCTCGAGAGTTGGAGCCGAACTGGAATTGATGACTTAGGTATATGTATGGGAATATACCTAAGTAGAGTCAGTTGTTACTTCGTGATTGTATCTTTCCTTTGTGGTTTATCCTTTGTGGATTCTGGGAGACCTTCAGGGGTCTCGGGGTCCCTACTGAGTATCGTATACTCACCCTTGCATGGGCTACACCCGCACTACTTTTTGTTGGATGCAGACGACGGACAACACTGATCGAGGTAGAGGTTTGTGGAGCTGGACGGTACTCGGAGGTGGACCACTTGGCAGGATGTACACTGGGCGGACAGCCAGACCCGAGGAGCTGGGGAGACCATATGTACCCACCCTTCATGTGGGATATCCGGAGGACGACTCGGTGGTTGATGCTTTACTTTACTACTGTTGTACTTTCTATTCAGTTGTACTGTACTTTCAATTGGGTTTGTATACTGGCCCATTTACTTTTCAACACTTACTTTTGTACTCAATTTACTTAGTGCTTACTTCACTTGCATACTCTGTTGTGTTTATTGACTTTTATAAAGGCAATGCCTTCCCTTTTACCAGGATTTACGCCTTTGGTGCTAGTCGCCAGCCCCTGGCCTATGGAAGGCGGGCTTGGGGTAGTCATGGAATAGGCCCCGAGGACGGGTCGTGACACGTTTGTTTATATGAATATGGAAGGAAACTTGTTTTTTGTGTTTTATTATAGATATAAATTGTTACAACACACGATATGAGTAATCCCAATCAACATAGACCTTCATAATTGCCTTATGTTTTTCTATCTATGCCTTATTATAGGAAATATTATAATCAAAAGTTTGTTGTATCCTCTCTTTCACAAGGGATATAGGAACATCTTAGAATGTCCTAATCATCTCATTGATAATGGATAACACAAATTTAGCATCCAATGAGGTATGATCTTATGTCACGTTTGAATGAACACAAGTATGACCTACCTCAATCTTCAAGATTATCCAACCTCCAAATGAAATGTCTAAAATTCCCCCCAAGCGGTATCTATGATCATCCCCATAATTTTCACACCATATGATGTATTATTTATCGTATGATTCCTAAAATATATATCTACAATTCCTCTCAATGTGAAATCTATTAATTTTGTTTTTAATGCATCTTTACTTGGAAAATATATTCCAATATATAAGGTTTTTTCTAGCTCACTAAACCTACCCAGTAAAACTTAAAGAAACTCAATTATGGATGTTAGAACATTATAGTCAAATTTAGGAACACATGTCATTGATTCCAACCAAGATGTGGATAATGTTGGATGATTTATTACGGGTCGAGGCTGATGTACAACTAATGGATTTATATAAACTTCCTTCCTAACTTCCAATACTCCCTCCTCATCAACAATATTGGCACTGTCTGTTCCATAATTACAAAAATCTTAATCAGAAGTCATATTTACATGTATATCAGTGATATCATCTCAGTTTTCCTCTTCAGCATCAAATGGAATAGCCTTAATTTCTTGGGGCAGGAATTCTTCAACCACTCTTGTAAGTCTATATCTTCGTACAATTGGACATTGTTGCTATACTATAGAAAAATCAATATATAACTCCATCATGGTACCATTTTATCTCTAGGAAAATAAATTTATTGCTTGAACCCACTATGCATCAACAAATAATGGAAAATATATATTTAATAGTGTATTTGGGAATTTAAAATGTCTATATCTCATAGACTTGATCTCTTGATCAAGATCCAGATTTAAGGAACCAAAAATTCTATCTTAAAGTTCACTTAATGTTACACAATAATATGTACTCACCACTATTGTTGGTTGTGTTCTATAAGAATCTACTTTCTCAGTTTGAATAATCTCTCCATAGTAATAGAACCAGGAAAACATGACTCTCTACATTAAAAATAATCATTGATCAATATTCTAATTGTATAAATAATATTGAAAATGTGAGTTAAACATATAATATTTATGATATTAAAATTTTAGAACATCTTTTTATATCCTTAAATATGGTACTAATATTTCATTATTTAAAACTTAATTAGAAAATAAGTCATATAATATTTTTGAAACTGAGATAAAAAGAAGAGAAAACATCAAATCACTTTATTTATCAATGATAAAATGACAATTACGATCATATAAAGTGAAATGAAGAAGAAGAAAAGACATTAAATAAAACATAAATGATTTACAACAAATAAGAAATATCTATAAATTTTTCAAAACAACCGAGTTTGGTTGAGATGAGTCTAACTTCAAAAGTGAGGTAAAACCCATCTTATTTTCAATTGGTAGCTTAATAACACCTTCTAAAGGGATGTAATTAACTTATGAATTTTTAAAATATTCCGGACTTCTAATGAAATATCTTATATGTTATCTTAGATATCATTATAAGTATTTTTTTTTAAAATTCATAAGTTAAGTATATACCTCTCAAAGATGTTATTAAGATACCAATTCAAAATAAGCTGGATTTTACCTCACTTTCGAAGTTAGACTCATCTCATCCTAACTCAGTTGTTTTAAAAAATGTCTAGGTATTTCTTGTCTATTGTAAAAAAATTAATGTGTTATTTAATATCTTTATTATTCTCCATTTCACTTTATATGATCATAATTTTCATTTAATCAATCATAAATAAACTGATTTGGTTTTTTTTCTTCTTTTTAACTCAGTTTACAAAACATTCTATGAATACCATTGATGATGAGGGTTGAGCATATAATATTTATGATACCAACATTTTAGAACATCTTATTATATCCTAAAATATGATACTAATGTTTCATAGCACATTTTGTAATCATCCTAAAGGTATTTTAGTAGTTTATAAAGAAAATATGACCCATCTAAAGCATATCCCTTAAAAGTGTCAAAGCAGGTGTTTAGAAAGGCCCATTATCATGCACTAGGTTACCTTGAGTCAAGCCCAAGACACCTTTTCAAATTTGTTACTCCTAGATACATTTATGCCAGAGCTAAATCCACTTGTAGTATCTAGATAGGGATTTGATTTCTTAGATAACCACATAACATTTATGATACCAAAATTTTAAAATGTTTTCTTATATCCTAAAATATGACACTAAAAATTAATTAAGAATTAGTTAATAATTAATTAACCATTAGTTAATAATTATTTAATCATTTCTTAACCATTAGTTAAATATTGGTAAATCATTCTTTAATCATTATTTAATCTTTACATAATCATTCTTTAATCATCCATTGACCATTCTTTAATCATCCCTTAATCATTCTTTAATCATCCCTTAATCATTCTTTAACCATTATTTAAATATTCTTTAATATGTACTTAATTATTCTTTAATTATTACTTAATCAATAGTTAATCATTACTTAATCAATAGTTAATCATTACTTAATCAATAATTAATAATTAATTAATCAATAGTTAATCATTAATTATTTATTCATTCCTTAATAAATCTTTAATCATTATATAATCATTTAATAATAATTTAATCAATAATTAATCATTAGTTAATCAGTAATAAATAATTATTTAAACATTATAAAATCATTAGTTAAAAATTGATTAATAATTAATTAATTATGCCTTAATAAAAAGTTAGTCACATGACATTAATTATTTAATTATAATTAGATAATCATTTTTTAATCCTAAGTTATTCATTAGTTAATCTATTCTTAATCATTACTAATATTTAATATTATTTATAAACTATATATAACTAACTAAACTACTTAATAAATTTCTTATTTAGAACTAAATAAAAATAATTACATTAAATAAATAAATAAATTTAAATTAAATAAGAAAAAATACCTCTAAATGTTGCTTTGCAAAAAACAGGACTTCTTTTAGACCACCAAATCCACCGTGCATGAAGAAGACTTATTCTAGAAAGAGAGAGACTATAGGATATAGAGATATGAGTGAATTTTTAAGTAAGGATGGGGGGAGTGGATTCCCTTTTATATGGAGTTAAAGGAAAGGCGGTTGGGGGAGGGCCACCTTTCGCCTTTACGTTAGGTGAAAGGTGCACACCCCCTTCCACCTTTCAATTTTTCTTTAGGAAAAAGGTGACCACCACTTGCCTGCCTTTTCCATGTCATTGATATGGGGAAAAGGTGTGTGTGTGTGGGAGGGGGGGGGGGGGGGTATACTACTTTTCAATAAATTGGAAAGGCGGCAACAACCATGCCAGCTTTCAGACTCATTTTTAATTTTTTTAACCTACACATAATTAATTTTTTAAAAAAAAGAATAAAAAAAACCTCACATGGAACCCTTCCAAATCAGATTAAAATGGAAAACTGTATAGTTTTCATAAGGTTAAATGAGCAGGGATAGATCTACATAATGAGATAAATAATTTTTCAAGGCTCATGTCAAATTAAGTTACAGGGTTTTAAACTCATATAAGAATAATTAAGCACTATCTGGATTTTTTTGGAATAAAATGAAGGCACTTGAACCTATATATGAATGAATTAGTGATTTTAAAGCTCAAGTATAAATTAAATCCACAAGATATTAAATCAAATGATCCTCTACAGAATATGAACAATAATAAGAACTTCACCGTAACTTAAAACCCTTGTACTATAAACCCACATGCATGAAAATGGATTGAGAATCCATAAATAAGATTTTATTGTGGTTATTGAGGGTTTTCTACAATGAAGGTGAAGAGGGTGAAAAAATGAAAAAATTAGTAATCATGGGAATTATTTTTCACTATGAGAGGAATTATTGTATTCAATTACCATGGTTGTAGTGTGGTTTGATATGAATATGATGATTTCTATTTTCATGGAATATGGCAATGGGGGGGAGGGAGGTGTTTTGCCATGAATAATGCAAGACTAGGGATAGAAATCCAAGACTTATATCTGGTTTCACTATGACCTACACTACAGCACTGTGATGATTACAACTATAGTAGATATAAAAACAGAAGCTCCCATTGTTTTGGAAGAGACAAGGAGATATTTGAATGTGGATTTTTAAATCTATTTTGAAATATAATTTTGAGCGATACTTTTTAAAAGAATTCTGAATCCTATCTAGTGAATAATTTTCATCTATAAAAGGGGGAATGATACATAGGAAAGTTATCAACCACCTAAGAATATGGTATATAAGGTTTCTTTTAATTTTTTTCTTTTTTAGGGATTTAATTATGAAAATGTGGGAATCTTTCCTTGAATTTGTCTTATCAATTCAGGAAATTGTTTTTATTTGATTAAATTATTTCTTAGTTATTTTTATTTTCCATATTTTATGATTTATTTTCTTTAATTATTGATAAAAATCAAACTTTGAGTGGATAAAATTCATAAGAGAGAGTGGGATCGATGGAAAAAGGTGTGTGGGGAATTTTCTTAATTCATATTGTTTATAAATTAATCTCATTAATTATTATTATGTTTTGACTAAATTAATTTTATCATGTTTTTTTTTAAATTATTAACCATGAATGTTTAATAATGGATAAACCCCAACATATTAATTATAATTAATTCATAAAAAGTGATTTGGATTATTCTTTTACTTTTTTGATTGGATATTAATGAACTTTAAATATTTTGATTATTTTGACCATGAAGAGTTAGGATACTAGAGTAATATTGATTAAAATAAACCAAATGGATATAAATTAAATTTATAATAATATTACTATGAGTTTTATTAATTTTATAAGAGAATTTGAGTTGTTCCCTTTAATGAAAAACCATCCTTGGAAATTGAGTTCACCTGTCTTCAATCTCTTTATTATTTGTTAACTCATTAACTTGATAAGTTAGTTTATAATTTCAATCAATTATTTTAATGAAACTATGAATATCTAACATTTTTTTAAAATTACTAACTGGGATTCATAGTTCTTTGTGGGATCAAACCCATTATTATACTATATTATATCTTTGTGATTAATATTGTTTTGATTATTATATTTTCTAATTTTTTTTTTTGCTGTGAGAAGTTACGATGCCTTGCAAGCTATCAAGTGCTTGACATTGTTTCTGGTGAATAATGAAAACTAGTAAATAAAAAAAGATAGATTGATAAATCAAAAAATTTTATTATCCTATTTTTTATTTTACATTTTAGTTTAAGACTTTTTTTGTTTCTTATTTATATGTTTGGGTTGTTTGTGGTGGAATATTCATGATTTCCTACATGATGAATTAATATTATATGAGACCATTATATATGGAATTAGAATGAGTATACTTAATTTTCAATAAAAAATATAAATGGTGGCCACAATAAGGTGATTCATGGAATGATTCGTACTCATGAGGATATGAAAAATTCCTAAATCAATAATGGAGTGAAAGTTACTACCAACTACACAAAGAAGATCCTAAATTTCATAAATTTTAAATCCAATAATGGAATGGGAAATACTATCAAGGAGATCATGGATTTAATGTTCCCCAAGAGAAGATTTCACAAGAATGATTGATGGAATCACTCTTAAAGTACACTACAATTAATGAAGTAAAGATCAAAGAACATGAGGCATTATTCAAGGATTAAGAAGTGATGGCTAAAAATATTTATAAATTAGGTAAGAGTTTATATTTTCTTTTGGATAACTTATTTTTAAATCATGATCTAGGGGATAAGGAAATTGAAAAGAAGGCAGAAGAAGTGACTGTTGTTAAAGTGAAAAAGAAGGTGGATGAGATTGAGTTCATAGAGTTTGCCAAAATTTTTGAAGAATGAAATCTAACACATGAAGAAGAGGATAAAGATTCTAATATTTAGAGATAAATTTAGGAATTTAAAGAAGATAAATAATATTAAGTGGTAGAGGAAGATAATTACCAAGTTTATTTAGTTGTTTAGTTTCTTGTTAATTCATTAAAGCTTTCCAAAACATGGATTTCACCATAATTAAGTGTTAAGATACTAAGATGGAAAAGAATGAGAACCAATTTAGTGGTTGATCATAATTCAAAATTAGTTGTAAATATAGATCATGTAACTTCTTTTCATTATACTATTACATGAAACACAATGAGATATGGTCTATTTAGAATTCTTTAAAAAGTGATTATTAGAGGAACCGCATTTTTTATTTCTTTCTTATTAATTTTTGTTAAAAACTATGTTATGAATGTTCTAGGTGGTCTATGTCAATTTTATTATATTTTGGAGCTTTTAATGGATTGAAACTTGTACTTTACCTGATTATTTTGGATTTTATATATTTAAAATAAAAAATACCCTTTATAAAGAAGAAAAATAAGGATGTAATTTTATGAAATGGGGACTATTATTTTAACTTTCATATATTTTACACTTTATATTTCCTTTCACATGTTTAAAATAAATAGAGAATAGTTTTTTATCATGAGATAAATTAATCAATCTCACACATATAATAATTGGATTTTTTTCTTGAACTCGTTGATCTAGGATACATTATTACTTAGAAAATATATTTTACATTGTTGGAAAAAATTAATTAATAATGATCATAAATGTTAAAGATATAGGTGGGAATTTTTTAATGTGACCTTATTATTCCAATAATGATTTTTTTAATGTGATTGATGATATGATATCTATTCTTGAATTTGATTAATATAATCTTGCTTTTAGTTGACTAATTATTATTATTCTTTCTATGAATTGATTGAAAAATATTATGTTTACCATTCAAAATATGTATTATAAACAATTTTGAGAAATTCTTTCTGATACCCTATTTCTTGATATATAATCAGGATATACATAACTAATAGAACTTTCATTTTTATCTATTTAAAGCCTGAATACTTTAAACCACATTAAGATGACTAAGGCTATAAATTGATTAATTATTTATACCATTTTATCTTGAGACCTACCACTACATTTTATCCTTTTCTCGAGCCTATATAAACCATGAATGACCTTAATAGGATAGTTATATTATAAGATTATTTATATTTTATAATCTACTCTAAATATATTTTCATGATTTAGAATTGAATAATTATGGGGGAAGTAGAAATTTCATAGAGTGATGCAGATGATTTGTTTTTTAAAAGTGAAGAATATGAGGTATTATCCTTGGTTTTGGGTAAAAGGTTCATACATTATCTTTCATTTTGTATTATTGGCTACCCTTTAAAAAAGTGATTAAAAATAATTGTTAAAAAAAGAATAATAAAATGATGAATATTTCATTATTCTTATTGTAATGATTTGTGATCCTTGAGATGAGTAATAATATTTGTTGTGTGATATCATATTTGATGTATTTTAAGGAGGATTTTTTCATTGATATTTTATTGTATATCATGCATTGTTATTTAGAGTGAATCCTCCCTTTTCAGAACCATAATTTTATTTTTCACATTATTAACTATCAAACCTTAGCCTCAGATTCATTTGAACATTTTTTTGAAATAACTCATTATCAATGTTGATTTTGTCTTTAATTGGTTGATGTTTTGATGATTTCCAAGCCTATAGTTAGGATACATGTACTGAAAGGCTGAGTATAACTCTTGTTAAATGTTTCTTGAGTGATGAGTTGAATATTTTTCTAGAGAGTTAGATCAAAAGTGTGTATAAATAATAATAATAATATATTGAAAAATGTGAATAAAAGTTAAAAATAATATCATCATTTTAAGTAGAAAATTAAAATACATGGTTGATTGGTTTTATTGAAAAGTGATGAGTTGGGAAAATATTTTTCATGATATTCTTGAAAGTTTATTATTTAATATAAATTATTTTATTTTATTGATGATGGTGTTTAATGCTTGGTATGATGGATTTAATTTGTAAATATGGAGATCTTTTCTTGAGTACAAGCACATGTTTAAGTGCGGTGGTATTTGATAACTTAATTTCATGCATTATTTTTTGTAATAATTTCATTGATTTATTTTTATTTATTTTATTTTTTTATTTTTATCTATTTTATGATAGTAAATAGTTACATTTGGAACTTTTTTATTTTTTATGTAAAATAAAAAAATACAATGTTTTTCATGATTAAAAGGGCTTAAACACCTTCTTATTCTACCTAAATGGTGTGTTTTATGGTTTATGTATGGATGAATGTGTGGGGATAGAGTTTCAGAATGTGATAAGGTTTTTTCAGGGCACTTTCTAGATTAATTCATAGGTTTTTAAGCCCGTATAAAAATAATCACACCCTGGTTGGACCGTGTCAAAATAAAATTAAGGAACTGAAGGTTGTGTATAAATGAATCTGGGATTTCAAAGATAAAAAATGAATGAAAGACAAGTGAGATTAAATTGGAGTCACTATGAAAGATGAAAAATAATAAGTGATACATCATGTCCTACAACCCTTGCACCGTTAAACTGCATGCATGAGAATGGATCAAGAGGCCATGAAGAAGGATACATAATGGTTCTTAAGGTTACACCATAATGAAGGTAAAGATGGTTAAACAAGGAAAAACATAATAATCATTGGAAGGAGCTTACACCATTAGAGGAAGTTTTGAAACAAACTATAAATGCTGCAATGTGGTTTTATATGAATTGGATGATGTCTATTTTCATAGAAGGTGGCTCTGGAATGGGAAGAGGTGTTGTGATATGACAGATGAAAGTACAGGTAGGGAAATTAAAGACTTATATATAGTTTCAACCTGACCTACCTTGTTTCACAATTATGATTATAGCGATAACAGATAAGAAATCATGAGCTCTAATATTTTTTGGAATAGATAAGGATATGTTTGAAGGTGATATCCCATGCATATTTTTGAATCTATTTTAAAAAAGAAATATGAGGGATAATTTTTAAACAAATTACAAAGCCTATTTAGTCGATAAATTTCATCTATAAATGGCGGAATGCTACTTGTGAAAGGAATCAACAACCCAGGGCTACAATAACTAGGATTTATTTTCATAATTTTCTTTTTAGGTCTTTCATTAAAAAACTTGGGAACCTTTACTTTGATGTGTCTTATCAATTCAAGTAAGTTTTATAATTTTATTCAATTATTTCTTAGTTTATTTTAATTCTTTCATTTATGATTTTATTTCATTCATTGTAGATAAAAAATAAACAATGTGTGGATAAAATTCATAGGAGGGAGTGGGATAAATTGAAAAGGATCTGTGTGACATGTTTTAATTCTTATTGATCATAAATTAATCCTATTTCTTAGTATTGTGTTGCAAATAAATTAGTTTTTATCATATTAATTATTAAATCATTAACCAAGTTTTTTTAATAATGGATTAACCCCTATATGGTAATGATAATTAACTCATCAAAAGAGAGTTGGGTTATTATTTTTCTTTTTTGATTGGATCTTAACATGCTTTACCAATTTTAATTATTTTGATCATGAAGATTCCTGATACTAGAGTAATATTGATGAAAATAAACCAAATGAGTATCAATTATATTTATAATCATGCAACCATGTGATTTAATGATTTTGTGAGTGAATTTGAGTTTTTACATTTAAATAAAAACCATCATAGGATAATGATTTCCCCTCTCTTCAATCTCTCTATTATTTTTTAACTCATTAACTTTTTAGTTTATTTTAGAATTTAAATTCATAGGTTTGAAATAATTGTGAAGATCTAATAACTAGTTTTAATAGTAATTTCTATGATTCCTAGTTCCTCACGAGATCGATTTAATTTTTTCACTATATTATGTATTTTTCATCAGTGTTTGTTTTAGTATTAAAATTTATAATTTTTTTCTATTATAATAAGTAATAACGTCTTATGGGTGGTCAATATGTTTTTAATTTATTTTATTTTGTAATTCAAATTTTTAATATGAAATATTTTTATTTTATTAGAAAAGATTCACACTTATTTCTATCCCCTTTATTCTCCCATTTTTTGTGTTTCTTCAACCATACCTATTATTTTCTCTCTATGGTGAGTATATAACCTAAGGATTTACCTTGAGAGATATGTTCTTGATGTTTCCAAATCCTTATTTCTATTTCCCAATGTCTATTTTCTGTTTGTAATGAGAAATAGAGTATTTTTGTGGGTAAGTGTGTAAATTTTACACCTCTCCATGGAATAAATCTTGTGGAGTGTTTTAATCAATTTTAAGAATAGTTTTTGAAAACTATTATACACTCTTGTTATTTTTTAATTGAAATATAACTATTTGGGATATTATTGTTTGAGTATTTTCTTTTTTAGAATGTATTGTTTGATTTCATGTCCCATTGTTCTGGTAATTCCACCAGCAGATATGCAATAATGTTTTCAATAGATGATGTAAGGGCTATAATGGAATTGAACTCATCAGATGATAGAAGCTAAGCTAGATACATTAGAATATGGAGCACAATGTCTGATACTGTTAAAAATGAACTTGAAGAAATTGGAATCCAAACATTAGTGTTTGTTATAATATAAAACTATAAATAGAACCCAAGTATTTGAGGATTATAAGTATTTTAAATTTATTAAAGGTTTATTTCTAGTATAGTAATGTGAAATCCCATTATTTCTGAGTTATTTCACTTTGAAATATTTTTTCATGTGATCGAAGAGATATCATTAGTGACGTTTGATTATAAAGATATTAATGTTTCTTATTGTAATTTTTCATTGTTCGATCATTAAGATAAAATATATTCAAGGGATAGAAGTTGGTTTTTATGATCCTTCATGATCGAGGGATTCTATGGATTAGAAGATAGAGGGTCTATCCAATCCTTTGTGATCGAGGCATTCTAGAGTTAGGAAGAGAGAACTTGTCTAAACTATTTGATTAATGAATTACATTTCTAGGAAGATAGAGTGTCCGGGGAAAGGGAACTAATACACTCCAATGGGTTTATAGTTGAGGAACTTCATGTTGCAGAAGTGAGATTCATTGGTTCAATTTATAAACCACCTGATACTCTAGTCCAGAAGAGAAGGGGTCCTTTATTGAGATTTTGTTTTGGGAATTGATATCCTTTTGGGTATTTGAATTGTTATCTAATACCTATTTTATTCTTCTTATTTTCCACCATGAATACATTTATATTTAAATTTAGTGTTCTTAAATACAAATTATTTAATTTCTTTGTTTTTTTATGTTTTTATGATAGAATTTTTAACTACTGATAGTTTTATATTCCATTATAGTTATACTTTGTATGCTCTGATCTAATAGGAAGATATATTGTCCAATCAAATTAAATTTAAGTGGGATGAAAATTTATTGCTAGTTTTAGACTATAATTCTCCCCTATTATATTTCCATATTCATACCATTTGGGATCAACACTTGGTATCAAAGTGTGTATCTTGGTATCTGAGATTAATATCTCTTGTGAGTTATTCTATTATTATTTTTATTGTCCGCTTGTTTTACAGGATCCTAAAATATTTTCCTAACACTAATTTTTATCAGTGAAAATATATTTTTTATGATATAGAAGTTATTATTTATGTTTGAATTCTAGATAATATTAATCCTAATAGACCATAAATCTTTGATGGTATAGATTTTATGTATTAGAGGGATTGTATTGAGGCATATGTTATCAAAACTGTAGTAGGAAATTATCTTATTTTAATAAAAATTTATAAAATTACTAATAAATAAGCCTCTAGATTCACTTGTGAGGAATTAGGTAAGTTCCAACTTAATTTCCATATTTTAAATACCCTGCTTTATACGATTTAACAAAATATCAAAGTTAAGTTTCTTCCGATAGAAATTCTTGAGGTATTTGGAAAAAGTTTAAAATCACAAACTTTGGAATCTTAAAAGTGATAAAAGATAAGATATCCATGCTCAGGGTGAATTACTAAAAAATATATTTCTTTCCATGAGAATCAATAGAATAGATGCATAATAAGTTTATTACAATAGACAAAAACCTTTAGTCTCTTAGTGAAATGGAATTATTAGATGATAATCTAGTTGAGAAAGTTATAAATATCTCACCAAAGGAGTGGTAATATAAGAATACAATGATAGATAATAGAAAAAAAATCACAAATCTTAGTCTTGATGATATAATAATAACTTCCTTGAAATATAAAAATAATTCAAAGAGATATGCTTAAAAAGAAAAGAATAAAAATGAAGATTCTTTTGCTTCACCTTATAGATCCTTAAATTCAAAAGAAAATACATCAAAATAAAATATATCAAAGATAAAAACTAGAAATATTTCAAATGATAGTGGCATAAAACCTACCAAAGGAGAGATTTCAAATATGGAAAGGGGGATATTTAAAAATTGAAATTTTCAGTGGGATTACCTAAAGGATAGAAAAAAACATGATAAGAAGGAGTCTTTGTAAACTATATATTAAAATTTCAAGAAGACCATACATATTATACGATACTTTCTAAAACATAATAGAATGGAGAGAAGAATTTTGAAAATTTTCTCTATAAGAAAAGAAAATAAAATTTTGAAAGAATTAGAAACTTGGAGTGCTATTGAAGCATCCAAATATCCCGGTATTTTATTGGATGATATAAATAATGACATAAGTATCACTAATTTTTATGATAATGTTTCTAAATATGCTTCATTAGATTAAAAATATATCATGGGAAAGATAACACCTAACACTTAGTCTGAATTGTCCTTATAGCTCAAGTTTCAAAATTCATTAGATAGTGAGTCTCAATCAAATTACCAAGATGATGTTCCTTAAACCTATTATGAGATGAAATATTTTGTTATGGAATGTGAATATATATATATATATATCAGAAACTCTATAAGAAATATATGAATCATAAGAATGAATTTTATGATAAGAAAGAGGAATTTGATAAATATTCAATTAAGTTAAAAAAAGTGAAAAATGAGAATATAAATATTGTTTTAGATTTGTATAAGTCATAAATTAAAGTTTCAAAATTAACATTCAAGAAAAAGTAAAATTCTATATCATTTGTAGAAGACAAGAATGAAGCTGTGAAATTGAAATTTGAAGTGGAATGTTTGAAGAAGTAATTGACCGAGTTTACAACTGGAATAGAGTATATTGGGAATGTATATAAAAATTTGATACTAAAGAGAAATAATTCCAAACCGAGACACAAATAAACTATAAGTTATCATTATTACTCCAACTATTTTGTTCCAAGTATTGCCCCCTTTTAAACAAAATTTCAAAGTGGCGAACACTAGAAGAATATAGGATCTTTGAAAAATTACAACCTATAAAATATAACCAAGATTATATTTCAAATGAGATTGATACACTTGGACTTAAAATAATCACATATATTTGGGTGCCTAAATTTATATTCAAAAAAAATTCTAGACCCATGCATATCTGGATTACTCAGACATAATATACAATCAAATGAAGTCATTGTGCATTGATAGCTAAATTATAATCACCAATACCTAGTAACATTAATTTAGTTTATAAAAAATAATTAATTTATGAAAATTTTATCTTTATTTTTTTTAAATTTTTTGTTTTATATGTTAAATAAGACACCCTAAAAATTTATTTTAAAAGAATAATAAGCTCGATATCCTACTTAACATGAAACACATAGTTTTATGATAATTAAGATATAATATAAAAATATTATTATTTAAAGTTGACCTAACCATTGAATTGAATGGTATGAATATGAGTAAAAAAATAATTAAATATATGTATAATGATCCTACTAAATATAGATATATTGATTAATTCTTAGGAAATAATCACTCAATTTTTTGTGAAGTCATTTCATACTTCAAAACTGTATTTTCTTCAAAAATGATTTTATTGCATTTTGTGTGTGAAAATTATAATTAATTCCACTACTTATAGAAATTTTATTTTATAAAAATGAACTTAATTTTTGAAATTATAATATCAAAATTAACTTAGGGTGAAATTTTGGGGTTTTTTTTAAAAATATTTATTTTTTGATGAATAATGAAAATTACTAACTTTTATTAAAACTCGTCTTTTTATTTTAAATATTTTTCAAAGTTTTATTTTTTTAAATGGATTGAAAACTATCATTATTTAATTTATATTATGATAAATCTAATTAATTTTGTTATAATTAATTCTATGTTATATTTTTGTATAAAACCTTTTATACTTCAGAAAACATTTTTTATGGAAAACTGTTTTTCATCACGTTTTATGGGTTTAATTTTAAAATAAAATTTACCAATTATGTGAATTGAATCTTGAAAAATTGATTAAAATTTATGATCATGATGATATTTTTTTTAACATGACCCTTTTATTTTTGGTTATTATGAATAATAACCTTGATAAATATTTGTCACCTTGGTAAGGGTAAAATAGGTAAAATGGGGTTAAAACTTTTGGATAAGACTTTTAAATTTCTCTAAAACTTTTCTTTATTCTATTTTATGAGTTTAGTTTGGAAATTTACATATAATTACCAAATATATGGCCACTTATACCCACTTTTCTTTGATTATGGCCTTTATATTATTTTAAGAAATGAATACATATAAAATATTACTCTCTTGACATTAATATAACTAATTTTTTTAAATAGGAATAATAACAAGATAAGTTTGGTTATAAATGTTTAGTTTTTATATAAATTAATTTTTTTTATTGTTTATTTAGTTTTAATTTTTAGTGATTCAATAATTACCTTAAATTTTTACACAACACCGACACTATATTCATTCAATTAATAGAAAAAATAAAATAAATGATTTTAAAGATATTAAAAGTAATAAAATTTGAATAATTATTATGTTATAATTTTTTTAGAAAATATAACATATTAGGGATGTTTTAATGGTTTATATTACAAGTGAATAACTATGTTAATGACTTTAAAGTCAAAGTAAATAAATAGTTCCAAAAATGACATTAATGATATTTTATAATAAAAAATATTTTATTAAATGATTTAAAATTCAAGAAAATACCACCTTTGGACAAGTGAATGGTATATGGTTTAAATTATCAACCATGGAAAATTTATGATTCAATTTTCCTTTTATGGTAATATTTTTTACCCTAAAATAGAAGAAAACTTTGATATTGTGGTAATTGTTAGAATGATTAACACAGGGAGTTAAAACTAAGTGAAAAGGGTTAAAAAATCACATAAAAATGTATTAATATTATTAGATTATATTATTTAAACTTATAATCATACTATAATATAAATATTATAATTTGGAGTCACTTTATTTTAAAAATTAATTCATATTAATTTAATACTTTAAGCAATTCTAAGAGTGCCCCTCCCCTCAATTTTAAAAGGGAACATATTATCCAATATTACTCAAAAATTTTGGTAAAAATATATCATAAAGTACCTATAATAATTAATTTTTATATTATTTCACCAGATCCTAGAGCTTCTGGTCTTACCAAAAGACCATCTCATTAAGGTGTAAGGTGTAAGACAAAAGAGGTTTCCCAACAAAGAGGTATAATTCTTAACTGAGAATTTTTAATTTTGTTTATTCTTATACATCCAATAAATACATGGTATACATTATAAAATTATTACTTAAGTATAATAAATATACTGATTTTTTATTATCATTATAGAACAACCATTATAAACCTTCTTTCCATCCTACAATAAGCACAAACATCCCTCATGCGTACGCACAGCTTACAGTCTCCATGTAGCTGTGTAATTCATTTTTTATCACCACCATACTTGGATGGTTATAAAGATAGATTTAATAAATATATGTGTTATTTATGATATTATTATTATTCTTTAAAGTTGAATTATTATTTACCTTTCTTTCATTCCATCCGTTGAAAAATGGAATCATCATTCATATGTACATATGTGATACCATATCCATGAATAATGTCATTAATTTTTCTATATTTATATTTTATAGATGAATATAAATATATATAATATATATACATATTATATTTATATCAGGGTTAATTTTTTTTTGATTATGTAACCATAATCAATGTAGAAGTACTGAAACAGCAAAACCGAAACTTCCATGAAAAATGAAACATTTTACACCTAGAAATAATTATTTTAATAAATACTTATTAATAAATGGGTATTGAAATGTTATAAGTGGATAATATTTGATATTCTATGTATTTATATGATTCTATTATATAATTATAATAAATTTAAATTTATTATATAAGAGGTTAGAGCACAATCTAATAAAGTTGAGTTTAAGGTAAGAGTTTGTTTCACAATATCATCATTATTCATGATTGTTTATGTTTAAGTATCTGTTGGGGAAATTATATTATATTTATTCATTAAACCCAAAATTATTTGATTATTATTTAGTTATTTCTGTAAATTACAAGTTTTCCTTTCATTTAAGCACTCAAGATACTGAAATAATATTTTTAAGGAAAACTAGTCTGGTTTTTATTTTATTGGGAATATTTTTCTTCTATATCTATATTTTATTTAAATTGTATTAAAAAATGTTTTTTATATTATACAATGATTTATTAATTTCATTTTTACCCAATTTTAAATTTTTATAAAATGTTTTAAAAAGAATCTTCCAGTCCTTTTCCAAATGAGGCACCTTTTACCAGAGGTGTGAACAAAATCTTTGTTTTAACACTCTGTACAAAAAAAACTTTCCTACAACAATGAATAATATTTTATTTTAAGATTCATTTACAAGTTTCTAAGATTATTTTCAAAGAATTTTTTTCTATTTTATTTTGTAAATTTTTTAATTTTATATAAGTGATTTGGAAATGAAAAAGGTATTTTCCACAAGAAATATTCTAGTGATCTTTTAAAAGTATTTTCATCTATTTAAAAATCCTTTGATGAATATTATTATTTACTAGGGTTATAATATAATAATACCATCCAACATATTTCTATAGATGGTTTATGATCAGTTTGACTGTGGAAATTATTGATATTTCGTATTTAGTTTTCCAATAGGGTTAGTTATTGATTATAAATCATATTGATTAATTTGTATTGTTTATTCATATAATGAATGTATTGGACTTGTAAAGTGATGGGTTTTCCTAGAATACATATCCCCATGATGCATCAGTAGGTATAATGAGACAAACTAGTTTGGGTATTTGGTTGAGGCCTTACCCATTTACGTAAGATGTCTTATCATAAGGCCTTGATAATATGTTTACGATGTTAAAAATTATGAATTCCATCATTATGAAATTATTTATTGATGTCCGTGTGATTATTTTAATAGTTATGATATCCATGGATAATTTTCATGTTCATGTGATTATTTATATGAAATTATTTGATCATCAATTATTCCTACTATATTATTCTTTGTGCATAAGTTATTGATTAAATAGAACATGTTTTTGTAATTTACCTATCCATATTGATTTTTAATTTTTTAATCAATATAGATTCCATTTTATATAACCCTTTCTAAGAATTTGAGATCACCCATATTTATTCATTCCCCAAGAAGCGAGGAAGTGGACTATGATTGATATGCAAGGATATTCTAGAGAGAATAATTATATTCTCAATAAAAATACATTTTGTATTTTATATTTCAAGTGTATATAAGATTAATGTATGTATCTAGTTTACCAATAATATTAAACTATTCTATCCTGTATGACACATTATCTTATATCTAGTGTTAATATAATAAAGTAACTACCAACTCTGGGATACTAGGGTTGGGATCTTTGTAGCTGGTATCATAGAAAGTTTAGTAGAAATCTTGAGAAATAGATTTAAGAAAACATAGATTAAGGAACATAATCATGTGAAATAATTTAAGGATAATTATAGCTATATAATGACATCCTACAGTTTTGGTAAGGTAGATATTATGTAGTTTTCCAAGGAACACATCCCTTCATGGATACTATAAGTAGTTTTGGTTTTGGTATAGATTAATCTAGGTGTAATAAACCAAAAAACAGTTGGTTTAATATATTTTGAATATCATTCTGGTGCACGATGAGCATTACCTTACTTTGCACTTGGTTTGACACTACTGAGGGATATTATTGGGTTAATTCACACTTTTCTTTATGAACCATTATGACGAATGAGAGAATATAACCTATGAAAACCTATGATATGACATAGTGATATGGGATAAACCTATAGTGTATTGGGTTGATAAGTCTAAGGTTTATCATAAGTTTAAATGCAAAGATACCATTTTTGAGGTTTTATGTGATGGGCATTTAACAAGATTAAGGATATTTTGGGATACATTTATGGGAATACAACCCTTTGTTTAGTATATGTTTTAGTGAGATGGTTATTTAAGGAATAATGATTTTATATTTTGTGGATAAAATTTTAAAGTTATTGATATCCTTTAGGGATAATATGACCATTTATTTTAAGGTAATAATAGTCAATTAATATTATTTAATTTTATGAAAAAAATAAGTTTTATAGAAAAAATTAGTGGTAAAAAAGTGATTTTATGATTAATGAGGATGTTTATAATATTTTTGGGAACATTATATTAATTATAATAATATAGTTTTATAAAAATAAAAAAATAAAGGGCTAGGTGATAACCCATCATATTTGGTAAGGCTGTGATGCTTGAACCCACAACCAAAGAGCTATTAGGGTGCAACGCCTACTACTGGCCCACACGATTCTCTGGTCAGTATGATTTTTTTACATAAAATATTTTATGGATAAATATTAATTCGATTTTGGGAAGCATATTATAGTATCAAATAATTTTAAATTTTGTGATTTTTAAGTGACTAATGATAATTAAGGAGATATTTTATTAGTCTGTGGTATATATAACCTTTAGGTTTAACATAAAGGATTATTTTTGAATAATTCTGTTATATTTTTGGATATGTAAGATGAAGGGAATAAGATAACCTTTGAGGTTAAAAATTTATTTAATATTGAGTTTATTGAGGTTATTTGGGATAATGGATTTTTTTATTTATGGAATGATCTATGTTAAACCTTTGGTTTTATTGTCAAATTTTAAATATTAATGTATTATTACTTTATATGAAAGTTTTTTTTTATTTTGGGTATTATCTTACATATTTATAACCATTTTGGTTTTATTAAATACATTAGGAATAACTTACTATTATTTCACAACCCAACCCATGGCCTGACTTGAGCCATAACTACCCCAAGCCCGCCTCCATAGGCCAGGGAGTGGCGACAAGAACCGAAGGCACAAATAACTCAAGGATACCTTTTCTTAAGTACTTGTACACACACACATAACCAAATAAATTAAAAAGTGAAGAGGAAAATTAAAAAAAGATACAACATTTCTATAAAAGGAAACCAAACATGAATCAAGCTCTAATCAGTACAAGTACATAAATGTAAATTGAAAGGGAAAGGGGAAAAATATACACCCAACCAGAAATGTGCCACAACCTGACAACAACTGGAAAAGTAAAACAGATGAGAGAGCCCTGCTCCTAGATCCTAAGATACGACCACCGTACGTGGTCCAAGTACCCCATATCTCTAAGCTCATATGAATTCACGATCAACATGTACATCATCTGTATATGTAATGATACATGTGGTCAAGGTTAAAGAAAAGGTGAGTATAAACATACTCGGTAGGACACCCCAAAAAGGAGAGGGGGGAGCAGTAAGAGATACAAATGAAGAGGAAATAAAGTCATCCAAACACAAGGATCTTGAAACATAAAGAAGATGAAATTCTCATCAAGTCTTCACTACCTATAGTAGGATAGTATACTCATCCAACCAAAAGAAGCTAGACACATAAAGCATATACCATACCCCACATATCTTCAGCTCTATTGGAAGGAGAGTAACCAAAACCCAAGGATTGGGCATTGAAACATGATATATATATTCTTATTCAAAGAAGTAAAAATGAGAGAGTTAGGGGATCTCCATCTCATAGCTCATCTAAGGAAAAGAGTCTTTAACAGTTCGAGGAGTATCCCTCAACGATGCCCAAAATCCCACATGTCTGCCCTGAACATGCAAGTCAAAGGTGCTCAATCACCACACCTTGATACTATCCGCTTTGGGTAAAAATGACTCACCCTCACTATTTTTAGGACTCATCAAATGGATGTGTCTTGGTGGGGAAAGATTCCTTCTTCCTTGTGAGTCTAAATTCACGTCAAATTGTGTCTCACCACTTATCCGTATAGCCAGATGGTGGAAACTCAAAGTAGAGGACCCACAACCTAGAACGTCAGGAGGATTCCACTCTAATAGTATCTTTAGAGGACCCATGTCCTAGTGCGTACAGGGGATTCCACTATAGTCATTGGGGATTTGTTCACAAGGGCGTCGGGGGGTCAACACCTGAGAGTCGATGGGGACCCACTACCAAGCCCCACTAAAGGGTAATACGTTGGAGGGTATTGCCCTACAAGTAGCTATAGTGGACCCGCAACCTAGTGTGTCTGGGGGATTCCACTACGGTCATCAGGGACCCGTGCCCTTTTACATTAGGGGGATCAACATACAGAAGTAGCTATAGAGGCCCCACACCCATGCCGATGGGGGGCCAACACTCTGGTCATCAGGGAATGCTACTACCTAGCCCAGCTAGAGGGTAAGCCCGATACTACTCTGGTAATCCCACATGATCACTGTCATCATCAAGTGTCACTCAGACATGTTTTATTCTTGGAACATCTCGCATCATATCTTGAAATCCACTATGAAGGGAACCATCATGTTCTATGTGGAAAAGCACTTGGGATAGGCTACTTATGGGCCAAAATCTGAGTCCAAAATAAGGGGATACGAGAGATAAAAGATTCATATGTGGTAAATGAGAGGTGTTGGACCACATGATGTGTGACCCCACCTCATCGCCTGGTTGTGTACCAATCCATACTTGGGTACTAAACTATATATAAGTACCCCTATGCATGATAGTGTACTCCCAGAGTACATGACATATCTAGCCAAAAGGCTGACGAGCACATGATGTTTATCATTGATTCAATGGGAGAATACATAATTATACTAATAGGCCTCTTCAAATGTCCCTAGATAACCAAAAAATTCACACCGTTGCGATCATTTCCAAAAAGCACACATGATCGACTATTCACTCGTCCCAAACAAACACCCGGTGAAGAAGTCACATTTCACCGCATTGTGCACAAGGTGCCTCATGGGGCCCATGTCTTGATCCCAAAATAAATTATACATATCACACCATTGTGATCCTAATGAAAAAATGTACGGGATCAACTATTCATTCATCCGAAATGGACACCAGGTGAAAAAGATGCATTTCACCGCAACACGCTCAAACCAGGCTTCGTGGGGACCACAAATTGATTTCAGTTTAAACACTCGAAATTGGTCTTTAAATGTCCTCCTAAAATTCAGGGTCATGACACCACTTACAGTTCATCAATTGGACATTACACAAGGGGGGGGGGGGTTTATAATTGGAATAATATTTCTCAATGATAATAATTTTGTTATTATTATACTTAGGCCTTTCATGCAACCGAGCGATGATCATGAATCTTAAAATTCCCAAACTAGCCTTAAAAGTTCCATCTTAAAGAGAGTATAATATCTCTATAGATGACACATAAAATAGATTCTCTGTTGAGAAGTTATGGAGGTTTAAACCTACAGCCTGAAGGCCCGCCCAACCCGCTCGGCCCGACCCGCCCCGCTCCGGCCATCCCCACTCCACTCCAGCCCGGACCACTATGACCCTACTTTCTCACCTGGGCGGCCTAATTTTCTGGACCACTAGACCTCCTATTATCACTTGAATTCACCCCACACCCCCCTTGCTCCATCCGTTGTGGGTCAATGTGGCCGCCCCCACATTTTGTGGCGCCTGCGGCCACCCGGGTCTCGCTGTCCACCCGTTTTCCCATCACCCACCATGCTCTGTCCTACCATGAAACTTTTCCATGATCCATGACCTTGAATATTTAGTTTCCTACAACTCCTCATTTCCCCCATTCCACGCAGCCACCGTCGCTTCACGACTCCCCACCGCTTTACACACCCCAACACCACCATTCCACATGGCCCGCCGCCCCCTTGTTGGACCCATAGTGCCGCCTCCATCCGAACACCTTACTGACTCCAATCCAACTTGAAATGATGAAAAGAACATATATTTGGGATCCTCAATCAAGATATTAACATACTTAAGTGCCACTAGATGATCCGTTGATGATTCGACATATTTGAAACTTATCGGTGATTTCGCGAAGAACATACAAAGAATATGACCAAAAAGAGATTCAAAATGCAGATCGGTCAATGTATGTGTTCATTATTCCATTGCCGTTGATATTTGATGCATAAAATTCAAGTATTATGCAATTATACTTCAAGAATTTAAATTGGGTATGCGAGAATCCAAAAGAAGAATCTTACCTAGATTTTGGATTTGTCATTTCATTCACCACGCTCTGATCTGATTGGATCTCACATCTTGTTATGATCCACAAAAAGTTTGGTTTAGATTAACCAATGGGAGGAGAGGAGGAACTTAGACTTCTTTTGGATTAAATGATCCAAACCCTTATTCATTTCCTTAAACACCTATTTGTAGGATTTATCAAGTCTCCCACCAATGGTCATGGAATCTGAACCTCCCATGACCTCTCACCCGAGGTCATGCTTAGGGTAAAAATCATGCTACAAACTCAACAGTTGTCTTGAATTTCTAATCCAAGTCCCCGTTCAGAAGTTATTGAAGTAGAATCCAAATAAAATAATTTTATTTAATAATTTTATTTAAATATACTTACTCGATAATGTTTTCTACAAAAGTCCTGTGCTGATAAAAGTTATACCCTGCCTAGGGTAAACGCCATGCTCCAAACTCAATTGTAGCCTCATATTTTTGATTCGAGCTATGGTTTGAGAGATATCTCGTTTCCTCTACATGTATAGTATAGAAAAAACTAAATATTTTTATAGAATTAATTCGTGGCACACTGGCCTTAGAATTTCATGTCGTCCTAGCACCTAGCTCTAGAAATATAAATAGAAATATTCCAGTGTCTTTTAATGAAAAAACTTGGTCTATACATAATTCCCTCATTCATGATTTTCATCCCCAAAAAAAACTAGGGAAACAACTCTTGATACTGAGATCTCACATAGTTCTCTCGCTCCCAGGAACTCTCCTGCACGTTTCTGTGATGCCACAACATGAGAAACAAGGGGATGGTTTATCATTGTAAGGTCGACTCCTATTGATGATGTGCGTAAGATCATGCATGTTTCTCCTTAGTTGCAACACATGAAAAACTTTGTTCACCCACTCTATCTATGGGGGTAGGGAAAGGTAGTAGGTAACCTCATCAACCCGAAGCATGATCTCGAATGGATCAATGAACCTCGAGGATATCTTGCCTCCCTGGATTGAAAACTAACACGAAATCCATCCGCATATCCTGCAACACTTGGATTGTGCACTCAGTATTCCCATCGATCTGGGGTGAAATGTTGTACTCATCAACAGTTAGGTCCCAAACTTCTCGTGTAGGACTCTCCATAATCATGAAATAAAAAATGCATCACGATCAAAGACAAATGTTGAGGGCACCTCGTGAAGGCGGACAATCTCCCATACATACAATTGCCCCAAACTTTCTACTGAACTCTACTCTATAATAGTATGGATGTGCACCGACTTTTTGAGTTGGTCTACTATTACCCATATAACATCATGGACCTTCACTGTTCATGGAATACCTATGACTAAGTCCATGGATATGTCATCCCATTTCCACTTTGGGATTTCAAGAGGCTGCAACAACCTATCAGAACTTGGTGCTCTGCCTTTACACTCTGACAGGTGAGGCATCGTGAGACAAAATCAACTATTCATAATCTCAAATTGGATCACCAAAAATTACACTAAATATCCCTATACATCTTCCCCACACCAGGATGTATAACTAAGGGAGAAGTGTGGAACTCTCACATCACCTCCTCCCACATCGCAACTGAATCCACTATTTTTCCCTGGAATAAGGTATTGTGATTACATGCTTTATAATATCCATATGGAATGTCTCCTATGGATATATAAGTTAGGAAATATCTATTAGCCAATGTATCATAGTTGGGAAACTCTCACATGCTCGAGAAATGAAGGAGTCAACACCATCGACTAAAGAAAAATTGTACCCTCCTGCTCCAGTAGGGTCAGATTGATTAAAACTAACTGCTCTGATGCTTTCCACACTAGGAGAGACTGGGACCTTTTTATTTGGTCATATGCTTCAAAATCGATCTTACTTAGAGTATATACTATCTCAAAGTCATAGTCTTGTAGGAACTCTAACCAGTGTTGCTGCCTCGGGTTCAGGTCTCTCTGAGTGAAGACGTAATTGAGACTCTGGTGGTTTGTGAAAATCAAAATGCATTCTCCCAGAAGGTAGTGTCTTTACATCCTCATGGTAAAGGAAAAATATTTCTGACACTAAGTATTGAGTCGTGTAGTTCTTTTCATGGGGTCTCAATCACCTTGACCTGTATTTGAACATTGAGCACCCAAAGGTACCCCCGTCGAAGAGTAAATTATTCCAATCGAAATAAGCTAGACAAAAAAAGAACGTGGCACACCCCATGTGCCTTTGACTCTACTGGAAGGAGAGTAACCTAAAAACAGACACTCCACCACACCTACTAGTGGCATCCCAAGAAAAAGTGGTCAAACAGAAAAAATCCATTAGCAATGCTAGGACCTTCTCCAGCATCCCATCGCACAACCTCACCCTGAATGCACAAGTTAGAGGGAATCATTCACCACACCTTGATGATATCTACTTTGTGAGGCACTGAATCACCCTCATAGTTTTTCTCACATCACAAAAATGCATCTCAGTTGGGGAAGGATCCATATTTCTCATGTATTCAAAGCTACATTGAATAACACCGACATAGGGTTACACTGACATCCTACATCACCCAGGTAAAACATAAAGAAAGAAGCAGAGAGGAAGGAGTACCTCACACAATGTATAAAAATTTCTTCCACAAAAAGTACATGAGACACAGAGTGTACCACTTATCATCTCAGGCAATGCAAGACCGTAGAAATCCAAAGCTTGCAAATTTCCACGACCCCAACCGCCAGATCCCCAAGCCTGACGTGGGCCGCTTGGTGTAAGTGGTGAAAGGACCTCATAACGACATCCACCACCCAAAAATCCTCCTACTCCTCTACAAGAACCGCCTTCCTAGGGACTACCCTATCCCCGTCTGGGGGATCCTTACTCACGGTGCTATATCTACTGTGGCGATCCATATGCTACTTTCCTGTGATTCTCAGTACATCTAGTCAGGAAGTCTCATGTCATGAAATCTCTCCCATCAAAAGCATAACACTGTCCATCCCTAGGATATTATGGCGCCCTATGCTGTCCTTGACCATGTTCCTGAGTTTGATCATGGTGAGGCCTCCTATGTTGCAGCCTTTCCAACTGACGTCTCCTAGCTGCCGCAGATGTCTCATCTCTATTGCACCCAATGTCAAAACCAGCCATATGGCATCCCTCTGATAGAAATATCTCTTTCACGAGTGCCTTCTCTAGCACCCCAAAATAGCTATGGATGGACAAGGGTACTATGTAAGCATAGATCTCCCTACGAAGTCCCTTCTCAAACTTCTGGGTTCAGAAGTACCCGTCATGGATTATGTCCAGGGAGTAGCGTATAAGTTATGTAAAACTAGCCTCTTTCTCATCCACCATCATCCCTCCCATCTGAATCTCTAAAAACTTCTGAATATGAATGGAGCGTAAGCAGGAGGGGTAATACTCCTCATTTAACAACTAATGGAAGTCATCCCAAGAGAGTACTAACTCATTGTGCATCTAAGTAACCAGACTCCACCAATGAACAACTAATCCATGGAAAATAATGGCTGCCAAAGCCACTATATGATCGGTCAGTGTCTGAACAATACTAAAGAGGTAGACCACCAAATATTTCCAATCCTCTACTTCTTGAGGATATGACTCAATATGGAACCTCACTGGTCTTTGATGTAGGAACTCAAATATTTCACTTAGCCTGCGCACTTCTTCAACCTTCTCTTCTATGCATAACTACTTCTCAATAGGTGGAGGTGTTTCTACCTACCCACCTGGAGGAAGGGGGATCGTATGATGGACCCTGAACTGAGGCCTCATCAATCACAGGGTTGTCGTTATGAACTAGAGCTAGTATCTTAGATGTCCGTCATTATATATTCTTCTTGAAATTTATCAAGGAGTAAAATAGTCAAATGATAATATATATATATATATATCAAAATTAATGGGGATTTGACTCAAGATGGGCATTCAAAGACTCAATCCTATATGATCCATGTACCATTGAACCCTACAACAAATGTATTAGGGTGACGAGTCAATAAGAAGGTAGTCAAGGTCCTGGTGAATGGATACGTCGGCTGTGATACCATCACTGGACTCCCTGACCCGAGAGCTTCCCTCGAAACACTTTGACACTATTTCCCTAAAACCAACCAATACCTTTTTGGGGAAACATCCGAACAACATCCCAAGGGTTGAACCACCTTTGATACCACTTTTTCATGACCCAACAGGTGTTGGGACTCAAGACGCAAATACCCCAAGACCGCCTCCATAGGCCAAGGGGTGGAAACAAGTGTAGAAGGCACAAAAAACTCAGGGAGGGATTTTCCTAAGTACCTGTAAACACACATACAACCAACTCAATAAAAAAGTGTAGAGGAAAATAAAAAAAAGATACAAAACTACTATAAAAGGAAACAAAAAATGCATCTACCTCTAATCAGTACAAGTACAGAAATGTTTACTTAAAGGGAAAGGGAAAAATACATGCCCAACTAGAAAAGCATCACAACCTGACAACAAATAGATAAGTAAAATAGCTAAGAGGGCCCGACTTCTAGATCCCAAGACATGACCAATGTATAGGGTCTAAGTACCCCATATCTCTAAGACCCTATAAAGTCACGATAAACCTATCAATCATCCAAATATGGCATGATACTTGTGGGAAATTCCCATGTGGGGGTGAGTATAAACATACTCAGTAGGGTGCCCTGAAAAGAAAAGGGGGGAGCAGTACGATATACAACTGAAGAGGAAATTAAACTCGTCCAAACACAAGGAGCTTGAAATAGTGAGAAGATGAACTTATTTTTGAGACTTCGCTACTTATAGTAGGAGAGTAGACTCGTCCAACCACGAAAAGATAGACATTAAAAGAACGTGGCATACCCCACGCGTCTTCACCTATGCTGGAAATAGAGTAACCAAAAGCAAAGAAGTGGGTATTAAAATAGGATATATATATATGTGTGTGATCAGTCAAATAATCCCAAACGAGAGAGTAAAGGGATATCCATCTCATAGTTCAGGCCAGGAAAAGAGTCAACAACAATTCCAAGGGTAACCATTAATGATGTCCAACATCCCACACATCTGCCCTAAACACACAATTCAAAAGGGATCAATCACCACACCTTGATACTATCTGCTTTGGATAGCACTGAATTTCTATCATGGTTTTTAGGTTGTGTCATAATGACACGTCTTGGTGGAGAAATATTCCTTCTTCATTATGAGTCCAAATTTATGTCAAATTACATCTCACCACAGATCCATATAGCCGGATGGTGCAAACTTAATGTAGAGGACCTTCACTCTAGTATGTTAGGGGGATTTCACTCTAATAGTAGTCATAGAGGACCCAAAACCTAGTGTGTCAGGGGGATTGCACTCTAGTCATCAAGGGTCTGTGACCTAGTGCATCATGGGGATCAAAACCTAAGAGTCGACAGGGACCCACTTCCCATTCCTGCTGAAGGGTAATATGCTGGAGGGTACTGCCCAAAAAGTAACTGCAAAGGACCTATGCCCTAGTGCATCAAGGGGTTTCCACTCTCATCATCTAGGGTCTAAACCTGAGTACATCAGGGGAATCAACACCCAAAAGTAGCTAGAGAGGGCCCATGTCCTTGCCCATGGTGGGTCAACCCTCTGGTCATCGGGGAATGTCACTGCCTAACCCAATTGGAGGGTAATACTAGTATTTCTATGGTAATCCAGTATGATCATTTTCATCATCAAGAATCACTCAGATATCCATTATTACTGGAAATTCTCACATCATATCTCAATATCCACTATAGAGGGCACCATCACGTTCTATGTGAAAAAACAATTAGGATATGCTTCTTGCAGGCCAAAATCTGAGTCCAAAAGGAGGAGATACAAGAGATAGAATATTCATAATATGGTACAAGAAACATGTGGGTACCACACAATGTGTGGCCCTACCTCATCACCTAGCCATGTACCTAGCCATACTCGGGTACTAAACTGTATATAAGTACCCCTAGGCATGCCAATTTTCACCCAAAGTACATGAAATATCTGTCTAAAAAGATGACGAGTGCATGATGCTCATCATTGATCTAAAGGGAGAAAATGTAATTCTATAGACATGCCTCTTCAAACAGATCTAGATAAATAAATAGATCACACTGTTATGATCCTTGTGGAGAAGCGCACATGATCGACTATTCACTCGTCCCAAACAGACACCTGGTGAATAAGTCACATTTCACCGCATTTTGTACAACAACCCCTCATGGGCCCCACTTATCGACCCCGAAATAAATTATATAGATTGAAACATTATGATACTCAAGTCAAAACACTTCGGATTGACTATTTATTTGTTCAAAATGGACACCAAGTAAAAAAAATACATTTCACCACAACACTCCCTAACCGGGATTCATGGGGCCTCCACCTCGTTTTCGGTTTAAACACCTAAAATTGGTCTTGAAGTATCTGCTTAAAATTTAGGGTCATGATGTTGTTGATAGTTCATCAACCGGACATCGCACGGGGGAGTTATAACTAAAATAAGATTTCTCAATGATAATGATTATATTATTATTATACTTAGGTATTTCCTGAAAGTGAGCCATGATCTAGAATCTTGAAATCCCAAAATTGGCCTCAAAAGGTCTGTTTTGAAGAGAGGATCATGTTTCCATAGATGTTACATAAAACAAATTCTCTTTTTAGGAGTTATGGAGGTTTGAACCCACAACCCAAAGGCCTTCCTGGCCCACCCCACTCTGGCCCGACCCGCTCTGGCCCAACCCACTCTGGCCCAACCTACTCTCCTCTGGCCCAGATCGCTCGCCAAGGAAGCCCGCTTCACTATATCATTGGCCCTATGACTTGCACTAGCCCATGACCCATTCCCTATCTTGCTCCATCCACTATAGGTCAACGTGGCCGCCCCTGCATTTTGCGGCACCTTCCACTGCCTCAGTTCCACTGCTCGCCCGACACCCCACCATCCACTGTGCTCCATCCTACCACACAAATCCACTAAAACCCACGACCTCTACTCACTGACTATTTACACCAACTTTACTACCTATTCCACATCTCCGCCATCACATCATGACTCTTGGCTACCACACAAACCCTGGAGCCACCATTCCACATGACCTTCCACTGCCGCCATGACCCATTGCCACCAACCACCACTATGTTGAACCTGCTTTTCCACCTCCTTCCGCATGATATACCAAATCCAATCCAACTGAAAAAGAAGAAACAAATAGAGATCTAGGATCCTATAGTCAATATCTTCATAGTATTAAGCCCCACTCTATGATCCATTTATGATTCGATGTTTCCAACAATTATCAGCAATTTCATGATGAAAGGATGAAGAACACGACCAAAAAGGGATTCAAAATGTAGATCTATCGATGTATGTCTTTATTTTTTCATCTCCGTTGTTACTAGAAGAATCAAATTAAACAATGAAGAAATTGTACTTTAAGAATTTCAATTAAGGATGTGACAATCTAAAAGAAGAATCCTACGTGGATTTTAGATTCATTATTGTGTTTTCCACACTCTGATATGCTTGGATCTGAAATATCATCACAATCCACCAAAAGTTCAGCATTGATTCTCCAATGGGAGAAGAGGAGGAGCTCTGCTTACCATGGGAGGAAATGAGACAAACCCTTGCTCATTTCCTAAAAAACCCATTCACAAGATTTAGAAAGTCTCCCGCCAACAGTCTCAGAATCCGAACCTCCAATTCCCTCTCATATGAGGTCGCGCCTAGGGTAAACACCACACTATAAACTCAACAGTGGTCTCAGATTCCCAATTCGAGTCCCCATTCCTAATAAATTATAAGTAACGTCCAAATAAAATAATTTTATTTAACTATTTTATTTATGATTATGTCCTAGATAAATTTTTATGTATAAGGCCTGCACCGACAAAAGTTATACCCTGCCTAGGGTAAACACCACACTCTGAACTCAACTATTGCCTCAGATTTATGATCTAAGATAATGTTTGAGAGATATCCCATTTCCTCTATGTTTATAGTATAAACAATCCTTAATATTTTTATAAAATTAATTCAGGGCACACTGGGCATCAGAATCGCATGTTATCTCAGCACCTAGCTTTGGAAATATATTTAGAAATATTCTCAAGTCTTATAAGAAAAAATAAGATCTATAAATATTATTTTTTAGATTATGTGATCCATTATAAGTTGATTTTAGTGCCTTAAACATGAAAAAAATTCATCTTGAATACTCATCATTTGGAGAAAAAGACGATATTATAGTGGAATTTGATTAAAGGATGAAATTCTACTTGTAAAGTAATTATATTTTCTCATATTTTTATTCTATATGTTAAATTAATTCCTCAATTTAAAAAAATGATCTTTAAATAAACATGTTATCCTTTTAACTTCATTTCTGATGAATTGATAGTCTTTACACCCTTCATCGATTTATGGTTTTATTATTATTATATTTATCATAACCCTGTTCTATGTCATTATCTATTAGTTATTAGAAGTTATTTTTCTCCTCTATATATATATTTTAACTTCCCACCAATGTTCTTATTATCTGGGAACCTAATTATGTGTTATTTTTGGTAACCTTTATCCTTCCCAATTCCTTTTTTAGAAAAGTTTTATTATCCCCCTATATGATGTGAGTTTTCAATAGAGGTATTTTAAAATATTGAATATTTGATAAATAAGATAAAATTTTAAGGGAATAATTTAATTAGGGGGGGGGATGAAACACCCTAAAAATTTATTTTTAAAAAAAATAAACTTGATAGCCTTCTTAACATGAAACATTGAGCTTTAAGCGAGTTGAGATGTAATATAAAAATATTATTATTTAAACGTGACTTACCCATTGAATTTTTGAGTATGAATATGATTAAACACATTATGAAATATATGTTTAATGGTCATACTCAATATAAAAATATTTATTAATTCTTAAGAAATAAGCACTCAATTTTTAGTGAAGTCATTTCATATTTTAAAAATATATTTCTTTCAAAAATGATTTTATTGCATGTTTTTTAAAATTATACTTAGTTTATGAAAAATTTATAAAATTTATTTCATAAAATGAAATTTATTTTTTAAATTATCATACAAAATTAAATTATGGAGAAATTTTGGGTTTTTTTTGAAAAATGGTTTTTTCGATGAATAGTGAAGAATGTTGATTTTATTGAAAACTATCTTTTTTGTTTAAAGAATTTACATAATTACTTTTTTGAAATGGTTTTAAAAGTAAATTTAGTAAATTTATATTTTTTATAATCTAATTAAGTTCATTATAATTAATTTTATATTTTATTTTGGTATAAAAACATTTGTACTTCAGAAAACATTTTTTATGGAAAACTGTTTTTCATCGAGTTTTGAAAGTTTAATTTTAAATTAAGTTATTTAAATTTTGTGAATTTAATATTTAAAAATGGATTCCATATTTATAATTAAAAGGATCATTTTTTTTAAAAAGGACTCTTTTTTCATTTTGAATAATAATCTTGATAAATATTTGTCACCTCAGTAAGGGTAAAATAAATAAAATGAGGTTAAAATATTGTGATAAGGCTTTAAAATTTTCTTAAACATTAATTTATCCTATTTTATGAGTTAATTTTATATATTTCCATTAAATCCTCAAAAATATGTCCAATTGGTTCCAGTTTTCATTGATTACAACCTATATATTATATTAAGAAAAGAATAAATACAAAATATCACTCTCTTGAATTTAATATATCTAATTTTTTTACATAAGGATTATAAGAGTATAATTTAATTTCTAAAATTTTATTTTATATATAAATTAATTTTTTTATCATGGTATTTTTTTAAATTTTATTTATTTAATAATTTCATTAAATTCTTACGCAACACCAACACAAAATTTATTCAATTAATAGAAAAATAAAATAAACAACTTTAACAATATTAAAAGTAATATAATTTTAATGAATTACTGTGTTTCATGAATTTTTAGATAAATATAATATATTAGGAATGTTTTAAAGGTTTAAGTTATAATTTCATAACGATCTTGTTGACTGTAAAGTCAACATAAATGAATAGTTTTAAAAATGACATTAATGATATTTTATAAAAAAAATATTTTATTAAATGATTTAGAATTCATGAAAATATTATCTTCATCCAAGAGAATAAAATATGGTAGAAAATATAAACCATGGACCATTTATGGGTCAATTTTACTTTTATGGAAATATTCTTGACCCTTAAATAGTATAAAATTTTGATATTGTAGTATTTGTCAAAAAGATTAATGGGGGGTTAAAACTAATAGATAAGGGTTAAAGAATCATATAAACTTGTATAAATATTACTGGATTCAATTATTTTTAATTATAATAATCATATTTTATAAATATTTAAATTTCGGGTCACTTTATGATATAAATTAATTTATATCAATTTAATAATTTATGTAATTCCAAGAGTTCCCCTCCCCTCACTTATAAAAGGACATATCTTCTCCAATATTCCTCACTCATTTTGGGAATTATAGATCAGAAATTCCCTCGAATAATACCTAAATAGATTCCCTTACCACATCATAGAGCTTATTTTCATTCTAAAAGACCATCCCTTTAAGGATTAAGGTATAAGCCAAAAGAGGATTCTCAACGAATGGTATAACTCTTAAGTAAGTGTTTTCAATTTTATTTCTTCTTCTACCTCCTCTAAATCCATGGTATACATTATAAAATAATTAATTAAATACATTCAATGTAATTAATATTTATTATTATTATTTAATAACTGTTATCCACTTTCTTTCCATCATATAGAAAGCAAAAACATTTTAGTACATACGTACGACTTACTGTCTCCACGTAGCGATGCAATTCATTTTTCATCACCACATTACTTGGATGGTTATAATGATGGATTTAATAAATATTTATGTTATATATTATATTATTATGACCTTTAAAAGGTTAAGTATTATTTAATTTTCTTTAATTCCATCCATCAAAAAATAGAAACAACGTTCGTACGTATGTACGACCTACCATCTCTATGAACAATGTAATTAATTTTTCTATATCTGCATTTTAGGGATGAATATATATATATATATAATTAATATATATATATATATATATAATTAATATATATGAAATTTATATCATGGTTAAAATTCTATATAGAATAAAACCATTATTAAAGTACAAGGACCAAAACTGCATAACCAAAATTTCCACGAAAAATGAAACAATTAACACCTAAAAATGAATATTTTAATAAATAATTATTAATAAATTGGTGTTTAAATGTTATAATTGGATCATATATCAAAACTAGAAAAATGGGCAATTTCCACAGTTTAAAACCACGGTAATAGGGCCCAAAACCGTGGCCATAGGCTACAACCTTAGTTTTTCCCAACCGTGGGTGCTATCACCGTGGCAGTAGGGTTTGACATATAGCTATGGTTTTAACTGTGGAAATAGATGTCCTATTGCCATGATTTTGAAAACCGTGGCCATAGGTGTCTCCTTTTTCAACCGTGGCATTTGACCTATGGCTATAGTTTTAACTGTGGAAACAGGTGGCCTATTACCACAGTTTTAACCGTGGCTATAGCCCTAGAAAACCGTGGCAATATGTGTCCTATTGAAAAGATTTTAACCATGGATATAGCCCTAGAAAACTTTGGCAATAGCCTAAAAATAATATGTGTCTATAGCCCTTCGAAAAAAGGCCTATAGCAATGGTTTTAAAAACCGTGGCTATAACCCATGAAAAAAAGACCTATAGCTACTGTTTTAAAACCGTGGCTATAGATCCGTGGTCATAGCCTATTTTTCTAGTTGTGTGTGATATTATAATTATTTAAATTATTATATTAAATAAATATAATAAATTTAAATTTATTATACATGATTTTAGAGAGATTTTGAAGCAAACTGAGCTTGAAGTACGGGTTTATTTCACAATCTCATCATTATTCTAGATTATTTATGTTTAAGTATTTATTAGGGGGATTATATAATATTTATATCTTAAACCCAAAATATTTTTTCTTTTATATTTATTTCTTTAAATTAAAATTTTTCTATTCATTTTCTTCTCTTAAGTACTCAAGATACTAAAATAATGTTTTTAAAGAAAACCAACCTTGTTTTTCTTTCGATCAAGAATATTTTTACTCCATGTCCATATTTTATTTAAAATGTTTTCAATAATGTTTTTATTATTATCCAATGATTTATTAATGTCATTTTTACCCATTTTTTAATTTTTATAATTTTTTTTAAAAGGAATCTTATTTTCAGTTTCCAAACGAGCCATCTTTTACTGGTGGCGAGGATGAAATATTTATTTAAACATACAACACACAAACAGATTTCCCACCATCATGAATAATATTTTCCTTGAATCTCACTTTAAAACTTTTGTAGATTATTTTCAAAGAAAATGATTTCATTAATATTTTGAAAATTTTAAAATTTTAAATAAGCAATTTCAAAATGAAAATGATATTTTCCTCAAGAAATATTCTAGTGATATTTAAAAAGTATTTTAATCAATGTTAACATAATTTGATGAATTTTATGATTTAATGAGGTTATAATCTAATGATACCTTCCATAATATTTCTATGGATGGTTTATGATCATTTTGACTAAGGAAAATATTTGAAATTTCATATTTATTTTTTCTAATATGAACTGTTATTGATTATAAGGAATGATGATTATGTTGTATTGTCTATTCATATGATGAATGCATTTGACTCGTTAAGTGATGGGCGAGGCCCAAAATTACATATCCCATCGATGCATTGGTAGGTATTATGAGACAAACTAGTTTGGTTATTTGGATGTGGCCTTACCCATATATGATAGATGTCTTGGAACGAGGCCTCAACGGTAAGTTTAAGATGTTTGGAATTATTTATTCAATCATTATGAAATCATTTATTAATTTCCATGTGATTATTTGAATAGTTATGAAATCCATTGATAATTTTCATTCTCATGCTATTATTTATATAAAATTATTTGATCATCAATTATTCCTTCCATATTATTCTTTGTGATCAATTTATTCATTAAATGACATGTGTTTTCTGTTATTTATATTTCCATATTAATTATGTTTTATTTACTCAAGATATATTCTATTGTCTATAACCCTTACTGATCATTTAATCTCACACTTATTTTGTTTACTTTCCCTATGATTCTAGGAAGTTAACAATGATTTATAAGTAAGGATATTCTAGATATGTTAATTATGTTATTAAGGAAATTACCTCACTATATTTTATGTTTTTTAAATATATGTAAGATTATAGTGTGTACCTAGTTTAGCAATACTAGTAAACTATTAATTACTTTGGGGTGCGGTCACTTATATCTAGTGATAATATAATAAAGTAACCACTGAATCTAGGATATTGGAGTTGGGGTCTTTAAATTAAATTCCATTTTCTTGGAGGGGGAGTTCTCATTTTATTTGGATAACTTTTTAGTGTATTGTATTTTTTCATTTTTATCGAATGGTAAGACTTTATTTTAAAACTAAATTTTTTAGAACCATTTCCATAATAAGAATATCTTGCCATTGTTATGGTAGATAAATATTGTAATGTTTTTTTTTCATGTTAACCTTATCTTTAATAGTTTATCTTAAACTGATTTTCCTATTACAAACACTATTCATTTACTTTATAAAATATTTATATATTTTTTTCTTTTGAATATCCGATTCAGTATTATTTTTTGATACTTTTAATATATACTATAAATTTGACTCTTCATTATTTCCTTTATCCTGATATTTTATATGAATTTTTTAAATTATGGATATATTTATTATCTTTAATCTCTAATTGATTATATGATTTTATTTTTTGATACCATAAATAATTTTAGATTTCAATGTATTGAATTTTTTAATTTTCAAAAACCATATAATACAATGATTCTTATTTCAAAAATATAATTTTTTGCCTCTATTTATTTTAAATAGTAGAGCACCAAAATTTTAAAATATCTTTCTTACCTAGTGATAATTTATAGAATGTAAAAGGGGGATAATTTTTTTAAAAATATTATATCACTTATTTTTTTCTTTTTCTTGGATTTCTTTTTGGAAATCACAATGGGAGAGAAATTTGGGAAAGATTAAACTTTCTTACTAATTTTTTTGAATGATTTTTTATGCTTTTAAAAAGGAGTAGATTTTCATTTTTTTAAATATGGATAAATTTGATAAGTTGACAAAAGTTCAAGATTTCTGATGTTATGAAATACATCAAAATTTATAGGGAGTTTGATTTTAAATTATGTCAATCTTAATATTTTTATCCTTGATTATAATTATTAGAAATGGGGAGATTCTTGAGTCTTTGAATCAACTTTAACTTTATTTTTGAAAATAAAAATACAATCATGTTACTATATTGATTGAAATATAACTATTTGGGATGTTTCTAGTTGTGTTTTTTCTTATGATTAGTGTATTTTATGATTTCATGTTCCATTTTTACAGTAAGTACACCAAATGACGTGAGATAAAATGTTTTCAATAGATGATGAAATCGTTATGATGGAATTGAATTCATCATATGGTAGAAGCCGAACTAGATCAATCATAGTATATAGTACATCATTTGATGCTATTTAAAATTAACCCAAAGAACTTGAAATGAGACTGTTAGAGTTTGTTACTATAAAAATATTCAAATAGAACCTAAGTATTAGAGGATTTGAGTCATTTTACATGTTATATAAATTTGATTACAAGTAAATACATACAAACTCTCATTGATTTTGAGTGTTTTTACCTTGTAATCTTTTTATGAGTGATCTAAGAGTTATAATTAATGAAGTTTGATTTTAGAACTCTTAGTGTTTCTTGCTATAATTTTTAATTGTATAATCATTGAGATTCATGAGATTCTGAGGATAAAATATTATTTTTATTATTATTTGAGATCAAGGTATTCCATGGATTGGAAGACATATGGTGTTCCCAATCTTTCATGATCGAGGGATTTAGAGGATAGAAAGATTGATCTTGTATGATTTGATTTTTTATGACTTTCTTGGATAGAAAGATAGAGTTTCCAAGGATAAGACATTGATACCATCCAATGGATTTATAGTCAATGAACTTCCTAGTGAAAAAATGGGATACCTTGGTTCTAGTTAAGAACCAACTACTTATTTGATATAAAAGTATTATGATCCTTCATTGAATTTTTAGTAATTTATTTCCTTTTGGGTATTTGAATTATTATCCAATACCAGTTCTGTTTCTTATTTTCCATTGTGCCTACTTTTATGTTTCGGTTTAATTAGTTTATTTACCAATCATTTAATTTCCTTTATTCTTGTTAGGTTTCTTATATAGGGTTTTTTACTACCAAAAGTTTTATATTTCATTGTATTTATACTTTTTATACTCTGATATGATCAAAAGATATATTATTAGATCAACTTACACTTGAGTGAGATGCATATTTTTAGTTGGATTTATAATACAATACACCGCTATTATATTTAAATATATATACCCATAGGGACCAATAAATATCAATGTCATTATATCCATTAACATTATTTTATTACCTCCCTTCTCTCATCCAACTCTTCAAACAATGGAGTTGGGTTGGGTCAAAAGATGAAATGGAATATGATCAAGCCAAGCCTTAAATGGATTCACATACTTGATTGAAGTGCGTTCATCATTATTGACTATTATAGTAAGTAAGATTTTGTGGTATGATTATATTTACAAGGAACACTAATTTTTATAATAATAGAAAAGGTGGTAGATCATGCATGGTGGGATGAGTTATCAAATGAAATTTTGACAATAAAAATGGATTATGAAGGAACTTGAGTATCCAACCTTAGGTCTGAGACCTTACTCACTAACACTTATATTTTCTTTACCTTATTTTATTTTATTTCAGGTTTTTCTACACCACAAAAACAACCCTCCTTTTCTTATTTATTTTCCATATATTAAAAATATTAGAAATATAATAAGTGAAAAGGAATAGTGAATGGTCGAAAATAGAATCCTTGAGAGATGACTTGGGTCAGACACTATGTGATACTAGAAGAAAATATAAATTATTTTTTTTAATACCCCATTTTATACACACCTATCATGAGGTGTAGAAAATGATTTTATTAATATTTTTCCTTGTAAAGTACAATGGTTTACCAGAGTCATCTCACTTGAGGAGCTTCATAGTTATACAATCACATATTTCTATTCACTAAAACTACTTCTTTTTGTGTTTTTAGGATTTTATGAAGATAAAGAGAAAAATATGGAAGAAATAATACAAATATAATATAACATGTAATGAAAATAAGGTTATTAAAGAAAGAACTTAGCCTTAAGGTTTGGTTTTGGGTTGCTTCATTTTTCATGTTGGTTATTCAAATTCAGTTTTATAGTTCAATTGTGAAATATAACCCTTGAAATAATATTTTTAAATTTATTAGTTGGGAAATACTAAATGCCTAGGAAATATTACTTCAACATTCTCTTATAATCAATGTTGATGAAACATACCAATTGTGTGTGAGACATCTTTCAGGATCTAGATCCATCGTAAAGTGTTTTAACCGTTAAATAGATCAACTCCATAATGTGAATAGATTTAATTTAATGTAAGGGATGTAAAATATATAAATATTAGAATAAAAGTGAGTTCAAGATCTATGTCATGGCGAACAATCACCACAACTACACACTTCACCTTCATTAACCACAAACTGATTCAAAAAATGTAATAATTTAAAGTAGAATTTCAGAAACACTAACATCCTCCCCAAAGGTCAATCTTCAGGCTATGAACTCATTGTCAAGTATAAGAAGTCATGGTAGAAGAATGAGAAAAAGAGTGAATAAATAATTATAGAGAGTGAAATAATGATAAAATTGGAAAAATAGAGTGGAACACTTAATTTATAAACAATGCATGATTTATAAAGAAAAATAAAAGAAACTATAAAATATTCTACAATAGAAAAAAATAAAAATAGCAGAAAAACATAGCATCAACACAACAGTCTAGATCTTGATCCTTATATCCCTATCACAATAGCTAACTCTCTTATTTATAGAGGGAGAAATCACCACTTTAGTGCTTATTTTTATCTTTTATCTCTTTATTTATCTTCGATTAGAGTTTCCCTTTTTAAATTTGGATCTCACATGGAATATCCTAAGATAAATAGTGTTTAAATATAATAGTACAAACACTACTATGGTGTGGAATGATAAATTGAATATTAGCCTTCATATTTTCATGTATGGACACTGGATGGATATAATGTATCCAATTCCTCCATGGAACGACTCATTTTCCACTTATTTCTCCAAAAATTGTCTACTAGAAATATGGGTATCACTAGGATGTAACTCTTTCTCCCATGGTGCATCCTCCTATAGTTATTTTTTCCTTCAAAATTCGGTACTAACATATATGGAATATCCATTTTATAGTGGACATACCCATGAAAAAAACCGTCCACTAATAAAACCCCTATGTAGGGCTATGACACAACTAGTGATACCATTCCAAAAACTTCATGCTTGCTCAAAACCATTCTTCTTATAATTTCAAGACCTCTATAGTACATGCTTTACTCCATGGTACAAATGAACCTCCTTAGAGAGCTTGTAGAACAATGATGATATAAATGATCCAAGATTATCCTGAAAGAGATCCAGCCTTCACAGTGGATAGATCAATCTATTATTCTATTAATGGAAACATTTTTATTTGAAGTGGGTATGGATAAGGTTTCTAGAGGTCCTAGAGGTGATCTATGGTGATCCTAAGCCTCAACGGTGATTCATTTCTCAAGCCTGAGATTCCCATTAATATAGAATGGAATCTCTTGTGAGTTTCAGATATCATTATGGTGACATCGATGGTGGAAGGTAGCATTGAGTGGTGGAGGGATCTATTTGAGTGCGGGGAGAGGAAGTGAAGTGGAATGACACCATTTTTGTAAGTTATGAATAATATCTACATAACACTTGTCCCACATCATAAATGAGAATGGTTGAGTGCTTACATATATTATAATGCATGAATTCCATGGCTCAAAATTCTATTATGGGGATGGGCTATGACACCGCAAGATTTTATGGTATGCCACTTTCTACATTTAATCACTTCAATAGCTTACGTTACACAGAACACTAATCTTAAAAAATGATTAAATATTATTATTTAATTATGATAGTTATAACCTAGCCATTCAAATGGAGGGAATGAAGAAGATTAAATAAATTATGAAAATATATTTTACATATGTTTATAAATTTAATTCATTGGTTACCAATTAATTAGAAATTAAAATAAAAACCAATTGAACATAAATGACGTGTTTTATAGAAAACTATATTTATGACAATAATGAAATTTTATATTAATAAATTAAATTAATAACTATTAGTGATATATATTAATAAGATTTATATGTTATATATTCAACCATTTTTTTAAAAATCATCCAATAAGTTTTATATTCTTAAGATAATAATTAATCAAATTTTAAGCAGAAAAATATATATTTTTCAAAAAGACAATTTTACTGCCTTTTAATGGAGCACCTATTTTAAAAATAAATTTTGAAAATTTTATAAATATAATTTGAAAAATAAACTTTATTTTAGAAATATTAATATAAAAATTAATTACGGTTAATTTTTGGTATTTGTTTGAGAACTTCCATTTTGTTTATGAATAGTGATAAATATTGAATTTTAATTGAAAAGTGACTTTTCATCTAAATAAATTATATAGATAAATTATAATTTAAATTAGTTTAAAATTAAAATTTGACTAATTATAAATCTATTAATCCAATTTAGGCAATTGGAATTATTTTTCTTTTAAATTTAGATATAAAAACACGTTAAACTTTTGAACATTTTCACTTGAAAAACCCACTTTCTCATCCAATATGTGGGATTAATTTTAAATCTAAATTTTACAATTATGTGAATTTAATTTGTTACAATTTATTCCATTTTTGGAATCATATGGTAAAAATTATGCTTTAATGTCATTTTCATTTTTAGGAATAAAATAGTTACCCTAGTAAGAAGAAAGATTTACCGCGGTATAGGTAAAATAATGAGATGGGTTAAAGTTTAAAGGTAAAGGCTTAAAATACCTAAAAAATAAAACATTTAATAGTTGGTTAATGTGTTTTTAAATAGTAAAAATAATTTAAAACATTAATTATCATCCAAATTCATTGAAATTAATGCCACCTTAGTGTGGTTGGATTTAATTATAAAATAATCATTATTTAATCACTTAAAACCACCCCTCCTCAATTATAAATAACACCCCTCACCACACCATTTATCCTCAAAATCAATGAATATCATAAAATATATTCCAAAAAATATCCTTAATTCTCTACCCACATCCAAGTTCTGATGGTGTAACCAAAAGACCAAATCTAAGGTCCTCAAGGGGTCCTTCAAGGAGGTGATATTCCAGAGGTAATTTTATAAAAGTACATCTCTTAATTTATTATCTTCTTCTACTTTCTTCTCAAATCCTTCATGAATTTTGGAATGATAAATTAATAATAAAATATATACTAGAATTTTATTTTTCTAATGTAATATCTTATATCTATCCCTTTTATTATCACCTCTTATTTAAAGAAACGAAACTATTGTCCAAATTATGCCGATTAATCGCCTCTATGAATAATGATCTTGTTTTTTTACATTACCACCTTCATGGATGTTAATAAATATATAATTGTAGTTAAATTATATTTTCATAGGTATATTATAACCTATTTCATTTTCTGTAACTAATATATACTCATAATATTAAATTAAATAAAACTAGTTCATGATGTTCGTAAAAACCACTAAAAATAAACTAAAAAATTATTAGTAACATTTTATCAAATGAATCATCCTAATGTATGAAATAAAAAATGATAAATGGTAAAATTAAATCATATGTAATTTAATTAATACCATTTCATTTCACTTATAGAGTTTTTTTTCCATTTTATGATAAAATCAATAATTATATTCAAATGAACCCACCATGAAACCATGAAACGAACACACCCAAAACAATGAAAACAATGAAATATTTTTAATGAATAGGTGATTTTATGTTATAAAAGGATCATATAATATATTTTAAATATTAATATATTTATTTAATGAATTAATAACATTCTTTAAACCATTATACAAGAGGTTAAATAATGCTACACTAAAGGGAAGTATGAGGTAAGGGTTTTCTCATCTCACTTTTACTTCTGTGATATATATGCCTTATTAACCACTTATTTCTTTTGTGTGGTGTATGTACTTACCTTTTATATATAATTTTATGAATTTAATTATATTTATAGTATTAAATGTTTTATTTGATAATTATTACTCTTATAATGAATATTATTTGACTTATTACAAAGTTATAAGTGATTTCTTAACTCAATTTCCATCCATTGGGTTAGACTTATACTTCTTTATTATGTCATGTTAAGATTATGTGAGAACTGAATTTGTATTATCTTATTTTGTATTTAAACTTATTTATGATTATTTACTTATAATACACACAAATTATTTATTTGATTAACACTTACCTCAATGATTTGATATTTGTAAGGGTATTTCTTGTAAAAATACTCATATAAAGTTCCTTTTTAAAAAACAATGTTTTCACATATATGGAATGAACAAAATTTTCTAATTTTATGCCGCATTAATTTTTCTAATATTCCTTTACAAGTTTACATGGTTATTTTCAAGTAAAATGTTTTCTTTTATAATTGCATAGAATTTTCAAAATAAATTATTTTCAAAGTGAAAAGGTTATTTTCCTCAAGATTTTTTCAATGATATTAGTAAATTATTTTCATATTTATTAATATAATTTGTCAAATCTTATGCTTCATTGAGGTTTATATCTTATGATACCATATACCATATTTTATTAAATGTTTATTTATTAGTTTGATTGGGGAAGTACTATTTTGATACTATTAACCATATTTCTCAGAATGGTTTGTGATTATATTTACTTAATGAAGAAATTTATTTACATTTTGTATGATAGTTTCAATACATATGTATAAGTTGATTATGTTTCAAAAATTTCATATGAGGAATGTATTGGACTTGTTAAGTTATGGGTGAGACCCACTATATCCCCTTGATGAATCCATTGGTCTCATGAGATAAACTATATTGGGTTATGGCCAAGGCCTTAAAAATTTAAAATATCCTTGGAACAAAGCCTTGATGATGTTATATTTTTGAAATTAAGTATAAAAAATATGTTTAATATGTATTAGACTATGAATTCCACCATAATAATATTAGTTATTTATTTCTATGTGATTATTCATTTAGTGTTATATCCATAGTTAAGTTTTCTTACTCATGTGATTATTTATATGACATTATTTGATAATTTTTTATTCCAAAAATATTATACTCAAGTTATTGATTAAATGGAATGGGTTTCCATTATTTACCTTTACATAATTGTTTTTATTTATTTATTATATCTTCCACTATATTCTTACCCTTATTGATCATTTGATCTCACCCCTTGTTTATGTTTTATTATCCCTATGATATGAGGAAGTGTTTTTAGATTATTATGTTGGGATAAACTATGGGGAATTATATAATTCTCAAATAAAATTCATTGTATATTTTATGTTTGAAATATAATGATAATTTAAATAATGTATCTAGTTTAACAAGACTACTAAAATATTTGGTCCTTTGGGATGTGATTTCTTGTATCTTATGCTAATGTGATAAAGTAAGGAACAGACTCTTAGATACTGGGGTTGGGGTCATTAAAGTTAGCATCAGAGGAATTTTAGTAGAAACCTTGATAAATAGATTAGAAAAAACATATATTATCAAACACAACCTTATGATATAATTTGAGGATATGTGTAGAAGAAAATCCCAAAGAAACCATGTTTATGGTTATAAGATTAGCTATGCATAAATTTTTTAGTTTATACTAAGTATTTCACTAGTTTGGGGATTATAAATTATGTTTCATAATGATATGATATAATCTAGTGTATGTTATAATTTATAAATAGAACTTAGTAGAAGGAATTTAAAGCTCACCAATGAATGTGATTTGGATAATAAGAATTATAACGTCTTTTATGGGATTAAGAAAATATTGAAAAGAAATTTAGTCTCCAAAAACAATCTCATTATATGAAGGTATAATATCTTGTTATAATAAGATAGAGAAATAATTATAACAGTTTTATAGCTTCAAAGGGAAACAAGAGAAGAAGAGGATAACTAAAAAATATAGATACAGGGAAGAAGGGAAAGAAGTATTTTCACACATATGATAATTGTGGAATGAAACACCATGGTACTTATTTAAAAGGATTGGCAGTTTCTATAAGTGTGGTGAGAAAAGGACACCATGATTTTATTATAAGGGAAATAAAAAAGTTTCCAATGTACAATAATTCAACTATAGAGATTTTGGGAACTACACAAATGAGTACCACAAGCGTCAAAGGAATACACCTTAGAAGATGATAATGGTTCATGGTTAAGCTTATGAAATTACCCCAAATGAAGAGGAATGGTTAATGTTATTGTGTATGGATTCAAGAATTATGTTATTTAAGTATTTTATCAATGATTTATTGGTTATATAAATAATTAAATCTATAATGATTTTACTACAATAATTTTTCATTAAGGATTTGAAAGTATATGATGAAAAATACCAGTAACTAAGAGAAGTGATTATTTTGTGAGTTTATATTTTGGAAAACACATGATTTGGGGAAGATAAATCTAAATATTTTCTCAATATTGAGATAATAATGATAAATAGATGTTTATGGGATAGTATTGGTGACCATGAAAGTGGTTAGTGATTTTATGGTTTTTAAAGTTTATTACATGTTTGTATTTAAGGAATATATTCAACAACTTGAGATCTTGTTTTTGGAAAAATTATTATTTTCATTAGGGTTTAAAGGTAATCAAGGTATTAATATATTTGGTATGTAACAATAATATCTACATTTTGTTGTTAGGAAAATCTAATATTATGTTGATTTTGAAAATTTAGTGATCTTCCTTCTAAATTTATAGACTTTGAATCTTGACAAACATATTTTGGAAAAGTATTAAGATCAAATACTTATGGAATAGATTAATTTGAATGTTGGATATTTTTGTTTGAGGTTAATGCATGGTTTATAATATTCGATAACATGTGATAACTAATTTTATTTGGGTAAATATTTAAAGGCCAAAGTATTGAATAATGGATATTTTGATAAAATTGCTATAGGTATGAAAATTCTACATGAATATCCATATCCTTTTTTAAGAAATTAATTTGAGAGAGATCGAAACACAACCAAAGAGTGAGATCATGATTATGATATGAAATCAAGTAATTATATCTTCTAAAATGATTTTTAAATAAAATGTTATCCAATTACCATCAATTTTTATGATATTAATGACCTTTTCAGACCTATTTGGTCTATGGTTTTGTGGTCATTAACCTTTTAATGACCATGTCCTCTATCATTTTCCATCAAAATATGATAGTTAGATTATAACACCCCAAAAATTTTATGGTACATTTTTCTTAAATACATTCTATTGATAGCCTATATTTCATAAATCCCTGAGACTCTATGGAACGAAACTTAGTTATTTATAGGATATAGTAATAATCTAGCCATTAAACTTAAATTTACAAGTTCTATGATTTGAATTTTTAAAATCTGGCATACAAGGTTGTGTTCAGGGTGATATTTAGAGTTTGATAGAATTAACTTAATTTTTGGTGAATAGTAACCTACCCTTATGAATAGTAACCTACCCATATGAATAGTAACTCACCCTTATGAATAGTAATATGACTCTTATGCATGGTATCTATACCCATGAATGTATAAATAAATTTAGGCACCTTAAAAATGTAGATGAATATTTTAGGTGTTTATATTTTTCAATTAACTAATGATTTTAATTAAAAATTAAATTTATCATATTTAAATAATTATTTTTTAAAAATTGAGTTCATTTTTGGATTCTACACATTGAAAAATGGTTAGGGTGAATTTTTGTGATTTTTCTGAAATATTTTAATTTTTGATGAATAGTAAAATACAATAAATTACAATAAATTCTAAATACTTGATTTACTGCATAAAAGGTGATTCGAGGATGATGTAATCCAACTTGGATCAAAATAACATTCCATTATTACTATTTGGGATCACATAAATCAAGACTACTCATAGTCTTGAGAAAAAATATTAAAATAATGTAAAATCCCTCCTCCTCTCCACTATATAAACCATCCCTCACCCCCTCTTCCTCCCACACCACTCAATCTACAAGCCTTGCCTAAATTATATTAAATACTCTTCCCAAGACCTCTCCCCATGTACAAGGATTTTAGTTCTCACCAAAAGGCCAAAAACAAAGGCCTTAAGGAGATTGTCAAGGAGAAGTAATCCAGAGGTGAACCTCTCTTCTCTTTTTTTTTTCAAATTCTTTTATAAAGTTCCATTCTTTTGTTTCTCTTTTATCACCTAACCTCATCCAAAATCCATGATAATTCCTGTACCTTAAATTTAATTTATTTTCATTATTATAATGTAATATTTCATCATCCTCTCTCTTTTCCCCTCCTTTTATACTATAAATGCAAATACCGTCCAAGATGTGTTAATTTATCACACTCAAGGAAGACGAGTTTTCAATTTGAATTACTATTTTCAATACTGGACATGAAACGTTTTTTAGTGGTTTAACCAGATCATAATATATTTATTTTATCTTGTTTAATGTTCTGGAATCCTTACACACTGATAGTATGGAATAATAATACAAAACAAGTTCATTGTGCACAAAACCGCCAAGCTAAATCCAAGCGTTTATCATTAACTTATCGAATGAGTCATCCTCATGGTATATAACAAAAATCATTATAAGATAATTTATATATATTTAATTTCACTAATAATATATATTAACAATTATGTATGTTTAACCACAATTCAAATGAACTTCAATTCATGAATATAAGTAAACGAATCGTGAAAACCAAGGAAGAAAATTCTTTCAAAACAATAAAATTGAATCTTTTAAACCCATAAAAAAGGGTATGAATGAACCTAATATGGTTATAAAATATCAATTAAATTTTTATTAGGTTATGTAATTACTAATTAATGAAGCTAAATTTTATTATTTAGGTCGTTAAGAACAATCAGAAACACCTTCAAGAAAAAGGTAAGAGATTCTATCTCTCGCTTTTGTTTAAGAATTACCCATGGGTTGTGTCCTTTTATTTTTAATTCCTAAAGATGGGATTTGTTTTCTAACCCCAAAATACTTCCCTTATGATATATAAATGATGGTAAACCCATTTTCATTTCATTAATTCTTCACAAGAACACCCATTACCATATCAAAATATTTGAAAGGGGTTTTCCAATCTCTGTTTCATTTTCGTGAGATTTCCATTGTTCACCACTTATTTCTTGTATGTGGTGTATGTGTACTAACTTTTTTCATATAATATCATGATTATATTTATATTCACATTATTAAATGATTCATTTTATGGTTATTAAGTTTTGGTCATATGATTTGACTGATTACATTGTTGCAAGGAACTTTGTCTCAATTTTCATTTCAATGTGACTTACTTTGTATTTTGCACCTAATAATCCTTATGTGGGGTACCTAATTCCCATTTGAGATAAAATATCATTTGAAATTATATTCCTATTAAATATCCATATTTTGGTATCATGTATATATTTATTGTCTAAACTGTATACCATTTTTCATATAGTGTTTATTTGGAATGCTGTTTTAACTATGGAAGTGTTGATGAATCCGTATCCTCTATTCTATATGGATAATGTAAAGGAATATTGATATTATATTGGATCTATTTTTAACTAATGATTTTGACATGAAGTGATGGGTGGGGCCCACTATAGCCCCTCTATGCATCGACAGGTCTCATGAGACAATCCATTGGTGACAAACCCTTCAAGTTTGTTTCCAAAAATCAGACAGGTTTCTAGCCATATAATTAAATCGTTTTGATGGTATAGTGGTATCATGTTATAGATACATGATGTCCAAATAATAATAATTCTCTTTATTCATTATCAGTTGTTATTATCCATGAGGTTTTCACTATGAAAAAATCTAGGGATAGAGTTTCATTCTCAGTTTATTAATGGGGTGAGTTTTTCATTTATTCCCCATGCCATATTGACTAGGACAATTTGTTTATGATTCAGTTATTATTGATTCATGCTTCCACTATTTTTAACCCTTACTAAGAGTTTGATCTCACCCTTTTATTTGTTTACCTTCAATAGATTTTGAAGAGGAGATCATTTATTGAGTTTCTGTGGATGCAGTTTTTAGTTTTTGTTATGTATGTATCTAGTTTCTTCAAGACTACTTAACTTACCATTCCTTCATGTTTTCATTCCTTTTAATCATGCCAATGTAACAAGTAATGAACCGGCTCTGATCTATAGGGGTCTGGGTGTTACAATTGGTATCAAAGGAGGTTTAATATCAAACTTGAAAACTAGATTAGAAAATGTAGATTAGAAAACAAATACCTAAGGTAGTATTTGAGGATAAACATACAATAACATCCTGGTATTTTGGTAAGGAATATATTATGTGGATATTTCAAGAAAATACATCCTTTTTTGGATACAAACTGGTAGAGGTGGCTCTGGCACAGATGTACCTAGGAGTGGAAATTCCGACAAGGAGTTTCGGGCTTGACCTGGGGTATCCTGGCACACAACAATAGGCCTTACTACACTCTTGGTATTGAAATTACCATGGGATATGCTTGGGATAATTCACATTTTCTTTACAAGACATTATGAAGGATTTTAATATAATTTTTTCCTTAGATAAACCATGTATATGAGATTACCTATGCAAAGAATTTCAATCTATATTAAGTGCTTTCTGTTTTATATTTATAACCTAATATATTGTATGCCGTTATTTAGAAATGGTTCCTAATGGAAGAATGAAAATCAATATTCATGGACAATGTAGGGATTTCCCCACTGAGAAAGTCAACATAGTCAATTTCGGAGCATATTAGATCATAACCATATTGGGAAAACATACTTAGGTTATGATGAATAACCAGGACACACCTGTGTTGGATCTTTTCATGTAGAAGATGCCCCCCATCTTTTAGTGGGACTACTAATCCGATGGTAGCTGAGAAATGGATTAGGTCTCTTGAAAAGATATTCATGGTATTAAGATGCAATTAAAATGAAAAGGTAGTGATGGAAGTATATTGTCTCAAGGGAGACGATGATCACTGGTGTTCATTGATCAAGAATACCATGGAGGAAAAAGAAATAGAAGATATGGAATGGAGGAAATTTAAGGGAATATTATTTGACAAATATTTCCCTCATGGGAAATGAACCAAAATTAATAGAAAATTCCTTAGATTAATGAAAAGGGAATAAGATAGTGTTGCAGCATATGAGGCTACCTTCACAAGACTAGCCAAGTATGTTATAGATTATGTATGTGACTTGGAAGACAATATTGATCATTTCTTTGAAGGTCTTAATCCAAGTCTTTGAAGGGAAATTTCTACTCAAACATTTTCACCGTATAATGAAATTTTATTAAGTTCCATAAAAATAGAGAGGGAATTTTCTAGATCAAATTTGTTCAAAAGAAACCTAGATAAGAAGTGGTACTCAGATAACCATGGAAAAGGTGAAGCGCCAAAGAAGAACAAGGGAATGAAGCAATTTCTATTATGTGAGAACTGTGGAAAAAATTATCCTAGGAAATTCTTGAAAGGTATGAGAGTTTGATAAAAGAGTGGAGAAAAGGTTCGTTGATCTAATGAATGAAAGGGGAAGAAGAAATTCAATGATTTTCAATGCTACAAATGTAGAGAGATGGGACATTATGCAATTGAGTATCCCATACACCAAGGAAATTTGACTCAGAAAAGGCCATAAGAGCAAGGGAAATCTTATAAAATTACAACTAGAGAGGTTGAAGTTTGTAATGATGTAGTAGAAGGTACTTTAATTGTTTCCTAAAACATGGCCAATGCATTATTTGATTCTGGATCATCGCATTCATTCATATCTTCCTAGTTTTCCAAGAAAACTATACATGTCCAATTTTATTTAATATAGGATTTGTTAGTCAAAACTCCTAGGGGATGTATCATTGCAACAAAGGTGTGTCAATCAGTCCCCCTCATGAGACAAAAATGTAATTTAGTTTCTAACCTTGTCGTCATACCAATGATTGACTTTGATATAATTCTCAGTATGAATTGGATATGAAATTATGATTCCAGGATCTATTGTAGGAAGAAGGAAGTTACAATTTTTGAAAATGGTGTATAATCCCTTATCTTTAGAGAAGAAACCTCACCATATGATTCTTATCTAGATCCACCCCCAATAGCTCTACTGAAGTCAATTCTTGAAGAGGAAGAGAACCAAATATCTATGAGTGAGGATAGAAATAACCAAATTGAAGATGTATATATAGTGCAAGAATACATTGATGTATTTCCAGAGGATTTACCTGGACATCCTCCAGAGTGGGAAGTTGAGTTCTCTATTGATTTAATTCTTAGTACAAGACCTATATCAAAGACTCCATATAGAATGGCCACTATGGAATTAGTGGAGCTAATGAAACAACTAGAGGAATTGAGTGAAAAAGGATTTATTCAACCTAGTGTTTCTCCATAGGGATCCCCTGTCCTCTTTGTCTAGAAGAAATATGAATTCATGAGGCTATGCATTGATTGCAGGGAAATTAATGCTATTAAAATAAAGAATAAATATACTCTACCACAAATTGATGATTTATTTGATCAACTTCAGGGAACACAATAATTTTAAAAGATTAAAGTTTTATCTGGATACCATCAGTTGGGTGTGAGGAAGGAAGATATTCCAAATACAACATTTCGAACCAGGTATGGGCATTACGAGTTTATAGTGATTCTATTTGGACTAACTAATGCATCATCTAGTTTCATGGATTTAATGAATAGAGTTTTCAAGGAATATCTTGATAACTTTTTTGTGGTATTTATCGATGATATTCTTGTATACTCTAAAATCTATGAAGACCATGATAATCACTTGCAAATTATTCTGAAAACTCTTAGAAGGAATGAATTATACGAGAAGTTTAGTAAGTGTGAATTTTGGATTCAATCAGTTTCTTTTATTTTCCATATTATATTTAAGGATAGAATATTAGTTGATCCTAGGAAGAAAAAGGCAATCCAAGAATTTCCCATGCCAACAAACATAACCGAGGTACACAGTTTTATTGGGTTAGCAGGTTACTATCCGTGTTTCTTCCAGAATTTTGCCCAACTGGCTAACCCGCTTACCAAGCTCACACATAAATGGGTTAAGTTTGTATGGATGAAAGAATGTACATAATTCTTTGAAGAATTGAAAATAATACTGGTCAATGCTCCAATTTTGACTCTTCCATCCAGAAATGATGGGTTTGTGATATATAGTGATGCATTAAATAATGGTCTGGGTTGCGTCCTTATATAAAATGATAAAGTTATTGCTTATGCATCAATATAGTTGAAGAATCATGATAAAAAATTATCCAACTCATGATATTGAGTTAGCTTCCATAATCTTTGCTCTGAAAATATGGAAACATTACCTCTATGGAGAAAGATGTGAGATTTATACAGACCAAAAGAGTTTGAAATACATTTTCAAACAAAAATAAATCAACATTAGGAAAAGGAGATGACTTGATTTACTCAAAGATTATGATTTTTCAATACACTAGGACCCTATAAAGGAAAATAAGGTGGAAGATGCATTAAGTAGGAATGGTCATGGACTCCTGACCCAAATGAGGATTGAGAGAGATCCTATATTCATGGATCTACTAAATATGGATCTGGGAATTGTTACAGAAGGAGAAACATTTTTCATCTTTCAAATGATTACTAAACCATCTTTTATATAGAAGATAAAAGGTTCTCAATCTGATGATGAGAATCTGCATAAGAAAATTAATGCTGTTAAGGAAGGGAGATTGGAAGACTTTGTGTATGAAGAAGGAGTTATGAAATTTGGGAAGAGGTTATGCATTCCATCAGTACTTGAGATAAAAAGGGAACTATTAGATGATGCTCATAGCTCAAATTTCTCTATACACTTGGGTAGCACAAAGATGTATAGAGATCTAAAGGAATACTTTTGGTGGGATAATATGAAGCGAGAAATTGCTGACTACATGTCAAGGTGTCTAGTTTGACAATAAGTGAAGGCAGAGAGACAACATCCTAGAGGGGTGATGCAACCTCTACCTATTTTTATGTGGAATTGGGATGACATTAGGATAGATTTTGTCACCAGACTACTGAGGAAACCTAGACGGAATGATGAAATATGGGTAATTATTGATTGTCTCAAAAATTCAGCACATTTTCTTGATATAATAGAGGATTTAAAACTTGAGCATCTAGAAAGACTTTATATTAATGAATTTATAAGACTTCATGGTTCACCTCTATCAATTGTGTCCGATTGAGATCCCTGGTTTACATAAAAATTCTGGAAAACTCTCTAGAAGGATTTGGATACTGAGCTTCATATGGGTACTTCTTAACACCCCCAAACCGACGGATAGTCTGAAAAGACTATTCAAACACTGGAATATATGTTGAGGTCATGTTATCTTGACTTTCAAGGTATGTGGGATCAATACATACCTTTGGTGAATTTTCTTACAATAATAGTTTCCATTCTAGTATTCAAATGGTTCCATATGAAGAACTATATGGAAAGAGATGACAAACTCCAACTTGTTGGGATGAAGTTAGTGAGAGAAAAATTATAAGACCAGAACTTATTGAAGAGACCACGGAGAAGGTAAAGACAATTCAAACCCATATTAAAGAATCCCAAAGTAAGAAAAAGAGATATGATGACAACCAGAGAAAGGATTTGGAATTACAAGTGGGAGATCATGTCTTTCTGAAATTATCTCCATGGAAGGGTGTCTTAAGTTTTGGTAAGAAAGGGAAACTAATCCCCAAGTACATTGGACCATTTGAAATTCTGGAAAGACTCAGAGATGTAGCTTACCATTTAGCAATGCCTCCAAGTCCCTCCAAATTTCATGATGTCTTCCACATGTCATTGTTGAAGAAATACATGCCAGAACCAATGCATGTACTCACCTATAAAGAAATAGAACTGGAACCTAATTTTTCATACTGTGAAGAGCCTATCGAGATTCTTGACACAAAGGATCATGTATTGAGAAATTAGAAAACTCATATATTAAAGGTTCTTTATAGAAACTATAATATGGTGGAATCAACGTGGGAACCTAAGGATGTTATGAAAAAGAACCACCCACATCTGTTTGAAGGGATTTATAAATGAAAAAATTTCAAGGACAAAATTTCTGAAGGAGGGAATAATATAACACCAAAAACATTTTATGGTATGTTTCTCTTAAATACATTTTATTCATAGACTGTATTTCATAAAGCATCGAGACTCTATGGAAAAAAACTTTGTTATTTATAGGATATATTCATAACCCATACATTAAAATTATATTTTCCAGTTCTATGATTTGAATTTTGAAAATTTTACATACAAGGTTGTTTTCAGGGTGATATTTAGAGTCTGATAAAATTAACTTAATTTTTGGTGAATAGTAACCTACCCTTATGAATAGTAACCTACCCTTATGAATAGTAACTTACCCTTATTAATAGTAATATGACACTTATGAATGTTATCCATACCCATGTATGTATAAATAAATTTAGGCACTTTAAAAATTAAGATGAATATTTTAGGGGTTTATATTTTTCGATTAAATAACGATTTTAATTAAAAATTAAATTTATCATATTTAGAAAACTATTTTTAAAAAATGGAGTTCATTTTTGGATTCTACATGTTGAAAAATGGTTATGGTAATTTTTTTGGATTTTTTTTGAAATACTTGAGTTTTTGATGAATAGTAAAATACAATAAATTACAATAAATGCTAAATACTTGATTTATTGGATCATAGGCAATTCAAGGCTGATGTAAGCCCACTTGGTTCAAAATCACATTACATTAATACTATTTAGGATCAAATTAATAAATACTATTCATAGTCTTGAGCAAAAATATTAAAATAATAATTAAAATAATGTAAAATTCCTTCCCCCCTCCACTATATAAACCACCCCTCACCCCGTCTTCCTCGCACACCACTCAAGCTTCAAGGCTTGCCTAAATTATTCCAAATATTCTTCCCAAGCCCTATACCCACGTACAAGGCTTCTCGGTCTCACCAAAAGGCCAAAAAAAAATTCCTTAAGAAGATTCTTAAGGAGAAGTACTCAAGAGGTGAACCTCTCTTTTCTTTTCTTTCAAATTATTTTACAAAGTTCCATTATTTTGTTTCTCTCTTCTAACATCACCTCATCCAAATTCCATGATAATTCTAGTAACTTACATGTACTAGATTTTTATTATGCTAATATAATATTTCATAATCATCTCTCTTTTCCCCTCCTTTTATACTATAAATGCAAACACCATCCGAGATGTGTTAATTTATCACACTCATGGAAGATGAGTTTTCAATTTTCATTAATATTTTCATGTATAGTCATGAAATTTTTTTAATGTTTGAACCAGATAAAAATATATGTATTTTATCTTTTTTAATGTTATGGAATCTGTACACACTCCTAGTATGGAATAATAATACAAAACAAGTTCATTGTGCACAAAACCGCCAAGCTAAATCCAAGCGTTTATCATTAACTTATCGAATGATTCATCCTCATGGTATATAAAAAAATCATTATAAGATCATTTATATCTCTTTAATGTAACTAATAATATATATTAACAATTCTGTATGTTTAGCCACAATTCAAACAAACTTCAATTCATGAATATAAGTAAACGGATCATGAAAACCAAGGAGGAAAATGCTTCCCATACAATAAAATTAAATCTCTTAAACCCATAAAAAAGGGAATGAATGAACATAATATGGTTATACCATATCAATTAAATATTTATTAGTTTCTTTAATTACTAATTAATTAAGCTAAATTTTATTATTCAGGTTGTTAAGAACTATCAGGAACACCTTCAAGCATAAGGTAAGGGATTCTCTCTCTCACTTTTGTTCAAGAATTCCCCTTATGTTGTGTCCTTTTATTTTAAATTTCTAATGATAGGGTTTGTTTTCAAAACTTTCCCACACTATCCTTATGATATATAAATTTTGGGATACCCCTTTACCTCTCTTTAATCCCTCACAAGAACACCTGTTACCATGTTGAAATGTTTGCAAGGGGGTTTCCCATCTCACTTTCATTTCCGTGATATTTCTATTGTTCGCCACTTATTTCTTGTATGTGGTGTATGTGTACTGCCATTTTTCATATAATATCAAGATTATATTTATATTCATGGTATTTAATTATTAATTTTATGGTTTTTAAGTTTTGGTCATATGATTCGACTGATTACATTCTGGTAAGGAACTTTGTCTCAATTTCCATTTCGTCGTGACTTACTTTATATTATACACCTAATAATCCTTATGTGGTGTACCTACTTCCCATTTGAGATCAAATTTCATTTGAAATTATATTTCTATTAAATATCCATATTATTGTATCATGGATATGTTTATTTTCTAAACTGTATACCTTTTTACATACGACATTTATTTGGAATGTTGTTTTAACTATGGAAGTGTTGATGAATCTGTATCCTCTATTCTATACGGATAATGTAAAAGCATATTGATATTGTATTGAATCTATGTATAAATAATTCTTTGGACATTTAGTGACTGGTGGAGATTTCTTTAGCCCCTCGATGCATCAGCAAGTCTCATGAGACAATCAATTGGTGACAAACCCTTCGAGTTTGTTTCCAAAAATCAGACGAGTTTCTACCCATAGACTTAAACTATTTTGACGGTATAGTGGTATCATGTTATAGATAAATGATGTCAAAATAATAAGAATTCTATTTATTAATTATCAATTATTACTATCTATGAGGTTTTCACTATGAAAAAAACTACGGATGCAGTTTTATTCTCAGTTTATTAATGGCATGAGTTTTTATTTTATTCACCATGTCGTATTGACTATTCCATGTTGTTTATGATTTAGTTATTATTGATTCATGCTTATTCTATTTGTAACCCTTACTGACCATTTGATCTAATATCATTCATCTGTTTACCTTCAATAGGTTTTGAAGAGGAGATCATTTATTGAGTGTCTGTGGATGCAGTTTTTAGTTTTTGTTATGTATGCATCTAGTTTCTTCAAGACTACAAAAATGATCATTCATTTGGGTTTTCATTTCTTTAAATCATGCTAATGTAACAAGTAATTCACCATATTAGGTCTAGATGGTTCAGGATGTTACATATATTTCTATTCCATGTCTATGTTTTTACTTCCCACTAATGTTATCCCATTCAAAAGCCTAATTTTGCGGGACCTTCACATTTCCCCTTCACAATTATTAAGTAGATGTTCCCTATTTAAGATTTAGGTTTCCCATAAAGTAATTTTCAGGTATCAACCTTTGATTTTTGAATTTAAATTTAAAATTTTTAGGAAAAATTAATTTAAGGAGGGGAGAATTTAACACCCAGTGATTTTTACGATATGTCTCTTTTTAAATTTAATGTCTTTAATAGTTTATGTTACACAGAACACCAAGCTTAAATAAATGATTAAATATTATTATTTAATTGTGAAAGTTATCACCAAACCATTCAAATGGTTGGAATGAATGAGATTAATTAAATTATGAAAATATATTTTAATTTTTTTATAAAATTAATTCATTGATTACTAAATGATTATAAATGAAAATAAAAACCAATTGAACATAAAGGACATGTTTTATAAAAAACTATATTTATGCCCACAATAGCATTTTAGCTTGATAAATTAAATTAATCACTATTATTGGAATATCTTAATGAAATTTATATTTTATATATTCAATAAATATTTTTTAAATCCATCCAATAATTTTGATAGGCTTAAGCTAAGAATAATTCCAATTTTAAGAATAAAAGCTATATTTTCCTAAAAGACAAATTTTCATCCTTTTAGTGTTGTAACTTTTTTAGAAATGAATTTTGAAAATTTTATAAATTTAATTTGAAAAAATAAACTTGATTATAGAAATCATAATTTCAAAATTATCTTTGGGTGGATTTTTGGTATTTTTCTGAGAAGTTCATTTTTTGATGAATAGAGAAAAATACTGAATTTTAATTGAAAATTGACTTTTTGTATAAATAATTTATAAGGATAAATTATTATTTTAATTATTTTAAAAGTAAAATTAGATAAATTATTAATATATTAATCCAATTTAGGTAATTTTATTCATTTTTATATTTAATTTAGAAATAAAAACTTATTAAACTTTTGAACATTTTCACTTGAAAACCCCACTTTATCATCCTGTCTATGAGATTAATTTTAAATATAATTTTGACATTTATGTGAATTGAATTTGTTATAATGTATTAAATATTTGTAATAATAAATTTAAAATTATTATTTAATTTCATTACCAGTTTTAGGCATAAAAAAGTTACCTTGGTAAAAAAGAAAGATTTACTGCGGTATAGGCAAAATAATGAGACAAGTTAAAGTTAAAAGGTAAAGGTTTAAAATACCTTAAAACTACAACATTTAATGTTTTTTTGATGTTTTTATAGAAAATAACCAGACTTTAAAACATTAATTATCATCCAAATTCATTGAAATTAATTCCACCTCAATTTGGTTGGCTTTAATTATAAAATAATCATTATTTAATCACATAAAACTAACCATCCTCAAGTATAAATACCACCCCTCATCACTCCATTTCTACTCAAAAGACATGAATCTCATAAAATATATTTGAAGCCCTATCATACATACTTACCCCAAGTATAAGTGCTGATGGTCTCACCAAAGGACCAAATCTAAGGTCCTTAAGGGGTCCTTTAAGGAGGTGATATTCAAGAAGAAAATTTCTCAAAGCACTTATCTTAATTTATTTTCTTCTTCTGGTTTCTCCTAGACCCCTTCGTCCATAAAGTAATTATAACCACATAATAATTACATACTTTAATGTTATGTTTATAATGTAATATTTTATATTTATCCCTATTATTACCTCCACTTATTTAATGAAACAAAACTATTGTCCAAATTATGCCAGTTAATCACCTCTGTGAATAATGATTTTGTTCATTTTCCATCACCTCATTCATTTTTGGTCATAAAAGTATAATTATAGTTAAATAATATTTTAATAGGTATATTATATACAATTTCATGTTATGTAATTAATATATACTCATAATATGAAATAAAAGATCTAGATCTTGATGTTCGGAAAACCACAAAAAATAAACCAAATGTTTATCATTAACATTTTATCAAATAAATCATTCTAATGTATGAAATAAAAATTATAAATGGAACAATTTGAAATTATTTAAGTGAATTAATACCATTTAATTTCAATTCTAGAGTTAATTTACATTTTACAATAAAATCAATAATTATACATAAATGAACCAACCATGAAACCATAAAACGAACACACTTGAAACGATGAAAATAATGAAATATTATTAATGAATGAGTGATTATAATTTATAAAAGGATCGTATAAGGTATCATAAATATGATTATATTTATTTAATAAATTAATAAAATTATTTAAACCATTATAAAAGAGGTTAAAGAACAGTACACTAAAGGGAATCATTGGATAAGAGTTTTCTTGTCTTACTTTTACTTCTGTGAGATATATGCCTTATTCACCAATTATTACTTGTGCATGGTGTATATAATACCATTTGATATATAATATCATTAATTCAATTAAATTCATGGTATTAAATGTTTTATTTTATAATTATTACCCTTATGGGGCATTTGATTTGAGTCATTACAAAGTTATAAGTGATTTGTCAACTCAATTTCCATTCATTGGGTTAAACCTATACTTCATGATTATGTGGTGATAAGATTATGTGAGAAATAAAATTTGATTATATTATTATGTATTTATAATTATTTTATGTGTATTTATAGTTAATTCACATAATCTATTCATTTTATTAAGGCTCACATCAAAGATATGATATTTGTACGAGACTTTCTTTTAAAAATCCACTTTTAAAGTTCCTTTTCCAAAAAGATTTTTTACATATATGAAATTTATTGAATTTTATGATTTAATATCACCTTAATGTTTTGAATCTTACTTTTAAAGTTTACATGGTTATTTTTAATGAAATATTTTTCTTTTATAATTGTGCAGCGTTTTAAAAATAAATTATTTTCAAAGTGAAAAAGGGTATTTTTCTCAATAGATTTTCTATGATCTTAATAAATTATTGTCATATATATAAACATAATTTGTAGAATATTTTTTTTAATTGAGGTTGATATATTATGATACCACATAGCATATTTTATTAAATGGTTATAGATTAGTTTGACTGGGGTTATACTATTTTTGATAATATTCACCATATTACTATGGATAGTTTGTGACTATGCTTACTTAATAGGGAAAGTTATTTAAATTTTGTATCCTAGTTTCAATGAAAATTTATTTGTTAATTATGGTTCAAAACTTCCATATTAGGAATTTATTGGACTAAGTAAGTGATAGGAGGGGCCCACTATATCCCCTTTATGCATTACTAGGTTTCATGAGATAACCTAGATTGGGTTTTGGCCAAGGTATTACCTATTTATAAGATCCTTTACATGAATCCCTGATGATATTAAATTCTTATCTTGAACCCTATACATTATGTTTAAGATGTAAAAAACTATTCAATCCTTCATTATGATATTAGTTATTTATTTCCATATGATTATTCAATTAGTAGAATATCCATGGTTAAGTTTTCTATCTCATGTGATTATTTATATGGAATTATTTGATCATATTTTATTCTAGACATATTATTCTCAAGTTATTTATTAAATGGAATTTATTTCAGTTATTTATATTTCCATAATTTTATTTATTTATTTTTGATAGTTTCTACTGTATTGTTACCCTTACTAAGCATTTGAGATCACCCCTTTTTTATCTTTAATTTTCCACAGAATACGAGGAAGTGTTTTGTGATTGTTATAAAGGGATACACTAAGAGGAATTAGGGAATTATCAATGAAAATTTATTATTTATTTTATGTTTGAAATGTAATGTGATTTTCAAGAATGTATCTATTTTACCAAGACTACTAAACTATTCAGTACTTTGGGATGTGATTTCTTATATCTTATACTAATGTAATAAAGTAAGGCCCCAACTCTGGGATACTAGGGTCGGGGTCATATAGTTTGTATCAAATTAATTTTAGTAGAGACCTTAAGATCTATATTTAGGAAATAATATATTATAAAACAGAACCCTATGATAGAATTTGAGAATAAGTGTAGAAGAACATCCCAAATAAACAATGTTTATGATTATGAGATTATCTAGGCATAATTTGTTCAATTTATGCTAAGTATTTCACTAATTTTGGGATTATAAATTATGTTTCATAATGATATGATTTAATATATTATATTTAATCATTTATAAATGGAACCTTGCATAAGTAATGTGAACCTAACTAATTCACATTTTCTAAAGAATAAGAATGATAATGTATTTTATGGTATTAAGACAATATTTTGAAGGGAAGTAGTCTCTCAAAAATTCTCATCATATGAGTACATAATATCATGTTCTAACAAGACATAGAAATAATTATCGAAGTCTTATGGTGTAACACCCCACCCCTGCCTCATTGTCTTGAGAAGGTGGTGATGTGCTACTAGGACATATGAAACATTCCCAAGGAACCAAAGGATGGAAATAAATACCAAGGGCTTTAAGAATAAATTGGGGAATGATTTTACCTTGAGATAAACCAACCAAACAAAAAATCCATTACCAAAAAAACTATATGATGCATGTTAACATAACAACCCGAACCATATAGTACCAAAATACAACCAAACTAATCCATAATAATTACCAAAAACCAATACAACCAAACCATACCAAACCAAAATTAGAGTGCTAAGTATAAGTCTAGACAAGAGACCCAATGTAAACCAAGGAACCCTCCACTACTCCACAACATGATCCATGCTCCAAGCACCACAAATCTACCCAAGCATCACAAAGAACCTCTAGCAAAATGAGATGCCTTAATCTTACGTGTGTCCCAAAATACAACATATTCAAAAGCACCAAAGTTCCAATGCAAGGGTGAGTAATAATACTCAATAGTATTTCCCCAAATGACTTCCCTACACATGCGACTATGATAAAATTATTAGCACAATTATATAAAATTTTTTATATAAAACAAAAAATAGTTCAAAAATTATCGATAAGCCAAAAACACCCGTACCAAGCCATGTCAAACAATAGAAAGACACAATTATTCTATAAGACATATCACCATCACACATTAGCACTACCAATTTCCATCTTTCATAGAAACACACAACAAGGCGAAGAACCACGGTGGACCTTCCTATCCAAACCATTTTACTATTTTCCAATCTAGTGGTACTTCTCGACCAGTTATCCATAATGGTGGCCCTTCTATCCACTATCTGACACCTTTTATAGTGAGACTTATCACCCACTTCAACACAATCAACATAATCCATAATACTTAACCAACCAAAAGCATAAAACACCGAGGCCACACATTATGCACACAACCACTTCCAACACATTCCAATCACTTCAATAAATCACCCATTTATTGAAAACACCCATTAACTATTTTCCATTCCCAACTACATTTCAATAAACCACATTCTCATTGAAAAACATTTTCCCAAACCATTTTCATAAACCAAACCAAGCAACCAATTTTAAAATCTATATTTTAAAATCACACAACAAGCCCCTTTTTGTAACAGTGTCCCATTTCACTCAAAATAATTAAATCCCCACCCAATGGGTTTCCAAAAATATTTTCACATTATATTCACAATTAATTTCAAGAAAAAAAATTAATTTCCAGCAAGGCCTCAAGCTTTAACAAAGTGGAATCGAGAGAGAATCCACCTACCTTTAGGGTTCCAGCGAAATAAATCCACAAGTAACCGCACCATGAATACGGAAAAAAAATCCACAAAAACCTCTCTAGATCTCCTTACCTATCACCAAAATCACTAAAATCATCACCTAAGGTAACAACAACCCTAGATCTACTCGAAACAGATGTAGATATTGAAAACCAAGATAAAGAAGAGATAAGATCTAGAGGAAACCACAAATAAACCAAAAGATAAGACTTATCTAAGATGAATCACTATAAAACTACCTTGAAAACCCTTAAAATACATTACAAAATGAGTAGGGTAGAACCCTTATCCCCTGAGAGGAATAAATACTACTTAGGGTTTGTATAAGAGAAGAAATGGATGAGTTAGTGAAAATCTCGACTAACCCCATTTAAAAAAACCATTTTTAACGAGACACACAGTTAGATCACACAGTTTTAAAAAATGTGCACTAACCATGTGAATTCTACTATACGAATAGTGGAATATCACATAGTTACCTAGGATTTTTGAATGGTTTCCCCCAAAACGTTCTCAAATTGTATAGCCTTAAAAAGGCCTCCAAAACTGTCCAAATCCATTCCAAAACCTCCCAAACATTACCCAACCACTCTATATACATAAAGAGGTATAAAAAAGGCCACATAACTCAAAACAGGGGTGCTATATTCTCCCCACCACTGGACTTTATGTCCTCAGAAAGTAGAGAGCCATCTATTTGCCTAAAGAGCTCGGGCCATTTCTCTACCATCTCTTTCTCCCGATCCCAAGTCTCCTCCTGAATCTGACCATGCTTCCACAAAACTCAAACTAAACCGATTCTCTTCCCATGTATTACTTTATCTTACCTATCCAAAATCCACATCGGCATGTGCATCAAATAAGCATCCAGATCCATCTCAACATGATCCCATCGAATCATATGGTCACGATCCGGTTTAAACTTCTTCAACTGCGATACATGAAACACATTGTGAATCACACTAAACCATGGTGGAAAAGACAACTGATAATCTAACTATCTAATCCTTTCACGTATCTCAGAAGTCCTAATATACCTTGAAGATTACTTACCCATATTTCCTAACCAATGATGTCCCAACGTAGGAGAGATTCTCAAAAACACATGATCACCCACCTCGAATGACAACAGTCATCGATGATGGTCCGCATACAATTTTTGAAGAATTTGAGCTATCTCCATCCTCTTTCTGATCAAATTGATCTTCTACATAGTCTCTTGTGAAAGGCTTGGTCCAATCATTGAAGTATCACCTATTTCCACCCAACATAGTGGAGAATGACATAGATTCCCATACAATGCCTCAAATGGATCCATATGTATTAAACCCGATAATTATTATTATAGGAGAAATACCAACAATAAGTTCTCCTCCCATGAACCAAAAAATATACCTCAAAAGTCCTCATCATATCCTCAAAAGTTTGTACCATCCTCTTATATTGACCATCCGTTTGAGAATGATACACCGTGATCAACATCAACTATGTCCCAAGGGATGGATGCAAGGACTTCCAAAAATGAGATGTGAACCTTAGATATCTATATTATACAATAGAAATTGGAATACCATGCTTCTTTTCTAATTCCTAAATATAGATTTTGGATAGATACTTAACTATTTGAGATTAATGAATCAGGATAAAATGAGCTGACTTTATGAGCTGATCCACAATCACCCATATGTCATCATGTTTCCTAACCATTCTTGGGAGACCTATCACAAAATATATCACTATTTGTTACCGCTTCCACACTAAAATAGTGAAATATTGAAACATTCCTGATGGATGCTGATGCTCTACCTTGACTTGTTGAAAAGTAAAGTATCTCCAAAAAAACTCAGGCACTTCCCTTTTCATACCATCCCACCAAAACTGCATTTTCAACACCTTATACATATTCTGAATTATATGACGGACAACTCACTTGGAATGATGATAAGCCCTAAAAAGATTCTCCTGACAAGAAATTGGTACCACCATCTGATTCTAAAAACAAAAAACTAAATTCCCATTCAGTTTCCAGCCCTCAATCGTCTCTTCACTATTGAGTTTTGACCTCATCACCATACACTCAAAATCAAATGACTGTGCCACTTTAACCAAACCAATCAAGTCAGGAACCAACAAAACTAGAAAGAAGACCACTATATCACCCTAGTCCTCACATTCCAACCACATGTCGGATATGAATGACATCAACTGCCACTGATCTGATGCACATTTCACCACCTAAGCATATGATTTTCAACTTAATTCATCCACCACCAAATTTCCCTTACCGAGTGTGTACATTAAGTAAAAATAAAACAACTAGAGATATTTAATCAATATTTTATTCCTCAAGTTCAAATCTATTTGTGAGAAAATATGTTTTAAATTCTTGTGATCGGTAAACACCATGAATTTATCACTGAAGAGATAATGATGTCACATATTAAAAGCATGAACCACTGCCTCCAACTCCAAATCATTTGTTGGGTAGTTTTTATTAGGAAACCTCAACTACTATGATCTATAGGCAATAAAATGACTCCCCCTGAATGAGAACACACCCCAAACCTGATCTCGATGCATCACAATATACCACATACCCTTTCCCTGGTTTTGAAAAAACGAAGATTGGTGCTGATGTAAGGCGACCCTTTATCTCTTAAAAATATTTCTAACACTTCTCATCGAATTGAAATGGAACATTATTCCTTATCAAATATATCATTGGTGAGACCAATCATTAGAAATCATGAAAAAAATGTTTATAATACTCAACTAAGCCAAGGAAGCTCTGTATCTTGAAAACATTATTTGGAGGATTCCATGAGATAACATCCTTTATCATTTTTGAATCAACTGAAACACCATTCTCAGAAATAACATGGCCAAGGAAACAAACCTCCTGTATCCAAAAGTCAAACTTTTACAATTTTGCATACAACCCATGATCCCTCAAGATCCCCAACACTATCACCAAGTGTTGCTCATGCTCCATCATTGTTCTTGAATACACCAGTATATCATTAAAAAATACAACCACAAAAGAATCTAGATATTTATAAAATATACGATTCATCGATTCCATGAACACTGCTGGTGCATTTGTTAGACCAAAGGGCATAACCACATAATCATAATGGATATATCTACTTATGAAAGCTGTTTTTGGGAATATCCTCTTTTCTAACTTGCAATTGATGATATCCTGACCTCTAATTAATCTCAGAGAAGCAATGATCTCCCCTCAAATGGTTTAAAAAATCATCAATGCATGGAAGTGAATATCAGTTCTTTATCACAACCTGATTAAGTATATGATAATTAACACAGATATGCCGAGTTCCATCTGTCTTTTTAACAAACAAAACTAGTGTTTCCTATGGAGACATACTAGGCCGGATGAACCCGTTTTTCTCTAGATCCTCCAATGGAACCTTCAATTCCTCCAATTCTGTTGGTTCTGTCCAATAAGATGGAAGTGAGATAAGAGTGATCCCCGGAAGGAGATCAATAGTAAACTCTACTTCTATTACGGGTGTAAATGATGATAATTCTTCCAAAAAGACATCCATAAACTGATCTGCAACTTTCAGGTGAACACTCTTCTCAACACCTTCCACTGATGACAATGAAGAATCCACTAATTGATACAAGATCATTCCAATAGCTGGTGCTAACAAATCTATTGAACCCAACTTTTCATTCTTCTCCCCTCTAAATAGGTGTTCAATGCCATCATCCACCGTAAAACTAACCGTTCATGCATATCAATTGATTTGGGCCTTAAAAATTGCCAACCAATCCATTCCTAGAATTATATCATAAGATTCAATCTCAAGTATTGATAAATCCAACATCAATTCAATGTTATCCTAAACTATGCAACATGATCTATATATAAAGGATCAACATTCTCTTTGACCCAGAGGAGTTTGAAGTTTTAAAACAAATGGCATAATTTCCACAGTTAGTCCAAACAAACCAATAACACGAGAAGAAATAGAAGAGTGGGAAGAACCCGTATCAAAAAAATCTTGAATCAACGTGGAATTCAAAAGAACCATACCTCGCACCATGGATAGTCCCGAATGATCATCCATCATAACCTGTTCAGCTTCAAACAACTGTTTTCTTACCACACTTTTCTCTTTATTACCCTACTGAGGTGTCATGGTATTTTCAGAATCACCATGACTAAATCGTCTCTACTGATGAGAAGTATGCTGCTACCCCCAAGGAGTGTCACAGACACCCAAACTTAGAGCATTACAATAATACTGCTGAAGATTTTCCATCTACTTATAATTATGACATGATTGTGGTTGTTCCGTACAATACCTTTTGATGTGTCCCATAGAGCCACACTAAAAACATCCTAGATTACTCTGAGGCTTCAGAGGAAGACTCACTAATCATGTTGTTGTATTATGAGCTGTACTCCCACCCTAGAATTAAGTGTTGCTCTTTTTCTTGAACCTAGTGTCCGAGTTCCCACTATTCCCCATGGGTACCAACATACTTCCCCTGACTGTAGCCCATAAAAGATCTCACTCAACCACTGTATCTCTATTCACTATTTGTGTGTAATCATTTATACACAACAACACTATCTTGGAACACATTTTTTGCCTCAATCTAGCTTAGAAAATGTTTGACTTCAAGGATGTGCTAACTGCTACCATGGGTGAAAACTACACTAAGTTCATAAACTTTTCTAAATACTCTGTTATAGAAATGTTCTTCTATTTCAAATGGGAAAAATCTATTTTCACTAAATTCTGAATGTATGAGGGTAAATTTTTTTGTTAAACAATTCCTCAAAACCTTCCCATGTCACACCTTGTTCTATCCTATCTTGGAACACCATCTCCCACTACTGAAGTGTAAGATCTTCCAACATGTATATGGATAACTTCAATTTTATCTCTTCCGGTGTTCCCAAGAATTCAAATATCCTATTCATTCTATTCATCCATGCTTTATCCCTTTCCAGCTCCAAATCACCCCTAAAAAATGGGTGGATTCTACCTTTGAAACTAAACTACATAATCCACAGGATTTGGTTCATCTGCTTTATTCACATTTTCCATTGCTTGAAAATCTTTCAATATACTCCACACTAGCTGTTGGTTCACCTGAGGCTTAGGTACAACCATATTTTCAACAGCCTCCTCTAGTTGGTCTTTATGATTCTTACCTAGTGCCATTTCTGTGAACACAAAAACAACCATAAGTCCCACACCCATTGCAAGAAAAGGCTTATGATTCAAATTCAATTACATAACAACTATCACAACCATACTTTCCACAAGTTTAAATTTCAAATGTTGCACTATTCTGAGAAATCCACCATGTTTTGAAAATCAACCCATTTTTGAAATACCATAACCATTCACATTTCAAATCCACACATTTGAATTAATTTCCATATTTTCTACACATACATATATTCATACCATAACATAATTCATTATAAAAAATGAAATATGCATACTAGAGGGAATTCATTTCTACCATGTATGACATTCTCATATCATTAGCTACACTCATGATAATGAGATATCCAATGCCAATAAGTTTCTTCAAAACACTTATGTACCCAAATACTAGGTAACTTGAAGTTAATTAGAAAAGGGTTAGCTAAGTACTTTTATGATAAACATTCCCAGTTCCGAAAATCCTATGCTTTGCTACCGTCCTGACTCAGTGAATGGACCAAGAAAAAATGTCAACAAAAAGACCAACAATTAACTCCAAAGGGCTGAACAAACTGATAACACTTTTAATGACCCGCCCCTTCCTCATTGTCTTGAGAAGGAAATGAGGTGCGACTAGGCCTTAAGGGATATTCCCAAGGCTCTAAAGGCTGGAAATAAATGTTGAGGGCTTCAAAAATAAATTTGGGAATGATTTTCCCTTGAGATAAACCAACCAACCAAATATTCCATTACCCACAAAACCACATTATGCATGTTAACATAGCAACCTGAACCATATAGTACTAAAAGACAACCAAAATAATCCATAAAAATTCCTAAAAACCAATACAACCAAACCATACTAAACCAAAATTAGAGTGATAAGAGGAATACTAGAAAAGATACTCAAAGTAAACCAAGTCAGCCTCTACTATTCCACAACAAGATCCATGCTCCGTACTCCAAGAACCACCAAAACACCCAAGAATCATGAAGAACTGCTAGAAAAATGAGATTCCTTACTCTTACCTATGTCCTAGAATACAATATCTATAAAAGCTCTAAATTTCCAAAGTAGGGGTGAGTAACAATACTCAGTAGGATTTCCCTAAATGAATTCCCTACACACACCACTAGGTTAAAACCATTATCACAATTATATAAAAAAATTTATATAATACAAAAAATAGTTCAACAATTACAGATAATACAAACACACCCTTACCTAGCCATGTCAAACAAGGGAAAGCCACAATTATTCCATAACACATATCACCATCACACATTAGCATGACTAATTTTCATCTTGCATAACAACACACAACAAGTAAAACAACTATGGAAAACCTTCCCTTCCAAACCCGTTTACTAATTTTCTAAACTAGTAGTACTCCCAAACCACATATCCATAATGGTGGCCCTTTCATCCATTATCCATAAACTTTTATAGTGAGACTTATAACCCACCTCAACATAATCAAAACAATCCATAATACTTAACTAACCAAAAGCATAAAACACCGAGGCCACATATTATGCACACAACAATTTCCAACACATTCCAATCACTTCAAAATCACCAATTTATTGAAAACTAACTTAAACTATTTTATATTCCAAAATACATTTCAATAAACCACATTATTATTGAAAACCGTTTTACTAAACCATTTTCATAAACCAAAACAATAAACCAATTTTAAAATCTATATTTTAAAATCCCACAACAAGCCTCTTTTTGCAACAATATCCCATTTCACCCAAAATACTCAAATCATCACCCAATGGGTTTCCAACAATATTTTCACATCATATTTAAAATTAATTCCATGCAAAATAAATTAATTTCAAACAATTACCCAATATCTAACAAAGTGTAATCGAGAGAGAAGCCATATACCTTTAGGGTTCCAAAGAAATCAACCCACAAGCAACCTCACCACCAATCCAGGAAAACGATCCACCAAAACCAATCTAGATCTAATTCCCTATCATAAAAAATCCCTAAAATCATCACCTAAGATAAAAAACCCTAGATCTACATGCAATGAATATAGATCTAGAAAACTAAGAGATGGAAGAGATAAGATCTTGAGGAAACCACAGAGAAACCAAAAGAAAAGACTTAACTGAGATGAACCACCTTCAAACCACATTGAAACCCCTTCAAATACCTTCCAAAATGGGTAAGAGATCACCCTTATTTTTTTACAAGAATAAATCCTTCATAGGGTTTTTATGGGAGAAGAAATGGGTGAGTTAGGGAAAATCCTGACTAACCCCATTTAAAAAAAACTATTTTTAATGTGACACATGGTTAGCTTGCATGATTTTACAAACCGTACACTAACCGTTCAGTTGATACTGTCTGAAAAGTGGCATAACGCATGGTTACCTAGGATTATCACATGGTTTCTCCCTAACCGTGCTCAAATCATACAACCTTAAAATAGCCTCCAAAACATTCCAAAACCATTCCAAACTCTCCCAAAAATTACCCAACCACTCCGTATACGTAAAAAGGTATAAAAAAATTCACATACATCAAACTAGGGTACTGCATATGTATTCAAAGGGAATAAAGATTAGAATAGGATCACTGAAAAAAGATGGATAAAGTTAATAAGAGAAAGAAGTATTTTCCTACAAGTGATAATTTTGGAAAGAAACACCCTAGTAATTGATTAAAAGGAATGGAAGTTCCTATAAGTGTGGATAGAAAGGAAACCAAGATTTCAATTTCATGGGAATGAAAAAATTTCCAATGAATAATGATTCAACTATAGAGATACAAGGCACTGTGAAAATGAATTCCCCAAGTATCAAAGGAATACACCTCAAAAGATGTTAATGGATCATGGTGAAGCTTATGCTATTACCACAAAAAATAAGGATTGAATAATGTTATTATGTTTGGATTCAAGAATTATATTATTTGAGTATTTTATCAATGATTACTTGGTTATCTAAATTATGAAATATATAAGAATTTTACTACAATACTTTTTGTTAATGATTTGAAATCATGTGATGAATAATACCATTAACTAGTAGAAGTGATTCTATCTTAAGTTGATATTTTGGAAAACACATTATTTGGGGAAGATAACCCAAAATATATCCTAATGTTGAGATAATAATGAAAGAGAGATTATTATGGGATAGTATTTGTGACTATAAATCTAGTTTGTGATTTTATGGTTTAAAGAGTTTGCTACATGTTTGGATTTAAGGAATATATTCAACAACTTGTGATCTTATTTTTGGAAGCATAATTGTTTTAATTAAGGTTTAAAGGTGATCAAGGTATTCATATATTTGGTATGTGAAAATAAAACATACATTATGCTGTTAGGAAAATATTATGTTATGTTGATTTTGGAAATTTAGTGAATTACCTTCTAAATTTTTGGTCTTTGAATCTGGACAGACATATTTTGGACGAGTCTTAAGATTAACTATTTATGGAATGGATTAAGTTAAGAATTGGATATTATTTTTCTAGGTTAAAGTATGATTTATCATATCAGATAGCATGTTCTAACCAGTTTTCTTTAGGTAAATATTTAAAGTCCAAAGCATTAACTTATGTATATTTTTATAACATTTCTACAGGCATACAAATTCATCTTGAATATCCATCTCTTGGTTTAATAAATGAATTAGAGATTGATCAAATTTCATGAACTTGCCATGGAAACCTGGTAACCCAATAACCAACCTGACCATAGCATATATCTAAGGGTGTTTCTGATACCCATGGTCGGTGACTGACACCTAGCATCAAACAACATGCAAATAGGAAAGAATTTTCCACAAAACAATGCAGAAACAAGAAAAACATCAATATGCATATAAAAAAACTCCACTGGGAGAAAATCACATGATTACAACAAGGCATAAAAATCCCAAAGTAAGACAAAAAAAGTACTAAAATAGAGGAAAATAAACCAAGTCCCTAAGGAAACAACTCACCACGACCAAGGTTCAACAGTTGGATCCACCTCAAAGAGATTCTTTCCCCTTACTCGAACTTAGAAGACTAAATTCTATAGACACCTGAAGGAAAAATTAGGGTTTGATCCCAAGACTAGTAGGATACCACCAAATATTTCATAACCATTTCCAAATATAAATTATCCAAAGAAATTCTTTTAATTTTTAAATTAAATAGGTATGGGAATTTAAAATCATATTTAAACAAAATATGATATATAATTTTAAAAAAAAGATGAAAAATAATATAAAAGTACAAGCTTTACTTTACAAGAGATGGAATGTTTCTAAAAAAATGGATTAAATAAAATAGTTACATAAAAAAGTTCATCTAAATTCTGAAATAATGTAAAATAGTTTAAAAACATTGGAGCACATTTATATCTCAAATATAAATAACAAGAGAGCAACAAGGTCATCTTCCATAAGGCACGATAATATTTTTGGATATAGGAATACACACTCTCTTAATTATCTCAACAATATGTATGTATACACATCCCTCTAACACTGGACAATGGTGACTCATCACCCTCCTATTGGGGATGTGACCCACCACATGTATGTTTTAAAACGTTGTAAAAATGTTGAGTGTGTACAAATAACTCACCAACTACCTAAGGTTTTCATATTATCTTATAAAATAAATGATGGGCAATTTGTTTTAATACTACTTAAAATAAAATCAAATCCCATTATTCTATTTCAAATCCAATTTTACATTTAAAACCGAAATGATTTTTATTAAAAAACATGCCTCTTTCACAAGCTAAAACCACGGGGTTTCTATCAAATCATTTTAATCTATTTTCACAAGTTTGAAATCAATTTAAAACCAATTACATCCTTTTCAAAATTATTTTCCATAATTAAATACAAAATTTTAATTTAAAAAAATCTCTATCAAATCCATAATTTAATTTCAACAATTTAAGTCATCCAATTTCCACAAACACACCTCAATTCAATGGAATATGGGGTTTTCCAAAATTTTATGCCAAAACTGTTTCAAATATCCCAATTCAATAGAATCTGGTTTTATCAATTTAATTGATATAAAATTTAATAATTTAAATTTAAATCATTAATTGAAATAAATCAACAAATTTAGGAATAATTAATTTGGATAATTAGAATATAAACACATACCTATTTCCCGAAACCCGACACTCGCAAAGACACCCGTCAATGAGAATGAAGGTGGGGTAGATCTTAAAACCCAACCTTGAAGCAAGATCCAATACCACAGGGCCTAGATCCATCAATTACAAGATTATGCATTGAAAATACAAGAGATGATAAAGGGAGGAACTAATATAATGAGGGATAACACTTACCCGAAAATCACACCTCAAGCATAACAATTATCCAAAGCCAAACTAATGGGTTTAGAAGGGCTGGACAGCTCTGAGATTTCATGGAGAATGACTTAGGTCAATAAAGTTGAGTCTGGTACATTAATAAATGAAATAAAAATCCATATTACGTATTTGAAAAATGTACTCATGGTATTACACAACGTGTAACCCCAATACACATCGTGAACCCTTTAATATTCATAACCCCTAAAAAAAAGCATCGCCTTGACTTAAATTAAAATGTTATGAATAAAAAAAATCTCATTAAGTCCTTCACGATATGAAATGGTGACTCACAATGTGTACCCATCATATCATGAACCTATTCACGAACTGTATGTAGAACCATTATAGGATGTGTAATCCTGTTACATGATGTGTAATACTCTAGCAGCCTGCTTAAAAAATTTGTTTTAAGGGTGAGAATCCCAAACTCAACCCTTCACCATTATAGAAATCCCCCTAATCCAAACTCAACCTTTACCCCGTCAATGTAATGGAAAACCCAAGGTAATGTTTAAGGCATACCTATCAGAGTAGTAATGAGATGTTATATCAAAGCATAACCAAATTGTGAGATTTTACTTATGAGATGAAATCAAGAAATTATATATTATCAAATGGTTTTGAAATAAACTTTATCCTTTTTCCATCATTTTTTATGATATCAATGACATTTTCAGACCTATTTGGTCTATGGTTTTGTGGTCATTAACCTTATAATGACCCCATCCTCTATCATTATCCATAAGAAATTGATAGTTATATTTCTTTTCCATGTCTATGTTTTTAATTTTCAATAATTTTATCATATTTTAAATCCTAATTTTTTGGTAAACTTCACATTTACCTTTTCCCTTTTATTAAGGGGATTTTTTATTAACCATATTTACGATGTAGGTTACGCAAAATGAAATTTTCAAGTATAAACCTTTGATTTATGAATTTAAATTTAACATTTAGAAGATGAAATTTATTGATGGAGGGGATAATATAACACCGAAGATTTTATGCAATGTATATTTTTAAATTTTTTCTCTTTGATATCTTATGCTACACATAACACATATCTTAAACAAACGATTAAATATTATTTTTTAATTGTGATAGTTATCACCTAGATGTTTGAATGGTGGGAATTAATGAGATTAACTAAATTATTAAAATATATTTTACACATGTTTATAAAATTAATTCATTAGTTAACAATTAATTATAAGTTAAAATAAAATCCAATTGAACATAAAGGATGTGTTTTATAAAAAAATTATTTTTATTCTCATAATGAAATTTTATCTTAATAAACTAAATTAATAACTATTAGTGAAATATATTAATGAAATTTATATGTTAAATAGTCAATTAATTTTTTTTGAATTTATACAATAATTTTTATAGGCTTAATATAATAAAAAATCCAATTTTAAGCATAATAGGCTATTTTTTTCTTTTAAAAAGCAATTTTTGTCACTTTTAATAGAGAACCTATTTTAAAAATAAATTTTGAAACTTTTTTGAATTTAATTTCAAAAAATAAACTTAATTTATGAAATAAAAATATCAATTTTATATTAGTGAAATTTTTGGTATTTTTTCTAAGAAGTGTCATTTATTGATGAATAGTGAAAAATACTAACTTTTAATTGAAAATTGATTTTTTTCTAAATAATTTATAAGAATAAATTATAATTTTATTTGGTTTTAAAGTAAAATTATATCTATTATATATCTATTAATGCCAATTAGGTCATTTTAATCATTTTTATATTGAATATGGATATAAAAACTCATTAAACTTTTGAACATTTTCACTTTAAAAACCTGCTTTCTCGTTCCGTCTGTGAGATTGATTTTAAATATAATTTTACTAATTATGTGAATTGAATTAAATAAAACTGATTCCATATTTATAATCAAAAGGTATAAATTATATTTTAATGTAATTTTCATTTTTATTCATAAAATGGTTTCCATGGTAAAAAGAAATATTTACCGCGGTATAGGTTAAATAATGAGACGGGTTAATGTTAAAAGGTAAAGCATTAAAATACATAAAAAATATAATATTTATTGGTTTTTTGATGTGTTTATATACAATAAATATTCTTTACAACATTAATTATCATAAAAAATGGCAGAAATTGATTCCACCTCAATGTGATTGGCTTTAATTATAAAATAATTATTATTTAATCACTTAAAAACCACCCCTCCTCAAGTATAAATACCAACCCTCATCGAACCATTTCTCCTCAAAATACTTGAATATATTGAAATATATTAAAAAAAAATATCCTACACACTCTATCTATGTCCAAGTGTTGATGGTATCACCAAAATACTAAATCCTAGGTCCTCAAGGGGTCCTTCAAAGAGGCAATATTCAAGAAGTAATTTTATCATAGCACCTCTCTTAATTTATTTTATTCTTCCACTCTTTCCTCACATCCTTTATAAAAAATGGAATGATAATTCCAGAATCATTTATATAATGTAATTTTATTTTTCTAAGGTAATATCTTAAATCTATCTCTTTTATTACATTCTTTTATTTAAAGAAATGAAATGATTGTCTAAATTATGCCGGTTAATCGCCTTCGTAAATAATTATTTTTTTCATTTTCCATTACTGCCAGCATGGATGGTCATAAAAGTATCATTATGGTTAAATGAGATTTATCAGGTATACTATAACCTTTGTAATGTTCTAGAAATAATATATACTCATAATACTAAATAAATAGAAACTAGTTCATGATGTTCAGAAAAACCACCAAAAATAAACTAAACGTTTTTCATTAAAATTTTATAAAATTAATCATCCTTATGTATGAAATAAAAATGATAAATGGGACCATTTAAAATTATTTAAGTGAATTAATATCATTTAATTTCACTATTGTAGTTTTATTTTCACCTGACATGAAAATCCAAAATTATAAGAAAATTAATAGACCATAAAACAATGAAATGAATGCATCTAAAATAATGAAAATAATGAAATATTAGTGATGAACATGTGATAATGTGTTATAAAAGGATCATATAAGGTATTATAAAAATCAATATAGTTTTTTAATTAATTAATAACATTTGTTAAACCAATATACATAAGGTTAAATAACACTATAGTAAAGGGAAACATGAGGTAAGGATTTTCTCATCTCACTTTTAATTTTTTGAGATATATGACTAATTCAACACTTATTCATTATTTGTGGTGTATGTATTGAAATTTTATATATTATATAATTAATTTAATTATATTCATGGTATTAAATGTTTCATTTGATAATTATTAATCTTATGGGGCATATGAGGTAAGGATTTTCTCAGCAAGTGAATCATAGAGACCTGAGATCAAATATGGATAGAGACATATTCTTGAGTTTCTGTACCAGTACTATAACAAGTACTTTTCAGTACTGTAAGAGCTAGAACTATTCATCCATCTAGGCCTTCAGGACACCGATTTGGTCCTCAGGACCTATATGGATTTTAGTCCCCCCATGGACTTCATGCTACTTGTCTCTCAAGGCCATCGAGCCACCTCATGGCCTTTAGGCAACCCTAAGGCCTTCGGGACACATGAAATATGCAGATGTACCAGTCAGATTACAGGGGACAAGGATCCATATTAGGATTCAGAGCAGGCACATTCACCAGATTAGAGCTAACCAGAATTGGAATATTGAGAGGGTATGACTTTTCCATTAGTACCAGTCCTGTGCAGCTCTACATATGACAACTAGCTAACTTGCCTTGTAAATGTGGAGTGATGATATCATGACATTTGATGGAGAGGATCAGTTCCAAGTTTTCTTATCTGGGCTATTTCTTCTAAGACCTATGTGTTATGTAATTTTCTCTTAATCCTCAGGGCCTTGTAAGGGCTACACCTCACCCCTTGAAAGGTGTATTATGAAAAATAACAAAAAAATGAAGGCCTTCGGGCCATTCTTGAAAAAGTTTTAAGTGATTTCATAACTCAATTTCCATTCATTGGGTTAGATGTCTACTTATTGATTATGTCATGATAAGATGAGGTGAGAATTTAATTTTGATTGTCTCATGCTGTAATTACACTTTTTTATGTGGATTTACAACATATTTAACCATCAATTTATTTTATTAATGCCCACTTCAATGATATGATATTTATAAGGGGATTTATTTTAAAAATACTCATTAAAAGATGATTTTTCAAAATATTGTTTTTTAAATATATAGAATGAATGGAATTTTCTAATTTCATGTAATCTTAATGTTTTAAATATTCCTTTACAAGTGTACATGGTTATTTTCAATGAAAATTTTTTCTTTTATAATTGCACAAATTCTTAATAATAAACGATTTTCAAAATGAAAAAGGATATTTTCCTTAAGAATTTTTCAATTATCTTTGTAAATTATTCTCATCCATATCAACATCCTTTCTTGAATCTTATAGTTTATTTAGGTTGATCTCTTATGATACAATATAACATATTTTATTGAATGGTAATTGATTAGTTTGACTGAGGATGTACTATTTTTATAACATTCACTATGTTACTCTCGATGGTTGGTGATTACATTTACTTAACGAGGAAAGTTATTTACATTTTATATGACAGTTTTAATAAAAATGTATATGTTTATTATGTTTCAAAAATTTCATATGAGGAATTTATTAGACTTATTAAGTGATAAGAATGGACATCTATAGACCCTAGATGCATTATTACGCCTCGTGAGAAAAACTATATTGGGTTTTGGACAAGGCCTTACCTGTTTATAAGATTCTTGGCACAAGGACTTGATGATGTTATATTATTGGAAAGATTTATTAAAAGTATATTTTAGATATTTATAATTATGCATTCCATAATTATGAGATTTGTTATTGATTTCCATGTGATTATTCAATTAGTAGAATATGTTTGGTTAATCTTTCTAGCTTAGGTGATTATTTATATGGAATTATTTAATCATATTTTTTTCCAGCTATATTATACTCAATTTATTTATTAAATGGATTTTTTAGTGATTTACCTTTCCATAATTGTTTTTTGTTTATTTATGATAATTTTCACTGTACGCTTACCCTTAATAAGAATTTGAGATCACCCCTTTCTTATGTTTTATTTTCCTAAGGATACAAGGAAGTGTTTTGTGATTTTTATGTAGGGATACACTAAGGGAAATTATGAAATTCTCATAGAAAACTCAGTGTGTATTTTATGTTTGAAATGTAATGTAAATTTTAAGAATGTATCTAGTTTACCAGGACTACTAAACTATTTGGTTATTTGAGATGTGATTTCTTGTATCTTATGATAATATAATAAAGTGAGACACCAACTCTAGAATACTGGGTGCATAGTCATTACATGGGATCCCACAATACTCTCACAGGCAAACATGGTCTATGATGACATGCATGGTCTAGGTGGACCTTGGGCCTACCAATGTGCAAGTTCCTCCCTACACAACCTGTTCTCCTATCCTAATGCTTAGAAGGCTCTCCATAGGGGATTTCTTGGATGTACGACCTATATTGGGCTTTATATCTATCTTATAGGCCCTATGGTTGAGGGATAGATGAGTTAGACAATGTTTAACCTATAAAAACACCAAACACTTATAAATTTCAGTCAAAATTTCAATAGTAGAATCAATCATTAAAAATACACATTTTTATTCATTCTAATCCATATTATTTATACAGATGTAATTTCCTATATTTTAATAAATCATTTAATTATATGGGAATATTTATTAAAAACAATTAAAAATTATTATCTAATGTTTAAAATTTTTTATGAGAAAATGATTGAAAAAAATACCACTACACTTGAACTATTCTTATCCTTAATCATTGAATATAAATATTAAATTAAATAGGAACACCATGTAGATAATATTATAAATTTAAAGTAATAAAAAAATTATTATGAAAATTAAACTAAATTTTAAAGTTCTATAATAAACATCAACTTAAATTTAAAATTTTCAAAATATCAATCAATCCAAGTATTTTACTTTCTGCCTTTTGAAAATAGTGGGACATACCCTTTCATCTATTCAAGTTTATCATTTCATTATTATCAATCATTCCAAGTCATGGTCTACTTCACTCTGAATTCATCTCTCTTATCACTCATGATAAAAATTCAAGTAGAGTTATGCTTATATCATGAGAACATGCTTATTTTCCATAGGCTTGAAAAGGAACTACTTTATCCACTTTTTAAAGAAAACATTCACCTAATATCATGAGGTATTTGTAATTAATTATATAATGAATCTAATTCTAAATGTTGGTAAGTATTAATGTTAAAAACATTAAGTCTAAAATATGATTTTTATCTTTAAATCATAAATCATAATATCAAAATTAATGTGTAATAAAAGTTTCCCATTAAAAATGAAAACTCACACTTCCCAAGACTCAATGTTAGGTTATGATCAATGAAAAAAAGAATTAATTTAACATTCTTGAATTTTATCTACTTTTTCTTTTAAAACTATTTTTTCATATTTTTTTATTTTAACTTTTTCGAAAGTAATACTTGGAATAAAACTCATATCCACCCCTAACCACATTTGATAAATTCCTAGGGCTATAAATGATGATTTTTAATTTTCCCAAGTCACAAACAATTATTTTTTTATTTTGTTATTTTTTTCAAGAAGGCAAAACTATAAAAAGTAAAAAAAATTAATCAAAACCTTTACCAATACCCCAAAATAGAAGACCACACTTTTCATTACAATTTATTGTATCCATTTTACCAAGACTTGCCTCACCCAAAAACTTTAACTTTAAAATATCTTGAAAATACAAAGGGGAGGGTAGGAATGGATATAATTTTCTTGAAATGTGGCTCATTCATAACAAGTCCATTCATGGTTTCTATGTGATAAATAAGGGTTGATATAAAATGTGGTCTCAAAGTTAATGGATTATCAATTAAAATAAAATAATCATATTAAATGTTTTTTTTTCAATAATAGAATTGAAAAGTTTCAATGTAATTTATAGAAGTTATCATGACCTAAGATCACTCAGGAAATATTATCAAGATAATATAGAAAGTATTAGGTCTATAAATCCTCTCAGGAGTGGAACATATAAAACTGTAGAATCACTCATGGCATGAAATAATTATAGAAAATCAATTCACATGAATTTCAAAAAATCAAATTTTTAAGAAAATGGTAGGTAAATTTCATTTACATGAATCAACCAATTCCATAAAATTATTATTGTATAAAATTAACATCCATGACTTACTATAATTATTCAATTATTCACTTTGCTCATTCAATTTATTTCTATTTAAATCTAAAACATGGAATCATAGAGTTCCTAATGAACTTATGCGTCCAAGATAAGTCAATTAAATTAAGAAAGTTAAAGTATGGGCATGAATTTTTTAGTTTTCAACTCAAAGCATAATTTATAGTAAAAACACAGGGACTTAGAAATATAAAAATTAATGTGAATTATCTTTTCTCATGAATCTTTTATACGTCTCTTATCTTAGGATATTTGGGGAATTAATTATTCTTTTATGGTCCAATAAAATAAAGTAAATCATATAAGAATAAGGACCATGTAATTAAGATAAAAAATAATAATGGACTGGGATACATCCTAAATTAATTTCTAAGAATGAAGTTGAAAGACCATATAAAAAAATAAAAGGATAAATTAGTATAATCCCCTAAGTCCCCCCTAGATTTTTACTACTTCCAAAAGGGAAGTTCCATATATTATCCATAATCTGATGGTGGGTGGAGCTTCTTAGATTTAAAACATCACATGACCCTTTTCCAATTGTTCACTTCTTCTTTGTTAGTGAGGTGTGTGTGGATAGAGTACACTAAATAGAATCCCTTAACAATAAGTTATATCTTGCATGGTAGGGTTAGGATGAATTATGGATCTTCATCCTTATTAGTTTCTACTTGTGAAACCTCTTATTGACTGTAAAATTCTTACTCAATGTGGGATACATGAATTTTATGATAAAAAGGAGATTTAGAAGGTAACTTTACTTGAAAATAATTTAAACATGAAGAATCAATATGAAAAATTACCCCTTTAAAGGTGAGCATATTTTACCTTATTTTCCTTTAGAAATGCCACTTATATCTCATCATGGATTTCCTTTAATGCATGTTCAACATGTGTTGGAAGTCCATATGTATCTCATCACGTGCATATTTTTATTCTTCATCATCTCCCAATACAAGACAAGAGTTTCCCAAATATAAAAATCCAAAATTATAGGATGTGATACTCAATCCAGAATGAATAAAATTTTGTGAGATAGTGTTTAAGAAAGGATCAACTCCCTGAGTTAGCTCATCTCTAATATATTTTTTTGTGTTATGTGACTCTTGAAGTTGGATCTCACCGGATAGAGGTTAATAGTTGGGCTACCCTATCTTTTATTAAAATTCCACCCCATGGGGGGATTATTCCTCTTCTAATTCTCAAGAGACATTCAATGGTACTGAATCTTATACTTTGTAAGGGAAATAGAGATCGTGTTACACTACATACACATTCTAAAAATTGTTAAATATTACTGATCCCATACAAGTAGATTAGTAGGTAAGTCTTCCCCCTTATGAATACAATCTAGATACTCATGGTCAGTTTAAATCTTATTATTTAGATGGTTGGGCTATGTATATTCTTCAAGTGCATCCACAACCTTTTGGAACTATTTATAAAAAGTGGGATGATCTAATGGTGCTTCCCCTATGGAATTCAGTCTTTAATAGTTAGTTATTATTATTTTTTACAATGTTTATCAATTATTGAAGATAATTTCTTGTCTTATGTCTACTTGACATATACTTTGATAGTACCATGAGATCATATGAACTATGTTGAAGGGCCTCCTCAAAATTTTGTATCACTTTATCTTGGTCCTGAACCTACAAGTAATTATTCCATGGATAATAATAATCATTTTAAAACATCATGGTCAAATAAAATTTTTAGGGTTTTTTATATAAAATAAATGAAATTTTTTCAAAAAAGTGTGAAAAGTAATTGAAAAATTCTTGGATTTACAACAACATAGACAAAATTTAACACACACCAATTGCAAGGTGTGGAAAGACTAATATTTATATTTTTCTAAGTACAAAATAGTGTATGAACATGGTTATATCACTTGAGGAGATTCAAATTTATTCACATACAAATTTTTATTCACCTAACTACTACATTTTGTGGTTTTTTATGATTTTATGAAAACAAAGGATAAAATATAGAATAAATAATGAAAATATAATCTAACATGAATTGAAAATGAGTTAATAAAAGAAATAACTTGGCATTAAGTTTTGTTTTTGGGTTCCTTCATTACTCATGTTGGTTGTTTAAATTTAGTTTGATAGTCCAATGTTGAAATCAATCGCTTAAACTAATATTCTTAAATTTATTGGTTTTGAAATATTAAAGAGCTAGGATATACTAATTCCACATCATCTTATAATCAAGGTTGATGATACACCTCAGTCGATAGTGTGTCATTTTCCAAGAGCTAGATCCATCATATTTCATTTGATACAATAAATATCTCAACTCCATATTATGAAGAGATCTCGATCAATTTGATGGTGGGGAAATATATAAATAAAGGAATAAAATTATGTTCAAGAGCTATGTTGTAGTGGAAAATTTACAAACCCATTCACTTCACCATCATAAACCAAAAATAGATTCAAAATGTTTAATAACTAAAAGAATAATTTAGGAAACATGGGCCTCCTACCGCAAGTCCAAGCCTTGAGTCAGTCACTAACTATCAAGTGTAAGAGGTCAGAATGAAAGAGTAAGAAAAAGAAAGAAAAGAAAATGAGATAGAGATAAAATGATAAAAAATGGAATAAAATAGAGTGGAGTAATTAAATTATAAACAATTCATGAGTTTTAAATAAAAATAAAAGAAACTAATAACTATTCTATATTATAAGAAAATAAACATAACATAAAAGTAGAGTAGTGGATCATAAGTCCAAATCCTGATCCTCAAATCCTTGGAACAACATCCAAACATCTTATTAATAGATGGAGGAATCAACTAATTAATCCTTATTCATATATTATTTCTCTCCATTTATATCCAGTTAGAGTTTTCATTTATAAATTTGTGTCTTGTGTGGAATCTCCTAAGATATCATGTAGAGACCCATAACTTAACATACATAGACATTACATTACTTTTGTGGAATAATTAATACATAACAAAAATAGATTCCCAAAAGTGAAGTATAAAAGTTTCATTCATAGAAACCCACATCATAAAAAGGAATAATAAAAATTAATTTTAAAAAGTGAAGTATGAAACATAACGGTTACCCAAATTAACTCATCACTGGGTTTCCACCTAGGAGAACATAGGTGAAAATATGGATATGGAAAAGAAATCTAACCATCATGTTTTGATGAAGAGTGGTAGAGAACATGGCTATGAAAAATCAAACAATCACAAAGTCATAAATTTTTGATGATCTAAGGTACTATCTGATTCATCGAATATGAGGGTACTAGGACAACATTTTTTGTTTTAAAGATAATTTCCCTAATGTTAAAGAATTAAAATAAATAATTACTTGATTTTGGTAAAATCTCACTATTTTTTGTGCCTTGAACAATTTTAACTTCATCTCTTAAAGAAATGATATTGAATTTGTCTTCTGTGAAGTGTTAGCAGATCATGTGATAGAATGATAGCTCATTCCATCTTTCTCAAACATAAGGTTAGAAAAATTTATATACATAAGTCCATCTTATGGTGATATTAACCATATATGATTCCAAAAATAGACTTATACTTCAACTATTGTACTGTTTAATAAAATAAAACTAATTTCTACTAACCAGTGACTTCCTATAGGCCAGTGGTAAGTGATAAAGGCCTGTCACACTTCAGGTGTGGGTTCGATTCCTACAACCTTGTCTGATGCGATGGGTTGTCTCCCATCCTGCAGACTGTCCTTTTTATAAAACTAAACTATTATAACGTTACAGAAATAATATCAAAAAAATTTCTATCCTTAAACAATACTATCTGATGTCTGACATAATCTATTCCAATATTTAGACTTATCCAAAATACATATGTCCAATCTCATAGTATAAAGAAAATGATTACTGGAAATTCACATAAAAAGAACATGAATACCATCATTTATCCCTCTTATATCACAAGATATATCTTATTGGTCACATTCCAATCATGTGATTACCTTAATCATGTATTCTCTTGAAACATGTATTACCATAGAACTATAGTGAAAACAAGAATTCTATAAAAAGTTAATTCTTTCCTCATGCCAAAATCCCAAAAATTCTATATACTCAAACCATGATATCACTTTATACTCATCTCAATCATGAGCTCATGAATACTATCAAACATATTATTTTCTTCTTATTACTTCATTATTTCATATCATCTACTTTCCAAAAATATTTCAATCACTTTTTATGGTTACCAGTACCATATACTTATGGAAAACCACAATGGACCAATATATAAATATTCCAATATACCATAAAATTACCTCAACAACATTATTCTTGAATACCAATACATAAACACTTCAATCCATCATCTTAAATAATTATCATGTAATAAGTCCTTCCTTGATTTATAAGTAACCTCTTTGGTCGGGGCATTGAGTTTTGTAATGCCCATGTTCTCCACAGATAAGACGTTGAATTCCATAATGGTTTTTCACTCTATGACCCTTCTCTCCACACAGATAACATCTCCCCCTCTATTTGATGTATTCATCAAGGTTCTTCTTCCCTTCTTTAGAAATATCAATCTTCCTTTCTCTATGCTCCTCACCATGAGAACATTCATAAAAGTCCATCTTCCTCTTATGTGATGAATTAGGAATACCACTAAATTTCACCTTGTTAATCATATCTCATGATGACTGATTCGACATAATCACAAAATCTTTCTTTCTTGGCATTACACAATTTCGTTGCTCAAATTCACCATTTTATCCATTGGATTCAATATTGACCCAATTCCTTCTAGTTCCCTCCATTGATTAAAACCAAAAACCATGGTGTAAGAAACAGTTAAAATAACAAGGAACCACATAATCATAAAAAGTCACTTATGGGATGTCTAACTTATCACACCTTCTTTAATCCATGACACCCTAGGTTCACCCTAGGTTATTTATGATCATCAAAAAAATTCTAGGACTGTATCCTATAGTTATACTAAACCTTAGGGATATCCCTGGACATACCTTAGAAATATCTCTGGGGATCTCACTAAAGTTTTTGAATCCTAGTTTCCAAAGGTTAACTAAATCTTCACTCTGATACCAACTGTAGAGACCCATAACTTGACGTGCATAGACATTACATTACTTTTATAGAATACTTAATACATGACAAAAAGATATTCCCAAAGACCGTATTAGTTTAGTGTCTTTGGAAACTCATAACATAATCTTCTAATCATGGTGAAAGATCTTCAACATATTCTATAAAGATCTCCCCTATTTTTTTTCTTACATAAAACCTTTCTTTATATCCTGGGGAAAAGAAAAAATATAAAGGGTGATCTCAAATGATCAGTAAGGGTAAGCGTGGAGAAAATAAAACAAACCATATACATTTGAATTTAAAAACATGAGCCTATTGTTTAAACATCAAAATCTTAAGGAATGACATAAAACATGGCAGTACGTAAGACATAGATCATAATGGAACATAAATCATGCTAAAATAACATGGGGAATAAAACATGTAATTGTGTAAAACCATTAATAACATGATATGATTTCCATAGTAGACAAGACATTACTACCAAGACTATCATAGTGGACAAAGTCCCTTACTGAATCGAGTTCACTCCTCGTTCTGGTCCTATATCACTGAACTAGATTAACATTCCATTCCATCCATGTCTATATCATGAGATATAAATCTTTACCCAATGCATTGGAGTGAGATATAGGTCCCACCCATCTCATATTTAAATCATTTTTACATGTGCCACAAGACAATCATAAATCATTCATCATAACCCAATGAATAAAATGGGTTTCATAAACATCATCCCATCGTGATATAATCCATATAAAACAAATAGATATCATTTTATCATAATAAAAATCAAACCATTTAAATAATAGAGAAATTATAATTTAAACATAAACATGCTAAATAATGTCATCTTAGATGGAAAATAGTTTTGATAAAACACTTGAAATTAATTCTTGAGGAAAATATCCTTTCTTCTTCAAAATCATTTTCTTTTCACAAAGTGCCACAAACTTTTAAAAGAAAGGATTTTATTGAAAACAATAATGAAATCTTGTAGAGTAAGTTCCATGAAGAAAAGGCTTTATGAAACCATAAAAATCCATTCATGTCGTATAAGTTAAAAAAAACATTCTTCTCATACTTTTGTCAGAAAAGTCAAAAAGTACCTTATATGGTAAAAAAAGGAAAGATTCCTTCCATACAGTGTGGTAAAAGTCAAAAAAGGGTAAAAATGATTTTAAACATAAATGGAAGAATTTTTTCCGTATGTGTCTGAGACTCCTGTATAGTGAGTTTAAATATATTATTAACTTGTAATAGAACCATAATAATATTTATGATATCATATATGATTCACTTAAGACTTTATATTACCCATTCATTTGTCAATTCCATGTTAAACTAGCGTTTTGGGTAATATCGTTTCATTTATCATCTGTGTTTTGAATTGTAATTATTCATATGATTACTTAGACCATGATTACTTATTTCCAGAATGTAAAACATGATTTATATATAAAATATATTCATAATATACATATATATAATAGATCGATAAATGGAATGAAATACACTGTTCATGGAGACGGTAGGCCGTACGTACGCATGAACACTGTTTTATTTTACTTATTAAATTGAATGGAAGTAAGTAGATAACATATAAATAAATCCAGTATCATTAATATGTCATATATTTCATTATTATTTAATATATATACTTTATAATCATTCTTTAATGGTTAACTTAGAGAATGAATCTCATCGCGTCGTGGAGACGATAATCCGTACGTACACATGAGCGATGATATCATTCCCATAATTATTGAATGGAATTAGAGTGGATGATATAATATCTCAGAATTAGTATCATGTTATTATAAACTTATACAGTTATTATTTACACCATTATACCCATCTAAGTAAGGTGGTGGTGGAAAAACAGATTACACCACGGCGTGGAGACGGTATTCCGTATGTACGCAAGCGCGGTGATTTCGTTTTCCGTAGGATGGATAGAAGGTGAAATAGGGTTGGTTTATATTTATAATAACATATCAGTATATTATTGATACTGATGTTATTAATTTATTATGAAACAACAAAATAAGAGTAAGTAGAAGAAGAAATGAACTTGAAAGAATCGGTAAAGGATATTACCTCTTCTTCGAGGCGCCTCTTATAAACCTCCTATTAGGGCACTAAAGTTGGTCTTTGAAGAAGAAATGGATCTATAGTATGTTTATAAGAAAGTGGAGAAGATAAATGGTCAGGGGTTGGCCAAGATTTATGGCTCAAAGTGGTGTGAGGAGGAGAGAGAGGAGGTGCCCTTTTATAAGGGAGGAGAGGGGCACCTTTGGAAACATAAGAAATATTAATTTATAGTAAATTCAAACCCCACTTAAAAACATCCAAAATGACTCACATTATAATATTAGATGATATAAGGTTGTAATATCATCAAACAATTAAATTTAGACATGTTTGGATTTTATGTTAAACCTTATCAATTGGATTTATCCTTATTTAATCTATTTAAATTTATTTGTGGTAATAAAATTATAATTTATAAATTGTTATAAATACTTACTTATGTGTTGTGAATTTTACATAATTAGATAAATTATTACATGTTAGACAATATAATTTTCAATTTGTAATTTTTAAATATTTTTGTTATTTTTAAACAATTTAATAATATGTTATTTTTATAAAATATCAATAGTGTCAATTTTTATACTATTCAATTATTTGAATTTAAATAAAATTCACAGAGGATATATATTCTATAAAAAATATTTAATAGATTCATAAACTGTCATATTAATATATAAAATTAGTGGAGCACATTAAATAGTTCATATAATATTTATTTTATTATTTTTAAAACCATTTATTTCATATTTATCTTAATAAAATAATTACTATAACATTTTTGTATAATTATTTAATATACTTATTTGTTTCATAAAATTAAAAATAAAATCCTATGATAAAAATAAATATATTACCTTTCATAATAATACTTTTACTAGAATTTATCATCTTAAAATCAAAACATTTAAATTTCTATATTTATTAAGTTATGAAGGTGACAAATTTGACATTATTAAAAATAAAATAATATAAATGTCATAATCTCTTTTATACGGATCCAAATGGTCCCAAAGTCGTCCCTTGGATGATTATGGTATAGATATACTCTAAAAATAGGTCTTGTTCAAGTGTTTGGGCCTTTTTATGGGTATTATTACTTTAATAAAAACTATATTGTTGATTTTTCACTAAGTAAATAATTTTTGCATCATTAATGTATAAGATATTAAGGTAATTAAATATCACTTGAAAATTAAAAATAAATTACCATAACAAATAAAAAAATTTTAGATTTAAAATGAGTATTTATAATCTAATTTATATTTTGTATAACCTTATATTAAAAATACTTTAATTATTAAAGTTTGAGTGAGACATATTTCACTTTCCTTAAAATAAAACAAATTAAAGGTCTTAATAAAATCCAAGTAGGTTCCAATGGATTCCATTTAGACCAAAATATTCCTTAGTAAGAAATATAATCATCCAATTATATTAATACAAGTTTTATGGTAATTTTATAATATTATATATACCCTTAATTACCCGATTTACCTTTAACTATGGTAAATAAAATTTTCCATAGTTACTATTCATAGTGACAAATAATAAAAATTACCCTATTAACATAATTTGGACCTAATTATTCAAAATATGGAATCAATTTTTCCAAATTCAAATCACATAAGTTTCAGAAATTAATTTAAAATTAATCCCGTTGTTAAGAAAATGAGTTTTAAAAGTTAAAACATCGCAAAAGATTGAAAGGATTTTACCTATGAATTCAATGTAAAATAAATGATAATTACATAAATTATATTAAATGGTAAAAATATATTATATTTATACTTTAAAACCATTCAATATTACAATTTAACCATAAACATTATTATGTTGAAAAAAATTGTTTTTAATTAAAATATAGCTTGTTTTTACTATTCATTAAAATATGAAAGTTATCATAATAATATGAAAAATTTATCCAAAGTAAATTTTTATATCTTGATTCCAGAGAATAATTTTATTTTGTCAAATTGAACTTATAAACATGTCAAAAACTATATTTAAAGTGGGCGTACCATCAAAAGGCGGCAAAACTGCATTTTTTGAAAAATACATATTTTACCCAAAAAATTTATTTTGTTCTCATACCATGTTCTAGAAAATGTGTAAGATGAATAATAATGTTATAAAATTCAAAATTTAGATAATACTATTCATAACAGCTAGTTCATAATAATATTATAACAATATATCGTTGTTTAGAGAAACCCGATATTGCGTACTACACACGCTATCGAGGAAGGTCGCGATTGCATGTAATGAAAGCCAAGCCAGAGCTACATGTAGTGGAATCTCCCTTTGGTGTTGTGTATAAAATAATAAGAACTTATTTCATTTATACATTAAACAAAATCTGTACTTAATGTTGCGTAGAATAATTTTTACAAAACGAACTTGAAATTGTGTGTAACACGAGCCAAGAATAGTGTTGCGTATACTGCAAGCTAATACGGTGTTGTGTATAGTACAAGATAATCTTGGTGTAGTGTACAATATAAGACATCAAAGAAATTAAAAAGAATATATCTCATAAAATCTCGGGGTGTTACATATCATGTTATTAAAATACGCAGTCAAAACACTACTACATAATGGACTAATAAATTGTGGTATAACTTGTATCATTTCATGAATGAACTCTGCATGGATGCGGTGAAGACAATTCTTCCATGGTGAATTTAATTTTCTACCTAATTATTCATTAATTTTCCAATTCCAATATGGATATCACTACAACATAGTTCCTTCTCCTATAGTGAAGACTCCTATAGCCATTTGTTTCTTTAAATCTTATTCATTACATATGTGTAATATTCACATCACATTGCAGACACCCGTGATGCAACCTATCCACCAATCAAACCCTTGTGTAGGGATAGAGTGAAACTAGTGATACTGTGAAACAACCTTCATACTTTCTTAAAACCATGATTCTTCCAATCTCAAAGCCTCTATGGAATATACCTTCCTATATGGTGTAAATATATCTCCTTGTAAATTTTGTGGTTTAGTGATGGTGGAAACAACATAGAATTATCTTGAAGGAAGTTTGGCCTTCACAGTGGCTGGATCGATCTCTTATTTCATGTAAGGAAATATTCTTCTTCAAAGTTGGCATCATAGGGGTTTCTAGAGATCCAAGAGGTGATCCATGATGATCATGTGCCTATAAAGTGTATCATTGCTTGAGGCTGAGCTTACCATGTGTTTGATATGGTGCCTTCAGTGTGTTTTAGATGATGCTCCAATGACATAGAGGGTATCATGTGATGTCAAGCGATGGAGGTATCTATCTAAGCACTAGGGAGAAGAAGCAAAGTAAAAAGGCACTATTTTTGTAAGTTGTGAATAGTATGCACATATCAATTATCCCACATAAAAAATGAGTGTGGTTGAGAACTTTTATATATTAAAACATTTTATTCCATGGATCAAAATATTGATGTAGGTATGGGATCTCATAACACTCACACACACAAACATGGGCCATACTAACACGTGTGGACCACGTGGGCTTTGGCCTAACCACTATGCAGGTTCCTCCTAGTGTGGTATGTCCTCCTCTCATTCCACTGAGTGGAATATTACAAGGATATATCTTGGACAGTTAGAAAATATTCAGTTGGATTTATGTCTTTAAGGACCAATGGTTGAGGGCTATCCAGGTTTTCTAATTCTTTACCAATAAAAACATTAAAAACCTGTAGATTTTATGAAAAATTTCAATAGTAAAATCAATCATTAAAAATACACATTTCTATTCATTCCAATCCATATTATTTCTTCAAATTAAATTCCCTATATTTTAATAAAACATTTAATTATATTGAAATACTGATTAAAAAAAATTAAAAATTAATAGAAAATATAAAAAAAATTTCATGGAAAAATGCACACATCACCATGATAGGTGTGTTAAGAAATTATTTCCATTACTAGGTAGCCAATAGATCTCTCATTATTTATTTCACACTTTGTAAGTATTTATTTTCTTTCTAAAAAAACATACAAATACATTTTGTATGTTAATAATGAATTTTCAAGAAGAATAACATTATGCACGAACCAAGAACTCATAGGTGTAAAAAGAAGTTCATGATTCAAAGAAGGATCAGTTTTAGGAACTAGTAGTAGTGATACAGGAGATAAAGTAACAAATGAAATTGATAATATATTACCTCTAAGTATCTAATTAACCAAAGATATAGTATAAAGAATAAAAAAAGTGGAGGAAGTTCTTTCCCAACTCACTTTCCATGTTAAAAAACCTAATGAGGTTATAAAGGAACAACTTGAGAATCTATTATCAGAATTCACTCTACCACTTCCATAGATGATCATTAAAAAGGTTTTTTTTATAATAAAAATGTGGGATATCAATAGATTTTCTATTCATACTGGAGTCACATTATATAAATCAACTTGAAAAGTGATCCATTTATCTTGAATAATGAATAATCATCACTACTCTACCTATCTATAGATTTATAATAATAAGAAACCATTGAGGTAGTGATATTTCAATAAATTATAGGGAAAATTGACTACCCACCACCACAAATGAAAACAAAACTCTGGGATTCAGAAATTAAATAATAAGAGTTTAAAGAATATCTAATCTATAGAGGTGATATATTCTTAACACATTCCCATATCATTTCCTTGAAAATTAATTGACTATTTACACCCACTATTTTTGAGTTTTTAGATTCAACTATCCATTCGATTGACCTATAATGTGATAATGAAAATGATGCAACTATTGTGGAACATATGGAGCCCTATGAAAAATTTGATAATTTTTAAAGGTATTTAATGAAGAAGAGTACTAGTGGCTTTGTATGAGGAGATAAAGTTACAAGATGACATGATCAAAGGGGAAAATACTTATTTTAATTTATCATATTTTGATTTTATTCAAATAGAATTATTCAAAAACTATACCATTGATGAATATTTGGATGAAACCAAAAATTAATGGGGTCTTAGATCTTAAGAATTAATAATCCACAAAAGTTTTGAAAAAATTGGAGGACCTATACTTTGTTTTTCACACCCATAACTCGAATTGTGTTTCACTATTAAAGGGGTGTAACTAAAGAAATTTATTCAAGGGATCCTCTAAATCCAATGTATATAGATAATAACTGGAAGAAAAAAAGTATCAGTTCATATCACATAATCCAACCCCCCATTGAATTGGGGATTACATCAGGTACTACTGAATAGGGATAGGAAAAACCTATTACCCACTAAGGGGTTAAAACCAAGTATTCGTTACCTTTATCTTTATTTTTTTTCATTCAATAAATTTTTTATGTTTTGTTTAGTTATTCTTTTCATGTTGAAAAGGTGGTATTTAAAATCTTAACTCAAGCCATCGAATTCAGAATAAAAACTAGGTTGTATTTATCTTTCTCATTTGATTTATACCCTATATTTTATATGCATTATTATCATGTCTCAATTCAAATGGGTATGTTCGGGGGAGAGTTAACCTATTTTTAGGAGTTTTTGTGCATTTTAATTATAATTTAATTTTTTATAAAATTTAATATTTAATAAATTTCCATTATAATTTTCACTCTCAACTTGTTTTATAGAAAATTTAGTTGATTTTTGAAAAATATATTTTTAAATTATTATCAGTATAAAAGTTTTTCCCTAAATTTTATTATTACACTCCTCATGTTTTAATGCTCAAAAATCATGTTTAGATATTGTTGGACTCCTCATGTTTTAATGCTCAAAAATCATGTTTGGATATTATTGGACTCCTCATGTTTTAATGCTCACAAACCATGTTTGGAGAATGTTGGTATCCTCATGTTTTAATGATCAAGTTTTATGCACACAAATCCGGTTTAATTTATCACAAATCATGTATAAATTCTGTAAACTATGTTTAATATTTTTATATTATGTTTTAGTATGATTATTCTTAAGTATAATTCATTAGGATAAAATTACTTCTTAAGGCAGTTTACATATATTTGGATAAGTATGTGAAATCGTAAGTTTACTACCGATTCCAGATTTTCACAAAGTTTGTGACACCGTAAGTTTGATACCGATTGCAGATTTTCAAAAAGTCTGTGACACCGTTTCCTTGCTACCAGTTCTAGATTTTCAAAAAGGCACTGACTCTGTTTCCTTGATACCATTTCTAATACACCTTTCATAATTTTGATAAAGGACTAAACACCGTTACCTGAAACACTGTTTTCCTGACACTACAGTATTGCTACTGGTTCCATAATTCGTAAAGGAACAGACGCCATAACTATGGTACCAATTCTAGATATTAACGCAACTATGGAACTGTAAATGTCTCACCGTGACTGTCTAACCGTTACTATATCAACGCAACTTTGACACCATTCCATACTTAAACATTCTTTTGATTTTTTCAATTAAATTTAAAAGTTTTGTCTAACAGTCATATTTTAGTCATTTAATGACACTTATATAATTAATGTTATTTTGAAGTCCTGTCAGCAAACAATATGAGGTATGAGGTGTTGAAACCATGATTCTTGTCAGCTCCAACACATGCACCCAAAATAAAAAAGAAAAGTGTGGCACTGGAGTATTAGAGTCGAAAAATGAATTGCATTTGAAATATCAGAACACATAAATACAAGAGAATACACTGAAGAACACATAAATAACTCTCAATTCCTGGTAGCTGAACAGCTGTAGATCAGAATCTCAAACTTCCTCACAGTAGCCATTCTAATAAGAACAAGAGCTACATAGAACTTCTCATCAAATTAGAAACAGAACACGAGACTCACAATACTCTGTTTCCACAAGAGGACTCAGAAATCACATATTCTACATCCTACAAGTCCATATCTTCCTAGAACCACACTAAGATAATTTTTAGTCCTATATCATTATTTTTTCCTTGTCGTTTACTATTTTATTAACCTTTTCGATCAGTGTGTGTATCTGTATGAAAAACAATCACTTTCTCCTGCATTAAACTGAAGGATACAAGATATAATAACTAAAATATCTTTTAAAAACCTTATTTCACCAACGTATAACTATTGTAGAGGTCTTGTGTGACCTAGTTATTTGTTTTCCCACGTAGAACAATAGAAGGGGTCTTGTGGTCTGGAAAGTCTTGTGTACTATTTTTGACCCCGATCTAGGGTGTGGATAAAATCTTTATATATATATATATTTCTTGGTGGAAGGTGATCACCAAGTGGATTGGATTAGGACTTGTCTTGAGACTGAACCACTTGTTTTATGCACTGTGTATTTCAATTTATTCTTTATCCGTTTTAATACATTTTTCAGAAAACCAAAATTTACTTTGATAGTTAGTCTTGGATAATAGTTATAATTGTTTTGACTTATTAGTGTAGTTTCAAAAGTTGTAACAATATCTCATATTGTTATAAATAATAATTAACCAATCTTCTAAGAAATTATTTGAATAGTCAAACTATTATGATTTTACTACCTTGATTATCTATCCTGTTTTATTTTTAATTGGTGTAATATTTTAAATAAACTTTTTATCATAAATTTTATAGGAACTCCTTTCACCCCCATCTTGAGTGTCCTAATTCGACCAAAATTTGGTATTAGAGGTGTTTTTAAAGTCCCAATCTTCAAATTTTTTAATATGTTTAAATTAATTTTTAGCTGTTATTTTAGTTGTGTTTTAAAGATCTTTAAATTTTTGTTAGTTCTAAATTTTACATTATTTAAAAACATATAAACTTTATTCTTCTCTATTTATAATATATTATATGGTTATACTACCAACATACCTCTATTATTTAATGGAACAAATTATACACAATGGAAAATTAAAATGAAAATGCACTTAGAAAGTATGGGTTTTAAGATCTGGTCTTCAATTATAGATGAATATAATATTCTTTCTACTAATAGGCATACTTGGGATGACCCAACTAAGGTTGCCTATAATAATAATTTAAAATCCATGAATGCATTACACTTTTCATTAGGAGATGAATAGTTTAACATGATTTCTGTATGTAAAAAAACCCATGAAATTTGGGATACTTTATCTATTTCACATAAAGTAATGTCAAGTGTTAAGGAAATGAGACTTAACACATATAATATTAAATATGATAACTTTAAAATGAGGCTTGATGATCCTATTTATGACATGTATCTCAGGTTTAATGAAATTGTGAACACTATGATCTCTCTAGGAAGATATGTTATAGTTAAGGAGAAAATCATGAGAATACATAGATTCTTACCAGATAGATAGAGATGGACCACTGTCTCAATTAGAGAATCTTTTCATATTAGCAAGCTACAAGTCAAGGAGTTTATAATAAATTTTATGATATATGAGGAATAATTAAAATTCAACATGGAAGAGTAAGATGAACCAAAGAGAAAGTCAGTGGCCTTCAAAACCACTACTTCCAAAACTAAGGAAAAGTAAAGGATGGGACCTCATTATGATAGTACAAGTAATGAAGATTCACCATCTGATAGTGATGAGGCAATGGCTCAATTAGCTAGATTATTTAAGAAGTTTTATAGAAGAAAGAAATTTTTCCAAAAGCCCAACTTCAAAGGAATATATGATCATAAGGGAAACTAGAAAAAGGATTGGAAAAGAAGTGAAAAATATAATGAAATAGTTTGTGATGAATGCAAGAGAAAAGGACATGTAAAGGCTGATTGAACCAAGATAAAATATAATATTAAGTGTGAGGATAAATATAGAAAGTATAGAAAGTACATCAAGGAAACATGGAGTGTTCTATGAACAGTTCAAGTGACTCAGAATCTTCACATGATGAAAAGGCTGAAAAAGCCAATATGTGTTTTATGAAAAACACATCTAAGGTAACCCCTGAGTCTCCTGTAAAAAATTCCTATTATTCTAGAGATGAGATTGATTTTGAAAATATAAAAAATGAATAAATTTTTGAATACTTCTAAATGATAGAAGACACTTGTAATGTGATAAAATATAAAAAAAATCAATAAAGAAATTGCATGGATTGACTACTACTGTCAAATCTGAGATTAATCTAGATAAAGAGAAAAATGTTCATTTACTTAAAGAGAACAATGAACTTACGTTATCTAATAAGAAATTGAAAAATGACATAGAGAAATTTACCAATGGAAAAAATACTCTTACATAGATTCTTGGTAAAAAAATTTCCCCTAGATACACTACTGGTATTGGATACCCACATGGGAAAATAAATCTCACAAAAAAACAAGTTTGTTACTAAATTTGGAAAATCTGTTTTTCTTCCTAAAAATGAAAATTCTACTTTTAGTTTGAATTATGGAAATTCTTTCACTATATCTAGTTTTTATGGATTAAATAGAATTTATTTTTCAAATATGTTAAATAATGCTTATAGGAAACCCATGAAGCAGATGCGGGTTCCTAAAGCACTAATTAATAATGTTATAGGACCCAAATAAATCTGGATACCAAAATCTGTTTTTGTTTAATTATTTTGTAGGAAAATTGTTTGAATAGCTTCTGAAAAATCTTATGGTACATGGAAAGTGGATGTTCAAGACACATAATAGAAGATTACTCATGCTTAAAGAGTTTAATAAATATTGATGGTGGGCATGTCACCTTTAGGGACAATGCTAAATGAAAAATATTTGGCCTGACCTAGATTGGTAGCTCTAACTTAGTTTTAATTTCTAAAGTTATTTTTTAATGGATTAAAATATAATCTGGTTAGTATTTAATTGTTATATGATGATGTATTTAATGTTAAATTTAAAAATGATGCTCGTAATTTTTTTAAATCTAAAAACGAATTAGTATTTTTTTCATTTAGAAATGAAAATATTAATACTATAAACATAGATTCATTAATCTATCAAAATGTTTCATGCTTAAGTGTTTTTAAGAAAGAGTCTTGGATTTGGTATAAGATATTATAACACTTCAATATACACTCCCTTAGAAATATTAATAGAAAAGGTTTAGTCAAGGACCTACCCAAACTTGAGTTTCTAAATCACAAAGTCTGTAATCCTTATCAAAAGGGTAAACAACACAAAATATATTTCAAACCAAAGAAATAAGTTTCCAATTCTTAACTTCTTAAGTTGGTTAAAATGGATTTGTTTCGACCATATCTTGTTTAAATGGGAAATGCTATGTTTCTATTCTTGTAGATGACTATTATAGGTATACATGGACTTACTTTTTGGTTCAGAAAAGTGAAGCATGTAACTACATTACCAAGTATGTTGGGACTATTGAAAATCTTAGTGGTCTTAGAATTAAATCTCTAAGAAGTGACTATGGGTGTGAGTTTGAAAACTAAGTGTTTGAATCTTTTTTTCTCACAAAATTGTTGTAGTTATAACTTCTTTTCCCTAAGGAAACCTCAACAAAATAGAGTCGTAGAAAGAAGAAATAGAACCTTGCAAGAAATTGATAGATCAATGATTAGTGAGTGTGACCTACCTATTTAATTTTGGGATGAAGCTATGAATACATCATGCTATATTGTTAACAGAGTGTTAATCCGACCTATTCTTAAGAAAACACCTTATGAGTTGTAGAACAATAGAATACCCAAGGTTAATTACTTAAAAGTTTATGGTTGTAAAGTTTATATCCTGAACACTAAGGTTAATATGGATATGTTTGAATCCAATTGTGATGAAGGAATATTTTTAGGTTATTGAATCTCTAGTAAAGCCTATAGAGTCTTTAATAAATGAACCAAATGTGTGGAAGAAGCTGTACATGTCAAATTTTATGAAACATATCCACATGAACCAAAGAACTCCCTAGAGAATCTTGAGGATGATATGTCAAATATGGAAATTAATGATAAATAATTTGACCATAATATAAAGGAATCTATTAAAACATCCAGTTCTAGAAACTCTCTAGATTCAAGTATTAATGAACCTGAACCTATTGAAGAACCTAAAATAAAAATCCCTTCTTATTCTAGACCTATTAGAACTCTCAAGAACCATCCTTTAGATGCAATAGTTGGAGATTTACATAAAATAATACAAACTATAGATTCTCTAAGAAATTAGGTTGAACATCAAGATTTCTTGTCGCAACTTGAGCCTAAAAACATAAATGATGCTATCAATGATGAATTTTGGGTGATGGCTATGTAAGAGGAGCTAAATCATTTTGAAAGGAAAAAGGTTTGGAAACTTGTGGATAGACCCAAATACAACTTGACTATAGAAACTAAATGGGTATTCAGGAAAAAAGTAGATGAATCTGGTAACATAGTTAGAAACATAGCTAGATTTGTTGCACAAGGTTATAGTTAAGAAGAAGGAAATGACTATAAGGAAATTTTTAGACCAATTGATAGAATTGAAGCCATTAGAATATTTCTTGCGTATGCAGCACATTTGGATTTCAAACATTATCAAATGGATGTCAAGAGTGCATTTCTAAATGGTTATATAGTTGAGGATGTTTTTGTTGAACAACCCCCTGGTTTTACAAACCCTCACTTTCCAAATCACATTTTTAAATTAACTAAGGCTTTATATGGTTTAAAATGACATACAAGAGCTTGGTATGATAGATTAAGTAGTTTTCTTATTTCCAAATATTTTAAAAAAAGGTATAAATGATCCTAATATTTTTATAAAATTAATTTACAAAGATGTTTTAGTTATTTAAATCATTGTTGATGACATTATTTTTGGATCTTCAAGAAATTTTTATGTATTGATTTTTTTTAAAATGATGAAAAATGAATTTGAAATGAGTTTAATCGGTGAACTATCAATTCTATATTGGATTTAAAATTTTTCAAAATAAAGAAGGTATTATTTTAAATAAAAGAAAATATAAAAAATATATCATAAATCATTTTTGGCTTGGATTGCACTAAAAGTAGTGATAATCTAATGAGTTCTACCTGTAAGTTGGATCTTGATGAAAATGGTAAATCTGTTGATAAAACCACTTATAGAGGAATGATTGGAAGTTTACTCTACTTAATTATTAATCATCTTAATATTATGTTTAGTGTTTTTATGTGTGCTTGTTTTCAAGAAAATCCCAAGGAGTCTCATTTAAATACTATTGAAAGAATTTTCAAATACCTCAAACATACAACCAACTTAGGACTTTTATATTATAGAGGACAATAGTTTGATTTAGTTATCTATTCTGATGTTGATTTTGGTGGTCGTATGTTAGATAGAAAAAACATCTCTGGAACATGTCAATTTTTAGGAATGTCTTTAGTATCCTCATGTAGTAAAAATCAAAATTCTGTTTGGTTATCTATAATTGAAGCTGAATACATAGTTGTTGGTAGTTGTTGTGAACAAATTTTGTGGATGAATCACACTTTACTAGATTATAGATATCAATTTAGACATATACCTATAAATTGTGACAATACAAGTGCTATTAAATTTTCAAATAATCCTATTTCACATTCCAGGACTAAACATATTGATTTAAGACATCACTTTTTTAGAGATCATTATCAAAAAGGTGATATCACTTTGGAATTCATTAGAACTAAACATTATCTTTCTAATATATTCACCAAGAAATTAAATTCTAAAAGGTTAAATTACATCATACCTGAATTAGGGATGATAAGCCTTAAGTGAAAAATTTAATGTTTCATAGTTTATAGTTTCACAATTCAATATTTCACAAGTTACCGTATCACACTTACGATCTCATAATTACTATCTATAAATTACAATCTCATACTTGAAATCTCATTGATATGGCCACACTTTTTTAGCATCACATTGTAATGCTGACACCATGACTACCTATTTCGGTCTAATCGTAATGACTCAAACATATATTATTTTAGAATTTTCTTTCTCGTATCATTGTATCAATTATTTTTTTGATTTTATGCTACGTATTTGTGTTTGTGAAATTTAAAATCCTTAAATGATAAAAACCCAAAATTTTTCACTCCTCTCTTCACTTGAGCTCTCTTATCTTAAAACTGAAACCCTTCTCTCTCAAACCATTATCCCTCTTTCAACCTTTTCGGTTTCTCAAACCTACTTTGGATACCCAAAATGAAGTGTAAGTCTTCATTGACTCCTATGAAGTGAATGTCTCATAAGAAAGTAAAAAAGACTCTAAAAATAATGCCCAAGAAACCACTGAATCTAGGCCTTACTAATCAAATAGTAGTTCCAGAGAAAGATGTTTGTCCAAAGTGGCTGTTGACAAGTTAGTTAGTCTTTTTGAAAGTATTGGATGAACAGGGTTGGTTGGACTGGTTTAAAAAAGAGAAAAGAACCATTTATACAAAGATTTTTTTCTGATTTCTATTAGTATGCTCAGTTCTTGTTCAATTATGAAGACGATTTTGTAGTAAGAAGGTGGGTAAATGGTCAAAGATGTACTTTTTTTTCAATGTTGTAGGCTAGATTCCTAGGAATACCTTATGAAGGAATTTTTTAGGATTACTAAATAGGTCCTCCTCCACTAAGTGATTTGTTTTTCCTAGAAGAGGCTCTTGAAAGTTTAACTGGAAATAAGAAGAGAAGGGCAATTGCTGTTGAGATGGATGGTGAAACCAGACTATTTTTTGAGTTTCTTCAACATCTTATTTGTCCAAGGAAAGAGGAATTCTCCACCCTTAAGTATCAGGATGTGTTCTTGATACATGTTATGTTGAATGGGAACAAGATCAATCTATGTAAGTATATATACTTTACATGTGTGAAATGATCAAGAAAACCTTAAAATCAACTTTTCTATTTTATTCAAGGTTAATTTCTGCAATGTTGTTAACCAAGGGACTAGATTGTACGAATGAAGAGGTAATTGAAGGTTATGAGTTTTGTTTCTCAAGGATATAGTTAGAAGGATGAAAATTAGCTGGAACCCATGGAATAAATCTTACATGAAAGATAATGAATGAATTTATGAAAGTTTCAACATGGTTGAAAAACTTTTAGAACCTAAGAATGTATATGACCCTGGTCTGGAACTTGTTGAAGTTTTTGAATACTCAAATGAAGAGGTAGAAGATGCAGTAGTTTCACTTGAGGAAGGAACTGTCTTATAAGAAAAAGACAGTTGCCTACCTATTACACAAGAAGTAATGGCTGAAGATGTAGTTGGTAAAGTTGCTGAAGAGATAGATACTAAAGAAGTTGTTGCTGAAGAAGAACACATTGCTACTGTGGAAGAACAAGGTATTCCTGGGGAACATTTAAAAAAACCTTTGGATCCTAAAGTTATATTATATTCTAATGAAATAATAGAACAAGACTTTCAGCTAGATAGAGAAGATATGGGTGAACCTGATAGTGGTGATATTTTGAAAATAGCACAAGAGACTGAGTCTCTTTGTCCTATCATATATGTACCTATTGAGGGGGAGAAGAACCCTATTTTGGAAAGAATTGAAGTGACCAACCCTATGGATTTATGTTCAGTGGATACATGGTACATATTTCTAGAGTATTTTGATGTTTTTGATTCTAAAGGAGTCTTATTTAAATTAATTTATCCCTCCACAATGTTTAATATCAAACTGATCATTGCTAAAGAAATTATACCTTCAATGGAATTTGAACCTGTATCAACTCCTAATTCTGAACCTACCTAAGAAACTCCTACTTATTTATGTAAAGGTGATTTAAAAGGTTTTGGAAACAACTTTTTATCTGTATTTAAAAAGATCATGAAGTCACAAAATTCCCTTGTGACTAATCTCAGTGAAAGAGATGCTGCCCTGCTGTTAGAGAAAATTATATGGCATATTCAGCTGAAGAGGCTTCATGAAATATAATAAGTTATTATTGAGAACAAATAGTTGAGTGATGAGGTGAAGTATTTAAAATCTATGGTTGAAGATATGTAAAAAATCTTGAAAACTGGTTAAGATCTAGTTTCTCATCCTATTGAGGATGTTGGTGATCAAATCCCACAGAAGGTTGTATCTTTGATTCAACCAAAATTGACTACAGTATATGAAAATTTGGTTAAAAGCAACACCAAGATAGTTAATGAGATGTGTGAACTTATTGTGGGACTTAATAAGATGACTAATGAATATAAAGTTTGCTTACAAAAGGTTCTAAATAAACTTAAGTCTATCACATCAGCTATTATAGTTTCAATTGCTTATAGACAACTATCTCAGCCTATGGATAGTGACCTGATTAGAATAGTTTTCAAAGAATATCTTCAGTCAGTGTTGAGTGGTGTTGATAAGGAAAATTTCTCTACTATGATCAATAATAGTGACCATGTGCTTGATTTGGTAATGTTCCATTCAAATATTTACAATGATTCTCAAGAAGAAATCACTAAGAAAGTGGACTTATAATTTAACAGAACTTATTCTAAGAATGAGCTGACCAATAAATTCAAGTATCTTTTAAAAAATTTGAAAGTAACTCTAGTCACTAAAGCCTTTAAGGATCTTGTGCAGAAGATCAAGGAATTCACACCCACTCTAGAGAAGTTTCTGGAAAACAAAGATGAATTTGAGAAGGCTATAAATTATGGAGTTGATATCATCACTGATTTCATTAAGTTTTTAAAGACCTATATTCATGTGCAAAGTTCTACCATTGTAGATCCTATAGCTGCCTCTTTGCAGCCTGGTCTAACTCCTTCCCCCTCCACTACCTTTTATCTTGCTACCGTGTTTGTATCTCAGGAACCGAGGTAGATCAAACCTATTATTATTGAGAAATCATTGCCTCAGTCTTCCACCAGAACATCTCTTGCACCCTCTATCTTTGAATAAGTGCCTTTTCATTATCTCATAGTTGGATAAATCTCTTCTACCACCTCTACTTATGCTCCCATGGATCCTCCTGATGTCTATACTAAGGGAAAAGAAAATACTGATCACTCTGAAGAGAAGTGAAGGATGTATTTTTATAAGGATGTATTGTATTTTTAATTATTCTTGTAATGAACTCTCTAATTCTATTTAATATAATGTGAACTGTTGTTGATTATTCTCTTAATTGAATCCATTCAGTATTTTTATTATTCTTTTTTTTGATAGTCCCAAAAGTGGGAGAAATAAGACAAGTCATTTATGGAAGAATTAATGAAAAAAGGATCTTCATGGGAGAAGAATAATTTTTATACAGCCTATCAAATATATACTTAAATATCTTGTCTTTAATAAAATATATGGCTTATAAATTCCATGATTTGTGATCATAAAAAAGGGGGATACTGTTGGAATACTCATGTTTTAATTCTCACATATCATGTTTGGATATTGTTGGACTCTTCATGTTTTAATGATCACAAATCATGTTTGGAGAATGTTGGAATCCTCATGTTCTAATGCTCACAAATCATGTTTAACTTATCGAAAATCATGTATGAATTGTGTAAACTTTGTTTAATCTTATTATATATTGTTTCAGTAATATTATGCTTAATTATAATCCATTATGTGAATATTGATTCTTAAGAAAATTTACAGATATTTGGCCAAGTCTGTGAAAACATATTTTTGCTATCGGTTCCATATTTTCACAGTCTATGAAACCATAAGTTTTCTACCGATTCCAGATTTTCACAAAGTCTATGATATTGTTTCCTTGCTATCAGTTCCAAATTTTTTCAAAGGCACTGACATCATTTCCTTTCTATAATTTACAAGACACTGTAATGAGACATCATTTAGAACTTTGACAAAGGACTATACACTATTACCTAAGACCCCATTTTCATGATAGCACAGTGTTGATACTAGTTCCAAAATTCACAAAGGACCAGACACCATAACTATGCTATTGGTTCCAAATCTCAACACAACTATGGAACCGTGACTGTCTCACCGTTACTATCTCACCATAACTATGACATCGTTCCATACTTAACAATTTTTCTTACTTTTTCAATTAAATTTAAAAGTTTTTTCTAATGGTAATATTTGAGTTATTGAATGAAATTGATATAATTAATGTTATTTTGTATTCCTGTCAGTAGATAGTTCAAGCTATGAGGTGTAGAAACCGTGCTTCTTGTCAGCTCCAACAGATGCATCTAAAATAAAAAATAAAAGCGTGGAACTAGATCATTAGAGTTGAGTAGGGGATTGCATGAAAAAGAGAAGAACACATGAATTTAAGAATATAAACTAAAGAACACACAAATAACTCTAGATTCATGGTGGTTGAACTACTGTTGATCATAATCTCAAACATCCTCACAGAAGCCACTCCAAGAAGAAAAAGAGATACAGAGCACATCTCATAAAACTAGAAACCTGAAAACAAGAATCATGATACTCTGTTTCCACAAGAAGACTCTAAAATCACATATGCTATATCCTATAAGTCCAGAGTTTCATAGGAAAACACTTAGAGCATTTCTAATCCTCTCTCATTATTTTTGATCTGTTTTGTACTATTTTATTAATCTTTTCATGCAATGTGTGTATCTATATTAAAAACACAAACTATCTCCAGTATTAAACTAGAGGATACAGGATATCCTCACTCAAATACCTTTTACACCTTATATCACCCACTTATAACCATGGAAGAGGTCTTGTGTGGCCTGGTTGTTTATTTTCCAATGTAGAACAGTGGAAGAGGTCTTGTGACCTGGAAAAACTTGTGTATTATAGTTAAATATGATCCAGGGTGTGGATAAAATATTTATATATATATATTTATTGGTGGAAGGTGACCACCAAGTACAATGTATTAGGTCTCGTCTTGAGACTGAACCACTTGTTTTTATCTGCTATGTCTTTCAATGTAGTCTTTCTCTTTTTTACTTCATTTTTCAGAAAACTAAATTTTACTTTGATACATAGTCTTGGATAGTAGTTATAACTATTTTGCCTTATTAGAGTAGTTTCAAAATTTGTATCAATATCTCATATTTTTATAACTTATAATTAATAAATATTCTGAGAAATTATTTGAATAGCCAAACTATTATAATTTTACCACCTTGATTAACTGGCCAATTTTATTTTTAATTGGGGGAATCTTTTAAATAAACTTATTAATATAATTTTTATAGGAACTTAATTCACCCCCCTCTTGAGTGTCCTTCTCCAACTAATATTTATTTTTTAACATTTTTATGAGTTTGGAAATTTTTTGAAATTCAGATTCATTAAACACCAACACGAATTATATTCCCCATAATGGGAGGTATTTTAAACCATTTTTACATATTATTCCTAATAAACTCACTTTATTGATAGAAACATGGAACTTGTGTGAGAACTAAAACTTGTGATTATTTATTTTTTAAATCAATGAAGCTCTTGATTTTTTAATATGATTTAGAAATTTATTTGGACATCAAAACTTTTAACTTGATCCCTACCTTTTAAACTAATCATTGTTATTAACTTAGAAAACCATTAACGGCCTTATAGGATTAATCTATAATACAAAATTATTATCCCTTACCTACCTTTGATCTTAAATATTTTCTCATGATTATTAGAAGTTTGAATGTGGGGGAATGATATTTTGTTAGTATTTATTTGGAATTAGTACCATGTTGGGTGATGTGAGAGGTATGTTTCATCATTTTATAGGTTCTATATAGAGGAATCAACCTGAGTTATATCCATTGTAATTCATTTATATCATCCCATTTGAAGGATCCAGGGTCCAATGGAAGATTTTGGTCCCATGAAAAATAGTGTTTTTCCTCATTTTATTTGGATTAAATCCTCATAAATGGATGAAAATAACCATGGAATATTATAAAATAGGATATTTTCATATATAATTTATAATTAATTTATAAACAAGAATTACCTTGTCTTTATTACTTTTTTCTCATGAATTAATTCAATTGAACTTATTATTTCAATTTCATTTTGATATAGTATAAAAAATAGAATCCTTATAGCAGTATCCAAAAGTTCTCCATGAATCTCAGAATACCAATGTTGGAAGTGTAGGTGCTATTAATGAGGAACAAAACCAATTATTCTATTCACTGGTGATCAAAATAAGAATATTTCCAATCTTGAATGACTCTCTATTATTCTCTCAATCTAAAGAGGGAGGAGGGGGATGGACGCTTCTCATTTTTGTGAGAAATATTAGGAGAATATCATTGTTTACAAAAATTCTCTCCCAAAAAATCAAATAAATGATATAAGTTTGGTTATATACTAAGGTTTAGATGATTAGTTATCACACAAAAGGCCCTTAACTAATTTTTTTATTTTAAGTAAACCCTACATCAAATAATAATAACAAAAAAATATTATTATTATATTCCATGACATGGGATAACTCAAAAGTATTTAAATATTATTTCTTAAATAAATAAAAATTTATTTAAATGATATTAAATAAACTATATATATCCTTTTATTTGGACCCTTAAATCATCTCCTCAATCTTCCAGAACATTTATCAAACCTTGAATAATAAATATTTATTTAAATAAATAAATATCACTATATTATTCAATAAATAAATAAGTAAATAATATATTCATAAACTTGAGAATAAATATTCATTTAATATTTATATAATTGAATAAATAATTATTTTTTACCATGAAAATAAATAAGAGATAAATAAATATTATATATTTAATAACTTGTAAATAATATGTATTTAATGTTCAAATCACATATATATTATTTCTAATAATTAGTGACTTAATTTATGTGATCAAGAAAGCTTGAGTAATTATTAAACTAGAAGTTGGGAATAATATTTTTTTCAAACTATTAAATTGAAAAAGAATTTAACTGAGATCTTGGATACACTTAGTGTGAGACCCTTTAGGCCTATTTCTCAATGGAATTAGGAAAACTTGACTAAACTCCCAGATTAGAATATAGTAACACATGAAGGAACCCATAGATAAAGGTGTCAATGTCTCAATGATATAAATCTCATATTAACACTCATAATGTAATATAATCCATTTTCCACAATATCTCATCAAGTAGGCTGCATACTTGTGTCATAAACTACTATACTTGATATATCTTTCTTTGACTTCTTGAAACGAACTCATAAATAAACCTCCATGGTTGTGGAATTAATATGAAAGTTCTATTTCAGTAAAAAGGCAATAGATATCCACTTTTATTAAAATGGAAGGTACAAATCCTTTCTTGACATATTCATTAATGTTCTATCACTTTTGACACACCCAATGCATTCTACCTTTTCATGGGAGTATGTCATCACTGTTTTCTTCAATACATCAATGCAAATGATTAATGATATATATTAATAATAATCTTAAATCTAAGGACTATTATACATTCCCACATAAATAAATATACAATGACATATAAAAAATATTGAATTCTTATTGGTGGATATGTTCTCATAACCTACCCTACTAAAGATTACCATGTGAAAACATAATGAGAATAATTCTCAATGTATTATGAACCTCCAAAATTTGATGGGAAAACATCATCCTTGTTCCATCATGTAGATGTTATCCAACAATAGATTATATGTTCAAGAATATTATCATATAACTTCATGGTTCTCATTATATCTGGGAACTACTATAACCTTTCGATGCGACAAACACTCTAAAGAGATTATCACATTACTATTACACATAGAAAATATCATTGTGTGATAATATGTTTATTAATACTAGGTAATAATAAGTTAAAAGTAATTTGGTTTTAGGGAACTAACTCTAGCACTATTCTCTAAAAAAATAATAGAAAAATCAATAAATAAATATATTAATAAAAATGGGATTTAATTATTCATTATGAATAATTTTATAACTCATGAACCTAATAAAGAAAAGTTAATAAAACATCATTCCTTCATTACATTCATTTTTATCCCATCGTATTTGAAAAAAATATAATAAATAAGAAAAATAAAAAATAAGAGAATACATATGATGCCATTTATTGATTTTTATATTCATGAATCATGGAACATGGCACAAAAAGGGAGTGTGGTGTTACATTTTGTAAGGGAAATTTATTGAGTAATTTTCCATCATTTTTCTTAAATAGTATGCATTATATTTAAGCATAAAACACATCTTTCTAGCATTTAAATTTTAAAAGTATACCCATAAACCCAAAGCCAGTAAAATTACCTAAAAAATAATTTATTATTAAATAAAATTATTATGTAACATAGTGTGAAGAATTATAATATTTAAAAACCAATAATGATCTAGTTATTTTCTAAGTATTATCATAAATCTTGTTTAAATTTATCTTGAGTGAAGAGTGAAATGTATTTCAATGTATTGTAGGTTATGATCAGGTTATGGATGGATTTTTAAAGTTGAATGAATTTAACTATTAGAAGAGAAAATGAAATGGAATTTTTTTCCAAAAATAATACATGATAAATTATATTTTGAAAAGATCTTGAAAAATTATCTCATTACTATTATTTTTGGATTTTATTTGAATATTTGATTATTTCTCAGGAGTTCTATATTTAAGTATGAGGCAATTGGAAGAAAACATATTTAATTATTTTTACTCTATAATTAAATGAATTAATCCTAATAAATTTCATCATTTTAGGAATACTATCACATAATTAGTCTTAGTTATATTTTGGAGCTTAATAAAAATAGAGCCTAAAATGTTTTTAGTGTTTTTATTGTTATTATGGATAAAATTATTATTGGATTTAATTTTAAATTTATATTTTAATGTTTTTTGTAGTATATTATTTAATAGTTCATGAGAGGTGAAAACTAGCATATGAATAAGTGAAAAATTCAACATGTATTTGTGATTAAATTGGAGAAACATAATTATGTTAGAATAAAAAGAATGAAACACTACCCATAGAATAATAAATCATGCTAAAGTCATACTAAACCATTATTCTCAATCACTAAGTAAGAATAATCTTGAAAAATCATGTACTATATAAGAGTAATCACAAATTTTAACACCTCATGTCAGAATGACCACACCATCTGTTGTTGTTGCGTGTAATTAAATCAAGGAATAGAGAAGGATACACTATATTAAATTAATTATGTATAAGAATGAATGAATCAGAGATAAATTTATTTTAGATTCAACTCTCATAGTATAATATTAATTCAGTCGTACACAAGGATATGTTAGATTAGATACAATTTGTATATAAATAATCTCTAAAAAATCACTACTATGTATAAATAAATGAGAGGATCGCCCATGTTAATAGAAATTAATGATACTTAATTTATCATAGATAGGTCTGAATAAAACAAAACTCTAATGTATCAATTAATTTCATCAAGTATAAGTGGTCTACAATAATTATCGTGAAAATTATTTTTCACAAAAAATCAAGAAAATAGAATCAAAAAATAAAATCTGATCCAGGAGAAATAAGAGCAGAAGATATTAGTATTGAAAACTCAAGCTATCGCAAGAAATTGTGGTAAAAGATTTAAAATATCACTACCATATATAAAGATCGTGATTAAGATCAAATTTAAATGGAATACATCTCTATCACACCCAATATTATTCAATACTTATTTAAACATCCTTTCCACTCCATTATTAGGAGTTATTAACCCTTAAATATTATCTTGGGTGAACATTAGTGTAGGTTTTTAATTATGTTTCTTTTATAATTCCAATTTTTAATGTACAATAGTTTTATTTTATTATATTAGCTTTATAATTCTTTTATTTCCCCTTTATTCTTCTATTTTATATGTTTCTCCCACTATACCTCTTCGTTTATCAGGATGGTGAGTATCTAACCCATGGATTGGCTATCAAGGGAGGTGTTATCAATATTCACAAAGCTCTATTTCAATTTATAAATATTTAGTTTATATTTTAAGTGATTTAGGTGGAATTAATATAAGTTTTTGTGGTGATTTCCCACCTTTATATGAATAACTCTATATCTCATTCTATCACCTACCATACTTTCATTCCCTCCCTTATCCTGGGTTGAAATTTAAATAATGGAGTTGGGCTTGGTTGAGAGTTGAAAAGAAATATGATGAATCTAGGTCTTGGATAAGATCACATACTCAATTGAGGTGTGTTCATCATTATTGAAAATTATAGGAGTTGAGATTTTGTGCTCCAAAGAGATAAACTAGGAATGATAAGTTTCATAATCAAGGTAGAGGTGGTTTCTCAAGTATGAAGGGAGGAGTTATCAAATGGAATGTTGAAAACAAAAATGGTTAGGACCATGAAATTTCTTAATAAATTTTCTCTTTTATTTACCTTGTTTTATATTATTTTATTTTTATTCATTCCACAACAACAATCCATAATTTTTCCATTTTTTTCTATATATTAAAAAGAACAAAAATAAAATAAGTGAAAAGGAATAATGAGTGATCCAAAATAGAGTCCTTGATAGATGGACCTGGTCATCCACTATGCTACACTATAATAAAATTTAAATTCAAGTTTTACATACCCCATGACACGTGTGTCACTTCTATAGAACTTATATATAGTACATCAGGTCCAATAAGCTCTTTATTATCCACCTGTTGTATAAAAGTATCTAGATCTTGATCCATTAATAACATAACTATTAGTGTAATTAATGGATATGATTTTTTTTATAAAAAAACTTTTTATTAATTTTTTTGAATAAAAAACCGATGAATAAAAAATCCATATTCAATATGTTCAATTTTTGATGCAAGGTATGATTTTTCTCTCTAAAGTATTTAATTTTAAATTTTTTATTTTAATATTCTACTAATTTGTAAGGTTTATTTTGAGTCCAAATAATATTATAATCATCAACATACAATTACCTAAAAACAAATTCTGATCCACACATCTTAATGAAGACACATTGAAAAATTAGATCATTTTTATAACCCTTTTTCATTAAATATTATCTCAGAAGATTATAACACATACATTAGCACTGCTTTAACCCATATAAGGATTTATTCAACTTAACATAATAAATGTCTCATTATCTTGAATATGTTGTTGGAATTTTGAATCCTTCTTGTATTTTTATATAAAAGTCATTATCAATATAACTATATAGGTATGAATTTACACCATCCATCAAGCATAATTTAGGGTGTGCATGTATAAAAACAACATGAGATATTGAAAAATTATAGAATCCATTACAGGAGAGTATATTTTTTCACAATTGATCTCAGGTCTCTGTGAGAAACCAAGGGAAACTATTCATAGCGTATATCTCACAACTTAATTTTTTAAAATTTCTTCTTCTCACAAATACCAATTTATAACCAAAATATTTAATCAATTATAAGGTTTTCAGAGTCAATACCAAAACCTCACATTTATCATAGGTGACTAATTAATATTTGATTGTAACTTTTAATTTATCCCAATATAGTCTATCATGATATTTATTAACCATTTTATGTTCTTGATCCTCATGAATAATTTAAAGTTTCTTGTTTTATGAAAAAATTTCTTAAAAAATGTTCTCCAGTTGGTTCCAAAATCTTTCAGTGTTAATAAAATTGAAAGAAATTTCCTCTTGATCACAATCATGTATTTATGATACATAGGTTTTTTGAGGAATTCTGTGATCAATAAAATTTACATTAAAGTTAGGTTCATTTATTTCTTTAACCAAGATGGGTTGTTTCCCTTTCCTTTGATAATAATTTTTATATTTTTTACAAAGTTATATTCTATGCTTCAAATGTGTATTTTAAGAATTAATGGATATCATCATTAGATTATACTTCAAAGAAATTTTTTCTAGCTAGGAAATTTTCAGTGGATATATATGATTTTTAACCACTTTTAAATCATTGAATATAACAGATAATTGATTTTACAAAATTTGTAAATAATTCAACTCTTGAACTTCTAATTCACTCATATTTGTATGAGGATCAAGATATAATAATTAATTATTTTTCCATGATATTTATTTTTATGTTTATTGTTTTCTAATTTTTAACATGGGTAAACATTTTTTTCGTTAAAATGAATATCATAAAATTTTGATGTAAATAAATCTACTGTCATTGTCTCAAGATACTTTATAATAGAGGGAGATTCAATTCCAATGTAAATCTATGAACTTCTTTAGGGTCTTTTTTTAATTAAGAGGGTTTTATTGGAATATATAAAATACAAAAAAACATTCTTAAATGTGAAATATTTTTTTATGATAAAAATATATTTTAAAAATGGAATATTTCAGATAACTTTACATTCTTGTATTAATCAATGTTGTTGGATGTAAAATTGTGTTTCCCTATGCCAAATTGGGCTTATGTTTTCATAAGAAGTTATCTAGAGATGTAGGGTTATCACCTTATAAATGAATCACTTATACCATTTTTAGTGTGAAAATTAGTTATATTATTTTCAACAACTAGTCCAATTAACATTAAATAATTATTAAAATCCTGGAATGAATATTTATTGGAAATATCATGCCAAACATGCTTGATTGAATAATCTAATAATTATCCCCTTAAAATTATTATTAGGGAAATAAAATTAAAGAATTATATATTTTTAGTTGATATTAAGAAAAAATGGAACCATATAGTTGATGCATCAATCAATATCATAAAATATCTAAATGGTCCAGGTAGTGGATGAATTGGGTCTCATATGTTGAAGGTTTTCTAGGGAGAAAATAACACATTTTCAATATAGTTGAAGACATTATATACATAAAAACCAAGATCACCGTGCTATAAAAAACTGATACCATATATAAACTGAATAAATAACTTTTACCCTACAATAATGATAGCATTGTCTACTACCTTCATTCATATACTTGATGAAGATCCCTTAGAAGTAACTATCAGATTCCTTACTCCATAGATGGCTATCTAAATCACCCAAATTTCAAGAATAACCCTCTTTATAGCTATGATTTGATATTATATCCCAAGAAAAATAAAGAATAATTAAGATATCTTTAAAATATTCAACATGATGATTGGGTGTAACACCCTATTATTTTATAATATATTTCCTTTTAAAATAAATTTTATGTGTTTGATAACTTGTTTCACATACAACAAGGAACCAAAAAAAGAGTGACACATAAATTATAATATAGCTATTTAATTTGTTGGTATAAATAAAGGTAAAAAATTATTAAATATTTATATAAATAAAAATAAAGTTTATTTTTAATACTAATTCCTTGATAAAATTCAATTAGTATAGCTAGATAACTAATAAGAATATTTTATGATTCAAAATATACTTTTTAAAAATTATCTTTTTTAGGCACGATGTATTTTTATTTCGAGAAACTAAATATATTATAGTTTAATGATGATAAAATATATATTTTATATAAATAATATATTAACACTAATTTAATTGGTAATTGATAGGAAATAAGAATAAAAACTTTTAATTTATAAAAAACATGTTCCTATAAAAATATTTTTTTCTATGATATAATTTGAAAGTTAATTTTATCATATTTATAAGTTGAATTAGATTAAATAGATTAAAAATTTATATTCTCACATAAACATTTGTCAAGAGTGACCATATTATATTTTTAGTATAAAAATTACCATGGTTACTTCTTATTCAAGGTTAATACAAATAAAAATGGGTAATTTCAAGATGCTCTAAATTTTCTACATTAATATGAAACCAAAACCTTGTATAATAAATATTTTAGTTTTTAAATTCTTATACACATGTCTTAATAACATCTTCTCACTTAAATAATCTAACTCCCATTAAATTCCATTATTATCCCTCACCCACTATTCAATTCCCAGGAAAGTACATCTTTTTCACCTATAAAAGAATGCCACTTATACACACTTCAGTCCCCACACATAGTTATAATTTCCATTGAAAATATACCCATTTTACCTCTTCTATAGTACTATTTATTTTTTTATCCCCTTGTTCCCATAAGGATCCTTAAGTCCTCCATTCAGAATGGATTCTGTAAGAGAAGGTTCAATTTCTCAATGTGAGTATTGTCCTCCCCTAGTCCTTTATTATTTAACTTTATTATTCATTATCATCAAAAAAATATTCTAAAAATATTAATATAATTACATAAGAATCATTATTTTTCTAAAATATTATTATATAAATGGTACAACCATAATCTATCCCCTTACCATCCATTCTAAAAATAAAACATTACTCGTGTTACGTGTGGACTACCGCCTCCAAGAGCAATGTGTTTCATTTTTCATAAACTAAAATTCATGGATACTTAAAAAGTGGTATTTAGTGAATAAATATAAATTTTATAACATGATTATTATTCTTAAAATAAAATTCAACATTCACCTTATTTTCATTATTTTAGAATTTAAAACACCATCCATGCATACGTGCAGACTACCACATCCATATACAACATGATTTGTTTTCTTCACCTCCTAAAATGGATGGTTATAAAATATATTTGATGAATATATTTTATAGTAAGGAGTAATATATTTCGTTAATATTTTTCTTAAAGTATGAGACAAAAATTATCGACCATTATAATGTAATCCATTAATATTGGTAAATTACCCAAAACAAGTTCATCATGCATCCCATTATCTTGAACTATGCACATAGTTTACATCAAGTAAGTATGGGGATGCATAAGTAAAGGAAAAAATGATTTCAATATCTTTTTTCATATGGTATTTATTAAATTGGTATAAATGAATGGGGTTCTACATCTTTATTACAAATGATTCGTGTAACAATCGAAATCACTAACATTTAATGATAAAGATAAACATTTACTAGATAATAAATGTTTAGTGAATAATTATAATTGAATAATATAAAAGATAATATATATGAATAAGTTTATAAAACAATAGATTAATATTGTTTTGGTTATTATACAGAAGGATAAATAGATTTCATGAATGTTGGGATAAAAAGGTAAGGGTCTATCATGTCAACTTTTTCCCTTTAAGACATATACCATATTCAACACTTATTTATTTTTGTGTGAGTAATGTACTTCCCTTTGAATTTTTTTTATTATAAATTTCATGAAATTCAATGGATTTAAAAATAAATATCATGTTATATATTTCAATGGTGTTTGAATCAATGGTTACCAAATCTATAAGGGTTTCTTTCCAATATAATTCTCAAGTAAACATTGTTATAAATATATTTAAACATGGGACAAAATATGTGAAATTTATCTATCAGACCCCAAATATTTTATTCTACTTTGGTTATTATTTGGGTTTTATATGTACTATCTTAATTTAATTTCCATTTTTAAATTATTTACTTGATGTGATTCTTGTAAGTGAAACCGACCAAACATTTTCTTTTTAGTTAAGAATCTTCATAGTCCATGTCTATATTAATTTTATATATATCCTTATCCATGATTCAATGATTTATTAAGTTCATTTTATACATTTTTTTATTTATTTAAAAAAGTTTTAAAATAATTTTTTAATGCATTCCATCTATGTTGTTTTTAAAAAATATTTATTTTTAACGTTTTATTGTATAAACACAGTATTTCATTATTATAATAATTCTTCTTTATGAATATTCACTTCCTTATTTTAAAATGTTTTTCCAAATGATCTTAATTATTAATTATTTTCAAAATAAAAGGGATATTCCTTATTTCATTTCAAAATAATTTATCCAATAATATTAAAAGGGTGTTTTTATCTATGTCAACATCCGTCAATGTTCCTTATGGGATAGGTTATTATGGCACTGTCCACCTTCTTTATCTAGATGTTTTATGAAATTTTCTACATAATTTTTTATGGAACCCATCTCTTTTTCTTATTTTAATTATTTTATTTTGAAATATGAATGTTTTCATGTTCTCATGGAACACATATGTATGGTTTTTATTATGTAAAGTTTGAGCTCTACATTATATATCCCTCCAATACATTGGGTAAAGATTTATATCTCATGAGATAATATAAAAGGGAATGATGAGTGAACCCAATCCACTACAGGACTCTGTTCAGTATTTTTATTGGAATGAGTAGTGAACCCTATCCATTATGGTAATTTTTCCACTATTATAATCTTGATAGTTTTCCTTGACCAAGGGAATGATTTTATATGGTTATATTTATTCCATACTATTATGCTATATTCTTATTATTATGATATACTCTCATGGATAATGATATATTAACAATTAATCCACACTCTTATGAATCTTGTCTTTTGTTATGGAAAACATTTATGACCTAACTCATGATATTTAGCCTATGACTGATTGAGCATGATTTTATAAGTTATGATATTTTTGTCATAACCATTTTCCTATCTTATTATAGCTTATGATCTTATATTTTTATCTACCATGTTTACCCTTAATAAGAATCTGATCTTACCGTTTATTACGGTTCATTTTCCTCAGGTTTTGGAGAATGGTATTATGTAGGTCATTTATAATAAGTGTACTATATGGGAAGAACTTGTGGGAGATATTGATGATTATTATTAAATAAGCTTATTATGTATCTAGTATCTAAAGAAACTAAATATTTATAGTTATGAAGTGTATATTGTTGATATATATAATGAAAAATAATATACTTGGATAGTATATGAATTCATGTTATTCTTGGGATACCTAAGCTAGTATCAGACCATAGTTTAGTCATTTTTTGAGAAATAGTTTAGTAATTTTTGGGGATTAAGTTAAGAAAACAGTTGTGAGAACCATAAGGATAAGTCTAAGTATAGGATAAAATCCTAAAATTTTGGTAAAGTAGTTATTATGTTATTTATTAGCTATGAAATACATATCTGGATATGAACAAGTGGATCAAGTATTTGGAAAATATGCACCAAGGGGTAATAACCCTAAAAACGATGCTGGAGTATTTACTCGAATTTCAATCAGTGCACAACAAAGAGGCCTAAATTTACACATGGTTTGACACTTCTATGTGATATTATCTAGTGATTCACATTATCATTTTATGGGACCATAGGTATTCGTTAAATACCTATAATTATAATAAAAATACAAAATTTATAAAACTCAAACTATTCTACTAAATTAATTAACATGAATATAGAAGTAGGTCAAGGTAAAATCCAAAGAGATGACGAATTTGTTTAATTAGGGTTTCAAAATATTTAATTTTATTAAATTTAAGAAAGATGTTTAGAAAATATAATTTTGATTAATTTGATGAAAGAATAATAAAGAAGAAGAAGATTCATTATTTTTTTTGAAATTAGATTTGAAAGGCTTTTTAGGGTTTTGTAGTTTTAGGGTTTAGGTGAAATTGAATTAATAAATTAATAAATGTTTAGTGTCATAGTTGATATGAGTGATATCAAATGGTCCTGGTATCCCCTCCTTGATGCAAAAATCCCCTATTTCTGTTGGTTTGATAATTTAGGGTTTCACCGAATTGAGTTTATCTCGATACCATTTTTAAACCGGGTTGTGCTGAATGTGACAATAGTCATTCATTGATTAGGGGTAACTAATTGCACAGTTATAATGTTCCTTTTATATTAAAATATGAATGGAACTAATAAAATCAAAATAAATGGATTTAATATTGATTAAATAAATTGCAACAATACAAATTCATGAATAAAGAAAAAGGAATAAATCCAACAGGTCCTTCCACATTCGTCTATATAACCCTAGCACAAGGCGGGTTTACCTCCTCATCCTAGTGATTAGATAATAAGTAGTAAGTATGAAAATAAAATAAATAATAATGAAAAACTATAGAGAAATTTGTCTTTGGTCTCCATTATAGTCTTTTGGTATGGTGCATTAGCCCTCCATTTATAGACATCCCTGGGGATTGGGTAATATTTAGTGGAATTATGATGGGTGAAAATGTAGTAATGGGCGGTCTGATGGAAATAAAACAAGTCTTCACCACATGATAAATAAAATCGATACATTTTTTGTTTTTTACTAACCTTTTTATGTCATGTAATGATTACGAAACATCTAAATGTTTCACCAAATGTAAGGAATTTAGGGCTTACAGGCTTTCTGAGTCATCTTCACATGTGGCACGATGTGACCAAATGTGTCATTCCATGACACATGTTATCTTCAATCTGGGATGATTTCTTCCACATCAAAATTTTTATTTATTTCATGCCTTGCATTGGTTCGTGGTGTGTAGAGATTACACGACGTGTAAATTCAATTTTATACTTCGAAAGACTCATTTCAACCCAGTTCTTCGGTTTCGTGCACTGGAAGTGCTACAAGATAATCTATATTTGTGGAAAAATATATTTTTATGGAATTATTTTTTTTCCACTCATTTTTATCATTTCAAATAACTTATATCATCCTTAAAAATATGAATAAAACTTAATGTGTACATACATGCATTAATAGAAAAATCATTAAAATCAACGCACTTTATTATAAAAAATATATAAAATAAATACACTTATAAAATCCCCCCACACTTGAATTTAGACTTAAACTCAATGATGAAATCTCAACATACTACAATGGATGCTTATTATACCTTGTTTTAAACTCAATGTAAAAAAATAAATTGATCAAATAGAGAGTTAAATGTTCGAGAATCACATATAGAAAATTTATTAACACCTCATTTTAAAAAGAATAAAAATCAACCGTGTATTTTAATTTTCCTCTTTTGAAATACACAAACCTTCTCAATCAACCATTTTCATTTTTCTATTCATTATTAATATGCACACCATTTTTAATTTTTCCCACGTAAATTTTTCCTCTCATAATCAAGGAATGAATGAATAGAGTGATTCACATACATCAAGAGCATATCACTTACCACCAGATTTAAAGGATTCTATAATCTCCACTCAAAAAATATAGAATCACAGGTAATCATGAGGGATTCTTAATAAGGTTCAAATTTCTCTAAGGCTTTAGGGAAGGTGGGTAAATTATGTGAAAAAATGAGGTCTAAAATGGAGGGATTGACTCTAAATTTTAATGCATGATATCGAAAGATAATATAAACATAAATCTTCCTCACAAAATTAATTTCAATATTCCAATTAAAATTTCAAAGTGGGATCATGATACATGTAATCTCAATGAATGAATCATTCTCTCTCGATTTCTTTTTTTTTAAATTGTGTTGAAGAAACATATCACATCCACCACCTAATAACATATGAACAATAGATCATCGATATGGTAAGGGTTATTTCTTATCCTCCAAATAAACAACTCATTTTTTAGAAATAGAGGTGAATAATAAAATATAATGAAAAAATACATGGCCTCTCCTGAGATCATAATGAACCCCCCAAAATGTCTACTCAATAAAGTAGATCTCGAATGATAATGGAAAATATATCCCCCACACTTATTCTTTTAAATATAATTTAATATATTTAGAGGAATGTAGGAATTGATAATATAGTCTTGTAAATCAGTTTATTTCCTAACAAGGATATTCATAGCTTCTATGATCTTTAAAAATGATTAATATAATGTGGGTTCAAGGATAAAGGGTTAATAAAATATTCCTTAATCATATTAAAAGTGATTATATTTAGTCAAAAATTTGATAAGATTCCAAGAATGTCCTAGAAGAGAAAATTCTTGAGTTTCACTAAAGAAATATTCTATAGAAATAATAGAAAAATATTTGGCTTTGAGGATGTCTTGGGAATAAGGTGAATGGTTGGGAAAACTACTCTTGGAAATTCATAAAAATAATTAAATAAATTAATGAAAATATTAAAAATTAAAATCATGGCCAAATCTTTAAAAAATTTCATTTTTAATGACTATCATGATCCTAAAATCATAATTTGTTAAATTCCCAATCCACATGATTATTTCTCCAAATCTTTTTCTGCATTTTTATCATTCAAATTTGTTGACAAAGAAATTTAAAATCATGTCATTAAAAGTATCCTAGGATTTTTATGACTTATATTTCAATTGATTAAAGTAAAAGTCAAGTGAGAGAATGAAATTTTTAGTTAAAAATCTAAAATAGTTGAGTGTGGGGAACATAATAGAAAAATTCAAGATTAAAATTCTTAATCCCTTTTTGAATTATGATTTAAAGTTGGATACACATGTTATATCTATAACAGTTCACAACATGAATGGGTATCAAAATGTTTAATTGTCCTAAAAATTCTTATAGTTATTTCTACTGTTTACTTCTAGCCTTGGTGTTGATGGTCTTAAAAAAATAAAAATATAAAAGTATAATTACATTCCATAATCAATGAATTTTGAAAGATATTGTGGAGTGTTCATGTGCACCTCTAAAAATAAATAAATAAAAACATTTTTTTGTTTCCTCATTTAATAAATTATGTATATCATCATTGTATCAACCAAACCTCCTTCAATTTGAGACTCAGGTTATAAGTGATTGAAAAGTTTTTACCTCATCATGTTCTATAAATTGTCTTAGTTGTGTCCTTTCCACAAAGGTCACTCCCTATCATTATTCTTTAAAAATATTAATTCTTCCTAATGGTAGTATTTTATTGATATCAATTATACTGATCCAATATTTCTTCCTAAATCTTGATAAACTAAATGGAAGGTCATTTACCATCCATACATGTTTTACTTTCTTAAATGTGGTAGAGTTGGTCACTCCTCTAGTGTCAGTTGTATGACCCTCCAGCTTCTCTTTCTTCTTTTCAGTTTTTTTAATTTGAGCATCCTCTTTCAAAATAAAAACCATTTATTATACCTATTTACTTTCAATAAAGCCCTCATGTTTTGGTGTTTTTTCTTTTCTAAACACATTTTCCACTCTCACATCATAGTTATTCATTTCCCAGTGAATGTTGAAACTTACTTGTTTAGAACAAAATATTAGGAATCTACTTTGGATGTTAATCAACGCATGCCTAGTTTCTAGAAATGGGTTACCAAGAGTAAGTGGATTTTACACCTCTACCATATATAGAAATAAGAATTCGACTGGAAATTATAATTTTTTGACTTTGATAAAGATATCTTCATTGTACCCTTATGGGTACTTCACTATTGCATCTGCTAATTGAAGTAAAACTATCACGGGCTTTAGGAATTCCAAGCCCAAAATCTTGAAATTCATGTATGAAATGATATTGATACTCACACCAAAGTCACATAAATGTTTTCAATTTTTTTTTCACTTCAATAAGTATAATAATTGAAAATATACCTGGATCAAATTTATTCTTAGTTATGCCCCTTGATACCACCATAGAACACAAATGTGTGAGTGGAATGGTGCCAATTTATGATAGATTCTTCTTATTGGTTACTAGCTCTTTCATAAATTTTTTGTAAGTCATAATGTTTATGAGAGCCTATGAAAAATGGATATTGATATTCAATTTTTTAAAGTGTTCCATAAATTTACCTTTTTGTGTGCCAATATTCTCTTATGAGAGTCACTCTAGAAGTATAGTTCTTTCTTTTTTACTATAGTGGTTCTTCTTTAGCTTCTCTTTCAGCTTCTTATGCCTTGATATTTTCAACTTCCTTTTCACTTTATTCCCTTGGTTGTTCTTTATTATGTGCTATAAATTATATACCACTTCCTTATTTTGTCTTCCCACTTCTAAGAAGCACAAAATTTAAATATTGACATGGGTCTAATTTAGGGAACCCTAGAAGTACTCCTATAGGTATCTCTCTGAGTTACTCATCAATTTGGCTAACTTAAAACTCTTGATTTCATAGTCCATCCTTATAGTTTACCATGTACCCCTTTATTTCTTTGATTACTACCCCAATTGTAGTCATGAATATGGAAAGAGTCTCTTCCAATGTATAGACCTAACTTGTTAGTGTGAGACCTTGTGGTTCTTTTTTAGCACCCTTTTGGCCTTTTTGGATATCGTTTCACTTCTTATTATTGTTTTCAAAACCCTAAAATTGATTAACACAATTTTAATTAGAAAAATGTGAGTATTCCATATATTTACCTTAGGGATTTTATTGCTAGCCCATCATCATTTACATATTCTTAGTTAGAAATTTTTTCTACAACTCCATTAATTTAGTTTTTTTGGTCGAAAGAATGCCTCTTTATTGCTTCCCTTATCCTTTTAACTAGAAACCATTCCTCTCTATTTCATCAAATAATCTATAGCTATATTCAATAGAATTTTCATCAGTGATTCTCTTGCTACAACATCAAGAATAGATCTATTTACCTATAAAAAACCCTTATAATTTTTTTTATTAACAACCATAGATTTACACCATGATGGGAAAATCTAGGAGTCATATATTTAAAAAATTATGATGTAGAGTATAATTAGTTTTCCCCAAATTGAAAGAAAATTAGCATTTTTACCCATATGTCCATTGATTTAGAAGGTTGAATGAAGTAGGTATGAATGTTCCTGGCCATCTCATCCCATGTAGTGATAGAATGTGTAGGATGGATTTGGATCCAATCCTGATATTTCTCACATAAATAAAATCAGGAAAGATGGAGTCTTACCACATCACTTGAAACATTTTAGATTTTTAATGTTTCATAGAGTTTGATGAATCTTCCTAGATGTGTGTTCGGATCTTCATGTGGTAGATCAGTTAATTTCATCTTGTTTGAGATCATCTGAATGATTTCATGTTTGATCTTAAAGTGGGGTTTATAAGAGAGTGATTCTAGGATGCTCAGTTGTAATATTGTTTTTATGGACACCCGTATTTCACAAGATTTCACATCCCTGGATCTCTTTGTTAAACCCTAACAGGGTTGATGGTTTCTTCACCCTCCATGATCAAAGTTATACTCTTTACTTGTCTTTTTCTTGGTTCATAATTGATGTTGAAAATTTCTTTTCCTTTTACATGCATGTTGTGGTCATATATTTTGATTTAAAATATTGAAAATAGTGAGATGAAACAACCATTATAAAAATAAAATTAAAAGGAAAGCAATTAAATAAATTTAAAAACAAAGAAACCTAAAAACTAACTTGTAATAATCCCCAGAAAAGGCACCAGTTTTGATGGGTCCATAGTGTATATTTATTTCTATATAGGTCAATTTTTTTTTATAAAAACTGAAACTATGATTCTTAATTAATTAACATTAATATTGTAGTATATCAAGGTCAAAGCCACTAGTATGGTGAATTTGTTTAATTAGGTTTTCAAAAGAATTGATTTTATCTAATTGAATAAATAGGTGGAGAAAATATGAGTTTGATTAATTTTAAGAAAGAAAAATGAAGGAAAAGTATGTTGATTCTTTTGTTTGAAATCATATTTTAAAGGCATGCCATGGTTTTGTAGTTTTAGGGTTTAAGTGAAATTGGATAAATTGATTAATCCATCTTTAGTGTCAGAGTCGAGATGAGGGAGATAAAATGTTCACAATATCCCCTCATTGACATAGTAGTCCCACATTTACCTTTGTCTAGAAATTTAGTGTTTTGTTCTGAATCAAATTTGTATTGATACCATTTTTAAACCTGGTTTCCCCGAATGCGACAATGATCGTGCCTTGATTTAGGGTAACTAGTTTCACAATTTTAGTGCTCCATTAATAATCAAATTCCAATGTTCATGATAAAACTAAAATAAAGGAATTGGAAATTGATTAAATAAACTATTTCATTCCAAATACATGAATAAAGAAAAAGGAATAAATCCAACAACACCTTACCCCTTTGGCTGCATAAACCTGAAAAAAGTTGGGTTTACCCCCTTATCCTTGTGATGAGAGAATAAGAGGGAAAGATGAAATAAAAATGAAGGATAAATAAAAAATAGAGAGAAAGTGGTGGAGGATCCTAAAAAATTATAGATTATCAAAATAGACCTCAGTCTCTAGATTCATCTTTTGGTGTGGTGGCTTAACCCTCAATTTGTATACTTCCATGGGGCTCATGTATAATTAAATAGAATTATTATGAGTAAAAAAGTATTAAAGGTTGGTACTAAGGCCATAAAACAATTGTTATCCACTTGATACCTCAGTTATGCATGTTTCTAGGTCATCCTGACCTTTTCACATCATGTAATGATTACACGATGTGTAAATATTACACCACATGTAAGGAATTCATGAATAATAGGCTTTTTGAGCCATCTTCACATGTGTCAGGGCATGAACATATGTATCATACCATGACACATATTATCTCTACTTCAAGATGGTTTATTTCACTTTATGAATTGTATTTATTTATTGCCTTTCATTGGTTCATGACATGTAAAGTAAAGTTTCTACTCCAAAAGCCTCGATTCACCTCAGTTGTTCAGTTTCATGCCTTGGAAGTGCTCCATGATCATCCGTATTTGTGTAAAACCATATTTTTATGGAATTATTTATTTTTTAAATTACTCTTTATCATTTACCATAACTAATATCGTCCAGAAAAATATGAATAAAACTTCAGGTGTACATACATGCATTAAAAAAAAATCATTAGAATCAATGCATTTTAATATAAAAAATGTATACAATAAATGAACTTATCATAATTTAAAACCATTATGAAGGTTTTGAGAAACATTTTATGGTATACCTATAGAACATAATAATAAATAGATAATTAATAAACTAAATTGAAACCTATAAGTTCATAAGTTTGGGTATTACATCACCATCTCATCCATTAGATACCAAACTATTAGTGAGAACTCATAGTGGTATGATGATCACATACTGAGTCTATAATTCCTCTTTGATTGAAGTTTTTGTGAATGTTATTCCTTTAAATCTTTTTATTCTCCCAATAGTTAGGTTTTATGTGATTTTATGCATGAAGTATCTCTCTCTATATAAATCCCTTATCAATTATTGAGGAATGGAAGTCACATTTGATATTCCAAACAACCCATGATCATTTATTAGTGTGAGGATGAATTTTAATTTTTAATGGAAATTACTTCCATTATATAGTTTCTAATTCTACTCATGAGGGGTATATAGAAAAAATGTTTATAGAAAAACTATGCATTGAAATATGAACATTTTTTGGGAACATGTCTATGTTTTTCTAGAAATATTACCTAGTCTACCCCCAAATAATGTATTTGAGTTTTGAATAGAACTCATACCTGGTTCAATAACTGTTTCAAAGAATACATATAGAATAAATACAATTGATTTATAGGAATTGACGATGAAACTCTAGAAAATCTAGATAGGGTATCCATATGACCTAGTGTGTCACCATGAGGTTTACCTATTATTTTTATGAAGAAATATGAGTCATTGAATATTTTCATTGATTATCAAAAACATAACAACATCACTATAGAGAAAAATTACCCTTAAACTATATTGATGATTTTTTTGATCCAATACATAAAGTTGAATACTTTTCAAAGATTGATATTCGATATATTTATCATCAATTAAGAGTAAAAAAGGAGGATGCTAAATTGAAAATGAAGGTAATGAATATTCCAAAGTTTAACCTTGACCATGATGGAATAATATGGTTATGGAACTTGATATGTTTCTCTAATATATTATAATTGGAGAAGGAAGTGAATAACTCATAATTCTTTATCCATCCAAGAAGAAAAAATATGTATAGAGGTCTCAAATTGAATTTATGGGGGGATAACTTGATGAGATATATTATAGAGACAATTTTGGGAATCCTAGTGTGTTAGAAAGATAATATTTAATGTTATAAGTCTAAGGGGATTATTAAACCATTAACTATACCTATATAGAAATGTGAAATAATCACCATGGATTTCATTATAAGACTCCCCAAGACATATAATAGATATAATTCCCTTTGGGTTATAGATAATATATTTTTGAATTTAGTTAATTTCATTACCACGAGAGGATATTTATCAGTTGAACACCATTCCAGGATATAAATTAAGTGGTAATATTTCATGGGGTACTACTCTCAATTATATGTGATTAGAATATGAGGTTTACCTCAAAATTCAGAAGAAGTATCCAGAAAGCATTTAATATGAATTTTAACATTAGCACTATATATCATCCTCAAAAATATGGTTAGTATGAGGGGAATATTCAAACCCTAGAGGTTTTGATGTGATTTTCTATATGGATTTCAAATGTGTCTAGGATAAACACCTTACTATGGTTGATTTTTATTATAATATTATCTTCAAATCAAGAATTTAGATGGATCCTTATGAATCAATGTATGGAAATAAGTGTAGAACTCCAACATAATGGCATGAAGTTATATAACATATTATATTGAAACATTATCCATGTGAGGAAATATTATATAAATTTATATCCATTCAAAAACACGTTAGGGAATCTCAGAGTTGATAAAAGTGTTATACATACAATCATTCGTGAGATTTGGAGCTTAATGTTATTAATAATGTATTCTATCTATTATATCCTTAGAATAAGGCTATGATATTTGAAAAAATGTAATATTGATCCCTAGATATATTAGTCTCTTTGATATTCTTGATCTTATCAGGATGATAACCAATTTCTTGGTGCTTCCACTAAAGCTCTCTCAAGTTCACGATGTGCTCTATGTATCACTTTTGGGAAAGTACATACCTGATACTTCACATATATTGAACTTATAGGTTATATAACCAGATAATTATATTTTTAATAAGTATTAAAAGGTGTGGATTATGGATTTAATAGATAAATTTTTCCATAACAATACCACTCACCTCATCAATGATTTGTGTAAAAACTATAAGCTTTTGGAAGCTATGTGGAATTCAAGGATGTAATGAGGAAGAAGTAACCTAATTTGTTTTCATCAAGGTATTGGAATTTTGAGTAATAAATTATTATAAGGGGGTAGAATGTAACACCCCATGATTTCATAATACATTTCCAAATTAATTAAATTCCATGCATTCGGCAACTTATTTCACATGAAACACCAAACCAAAAAAACAAAGATAAAATCATTATAATATATCCATTTAATTAGAGGGTATAAATAAAGGTAACCACATTATCAAGTATGTGAATAAATAAAAATAAATTACATTTTTAATACTAATTCATTGATAAAATTCAATTAGTATAGCTAAATAACTTATAAGATCATTTTACACTCAAAAATGTATTTTTTCAAAAATTTCCTTTTTATGTGCTATATATTTTTATTTCAAGAAAATAATTATATTATGGTTTAATTATGATAAAATATATTATTTATATAAATAATATATTAATAAAAATTTAACTATTAATTAATATAAAATATCAATAAATACATTTAATGTATAAAGAAATATTTTTCAATAAAAATAGTTTTTCAATGATTTAATCTAAAAGATAGTTATCTCATATTTAGAAATTTAATTAGAATATTTTTTTTCACAATTATTATTCATAATATAAATATTTAGTAAGAGGGGTCCGCTTATATTTTTAATAATAAAATAATTACCATTGTTAATTTTTATTTAAGTTTAATAAGGGGAAAAAGGGAAATTTCAAGAGGTTCAAATTTTTATATATTAATATGAAACTTATAACTTATAGAATACATTTTTTAGGTTTAAAATTTATACCCACATTTCTCACCAACCTTTCCTCATCTAACCCACCTAACTCCTCTACAATTACATTTTTATGTCCCACCTACAATTTAATTCTAAGGAAAAGTACCTCTTTTTAACTTATAAAGGGAGGCCACTTACATAAAATTAAATCCAACCCCCTAGTTAGATATTACCTTTAAACTATACCAATTTACCTCCCATATAGTTCTATTTTATTTTTTCAACCCCTTATTTAATGGGGAATCCCTATGTTATCAATTTCGAAAGTATGCTCCAAGAGAAGGTTCAATTTCTCAACATGAGTATTTCAACCCCAAGTATTTTCATATATATCTTTACCATCCCTTATCCTATATAAAAATTCTAAAAATATTAATATAATGACTTAAATATAATTATTATACTGAGATATTATTATATTAATGGTAAAATGATTATTTATTCCCTTCACAACCATTCAAAAAATGAAAACACCACTCGTGTTACATGCAGACTATCACCTACATGAATGATGTGCTCAATTTTTCATAAACCAACTAAAATTGATGGATAAAAGGGGTATTTAATGGATAAATATAATTTTTACAACGTTATTAATATTATTAAAATATAAATCAATTTCTCTATTTTATCCATTATTAGAAGAATGAAAACATCGTCCACGCATACATGTAGACTACCACATCTATAAACAACATGTCTTATTTTTCTCACCACTTTTTATGGATAATTATATAATATATATTATATTAAGTAGTGATATATTTCCTAAATATTTTTCCAAAATCATGGAACTGAAATTAACAATCATTATAAAGTAATTCGTTAATATTGGTAAATTACCTAAAATAAGTTCAAAATTTATCACAATCTAGTGAAACAGGATTATAATTTAAATTTAGTGAACATAGGGTTGAAAAAATTGTTGGAAAAAGTTATTTTAAAATCATTTATATACTATTAATGATAATTGTTTTTCCAATAAATTGGGTTCAACATTACTATTACAAATCATGCATGAAAAAGTGAAATTACTAACATCCAATGATGAAAAAAAACATTAATTAACTAATTCATGTGTAGTTAATGATTATAATTAAAGAATATAAAATTAAATAAATATGAATAAGGTTATAAAATAAGTGATTAATATGGTTATTTTTATTATATATGAGGTTAAATAGCTTTTGTGAGAGTTTAGAAATAAAGGTAAAGGGTTTCTCATCTTAACTTTATTTTTTTGAGTCATATGCCATATTAACCAATTTTGTTCCTTTTTGTGTTGAATATACTTCCCTATGTATTATTTTATCATAAATTTACTGAAATTTAATGTATTTAAAAATACATCACAACTTATCTATTTCAAGGAGAATTAACTCAAATCTTAAAAAATTTGCATGGGTTTCTTTATAAACTCATTCTCAAGTTGAGAATGATATGAATGAATTTACATATGTGGGAAAATTGTGGGAATTTTATCTCTGAAACAAAAATATTTTCTTATTTTATTATTATTATTTGGGTATTATATTTCCTCTCTCAATTTTATTTTCCTTGGTAAATAATTTACCAAGTGTGACGCTTGGAAGTGAAACTGACTCCACCTCTTTTTTTTTCAACCAAGAATCTTACTATTAAATATATATATTAATATTATATATGCACTTATCAATTATTAAATAATATATGAAGTTCAATTTTACAATTTTTAATTTCTTTATCATTTTTTTAAAATTTTCCACACATGTTTTCTTAAAAAAAGTATCCCTTTTTATGTTTTCTATGTGAAAAAAATATTTCAATGTTAGGTACATTGTTACTTAAGAAAATTACTTTCAATGTTTAATTTTTTTCCAAATGATTTTAGTTCATAATTATTTTGAAATTTAAAGGTATATTTTTTCTTATTTTTGAAAGTGATTTGTCCAATAATCTTAAAAGGATGTTTTTATTTATGACAAAATTCATTGATGTTTCTTATGGGATATGTTCTTATTCAACCATCCAACACCATTCTCTGTATGTTTTCTAAAATTTTTTATTTATGTATTCATGAAACCTATCTCTTTTTCTTCGGATATTTATGTGATATTGAAATATGAATGTTTTAATGTTCCCATGACGCACATATCTATTATTTTCATTATGTAAAGGTTGGGTCTAGAATTATATATCCCTTTAATGCATTGGTTAAAAAAGATACCTCATGATATTATATGAAATCGAATGCAGAGTGAAACCAATACACTATGGGACTCTCTCCACTATGTTTATGTGAATGAGGAGTGAACCCAATACTTTATGGGACTTTATTCACTATGATAGTCTTAGTAGTTATCCTTGACCTAGGAAATGATTTTATATGCTCATGTGAATACAAAATATTTTATAAAATTATTATTCATATGATATTATCTCATGTCTCATGATTTATTAATGATGATTCCACACTCATATGACTTAAGACTTTTTTTATGAATAATATTTATTCAATGAATCATGATTTATGTTCTATGATTTATTGGGTATTATTTAAAAAGTTATGATCATGTTCTCATACCTTTATGCTCACTTATTAATTTTTATTGTCATGTCCCATGTTTACCCTTATAGAGTTTCTCAGCTCACCATTTTTTAATGTTTTCTTTTCCATAGGTTATGAGGAAATGTATTAAGTGGGATTTGTGCAAGAATGGTACTATGTGAGAATAACTTGTGGGGGGAATATTACATATTTTTCATAAATAATTTGATTATGTATCCAGTTATTTAATACACTAAACCTTCACCCTTCCAGGGTATGTATTATTGAGATATATAATGAAAAATAATATATTATGATCATATATAAATATATGTTATTCTTGGTTCACCTTTTTTGACATAATCTATCTTCCTCTCTATGGATACCCCCTATTGATATATACCTTGGGTATAATACCCATGTATCCAGGAATCTACTCATATTTTATGAAACTTGTGATTAAATAACATAATAGATACAAATTTTTTATCCTTTAGTCGATATAACTCCAAAAACTTTCCTTGTATGAGTGAGTAATAATTGCAATATACATTTATAAAAGATTCTAAAATAGTAAAACTTAAAGTTCAATTTACTTAATCAATAATAGGATGTTATGTTAATCATATAATATAATTAACACACATTATGATATAAATATATCATATAATAAGATTATATAAGGGAGAGGCATGATTTCCCAACACGCCATATCTTACTTAACTATTCTCAACACTTTGAGACAATAGGGTAAAAATTTATTGAACTCATTTGTTATTATTGAAACTTTCCTAATAATAATTCCATAATTAATTATAATCCCATATCATTCCATAAAGAAAATCTCTAGTCCCACATAGTCATAAACATATCCAATCATATAGAATATATGAGTGGAGACTAAAGTTAATTTGGTTATTTCTAACCTAATTCATTTGAAACCTCATGATAATCCATTTATTCTTATTATAAGTATCTAGATTTACTTGTTGAACAACTCTAATATTTTTTTACTCAAAAAGGAGTTAATATAATACATATAATTTTCTTTCAATTGTTATGTTTCTATACCATTCTAAAAAACTACTTAAATTAAGCTCCTAATTCTCTAGGATTCATCTCAAAGTCAAGTTCTATGATGATTCTTCCATTATATATACAATAAATGATTTTATTAGATGAGTATAATGTTTTAAATTCATTTAATATAGAGTTTTATTAATTTAAAAATCACTAAAATGATGATCCATTTTAAAATTCATCATAACCTTTTATGGTCCAAGATTCATTTCATTAATATTTTATTTACTTTATAATTTCTCTCATCACATAGCTATTTAGGTAGACCATCAGTTCAATAATATCATATATTACTCTTGGATGGTGGAGCAGACATCTTCTCTACTAATATATCATATGGATAAACTCAAATCAACTCATATGGTATCCTAAACGAGCACCCAATCCTATTAATTTTTTCCATTTCTTACTTTCTTTACATATGACAATCCATCGACACCAAAAATTGGCATGGAAAATCCTATTGGATGATCGATGTATTGACTAGTGTTTACTTTGGAAGTAATCAAACACTTATTTTTTTAAATAGAATTTTATCTCACCATCCCATTACATGTTATTAACTTTATATATTAATTATTTTAAAATTTTAGTTTTCATACCTATCATTTATCTCCTTAAATGAATGCAAGATTATTTAGAGAAGTACTTTAATAATTTAAACTAAAGAATAAATCGATTAATAATATAACAATTATATTCACAAATTAAGAAAGTAATAAACTAAATAAATGAATAGTTCATATATTTAAATATGAGATAAACAGTTTATTAAAAAAATTCATAATTAAATTATAAAAGATTTTTAATTTATGCATGGATAAATATAAACAATTTACTTTTATCAAATATAAAATTTTCATATTATCATTTACATGGATTTAATATTAACTTCTTTATATTATAAAATATAAGATAATTTATGAAGACTTTTATTATCAAATAATTAAAATTTCATATTTTATGTAAACAATTTACATAAATTAAGTATTTTAGATTTGATTTTATTTAATCCATTTATCATATTCTCATTCAAAAGTTATTTTGGAATGGCTTAAATAATTTATCAAAAATTCCTTAATATAAAAAAATTATATTTACATTTATGAAATATTCATAAATAAATACAAACACTTGTATATTTTACCTTATTTTATAATTTTTAAACACTTTATAATTTATTAACCATGTAAATCTATTTTAAAACTGAATCAATTATACTAACCATTTTTTTAATACGATTTAAAATCCCCCCTTGGACATTGGTTTTTGATAATTTTAAAAAATATAGTTTTCATTATATATCATATTTTATGACATAACCAAAATCATAATCCATGATTAGATTTAAAAATGAATTATGTTTTACAATTGAAAGCGTGACACACAATGTTTCCTTGAACCACTATCTATTATATTTTATTAAAGACAATTATTTTTTGCGATATAATCTTATGTTCCAAGTTATCATAATTTACGATGTCTCTTATATCATAAAAATGATTTGATACCCTATTTTTCATCCATATAAAGATATAAACAATTCAATAATATTTTATTATTAAAAATATCATATACTACTATATATCATTAAATTGAATGATCAAAATATGTCATCGCTTATAATATCTCATTTTATATGGAACCACCATATCAAAACTTAAAATATCATATATCATATATAAAATAATTTTTAAAATTACATATATAATCTTATAATATTCTACATTATAATGTAATCCATGGTTAAAATAGTATATCACATTTAATGAAGTAGATTATGATATTTATTTTTCAATAGAAAATATATATCATAGAATATAATATCCAATATGACACACCTTATTTTTTCATTATTATAAATGATTTCATAAATCAAGAAATATTAATTCTATGATACCACTAAAGGAATTCTAAAGCTAAAATTAAACTTATTCAATATAGTGGGAAAAATTATAAATATCAAACTCAAAATTACCACTAAAGGGATTATAAGGATAAAATAAAACTTATTAAATATAGTGGGAGAAATTAGAAATACCAAACCCAAAATTACCATGCTATGAAAAACCAAAATCAGGTATAAAATAAATGATGATTATATACTTTACACTAATGATTTCAATAGTTACCACCTTTATTCTTATTTTAGAAGAATACCCCTGTAATGAAACCATTATGTTACTTCCCATGTGTTCTATCCTTGAGACAACAAAACCACTCAGTAGTAATTCCCCTCAAATTTTGAGGCGCGTTACTATTTTTTTGTCCTAGCCACATTTATTTGGGGTAGTTTTTGTCGATATAGGTGTCATAGTAGTTCAAGATTTCATTTGAAGTAAATGGGCCAGATATACAGTTGATAGAAAGTTGTAGGAAGGCATTCAGAGTGTGACCCTATGTGTCACACCATGAAAAATTCTGTGAGGTTGTTTTGGGGTTCCCTTTTTGATAGTTTATTATGTGAACTATATGTTAATTCCTTGAAAGACTTATGGGGATTATTTAAGGGGTAGATTATAAATTTCCCATTGGTAACCCTTTATTTCCCCCATTCTTCTCTCCCAACCCCCTTACATGATTTTTGTTTGTAGGAGCTCCTTTTTTTGGTTTTGGATCCCTCCTCTTCATTTATTCATCATTGGAATCTATTCTAGTTTCAATTGTTTACTTTTAATAAGGATAACTTCGTTATATAATGTGATTCTTATTCATCTTTGGTTCTTTTTTCCAAAACCATAATTCGATGATTTTAGGGATATTTTCCCAAAATCGGTGTATCAAGATTGAATTTGGTGGAAACTATTGGTGATTAATCTTGGTCAAGCCTTAGGTAGGGATTATTTATAATTTTAAAGCTTGTTTATAATATTGTATGCGTTGATTTACATGAGGGTGTGTGTGAAGCCCCATGAGACCATTGATTTTAGTGTTAAAGGAAGAAGGTGATGTCCATATTAATGTAGTAGGTCACATAGAGTGGGATTGCGAGGTGTATTCCTTAAAAATGATAAAAGCAAGCCCAGTATTGGGTATGTAGGTAGAGATTCTATTTAGGATTTTTGGCTTGTAATGAACCATTTGGGATCGGTTGAGGCCATCATAGCTAAGGTAAATAGTGTAGAGTTTAGGGTAGTGAATTCCATTTCTTGGTTTCCTTGAATAGTTGAATTAGAGGCTTGAAAAATTTATAATGGTAGGATTTTTCAATTTGTTAGAAGGGCTTGGAAAGATCTGTTTGGGTTTAGAAAGAAATCATATGTGGTGAGATGATGATATTTGGAATTTTGTGGCGATTCAGGCTAGTCACAAGCGATATGGAATAATTATATATGTGATTTTTGGATGAACACGAGTGATATGTTTTAGTCCTGTTATGAATATAGTGTCCATCACAGGTTAGATGTTGGGTTAAGCAGTGGTCAGGCAAGTTTCCCTTTCTTGTGTGATTTTTTTGTGCTTGTGATGCTTTTCTAGATTATTATATGTTTCCTCCCAAGAGTATGTGGGAATGAGCCTATTTTCTTGAGTTTGGGATCCCTATAATATATGGGGATGAGCAAGTGTGATTTTCTATGGACTTACTAGAGTTTGTGGGGATGGGCTGATGTGATTGACTTTGACCTCCCTAGAACCTAGAGAGATTGGTTGGTGTGACTTGATGGACCTCTCTGAGTATGGAGGGATGGGTTTGGGTGTTAAGATGTTAATTTATTGACAAGAAAGATCCATGGATTTTATGAATTTCCTTAGTTATAAAATACATTCCTTTTGATAACAAGATGAATCATGTAGGGTCGGGGTTCATGGTGTCCTGGTTCACACATGATGACCTGACATGTTGTACATTTTTTATGTATTTACATTCTATCACAACATGCACTTTGATATGACCAATTTTATTTATGATAAGGATGAATTGATGGTGAAAAATTAGTTTTATAATCAGACCCTATGTGGGAACCTTGGTGTACATATAGTATTTATAGTTAGGGATTCTAGATTTGGGAAAGGGCCCTACTTAGGGTAGTTGCGTAGGAGGTACAGGTTGGTCAAGGCGATGCTGTGAAAAACTATAGGATTATTTTGTAGAGATGCCTCTTTAATTTTTACTTTTATTTATTTTATATATATCTAATTTATGTGAGGATATATTGTATTTTTTCCACTAGATATTGTATGTCATATTGTTATAGTATGTTTTCATATTTCTTCTATATTTTATTTATAATATTATTCTAATAATTATTTTCGTTATTATACACTGTGATTGGTTATTCTTTACTTAGGGAATAGTCTCCCCAAATTTTCTCTTATCCCCATTCCACTAGTTGATGACTTTATGCATATAGGGAGGCACACATGAGGACTCCATGGAACTCCTCTGCCAAGAACATGTGATTTGGGTTAGGGCATCAAAAATAATATTAGTTCTCATTTTATTCTATCTTTCTATTTGGGACATGATATAAATTAGGTAGGTAATTGGGAGGAATTTGTATAGAACTTGTGATTGGGAGTAGCTAAAACACATATGAGGTAACAGTGTGGGAGTTCATGAGTCGTGGATAAGTATATAGGTTAACATGTCATGATCATGGTTTCCTATGATCAATAGAGACTAAATTAATTAGATACTCGTAATAAAATATTTGGTGTTTTCAAAAATACATTATTTATGTAATTTAGTTAATTTATCTTGAGTATATTATATTTTATTTGAATGAGTGAGACTAATGTGTAGGTATTGCTGATATATAATTGATCCTTGAGTAGGTAGGTGAGAATTATTTTTGTGTGTTTCTTCCCTTGGCATGTTTATTATTTCTTGAGATTTTATTTTTTTACTCAAGGTAAATTGACGTGGAAGGAAAAAGAGTTCAATTATTTTTAAGGGGATTTTGGTTCTAAAATGATTTTTAGATTATAATTGTTTGATAAATGGTTCAATTATTTTTATATGTATTTCATATTTTAAAGGGTATTTGGCCCCATTAAGGTCGTGAATTGGGTAAAATTTTGGGTTTTTATGGGTAGGTTTCAAATGGTAGAAAATGATTAGTTTTCTCATATTAATTAAATTTCGAAAGTTATAATATATTTAAATTATTTTAACATGTTTCCCAAATGTTATTTATTGAAGGGGTGGTCTGAAATAAAATTTCAAAAGTTTTAAATAGATGATGGTACTAATATGAGAATTTAGTGAGGCCCGTTTGTCACTTTTAATCTATATTTTTATGATGTGTGTTTGAGAGATTTTTAGTGTCCAATTGTTTGATATTTTTTAATTTTATTATTTCATAAGGGGCATACATTATGCTGGTTTCATGGTTTTTATAATATCCTCTATTTAGGGTATGAGATCAGAGGTGGTTGGATGGTTTGTCTTGGAGCTGGGTTAGCGATGGAACCTTGAAAGGGGAAGGTTGGATTATGATGTTGTTGTGTGGTGGCTATGTTTACCTCTATAAAGTGAGTAAATATGGATAATAGATAGAAGTTGTTTGTGTGAGACCCTGGTTTAGATATGAACCCTTTAGTGGTTGGGTTAGTGGGGTGCCATTTTGGGTAGATATACATGAGTTATATAGATTGTTGATAAGTGTTTCCCTAGGACATTGAGAGGTGGATATAGGTGTTAGAGTTTTCCTAGTAACTACATATAATAATGGATATGAATATCTCCCATTGGCTTTGTACAAGTTCGTGGGATAGTCAGGCTTCAGAAGTCACGAGGAGTGTAGGTGGGTTATTATCCTTTACTTGAGTGGTAAGAAAGTATGATTTTATGGTTTAGGTATATGGTAGTGAATGACCTTGGTTGATGATATCTTATGCGGTGATGTGCGATTGGTGTGTCACTGATCATTTGGATTGATTTTGGTTGTTTAGATCCTTAGGAGTAGATCAGAGGAAGTTTTTGGAAATTAGACTAGCCATCAACTGAAGTGATGTTACATGTAGTGATTCACAGTGTGAACCATGTATTCAAGCTAGGAATGGGATTATGCGAAGAACATTTTTGTAAGTTTAGTATGGGTGGTGTGTAAGATATGTCTTGTGTACTTAACATGGAAAATAAATCTAGGGATTTGGTGGTCTTGAGGCCTGATAATAGGTAGAGATCTTAGAGAATCATGTTGAAATTACTTTTAGGGATTTGGTTGCAATTTTTGAGTAGCTTTGGGTTTTTTAAAAAGGTTTTTCGAGAATAGAATTTCAGTAGCATTTTTGTGCAATTTCAATGGGTAGTTTCTTATAGAGTGTTGGGTACCATTGGAAGTGCCTCTGATGGGTAGTTCCTTAGTGAACTAACCTAATAATGGGCATGTCATGAATTTTCAAACCTCTCCATTGTTTTCTAACATAGAGTAATGTGGTGGTGTGTCATTGGGTTTCCATGGAACATTCTACAGTTTCACAGAGGAGTGTGCGATGACTGTAATGATCATATATGAATCTATGTCAAAGAAGATATAGAATGATTGAAGGAAAGAGGTTGTGGTGTTGGTTTAGGAATTGAAATTGGGGCCTATTTGTAGTAGGGTATCATTATGTAGAAAATGGTTTAAGAGGATGGTCTTAGAAAAAGATGTCTTGTGTGATGATAAAGACCATTGACTCTCTATGGTTGGATCATGGTTTAGTACTAAGGGTATTTGGAATTCATTGTTTAGTGGTTGGTAATTGTTCTAAATCTTTAACCAGATCTTTGGATTCATGTTATTGTGAATTAGGAATTGATATGTGCAATTGTGACTGATTATTAGTCGAACTGTGTTAGGGATGTTAATCCACTGGCATTGTAAGACTCGATATTAGTGTCTTAGGTTGATTTTTCCTAGTCTAGTGGATTTTATTAGAGTGATGTAGTGAAAGCTTGATGTCTATTATGCAAAATTTCATAGATCAAAATCATGTCGCATGATGTTGTGGTCAGAATAAAATGCTGGTACTTTTTATTTGGATATGGAAGGTATGTCGTGGTTGATGGTTTGGTGATATAGTTGAATGTACTAGTGACATTGGTAGCTGATGTCTATTTGAAAGTCATTGTGGGAGGTGTGGTGTATTAATAATCGTAGGAATTCCCAATGCTGGAGTGAGAGGTACCTGAATGTTTGATGGTGTTGGTGGGAACTAATAGAGTTGTGGTTGGTGGAGTTCCAAAATATTGTTTTGGTAAGAGAGGATGTGGATATTAGGTTGAATCCAATAGGATTTAGGAAAATTGAACCATATAGGAATAATCAGCAGTGCTTGTGTATGCTAGTGTTTAGTGTATACTTAGGAAAGTTCATGCCTATAGATTTTTAGTGATGGGGATTCTTTAGTGCACATCAGGAGTAACTTATAGGTGAAAATAAACCACAGGAATAGGAAGGTTGTGAATTTATATACACAAAAGTTTCATAATTGCATTTATAATGAGAGATTCCAATGTGTGTATATCAATCACAAGTGTTCAGGTGTAAATTAGTGATTCTAATCATTAGGAAGAGGCTTGGGTTATTGTATATACTTCCACTAGAAGCTAGTATGTTTCATGACTTGTTTAATTTAGCAAACCCCCATTCATGACACAGTTTAGGGGGTGTAAAATTCTTTGTAAATTGGTTAATGGGGTGAAAACCATTCATGATATGATTTAGAGGGTGAATCGTGTGACAAAACACAATGAAGAATCATTTTGGGGCGTTTATTATTGGGGATGTAAGGAATGTTGGTACCATGACTTGTAGTTGTGAGTGGGACCCCATGTGTAGGTTCATGAGTGTAAATATTTAGTTGTATGCATTTTTTTCTTGAGAGGATCATCCTGTATATGTTTCGGATTGAAATAAGTAAAGTTATATAAATAAAGGTATCACCTCTTTCCTAAGTTTTTTGTTGAATGAACATCTCTAGGAAATAGAGTGAGATGGGGAAACATATGTTCGGTCTTAGAGGTTGAATGTTTGATCCTAAAGGATATATTATTTGAGAGAGAACCCTATAGAAACATATAAAGGACGAGAAGTTGTTAGATGAGGATTTTGTAACAACCATTGAATTTTGAGGTTTTATATAGTTTAATTTTTATCCTAGGAATGTGTATATATGTTGTTGTTGGATGATGGAGGAGTCAGGGTTGTTTGGGAGTGATTTCAAGAGAAATGGGCTAGACCTATAGTTGATAGGTAGCTGTATCCTAGAATTAATGATATAAAACTATGTTTTACATTGTGATAATTTGGTCCAAGATATTGGTGGATTCCCTTTTCAATAGTTCATGTCGTGAACTTTATGTTCTTATTGTGAAAGTATTTACACATTTTTAAGGGGAAGGTCAATAATTTCACCATAGGACCCCCAAACTTCCCCCTTATTCTCCCATGTACCCCTTGAATGATTTTGGTATTTATGACCTCTCTTTAATGTTTTTTTCTCCCCTCCTCATTTCTTTATTATTGGATGCACCATTAGTTTCAATTTGTTCATTTCAGCAAGTCTAACACTATCTTAGCCGCAAAACATTATTTATATTACTTTTTATTTTTTTATAACACTAATGTGATTATTTTAGGGATTAATTATTATAATAAAAGTGTCAGTATTAAATCTAGTGGTGAATCATGGTGATTAGGATTCTACCAGAATGAGGTATAAAGTATTTACCATTTTATAACTATAATATAAAACATAATGCCTTGATTTGCAAGAGGGTGTGTGCGTAGCCCTATGAGACCTATTTTCTAGTGTTAAAGTTAGTGGGTGTGGTGTAAATAAATGTAGTATGTCCCTTATAGGGGTATTGCGACGTGTATGCCTCAGATATAGTGGAAGTGGGACCAAAATCAGGTATACAGGTTGGGTTTTCCATTTAGGTTTTTGTGAATGTAATGAGCCATTTATGCTTGGTTGAGGCTAGCCTAGATGGGGTTAATATCATAGGGTTTTGTGTAGATAATCCCCTTATATTGGTTTCTTGAATTGATTAACAAGATACCTATACGTGTGATAATGAGAGAACTCTATGCTTAGGTAAATGATCATGAAATTTTTTGTTTGGGTTCAGAAAAGACTAGGATGAGGTGGGAAGTTGATTTTAGGGATTATTGGGTGATCAAAACTAGTAATGAGTTATATGTAATAAACAGACATGATATGTGAGCGAAACCATGAGTGATATGGTTTGGTATTGTTATGTTTATGATGGTCATCATGAGTAAGATTTTGGGACGGGTGGTGGTTATGTTAGTTTCCCTTTCTTTTGTGATTTTTTTGTTTGTGATTCTCGTGATTGCTACTAGTTTGTGGCCTCCCTAGTGTAGGTGGGAATGGTTTGGTGTGGTTGACTATGGAACCCCCAGTTTATATGGAAATTGGATGGTGTGATTGTCTAGGGACTCCCCATAGTCTTTTAGGATGGGCAACATAATTGACTATGACCTCACTAAAACCCATAGTGAAGGGTCAGTGTGACTTGATCGACCCCCTTGAGGACACATGGATGGGTCAAGGTGCTTGATGAGATCATGACATAAATGATAGGAGTGGGATGTGGGTTGTGTGAATTAACTTGGTTTTGAAATACATTACTTCTAGTAAGGAGTTGAAGCAAGTAGGGTTAGGTTTCATGGTGTCCTGGTTAGAACATGATCACCAAGTGGATTGTATGTTTATGTATTTAATTTCCATCACCACATACATTTTATATGACCAACTACATATATGATAATGATGAATTGGTGGTGTAGTATAGAGTTTTTACTCACACCCATCATGGTAATCTTGGGGAATATGTAGTATTTATGGCCAGGGATTCTAGATGAGGGTAAGGGTCGTGCTTTGGGAAATTGCACAAGAGATGCAGGTTGGTCGATGCGATGTTAGGATAAACTTTAGGATGAGTTTATAAATATGCCTCTTTAATTTACATTTTTTTATTATATATATATTTGTATAATGTGGGGATATATTTACTTACTTATTTTATTATATATTGTATTACTTGTTATTATAGCATGAGTTTATATTACTTATTCATTTTAGTTTTATTGTTACTATGATTATTTCTTCCATTATTATTTAATTTGATTGGTTATCTATTATGAAGGGAATAGTCTCCCCACATTGCCACTAAGTACCTATCTTCTATTAGGTAGCCTCTTGAATAAGGGGAGGAATGCATAAATCATATTTGGCACTCCTTGACCCAGATTGAGTGATCTGGAATGGGGTGTTAGAACGACAATTGGAAAGGATCCTCCTTACAATAATGATGTGCTAATATCCCTTGAGAAAAAGGAAGATGGTGGAAGATCAATTTGGGAGATTTTGTAGGAGATTTGGGATTACCCATACAACTATCTCAATAGTTAATACCTCCTTATATATCCCTTGGGGATTCACCCTTAGTATCCATGAATTTACTCATATGTTATGAAACATATGATTAAATAGAATTCTAGTTGTAACACTATGTAACCTTTAGATAATATAACTCCAAAATTATTCAATGTATGAAATATTAATAATAATGATATATATATATATATATATATATATATATATATATATAAGGTTCTCAAATGTTAAAATTTAATGTTCAAATATCTTAATGAATCATAGGGTGTTATTGTAATATCTTGAAATTTTAGAATACATTTTTTCCTTTAAATAATTTCATGTGTAATATCTTTTTTCACATGCACAAAAATGAATGTCATGATACATTATTAAATTAAGATAATAAAATTTAAAATAGAATTATGATAAAATATAAAATATCTATATATAATATAAATTTTAAAAATTCATTAAATTAGAAAATTGGTATGAAATAAAATATAATTAAAATATCATTAAAATTTATAATATAAAAAATTTACTTGGTATGAATTTATAATATCAAAAATCTACTTAGTATTAATTTATAAAATTAATTTCATTTTTTAATTTATTATATCAAAATTTACTTAGTATGATTTTTTGATCATTTTTTGAAAATATCATTTTTAGTCGAAAATGTAGTTTTGACCAAAATTATAATTTTTCCGACTTCATTAATATATAAGAATGACCTAAAATCTCATTAAACCATTTAATTTATCAAATATTAAAGATATTAATTTTATTATTCATTTTAAAATATTATTTGAACTTAGAAAACCAATGACAAAATTTTTTAAAACTAAAGTACAAGGTTACTTTAATAAAGAACATTGTTTTATGAATTTTCTTTAAAATAATTTCTTTAAAAGCTGGTTATAATTTTATTTTAAGTTAACGTGACCATAATATTGTCTATAATAGATCTATTTAGTTCATAAAAATTATTGATATTAATAATTTTTACTCACACCTAAATTTTAAGCCTAAAAACATAATTATCTCAAAAGCTATTTTTAAGCGTTAAGCCATTTATTTTAAAATTAACTTTTCTTAATAATAGTGTTTTTGATTTGATAAATTAATATAATATATTGGATTATAATAATCATATTTTGTGGTCATGTAAATATTAATTATTATCATTATTATTAATTACCATGGGTGAAAATTAAAGTTACATATGTTAAAGTACACTTGGGAAAAGAGAAAATTAAAAGTAAAAACACCTAAATAACTCATGAATTTCTTTAAAATGAGTTTATAGAAAGGTTTTATAATATAAATTTTCCAACACTCTGTATTTTCAAAATATTGGAGTCCTTGACTTTGAATAGTCTAAAGAAATAATTTAATAAGTTAAGGTAATTCCAAAACTACCCTTCCCTTCACTTATAAAAGAATAAATTTACACTACTTATTTACACATCCTTTATATTTAATTACTTGGAAAAACTATATAAAAATTTTCATTCTACAAACCCATCCCACAAACGAAATCCCTTTTCCTTCTTTAGTTAGCTTAAGTCTATCATTTCTAAGTAGAATCCAAATGAAAATTTAAGTCCCAATGTGAGTATTTTTTCTTCTTGGTCATTTTTTAAAATATTTTATTATTATTATTATCTTCCCTTTACCCATTAATATGATTGATTTAGTATCATTTATATAATTAAGTTTTATTATATTTATTTAATAATTATTATTCCCCCATGCATCCACTAATAAAAACATAAGCATCGATCATGCGTTGTTTGGACTACCACCTCCATGAAATGATGCGTGGTTTTTCATCACTGCCTCATATTGGTGGTATCAAGGATTATTTTTATGAATAATTAAAATTTTCATATCAATTATAAAATTTTGAAATTATAATTTTTACATTTTCCTTTCTTCCATTCATTCATTCATTAAGGAATGAGATCATTAATCATGTGTATGTGTGAACTACCACCTCCATAGACAATGTGTATTCTTTATCTTAACCATCAGAAATATATGGAACTAAAAGTATAATTAATGGAATAATATTATTTTTTCATAATTATTATAATTATTAAATTATAAATTTTTAAATATCTTCACTTCATCCATTCATTGGGAAATGAGTTCATTAATTGTGTGTACATGCAGACTACCACATCCACGAATGAATAACTTCAATTTTAAAAACCACCAAAAATTAATCATTCTAATAATATATTTTATTAAGATATATGATATATATTACATGTATAATACTTTGTAAACTTTATATTAACATTATTTAATATCACTTTCTTACTCATTCAATCATTACAACACACTTTTATTTTGGTTGGTTTACCACCTACATAAGAGATATTGTAATATTTATATAGTGAATGATTAGGGAATTTCATATAATGTTAATGATATGTAATATTAAGGTATTAAATTTTTTAAAGGTTATGGAGTTATAATATTAATATCTAAACATGTTAATAATATTTCATCCATCTTCATTAAAAACTAGTGAAACAGGTTTGTCTCCGGCTTTATCTTCAAGGGTCGTAATTAAAAATCTTATGAGAATAAAGTGGAACATTACAATTAATCAGGGGATATATATTAATTAACCGTAGGTAATCTAGGAATAATGAACTTGGTATCAAAGATAAATTATCAAAATTATCATTATAAATCATGTGCAAGACAATTAAAAGTGTTAACCCATAATGTTAAAAATATACTCTGAAAAACCACTATATTCATAGTAAATAATTAAAAATTAAGTATAATATATATATATATATATATAAGTTTATTAAATATATTTTTAAGATATGTTTCAAGCCCCCTTTATTGAGATACATTTTAATTTATGCACTAATTTACTATCATATGGCGTATATATTGCCCAATTGATATATTATCAAGAATTATATTTTATTTATGGTATTTGAAGTTCATTTTAAATATATTTATCCTTATAAGGTTTTTATTAAAATGTTACTCAAGTTATCATTTTTTTCTTAGATCAAGTCCTTTTTCTTGCAAGTTTTGAAATATATTTTTGTTTTGATATTCTAAGTCTAGTTTTTCACACCAATATATTTTAAAATTATATATTAACTTTCTATATGGTGATATTATTTCCCTTCATTAATATCCTATCCTTTTATGAAATTATTACTCAAATAAAAGAATGATATTGATAATAATAAATCTTATACTTTTCAATGTATATTATTCTTCAATATCCATGTTTGACATATCAAAAGAATTTTCCATAATGCAACAAGTGACCTTCATACTTCACATAACCTCTTATAAATAAAATGTTTTTTAATCATTTTTATGATGTGGGTTTCACCAAATTTTTTTAATGTAATTTAAACATTTTATACATGATTAGTTTTTAAAAAAGTTATCTTATAAATTAATATTTTAAAATGTTCCAAAATAAATTCTTTCCAAATTGTTTTAAAAAGGGAATTTTCAACTACATTGAATTTCTTAATTTTCTTAAAGGAAATATTTTAAATGATTATGTATAAGTAATTTTCAACCAAAAGGAATATCCTTTACATATTTCCATGTAAACATATCTTTCCACAAACATTTTCATTTTCCAAGAGAATTACTCTATATGATTTCAAGTATTCAATAATGAAATTATTATTTTCATGGTTTAACATGATATTACTTTTTAAATGTTCTGGAAGGAAATTTTAAATTCGTATTTTCAAAGAAACTTTCCTAATTATTCTAATAGTTTTCTTCAAATTGATTGTATTCCTGATAAATGGTATTCTTTAAATGACTTTATCTACATTATTTATCTAGATAGACTATGAAATTATATTTTACATCTATAGGATGATCTATCACTACATTTTCTATTCCAAATCAACCACTTGTATGAGAATGATTTACTTATAATGATTTTACATTATGAATTCCCTTTTTTCCATTACTTGATTGAATATTTTTTTACCAAGATTCCCGATATATTGATTGATTGTAAAAATTATTATCTAAACTATATATCCATTTCCTATATAGTGAAAATTCTATTTGCGTAATCATATTTGTTGTATGGTATTTTCCGAAAATGATCATTAAAGTCTTTGGATTAACATTAATTTTATATGGGTTTATCATGTCATGTTTATTAATGAAATAATCAATTTTTCCTTATGGAACCAATTTAAAAGAGTATATAACCTATTTTATTCCCTTGGGTTTTTATGAAATGTTGTTTGAAATGATGTGGTACACATGTATTATTTTTATCATGTAATGGGTGGGAATGGAATTAGATAACCTTCCAATACATTGGGTAATGTTTCCATCTCATGGATATAACAGTGTGTGAAAAATGAGCCTAGTTAATAATGGTTCATGGAGAGTTATCCTAGAAAACTATGTTATGTTAATGAGTAAGGGAGACTTTAATTATTCTTATGATTTCATGTTTATGTTGTCTACAAATTCCCATGATGTCATGATCTTAGGTTTTGATTATTGTTCAATCCATTTAGATATGATATTATCTCTTTTTTTCATAATTTTATACTTATGATCATCCTAATTATGATATCATGTTATGATTCATGTCTATCATGTTATGATTTATTATTGTGTTTACCATTACTAAGCATTTGAGGTCACAAATTTCTTATGTTTCCATTTCCTCCAGTTACGAAATAAATTATTAAGTATTCTACGTCTAAAAGAGTTTCTTATGTGAAGAATTTTTGGTAAACATTAAATACTCATTATGGATTTATTATCTTCTTATATAGTGTATAAAAAATGTCCATTTAATGAGAATAATTGAGATTTATTTGTTATATATTGGTCTCAATTATATAAAAATCTAAACTAAAAGGTCCTTGCATTATAAATGTGTAAAATATATGGTAATCATATATGTTTATAAAATTAAGTGTTATAATTTATATGTTTTTGACACCTGATATAGGAGAATAGGTCTAGGGGATCTACATTTGGAATCAAATGCTTTTTATATAACTTTAGAGGTTAGGATGTTATCATTTGAGGATGAGTTGATGTGATTCGATGTGAATCTCTTCGAATGACTTGGTTAACCCTCGTAGCGAAAACCCTAATCATCAAGATATTAGGGATGTTCATGTCTCTAATCACTAGATTTATTGAATCATGGCATCCTTTAATCTTTAATGGGAACGTTCTTTCGAATCCACCCCTCAGGAAATTAAAGAAGAGAAAACTCGTATGAAAGAGAATCATAATCATGCTCCGTATGAAAAATATAAAGGAATTTAATTCCTCGAAGCGATTAAGGGTTCAGATCTACTCAATATATCATCGTCGAAACCTCCTATGTTCAAAAGGTTGGATTATGGAGGATTTTTAGTAGAGGCTGACCTTGAGGTACTTTAATAGCGAACCAAAATGTGTAAGTTCTCTATTATGGCTCACATTTCTGACTTAAAAGGTGACAAACCTTGGTCATATGTGGATATAAAAACCCTTATTGATCACTACTGGGGATTTTCAAATTAGAAACTTGTCCTTCTTGGTAAAGGCTATTTTCATATTTTGATCACCTCTCAGGATGAACTGGACTGGGTAAAGAAGATATGAAATATTAAACTCAAAACTAGATTTCTACGTATCTCAAAATGGGATTTTCTTTTTTACCTGATCACTCATATGAACACCATGACATGGATCTAGGTTATATTTCACAACCTCAACTGGTTTTTATGGAACCCAAAGATCCCAACTGATATATCCTCTTACATTGGACCTCCCCTCAAGATAGAACAATTTACCTTACATGGAGAATTAGGTCTATTTTCCAGATTAATGGTGGAAGTTAATCTAGAATACCAGCTACCACAAGTATTTATTTTAATGATAATGGCTATAGGACTAAGATTAAGGTTGAATATGAGCATAAGACTCCTTTATATGAATATTATAAAATCATTGTCCTTTCAATACTAAACTGTAGTGTGGTAATGAAACAGCTCACCCAACCAAATGAAATTGATTGGTATAAAGTTAGGAATCAAAAAAAAAGAGAAAGGACCTGCCTTTGATAAGCCTGAATTCTCTAAGAAGAAAAATGAAAAATGAGTCTCAAAATCAAATAATTTTTACCCTATTGGGGGTGAAGTAGGAAAGTATTGGGCTGTATTTGTGGAAGAACATGAAAATGAATCTGAAGAGTAATGTATAATTGAGGAAACTGAATCAATTACAATGGATGTCTTTAAACAGTTCCAAATTAAACATGAAACTATGATTTCAAAGTCAAATATGAAGTCCCATAGAACTCCCAAGTAATCCATTTACCCTCAAGGGGTACATAATAAAGAAAAGGAATGAAAATCTAAAATTTTAGTGCCTCCCACTGGTGAATTGGGTGACTTGAATTCTGGCCTCCAAATGATTACACCGAGTAGAGAACAAGACACTTCTATTGACACAAATCCCCATGATATTCACTGTATCGAGGAAAAAAAAGTATGTTTCTAATCAGTGAATTATTATCAAAATACTAACTAAAAAATATTTTAAATATGCTTATTTTTATATGTTTTTCACACCCATTAATCTAAACTCATGTGTTGGAAAAGGAACACAACATGATAGTACTGTAGATACCATAGAGTCTACACATTGCTTTTCAATCTCAGATGCTAATATGTCCAATACTGGCATGGCTATCCTGAATGAAAAGACTTTGACTGAAAGAAACAGTCACCTGGTAACTACCATAGATACCACTAAGCCACACATTACATTTCAATTTCTTATGATTCTAGGTCTAATACTGACCTACCTATCCCAAATGAGAATCCAATGAATGAAAAAAAATCCATCTGGTTTCTCTTTCAAATACAAAAATGTGTGACCTAATATCTAAATAGAATAGTGTAGGTAATAATATCATTCTACCTGTTTCTCCAGTGAGCAAGCAGGAAATGAAAAGCAGCCCAAACAATTCTAAAACTACTAGAAGATCATCCAGAAAGAAGGGCTCTGGAAACAAGAGAAAAGGGGATCCAACCCCCAAATAAATTTTTAATGGATATTTTCTTTTGGAATTATTTGGGTATTGAAAACACTAACAACTTTATTGTCTTAAAAATATTTATCAATAATCACCATACTAATGTTTTTTCAATTGATGAACTAAAGTTAGTTTTTACTCTTGATTTTTTTCATCTATGCCAATTTGGTTATAATTTTTTAGGAGCATGTAAAAACTATTCATCTATTGAATCTATTTGGATCTTTACACATTCTACTTTACAGAATGTTAATATTTTTATTGTTTCTAAGTATTACTTTACATGTGATTTCATCTTTGATCACTCGAACATTTACTGTTCATTTATATCTTCTAGGAATAGATACCAAGATAGGATACCCCTTTTCCATGATCTCTCATACCTTGGAAATAACATTTCGGGACTTGGTTTGTGGCAGGTGACTTTAATTCCATCATTTCTCTAAGTGAGAAAATGGGACCGTCACACTCCACTATTTCATCAAGGGAATTAAAAGCCTCTATTGAGGATAATAATCTGAGTGAAATTTATCTCACTAGTGCCAATTTTACATGGTATAGACAACATTACAATAGGGTGGTTGCTAGAAATTCAGATAGAGCTTTCAAAATTTTTCGACCCTTGATAAATGGGACAACATCTATAACATCACCCTTCCTAAACTTAATTATGACCACTATCCTGTCTTGGTCAATTTATCCTTTAATAACATTAAGCCTGATTAACCTTTTATATTTAACATATCTTGGTCTTCAAATCCTGATTGTGCTAACATTATAAAAAATTCATGGCCTTCCATATACAATTGCAATGATACTTTTTCATGTACCATCAAATTAAAAAATTTAAAATAGGTTCTTAAGTATTGGTGTAGATACAAATCTAAGGAAATTGACAATGACATCCTTTTTTTTGGAAGAGGAACTTACCCAAATCTAGAACACCACTACTTGTACTAATTTTTATTCTCATCCAAAACATTAAATAAACATTACTAAAAAACTTGTTTCCTTGATCAACTTCACGGATAAAATTTGAAAAAAAAATTCAAAACTAAATGGATCACTGATGGTGATAGAAATGCTAAATTATATAACTCCCTTAAAAAACTATGAAATATTGTAGACCTCTAGCCTTACTTAGAGACAGAGACAACCTCATTGATACTAAATATGGTATTTCCAATCATGTCATCAGTTACTTTGAAAATATTTTAAAAGTGGACAATGTTAATAAGGAATTTTTACATGATTTCATTATGGTGGTGGTAAATAAAGAGGAAAAATTATTTCTCAATAGTATTCTCCTTGACCATGAGATTAGAGAAAATTTATTTACCTTAAATATTGATAGTGCTTTGAGACATGATGATTTCAATAATGGATTTTATCTTCAATTGTGGGATGTTATTAAAGATTATGTTTCTAGATTAGTTAGGAATTTAATTTCTAAGGGTATTATCCCCCATGTGCTAAACTCCCAATTCCTCTATTTAATTCCTAAAGTAGATAATACTTCATAGATTCACCTCTTCAAACCCATTAACCTTATTAATAATCTTTATAAAATCAACATCAAGATTCTTTCCAATAGACATTATTCTATAATCAAAAAAATTATATCTTGGAACCAATTTGGTTTTGTTAAAGGAAGATCCATCGAAGATTTCATTTACCTTGCCTCAGAATGCACTAATTTGATAAATAATTCTAGTAGGGGTGGAAATATTCCCATAAAACTTGATATTTAAAAATATTTTGATGGCATGGATTGGAGTTTTATTTTTAAAGTTTTATATAATTTTGGGTTTAAGGAATTTTCATCAGTAAAATTAAAAATCTTTTAAATTCATCCTATATCTCAATCTTTGTTAATGTCTCTCATAAGGGTTAATTTAAATTCAATATTTTTATCCGACATGGTGACCCCATAACTTCCATTCTTTTATTGATTACTGAAGATTACTTAAGAAGATTACTCACTCGTCTTGTGGATCAGAACAAGATTAAATCAATTCATGCTTCTGGGAATCTGAATGCTCCTACGAATCTCTTATATGTTTGTGAAATCATCCTTTTTTACAAGATTATAAATTAAATATAAATAATCTCAAATGTACCCTTTCACACTAGGAATATGTTTCTAAAAAAACTATCTATCGGAACAAATCCTATTTTTTTTGGGAAAAGGTTTCCTTCTAATAGAAAATCTAATATTATCAATGTTTATGGCATTAAAAAAGGGTATCTTAACTTCACCTATATTTTTTCCCAACTTTTTGGGAAGACCCTAGTATAGTTAATTTTCTGCCACTATTGACCAAATCCTCCACTAACTCGCCTCATGGAGAGGTAAAACCCTCTCTATGGATGGCAATATCTATGTTGTCAAATCCACAATTTTCTTTAAAATGGTCAAATCCATGATGGTTTATAATTTTGATGTTGGTCTTTTAAAAAATTAATTTTTCCATAAAAAACATTGTATGGAGTGGAAGTATACCTTAAAGAAAATTGATGACTATTCCCTGGTCTTCCTGTTTCATGCCTTTGGATAAAGGTGGTCTCTACATCAAAAATCTCAAATTCTTTAATGAGGCCTTATAGGCCAAACTCACTTTGAACCTTATGCATAGTATCTCTAATTCCATTTCTTTCCTCAAAAAAATATTTATTGATAAATTAAATAAAGGAAACTTAAATTATATGAGCTCTTCCATATATCCTTTTATTAAGAATTCCTCTTTTCCAACATCATGTCTATCTCCAGATGGATGGTGAACAAAGAATCTTCCTTAAACTTCAGGCTTGAGAACTGGACTAGTGATCCTCTCATTTTAACGGTTCCCCCATTCAACCACCTAAGCACACTAATAATACTGTTAAAGATATAAAAATATCTCAAATATTTAACTTACTGAACAATATTAAGCAGGTCACTAATAACCATCCCTTTTCCAACACTGATGATTTTTTAATTTTGGAACCTGGTTATAATTGCATTCTTGAGTCAATTTTTTTATAACCATATTCTTAGTAATTCTGAAAATAACTTAAGAAGGATAAAAACATTTATAAATTATGGTTAAATCCCTCGAGACTCACACTTGTTTTGCATATTGTGAATAAAATGGTTTCCACTGACACTTTCCTTCAATATTTTGGGATTCAATTTTTCTATAAATTATTTATTTGTAATCATCATCAAGTAGACATTAACCTCCCTTTTTATCTTGTGCTACATACACTACTATTTGGAATTATGACTTTGATCTTTTTGAGTGCAGATGGTTACTCCATGACTCAATCAACTCTCTAATCCAATGTTGTGTGGATATGATGGCCTCTCAGTAAATCAATAATTTATTCATAATTACCATAACTGAGCTTATCCATGTGATCTGGTATGATAGAAATGCTTATATTCATAACAAATAATCAATTTGACCTAATATTGGGAAAATGAGAATTCTAATTTCCTTTTGATAAGCTGCCTTGATTCAGAAGGTCCTTTTTAATAACATTTGATAGAAACTTTGGGATTCTATGTTAGATTGGGGTGAAGGGTATCTATCCTCAGCCTAGATGTACTATTGATGTTTTTTTTGGAAAGATCCACCCCAATATGGATTAAAGTCAATGTTGATAGTGGTTCTAAAGACAGCCCGTGTCCCATAGGTTGTGGAAAAATATATATAAACTACTCTAGGAAGACTATAAGGTGTTTCTATGGTATCTATAGAGTCTCCTCATCCTTGGAAGCAAAAATTATGGGGGTGATTTATGTTTTTTCTTTTTGCGAAGAAACTTGTATAGAACAATATCTAGATCAAAAGAGATTTGATGACCATTGTGTATGATCTTTGGAATAGCATAGTGCACCTGGCATGACTGCTTAATTCATGTGGGATGGACTGTCTATATTCTCTTATGGATATCAGCAATATTTTCACTCATACATTTCCTGAATCGAACAAGGTTGCAGATGTCCTTGCTAATATGAGAGTCAATCATGACATAACCTAGTCAAACAAATTCTTTACTGATTTACTTTCTCTTTATTATAGGGATTGTAAAAAAATTCTATCTTTTAGACTCATGTAATCCTTTTATTTAATTAATTTAGTGTTTTGGTCCTTGACCAAAGCACCAATTTAAAAAAAAATGTTATCATTTGAGGATAATTTGAGATCTATAAATGACATGAAGCATTAATATGTTAAGGATGATTTTTTTTCAAATATATATAGAAAATATTAGGTTTTTAGTATTGAATATTTTATATTTTTTGGGGATTAAGATAAGAAAACGTTAGTGGAATCCCTAGGTATAAGTATATGTTTAAGAGAAACTGCAAAAATTTGGGCAAAGTAGATATTATATTAGTTAATTAGCAATTAAATACATGTCTAGATACTGGAAAATGGATGCGGTTTTGAAATAGATTCATCTTTGGGTAAGAACCCCAAAAATATTTGGTTCAGTCATCATTCTTGTGCATGGTGATTTTGCACTAAATATGTACCTGAATAGACACTCCAAGGGGACATGCTTAGGTTATTTCATATTATTTTATCCAACCATTATGAAGGATTTGAACATATTATTTTCTGAAATTTAATTGGATTAGAGAACCTAATTGTAAAATGACCAAAGATAACTTATATTGAGGGTAAAGATTCATAAGTTAGGGCATGCACATAATTTATGAATTATTTATTCTAATATCATAGTTTTTCCAATGTACATATACTAATTTAAGTATTCTAATCACTAAAATTTATTTTAAAGTAATGTTTGGATAAAGATGGAACTGAGATAACAATGGATGTAATGGACAATGGAATAATTATCTCGAGTTGCAAACTATTAAGACAAGAATCGGGATTTTAAATATTGTTATAAATCAAAATTAACTATCATGAAATATAATTAATAATTCAAACATATTCTATGTCCAAAACACACTAAAGAAAAGAAGGATGGATTCTTATGAAAGATCAAGTGATGGAGATGATGAATGAAAAAAATATACAATCTCCTTCATGTAAAAATGTGGGAAGAAACACAATGGGGAATGTCTAAAAGGAACTAGAAAATCCTTTATGTGTTGAAAAGGAGGGAATAAAGTATCTAACTGTAGATGAAAAATGAAGCATTCAATTAACTTAGTAGAGGAATAAGATTTATCTTCTAGTTTTACTTTAGATTATAATGTAGACATTGAATTTGAAATTTTATCTTAAGTCATTTCTATATTTATAACATCATTAATTAATTTATTTTGAAAAAAATTGTGCGGAAAAAATTTATTTAAGGGGGTAGAATGTGACATCCGAATATTTCTATATATATATTTTTCCTTTAAATAATTTTGAGTGAAATATCATTCTTCCCACAAAAACAATTATGGCTTTGATACATTATAAAATTAAAATAATAATATTTATAATATAATTATGATAGAATATAATATATCTATAAATGAAATAAAATGTTAAGTTTTTTTAAATTTTAAAATTTTAATGAAATAATATTAGAAACACCTATTAGTTAAGAAATGTTTTTTAAATAAAAGTAGTTTATATTTTGTTTTTTATATTAAAAGTCAAATATATACTTTTTATAAATAGAATTAAATAAAATAAACTAATCTTTTTAATTTATAATATCAAATTTACACCTTATTAATTTTTAAACATTTTTTGAAAATATTTATTTTTATTAAAAAATGATGTTTTTACAAAAATTTTAATTTTCACGACTTTTTCTAAATTTTATAATGACCTAGAAGCTCATAAAACCATTTAATTGATCAAATATTAAATTTAAGAATTAAATTATTCATTTTAAAATATTATTTGAATATATAAAACCCTTGTCTTAATTTTTTTAAAACTAAAGTAAATGGTTACTTTAATAAAGAAAATTGTTTTATATATTTTCTTTTACTTAATTAATATTTTTGTAAAATTCTATTATAAATTGATTTTAATATCAAATAAACTTAATTTTACTTATAATAAATCAATTTAGGTCCTAAAAATTATTTATATTAATAACTTTAACTCACACATAAATTTTAATATTAAAAACCTAATTATCTCGAAAACTATTTTTAAGCATTAAGCATGTTTATTTTAAATTAAATTCACTTAATCATAGTATTTTTTATTTGATCAAATTAATATAATATATATTATCATAGTAATCATATTTAGTGGTAGTGTCAATTTTATTTTTTCTCATTCTAATTAATTACCATGGGAGAAAATAAAAGTTTCTCAAGTAAAAGTACACTTTGGAAAAGTGAAAAGTAAATAGAAAAGAACCTAAATCACTCATGGTTTATTAAAAAATGAGTATATGTGAGTTTTTTCAGCCTTAAAATTTATCACTATCTATATTTTTTTAAATATTGGTGTCTTTGACCATGAATAGTGTAAATATATAATTTAATATGTTAAGGTAATTCCAAAACTACCCTTCCATTCACTTATAAATGGACACATTTACACACCTTATTTACTTACAATTTACATATAATTACTTTTAAAAACTCTTAAAATTTTATCATATTATAATCCTCTCCCATTAACCCGATCCTTTGACCTTCTTCAATTAGCTTATGCCTTTCATTTCTTGTTAAAATTCCAATGAAAATCCATATCCCCAATCGAATATTTATTCATCTTAGTATTTTTTTTCATATCCTTATCTTTCCTAATCCCATTAATATAATTTATTTTTTATAATTTATATTTGGGAGTTTTATTATATTTATTTGAAAATAATTTTTCATCCCCATGCATCCATTGAAAAAATATAACCATTGATCGTGTGTTGTGTGAACTATTATCTCTATGATATGATGTGGTTTATTTCTCATATATGCATATTATGAGTGGTATAAAGGATATTTTTGATGAATAATTATGTTTTTAATTCCAATTATAAAATTTTTAAATGATCAAAATTTTCACTTACCTTCATTACATCAATTCGATAAGGAATTCGATTGTTAATCATGCATATGTACGTAGTATCGTATCTATGAATGATGAGTATTTTTTATATTGAAAACTTAATATGGATGAAACTAAAAGTATAATACTGAATTAATATTATTTTTATAAAATTATCATAAATAATAAATGATATTTTTTCATATACCATCACTATAATCATTCATAGGTAAATTGGTTCATTAATAGTGCACATGTGTTGACTACCGTCTCAAAAAAATGATAAATTTTAGTTATCAAAGGGACCTATAATTAATAATTATAATAATGGATTCGATGTGTATGTATGATATATATTAATTTTATAATCTTATTTAAATTTTATTTTAACATTATTTAATAACAGTTTCTTACCCATTCAATCATGACAACATGCTTTTGATTTGGTCAGTATACTGCTTACTTAAGCGATGTTGTAATATTTATATAGTGAAATATTAAGGAATTTTATATATGGTTTATTAAATTTAATAACATGGTAGTAAATATTTTTAATGGTTCTGAAGTTAGTATTAATATATAAACATGTTAATAATAAATCATCTCTGTTCATTAAAAACTACCAAAACAAGTTTGCCTCCGACTTTAACTTCATGATCGATAATTAAAATTATACATCAAGGAATGAAAGTGAAACATTATAAGCAATCATGGGATATATATTAAAATAACCATAAATAATCTGGTAATAATAAAATTGGTATCAAATATCAATAATCAATGTTTATATTATAAAGCGTGTGAAAAAAACAAAAAGTGTTAACGTCCAATTTTAAAAATAAGATATAATAAACCACCAAATTCATAGTAAATAATTATTAATGAAGTATGTAAAAGGTTTATTTAGAAGAATTATTTTATTAAATATATGATAAATATAATTATGGATATTTTATAATAAGTTATATTGTGGTAAACTAAATAGGGATATAAGGTAAGGGATTTTTATCTCAAATTCCCTTCGTTGAGACATGGTTTTATTTAAACCAATTTACTTTTATATGTTGTATATAACAACCAATTGGTATGTTATCATGAATTAAATTTTGTTCAAGGTATTTTATGTCAATTTTCAAGATATTAATCTTTAAATGGGTTTCATTAAAATGTTACTCAAGTCGTAATTATTATTTTTGACTCAAGTTCTTTTTCTAGTGAATTGTAAAATGTATTCTTGATTTTGATATTACAAGTCTCTTTTTACTACCATTATATTTTAAAATAGTAGATTTAATTTTTTACATGTAGATATTAATTATCTTCATTAATATCCCCCTTTTATGAAACACTTCCTCAAATAAAATCACAATATTGATAAGGTAATATTATAGATTTCTAATGGATAATTTTCTTCCATATTCATGTTTTAACTATCAAAAGCATTTTATATAATGTTTCTAGTGACCTTTATACATATCTTCACTAGTTATTAGTGAAATGTTTTATCATTATTTTTATTATATAGGTTTCACTAAATAGTTTTAATTGACTTTAAATGTTTTCTACATGATTAGTTTTCAAAAAATATTTTATTTTAAAGTAAGGTTTTAAAATTTTCAAAAATAACTTCTTTATAAGTTGTTTTAAAATTATAATTTTAAATTACCTAGAATTTTTAAAAGATATTTTTAAAAGTAAATATTTTAAATGTTTTAGTATGGGTCATTGTTGACCAAAAGAATTCTATTTTACATGTTTCTATGTGACTGTATATTTTCACCCACTTTATCGTTTTCTAAGAGACTACCCATTTATGATTTCTTATTTTTGAAAAGGAAATTATTATTCTCATGGTTTAATAAAATATTACTTTTGAAATTATTTTAAAGGAAAAATTAAATACCCATTTTCTATATAATTTTCATAATGATTCAAAGAGTGTTATTCATCTATGTCGTATACTTGATCAAAGGTATTATTGAAATGATACGATCTATATTCTTTATTTGGATGGATTATTAAATTCTATTTTACATCTATGATATAATTCATCAATAATTTTTACTTACCTAATCATTCAATTGTATATTCCTTATTTACTTCCTCTTATTTTCCTCCATGAATTCCATATTTTCCTTTAATTTATTGAACGGAGTTCACCTAGATTCCCAATATATCGATTGATTGGGGAAATTATTGTCTAAACCATATATTCATTTCTTATATGGTGTAAATACCATATATGCAATCATATTTTTTGAGTGTTATTTACCTAGAATGATTGTAAAATTCATTGTATACCCATTTTTTTCTATGGGTTCATCATGTAATTTTTATTGATGAAATCATCGCATATTCCTTAGGAAACCACTTGAAATGAATATAAAACCAATTTTACTTTCTTTAATTTTTTATAATATATTGGTTAAAACCATGTGGGACACACATGTATGATTTTCATTATGTGATGGGTGGCACTTGAATTATATAACCCTCAAATTCATTGGGTAATGTTTCCATATCATGAGATATCATAGTACACGGGTAGTGGGCCTAGCCAACTATGGTTCGTGGGAAGTTAGTATATCCAACTATGTTGTGTTAATGGGGCAGATATCCCTGACTTATTCTTATGATGTCTTTTTTATGTTTTTTCCACATTCTTATGATGCCATGATATTTTTTTATAATAATTATTTAATACATTTGTATATGATATTATCTCTTTAATATATTCTTCAATGCTTATGAAAATGCTTATTATGATTCATGTTATGCCTCATGCCTCTCATATAATGATTTATTATTATGTTTACCCTTACTGAGTGTTTGTGATAAATCCTTTCTTATGTTTCTAGTTTCCAAGGTTATGAAATAAAGTATTTAAGTATGGTAAGCCTAAAAGAGTATATTTTGTGGATAATTTATCAGAGAAATTTAAGACTCATTATGGATTTATTATATTCTTATATAGTGGATAAAAAATATATATTTATTGAGAAGACTTGAGATTTATTAGTTAGCAGTTTGTCTTAATTCACTAAAACTATAATATAAAAGTTTCTTGGATTGTAAATGTGTGAATGATATTTTAATCACCGACGTGTATCAAATCTAGTGTTCTAAGTTATGTGTTTTCCGCACCAAATCTAGAAGCATGGGTCTAAGGGATCTATAGTTATGTTAATCATAGAATACTATTAACCCATATAATGATATCTCTATATCATATAATATGATTTTCCAAGGTAGAGGAATGATATCTAGATATCATGAATTAATGTATCTGACACACCCCACCCACTAGGAGATACTTGGGATGAATGTATACCATGTGTTCCACCCCAACCATAATACAACATTCATGCCAAAATGATGATTATCCCAATAATATATCATAAAATAAAGGCCAGTAAACAAATAAAGGTACAAATACCTATACACCATAATATCAAACAACCTCAAACAATGGTAGTTGTTGGAATTCATGTTGCACAACAACAAAAAAAGCACCACCATCTAAAAACATCACCAAGATTCTCTATGCACAAGCTCTACCAACACCACATCTTTTAGGACCTCTATGAAACTGTCTATCTTTTTCATAGACACAATATGTGTAGGAAAATAACTAGTTCAGGGTTGAGTATAAATATAACCATTAGGAAACATTGAAAACATAATAGGAAGGTAAGATAGATATTTAGATCAACAAAAGAAACCCATATATTCTTTTAAGGTAACAGGTAACCAAGGTCAAGAAATTCACCATTCATCATAAATTAGATTTAGTTAATTCATGCATTGAAAATAACCTAAAGTTTTCATAGTACCATAGAACCATATGCACCAAAAACATATCACATATTTAACTTATAAATTGTCCCACATTAGTAGAAATAATGGGGGACTTTTACGTCACGGGTGTGAACATAAATCGAGAGGGTTACTGACCCCTATGGAGGACCCGTGCCTCAACATGTATAGTTTTTATTAACTAAGAGGGTTACCTATTCAATGAGTGTATGAACCACACCCCATAATTATGAGAGGGTTACAAAATTTAATAAATACAAGCAGGACCCTATCCTTAAAGGAAGAAAGATTCCAAGAGGGTTCTGACCCCATGGGTGCACTATAATCATCTACCCACATTCATCATCATCATCTCAATACAACTATGAAACTCTAACTGCTTAACTGCATCAATATGAAACCCAAATGAAAAATATGTATATATCATTGTGTTATATAAGGGTAAATTCTCATAATGGACCATTCATATGCTCAATTTAAGCAACTTATTAGAATTATTTGAAGAATATTGTATTCTATCCAGTATATGTCAATCCCATATAAGGTAAAAGGAATGCAAGTCCCCAAGAAAAGTTATTAATGTAATACAACCACCTAATTTGGAAAAATTAAATTTACATAGATTTTCCACTGGGAGAACACAATGTGAATGGATACTCAAGGTAACTAGAGTCTATTTTGGTTACATATAGATTCACCTCTATAGTTATAAACAACTTCTCTAGGAATATTACAATGTGTGTGGCCTTGAAACTACTTGGTGTGTATAACTTACACAGATCAAACTATCCTTCCTGAAATAAAAATAATATGTGATGTGGTACATGATTTTTGGGTCGCACACATAGATCTAGTGTGTACACAGAGTACACATAGTGGCACTCAAGCTTAGAATACATGGCATGTGACTTGGGGTCACATGACATCTGATATTTTTAGAACTATGTAACCTTAGATTTATAGATCTTGAACTATATAACATGTATTAAAGATGATCAAATAACATATAGTCTAGAATTTAGAAACTATCGTGTACATAACAATGTGAATCATACTTTCACCTCTAACATTGACTACATTATTAGTTTCACCTGACCCTGATGCCCATGATCTTGTTATAGCAATTAACTAGTGAAATTTTTAGCCTCCCATTTTCACCCATTCTATTTCCATATAACCATTAACCAAACCATGAATAAAACTTATTAAATAAAAATTTCTATATTCCCAAACCCACTATCCTCTAGAAATCCTCTATTGTAGTATCAAAAATCCCTGATCAAATTGAAACAATAAGTACAAGAAATAAATATTCAAAGTTTGGTGGTAGGCGGAATAAAGATCAGACAAGAATATGTTCATCAAAGAACATGGGAATTTGGGAAATATTAATTTTTATAATCTACTTACGAAGTTCTTATTGGGATGATATATAGTTAAAAAATTTAAGCTATCAATGATAATTAATGATATTAATAATCATCACTATAAATAAACCTCGATAGAAAAATAAACCAAGGTAAATTTACAAAATTGTAATCTTAAAAACATGAAGGATTTATACCCATGACAATTCAAAGCTAAAATTAAATAATTAATAAATATTAAGGTTCTCATGAATGAAAAATAAAAATTATTAAAGTGTGAAATTATTTCTTTATGTGGCGAGAAAATAATTCAATTTAAAACTTCAATCAATTAATGTTTAGGTTTATATCATCTAGATGCCAAAATAATTCATCAAATAATCGATGACGTGCAACTAGAATATTTGAATAAAGAAATTTATTTTCATTTTATGTTTCATGAGAGATAATGAATAACATATTGAAATATTATTAATTTTTTGAATATCTTATTAATATAATATTTAATTTTAATCACATTCATTATTGGTGAATCTTTTTTTATAAGAATAGAATTTTATAATGAATAATTAGGTGAAAAAAATAATAAAAATTATTCCCTCAAAGTTAATACATCATCACTTCCATGATATTATATTGACTTGTGTTCGTCAATACCACCACCTTGAAGAAGGTAGAGAACACAAAGAACAATTCTTAAATGTTTGAAAACAGATAGAGAGAGAGAGTTGGATTTCTCTAAGTTGTTTCTTCTCCCAATAAAATATAATGAAAGGAAGATGAATATCTCTCAAAACTTATAATAAGGTAATATTAAATTATAAATGGGTAATTATTTCTCCTTAAATCCAACTATAAAATCAAAAATTAATTTCCCCTCATAAAAATAACAATTAAATACCTTTATCATGATTGGTCAATCATTTTAAGAATACTCTCCCATAAATATTACTAAAAGTTATTTTCATCATCACCATGAATTTTTGATTCAATGTCACCAACATATAAAAAAAACCTTTTTTACATGGATAAATTATCTGGTTCGAATAAATACCACAAAATCACTATTAGAAAACTACCCTATACCGATGGTTTTAAACCGTTGGTATAAGGAATGAAACCATTGGTATAGGGTATACCAATGGTCCCCAAAATACATTGGATAGGTATCCATTATAATATAAATATATCAATAGTTTTATTGTATCTATTGGTATATATAATCTAAGGGTTCTTGATAGAAATGGTTAAAGAAATCGTTAGTATAAACCCATCCACCAGCAGCCATCAATACTCTTCAACAGCCAACTAACACTCCCTGCTACACCTTCCAGTCACAAAACACATTCAAAATGACACATATGTTATATTTTTAAAATTTTATCAGTTAATAACTTCAAAAAAATTATAACACATATATATAATTATTTTAATCATCAAACACTATCTACATAGCTATGCTATAAATACCAAATCAGAAATTTTGGGGATCAATATCTTCCACATACCCATCACTAATATCATATCCATAACTTTTATGAATATTATATTGAGCATAATCACTATCATCATAACCTTATATATATTTATCTCCATCACCATGATGAAATTAATCACCCCACCCACCATTAGAACCATAAACACTATCACCTAGTGCATCATATAAGGTGAACATAATTTAATTCATAGATAAAAAAACCACAATGATATATATTATATGTTATGAACATAATTATGCCATAGATTTTAAAAGTTGATCATTATCCATTTTTACTTCCTTCATTCTCCTACATGATTAATGTTTTAACCTCTGATACCTCGATACATGCCTCCGCTACATTTTAATGGGCCTCTTACAACTTGGTGATATAAATTATATTAGAGGCGCCTATCATGGGATAATACCTAGTGGGTATGATACATTTCTTGAGTCATCAATAGACTCTTCCATTGTTATCATCAAATAATATCTTTTTCAAATGATCTTATTGCCTAAAATTGTCATCCTATAGCTCATTAAGGCCCTCTAAAGAACACTTTTAACAAAAGAAATGAAATATTTAGTCACAAAATAGATATGAAAATTCCAAAGTAGTTGATTAAAAATTAAAATATTTTCTTATGTATGTTCATTTATAGTAATCCCATATTTCTTATTTTCTATTGATAAAACTAATTTTCTAAAGGTTCATTCCCTTCTATGTTGAATACCGCTTGATGAAAATGGAATTTAATATAAGAAAGCATTATTCAAATAATATTTTATTGATTATTTAATTTACTTGTAAAAACAATCCTGTAAATAGTTTATTATTTTGGGTATTGGGTGATGAATAAATTCTTGTTTTGGGTTAAAAGTGTTTAAAAATGATTTGGTGATTTAATTTTATCTGATTAAGGTATAAAAGTATAGTAAGGCTTCTTAATGAAGTTATTATTTTAAAATTACTTGTACCAGTTTAATTGAATAATTTTACAGTTTAGTAATTTTTTTATTAATGACATGAATGAGATTAAATTTGGAAATTTTAATTTATTTTTAATGTTTATACACATTAATTAGTTTTATGGGGCTTATTTGGGATAAATAAAATGTTTGTATTTCTAGCATTTAGAATAATTGGTTTTTAATTTAAATAGGAATCATTTATAAAATTTGGAATTTTAAATTATTTTATGAATTAAAAATAATGATTATGATTTAAAATAAATGTGTTTACATGATTTATATTTTAAAGCTAATTTTATATGGTTGGTTATGACTTTTTTCATTAAATTAATATAGATTATGTGACATATTGATGCTTTTGTGCTTAGATTTAGGGATTATATGGTTTTCCATTAAAATGTATTAAATTAATTAATTTATTATTTATATGGTTCATTTTAGTAGTGATTTTATTGGGTTTTATTATTTTCATGAGTGATTATGTAATTAGGCTGTGTTTTGGTTGAAGATGAAATTTTGGAATTTTATGTTAAATGGAAGGATAGTGCTGATTTTGGGTCTTATGTGTCAGGTAGAGTTAGGGATGATTTATTTAGGATAAAACCATTATATATGGTTATCTTGGATGGAATTTGGTTAGACTATTTTTAGGTGGTTATTTTTTATTTTAGGCCTTTTAGTGGATGCTATATGTATAAACAGAAGGGAAAGTAGATTCTTTGATGGATACATATTTTTATGGACATATAGAATAAATTATGGTAATTTAGTATTGATACACATGTATCTAATATTGAATATATGATTGGGATGTTATTTGGTATGCTCATGATGAGAATTTTGATTTTGGTTATTGAAGTTGTCAGGTTTGATTGGAATTCTAATGGATGTTGAGATTTTTGGTGGTAAAACTATAAATTATTATTCATTTTGAGTTTTAGTTCTCTTTTTTTGATTCATGTCAAGTCATGTTAGTTTGTTAGGTGTTATTTTTTTTGATTCATTTGTGTTATAACCTTATTAAACACATTTATACATGAAAAATAAATTATTTTTCTCATGCTTCAACATAGTAGTTCATTCCAAAGTGTGGAAATAATTCATATAATCCTTTTTATTAATTTATAAAAATTATTGAAAAAAATCAATAATTAAAAATGAAATATTAATAAAAAAAATATTTAGTTTCAATAAAAAATATAAAATTTGAATAATACCTTAAAATCATTACTCTTCAAATAAGAAATCATTTCCTAATACTATGTTACTAGACACATATCAAGGGTTTTTATAACCCATAAATTTGTTACAACTCTAATAACTTAATAATTATATATATCATGCTTATAAAATCTCCATATCTCACCTAACATCATCAGACATGAAACCCTCCCAACTTCACCATTGAGAAATCTATTGTAAATTTGCTACCAAAATATTAATTCATATAATACAATAATAATATAAAATTTAATCTAATAAATTTTCTTACCCAAATATGAACCCATGAGGTATGATTCATTTAATTTTAAAGTTGTATATATAAAACTAGCTTCATGGGAATGATCTAAATATATTTAGAAAGAAACACTATAAAACTTCTATACTCTCTCCCCGATTTACCAATTATTTGTTTATATTCATTATAATTCACAATAACCTGTGTCTAGTGGTTCCACAATTGAAACAAGTGAGTATAACCACTACTTCTAATAGTGGTAGATATAAATATAAAATAATAAAATATAATTATTAAATTAGTACATGTTACAATAAAAATAAATTATGGTTACAAAATTTAATAGGGTTATTTTCAAATACTTGATCTAGGTTTATCGGTAGGATTCGATGTATTCTTGGGTTGTGATGGATCAGTAACCTATGTAGTTCGATGGGGTATAATGTATGCTCAAGATGATATAAAAGTGCTGAAGCATTGATCATAAGAGGACACACCTAAAATAATGAAGAGAATAGATAAGTGGGAAATAGAGTTGACATTATAGAAGAATGTAGAAAATGATAATAGGGATAGGGATCGAGATCCTTCATTGGATAAGGAAATGATATATGAGGATGATGTTTACATGTAAATAGTGGTAATAAAAAATGAAGTTTGAATATCCCCAATGTTTATAATGGAATGGTGGGATAAGAAGCGATGATAGAGGTTATATCAAGTGACGGGTCTGGGTGAAATCAGGTATGAAGAGTGTTGTGAGTAAATCTAGAACCTCCCCCTCATACTACAAGGTCAGTCATTGAAATTATTTATTTGTAAAGGGAAAATTTTTATCCTTGATGGTGGAACCTAATTCAAATTTAAAAATTATTTATAACATGAAATTATATTTTTTGTAATGGATATGTATATCTAAAATAGTATAATCACAATGGAAACCATAGAAGGAATTATCATCTCTCCCATGAGATAATCATGTTCAAAAATTATATTCCCTCACATATCATCAATATTTTTCATTTCCTTTATCTTAAAAAAAAATAAAAAATTAATTATATATTTAGTTCTAATGATATAACACAATTAACACATACTAAATAGTATGCTAAACATGGGTATGATATGATTTTCTTATAATATATAAAATTTGGTCTAATTCAATCTAGGTTTTATTATTTGGTCATTTATTTCGTTGTTTCATTTTTTTTGGTTATTTTTTTTTCTGTTCATTCATTTAGATCATTTATTTTATTTTGGTTTAGTTTATTTGATTTATTTTAAGTTAGGTCATTTGGTTTTTTTTGAGTTCTGTAATTTGGTTCATTTTTAGGTTATGTATTTTGTATTTTATTGATGCTTGGTTATTTAATTATATAATTTGGTTTATTTTTTAGGTTAGGTAAAATTGGTTCATTTTTTTTAGTCCATTTTGTTCATTTTTTAGGTTAAGTCAATTTTGATTTTGGTCACATGGTTCATTTTGGGTTAGGTAATTCGGTCAATTATAGGGTTATATAATTTTTGTTTTATGCCATTTGGTTTATTTTGGGTTATTTAATTTGGTTTATTTTTGGTTTAGGAAATTTTCTTCATTTAGGGTTAGGTCATTTTTTTATTTTAGGTTATGATTTTTTTATTTTGGGATCATTTATTTGGTTCATTTTGGGTTATTTTAGTTGGTTAATTTGTTAATTTTTTATTAGATCATTAGATTCATTTTGGATTTGGTCATTTTGGTTAATTTTGGGTTAGGTGATTTGGTTAATTTTAGGGTAGGTTTCTTAGTCCTTTGTTCATTTTTTTGGTTAGGTTTTTTAGTTCATTTTGTGTCAGGTTATTTAGTTTATTTTGGGTTATGTTATTTGGTTCATTTTGGGATAGGTTATTTAGTTTATTTTGGGTTAGTTCATTTTATCATATGTTAATTTGGTGTAGGTCATATAGTTCATTTTAGGTTAGGTTATTTGGTCATTTATTCATTCGATTTAGTTCATTTTTTTCATTTTCAGTTAAGTTATTTGGTCATTTGTTCTTTTTTAGGCCATTTCATTTAATCATGCATATTCCATTATATAATTTCACCATTCAAGATTAACATTATTTATCAATTTAATAATAATAAAAATTATTATACATAATAATAATAATAATAATAATAATAATAATAATAATAATAATTAATATAAAAATTTCAGGGAAATCAAGAGGAAACATCAATTATATCAAAAAACACATACGATCACATATCCCTATTTATTATCTTCCAATAGTAATCATCCACATCCTACACCAATCATTTAATGTGGTTTTAAATAATATAATCAATATTTAACTCAATATAGAAATTTTTATTGTTTAGAATTTTTTTATATATTAATTTATTCATTTTAATGTAGATTTTTAGTTTAGAATGGTTTTTTAAATTGTTTTCTTTCTGCCTCATGATACCGAGTGCTTAAGTATGTTTCTAAGTGAGATCTTAGGATCAACTAAATATATAAATACTTGATGGTGGTGGTATAATGAGATTTATTTAGTGTATTAAAGTTCAATAATGATAATTGAAGATGAAAATTGGATTGACCATGTATATCGGGGCTCGATGCAGGTGTTGGCTGGGTTGGTATAGATCCAGAATCGAGATTTGGGGCCAAAAAATCTCAATGGAAGATTTTTTAGGATGATTTATTTTTCATTTTTTATGTGTTTTTTAGTGTGTATACAAGTGTTGGGTATATTTTTAGAATTTTTGTGTGGTTTAATTTAGGTTTCAGTGAGTTTTGTGTGTCTTTGGTTGGATATTAAGTTCTTTTCCTTATTCAGTTATACTATTGGTAATAATTTTAGAAGTCTCCATGCATTGAGGATAATTTTTGTAGGAAAGAATATGCACAGTGGACTATAGTAACACTAGGAATGTGTTTACACTTAGAAAAAATGTATCGACCCATGATTTTAGTAAATAATTTTCCTTAATTAAATACCATGTGGGTATCTTATCTCGAACACAACATTGTACTAAAACTAAAACCTCATTACATTAATAAAATTATTAAATATTACCTTTATATTATAAATGTTAAATTTGTTGGCATGAATATAATTAACTACTTTATAAAATCTATATAAAATGTATTATAAAATAAATGTGAGACACTTTTTCTAATTTTGTTTCACACATTAAGTGTGCTAGTATGAAAATTAAATTTTTTTAACCTTTAGAAATTTTATTTTGTGAAATGGATTTAATAATTGGAATTTGTAGGTCCAAATTATATAAAATATCTCATATAAGTTTTATTCATAAAAATTATATTAGTAATATTAAATTTAATTGCATTGATAATGGTGAAACTTTTATTTTCAAAGATTTTTTTAATTAATATTTAGTATTTTTTATCTTATCACTTAAATTTACATATTCCAAATTATGAATATAATATGATGTATAAAAATATATATATTTATATTAACACACATTTAATTGGTCACCAATTCCAAATAATATCAAAAACTCATTATAGTTAAAATACCTTTTTTTCTATAAAAACAGGCGTTCTATATATAAAATGTTTCAATTTAAATGTTAATTTTCTCTTATTTAGAAATTGAATTATATTCAATGGATATTAAATTTATCTTCATCACAAACAAAGTTGGTAATAGGGGTTATTTTAAATTTTAGTTAAAACTTTATTTTTTGGTTAAAATCCAGTCACCATGGTTAAAACTAAAATGATAAAATGTAAAAACCTATGGGTAAAGGTCTTGAAATTCAACACCCCAAAATTATAATATTTGATTAAATTTTAAAAAATAAATATTTTTGATTGATTAAGCCACACATAATATTTAAATTAAAAAACCATTATATATTTAGTTAAAATATAAATATTTATGTATGACTATGGCTACTTTTAATATGAATGAAACTCATTTAGTTTACCTAAAATGATTAATAAGATCATTTATTATTTAGAAAAGTATTTTTTCTCTAAAAATCATGTTTTATGAAATAAAAATTCAACTTCAAGAAATATATTATTATCTATAAATCATGATTGATATTAATAATTGGTTAATACCATTTTAGTTGGTAAATGATATGAACTTAGAATAATAACAAATAATAGTTGGAAATGCCATTTTCCAATTAAAAAATTTGATCATTGCATTTTATTATTTTATTAAAAAAATAATTTATAAATTTTACAGTTATAAATTAATTAAAATTATTTTTATTTTTTAATTCCCCATGTCAAAATTGAGTTAGTAAGAATTTTTTAACTTTTTCTAAAAAAGGATGGGTATTATTCAAAAAATACATTTTTCATGAAAGTTGTAATTTTTATGACTTTATCATTATAGAAGAATGCTATTTCAGATAAAAAAACTTTTTATGTGATGATATATGAATATATTAAATAAAATTATTCATTTTCAAATATGCATTGTGTTCATAAATCCCATAGACAATATTTTTAGAAACTGATTAACATTCCACTTTAATAAAAAAATTACTTTTGGACTTTTCATTGAATCAAATATTTTCAAAGGATATTTATTTTTGGGAATTCATTTAGGGAATCATATCCTTTATTTTTTTATAATAATTAAATTTATTTCATTAAAATAATTATCCAAGTTTATTTTATCTTATATTTAAATTTAAAGTTTAAAAACATTATTTCTATAAAAACTATTTTTATACGATAAAGTGTGTTTATTTTAAAATTAACTTTTCACATCATTAAATATTTTATTTTATAAAATTATTTCCAAATTAGGAACTATAATTATGAAATTAGGTAAAACATTCAATTTTAATCATTTTCATTAAAATTAATTATTAAGGTTAGAAATTAATTACCAAGGTAAAAGTAAATTTTAGTAAAAGTTAAAAAGTTAAAAAAGTATAAAAGCACTCAAATACATATAAAAAAGGCGTGTTTTATGTTAGTTTAAAACTATACTCTTTTTATTTTCCTATGTTTTACTTTTTTTTTGTCTTTTGACACTTGAATAGTAACCTTAAATTATTAAAAATGTAAGGGTTACTACCAAAAACTACCCTTACATTCACTTATAAAAGGGTAACATCTTCATCACATAAATACTCACCTACCATTAGAATTTATCCTTTAAACACTTAAATTTTATCCCCCTAAAACCCTATCCCACTTTTAAAATATTTAGGTTACCATTAGTTAGCATAATGCCTTCAATTCAAAGGAGACTTCCAAGGAAAATTCAAGTCCCTAGCATGAGTATTATCAACCACTTAGTTTTTTTATTAATTATATTATATTAAATTTATTACTTCCACAATAATATAATGATATTATTATAATTTATATACTTTAATATTATTATATTAATGTTGTTATAATTTTTTATTCATATATTGCATTCATTAAAAAACAAGCCATTTTTTGGGCGTTGTAAGGACTACCGCCACCAGGACACAATGTGTTTCATTTTCCATCACCTACTTACAAGGATAAATATAAGGATGAAATTAAAGGATAAATATTATTTTTATGTTGTAATTAAGGTTATGTTTTAAAAAATTATAGGACCTATAAATTATCTGATCAAAAAATGATCATCATTATTTTTTTCATATAAAATATGCATGCCAAGAGGAAAACCTTTTATTCAAATTGTGTAATATTTTCATAACAATTATTTATTCATATAATTCATTCCAATTCTTGTATATAACAATAATAAACACTAAATAAGATCATTATTATTCTGTTATAATGATATTATAATAAAACCACCTCCTGACCATTCATTAAAACAAGTAATGTTCTTGTTTGGGTGGGTTTAACAACCTAATTGAAGGATAATATGAATCAATATCATGAATAAATAAAGAAAAATTATATGTCATTATATTATAATTTTTTTAAATACTTTTTTTTATTTACTATGAAGATTTTATTTGAATATTTAAATCATCAATTAATAAAACACCCTTTGATTGTTAATAATTACCAAAACATGCTTCTTATCAATTTCATCTTCAAGAGGAAAAATACTAAAACTATAACATCATAGGTAAATAAAGAACATGAGATTTTTCATATTTATTAATATTTGTGAATTAAATATTAATTATACTTTAAAGGGGATGCTATGTTCAATGGCGTACCCGATACACAACAATGGGTTTCTTTGAAATCTTACGTTGCACACTAATAATATAATATTGTTATTTTTAATTGAAATTAACTCCTAGTTGTTGCGTTGAAAGGAATGAATAAAACTAACTACAATATGATTATACATGTTGTTTAAATGTATTTACTTTTATCTAATAAAAGTTATATGCTTAAAATGTAAATGAATCTAATTTTAAGCATAATTTACATTAAAAGGTTGATTTACTGCCTTTTAATGGATAACCCTATTTAAATCTAGTTTTTATCACTTTAATACATTATATTTGACCAAAAAAAAACTTCTTTAGAACGGGGACATAAAAATTTAATTTGTGTAAATTTTTGGATTTTTTATGATAAAATTCATTTTTTAAAGAATAGTGGGAAATATTACATTTTAATTCAAAACAACGTTTTAATATAATTTATTTATATGGTTAGATTATATTTTTAATTTTTTTTAAAGTTTAATTAGAATATATTTTTACCATTGAATCCAATTTTGGTCATTTTAATTAATTTCACTTTGAATTTGGACATAAACAGGTGTCAATCTTTTGATAGTTATTATTTCTTAAAAACTCGCTATTTGATTTAACAATGGGAATTAATTATAAAATTAATTTATAAAACTTATATGTTTTGAATTTGTTAAAATATAAATTATTATTTAATTCAGAATATCAAATTTATCTTAGGGTAAATTTTTTGTATTTTTTTGAAAAACTTCAATTTTTGATGAATAGTGAAACCACTTAGTAGTAGTTAAAAAAACTAAAATTTTCATTTCAATGAAATTTTACCACTTCTGAAAATTTAATTTCGAAAATTCGACATACATGGTTGTTATTAGTAAGTAAAATGTGGTTCAATAAGATGAAAATAATTTTTGGTGAATAATAACTTTTGACTTTTATTTACCGCGGTTAAAGGTAAATAGGGTAATTCAAGTTAAAAATAATATGATAATAATACCAAATTACCTTAAAAATTTTCTTAACCTTATTGGATGAGTAATGTACTACCATGGGAATACATGAGTAGATTTTGGGACCCCATGGAGCCACTTATGAATGATAATGACACTTTATTTTAATTAACTTAAAGTAAAGGTAAAATTGACATAAACAAATATCTTTTAGTAAATAATTTTTTACATGGGGTTTTATAAGTCATATTTTCATCTATGAATATTATTTGGAAATATATAAATATTTAATACATAATAGTATTTTTATTATAATTTTTAGACATCAAATAATTTAAATTATATATGACACAATAATAATGCTGTATTTACCTCATTAATAAATGATTTAAATAAATAAGATTATAAATATTAAAACAATATCCTAAACCTATAAAATTATTATTGGATGATTTTATTTAGACCATGAGGCATCTTATATTATACTTTAATTAGTTTTGGACCTTTAGAAACCGAATATCATTATATAATAAAATAATATTTTCACACTTTCCTAAAGAGCCCCTCCTCCCCCTTATAAAAGGACACCAATTCTAACCCATTCCTCACACTTCTCAAGCCCCTTGGATCATCAAAAACCTGCCCAAATAATCTATCATGATCACTCTCTTCCTCATAAAATACTTAATTTAGGAATAAGGCACTTTAATAAGTCCTTTTGGTTAAAACCAAAGGAAGTTTCCCAAATTAAAGGTAACGGTTTCTCTTAAATTCTTTTGTTTTATTTTGTTTTATTTTACTTATCCAACCCCATAAAATATTTTTATTACTTTATTTTATAACAAAAAAAGTATCATAAACATACTAGGATGTTTTTATAATAAGGATTCGAACTACACTTACACACACCTCCATCTAATAGGTGAATAACATACTTTTTTTGTGGATGATAAACTAACGCCTCATGAAATGATGATTGTTTGATTATCTCCTACCACCTAACATGGTGGCCATTAAGATAGAACTATATTTATATTTGATTTATATTATGTTTATGTTTTATTTATTATTTTTTTATTCATTAATATCATACCTTTATGGTTTACATTATGGTTAAACGTGATAATTTCATTTGAGGAAGTGCGGATTACCGCCCCCTCAAGATGATATGATTCATTCATGACATACATGGAATGTATTAAGGATGGAGTTAATGAAATTATGTAACATAAAATATCATATTATATTATAATTGAATTATAATATACCAATTTATCATTATGTTTTCATTCCTTTAAATATAAAATAGAAATGAAAGTAGCGTTCGCGCGTACGTACAACCTACCATCTCCCTGAACGGTGCATTTAATTTCTTAAATCCAAATTATATGGAATATTTTAAATACATATAAACTGGATATATATGATATATTTGATATATAAAACATTTATATCATTCTGGATATAACATAATTTTGACCACATGGATAAATTGTAATTATAACAAGTTCATTTTTTACTCAAGTTCCAATCATCGGTAAAATATCCAATATGAACTCAATTAATTAACTAGTTGTTATAGCAAGATAAAAAGTGATATAAAATGAATAATAATTTTTTTAATTAAGTATATATTAACTTAAGTTTATTATTCAAGAAGAACACAGAACATACGAGTCAATTAGGACACGAGGTAAGAGGATTTCTTATCTCACTTTTAATTCCATGATATTTCCATTGTTCGCCACTTATTTATTTCATGTGGTGTAATTTATAATTAAATTGTTATATATTATAATTATTATATTTATATTCATGTTATTCTGTGATTCATTTTATGGTTATTATATTTTGGTCATTTGACTCGATTGATTACAACGAGGTAAGGGGTTTTTATCTCACTTTTTATTCCCGTGAGATTCATGCTATATTTGTCACTGTTTCCTTTGAGTGGTGTATGTAATGCCCATGATTCCACTATTTCTGTAATATAATTTCATTTATGGGTATTTAAATCTACATTGTATGGTCCTTCTTTCATGTGTCGTATGTTTTGTAAGTTACCAAATCGGTAAGTGAACCTTTCACCCTCCTCTTTTTAAAAGATTTCGTTTTGTTATGTCTTTTAATTTACATCTTATTATGTTGGGATATGTTCTTATATATCCTTATTGATGTAAATTTTATGTCCAAGTGATGAGATGCTTTTTTTATCTCATCAACTCATTTTTTTAATTTTAAAGTGACACTATTAGGCTTTCGATTTTTTGCAAGAGAACTTGTTAATCCAATTTCAATTCTTTGGGTTAAACTTGTACTTCATGAATATGTCATCCTATGAATATTTTTGAATTACCTATAATTGTTTTACAATTGATATACACTTATATTGGGTGTATTTATATTTTTCACACATAATTATGTGATTTATTTATCCTTAATTTAAGGATACCGTCTTTATAAGGGATTTCATCTCAATTTACATTTCCATTGAGACTTCATTGTTGTTATGCATAAATTTACTCTTATATGACATATATACTGTCCTTTTTCATATTATATCATGAATACATTTATTATAATGATATTAAAAAGTTAAAATTAAATGTTACTCCTCAATTATTTGTATTCAAGAGTCTCTCATTGTGTTAAACACTCTTTAACTAAAATATCATTTTAAATGTTTTAAAGATTTATTCTTATAAATATTTCTCATTAATTTCCTTGTTTTTAAAATGGTTTTTAGTATTTATATGGACATTAATGTTTTAAAATGTTAATACCATTAAAATATTTAATGTGGTATGGGACACTTTGATTAAAAAATCTTTTTTAAAATGGTTTTTGAAAATGAATTGATTATTTCAATATCTTGAAATTATTTCTTATGATTGAAAATGAAATGTTATTAGTGAAATGTTTATATTTAGAACATTTTATGTGTAATTACGGTACTTGGACATTTGATGGGTGGTTACGTGATAAACCAAATGACAGGGGGTGCTGTGATAAACCAGGACGGGTGGTTATGTTATAACCTCCAATGCATTGGGTATGAAAGTCGGCCGTATGGATATTCTATTTAGTGATATGTGTGGAAGTCGATCGTATGGTTATTCCATTTAAGTATGTTTATGTCCTAAGTTAACTTTATATGTTATGTGTTCTTTATATGGGTTTTATAGTAATATTTTGGTTACAAAATAGTAAGTATTGATCTTTTATTCAATGAAGAGTATTTACTACTTCTTAAAGGTGAGAAGTATTAATTATGATAAAGTATTCATGGTTTAATTGGTTTTTTAAAAAACTAATAATTTTCCTTATTTGTGTATCCCTTACTGAGCTTTTTATGCTCATCCCAAGTTTTTGAAATGTTTTTCACAGGATATAAAGTGGAATAGGGTCAATGATGGGATCAAGGAAAATTAATGATGTCTAAAACATGGAACTATACATGTCTCATTTATTAAAGAGTTTTTGTTTTATAACAAAAATGGAAACTGAGTAGAAGTGTCTACATTTTAATTTTTAGGATGTGATGTAATTGTTATACTGAATTCTCGAAAACTATAAACCCGAAAAGATTCTCAATGTGAATTATTCAATTCATTCAAGATTATGTAATGTTTAAGGCCGAGTCCTTATAAAAACACTCATGAATGGTTTTTGTAAATTATTAAATAATAATAAAAAATACCTATAAGTAACCTTATTGACCTAGAAATGATTAAATTTTAGATTAGAATAAACACATACCCCACTATTATGAAACTAGTATAAACAATCAAAACTACAAACACCCGGTGTGGAAAATCAAAATAATTCATTTAAAGAATGAATATTTGTGAAAATTATGAATGAAAATGGATATTATTAATGTTATAAGTTAAGTTATTAAGATATATATGTTTTTTATAGAATACTTAAAAATAATTTCATTAAATTCAGGATAAGAGGCAAGGGTTTCATCTCAAATTTTTATTCTTTGAGACCCTCATTCTATTATGAACCCAATTTTATATATACGGTCTATATAATTTATATTTTAGATATCATATCATAATATTTTTTACCCAGGGTGTTTGAAGTTCATTTACAACCCCTCTCTTTTATTGGGTATTGATTCAAATTTTCAAAAGTTTAAGTGTTTTCTTTGTCTCAATTCTAATTCTTTGAGACATAAAATATTTTATGCACCATGTTTTCTTTGTATGGTGTATTCAATGTCCATGGATATATTTTTATCATAATATTTTTATTTAATTTTAATTAATATTAAATTCATGTTCCATTTTTAAAGTAGCTCTTAAGTCAGTTGTTTCCTCAATAGTAAGTATTTTTAGTAACTCAACTTCTGTTCATTAAGTTATGATCATTCTCTTGAAATTATTTCTTAAAAGTTGGGTAAATTATACCCTTTTATTATAATATGTGTTATTATCCCATTTTTATGGGGATATACCTTCCTACCACATAAACTATTAGAAAAAACATCTCACTTCTTGGGATATGTTTTTTTCAAGCCGCCCACTTTCTTTCTATTGATAGATTATGATAATGTTATTTCATTATTGACTAAGATATATAACTATTTATCTATATGGTGTGAACATAAAATTTTGAATAATTCATATAGGATGATCTTTACCAATAATTGTTTTATTGAAACAAGAAAATTATTTTTTATCCATATGTTGTTATTCTAATACAGATGATTATTGAAAATTTAACTATATATTTTTAGACCACCAAATTTCTTTATATGGATATGTTATGATCATGTTACCCTTTTTATTGACATGGATAAAAGTATTGGAATACTTGATCATTATTAATCACTAATACAAGTTTATCATATATTTATGTTCCATATTTCTCATTACATGGATAACTATGTTTTATTTAGTAGGAGGTTCATAGAGGAATAATATGAAATGTCTTGATGAATCTTATGTTGAATTAATTGGACATGATAAGGAGAAAAGTAGAGCCTAGAATTATATATCCCCTCGATAAATTGATAGGACTCATGAGGAAAAATAGGTTTGGGTACTTGGTGTATACCTTCCTAATTCAGAAAAATATTTTGAATGTGGTCCTGATGATAGGTAAAATGTTTTGGAATAAGACCTTAAAAGAAAGTTTTTGATTTTTAGAATTATGCATTACATTAGTATGAGATCAATATTATTAATATCTATGTTTTCATTTATTTTCAGGGATATAACATGCTCTTGGTTTCAAGTTTATCATGGATTCATATTATTTATTTATTCCTTATATAATATTGATGTCACGTTTATGAATTGATTTATTATGATTTATATTTCCCTTACTGAGTATTTAATCTCACATATTTCTTATGTTTTTATTCCCTAATTTATGAATAAAATTAATAAACATGACATGTTTTTAGGGATAAGACATCTAGAATAATTTATAGGAGATATTGGAGACCTATCATTAATTAAGTAGTTTTATATATATATATTGGGGAAAATATACATTTGTTGATAAATACATGACCGTTATTAGTTTATGATGTTTTTAATTCTCAAAATCTATAAATCAAAAAAAATCCTTTGGATATAAGAGATAAAATAATCATTATTGATTTTTTAATTATAGATTTTTATATTTAGGATTTTATAGATGGTATTAATGAAAGTTTGTAAAGTATGTGTTTATGGTACCATATATGGGAGTGCACGTCTAAGGAATCACTATTAATATCAAAGTAAAGCTTTAGATAAATATAGAGCTTAAGATATTCATTGAGGATATTGTAGAGATTGATAATTTAGGTTTTATTATAGTAGATAAACCTTTCTAATAATTATACGATTTAATATTAATGTAATAATGCACATTTTATTTGGATATTAAGATAAGAAACCTTTAGTGAAAACCCAAAAAATAATTTTAATTATTAGATAAAATCCCGATGCTTTAGTAAATTAGAGATTATATGGTTTTTCCTAGCAGTGAAACCCTATTTGGATATTGGAAGGTGGATGTGGCTATAAAATAGATTCACCTAGAGGAAATCACCCTAAAAAGGGTTGGTTGAGCCTTTACTCAATCATCACTCTCATGCATGATTATTGTGCCTAAGATTGCACATCTAGTGAGACACTCCTAGGGGATATTCATTGGTTAGTCAAATTATCTTTGTGAACCGTTATAAATTATTTAATAACGATTTTAACTAATTATGTTGGAGAAAATAATAGAAAAATGACCATGTATAACAAAATATTGAATAAATCCAGTCATAGGTTAATCCAAAAGTATCATATGTTGAAAAAAAGTTTTATAAGGGAAGACATATTCAGATTGATATTTTCATATTAATATTTTGGATATTATCATAACCATTTTGTTTTTAGTATTTATATGAAATAGGATGATGAAGATGAAGCTGAAAAAGGTATATATCTAGAAACCACTATGTGTTATTACTGAATGAGGGAGAATACATAAATGGTTATGAATTTTAGTATATGCTTATTATAATAAAAATTTGATATTCCCATTCTAACCAATTTAAGTCAGACTGATATTTTAATAACCTTGAAACTCTTATTTATTCTTATTAGTGAGTTATATTTATCAATGAGATTATGGTATTTCCTAAAAGTTATGTGGATTATGTGAAACATATAAGGACTGTTCTTCATTGTTTTTACTTTAAAGGTATGGAAAAATATAATGGTACCAATAACCATGAAAGTTGATTTTATGACATGGTAATATTTTTGGGGATAACTACTAGAGAACACATGTTTGTGGTATTGATAAATTTTAAGTTTAAAATACACATAATGATGAGATAATAGATGGTGGTTTTATTTTGAAGAAGTAAGTTCGATAGTAATTTGTAACCTTGATATTGACAATCTATTTATGATTTTTTAGAGAATTTTATCACATTTTTGGGATTTAAATAGATAGTGACTAGTGTGTGACCTTATGAACTAGTGTTTAATGCCATTTGGGGGTAAAGGGTAGAGTTAATTTTTGGAGGAAAATATAATCTCATTATGGTTTAATGTATTCTAGATTCAAATAAGTTTTTGGAAAGGTATTGTTTTAAGAGTATATGATTTGGGTATATACATACTTGGGTATATGACTGTGTGAATGAATAATGTTGTTTGATATATGTTATTTAAAATTTTTAGAGAATATATTTCAATGATTATTAGGTTTATAATATTTTAAAGAAGATCATGGTAATATAAGATCTCTATTTTATGGATTAGGTTAATAAGTATGATATAAAACAAATCCAATTAACATATGTTAAACCAAGAATTATATATGTTAAAATGAGTGTAATATAGATTGAACTGAGTATAATACTAGTTGAGTAGTACAAACTATAATCTAACCTTAAAGTCTTACAAAGTGTAGAATCATGATGTTAAATTTTCATGTGGTTATTTATGATAATTTCCTTAGAATAATTTTCACTCATGTTAACTCTTTTAGTTTTAGTAAGAGATGAATCTTGGAGGAACAAAGTCAAAAATGGTTTTCATTGACAATATAGAAATTATCCCAATGAACAACCTAAAGGGATAAGGGATAGATTGGGAAACCTTGTGATTATTCCAAACTAGATATCAAGAAATATGATTAACAATGTGAGCATATTTGAGGACCCAAACACACTAAGGAAGATAATGTTGGAATCTCATAAAAGATAAAATAATGAAAATAACAAAGGAAAAAGGATTCAATTTACTATATGTCAAAAACATGGGAATAAGCATGGGGTAAATTTTCTTAAAGGGATTTGTAAAAGAAATATGCATGGATTTTAATGTTATCAAAATCACAAGTGTTAGGGAAAGTGAGAATATAAAAAAAATTATTTTCTTCAATTTCATGAGATCTGGGCATTATGGGACTCAATGTCCCCATCCAAGGGGAAACAAGGTAGATAGTCACCAATAACCATGTGAATAAGGAAAATACCATGAAACTAATTATAATGAAACATATAGTGGGTTATCACTCTTAATTTTCTAGATTCCTATTCTGTATAAGTTTTCACGAACTGCTGAATATTGAGTTATAAACAAATATCTATATTGGTATGATTATCATATAAATCATATTTAGGATTTTTGGAATGTTATTTTATACGGATCTTGATCAACATCCCTTAGTATAATTATATGTGAAATTAGAAATGAGTGATATTGTAACTTACTAAGTAAGTAATGAATAATAGATATTTTTATCTATGTCTATTAATGAATTAGATAGTGTTTTAGAGGCTTAAAATTAAAATAAATCCAATCTTAAGCATGGAATACACTAATATTTTTAAAAGATTGTTTTACTAACTTTTGATGGAAAACCATTTTTAAATCTATCTTTTGACAATTTTATAAGCTATGTTTGTCAAAATAAACTTATTATTTAAGATTGGTACATCAAAATTTACTTTGTGTGAATTTTTGGTATTTTTCTGACAATGTTAATTTTTTTAAGCTTTTTAATCTAATTTATTTATATGATTAGATTATCTTTTGAATTGGTTTTAAAGTTAAATTAGAATATATTTTTACCATTTAATCCAATAGTGGTCATTGGAATCAATTTCACTTTGAAATTGGACTTAAACTGGTGTTAATCTTTTGATACTTATTGTTTCATAAAAACATGCTATTTGTCATGACAACGGGAATTAATTATTAAATTAATTAATTTAACTTATATTATTTGAATTTTGTAAAATATACATCATTTTTGAATTCAGAATATCAAATATATCTTAGGGTGAAGTTTTGGTATCTTTCTGAGAAACTTCAATTTTTGATGAATAGTGAAACCACTAAGTGGTAGTTAAAGAAACTGATTTTTCGTTTAAATGAAATTTTACCACCTCTGTGATTTGATTTTCAAAAATCTGACATACATGGTTTTCATTAAGAAGTAAAATGTGGTTCACTGAGATTAAAATAATTTTTTGGTGAATAGTAACTTTTATGTTTTTAATCGCGATTAGTGGTAATTAGTGTAGTTTAAGGTAAAAATAATGTTTTAATAGTATGAGATGAGCTTGAAACATGTCCTACCCTCATTGTATGTGTCCTGGCTGACAAAGAAAATCAATGGGTCAACTTGGGGACCCCATGGAGCCACTTTGGTTGGGAAATGACATAAATAACGTTTTATTTAATGAAAAAGTAAAAATGACACAAACATAATATGTTTTAAAAAAACAATTTTTAAATGGGGTTATACAAGTCATATTTTTGACTATAAATATTATTTAGAAATATAAAAATATTTCCTACATCATAGTATTTTTTTTATAATTTTTAGACTTTAAATAAATTAAATTATTGATTACATCATGATGATGCAGCGATTACCTCATTAATAAAGGATTTAAATAAAATGAGAAGATAATGTAAAATAAATGACCTACACATGTCCAAAACCTATTGGGTGGGTATATTTAGAACCCTTATCACCTTATACTCGAATTATATCAATGGGGGAACTTTTAAATCCAAAAATCATTTTCAAATAAAGTAATATTTCTTTACTTTCAAAGAGTGCCCCTCCTCTCCTCTTATAAAAGGCCCCCACCTCTACCTCCTTACCCACACTTCCAAAGCCTTTGGCTCGGCCAAACCCTGACCATTTTGTCTCTCCACTTCTCTCTCTTACTCGTTGAAGCCTCAATTTGGGCAGAAGTCTTCCCAAGGAAGCCTTTGAGCTCAAACCAAAGGGAGTTACCCGATTTTAAGGTAATGTATTTACTTGAGTCCTTTTGTTTTATTTTTCTTATACAACCCCCTAAACTCTTTTTATTCATTTATTTTGTAATAAATCCAGTATCTTCAATATACTAGGATGTTTTTATAAGAATTATTCAAGCTACACTTACACACACCTTCATATAATGGTTAAAGAACATACTGTTTCCGTGGATGGTGAATTTATGCCTCCTGAAACGATGATTGTTCAACATTCCTTTAACACCTTCAAAGGTGGCCATTAAGATGTCACTATATTTATATATGATATATAATATGTTTATGTTTTCCTTAAGTTTCTGTATTTTTCATTTTTGGCATACCTTTATGGTTTCCATTATGGGTAAACGCGATATCTTCATTTAAGGAAGTGCGGACTACCGCCCCCTCAAAGTGATTTGATTCATTAATACCATATGTGGGACGTATAAAGGATGAAGTTATGATATTATATATGATATTACACTGGAAATTATAATATGCCTTTATATCATTATTATTCCATTCTATAAAATACGAAATAGAAATGAAAGTAGCGTTCATGCATACGTACGACTTACCGTCTCCATGAACGGTGCATTTCATTTCTTACCTATAAATGATTATGTAATATTATAAATGCATGTATATACTGGATATATATTATATATATGATATATACATCATTATTATAATTCTGGATATAATGGATACATGAACAACTTGTAATTATAAAGGGTTTATTTTGACTCAAGTACCAATGATCGTTAAAACGACCGTTATTAACTTAAATAATTACATAGTGTTCATGACATGGCAATAAGTGATATAAAAGGAATAATGAACTTGAAAAAGGTTCTTAAGAAAGTATAAATTAACTCAAGTTTATTATTCAGGACATTAAAGAACGATCGAGTCAAGTCGGACCCGAGGTATGGGACTTCATCTCAATCTCCTTTCATTGAGGCATATTTTGTTTTATACACAACCTTATTTTATATGGTGTATAAAACCCTTTGACTTTTACGTTTATTCAAAAGGAATATTTTTTATATGAAGCATTTACTAAACGACAAAAGGGAATGTTTTTGTCATACGTATGCGGAAACAACGACTTCTCCGCCGCCGTGACCATTATTTGAGTTTCGGCTTCCTCTACAAGCCATACCTTCTTTTTAAAAGAAAAATAAATACCATGATTTAATTTTCTTTTATTTTGGTATTGAAAATGGTTTTCATAATGTTTTTATATCAATGTGTTGTATTTATATCTTGTGATTGAAAGGTGGAAATGTTATGTTTCCTTTATGCATGTTTTATGTGATACGATTATGTTGAGGTTCTTGGGAATTATTATGAAGACGGGTGGTTCCGTGATAAACTAAGGGAGGGTGAGCCCGATATAGATCTCCAATGCATTGGGTAACGTGAAGGATTGAAACTTTAAGGTTTCTCTGAAGAGATTTAGGGAATATACTATGATGGGTATTCCAAACGTAACCAAGAGGGTTACTCCCTACGTAAGAATGTTATGAATGCCTCAAGTTACCTTTATGTCTTATGATTTCTATAGTTTATTCATGATTTGATGAGGTATGTTAAAGTGCTTATGTTTTATGGGTAAAGTATGATTTCATTCTTATATATATATGAACTCATGTTTCCTTTCCATATTTTTTTTGTATAACCCATACTGAGCTTTTTATGCTCATCCCAAGTCTTTTTTTTGAAATGTTTTTCACAGGTCAAGGGAAAGGTACATGATATGATGATAGTGTCAAGGAAGTGTCAAGAAAGAATCCATGTTTTATTTTAAATATGTTTCCATTGATGTGAAAGAAGAATACTATCTTTATGTAACCACTTTGTATATATGTGGAATGTAATGCAAGTTTTATGATCTAATTCTCTAAAACTCTAAACCCGAAAAGATCCTCAATGTGTAATCTTGTAATAACTCAATATTAAGTAAGGTTTAAGGCTGGGGACTTATAGTTGGTATCAAAGGTCGGTTTAGATCACTTTAAGAGTTAGAATTCTATTAAATGATTATCCAAAAATATTTTTTTTGAAATGATATAGCATTTGAAGATTACCATGTTGCTTCATCTAAGACATGTTTATTCAGAATGGTTTTCCACTGAGGAAACAGGGAAGCAGTGCTAGGAAGGAATGCAGAAGGAAATAACCTTCCGAATCAGCATCTTGAGATGGTCGGAATTGGAACTGAACAGTTTGTTGTAGTAATGGCGCATTTTACTCAAGCGATAAATGGCGGTGGTATCCATGCACGAGATCAGCCAGATCAAACGCAGAGGAACATGTCAGTGGTGGAACATTTCATGCGGCAAAATCCCCCATCATTCAGAGGATCATCTGACCCTGTGTTAGCTGAAGGGTGGATTAAAGCACTGGAGATGATTTTCGATGTCATGGGGTGTTCAGACAATCAAAAGGTTAGTATTTCTATTTACCGTTTGGAGGGCGAGGCAGATCAGTGGTGGTCTATGGTTAAAAATATCAGGGACGCCGATGAGATTGATGCTCTTGACTGGGATGAATTCAAAGGTATGTTTCTTGAGAAGTATTTTCCTAAGGCTGTTCGACTTCGGATGGAATAGAAATTCTCGGAATTGAGGCAAGAGGAAGACTCAGTGGCTACCTATGAAGAAAGGTTCACTCGATTGGCAAGGTATGCTCCAAATTTTATCCGAGACCTTGATAGTAAAATCAATCGTTTTTACTCAGGATTAAAGACAAAATATCGAAGGGCATTAGCTTCTCATGAGTTTAAAATTTATGAAAAGCATGTTCGATGTGCTGAGAAGGTGTAAATAGAGTTTTCCGATGATCAAGTGTTCTATAACAACCAACAGAAGAAGAGACCTAGGTGGCAGGAGAAAGGTAAGAATTATTCAAAAAAGTCTGATGGTAAGAAATCTAAGTTTCCATTTTGTGATAAATGTGGCAAAAGGCATGCTGGGGAATGTCTTCTGAATTGTGGAAAGTGCTACCAATGTGGTAATATGGGACATAAGGCTCGTGATTGCACTGAAAAAGATCAATGTGATGGTAAGAAAAAATTTGATTTACAGTTAGTGAAATGTTATAAGTGCAATGAGATGGGTCACTATGCAAACGAGTGTCTGACAAAGGGCTTGAGTGATGGGAAGTAGTTAGACTACAAGCAAAAAGGGGTGGTTAAATCCTTTGCAACTACTTCAGCAGATGCCGGGCCATCAAATGAAGTTGTATCAGGTACTTTGTTTGTTTTTTCAGATTATGCCAATGTGTTGTTTGATTTGGGGTCTACACATTCTTTCATCTCTGAAGCCTTTTCTAGTAAAATGGGAATACCATATCAAGAAATGACTCCCGAACTTCTGGTAAAAACACCTGGGGGAAATGATGAGGCAAAAAGAATTTATAAGAATCTTCCTATCCTTATCCGTGGAAAGAACCTACTTGCGAACCTTATTGTTTTACCTCTAGTAGAGTTTGATGTTATCCTGGGTATGGATTGGCTCTCTATTTACCATGCTAAGATTGACTGTAGAGATAAAGAAGTTTCTTTTCAGAAAGACTTTCAGTTTGTGTACAAGAATGAACCCTTACTGTTGATAAATTATCAAGAGGCCAAGAAACTTGTAAAAGATGGAAATGAATGTTACCTTGAACACATCGTTGAGAATAAAGGAAATGTTCAGATTAATGATTTTCCAGTGGTAAATGAGTATCCTGATGTTTTTCCTGATGAGTTGGCTGAAATAATACCAGATCGGGAAGTTGAGTTTACTGTTGACTTAGTTCCTGATGCTAAGCCAATTTCAAAACCCCCTTATCGAATGGATCAAATTGAACTTTTAGAGTTGAAGGAGAAATTACAATATTTATTAGAGAAAGGTTTCATTTAACCTAGCACATCACCATGGGGTGCTCCTGTTTTATTTCTTAAAAAGAAAGATGGTTCTATGAGACTTTGAATTGATTATAGAGCCTTGAATAACATCACTGTTAAGAACAAATATCCTTTGCCTCATATCGATGATTTGTTTGATCAGATCTAGGGAACTCAGTTTTTTTCAAAGATTGACCTGAGATTGGGGTACCATCAGCTGAAGGTAATGGAGGCAGATATTCCGAAGACCGCATTCCGTACAAGATATGGAAATAATGAATTTGTAGTAATTCCTTTTGGGCTAACCAATGCACCTACGGTATTCATGGACTTAATGAATAGAATTTTCCATGAGTTCTTGGATAAGTTTATGGTGGTTTTCATTGATGATATTTTGGTGTTTTCTAAAAGTAAAGAAGAGCATGAAAGACATTTAAGGGTTATCTTGAAAACCTTAAAAGAAAAGAAACTGTATGGAAAATTCAGCAAGTGTGAGTTTTGGTTGCAACAAATTTCTTTCCTTGGTCATATTGTTTCTAAAGATGGAATAACTGTTGATCCTACAAAAACAAAATTTGTGGAAGAATGGCCAAGACCCACAAATGTAACCGAGTTTCGTAGCTTCCTTGGTTTGGCAGGTTGTTACCAAAGGCTTGTTAGAAATTTTTCACGATTATCTAGTCCAATGACTAAGCTAACTCGGAAGGGTGTTAAGTTTATCTGGATAAAAGAATGTGATGATTGTTTTCAGGAGTTGAAAAGAAGATTGGTGAATTCTCCAGTTTTGGCACTACCTTCCACGAATGGGGAGTTTGTTATCTACATCGATGCTTCATTGAAAGGACTTGGTTGTATCCTAATGCAGAATGATCAGGTAACTGCTTATGCTTCATGACAGTTGAAAACTCATTAGGTAAATTACCCTACACATGATTTGGAATTAGCTACTATTGTTTTTTCTTTAAAAATTTAGAGGCATCATTTTTATGGAGTAAAGTTTGAAATATATACCGATCACAAAAGTTTAAAGTATATATTCACTCAGAAAGAATTGAACATGAGACAGAGGAGATGGCTATAATTAATCAATGATTATGATTGTACAATTCATTACCATCCGGGAAAATCAAATAAAGTGGATGATGCTTTGAGTCTAAAAAGCAATGCTTCATTAAAAATGTTGCGTTTGGAACGTGATCCTTTGGTTTAGGATTTGATGAAATTTGGAATAGAAGTTTTTGGTGCAGGATGTTCTTCTGTTTTGTTTCAGGTATCAGTGAAATCTTCTTTATCAGACAGAATCAAGCAAGCACAGAAGCAAGATAGTGAGTTGTAGAAAAAGGTAGAGCTGGTTGAGAAAGGTATCTTGCCTGAATTCAACACTGATAATGATTGCGTTTTGAGATTTGGGAAGAGATTGTGTGTGCCTTGTGATTCATAGTTGAAGAGAGAGTTGTTATGTGAAGCTCATAGTTCTCCGTTTTCAGTTCATCCTGGCAGTACTAAGATGTACAGAGATCTGCGGGAGTATTACTGGTGGGATGGAATGAAAAGAGATATTGCTGATTTTACTGTGAAGTGTTTGACTTGTTAGTAGGTTAAAGCAGAGCATCAGTTACCGAAAGGGATGCTTCAGCCTTTACCAGAGCCAGAGTGGAAATGGGAGAATATATCCATGGACTTTGTTGTGGGATTACCGAAGACATCTCGAGGTAATAATGCAATCTGGGTTATTATTGATCGCTTGACCAAATCTACTCATTTACTTGCTATACGAGATACTTTTTCCCTAGATCAACTTTCCCATTTGTATCTTAAAGAGATAGTCAGGTTACATAGAGCTCCTCTCTCCATTGTATCTAACCGTGATCCCAGGTTCATTTCTAACTTTTGGAAAGGCCTTCAGAAGTCGTTGGGTACTGAATTAAATTTTAGTATAACTTTTCATCCTCAATCATATGGGAAGTAGGAACGAACAATTCAGACCTTGGAGGATATTCTACGAGCTTGTTCGATGGATTATCAGGGAAGTTGGGACCAAAATCTTTCTTTGGTTGAATTTTCATATAATAACAGTTTTCATTCCAGTATACAGATGGCACCATTTGAGGCGTTATATGGGAAGTGGTGTCGAACTCCAACTTTCTGGGATGAATTGGGTGAAAGGAAGTTGATGGGACCAAAATTGGTATAAGAGATGGCAGAAAAAGTTCAGCTGATTTAGAAACACATGATAACAACTCAGAGTAGGCAGAAGAGTTATGCGGACAACAGGAGGAAGGATCTCTCTTTTGAGGTAGGTGATCATGTTTTTCTCAAAGTATCACCATGGAAAAGTGTGATGAGGTTTGGTAAGAAAGGAAAGCTGAGTCTGAGGTTCATTGGACCATATGAAATTTTGGATAGAGTTGGATCAGTTGCTTACCGAGTGGCTTTACCTCCGAGTTTATCTCAGGTACATAATGTTTTTCATGTTTCAATGTTAAGGAAGTACATGCCATATCCATCTCATGTTTTGAGTCCAAAGGTAGTTCAACTAGAAGAGAACCTATCTTATGAGGAACAACCGGTCCAGATTCTTGACCACAGGGAGCAAGTGTTACGGAATACGGTTATTCACCAGGTAAAGGTTTTGTGAAAAAACCACATGATGGAAGAGGAAACATGGGAATCTAAAAATGCAATGAGGGATAAGTACCCCCATTTGTTCGATAAGTAAATAAATTGTGGGGATGCAATTTTCTAAAGGGGGGAAGGATGTAACATCCCAAGTAAGTAATGAATAATATATATTTTTATCTATGTCTATTAATGAATTATAGAGTGTTTTAGAGGCTTAAAATTAAAATAAATCCAATCTTAAGCATGGAATACACTGATATTTTTAAAAGATTGTTTTACTGACTTTTGATGGAAAACCATTTTTAAATATATATTTTGACAATTTTATAAGCTATGTTTGTCAAAATAAACTTATTCTTTATTATTGGGACATCAAAATTTACTTTGTGTGAATTTTTGGTATTTTTCTGACAATGTTCATTTTTTTAATGAATAGTGAAAAATATTGCATTTTACATCAAAACTGCTTTTTAATCTAATTTATTTATATGATTTGATTATATTTTGAATTGGTTTTAAATTGAAATTAGAATAAATTTTTACCATTTAATCCAATAGTGGTCATTGGAATCAATTTCACTTTGAAATTGGACTTAAACTGGTGTCAATCTTTTGATACTTATTGTTTCATAAAAACATGCTATTTGTCATGACAGCGGGAATTAATTATTAAATTAATTAATGTAACTTATATTATTTGAATTTTGTAAAATAGACAGCATTTTTTAATTCAGATTATCAAATATAGCTTAGGGTGAAGTTTTGGTATCTTTCTGAAAAACTTCAATTTTTGATGAATAGTTAAACCACTAAGTGGTAGTTAAAGAAACTGATTTTTCGTTTAAATGAAATTTTACCAACTCTGTGATTTTATTTTCAAAAATACGACATACATGGTTGTCATTAAGAAGTAAAATGTGGTTCAATGAGATTAAAATAATTTTTTGTTGAATAGTAACATTTATGTTTTTAATCGTGATTAGTGGTAATTAGTGTAGTTTAAGGTAAAAATAATGTTTTAATAGTATGAGATGAGCTTGACACATGTCCTACCCTCATTGGATGTGTCATGGATGACCAAGAAAATCCATGGGTCAACTTGGGGACCCCATGGATCCACTTTGGTTGGGAAATTACATAAATAACTTTTTATTTAATGAAAAAGTAAAAATGACACAAACATAATATGTTTTACGAAAACAATATTTAAATGGGGTTATACAAGTTATATTTTTGACTATAAGTATTAATTGTAAATATAAAAGGATTTCCTACATCATAGTATTTTTTTTATAATATTTATACTTTAAATAAATTAAATTATTGATGACATAATGATGATGCAACGATTACCTCATTAATAAAGGATTTAAATAAAATGAGAAGATATTGTAAAATCTATGACCTAAACATGTAAAAAACCTATTGGGTGGATATATTTCGAACCCTTATCACCTTATCCTAGAATTATATCAATTTGGTACCTTTTAAATCTGAAACTAATTTTCAAATAAAGTAATATTTCTTTACTTTCCAAGAGTGCCCCTCCTCTCCTCTTATAAAAGCGCCCCACCTCTACCTCCTTACCCACACTTCCAAAGCCTTTGGCTCCTCCAACACCTAACCATTTTTTCTCTACACTTCCCTCTATTACTCCTTGAAGCCTCACTTTGGGCAGAAGTCTTCCCAAGGAAGCCTTTGAGCTCAAACCAAAGGGAGTTACCCGATTTTAAGGTAATGTATTCACTTGAGTCCTTTTGTTTTCTTTTGCTTCTCCAACCCCCTAAAATCTTTTTATTAATTTATTTTGTAACAAATCCAGTATCTTCAATATACTAGGATGTTGTTATAAGAATTATTAGAGCTACACTTACACACACCTTCATCTAATGGTTAATGAACATACTGTTTCTGTTGATGGTGAATTTATGCCTCCCGAAACGATGATTGTTCAACATTCCTTTAACACCTTCAAAGGTTGTCATTAAGATGTCACTATATTTATATATGATATATAATATGTTTATGTTTTCCTTAAGCTTCTGTATTTTTCATTTTTGGCATACCTTTATGGTTTCCATTATGGGTAAACGCGATATCTTCATTTAAGGAAGTGCGGACTACCGCCCCCTCAAAGTGATTTGATTCATTAATACCATATGTGGGACGTATAAAGGATGGAGTTATGATATTATATATGATATTACACTGGAAATTATAATATACATTTATATAATTATGACTCCATTCTATATAATAAGAAATAGAAATGAAAGTAGCGTTCATGCGTACGTACGGCTTACCGTCTCCATGAACGGTGCATTTCATTTCTTACCTCTAAATTATTATGTAATATTATAAATGCATGTATATACTGGATATATATGATATATAGGATATATACATCATGATTATAATTTTGGATATAATGGATACATGAAAAACTTGTAATTATAAAGGGTTTATTTTGACTCAAGTACCAATGATCGTTAAAACGACCGTTATTAACTTAAATAATTACATAGTGTTCATGACATGGAAATAAGTGATATAAAAGGAATAATGAACTTTAAAACGGTTCTTAAGAAAGTATAAATTAACTCATATTTATTATTCAGGACATTAAAGAACGATCGAGTCAAGTCGGACCCGAGGTGTGGGACTTCGTCTCAATCTCCTTTCATTGAGGCATATTTTATTTTATACACAACCTTCTTTTATATGGTGTATAAACCCATTTGAATTTTCCGTTTATTCAAAAGGAATCTTTTTTATATGAAGTGTTTAATAAACGACAAAAGGGAATGTTTTTGTCGTACGTATGCGGCGACAACGACTTCTCCGCCGCCGTGACCATTATTTGAGTTTTGGCTTCCTCTACAAGCCATACCTTCTTTTTAAAAGAAAAATAAATACCATGATTTAATTTTCTTTTATTTTGGTATTGAAAATGGTTTTCATAATGTTTTTATATCAATGTGTTGTATTGATATCTTGTGATTTAAAGGTGGAAATGTTATGTTTTCTTTATGCATGTTTTATGTGATATGATTATGTTGAGCTTCTTGGGAATTATTATGAAGACGGGTGGTTCCATGATAAACTAAGGGTGGCTGAGCCCGATATAGCTCTCCAGTGCATTGGGTAACGCGAAGGAGTGAAACTTTAAGGTTTCTTCCAGGAGCGTTAGGAAATATACTGTGATGGGTATTCCAAACGTAACCAAGAGGGTTACTCCCTACGTAAGAATGTTATGAATGCCTCAAGTTACCTTTAGGTCTTATGATTTCTATGATTTATTCATGATTTTATGATGTATGTTAAAGTGTTTATGTTTTATTGGTAAAGTATTATTTCATTCTTATGTATATATGAACTCATGTTTCCTTTCCATATTTTTTTTATATAACCCATACTGAGCTTTTTATGCTCATCCCAAGTCTTTTTTTTGAAATGTTTTTCACAGGTCAAGGGAAAGGTACATGATATGATGATAGTGTCAAGGAAGTGTCAAGAAAGAATACATGTTTTATTTTAAATATGTTTCCATTGATGGGAAATAATAATAATATCTTTATGTAACCACTTTTTGTATATGTGGAATGTAATGCAGGTTTTGTGATCTAATTCTCTAAAACTCTAAACCTGAAAAGATCATCAATGTGTAATCTTGTAATAAATCAAGATTAAGTAAGGTTTAAGGCTGGGGACTTATAGATATCCCTTTATAAATAACTTATAATAAATTTTCCTATAGATAAATCTCTTTTCATGTCCTAAATAAACCCATGATAATTTAGCAGAGTACGGTTAATAGTAAGTTCCATATAGAAATTATTCTGATCTTATGATTCAAATTTGAAGGAACCAATTTATTTAGGGTGATGGGAATATAACATGATTGGATTCTAATATATGATTACTTTTAAATATGTCAATGTGTTCAATATATTTCTCCACATAGAACATCAAACTTAATTGAAACCATGATATATTTAGATAAAATATTAATATTTAAGTATGATATTAGAAATATATTCATACAATTAGAAGAAATGAATAAGGGTAACGAATTTATGAATCATATATATATATATATATATATAAAATAAAGATAAGTTTTAATTGGAATTAAATTCAATTTGTTTACCTAAAATGAAAAATAAGATCATTAATTATTTGGGAGAGTATTTTTTATAAAATTGTCCTTTTATGTGATATGCATTATAATTCAAGGAACATCTGACAAATGATAATTTTTTTTGGATATTAATAATGTTTTAATGCCAATTTATTTGGTAAATGATATGAAATAGGAATAATAATAGTTAATAATTGAAAAATGTCATTTTAAAATTAAAATGTTTTTTCATTACAATTTAAGATTTTATTCAAAAATTGAATTTGTACATTTTGGAATTTTTAATTAATAAAAATTAACTTGATTTTTGGATTCCCCATGACAAAATTGTCTTACCATGATTTTTTGATCTTTTTTTAAAATGGGTAGGTTTTAGTAAAACATTATAATTTTCATAAAAATTGTAATTTTTAATACTTTATCATTAAATAAGAATGATATTTATTATTAAGAAACTTTTTATGTGATCAAATATTAATATATGGAATACAATTATTCATTTTAAAATATTATTTTATCTTATAAATCATTTTTACAACATTTTTATGAATAATTAAAATGTTTCTTAATAAAACTACTTTTAATTTTTTTATTTGAATATATTATTCTCAAGAAAGATTCGGTTTTTTATTTCTTTGGATGCCTCACATACTTTATTTTTTTTATAATAAATCAATTTATTCCATTAAAACCAGTATCAAAAATAATTTTATCTTATATATAAATTTAAATATTAAAAACATTATTTCTCTAAAAATGGTTTTCATATGATTAAGTATATATATTTTAAAATTTATACCCACACTCATTTTAATCTCATTGTTTTTCCATTTTTTCCTTCAAAACCTGAATAATTACGTTACAAAATTGATAATGTAAAGGTTACTCCAAAAAGTACCTTTACCTTAACTTATAAATGGGTAACATATTCACCCATTCAAGGCTCACCTATAATTATAATTTATGCATGAAAATATTTTATTTTTATCTTCTTATAACCCTATTATACTTTAATTTTTTTTTGGTTTCCATTAGTTATCATAATGCCTTTATTTCCATGGAGGCTTCCAAGGAAAATTCAAGTCCCCGACGTGAGTATTATCAACTACTTTGTTTTTCTTCATAATTTTATTCTTTTAAATTTATGAAAACCATACTAATATAATGGTATTAGTATCATAAATATACTTTAATGTTATTATATTAAGTGTATTATCATTTTTTATTCATATACTTATTCCATTAAGAAAAAAACTTTGTTCGTGTGTTGTACAAACTACCACCTCCCTGATGCAACTTGTTTTTTTCTCCATCACTGCCTTACAAGGTTGGATATAAGGATGTAATTAAATTATAATTATGATACTTACTATATCATTAATGTTATATTATGATAAATTATATAACCTATTTATTATATAATCAATAAATGATCATTATTAATTTAATCATTTAAAATAAGTGTACTAAGAGGGTAACCTTTTATTCAAATTGTGCAATATATTCATATCCATTATTTCATATTATAATTCCTAAAAATTATGATATATCAAATTAATAAAAACTAAATGAGATCATTATGTTTTTGTTAAAATGATATTACACAAAAACTACCATATAATCATTCATTAAATCAGTGTACATTCATGTTTGGTTCGGTTTAACCACCTAACTGAATGATAATATAAATTTATAACATAAATGAATATTGGAATATAATTAATGGTATAAAATTATATAAGGTTTTAAATAATTTTTTTTATTATGAATATGCTATATTAATATTTATATCATCAATCAAGGAACCACCCTTTGATTGTTAAGAATCACTAAAACTGGTTTCTTATCAATTTCATCTTCAAGAATAAATACTAAAACACCCAGGAATGGATTTTAGAAAATATTAAATAATTATAAAACATACCTAGAAATAAACTGAGTTACCTATTAATGATTAAAAATGAAATAATAATGAACACAAACACTGCATTTTGAAACTAGAAAAAGAGATAAAAAAACAAACACCTGATACAGAAAATAAGAAAAATTAATTCATAGATTGACCACTTATGAAAAGTATGAATGAAAATGGATATTATTAAGGATATAAATTTACTTACTAAGATATATATTTTTTATACATGATGTTAAATTATGTTCATGAAATTCAAGACAAGAGTAAGGGCTTCATCTTAAATTTTCTTTCTTTGAGACCCATTTTCTATTATTCACTCAATTTCATTTTTATGGTGTATATACAAACTATTTGTGATATCATAAGATGAATTTTTTAAAAATGGTATTTCAAGTTCATTTACAACACATTTCTTTCAAGGGGTTTTGATTTGAAAGTTTCTAAAGCCGTAAGTGACTTCTTAGTCTCAATTCTGATTCTATGTGACATAATATTTTTTTTTGCACTAGGTTTAATTTTTTTAGTATACTCACTTCTAATGGATAATAAAATTATTTAAATTTAATTAGATTTAATATCAAATTCATCTTCCCTAATTCATTTTAAACTTATTTATTTATTTCCCCAATAGGAATGTTTTTTTTGGTAAATCAACTTTTGTTCATTTATTTTTTATCATTATCTTGAATTTTTTATATAAGTTTGGTACATTATATAATTTTTTTATAACATGTTGTATTATATCATTTTTTTCTAGGGATATAAATTCCTTCCATATAAACCCTTTGAAAAATATAAAATATTTCTCACTACTTGGGATATATATTTCGAGCCCATCTACCTTATTTCTCTTGATGTCTCGGGATCAAGTTATTTCAGAAATAGATTATATGTATACCCATTTCTTTATATGTTGAAAACAACAATTTTTAAATAATTTATATTTTAAGGATATTAACTGTGAACTAATGTTGTCTTATCGACATGGGGAATATTATTGGCTTTCTATATGTTGGTATTCCAATAAAGATGATTATTAGCAAGTTGACTATGTATTGTTAGACCATCCAACTTCTTTATCTTAATGGATTATGGTCATGTTACCAATTTTAATAACATGGGGAAATTATTAAAATTCTTGATGATTATAGACTCGTAACATAAATTGATCATTTATTTATTATCCATATTTCTTATTATGTTGATAACCATGTTTTTTTAGTAAGAGATTCATTAGGGAATAATATGAAAGTTATTGATGAATCTTCTGGTTAATTAATTGGAATTAATAAAATGAGAGTTGGGGCATAGAATTATATATCCCCTTGATGTGTCAATTGGTCACATGAGCAAATTATATTAAGGTTTTTGGTGTATTCCTTCCCAATTTAGCAATAACTCTTGACCATGGTCTTGATGAAAATTAATGTGTTTGGAACAAGGAATTGACAATATATTTTTTATATAAAACATTATGTATTCCATTAGTATGATATTATTATTGATATAAATTGTTTTATTTATCATGTTGGATATAACATGCTCCCATTTTCAAGTTGATTATTTATTCATGTTATTTACCTATTCAAAACATAATATTTATACCCTATTTATACCATGTTTGCTTCAGTTATATGTTACTCTTAATGAGTGTTTAATCTCAATGCTTTTTATGTTACTATTCCGTATATCATGAAGAAAAATAGAACATGTGACATGTTTATAAGGGTAACATGTGTGGGATAATTTATAGGTGATGTTGAATACTTATAATGAATTAATTAGTTTCTAATATATAATGGAAAAATTTTCATTAGTGGATAAATTCATGGTACTTATTAGTTTATAATTTGTTTGAATTCTAAAAATTTCTAAACTGGAAAATATCATTCAGATATAAGAGATGAAATAATTATGAAAAACCATATATTTTTATACACCTGATTTCACGATTTATTACATAAAGATACAAATAATATAGTCCAAGAAGATCAATAGGACTCGTGTCTTTGAGAAATTAGGTATATAGAACAATAACTTTAAACAGGGATATAAAGAAATTATTTAAAACTCTATAACATGCCCTTAAAATCCATTGACCTTCTAATACTATAGAGGATAACTTAGAGATTTACCTAAAAATGGGGTGAGCTATAAAGTCTAGTAAAGAATTAATTAATGAATAAAATGATTCAAGTAAAAAATTGAGTTAAGATATATATCATGGTGACATAAAAGGGTTATATTCATAAGCATGAATATCAAACCATGATATAGTATGATAACATCAATAAAACATAGGAATGATGAAACAACATAAAACATGACATTATAAGCATAAGTCAAGGATAAATATTGGGACATCATAACATAGTGTTCTAAGAATAACCTCCCATGAACCACACATGGTATCTCATGAGATAAAAACATTATCCAATGCAATTTAAGTCTATATAATTCTCATCCATCTATTATATTCATAATGTGTACATGTATTTGTGTGCCACATAGATCATACAACATAAAAACATCATTCATAAAATTTAACTCCATGATTAAGGAGTATATCTTATATATATTAAACTCCCCATTCTATAAAGGATATGCAATTCTAAGTGAATTACTTTAATTGTAAATGGGGATGGGTATTCAAAATATAAAAGTTGGGCATTGAAAATCGTAGGATAATTTCAACAACAAAATAGTCATATATAAAGGTTACTGGAAGGGTTTAATGAGAGTTTAATGTGATATATCCTTACTTGGGAATAATAAGGACAATAAAGGAATATTTAAAAAATATACCAACATGAACAATTTTAAATCAAAAGGTATACTAAAAATAATGTACTTAAATAAAGAGGAAGAGGAATAGAATCAATTACCTTGAGAGGAAACTTCTAAAAGCTTGGAAATAGATTCTTACGATCTTGAGAAAACTTTGGAATGAATTTAGATAGGTATAAGGAGATAAAATTCATGATTAATGGGTTTTGAGGGAAGATGAGTGTGAGGTTGGGGGTATTTAATGAAAAAGAGATGGGAATTATTGATTAATTTCTAAACATAGGTTTTGGACTCTATATTACAAAATAATCAAAAACCACATAAATTCCAAGGTTTTTCTCCTTATTTTATGAAAGAGGAGAGGTTTCAATATTTTATAAGTCTAATAAATAAAAATATTAAAATAATAACATCATGATGTGGAAGTGAGTCATGTTTATAAGGAAGTGATTTTAAAATCTTAAAATATAATATAGGTTTTGAAATATTCATTAAAGGTTTATAAAATTAATTACACAAATTCAAAAACAATTTATTTTTAATGGGAAATATTTATTTTTTAATGGATTCATTTTTTTTGAATATATTATATCACTGTTGGGATATTATGATGTCAAAATATAGACATTATATTTATACTTATTTAAATTTTACACAAAAAATTGATTATATTAGAAAATTATTAAAAAATTTCCATTGGATAATTTTGAAATTTTTATTTCAAAAATAAAATTTATTTTACCCAAATTATTTTCTAAATATGATGATTTATTCCTTTAAATAAAAAAATAATTAATTGAAACAAATAATGGTTTTACTACATTGGTCTTCATTAAATTATATTACCATTTTTATATAAATAAATTAAATTTAATAATAAAAATATTTTAAAATAATTTTTTTCAAAGTTATTGAATTTACCAAAAATATAATTTTAATTAAAACCATATATTTTCCAAAAATACAATTTTGGTTTCTTCATATCAAAATCTCATTTTCATCAAATTATATATAATTATATATATTAAGTATTAAATAAAATGTATAAGCTTAATAATAATTTTATTAAAAAAATAAAAAAGCATACTACTAGGTTCTAGATATAGAACCCTTTATCACACCAGAATACACCCTAAGGGTAATTTGTGTGATAGTGGTACTTCCCTAGGATGGCTTAATAAAAATGGTTTGGGTCATGATATTGATAATCTTGAAATTCTCCAAAAAACTATTTCGATCAAGGTTTTATTATTGAATCTTGACTTGGACTTTGTTAAGGGAAAATCCTAGTGATGAAATGTCCATCAGAAGCTCCAATATGTAGGCTTCTTTGGGTACGTTCCTATTCACTGATTCCATCACTTCTTATTTCTGTATTTATTTTATTTTATCATTACACTAAATATATACTAATCATAATGTTCACTATAAAATGGATATATTTTCAATGGTTACTATTTTAATGATATTTTAAATCTGATAGGCTATATTTTATAATGGTAAAAAATAACCAAAGTAGTGTAGGTTTTTTCAATAACTACATTACTTAATGAGGTACTTATTCATTCAAAATGTAAGTTAATTTATAAAATTTTGTTTCTTTACCTTCTTCACCCTTTATAAATTTTACCCTTGAAATTTCATTTCATACTCTAAAATGGATGAGGGTACTTCTATTTTATCTCCTCTTCTGATTCCCATGTAAACTCCAAAAACATTTCCCCCAATAACACTTTATCCAAGTGATTTGTTTTGTTTCATTGAACTTCATCTCTATTATCTAATGTATTCAATATCTACTTGTCATAAGATAGATCGTTTTATAAGGGTACCACCATTGGATTCAATAAATTTTAAGAGTTTGATATGTACTTCCACAATAAGGATACATGGAACACATCATGTACTTGATATAGGTTGGGTGGAAGTTCAAGTTTATATCCAAATCTCAAATGTTATCAAGAATCAAAAAGTGGTTGATATTTCTTGGATTAAGATTTTACTTCTTCAAAAACCTCTGTAATTTCTTTTAGAGTGATATATGAAGGAATGCTTTACCAATGACATCAAAATCCAGGTATCATCAATAATTTTATGCATAGGTTTTTATCAATTTTTTAGATTTAATATTATGTTTAATGGTTTGCATCTTCTCTATCATCCCTTTGATAATACCAGGGCCCATAAGCTTCCTATATCCAAATTTATCCCAACATTTTTGAGTCTAAAACCTATTCCCATATAGTGTCTCATAAGGTTCTATTTGAATTATATGATGGAAACTATTGTTATATGAGAACTACAATATGGGAAGTTTCTAGTTTAATCATCCTTGAAAATCCATTAAAAATAATCTCAACATATCCTATAGAGTTGGAATATCTATTTTAGACTAACCATCCATATGAGTGTGATAGGTAGTACTAAAGATTATATTTGTATCCAACATTTATTAAAGGATTCTATAGAACCTCAAGGTAAACCTTAGATCTTGATCAAATACAATGGAGAGTTGTACTCCATGCATTCTTAGCACTTAACCTATGTATATATTAGTGAGTTAGTCGATAGAGAAATAGTCTTGATAGAAATGCAATGCATAGACTTTATAAGGTGGTCAACAACCACCCAGATGGCATTATTGCATTTAGATGTCATGGGGAGTCCTATGATGAAATATATGGTTATGTTTTCCCATTTGAATACTAGTTTGGGAAACAGTTTCATCACACCCTTAAACTTTTGTTGTTCATAATTGAATTATTGGAATAAAAATCATCGAGATAAAAATTATAGAATCTCCATCTTCATGTTATTCCACTATAAGTTGTTCTTAAAATATCTATACATCTTAGTTGTTTTTGGATGAATAGAGAAGGATGGTTTATGAACATCATTTAAAATTTACCTCTTTACCTCTTGTTTTTATGGGACACATATCCATGTTCCAAACCTTATAACTCTATACATAGAAAATTTTAAATCGAGAATGTTCACTACATTTTTCTATAGTTTCTCATCATCATTTTAGGTCTCCCTGATCCTCTCAAGAATGGATTATTAAGCAGTAATTTGATCAAGGTAGGATGGATATCCTTTTATTATACCCATTTCCATCCTTTGAATGTTCAATAAGATTTTATCCTTTTAAATCCTCATCATGGATATGGTTGTAGGATTCTCTCTTCTCAAACCATCTGTCACATTTATTTCCTTCCCAGGATGGTAATACATTAAAAAATAATAATCCTTGATTGACTCTAACCACCTTCATTGGAACATATTTATATCCTTTGTTGTGAATATATAATTGAGGATTTTATGACCTGTATATATGTCTCACTTATCCCTATAGATATAATACCTAAAAATATTTAATTTGAAGATCACTACAGTTTATTCCATGTCCTGGGTTGGGTAGTTGTGATCATAAATCTTTAATTAGTGAGAGATATAATCTATAATTTTTTAACTTTAACGTATTCACAACCCAATAATTTTTTTGAAGAATCTATTTAAATCAGAAAAACTTATCTACTAGTGGGTAATGTGATCACATGTGTAGTTACTGGCATCTTATTGAACTCTTAAAATATCTCCTAAAATTATTTTTTCCAGTAAAACATTATCCCCTTACAAGTTACCTTGGTTAGTGGGATTGAAATTTTTGAGAAGGTTCTCACAAATTGATGATAATACTCAGCTAATCCAAGGAAACTACTGATATCTATAATAGATGTTGGTCTGGGCCACCCTTAAACTACAACTATTTTCAAAAGATCCATAGATATCCCTTTTATGGTGACAATATTCCATGGGAATGTCAATTCCTCGCTCAATAACTCACATTTACTATACTTTAAATATAAAATTTCCTTTTAGAAGTTCTTCAAATACAATCTTAAAATTCTTCTTATATTCCTCCTTGATTTTGGGGTAGATTATAATATCATATATAAATACTACCAAAAATTTATCATGGTAACACTTAAATAACCTATTCATTAAGTCTATGAAGATAAATTGAGAATTAGTAGGTCCAGATAGAATCATTATGAACTTGTAGTGACCATACCTTGTATGGAAAGCAATATTAGTGATATCCTCCTTCCTTACCTTTACTTGATAATATCACAACCAACGATTCACCTTAGAGAAGTATTAGGCTCCAAGTAAGTTGTAAAAAAAGTCATAAATCTATGGAAGATGATAATTGTTCTTTATCATGATATTTTTTAACCTCATAATAATCAATGTAGAGGTGAATTTAACCATTACTCTTCTTGATGTAAAGGACCAATGCACCACATGGTGAAGCACTTTGGAATATAAACACTTTCTCTAGAATATCTAGTAGTTTCTTATTCACATATTCTAGTTAAATAGTAGATATTATATATGTGGTCTTGGATATTTGAAAATCTCCATGTATAAGTTTGGATGAATAACTTAACCACTCAACTATGTGGAAGAATAGGAAATTATTAAGGCAAAACATCTGGGTATTCCCTCAAAATGTCATCAATGGTGATATATTACTTAGTCTCAATCATTTGAGCTAGATACAATTTATCATAACATAATAATATCCATTATTGATATTATAAATCCAATGTATACTCATAAAATTCCTTGAAATTTCATTGAATTAGAGGGGGATTTGCGATATAGAAGGTGATTTATTTCACTCGACAATTTATGTTTGATCTATAAAAGAAAAGTAAATCCATACCCATAATTTCACTAAATTATTATAAATGGAGTCTCAATAAGGTCTTTGGTAAGTTTAGACTGAAAATATGGAAAGGGGAGAATTTATATACTTGGGATGCAATACTTTCCTCATTTTCCATTTTTACTTATATCTCTACTTCCATGTTTTGAGGTGGTGTTTGAATAGTTCTACTAAACTTTCTTGATATGAAAGAATACATAGAACCAAAATAAAATATCACATTTTCTATCCTTGAATTAATAACAAGCATAACAATAACTATGTTAGTTACAGGATCCACCTCATATATTGTGATTGAATAAGCTCACCCTTTTCCTTTATGATTTTTAGTTTGTTTTCACCAGTTATCACTGACAACCCTTAGCTTATTGCATTGATTTTTATAGTTTCCTTATTCCTTGATATTGAACCATTGTAAAATTGGTTGTGGGGAAATGATAGAATTCCATTCATACATCATATTGGTGGGTTTCTCCCGCTAGGATTCACTAGCTAAGTTCCCTTCCACCCCACACCAAAATCATTTCCTTATCCCCTAAAAGAAATTTCTAGGTTGCTTCTTCTTGCAATTTTTACAAGTGGGATGTTAAAATTTCCTTCCACTGTGATATTTATTCATAGCTCCACTAGAATTAAAATCCATTTCTTACTTCTTATCTATATATCCATGTGACCCTTGCGGTTCACTGATCTCCATTTCAAATTTGAGTGAAAATTAATCAAATTCATCATAATTATCAATGTCTTGAATCACCAAATATTTTCCTAGATTCAAATTTATCCCACTAAATAAGTTGTAAAATTTAGTTTTAAGGTTAAGGAAAAAGTTGAAAATATATCATGCAAGTATTATGATGTTCTACTTATATGCCCCGATGGATTTGTTTTTATTTTTATTAAAGATCATGAAATCCCACACTATTTTAAGTCAGAGAGTATGTGGAAAATATTTTTCAAAAAACATTTTATGGAATTATTACCACTCTATCACTAGAATCTACTTCCAAATTTTTATATTCTTGAACAAATTATACCATTTAATATTTTCTCCCTCTATACAATAAATAGGAAGCATGACCTTCAATTTCTAATAGAGTTGAAGGATAGATAATATCTTTTTAATGGAGTTGATCCATTAATACCTGTTTAAGGGATTATAAGATCCACTAAATTTAAGGACCCTTTTTACATAAAGGTATCAATTTCAACTTTCTCTATCTTAGGGGGATGTAGGTTTCTCCCCAATTCGAGTTTCTATTAAAAAATTCAGTTAATTGTGTAAGTATAGTCATGAAGTTCTTAAATCATTCTCTCATTGGGTATGATATCTCATTTTAGTAGTCATTACATTTTCTATAACATTGATTATTGTCTAGGTTCCTCCTATTTCCATCCATTAAAAAAATAAAGGGGAGAATAGGGATGAGAAATTTTAAAAATTTACCCTCATAATAGTAAAACTATGTACATTTAAGGGATAAATCTATAATGTCATAAATTCTTTAACCTATGAAATTTTATTTCTCACTCTAAGTTATCCATGATCTATTTGGAAACATAAAATTTCATAGGTATTTTAATAACCTTCAAAAAGTTTTGTAAAGTGATTTTGAATTTAAAAAATCATATCCTCTGGGAGTGTCAAACTAGGTTTTCAGTAAGACATCTTTTTCATACACCAAGTGACGATTGAGTCAATACACAATGTTCCATATTCTTGGTTATTACCCCTAGGTACAATGTTCTAGAGCCACATAAAATTGTAGTATCCCAAAATAGATTTTTTTCTTGAAAACCGATTACTCTATAATTTACCAAAATTTAGTGATGTTTTCTTATGTTTAGTATTATCCCGAAGGATTTAAATAAATTTTTCCAACCCTAATCCCCAAAAATAACATGACCTTTTTCTGATACCAACTATGAGAACCCATATTTTTTATATACTGTATTTCATGATTTATTTCTTAAAGATATATATAATACAATCCTAGAAGATAGGGTGGTATAATTTATTTGTTAAATTTTATACATAGAACTTTACCTTGAAATAGGGATACAGATACATTATTTCGAACTCCATAACATGCCCTTAAAAATCCATTTATCTTATAATAATTCTCATGATAACCCAGAGATGTATTTAATAAAGGAGTGAGTGTAAATCCTTGTAGGGTAATAATAAAATAATAACATGATGAATGTAATAAATTTTATTTAATGTGAATATCAAAGTTTCATAAATGGGTGAGAATCATAAATAATAAAATCGAAGAATGATATAATATGATAAGATTAAAGCAATATAGGAATGTGGTAACAACATAAAATATGAAATCTAAAGCATAAGTAAAGGATGACCACCGATACATCATAACATAGAATGACTAGGATAACCCCCTAACACCATAAATGGTATCTGAGGAGATAAAAACATTACTTAATGCATTGTAGAGCTATATAATTCTGGGACCACCTGTTACATTTATAGTATGTACATGCATTTGTTTGACACATAGATAATACAACATAAGAATGTATTTCATCAAATTTAATCTCATGATTAAGGACTGTGAGTTATATACATAGATTCTCCCAATAAATAAATGATATTAAATCTAAGTTAATAGCCTTGAGTATAAATTAGGATGGGTATTCATAATATAAAAGGTGAAAGTGGGAAACCACAAAATAATTTTGATAGCATAGTGGGTGTACATAAAGGTTCATTGAAGGTTTTAATTTGAATGAAAGGTGATCTATCATTAATTTGGAATCATATATATGATAAATAGATGTGTAAAAACAAATTAAAAATGAAAAATTTGAAATAAAAAAGTATAATATAAATTTATTAATTTAATAAATTGGAGGAGGAAGAGAATCCATAACCTTGAGAAGGATCTTATAAAATCCTTTTAGGAGATTATTAAGAGTTTGGGAAAACAATTGGAGGGATTTAGAGTGGTATGGGGATGGAAAATTCATGTTAAATGGGTTTTGAGTAAAGAGGAGTGGGAGGTTAGAAGGGTATTTATAGCCAAAGAGAGGGGGATTCTTTATTAATTTTTAGACATAGGTTTTAAGCTCTATATAAAAAAATAAACAAAAACAAAAACCTTAACTTAGATTTTTTCTCATAGATTACTCCAAATAGAATTGGTTTTAAATATTTTATAATACCAAAAAAATACATATTAAAATAACACTATTGGTGCTGTGTAAGTTAGTCATGTTCATAAAGAATTGATTTTAATGTCTTCAAATATAATTTTAAAGGTAAAATGTATATTTGATCTTGGAACCATTTTATAGAATTTATTACATCATTTTTGGGCTATTATGATGTCACAATATATATTGTATATTTTTACCATCTTTAATTTTAACCAAAAAATTCTGATGTCACTGAAAATTATGAAACATTTATGAAGAAATGATGTTTTATGAAATTTTTAAACAAATTATATTATTTTTAAATGATCTTAAATTATTATTTCCAAATATTAAAATGTTTTGGGATATATGGGGATTTGTAATTAAATAATTAAAATTGATTAGAATGTTGGTTCTTAAAGATTTATTTTATTAAGGATCATTTTATAAAAACATGAATGATGTTATAAGTGTATGATATATGCTTAAGTATTTTTGATTACTTATTATTTTTACATTTTTTAGGAGTTTACTTAAAAAAATAAGGGTCCAAGATAACCAGCCCCCGACCAAGGACAACTAGCCACCTAGTTATCCCACTAGGGGAAGACAAACAAAGCTACTCATTAAGATATTCAATACGAGATGGGAGGGCCACATAGGGGATTATCTCCATGCAGGATTGTGACCCATAAGAAGTTAATACAATGGGGACTAAGGTTGGGACTAAACCTTCTTGGGTTTTGTAGTATGCATTGACTATGTATGTGTGTGGAAGTGAATGTAAGAGCCCGTTCCCGTCAGTAGTGTCTGAACTTATGATCTTATGTTCTGATTAATAAATGCTCATACACCCTGCTTATTTTCCAATGAGGGACATATAAAATCCTCATTACCAGTCACGTTTAATTAAAACATCATTGTTTGGTTTGGTCCCCCTCACATTGCGCTCAAACACCCAATACCACCAAGCTCTGCTGCCAGCTTCACCCGCTCAATTCCACTATCCTTGAAACAACCATATAACCACTATGGGTGATCTTTTCTAAGATCAAGATTGATATGAAGGACCATGGGAAAAGGTCAGGATAACTCAATACCATCTCTGGATCTATGTATAACAACCATGAAGGATTTATCCAGATATTATGAAGGCTAGATGAAGGATGTGGCATCGCTCCCTCCACTAACGCTGCCATGCTCAAGAACCACTACCACATTGCACTCATCCATGCTCACCATTGAATTTAATATATTGAACCACCATGTTAGTACATGAATGACCAAGATGCCCTATAACCACACTTCCCTATTAGTACAAACTTGAAAATGGAAACACCCGAGATCCTTAAATGTATCTTTAATAACACATGAGTCTGAGGGATGTCACCCGTTCTTAAATATTTAAAACTACTACTGATAAGAGATATTTTGGGAGATCCAAGAGGAAAATTAGGCACCCCATTGTCTTATAAAATAAGACCCTCACCCACTACTATGGGGATTTGACACCCACAAAACCTAGAGGAGGAGTCCAAGGCTGAGGTTACTGCTACATTTTCCGATTCTTTTTATTTTATTTCTTATATTTTTTTGTTTTTATTTTATTTTTTAAAACATTAATTTCATTTATTTAATAAAATTTCATTCATGTTTTTAACCTAAGTGTTTCACCTAATTCCACCAATTTTTTTATTATCATTCATCTTATTCTTCTATTTTATTTTGTTTCTAATTACTCTTCTTCCAATTTTGGTCGTTCTATTTTATATTTTCTTATTATTTTTCTTATTAATCTATTTTATATATTCTTTTATTATTATATATATCTATCTCTTTATCTCTTATTGTTCTATTATTATTATATTATTTTTTGTGTTTTTATTTCTTTGTTCTTTATATTATTTTTCTTTTTTTAGTCTCACCACTATGACCTCTTACCTCAAAAAATGAATGGTTAAACTGAGGATTGTACTGAAAGAGGTAAGTTTTATTTCCATTCCTTTTTTCACTTCAATCCATACGTTTTATTTATATTATTGGTAAGAAAGAGTTAAGTGTATGAGTGTGGCAATTTCTGACATTGACACTGAACTCAAACTCATTTATATTCAATTAATTTAATATTTTACCTTCCTTCCCTTGAACACTAGATATTCACATGATTTATTTGAGCCATTTAAGGGATACGATGGAATACAATAGAGCCAGGTACTGAAAGGATTCAAAATTTATATTGAGGTGTGTCATCAATCTTGATTATACAAGGAGTGTAATTTAGTTTTCTATTGGTGTTAAATATTTCACAATAACTAAATAAAAAGATAAAGGATAGTAGATTAAAAGTGATATTTCATGATTAAGTTGTCAAATTAAATTTAAAAAACAATAATAAGAATGATGAAACCCATAAAACAAATCTAAAAGTATAAGTTATTTCTTTTCTAATCACATTATATGTTTTCATGTCACTTTAATTTTTAACATTTCATATATTTTCTCCAATTAGACTTCTTTCCTAAAATAATCAAAACAACTAAAAATAGCAGTTTAAGTGAAATAGATTAAGTAAAATAAAATGACAATATTTAAAAGTGAGACAACCCTGGTTAGCACTGTATTGCGTTAGGAAATAACTTAGAAAATTTCTTTTTCTACACACCATGATAGTTGTTCCACCAAAACTAGCACGGTTCCTGGGGATTTGATTATTCGTTTTATTATTTTTTCTTTTTCATAATAAGTAGATGTATTTTTATTTTAAAAAAATGAAAAATTCATTTCCCATAAAGTTTAAAATTTATATTGTTTTTCAAGGGTAAAATACTCGTAAGTGTATGAAAATAATAATAAGATACTAGTTGTGATAGATCCTAGGTTCATGAACTTAGAAAATCATATATCAATTGACGATCATAGTAGGAATAGAATTTTGATATGTTTTTGTATTGATGGGAAAAACATTTCTTGAGAAGAAAACTTATGCAGGAAAGGGTGGAAGTGCCACTTTTTTCCCCCAATTTCACTGAATACATCCAAAAAGTTTAGTCCATGCTTAAAGAGTATCCACAACCCAACCATATGAAGGATCATATCCATGATGACGATGATGAGATAGAGTGGATTCATGATGATGAATAATTTCCTTTGGGGCTAAGTGTGAGAGATAAGTAAGGTCTGGATAAATTTTAGAATTATTATGAGGTACAAAATGATCTCTACAGTCCCTATAAAGTAGAAGATCCAAAACCATTACATATCTAGCTCGCTATGGGTGAATAATCCACTCAATAGGTGGAATTTGAAGAAAATATGTAGTATCCTAACTAAATACCTCCACTTGTTACCATACAAATCGAATAGGTACTCTTATTTGAATAATATATTAATTTTTAATCTACTAAGGGAATAAATCTTATATAAAAGTCTATTTAGTTTTATTTTATTCAATCCAAATTGAGTATTAATGCTCAATTATTTGAATTTTCATATTCAAGAAATCCATGTTATGCCTTAGAAGAATATGAAGATAAAAAACATGCACCTTCTAAGGAACATGTGAAGCTCCCTAATTTTGATGAACATGAATTTTAGGAAGCCCATAAAGAAGTCAAAGTAGACAAGCCTGAAGAAACCAAGACATAGGCTACTCACTTTGAAAGGGAGAATTTCAATTTCAATTTAAATTTTATTGAAGTAAAAATAACTCCTTACTTTTCCTTTAATCAATAAATTCATGCAGCCCCTATTGATCTAGAACTAGATAAGAAGGAGGTTACATAAGTAGCAACCAAGAAAGAGGATGGCCCATACTTCATCCTACCCCTCCATGAAAGCAATAATTAATTTCTATGGGAGGGGGATTTGATATACTCTATCCATGGATCATTCCTCACTAAAAAATAAGAATTAAAATCTGGGAAAAGACATAGGTGGTGGTTCAAATCTAAGAAGATACAACCACCATAATATTATGAATAATAGCTAGTACTTCCATTATAGAGGTAGTAAAATGCCAAGGACCACTTGGTGGATCATACCAATATTTAAATTTACTTTCTTTTTAGTAATTTTGATTTTATTATTAGGACTATTTTATCATGCATCCCACTCCAACTATCATTTTGATATTTAATGGTATGATACTTATGATTAATTGAGTAATTTACATTTTTAGGTTCATGATGGCACAAGGTAGCCCCAAAATAGTGAAATAAGATGACTAAAGCTTCATGATAAAAGGGAGGTCACTTTTATGTTTATATTTTAAACTCCATGTATTTTACTGAGAACCCGTTTTAAGATATTAATTAGAAATTCATTCCTTTGCTTTTAATTATCTCTTTACTTGACTTATCTTAGATACATGAGTTTCTTATGAATACTATGATTCCATATTTTAGATTTCAATGTTAATGATATTTAATTATTAAAATGGAGAATTAAATGATTAAAAAGAATCAATAATATCAAAATTAGTACTCATTATTTGATAGAATTAATTAATTCATTTAAATGAAATTTCTCAATCATTTTTATGCTTTGAAATTTTGAAATTATTGTGAATTGATTTGTTATTATTAATCATTTCATGAGTGATTATCCCAAATCGTATTCCTTATTCCTAATAGGTCTTATATGCCAAATATATCCTATTTTATCTCAAGCATATTAATTGAGTGACCTTGGGACATGCCACCTTCAAGAACATGAATTTGAACTTGTCAAAGATATGACTGTGAAAAACCACATTAAAAATTATTGAGGTATATTTTTAAAATTCCTTATTCTTGAAGAATAATTTATATTAACACTTTTTTAACCCATAGAAAGCATGGATGACCTTGTTAGGAATGATCCATGTTTTAATCCATTTTTATTCATTACTACCCTACTCTTTTTTATTTTCATGATATTTTAAAGTTGATGTGTAGGGGTAAAGGGAACTATGGTAGAAGGAATGACCTATATTTTAAGTAAAAATTGTGGGGGTTCTAATTTTGGGTATTAAGAAAGTTTTTTGATTGACTCATTATACTTTATCCTTTTACCCTAAAAAAATAAAAAAATGTGGGTTGTGACTTGGAAGAATAAAAAAGTCATCAATACTAGACAAATGATTTTTATCATATGTGGTTAGGTGGTGGATGTGAGATTCATTCTAAGAAATACATTTGAAAAAGTGAAAAAATATACAGTGGTACTTTGAAAAATAAGAGTATAAAAATTTATAAAATTCAAGAAGGATAAATTCAATCATTATTCTTCTATTGATTGTGGCCTTACTTTGAGCTTGGGAAGTGGGAGTTGTCACTTTCAAAGGGAGAATATAATTACTCTATTACTTTTGATATAATGCTTTATAATTTAAGGGATAATCCTCCTCTTTAAGCCATAATTTGTAAACATAAATTCCTACCAACCTTAAATATCAGAATCATCAGAACCTTAATTGCAATGCTCTCATGATTTTATGTGAATTTTGTTTTAAAAAGTTGAGAAAGTAGTTCCTTTACAATATTTCGGATAAGGAGCATGTTCTCATGATAGGAGCCTAAATATACTTGAATTATATCATGATTAATGAGAGAAAATATTCTAAAGTGAGGTAAATCATAACCTGGAATGTTTTATATTAATAAATTAAGGTGATTGAATGGATTAAAGAAGAAGTTACATAATTTTCAAAAGGGATAATGTAAATTTTTTGAATTGATTGTTTTTATGAAAAATGTGAAATTGAATAGATATTTTATGTGAAATTTGAAAATTTTATTTAACATTGATAATCAGTTTATTATATTGTTTTTCAATTTGAATAATTGTAACATTGGTGCCCTAGGATTTTCAATGTCAATATTTTATTCTCAAAGACAAACATGGTTTATGTGTGGGGTATTTGAAACACTAATGTTTTTATGTTTTTTTAAACAAATTCTATTTATTACTCATTATTTTTAGTGATTATTTCCTTTAACTACAATGTTTTAGAATATATGTAGATTTATAATTAAATAACTAAATTGGATTAATTTTTTTTTAATTATTTATTTTATTAAATATCATTTAATGATAATTCGAATGATGTTATAAGTGTGAGAAATGTGATTAGGTATTTTTTATTACTTATTATGTTCAATTTTTTAGGAGTTTAATTAAATAAAGAAGGGGATATGCTGGACATCCCTTGACCAAGGGCAGCTAGCCACCTAGCTATCCCACTAGATGATGGCTAGCCAAGATACACAGATAGAAGGCCCACCTGAGTCGAGAGGCTTGCATGGGGGATCAATTCTATGCAGGCATGTGTCTTATGGGGAGTGAAGCCTATGGAGATTATGGTTGGGCTAAATCCCACTCTGGCTACATAGTGCATGTGACCAATGCAAGAGTGTAAAAATGAATGCTGGAGCCCATCCCTGCTAAAGGTATATGAACCAGTGATCACACACCCTGATTAATAAATTTTCACCACCCCATTCTTACTTTCTAATGTGGGATGAGTGAAATCCAAATTACTATTCACTTTTAGTTAAAAAACCATCATTCAATTCGGTCTTACTCACCTTGCGTTCAGACACCCCACACCACTGAGCTTCACCACTTGTCGTACCTGCTGGATTCCACTAATATATAAAATAACTTGAGAACCACCTTTGGAAATCATATAAAATCTCGGGCTTTAGATGAAGGACCACTGGAGAAGGTCGAGATGACTCGAGATCATCTGTGGTGTTATAGACAACCTTCATTGAGGTTTCATATGACCACTATGAAGGATAGATGAAGGAGGAGCCACCACTCCCGCCACTACCGCTACCATGATCAAGTAACACTACCATATTACAGCAACCCATCCTCACTAGTGGAATCACCACATGGAACCACCATGTCAGTCGATACGTGGCTAAGAGACCCTATATCCACACTTACCTATCTATACATACTCAAAAATGGAAGCACCCAAGATCTTTGGGTGTATCTTTGTACAAAACCAGGTCTTAGGGATGACCCCATTTTTTAAATATTTCAAATTCTTGATGATAAGAGATATTTTGGGAGATTTAATAGGAGGCTAAAGTACTCCCTTAGCCTATAAAATAATACCCATAGCCACTGCTGAGGGGAGTCGACACTGGTAGAACCGCGAGGAGGAGGCCATGGATAAGGCTACTGCTGAATTTGATAAATCTTTTTATTTTATTTGTTGCATTTTTTATTTTAATTTTACTTTATATAATATTTATTTCTTTATTTAATATAATTCAATTCATGTTTTAGGCCATGTATTTCACTCAATTAAACCCATATTCTTCTTATTCCCACTATTCTTCTTCATGTTTTGTTTCATTTTATTTATAATTCCTGTTCTTCGGGTTCTGGTTATTCTATTTTATATTTTATTTTTCTTTATTTTTCTTATTATATTCTATATTTTATTTTTTTATTCCGTCTCTCTCTCTATTTTTATTCCATTTTTATTCTATTATTTTATGTGTTCTTTTTTATTTTTTTATTATTTTTATTATCTTCTATTCTTTTCAATATCACTCCCATAAACTCTTACCCTAGAAAATAAGGGGCTAACTTAAGGCTTTTCCCAAGGGATTTAATTGGTATTTCCATTCATTCTGGTCTTCAACTCATATTTTTTTTTACATTTTTGGAGAGAAAGAGTGAAGTATATGAGTGTGGTGATTTCTAACCATGGATTTGAAATCAAAACCATTTCTATCCTATTATTTTAATATTTTCCTTGAAAACTATATCTACACACTTTGGAGTTGAGCCTGTTTAAGGAATGAAATTAAATACAATGAAGATGGCTCATGAATGGTGTCACACTCTTGGTTGAGTCATGTCATAACCCTTTATTATAAGAGGAGGTGAAATGTAGTTTTTTATAGGCATTCAATATTTCCCAGTAACTAAATTAAAGGATAATAGATTAAAAGTGAGATTTCATTATTAAGCTATCAAATTAAATTTAAAAAAACAACAATAATAATGATAGAACACATAAACCAAACCACAAAGGCCAAGTTTTTTATATTATAATCACATTTTGTCATTTAATGTTAGTTTTATTTTAAGAATTTCATTTATTTTCTCAAATTCCATTGTTTTCAAAAAATAATCAAAACAACAAAAAATAATTACTTTAGGTGAATTAAATTAATTAATTAAAAAAACTGAGAAACTCTTCTTATGAGACGGCCTAGGTCAGCCCCTATACTGTAGTAGGACGTAATTTAAAAATTTTATTTTTTCCATGCCCCACAATAGGCATGCCTCCAATTTATAATTTTGTAACTATGAAATTAAAATTTCAAAATAAACATTACTTTTACTTAAATAATTTTCTTAATATGATGATTTTCTCCATATAAATAACATCATTTATCGAAAAAATAATGGTTTTTATGACAATAATAATTTCTTGACCCTTCTAATGATTACATTGGACTTCACTAAATTATATTATCATTTTTATATAAATAAATATTATTTAACAAAAATATTTTAGGAAAATAAAATTTATTTCAAAATTCTTGAATTTATTAGAGAGTGTGTTTTAATTAAATCCATATATTAAAAAAAACAATTTTGGTTACTTTGAATCAAAATTAAATTTCCTTAATCTCATATATAATTGCATAAATAAATTAATAATGTTAAGGGATAAGTATAATCCTTATTTTATTATAAATAAAATTTAAAAATTCATACTACTAGGGTCTAGATACATAACTCATTATTACACCAGCATATGCCCTAAAGTTATAATTTTTTATGGTGGTACATTCATGGGGTGGTTCAAAAAACACAATTTGGGTTGTGATCTCGATTATCTTAAACTATTAGGTTGGAAAAATTGATGAAAAATGATTAGAGGAGGTTGAATAGGACTTTATTAAAATTATCAGATTTATAAAATCTTTTTAAGATGAATAAGTTATTAAAGTTAATTAATATAGTCAATTAGTAGCATAATAAAATAAATTGGAACACAAGAATTTTAGACTGGTTTATTCTAAATGATAGAGTCCATTATTGAAACCCTAACTAATGGATTATGACACCCACTATGAAATAGAGAGAGAATTTTACACGAGATAATTCTAAACACAGACTTTTACATTGGAGAAATCCAAACCCAAGATTTTGTAAAAAGAATACCCAAATCTACAAACACATCCTTTTGTGGGAGTAGATATAAAACCATGATTTCTACAAGAGAAACAACAATCTAAGTGTTCTTTTTTAGTCTGGTGAAAATAACCAAGGGAATACCTTTTAGAAGTTGTTTAACCTGCGTGAGAAAGGATTATGTGTAGAACTCTACCCAAAAAAATTATTGAACTGATAATACAATTAGATAGATGAAAAAAGTTCCCTATTGATGAAATAGTTAATGTGGAACCTTATAATGTTGTATAATGTGTACATTGGGCATTCAAACAAAGGAACAATACATATTTTCATGGATAATGAAGCTAAATAATATTTATTCCTTCATTTGGAGTTTTTAATAAAGATGAAAGAAGAGTGTATATGATCACTTGTATTGCTTTGAATATTATCAAATGTATTTTTCATGTATTTTTAACTATTTTTTATTAAATAAATCATTTTAGTGCTTTATATAGAAATATATTTGGGTTTCACACTCGAGTAAACCATTAGAACAATTCAAAATAAAAATGATGGAGTCAACCACAAATATCACATAGATAAAACCATTTCTATAAATATAAATAAATTCAAACTACTTTAAATAGAATTTTTGAATAAGTTTAAGTGAGTCAAGAAAAATAAATAAAATATTCAAACTACTTCCAGAATACTAATTCAATCATTTATAAGAAACAAATCACTTTTAAATTGACCTGTTAAAAAATATCAGAATATGCTCTGTTTAAATGCAAAATATATAAAAAAATTAACATGTATTTTATTAATTATTTTTTTTGAAAATAGTTATAAATGTTAATAAATAATCTTAAAACAAATAAAATAATAATTTAAGAAGTAATAAATATTTCAGATTAAATAATATATATATATATATATATATATAGTATGCATGTTTCCACAAATAATGAAAACATTATTTGAAACAATATTTAAAATATACTCAAAATATTTTAAAACTATTCACATAAACTGAAATTCATTAATAAATAATTTTATAACAATAAAAATAATACAAACAATTATTATAATCATACAATATTTAAAATATATAAATATATCAAAAATATAATGATAAAATATTTTTAGAATAATAAAATTAACTGAAGGTAGCATAAATATTTAATTTGGTATAGCATAAATTTGGTTCTCCTACAGTAAAAGAATAAGTGTTGCAATATTACCATCACAGGCATTGCTACTAGTAGAATAGAGTATTTAATGCTACTTATTTGTTGCTACCATCATGGTATGAAAAGATCTAGCACTGGTACTTTAGATCTACCATTGAAACATGGAATATACCATTTAAAAGAAAAGAAATGATATAACATTAGCATTTGGAGATCTTCCATTGCACTAAAATTGATACATCATTGCATTGAATGTGAGTTATATCATTGATAGGAGTGGATGATCTACAGTACATCATATATCATCTATTGTTGTTGTAGACATATCTACTATTAATTGAAAAATTAGTCTTATATTTGACTGAAATATGATCTTCCATTGGAGAAAATAGAATCTACTATTGGATTTAAAAACTAATTTTCCATTGGAAAAATTGATCCACCACTTGAGAAAAAACATCTACCATTGAATATTTAGATATGCGAAAGAGATCTTCTATTGTTGTGGAATATATCATATACCATTTAGGTAGACATATATGCCATTTATACATTGGAATATAAAATATGTTTCCTTTATTTATGGAGTATCCTTGTAATAAAATGAAAAACTTAGGAACTAGAATAGTGGAGAAGATGTAGGTTCTTTCATAGAGGAAAGCTAGAGGTTGGGGATGATGAATACTAATTCATTATTTAATGTAAAGAATGAAACACAATCATTGGTTATTTTTAAAACCATCTAAATAAAAGAATTATATATTGGTACATAAGAATTAAATTAATAAAATTATATAACCCTTCTAATGAATAAAATATCTCTTCAATATGGAAAATATATTAAGAGATATGATCAAAAAACTCTGAAATAAAACATTTGAAAACATAATAAAAAATTACAGTTCTTAAGATTATTTTTAAGTATTTAAATAACATTTTAATAATTTAATGTAATTGAAATAAATGTATAAAAAATTATTATTTTATAACCTAAAACATTATGAGTGATTTCAATGATAATTGAAATAGATTTCAAATAAATAAAAAATATTTTCAATTCTAGAAATTCCAGAATTCTAGAACTCTTTCAAGATCTTTAGAAACATTTTTCACCACTTAAACAACAAATTTTGAATTCTTTTTATAAAAATTAAAAAAAAGTTTTTTCATCCCAATGAAAAAATTTTCTCAATAATTTAATCTATATAAATAAGGTTTTAAAATAACATCCAAAGATAACATTAAATTTGTTTAAACTAAAAAAATTCTTGAAACCAAAATCATGCATTATGTTCAGACTAAAATTAGAGAATTATAAGGATTGATTTATATTTCTACATAGTTTAAGAAAAGTTATAAAAAATATTTATCTTTCAAATGAAGCAAGAATTATAAAAATATAGTCACTATAACTCAATATATAGTTAAAATAAAATGACATAGTAAAAATTCATGTTCAAAAAATTAAAGGGTTTTGACAAATAAATTGTTAATTTTATTTATAATCAACAAAATATAAAACACATGAAATCAGATGCACAAAAATTTCTCTTATTTTTTTATTACAAAAGAAAATAAGTAAAATAAATCACTCCTTTTGGTAAATAAACCAAACGATAACTATGGATTCAATTTAAACTGATATTCTCATAACAACTAATTATCCTATTTACTTCTTTAAGAATATGAAAAAATTATAGAGAATATTAAGTATAAGAATATAAATATTAAAAACATAAAATACTCCTAAATACATTCCATACTAAAAAATATAAATAAAATTCTAGAAATAATAAATAAAATTTATAAAGTTCCATCTGAAAGAGAAAAGAAAATTTGACAAAAGTAAAAAATTATCCTGAAATTATGTTTTATTTCAAAAATTTCCACATATAAATAATTATTAGATAATATAAAATTTAAAATAGTACCTATAACTCAATGAAATAGAATTTTATTTAGGAAGATATCACAATTTTATTTAAAATTGAAGCACATGCGGTAGAGTACTGTAAAAAAATCAAACGTAAACATTTTTTGGGAACCCATGCTATTTTGGGTTTAATTGGGTTGGTAATAAAATTTTTCAATATCAAAAAATAATTAAAAAATGTATTATATAATACCTAAAAAGAAAAATTCTTAGAGAGTGAAACTCTATTAATACCAAGTTATTGTGGTAACCTGAGAGAACATTCATCAGTATAAATTCGATGACATTTGAAACAGGTAACTATAGAAACCTTCAAAATAGAGACTTTTAAAAAAGTGGTTTTGTACATCTTAGGAATTTTATAATTATAAGAAAACCATAATTATCATTATTTAGTTTCATAATAGCTGCCATCTTATCAAATTTTTATTTACCATGAACAAAAGTAGATAAAATTTCTTTTATATTAACAATTTCATTTTTTAAAGTCACATTTTCTTTTTCAAAAATCTCAAGATCATCACATAATTTATCTTTTGTAGATATAGAGTAATTTTTTAAATTATTATTTTACTTTTCAAGTTTAGAAATATTCTTTTTCAATATTCTTAATTTTCTCATTTTCTTTATCAAATTTAGAAATATAAGTATTCAACTTTTCATTTTTTAAAATAATATTTTTCTTTTATTTAAAAAATTTCTTATGATCCTTACTAAAAATTTCATAATTTCTATAAAGATTTTCAATTCCAACTTGAAATTCATCACATAAATAAATTAATTCTATAAATTTTGAATTTCCATAATCTAAACAAGAAGAGGATTTATAATATATATCATAATTATTGGAATTAGTAACCATATTTTTTGTCTCCATTAAACACGAACCAATAGGGTTAACTATATCATCAAAAGGACATGTTACCATATGATATTTTCCCTTAAAATTAAGGCCACTTGTCTCTTTTTTAATTCTAGATTGTTTGTTAGAGTTTCATTATTCAGTACAACTCCAACCAGCATGATAAGCATGTCTCATTTCATTTTTTAACTTCTTATATTTCCCTTCTTGTTTCAACTTTGGATGCTCATATTTGGTATGGTCATGTTTCTTTCATTCATAACAAATAATATTGCACTTACCTTTATTACCTTTTCTTTTGAAATAATTCTTTTATCTCTTTATTTCCCTTCATCCTTTTTGGTAGTATAATTTTCTTATGATCCCTTGAATATATTAAGAAACTTGAGTTAGATCATATTCGTTCTCTGAGGTTGAATATTTTGAGGAATCACTGGAAGAGTTATAAAATATATATTTAGATTTAAAAGAAACATTATTTCTTCTATTAGATGAATCCAACTAATTTTTATTAAATTAAAGATAATATTGTTATAGAGATATAATCACCTTATCTAGAGAGTATTCTATAAAATATTTACTTTCTTCAATGAATACTATATTCAAATGCCACTTATTTAGTAAGGCTCAATGTATTATTTCATTTATTACTTCATTATTTATGGTTTTATCAAGTGTGACAATGATGTTGACAATATTTTTGAATCTATTGAAATTATCCTCCAAACATTCATGTTTAAATATTATAAATTCTAGAAATTATTCTCTATTAATGCTAAGATTAGTTGTCTATAATTTTCAGTTCCTTAATGAGTGACTTTTAAAGTTATAAAAATGTTATAAGTAGTTTTTCATGATGATATAATACTATGCACACTTACACTATGAGAGAAGTAAAGATAATTCATGAATTTGTAGTTTAAAAAATATTTTTCATCACTATTTACAACTAATGTTTCAAGTTCAAATTCAGGTATTTTATAAAGTCTATCCATGACAATCTAAAATTCAATACCTATATTTTTCAGGAATATATCCATTCCATTTTTCTAATATTCTTACTCTCCTCCATTGAAATGAGTTGGTCTCAATAGAGTCAATAATTCAATCTATTGAGTCACCATAAGTAAAATTGGTATTTCTTTAGTTTTGTTAAGGACTAGGATACATGATATCTCAAATAAAATTATGTAAAAAGGTAAGGATAACCAAGAAAAATAGAATATTACTAAAAGTGTATCCCTTAGATACCAAGTGATCATATCTATAAAAAGAATAATGGATCCAATCAATCTCTAAGTATGGTCCACCTTTGATACCAATTGTTAGGTTGGAATTATTGATGGTAGAAGGACTATTGTGGATTGAATAGAAATTTATTAAAATTATTAGAGTAATACTTTTACCAGGAGAAATCTAAACCCAAATATTTTCATGGAATTAATCCCAACCCTAGAATTTGTGACGAGTAGCCCCAAACCTACACCTAAAATCTATGTTGGGAGTAGAAAGAAACCTATAATTTCTATAGGAGATGCCTTAAACAAAGTGTTCTAATTTTTGGTCAAGTGTGTATAACCAAGGGAATAACATTTAGAGGTATTATAACCTATGTGTGAAACTATTATGTAGAAACCTCTACCTAGAAAAAAATATTGAATGGGTAATACAAATGGATAGAACCAAAAAGAATGCTATTGATGAAATATTTAATGCATGCCTTTCGAATGGTGTAGGCAATGTACTTTAGGAATTTACACAATGGTATAATATGAATATTCAAGGAGAATGAAGTCAAAGAATATTTGTTCCTTCCTTGAGAGTTTTTCACAAATATGTAAACAAAGTTTACATGGTCACTTTTATTTCTTCAAGTATTATCGCATGTAGTCATCATGTATTGTGAACTGCTGTGTTTCTTCTAAGAATATTTTGAGTTCTTCATATAGAAATATATTTGGGTTGCACGCTTGAGTAAACCATTAGAATAATTCAAAATAATAATGATAGAGTCAACCATTAATCTTTCATAGATATAACAATTTCTCGAAATATCGATAAATTAAAACTAATTTAAATAAAATATTTGGATAATTTTATGTAATCCAAACAAACTAAATAAAATATTTAAACTACTTCTAGAAAACACAGTCAATCATTTCTAAGAAAAAAACAATAATTAAATTGATTGTCAAAAAATATCAGAATATGCTCTGTATAAATGCATAAAATATAAAACATTTTTAGAATGTATGCTATACAATAAAAATAATTTGAAAATATTAAAAAATATTAATAAATAATTTAAAATAAAATAAAATAATAATTTAAGCAATAATAAATATTTTATATCAAACAGTATATATGTTTTCATGTTTCTACGAATAATGAATTTTTTTTTAAGAAATATTTAAAACATGCTCATAATATTTTAAAATTATTCTCATAGACAAAACATGATTAAAAAAACAATTATATAGAAATAAAAATAATATAATCAATTATTTTTATTATACAGTATTTAAAACATAGAAATATATAAAAAATAGGGCATCGGAAAATATTTTCAGAACAATAAAATCAACTCACTAGAGCCTAAATGTTTAACTTGAGATAGAATAAATTTGATGTTTCTACCATTTAAGAACATGTTATACACTTCTACCATGACAAGTGGTTCTACTAATAGAACATAAGATCTACCGCTTATTGTGCGGTGCTACCATCCCAACATAGAAAGATCTATAATTGCTACTTTAGATCTACCATTGAAACATGGGATATACCATTGAAAAGTAAAAAAGGATCTATCATTAATATTTAAGGATCTTTTATTATATTAAAATTGATTTACCATTACAATGAAGGTGAGATCTATCATTAATTAAATTGGATGAATTATTGTTATTGTAGCACATATCACCTACCATTTCTGTATCCAGATCTACCATCAGCTAAAAACATAATTGACCATTTGACAGAAATATTATATACCATTGGAAAAATTTTTATCTACCATTGGATTTAAAACCTAATATACCTTTAAAAAAATGATATACCATTGGAGGGGAAACTTTTATTGTGGAAGCATTGGATAGAGGAATGAGATCTTACACTATTATAGCATTTATCATTTAACATTGTTGTAGATAGATCTATAGTTGATATGTTGGACTGTAGAAGATGTTTCTACTGTTGATGGAGTATAATTTCAATAAAATTAATACTCTTTTCACTATTATGGTATAAAAGCTAAAGGTGCTTCCCTGGGGGAAAGATGGTGGTAGGGGATGATGAATAGTAATTCATCATTTTATATAAAATATGACTTATATTCTTTAATGATTTTATAAACCCACTAGATGAAATAATTAGATATTTATCCATAAGGATTAAATTAATATAATTTATAGATATTTCCAATGAATTAAAAATATCTTAAATCTAAATAATAATAAGAGATATGCTCCAAAAATAATGTAATACATGATTTAAAAACAGTAGAAAATAATGCAGCACTTCACCATATTTTTTATGTATGTAACAATCATTTTCAGAATTTTATATAGTTAATAGAAAAGTATCAAAAATGGTTATATTTCTAACCCCACAAAATATGATGAATTCTAATGATAATCAAAATAAATGTCAAAGAATAAAAATGATTTTCAAATATGGAAATTCCATAATTTTATAACTATTTAAAGATCTTCAGGCAAATGTTTCACCACATAAATAATAAATTTTGGCTTCTATTTATACAAATCAAATTTTAGAAAATGTGTTGTATTTAAAATAGAAAATTTTCAGAATAATAATATCTACGCAAATCTTGTTATAAGATAATTGTAAATAGAACTATAAATCATTTTAAACTAAATATAATTCTTGAAACCAAAATCCTGCATCATCTTTAACTAAAATGAGAATATTCTAGAGACTGATTTAGATTTTGATGTAATTGAATAAAATTTAGATAAATTTTTTATATTTCGAATGAAATAAGAATTATTAAAATCTAATAACTATAACTAAAGATATAGTTATAACACAATTACCAATTAAAAAGTCACGTTCACATAAAATGATAAGAAAGTTTTGTATAAATAAAATATTAATTTTATTTATAATCCAAAAAATATAAAATACATGAAATCACATGTAAAAACATATAATTCTCATGTAAAAGTATTAAATCGAGATTCAATTATTGAATCTCTACTTGGCCTTGGTTAATGGTAAATTATGGTGTTTCCATTTCCCTAAGAATCTCTAATAAATGGGATTAATAGGGTACGATCCTATTGGTCAAGGTCATATCTTCTTCTATCTTTTTCATTGGGATTTTATCATAACCCTTAATATATAATAATATTAATGGTCACCATACAATGGATATATAATCAAAATTTATGATTCTTAATAGTCATTTAAATCCAACAATCTATATTTTGGAATAGTTTATATTAATTGAATTAGTGTGTGTGTTTTCTATAACTACATTACTTAATGAAAAAACTATTCATTCAAAATAGAATTTCATTTATAAAATTTTGGGGCGTTACAATATTCATTATTGATTTTTTCAATAATGGATGGCCATATCGGGGATTTTATAGCTCGTATCAAAAAGTGAAGTGATAACTCACTAAAAAAGATTACTTTTTGAAATAATATATAATAATAGAGCCTTAAAAATAGAATAAATTTTTCTATTGGAAATGTGGATCCAAAAATTTTTATTATGAGAGGGAAATTTTTAATATTTGAAATTACTTTTATTGAAAATACACATTGTAAAAAGAGCAATGAAACCTTATTTATGTTAAATAACAATTTTCAAAATGAATATTATAGAATACTATAATTACCCAAGATTAATATACAAGTATATTAAAACATTTTAGATGAATATTTAACATATTTAAAAAGTATGGTAATGAGGACCATAATAGTTTAGTGTTTTGGAAACTTGGAAACATAATCATCTATATTGGTTGATGATATTCAGCATCTATATTAAAGATATTCCCTATTAGTACACCAACTTAAAACCTTTATCATAACATTGGGTAAGGAAACAAAGGAAAGGGGTGAATTTAGATGCTCAGTAGTGGTAAACAAGGGAGATATGTAAGCATAACTTGAGAATAAGGGCATGAGAAGATGATTGTAACATTAGAAGATCATAAAATGCATATCAAAGACCATAAACATGAATCATTTAATAAATATTAGAAGTTTATAAGTCATTAATCATAAGGGAATCAAGAGTATAATCCATCAAAGCATAACACAGGAAAAAGAAATAGAATTTGTGGAAGAAACATAAGTTTATAAAAATTATTTCCATAACAGTCAAGGATTAATGAAAATGACATATTAGTGGAATGAGTTCAATCTAAAAACAATCTTGGTAGTAATGGTTCACTCCCATGACCATCATAGTAGTAATGGTCCACTCTAAAGACCATCTTATTGGACAAAGTCCTTTACTGATCGAAGTTCACTCACCATTCTAGCCATGTATATCTCATGAGATATAAATATTAACCAATGATTTGGAAGGAGATATAGGTCCCACCCTTCTCATGATTGAATCATACATATGTGTTCCACAATATCATAAAAATTCATCATATCAAAACCCATTAAATGAGATGGATATCATAAACATGTAATCATATCATAACCTATGTAAATTAGATAGTTTTCACAATAACTTTATCAAAGCATAACCCATAAAATAAATAGGTTTAATTATCATATAACCAATGAAAGAGAAATTGGTTTAATAAAAATATATCCCATGAAAGAGAAACAGGTTCCATAAATATATAACTTCTGAAAGAGAAATGGGTTTCATAAACATATAACATGTGAAAGAGACACGAGTTTAGTAAACATCATAACATCAAAACACCAACCATGTAGAGGAATAATATGAACATAACCCTTTAATCATATCTCGAGTAATTCATGAGAAATACCAAAAAAATGTAATCTTAGATGGAACATAATTTTTGATAAATATTTTAAAATCATTTCTTAAGGAAAAACTTCTTTCTTCATTGAAAAAAATACTTTTTAAAACATAAAAAATTTTAAAAACAATTTTATTTGAAAATAACCTTTAAAAAATATAAAGGAACATTGAAAACATTTAAAAACAATTCGTTTAAAACTTTTAAAAGAACATTGAAATAATTTTGAAAACCTTTTTCTATGAAAACTTATAAAATAATCTTGAAAACATTTTGAAACTTATTTTCCTTGAGAAATTATTAAATTATATTGAAAACATTCTGAAAAACGTTTTCCTTAAAACTTATAAAATAAGATTAAAAATATTTTGAAAAAATTTTTCCTTGAAAAATTATAAAATAATCTAAAAAACACCTTGGAAACATTTTTCTTTGTAAACAACTTTAAAAACTTATAAATAAAGATTGAAAATATTTTGAAAAACGTTTCTTTAAAAATATATTTTATATCTTATAAATAAATGCTGAATTTTTTAAAAACATTTTTTTGGAAAAAATTATTAAATTATCATTTAAAAAAAATTTAAAACATTTTTATAAAACATAGTTTTTGAATAAAAATGATTTCTGACTGAAAAGATAAATTAATTCATATTTTATTAAAATATATTTCCTTAATTATATTAAGTTCCAAAGAGTGGAAAAATGGTACTAATGAATGAATATATAGTTAATAACTATATTAGAATAAAATTAATGAGTGTTATTTAGATATTAATCATAATATTTCTTCAATATAATCATAATCATAAGCAATCCCAATAAATACTGAGATTATTCAAATAAAATCTTTCCCCTCTGGTAACATTGAATCAATATCACAATGTGAGAAAATTAAATTAAATTAAGATTAAAATATAATTAAAAGACTTATATTTATGATATAACATGTCAAATTCTAGTATACACACTTCATAAAATAATATAGGTGCATAATAAAACACGTGTCTCAAAGAAGACAAATTGAGAAAAACTACCTTACTGACTTGGTAACTTTTGAACCATCAACCCCATTAAATAGAGAGCATAATATGGATATGTAAATACCCATAAATTTAATTATAATAATAATATAATACATTAATTTATAGTATATACACCACAAAAAAGAAACAAGTAGTGAATATGGCGCAAGTCTCGCAGAAATAAAAGTGAGACTAGAAATCCCCTTACCACTTGAGTAACTTTTGAATAAAAAATAAATTAAAGAATAAAATAAATTGGAAATTTTGATATAATTAATAAAATTAAATTCATCATATAACATTTCATACGGTATTATATACACCACATAATAAGAAAAAGTGGTGAATATTGCATATATCTCACATAAATAAAAGTGAGATGAGAAAACCCTTTCCTTAGGCCTTGAATTTATTTGTACACATAAAAAAATCTGGTATAATAAATATAATATTATTATACCCATAGAATAAAACCATTTTATTATATCTAATACCTTCTATGATTTTATTATGACTTTATATTTTCTGTTTATTAACAATTACATGTTATTGTTATGTTTCAGATAAAATCCTCTTTTTTTTTGTATATGTTTTGACTTGTTATTATTGATACTATTACTTTTAATATTATTAAAATATTTCAATAATTTAAAAAATTATATAAAAATTATATATATTTAGTATATATGTATTTATAATAATCTATAAATGATAAGTTAATAAATGAAATACACTCTTCATGGAAATGGTAGGTCGTACGCATGCTTGAACATTATTTCCAATTTCATAGTGTGTTAAAAGAAAGTAAATGAAAATAATGTATATTTAAATATCATAATTAAATTATAATAATTATGGAATATATATCATATAATACTTTTAAACCCATCCTTAATACATTCCATGTATAGTGTGAATGAATCAGATCACTTTGAGGAGGCGGTAGTCTACACGTCCACAAATGAAGTTATTGTATTCCAAAAAAATGGAATGAATGAATGTGAATTTTGTATAATAATTAAATAAAAATAAATACATCATATATATCATATAAAAACAGTATTTCTGTCATAATTACCAACCATGAGAGGTGGTAAACAAAAAATGAACAACATTGTTTCACAAGGCGGCAGTCCACCGTACACACGAATGTCTATTTCATTACCCATTTCATGGAAGTTTGAGTAGATGTAGGTGTAACTCTTATAATAAAAAAATATATCTATATTTAAGATATTTATTTTATTATATAATCTTGTAATAAGAATAATTTATGTGGGGGAGAAATAAAATAAAAGAAAAGTGCTTGTGGAAGGGTGTTACCTCTTCTTTGTGTATCTCCTCTTGGTTTGCACCAAAGGGATTCCTTGTTTGGATTTATTCAAAGAGGGAGTATTAAATGAATAATGGAGGGAATATTTTAGCTTATTTAATGAGATATTTTATGAGAAAAAGTGTCTTGAGAGGTCTAAGTAATCGAGAGGGGTGAGTCCCCTTTTATAGTGGAGGGGGAGTGGCATTCTTGTAAATATAAAAAGATAAAAGATATTGAGAGGTGTCCCTTACATAATTTTCTTCCAATTATTGTAAATTTTCCATAAAATAAGGTAATTTGTCTAAATATTTCCATCCATTTACTTTTGGATAGGTTTCTAGTTCATTTGTCCCCTTAAGATTAAAGTTTAACCATTAAGTTAAATCATTTTTACCTTAATCAATGTAATTAATTTTAATTACTTTTACTCACCTTTTTGGTAAAAAAATAAGTTTTCCTTATTATAAATTATAAATTATTATTATTACAATTTTTTAATTCATTTTTAAAAATTCTAAACATAGATGTTCCAGAGATTAATTTAAAATTAACCCCATAGAAGTGTTGTGAAAGCAGGGTTTTAAGTTCAAAAGTTCAAAAAATTGAAATGGTTTTCTATCCAATTTAAATGTAAAAATAGACAAAATTACCCAAATTGTATTAATATATGTAAAATTAGTCTAATTACTCTTAAAAATATTAAAATATAATTTAACTATATAAATAAAGTAGACAAAAAAGTAATTATGGATTAAAATTCAATGTTTTTCACTATTCATCAAAAAAACCTTCTCAAAAAAAAAACCCAAAGTAAATTTGGATATTATTATTTCTAAAATGAAGTTTTGTTTTTAAAATAGAAATTATAAAAGTTTCAAAAATTATATTTAAAATAACTGCGCCATTAAAAGGCGGTAAAATTTCATTTTGGAAAAATACATCTTTTTATTCATAAAATTGGATTTATTCTTGTCTTATACATATTAAATATATTGAATGAGTATAAAAAATATTTATTGAATAAATAATATAAAATTTTTATTTAAAACATTCATCAAAAGTGGTTTGTTTAATTTGTTGAGATAAAATGGTGTTTGCATATAGAAAAATAGTTCTATTAGAAAATAATTTCATTATTTTCAAATAGTTCTTAATTTATTTCTAACTAATTGATAACTAGAGGATTGATTTTATATAAATGTTCAAATAAAATTTTCAAAATTTAATTAAGTTTATTTGTAACTTATATTCCAATGGCTAGGTGGTAACTATAAAAATATTTTAATGACAATATCAATAGTACTTTGTAGTTTTGGAAAACATTGTCTTGTGTGTAACATAAGATATCAAAGAAACTTAGTATTGCATGTCACACAATCTTAGAATTGTGTTGATTGTACTGTAAGATAATCAAAGTATTTTCTGTTGCCAAAAATTGACTTGTTGTTTCATATAAATTAAGAATAAATTGGTTCTTTCGTAAACTAGAATCTATATTTAATATTGCGTGAAATCAAAAATATCAAAAATAGTATGTTAATTCGAAAAAAATTCAAAAAAACTCCAGGTGTTACATTATATCCCCCTTAAAATGAATTTCACTCATGAAATTATTTTGTTTTATCAAAGGTTTAATACTTGAAATTTCCTTTAATTGAAACCCACACCACAAAAATGAATACTAAAACTTACTTTTAAAAAGTAATGGTAAAACCATAAAGGTTATGCAATTAACTCATAACTAGGTTTCCATATTGGTGAAGATATGTGACAAGTGAAAACATGAACATAAAATAAAAGAAAAAATAATAATAGATATTGATAAATATCACTAATCCCCAGATCATGGGTGATATAGATAAAGTTAACAGTCAAAAAACCATAAATTGAAGAGTCATAAAAGAGGTCATTGATATCATAAAAAAAAAATAATTGGACAAAATTTTATTTAAAAATCATTTTCCTAATTTTGAATAATTTTTCAAATGAATATAACTTACTTGATTTAATTCCATTACATATGAAAAATATCACCCATTGGTTGTGCCTTAATCAATTCCCACATCATCTGTTACTCCTAGGAATGAATGTAAATTTTCCATTCCTGATGTACTAACAGATCATGAGGTAGAATGAGAAGTCACTCCATATGTATTTAGTTATCACCATAGAAAAATGTTTAGAACAATTTATTTGAATTTCATAAATATTTATATGGAAATCTAATACTTTAAACCCTAAAACCTCATCCAACATTTAATATAAGCCATTCTATAAATGGCTAACCTTACAACCCTTATGAAAGATGAAAATACAAAACATTAGAAATAAGGTCACTAAATTAGCTTAAAATTGATCCCCCATATATCATAAGGTTGATCTTAGTTTTCATATACCAAATATGTGAATACCTTCATAATGTATTCTCTTTAAACATGGTAATAACCTGAATTACCATAATCCTTATTGAAAAAATTAATGTTTCCTTATTCAAAAGTTTGTTGGATATATTCCTTACATCCAAAGATAATGTGATTTCAATCGATTAAAATATAGACCACTTCGTCAACTAATACATAATTAGTTCGAATATAATTAATACATCCCAATTTACTTATTCATATCCATCATATATTTATCCGAACACTATTATCTTAACATAAGGAACATATTAAGGTTTATACTTTACTTAATCATGCTTTTCCCATGAACATCACCTTTACTTTACATAAATTTTATAGTCCATCAGAACAACTCAATGTATTATTGTAAATCCTTAGAGAAAAAACTTAAACTAAAAAATACTTATATATTTCACAATTCTCAATTCTTGCTTCAAAAATCATAAACAATTAATTATTCTACTTCATCCATAATTTATAACAAGGCTACCTTAACTAGTTACTTAATAACTCTTTCCTTTCACATTTCATTTTTAGTCTCATCATCATCAGCAATATAACCATTAATTGTTCCACCTTTCTAATTCTCTTCCTGAGATTTCCACATAGGACATCGATTTACATAATTCCCATTCATTACACATTTGAAGCATTCAAATCTCAATGATACCTTAGGGATTATATTATTCTCAACCAATGAATTAACCAAACTATTCATTTTTCCTTTGTAGTTACTTTATTTGTTTATTTATTTTCCACAATCAATATATCTTCATGTTCCTCTAATAAATCCACAGAGGTTCATCTTTCCACATTCATTACACAAAAGAAACTGGATCTTCATTACTTGATGGTCTCTATTACCCAAAATCTCTACTAACTCCTTCCTTATTTTTTTCAAGTGTAAGAGTTGGTTGAGTTACACATTGTTAACCTTGTTCCTCAAAAACTGATTAGGCATGATCACAACATCCTTTATTCTAGTGATCATCCCATTTGATTGCTAATCAATTTTTTGTCACATTCAATGTTAACCCAAATTCTTTTAGTTCCCACCATTGAGTAAAACTATAAATAGTACTGTGAGAATCAATTATCATAGAGAAAAACCACATAATCATGATAAATCACTTATATGATGTCTAAATAATGACACCTTAGGATTATCCTTAAATAAATCCCTAGACATATACTTAGAAATGTACCTAGGGATATCACTATTTTTTTCTCATCCTAGTTTCCAAATTTTGAATAAAACTTTCCTTTGATACCAACTAAAATGACCCAAGCTTATCATACATGGATATTACATCATTTTTGATGAATTTTAAACACATTAAAAATGTACATTCTTGAGAATCGTAATAGTTTAGTTTCATTAAAAGCTTGGAAACATAATCTTCTATCAAGAAATAAGTTCCTAAACATCTCCCTTAAAGATATTCCACATTAGTAATCATACTTAATCCCTTTCTTCATAACATGAGGAAAGGAAACCTAAGAAAGAGGTGATATCATTTTCTCAGTAAGGGTAAACAAGGGAGATATTTAAGCTTAACATGAGAATAAGGGTATGAGAAGATGATCATAACATTAGAAGATCATAACCAGTATATCAAAGATCATAAACATGTATTATGGAATAAATATTGATAGTTCATAAAATGCGAATCATAATGGAATCATAATAATAATGCATAAATGAATAACATAGGAATAAGACATAGATTTTTTAGTAGACACATAAATATATAAAAATTATTTTCATATTAGTCAGGGATTAATTCCAAGGCCATATTAGTGGAAGGGGTTCACTCATAAAACCTTCTTGGTAGTTATGGTTCACTCCATTGACCATATTAGTAGTCAAGGTTCACTCCCAAGACCATCTTAGTGGAAGAATTCCTTTACTAATCAGAGTTCACTCCTCGTTCGAGCCATGTATATCTCTTAAGATATATATGTTTAACCAATACATTAGAGAGAGATATTAGCCCCACCCATCTCATTATGAAATCAAACACATGTGTGACTATTGATCATAAAAAATTATCATATCAAAATCCATAAAATGGTATGGGTATCATAAATATGTAATCATATCACTACACTAAACTAACTGTTTAGCGACAATTCTTTAGCAGTAGTTTATTAAACTGCCACTATTTTTTTTAAATTATTTAGAGGTGGTTTCTAAAAAACTTCTTCTAAACCATTAAATATTTTTGTACCCATGACACTATGCCCCTCCCCCAACCCCCAATAAATTCTTAAGCCCTACTGGCCTCATCGCCGCACCTTGACATGCCTCGCCACCCTCACCTCGCCGATCCGCCCTCGCTGTGCCTCTCCTCCCCTCGTCGTGCCTCACCACCCCTCACCGAACCTCTCTGCCACCTCAACACCCCTTGAATCCTCCATTGGAGTCGTTTTTATCTATAGTAGCATAATTGTAGGAACATAAGTGATTTATTTTTTGGTCATTTGCTTCCCAATGTCCACACATCCAGCATTCTTCACAAATCTTTTTTCGTTTTGACTTTATCATTCAAGAACAACTATCAGAGTGTTTGTAATCTCATAAACACATAGGTGTTTCTTTGATGCATCAACTCTTCCTCTTCTTCTATGATTATGGATTTTGTAAATGTAGTTGGATATCTGCCTTAGATATAATTATTTACATCAATTAATATTTAATTATAAAATTTTCTTCTTAGTAAACACACTTCATTATTTGATCTTGTATATAAATATAATAAAAAATAATATCATGAATATTAGTTTTTGAAAATAAAATTGCGAAAATCCATGAGCATTGACAATATTAGTGATATCATGTATAAAACAGGTTAATAGATTCTTAATTTATCTCATCATTCAAGATTTTTGGATTTAGATTCACATCCACCCTTTTAATTATCATCCCAAATCATACATTAAATAATTATCAGATATTCAATAAATCAAAATAGTGATATAATCCATGTTTTTATGGAACTATGATGTGGAAAAAACCCTTAAGGTCATTTAAACCTACACATTATCATTTCAAAACATCACATATTGTTTGATAAAATATTAATATAAGAATCATAATAAATATTAATATCATTTTGATGTTTGATTTCTTTTAAGATCATTTCATTCATTATATTAATTTATTCCCATTTTTTAAATATTAATTCACGAATTCAATATACTGACATAAGTTAAATAAAACCCTTACATATATCCTCTTACATCAATATCTATCTTCAAAACCCCATTCATTGACCATGACTCTATTCTCATTTCCCATACATCAATAACACTAAAATAGTTCCATTTTTATGTGTTACATTCATGAATCCCATTACATCATAACCCTTACATTGAGATCCTCCCCTATTTCATGTATTTTAACATCAACCTCCATATGTGGTTGACTCACATGATGATGCTCATATGTGAAAACATTTTATGTGAATACCCATACATGAGTACCCATATGTGGATCCTATCATACATGAATATGGAGTTTTCAAGAGGAATATCCTAACATGTATGACCCTGACTTGAATCTCATTATGAGGTGGATTATATGTGAATCCTTTTAAGTGAGGACTTTTCCATTTTCCAGAATATAACTCTAATTTTATTTGAGTATCATCCAATTGGAGTAGTGCATTCTCAAGCACATTTCATTAATCTAAATCAGTATTGGGATTTATTAGAAAAAAATACATAATTCAAAGTCAATAATTATATTTATCAATTTTCTCTCCCCATTAATGACCTCAATTCAAACCCCCATTATTAACATCTTGGGGTTATGGAGGAACATTATTCAACCATTTTATCCTTCTCTAATTTTTTTCAACTAAATTGAATTTAAGGATTGAATTTATTGAGAAGAGGATAACATAGAATTTCTTAAAGTAATAGGACATGAATTGGCTAAATCAATGTCTATGTGTTCCATGCCTGGAATATAAAAAAAGTTTTATTAAATCAAACATTATGGAAATAATTAAAATTTAAAAAGTTATTTAAACTATTATTAAATATTATTTAATGTGTTAATTTATTGTATATTCATTCAATATAAACTCATTCATATATTTCAACAAACAGATCAAAAACATTCGACCATAATATATAAGTTTTTTCCCTCTTTAAAATATTTATTAATTTTCCTTCAAAAATTAATAATTTCATTTATATTTACACACTTTTATTTATATGAGAATAGGATAGCGTAGACAAAATAGAGAATATATAAAAACTACATGTTTTCATATACATTGGTTGTTCAAAAAATTTAAGTCCATTAAATATCATTGGATCTATCGAATCACCATCTTCCATTTTTGGGTTACAGTCAACCTGGATTGCATCACACTAAATTACCCTTTTCATTGAACCTTATAACAAATTATTATAAAATAATGTACATATCTCTTTCACCATTATTTATAGCTATCTTTTTGATAAATCAAAATTTTATATCTAAGAACACATATACTAAAATGCCTTCTCTTGCAAATGAAGGTCTGTTTACATCTTTGTAGATAAAAAAATTTTGATAGCCTTTCTTAAAAACAATGAAATTACACCTATAACTTCAATATTGATCAAATTAATTATTATACCCAAAAGCTCAATTACACCCATAAATTCAATATAACTTCAATTTTGATAGGCTTTGTTATATATATTTTATTTGTTAGTACGGTGCATATATTATCATTTTTAATTTTTTTCTTGCATATTTTTTTTGAAATATATGTTTTGAACATAATTTTATTTGATTAAATGTAAGGAATTCCTTGGAGGAAGAATTATATTGTTTTATTGATCACAATAACAGATGACGATCCATATTTCTCCCTCTATACCGCATCTAAGACATAATCTTTTTTCCCCCTACAACATCTCCCACTGCACCATCTCTCACACCCTCCGTGAGCACCCCTTTAGCTGCTTCATCATCAACTTCCCATTAAAATTCCTTACGAGTGAGGGATCGGGTTTCCACATCTAGTTCTTTAGGGGTATATTATAGGGAGAATACTATAGGTCAAAAATTTAATTTTAATAAATTTATTTCTTTTTTTTTATACTAACTATTTCTTCAAAAAAGATGAAAATAGTGAAAGTAAGGAGAAATGTTTGAAAAGTTCAGATGTATGGAATCTGAGTGGAGAGAATATAGTTGTTCCATTCAATTCCTATTGTGTCCCTACAGATGACTCTGTAAGATTACTTTTCCAGATTCAAGCTCAGCTCGTTGCAGAGCCTGTTTCTCTTCCTATTATGTATAATGATTGAAGATATGCCTTCAAATTGGAAAAATGAAGTTTTTTATTCCCAAATAAAGGTACTTTTAATACATTATGGTGTAATTAAATGTCATTATGTTATTAAATTATAATATTTTGAAAATGAATTTATATGTAAATATGTTACTCGAATTTACAATTGCTGATGTGCTAGCATGAAAGTGGGTTTTACAAAATTTGGGCACAAAATGGAAAGACATTAAATAGAGATTATGGAGTGATGTTAGTGATACTTTGTTGACCACCCAATATATGTATGACATGCTGCCTGATGGGATACCCAAAGAGATATGGAATGTATTTATTAATAGACATCACGATGAGAAGCCGATGCTATTTAAATATATATTATTATATTAATCTCATTTTACATTTATAAATGTATATGTAAAGGAGATGAAATTGAATAAATTACTATTAAATTATTTTTTATTTATTTTAAGATATTTAAAGGAAGAATGCATCAAGCCGGGCTAAGAAAGTCATCCCTCACATTGTGGGGTCAAAGTGTTTTTTTATAAGCCGATAAACTCTAGTAATATTTTCATTAGTTTATATATTTATAGGAAAATATTATTTTTTTAATATATTAAATTGCTGATTTATCTTTGTTTAATGTATTCATAGAGTTTAGGGCACCGGGAATCCTAAACAAAAGTGTGGTTAAATGTTCACAAAAAAAATGATGGAAGTTTTGTTAAAAATCCTGTCAAAGATGTTGGGGTATGAACTCAATTTTCCTTAGAATACCCTATTTTCAGTTGTTACTATGTTAATATATATTGTTTCTAATATGACTGATATTTGATTTATAGGTAAAAATTAAAGAACTATCAAATTCCAATCCCATGCATTCCTACTTAATCTCCCTGGATAACCCAATTGGTAATGTCCGTGGGAAGGATAATCTTAGTCGAGTGCGTAGGATAAGTTTGTGACCCATACCATATGAGGTCTTTGGAAGGTAATTGGGGATTGTAGTTGCATCTACTCTTGGTTTTAGTTAGTTCATACCTCGATATGCTTAGAGAGAGGTTATTTCTCTACAAAACAGAGTTCAGGAATATGGGATTCAAATATCTTGTTGGAAAAAAGCGTTGATTGATTTATATAAGAAGAAAACTGGATCTATCTCTAGTGGTATTGCATCAACTAGTGGTGAGTAGGTAAATCAAAAAAATTCAAAATCATTTATTTTGCAAACATTTATTAGTTATAAGTTTAAATATAAATATAAAATAGTTTTTTATTTTCAATATAATATTCTTACTGGTTCCTATAGCAGGAAGTTGAGGTGGAGGTGGAGAGGGTGATGAGCAGTGTTCATCATTGGATAGTGATTAGTAGAGTGGGTGATGGTAAAAATATTTTTATATGTATCATGTGTGGCATAGAGTAGTCACCAAACATTTTCATGACCTGCCATTTTCTTGATTTCTTATGTTTCTTTTTTGTATTATGAACCCAGTCTTCCAAAGACACAAGGAATTTACAATCCTTATGTTGTATTAATGGATATTTATATTTATGAATCATATAATAATATGTGTAAAAATTTGTAGGCTATTATATCTATAGTGTAGAGGATTAGGTGGAGGTTTTTAGTGCTATTTCTAAAATCATCATAGGGTTATCATAAAGATAATGACTTCAACATAGTGTCTAATAGTAGAGTTTTTTGTGGTTATCCCTTTTTAAGAATAGTTTCACCATGGAGCTGGTATGTGGACTAGCCCCTTCTTGATAATATACAAAAATGTATATTTTATACTAATGTAGTTTAGGGGGGGTTTTAGCTGAAAATTTGGATGTTTAGAGATTTTGAGTTTCATAGGCATATAGATTTACAACATTCAAGTTTTAACGTTTTTTGGATTAAAAAGTATCAGGTTTATAGTTTATACATTTTATGATTGATAATATGGAGGTTTTAATTCTATGGGTTTAAGGAATTCAGTGTTTCCCTTTAGAAGTTTCTAGTTTTTAGTTTTATTTTTTTGAAGTATTAGGTTTAATGTTTTTCAGGTTTTTTGGTTTTTTGGTTTTAGTTACATATTTTTTTTGTCTTTTTTGTTTTTATTTAACATTTTATACATTTTTTATTTTTTAAGTTATTTTTTATTGGATTTTAGGTTATATGTTTCAATTTTTATACATTTGTAGTGTTGAGTTTTTTTAATTTTCTTATTTTCATGTTTATTAGATTGTTTATATATATTTTAAATTCATATGTTCACATGAATAATAGTTTATCAAATTTATAGGAATAACTTATCCAGCTTTCATATTTTAAAATTTATAGATTTTATAATTATTATGTTTCATGTTTTTAGGTTGTAGTCTATGGAATTTGATGATTTCATATGTTTTTATTTTTTGGCTAATTTTTGGATGTTTCCACATTTTTAGTTTTCAAAAAAGAATTTTTTAATATTGTAGGTTTTTAGATAAGTATATATTATGTTTAATGATCTATAAAGTTGCATTAGTCTTGTATATAGGTATGAGGATTCCATTTTTTAGTCCTATAGATTTTATTTTTGTTTTTAGGAAATCATTAGTTTTAATGTTTGTTGTTTGAATGATTTCCAGTTTGAAGGAATGCATGTTTAGAAGTTTAAATTTTACTAGATTACCTGTTTACATGTTTTCTAATTTACTAGTAAAAAGTTAATGTTTTAGTATTTATATGATATATAATTGAAGGACCATATGATTTGGGTTATGAATATTTGAGGTTAGTAAGATCATTTTTTATTATTTTTCATCATTATGGTTTTTACAATATAAAAGATACATGTTAAAATGTTTATAGGTTTAGTAGCTAGTGGTTTATAGGTTTGAAGTTGATAAGAAATTAGGTTATAACGTTTGATGGTATCAATTTTTTTGTTTTACAATTTTCATTTTTCTTTGATTTGAAGTCTATAGGCTTTTGGATTATAGGATTTCTGTTTTTTCAATTTATAGATTTTTATGTTTGAAGTTTTCTAGTATTATTTGATATTAGTCTAAAATAATGATAGTTAAATGTTTTTAGTAGGGAAGTTTTTAGGTGTTAAGGTTTTTATGTTTTTATGTTTGAATGCTATAGTTTTAAAGGTTATTATATTTTCAAGACTCTACTTTTTCAAGATTGTAGGTTATATATTTGTATGATTATTGGTTTTCATGATTTTTGTGAAGTGGTGTTACATTCCTGGTTGTGGTGAAATATTTTGTTAATAATGAAATTGAAATGGTTTTTTTCAGGGTACTGGAACTGCGGTTGCACCGTTTGTAGAAATTTTTTATTTTAAATACACTTTTAGAGGAGATTTGAACCGCCACTATGTAAATGGACCATATTTCATGGTGGTTCAAACCACTACTATAATTTGGTATCTTACTATCAGCAATGGTTTAAACCGCCACTATAAACATGAATGGTATAATTTAGTAGCAATATTTTTGATTTAGTAGTGGTTATTATGAAAAATGGGTTTTTGTAATGGCGGTTTAAATTGCCGATTTTTTTTTCATTTTTCACCACCATTTCAAGTTGGTTTACTTGTTTTTTTAGTGTTTTTTCAAAAAACTGCCATGAAAACAACAATAAATGCCGCGAAAGTTGTTTACTACGAAGGTTACCAGAAACCGCCGCTAAATTGATAAAACTGCCTCATATTGTATTCCTACACCCACTTTAGCACTGATTTTATAAAACCCCCGTAGAAGCATAATGCAGCTGTTTAAACTACCGCCATAGCAAAAAAAACCCGCTGTTATGTGGTGATTTTCTTATAGTGTACCATAGTCTGTGGAAAAGAGATAGGTTTCAAAATGACTTCATAAAACTAAAAACCTTGAAAATAAATAGGTTTGATAATCATATTACCCATTAAAAAGAAAAAAAATTCATAAACATATAACATATGAAAGAGAAATAAGTTTTATAAAGATACAATCTATGAAAGAGAATTGGGTTTCATAATCATATAACCCATTAAATAGAAACAAGTTCCCTAAAAATCATGCTATCAATACATAAACTATTCAGAGGAAAAATAAAAATGTAACCCTTGGATGATATCACTAGTAAGGCATGAGTAACACCAATGAATTTCATCTTATATGAAAAATCATTTTTGAGAAATATTCTAAAATATTTTTTTGAGTAAAATATTATTTATTCTATGAAAAAAATACATTTTAAAATATTAAACATTTTGAAAACCATTTTATTTAAAAATAAACTCGTAATATTATAAAGGAATCTTGAAATTTTTTCGAAAAAACATTTTCCATGAAAACTTATAAAATACTATTTATTATATTTTGAAAAACTTTTTCCCTAAAAAATTATAAAGGGAACCTCAAAAAATTTTGAAAACCTTTTTCCATAGAAAATTATAAATAAATATTGATATTTTTTAAAGCATTTTCTCTTGAAAAGTTATAAAATAATCTTGAAGAAAATTGAAAAGTATTTTTCTGTGAAAATTTATAAAATATTCTTGAAAACATTTTCAACACCTTTTTTTAAAAAACACTTTAAAAAACTATAAGTAAAGAATTGAAAAATTTGGAAATCAGTTTTTATAAAAATATATTTAAGAAGTTATAAATAAATATTGAAAACGTTTTGAAAAACTTTTCTTAGAAAACCGGATTAAAAGATCATTTAAAACATTTTGAAAACATTTTTAGAAAACATAGTTTTTGAATAAAATAGACTTTCAAAGAAAAAGATAAACGAGGTCAAATCTAATTAAAATAAATTTTCTTAATTATATTAAGTAACAAATAGTTAATTTTTTTAATAATACATGAATATATCCTGAATAACTAGAGGAGAATAAAATCTGTCGGTGTTCTTGAGAGATTAATCATAAGATTTTATCAATAAAAGTATAATCATAAAAAATCATGATAAACGATGATATTGTTGCAATAAAATCTTACCACTTTTTGGTTAATTTGAATAAAACTACATATGTAAGAAAAATAAATTACTTGAATCTTAAAATATAAATAAAATAATTATATTCATGATATAACATGTCAAATGGAAGTATATACACCTCATAAACGAATATAGGTGCATAACAGAACATTTTCTCAAAAAAGGAAAATTGATAAAAAACTACCTTAATGATTTGGTAACTTTTGAACCATAAACCCCATGAAATAGAGATCCTAAAATTTATATGAAAATACCCAAAAATTTAAGGATATTAATCATAGAATACTTTCATGGAAGTATATACACCACACCAAAGAAACGAGTGTTGAATATGACATAAGCCTGAGAGAAATAAAAGTGAGACTAGAAATACCTTTAATACTTGAGTATGTTTTGAATAAAGAAATATATAACACCCCATGATTTTAGATTATGTTTTCTTTTTAAATAAATTTAATATATTGAAATGCATGAAACACTGAGTTCGAACGCACTGCGATCTATTAATATGAGACTTTTATAACCTAACTGTTAAAATAAATATAATAAATATCAATAACCACATTATGAAATTTATATATTCAATGTTTTAAAATTAATCAAAAATATTTTATTGGTATAAAATAATAATGACTCTAATTTCATGCATTAAAAGACTATATTTTTATAAAGGATGTTTTACCACCTTTTGATGGAGAATTTGTTAAAAATATATTTTTGGACACATTTATAAATTATATTTGACAAAATAAACTTCTTATTTTAAAGAGGAATATAAAAATTTACTTTTGTTCATTTTTTGGTATTTTTCTAATAAGTTTAATGTTTTTATGAATAGTGAGAAAAATATTTCATTTTAATTGAAAACAATACTTTTGTATAAATAATTTATAGTGTTAAATTATATTTTTAGTTGGTTTTAAAGCATAACAAGATTACATTTTTATGATTTGATCCAATTTATGTTATTTTAGTCAATTCATATTGAATTTGGATTTAAAAAATTTAATTTTTTTTGAATATTTCAAATTTAAAAACCTTTTTATCATTCCAACAATGAGACTAATTTCAAATTAATTACTGAAAATTCTGTGATTTGAATTTTGAAAAATAAATTAAATATCTGGAATTATTGAGTCTAAATTATTTAAATAGGTTCCTTTTATTTTTAGACATTATTAATTGTGATTTTTTTAATTTTTATATTAACAAATTTAAAGGTAAATCAAGTAATTAAGGGTAAAAATATATATTATAAATATTATAAAATTACCCTAAAACCTGTCCTAATTTTATTAGATGAGTTATTTTCAACCAAAATCACCTTGAGCGAATTTTATGGCCTCTTTGAGCCACTTATATGACTTTAAACATTGTGTAATATTTTATTTAAAGAAAATACAAATATTTCATACTCATGTTTTTAGTAAGCATTTCATTTTGAATATATAGTCATTCAGAACATATATTTGACCGTAAATAGTCATTTGAAATCTAAATTTTTTATATTCTCCATGATAATTTATTTTTAAATTTTAAGAAATAATTAATTACCTTAAATACTTACACAGTGATGATGAATTATTTATTTAATTAATGTTAATATTGAGTAAATGATTATAAAAATTTTTAAATCAGAATAATTTGACATAATTAATGTCATCCATAGATTTTATATATAAATTTGACGTGTTAGGGATATATTATATAACACCCCAACCCTAGAAGCTTGAAGAGAGTGCATTACTTATTACATTTTCATGATTAAAAGGGATGAAATCCCAAAGGAACAATCAGTTTATTAGTCTTTAAGAAACTAGATACATATATTTAACTCATATTACATTAGGAAAGGTAACAAAATATAATACGCAAAAAAATCTAATAAACTGCATCTAAGAGAACTCAAAAATTGTATCCTCTTCATAACCTTTTAAAGGTAAAAAAATGAAAGAGGTGAAATCAAATTCTTAGTAAGATTAAAAAATAATGGAAGCTTGAATCAATAATAATTGAATCATTATCAAATTTTCATAGTCAAAATGGCATGGTGAATAAATCAAAAACACACACCATTAATAAACTCTGAATAAACCTGCACCCATAGATTTTTTCATAGTGAAAAACTCATGGATAGTAATAAATGAAAATGAATAATGATAATTATTATTAATTTGACATCATGTATCTGGTAAATGATACCACTATACTATTGAAATAGTTTAATTCTGTGGGAAGATACTCGTCTCATTCTGTTTTGGAAACAAACTCGAAGGGTTTATGACCATCTAACTTGTCTCATGAGACTTTTCTATTCGTAGATGGGATATAGTGGGACCATAACTTCACATAAAGTAAAAATAATTATTTATACATATATTTAATACAATTAAAATATTCCTTCTCAATATCCGTATAGACTAGAGGATATAGATTCATCAATATTTCCATAGTGAAAACAACATTCCAAATAAACATCATATGTAAAAGGGTATACATATTAAGAAAATAATCATATCCCTGAAACAAGAATATAGATATATAATATATTTACAATTTCAAATGAAAAATTATCTCAAAGGGGTAGTAGGTACACCACATTAGAATGATTAGGTGCACAATACCAAGTAAATCACACAGAAATAGAAACCGAAACAAAGTCCCTTACAACATTATAATCAATCAAGTTAATAAAAATAAAGTGAATCACTAAATACCATGAATATAAAGGGAATAATTATATTATATATCAAATAGAAGTAAAAACACACCATATACAATAAATATATGGTGAATAATGGAAATATCACAGAAATAAAAGTGAGATAAGAAACCCCTTACCTTATGTATGAATGTGTTCTTCGATTCATCTTAATGACCTGAATAATCAAATTTATCTTCATTAATTAATAATTAAAGAACCTCATATACATGTAATTGATTTATTATAACCTTATTAGGTTTATTCATGTCCTTTTTTATGGGTTTAATAGGTTCAATTTTATTGTTTTGGAAGCATTTTCTTCATTGGTTTTCATGATACGTTTACTTGTATTCATGAATGGAAGTTTGTTTGAAATGTTGTTAAACATCTAAAACTGTTAATATATATAATTAGTGAATTTAAATATATATAAATTATATTATAATGATTTTGGTTATATACCGTGAGGATGACTCATTAGATAAAAGTTAATGATAAACGCTCAGATTAACTTGGCGGTTTTGTGCACAATGAACTTGTTTTGTATTATTATTTTAAATTATGAGTGTGTAAGGATTATAAAACATTGAAGAAGATAAAATACATATATTATGATCTATTTCAACCATTATAAATGTTTCATGACTAGTCATGGATATTTTAATAGAAATTGAAAACTCGTCGTCCTGGAATGTGATAAATTAACACATCTCGGATGGTGTTTTCATTTTTCATATAAGAGGATATGGAAAAGAGAGATGATGATAAAATATTACATTATCATAATAAAATTCAATTTAATGTAATTTAATGGAATAATTGAAGCATTATGATGAGGGTAGGTGTGTAGAGAGCAACAGAAAATTGGAACATGTAAAAGAAGTTGAAAGAAAAAGGAGGAGAGGTTCACCTCTTGAGTACTCCTCCTTGAGAATCTACAAAAGGCATTTTTTTGCCTTTTGGTGAGACTAGAATGTCTTGGATGTGGGTGGAGGTATTAATAAGTGTATTTGGAAGAACCTAATCATGTATTTAAGTTTGAGTGGTGTGAGAGGAAGAGGGGGTGAGGTGTGGTTTATATAGTGGAGGAGAAGAGAGTTTTTGTATTATTTTAATCATTCATTTATTATTTTCCCAAGACCATGAATAGTATTCATTATCATTACAAAAGAAAGTAATAGATTCATTTTGAGTTCGAACCAATGTACATTTACATCATCCATGACTCAAGAATGATGCATAAATTCATTTATTTAGCATATTTCATAAATTATCAAATTTTACTATTCACCAAAAATTCAATTATTTTAGAAAAATACCAAAAAAAATCCTATAACCATTTTTCGATGTGTAGAATCCAAAAATGAACTCTATTTTTCTAAAATAATTTTATAAATATGATAAATTTAATTTTTAATTAAAATCGTCATTTAATTTAAAAATACAACACTTAAATTATTCACCATCATTTTTAAGGTGCCTAAATTTTATTTATACCTTCATGGGTAAGGTTAAAATTTTTAAGGGTAATATCACTATTCATAAGTGTAGGTTACTATTCATAAGGGTAAGTTACTATTTATTAGGGTAAGTTACTATTTACAAAAATGAATTTGATTCTATCAGACTCTGAATATCACCTTGATCATAACTGTGTATGTCCGTTTTTCAAAATTCAAAATACAAAAGTGAAAAAGTAAAGTTAAATGGATAGTTTATGAATTTATGCTAAATATCCAAGTTTTATTTTAATAAGACTCAGTGCTTTATGAAATATAGGCTATCTAATTAATTGAATGTATTTAAGAGAAACATACCTTAAAATGTTTTGGGTGATATATTTTTTCCACCATCAGAAATTTCATTATCTAAATTTTTCATGTAAAATTTTCTTTAAAAAGATGTGGGTGGTTATTATTCATATCATCCTTAGGTTCCCATGTTTCTTCCTCTATTTTATGGTTTCTCCAAATAACCTTTACTAGCTAAGTTTTCTGATTTCTCAATAGTTTCTCCCTTGTGATAAGAATCTTTATAGGCTCTTCACAGTATGAAAATAATGTTTCAGCTCTATTTCTTCATTGGTGAGTGAATTCATTGGGTCTATCATGTATTTATTTAATAATGACACATGGAACACATTATGAAGTTTGGAGATAATTGGTGGAATTGCTAAATGGTAAGCTACAACACCAATTGTTTCTAGAATTTCTAATAGTCTGATGTATCTAGGGATCATTTTTCCTTTTTTACCGAACCATAGAACACCCTTCCATAGAGATACTTTTATAAAGGTATAACCTCCTACATTAAATTTTCACTCCTTTCTCTAGTTGTTATCCTAACTCTTTTTCCTACTTTGGGATGCTTTAATATGGGCCAGAATTTTCTTTACCTTTGTAGTTGTCTCTTCAATAAATTTTGGGCCTATAAGTTTTCTCTCTCCAAATTCATCCCAACAAGTTGGAGTTTAATACCTCTTACCATATAATGCTTTATATGGCACCATTTGAATGCTATAATGGAAACATTTATTTTTGGAAAATTCCTCAAAAGGAAAGTATTGATCCCTTATACCTTGAAAGTTAAGGGAACATGATCTCAACTAGTCTTCTAGTGTTTGAATAGTCCTATCAAAATATCCATCATTTTGGGGGTGATAAGAAGTAATCATATGAAGCTTAGTATCCAACGCCTTCTGGTGACATTTCCAAAATTTTTATGTAAATAAGAGATCTTTATTGAATATAATCGATAGAGGTGCTCCGTGATGTCTTAAAAATTCATTAAGATAAAGTCTTTCTAGGCTCTCAATTGGTAAATCCACTCTTATGGCAAGAAAATGTGCTACTTTTGTAAGGCGACCAATTATTACCCATATTTCATCATTCCTTATAGGTGGCCTTGGTGGTTCTATGAAAAAATCCATTATAATGTCATCCCACATCCACATAGGAATCGTTAGAGGTTGCATGACCCCTCTATCATGTTATCTCTCAACCTTCACTTGTTGAAAAAGTAGACACCTTGATACATAATCAACAATTTCTCGCTTCATGTTACCCCACAAAAAATGATCCACCACATATCTATACATATTAGAGCTAACATGGTGTATATAGAAATTTGAGCTATGAGAATCATCTAATAATTCTATTTTTTAGCTCAGGTATTGATGGAATGAATAACCTCATCGCAAATTCTAGAACTCCATCCTCATACATGAAGTCTGTCAATATTCCATCCTAAAAAGATTTAATTTTATTTTTTATATTTTCATCAACAGATTGAGAGCTTTTTATCATATCTAGTAATGATGGTTCAGTTATCATTTGAATGAGGAAACATTTTCCCATTCCATAATAATTTTCTTATCCATCTATAGTAGATCCATGAATATAGGATCTCTCTTTTCCTTATGTTGAGTTATTTATGTGTAAAAAAGTATTTTAAACTCCAGTGATCTGTATATATCTCACATCTTTCACCATAGAAATAATGTCTTTATATTTTCAGAGAAAATATTATAGTTGATAACTAAAGATCACGAGTTGGGTAATTTTTCTCATGAGTCTCTAAATATGGTGATTCATAAGCAATAAATTTATCATTTTTCATAAAGAAAAACCCTGTTCATTATTTGATGAATCTCTATATATCATAAATCCATTATTTTTAGATGGAAGAATCCAAATTGTAGGATTGAACAATATTCTTTTCAATTCTTCAAATCATTCTAGAAATTCTTTCATTCATACAAACTTAACCCCTTTACTAGTGAGCTTGGTTAGTGCGTTATCCAGTCAGGTGAAATTCTGAATGAAATGCCGATAGAAACCTACTAATCCAATAAAACTACTTACCTCGATTATGTTCCTTAGTGTGGGACATTACTGGATTTCCTTTTTCTTCACAGGATCAACTATGATTCCATCCTTAGAGACAATATGGTGATGAAAATAAACTGATTGAATGAAAAATTCAAACTTGCTAAAATTCCCATATAATTCTTTTCTTCAAAGTGTTTTTAGAATAATATGTAATTGATTCTCATGGTATTTTTAGATTTTGGAGTACACCAGGATATCATCGATAAATATGAAAACAAATTCATCAAGATATTCCTTAAAAACCATATTCATTAGATCAATGAAAACCAAGGGTGAATTTGTTAGTTCAAAAGGCATTACTATAAACTCGTAATCACCAAACCTGGTTCGAAATGATGTCTTTGGAACATCTTCCTTCCTCACACACACCTGATGATATCTAGATCGAAGGTCAATCTTAGAAAAATAATTGGCTCCATGAATTTCATTAAATAAACCTTCAATGTGAGGTATATGATACTTGTTCCTTAATGTAATAGCATTTATTTCCCTATAATCAATACATAGCCTCATGGATTCATCTTTCTTATTGACACAGAGAACATGGGATCCCCATGGAGAAACACTAGGTTGAATAAATCATTTTTCACTCAATTCCTATAATTGTTTCTTTAGTTCTACTAATTCAATGGTGGCCCTTCTATAGGGATTTTTTTATATTGGTCTTGCATAAGGAATTAAATAAATAGAGAACTCAACCTCCCAGTCTAGAGGATATCTAGGTAAATCTTCTGGAAATACATCAATTTATTCTTTCACAATAATAAAATCTTCAATTTGAAGATTTATTTCCTCACCCATTGATATTAGGTTCTCTTCCTCCCCAAAAATTTAATTCAGTAGAGCTATTGGGAGTAGATCCAAATATGAATTAGATGTTGAGGTATCTACTCTAAATATAAGAAATTATACCCCATTCACAAAAATTATAACTTCTTTATTCTTGCAGTAGTTCTTCACAACATAAATTGATAGCCAATTCATACTGAGAATTAAATCAAAGTCAATCATAGCTATGAAAACAAGGTTTAAAACTAAGTAAAATTTATGTGTCATGAGGGGGACCTATCAAAAAATATTTGTTTTAATGATACATTTCCTAGAAGTATTGAATGAAAAATCCTTTATTAAATGAAATTATATATGTCTAATTTTATTGGAAAACAGGAAAGATATAAATGAATATAATGATCCAGAATCAAATAAAGCATTGGCTAAGTTTGAGGAAATAATTAAAGTGTCTTCCACCACATCGTTAGGAACCTTAAATTCCATGGTTGCAATTTTATAAGATTTCCCTTGCTCTCATGTCCTTTTTGAAGGCATGTTTTCCTGAAACTGAGGAAAATCATTTGTAAAGTGTCCAATCACAATACAATTGTAGCATTGAACATCATCTACTTGTCTCTTACCCTTACATTCACTAGACTGATGACCCATTTCTCAACTAATAAATCACATTTTTATTGAATATTTTATTGATAATAAATGATAAAATTTCCTCACGTTGTTTTAAATATGTTTATTTATAAAATATTTGGGATTATATCATTCATTTGAAAATTTGATTGAAATTCTTGTTTTACACTTTATTGTGCACTGTAGTATTTCGAAGATAAATATTTTAATATTTATTATTTGAACTTGAAATTTTATAACTGTGATCCTGAATTAATGGGATAAAACCTTTGTTTAGGGCATTGGAGCTAAAATGTTCATTTGGTTGGACTAAATGGACCATGAAGTCTAATGTGGGCAGGGCCCACCAGATTGGACATTGGTTCTATATTTGGTAGATAACTTATTCATATGAGCTTAGATTGGGCTCAACCTTTGAGAGGATCTCTCCATCCCAATTGTGGAAAAATCATTCTACTGGAAGAACAATTGGTTCATTCTTTTTGGAGGTCAAATGATCAGTTAAAGTTGGATTAAAATATTCCGTTGGGATTCCCCATTCACACTTGAGACCTCATTAAATCTGGCCTCCCCTAAATTCTATAAATTAGTGTTTTTTTCATTTTGAGGGGTTTGGATGTGAATTTTAATGTTGAGGGAAGAGGATAAGTTGACACACTCCAATTATCCAACCATTTCTAAGCTATACTAGGGTTAAATTCACTTCATCATTATGGTAAAGTTTATTCTTGTAGGGTTCAGGATTTAACAAAATAAGGGATAATAATTAAGTAGATATTAATTTAAATGATAATGATTAATAAATGATTGAAGAGTTTGATTTAGATCTATTACACATTTTAAATATTTCTTAAAAATAATCTTTTTTTTGTGTCATTTTAATCAAATTCATTTAAAAAAAAACAAAAAAAAAATACAATCTGCTTCCAATAAACTTCTTCTAGATTTATAAAAAATAAAAAACCATAATTTTAATTAATATTATTATTTAATTTTATTTAATTTTCAAAATACCTTTAATATGTGGTTAAATTTACTTTATCTTTTGAGAGAAGACCTTGGTTAGCCACTATTCTGCACCTAAGTACCCAACAATCACATATAATTTGAAAGAACCCACAACAATACCTTTCAAATTGGTGTTGTTGCACGAGAGTCATGTAATTATTTAAACCATTTAGAGGTTTTTATTTTATTTTACATTTTATTCTCTTTTTCTCTTCTTTCTTCCTTCTTTACAAAATCTGAAATTTTCTTCTTCTTTTGTTTTCTTCTTCTTTTTTTTGTACCATCAGCTCAAACTTCTCATATTTTATTTTATTATGGTCTAATTTCCTTCTTTTCATTTTTATTTAATTTATGACACAAACTAATCCTGATGATATCTTAGATCTTGATCGTGAGATTGAACGTAGGCTTGAGGCTCGAATAAGACATTCTTAGTTTATAAGAAGTTTCAAAATTCAACCAGTTAAATAATTCCTCCACTCTCAGAATATTAAAATTGGAAGCATTTAAAATTAAAAAATAAAACAAGAACTAATGTCTAAAAATAATGGAAATTAAATTAATAGAAACATTCGATAATTGGATGCACCTGATATTAATTATCAACCAAATTGCATTACATACCCAAATCTTGCATTAAAATTTGAACTGAAATCTAGGTTAATCCACCTGCTTCCAAAATTTCATGGATTCTATAGTGGGGATCCAACTAAAAATTTAAAATAATTTAATGTGATTTTCTCAAACTTAAAACCAAGAAATGTTTATGAAGATAAAATCAAACTAAGAGAATTACCATTCTCACTTAATGGAGATGAAAAAGATTGGATGTATTATTTAGAACCTAAAGATGTAACTTGTTGGAATGATTTGAAAAATCTTTTCTTTCAAAGATTTTTTAGCATCAAGGACCACTTCCATTCGTAAGGAGATCTTGGGGGCCAGGCATGTCCAAGGGGAGTTAATGTATGAGTATTGGGAGAAATTATAGAAGTTGTTTGAAAGCTACCCACATCACCAAATCAGTGAGAAAATCCTCATACAATACATCTATAAAGGACTCACACCTATGGAGAGGAGCCTGGTAGATGCTGTGGATAGAGGATCATTTCTCGACCAAACACCAGTTACTACACGTTCATTGATGGACAAGATGGAACAAAAATCCCAACAATTTGGAGATCAAGGTGAACCCTATGTCAGAGGAGTAAATAAGGTAAGTCCATCAAATCTTGAAAGTCATTTGATTGATACCATGCTGGAATAATTTAAAACTATTTTGAGATATATTTCTTTGGCTCAAAAGACATCCCAACCTCCTCCTTCAAGGCCTTGTGGAATTTTCATTGAGACAATCCACACTACTGATTCCCCCCCCCCCCCCAACTACAAGAAACAAAATATTGTGTAGATGTGTTTCATGGGAGACCATATAAGAAATAACGAAAACCATATCCCAAAAATAAGTCTGATTCCTTTTCTCCAACATGAAACCAAAGGTAGAAAGATCAATCATACATGAGGTATGCCTCTGGACAAAAACAAATGCTCCCCTTTCAGCGAAACTTCTAGTAGCCTTCACCTAACCAATAGGGTTTCCAACAACCCCAAAGGCGATTTGAGCTTAAGAATCAACAAGTCAACAACAAGGGTCTTCTCAGCTAGTTGTATATTCTAATACTGATTATATTTTGAAAAAAAATTGTTCTTAATCAACAGAATGAGTTAAAGAGTCAATGTTTAGAGCTGAAGGAGTTGAAAACTCAAATGAGCTATATTTCCACTGCCCTGCATGAGATGGTAAGTAAGAATTATGGAAAACTACCTTCACAACCTACTCCAAATCCAAAGGGTAATGTCAGTTCCATCACAATTAGAGGTGGGAAGAAAATGAATGATACATTTGTACCTACCATTCCACCGGGATTTATCTCAACTACAGAGAATCCCCATTCAAAATCGGCTGATGAGCCACCCAAGGAGAAAGATAAAGGCAAGAAAGAGATTAATGATGTTCCTCCTAAAACCGTTCCATTTCCAAACAGGGTTGTTCAAACCAATAAGATGAATAAAGAAGAAATTAAAAAGGAGGTTGTGGACACATTCAAGTATGTGGAGATAAAACCCCCCCTTATTGAAGACATTAAGAAAATCCTAATGTATGTGAAATTCTTAAAATAACATTGTACCAATCAAAGAGGGATCAAGGGAAATTAGAGGATCAATATTGGAAGGAATGTGTCATAACTCATTACACAAACTCTAGAGATTCCAACCAAGTGCAAGGATCCCAGGACATTCACCATCCCACGCACCATAGGGGAGTTACACTTTTATGATGCTTTATGTAATTTAGGAGATTCCATAAATGTGATGCCTTACTCTATATTCTCTTCTTTATAGGTTGGTGATTTGAATCCGACAAGAGTGGTGGTACAACCGATGAATAGAGCTATATCATATCTAGTGGGAGTCCTTGAAGATCTACTTGTTCGGGTAAGAGATATGATCTTCCTATAATATTTATACATTCTTAACATGGAGGATGATCAGGTATGTTCTCATGATCCCATTATCTTAGGTAGGACCTTCCTCAAAACTACAAAAACTATCATATATATCAATGAGGGTACACTTTCCATGGAGTTTGGAGATGAAGTTGTGATATCTAATGTTATGGACTCCATGAAGTATTCCTCAGAAGAACATTCTACTTTTTTTATCTCCTACTTTGATCCACCAAGTAAAAACACCATAGAATTTGATTATCCTATGCTTAGGGAGATTATGAGAATTGGTTCTAGTTTAATGTCTAAGAGAACTTACACACCCATTTTTAATGAACAATACTCTCCTAGATTTTATTTTTAAAATGGTTTCATACTCTGATTTTGATCATGTGAACTCCGATTATGATATGTCTGTTTAAAATTCTGATGGATTTGATGAACTATTCTCTGATTTAGATGATTTCTATTCTAATACTGATGCTCTTTGTACAGATATTTCGGTTCCTTAATTATCTCCATCCATACAGCACCCCCCTACATTAGAACTCAAGCCATTACCACCAAATCTAAAATACTCATACTTGTTAAGTGTTGAGAAATTACCTGTTATAATTGCTAACAATCTTCTTTTCGAATATGAAGATTTTTTTTTAAATATTTTAAGGGAAAACATCAGTGAAATTGGGTGGACCTTGGCTGATATATCAGGTATTATCCCCTCCATTTTCATCCATAAGATTCTTTTGGAGGATGAGGCTAAATCGGTTAGGCAGCCACACAGGAGACTCAATCTAACCCTTCTGGATGTTGTTAAAAAAGAGGTTGAAATTTTTTTCGAGGTAGGTATAATTTATCCCAATTCAGATTCTCAGTGGGTGATTCCTATTCAGGTTGTGCCTATGAAAAGTGGTGTTACATTTTTTAAAAATGAGAAAGATGAGTTAGTTCCATTGAGGGTAAAAAATAGTTGGAGTCTGTGTAATGATTATAGGAAACTAAATTAAACCACCCACAAGGACCATTTCAACCTCCCATTTATTGATCAAATGCTTTAGAGACTAACTAGGAAGACAAATTGTTGTTTCTTTAATGGATTTTCTGTATATTTTCAGGTTCCTATAGCTCCAAAGGATTTAGAGAAGACAACATTCCCTTTTCTATTTTACACATGTTCCTACCGGAGGATTCTATTTGGACATTGCAATGCACCAGGTACCTTCCAGAGATGCATGGTGAGTATTATTTTTTGATTTTCTTGAGACCTGCATGGAGGTATTTATGGATAACTTTACAGTATATGGATCCTCATTTTATGAATGTCTAAGTAGTTTGGGAAAGGTGTTGAATCGTTGTATGGAGAAGAATCTGGTCTTAAACTTTTTGAAAAGTGTTATTTTATGGTAGAGCCTGACTTTATATTAGGGAATGTAGTGTCAAAATATGGGATAGTGGTCGATATATCTGAGGTTTATATTATTTTATTCTTACCATACACTTCATTTGTACATGATGTTAGATCTTTCCTAGGGTATTCTAGATTTTATCGGCACTTCATCAAAGATTTTTGTAAGATTTCTCTTCCTATGTCATAATTACTTCAAAGGATTTTTATTTTATGTTTGATGATTCTTGTTGGACTTACATTGGTGATCTAAAGAATTGTATGACCACTCCACTAATCATAAAGCCTTCATGGTGGGAGATTCCTTTTGAGCATATGAGTCATTCCTCCAACTTTACGGTCGGAGCTGTCATATCTCAGATGGCAGAGGGATGTTCACATGTGATTTCATACACATCAAGGACATTGGATTCGGCCCAATCAAATTACATAACCAAAAAAAGGAGTTTCTTGCTGTTATATTTGATTTAGAAAAATTCCATTTATATTTATTTGGCTCTAAAGTAGTTGTTTTTTCTGACCATGCAGCTCTAAGGTACCTATTGAAGAATCTGGATACAAAGCCTAGGCTAATCCGATGGATGCTCCTTCTTCACAAATTTGAAATTGAGATAAAGGACAAGAAGCGGTCCGAAAACCTAGTGGTAGACCACATGAGTTGGCTTACTCACACACTAGAGGATGACACCTTGGATGAGGTACCACTTTAGGAAAGTTTCCCTGATGAGAATATTTATTCCATATCAGGTACACATCTTTTGTATGCTGATTTAGTGAACGACCTTTTTTCATATGAAATTCCTTCATATTTAAAGAAACATCAAGTTTATAAGTTAACGAGTGAATCTAGATTTTATTTGTGGGATGATCCCTACTTAAGGCACATGTGTAGTGACCAAGTTATTATGAGGTGTGTTCCGGATCATGAGTTTGAGTCTGTTCTGAAATTATGTCATACACTTTATTATGGTGGACACTTTGGACCCCAACAGATAGCTAGGATGTTTTTGGACTCTGGATTGTATTTTCCTAGTTTATTCCATGATTCTCATATTTTTTGTAAGTCGTGCTCATGTTTCCAACAAAATGGTTTTATTTCTAGGAGACATGAGATATCCCAACAACCCATATTATTCTGTGTGATTTTTGATGTCTGGGGCCTTGATTTTATAGGTCCTTTTCCTAGTTAACTTGGTTTCCTATATATTTTTGTTGCCATTGATTATAAAAGAAAATGGGTATAGGATAAGGCCATCAGGAATGATGATTCTCATGTTGTTGTGGAATTTTTCATACCGAAGGCCATCATCAGTGACCAAGGGACACACTTTTGCAATAAAAATTTGGCTTTCCTCCTTCAGAAGTATGGGGTGACACAAAAAACATCAACACCATACCACCCCCAAACAAATTTCCAGACTGAGGTTTCAAATAGGGAGTCAAATTTTTTTTTTGGAGGAAACCGTGCAGCTAAATAGGAAGGATTAGAGAAAGTGCTTGGATGATGTGCTTTGGGATTATAGGACAACATAAAAAACTCTTATTAGTATTTCCCCATTTCAGATTGTTTTTGGGAAATCTTTCCATCTTCCTGTTGAAGTCGAGTATCAAGCTTATCAGGCTATAAAGAAATGTAACATGGATTTAGCCCAATATGGAATCCAAAAAAAGATACAAATTCAAGATCTTGAGTAGATTATATTATCTTCATATGAGAACTCAAGGATCTATAGGGAAAGATCAAAATCATCTCATGAAAAAATGATCCATAAAAGAGAAGTTCAAGTTGGATAAAAAGTATTTCTCTATAGTTCATGACTGAAGCTGATGTCTGGTAAGTTGCGTTCCAGGTGGTTAGGTCCTTATGTTGTGACTAATGTTTTTCCTTATGGTGTAGTGAAGATCACACAAGAGGACACAAGAAGGAGGTTTACAGAAAAATGGAAATGTTATAATAAATACATTAGGATCTTCCTATTGATGTAGTGGATTTCATCACACTCCATGACCCCATCATCACTTGAGCATATCAGGATGTTTCTAACCGTTTCACTTTTTTATTATTTGTCATATTTAAAATTATATATTTCATGTGAATATATCATCTCATGGGTTCACATTGAGGACAATGAAATATTTTAATTTTGGGGGAGGTAACCTTTTAGTTTTGTAATTTCAATTATTTCCTTGTTTTTCAAAGATTTTAAAAAAATTGTGTGTTTTTCAAATTTTGTGTGTTTATTTTTCAATTGCTTGTGTGTTTTTTGAAAATTTTGAGCTAAAATGATTCTCATCACCATTTTGAAAATCATATCAATAAGTGAAATAATTTATCCCATGAAACTGAGATTAAATGAATGCTGAAAATAACTTTGTTTCAAGTTCAAATCTTTAGTAATTTCATGAAAAGTATGGTGAATTTTGAATCCCATGCCACATCTCACTGCCTTTATATTTGGAATCACTTTCCTGTGAGTCTTCTAAACCATTATTTTTATATTCTTTATATTTAACTCACTTCTTGGGAGAACAAAACCATGCTTGATTTAACCAGAATTTGATTTATTCCTATCAGAACTCAAGGGTTTTATGTACTTATGTTTTAAATGATTGAGGCATTTGTTTGGTATTAAAGCCCCTATTTCAAAGAATCATTTTTTATAATGTCCTAAATTGAACGTTTAATCTTTTTATTACTTAGAATCCATGAACAACCTATTAGGTTAGCTATATTAGAAGCCGATTTTCCATATCCGACTAACTCTTGAAGTGAAATTGCATAATCTAGTTAAACTTAAGTGTGGGGGAAGCTATCTTGTGTTGTGCTACCACATTTTGTGATACTTTGGGTGGAAAATTAAATTCCAAAGAGACGTGTTTTATACTTAAAAAAATCATTCTTCTTAAATTTTCTCTTTTCTAGAGCTTTTATGAAAAAATAAATTGTGCCTTTCCGGAGCTTCTGATGAAGAATGAAAGTTGGTCCTATTTGTAACTTTCATGAAAAACAATGTTTGAGAGGGTTGAAATTTTTGTTTTTGAAATGATGAATGGTGTAAAATTTTCATGAATTTTCATGATGATGGAGTTGAATTGATACTAAGAGGAGCGAGGAGGAGACCATACTTGAGTGACAATTAGAATAATGCAATTTTACTTTGAAAAGAGTCAAGAACTACTCATTCAGCCTCAGAATTTTTCACATCTAAATCCTACCCACCGGAAGCCATAGAACAAACTTGAAAAGTCCTCATTATATAAATATATCCATGAATCACATTGGGTGGTGATGTAAGAATTTATCAAGCCTTTGGTGACCCATGTATGAGTTTGGATGAGAAATACATTGCTAAAAATTGACATTTGTGTGATAAGAGAAAATTCAAGTGAGGTAAGTGTTTTATGCACGAGAGGATAAATGAAGTGAAAATATATTGAATAATATTAATGAAGAACTTGAAATAATGGTTTCTTATAAGGAATGATATCTTTTGTTTCATGGTTTGGAATTTTTGCATCCCATGGATATATGTTTTAAAATTTGTTTTGATTTGATATTGATATTTACTTGTCACAATATTTTCAAATATATGATATGAGGTTTTTCCCAAGAGTGAAAAAGGGTAAGTTTGGGGGAGTTGCTAAAACACATTTTCATTGAATATTTTATTGATAATATATGATAAAATTTCATCACATTATTTTAAATATGTTTATTTATAAAATATTTTGGATTATATCATTCATTTGAAAATTTGATGGAAATTCCATTTTTACCCTTTATAGTGCACTTTAGTATTTTGAAGATAAATATTTTAATATTTTTTATTTGAACTTGAAATTTTTAAACTGTGTTCCTGACTTAATGGTATAAAACTTTTGTTCATGACATTGGAGCTAAAACGTGCATTTGGTTGGACTAAATGGACCATGAATTCAATTTTGGGATGGACCCGCTAGATTGGACATTCATTCTATATTTGGGACATAACATATTCATAGGAGCTTAACTTGAGCCCAACATTTTCGAGGATATCGAAAAAGAAATTTTTAACAAATCATTCTACTGGAAGAATAGCTAGTTCATGTGTTTTTGAGGTCAAATGGGCAGTTCAAGTTGGATTAAAATATTTGGCTGAGATTTACCATTCACACTTCAAACTTATTTAAACCCAAACTATTCTCCACTCTATAAATTAGTGTTTTTCTCTTTTATAGGTGTTAGGATGTGTATTGGTAAGTTTAAGGAAGATGATAAGTGGATAAACTCCAATTATCTAGTCATTTTAATAAGGGTAGCACTTGAAGCAATGATCCATTCGACGAAGCCTTCTTCTTCTTCTCCGTGTAGTAAAACTTTTGTTTGTGTAATAAACTCCTTAGTTATTCTTTAATTTCTTATTTTTTCCTATTTTTTTTCATTTATATTCATCATTATTTTTCCTATTTATGAAAAAATTCATGAGTAGAAACAAGATTGGGTTATACCCTTTCTAAACTCTTGTAATAGGAAAACATTTCTATGATGACTACACCGCCCATGGAAGCATAGTCCTTTTTAGTAATCGATCTACCTCTAACCATATTCATTCATTTATTTTGAATCAATGAGCTACTATAATTATCTTAATATGATCTATGAATTGAGTTTTTAAATTATTAAAAACTATGTAATCAATTGGACAGTTAACACAAAACCACATGAGGTCGAGAATTTGTGTAAATTGTGAGAGCACAAACTTAATCGGTAAAACATGACCACACCAGATAAATTTGTAAAGTAAAAATAAAATCCCTGACTCAATTAATCCTCATTTTCCAGAATGAGCATGTGACTTAATTTGACACCAACCATTAGATATATTTATAACATTAATCGAAGCAGGGTGTTGCGATTGCATGTTTTAAATCTTTCCTAGGGTTAAATTCACTTCATCATTGTGGTAAAGTTAATTCTCGTAGGGTATGGGATTTAACAAATTTAGTGATCATAATTAAGTGGATATTAATTTAAATTATAATGATTAATAAATTATTGAAGAGGTAGATTTATATCAATTATGACTTTTAAATATTTTCTAAAAAACATCTTATTTTTGTGCCATTTTAATTGAACTTCATTTCAAAAACAAAAACAAAAAAATACAATCCTCTTCTAGAAAACTCTTCTATATTTATAAATGATAAAGAACCCCTATCCTTTTAGTTAATATTATTATTTACTTTTATTTTATTTTTAAAAAACCTTTAATATGTTGTTAAATTTACTTCCTCATTTGAGAGACGACCTTGGTCAGCCACTCTACTACACCTAAGTACCCAATAATCACATATAATCTTAATGCACCCACAATAGCACCTTTCATCCACACTTACATCAAAATCATATGCCTTTCAAGAATTTCCCCAGATGATTCTTTCCACAATTCTTGCATAATATAAATTAATTCATTCCCTTCTTCCTCATTGGTGCTTCATCTTCTTGATGGTTATTAGAATGCCTCCACTAATATTGATTTCCATTGAACAGATTTGATCTAGAAAATTACATCTCTATTTTGATGGCACTTAATACAATTTCATCATATGATGAAAATGTTTGAGAATCTAGTTCCCTTCAAAGACATGGATTAATACATTCAAGTAAACGATAAATCTTGTCTTATGAATCATGTACGTAATCTATAGCATACTTGGGTAGTCTTGTGAAGATAACCTCATACTATGAAACACACTATTCTTCCATTTGATTTAGGCTAAGAAATTTCCTTTGCATTTCAGATCATTGTTCATGGGGGAAATATTTTTCAAAGAATATTTCCTTAAAACTTCTCCATTATATATCTTTTATTTATTCTTATGTTGTGGTATTATGGATCAAGGACCACCATTGGTCATCATCACCCTTAAGTCAATATACTACTAGTACTATCTTTTCATTTTCATTACATATTAATGCCAGAAATATATTTTAAAGGGAAATGATCCACTACTTATCTTCCACTAGATTAATAGTCCCACTAAAAGATGGGATCTTCTACCACATGAAATGATATAATATAGGTATAGCATGGTTATTTGACATATCCTGAGTAAGTTATCCCAATATGGTCATGATATGATTCGCTCCAACACTGATTATGTTGACTTGTTCAGTGGGGAAATCCTTACATTTTCTATGAGTATTGATTTCCATTATTCCATTAAGTGTCATCACTAAGAAATGACATACACTAAATTAGGTCAGAGTTGGTAATTTATAACTATAAAACTATTAAGATAATATGTAAATTTATGAAAAACTAATCTCATAATCATAAACATTGTTTATATTTAATTTTAAATCCTTAATAATGGATTGTAAAGAAAATGTGAATTATCTGAAGCATATCCCCTAGAAATTTCAAACCAGGTGTGCAGTAAGGCTTGTTGTCGTGTACCAGGATACCCTGGCTCAAGCTCGAAACTCTTCATCAGAGTTGTTACTCTTAGGTACATCTGTGCCAGAACCATGTCCACTTGTAGTTACTAGATAGGGATGTATTTTCTATAAATACACACATAATACATATTTTACCAAAATTATACGATGCCCTTTTATGATTATCCTCAAAGTCTAACTTAGGGTTATATCCTCTAATCTATGTTTCCTAAATATATTTTCTAAGATCTACACTAAACTTAATCTGATACCAACTGTGACACCCCAACCCTAGAAGGCCAGAGCTAGTGTATTACTTATTACATTGACATGACTAAAAGTAATGAAATCTAGAAGGAATGATAAGTTTAGTTGTCTAAAAGGAACTAGATACATACATGTATCTCAAATTACTCTGGGAAAGGTAACAAAATACAATACGTAACAAAAATTAATAAATTATATCCACAATAACTCAATAAATGGTCTCCTATTCATAACCTGTTGAAGGTAAAAAATGAAAGGGGTGAGGTCAAATGCTCAATAAGGGTTAAAAATATAAGAATATTGAATAAAAAAAATTAAATCATAATAAAATTGGCATAGTCAATATGGCATGGTGGAAAAATGAATAACACATGCCATTAATAAACTATGAATGAAACTACATCCATAGATTTTTTCATAGTGAAAACATCATGGATAATAATAAATAAAATTGAATAAAGAGAATGATTATTAATTATAAATCATGTATCTGACCCATGATACAACAATACTGTTGAAACGATTAAATTCTATGGGTAGATACTTGTCTGATTCTATTCTTAGAACAAACTTGAAGGGTTTGTCGCCAACTGACTTGTCTCATGAGACCTGTTGATGAATCGAGGGGCTATAGTGGCCCCCTCCCATAAATAAAAGTCCAAATAATTATTTATACATAGATTTAATTTAATTACAATATTCCTTCTCAATATCCATTTGGAGTAGATAATACAGATTCATTAATGTTTCCATAGTTAAAACAATATTCCAATTAAACACCGTATGTAAAAGGGTATATAGCTTACGATAATAATCATATCCATGAAAAAATAATATGGATATATAATATATTTAAAATTTCAAATGGAAAATGATCTCAATGAGGTAGTAGGTACACTACATAAGAATGATTAGGTGAACAATACCCAGTAAATCAAAATGAAATAGAAATCGAAACAATGTCCCTAAAAACATTGTAATCAATAAAGTTTATAATCATAAAGTGAATCATTGAATACCATGAATATAAATAGAATAATTATATTATATATCAAATGGAAGTAAACAGACATCACATACAACCAATAAATTATGAACAATGGAAATATCATTGAAATAAAATTGAGATGAGAAACCCCTTACCTTATGCCTGATTATGTTCTTCGATTGATCTTAATGACCTGAATAATAAAATTTAGCTTCATTAATTAACATTTCCATGACCTCATATAAATTTAATTTATTTATTATAACATTATTAGGTTTATTAATTACCTTTTTATGCGTTTAAGAGGTTTGATTTTATAGTTTTGGAAGCATTTTCTTCCTTGATTTTTAAGATCGGTTTACTTGTATTCATGAATGAAAGTTTGTTTGAAATATGCTAAAACATACCGAACTATTAATATATATTATTAGTGAGATTATAGGGATATAAATGAACTTATAATTATTTTGGTTATATATCATGAGGATGACTCATTAAACAACATTTAATGATAAACGCTCAGATTAACTTGGTGGTTTTGTGCACAATGAACTTGTTTTATATTATTATTTTAAATTATGAGTGCTTAAGGATTATAGAACATTTCATAAGATAAAATAAATATATTAATATTTTTTTCAAATATTAAAAATGTTTTATGATCAGTGTTGAAGATATTCATAGAAATTGAAAACCCATCATCCTTAAATGTGATAAATTAACACATCTCGGACCGTGTTTTCATTTTTAGTATAAGAGGAGGGGGAAAAGAGAGATGATGATGAAATATTCCACTCCATAATAAAATTATAGTTAATTTAAGGTAATAGAATTATCATATAATTTATATTAGGGGAGGTTAGGAGAGAGAAAAAAATAATGTAACTAGTAAAAGAAGTTGAAAGAAAAAGGAAGGGAGGTCCACCTCTTGAGTACTCCTCCATGAGAATCTTCTTAAGGCTATTATTTTTGGCCTTTTGGTCAGCCCAGAAGGTATTGGATGTGGGGGGAAGAATTGGAAAGTGTATTTTTTAGAAATTAGGCAAGTCTAAAATCTTGAGTGGTGTGATAGGAAGAGGGAGTGAGGGGTGGTTTATATATTGGAATATAGGAGGGTTTTTGCATTATTTTAATCATTTATTTATTATTTTCCCAAGACAAGTAATAATATTTATTATTGTGACCAAAAGTAGTAATAAATTCTCATGAGTTCAAGCCAATATCAATTTAGATAATCCATGACTCAATCATGATGCATAAATTTATTTATTTAGCATATTTCATAAATTATCAAATTTTAGTATTCACTAAAAATTCCAGTATTTCCTAAAAATCCAAAAAATTAACTCTATCCATTTTTCATTGTGTAAAATCCAAAAATCAACTCCAATTTCCAAAAATAATTTTATAAATATGATTAATTTAATTTTTAATTAAAATCATCATTTAATTAAAAAATACCAACACTTAAAATATTCACCTTCATTTTTGAGGTGCCCAAATTTTATTTATACTTTCATGGATAAGGTTACCATTTTTAAGGGTCATATTACTATTTATAATGGTAGGTTACTATTCATAAGGGTAAGTTACTATTTATAAGGGTAAGTTACTATTCAGTAAAAATTTATTTGATTCTATCAGACTCCAAATATCAGCCTGATCACAACCATGTATGTCTGTTTTTTGAAATTCAAAACAAAAAAGTGTAAAATTTAAGTTTAATGGATAAGTTATGAAATTATTCTAAATATCATAGTGTTGTTTCAAAGATACCCATTTCTTTAAACAATATAAGCTATATAATGAATTAAAATTATTTAAAAGAAACATACCGTAAAATGTTTGGGGTGTTATACATTAGATTTGTTAGTTCGAAGATATCTTATTTTGTTTTTTTGTAAAATTCAATGTAATGAATTGTATAAAAACTTTCATTAATGTTATATTAAAATAAATAATATTTTAATAAATGATATAAAATTAATAAAAATATAAAATTTGGCCAAATTATTGGGATAAATTTTAAAATTTCATCCATGACTCATTTAATGTTTGTTTGGTATTTTATAATAACTATATTAACATTCAAAGAGTAAAAAATACATATTGTCTTAGTAAGAGTTAAAGGGATTAATTAAGGTTAAAACAAAATGATAAGGGTAATAATTAGACCTAAACTTGTCTAAAATTATTGTTTGTGAGGATTTATACCCATAATCATATAATATATTAAATAACTCACTTTGGAGCCATTTGTAATTGGATATTAATTTATATTAATTTAATATTTATAGATTTTCAAAAAGTGACCCTCACCTCAATTATAAAAGGGTACCGCCTACCTTAGTTCCTCACACCACTTTGAGCCTTATGGCTTAAAAAAACAAGCCCATTTCTCATACCAAAATATTTATACAAGTTATGAACGTCTTGGTCTTCCAAAAATACCAAGTCTAAATCCCTTGAGAAGAGATTTAAATGAATTCCATTGAATAAGGGGTAATTTGTTTACCAACACATTCAAGTTCATTTCTTCTTATACTTCATCTTCATGTGTTGTTTCCATAATAAAGTATTAAATCTATTATTATATATATTATAAGATGTTATTATGATTATAATGAAACCATATTATACCTTTTATCTATCCAATGAAAAATAAAATCACCACATACGCGTACGTATGACTTATCATCTCTACATTGTGGTGTAATTTTTTAAATCACCATTTTTTGGATAGGTATAATGATAGATATAATGGATATAAATAATAAATATTAAATGATATTGATTCTTTATAATTAATATACCATCCAATTCCTTACCCTTTCACCTTTAATGGAATGATGTCGTCACCTGTGAGTACGTATGACCTACTGTCTTCACTACGTGATGTGAATCATTTTCCATGTTAACCATTCAATAATGATTATAAAAATATATATAATGATTAAATATAATATCTAAGAACTTAATATCATTCTGGATATGAAATAAATATATCCTATTCATAATAAATAACACTTACATGACAAAACATGCATAGGAAAATGAATCAATTAACACCCAAAACAAGGGTAATAATGAAATATTATTAACAAAATGATATACGAAGATCATATATGATATCATAAATTTATTTATGTTTCTAATATAAATTAATAACATTATTTAAACCATTACATAGGAGGTTTATGAACATTAAACTAAATTAAAGTTTAAGATAAGAGTTGTTTCACAATCTCATTATTATTCACGATTATTTATGTTTAAATATAAACTACAAAATATTTTCTTCCATGTCCATGTTTTCTACAAACGTATAAAAAAATATTTATTCCATTATCCTATAATTATTTAATTTCTTTTTTTACCCATGTTTGAATTTTTATAAAATGGTTTGAAAAGAAACTTTTTGTTATTTTCCAAACAAGGTACTTTTACCTTTTCGACAAAATACAGAAAGAATATTTTTTTAAATTATATGTAATGAGTGAATTTTACCACCATCATGATGCCTTAATGTCTTGAATCTTACTTAAAAAGTTTAAATGATTCTATTCAATGAATTTTTTTATTTTAAAATTTTATGTATTTTTAAATAAATCATGTCAATGTAAAAAAGGGATATTTCTATCAATGATTTTCAGTGATTTTTATTAAATTATTTTCATATATTTCAACATCCTTTATTGAATTTTATGATTTGTTAAGGTTGATATATTATGATATCATCTGCCATATTTTATTAAATGTTTTATGATCAGTTTCACTATAGATGTGCTATTTCGATACCATTTATGGTTTATGGTTAATGTATTCACATTTCATATGATAGTTTTCAATAAAAGTGATTATGTTTTACCATTTTAATTTGAGGAATGAATTGGAATTAGTAAGTGATGAGAAGAGCCCAATAGAGCCCCTCAATAAATTGACATATCTCATGAGACAAACTTGTTTAGGTATTGGTTAAGGAATTACCGATTTATGAATGGTGTCTTGTCCAAAGCCTTTATGGTATGTTTATGATGTCTAAAATTATGAATTCACTCATTATGAGATTAGTTATTAATATTAATTATGATTATTTGATTAGTGTAATATACATGTGATTATTTTTATTTAATTATTTTATTTTCATTTATTTATTCCATATTATGCTCAAGATTATGTTTAAATGGATTTTGATTCATTTATTCACCTTTAATTTATGTTTATAATTATTTATTTATAATATATTTCATTGTACGCTTACCCTTATTGAGGATATTAGATCACCCTTTCCTTATGGTTTATTTTTCCTAGGATACAAATATGTATATAATGACCAATATGTAGGGTTAATCTAGGAGAATAACGGTGTTCAAAATGGATTATATATTCTTTATGTCATATTTTAAATTTTATTGTAAGGATCATCTATATAATCTAGTTTCTAAAAAAAAAAACTAATTGGTCCTTTGGGATTAAAGTATTGTATCTATGCTAATTTAATAAAGTGAGGCACCAACAATAGAAAACTGGGGATGAGGTCTTTACAGTTGGTATCAGAGAAAGTTTAGTAGAAATCTAAAAAACAAGATTTAGAAAAATATATATTAGGGAAATGTAACCCTATAATGGACTTCGATAATATTACCAAATTAACCCAGATTATGATTTTGAGATTAGTTATATATAAATTTTCAATTTATGTTAAGTTATTTACTAGATTAAAACTATTCATTATGAATCATAACCTAATCTAGTGTATACTAATGTTTAGACATGAAGACCAGTGGAAGTAATAGAAACTGTATCAACACACATAATCTATTTTGGGATTTTACTCTTATGAAAGATAATGATGTTGTAGTGGGGATGAAACTAGTGTTAAGCAACTCATAACTATATTGGGACACCTAACTCTAGTTATGAATAATAACCTTACCCGTATAGAGAATCCTTATCCACAAAGTGAAAGAACAATGTCAGACTGCTTCATTAGACAATAAAATCCATTATTCAACGAGACTAAAAATCTATTTTTTACTAAGCAGTTGATAAGTTACTTAGATAATATTTTTATTTCTTTGGGATATAATGAAAGGGATAAGGTTTTCATGAAAATTTATTATATATTAGTAGATACAGATCAATGGTGGTCATTGATTAAAAACATAAAGGAGGGGGAATAAATAGAAAATATAGAATAGAAGTATTTTAAGGAAATTTTATTTGAAAAATATTTTCCTCATGAACATTAAGAAGATATGGATAGGTAATTTCTAATTCTGAGGAGAAAAGAGGATGGGAATATTAAATAGTATGAAGGAAACTTTACTAAGTAATCAAGGCATGCTACTGATTTCATACACAATCCAAATAGAAATATTGATATATTATTTGATGGGTTAAAACCATTCCTCCGAATGGAATTTGTCTCCCAAAAGTTCTGATTAAATAAAGATATAGTCTTAAGTGATAACAAGATAAAGAAATAATTATCTATGTATTATGAATTTAAGTTAAATAAATATAATAATAAGGATATTGAAAAATCTAGAAAAGGAAATAAGGAAAATGGAGAGAAGGGAAGAGTTGACTTCCCATCTTGCAATAAAAGTATAAAGAAACATCTCTCAACATGCCTATTTTGGATGATTGTCTGTAACAAGTTTGGAGAGAATCGCCACGAAGCCCATAATTTCATCTGAAATATAGAATTCATTAATGTGTAATGTTTTAACTACAATAATATGGGAAACTATAAAAATTATTATCTTATGTTTTAAGGAAACTTTCCCCATAAAAGGCCAAGGGAGAAAGGCTAATATTATGTGATCAAAACTACTAAAGTTAAAGTTCCTAATTATGTGGTAGAAGGTACTTTAATCATATCCTCAAATTGGATAAAGTATTATTTGATTCTAGATCATCTCATTCTTTTGTATCTTTTTAGTTTTACAAGAAAATTAGAAATTTCCCTTTTGATTTATAAAGGATTTATGAGTTAAAACTATTACATGAAGTCTCATTGCTACACAGATGTGTCAGGATGTACCATTTATAACAGATAAACATACTTTAATTGATGACCTTGTCATAATACCTATGGTTGACTTTGATATAATCCTCGGTACAGGATGGATTTCAAAATATGATGTAAAAATCACTCAAAGAAGAAGGAAATCATGATTTGTGAGGAAGATGCATAATTCCTTATCTTTAGAGTAAAAACTTCATCATCTGATTCTTATCTATATCCACACCTAGTAGCTCTACTAAATAAAATTCTTAGGGAGGTAGAGAAAATGACATCCAATGATAAAGAAAATAATATTCAAATTGAGGATGTACCTATTTTAAAGTGATACAATGATGTATTTCCTAAGGAATTAACTGAACATCCCCTAATGTAACACCCCAGGTAAATAAGGAATATGACATTTTCATATTTATCCATATTTGTTAATAAAATATTAATATGACTTTAAAGGGGATGCTATGCTCGATGGCGTACCCAACACGCAACAATGAGTTTCTTGGGAATCTTACGTTGCACTCTAATAATAAAATAATATTATTCTAAATGGTAGTTAACATGTAGCCGTTGTAATGGCGGGAATGGATAGAAATAACTAAAATATGATTATATATGTTCTTAAATATTTTTACATTTATACAATAAAAGATAAAGGCTTAAAATACGGAAAGAATTCAATTTTAGGCGTATATGCCCTAGTTTTCACTAAAGGTTCACTTATCACCTTTTGATGGAGAACCGTCATTAAATATAGTTTTTTTCACTCTTAAACATTCTTTTGGACCAAATAAAACTCTTATTAAGAATCGGGACATCAAAATTTACTTTGTGTAAATTTTTGGTATCTTTCTGATAAAGTTCTTTTTTTTAATGAATAGTGTAAAATGTTGTATTTTAATTCAAAACCACTTTTTAATCTAATTTATTTATATGATTAGATTATATTTTGAATTGGTTTTAAAGTGAAATTAGAAAATATTTTTACCATTAAATCCAATAGTGTTCTTTGGAATCAATTTCACTTTGAGATCAGACTTAAACTAGTGTCAATCTTTTGATACTTATTGTTTCATAAAACACGCTATTTGACATGACAACGGGAATTAATTAATGTGACTTATATGTTTTGAATTTTGTAAAATGGAATTCATTTTTGAATTCAGAATATCAAATATAGCTTAGGGTGAATTTTTGGGATTTTTCTGAAAAACATCAATTTTTGATGAATAGTGAAACCACTAAGTGGTACTTATAAAAGCTGATTTTTTGTTTAAATGAAATTTTACCACTTATGTGTTTTGAATTTCAAAAATCCGAAATACATGGTTTTCATTAAGAAGTAAAATGTGGTTCAATGGGATAAAAATAATTTTTTGGTGAATAGTAACTTATTAAGTTTTTAATCGCGATTAGTGGTAATTAGTGTAGTTTAAGGTAAAAATAATGCTTTAATAAAATGAAATGAACTTGAAACATGTCCTAACCTCATTGGATGTGTAATGGCAGACCAAGACAAGCCATGGGTCAACTTGGTGACCCCATGGATCCACTTTGGTTGGGAAATGACATAAATAACTTTTTATTTAATGTAAAAGTAAAAATCACACAAACATGATATGTTTTACTAAAACAATTTTTAATTGGGGTTATACAAGTCATAGTTTTGATTATAAATAGTCATTGGAAAGATAAAAATATTTCCTACATCATAGTATTTTTTTATAATTTTTAGACATTAAATAAATTAAATTATTTATGACATAATAATGATGCAGCGATGACATCATTATTTGACGATTTAAATAAAATGGAAAGATAATGTAAAATCTATGGACTACACATGTCCAAAACTTATTGGGTGGGTGGATTTCGAACCCTTAACACCTTTTCCACGAATAATGTCAATGTGGGACCTTTTAAAACCGAAACACATTTTCAAATAAAGTAATATTTCTTACTTTCCAAAAGTACCCCTCCTCTCCTCTTATAAAAGGCCCCCAACTCTACCTCAATTAACACACTTCTCAAGCCTTTGGCTCGGCCAACACCTGCCCATTTACTCTCTACACATCCCTCTCCTCATCCTAGAGGATTTCCTTTGGGCAGAAACCTTTCAAAAGAAGCCTTTATGCTCAAATCAAAAGGAGTTACACTTTTAAAGGTAATTCATTCTCTCATGTTCATTTGTATTATTTTGCTTCTCCAGCCCCCTAAACTCTTTTTATTTAATTCTTTGGTAACAACACCATAATATTAATTATACTAGGATGTTGTTATAAGATTTATTCGAGCTACACTCTCACACAACTACATCAAATGGTTAAAGAACATACGGTTTCCGTGGATGGCGAAATTCTGCCTCCCGAAACGATGATTGTTCAATACTCATTTAACACCTTCAAAGGTGGCCATTATGATGTCACTATTTTTATATATGATATATAATATGTTTATGTTTTACTTATACTTTTGTATTTTTCATTTGTGCCTTACCTTTATGGCTTCCATTATGGGTATACGCGATATCTTCATTTTAGGAAGTGCGGACTACCGCCCCCTCAAAGTGATGTGATTCGTTAATGCCATACGGGGGACGTATAAGGGATGGATTTAATGTTATTATATATAAAGTTATACTGTAATTATTATATACCTCTATATCATTATTATTTCTTTCCATTAAAGTATGAGATAGAAATGAAAGTAGCGTTCATGCGTACGTACGGCTTACCGTCTCCATGAACGGTGCATTTCATTTCTTATCCCCAAATGTAATGTACTATTATAAGTACATGTATATAATGGATATATATGATGAATGATACATCTAAATGATGAATATAATTATGTAATTAAAATATACATACCTCTCATTTAGTTTTAATTCCATTAATATGACAAAGAAATGAAAGTAGCGTTCATGCGTACGTACGGCTTACCGTCTCCATGAACGGTGCATTTCATTTCTTACCTCTAAATGATTATGTAATATTATAAATACATGTATATGCTGGATATATATTATATCCAAATCTGGAATGTCATTCTGGATATAAAGAACCTTTGACCACATGAACAACATGTAATTGTAAGAAGTCCACTTTCGACTTAAGAACCAAATATCGGCAAAACAAATATTATTAACTTAAATGATTACATAATGTTTATAACATGTCAATAATTGATATAAAAGGAATAATGAACTTTTAAAAGGTTCTTAAGCAAGTAAAAATTAACTCAAGTTTATTATTCAGGACGTTAAAGAACGATCGAGTCAAGTCGGACCCGAGGTAAGGGATCCTACTCCTCTCTTTCTTTTTAAGTATACACTTTTATGTCATTCCTTTTAAAGCTCATCTTTCTTGTTATTGGGATGATCATTTATATTAAACTTACTGTAATTTTTATTTTCATGTGATGAGAGACCCTATTCTCTCTCATCAATCCATTTTGGAAGTTTTGAGTGGCGCCGTTAGGCTGCCGAACTTTCGTAAGAGATCTAACCTCTCTCTTTCTTTTTAAGTACTCTCCTTTATGTCACTTCTTTTAAACTCCTCTTGCAATGTTGGGGGATTTTATTTTATATTACACTTGCTGTAAATTCTATTTTAATATTATGGGATACTATATTTGACCTCATCAATCCATATTCAGAAGTTTTATGTGGTGCCGTTAGGCCGCTGAGTTTTCGTAAGGGATTTTTCATCTCACTTTTATTCCCGTGAGATTTATGCTACATTTGCCACAAATTCCATTGAGTGGTGTATGTACAGCACATTATTCTACTCTTTGTGTAATATACTTTCGTTTATGAGTATTTACATCAATGACCTATTGTCTTTCTTCATGGGGTGTATGTTTTGAAAGATACCCAAGTCGGTAAGGGAACCTTTCACCCTCCTCTTTTTTAAAAGGCTTATTTTATTGGGTCTTTTAATTTACATATTTTTATGTTGGGATATGTTCTCATACATCCTTATTGAAGTAAATTTTATATCCAAGTGATGAGATACACTTTTTATCTCTCATCAACTCATTTTGATGTGATGTCGTTAGGCTGTCAAGGGAACTTTTTAACCCAATTTCGATTTCTTTGGGTTCAACTTGTAGTCATTGAATATGTCATCCATTGAATATGTGTGAATGACCTTTTATTGTTTTACACTTAATATCAACTTATATTGGGTGTATATATATTTGTCACACATATTTTTTGAGATTTATTTGTCCTTAATTTAAGGATACCTTCTTTATAAGGGATTTCATCACATTTGACATTTCTATTGAGGGTTCATTGTTGTTATGCACCAATTCACTCTTATATGGTGTATATACTGTCCTTTGGAGTATTATATCATGAATCCTTTTATTCTCATGATATTATAAAGTTCTGACTAAATGTTATTCCTCGATTATTGTATTCAAGTGTCTCTAATTTTGGTAAAACCCCTTTAACCAAAATATCGTTTTAAATGTTTTAATTATTTGTTCTTATTAATATCCATGTTTTCAAAATGGTTTTAAGGATTTATTTATATGGATATTAATGGTTTAAAATGTTAAAAGCTTCAAGGTGGTATGGGACACTTTGATTCAAAAATCTCTTTATTAAATGTTTTAGATGGTTTTGGAAATGGTTTCTTTTTGAATGGATTCATTATTTCAATATCCTAAAATGTTATATTGTGATTGAAATGTGGAAATGTTATGTTTCCTTTATTCATGTTTATGTGATACGATTATGTTATGGTTCTTGGCCATTGTTATGAAGAACGGGTGGTTCCGTGATAAACTAAGGGCGGGTGAGCCCGATATAGCTCTCCAATGCATTGGGTAACGCGAAGGAGTGAAACGTTAAGGTTTATCCGAAGAGATTTAGGGAATATACTGTGATGGGTATTCCAACCGTAACCAAGAGGGTTACCCCTACGTAAGAATGTTATGAATGCCTCAAGTTACCTTTATGTCTTATGTTTTCTATGATTTATTCATGATTGGATATGCCTATGTTTTATGGGTAAAGTGTGATTTCATTCTAATGTATATATGAACTCATGTTTCCTTTCCATATTTTTATAACTCTTACTGAGCTTTTTATGCTCATCCCAAGTTTTTGAAATGTTTTTCACAGGTCAAGGGAACGGTACATGATGTGATGATAGTGTCAAGGATGTGTCAAGAAAGAATCCATGTTATATTTTAAATATGTTTCCGTTGATGGGAAGAATGAATACTGTCTTTTATGTAACCACTTTGTTTAAATGTGGAATGTAATGCAAGTTTCATGATCTAATTCTATAAAACTCTAAACTTGAAAAGATTTTCAATGTGTAATCTTGTAATTACTCAAGATTAAGTAAGGTTTAAGGCTGGGGCCTTATAGTTGGTATCAAAGGTCGGTTTAGATAACTTTAGAGGTTAGGGTATTCTTTAAGCATAAGTGACATTACCATAATGGTTAGGATTTCAGAAAGAGTCCTAGTTTTAGATAAAGTGAATGAGTAAGTATATCTTAGTGTTTATCTTACTCATTAGTACATGATGGTTTTGTTGATATACTCACACTGACATTTCTGTTTTTAGTGAATGGCTGGATCTCGCAGGCACCAAAGTGACAATTGGATTGAAGGAAACTGTGGTGGATCTATGATTAAGATACTAGGTAAAATGGAGGATTCAATGAGGAAACTCATAGTTGTTCTAAACCAACTATCAAGGAGTCATGATCAATCACTTCAACCTTGGTGAGTTCTCTAATGGATCAAGTACGAGATGGCCAACTCGATGTGGAAATTCAGGTAATAATTATTATGGTAACCATTAGGGTTTATATGATCCTTACTTTTGAGGTAATTATGGGTTATTATATGATATTATGGAAAATGAAGGGGCATGAGATAAAATTGAGGTTAAATTATGTTATGGTTATTTTTGATGATTTTATCCCTTTTTGGGTAATGATTTGAGAAGTATATAGTTTTGGAAAAAGGACAACACGCAGACCGTGTGACATCCCGTCGCGTCGGACAAAGCTGCGGGAATCGAACCCACAACCAAAGTGCGACTGGTATTTATCGCCTACCACTGGACTACGTGAAGTCCCTGGTTAGTTTGACCGATTCTTTTTAGTTATATGATTTTATGAATTAAGAGTAAGTTGATTTTGGAGGATATGTGATTAGGATAATTACTTTTCAATGTGAGACTTTAGGAGCAACTGATGTTGTTTGGAGATAAATGTTACGATTTAACTTGGTAGACTATGTGACTAAATCCTTCAAATATTTGGGTTTCAATCTTAGTTTGGTTTACTTTGAAGAATTTTATGGACAAATGGTCCTCGTTGAACTTTGGGTTTTGTTGGACAAATTTTGGAGATTAAGAATAGATTTTCTTTTTATAAAGGGTTATCCTTTTCTGGATTATCTGATCTTGTACTAGCCTTTTTGGTTTTGGTTTTTGTTAAATACATGGGAAGTATATAGTTCTATTTTGTGGATTAGGTGATTCTCTAGAAGTTGATTATAGTACTCTTAATGTGAACAAGTCTTCCTAAATACTCGTCTTTTGGAGAAAATATGAGTTTGTGTAAGGAATCTAATAAAAGTTGAAAGTCAATATGATAAGTGATTATGTTTCCTTATGAATAAATTCCTCAATAAGAAGTAACTTAAAACAAAAATGTTGTCTATTAACTTTTCCTACTGGGGAATCGAATACCGTTTAACCCATCACAAGTTTGTGATTTTCTCATGGTTAACTTTCTCCTAAACATGTTTTCTATCACTCTCCATCAGAACATGACCCTTTGTTTTTTCCTCCATGTCCATATTTTCATACTTGGAATCCTAGTATGGGTTAACTCGGGTGACCTTTGTACTTATCTCTCTTTATTTTAAAGTGTTTGTTTTACCGACTTTTGTTCCGATGTGGGACTTTCAAGGATGTTTCCAAGCGCAATTTTAAAATTGCGAGGACGCAATTCCCAAAAGGGGGGAAGGATGTAACACCCCAGGTAAATAAGGAATATGACATTTTCATATTTATCCATATTTTTGAATAAAATATTTATATGACTTTAAAGGGGACGCTATGCTCGATGGCGTACCCAACACGCAACAACGAGTTTCTTGGGAATCTTACGTTGCACTCTAATAATAAAATAATATTATTCTAAATGGTAGTTAACATGTAGCTGTTGTAATGGCGGGAATGTATAGAAATAACTAAAATATGATTATATATGTTCTTAAATATTTTTACATTTATACAATAAAAGATAAAGGCTTAAAATACGGAAAGAATTCAATTTTAGGCGTATATGCCCTAGTTTTCACTAAAGGTTCACTTATCACCTTTTGATAGAGAACCGTCATTAAATATAGTTTTTTTCACTCTTAAAAATTATTTTGGACCAAATAAAACTCTTATTAAGAATAGGGAAATCAAAATTTACTTTGTGTAAATTTTTGGTATCTTTCCGATAAAGTTCTTTTTTTTAATGAATAGTGTAAAATGTTGTATTTTAATTCAAAACCACTTTTTAATCTAATTTATTTATATGATTAGATTATATTTTGAATTGGTTTTAAAGTGAAATTAGAAAATATTTTTACCATTAAATCCAATAGTGTTCTTTGGAATCAATTTCACTTTGAAATCAGACTTAAACTAGTGTCAATCTTTTGATACTTATTGTTTCATAAAACACGCTATTTGACATGACAGCGGGAATTAATTTTTAAATTAATTAATGTGACTTATATGTTTTGAATTTTGTAAAATGGACTTCATTTTTGAATTCAGAATATCAAATATAGCTTAGGGTGAATATTTGGGATTTTTCTGAAAAACTTCAATTTTTGATGAATAGTGAAACCACTAAGTGGTACTTATAAAAGCTGATTTTTTGTTTAAATGAAATTTTACCACTTATGTGTTTTTAATTTAAAAAATCCGACATACATGGTTGTCATTAAGAAGTAAAATGTGGTTCAATGGGATAAAAATAATTTTTGGGTGAATAGTAACTTATTAAGTTTTTAATCGCGATTAGTGGTAATTAGTGTAGTTTAAGGAAAAATAATGCTTTAATAAAATGAAATGAACTTGACACATGTCCTAACCTCATTGGATGTGTAATGTCCGACCAATACAAGCCATGGGTCAACTTTGGGACCCCATGGATCCACTTTGGTTGGGAAATGACATAAATAACTTTTTATTTAATGTAAAAGTAAAAATGACACAAACATGATATGTTTTACTAAAACAATTTTTAAGTGGGGTTATAAAAGTCATATTTTTGATTATAAATAGTCATCGTAAAGATAAAAATATTTCCTACATCATAGTATTTTTTTTTATAATTTTTAGACATTAAATAAATTAAATTATTTATGACATAATAATGATGCAGCGATGACATCATTATTTGACGATTTAAATAAAATGGAAAGATAATATAAAATCTATGAACTAAACATGTCTAAAACTTATTGGATGGGTGGATTTAGAACCCTTAACACCTTATCCACAAATAATTTCAATGTGGGACCTTTTAAAACCGAAACACATTTTCAAATAAAGTTATATTTCTTACTTTCCAAAAGTACCCCTCCTCTCCTCTTATAAAAGGCCCCCACCTCTACCTCATTTCACACACTTATCAAGCCTTTGGCTCGGCAAAACCATGCCAATTTACTCTCTCCACATCCCTCTCCTCATACTAGAGGATTTAATTTGGGCAGAATCCGTTCAAAGGAAGCCTTTATGCTCAAATCAAAAGGAGTTACACTTTTAAAGGTAATTCATTCTCTCATGTTCATTTGTTTTATTTTGATTCTCCAACCCCCTAAACTCTTTTTATTTAATTCTTTTGTAACAACACCAGTATCTTAAATATAATAGGATGTTGTTATAAGATTTATTCGAGCTACACTCTCACACAACTACATCAAATGGTTAAAGAACATACGGTTTCCGTGGATGGCGAAATTCTGCCTCCCGAAATGATGATTGTTCAATACTCATTTAACACCTTCAAAGGTGGCCATTATGATGTAACTATTTTTATATATGATATATAATATGTTTATGTTTTACTTATACTTCTGTATTTTTCATTTGTGCCTTACCTTTATGGATTCTATTATGGGTATACGCGATATCTTCATTTTAGGAAGTACAGACTACCGCCCCCTCAAAGTGATGTGATTCGTTAATGCCATACGTGGGACGTATAAGGGATTGATTTAATGTTATTATATATGACTTTATAATGGAATTATTATATACCTCTATATCATTATTATTTATTTCCATTAATGTATGAGATAGAAATGAAAGTAGTGTTCATGCGTACGTACAGCTTACCGTCTCCATGAACGGTGCATTTCATTTCTTATCCCCAAATGTAATGTACTATTATAAGTACATGTATATAATGGATATATATTATGAATGATACATCTAAATGATGAATATAATTCTGTAATTAAAATATACATATCTATCATTTAGTTTTAATTCCATTAATATGACAAAGAAATGAAAGTAGCGTTCATGCGTACGTACGGCTTACCGTCTCCATGAACGGTGCATTTCATTTCTTACCTCTAAATGATTATGTAATACTATAAATAAATGTATATGCTGGATATATATGATATATATGATATCCAAATATGGAATGTCATTCTGGATATAAAGAGCCTTTGACCACACGAACAACATGTAATTGTAAGAAGTCCACTTTCGACTTAAGAACCAAATATCGGCAAAACAAATATTATTAACTTAAATGATTACATAATGTTTATAACATGTCAATAATTGATATAAAAGGAATAATGAACTTTGAAAAGGTTCTTAAGCAAGTAGAAATTAACTCAAGTTTATTATTCAGGACGTTAAAGAACGATCGAGTCAAGTCGGACCCGAGGTAAGGGATCCTACTCCTCTCTTTCTTTTTAAGTACACACTTTTATGTCATTCCTTTTAAAGCTCATCTTTCTTGTTATTGGGATGATCATTTATATTACAATTACTGTAATTTTTATTTTCATGTGATGAGAGACCCTATTCTCTCTCATCAATCCATTTTGGAAGTTTTGAGTGGCGCCGTTAGGCTGCCGAACTTTCGTAAGAGATCTAACCTCTCTCTTTCTTTTTAAGTACTCTCCTTTATGTCACTTCTTTTAAACTCATCCTTGCAATGTTGGGGGATTTTCTTTTATATTCCACTTGCTGTAAATTCTATTGTAATATGATGGGATACTCTATTTGACCTCATCAATCCATATTCGGAAGTTTTATGTGGCGCCGTTAGGCTGCTGAGTTTTCGTAAGGGATTTTTCATCTCACTTTTATTCCCGTGAGATTTATGCAACATTTTCCACAAATTCCATTGAGTGGTGTATGTACTTTCCATTATTCTACTCTTTGTGTAATATAGTTTCGTTTATGAGTATTTACATCAATGACCTATTGTCTTTCTTCATGGGGTGTATGTTTTGAAAGATACCCAAGTCGGTAAGGGAACCTTTCACCCTCCTCTTTTTTAAAAGACTTATTTTATTGGGTCTTTTAATTTACATATTTTTATGTTGGGATATGTTCTCATACATCCTTATTGAAGTAAATTTTATTTCCAAGTGATGAGATACACTTTCTATCTCTCATCAACTCATTTTGATGTGATGCCGTTAGGCTGTCAAGGGAACTTTTTAACCCAATTTCGATTTCTTTGGGTTCAACTTGTAGTCATCGAATATGTCATCCATTGAATATGTGTGAATGACCTTTTATTGTTTTACACTTAATATCCACTTATATTGGGTGTATATATATTGGTCACACATATTTTTTGAGATTTATTTGTCCTTAATTTAAGGATACCTTCTTTATAAGGGATTTCATCACATTTGACATTTCTATTGAGGGTTCATTGTTGTTATGCACCAATTCACTCTTATATGGTGTATATACTGTCCTTTGGAGTATTATATCATGAATCCTTTTATTCTCACGATATTATAAAATTCTGACTAAATGTTATTCCTCGATTATTGTATTAAAGTGTCTCAAATTTTGGTAAAACCCCTTTAACCAAAATATCGTTTTAAATGTTTTAATTATTTGTTCTTATTAATATCCATGTTTTCAAAATGGTTTTAAGGATTTATTTATATGGATATTAATGGTTTAAAATGTTAAAAGCTTCAAGGTGGTATGGGACACTTTGATTCAAAAATCTCTTTATTAAATGTTTTAGATGGTTTTGGAAAGGGTTTCTTTTTGAATGGATTCATTATTTCAATATCCTAAAATGTTATATTGTGATTGAAATGTGGAAATGTTATGTTTCCTTTATTCATGTTTATGTGATACGATTATGTTATTGTTCTTGGGCATTGTTATGAAGAACGGGTGGTTCCGTGATAAACTAAGGGTGGGTGAGCCCGATATAGCTCTCCAATGCATTGGGTAACGTGAAGGAGTGAAACGTTAAGGTTTCTCCGAAGAGATTTAGGGAATATACTATGATGGGTATTCTAACCGTAACCAAGAGGGTTACTCCCTACGTAAGAATGTTATGAATGCCTCAAGTTACCTTTATGTCTTATGTTTTCTGTGATTTATTCATGATTGGATATGCCTATGTTTTATGGGTAAAGTGTGATTTCATTCTAATGTATATATGAACTCATGTTTCCTTTCCATATTTTTATAACTCTTACTGAGCTTTTTATGCTCATCCCAAGTTTTTGAAATGTTTTTCACAGGTCAAGGGAAAGGTACATGATGTGATGATAGTGTCAAGGATGTGTCAAGAAAGAATCCGTGTTATATTTTAAATATGTTTCCGTTGATGGGAAGAATGAATACTGTCTTTCATGTAACCACTTTGTTTAAATGTGGAATGTAATGCAAGTTTCATGATCTAATTCTCTAAAACTCTAAACCTGAAAAGATCCTCAATGTGTAATCTTGTAATAACTCAATATTAAGTAAGGTTTAAGGGTGGGGCCTTATACCCAAAGTGTGATATTTATTTCTCTGTTGATTTAATATGTAATTCAAGAACAATATTAAATAATCCTATAAAATGACTATGGTGGAATTAATGGATCTAAAGAAACAATTATTGGAGTTTGGTAAAAAGGTATTTATTCTCTATAGTACTTCTCCATGGGGAGCCCCTACTCTCTTTATTAAAAAGAAAGATAAATCCATGAGGTTGTGTATTTATTATAGAGAAATAAATTCTATTAAAATAAATAAAAAGTATCTTCTATCTCACATTGATGATTTTTTTGACAAAATTCAGGGATGTTTTTTTTTCAAATATTAACTTTCGTTTGAGATATCATCAACTACGAGTAAAAAAAGGAGGCATTCCAAATATAGCTTTTTGAACAAGTTATGAACATTATGAGTTTGCAGCAATTCTATTTGAATTATGTCATTCACCCTCAGTCTTTATAGATATAATGAATAGATTATTCCAGAAATATATTGATGTTTTTGTTGTGGTATTAATTGATGATATTCTGGTGTATTCTAAAATCTATGAAGCATATGTGAATCACTTGTGGACCATTCTTGAGACTCTCAGAATGAACGAGTTATATGGTTAATTAATCAAGTGTGAATTATAGATTTAGGAAATTTATTTTCTTGGCTATATTTTCTCAAAGGATAGAATATATATTGATCCTGAAATGAAAATGTAAATCCAATAATGACCTGAACCAACAAGCCTAATCGAGGTACATAGTTTCATTGGTTTAACAGGTCATTATCTACATTTTGTTCATAATTTTTCTAAATTAGCTAGCCTGTTATCCAATATAACATGTAAAGGGGTTAAGTTCATGTGAAGAATGATTTGTAGAATTGAAGAGAGTATTGGTCAATGTTCCTATCTTGATATTACCACCGGGAAATGGGGGATTTGTGATTTATAGAGATGAATCAAGGAAATGACTTGGTCGTGTCCTTGTGTAGAATGATAGAGTTATTGAATATACATCAAGGTACTTAAAAACTCATGAAGATATCTATCTAACTAAAGATCATGAGTTAGAAGATATGAAATTTTCTCTGAAGATATAAAGACACTATCTCCATGGTAAAATATGTGATATATATACTAATCATAAGAGTTTAAAATATATCTTTTCCCAGAAACAATACAAAATGAGGCAAATGAGATGGCTCAAGCTCCTCAAGGATTATGATTGTTCAATACATTACCACAAAGAGAAGGAAAATAAGGTGGTAGAAGAATTGAATTATAAAGATCATGTATTTTTGAACAAAATGATAATTTAAAGTGATCCTGTGTTCATGGATCTATTGCAGATGGATATGGGAATTATCAAGGAAGTAGAAACCTCACTGCCTTTTCAAATGTTTTTGAAACCATATTTTTTGGAAAGGATAAAAATTTCGTCATTTTAGAATTATAATTTTCAAAATAAAATTAAATATGTGAATGATAGGAAGTTGGAAGACTTCGTATATGAAGATGGTATTTTGAAATTTGGAGAAAGGATTTATGTTCCCTCTCTACCGAAGCTGAAAAGAGAATTTTTTGATTATTCTTATAGCTGAAATTTCTTAATACACCATGGTAGAACCAAGATGTATATGAATTTGAAGGAAAATTTTTGGTGGGATAATATGATGCAAGAGATTGTGGAATATGTGACAAAATGTTTGGTTTTTCAACAAGTAAATTTTGAGAGACAATATCCTTGAGGACTCATGAAACTTATTCCTATACCTGTGTAGAAATGGGATTATTTTACTATGTATTTTTTCATGGGACTAGCAAGGAATCCCAGAAGGAATGATGTAATATGTGTTATTGTAGATAGACTTACCAAATCAACAAATTTTCTTCCTGTAAGAGAAGATTTACCTCTTGAAAGACCAACAATACTCCATATTAATGAAGTTGTAAGAATTCATAGTGCACTAATTTAAATTTTGTTTGATCATGATCTATGATTTACATAAAAATTATGGAGAATTATTTAGAAATACCTTAATACCGATCTTTATTTGAGCCCCACTTACCACCCTTAAACTCATGGACAATCAAGAAAGGACTATTCAAACATTAGAAGGCATTTTTATGTCTTTATCACTTTACTTTCTAGGTATTTGGTATCAATATTTACCTTTGGTATAATTTTTCTATAACAATAACTTCCATTCAAGTATTCAAATAGCACCGTATGGAGCATTATGTAGAAAGATATGCCACACACCAACTTGTTGGGATAAAGTTGGTAAAAGGGAGATTATAGGCCTAGAACTTTTGGAAGAAAAAATGGAAAATGAATATAATATAAAAACCCATATCAAAGGAGTTCAAATTAGGAAAAATAGATATTACGATAACAAAAGGAATGATTTGGAATTTAAAGTGGGAGGTCATGTTTTATTGAAGGTATCTCTTTGGAAGAGTGTTATAAGGTTAGGTAAGAAAGGAAAATGAATCCCTAGGTATATGAGATATTTTGAAATTATAGAACGAATTGGAACTTGGATTATCATTTGGAAATGCCACCTAGCCTTTAAATAGTGTGTGATGTGTTCCATATCTATTTTTTTAAAGAGGTACATCCCAAAGCCAATACATTTTATCACTAATTAATAAATATAATTAGAACCTAATTTATCTTTCTATGAATAGCCTATCATGATTTTGGATACTAGAGAACAAGTTTTGAGGAAGCAGATGACTAGACTGGTAATGGTACTATAGAAAAATCATAAAATTGAATAGGTGATGTGGGAACTTGAGAAAATTATGATCAAGAACATCCCAAATAATTTTATTACTTGATATTCTAAAAATTTCAAGGATAAATATTTTTAAGGATGGAAGAATGTAACACCCCAAGAATTTATTTTACGTTTTACTTTTAAATAAATTTAAAAGCATATGTTTTACGTGACTCTGAGTTCAAACACACTATGATCTATTAATAATAGACTGTTATAAACTAGTTATTAAAATACAAGGAGTGAATAGTGTTAAACAAATTATTAAAATTATATATTTAATGTTTTTACATTTATCCAAAATATTTTATTGGAATAAAATAAGAATGAATCGAATTTTATGATTTAAAAGACTATATTTTTCTAAAGATAGTTTTACTACATCATGATGGAGCACTTATTTTAGATCTAGTTTTTGACACATTTTTAAATTATATTTTAAAAAATAAAATTATTATTTGAATTTAGTATATCAAAATTTACCTTTGTTCAATTTTTGGTATTTTTTTGATAAGTTTTATGTTTTGATGAATATTGAAAAAATATTGCATTTTAATTGAAAAGAACTTTTTTTCCTAAATAATTTATAGTGTTAAATTATATTTTTTTGTTGGTTTTAAAATTTAATAAGGTTTTTTTATCGTTTAATCCAATATGGGTTATTGGAATCAATTTTACATTGAATTCAGATATACAAATATTTCAACGTTTTGAACATTTTACCTTTAAAAACTCATTTTGTTCTTTTGAAAATGGGATTAATTTTAAATTAATTAATTAAAATTATGTGTTTTTAATTTTTAAAAATTTATTAAATATTTAAAATCATTGGGTTTAAATTATTTTAAAAGGATACTTTTATTTTTAGACATTATGAATAATAATTTTAGTAATTTTTTTATTTAAATTGTTAAATGTAAATCGAGTAATTAAGGGTAAAAATAATATTATAAATATTTGAAAATAACCCTAAAATATGTAATAATTTTTTTTGGATGAGTTATTTTTGATTAAAATCACCCTTGGGCCTTTTTTTCTCATGTAGCCTATCACGACCCGTCCTAGTGGGCCCCGCGTCGTGACTCCCCAAGACCGCCTCCAGTAGGCCAGAGGCTGGTGACTAGCACCGAGTAGGCATATTACAAATCATGGGAGGAATTGCCTAAGTACCTGTACACATGCACAAGTCTCTAATCCCACAAAAGCTGAAATGTAAAAAAACTAAGGAACGAAAATGCATGCATATAACTAAACCCAACCAACAGTGTATGACAGAAGGTAAAGTACTGAATGTAAATCAAGCCAGAATACAGCCCCCCCCCCCAAAAGTTTGAAAACTGCAAAGTCCAACCTATATACAAAAAAAGTACTGGGACTGTCGCTTATAGCCATAGGAACGCCTCAGACTGTAGGGAACTCAGAAATCTCAGTCTTTTCCTGGTCCACCCTGGACTCTGTCAAAATGCTTCTCGTCTTCACAAGACATGACACATGCGGGCAAAACCCGTGCAGGGGTGAGTATAAAAATACTCAGTAGATGACCCCAAAAAACACAAACCAGTACACAAAGTAATTGTACAGTTAGCTATGGACAATATATGTCTATAGAATATATAGCACAAAATAGATATACTCAAAACCCAGACCCGTAGTCTAGAGACAAGCCACACAGCCGCATACCCCCAGCTAGGGTTTCTGTTCGAAGATTCAATAAAGAACTCATTCCGGGAGAACACACTCCACAAGAATTATAGCTCTGATGACGTCCGCCCGAGAAGTATTGTTCATTGGTATGCGTCACGAGAGGTAGTTACGCTCATTACGAGAGACACACTCTTGAGTAAGAAGGTAACGGTAGATGGATGCACTCATTATGGGAGACACACTCTTGAGTGTGAAAGATCATGATACAAATATGAGGATCACTGCTAGGGCCATGGCAGATACTGTGAATCATTTGGAATTCACCTGCTAGGAAGAGGATCGACGCCTGGTGGAGTTGGTCACGTCGATTCCGGACTCTAACTGGGGTCAATAATGGATAGAGGATCTCGATAAGGGCCTCTCAGATGGATGTCTGACTCTATCACAGAAAGTCCTGCTAAAGGGATCATACTCCTGTAAAAGGAGACGATGCCTAAAATTCAGGGGAACGAGAAGAAGGGGAACTAACCCAAACAAAATATGTCCAAGTTGTGATGAACAAGAGGTCCATGCCATTTTCCAAAAAGTACACAGCATGTAGAAAAGTTGCACGTCGTGTTGTCTGACCCCAGGTACTGCCCGTGTACAACAGCCTGTGTCGTAAGGCTGGTCGTGTAGAAAACCTGAGTACACGGCATGTAGTACAATGTACACGTCATGTTTGAGTGATTAGGGTTGGCTCTGTTTACGCTAGCAAGTGCCCGTGCACGGTCATCAAGTCGTGTACTCCAACCCATGTAATCGGTACACGGGGTGGCCCACATTGCTGGCCTTGCCTGGCCTTGTGATTGAAGTAAATAGTCGTGTACTTCATCTCGTTCCCGTGTACCCCCAAGATACACGATGAGTTCCATGTAGCCTCCTCTTCCATACTATACACACCATGTATTCTGAAGCCGTGTAGTCCAACCCGTGTCTGTGTACTTCCCAAAATACACACCAAGCTTCGGGGAAAGTCTAACACGCTGTGTGACCAGGGTCACATGCCATGTGATTTCTCTATGACCCCTGAAACCCTAGCCTCCGTTGCCAGTACTACACGACGTGTTCTTCGGAGGTACAAGACGTGTATTATAGAAATTTCCAGAAACAAGGACCTCCACTATTGCGCCTTCGAAGATGCTCTGTTCGTCAATCCAGTCATTCGATCACCATGAAACTCATAGGTTTTGGTCACCCCAACACCATGAAGCCTATTCCGTTGTTTTTAGACCACTGATCGGCTTTGAAAACATGAAATGATCCATTTGCATGAAGAATGATCGAAGAACAACCCATCCTAATCTGGTCTGATTTGTCACCCGCTATCGTCGTCGCACCTCCACAAGATCGTTGGAGTGTCAATTCTTCAATTTAGGATTGTTTCATAACAGAATGAATGCGGAATGATCCATTGTTCTTCACCCCATGAAGAACGCGAAGAACTCTTGAGAATAAAATGGGGGAAGGAAAACCAATCAAACAAAAAGAGGAATGAACCTCCACAGTCGTTCGTCACGATGTTGATTCGCTCCCATTAATAGACTTAAATGGAGTAGGAAATCAACAAAAAAACCAACATGGATTAATTTCCCCAATAGTCATCCCAAAGAAAATCCCTCCTGTAATAATGTATAAATCTGCAGATCAAATTGTTCGTGGTTGATCCACGTTCGTCATTTAAATCAAAAGAGGGGAAAAGAAAAAATAAATAAATAACAAATCCCTACCTCAATAAGGGATCGATCACTGATGAAGATGTCATGCTACTATTGCCGTAGAGATCCTCCAACCTTATTGGCATAGTGATTCGCAACTTCGATCCATCATCGTTCATTGCTGAGAGTTTTCTGCAGTATTTCTCTCAATCTTTCGCTAATGACTGACATTTGATTATCCCAATAAAAAGGGAAACGTATTCAAAAATATGTTGCGGTATTAATGAGTCCAATATGACTTTCTTGAGTCATTATGACACACCATTTATTAAGGAAATATCTTCCCTATTTCCTCACTGTAGTGGATGTTTCCATAAAAGAAATAAAATAAACTTTTGAATTTATTTTATTTTATTTTACTTAAAATGTCTGAAAATTAACTGTTCCCTTGACCCACGCCGGTCGAGGTTAGGATTGTTCTTAGGCAAAGTCATCTCCTTGAATGTAGCAGTGCCCTTAGATTTTTAATCCTTTCATCTTTTTGGAAACTACCATAACCGTGCACAAGTGCCGACTCACTTAACTTAAAAAAGTTCAAACCACCATTCTAGGCTCACTGGGCCTCAGAATGGTGTTCCGTTTTCACGCCCGGTCTCGAAATAATTCCATATAATATTTAAAAATAATACATAGAAAATTAGATACATTACATTCTCCCCACCTTTGGGCTTTACGTCCCCAAAAATCCAAAACAAAGGATACTCAAAAAGATGTGGGTACTGGGTATGGATCTAGGCCTCCCACTCCCAAGTCATCTCCTGAAGATTCCTGTGCTGCCACTGGATGCACGCCAAGGGAATCGTTCACCCACGAAGGATCCTCTCTTGCTGATCCTTGATCTCTACTGGGTACTCAGCAAAGGCCACTCCATCCTCAATGTCCATCTCGCTCGAGTTGATGATGTGTGATGGGTCATGGAAGTAACTCCTCAACTGTGACACGTGGAAGACATCATGTACCCGATGTAACTGTGGTGGTTGAGCTTGGCGGTACGCTACCTCACCAACTCTGCACAGTATCTGGAAAGGTCTGATGAACCTCCGAGATAGCTTGCTACCTCATCCAAGTCTCTTTAACCCTCGTCAAGGTGAGACCCGAAGAAAGACGTGGTCTCCCTTTTCGAACTCCAGAGGTCTTTTTCGTCTGTTAGCATAAGACTTCTGCTGGCTCTGTACAGTCTTTATCCACTCCCGGATGACTTGAAACTTCTTGGTGGTCGCTCGCACCAACTCTGTATCCATGAGGGCTGACTCTCCAGGGTCGGTTGAGAAAATCGGTGACCGGCATGGTCTCCCATACAAGGCCTCAAATGGTGCCATACCAATGGTGGATTGGTAGCTATTGTTGTATGAAAACTCCACCAGTGGTAGGTGGTCCTCCCAACTACGACCGAAGTCAAAGACACAGTCTCGCAACATATCCTCTAGAACTTGAATGTTCCTCTCTGTCTGACCATCTGTCTGGAGATAAAACGATGTGCTCAAGCGTAGCTGAGTCCCAAAAGCCTCCTGTAATCCCTTCCACATCTAGGATGTGAAACGTTCATCTCATTCCAAGAATATTGTCGAGGGGACTCCATGAAGCCAAACTATCTCCTACACGTAGAGGCATCCCAAGCTCTCTACGGAACTCTGCTCCCTGATATCTAGGAAGTGGGCCGAATTTGTGAGTTGTTCAACGATCACCCAGATAGAAACATGCCCCTTGGACGTTTGTGGTAAGCCTGTCACGAGGTCCATCGATATTCCATCCCACTTCCACTCTGGAACTTCCATGGGGTGAGCTAATTCTACTGGAACCTGGTGTTCGGCCTTCACCAGCTGGCATGTAAGGCATCGAGAAATGAACTCTGCTACTGCCTTCTTCATGCCTGACCATTAGAAGTGTCATTGGAGATCCTGGTATATCTTTTCCACTCCAGGATGTACCACCAAGGGGGATGTATGAAACTCCCTCAGGACCTCCTCCTTCAATGCCACCGGAAGAATAGTGTGTCCTCTGAAAATAAGTATGTGCTCCCCACCTTGTGAATATCCATCAAGAGCATGTCTTGTGGATAACTGGGCACGTAAATCCAAACATTCGACATCTCCTAGTTGCGCCTCCCTAACCCGTTGTAAGAGTGGAGGGGCGACAACCATCGACTTTAGGTAGGTTGCATCTTCCCTATCCACGAAGGACAATTGCTACGTGGATAACTGCTCTATCGCCTCACTCAATAGCTGTGAGCTCGATCTTCTGCTCCGATGATCCACCACCTTGTCCTCTAATACCACTCTACCATGACCCGTCCTAGTGGGGTCCACGCCGTGACTCCCCAAGCCCGCCTCCAATAGGCTAGGGACTAGTGACTGGCACTGAGTAGGCATATTACTAATAATGGGAGGAATTTCCTAAGTACTTGTACCCATGAACACATCTCCATGGCCACAAAATCTTAAATATAAAAACACTAAGTAAAAAAATGCCTGCATACAACTAAACCCAACCAACAGAGTACGGTGGAAGGTAAAGAACTGAATGTAAACTAGGCCATAATTCAATCCCACCAAAACAAAAGTCTAAAAATTGCAAAGTCCAACCTATAAACACAAAAGGTACTAGGACTGTCGCTCGTAGCCATAGGAACACCTCGGCCTATAGGGAACTCAGAAAACTCGGTCCTGTCCTAGTCCACCCTGGACTCTATCAAAAGGATGCTCGTCTACACAAGACACGACACATGCGGGCAAAGCCCGTGCAGGGGTGAGTATAACAATACTTAGTAGAGGACCATGGAAACCACAAAGAAGTAAAAAAAGTAAAGTTATAGTCATATATGCACAATATATGTCTACAGAACATATAGCACAAACTAGATATACTCAAAACATAGACCCGTAGCCTAGAGAAAAGTCGTACAACTATATACCACTTGCTAGGGGTTCAGTTCCAAGATTCCATGAAGCACTCATTCCGGGAGAACACACACCACGAGTCTTATAGCTCTGATGACGTCCATATGAGAAGTACTATTCATAGGGAAGCATCACAAGAGGTAGTTAAGCTCATTATGGGAGATAGACTCCTGAGTGAGAAGGTTACGGTAAATAGATGCACTAATTACGGGAGACACACTCCTGAGTCGGAAATATCATGATACACAGATGAGGATCACTGTTAGGGGAATGGAGGATACCGTGAATCATCCAAAATTCACCTGCTAGGTAGAGGATTGACGCCTGGTGGAGTTGGTCACATTGATGCCAGACTCTACCTTGGGTCAAGAATGGATAGAGGATATCGATCCAGGCCTCTCAGATGGATGTCAAACTCTATCACAGAAAGTCCTACTGAATGGATCATACTCCTATAAAAGGAAACAATTCCTTAACTTCATGGGAACGAGAAGAAGGGGCACTAACCCAAACAAAATATTTCCAAGATGCGGTGAACAAGAGGACCATGCTGTTTTCCAAAATTTACACGGTATGTAGAAAAGTTACACGCAGTGTTGTCTGACCCCAGGTACTGCCTGCGCAGAACGGCCCGTGTCTTAAGGCTAGTCGTGTAGAAAAAATGAGTTCACAACATGTAGTATGGTGTACACACTGTGTCCGAGTGACTAGGGTTGGCTCCATGTACGCTAGCATGTGCCCTTACATGGTCATCAACCTGTGTACTCCAACCTGTGTAATCGGTACATAGGGTGGCTCGCGTTACTGGACTTGCCTAGACGTGTGATAAAGTACACGGCCGTGTACTCCATCCCGTTCCTGTGTACCCCCTAGATACATGTTGAGTTTCATGTATCTTCCTCTGCCATGCTGTACATGTCGTGTCGCCTGAAGCCGTGTAGTCCAACCTGTGTTCGTGTACTTCCCAAAATACACACCGAGTTTCGGGGAAAGTCTAACATGACGTGTGACCAGGGTCACACGCCAGGTGATTCCTATCTGACCCCTGAAACCATAGCTTCCACCGCTAGTATTACACAACATGTTCTTCGGAGGTACATGCTGTGTATTTTGGAAATTTCCAGAAAGGCAGACCTCTGCCGCCGCGCCTTCGGTGATGCTCCGTTCGTCGATCCGTTCATCCGATCGCCACGAAACTCCCAGGTTTTGGTCACACCGACACCATGAAGACGATTCCATTGTTTTTAGACCTCCGATCAGCTCTAAAAACATGCAACGATCCATCCGCACAAAGAACGCTCGAAGAACGACTCTTCCCGATCCAGTCCGATTCGTCATCCGCTATCATCGTTGCACCTCCCAAAGGTCATTGGGGTGTCTATTCTTCAATTTGGGATCATTGAATCATAGAACAGATGCATAATGATCCTTTGTTCGTCACCCCATGAAGAACGCGAAGAAAGAGTGAGAAGAAAATGGGGGAAGGAAAACCAAGAAAACAAAAAGAGGAACAAAACTCTGCCATCGTTCATCACAGCGTTGATCCACTCTGGTTAATAGGCTCAAACGGAGTAAGAAATCAACAAAAAAATTAACATGGATTTATTTTCCCCATAATCATACGAAAGAAAATCCCTCCTGTAAGAACGTATGAATATGCAGATCAACTTGTTCGGGGTTGATCTGTGTTCGTCGTTTAAATCAAAAGCAGGGAAAAGAAAAAATAAAAAATAAAAAACCCCAACCTCAAGAAGGGATTGATCACTGAAAAAGAGGTCGTGATACCGCCATCTTTGAGATCATTTAACCTTGTTGGCACAATGATTCATAGCTTTGATCTTTCATCATTCGTCGCTGAGAGTTTTCTCCATTGTTTCTCTCAATCTTTCACTAATGACTAACATTCGATTATCCCAATAAAAAGGGAAATGTATTCAGAAATATGTTGTGGTATTAATGAGTCCAACTTTACATTCTTGATTCATTATGACGTGCTATTTATTAAGGAAATAGTTTCCCCATTGCCACACTACAGTGGATGTTTCCATAAAATAAATAAAATAAACTTGTGAATTTATTTTATTTTATTTTACTTAAAACATCCAAAAATTAACTTTTTCCCTCGACCCACACCGGTCGAGGTTAGGCTCTTTCTTAGGTAAATTTGTCACCTCGGACGCAACGATTCCCTCATATTTTTAATCCGGGCATCCGTTTGGAAACTTCCACAACCGTGCACAGGTGCCTACTCACTTAACTTAAAAAAAGTTCAAACCACCATTCTGGGCTCACTAAGCCTCCGAATGATGTGTCGTTTTCATGCTCGGTCTCAAAATAATTCCATATAATATTTAAAAATAATACACATAAAATATGATACATTAAAGAGCCACTTGGACACCCTTCATTATTTGATAGTATTTTATTTTATAAAAATCCAAATATGTTATACTCATGTTTTTAATAAGTACTGATTTTTTAATATATAGTTATTTAGAAAATATCTTATACTACGAATAGAAATTTAAAATATAAAATATTTATCTTCACCATGATACTTTAATACAATTTTTAATAAATAAATAATTACCCTAATGTCTTACATAATGATGATGTAGTAATTATTTTATTATTGGGAATATTAAATAAATGATTATAAAAATATTTAAATAAATATAATTTCACATAATTAATGTCATAAAATAATTTTACAGATAAATTTGACATGTTATGGATATATTATATGTGTTTTTTAGAATATATATTATTTTATTAACTTTCTTAAAATTCAATGTTATGAATTGAATCAATGTTGTCATTAATGTTAAATTAAAAAAAATATTTTATTAAATGATATTAAATTCAGAAAAATATAAAATTACAAAAAGTGATTGGGGTAAGGTTTAAAATTTCATTCATGACTAATTTATGGATTTTTTAAATTTTAGATAAACTATATTAACTATAAAATAATAAAAATACATATTGTAATAGTAAGAGATAAATGGATTAATTATAGTTAAAACAAAAAGATAAGGGTAGGAATATGCCCTAAACTTGTCTAAAATTTATCACTTTAGAGGATTTAGACAATAATAATCTAAATCTATAAATAAATAACTTTCTAACCATTTGGGATTGGATATTAAATTATATTAATTTAATATTTTGAGAGTTTCCAAAAGTGACCCTCACCTCAATTTTAAAAGGGAACCTCCTCCATCACTTTCTAAAACCTATTTGAGCCTTATATATCCATAAAATTCTACAAATTTAGCCTTTTTAAATACTTATCCATGTTATTTAGGTCCTATTATTCCAAAAAGACCAACTCTAAATCCATTGAGAAGATATTTAAAGGAATTCCATCGAAGAAGAAGTAATTATTTTACCAACTCATTCAATTTGATTTATTTTTATACTTCTAATTAATGTTTTATTTAAATAATAAATTAATAAATATAATATAATATATATAATAATATTTTATTATGATTATGGGATAACAATTTTCCACCATTTATCCATCCTATGAAAAATTAAAGCACTGCGTGTGCATATGTATGACTTACTGTCTCCATGTACTGGTGTAATATTTTTTCCATCACCACTTTATTTGAATGGGTATAATGATGGATATAATAGATATAAATAATAAATATTACATGATATAGATTTTTTAAAATTAATATACCATCCAATTCTTTACCCTTTCACCATTAAAGAAATGATATCATCGCTCTTGTGTACGTATAACTTACCGTCTCCATGACGTGATGTAATTAATTTTCCATATTAACCATTAAAGAATGATTATAAACATGTTTATAATGAGTAAATATAATATATATGAACTAAATATAATTCTGTATATGAAATAAACATATCCTATACATAAGAAACAAGGCTTACATGACAAAACATGCATTGAAAAATGAAGTAGTTAACAGTTGAAACAAGGGTAATAATGAAATATTATTATCAAAACGATATAAGAAGATCATATATGGCATCATACATTTGTATATGGTTCTATTATACATTAATAATAATATTTAAAACATTATAGATGAGGTTAAATTACATATACTAAAATAAAGTACAAGGTAAGAGCTATTTCACAATCTCATTATTATTCGGGATTGTTTATATTTATGTATTGAATGGGGAATATTTTATTCAATGTATATATTTTTTGAAAATGTTTTCAAAAGTATTTTTAATATTATCCTATGAACTTTAAAGTCCTTTTAACCCATTCTTGAGTTTTTATAAAACGGTTTGAAAGGATTCTTTTTTTCATTTTCGAAATGAGGTACTTTATGACCTTTTTGAAAAAATACAGGTGGAATGTTTTTTAAATTATAAGGAATGAGTAGAATTTAACACTATCATGATGGATTAATTTATTGAATATTCCTTTATATGTTTATGAGTTTTTTTTCAATGAAAAATTTTTATTTTAAAAATGGTTATCATTTTAGATAAATGATTTCAATGTAAAAAATGGGTATATCTATTAGGGATTTTAAATGACTTTATTAAAGTATTTTTATATAGGTGAAAATAATTTATTGAATTTTATTATTTATTAAGGTTGATCAATTATGATATCATCTACCATATTTTATTAAATGGTTTATGATTAGTTTGACTGTGGGTGTGCTATTTTGATACCACTCATGGTTTATGGTAAGAGTATTTGCATTTCATATGCTAGTTTTTCAATAAGAGTGATTATGTTGTTTATATTTTTCCCTTTTTATATGAGGAACGATTTTGACTTAGTATGTGATGGGTTAGGCCTACTATAGCTCCTCGATGCATCGATGGGTCTCATGAGACAAACTAGTTTGGGTATTGGATGAGGCCATACCCATTTTTGTATGGTGTCTTGCCAAAGCATTGACAATATGTTTATGATGTCCAATATTATCTATTCCCTCATTATGATATTATTTATTTATATTACATGTGATTATTTTATTATTACAATATCCATGTGAGTATTTACATGGAATTATTTGATTTTCATTTATTCTTTCAATATTATATAGAAGATAATGTTTCAATGGATTTTGTATTAGTTATACACCCTGTCATAATATTTATGCTTATTTATTTATAATAGTTTCTGCTATACTCTTACCATTACTAAGCATCTGATATCACCCCTTTCTTATATTTAATTTTTCCCTAGATTCCAAGATGTATATTAAGACTGATATTTCGGGTTAATCTAAGGGAATAATGGTGTTCATAAAGGATTATATATGTTTTATTTCATATTTATATTTTAATTCAAGTTTAATCTACATAATATAGTTTCCAAAACTCCTAAACTGGTCGGTCTTTTGGGATTTAAATCTTATATCTATTCCAATGTAATAAAGTGAGACACCAGGTCTGAAATACTGGGTCGAGGTCTTTACAATATCCATGAAATAATAAAATTAAATAAAAAATTTGAATATCATGACATAAATTAAATTCATGATATAATATTTCATAGGTATGTATATACAACACACAATAAGAATAAGTGTTTAATATTTCATATATCTCACTAAAATAAAAGTGGGATGAGAAAACCCATACCTTAATTCTAAACTTTCTTTATACAGTTTAAAACTTCTTGTATAATAAATTTATGTTTATTATAAATATACCAAAGACCAAAATTATTATATCTAATACCATATATTATTTGAATATAACATCATATTTCCAATTTATAAACAATTACATGTCAATGTTATGTTTCAGGTAATATTCACTTTGTTTTTCATATATGTTTTCCCTTTTTATTCTTGATCCTATTACTTAGATGATGATTTAATCATTTTGAGAATGTAAAACATGATATAAATATAATATATATTCTGTAAATATTTATTTATAATAATCTATAAAATAAATAAATAGGAAATGAAATACACCATTCATGGAGAGAGAATGCCGCACATATGCATGAACAATTTTTCCATTTTCATAGCATATTAAAATAAAGTAAATGACATATATATATATATATATATATATATTATTTTTTGTATAATTATTCTTTCATATATATCATATACCTTTTCTAAACCCATACTTAGTATATTGCATGTAAAGTGTGAATGAATCACATCACCTTGAGGAGGCAGTAGCACACTGGTCCATAAATGATGTTATCATATTTCTACAAAATGAAAGCAAGAAGGTATGTTTTATATAATAATTATAGATTAATAAAAAGATAATAAATATAATATACATAATATAAAAATATTATGACCATTATAATTCCTAACCATGAGAGGTGGTAAATAAAAAATGAATAACATTATTTCGTGAGGTGGTAGTCCGCCGAACACACGAACGTTAAGTTCATTACCCATTTGATGAAAGTGTCTGTAGGTAAAGGTTAAAACATTATAATGAAAACATATAAGTATATTTTGGATACTAATGTTATTATATAATCATATAATAAGAAGAATTTATCTAGTGGAGAAATAAAATAAAAAAAGTGCTTATGGAAGGGTGTTACTTCTTCTTTGGGTAAGTCATCTTGGTATGCACCAAATGGATTACTTGGTTGGATTTATGACCAAAAAGAGGATTATTTGATAAAGTCAGGGAAGTATTTATATTATTTTAGAATGGTTTGCATGATTCAAATAGGCTTTAGAGGTGTAAGGAAATTATTGGGGTGATTTCCCTTTTATAGTGGAGGAGTGACATTCTTGTAAATATAAAAAGGTAAACACTATTGGGAGGTATCCCTTACATCATGTGATTCTAATAATTTTAAATTTTCAATACAAGAGGGTAATTGGTAGAAATATGGCCATAAAATTAATTTTTATAAAGTTTCTTGGTAATTTGGCTCCTTAAGATTAATTTTTAAATGTTATGTAAATTCATTTTTACCTTAATCGATGTAATTAGTTTTAATTATTTCCACTATTTTTTTGGTCAAATACTTATTTTACATTACAATAAATTATAAATTATTCTGATTACAAATATGGAATATATTTTTATAAATTCTAAACACGGAATTAGAAGAAATTAATTTAAAATTAACCCACAGACATGTCATGAAAGAGGGATTTTAGTGAAACGTTCTTAAAGATTGAAATATTTTTATATCAAATTTCTATGTGAAATTGGTTCTAATAAAAAAAATATTAATTTATTTACAATTTATACAATTACACTTTAAAACCAAATTTAAAAATAATTTAACTATATAAATAAATTATGTGAAAAAGAAGTTTTGAGTTAAAATTCAGTGTTTTTAACTATTCATCAAAAAAATAAACTTCTCACAAAAATTAAAAAAAATATATCCCAAAGTAAATTTTGATATTAATATTTAAAAAATGTTGTTTTTTTAACACAAAAATTATAAAATTTTCAAAAATTAAATTTAAAATAGGTGCTCCATTAAAAGGTGGTAAAATTAACTATTTAAAAAATATATCTTTTTATTCATAAAATTTGATTTATTTGTTCTTTATACATATAAAATCTATTGGATGGGTAAATTTTGTTTTTGATTGAATAAATAAAATATAAATTTTATCTAAGAAATTCATCAAAAGTGACTGGTTTAATTTATTGAGGTAAAATGGTGTTTGTATATATAGAAATTGTTTTCTTAGAAAAATAATTTATTTTTTTTTCAAATAGTTATTACCTTCATTTTAACTAATTGATAAAAAATGATCCATTTTATATAAATGTGTAAATAATATTTTCAAAATTTTATTAATCTTATTCTTAACTTCTATTACAACAACCAGGTTGAAACTATTATAATATTTTAATAACAATATTTATAGTATTTTCTAGTTCTAAAAAACTTTGTCTTGCATGTAATAAAAGCTATCTAAGGATCTCAATATTGTGTGTAACACAATACAAACATAGTGTTTTGTGTATCACAATATAATCTAAGTGTTGCGTATAGCCAAAGTTCAACTTTGTGTTGGGTACAAAGCAAGAAAAACTTGTTTCTTTCATGTAACACATGCTATATTCAGTGTTACATGAAATGGAAAACACAAAAAAATTAAATTAATTTGAAAAAAATATTTCAAAAAATATGAGGTTGTTACAAATACTTTATAATAAATTATTAGTGTTCATGGAAGGAAATTTTTCAAGATAAAACATTATAACTCAAAGAAGGGGATTTGAGTTACTAGATATCTTTACTATTAAGGAAAAAACTGTATCAATATACCCTTGAATAAGGGAACATTATTTCATTAGTAAATACCATGAAATATAAGTATAATGATTAAAAAATATCCATGGGTAGCGAATACAACATTCAAATAAAATATGGTGAACTAAATTTATTATGTCTCAAGGAATCATTTTTGTTTATAAGAAAACCCTTATGCCTTGAGTAACACATTAATCAAAACCATTGAAAATAAGGCCTATAATTGAACTTAGAATACCATGATTAAAATAAAATTCATGATATGATATCCCATATTGGATGTATATACACCACAAAATGAAACTATGTTCATAATATCCAATGTTCCTCAAAAATAAAAATTTGAGATGAAAACCCTTACCATATTCCAAATTTGATCTATGAATGCACCTAACCTCATGAATCATCAAACTATGTTTATTATATGACTTCCTAGAAACCTTATTCTTATTTATTTAATTTAATAAAACCATTTGTTATCATATTCAGAATGTTTATTATATCATTTTCTTGATTATGTCTGTTACTTGATGTTGTTCGATCAATGTTTCATAACTCCTTATGTATATTGACAATGATAGAAATTATTATAAAATAGATTCATAATGTACAGAATAATAATAGTGTTATGTAAATATTTTTATATATTAAATATATTTTTAAGGCCAACCATGATGGGTGGTGATGAAAAATGAAAATCATTGCTTATGTATATGATATATCGCACACACACACACACACGATTAATGTTTACATTTATCAATTAATGATAGGGAAATAAGTTGAATGATAATTTGAAATTTTATAATCATTGTTATATATATATATCATATTGATTCATCCATTACATGGTAGTCCGTACAACACACTAATAACACTTTTGTTTATCATAGTAGATAGAAAGAAAGAAATAATGATTATTATATTAACATAATATCAAATAATTATAATATTTATATATATTTCATCATATATTTATTGGTATAAGAGATTTGGTATAGGAATATCAAGAAGAAAAACTTATGAAAAAATAATACTTTTATTGGAGACTTGATCCTTCAAGGGAAAACTCCTTGGAATCGAATGGATTAGGTAAAATTAGTGTGACCAAAGGATTAATAACATATGAGTTAATTATAATAGAGGATATTTGGGCCATTTATAAAGGTAATTTCTAGTGCTATTTTTATGTTTGAAAGGGTATAATTGACCCCCTTTTATAAGAGAGGAAAAGAATACTTTTGGAGCATCCTTTATATTTTTATAATTCCATGACACTATTCCAAGGTCAATGGATGAAAATTTTAGAAACAATTGAGTGTGGGGTAAATAATTTCTGACAAATAATCAAATAAGACTTTACACACATGTTTTGAACATGTGATATGGATTTTACCAGCATCTTTTTTTCATTTACTCTTTTATATTTAAACTAGGAAACAAGTTTTTAACGAAGTGATTTTATGTTTCATTAAATATATAACATAACCTGTGTAGATAAATATGGGTTTTATGGAACTAAATTTAACATATATTTGTTCATATTAAATTTCTAAAAATTATAAAATTAACTTTTAAAGTAAAAATATAATGTGTTGAAAAGATATTTTATTTGAAAAATGTCTTGTTGACCATTGTAGATTTTCAATCTCATTTAGTATTTATGATCAATTAAATGAGTTTTAATGTATTTATATGATTTTTTATACAAAATATTATTGAAATTATTTAAATTAGTACAATTTAATCGATTTTTTAGAAATTCATCATTATTAATAAAATAATAATTTTAAAATAATTGTTTCACCATTATCATTACATTTTGTATGAATCCTAATAATTTAAATTTTATACCTAAATAATAAATTTTAAATATTATATAATTTGAATATTATTATCTCAAATATAATAATAATTTTATCAAGTTAACTTTCTATGGGTTGGGAAATTTATTTTATCTTTAGCGCATGTAACGTATAAAAAGTCGTTTGTAAGAAAAGTGTATTTTTAGCATAAAGTTTATGTATATGAAAAGAATTATCAATACTATTTATTAAAATTATATTAATAATATTATTATTTTTGAAATAATATTTATTTCAAATTAATTTAAATCCAAACCCTAATTTCCTCATGTTTAAATTGAATTAAATAAACAGATGAAAACAATTTTTCATAAAATACTACTTAGATTTTTTAAATTGATATTGATGGGTATTATAAATTGAAAATAGTTTTTTAGATGATTTATCAAAATTTATAAATATATGAATTTTATATAGAAAATGTTTCAAAAAAATCGATGTCATATAAAAGTGATGGTATTATAAAACTCAGTATTTTCACTATTCACATAAAAACCCATCATGTTAAAAAATTTATGAAAAAATCACCCTAATATAATTATGATATGATGAATTAAAAAATAGGTTTATTTTATCTAATTGAAATTATAAAATCTTCAAATTTACCTTTTCTTGGGAAATAAAAAATATAATGAAAACTGCTTTTATTGAAAATAATCTTTTTCAATATTAACACATATTAATTTTTTACCTTCTAAAGGTAATAAATATTAATAGTTTACTATATTATTATTTATTATATTTTTTTTAATAATGTACTATTAATATTTTATTTATTTATATTGGGTGTAGATTGTGACATGGATTATAGAAAATATTAAATTATTTAAAGGTAGTTAAAATTTTATTGTGCTATATTTTTCCCCATAAAAAATTGCATCCTAACAAATTGACTGAAAATTTCAAAGTAATATCTATAGGAAACTTTTAATTAAATATAAACCACTAGAAGACCATGGGTTTATTTAGTATGTGGAATAAGATTTATCTATATGAAATTCATTATAATCAGATTATAAAGGAAGATAACATATATCTAATTTTACATGGAATTCTTACTAAGTGATGTAGATCTAGTGCCAAAAAGAATAACATCCCAAAAATAATAAAAATTATTTATATGGTAATAATAACATTAGGTTTATTTATTTGAAATTAAATATCCAATATTTTTTGAAAACTTCCATGATATAGGACACTAGAAAATCTTGAGAACAAACTCACTATATGATTCATTAGTTGTTGTTGAATTAGATTTTCCTTATTCATATGGTTGTTGGTGACTATTTCTCTCATTTTCACTTAGGTTGGGATATTGAGTCACCTAATTCCCAACTCTATTGCAATTGAAGCAACATATTTTTTATATCCTCTCCCTTTCCCTTACACTTGTGATTATAATGAACTTCGTTACATGATCTTTCACGAGACTCCATATTTATCTTCTTTAGTTTTTTTGGGACTTCAACTATGTTCACCTTGTAAATCATATATCATGATAGATAGTTTGGCATAATCACAATTTTTATCATTCCAGATCCCATTCTATTGGATTTTTCATTGAGGTAATCATTACAATGTACCTCGTACCCATGGTTCCTTCCAATTCCTACCATTTATAAAACTATAAGAGTTATCACGAGTGACGATCATTATAATATAACTATCATAAATAGCTATAGGAAAATTTATCCTCAATATGTCTCAATTTATAAGAATACCATGTTAGCATATATTTAATATATCTCATCTTGTTTGTGAATCTGTTCAACCAAGATTACAATGAGTTGTGTTCCATCATACTTTTTAACCTAATAATTTAAATAGAGAGACAAAATTACCTTGAAATTTATTAAAATATACAAAACCCAATAATAATTGAAATCTATACTCTAAAAATTTTGTATTTCCTCAAATGATGTTAATCATCCCTGCAATTTTGAAGATCTTTACCCCAGTAGCCTAAAGTCAGTGGTTACTTTATTACATTGTCACTATATACAAGGTATCACATCTCAAATGAATGAATAGATTAGTAGTCATGGTAAACTAGATACATACTTTAATTTCACATAAATTTGATAAAATAAAATACAAATGAGTATTTTATTTGAGAACACCATTATTCTCCTTAGTATATCCAAGCATATTAATCAAAAACCCTTCATGGTATCTTGGGGAAAATAAAACATAAGAAAGGGATAAGATCATATGCTCAATAAGGGTAAGCATACAATAAAATATACCATGAACAAATAGTCATAATTAATATGGTAAGGTAAATAATTGAAAAAAAATCTATTTAAACAATAACATGAGAATAATATAGAAGGAATAAAGGATGATAAAATAAGTCGATATAAATAATCATATAAACTTGAAATTTATCCATGGATATTATAACTAATTGAAGAATCAGAAGAAAATTAATAACTAATCTCATAATATGAGAATTCATAATTTTGTACATCTGAAACATACTGTTATGATATTTCACAAGTTAATTTAAATCTGTGGGTAGAAACATGTCTAATTTTTCCAACTGCTTGGTCTTATGAGAAATGACTATGCATCAAGGGGATATCAATAACTGGGAACCAACTTTAAATTAATATATCCAATTTATTCCTTATATGAAAGGGGTGACACATAATCAGCATAAAAATTCATATCGAAAATCTAGCATTCAAAATGTTAAAACTTACCCCAATCAAATAAGCATAACCACAAACTATCCAAAGTAATATAGTGAATAATAATAAAATTGTACATCCTCAGTCAAACTAATCATAAACCATCCAAATAAATAATAAGTATGATATCAAAACAATATATCCCTAGTGGATTATAAGTACAATAAAATATTGATGTCATTGATGAATAGGAATACCGTAATAATGCAATTGTAGTTATTTTTGAGGAAAATAACCTTTTCACTTTAACAATATTTTAAAAAAAAGTTTAAAAAATATTTCTAAAATATTTTTACTTAAATTATTCTTATAAAATTATTAAATAATATATAAAACATTGAGTAGTCATGAAGGTAGGAAATTTAGTTCATGACATACTTGTTAAAATATAGATTCCTTTCAGATTTTCCATAAAATATAAATAAGCCTTGTTTTGAAAATAACATTATTATTGAATTTAATTTTTTTTGTAAAAAAGTAAAAAATGGTTAAAATTTTATTTAATATATCATTTGAAAAATGTTAAAAAAAATTTAAAACATTTATAGAAAACATGATTTTCGATGAAAATGTATTTTTGACTGAAAATAGAAATAACGTCATATTTTCTTAAAATAATTTTCTCAACCATTTTAAGTGATAAAATGATGGAAAATGGTACTATTAATTGAAAATTTTTTTAAATAACCACAAGAGAAGAAACTATATCGATTTTAGGATATAAATATAAAACAATTATCCTATGTATGACATAAAACAGTTATCAAGAATAATGATGAGACTATGAAAAAAAACTCTTACTAGTTTGGTAAATTTTGAATCATAAGACCAATACCAGAAATAACATAAAATTAAACATCAAATACCATTAATATAAATATATTCATTATTTAAAATATCAAAAGGGGTAGTATATGAATAAGACAAAGGAATAAGTTGTGAATATGGTGTATGTCTCATAGAAGTAAAAGTGGGATGAGAAACCCTTAAATTAGGTTTGAATCCATTTTTACGTGTCCAAAGATCCTTCATAATATATATAGGTTTATTATAAATTTATTACAAACCATAATCACATATATAATCCCATATATAATCCTATTATAACATTTTACCACCTGTTTATTAATAATGTTTCATTATTTTCTTTCTTTAGAGTATTAATTCCCTTATTTTCTAATGCATGTTTTGTCATGAAACTTCTGGTTCTTGTACATAGGATATATTTTCATCATCACCAGAATGATATTAGTTTTATAATTTTCTTATTAGATACATATTATAGCCATTATTAAAATTTGGATATATAAAATAATCAGTTTCTCTTCATGGAGACTATAGGTTGTACATACGCATGAGCAAAGATATCATTCGATTAAAGGGTAAAAGGGTAAGGAAGTTCATGATATATTAATTTACCAAATTAATTTCATTATATATATATGACATATATTCAATAAATCTATCCTTACTATTTTCCATGTAAAGTGTAACTGAAAAAAATCGCATTGATTCGTGAGATGGTAGTCTACTATATACACGAGGGACAATATCATATTTTTAAAAGAATTAAACCTAATAATTTATATGTAATATTATAACTAAATTAGTAAAATTATATCATAAATAATACACACACACACACATTAAATCCATCATTATATCAAACTATGATAAGTGTTTATGGAAAATGAGTTACATCAGTTCACGATGTGGTGGTCTACTATACACATGATTTCTGATTTTGTTTTCTATTTGATAGAAGTTGTGATACATAAAAATTTTGTCATCAAAATAATTACATCTAAGTACATGGTAGATACAAGTTTTTTTATATTGTAAGTATAAATACATAATTTAAGGTTATAAAAGAAGAAATAAAAAGAATGATCTTACTGAATATAATTACCATCTCTTAGCGAATCCACCTTTAAAAATATTCTAAAAGAAAATTGGATTGGTCTTTTGGGAAGAAAAAAAATATAATGTGTAAAAGTATTTTGGGGATGTATTTTTTTAGGGAATGGTTGATCCAAATGTATTGATAGGTGTGAATAAATATGGGTAGTAAGGGATATTTTATAATTGAGGAGGAGTGGAATTTTTGTAAATACCAAAAACTATTCAATAATGGGAAGTCAATACCAGCACAAGTGGCTAAAAATTTTACAATTAAAGGGGTGTATGGATTATATGGTTTATCAACACCTCCAATACTTACAAACACACTTGTTTTAAACATGTTTGTCCTTAACTTCAATGTTTCCTAACTTTTGACTGAATGGGCCAAAGGCCGTCATTTTCTTATTATTTTTGATAATCCACCTTTCAAGGGGTGAGGTGGAACCCTTATAAGTCCCAAAGGCTTAGAGAAAATTACATGACTAGTAGGTCTTTGAAAAAATTACCCAGACAAGACGACTTGGAACAGATTCTCCCCAGCACATGTCATGATATCAGCACTCCACCTTCGCAAGAATGGTTGGATAACTATCTTGTGCAGAGCTGGATAGGTCTGGTACAGATGGAAATTCCATACCCATTCATTCCTTAAAACATAGTTTGCTCTTCTTGGTCAATTTGAATACTCTAAATCCTCATCTGGAGCCTTTTCCCTTATAGTCTTATTGGTATATCAACATATTCTTGTGGCTTGATGGCCTTGGGGTGGCTTGAAGGCCTTGAGGTAACCAAAATCCCTTAATAGACATTTAGAATAAAGGCCTTAGGTGGCCTGAAAGACTTGTAGGACTCAAGGATCAAACTGGTGGCCCAAAGGCCCTGATAGATAAATAGTTTTTGTTGCAATAGTACCGAACAACACCTATTATAGTCCTACTACAGTGTCTGGTACAGTTCATTCTATAGTGCTACTACAGTACTGCTATAGTAACCCTAGAAATATGTCTCTATCTGAATTTGATCTTAGGTATCTTGTATGCACTTGTCGAGTCCCCACCAACCAGGCTGAGGCTCATGTGCTTCCATAGTTTTACTATTTTAGTTTTTCACTATGGTAACTAATATTTTTAACCTAGGTTATTTATCTATCAATCATAAAATAAAATGAGAATTATTAGATAAGTGTGATCCATTTATTTTATGAATTAAATATAATTTATCAAATCAAAATTCTATGTGCGTTGAAAATTAATTTTAACACAAGCGCATGTCATGTGCAAAAACATTGATATAACCTTAACTATGACAAAAATGTTTTTACTCTTTATAGGTCAATATAGTCACTATAAAAGAACAATTGGTCCATTAATAAACCATTAATAATCCTTTTAAACATTTAAAAATAATTTTTTATAATATAGTATTTTTAGGAAATTTTAATCATTTAATAAAATTTCATTAATTCTAAAATAACATTAATGTCAAATTTGAAATTATTCATATAATTTGAATTTTGAAAAATATCAATACAATGATATACTTAGAATTTATTGTGGTAAAACATTTATAAATTGATATATTTATATAAAAAATTAATTAAACCTAATAATTAATTAAATTTATTTTACTTTTAATATTTTTAGTAACATTTATTTTATTTTTATGTTAATTAAATAATTACTATATTGACATTTCTTATCAATTTAATGAAATTACATGATTAATAAAAATTAAAAATAAATTATGCCTATGAAATTAATTTCATTATTTCCAAAATTACCATGCATACTTGTTTGCATCTTTCTTTTTCCCTATGTGAACACACAATTGAAATTTAAAATCAAGAGGGTGATATTTTGTCCTTTTATTTACTTAAATTATTATATAGGTCACTTTTATGGTAAAGAGTCTAAAAAACTCATAAAATATATCCTAATTTGACAAGGGTTGAAATGGGTCCATATAATAGGAATTAGAAAATATTTTAGGTCATTTTAATCATTATCATTTTAGTTTTACCCCAAGGTAAACTCATTTTAACCTTAATCGTGGTAAATATTTTTTATTATTTTTATTATTCATTGAGAGGAAAAATTATTTTGATATTATTATATAATATTATATATTGTGATTCCAAATATAGAATCTGTTTTATCAAATTCTACTCACCAAAGTGGGAAATCTAAATTTAAAATTAAACCCGCCATTGCGATGAAAAAGCATCTTTCCAAAAAGAAAATTCTCATAAGTATAAATAGTTTTAATATCAAAATTCAACATGAAATTGATTCCACTGACCAAAATTACATTTATTATAATATATTTTAACTAAATTTACTTAAAAAACAATTTAAAATCAAAATGGAACCTTTAAATTATTTCAAATAAAAAGAAGTTTTCAACAAAAACCAGTATTTTTCACCATTCATAAAAAAATTTAACTTTTTAGAAAAATCCAAAAAATCACCTGAATAAAATTTCAATACGAAGATTTCCAAAATTAATTTTATTTTATAAAATTAATTTTTTAAAAGTAGAAAAAAGTAATTTTAATATATGTGAGCAAGGCATGGCGAAAATGCCTTTTAGAAAAATATTGGTTTTCAGATAACATTTATTTTTATTTAAAATATTTTTTATTTTGTTAATAGATAAACATTGAATTTATTTTATACATGTCCAATGATAGTGAATATTTTATTCCATTCCCATTTCTATATATCCTGGTGTTCTCTAATAGCATTGGAACCTCGATTATGTTCCTCCACCATAATTGATATATAATTTGAAAGTGTGATTATGATAGATGGAGCCACCCTAAGTTGATTTAACCAAGTAGGTAAGTCTTCCATCTATATGGGTGGTTAAATTTCAAAGGCTAAGTGCACGAGATAAATTTCATTCTAGGAATTTTTGATGATGTTCCACTTGGGCCGCCCTTTGTAGGGCCGCTTATAAGGTCAATCAAAGATATGGGGTCTAAGTCACCTACCATAGACATATGATGTGAAAATTAAGTGCCATTTTCATGCATGTGATTGAAAAGAGAACACTTTATTATAGTATGAATAGAGGGATATGGAACAATTGGTATAGGAGTAGAAGCATCCAATGGTCTATGTACTTATCAAACTAACCTTAATAATACTCCATTAGGATTTCAAGCCACCCACATTTAAGAGTAATTTCATGATAAGTAAGTCATGACCTCTATAAGGGGAATAAGGACATTCATACTAGAGTCTTCTCACATCATCATCAACCATAATTGGTGAAATATTACTGGGTGGGATTCCCTCTTAACCTGGGTAACTGGGAGAAACACGATCTGTTACAGGTATCCAAATTTCCTAGAAAACCTATAATGTGTATAAGGGTAGAAAATAGATATTCTATCTATGTGAGTTGTTAGGATTTCTTCTTATAGCACAATGATGTTGGAATTTTCTTTTAAAGTTCCCATTCCATCATCATACACTACTCTAGGAGGTACTAGGTGAGGTGAAAAAGAAAATCAAGAAAAATCACTCGACAATTAAATCATTCCATCGATTCTCAAAAATTTGGGATGAAAAATGGAAATGTTGAGCAAGGTTGGGAGGAAATCGGAATGAGGAACCATTTCCTTATTCTTATACTCAATATAGAGGAAATGGTCTACCCTCCAACCATACATAAATTGAAATTTATAGACAAGACGATGCATCGGTCTTACTTCCTGTATCATCAATAGTAATTCATAAATAGGGGAAAAGGTGGGTACAACTAAATCGATAGGCTGTCCTTCTACCAATGAGGTAGCCATCATCAAGGTACAAACTTTAACACCAGTCTAGGCTTCAAAGGAGGGGAAAATCCATCCACTCAAGGACATGGAAAAGAAACCATCTAGTCTATGATCATATAATACGTCTGATCATTTCTCATAAACCCATTACGTGTATTGACTTGCGTCAAGGGAAGTACAATACGAGCTTGGAGTGCACCATGATTGTTTTTTGGGATGAGTCCTACTATGGAATACATTATTTCTCAGTATAATCACTTTAAAAAATAGCTCTATCCAATATTTAAATGAAATGAGGGAGTGAGCATGGAGGGGTTTACCAAGAAATCTCTCTTCCATGAACAACAAGTCTCTCACCAGTGGATATAATTGACCAACATTCTCCCAGGTATTGTCTACTGATAAGAATTATTCATATATATATTTCCAAGGATGGGAAGTCCCCTAATCTGATAGATATCCCAAAAATTAATTCATACTTCCCCATGAGATAATTGGAAGGTGTTGATGCTTGATCACCAATAACTGAGCAGTTTAGGAAGCATCTCACCTGATGAATAAATTGGGAACTGTGGGACCCACATTTCCTGACATAAATTGACAACCTCCAATAGTTTAGGGAATTCAAAGAAGTTTTGGTGTACCCAGAATACCCAGACCTGTTCATTAGAGAAGCACCCTCTAGACCATAGATCCCATTTGGAGCTCCACCCTCTATTGAGATTACCGCATGAAAGGTCAACAATATATGGGTAATTATGGATGAATGATTACATGGATATATCATTGATATGTCGATTACATTGTGTCCACATGGAGACAGTCAGAAAAAAATGTCCTTTTGACCCAAATTAGAAATGATCTCTTCTATAGGAGAAACATTTTATTAGTTGCGCCATCAAGACATACGAATAAGAATGGTAGGGATATTCTGATCAACTGCTGGTATAGGATCATCATATTGGAGTTCAATGTTATATAATGGAAATCAACTCGCTAGAGAGTTGACCATAAGTTTTAGTGAAATGAGATATTTTATAATACTCTTCTAAGGTAAAACATGCGATAAGAGATCATCTCCAATTTTTTTGGCCATATACACAATTCTTCTGGTTGTATTCATTGAAGTGAAAATTAGAACCATTATTATTCCTACCAAGGACAAAAAAAGAGTTGGTTTCTCACATGATTGAAAAAGGAATAAATTATTGATTTTCATGCTGATAGTTCATAAGAATAGTCCAACCAAAAACCAACAGTTTTTGGTATTCCACAATGACGCTAGCCTATAAAGCATTGTCTAGAAGATCAATAGTTCACAATGTAGTCAAATTGAGAACCTTTCCCTGCTATGAAAAAATCATGTCTCACTATTTTCATATTAAAATTTTTAGTTCATGGAAGCAAGAATTATTTCGCCAATGAGGAAGTCCACAAATGATTTTAGTTAGTGGAATTCGTATGTGGTCAGGGATTTACAGGAGCACCTAGTTCACATAGAGAAATGATAAGAAGACAAATGAGTTGGGACCCCTATATATAGGCATGGTCCCCTCCGATGTGTCCACTCACGTATCGTAAACTAGTTCAAAATAGGTACATTTTCTACATAGGAATATCCTTCTCATCCTCTTGATCAGAACCCATTCTAATGGGGACATTTTTTGGGTCCTAAAAATTCCTCATAGAAGAATAAGGTAATTACATTGAATTGGAAAAGGAATAAAAACAAATCGGAGGAATAATTGAAGCCAAAAATATTCAAAGGAATGAAATTTTAAAAGAAAGGATGCGATGTAATGAAGTAAAAACCTCCATGGACTGCCACTCTGCATGGTGGTCTACTTCCCAATGAAAGACGCACAAATAGAAAATGGTTCACAAATTGGGAAGATCCAGCAATGCTCGCAAATAAAATTAGGTCATTTGTAGAAAGGGGTGGGGAATTACACTCCTATAAATGATTTTCCCCAAACTAAATCATTCATGGGGATGGGTGTTCTCATCAACTCCTGCAAATCAAACTAATTCATTTACAGATATAGAAAAATATTTTAGTGACCAAAAACCCCTATTAACTAAGTCTTTCATGGGCTAGGCATTCCCCATGAGCTCTCCCAAAAAGTGCTATGCGGCACAACTATGGACGATTGATTACACATATATCAAGTTTCGTTACTTCTCTATAAATAGTCCTCGAAGGGAATAAAAAAAGAAAATTAATAGAGGACTAGAAAGGATTATTAGAGAAACTAAGGAGAACCAAACTTAGATGTATAAAGGTACTGCAAAGACTAGAACCCCTTTGATGATTCCCTACAAATAAAATCCACCAAATAACTTTAAAGAGAAACCATAAATCATAAAATGGTCTATGAACTCAAAGTCTGACATAGGTTTAATCCACATAGGACAAAAAAAATTATCCCTTTATCCATAAGAATCTTATATAAGAAAATTATATATAGGGGAAACCCTATCCCGTGTAACCAAATACTTCACGGGTGGAATTCATCCCCTTATAGAATATTACTATGTGAGTGGGACCTTGCCCCATGAAGCAACACACTACATGGGAAAAACCCAGGTCCACATACAAAAATGGTACATAGATGGCCTTCTAATTAACATAGTGATATTATATTATAATGGAACCCTATACCGTGTAAGAAAATACTTTGTGGATTAAGAAATCCCATGGAATTCTACTCTACAGCTCCAACCCTTCTCCATCCTATACTCGCCCCCCATGATAGACTCTCCATGCACCAGTACAATGGAATCAGGGAAATGCCTCTTCCAAATGCATAAAAAATTTATGATAAGATCATTGGGAACACCAACAAGACCTTCCGAGTTTACATACCCATGGTAAACAGAGTTTGATGGATCATACCAGTAATAAAGAGGACCCTCAAGATGACCTTGAGTTTATATTTCCATGGTAATTAGGGTTTTAACCTCTAGATTCTCACATGTAACTCCTCTTTATAGCTATTAAGAGAAACCACTATCCTTTCCCTTAGATGAGGTATGGTGATAAATATTACTTTGTCTCCCGAAACCAATTTTTGGGAACTCCCACTGAGGTAAGCCACTGTCCTTTCTTGTGGAAGGTGTCACTCTTTCCCCTATTCACATTGTCTTAAGAGATATCCAAATAGAGAGAAAAATATGAATACCCTAGATATAGAAACATAAGAGGAAATGGGTACACTCAAACACACATCTCTCTCCCTTTGGATCCAGAATCATCCATTAGTAGATGTACCAAGATGTGTGATCTTCTTATCCACTACTTCCTTTTATTTCTCACACTGAGCACGAATCATGTGATCTTAGCGGTTGGTGGAAATCGGAAAATAATCATGATCTCAAATAAAATAAAATGAGCCATATCCTTAAATATAACCCCCAAATCCAATCCAAAGGTACTCCTAGAAGGTATAATCCTCAATCAAATCCCTTCAAATGGGAAGTTTCTACACTTATCCCCCAATCATGTCCACTTATGGGCCTCCTCTAAAGTGTAAGTACCAATTTGATGAACTAGTTAGACATTGATTCTCAAATAAATGGGATATGTTTAAAGACACACCGAGGTTCAATCCCACCTTCCTCATCCATCCTGATTTTTCCTGGGACACATACCGAGAAGATCATTCCCCTCTCATGGGATACCTTATCTCCTCTAGGCCTAATAGGCATCTTTCATGCATAATCACCACACCATATTCTATATCATAATTCTCTAATGTTAAAGTCGCAAATTTCTAAACATCAAGGGTTTTGATTCCTCTCAAGAGGATATTTATGAATCCCACATCATGGGTTAAATCCCAATATCAAAATAACTTCCACCCTATAAATGAAGGTAAACTCCAGAGCTCCCCATCATACGAAATAAGACCAGGGTATTCCCAAAAACCTACCAAATAATCTCTATTTCTTTCCCTAAAGGGTAACATTGATAGAGAAACTCAGATATATACATATCCATCAATCAAAGGAGAACCTCAGATATATATAGATGATTCTGAACCCATATGCACTCATGATCAATTGTGACCTATTGGAATTCCATAGAAACATGTTTGCGAATGAACCAAGGATTCATGAATAGTTGAACATGACATAAATATATAATAAATTCCTAAAACATGCAATAGTTTCCCCCAAAATGGTGTGATGTTCCCGACATCATATCCTCTCGACCAATATGAGTTCTTAAGTGTCATTATCCAAGTTAACCAACGAGCGACAACCTTTTAAAATTATTTCCATGAATCATGTATATAAGACCCATTGGAAATTTCCATCTCCATGATAAAAAAACTCTTAGATACCATCTGAAGACTTTGTATCCGACGTCAGGGATTGCACACCATTCAACACCCTGAAATCAGCCGTTAAAGCTATAAAAAATACTTCAGTGAAAAAATGGTAACCCAATATATGAAACTTGACTGTGGAACCTTCTTTACAGTATAAAAATGATATACTTACCTGTACCCAGTAAACCATTTCACTCCTGACCTCAGATCAATGCTTTTAGGTGAAATAGTCACACACTATTCAATTTATTTCATAATCCAAAACATGTGATGAACTTCACCAAAAATATATTGGATTACTTTTTCTTAAAATTAATAATCAATTATAATGTTATCGAACTCATTTTAATCAAAATAATTCAAACCGTTTTTACCTCAACATTGAGTGTATACTAAAACATAGAGTTATCCAACTTTAAATCATACTTTCTTTAATAACTTTCCTCCAAAATATAACCTTCTCATAAAATTAATTTTTAAGATTATTAACACCATTTAATATATATTTCATAACATTAAAGTAAAACCACAAACTAAAAATCTTTATGTTTCATATAATCCTCATAAATTTTAGAAAATACCATAATTTCATCAATAAATATCACTCACTAATGTGAATAGATAATAGTTTCATGATTTAATTTCTTTTAAAATATCAATCTTACTACCTTAGGTAATACTAGGAAACTCTCATTTTCCATTATAATAATCATATACCAAAATTATTATACATTTCTGTATACTCCATTATTTACTTATAAGACACAGTGGTTTCTAGATACATACATTTCTTATCTTCATCTTCATGATCTTGTTTCAACCAAATAATAAAACAAAAATAGTAATGATAATATACAAAATATGAATATATACACATAAATAAAAACGTGTTTCCCCTTATGACACATTTATTTCAACATATGATACGTTCAAATCAAACTATAATTCTATTCATTCAATCGTTGGTTACAAATGGTCCATTTCTATTAGGTTCTCTGATATAATTAGTTAAATTCATTCATAAATCTTTCATAATGGTTCATAAAGAGAATGTGATTACCCAAATATTATTCCCTAAGAATTTCTATCCAAGTTCACAGACTTAGGATCATTAATAATGTATTAGAGTGATGATTGAGTCAATGCTCAACCATCCTTTTTCTGGGTGATTACTCATAGGTTCATATGTACCACATCTGCATCTACATTCCATTATCAAGATGTAGATTTATTACTAAGTAATAACTTATAAACTATATTTTAAAAAAACATCAGAATGTTATCCAATAATTATACTTATTCATAAGGTTTTTATTGAAGTTATCTCTTCTTAATATTGAAATAAAATTTTCATTATTTCCTTAGTATTAAATCATATACTATCCAAAAGGGTTATATGTACCTTTAAAATTATGATCACCATTAACTTATTATCCCTTAAATTATCCTCGACAAACATCCTAATCGCTAAAATTATCTAAACCTTTTTTTTATACTAAGTTTGATTCAATGTACCCACACTCTCCGATATGATGCCCATAGATACTTACTTTACATACTTACTTTGATTTCATTTGTAAAATTCTGGATATAACCATACATAATTACACAATTAATAAATATAATTTTATTTCTTACGTATGAGAGATCATTTCAGGTTTATATATTTAGATAGTTAATAAAAAATAATAATGAACATTTCCCATGTTATTTCTATTGAATAATATTTTTTTCATTATATAAGAAACTACATAATCCATAATGAGTCTTCACAATCTCCCACAAATTCGTTCACAAGTTTTATCCTTCTAAACATGTCATGTGTTCTAATTTTCTCCATAAATGTAGGAAATGGAAGCATAAGATCGTTTGAGATCCAACACTCATTAAGGGAAACACATAACTAAAGAAATCATGGAATAAACCTTGTATAAAATTTTTGGGATGTATTAGTAGACAAATTAAAGCTATGATCAACTTGAAATAGGATGCATCTATATCTATGAAAATAAATGAAGACACATATATCAATATTAATGATCACATACTAATCATATTACTAATACTTGATTTAAAAAACATGATGTTATGGCATTATTATGAGACACTTTAATTTTCATCCGGACTATAGTCATGAAATCTTGCTAAATTGGGTAGGTATACACAAAATACACAAACCTGTTTTGTCTCATGAGACCTATCGATGCATTGGGGAGATATATAATTCAGGACCCCACTCATTACTTGTTTAAGAATAATATATTCATTATAATATAAAATAAAATAACATTCCCTGAGGAACCTATTAATCAATAAAACATGGCTATCTGTTTAATGAGAAATACAAAAATCAAATACATAATCAACATTCTTTAGATGACAATAATAATCCATAATTCCAATACTATTCCCTATGTCAAGAAAAGGGATGATATGATCATAACCAATACCAAGAAAGAATTTGTACAATTAAACATTACATTATAAACATTCAAATAACCTTATGTATTGGAATTACAATTTACATTATGTCTATAATTTTCACCATGTTAATAGACTATCATAATTTCTATATGAACATCACCCAATATGAGTTATTTAAAATGTAATGTTCACACTATTAGTGTAATGGTCATATGGGTAAGAAAATACAATAATAACATGATCATAACTAATATGGATAAATAAAATGGATGGTTTTAATAAATATATCCCTAGTGTAATAAAAGAAACTGATAATAATGTTAATATAGATGAAAAAAATCCTTTAAAAAGAATACTAGAACGGTACCACCCAATATGGGATCAATAATTGTATTGTTTAGTATCATGAGATAATTCCCACAATATATATATATATATATATTAGAGTATAAATAATAAAGTATAAAAACTATTAGAGTAAACACCATTTAAAATCCATAGGGAAATAGAATTGGAAACTCAAAAGTTATTTTGGAAAATATTTCTATCTTTAACGTAAATGGGGAAGTTACAAGTCTCTACCGAAATTATTTTTTAAAAGGTGAAGTGAAAAATAAATAAAAACTTTTAATTTTAAAATAACCACCAATAATATATCTTCTAAAATGAAATTATATTTTCTTTATGAAATGTGGATCCAATTCTTTTGATTATGAAAGGGAAATGTTTAACACATGAAATTACCTTTTTTGAATACCAATATTGTAAAAATAGTAATGAAAGCATATTTTTATTAAAAATTAATTTTCCAAAATAATATTATAGAATACCATATAATAAAAAAATAGGGTGATAGAACCCAATAATGGAAGAATAATGTTCAAGATAAAACATTATAACACAAAGAAGGGGATTTGAATTACCAAAAAAAAATCACTACAGGGGAAAAAACTATATCAATAAAAAAATAAGGAAACATGGTTTGGATAGTAAATACCATTAAAATAAAGGATTATTATAAAAATATATCCATGTTTATTTAATTTCCCACTCAAATAAAACATGATTCAAAAAATTTATTATGTGCCAGTGAATAGAAATTGAGACCAAGAAATCCCTTATGACTTGAGTAACACTAAATCAGAACCCATTTAAAGAGATGGATTGAAATTGAACTTAAAATAACATTATTAAAAGATAATTAATGATACTTTATCTCATATATATATTATATACACTATAAAAATGAAACCAAGTGTATAATACCAAACATTTCCCAAAGCGATAAATTTGAGATGAAAACACTTATCTTGTTCTAGAATTGATTTGCACTTTTCTCCCAAAGTACTAAATAATAAAGTATATTTTATTATATATCTTATTAGGAACCTTATTATTATTTATTTAATTTAATATGAAAATTTTATTATCATATTCCATTTATTCTTTATTATTTTTCTTGCTTACATTGGTTATATGAGGTTGTTCAGTCATTTTTCCCCAACTCCTCATGTATATTGACCATGATATATAGTGTGTGAAAATAGATAAATAATATAAATAATATTAATATTGTTATGGAAATAATTTTTTATATTAAATATATTTTTATGTTCAACCATATTGGGTGGTGATGAAAAATGAAACTCATTGCTTGTGGATGCGATAGTTTGCACAAACACACAATTGATGTTTCCATTTCCCAAAGAATGATTGGGAAATAAGTTAAATCATAATTTATATTTTCATAATAATATTTATGTTATATATATCGTATCCATTCATCTATCACATCATTTTTATCTTCTATTAATGGATGTGATGAAAAATGGAAGATATCACTTTGTGGAGGTGGTAGTATGTGCAACACACTAATGTCGCTTTTATTTTTCTTAATAGATTGAGAGGAATAAATAATAGTTTTTACATTAAAATAATAACATATATTTATAATAAAATAATTTATTACATCATATATTTAAATATATAAGATATTTTTAGGGGGAATATTAAGGAGAAAAACCTAAAAAAAGATAATACTAACACCAAAGACTTGATCCCTCCTTAGAAAACTCTGTTAAATCGATCGGCCTAGACTAAATTATAATGACTGGGGTCTAAAAAAATGTGTGAGATAATTATAGGAGAGGATATTTGTATAGGGTTTCAAGGTAATTTCTAAGGTTATGTGTATGTTTGATAGGGTGTAAGTGACCCTTTTATAAGAGATGAAAATGTCACTTTTGTAAAGACACTTTATTTTTTAAAATTTTCATGAAACTATTCCATGTTCAATGGCTCAGAATTTTATAAATAATGGATTGTATGGTCTATTTGGGACGATAAAGTCTCATTAAAGTCTTTTAAAAAAATTTAAATATGTTATATATTTTTACCATAAATTATTTACAATTACTCTTTTACTTTTAAATTAGGTAACTTTTTTTTAACTGTGCGATTAATGTTTTATTAAAAATATAAGATAACGCATATAGACAACTTTTAGGGTTATAGAAAAATATTAAAATCTATTTAATCAAATTATATTTCAAAAAATTATAAAATTAATAGAAAAATTAAAACATATAATGTGTAGAGAAGTTTTTTTGGTAGATTAATGACATTTTGACCATTATGGATTACTAATCTTATTTAGTATTGATTACTAATGAAATTAGTTTTAATATTTTTATTTATGTGTTTATACCGAATATTATGTTAATTATTAAAATTATTAAAATTTAATTTATTCTATATTTTTTTTGATATTAATAAAACAATAATTTTAATATACTTGATTCACTATTATCGTTGTAATTAACATTAATCCAAATAATCTAAATTTTAGACATAAAAATGAAATTTATCATATTAAATAATATGAATGTTATTATCTAAAACATAATAATAATTTTATAAAATTAAATTTCTATGTATATAAATTAATCTTAAATTTACTACATGTGATACTTGAAAACCTGTTTTTAAGAAATGTGTATTTATAATCATAAACTTTATGTATAAGAAAAAATTATAAATGATATTTATTAAAATTATAATAGAAATGTTATTATTTTTATACAATATATATATATGTCATTAAGATTGATCCAAATCCTAATTTCCTCTTTCATAAATTTAATTAATGAAACAGATAAAAAATAATTTTTCATAAAATATTGGTTGATTTTCTAAAATGATATTCATGGGTTTTATAAGTTCAAAATAGTATTGTTAAATGATTTATTTAAATATATATATATATATATATTTTATACCTATATTTTTTTAAAAAATTCTAAGACATATAAAAGTGATGGTATTGGAAAACATTTGTATTTTTATTTATTCATTAAAAAAATTATCTTAGAACAATTTTTAAAAAATACTTTTAAGTTAATTTTTTATTATGAATTAAAAAAATGTGGTTAATTTAGTCTAATTTAAATTATAATATTTGAAAATTTGTCTCTTATTGGGGAATGAAAAATGTAAATAAGTCTGCTTTTATTTAAAATAACCTTTTTTAATACTAACTCATATTGATTATTTAGCTTCAAAAGCTAATAAATATTAATGGTTTACCATCTTCTTGTCTATTATAGCTTTATTAATAGTGAATTATTAACAAGTTGTGGTTTTTCTAATAAATTAAACAATTTGTAACAAATTATATAAAAAATAAAATTATTTAACGATAATTAGAACTTTAGGGTGTGACACATTAACTACCATATCCCTTTCACTTAGAGAAACAAAAAATGCCATATTGCATATGTATGAACTACTGCTTAATTGACCGAAATGTTTGATTTTTCTTCACTTCCATTTATATATGGTTTAAAGGTTGAAATTAATGATTTAGTAAGATATTCATAACATATTTATGACTCAAAAATCATAAGACAATACCCTAATTTCTATTCAATGTATGGGAAATTTACATGACACTCGTGCATAAATGCACACTACTGCCAACACAAGATCATGAACATTATTTTACATAAACACATAACCTGGTTAAATTTAAAAGTATATTTAAAGTATAAAAATTATTTTTATGATTATATTGATATTATGTAAAGTTGATATTATAATTTTTACAAGTGATAGTGACACTAAGTTTTCATAATAAATTTAATCATCCAAGATGAACCTATTAGTGTAGATTTACTAATATGGGTTCAATTTATAAAAACAAATATAAATATATAAATTTTATACAAATATAATAATAAAATACATAAATTTCAATAATTATAAAGATTATTAATTCATTCTACAACACCTTTGACCATGATAAATATATCAAAAGTGTTATAGATATATTGACTGAACCACATCATGTAACTGATATAAACAAAAAATAAATAAATAAATATAATATGACCATAAATTAACCTTAGAAAATTAAATATTTAAGAATTAGATTCCTAATAAGTATTTTAATAAACTTAATTTGGTTATTCAGGAATTTTGGTGTAAGTATAGAGAAAACCAGGACCAATGTAATGGTTTCAGTGACTTAATTTATAATTAATTAGGTCATAATCATTCTTACTTGATTATACTTATCAATATTTCATTGATCCTAGAATTCACCTATTGTATATTGTAGCTTATTCTTTTTATATTGGGAAATTAATTTTCATTATCAACTACCACTTCTTTGAAGAAATGTTCTTTGATATAAAAGTATAGAGTTGGTAAGAATACCTCTCATTCTTTATAATGAAATTTTCATCCCATATCCATGTTTTTTATATCAAAAGTGTTTTCTCTAATGAAATACATGTTTTTTTGTCTTTTATACACATCACATTTTCTATTAAAGAATTTATGATGTAATAACCCCAAAAATAGTAACCTAGACCTGGAGTGTACTTTACTACATTAGCATAAGATACAAAGGATCACATAATTGAGGATCAATCATTTTAGTATTCTGTAAGAACTAAATATAAACATGATTCCCATTTTACATTAGAAATAAAATATTTAACATAGTATAAATAAATATTATATATCATTTAAACTCATTCATATATTCCTTATTATTATATTTATGAGTAGAAAAAATAACAGTGAGTTTAAACTTTAAGTAAGGGTTGGACATAGTGGAAAATATCATGAGTAAAAAAAGAATAATAAATATTAAAAGTTAAATTAATGAAAACACATGACATTTAAGAAAAAACTTGAGGAAGAAAAGTACCCATGGATAATATTAATGTAATAATATCTTGGACAATAATAACTAAATTGTCTATTAATGAAATGAATAATTATAGACTACTTGATCAAGGAATATTTCAAAGATATTTTCAAATATGGGTCTGAATATACTAAAAACAAATTTAATAAGGTTATCCAACTATTTTGTCTCATGAGACCTATCAATTTATCGAGGGGATATATATAACAAGTTCTTAACTATAACTTTATAAATAATTTATTCCACATATATTGAATGATAAATTTTTTAAAAAATATTCCTCATTAATTAATATCCATATTTAATAAATTATACAAAATATTAACATTTCCTTTATCAATAAAATAAATTTCATAGTAAGAAAATGTATATAGAAATAGTATACACTTTAGGCAATAAAAATTATCATGATAAAAATAATATGGAAATATAAAATATGATAACAAGAAAGTAAATGATTCAAGATAATGTTAATGAACACAAAATTAATAAGATATAAAATATGAAAAAAAATCATTTGAAGAGTAGATTTTGTAGAAAAAATAGTTTTATAGAATAAAAGAAAATTGAAGTGAAAATTTTAAAATAATTTTCATTTATAAATTTTCTTTTTAAAACCATAGGAAAATTTTATAAAAATTAAATAGCATAAAGTGGGTATGCCAGTGGGAAAATCCTTTAATGCTGTTTACCTTAAAAAGAAACATTCTTTTTGATAATTTATAAAGAATAATAAAAAATAACCATTTAAGAAAAAATTATAAAGATTTATTTAAAAACTTTTAAAAATTAAATAATAAATTAAAATATTCTTACAATATTATTTAATTTAATTAAAATTTTAAAACAATTTTGAAAAAAATATGGACATGGTAGAAAAATATACCCAATCAAAAAGAGAAATAAAATTAGATTTTATTTTAAACATTTATTTTCTTGATTCAAGTGAAAAAGAGTGTAAAAGTTGGAATAAAACATGTAAAATAATTAGATAACAAGATTATAAGAAAATATATAGAGTTTATGAAAGATATATTATAATAATCATTCAATAAAAATATAATAAATCCCGAAAAATGATATTATGAAATAATTTTTTACCTATTTTGTAACTTTTAAATCATAACCCCTCGAAAGATTAAAATTGAATTGAAAATTCAATCACCATTAAAAAATATAGATTCATGTTATCAACATTACATAGGAAGTATATACACCTCATAAAATAAAATAGGCACATAATACCAAATATGTATAAATGGAGTGGAAATTGGGACACAATCCCTTGCCTCACTCTTCTACATAGTTGAACTTGTTTTATTCTCATTTATAAGGAATTTATATTTATTATAATTAAATAAAAGAAGCATATAAATATATAAAATATCATACATGATACACTTAAAACATATTTTCACCCATTTTATTATAATATTTCATTATTATGATTGTTTCATGTGTGGATTGCTTCATTTTTTGGGAATGTTTTTATTTGAAAGTTGTGGTCCTTGCATCTTGATCATGTTTATATAAAATTAATAATCTTAAAAATGATATGAACAAAATAAATATTCATTATATACCTATTTATTTTCATCCTTGAAAGATTTCAGGAAAAATTATTAACATTTCTTCATGAATGTGGTAGTCCACAAATACACACGAGTGATGTTATCATTTTTTAACAGGTGGAAGGGTAAGTAATTTGGTAATATAATAAATTTATTGAATAATAATTATTTCAAAACTATATTATATAATAGTTGATTTAATCATTATGAACATACATGTTAGGTAGTTATGGAAAAACAATTACATCGGTTCCCCAGGTGGTAGTCTGCCGTACAGACAAGCGATGATTTTCTTTCCCATTTGATAGAGAATAAGATAGATAAATGTTATGAAATCAACATAAAATCAGGTAATTATAATATATATAATGTTTATTTAATATTTAAATGTATAAAACATAATTTATGGCATTAAAATAAGAATAAAAATGAAAGTGTTTAGTTAAGATGATGACTTCTTCTTTGAAAGAGCTCCTTTAGATCTCTTATTATGAACCCTGGGGTTGGAATTTTTTGAAGACTAGAACCTATATAAAGTGTATAAGGATGTTGGGAGATAATTTTTCATGTTTTTTGCATTAAAAGGACCAATAGGTGTGAATAAGTGAGTGAAGAGGTTCTCTTTTATAAGTGATGTGGTGGGCATAATTGTAATGTTTCAAAGTTTAAAAATATTATTAAGTAAATTTCTTGAAAATGTGTCCCAAAATTGAGTCTATTTAAATTATTATACAATATAAGGTCAAATATCTTCATAAAATAGTATTAATAAAAGTTTTATTTCTATTTTAAGACCTATCTTTTTATATTAACCCCTCGGCAAACCTATTTTCACCTTAACCGTGGTAAACATTTGTTACCATGTTTACTATTCATAATGAAAAAAATTAAAATGTACTCTTTAGTAAAATTTTAAATTATGATTTTAAATATGGAAAACATCTTATCAAATTCAATTTATAAAATTATAATAAATTAATTCAAAAATAAACCCACAAAAAGTGATGAAGAATGATTTTTCATAAAAATGAATTTTTCAAGAAGAAGATAATCTTATATTAATTATATGAATATTAATAACTATTATATGAATTTATATTCATATATTTAGTTATATAATCTAAAAATTTCATTTAAATCATTATATATTAAATTTTACTTCAATTATTTAAAATGAAAAACCTTATGAACTAAAAACCAATTTTATGAAAAATATCACTTTTTACCTCCAAAATATCATGTATTTATTTATTTAAAAGTGATAATCAATAAATTTTTAAATATTAATTTTATAGATCATTATTAAATGTAAAAATTTAATTATTTAAATACTTTATTATCAATTATTCATAAAAGTTTATTTCTAGAGGAACATTTGGAAAATTTATTCTAGGATTATTTTGATATAGTAAGTTCAAGATCAATTTCATCCTATTAGATTAGATTTTTTATGCCATGAAATATAAAAAATTTCATTGTAATATAGTTTCTTGAATACAAAATGCTCACTTATTGTAATTTAATCTTGGGTTTTACATTTTTCTCTCCAAAAATTTTATCCCTGAAATTATCATGGATATAACTTTATAAAAAAATGAAGGTGATTATTATTTATAACATCCTAAAGTTCACACATTTCTTCCCTTATTTTATTATTTATCCAAATTAACATTACTAGTTTAGTCATCTGGTTCTATAAAACTTGTTTTTTAGTGTTAATAATATGAATAGGCTCTTCATATTAAGATATATTATGTTCCAATTATAGTTCTTCAATGGTGATAACATGAATTGGGTCTAGTACATAATTCCGTAACAAGGAGATATGGAACACATCATGTACTTTAGGTAGGATTCGTGAAATTTATAAATGGTAAAGTGAGACTCAAATTATTTCTTTTATTTTAAAAGGAATGATGAACCTGGGGATCATTTTTAATTTCATATTAAACCTTATAATAATCTTCCATAGAGATACTTTTAAGAAAATGCAATAACCTACTTGAAATTTCACATATTTCTTTGGGTTATTAGTATAACTTTTTTTTACCTTCCTTAAGATACTTCAACATGATTATAAATAGTCTTTACCTTCATCATTGTCTACCCAAATGTTCTTGACCTACAATATTCATTTCACTGACTTCATCCCAATAAGTTAAAGTATGAAATATCTTGCAATATAATGCATTATACAGTGCTATTTGAATACTTGAATGGAAGTGATTGTTACAAGAAAACTCAACCAAAGTTATATATTTATCCAATATACCATGTAAGTCAAGTGAGAAAAGAATCAACATGTTTTCTAGTGTTCAAATAGTCTCTTTGGACTATACATTATTTGGAGGATGATAGGTTATTCCCAAATGAATCATGGTATCAAGATCATTCTAAATAATTTCTTATACTTTTGATGAAAACATGGATCTTAATGAGGAATAATTAAAATAATCTCACCAGGATATCATTAAAATTTATTAATATATATTTTTTAGGAAATAAATAGGTAAATATTATTTTATAGAAAGGAAATGTAAAAATTTAGTAAGGTCATTAAAAATAACCAATATGGAATCATTATTCCTAAGAGTATTTGGAAATCTAGTGTAAAAGTCCATAATGATATCATACTATTTCCATAGTGCAATAAGCCTCTATTGCATGAATCCTATATAATACTATCTCTCAACCTTCACTTATTCACAAACCAAACAACTTGATACATAATTAGAAATTCACTAATTCATATTGTTCCACAGAAAATGTTCCTTAAAATCCCAAAACATCTTGGTATTACATAGGTGTATAGAAAAATTTTATCTATTAACATCATCTAATAATTCCATTTTTATCTCAAGTATATTTGATACACATAAAATCATTATAAATATACTGCACCATCTTCTTAAACAAATACTTCCAATTTCCCATTATTAATGGATTTAATTTTCTTTTAAAAATTCACATCAACATGATGGGAACTTTTTTTTCTTTTCCAATAAATACTAGTTTGGAAATCATTTGAAAAATTTGTGATGTTTTCCCTTCCAAAAATAATTTACATATGTATCTTTACTAAATTAATGAACATATTTAATCCTAATTTTATCTAAGAATCCCTAATATTTCTTGATCAATTCATCCACATCCTTATTTACCTTCCCTGAGTGGTAGTGTATTGAGAAATCATAATCCTTGAGCAGCTTTAGCCATCACCTTTTCTTGATGTTAAGTTATTCTGATGAAATGATATATTTTAAACTCTTATGACATGTTTATTACTCAAATTTTTATACATATAAATAATGTATACATATCATAAAATAAAATATTATAGCTTCCAAATCATGATATAGGGTTGGATAGTTCATTTCATGATTCTTTAACCCCCTTAATGTATAGGAAATATCTTTATCATTATATACACGGTAAAAAAAATGTCCCTTCTTCAAAGCCTCACTATATATGTTAAATCTATCCTTGATTGTATATTCAATATGATAGAATTATCCAATATCCTATAAAATTATTCAAAACTTTCTTAACAATATATTATATATAGAAACATAACCCTTTAGTGGTATGCTTGGTTTATAGGTTATCCAAACGATATTTTTTTTTGAAAAAATCACCGATAGTAACCATACAATCCAAAAAGACTATATATCTCGGCTATGTTGGTTGGTGTAGGATATTATTTTACAACATTTTTATTTTGTTGATCAAATGAGGTTCCATCCTTATAGAAAACATGGCTATGAAATTCATCTTTTTAAAGAAATAATTAAATCTTTCTAAATTTACCATATAAATATTTTCCTCAAAGTGTCTTAAGAATGATCTTTAAGTGATTCTAATGGATCTCATAGATTTTTCAGTAAACCTATATATCCTCAATAAATAACACAAAAAATTATCAAGTTATTCCGTTAATACACTATTTATATGATGAAAAAATATTAGGTGCATTAGTGAATCAAAAAAGGAATTAAAGTAAATAATATTATTGATACCACATTAGAAATTTTATCTTTGGAATATATTCTTTATTTAATCACAATTTATGATATCCTGAATAAATTTCAATCTTTGAAAAATAATGAGATCTTTGAAGTTAATCGAATAATTCATAAATGTGAGGCAAAAGATACATATTCTTTATAGTGATAAAATTGATTTAACTAAAATCCATAAACAAACACATAGATCTATCATTATAATTAATGAAATTACTACAGGATTTCTAAGGTGAAACACTTGGGATTATAGATCCCTTATCACCCAATTAATATAGTGTTTTCTTCAACTCCACGAATTCCACAGTGAACATTCTATAGGGAGACTTAATATTGGTCTCACATCAGGGATTAAATAAATAGATAACCTAACCTCATGTTTTAGTGATTGTCTAAGTAAATACTTAGTAAATAAATCAATAAATGCATATAAAATAAATATATTACCAATTTTATGGTTATATTTATCATATGTAGGTTTAATTTTATGCACTTCTTAAATAATCTCATTCAGAAGAGCTATTATTAGAGGATCTAAACAAGACCCAAATGATGAATTCTACCCTTGAAATAAAAGGAATTCCATATTTTCATTATGAATCATAATTTTATTCTCTTGGAAAGAAACTTTTGAAATTTATTTTGAAATACAATCCATACAAATAATTATATCATAGTCAACATTGGTATTATAACCAAGTATGAAAATAGGGTAAGTACATATGTCATAATGGGAAATAGAAGACACATCCTTATTATAGTAATATTTCCAACTTGAATTTATATTGAAAACTCCATTATTAATGTGCCTTTGAAATATCAAATTTTATGAGAGAAAATAGAAGTTATAAAAGAGTTTGAGGATTCATAATAAAAAAAATAATTATCTAAATTTAATTCTATGATAAAACTACCCACCACCACGTCTTTATAAACACCAACCCGATCTGTAGTGATCGCACAAGCTTATCCTTCTCACATTTGCCTCTTCTTTGGTATGTCCCCTTAATTTATGGGATATTTATTTTAACAATGATTTTTTTATATATATTTAAAGTAATAAATAACCTTAGTTTCTTTATTTACCTTGTATTCAATATCCCGATGACCCTTATCTCAACACTTATAACAAACTACCATGCCCTTCAAGAATATCATAGGATATTTCTTTATACAATTTTTAATGATGTAAATTGCTTCATTCCCTTATTATAATGTTACACATTAACTTTTTATTAGTGCTATTCTAAAATATTTGTCCCTTGATTTCCCATGAATATATATGATCTAGACTTTTTTATTTTCAGACACATAATACTATTTCATCACATGATGAAAATGTTTTTATAAATATTTATTTTCATAGTCTTAGCTTAAAACCATTAAGTAAATGGAAAATCATTCTTTCTGGATTATATATGTAATATGAAACATACATAGATAGTCTTGTAGAAGTATTAGCATACTCTAAAACACTATCTGATTCCTTTTTTCTCTGTATTGAGGAAATTTCTCTTCACTTAAGTCTGTTAATCATGAGGGAAATCATTTAAAAGAATGTTAATTTAAAATATATCAATTTCTTATATTATATTTATTATTCATATATAGTATTCTAAATAAATTACCAGCATTTTTAATTATTTCTTTTTGGATAATACACTTCCAATATAACATTTTCCCATTCATTTCATCCCATGAAAATAAATATATTTTCAAGGGAGTTAATACATTTCTTAAAAGATAGTGGATTAGTAGTTCCACTAAATTATAGAGGCTTTGATCACATGAAATTATAAAACATTTGTGTATAATTCCACAGAATATGATATTGATCCATATAGGAAAGGTTATTAGTTATAACCTAGGCCATATTTTTTAATATGACTAAGATTTTCTTAGCTCCAACACAAGTTGTATTGGATTACTCAGTAGGGTAATCTATATATTATCTATGATTATTAAGTACATTCCTTTCACCAGGTTTCAGTTCAAAATAATGGAATATACTGAATTGTTTCATAACATTAAGAATTTTAAATCATAGTATATAATTCTAAATTTTCTATAACACTTAACATAAATTAATAAATTATGAAAAGATAATGTCAGAATCATAAACATGGTTTCTTTGGGAATATCTATAAACGATAAAAATATTTTCAAATTATTCATAATAGTTTTTAAATAAACAGTAAATTAACCTAATAATATCCCTTCATAGTTTCAAACCAGGTTTATAGTAATGGACTTTTCACAATGCACTACAATGGTAGACGTGATATACCTAAATCTTTTTGGTTACATTTCCCCTTGATAAATCTTTTCCAAAACCATGTCCACTTATATTATCCAAAAATGTATGTATTTCTAGGAAAACCACATAATCTATACCTTAAAATAATGTTATGATATTATCCTACAATTAAACATATCCTCAAAGTTAGTCACATGTTTATGCTAACTAAAATATGTTTTATTACATCTCATTCCCAAGGTTTTTAATAAATTTAATTTGATACTAACTATAGAAACCCTAACCAAACTAACCTAGTGACAATGTCTAATTAATTTCATTTTCATAATATACAAGTTATTACACCCTCATGGATCAATCAATTTAATAGTCATAAAGAACCCTATACATACATGATTTCTATTTTACATTAGAAATAAAATATAAAATGTAGTAAAATTAAATATTCCACATCCTTGAAACTCATTTATAGATTCCTTCTTCATATTCTGTGGAATGGAAAAAAATAAGTGTGATCTAATATAATCAGTAAGGGTAGTTTACAGTAAAAGCTGTCATGAGTTTATAAGGGATAATCACTATAGTAAGGAAAATAACTAAAGACCCATGCCATTTAATTAATAACTTGATCAAAAAAATGTATACATGGATAAAATCAATGTAATAAAATCATATATAATAACTAAATTTTAAATGAATGAAATGCATAATATCGGACACATTGATCCAGGCCTTATGCCAAGTTGTTTTCAAATATGTGTATGTATAAACCAAAAGTCTATTTAATAAAGATATCCAACTAGATTGTCTAATAGACCTTCTAATGCATCCAAGGGGTATTAATAATTGTTACCAACCCATAATTATATATCCAAATCATTCCTCATATATGTAATGATCATTTTTTAAATAATATTACATATAAAAAAAATATTTTTGTTGAGTAAGGAATACAAAATATCAATATTTCCCTAGTTAATCAAATAACATTCATAGTAAAACACTATATTTAGAAATGGTATAAAATTTAGCCTATAAGCACAACTATGATAAAAAATAATATGGATATATAAAATTTGATCACATGAAATTGAATGTTTCAGGAGAAACACAACTGAAAAGGACAACTATGACCATCATTTGGAATTGTGGTCATAGACTAAAAAACCAAGGGAATTAGGTATAAACTCTATTTTGTTAACTGTGGTTGTTAAATCTATTGAAATAGTAATTTTAAACTTCTATGGTTTAAATAATGGTAGTAGAATATGTATATCTATTTCTTAAATAGTGGAATTATCTCTATATAGGCATGATTTAACCCAGTAAATTGGACTCTAATGCAAAAATTAAAACTATGGAAATTGCTACCTACAAACATGATTTAAGACATTGTAATTTTAAGCTATATCGATTGTTTAACCATGGGTAATGGACACTAATACCATGGTCAAAACCATGTAAATTGGTAGTTATCGCCACAGTTTAAACCGTGGAGACTACTATACCGAGATCCTAGAATAAATTCACCACAATTCAGCATACCATTTTCACCAAAACCAAACTAAACCAAGATTACAACCCAAATTCATCAATAATGAAACATACCATTTTCACCAAAACCCAAACAAATAGATATCAAAAATCTAATACAACACATATAAAATTGTCATTTTATAATCAATAAAAACAAACAAAATGATAGATATATAAATATATAAACTGCTAAGAATGTTTCTTAATAGTGTCATCCAAATCCTCATCATCACCAGTTTCGATATCAATAGAATTATCATCAGCATCAACATATGTTCCACCAACACAACTTCCATCAATACTAGCATCATCATCCTCACCATCATTACCATAATCACAACCAGTATCCTCTTTATGATCATTAGAATTTCCATTATAATCATCACTAAAAAATGTTCAATCAGCACCAAACTCATAAATAAAGAATATAATCAATAACCATCCATCTAATGTAGGTGAAATAATTGGAGGAATTGAAGAGAGTAAAACTTGTATTAGTTGGAACAATTGGCCATTTTTTGTTTTCTTATGCTTTCAAGACTCTTGTTGAATTTGTTTATTTACTGTCATAATGGAAACATTAAACTATTCTTAGGTAACCATTCCTATAGTGTTTCTAGAATATTCAATACCTAAAGACTAATATACAGATGGCATGATTTTCATTCAAGGTTTACAACAAACTTTACAATTGTGCACATCGCCTCTAACCTGATGTAAATAATCATTTGATCTCAATGTTTTTTTTTTACTTCTCTACTGTATATTTTAAAGAATCATATAAAATGGTGTTTCTATTTTATTATATAATCAAAAACAATAATAATATAAACCATAAATGTAACTTATAAAATATAAAGAAACTAAAACTTTAAAAAAGTTTTATAATGAGAGCTCCACCTATACTTTTCAGTCACCACTACAATCGAATTTCACAATGAATATGTGAATATGGATGTAACAAGAATTCTAAAAAGGTTACTAAATGATATATATAAACAAACCAGTTTATATAGTAATACATATTTAGAATCAATTTTTTGAAATCGAGGATAAAAATGAGCAGTCAACCACAGTGGAAGGATATTTTTATCTAGAAGAAGCCATATGTCATGGAGTTTGTTATTCTAATACATTAACATTAAGAAGTAGATCCCAAAATTAATGTTTTTACGGTATACCATGCAATTGTGTTTAAAAATAAGTATTTTGTTATAATTTTAGTTAATTTTTTGATCGTAATTTTTTTTAGAATTTATGGATGAAAATATAACTTTTTAATGGATTTTTAGGGTTACAATTTACTAGAAGGAAATGAAAATTATGGGCTTAAAGACAAATCAATTTGAAGTTAATCTAAGATTCAAAATTTTAATTCCAACTTAAAAATTACAAGGATATATTATTGTATAATTTTAATGTAAGATTACATTGGAGATAAGGTAATATAGAAGAATTATAAATTAGATGGGAACAATGTGTTCCAAGTGGGGATAAAGAGTTATCAATATATTTGTCAATGTATATCTAAATTATATTGGAATGAATAATATTTATGTTATCTATAAGGAGATGGAGTTGCAATCTTGGATGTCTCTATCTCTAGAGAATGATGGGATATTGGGATTTGATATCATAGTTATTGATCTAGACAATATTTTTGATCTGAAGAATGTTGTTGTCTCTAATTGGGTATCAAATCGTGCTCCTAATGCTCAAGAAAGGGATGTTGGTCATTGGTAAAGGAGTATGGAGGAAAAAAACATATCAAATCTAAGATATGAGACAATGTCTAAGATTTATGGGTACCTATGACCTGAGGGCTTGGATCTCACTAACTCAATGGAAGTACTAATAAGTAAGTAGTTTTTGAATTTTGAGGTGATCGGTTCTTCTTGAACACTAGCGTTGATTCTTTTTTATGAGAAATATAATCTACAAAATGGATCTTTAGCTATTGTTAAATAAAATCATAAGATTCTCTAGGAGCATATTAAAGTGTTTAGTACTCAATTATTTCCTGGATCACTTATTTGTATGCAATGACCCCCATAAAGCTTGATGATATTAAGAATCGATTAATACAAGTATTGTTCTTTGATTTGTAAAGGTTAAATTCAATTGGTAAGAGGTTTTTCAAAAAAATTATGCCTAGAGAGATAAATTTGAATGCCTAGAGATTTGTCTTGATTTCTCTTAAACATGGTATTTTGAGAATAAATGAATGGTATCCACTTCTCAATCTAGCCACTGTGAACAACTTGTTCATGTAGGATTAGGTTCACATAAAGGCATTAAAGTGGTTCTTTTTAGACCCAAATATTTTTTGGGATATTTCCTCCAAAGTGGTAATTTCAATCATGTTTGATATGGAAACTAAGTGTCCCCACTATAGCCATTTTTTATAGTTCTAGTTGAGGTTGACCACTGTACAATGCCTATTTAAACAGTATGTTTGGTTTCATTTAATTTCAATTGATCTTATAGTGGAATTTGAAAGTATTCCTGATTTTTTCAGCTCATATAATATCAGATTTCAGTCAATTGAAAAATGTTGGATGGATTTGAAGTGTATAGATTGTTTGAAGAACAATCATCTTATTGATAATTGTGAATTCAAGGCTCCTATTGATGTTAATGGGGATAAGAAAATTAAATATTTAAAATAATATCATTTAGAAAAACCACAAAATATTTATGGAATTTATATTAATCATGCCATAAAGGCCCTAAATGATGGGATTCTAAGTAATTATTCAACTTTGGATGTTACCTATGAGTTCCAAGATATAGAAATGAAGTCCTATAAGGAATTTTTTTTTATTCTATCTTTGGAAATATGATCTAAATTGAGGTTTGGTACATGTGTGAGAAGTGGAATTCTCAACAAGTACATGTTCAGGATGATGATCGGAATGAAGGTTTTTTTTAAGTTTATATTAAATACATATTTAGGATTCTTTCTTTAGTTTTGAAAAAAGGGAATGTTTTGATGAGAAACTTGTGGTTGATTTTAAAAGTTTTAAATGTATTGATTTCAAAATAAAACTTTCTTGTGTTTAAATAATGTTTTGTTTTATACTTTTTCAAAAAAAATTGTAGTGATTAACATCGTATAAGTTCAATTTTTTTCATTGAATGGTACATTTAAATTTTTTTCATTGATTTATATTGTTGGGAATTTTTGTAGTATATATGATTAGTGGGGGGAGAGGGGTGATTTATTGGTTTATGCTATGTGAGAGTGATTGATAGTGTATTATTGGTGGAGGGAAAGATTTTGGTTGAGTATGATGGGAGAAATATTCAATTTAGGATGAGTTGATTCATCTTTCATTATGATTGTGTTATGATCACCTATATCCCAATGACAAGTTGGGGTCAAGCCCATGAATTTAGGATATCTACTTTCTATAGATGGTTTTCATTGTCTTAAACATGCTTGGATATTCATTTTATATAGGGGATTAGTGTGACATATGATATCATATGTTTGATTCCATGTGAAAACAAGATATACGATTGTTCATGTTTTTACACATAATTCTTTATTTTTTTTGAAAATTTTAATTAATTAGAGGGTTAGGGTGTTTTAGTGAGAGTGGAAACCCAAAAATGGAACTAAATCATGATAATTATATCCTAAGAAATTACAACTCAAGTTATTAAGTGGAATTATAATAATAGATAATTTATATAACCACTTAAGAGATAAAATAAACCACATGTGGACTATTTACTTTGGGAGAAAGTCCTTAACTACCATGAGAGTGGATTTTAGGGAATTATTTTATGTTCTAACACTTTTTTTGTAATTCATTTTACCTACATCACAAGGTCGACCACATACCTAAACCCCCACTCAAAAATTCATTTAATCAAACTCCAATTGTTTTTGTTTACACTTCACTATTCTGTTTTTATGAACACACACAAATACCTTCTAGTTGAGTTTTTTAATTCATTATACAAAAGTGAATTAGCCAACAACCTATCCTTATAGAGATGACCTAGTTAGTCACTAATATTATATGCTCACATTTACTCAATGAAAAAATTAGTTTCATTATTGATGTTATGTTTCAATTTATACATTGAGTTTCATCCATTTTTTAGGTAAACAAATACAAATATTATTCAAAAATAAACTTTATAACATTAATTTTCATATTAAAATATAGGTTTATAATTTTTTTCTATCGTTTGTGGAATTATTCTTTTTTGTTTATTTTAATTGACTTAAAAGGTTTATTTCATCCCTTTTTTGAAACTAAAACAAGGTATTATAGGATATATTGATGGGAGAAATGTTTTAGGTAGTTAAAGGATTGGGAGGTAAAGAAAAACAACATAATTTACAGATATATAATGAAATTGACTAGTAATGAAATGTATCTTGGTATAGTGGGAATAATTTTTCACCAGGAATGATGGATTTTAAAATTCTATAAGGACACAAAAATAGGCATATCATCAAATTTTAATGATTTATCCTAGTCGTTGGTGCATCGACATATCTCAAAATGAGAGAGAAGACATAGTTTATGATTAAAACAAATGAAGTAAAATTTAAATAAGGGAGGGTAATGGGTTTATCCAAAAGTATGTAAGTATAGATTTAGATCAAATAGGATTCTAATCCATCACTAAAATTGGGAAATTATTATTTATATTAATTTTTAATACATTTTTATTATTTGAACTGTATGCTGAATCATTTATTGGGGGAGCGTGATGTTTAGTTTCTGATCAAAATAATTTATTGAATAAACTAAATATGTTCCATTTAATTCATTAGATATTAAATCTTTAACATTTTTACCACCTAGTGAATTTATCATGGGTATGGGTGAGATTATTATAGTGGAAGTCTATCATGGTCACATGAGGGGGAGATACTTGAGTCTCTAGTGTATAATAATCACCTATAAACTAATGAAAAAAAGATATTTCATGACAAATAATGTGAATATTCTTAATAAAACTTTTTAAATAAAACTCACTAAAATATTTGGTTATATATATATTTTTAAGAGTCAATCGGTGGATTAGTCAAGTGTTTTAGGGCTTGGGCATGTTATTTTACAAGGAAGTCAAGTGAGGGTTTTCCACATCTATAAATATTTCTCCTGAACAACCGAATGTTTTATTATTATTTTGAATAATTGAATATAATTATTTCTTACACACAACACATATATTATTGATATGTAATATAGAATATTTTTATTTTAATTAAATTAAAAACGTGCAAAATTTCTTCTTTTGAAACTATTCTTTTTCTTATTCAAGCTTTATATATATAAACTTCTTTTATTACATTATATTTTTCACTCTTGAATTAACCTTTTTTATGGATGATCTTGTCCATGAACTTTAAAGTATAACCTTTTCAAATTTCACCAATCCTTTAATTTTTTTGGAATTTCTTATCACCTTTTTAACCATGTCATCTATCTTGTGAGTTTTTGTTGTTTAATTTCTCAATTTTAACTTTAAGCCTTTCAAAAAGTTGTTCAATAACAATATCAATTCCCTTAATTCATGAAACAAATAATTTATTTAACTTTTTCACATTGTATTATTGGGATATACATGATTATAAATCAATATTTGGAGTAATATCTTGAACTACCTATTCTCATTTAAATTTTTTATAGTAAGGTAAATTATCATTAGATACTATAAATTAGTACATTTATTAGAGGAATTACTTCAATCATCAATAATGAATAACCATTTATTTTATTATGAGTTACTTCATATAATAATTTTATAATAATACTAAATTTATGATATAATAATGTTATAATAAAGTATCACAATATAAAAACATCAGTTTCATGTAGTGAATCACGATAATAATGACATAACAAACCCAGAACCTTAGTAGGGTTCTGATGTTATTCCTTAAAAGACTGAATCAACTGGTTTTTGTATGATAAATACAGTCTCAATACAAAAAACATATTATATTTTATAAATTTTTAATGAATCCTAATAGAAAAAAACTAAATTAAATTCTTAATTTTTTAAATTAGTTTGAAAGCATAACTATTCAGATATTGAATTAGTTATTTATATTGGGAAAGTGGAAATTCATTGAATATTGGTATATTTTTTAGATTTCTATATCATCTATTTTTTTAGATGACATACAAGTTATGATTGTATGCCCACCACATCACACCCAGTTCTATTATCCTAGGTTCCATTTCTTGTAGTACATCTGGGAAGTTATATTAGAGTAGAATATTAAAAAAAATGATTGTCAATAATACATTATAAAGATAATGAAAATTAATTTCAAAGAATATATTACCCAAAATTTTTTCTAATTACTATCTTTTATTTTTTTCAAATATTCTTTTCTAGATTACATGAAGTGGAATAATATTACTCTCTTTTTGAGTGTCCCCTTAAAACTATGCAATTGTTCACTATTTTTTTAGTTATGTTCATGTAGATAGTATACTCTACCATGATTTTTTATATGTCTATTCCATACTACAAGCATTTTTATAAGACCAAATATTTTACAAAAAGGTGGTACTGAAGAAATAACTGAATATTTCATATACATATATAATTTAAATTTAATAAAAAAATTATTTACATCATTACATATTAAAAATTTAACAGAATAATTACCTATTGATTTTGGATCTCGTACACAATGTTTGTATTACCCTGCATTGTAGTAGAAGGAAATTTATTTAAAGGATGACTTATCACGTGTTGGTATGGAATATAAATAATGGGGTGTTGGGAGGAAAGTGTGGAGGTGATTTCAGATCCACAAGATTTTAGTCACTGTATGTAGGGGGCTTCATGTAGGTGTAGTACATATTGGGGTGGTCCTATATTCAATTCTACCTGACCTATCCATCATGAATAAAAATTTCCTCTTTGATTATTCCAGTTAATATAAAATATGGTTTTCTTAAAATTCATACATAGTTATTAAATAAATAAGTTACTCACAGGAATAATCATATTTTTATCCCAACATCTCTAAATTACTGATTATTTTTCTCTATTTTTATTCAACAAACCTTCTAATAAAAAATAATAACTTAAAAAATCCAGAAGTTGTGTGAAAATTTTAAAAATATTACAAAATATTAAATAACTATATTTATTACAAGAAAATTCATATTATTTCTGAAAAAATTACATATTACATTATGTTTATTTTCATTATGTTCATTAATCACAAAATTAAATCATTACACAACAATAGAAGCTACAATTTTTAATTCTAAAATGAGATAAATAAATTTTTTTGGTTTTCTATAGGGCTTTCATTCTTCTAAAACCCTAAAAACAACATTATATTATATTTCCATTTATTATATACATCTACATATTCAGTACAAATTTTGAGGATATAGAAGGCATGTGATAATAAAGAAATTCAAAAACAATTTATTATGTCTTCAAAGATAATGTTCTATCCCTTTTGAGTTCATTTCTATTATCAATTTTTACATCCATTTCAAAAATATTGACTATATTCATGTAAAAATAAACAAATAATTTAAATTTTATAGAATAAATTTCAAGAATGTGATAATATAATAAATATATCCTAAAACATGGTTATGGAATTAAAATATTTTTCAACCATGTACAAATAATACAAACAACATTAAACTTCATACCTAGTATAATATACTTAAAAAATTAAATATGTACCATGATTAAAAGTAAAAAAACATGTACCATGGTTTTTACCAACACCCTCAACATTATATTTTCCTTTATAAATAAAGATCATTAAAAATAAAATGATAAAATTATTCTATTGAAATCAATTCACATATCCTAATCAAGTAAAAAATAAAACCAAACCAAAAACACTTATATTAGAATTTTTAAAAAAATTAAAGAAATTGAATCTTTTAAAAAATTATTTTTAATATAAAGCTAATAAAACTTTCAACAATAAAACACCACAGAACAGACACACTACTTATAAAGTGGATTATCAATTATCAAATAGAAAAAATGGGGATTAAGCCACGATAATTTAGTGTAGTGGGATTCCATACCATTCACTGGTCATTGAGTAGATAAAAATCTTATGTTCAGTTATATATTGGTAAGTCTTTCAAAATAACTTGGATAATAATTAATGTTCACTAAAGTATGATTAGTAGAGATTATGTATTGTATTAGTGATAACTTATTAATACTTATCATAATCAAAATAGAGACATATATGTGGAAAAATATTAATTATAACACATAGTTAAAGTTATTTTTTATTTATAAATACATTTCTCGTATTTAATATTTCATTTGCAGAAAATACCCAATTAAACAACATTTCTCACTTATATAGAATGTTTTTAATTTTACTCATTTACCATATAAAAAGAATTATAGTAGTATTACATTAAAATAAACACATTTATTAAAGATATTAAATTATAAAATGATTCCCCATAATAGATTTAATCCTCTCAAAATTGCTACATACACATCTTCCCTTTTTGAATTTTTAAGCTATTAGAGGGTGTGGTGTCCTTGTTTCTTCACTACCTATAATTGATTAAACCCCAATTTTATATTCATCTAAATAATATAATGACTTTAAAAATATAAAAATCAATAAAAAATATCAAAAATTTAAACAAATGATACAACAAAATATTCAAATAACAAGAGTTTTTGAATAAAATATGACCACTAAGATTTTATATTCAACACAACAAAATATTAAACGATAAATTTATTTGGGGATAGATCAGTTAAAATTATGGATTGAAGTAAAATAATTTTCATTACCTATAGAGAAAGGTTAATAAATAATTTTATTTAAATTATGAAGAGTCCCTATGAAAAATGAGGCATTGTGAGGGAAGATTTCCAGTACCTAAGAAAGTCAATTTAAAAAGACACTAATCACAATAGAGAGGAAGTGAGGGGAAACTATAAATTTGGGGGAGTGGTAGTTGGTCAATTGTGAGTGGAATAAAGATACAATACCTATTTTATAGCCACCATGTTGGTCGACTGTCTGAAGAGAGGAATAATTCGGGATTAGATTTTTTCAGGCCCTATATCGATTGCATGAAGAGGTAAATAATTGGGGAGTCTTGGGTTTGATCTTGCAAAGAGGACCATAATTTTCTATGGAATATATTTGCGGATCCTAGGGGTAGATCATGATGAGGGGAAGACGAAAAATATGATAAGATTTGTATAGGGTGTGACTTGATTGTGTATAGGGGAATGAATAGGGTGGGAAGTGGTAGAAATCAGTCAAATATATTACCATGATTTTAATAAACCATGGCATTAGATATCCTACTTTTATGTATTTAGTAAACCTTGGTAGTTGGGTCCTATAAATGATCTATTTTTGTATTTGTTAATTTTAAAGACCACAATATTAAAAATGTATAAAATATGACCATAATTTCATTAAAAAATTATATTTTGAGGTAAAATAAAGTATTTGGGTTAATAAAATAAAATGGAATTGAAACCTTTAAGATAAATTTTCATTAAATAAATTTATTTTTAAAACCATGGGAATATTTTATGAGAATAGAAATAACATAAAATGGTTATAGCGGTGGGAAATTTCATTAACACTATATACATTAGAATGAAATATTCCTTTATAATTTTTATAAAGGAAGTTAAAAATTACCCTTTTAGAAATAATTAGAAAGGTTCTTTTAAAACATTTTAAAATAAAATGATAGAATAAAATGTTATTAATAAATTTTTTAATTAAATATAAGTGGATTTTATAAAAAAATTTCAAAATAATACTGACATTGGAGAAAAATAAATTCGACCAAAAAGAGAAATAAGATCAATTTTTCTTTTGAATAATTATTTTTTTGATTCAAGTTCCGTAGAGAGGAAAAGTTAGAATAAAAAATTAAAACTCATTAAATATTTGTAGGATTCGAAAATATATAATGTTATTAAAGTATATATTATATTATTCTTTCAACAAAAAAAATATGAGATCAAAACAAAATGAGATTGTAAAAATAAATTCACACCTCTTTGGTATCTTTTAAATTGAAACCCCTTAAAATAATAAACTTGAATTGAAACATTAATTACTATTGATGAAAATATATTCATTCTATATACATAAATTGTTTTGTATATCAATCACATAAAATAAAATATTTGAATAACACAAAATATGTTTCAATGGAGTGAAAATTATGATGGAATCCCTTAGCTCATGCTTCCACTTAGTTGAGCATGATTTAAAATCATGTTAAATAAATATATATTTATTATAATTAAATTCTGTAACCATGTAAATATATTTAATATCATATATTATCCACTTATAACATTTTATCACCAATGTTTAAAAAATATCCCATTTTTATCATTGTTCCAAGTGTTCACTCCTTCATTTTTTATGTATGTTATGATTACAGAGTTACAGTCTTGGTGTCTTGATCATGAATATATATTATATAGTATTTTAAAAATGATATAATAATAATTTATTTTTATTACATATATATTTATAGTCATTAGTTAAAAATATATATGAAAAATTAATCACATCATTTTGTGGAGGTTGTAGTCCACATGTACACATAAGCGATGATATCATTTTTTAATTGGTGGAATGGTAAACAAGTTTATGATATATTAAATTTCATGAATAATAATTATGTTATAAATATATTTTATACTCATTATCTTGATCTTCATTACCATCCATATGAGTTGTTAATGGAAAACAAATTATATTGGTTCACGAGGTAGTAGTTCTTCATAGACTCGTGTGATGGTTCTACTTACCATTTAATGTAGAGTAAGATGAATAAATATTATGACATAAACATAATAAAATATCATTATATGGGATGCATGTTTTTTATTATATTTTAATTTTTAGAACATAATTTAAGTTTGTAAAATAAGAATAAAAATGAAGGTGTTTGATTAAGATGACTACCTCTTCTTTTAAAGGACTCCTTTAGATATCCTCTTAAGGACCCTAGGGTTGGTCATTTGGGAAGACAAGAACCAATATAACATGAATAATGATTTTGGGGGAGTCATTTTGGTTGTGTTTTTTCAGGATAAATGGATCATGGGGTGTGTATAAGTGAGTGGAGGAGGATACCTTTTATATGTGTGGTGGGTGGAAAACTTGTAAAGTTTTATAGTTTTAAAATATTATTATGTCACTTTTTTGGAAAGGTGGATCAAGATTGAGTATATTTAGAAGTTTATATTAAATAGGTTCGAGATATCTTCATACCAAAGGCTTTAGACAAGTTTTAAGGACATTTTAATGTTTATCTTTTTATATTAACCCTTGGTAAACCCATTTTGACCATAATAAGGGTAACTGATTCTTTCAATTTTTACTATTTATACTAACCAAAAATGGAAACATATTATTTAATATATTTTGAAATTATTATTTAAAATATAAATACTATTTTATCAAATCCAATTTCTGTAAGTTCCAGAAAAAAATTAAAAAATAAACCCGAAAAAATTAATGAAAAATGAATTTTCATGAAAATGCATTTATCAAGAATAATATTACATTACATTAATTATATAACTATTAATCATCTTTATTTGAATTTGGATCCATATAGTTAGATATATTATTTATTAATTTCATTTAAATTGTTCATTATTAAATATTATTTTAATTAATTAGAATAAAAAACATTATGCACTTAAAAACAATTTAATGAAAAACTTTCCTTTTTCCTCCAATTGATCTTGTATTTATTTATATCAAATTGATAAGAAATACATGGTAATTATTAAAATTATAACACATTATTATAAATATATTAAGTATTTGTTAATTACAATGATGTTAATTATTCATAAAAAATTATTTTTAAGGGAACATTTTAAACAATAATTCTAGGATTATTTTAACAAAACAAGTTTGAAATAAATACTCGTCATCTAAAATTATAATTTTTGTGCAATGGAATTTTAAAATTATCATTTTAAAATATTTTTAGAAAAATAAAATTTTCATTTAACTATATATTTATAAAAAAAGATCAGTTTATTCAATTGATCCTTTTGTGTAACTTATGAAATGAAAGTTTTACAATGTTTCCTTGATGCATTTTTTATTTAAAACAGAATACAAATATTCATAAAGAAATTTCTTTTAATTATTTATCATTCTTGATTTTTTTATTGATTTTAAATTTATTTTAATGTATAATTTATTTGCATCTATTTATAATATGTTTTTTAAAATTCATCTCTTTCCTTTCTTAAACATATTTTGAAAAAAAATATCACTTCATCTTTTATAAAAATGTTTAAGGGGTTTTTTATTTTTTTATATTTTATATTTTATTTTTCTCAAAGGATTATATCGCATGATGTGATGTTTTGATCACCCATTATATGATATTCTGATATGATTCCTTTTGTAAAATTATATTTTTTATTTTCTTTGATTTCTTAATTTTTTTACGTGTAAGTTTAAGAAAGCCATTCATTTTCAACGGGTTAATTAAGATATGTTTGCGATTAATTTTATGTGGTACAAATATATATGTATGGTGATTAGGGGGTCCTATGTCACCCTTCAAAGCATTGATTTAACTATATTTTTCATGTGATAGTCAGGTGTAGATGTTATGGGGGTTTCACATGTGTGTGGGATTAATGGGGTTGCTAATTTTTTAGGTAAAAACATAATGAGTTTGTTCACATGGTCTAAAAATAATGGGTTTTTCTCAAAAAAAAAACAATTCTATGGTTTTGGTTGTACCTAATTTCAATGTTGTTTATTATGTTATGAAACATTTTTAAAATGCATTTCTTTTCCATAAAATTTTATGTCTTTATGTTACACCTTTTTTTAAAGTATTATGCACTCTTATGTCATGCTTATATGATTTATTTTGGAAAATTAATTTTTTATTATAAAAAAAATTGAGGAAAAAATCAGAAACCATGAAATCAACCACAAGAAGAGAAAATAGAACCATTGAAAGAAAATTTAAGCCTACTATAATTGATCTCCATAGACAGTTTTCAAGTTATATTGGTTACATGAGCTTCTAGTTCATCCAGCAATAGATCTTCAAACTAGAAAGACACATTATCCCTTGTCTAGATGTATTCCTCAAGGCTGATCTTCCCAATATTGAAGCCCAAAATAAGAATCATATCCTACTTATAAATCCAAGAATATTATTCCTCGTTATGGGTCACCGTCAATGACCACCCTATCATTTTAGTGGCTTCTTCTTCCAATGCATTGAGTGTTAGGACCTGATCAAACACTTCTTCTTCCAAAAACATAATAAATTCCAAGGATTTATCGAACACCTCATCTAACTTCTACTACTAACAAATGATGTTATTGTATGTCTGATTTTCTTTGAATTTATTTGTTGAATGTTTCCCCATTTAAAGTGGAAAAAGGATTAATCCTTCCTCACTTAACGCATTCCCTTCTGGTTCTTAACTCTCCTCAAACTCATATGTGTCTCTCACAAACCCTCATCCTTAGTATCATCTGAACTAGACTCACTCCTCTTCCCATACAAAGAGGCCCTGACCAACTCATCCTCAAGCTCCTGAAGTGGTTCAAAATGATTAGTGAGTGAAATTTCTGCCATATTTCCACTCGGACTTGTCCTGATCAAGTCCATACCTCCTTCCTCCTTTCTCATAATGTTATAACAAAATGGAAAACCTTGTTTAGGATCAATAAGAGACACTTCCTATCCTCCTACATTGCTGCTACCCCCTGAACACACCACCTTCACATCTTATATTCCCATAGGGGCCTTAGAATCACTAAAATCCACCCAAGAAGTCTCCAAGTTAGACTCTTATCTTCCTGGAATACTTTGCTCCATAGAAAGTTCCCCCAAAATCAAGGGATCCTCTAAATCCTTCCTTAGTTTATTGAAAATATCACTAACCATGGGATTCCAATTTTGAGGATAATTTTGAACTGCATTTTACATTGTCTCTGTGACCATATACACCTAACCAGAGGATCCGGTATCATTGGATACAGTAGCCTTGGATCGGACTGAAACCTTCAAACTAAACTGCAGATCTGACCACCTAAGACCATGCCTACAGACTGCTAATGAGTGACCCAATATCATACAGACTAATTAGTAATCCACCTAGGTTTCATAAAACCTATGTTGACTATACTGAAACTCTTCTATTAATATAATCCAAACAAAATCATAAGGGTTTATTGAGTCATCAATTTCCACACATGAATGAGAGTTAATAGGGTGGAAAAGGGCTTGAGTCCAACAATCATATCATAATAACCTACAATCTAGGTTCCCTATCATTATAAAAATTACAAGTTTCTAGAATGGAAAAGGGGGATTAGGAAAGCTTAACCAAATGGGAACCGATTGTGAGTATCACTTCATGTGGTATTAATAAGTCCTTATGGATAGAAAAAATCGATAACTGTTGTAACTGTGGGGAGAGAATGCCCAAGATTTAGTCAGATCCTCATCTGAAGTGATCTAAATCAAAATTGTCTTCCTGTCGAGTAGCCCCACGATAACTTGGTCTTGAAAATCCTGTGAGCCAAACATGAATCGATTGAAAGAGTTTACCGAAGGCTGACATTTTGAGACACGAGCAATTAATGTTCAATTGAGGAGATCCAAAAATACATTAAACATCGCTATTGATATCTGGATGTTAGGGTAGATGTTGAAAAAATTAGGTACCGTAGGGAACATATATCTTTAAGGTAATGGAGGGAGGAACTCAGGAATAGAAAAGGGGAAAAATGAAGGTTTTTCATCCTTGTAGGAAAATGAAGGTCTCTCACCCATTTGGGGGGTACCGATAGGATGGACACTGCCATCACGAATTTGGATCCAAACTCGATGTCCCCTGAGTGATATGACCCCTCCCAAAGACCTCAATCCCTCACATGTTTCATGATTGTTAATATGTATTTTGATTCATTTAATAACTTTTATTCTTCCTTAATGATATTTTTATGATGCTAAATTGATATTTCATGTTTTGTGATTACCATATATGATATTAAGTTGATATGTCATGTTTTTTTATTATAATATATGATATTATGATCTTTTATTAATATATTTACATCTTACTCATGTTCTCCTTCAGGTTTACCATCCAATACATTATTATAAGTTTTACCCTTACTGAGTATATGATCTCACCCATCATGTTTTAATTTACCTAGGGTATGAAGATGATAATATAATGTGACATGTCTAGAAAAGAGTTTAGAGGAGTGTGATTATGGATTTTTTTATTTTTCTGTAAAAAATGATGTTTATATAACTTATATTCAAGAGAATAGAAATTTAGGTCCTTAAGTTGTACAACAATTTGTGATATGTATTATTTGAACTGAGAGATTAATGTATTATTTCTGTTTTTTTATCTTGGGGTTATTTACATCATAGATATGTAATCATAACCTATAAATTACTATTTTGTAATGTTGGGTGGAAGAGTAACCAGGATCTCACCCTTACACAACATTTCTAAATTAGGGTCTGATTTGGATGTTATATAGGGGTCTAATATGGGGGAGGTAGCTTGGGTGTGAGAATGAAATCCATATATAAGGGTAACATGACCATTACATAAGGATTGTGAGGGAGGTGACCTAGGAAACCTAGTGTTGTACATAATGAAGAAAAGAAGAATAAATTAATAGGAAGATAAAAAAATAATGAAAATAAAATTTAAATAATGATGATGATGTTGATTATAATAATAATAAATTGGAATTTATAAATTATATATTAAATAGGATGAACAAAATTATAGTTACCTATATTTTTAAGATTTTGAGGGAATTTACAACTTGTTCAAAGGATTAATTTTAACAGATCATGGAGGGAGTAATAGGATTTCATTCAAGAAATAAGTTTTGGATTAAAGGGGAATTTAAAACCTTATTTTCATGGTATTCAGGAGTATCAGCCTTAAAATTTAGCATGAAAATATTGGAATTCAAAAATGATAAATGCGATAAAGTGGATCGAATCATATGCAAAGTGACATATATGCGGAGGCCTTAGGTGGTAATAATTTGGAATAGGATCTGGAAGATCTAGAAATGTTTTGTATCCAAAATATATATCTAGAATTATTTAAAATGGATTTAAATAGTTATCTAAATGTTTTGTTGGGAAATTTATTTTAAAATAACTTATTTGTTTTCAACAAGAAAAAAATCCAATTAAATTCAACCAAAATAAAAAACTAAACCAAATAAAACCAAATCGAAGGGATTCATCACCCATAACCATATACTAAGACACATGGTCACCCAAGTCCCATTAAGGAAAAAAACTCACATTCGTCCAAACTAACATAAGAGGATAACCCTACCATAACCATGGAAAATGGCACATTTCATTGTACACAATCCATTTTACCAATATCCACCCTCTAGGGGGGTCATTTATAGAATTTTGGACTCACCTGACCACTTTTATGTTAAAAACGAAACCTTATTAGGAAAAAATAAATAGAAATATAAATGAAAATTAATTCATACATCCTATTTTATAATTAAATGATACCCAATTAAATCATTATTCATTAAAATTATAATATAATCATTATAACTTCATATATATATATTTTAAATTTTATAGATTCACTTCATATTTAGTAAAACACTAATATAAAATTATAATTCATAAATAATATATAAATACACATGAGAATTTAATATACAAGAAAGTGATGTCTAAATATGAAATTATAATTCATAAATAATAAGAAAATTCATATAAAATTTAATCCCCAGGAAAAAAATCAATTTTTGTTGAAATAACATTAAAGGTCTATGTCAAGCTAAAATGAATGAACTGAGAACACATATGGCTGCTTCTATATATTAACCACCACTAATTCATGTTTACAATCATATATGACCATTACAATATTTGATTCATCATATACAATATATTAATCAAGTTTAGTGGGGGTATAAATGGTGTTAACTTCATCTCCACTATCATCATTAACATGTCTTGGAATTACTTCACCAATCAAACTAAATTCAGGTATTAGTTGATCTTTCAAATAAGCTAATTATTTTTTCCATTAATCCTAAAATATATGGCTCATCGATAGAAAGGAATAGATTCTTTTAAATAAATCTATATCTATAATCATCAATAAATGTCACATTCCACATCGTTAATTCCAATAACATGCATTTAATTTTATCAACTTGATCATAAGATTAATAACCCAATATTATTATTTTCTAAATAAATATACAATAAGAAAATTTTTATTATTGAGTCTTAATATCCAAGGGACTAGAAAATTAGTATATTGTTTTAGTTAAATACCTACATCTGGTTTTGTTCTCATGTTCACCTCTCGACCAGTTATAAAAAATTTATACCGATAGATAACAAGTTATTTATAGTCGTGAACCAAAGAATTCAGACTAAAATAAAGTGCTCTTATTTCATTATTGAAATGTTCAGTAGTTAAACTCAATACCTGAAATAAAATTTATATTAAAATTATATTTTTTTTTCTATTTTATTAAACTAGTACACATACCTTCAATTTCAACCAGATAGGAAACTATTTGTTATAAAAATTCCCTCTTTTTCTCAAAAGTAATGAATAGTGAATTCTACATATAATTTTTTCAAGTTTTATATATAAAAAGATAAACAATCTTATATATATGTGAAACTACTTATTATGAGATAAAATATACACATTCAAATTACTTACTAGATGAATCCATTAAACAAATCACAATTAAATAAGATCATGCAATATGCCATCTATCACTCTTCAAAGCTCAATGTAGACATTGTTTATGATCCATGAATCTCCCCTATCTGGGTAAGTAATGAAAAATCAAGTTCAATTTTTTCATAACTCTCTTATTTAATTCCCATTGTCTGGTTACTTATCATGCTCACATCACCCAAATACATTGAACATAAATGTATACATTCTTGATCCAAGTAACTATTCAAAAAATAATCTTTAGGATGATTCTTATTTTAAATAAAAGACTATATTGTGAACATATTTATTTTAGTTTGATACATCCATTGAAATGAAATGGGTCCCCAATAAGTATTTTATTTTGATGATGGATAGTTAGGTGACACCAACAAGTGAAAATATATAAAGGAAAATTTTCTAAATCTTGCATAGAATTTATAATTCTTTTCTTGAATTTTTTTTAATAAAGACTTTTAAATTTTTATGCATATATATCTATACAAAAGGAATGATCAAATTACTTCCAACCTTACATTATTGTACAATAAATTACATATTAATATTGTAATAAATTCATACAAAATGATGTTGTAGTCATGAGATTTCGTAGATTTCAGATTCAACACTCTTTCAATTACCCATTTTGATATATTTTATAAATAACCATTATGAAACTTGAAAGTATCTAGTAATTCCATAAATAGATTTTTTCTCAAATGTTTCATCACATAGGAAGAAAAGGTAACTTTCCATTTATTTTCATAAATATACACAGAATGTATGTCCGGTCTAATATCCCAATCCACTAACTCATGTTGAGATCATATATTATATTTAGAATTACTATTGAAATTTAAAATAATTTTAATAAATATTAAACATATATTTTTATCTATGCATGTAACTTATAAAAAATGTTGTAAACAATTGGTTGACCAATAAAGAAAATCAAATAGGGTATATTTCTTTTTCCAATTATACTTAGATTTAGTGGAATTGTTTTTCCTATTATTATATTTTGTTAGTACTTTACCAAATAAAAATTGATATAATATAATTATTTAAGTGAATCAATTACTTATATATGTGGTGGTGGATTCTCATTATCAATGGTATTGTCAAAAGATCAATTATAATTCCTGTATGAATGATTTGTTGGTAATAATTAATGATCTCCCATGAAAATGAAACTATGATAATAGTTAATGCTTTTAAACCATGTATCCTTCATATAAACATGGTAGGATAGTTTTCACTTCATTAAAAATATAGATATATTTGAATAAGAAGGAAAATAATAAATCATCCATATAAGTATAACATGCATATGAAATATATCTTTCAAAGAAGCATCATATGTGCACACAACCACACTGAAAAGATGATTAAAATCCTCTATTAAATTTTTTATGTACACATCTGTGTCATTTCTAGGATAATAAGGAATAAAAATGAGTAAATTTAGTAAAATTAATGGGTTCTTCATACACATCCATAGAGGAAGGTTATAAATGTAAATGAATACTGTCCATGTACTCTGCAAAGTAAAAATATGACTAAGTAGATTTAAACCATAATATGATAGACCCAACCATAAATTACACACCTCATTTTCAAAATCAGGATACCATGAATCAAATATTTATCATACTAATCTATATTTAGGATGAACCAACTCATAATTATCCATAAATATCTTAACATCATGACATTATATAATAATTAAGAATTCATCATGCATTAAAAGATTTTAGACCCTAAAAATCAATGGAAAGTACCATATTATTTTATATGGAATAAGATATAGTGGCCCATATAATTTTTGTTTTCAACTAGATGTACTACATTATTTACAATCATTTTGGCATTCTGTTTCCTCCTAAAATATGCATTAATCTATTAAGAAATCATGAATTTTATTTATAGAAAATCAAAGATGATTAATTAAATTCCATTCCATATAATGATTTTTTGAAATATATACACAATACTGAACTTATTCCTTCAAAAAGGTAATAATATAATCAATTATAGTATTATAAATTACATACATGGTTTTTCCATAATATAACCACATTAAAAATTACATTCTTTATTTTACTATAGTGATGTTATAAAGAGTCCTTGTATGATCCATCAATTTTTTCACCCTATGACCATTATCATTTTCATTTATTATATCAGGTGTACTCATTTAATTGTATTTTTTCATTGGTATAGTTTATTTGTTATGATTTCAAATAAAAAATCCAACTAAATACCAAATTCTTCATTCCACTCATTTCATATCAATTGTGAACATTAAGATATCATATTTTCTCTCCATTATGACACCATAAAAAATATTTTTTTAAAACAAACTTTTTATATGGTATATAACTTATTCATGTCTTAAAAAAGGTCTTAAAACATAATTTTAATAAATCTGTGTATTTGAACTCTATATGAAACATTATTTATTATAAAGTCTAAAAAATAATCCAACTTATTTTGAAACTCAGTTGTGATTTGATTGGTATCATAAATAAAAATTCTATACATTCTATAATAAAATTTTGTTATATTATTATCAATATAGTATACTATAATTAAAAAAAATCATGATAGTGGAGAGGATGAAATTTTCTATTATTCTTTAAAAACTTAGTAGTGGGTTGAACTAATTTGATGAAAGGAAATGGGATTATGTGAGCAGGTATAGGCATGATCCTATACAAATGTTTTAAAGAACCATTGGTATAATTCATTTTTAACCAACCTATACCAATACTTAGTTAATGTAGGACATTGTTTACAGATCTGTACGAATGGTTTGTTAAATATATATTTCTAAATTTAGATGAAATAAATAATGATTTTTGAATTAAAATTGTTAGTCTAATTTTTTACTCTAATAATAAAGAGGAATTCCATATTAAACCAATATGATCTAAGCCTCACAATATAGAAAAATGTTATAATTAAGTGTGAACATAACCTAACATCTCCAATTGGAATCTATACATAGGACAATCAAGTTAAATGGTTAATAAGTTAAAAAAATATATATTATCGAAACATATCTCAACCATAAATATCATCTTATATAGTGAGATAAAACACTATAACATAAATTATTTATTGAATACATATGAATAGAACCAATTGGAACATAAGTATACTCATAATCATTTAATAATTCAAATATAGATCTTGAATTTTTCAAAATCAATGTGAAATAACATATCATAATTCTTAAAAATATGCATATCTAATGCACAAAAAAAACAAGTGTGCTTTATTTTACAAACCAAATTTTATTACCAAATCCAAAATTTACAAAAAGTAGTAATAAAATTTTACTATATTTTAATCACATTAAAATTTAATTAAATAATATTGAAGTCACATAAATTTTAAACCATTTTCCATTTCTGTGTATAAAAACCAAAATTATCATGCATAAATACATCGTTATAATAAAAAAATATTTTTATAATGAAAAAAAATTGGGAATGGGAAAAGGTCCTCTGAAAATAACTCAATCTTTATATTTTCCACCTATAACTATGATTTAAAAATTCTACCCCCTGATATAATACAATACCATCTATATAAAACTATAATATTGAAATCTTTTATATCAATGAGAAATAACTATACACAATAAAACAAATAAAACTTTAATACAATCATAAAAAATTCATATTTATTATCTAATAATGAGCATTTAATATCATGTAATATCATTTTTTACAAAAACCTTCACATAATGGTATTTTAATCATGTCATGTAATAGAAAAAATTATACGTATTTTACAATAGGGAAATTAAATTCTATAAATATTAATGAAATTCAAATTCTCCTTAATAGAAATAGATAAATAAAATAAAATATTAATTCAAATTTTATATGATCCAATTTTAAACTTATTAAATACATAATAAAATAATTATTAATAAAGAAGATTTATATAGTTTAATAAAAAGTTATTATAACCTTTACAAACCATGAATATTGAAACATTTCTTTAATTCAATGCCAATTTTATGTTTTAATACCCAATTATAAAACAATCTATAACATGAAAAAATAACTTTTTTTACAAATATCTAGATTGAATGAATTAATGTTTTAAAAAATACAGTTCCTGGAAAACTAGAAAAATGACATTAATTTATAACTAAATACAAAAAAAAATTTATAATATAACTCATCTATAACTCATGCCTTTCAAATAAAAGAACACAAAATTTACAAAAATACAATATTGAAAATATTATTTCAAATATTAATGTTTATCTATTACCAAACAAATGGTTATTACATTCTATTTTAGGTCATTCAAAATCTAGGGCATGGATGTGTAGAAAGATGAGGATTATATAAGAGAACTGATGAATAAAAGAAGAATTCCTAGATGATTTAACCTACAAATAATTTTATGAATGAATAATCATACCATAATCAAATTATAAACTTAATACCAACGGATAATAACCTATAATAAGGAGGAATTGATTTCGATTTGCTAAATAGTGTCACACGGGTGGTAGTTCTAATAAAAATGGTTTTTAAAACCATTAGTTTAGGTTTGTTGATGTATTAAGAAATTCAAGTAGTGAATAGTAAATCCTTGGTTTTGAAGCCTTACCATAAAAAATATACCTCAAGTTAGAAAAAACCCATTCTAAACACAAACATGGTGTTAGAATTTAGATTCAGGATTCTATAAGAGTCGGTAATTGTTCATATCCAGATAGATAAAAATAATATATTATATATTTTTCAATGACCTCCAATGAAAAAAACGAAAAAGTGGATTTATGAAAGCACTATTAAATATTTTAAAAATATTAAAATTCATATTTAATTTTTTGTCTCTATATCTTTCCCACATTCCATTCTTTTCACTCAAAAATTAACAAATTATTGAAGTATATGAGGATATCAATCCTATATCTAGCTCTCAAATTACTAAGAGCTCTCATACATATTACCATATCATCAAAAAAAGTTGAAGCAAGGGAATCAACCACTCAGAAATGATCTTTTCCTTTCCATCCTTAAGAGACATGTGGTAACCCCAAAAGTTAGTTTTATCCTTGAAATCTAAATCATTCTAGTTGAAATTGTAAGATGGATTTTTCACACATCATCTCAACCATGACATATAGAAAATGTCATTCACACTATCCATCTACAGGGATAATTATTAGAAATAATAAATCAACCCTTCACTTTTATGAATCTATAATATTTCAATAAAACTCAATGATAAATTACCAACCCTTCGAAAAAAATTCAAATTGTGATGATATAAGACCTTCAAGAACCCATGGTCTCCCATATTTAACTTTGTGGGTTAGTATCTTCAATATGTAGAAGACTTTTGATAGCTCTATGTTGACTTTATACACTCTTGGATTATATGAACATTTTCCATAATAAATCACACCAACTCAATCCCCATAATAAAAGAATTAATAATCTCTATCTAGAAAATTGGTGAACTATAATGTCTTCAATCCAAGGCCTTGAAAGGATCCATGCCATTAGTAGGGTGGTAGGTATTATTTATATTAACTTTAATAATGGCCACGACTTACCCAACTCCTAAATAATCATAAACACACACCTATAGATTATCCTTAAGAATTGGGATATTCCTCTCAGTTTGAAAATTTTTCTAGGGGTTAGAATTCTACACTCAATTGTAGCTGGGTTCTAAAATCCTCCTATAAATTATTCCACAACTGGTATTTGAATCAAGAATCCTAATAAAAAATAATAGTTAAGGGTACCCCATGCAAGAAAAAATATCTTCTATGTATAAATTTCCTTAGATCTCTACTAAACTCTTCTCTCAAATATAAAGAAAGTGAGCCAACTTGGTTTCCCGATCAACAATCACCTAGACAGTGTCTTGAACATTCACTAATCATTGGAATCAGGACATGAAATCCATCAAGATATGATTTGTCTTTATTTCAATACAGATTCAACATATATATTTTATGTAATTGTTGTGTTTTGGGGCATAAATTTTCTATAATTGATAAATAATTGAGTCTACCATTTTTCATTAATAATAAAATTATTTAAATGTTTATATTAAAATGAAGAATTTTGGTGCTAAAGATATTAATTGATATTTCATTAAATTTTCATATATATATATTAATATAAAAAACCTTAGTTGATTTTGGTATTACTTTAATTTAAATAATACTCTTGATATTATTGTCAGTTTTTTTGGATTTTGAATTTAATATTTCAAAAAAAATTATTTTTATTTATTATATCAATTTTTATTTTTTTATTTGTTATTTCAAATTTTAAATTTTACTGTGGAAATATTTTTGGAGTTTGATTTTTTATCATCCAATGATAATTTTCATAATTTTTTGTCTTTTGTAAAGTAAGTTGAAATGAGTCAAATGCTCCAACATTGTATGGGTCAAATATTGTAGTATTATATGTGTTAAAAGAGTAAACTTATAGGTGAAGAGGTTTAGTGTATAAGTGATGCCACAAATAACTATTTACAACTGGGACAATATATGAGTGAATTTCACTATATGAGTGAAGATGTGCTAAAAATATTTCAAAGAGAATCCATTTTCACAGGATAGAAAGAAGTTACCATAGTAAAAGATAGATTACTATGTACCACTTGTTACAAAACAAAGGATGAATGAAACTTAAGATCAAAAACCTAAACATGAAAATTAATCTAATGGTGAGACCAGATAAAACAATTACGGTTAGAAAGATGATTCCAAACCAAAGATTGAAGAAACAGTCCCAAGTTTAAAGATATAAAGTCAGTCAAGATGATGTAATTTGAGTCAAGGGGGAGAATACTTCTAATCACTAATTAGTTATTTAATGACCAATGTTTTAATATTGTGGGGCCTTGATTATTTTAAATGTTACAACATCGATGCAGTAGATAAATTCACACATTATTCTTAATGAAATTAAAAAAACATAATTTCATCCAGTTGGAGTACCAAGTTGATTTCAAGTTGTATGATTTAGTTAGAAGTTGAGAAAAGATTGAATTCAAGGTTCTTCTTCATACTAGTTAATGTAAATTGGGATTATATGATTTTTTGGTTAAAACTACTGATAATTATGGAGACCCTAGTGTTGAACTATATTAATGAAGATAATTTAAGAAACTAAATATTTCCCCAAGTTTTAAGTAATATTTTAGAAGGAGTGCACCCGATTGAAGCTAGTGGATCCTGGTAGACTATTTATTGAATCCCTTTAAGTATATTTTGGAATAAGATTTAATGGAAGATGGAAATATGGAAATTGATTCCAATTGTGGTTTATGAAATTGGTAGAAGAGATTGGTTAGAAGAATTTAGAAGGGATTAAATACCAATTGAAGATGAATTATAGGCTGAAGAATCCATGGTGGTTTCGTTGACTATGTAATTCATGAATGAGAAAAAATGGACAATTAATAAATTTAAATAGTCGATAAAAAATTTATAACTTAATTATTACAAAGGGAAATGATATTTTTGGACATCTGGACTATGGGATTAAAAGTGGAAAATAATACAGATCAAACTTGATTTATCTAATGAAGGAAGAGAATTCCCTATGCATTTTCCCTAAAACCAAAGTGTACCTAAACTTACGGGAAATATGAATATTTATTTAGGTAAATATTTTTTAAAAAACCATTCATTGTTTTAGGTAGTGAAACTGGAAGAGCCAATAAACACTTAAGTTAGATAAAAAAATGGAAATAATTGAGGCATTAATTTTAACTATTTTCATTCATTATTTAGTTGGATAAGACACTTGAGAACTGGAAGAGAGACCATAGAAAATGGGGAAGCACTTGAGGGCTATAGTTCAAAGGAAGATGAAGATAAAGGGAAGATCCAACTCAATAGAGAATATCCCTTTTTTCTTATTCATTATTTTATTCAATTAATGATGAAATTAGTATATATTTTTGTTACTTTGATCATGTGTAGATGAAATTAGTCTTAGGGAGTCATATTGAGATGAATTGAAATTTTTTGTTTCTCATTCTCATTTTTATCATTTCTATCTATCATTTTTCTTAGGTTATCAATTTCTACCAATTTTTCTATATCTTTGATGAAAAATAGATATATGAAATTAACTATTAATTTTTTTAGAAGTGGGGAATTCATTCAATATTCACCAATTAATTGAATGATTTAAGTGGATATAATTTAAAGATTGAGAATTAGAGACTTTTTATTATGTTTTTTCATTTTCATGGTTCTTGAGAATTATTTCTACATTTTTTATATAATAATGGGTGACAAAATGGATTCTCATCTGATAAAGTAATAACCAACATAATTAATTTATAAAATGTTATTTCTCATTGTATCCAAAAAGAATTATCCATTATCTAAGTAGTTGTTAAAAAATAACTCCTTATAGTTAGTTAATAGAACTTTACTGTTCAAAAAGAGACAATAATGTTTTTAACTCTATTTCATAATCTATATTTTTTTACAATATTTATGAATCTCAAGGCAATAGAATAAATATTTTTATCAATTAAAAGCATTCCATTTTCTATAATCCATCACTTTTCCACCCCTTGTTCACCTCTTCTTTTTTTGGATACTTTAACACACTTCCCATTATTTTTAGTTTCTTTTCCTTACTATTTCATTCCGTTCACCTTCACCTAATTTTATCTAAAACTATTGTTTTTTTGTGTCATTTGTTTTGTTTTGTTATTTTTTACATAGTGAAAAAAATTATTTCTCTTGGGTTCAACCCTACTTACCACTGTATAGTTTTAAGTCGGTTTATAAATTTTATTTTTATTGGTCTAGATGAATCATCAGTAAAGCAATTTCACCATTTCTATGGATGGTGATGTATGTCAATAATATATATATATATTTTCTAAAAAAATTCTTCTAAAATCTACTTGTTTGAATTTTTGTGTGTGTTGATTTAAAACTATTCTTAATAAAATTACATGGACACTCCGGGTACATCTTCCACATCTGATTTAGAAAATTTAATTCTAGAAAAAGAAATATATTTTAGTTCCCAATTAATGAAAAATAAAGTTTAAATAAATAAAAATTATAATAATATAACAATAAAATTTAATGAGAAAAATAATCCACCATAACCTAGGAATCATATTATTGAGATACCTAGATATAGGGAGTTTAAAATTCAATCATTTTGAATAAACCCTTAATGTATATAGTCTTCCTATAGGATTAAAATCTGTGAAATGAAATAATCCTACCTTTAAAAATCATCTTCCTATAATGGAGTTCCCAATAAAGAATATTTATTGTTGATTAGAGAATTTTTTTTTTTCCAATAACTACCATTACATGGGTTGAGTGATAATGATATTTAGTTGAGAGTTTTTTTATTTTTATTGAAATTTAAGTCTATTAATTTTTTACAACAATTATATAAGGAGATATTTGATACATGGGACATATTTTTCAAATCATTTTTGATAATTTTTTTTTTCAAAGAATAAGACCCTAAAAGAATTAATCAAAATTTCTAGGGTTGTAGAATATAAGGTATAACTTTTCCAGGAGACCTGTGACTAATTTAGAGACCTTCCTAAGGAGTGTTCTAATCACCAACATCCATCCCACTTATTAATGGGTACATTTTATAATATTATCAGTACTTACCATCAAACCATAGTTTATCAATCATATGGTAGTGATTTATCGAATTTGATATCCAATTAATTTAAATATATCTTTTACAAAATAACTCAAAAATCCCTGCATAAGTGTTATAGGAGAATAAATACTCATAGTATTAAGTTAAATGATCAGGTTGTATGAATTTTTATTGATGATCGAAAGAGTTCACTTAGGAGGAATTGTAATTATTATATAATGGTTAAGAATAAAATGAACTATTATCCTAAATTTGATCTATATATAAAGAAGGATGGATTTACCCAATGTCAGGATTCTTGGGAAATAATATAGGATAATAATAACCCAATTTGAAAAAATTTAAACCCCAACTATAGGGAAAACCACAACCTTTATTGGAGAGAAAATATAGTTATTAAATAGTTTATTAAACCTGTATTTATTGCCAAGAACTCGTTAATAAAAATATATTCGAACAAGACCTCTAATTCTCATAGAAATATAGAAGGGATGATATAGAAAATGTTTGGAAATTTTTTCCCTAAAAATTGAAACATAATATAAGATAAAAAAATAGAGTTACAAATGGGATAAATTTCTTGAGACTTAACTTATAGGGATAATATAAAGATTCATTTTAATACACATATGAATCCAAAATAAAATGGGAAGACTTCTACCACAATTAGTGGTCTTTAAGAATAATAATAAATTACAATATAACCAATTGAACATATTATAGATGAATTAAGTGAATTTGAAAATAAATATATAGAAATAAGAAATATTAAAAAGTAAAAAAGGTAAAAAAAACTAGTGGAATGATTATTCTCTGCTTAAAATTAATAAGGAACAAAATAAGATGAAATGAGAAATAATCAAGGAAGTAAAGTAGAAAGTTAACATTGATGGAAAAGAGAAAAATCAATATATTTTACCTAATAATGATTCTCCCATTCCTTTTCCATAAAATGTAAATCAATAAAATTATAAACAATTATATGAAGTCCCTTCAGATATTTAATCCTTTCAAGTTCAATATTCCGTTTATAGAGTAATTAAATAAAGTTTATTTATATATTAATATTTTTAAAAGATTTTTAGCCAGTAAGATAAATAAGGAAGAATATTCCACCATCAAACTTATTGAGGAATACCATGTTGTCCTATAAATAATTTTACCACTAAAATTTCATGACAATTGAAGATTTATTATTCATTGTAAAATAATAGAAATTGAGGAATAAAATTTATTGTGTGACTTAGGATATAGTGTTAAACTTATGCCTTAATCTTTGTTTTTTAATTGGGTTTATGGTTAAAAAAAACTTATATTTCTTTGTTATTGGATGGTAGTTATATTACAAAACCCATTGGATAGGTTGGTGACTATTTAGTCAGTGTGATGAAGCTTAATTTATCCACTAATTTCTTATTTCTAGAAATGGAGCATGGAAGGAAGTATCATCAGGGAAATACTATTCCTTACTAATTTTGGGGATTTTATAAATTTTTTAAATAGGAAACTAATTTTTCATATTATTAATGATCAAGAAAAATTGAATTATATTGAGAAATACACACTATATCATTGTTTTAAGTTGATTTATGTGAAAAAATGAGGTCTACAAAGATGATATTAAAAAGGATACTCCTAATCCTTTTAGTGAAACGATTCAATTTTCCCTTAATGAACAATTTAATGTCAAATTCATTGAATCTGATTCCACAAAAGAAAATAAAGTATTTTTGGATTTCTGAGAAAATAAATAGGTATATAATTTCTAATAATCAGGAAGTGTTTCAATGTGTACAAAACTGATATATTGAATGTATCAATTAAGATATTGGACAAATATTAAAACCATTTTATTTCTGAGAAAAGTCTTTCCATAGATCCCAATATAGATTCAGAGTTAAATTCAAATCACCCAGTGTTATGTGAGATTTTTTATGATTATTTCTCAATAAAAATTAAGTGTATAAAAATCTCAAAGGTTGAAGAGATTTTTGGGTCATGGATTACTATTAAATAACAAGTATTCTCTATTGAAATCTTCTCACCTATGGTGATTGATGACGTTATAAAAGAATTAGAAGATATTTTTGGGAATTTATCTTCATTTGAGTCAGGCGAGGACTTTGAAAAATATATTTTGTGTATAATTGGATATCTTCAAGTGGGATTATACTATGTCCTCTAATTTCAATCTATTTTTGGCTCATTTTCTAGAGTTAGTGAGTATTTTGATTATTTTTTTTCATTTTTATGAGTATTTGAAAACCACTAAGTGTGTGGCTAGCTATGGGATTGTTTATAATAATTTGTATAATTCTTATTGGCTGTTATTAATTCTTCATAGAATTTTTGTGATGTTTTCAGAATTAATATAAAGGATCGAAAGAGAATATGCCTCATAGATTTAAAGAATTTAGAGGTGATTTTGTTTTCTGTTGAAGTTGGATAATAGTTGGAAATTATTTTTACTATTTTATTAGACAAGAATAAAAGTAGAATAACAAAGAGAATACCAATTCATGGTGATTATAAATAGATTTTAGGGATCATGTCTAGTTGAAGACTATAACTTCATACTATTTTGGATACAACCCATGGTTTAATAAGTCACTTTTTATTTTTTTTTTATTTTTAATAAAGCCCCTTATCACCACTTCTTTGATCATAAATTTAGGAAGCCAGTCCACTATAACAATAAATCTTCCATCAATGTCTGAGAGCATCAATTTCCATATCCTACAACTTTTTTACATGGTCCTATTTTATTGATGTTATATGGTTGAATCAAATAGTTGATATATTTTAATCTTTTAGGTACTTGAATGAGGGATGTGTATTAAATCTTGAAAGGTGAAAGAGGGTGATCATTTATCTATATAATTAGGAATAATAATAGACACTAAGGGGAGTTTTCTCTTTTGTTTTAATTTAATTTTCAATTTATAAAACTAATTATTTCTAATGATGTACTAAAACTGATAGATGATTAACCTATTTATTTTTTTAATAAAAATAATTTTGAAGATGAATTATTTTTTTTAGTATCCAGATCTTTTTATTTTTTGATAATTTTTAACACTTCGTGAAAAGTGATATTTCTTTATATATGTCTTTCTTAGCATACCATGTTTATGATATTTTATGAAAATCCATGTGTTCTTTCCAAAAATGAAAAATTATGTACATTTCATAATATATTTTTGAAAATTTCTTTGAATCTATGGAAACTTTTTGTTTTGAGTCCTATTATGACCCTCATATATTACTTTGACATGTTGACTACAAAAACATTTTGAAGTAAAACTATTTTATATATTTTTCTTACCATAGAGTTCTAAATTAAGAATAATGTTGGGTTTTAAGTATATTATACAGTTCCACTTGTATTCCAAACTATATTTCATGAAGTAAACTATAAAATTATTCTAATTCGATTTTTTAAAATTGATTGTGTCTAATCATCAATTTTCTTTCTCACTGGTTGAAATATATTATAAAATGTGGAGAATATTTTTCTACCTTATGGGGGTAATATTTTTTATTTATTTTACATTTAATTGGAAAATATTTATTTCATTACTATATTTGAAAACACTTATTTTTGGTGAAATTTTGGGTGAAGATTTTTAAATTTTAATTAAATTTAAATTTCATGAATATAATTTAATTAATAAAAATATTATTCAAATGGACTAAAAATGATCTCATAATCCTAGTTAAGGTATTTATTTTCATTCTAAAAACATTGGATGTGCTAATTATTATATCTTGTAATTATTATAGTCACCCATCCATTAGTTGCTTATAATTATTCTATATACTAAAATATGTGTGTGTGTTCACCATGGAGGAAAATAGAAATTTGAAAGAGAATTTTAATTCAAAGTCAATTTGGTTAATGAAATTTGGAAATATTCTAATTCAATAATCTTTTTAAAAGAAAACCCATATTTTTCTCAAACATTTTCAATTTGAGTAATTAGTAATACATTTTTTACTTGGGATATTTTATGAGAGAAATTTTGTTTTGAAAATAACAACTTATTTGAAATTATATTTCTTTTATTTTTACGATCAATTAGATTCTAATGAATATGATTCATTGATTTATTAAATAAAAAAATTAATTAAGTGTGATATAATTTTATGTGGCTTTATTTTAATACATAATTTCTATATATATTTTGAGGGATTATTATTATTTTTTGTTATAAATGTTATCTAATTGATAAATAATAGAGTCTCTGTCATTTTTCATTTAAAATAAACTTATTTTTTATTTTTATAAAAATGTTAATTTTTTTGTGATAAATATATTAATTTATCTTTAATTGAATTTTGATATATTTTAAGATAGAAAACTTTTGTTTATTTTTTTAAATCTATAATTTCATAATTCAAACCTATTTGAAGTTTGATTTTAACACATCTATTGAGAATTTTCAAAAATTCTAGTCTTGTGTGTAGAAATTGTGTATGATTCAAATGATTCATCAATATATGTGTCAAATGTTGCAAAAATATAAGTGTGAAGAGAATAAATATATGAGTGAAGAGGCACAACATATGAGGGTTGCTAAAAATTTTAAAGAGTGTCTACTGTAATATATGAGTTAATTGTGTCATATGAGTGGAGAGGTGACCAATATCTTTCAAATAGAAGTATTTTTCATGAGCATAAAACAAGATACCAAAGTAGAAGCTAGGTACCCACCTTTGAGCTATTCAACAAAGAAGGTTGATGAAAATTAAATCTTGTAATCCTAAGGAAAAACACCAAGATACTAGCGAGGATAGATGAACTAGATGTAGTTTGAATGAATATTCTAAACCAAGTATTATTGAATTGGTCTTAATCTTGAATATCCGAATATGATCTTGCTGATGGAATATAAGCGTAGAAGAAGAAGACTTTCCATTATTTATTTATTTTTATAGGTCCAATTGATTAAGATTATGGTGCATCATTGGTTCCAAATGATATAACTATAAGGAAGAAGATAAATACACACCAGGTAATTGAAAAAATGGACCAATAAAATTCTATCATGTTAAAGTGCATAGTTGACCCTCGGTTTTCTTCCCTAGTTAGATGTTGAGAAGGTCACAACTGAGGGCATTGATTTTTCATACTAGTTAACTTTCATGGGGGATTAAGATTTTTTTATTTAAGATACTATAGATAAATAGGAATCTGGTGAAGAGATAGATTGAGGAAGATGAATAAATTAACTTGATCTTGTCTCATGATTGAAAAAGGATTTGAGAATGCAGATGCTTGATCAAGGAAGGTGGAGCTTAATAGCTTGTTTGAAAATTATCTTCATGTTTTATTTTGGAAATCAAGTATTTAAGGATTGAAATATGGAAATTGAGACAAATAAAGGGATATGTAATTTGAATATGATAACAATTAGATGAATTTAAAAGGGGTGATATGTAAGTTGTGTGTAAGAAATTGGATCAGATAGCCAAGGTTGTGTCGTTGAAGATGAAATGAATGAATTAGATAGTTAGAAAATAATAAATAATAAATAATTATTAAATAATTTATATCATAATTATTACTGGTGAAATGATATTTTTGGACATTAGGATAGTTGGGCTAAACAAAAAATAAAAAGAACATATCATATTTGATTTTTTTAATGATTTTAATGAAGATACAATTTATTTTTCTCTAAACAAGAATTGAAAATAAACTCTGGAGAAGGATGGAAGGTTGTACATGTAAATATTTAAAAAAATTCCCTATATAATTTGAGGTGGTGAAAATGAAAGGTCCAATAGAAAAATAAGTTGGTGAATTATATTTTAATAAAATTGACATTAATTTTTATTATTATCATTTATTATTTGATAGGAGAATGCACCCATAAACTGGAACAAATTATAGAGGGAAAGAGGAATAGATTGATGGAAGTATCTTAGAGGAAGATGGATTTGGAGGAAGGATATTGGCTGATAGATTATATAAATTTTCATCGTCTTCTCATTCCTTTATTTCTATTTTCCAAGATTAAATTCTTGTATACTTTGGTTTATTTTTTAATGTGTAGCTAAACTTTATTTAAGGAAATTTAATTAAGATTAATTAAAATTCCGTCTCATTTGTTTCATTTTTTTCAGTTGGTTTCATAGGTTTTCACTTGATGCCACGTTTTCCCTTTGTTTTAGGAAAATCAACTGATGATATTAAATATTAGAATATTGAGAAATTTATTCATTCTTCACTAATTAATTTTTATATTTATCTGAGGTTAATTCAAATAATTGGAGTGTGAATATTTTCATTATGTTTTAGTATTTTTATTCTTTTTAAACATCTTTTAAATATTTTTATATGTACTAAATAGAAATGAACAGTGGATCCTTACCTCTTAAAGTGATAACTGAAGTAATTAATATGAAAAAAATTATCGCTTATTTTATACAAGAAGAATAATCTGTTATCTATGTGGTGATTGAAAAATCACACCTTAGAGTGATTTAATTGAAATTTTTTGTTTTTAAAGTGACAATGAGGTTTTTCAAATCCAAATATTCATATATTTTTTATATATTTTTGATAAATCTTGATGTAATAAAATAAATAAATTTATCAATTCCGATCAAACCAATTTATCTAATCTATCCCTTGTTTTCCCCATTTTCAAATTTTCTTTTCATCCAATTTCACACACTTCTTGCACATGTCACTTTCACTTCATTACTATTTCATTCTATTCATCTTCACATCAATTTTCACAACTTATTTTTTTCTATTTTCTTCTCATTTATTATTGTCTTTTTATTTTTTTTATTTTATATTATTTATTCTATTAGTTTCGACCATACTTACCACTCTCTTCTTTTAAGTGGGTTTATAAATTTTATTTTTTTTAGGATCAATTACAACTCAATCAAAAATATATATTATCCCACTTCTACTCTAGAACCTCAAGAAGTTGTCTCAAATTTTGTGGAACTTGGTCCTCATCCTTTACCTAATTATATTTTAGGAACCAATAAATAAATTATGAAACACTCTAGTTTATAGTAGACCACATAAAATTGAACTTGAGATCACTGAACCTCTTTATCATAGAATGATGTACCATTTGAGTGGAGATGCTAAAATCCATAAGTACCTATTCGCACATAAAATATGAAATAATCATATATTACTAGAAGTGCATGATGTACTCCCTACCTTTATAGGATCCTTCAAATGAATTTCTAAAGAAAATGTGCCCTTATACAATCTGATAATTAATATTTACAATCTATTTATCCTTTACTCACTGAATATGTATATTATAAAACACCATTAAATAAATGTATGCAATTTCTCCCTCTTCTACATAATCAAACTTTAAATAATATAGTTTCTCAAAATTGTACTCCATCAACAGGGAAAATGATTCCATTTTAAGTTATTCAGCTACCACATTTCCCTTCCTTAGTGTATACACTTTCCCAACGTATTAATCTTGTAGGATCTCTAAACACCTAATCTATCAATAATTGAATTACCTTTGAGAAATATATACTTGAGGATCTTATGTTCTCTAAAAACTATAAATCTCTTTTCTAGAAGATAATGTATCTAAATATTCAAGGAAATCACCACAATTGAAATATATACGTCACATTTTATGTAATTCTACTAGTGTGGTCATAATTTTTGGGACCCATAAACAATAATGATAAATATTTCATTAACACAGAACCAATACCAAATCAGGAGGAACCACAATAAACTTCAAACTCTACTAATTTAAAAAACCTTAGATATGTGTCCCTAATCAACCTATTATTTATCTCATTAAATTATTCCTGGTATTTCTCTACCTGGATGAATGGATACCTTTTATGTGAAAGGGTATTCCTAAGGCCTGAAATCCAAGATAATTATGCTATGAATCTCTAGTAATACCCCAAAAACCTAAGGAAATTATGAACCTAAAAACCCATCTTTGGTAGCTGCCATGGCATTACAACCACAACCTTCATGAGAATTATTCATCCATATATTCAAATATTTTTTTGATATTATTTGTTATAATCGATAAATAAATTATATTAGAATATTAAAAATAAATATTTAATCATTTTTTGGGAGTTTTTGGACACAATTGTAAAACTAACCTAAATTGTGGACTTTATTACTTAAATAATTATATTTCTTTTAAAATGTTTATGGATAATATTTAAAATGGGACTTTGAATATTTTTCATCGAAAATATTAAATAATACATAGAAGATCAAGGTTTCATTAGAATAAAATGAAAACTATATATGCTTTGTATGAATAACTAGTTTCTATATAAAACAAGTGGATATTCCATGCAAGAATAAATGGGAAATGAACTGGATGAACATGATTAAAGTATTTTTCTTTGTACAATTTACTCAATGGGTAAGCTAATGAATACAAGTAAATACCAAGGGGAAGTTTACAACATGTCATTATCTTAAACTAGGGAAACATATTCTATGAATGATAATTGACCTGGAATTAGTGAGTCATCTTCTGTCATCATAATTTCATCCCCCAAAAATTATTCAATGATAATAATTCCATGATGTTTTTACTTATTATTCAAATAAAGGAAGCAATGTTACTTTTTCAAAGTTGGGACCTTATATTATTAATCTCATATGGTCCTTTGAGAAAATCCTTGATGGGAATTGATACCATCTACTTTCCATGAGTTCATATGTATTAAAGGACATACATGGATAAAATTTCCTTTTGATCTACTTAGATAAATCAGGTAACTTCCCAACAATGTTCCCAAAAGGTATCCACCCATGAAAAAATTTCAACATCAAATCATTGGAGGATATTTATATTTGAAAAGAGTCTAGATGTTTATAATAAGATGAAATCCCTCCATTTATTTGTGTTATATGGAGTTCACCCCATCCATATAAAATTCTCAATTGATACTAGAAACAGATACCCAATCCTATAAAAGGGTAACTTATCCATTTTATTTGGTATTTTCTATTGGTTGGATTCTTTTAGGGTTTTTAATTTTCTATTTCCTCAAGTATACATTTTTTTTATTATTATAGTGATTGTGTTATTTACCCCATGAATTTATTTTCATTACATCAATTCAATCTATAACTTCTATAATCGTGGAGAGATAACATGAGTGTTTCTCTAAGACATGTTTGGTGATTTTTTATGAGTCCATATTCTTCCTAGTTCAATTTAGAATTCCAAATCTAATGATTTATGTAGTTGTAAGGATCATAGGTTAGTGATAGTACTACTTAGACTTTGATTCATATTTATTTTCTCCTCCGAGTAAATAATAAATTTCCCATCCTTCACTTGGGTATCTTGGAATATGATGTATCCATGGTGTTAGAGTAATTAATAGATGTGATATATTTCGAGGGGATTGATGTATGTGAATTTTACTATCATTTTTATAATTTTTAATTTAATTTTAATTAATTTTCTAACAGTTTCTTTTGTTTGTAGTTTATTTTGGTAGTTTTTAAAATTTTTATTTTTTTTATAGTTTTTAGTTTTTATTTATTTTTACTTTATTAACGTTTCATATTTTATTTTTTTAGTTTAATTAATATTTGTTATTGTTATTATTTTTTTTTTATTAATTTCACTTGTAAATATAATATATAAATTTATATAATTCTTTTAATTATTATTATTACCACTATTCTTACTATTACTACTACTACTACTATTACTACCATTTAACTTAATTAGATAATTAGTTTTTTATTTTTAATTTAACTTTTTATTTTATTTTATTTCAACTCCCCCTACCCCCTTGACCCACTCCCCTCCCTATTACCACACCCCTACATACCATTAACTACCCACACACCATTCCCCTCCATCTCACCAATCATTCTATGCCCCTACCTCTCTCTAATTCCTCACCTACTGGACCTACCGCCCCCTATCCGCCTTATCTCTAGCACCTCACCTACTATCCCATGCACCCTATTTCCCTCTAATTCATCACCCGCTAGACCCACTTCCCCCTACCCCCCTTATCCCCAGTGCCTCCCCTCCAATCCAAGATCCCCACTCACCACTCCATCTCCCATAATCCCCAACCCACCACTCACCATCCATCCCCTCCAAGCCCTAGTGCCCCAACCTCTCCCCTACGGACCCACTTCCCTCTCACCCACCTAACCCCCTTCCCTAATCTGATACCTTTCCTAGCTGCCACCCCACTAAACCCTCCCATTCACCAGACTCCACTCCCCATTGTACTCACTCACGACCACTTCAGTGCACAGCAACAAAATAGTATCCCTTCTCAGTCAGAACAAGTGGAAAACCATCCTCAACTTCAACCTACGACCGAACTGACCACCTCTACTGATCATCAAAACATCCAGCGACCAAACCTCATCCATTTCAAGAGTGCAGTGGTTGTTTAGACATGTCATTGACATTAAATTTGGCTTCCGAAGAGTGAATTTTCATAGCGAGAGCGAGCGCAGATCTGAAAATATTTTTAGAGTCGCTGGGGTTTGATTTGGGTGTAGCATCAGCGACTACAAGGAGCAGAGCGAGGATAATTATTGTGCCATCTTCAATAGCGGCTTGCGGTGACCATAGCGACGACAAGAGCATAGTGATATCTATTTATTATTTTATGTGATGTGTTATCATCGTGATGGAAGGATAATTATTTTTGTGTCGAAGTTTTGATGAAAGTGGCGGTAATTGTATGTATTAAATTTATCTCACGTTTGATTGCCTTTTAAATTTATTTTCATTGGATGTTTAATTAATTAATTATATATACATTTAAATGTGTTTTCATTCAGACTCTATACAAATTCTTTGGTTCCCATTTGTGTGATACCTAATATATAATCACAAGCATGAGTTTATCAGAGAATTTATTTATCCATAATTCAATCAAGTGTGTGAGCGAATTCTGAATAAATAAATATATTAATTTAAAAAAATAATATTTTTTTGTGAACTCTCCTAAAAACATGGATAAGTGATACATAATCAATAATATCATGTGAGCAAACCCGACACAGGTAGATACTTCGACATTGTAAGAAATGGTTCGTCGTATTTCAACAAGTGATTCCGTACTATAATGACACACAATTTATTAATCAGGATAGAGAAAAAATTATTGATTATTTGTGTAAAAATTAGAATATTGTCTAACATCAGAGAATGAGACCAGATATTATTTTGATTAAATTTGGAATTGGTGATAATTGAATAAATAAATATTCAGATGTGGGAATTAAATAATTGACATTACATGCTTCTAAACGGACGTCGTGGCTCTAAAACTTCCATCTCCGTTAATTTATTTCATAGATTAATTTAGTTCACTTAGATATTTGTAGTTTATTTAAATAGTCATTTTAAAATAGTCAGTTAGTTTTTCAAAACTTCTTATTTATTAATCACATGAAGAATAGATTTTCCTAAAAGTTTATACAAGAGGATATTCCTAGTGTCTACTCACATTCTCTCTATGGTTCTACAATACCTGCTACAGCTACAGTAGTTTGTAGGTAAATAAATATTTAAAATTTTCACGTATAGCGATGCATGTTCCAAATTTCTTATACCATTTTTGGGAGAATATTAGCATTAGTAGGTCCTTTAAAAGAGTGATTTTGGTCAAAAATAAAATAAAAAAATGAAAAAAACTAAACCAAAATAAAAAGGTTTACTACTTTGATAATTTTTTATTTTAGGGATTTTCAAGACACTCAGATGTTCAAAATGATGTGGGCCGCACCAAATAGTTACAACTAGTACCCACCCTACCCACTAACATTTTATGGTATGGAATGCAATATTTCACCGCACACGAGATCTTTAGGTTATCCTATTTATTTTAATTATTATCATACAAGTTTGTGTTATGATGTGTATTATACTGCCATTCCTTATCTAACATTTGATCATTTTCAAAGTAAAAAAATTCATGAAAATTTAGAACATGACAATTCATGTGAAAAATATGAATCAATAATTGAGGACATATTGAAAATTGCTATCATTGAGACAAATTGGTTATTTGATCATCAAGATGAACATAATTCAAAGATTATTTCCTCAATGAAGAATCTAGAAAATCTAATAACCCATGTTGTTCAACTAGGCACCTCACTATCACTTGATGATTTGATTCAGAACAATTTTATTATAGAAAGTGTAGTAGAGGTTCTATTTTAAAAACATTCATTTCCTAATTTTGAGGATGATAATACTTTTATTAATCATTTTTCTTGTCGTACAATTGATGAATCACCTTCATCACAAAATAATTCATCCAATCTAATAACATTTCAAGAATATGATTTTGTAGTCTTCTACCCTATTGAACATAATGGTCCCTATGAATATGTGATTTCATGTCCTTTTATGATTTCACAACATATATATCCCAAAGTGAAAAAGGACACATTAAATTTATATCAAATTTCACCTTCTGGAGATGAAGATGACATTGAATTGGGACCCTTATCTTCTTTGATATAAACAAAATCAAACACCATTAATTGCAACACACAAGAGGAAATGACTTTAAATGACATTGGATTTCCTCTTTCTGAAAATATTTGTGAGTCTAAAAAGTTTTCTAAAATGGAGACTTCTGAAACATTTCTAGAGTCGGTGAATAAATCATCATTGGTGGTAGAGAACACTAAAAATTTTCTAGGAAAAATGGAATAATGGGATTTACTAGGGGATACTATGTTTTTGGTGAAGAATTTACCAACAAAATAATATAAAGAGGGTGGTATATAAGAAAATTTTGAAAAAGATGTCATTCTTGACAGAATGGAGTCATCTGCTCCAATTGATCCCACACCAGTTGCTCTTTACTCTGAGGTTAAAGTCACTTCACCTAAAATACCCACATATGGTAACAATATTGTTGACCTTGGAATAATCAATGAAACTATCAAGCATGATTTGAGTTAGAAATCCGTAGATTTCCCTGTATAAGTTGTTGGGTGTGAAAATTAATTGGGATACATCATCAACCCAGATACTGTATTCAAGGATGTGATGGACATAAGCTGACCAGTGAAGGAGTCTGGTAAACTCATTTTTACACCTGGGCATATTCAAAGAGGTAATATTCTTGATCATTATATTGATTTCCTTTTCCAAAGATTCAATTTTTTGGTGAGTCTTTCATAAAGAAAGGTTTATTCATCCCCTAATGAGTTGGCCTATTTTCATTTCATTCTGCACATCCATTTTTCTAACATGATTCCATTGATATATTGTATAGCTTGTAGGATAAATTCATTTTCAACGAATGGAATCCACACTCCCACTGAAAAAGAAGTAGATGCGTGGTTTACATTTCCATTTGATCCTGGTAGAGTTTCAACAACATCTGGATGAAGATGAAGTAAACATAGCGTTCAATTGGAGGCAACCCATCATTTGATTATATTTTTTTCACTGCATTTAATTTCATTTCATTTAGTTTTTTTTAAATAAAAATAAAATAAAAAGTCTTGCATTTACTGTAATATATTTTCTTCTGCCACTGTAGTGGATTTAAATTCATCATAAATATTCTTATCATCTACATGATTTTGATTATGGTGTGAATTGTTTGATATGATGTGAGTATGTGTTGTCAATGTGTAGGTTTTATAGGTATACCATTTCTGGAGCTTCATCGGATACAGACAACCTCTTCGTGTCTATCTGCACTAAATTAGGGAAGTGTTCTATTTTTTCCATATTTTATGCTTCCAAAAACACCATGTAAAACAACTAACAAAAAAACTAACATTCATGTCATTGATGAACCCATATGAAAGTTGTTTCATTTTTGTCGTAATATTGTTGGGAACATACCACTTGTATCCCTGGGCAGTTTGAGTGCATGATTCTTGTTTATAAGGATTTTATCATTGATCTCAAAAAATAGATGATTGTTGATATTATTTCATGCTTTGAATATGTTTTTTAAAAATATATAAATTTTTAAGACACTTATTTGAACTCATGCTCATCTGTGTTGTCCAACATTTATTTCCATACCCGTGAGGACTCTAGCCCATTTTACATTAACTTATGTTTCTCTTTTTCTTGAGCGAATCTTGACCCTGTTTTTTCTTCTAGAAATATCCATGTTTTTCCATCAAAGCGATAGGAATTGTGAATGTTTCACTAAAATGATCCAGAAACTCGTTTGATCTTTAACCCTATTGACCCACTGAGCCACCCATACATTTCATCCATCATGTAGCCCTTTGAATCCATGAAGAATCCTTTTAGAATGATCCCATAGCCAATACCCTTCCTTACCTATTTATTGAATGTTTTCATGATGATTTTCAATCTAAGTGTGGGGGAGATATTTACTCATGGAGAGAGTTTTTTGATGGGTAGTGAGTCATTTGATACACATGTATTGACATTATATCCACCTAATCATATGAGTTCTATTTCACAAGAACCTCATTCATTAAATGTATTTTTTTGTAGACATATAGATTCTTTTTTGTTACAACAATGAGTACCTTGGTGGTCATTACGCAGTAACCCTCACTTTTGCGGATACCTATATATGTGATGACCCATTACTCTAGGATCTAGAAAGCTTTCTATATGACCTACTTTCACTAAGATGTTTCAGCGTACAAGATACTTGTGTACCATTCTTTGGGATTATTGTCGGATAGTTATTTCATGGGGTTTTAGAGTTAATATTCACTAGTTTTTCTTTCCCATCTTAATTGAGTGCATTGTGTCTAAAAACAAGAGCAAAGAATTGGAATATCATATTCTTGGGGACAAGCAATGTTTTAAGAGTGGGGGAGCAAGAGTTTGAGGGAGACATTTGGATTGACATTTATCAGGCATTTATTTCAAAATTCAACCCTCCTTTTTTCCAAAAGAAACTATCCCATTTTTTTATGACCCACCATCCCACAACCTCAGAGACATTTTAACCTCATGTAAAGTCATTGAGATTGGTGAATTATTTTGATTTGTACTATTACATATGTGAAACTAATGTCAAGCCTATAATAAGCATGCATGTGTATAAGAATTGAGTAAAACTTTGATCAGATATTTTGAGAGATGAGAGTGATGGAAAGGTAGCTCACACGATACATGATTGCACGTACTTGTTTTAGAAAGAATATGAGTGGAGAAAAAATGGTTTTTAAAAATTGGAGTTTTGAATGAAGAATGATATTTTATGGGTAAACGAGATTGAAAAAAATTGAACTTGTAATTTTGATGTTTTGATTTGTCTATAGGTCTACTTGTGTTTTCTTTATGATTTTTCCCAGGTGTGAACATGTTTAAGTGTGGGGGATTTGATTTACATGGATTTTAATATCATTTTTATAATTTTTTAATATAGTTTTAATTAATTTTCTAACTTCTTCCTGTGTTTGTAGTTTCTTTTTGTTGTTTTCAATATTTTACTTGTTTTTATAGTTTTTACTTAATTTTATATTGATACTATTTATTTATTTTCATTTTTCAGTTTTTTATTAATTTTTGCTATATTAATGTTTCATATTTTATTTTTTATTTTAATTAAAATTATTTATTGTTATTATTATTACTTTATTAATTTAACTTGTAAATATAATATATATATTTATATAATTCTACTTATTATTATTATTATTATTACTACTATTCCTATTACTACTACTACTATTATTGTTGTTGTTATTATTATTTAACTTAATTAGATAATTATATTTTTTTAATTTTAATTTAACTTTTTTATTTTATTCTTTAAACTCCACTACCCCTTAACCCCCTCTCCTCCCCTCCCTATTCCCACACCCCCACTTCCCCCTAAATACCCACACCCATCCCCCCTCTCACCAATCATCCCATGACCCTACCTCTCTCTAATTACTCACCTACTGAAACCTCCAACCACTATCTCCCTTATCTCAAGTGCCTCCCCTCCTATCCATGACCCCACTTACCCTTCCATCTCCCTTGCTCCCCAACCTAACACTCACCCGTCTACCCCCCAATCCCCAACGCCCAAACCTCTCCCCTACGGACCCACTCCCTTGTCACCCTCTTAATCCCCTTCCCTAATCTGATCCCCTTCCCCCTACCACTCCCATTCCCAGCTACCACCCCACTCACCCCTCCGCATCACCCGATGCCACTCCCCATCTTACCCGCTCATGGACACTTCAGTGTGAAACAATCATAAAGCATCACTTCTCGGTCTGAAACAACGAAAAACCGTCCTCATCTTCAACATACAGCCAAACCAACCACCTCTGATGATCATCACAACATCTAGCGACGACCCCTCATCCATTTTTTGAGTAAAACGGTGGTTCGAAAATGTTATTGATGTTCAATTGGGCTTCTAGAGAGTGACTTTTCACGGTAAGAGCATGTGGAAATCTGATCATATTTTTTGCAGCACGGTGGTTTGATTCGGGTGTGGCGTCAGCGACTACATGGAGCGGAGCGAGGATGATTATTGTGTGATCTTCAATGGTGGATTGCAGTGACCATAGGGACAACATGATCATGATTATATCTTTTTATTATTTTATGTGTTGTGTTGTCTTCATTATGGAAGGCTAATTATTTTTGTGTCGGAGTTGTGACAAAAGTGACTGTAATTGCATGTCTTTAATTTATTCCCATGTTTGATTTCTTTTTAATGTAATTTTAATCAGATTTCTATTTAATTAATTATATATGTGTTCAAATTAATTTTCATTTGGGATCTGCACACATGCTTTGGTGCCCATTTATGTGATACATAATAAGTAATCACAGGGAAGAGTTTATCAGAGAATTTATTTATCTAGAATTTGATCTAGTGCGCAAGTGAATTCTGAATAAATAAATATATTAATTAGAAAAATTAATATTTTTTGTGATCTCTCCTTTAAACTTGCATGAGTGATACATAATCAGTAATCTCATGTGATCGAACCCGACGTAGGTATATTCATCGACTTTGTGAGAAATTGGTTATCCTATTTCATCAAGTGATTCAGTACCATAAGGACACACAAATTAGTCATCACGACAAAAGATGAAATGATGGATAATTTGTGTAATAATTAGAATACTATTTGACATCATATAATGAGACCAAATAGTATGTTTATTAAATTTGGAATTGGTTATAACTGAATAAATAAATATTTATATGTGGGAATTAAATAATTAACATTGAATGCTCCTAAACGGATGTTGCGACTCTGACACTTCCATCTCCACCAATTTATTTCATAGCTTAATTCAGTTCTCTTAGATAGTTGTAGTTAATTTAAATAGTCATTTTAAAATATTCATTCAGTTTTTAGGACTTCTTAGTTATTAATCACCTGAAGAACTCATTTTCCTGAACATTTTTTCAGGAGGATATTCTTAGTGTCTACTCACATTCTCTCTACAGTTCGACCCTACTTGTTGCTTCTACAGTAGTTGGTATGACAATAAATATTGAAACTTTTTAAGCATTGTGATGTGCATCCCAAGGATATGATAGGGTATTATCAAAGAGGAAGATTATCTTATTGGTTTCCTATAAAGGAGGTTTATGTATTGTGAATTCAAGGGTATTTAGGTAAAATAGGTATTTACATGATCAAACGATCAGTGAGGGATGATAATAAATAAGATGGAGTATATAGGTTGAGTGAGTATGAGATAAATTTGTGTGTGACAATAATGTATCTCATAATAACTAGTCCTAATATCAGCTTACTTATTATGAAAATTAGTATGCGTGCATTAAATATTCATGTTTTCAATTCTGTCATGAATCCCTCGTCCCCACATAACTCCATTATTTATGTTTTTAATTTAATTTTTAATACAACATTATGTTAAAGTAGGTTTAGTGATACTTTTTTTCCATCATGAAAGAAAAACCAAGGCTCATCTCCCAAGATACATTAATATGGGAACTTTAAAATTTTAAATAATGACTAATTCCATTCAATAATTTATTTCCCCACCTATTTATGAACTATTTTAGAGGACCTATGTTATACCTCAATCATTATTTCACTTTTTAAATACTTTTCCGATTTCAATTAGATTTAAAAATAAAAAAAGGAATCAAAATTTTAATCAACCACACTTAGGGAAGAAATTGTTTTAATTTGTTCTAGACTGGTGAGGGTATATTGGGGCTCAAACACTTGAGATAAAATCCTCTTGTATCAAGGTTACCATTCTACTAGATCATTACATTAGTTTAGGATCACTCTTTTATTTCTCTAGTTTTATTTTAATATTAAAAATTATTCTCATTTTTTTCATGATTCTCACTCTTTGATATATGAACTCTGTAATAATAGATATCTAACCACATGGTTGGTCCCAATGGGATATTACATGGGCATAAAATACCCTACAATTCAATTGTTTGATGTTTAATTCGTATTCTTGATGCAGAAGTGAGTGGTTAGAGAAGTGGATGAGTGTCTTTCATATACTCATGTTCTACTTTTTGACTGTATTATTAGTTATATCAAACTATTTTATCTATCTCTTGTCATTGTATGATCTTCATTTGACAGATTTAGGCATGTAATTTGACGAACAATATACGGTGGAATGGGGTGTTTGGAAGGTTATATGCTTATGAATATGATATGTTCACTATTCTACACTATGGAAGAGATAAAGTTTGGTTTACCAAAGAGAATTTTTAAGTTTACTATGTACCATAAGATAGATATAAGAAAGTGGATGTTAAATGGAATTGAGTTGGGTATATAATGAGTTTAGATTCACTATTTTGGATAATAAATCACCCATGATGTTTAACCTAGGTTTATAACCTTTCACATTGACTTTATCTTAAAACTTTTTGTGTTTTATTTTATTTTTCAAAAACATTTTTCATGATCCCATATTTTAATTATGAAAACTCCAAAAAATACTATTATGTGGATTAATAATAGATAGTGATTAACATGGTTTCTTGGAAAAAATCTATATTTATCTCCCTAGATACATTCATAAGGAATATACATAATTCTATTTAATACTTGTATCCTTCAACAAATTCCTCACATAAAATTTTGCACCATTTCTAGGGAATTAATCCACATTTCCTAAATGAAAGGCTAGAATACATAACACTATAACACAATACATAATTCATGTTTTAGAGTGTAATTCATCCATATTTTAAGAAATTATTTTTGGAATTTAATACATATATTATATTTGAATATTTTAAATAAAAACTTTTAATATTTTAATTCATTTTTGGACAATTATAAAACAGACATAAATTGTTCATTTTATTGAATAAATAAATATGATACGTTTTAAATATTGATGGTATTTATTTTAAATGTTTTTCTTGATGATTTAATAGAAAAATAAATTTATCTTATATATAATTTTAGGACTATTTTGGAATAAATATATAAATTAAAATGTCACATATGAATAACCTGTTATTACAGAAAATGAGTATAGTTATTTGAAATGCCTAAAAATTCTTTCTTTGATTAACAAAAGAACTATTTCTCTTATCATGATAATTATATTATATTACAAAATGTAATTATATAAAAATTTTATTATCAAAATAATATACAATGCCAATTTATAATATCAAAAACTATAGAACAAACCAGTACATTAAAAAAACAAAAAATAGAGGTCCTGCTATGGTATACTCCCTAGAATAAAATTATTATTTTAAGGTTAAACCTACTATAAGAAAATGCTAAAATAAAAAGAAAAATTAGGAATATAATTGAAATTATCAAAATAATTATAAGAAACTTTTGAAATTATAAGGCCCTAGCCTTAAACATTACTTAATCTTGAGTTACTTCAAGAATACATGATGAGGATCTTTTCATATTTAGAGTTTTAGAGAATTAGATCATAAATCATGCATTACATTCCACATTTAAACAAAGTGGTTATATAAAATATAGTACTCATTTTTCCCATCAATGAAAACATATTTAAAATAAAACATGAATTCTTTCTTGACACATCCTTGACACTATCATCACATTATGTACCTTTCCCTTAACCTGTGAAAAAACATTTCAAAAACTTGGGATGAGCATAAAAAGCTCAGTAAGGGATATAAAAGTACGAAATTAAAATGTTAGTCCATGTATGAAATCATACTTTACTCATAAAACATAAGAATTTTAACATACCTCATCAAATCATGAATAAATCAAAGAAATCATATGACATAAAGGTAACTTGAGGCTTTCATAACATTCTTACGTAGGGAGTAACCCTCATGGTTACGTTTGGAATACCCATCACAGTATATTCCCTAAATCTCTTCGGATAAACCTTAACGTTTAACCCCTTCGTGTTACCCAATGCATTGAATAGCTATATCAGGCTCACCCTCCCTTAGTTTATCACGGAACCACCTGTCTTTATAACAATGCCCAAGAACCATAACGTAATCGTATCACATAAAACATGCATAAAGGAAACATAAAATTTCCACATTTCAATCGCAAGATTTCAATAAAACACATTGATATAATAAAAACATTATGAAAACCATTTTCAGTACCAAAATAAAAGAAAATAAAAGTATGGTATTTATTTTTCATTTAACAAAAAGTTATGGCTTGTAGAGGAAGTTGAATCTCAAATAATGGTCACGGCGGCAGAGAAGTCGTTGTCGCCGCATACGTACGACAAAAAAGCATTCCCTTTTGTCATTTAGTAAATGTTTCATATAAAAAATATTCCTTTTGAATAAACTTAAAAGTAAAAGGGGTTTATACACCGTATGAAAGAAAGTTGTGTATAAAACAAAATATGCCTCATTGAAAGGAGATTGAGACGAAGTCCCATACCTTAGGTCCGACTTGACTTGATCGTTTTTTAACGTCCTGAATAATAAACTTGAGTTAATTTCTGCATGCTTAAGAATATTTTTTAAGTTCATTATTCCTTTTATATCACTTATTACCATGTTATGAACACTATGTAATTATTTAAGTTAATAATGGTCGTTTTGTCGATCATTGGTACTTGAGTCAAAAATAAATTCTTCATAATTACAAGTTGTTTATGTGGTAAAATATCCATTATATCCAGAATTATATTCATGATGTAGATATCATATATATCATATATATCCAGTATATACATGCATTTATAATATTAAATAAAATTTAGATGTAAGAAATGAAATGCACCGTTCTTAGAGATGGTAAGTCATACATACGCATGAACGCTACTTTCATTTCTATTTCCTATTTAATGAAATTGAATCATAATGATATAAAGGTATATTATAATTATAGTATAATATCATATATAATATCATTAACTCCATCCTTTATATGTCCAACATATGGCATTAACGAATCAAATCACTTTGAGGGGGCGGTAGTCCGCACTTCCAAAAATGAAGATATCGCGTTTACCCATAATGAAAGCCATAAAGGCATTCCATAAATGAAAAATACAGAAGCTTAAGGAAAACATAAACATATTATATATCACATATAAATATAGTGACATCTTAATGGCCACCTTTGAAGGTGTTATAAGAATATTGAACAATCATCATTTCATGAGGCAGAAATTCGCCATCCACGGAAATAGTATGTTCTTTTACCATTATATGTAGGTGTGTGTAAGTGTAGCTCGAATAATTCTTATAAAAAATACTATTAAACTTATCATACTAGTTTTGTTACAAAATAAATGAATAAAAAGCGTTTAGGGGGTTGGAGAAGCAAAATAAAACAAAAGAACATTAGAGAAGACTTTACCTTCAAATCGGGTAACTCCTCTTGGTTTGTACCAAAAGGGTTTCTTGAAGAGATTTCTGCCTAAGGTAAGGCTTCTAAGCTGAAGAGAGGGATGTGGAGAGATGAAATGAGCAGAGTTTGGCCGAGCCAAAGGCTTGAGAAGTGTGTGTAAAGCGGTAGATGTGGGGGCCTTTTATAAGAGGAGAGGAGGGGAACTCTTGGAATGTTATAAAATGTTACTTTATATTGAAATGTGTTTCGAATTTAAAAGGTCCCACATTGATATATTTCGAGGATAAGGTGATAAGGGTTCGAAATATACTCATCCAATAGGTCTTTGACAAGTGTAATTATTAGATTTTACATTATCTTTTCATTTTATTTAAATCGTTCATTAATGAGGCAATCACTGCATCATCATGATGTCATAAATAATTTAATTTATTTAATGTATAAAAATTATAAAAAAAATACTATGATGTAATAAATATTTTTAGATTTCCGATGATAATTTATAGTCCAATATATCATTTATGTAGACAAAATTAAAAATGTTTTACTCAGGTGATACATTCTTTGTTATATTTAACTTTCTTTAAAAATAAAAAGATAAAAAGTCATTATCACACAAAAGTGATTCCATGGGGTCCCCAAGTTTGGAACAAGGCATCCCATGGTCTTCCATGACACAACTAGTAGAATTAGGATGCATGTTGGGGTCATTTGTTATTATTATGATATTATTTTATTATCCTTAACTACCCGTTTACTAATTAATCAAAATAATTAAAGATAATTACCATCGTTACTATTCATAATGTCCAAAAACAAAAGAGTATTGATTACATAATTTGGACCTTATGATTACAAATATGTAATCCATTTTATCAAATTCCAAACACAGAAATTGCAATAATTAATTTAATAATAATTCCTGTTGTCAAAACAAATAGCGGGTTTTTTAGAAACAATATATATGAAAATTTTGGCACTTGTTTATGCCCAATTACAAAGTGAAATTAATCCCAATGACCACCATTGGATTAAATGGTAACAATATATTCTATTTACACTTTAAAACCAATTAAAACAATTATCTAACTATATAATTAAATTAGATGAAAATGCAGTTTTGATGTAAAATGCAGTATTTTTCACTGTTCATAAAAAAATGAACATTGTATAAAAAATAACAAAAAATTATCCAAAATAACTTTCAATGTACCAATCATAAAAAATAAGTTTATTTTGACAAATAGTGCTCATAAAATTGTCAAAAGTTTGATTTAAATATGGTTTTCCATTAAAAGGAAGTAAAACAATCTTTTAAAAATATTAGTGTATTCCATGCTTAAGATTGGATTTATTCTCATTTTAAGCCTCTAAAACACTATCTAATTCATAAATATACATAGATAAGAATATCTATCATTCATTTCTTAGTTGAGATGTTACATCCTTCCCCCATTTGGAAAATTGTGTCCCCGTAATTTATTTACTTATCGAATAAGTGGGGGTATTTATCCCTCATTTCATTTTTAGATTCCCATGTTACCTCTTCACTCATGTGGTTTTTACACAAAACCTTTACTTGATGAATCACCTTATTCTGAAACACTTTCTCCCTGTGGTCAAGAATATTCCTTATAAGATATATTCTCTTCCAACTGAACTACCTCTGGACTCAAAACATGAGATGGATTTGGCATGTACTTCCTTAACATTGAAACATGAAAAAAATTGTGTACCTAAGATAAACTCAGAGGTAAAGCCACTCGGTATGTAACTGATCCAACTCTCTCCAGAATTTCATATGGTCCAATGAACCTTGGACTCATCTTTCCTTTCTTACCAAATCGCATCACACTTTTCCATAGTGAAACTTTGAGAAAAGCATTATCACCTAACTCAAAAGAGAGATCCTTCCTCTTATTGTTTGCATAACTCTTCTGCCTGCTCTGAGCTGTTCTCATGTGTTTCTGTATCAGCTGAACTTTTTCTGCCAACTCTTCTACCAATTCTGGCACCATCAAATTCCTTTCACCCACTTCATCCCAGAAAGCTGGAATTCGACACCGCTTCTCATATAATGCCTCAAATGGTGCCATCTGTATACTGGAATGAAAACTGTTATTATAAGAAAACTCAAACAAAGAAAGATGTTGGTCCCAACTTCCCTAAAAATCCATCAAACAAGAATGTAGCATATCCTCCAAAGTCTGAATTGTTCATTCTGACTTCCCATCTGATTGAGGATAAAAAGTTGTATTAAAATTTAATTCAGTACTTAACAACTTCTGAAGGCCTTTCCAAAAGTTAGAAGTGAACCTGGGATCACGGTCAGATACAATGGAGAGATGAACTCCATTTAGCCTAAATATCTCTTTAAGATACAAACAGGAAAGTTGATCTTGGGAAAAAGTATCTCGTATAGCAAGGAAATGAGCAGATTTAGTCAAGCGATCAACTATAACCCATATTGCATTATTACCTCGAGGTGTCTTCGGCAATCCCACAATGAAGCCCATGGATATATTCTCCCATTTCCACTCTAGCACTGGTAAAGGTTGAAGCATCCCTTTCGGTAACTGCCTCTCTGCTTTTACCTGTTGACAAGTCAAACACTTCACAGTAAAATCAGCAATATCTCTTTTCATTCTGTCCCACCAGTAATACTCCCGAAGATCTCTACACATCTTAGTACTGCCTGGATGAACTGAAAATGGAGAACTATAAGCTTCACATAACAACTCTCTCTTAAAATTTGAATCACAAGGCACACACAATCTCTTCCCAAATCTCAAAACACAATCATTATCAATGTTGAATTCAGGCAACTTACCCTTTTGAACCAGCTCTACCTTTTTCTGCAACTCGATGTCTTGCTTCTGTACTTGCTTAATTATGTTTGATAGAGAAGATTTCACTGATACCTGAAACAAGATAGAAGGACATCCTGCACCAACAACTTCTATGCCAAATTTCATCAAATCCATAACCAAAGTATCACGTTCCAAACCCAACATTGTTAATGAAGCATTACTTTTTTGACTCAGAGCATCAACAGCTTTATTTTCTTTTCCCAGATGGTAATGAATTGTACAATTATAATCCTTGATTAATTATAACCATATACTCTGTCTCATGTTCAATTCTTTTTGAGTGAATATATACTTTAAACTTTTGTGATTGGTATATATTTCACACTTTACTCCATAAAAATGATGCCTCCAAATTTTTAAAGCGAAAACAACAACAGATAATTCCAGATCATGTGTAGGGTAATTTACCTCATGAGTTTTCAACTGACATGAAGTATATGCAATTACCTGATCATTCTACATTAGGACGCAACCAAGTCCTTTCAATGAAGCATCACTGTAGATAAAAAACTCCCCATTCCTGGAAGGTAGTTCCAAAACTGGAGCATTCACCAATCTTATTTTCAATTTCTAAAAACAATCATCACATTATTTTGTCCAGATAAACTTAACACCCTTCCGAGTTAGCTTAGTCATTAGACTAGATAACTATGAATTTTTTTTAACAAACCTTCAGTAATAGCCTGCCTAACCAAGAAAACTATGAATCTCAGTTACATTTGTGGGTCTTGGCCATTCTTCAACAACCATTGTTTTTGCAGGATCAACAGTTATCCCATCTTTAGAAACAATGTGACAAAGGAAAGAAATTTGTTGCAACCAAAACTCACACTTTCTGAATTTCCCATACAATTTCTTTTCTTTTAAAGTTTTCAAAATAACCTTTAAATGTCTTTCATGCTCCTCTTTACTTTTAGAAAACACCAAAACATCATCAATGAAAATAGTCACACACTTATCCAAGAACTCATGGAAAATTCTATTCATAAGGTCCATGAATACAGCAGATGCATTGGTTATCCCAAAAGGAATTAATACAAATTCATAATGGCCATATCTTATAAAAAACATGGTCTTCGGAATATCTGATTCCTTTACCTTCAACTGATGGTACCCCAATCTCAGGTCAATCTTTGAAAAATACTGAGGTCCCTGGAGTTGATCAACCAAATCATCAATATGAGGCAAAGGATATTTGTTCTTAACAGTGATGTTATTCAAGGCTCTATAATCAATGAAAAGTCACATTGAACCATCTTTCTTTTTAACAAATAAAACAGGATCACCCCATGGTGATGTGCTAGTTCGAATGAAACATTTATCTAATAAATCTTTCCATTGCTCCTTCAAGTCTAAAAGTTCAATTTGAGCCATTCGATAAGGGGGTTTTGAAATTGGCTTAGTATTAGGAACTAGATCAACAGTAACCCCAATTTCCCGATCTGGTGTTATTCCAGGCAACTCATTAGAAAAAACATCAGGATACTCATTTACCACTGGCACATCATTAATCTGAACAGTTCCCTTGTTTTCAACATTATGTGCAAGGTAAAATTCATTTCCATCTTTTACAAGTTTCTTGGCCTCTTGATATATTATCAATATTAAAGGTTCATTCTTGTAAGAAAATTGAAAGTCTCTCTGAAAAGAAACTTCTTTAGCTCTATAGTCAATCTTACCATGGTAAATAGAGAGCCAATCCATGCCCAGAATAACATCAAACTCTACTAGAGGTAAAACAATAAGGTTTGAAAGTAGGTTCTTTCCATGGATAAGGATAAGAAGATTCATATAAATTCTTTTTGACTCAACATTTCCCCCAGGTGTTTTTACCACAAGTTCAGGAGTCATTTCTTGAGATGGTATTCCCATTTTACTTGGAAAGTTTTTAGAGATGAAAGAATGTGTAGACCCTGAACCAAATAACACACTAGCATAATCTGAAAAAACAAAGTACCTGATTCTACTTAATTTGATGGCCCAACATCTGCTGAAGTATTTGCAAAGGATTTCACCACCCATTTCTGCTTATATTCTAAATACTTCCCATCACTCGAGCTCTTTGTTGGACACTCATTTTCATAGTGACCCATCTCATTGCACTTGAAACATTTCACTAACTGTAAATCAAATTTGGTCTTACCATCACCTTGATCTTTTTCAGTACAATCACAAGCCTTATGTCCCATCTTACCACATCGGTAGCACTTTCAATAATTCAAAAGACATTCCCCAACATGCCTTTTACCACATTTATCACAAACTAGAAACTTAGTTTTCTTACTATTAGACCTTTTTGAATAATTCTTCCCTTTATCCTACCACATCGGTCTCTTCTTCTGCTGGTTGTTATAGAACACTTTATCATCGGAAAACTCCATTTCCACCTTCTTAGCACATTGAACAAGCTTTTCATAACTTTTGAACTCACGAGAAGCCAATTCCATTCGATATTTTGGCTTTAATCCTGAGTAAAAACGATTGATTTTACTATCAAAGTCTCGGATAAAATTTGGATCATACCTTGACAATCGAGTGAACCTCTCTTCATAAGCATCCACTGAGTCATCCTCTTGCCTCAATTCTAAGAATTGTTTTTCCATCCTAAGTCGAACAACCTTAGGAAAACACTTCTCAAGAAATATACCTTTGAATTCATCCCAGCCGAGAGCATCAATCTCATCAGTGTCCCTGATATTTTTAACCATCGACCACCACTGATCTGCTTCACCCTCCAAAATTTAAATTGCAAGACTAACCTTTTGATTGTCTGAACACCCCATGACATTGAAAATATTCTCCAATTCATTAATCCACCCTTCAGCTAGCACGGGGTCAGATGATCCTCTGAATGATGGGGGATGTTGCCTCCTGAAATGTTCCACCACTAACATGTTCCTCTACGGTTGATCTGGCTGATCTAAGGCATGGATACCACCACCATTTATCGCTTGATTCAACTGTTCCATTACTACAAAAAACTGTTCAGTTCCAATTCCAACCATCTCAGGATGCTGATTCGGAAGGTCATTTCCTTCTGTATGCCTTCCGAGCACTGCTTCCATGTTTCCTATGTAGAAAACAATTCTGAAAAAATATGTCTTAGAAGAAGAACCATGGTAATCTTCAAATGCTATATCATTTCAATTTGACCATAACAAAATTTTTTTTTTGGATAATCATTTAATAGAATTATAACTCTTAAAGTTATCTAAACCGAACTTTGATACCAACTATAAGGTTCCAACCTTAAACATTACTTAATCTTGAGTTACTTAAAGAATACACATTGAGGATCTTTTTAGGGTTAGAGTTTTAAATAATTAGATCATAAATCATGCATTACATTCCACATATAAACAAAGTAGTTACAAAAAATATAGTAATCAATTTTTCCATAAATGGAAACATATTTAAAATAAAACATGGATTCTTTCTTGAAAATTCCTTGACACTATCATCACATCATGTACCTTTCCCTTGACCTGTGAAAAAACATTTCAAAAACTTGGGATGAGCATAAAAAACTCAGTAAGGGATATAAAAGTAAGAAATGAAAACATTAGTCCATGTATGAAATCATACTTTACTCATAAAATATAAGAATTTTAACATACCTCATCAAATAATGAATAAATCATAGAAATCATAAGACATAAAGGTAACTTGAGTCATTCATAACATTCTTTCATAGGGAGTAACCATCATGGTTACATTTGGAATACCCATCACAGTATATTCCGTAAATCTCTTTGGAGAAACCTTAATGTTTTACCCCTTCACGTTACCCAATTCATTAGAGAGCTATATTGGGCTCACCCACCCTTAGTTTATCATAGAACCACCTGTCTTCATTACAATGCCCAAGAACCATAACGTAATCGTATCACATAAAACATGCATAAAGGAAACATAACATTTCCACATTTCAATCACAAGATATCAATACAACACATTGATATAATAAAAACATTATGAAAACCATTTTCTATACCAAAATAAAATAAAATTAAATCATGGTATTTATTTTTCATTTAAGAAAAAGTTATGGCTTGTAGAGGAAGTCGAAACTCAAATAATTGTCACGGTGGTGGAGAAGTCGTTATCGCCACATACGTATGAAAAAAAACATTCCCTTTTGTCATTTAGTAAATTCTTCGTATAAAAAAGAATCATTTTGAATAAATTTAAAAGTCAAAGGGTTTTATACATCGTATAAAAGAAAGTTGAGTATAAAACAAATTATTCCTCAATGAAAGGAGATTGAGACGAAGTCCCATACCTCAGGTCCGACTTGACTCGATCGTTCTTTAACGTCCTGAATAATAAACTTGAGTTAATTTCTTATTGCTTAAGAACCTTTTTAAAGTTAATTATTCCTTTTATATCACTTATTTCCATGTTATGAACACTATGTAATTATTTAAGTTAATAATGGTCGTTTTGTCAATCATTGGTACTTGATTCAAAAATAAACTCTTTATAATTACAAGTTGTTAATGTGTTAAAATATCCATTATATCCAGAATTATATTCATGATTTAGATATAATATATATCATATATATCTAGTATATACATGCATTTATAATATTACATAACATTTAGAGGTACGAAATGAAATGCATCATTCATGGATACGGTAAGCCGAACGTATGCATGAACACTACTTTCATTTCTATTTCCTATTTAATGGAATTAAATCATAATGATATAAAGGTATATTATAATTATAGTATAATATCATTTATAATATAATTAACTCCATCCATTATATGTCCCACATATGTCATTAACGAATCAAATCACTTTGAGGGGGCGGTAGTCCACACTTCCTAAAATGAAGATATCACGTTTATCCATATTGAAAGCCATAAAGGTATTCCATAAATGAAATATACAGAAGCTTAAGGAAAACATCAAAATATTATATATCATATATAAATATAGTGACATCTTAATGGCCACCTTTGAAGGTGTTATAAGAATATTGAACAATCATCATTTCGTGAGGCAGAAATTCACCATCCACAGAAACAGTATGTTCTTTAACCATTAGATGTATTTATGTGTAAGTGTAGCTCGAATAATTCTTATAAAAAAATCATATTATATTTAAAATACTGATTTTTTTACAAAATAAATGAATAAAAATTGTTTAGGGGGTTGGAGGAGCAAAATAAAACAAAAGAACATTAGAGAAGACTTTACCTTTAAATCAGGTAACTCCTCTTGGTTTGTACCAAAAGGGGTTCTTGAAGAGATTTCTGCCTAAGGTAAGGCTTCTAGGATGAAGAGAGGTATGTGGAGAGATGAAATGATCAGAGTTTTGATTATCCAAAGGATTGAGAAGTGTGTGTAAAGAGGTAGAGGTGGGGGTATTTTATAAGAGGGGAGGAGGGGAACTCTTGGAATGTTATAAAATGTTACTTTATATTGAAATTTGTTTCAGATTTAAAAGGTCCAAAATTTATATATTTCGAGGATAAGGTGATAAGGGTTCTAAATATACTCATCCAATTGGTCTTTTACATGTTTATGTCTTAGATTTGACATTATATTTTCATTTTATTTAAATCGTTCATTAATGAGGTAATCACTGCATCATCATGATGTCATAAATAATTTAATTTATTTAATGTCTAAAAATTATAAAAAAATACTATCATGTAGGAAATATTTTTATATTTCCAAAGACTATTTATAGTCCAATTGATCATTTATTTAGACAAAATTAAAAATGTCTCACTCAGGTGATACATTCTTTGTTATATTTAACTTTCTTTAAAAATAAAAAGATAATAAGTCATTATCACACAAAAGTGATTCCATGGGGTCCCCAAGTTTGGAAAAAGGCATACCCTGGTTGGAAATGACACAACCACTTGAATTAGGAAACATGTTGGGGTCATTTTTTATTATTATTATATTATCTTATTATCCTTAACTACCCGATTACTAATTAATCAAGATAATTAAAGGCAATTACCGTCGTTACTATTCATAATGTCCAAAAACAAAAATGTCTTGATTAAATAATTTGGAAATAATGATTCCAAATATTTAATCCATTTTACCAAATTCCAAACATATAAATTGCAATAATTAATTTAAAAATAATTCTCGTTGTCAAAACAAATAGCGGGTTTTTTAGAAACAATATCTATGAAAAGTTTGGCACTTGTTTATGCCCAATTCCAAAGTGAAATTAATCCCAATGAACACCATTGGATTACGTGGTAAAAATATATTCTATTTACACTTTAAAACCAAATAAAAAGATAATATAACCATATAATTAAATTAGATAAAAATGCAGTTTTGATGTAAAATGCAATATTTTTAACTATTCATAAATAAATGAACATTGTCATAAAAATACCAAAAAATTATCCAAAGTAAATTTTAATTTCCAGTTATAAATAATAAGTTTATTTTTACAAATAGAGCTTTTAAAATTTTCAAAAGTTTGATTTGAAAATGGTTTTCTATCAAAAGGCAGTAAACCAATCTTTTAAAAATATTAGTGTATTCCATGCTTAAGATTGGATTTATTCTCGTTTTAAGCCTCTAAAACACTATCTAATTCATAAATAGACATAGATAAGAATATCTATTATTCATTACTTACTTGTGATGTTACAGAAATGAAGTAGTAAATGATGATGTTTAGTGGTATATAGATGATATAATTATATATGTTTCTATGAGGGTATTGCCATTACATTTCTATTACATGACCACTGGTCAATACAACCATTGGTCTCTATGAATTTTGTGCATTATGACCACTGGTAATTTAAATTTTATAAAGTGACCATCAAGGTTACGTGATATTAAGTGTAATGATATGAGTTAATTGAATTTATAAGAAAGAATCGATGTACATAACAAATGGGATCATGCCTTTTGAATCCCATTTATTAGAACATGGTTGGAAAGTCGTGTTACATGGTTTCATCCTTGACCATGCCCAATTAGAGATTCAATAAGTGAGTCTTGAATAAAATCACCTACAATATAAGTTCATGTTAGTGGAGATCACCACTAGGTCAATGTTAGCTTAAACACCCCATTAAACTACCTCAATCACACACCTTACCCTTAGGCTGTATACTGGTGTAATAAGTGGTTATGTATCCAAAACATAGTATCATAAAATTTTAGTTTCCACTGTATAAATTAAATAGTTATTTTCCCAATCATAATATTATTTTATTTAATAAAATAAATTTGAATATAATATGAATTTGACAAATAGATTTTTGGACATCAATAAACTATAATTCTATTTTGAAAAAATATACACTTTTATAATAATTTTAGGTATTATGAATAAAATTAGTTTTAATGAAATAGTTTTCTAAAACACAATTTATTTAAATAAAAGTGACAATTTGTTTTTTAAGGTCCTAGGAAACTCTTATAAGTGTTAAAATGTGGACTATGTCATAAATACTATTATTTCTCAATAAAAATGGATTTTTTTATTTAAATGTAAAAATTATCATATTTAAAAAACTATTTAGATAAAATAGAAAATATATTTTAAATCAACACGTCAAAACTAGGATTGGGTGAAATTTTGATAATTTTCTAAAAAACATAATTTTTCTATGAATATAAAAAACAATTTTTTTTGTGTTTTCTGTATGTATTATAACATCATAAATACATAAAAATGATGTAATAATTAAGTTAAACTATTTATCATCAAAAAATATATTATTTTTTTATTATTAAACATTTTAGTTGATTTAAATCAATTTAGAAACCTAAAAATGAATTATATAGTCTTAATTAAAAATTAAGATATCAAAAACAAATATTTTCTGGAAAATTTTATTTTACATTGACAACGTAATATATAAAAATGAATTTATCTTCTAATGTGTTTAAATATTATGAAATAAGACCAAAAATTCTAAAACTATGATAAAAACAATAAGTAATCCAAGGGTTTTTCATTTTACATAACATAGAATTCCAAGACCTATATTCATAAATTATTAAACAATTTCCACTCTTTTTCTATACATATAAAACCATCCACAATTCCTTTCAACTCCAAATAACTTAATCCTAAAATTATGCTCGTTTTAACTCTTTAAATTATATCTATGGTTTCTCTAAGGTCTTATGTTTTACCTTTTGAAGATTTAGAAAATTACTTCCCAATGTTTGGGATCTCCCCTCTTCTTATTTTCCATTCAATTACCTATTTTGTGGTATGTCATATAAATGTTTAAATACATTATTTCTATGCACTTTTTTGTATCCCATTATTTAAAAAGTAGTGTTTTATCAAGGAGAGACCTTTAATTCCTCTCATTATTCCATTTTCTTAATAAACATTGTATTCATGTCATAAAACTAAAATATTTCAAGAATTTCTCTCTTTTTCCTAAAATATTTTTTATTGTGAATACGCAAACCTCTTCATTTTCAGTGGGTACTCACCTAGGTCTAAAAAATAATTATTTATTTCATATTACATCTATGAGACCCTCGATTCATTTTTGTAACGCCCCGACCCTAGCTACCCAGAGTCGGTGCATTATTACATAACATTGGCATGATCATGAGAAAGATCAAGTCTCGAAAGACCGATTAGTTTAGTAGCCTTGGAATAACTAGATACATCCATAAATTTTTACATTACATCATAAAAAAAAACATCTTGTCTTCATATCCCCTCATACTATCCCTGTAGGTCATTCATAAATTACTTTTTCATAATCCTGGGAAAAAAAAATAAAACATTGAAAGGGGTGAGCTCGGATGCTCAGTAAGGATAACATTATAGCAGAAGCTTTCATAAATAAGCATAAACAGTTAAGACAATTTATAACTAAAACAAAAGCCTTTTAAACTTGAACTTCAGCATAAAATGGCAAAGGTAAAATGAAATAATTCCATTTACTTACTCACATGGATATTCTACTAGTCGAATGATCACATGAAATATCAATAACCACTTTCATAATGATGGAATGCATAATGCCAGACTATCATAACCACATAGCCAAGGCCTCGTGCCAAGACTACAAATAAGATTTTGCCAAGGCCTTGTGCCAAGACACTAGTTTGTCTCATGAGACCTACCGATGCATCGAGGAGCTATAGCGGGCTCCACCCGTCACTTATTAAGTCCAATGCATTCCTCATATGAATAGGTTTAAACATAACATAAACATTCGTATTAAAAACTAGCATACGAAATGTCAATACTTTTACCACAAACCATGAATGGTATAAAAATAGCACATCCACAGTCAAACAAAACTCATTCGATACAATATGGAAGATTGTATTGTATCACATTAACCTCAATCAAGAGTAATGAAGGATGTTGACATAGATGAAAATAATCATCAAAACTATTTGAGAGAAATATCCCCCTTTTCTTGAAAACATTTAAAAGTCACACTATTTGTCAAGAAGCCATTTAAAAGTAGATTTTTGAATCAAAGTGTCCCATACCACTTTGAAACTTTTTAAAAGGAGTTTTGATTTCTAAACTTTAATGTCCATATAAATAAATCCTTAAAACCATTTTTAAAACATGGACATTAATGAGAAAGGTTTAGATGAATAAGTCTTTAAAACATTTAAAAATGGTATTTTAGTTAGAGATTCTAACCAAAAGAGACACTTGAATACAAATAATTGAGGTAATCAAAACTTTGTAATATCATGAGAATAAAGGGAATCATGATATACTATGTCAAAGTACATTATATACACCACATAAAAGTGATTTGGTGTATATCATCAAAGAAGTCTCAATGGAATGTAAATTGAGATGAAATCTCTCATAAAGGTTGTATCCTTAGGTTAAGGATAAATCAATGACATAATTATGTGTGACAAATATAAATACACTAAATATGATTGGATATTCAGTGTAAAATAATCAAAGTACATTCACACATATTCTTGTAAAAACAATACCAACGAATTGGATGTTTAACTCAACAAATGGAGAATGAGTTAAAATTACTCTTATCAAATTCATATCAATGACTTGAGAATTATCAATGGAGTGATTATGTGTATCAAACTTATATCCACAGGAAGGGGAGTGGAAATTATTACATAATCAAATGAATAGTGATTCCACACATAATCTTGGGGTAATATAATCAATGAAATATGTGTAAAGCCAAATGAGTGGAAATTAAAATCTCAAATTCTCTTATCGATTAGGTAACTTACGAAACATACACCCATGAAAGAAGTATCATAACATGATGATGTAAATACCCATAAATTAAATTATATTACACAATGAATACAATCATGGTCAGTACACCACATGCAATAATTAAGTGGTGAACAATGGAAATCTCACGGAATTGAAAGTGAGATAAGAAAATCCCTTACCTTGTACTTTTCCTTGGTTGGGGTAGGTTAACCTCCTGTATAATAGTGAAATAATTGTTACTAAATTATACAAGAATCATATACATTAATATGATATCATATATGATCTTTTAATATTGATTTGATAATAATATCTTAGTATTATCTCCGTTTCGGGTGTTAACTTACTCATTTTCTTTATATGTTTTGTTACATAAGTCATGTTTGTTGTATCTTATTCATATCCAGAATGATATCAAGTCCATAAACATAATTTTTAAATCATTAAATGATAATTATACTTGAATGGATACGATGGAGAATGAATCTCATCGCGTTCGTGGAGACGGTAGTCCGTACGTACGCACGAACGCTACTTCCATTTAATTTTTTATTTTAAAAGAATCGAATCCAAATGATACATAGGTATATTACTATTCCAGTATAATATAATATTTTATATATGTTACTTAAGTTCATTAACACCATCCTTTATACGTTCCATGTGTGGTATGAACGAGTCATATCATTTTAAGGGGGCGGTAGTCCGCACTTCCTCAAATGAAATTATCGTATGTATATACAACATGAAACGAATAATGGTATGAAATAAAATGGAATTACAGAAGCTTATATATAAAATATATATCATTAATATAATATTTAATTACAGTGCCATCATAATGGCCACCATGAGAGGCGGTAAGATGTATTTGAACAATCATCGTTTCGTGAGGCGTTAGTTTGCCATCCACAGAAACATTATGTTCATCATCCATTAGATGGAGTTGTGTGTATGTGTAGTTTGAATTCTTATTATAACAACATCCTAGTATATTGTGGATACTGGTGTTGTTACAAAAGAAAGGAAATAAAAAGATTTTGGGGGTTGGAGAAGCAAAATAAATGAAAATAATTTAAGAGAAATCGTTACCTTTAATCTAGGTAACTCACTTTGGTTGGAACCAAAGGACTTCTTGAAATGCTTTCTGCCTAAGGGGAAGCTTCAAGGAGGAGGAGAGGGATTTGGGGAGATTAGTTGGGCAGAGTTTGGACGAGCCAAGTGGCTTGAGAGGTGTGAGGAAAAGAGAAGGAGGAGTGCCCTTTTATAAGAGGGGTGAGGGGCACTTTTGGAAAAGCTAGAAATATTAATTTATAATAAATTCATATTCGGTTTCCAAAGGCTCCAAAGTTGACTATTCAAAGGATGAGGTGGGGATAGGTCGAAAAAAACTCATCCAATATAATTTAGACAGGTTTGGGTACTTATATTAACCTTATCTTTAAGTATTAACTCTAAGTTAATTAGTTTCACTTTTACAATGTCTCTTTGTATTTTTATATAATATGGTTAATAAACTTACTATATACATCCAAGAGACCCCCAAGTGGTCCATTAATGATTAACCTATCATAATATAAGTCTCTTGGCCGAACCTTAGATTTTTAGGAATTTAATATCAATTAATAATATAATATTTGTTTTAAGAACTCTTTTATGTCAATTTTGACACTATTCAATAGTTTATTTTTGTGAAACTCATAACAGATTGATTACTTCAAACAAAGTCAATTAAATCAATCCTAATATATCATATTATCCTAGAAAATTAGTGTAATTCATTAAAAGTTTCATATTATATTTATTTGGGTATTTATAATATCAATTATGTTAATTTTTTACTATTTTAGTAATTACTGCATCATCATTGTGTCATAAATAAAATAAATTATTTAATGTCTAAAAATTATAAATAAAACATCATTATGTAGGAAATCTTTTTATATTTCTAATGAATATTTATAATCGAAAATCCAACATGTATAACCCTATGTAAAAATCGTTCTTCTAAAAGATGTAAGCTTATGCCATTTTTATTTTTATTTTAACTTTATTAATATAATGTGTCCCTACCACATACAAGTGGCTCCAAGGGGTCCCCAAATTGACCCAAGGATGCCCATGGTCGGGTATGTGTCCACCAATAAGGTTAGGACACGTTTTAGGGTAATTTTGTATTATTATAATATTATTTTTTAACCCTTATTTACCGGATTTACCCTTTAACCATGGTAAATAAAATATTTACCGCAGTAATTATTCAAAATGTCTAAAAATAAAAGTTACCTATTTACACAATTTGAACATCCTGATTCCAAATATGGAATACATTTTTCTAAATTCAAAACACAGAAGTGGCAGATATTAATTTAAAATTAATTCCCGCTGCCAAAACAAAAAGCGTGTTTTTAAGAGATAATAAATATCAAAAGATTGACACTTGTTTATGTTTGGTTTAATTGTAAAATTATGTCCAATGACCAACATTATATTAAATGGTAAAAATATATTCTAAATATACATTAAAACCACTCAAATTCATAATTTATCACTATTAATTATTTTGATTAAAAAAGTTGTTTTTAATTAAAATTTAGTAATTTTCACTATTCATCAAAATATGAAAGTTATCCGAAAAGTACCAAAATTTCACCCTAGACTAATTTTGATATTCTGAATCCAAAAATGAAGTCCATTTTGAAATATAAAATATATATAATTTCAAAAAGTAGTTATTACTATTCATAACGGCCAGTTAAATTGGTTGTTAGAACTCGGTGTTGCGTACAACATACGCTATCACATTATTCAAAGAGAAGCGTACCGTAGAAGCTTGGGATGTTTCATTTTAAATTTTTGATGTCCCCATTTAGTCAAAAAGTTTAAAATATAGTATTTAAAAAGGGTTTACTATTATATTTGATAAAAGTGCAATACTGAAAATGAATTTGTTCTTGCATTATATCTAAGAAACTCATAATATGGATTCTAAAATTATAAGGATTATATAAAGTTTAAAATTTAGTTAATACTATTCATAACCTTTTTTGAACGGCTTGTTTGGTGAGTCATGGTGCGCTTGAACTCGGTGTTGCGTGTAGTGCATGTTATTGAATTATTTTGAAGAAATAACACACTATGAAATCTTGGGGTGTTACAATTTTCATGTTTTAAAAATGATGTAATTATCATTCCCTTGATATGTTTTTCATTTAATTACATTTACATGAAACTCGTTCATTATTTCCCATAAGTTATTAATGAGTTGTTTTATTTTGATCTATTTGGTACACATGAATTAAGAAATATTGTGAGTTCACCCTGAAAGAACTCCAATTGATTGGGTAATTAATTAATCTCTAGATATGATATGTTTTACAATATCTTTGTAAATAACCTTAGTAATTATGTTTTATGACACCTTAGAGATAAATCTTAGTGATATAATTATAAATTTTCCATTTTTCAATATAGAAAAATATCCAAATTATCTTTAATGATCATTCTATTATGGTATGCCTTATTTTCTAATCGTCTTTCCCAATTGTTACGCCTCATCATTATATACTAAATATTTCTTTGGTTTTTTGATTACTAGTCTTTATGATCACCCCTATCTTTTTATGTATGTACCCAATATATGATATGAATTAAAAGTAACCTAGTATGAATCTAAGAATAATTGATTCAAGTTAATTATAAGAAATTTTATGTTTTTAAAGTACTATGTTACTAATTTACAATAAAACAAACCTCAAATGATCTTATGTGATTTTAAATATTTTACCATGTAATAAAAGCATTATGTATAAAAAAATATGGGATTCAATTGTTGGTATCAAAGGTATTTTTAGTTATTTATGGAAATCTGGACAAGGAAAACATTAGAAATGTACCTACAAATAAATCAAAATATATGAAATTATCTTAAAAATTTATAAAAGTATAAATTAATTGGTTTCTAAGAAACTAAATCATTTTATGGACAATACAAGTGGAAGTGGATCTAATATAATTTTAACTAGAATTAATACCCCGAAAAATGATGGATTTGGTATTAACTTGGACATCACATGGTGCTCAATAAAGGGGAATTGATACAAACCTAGATTGATAATCCCAGATGATATGATTTGGTTAATCACATGATTTTTATAAACCATTATGAAGGATATATATTAAGTGTTATTTCTACTAGAGTAGATTAAAGAATAAAATATTTGATGCATGTTGCTTTGGGAATTAATCCCCATTTAGAATTATAAGGTTCCAAGAAGTAACACATTTCTCACATAGGTTTTCTTATTTTACAAAAATGGAAGGAAATTAAGGGAACATCATAAATTATGTGTGGTATGGATGATGCACTTACATCATTACTAACATGATGGGAGTTGGAATGGGTAACTTCTTGAGGAATAAAAATATACTATCTATGGTTATAAAAAATAGCCTAGATCATATTGAGAATCCAAATTCACCTCATAGAGAATAACTGAAATTTGAGTCCTTCATGTATCAATAACCACTGTCTTTTAGTGGATTTTCTTATCCATTAATTATAGAACAATAGATTACCACTACTGAGAAGATATTTTCTATAACATACTGTTTAAAGATAAATAAATTCACATTGTTATTATAACTCTTAGAAGAAGAAGTTGATCAGTATTAGACTCTGATTAAGAACATAAATCTAAGCATGGATATTAATGAAATGTAATGGTAAGAGTTCAGGAGAACATTTTCAACCATTATTTTCCAGATTTGTTGCAAAAAATGGAGAAAGAATTATTATATTTGAAGAAAAAGGAAAATGAATAAGTTTGAAGCTATGAAATGAACATTAAAATATTTATAAATACACCCCTAGCTTTTTTATGGATCCTAAGGGAATGTCTGATATGCTATTTAGTGAACTAGTACCCCAAATATAGAGGAATTTATCAAATCATGATTATAAAAGATATGAGGATATAGTATGTAGTGATATCAAGGTTAAAATAGAAATTAGAGAGATACATTAATCTCATAGGATAAATGAAAATAAGAGATCAATGGATCAAACTCAAGGAAGAATTTTGATCATGTAAGAGTAAGAAGAAACTAAAATGACCCATATACAACAAATGTGGGTATAAAAATATTTAGGAAATTGGTTTAATAAAAGTGGAAAGAGATAAAATCATTAAATAGATGTATATATAGCATGATATAGTCATGATGAGGTTAAGACTAAGGATCTCAAAGGAAATGATAAATGGAATATGGTTAAAAACATCCGAAAGTTCAATTATTCAAGGGTGAAAAACGTGAAAAATTTTCAAATCAATGTCCAAATATTAATATAATAGAGGCTACCTGCCATAAAACTCATTACTAGACATATGAGAATGTTCATATATTCAAAATAATAATAGATAGAGTAGAGGATCAAAATTATGTGGTGGAAATAACACTTGTTTTCTCTCAAAACTAGCAAGTACATTATTTTAATCTAGTTCTATGCATTCCTTCATTTTATCCAAGTTTTCAAAGAAAGAAAAATCAAACCCTAAACCTATAAAAGTAGATTAATCAGTTATTAATACTAAAGGGATTATCTAGGAATAATCGATGTATTGAATCTGTAGTATCTACTTTGGTGAGTACAATCTCATCAAAAATCAAGTAGTCAATCTCATGGTGAAATTAATCACTATATTAGGGATTTATTAGAACTCAAAGTGTAATTATAAGATCAACTGTAGAATAAAGGAAATATTAGTGGTCTTAAATAGAAAATATAGAGTTATTTTCAAAGGATAGATATCCAAACATGATCTTTGTCTAGGATAATCTCATAAAATCTTTTTTATGGATATTTTTTAGGAAAATGGTGAATAAAATGAAAGTTTAATGATATAAAATTTCCCTATAGTGCATGAATAAATTAATGTATTTCTTGATGAGTTTTCTGGACCTCCCCTAGAAAGAGAGGTAGAGTTCACCAAGGAACTCATACCTAGATCCAAGAAACAATAAAAGTTACCATATATAATAATATGGGTATATTTATATGAATTAATTGAGAAAATACAAGACCTATTTGAAAAATATTTTATTCGAACAATTGTATCTCCTTGGAGAGCACCTTCTCTCTTTGAAAAAAATAAATATGGACTGATGAAAGTATGAATTGAATATAGAGAGATTAATTGTATCATAATAAAGAACAAATATTCTCTCTTTAGGATTGATACTTTATTTGAAAAACTATATGGGGTTCAATTATTCTCTAAGATTGACCTTTGATCGGGGTTTCCTCAATTGAGAGTGAAAAAGAAGATATCCTTAATACTTCTATATAAACAATATATGGGAATTATGATTTTATTTTTATTAACCTTGGTTTGACTAATTCTCCTTCCATATTTAAGGATTTGATGTATAGAATCTTTGAGGACTACCATGATAAAAAAATTTGGGGTCTTTAGTGATGATAGTATGATATATTCCAAAAGTCCTGAGGTACACAATGATCATCTAAGTCTCATATTACAAACATTGAGGAAGGATAATATTCTTGAAAAATTTATTTAATGAAGGTTCTAGTTATAATTAGTATCCTTGTTGGGATACATCATGACCTGTAAAGGAATATCGGTGGATCCATAATAAAATGTTGTAAAAGAGTGACCAAATCCAATAAAAGTAAACGAGATTCATAGTTTCCATGGTTTAGTGAGATATTATAGAAGGTGTGTTATTTTTTCCCCATATTCTGAATTCACTATAAAGTTAACCTGAAAGGGTTTCATATTCATTTGGTTGGAATAATGCGATGAAATATTATTGGAACTACAAAAGAGGTTGTTTAGTGAAGAATTACTAACTTTACCCTCTGTTGGAGAAGGATTTCATAGCTATAGTTATGAATCTCTTAAAGGTATTGGGTGTTTCCTCATGAGAAATTACATGGCGATCTCTTACACATATCAATAGTTAAATATTCTTCATCAGAATTGTCCTACTCATGATCTGTAGTTAGCTAAAATAATTTTGTATCTTAAGATATGGAGACACTATCTTTATATAGAAATGTATGATATCTACACAAACCACTAAACATTGAAGTATATATTCCCCAAAAAGGATCTGAACATGAGATAAAGGAGATGGTTGGAGATTCTTAAATTATATGATTTTTCAATTCAATAACAACTATGAAGATCAAACAAAGTTGTAAAAGCATTGAGTTGTTAAGATTATGGTGTTCTTATAAGGATGAAGATTGAATGAGATCTGTTGATCAAGGACCTAATATGATCATATATGGGATTCATAGAGAAAGGTACATCATAAATACTATCCCAAATGATTTCTCAACCATCATTACTAGATATGATGAATAAATCTCAGAGGCATGATCATCTGATATAAAATAAGATAGAGGATATGAAACTTGGGAAGTTTTATAAATTCAGTAGTGATAAAAAAGGTGAACTAAATTTTTGTTCAATGTTATGTATCCCATCTATTATATAGATAAATAAGGAAATTATAGATGAATCTAATACCGATACATTCTTTATACATCTTAGAACTACTATAATTTATAAGGAACTTCATGATCATTATTTGTGAGATAATATGAAAATGTATATTTATGATTACATTATAATGTTCTTGGTGTGAAAACAATTGAATAAATAATGAAAAATTATCAAATGGGTATTACAACCACTACCCATACCTATGTGGATGTGGGAAAAATCACTATGTACTTTTTCACTAGCCTACCTAATATATTCAAGGTAAATAATGATATATAGGTAATCAACTGATAGGTTGAAAAAGTATTCCCATTTTGTTTCCTTAAGAGAGGATTTCTCTCTGATGCACCTTGGTCGCCTATATATTTAGGTAGTGGTGAGACTATATAGAGTACCAATTCCAATTAATTATGGATGAGATCCAATAATTACTATTATGTTCTAAGGGATCATTCAAAAGGATATGAATAGAGAAGTAAACCTGATCAAAACCTCTCATCCCCAAATGGATGGGTAACCTGAGAGGAACATTTATACATTGTAAGACTTTCTAAGGGAGATCTCAATTTCTTTTCAAATGAGTTGAGACCAACATATTTCACTTGTTTCATTATTATATAATAATAGTTTTTACTTGAGTATTCAAATTTAACCGTTTTAATATCTCTACGAAAACTCTTTATAACTCTAACATATTGGGATGATGTTTGAGAAGGGAAACTATTGGGACAAAACATTATAAAGGAGACTACAGAAAAGATTCAAGTGATACAACAACGCAACATGGATTCTCAGAGTCAATAGAATTTATATGCTTGAAACTGAAGGGAGGACATATAATTTCATTTTGGGGATCATTTATTTCTCAATATTGCATAACAGAAATGATTTGTGATATTTATAATGAAAGGGAGACTGAGACCAAGTTATATTGGACTATTTGAGAACCTGGAATATGTTGGAGTCATTTATTATCAATTAGAACAACCTTGAAATGATTCCAATGTCCATTATTTCTTCCATGAGACGTTATTAAGAAGTTATTTTTCTAAACAAACATATATACTTGATATTAATGTTATGTAATTGGAAGCCAACGTGTCTTATAAAGGGGATCAAATATTGATTCTTGATAGTAGGGAATAAGTGTTGGGGAATTAGGCAACAAGACTTGGGAATTTCTTTTAGAGTAATAAAACTTTTAAAGAAGATATTTGGTAACCTACAGAGGTGATAAAGAAAATTTATATCCATTTATTTTAATGTAGGACTAAACTTTTGAGGGTGACTGGGGGGGGGGGGTAAAGAATATAACGACCAAAAAATTCCTTCTTCGATTAATAAAAAAACTATTTTATTCATAATGAATATTTAATTATATTAAAAAATGGGAGTGTATAAAAATAATATTAAAAAAACTAAATTTCAAGTAATTATACCAATTACTGTATATAGGACTAGTAAAATGATTTAAAAACCAATGAATAGTTTCCTTGAAATGTTATAATCCATAGAATCAAACTATACTAAGAAGATTACACCTTCCATGAAAAGTATTTAACAAAAAACCAATCTTAGGAATATAATAGAAATTATCAAATAAATTGTAAAATATTTATAAATTATGTAGTAAATAACTATTTTCAGTCTCTCATTTGTAGGATTTAATTTGAAATGATACCATTAGGGTATGACTATTACATTACTATTACATGTCTATTGGTCTATATGACTATTTTATATATGATCATTGGCCTATATGAATATTGGGAATTATGACCATTGGTAATGTATCCATTATAAAGTAACTATTAGTTTTAGTTTATATTAAGGGTAATTTTAAGAATTAATATAATATAGAAGAATGGAATGATTTCCTTGACTAATGATACCATGACCTTTAAATCCCATTTATCAAAACTTGTTAGGGAGGTAGCATAACTAGGGTTTACCCTTGACCAAGACCAATCAGAGAATTAACAAATGAGGATTGAATTAGGTGACCTATGAGATAAGTTCATGTTAGTGTAGATTACTACTAGGTCAATGTTTACTGAGCCACCCCAAGAAACTACCACCATCACACATCTTACCCTTAAGTTGTACTCTAGTGTATTTTGTGGTTATATATCTAAACCTTAGTATCACAAAAGTTTTGGTTTCCTTTGTTTAAATTAAATAATACTTTCATTATCCCCATTATCATTTTATTTAATAAAATAAACTTGAATATAATATGTGCTTAATAAGTATATATTTGGATATAAACAAATCAAAATTGTATTTCCTCAAAATATATACACTTTCTAAATAAATTAATGTACTATAAATAAAATTAATTTTAATTATATATTATTATAAAACACTATTTATATAAATATATGTGATAATATAATTTTATAATGTCCTAGATAATTTTTATAAGTGTCAAAAAGTTGACTATACACTAAATATTGTTATTTTTTGATAAATAATGATTTCTGTATAAAAGTTTTAAATTTTATATTTTGGATTTTTTAAGAAATATACAATATATATTAAGTGATAATGTATAAATTAGGTTATTTTTAATTTTTTTATAAATTTATAAAATATTTTACTTTTCAGTGGATAATAAAAAATATAGTTTTGTATTTTTGGTAAGTATTATGGAATCATAAATACATAAAGCTGATGTAATAATTAAATTAAATTAATTCTCTACCAAAAAATAAATATTTTATTAATATTATGAATTTTTAATGGATTTAAATCTTTCCATACCTATAAATGACTTTCCAAAGTCCAAAATGGAAGTTAAGATATTATAACTATATGATTTTTTTGAAAAATATACTTTACCATAGGAAAAGTAATACAAAAAATTGATTTTAGTTTTAATATATTATATTATCATAAAACAAAACTTAAATGTGGAAAACCATGATAAAATACATGTGTAATGAAATGATTTTTTATTTTCTACAACTTATAATTATAAGAACATTAGTAAGACATTATTAAAAAATTCTTCCCCTTTTAATATAAATACTGAACCATCCCCCCATTCATATCCACTCCAGATCCCTTAATCTTGAAATTCTACTCATATCACTTATCTAAATTCCATCCAAGGTGTCTCTATGTTCATAAGGATTCCCACTCTATGATTTATAAAGTTACTTCCAAAGGTTACAAAACTCTTCTATTCTTTTTTCCATTCAATTAAATCTTTTGTGGCATGTCTTATAAATGTTGAACTTCATTATTTTCATGCACTATTTATTTTGTAATTACACCAAAAATAGTGTTTAATCAATGTTAAAACTTCATTAACTCTCATTATTCTCTTTATTTATTTAAAATTTTGTTCCCATAATGCTACCAAAATATTTCATGATTTTCTCCATTTTAGAAGAAATATTATATATTATGAATACCCAAACCACTTACATTTTTATGGGTATCCACATAGTTGTGAATATAAATTATTTATTTGGTATCTCCATGTATGAATCCCATATTTAATATTCATGGGATAAAAATGTTGTAATTCTAATTTATTTAAGTATTTATGAATTTAATGACTTTTACATGAAACTCATTCATTATTTTCAACATGTTATTAATGAAAAGTTTTTGGATTATCTATATGGAACACATTAATTGATACAAATGAAGGGAATTACATAATATCAATCCAGTAAATTGGTTGAATTATTAATCTCTATACATGACATGTTTTATGATACCTTGGTAAATAATCTTGATAATTTTATTTTATGACACCTTGGTGACAAACAATAGTGATATAATTTTGAATGAATATTATTTATGTTGTATACATATTTAATTATTATGATTAATGATTATTCTATCATGAAATGGATCATGTTATTATTTTCATGTCCTATTGTTATTCCCCATGATCACATACTAAATATTTCCTTTGTTATTCCCTTACTAGGCTTTATGCTCATCCTTTTCTTCTAATGTTTGATTCTAGGATAGGATATGTAGAAAAAGTAACCAAAAATGAATCTATGAAGAATACAGTCAAATGGATTAGAATAAATTTTATGTTTTTCATTTATTGTGATAAAACTTTTGAAGAAGTTAAACAATAAAATATCCTCTATGTTATTAAATATTTTACCATGTAATAAAAGTTTTACATATTTAAAAAGGTGTTATGATATGGTTTTTGTGTAATAATAAATGGGAAATACACCAACTATATATGAATAAAATTAATTTCTATATTGAATTAACTTGATAAGAAAGCACTAGAATAAGATTAATTTAAAAGGGAAATCTAGTATCATTTAATCCTTTACAATAAAGAAATCACCTTCCAAGATAGTGAATTGTAATGGGACATACAAGTTGTCTTCTATGACGCCACCAAGTGGAACCAATGGATGCATTTTATCAAATGAAATACTCATTTAACCACACAAAAATGAGTCTCTACCTATTATTCCAAATATTCTCTTTCTAAAATTCAATATAGGCAATGATATACCCTTTTCACAATTTAACCCCCACATTCGAGTACATGCAAGAGCCCATGAAAAAATCCTTAAGAATTATTAATTTAATCTTTTTAACATTAATCCACATACTTGCAAGGATATAGATAAATATTGTTTTGCATTTGATCTACTTTTTTAAATCACGTATCAATCCACTGGACTTACCACATAGATTTCATCCAAAAACAAGCGTCAACCTTAAATAATGGGAGAATATTTAAGCTAGATAAGAGTTTGGAAGTTAATAACATAGAAAAATACGACCATTAATCCATGACACATGGATCTTATCCCATATATATAAAATTCATAAAGGATACTAGAAACTACTACCCAAGTCTATAATATAGTGTTTGGGTTATTATTCTCATTTGTTTCATTTGATTTTCATATTGTGATATATTACCTCCATGAGAATAGAGATATAAACTGTGTGTTTATTTTGGAGAGGTCCTATGAGTTTTTCCAAGTCCTTTTCCTTCCAAATTATTTTTAATTCTAACTATGAGTATTTAAAGAGTTACACCATTGAAAGGTTAGTGACAATTCTCCTCACCATTTTTTCATATCATTTTTCTTCTCCCATTGAATCATCAATTTAACATCATTAAATTGGATTTATCTTCATACAATGGAGTCATGGTGGTTGAGTGATTAATGGATTTATTTTCTTCTTAGGGTATCTAGAAGGGTATTATTGAAACTTGGAAGTTGTGTTGGATTTTTTGACAATAAATTTTGAATTATTGATAATGAAATTCTTAGAAATAGAGTTTTTGGATATTAATATTATATTAGGTAAGGTAATTAAAGTCAGTAACAATAGATAGATTAACAATGATATATATATATATATTAAGGACATAGTTTTGGCTTGAAGATCTTGAAAATTATTGTATCTAGAATTAGTTAAATTCATATTACAATTGTAGAAGTCCGAATGATGTTGGACGAAGTGGATGAGGATTTTTTTGTTAAGTGGATCCACGTTTAGAGGAAGATTGAGTTTATATGACTAGAGAGATTTTTGGAATTAGTACGAAAAGATCATGTTATGGTCATATTGACCATGTCATGGATTTATCTGATGTAAAAATATTTCAAAGTACTGAATCCATAAGAGTCATATGTATCATGTGTAAGGGTTATAAAGATTAGTCTGAGACAAAAATGGAAAATTTAGGTAAGTATGAAGGTAATTTGGTAAAGATAATTTAGACACACCGTGAATTTTTTTTGGAACATGAAAAGTTTCAATCCTATATAATTTTTATCTCAGTGCATAATATCTATGATACATGAATATATTTTTATAATTTGTCCTTTTATGGATGAAAATAATTGGTTTCACTAAGAAATGAATTACCATTCCTTAAATAAGTCACAAGTGAGTTTAAATGGTACAAAACATTCATAGGATCCCATGTTACAAGATTTTATATCAAAGAATATGAGTTAAAAGGTTACACCATGTCATCTAATCATTATCAAGAAGAAGGTTCTAGGAATGTTTGGACATAGTCTATTTAGAATATTTACTCAAAGAATGAACCTTGGAGTAATAAGTCCTACCATGATATGTTGGTGAATCATGTACAATTAGAAATAACACACTGTGATATTCGATGAATTAAAAGGAAGATATTTAGCCAAGAATGGTGGATCTGATTGTTGACTCAGGAAACACCTCGTTGAGGAATGTTTCTATACCATGAATGGGTTATTTTAATATTATCTAGAAGTTTTATTTGAAATTTAAAACAATAAATATATTTTTGATGTTTATGGAGTTGGTTCAGTTATTAATTCATGTTTATGATCACATTAAATTACGTGGTACATCTGAAATGATCAAATATATTCAAGAGAATTGGGTTTGATCCCATCCCTCAAATTAAAGGGGTTGGTTGTATGAATATATATAATTATTCTTATAATTTATATAGAGATATAAAATATAGATAAATATTTAAATATTCAAAAAATGGTGAATAATGGAGCCACAAAAGATTCCATTATTATAAATAATTTAGTTAGAGAGTGAAGTATTGAGGGAGAAGAATGGTGAACTACACTCCAACTTCTAGTTGATAGAGAAGGAAAGAAATAAGATAATTCCAATTTATAATTATCCTTATATGGAAGAATGGAATTGTTGTAGCTATGATATTATGGAATATAAAGTCTCAAACCACCCATTAATTCATTGATCTCATCAAGAAATTGAAGAAGAAGAAGAACGAAATAGAGAATATTTCAAGGGAGCATAAAATTGGGGGTTATAATATATAAAATGTTAAAGAAGATCCAAAATTATAAAAATTATGAAAACATGGTCACTAAGAAGTTCCAAAAAATATAATATTAGGGTGTTCCACTAATACCTAAAGTGAATATTTCATGATCTTCTTGTAACATATACAATTCATTTTTTATCTTCTAGTGCATCAACACAACATCAATGTATTCTCATTGGATTGTTTTATATAATAACCCCCTTCCCACAAATTAAACCCCTCCCGAGCCAACAATGAGAGAAGAGAGATGATAACGCACATGTCTCTCCTCCACTAAGCCCCGGGTTAGGGACTAGAACTGAGGTTATAGTAAAGACATTGATGGGAGACATTACCCTCTAATAGAAACACATGCGAAAGGGAGAGATAAGATAGACACCAACCACATCCTATGAAAACTACAATATAAAAGAAAACCCAAGTACAAAAATTTAATTTCATGTAATAACTAATACAACTGAAATGGAAACCTAAAAGTACCAAAAGAAAGTAAAGATGATAGTAACCACAAAGTTCAAATAGATCCATCAACCCACAATATAATAGTAATCTTCGTGATCTCCAAACTACTACAACTAACTGAAAAAAGTTTATATATATGTAGGGTGAGTATAATAGTATACTCAGTAGGATCCTCCCTAGAGATTCTTGTAAAAAAATTAAAGAAATCATGCTAAAGAATAGTGACCAAAAAGTGAAACTAACTTGTCACCTATATAGGTATACTAATTTCTCAACCTCACCATGGATACTCTCAATAGGTATAAAATACAACAATATATAATATAATAAAAAATATTAAGGATAACCTTCTACCAATTCCCTAATGCATTGATGATCTGCCCTAAAACCCCACATCCCAAGAATCTCTCTCTAAAAAGGATAGCCCAAAGACACTTAGTTGAAGCATCAAAACATGATCCTCTTTTAACACACCACCATTTCTACATAACCAAAATAATCTGGTAGTTTCTGGGTGCCACCAAATCTCTCATAATGTGTATCATACATTTGGTATTATTACTCATGCCATCACAACCCATACACCGAGTAAGGATACTCAAGTCTTCACAGCCTATACACGTTATACATATAGTAGTCATTTGGAAACTATATCCAGAATACATGTGTGTAAAAAAACATAAGCTATTACAGCCCTCTATACACATATATTGGGAAAACTAACCATTGTGCATACCAGTATAAGTAACTACCATGTGAAGAGAATGGGTCTAAAGGGGGTAGTCATACATCCATCCTCTATCTAGGATGTTGGGGAAAACACCCCCTAAGGTAAAGAATCTCTAGGGTGTTAGTTTCTTTAACCGACAAGGTGGAGTAGTGTATAAAAACAAAAAAGGGAAGGATATAATATATCTCACAACCACACTATGGGTATTACCAAGTCTCGGACTCAACTTCACCTAATGTCTCTCATCCCATATTCCACTATTAAGACTAGATATCCTATAAGCACATGACCATTTAAAGAGATACACTCATATACTTTATCCCATTTTATCAGTTCCACTTTAAATTAATTAATTATTAAAAATTACTTAACCATTATCATTTCCACATCACATCATATTTCCATTTTAGTAAATATCCATTCTAAAAACCCAAGCTTGAAAGACAAGGAAACTAAATTTCTTTTTCTAAATACTTAATTAATTACACAAATAGATTCCAAAAAACTGTATTAGTTTAGTGTCTTTAGAAACTAATAACACGTTCTTCTAGCGTGGTGAATGATCTTCAACATCTCCCATAAATATCTCCACCTTTAATTTTTCTACCTAAAACCGTTATTTACATCTTGGGGGAGAGAAAAACATAAATAGGGTGAGATCAAATGCTCAGTAAGAGAAAACATGGAAAACATAAACATAAGAATGTAAAAACATGAACAAACATTTTGAATATCAAAATCATGAGCCATAAAATAAAACTTGGCTATATGTAAGACATAAATCACAATGGAACATTAACAAAAATAACATAGAATTTTTATAAAACATGAACTAGTGAGAAACACATAAGCATATAAAATAATTTATATATTATCCAAGGATTATTTCCAAGACCATCATAGTGGATAATGTCTGTTACTAAACTGGATTTAATTTTTGTTTCAAACCTGTATTACTACACCAGATTTACCTTCCATTTCAGCCCTATATTACTGAAATGGGTTTACTTATTGTTCCATCCCTGTATTACTGAACTATATTTACATTTCATTTCAATCATGTCTATCCCATGAGATATAAATAATTACCCAATGCATTGGAGGGATAAATATGTCCCACTCATCACATAATGAAAACCATACATATGTGTGCCACAAAAACATAAATCACTCATCAAAACATAACCGAATGAACAAAATGGATTTCTTAAATATCATTCCATAATAACATAATACATGTAAAACAAATAGATTTCATAAATTTTATTCTATCATAAAAATAATCAACTATAGTGATAATATACTTGAAAAATATCCTAAATTTTATATAGAAAATAAATTTGATAAAATACTTGAAATTAATTCTTGAGGAATATATCCTTTCTTATTAAGAAATAGTTTCTTTTCTCAAAATTTCGTGCAATTTTAAAGAAAATAATTTAATTAAAAATAACATTGAAATCGTGAAAAATAAGACTCATAGAAATAAAGAGTTATAAATATGTAAAAATATGTTCATGGCATATAAGTTAAAAAAACATTCTTCTCGTACTTTTCCCAGAAAAATGAAAAATTACGTCGTACCGAAAATGAAAAAATAATCCTTTCATACCATTGAATAAAAATTTACAAATAGGTAAAATCGACATTAAAATTTTTTAGAAGAATATAAATGATATTACATATTTACAAAACATGGACATGGATGATATATATATATATATACCTATAAATACTTACGAAAAATAATCTCATATAATAATGATATTGCAAAATTATCCCTTACTGATTTATAATCAGTCAAATAGCATGCCTCATAAAGTAAAGAAAAGTATATGCATATCATAAAATTCATAATTAGAACCATAAAAATATTCATGGGCTACATAAACACAACTCAAAAGAAATAGGTGGTGTATAAGGCATATGTCCCACATAAATAAAAGTGAGACAAAATAATCTAGTACCTTCGGTCTTCTATCCTTTGTGTGTATTCAAAAATCCTGTATAGGGATTTAAATTATGTAATTAAATTTTTCCAAGGATCATATTTCTTTTTATGATATCTTATATGATCATATTATCATTCGTTTGGTAATAATATTTCATTATTACTCGTTATTCGAATATAAACTACTTCATTTTATTATGCATGTTTTGCCAAATAAGTTCTGGTTATCCTTCTTACGGCATATTTATATCATTAAAAAATGATATTAACATAATAAATATCAGATTAATTCAGTATGTACATTTATATAATCATTTTTAATGGATATCTTGTAGAATGAATAACATCGCATCATGGAGACGGTAGGCCATTCGTACGCACGAGCTACGATATCATTCTAAACATTGTGAAATGGTATGAAAGTGTATGGTATATATATTCTTCCATAATCCATATAATGTTTTAATAATAATATATAGTTATTATTTATATCATTATATCTATCCAAGTAAGGTTATGGTGAAAAACTGATTACACAATGGCGTGGAGACAGTAAGCCGTACTTACGCACGTGTGGTGATTTAATTTTTCATTAGATAGAAAGAAGGTGTAATTCATTGTTTCATAATTATAACAACATATTATTATATTATTGATACTTATGTTATTACTTTATAATGAAATAACTAATGAATAAGAAGCTGTAGAAGAAATGAGTTCAAAAGAATTGGTAGAAGAGATTACCTCTTCCTCGATGTGCTTCATCTAAATATCCTCTAAAAGGCACTCGAGTTGGTATTTTGAGAATAAAATAACCTCTGTAATTTGAATAAGTAAGTTCATAAGGGGAAAGGTCAGGTTATGGACTATATTAAAGTCTAAAATTAATGTGAAGAGGTGGGGGAGAAGGTGCCCTTTTATAATTGAGGTGAGGGGAACCATTGGAAATTCTTAAAATATTAAAATAATATAATTTATTTTTTTAGTCCAAAAGCATCAAAATTAAAATTTATATAATAAATTATGATTAAATTTAAAAATACTCTCATCCAATAATTTTTAGACTTGTATTTATTTTATTTTAATCCTTATCTTTTTGGTTCACCCTTAATTATTCTATTTTAATTTCAATTGTGGTAACATCATTTTAAGTATTAAGTGGTTATAAATTTTACTTATATGGGGTGAATTTCTCATAATTGGTAACATATTAAAATTTTAGACCTTATAATAGTAAATTTTTGAATTCAAAAACTTTTAAATATTTTCAAAAAAATTAATAAAATGTTATTTTAATAAAATATCAACAATGTCAATTTTTACACTATTCATTTCATTGAATTTAAATAAAATTCATACAAAGAGATAAATTTAAAAAAACTATTTAATATTCTATTAACATGTCATATTTACCTAGAAAGTTTTTTATGGAATAAATTATCTCATATAATATTTATTTTAACATTTATAATATCATTTATTTGATATTTTCTTTATAAAATAATTACTCTATTACTATTGTGTCAATATTTATGGTTATTATTTAATCTATAAAAACTATAAATAAGTTCACATGATGTATATAATTTTATTATATTTCATGAGACAACATGTATTTTTAGTTTCATCATGTTTATCACTACATTAAAATCTTTATACTTATAAGAGATAAGAGAGTGACATGTTGTCACTTTCTTTTATTTAAATAATAATTACATAACTTTCATCGAAAAAAATCCATTAAAGGAATCAATTTTAATACTTTGGTGTTAATATTTGGCGTTTACTCATCCATTAGGATGTTGGAAGATGTTAGGGTAATTTTTTTATCCTTTTTATATTGTTTGTTACTTTAATTTACCCAATTTACCATTAACTGTGGTAAATAAATACCACCGTAGTTACTATTCATTATATCCAAAAATAAAAGGTCCTATTTAAATAATTTGTACCTACTGATTCCAAATATGTAATAAATTTTTTATAATTCAAAACACATAATTTCTTGATATTAATTAAAAATAAATCTCCATTGTCAAATCGGGAAAATGAGTTTTTAGAAGTAAAAACAATCAAAAGACTAACATTCATTTATATCTAATTTCAATATGAAATTTCATATAATGACCAAAATTAGATTAAATTATAAAAAAATAATCTAAATATAATTTAAATCCAATTCAAAATATAATCTATCATTACAAATAAATTAGATGAAAAAAGCATTTTTGAATTTAAATGCAGTATTTTTCACTATTCATTAAAATATAAATTTTCTACAAAAAATAACAAAATTTCAACAAAATTAAATTTTTATTTCCATATTTCAAAAAATAATTTTATTTTTTAAAAAATAAAATATAAAATCATAATAAACTAAATATAAAATGGGTTCTCTATCAAAAGGTGGAAAAACTGTATTATTTTAAAAATACTTCTTTTATTCGAAAAATTGAATTTATTCTTATATCATGCATAGAAAAGATATAAGATGAATTTTAAATATACCATTGAATATATTACATATATATTTAATTAATAAGATACATAATGAGTGATTTTATTATTTTATAAACTCACTTATTTTTATTTAAATAGTTTTTTCAGAAAAAAACTTTTCTTTTTTTATTTACAAAAAGTTTCTTTCATTAAAAAATAATTATTCCCAAAATAATTAATTAAATACATGTGTAAATTATATTTTCATAAATCAATTAATATTTTTCCATCACACCATTTTAATAGCTAGGTTATAAGGAAACATAATAATATTTAGTTGTTCACTTATACTTGGTCTTGCGTGAAATGTATTACATAACAAGAACTTGAAATTTTTGGGTAACACAAGACATGCATAGAATTTCATATACCATAAGATAAAAATATGTTGTATATTTCAAAATTTGATCTTGGTCTAGTGTACAAAAAAAATAAATATATGAAATTAAAAAGAAAACTATATCTCATAAAATTCTTGGGGTGTTATATTCTACCCCCCTTAAAATGAATTTTTACCTTGGAACTCGTCGGGGTTATAAAAGGTTTACTACTTGAAAGTTTATTGTATATAAACCTAAATTGTAAAAAGGAATAATAAAAATTCATTTTAGAAAGGAAATTTAGAAACATAATGGTTACCCAAAGTAACTCATTACTATATTTCCATATAGGAGAACATAAGTGGGAAGAAAAAATATGAATATGGTTGAAAAAATCTAAACATAAATTTCTGATGGAGAGTGATAGAGAACAAAGTTAGGGGAAAGTTAAAAATAAAAAATGAGTAAATCTTTAATTATTTAAGGGACCATTTGATTTATCAAACAATAAGGTACCAGGATAACATTTTTAGTTATCATTGTCCTTTTCCTAATGTTAAAGAACATAAGAAGAAATACTTAATTGCTTTCAGTTTAATCTCATCATTGGTCATGAATTCAAGAATTTATAATTTATATCTTATTCAAATAAATGAATTTAAAATGGTAATTTCTAAAGTGTTAGAAGATCATGAGATCCATAAATATAATGACAGGTCATTCCATCTGTCTTAAAAAAATGGTTATCACATGTTATCAAACATGCATAAGTCTATATGTGGTGAGATAATACTTTATTCTAATAAATTTCATTCGATATTTGAATTAAAATTTCTAAAACTTTGGTAACCTTACAATTATTCTAAAATCTTAAAATCCATAACTATATAAAAATGTTCACAAACTCTGCTTAAAATTTATCCCCATTATATCATAAGACATCTCTAGTAGGTCATATTCAAAAAATGTGAACACCTTCAGCATATATTCTCTTGAGTCATGGTAAAAACCTGAATTATTATATATCCTTATTGAAGACATGCATGTTTCCTTATTACAAAACTTATTGGATATATTCCTTAATTCCTACAAAAATTTATACTTCATCCATGATAGCATAAACCTATTTTCAACACCTCTATAATTAGTTCCCAAGAAACTAGCGTTGTCCAATATATTTTTATCTAAACATAATTATCTTAACATAAGAGACATATTTTGGGTTATATTTCCCTTAATCATGTGTTCTAAAAGTATATCACCTTACCCTTAAATTACTTTTTTGGATATTTAGAGCTTTTCAACATATCATTTCCAATACGTAATGAAAAAGTATTCTAAAACACATATATATTTCATGATTCATATAACATAATATTTGAATTTTGAAACATATACACCTCAATAATATAACTTTACTCTTAAAACATTACTTAGGATACATCATCTACATCTTTTATAAAATATGAATCAGTTCTTAAGCTTTATCAACCTCAATCTTTTTAGGTTTAATGTAAACAATACTTGAGGAACGTCACATACCTTTCAAATGTAGTTTACAATATATTGTTCCTCAAAAGTATGTCCAACACTCATATAATCATCATGATTTCATCATGATATTTCCACACAGGAAATCAATCCTCACAATTCAGATAATTTCCACATTTGAATCATTCAATAGTCAAATATGTTCTATGTAGTTCTGGATATTGACTTATACCAGAAAGAAAAGTGTGAGAAATACATATCATAGATTAGAAACACATTAGTATGGTAATTTACTTATAATATTTCAATCTATGATAAATTGAATTTAACCCTAGGTTAGTCATGATTATCACAAAAACCCTAGGATTGTAACTGATACTTAGAATTATCCTTAAGACATTCTGACACATATCCTTAGAAATATCTCTAAGGATCTCACTAATTTTTTTGAATCATAGTTTCTAAAAGTTGACTAAACCTTCACTCTAATATCAACTATAATAACCCAATCATGACATACATGGACATTACATTTCATTTTCTGAATACTTAATACATTACAAAAATTGACTCCCAAAGTCCTTATTAGTTTAGAGTCTTTGGAAACTCAGAACACATTCTTTTATCTTGGCAAAATATCTTCAACATCTCCCACAAATATTTTCACCTTTAGTTTTCCTACCTACAACCTTATTTTTATCTTGTGGAAAAGAAAAACATAAATAGTTTGAGCTCAAATTCTAAGTAAGGAAAAACATGGAAAACCAAAACATAAGAATTTAAAAATAGGAACATTTATTTTGAATATCAAAATCTTGAGTCGTAAAATAAATCTTGGTAGGACATAAGACATAAATCATAATGGAACATTAACCATGATAACATAGCATTGGCATAAAATAGGAACTTTTGCAAAACACCTCAGTATATAAAATAATATTCATATTATCCAAGTTACATTTCCAAGACCATCATAGTGGATAAAGTATATTACTGAACCTAGTTTACTTTCCCTTTCATCCCTGTATTACCGAACCAGATTCACCTATCATTATATCCTTGTATTACTGAACTGATTTTATATGTCGTTCTAGCCCTGTATTACAAAACCAGATTTACATGTTTTTACAGTCATGTCTATATCATGACATATAAATCTTTACAAAATGAATTGGAGGGATATATAGGTCCCACTTATCACATAATGAGAACCATACATATGTGTGCCACAAAAACATAAATCATTCATCATAACATAACCCAAGGAACAAAATAAGTTTCTTAAATATTATTCCCTAATAACATAATCCATTTAAAACTAATGGATTTTATAAATTTCATTCCATCATAGACACAGTCAAACATAGCGATAGTATACATTAAAAATATCCTTAATCTTATATGGAAAATAATTTTCTTAAAATACTTGAAATTAATTCTTGTAGAAAATATCATTTCTTCTTCAATTGTTTTGTCTTTTCTCAAAATGCCACAAAATTTTAAAAGAAATGAATTTATTTGAAAATAAATTTTTAATATTTTTATGTAATATTCTTGGAAATAAGACATTATGAAGATTTAAATATATTTTTATTTCATATAAGTTAAAAAAACATTATTTTTTTACTTTTTACAGAAAATTCCAGAAGTACATCGCACCAAAAATGAAAAAATATTCCTTTCATACAGTTTAATAAAAATCCACCAATGGATAAAATTGACTTAAATTTTTTTATAATAATATAAATAATATTATATAACTACGAAACATTTATGTGGATGATAAATATCCCCCAATAAATTCTTACGAATAAACAATCTCAGAAAATTATGAGATTGAAAAATTATCCCTAACCTATTTATAATAAGTCAAATACTATGCCTCAAAAAATAAATAAAATTATATTCATATAAAAACCTTCATGATTAGAACCATAAAAATATTCGTGGTTATCATAAACACAACTCAAAAGAAATAGGTGGTGTATAAGCTATCCGTCCCACATAAATAAAAGTGAGACAAAATAATCCATTACCTTAGCTATGCAATTATTTTTGTATATATGAACATCATTTATAATTATTTAAATGATTTCATTGAATTATTCCATAATAATATTAATTTTTATGATATAATATATGACCAAATTATCATCTATTTGGTAATAATATTTCATTTCTACTCATTATTCAGGTATAAACTACTTTATTTTCTGATGCATGTTTTTCCAAAGAAGTTCTGGTTCTTCTTCTTAGGTAATAGTTATACATTTCAAAAATGATTTAACATAATAAACATCATATGTATTTATTCTATAAATTTATAAAATCATTAATTAATAGATATCATATAGAATGAATCATATTGCATCGTGGAGACGATAGTTCGTACCTACGCACGAGCGACGATATCATTCGGATAATTGTGAAATGGTATGGAAGTGAATTCTATATATGTTGTTAAATTATCCATATAATGATGTAATAATTATATATACTTATTAATTCCATCACTATATCCATCCACATGAGGTGGTGGTGAAAAATAAATTACACCACAGCGTAGAGAAGATAAGCCGTATGTACACATGTGTGACGATTTTGTTTTTCATGGGATGAACAAATAGTGGAATGTGGTTGTTTCGTAATTATAATAAAATATTATTATATTATTGATACTGATTTTATTACTTTATAATGAAACAAATAACGAAGAGTAATTAGAAGAAGAAAGATGTTTGAAAGAATCGGTAGAAGATATTACCACTTCCTTGATGTGCTTCCTCTGAATCTCCTCTGAAAGTTACTAGAGTTAATCTTTTGAGAATAAAAAAACCTATAAAATGTGAATAATGAAGTTGATAAGGTAAATGGTTATGATTTGACTAATATTTATGGAAACAATTAATGTTAATAGGTGTGGGAGGAGGTTCCCTTTTATAATTTATGTGAGGGGCACCCTTGAAAATTCTTAAAATATTTAATTATTATAAATTAATTTTTTAATCCAAAAGCCTAAAAATTGAAATTTATCTAACATAAAATTAGGATAGGTAGAAATAATCTCATACAATAATTTTTAGACATGTTTTGATTTTATTTTAAACCTTATCTTTTTGGTTTACCCTTAATTATTCGCTATTAATTTTAATTGTGGTAACAACATTTTAAGAAAACATAGTCATTATTTAATATCAAAAAATTATAAATAAATTCACATGATGTAGATAATTTAATTATATTTATGTATACTACTTAATTTAGTAGTTTAATCATGTTTAAAACTACATTAAAATTATTATACTTATAAGAGATAAGAGAGTGACATGTCGTCACTTTCTTTTTTTAAATAATAATTATATCCCTTTCATGGAGAAATGTCCATTAAATGAATAAATTTTTATCTTTAGTTATTAAAGATATAATTTTATTAAACCCATAGGATTTTTGAATGTATTGGGGTAATTTTAGTGTCCTTACAAAATTTTTTATTACCTTAATTTTTACGATTTACCATTAACCATGGTATATCAAAATTACCGTAGTTACTATTCATCATGTCTAAAAATAAAAAGGGCCTATTTAAATAATTTCAACCAGTGGATTCATAATATTTAATCCATTTTTAGGAATTAAAAACATAAAATTGGAAGAAATTAATTAAAAATAAATCCCCATTGTCATAATGTGAAAATGACTTTTTGAAAGTAAAATCCATTAAAAGTTTGATATGCGTTTATATCTAATTTAAATGGGAAATTACATCCAATGAATTTTTTTTTGATTAAATGACAAAATAAAATCTAAATATTATTTTAATAAAATTCAAAGTATAATTTATCAAAACATATAAATTAGAAAAAATGTAGTTTTGAATTAAAACACAATATTTTTCACTGTTCATTAAAATATAGAATTTTCTCAGAAAAATTCCATAATTTTAACAAATGAAAATTTTGATGTCCCATTTAAAAAGAATAATTTTATTTTTTTCTAAAATAACTTATAAAAGTGTAAAAAATTGATTTAAAATGGGTTCTCCCTCAAAAGTCGGTAAAATTGTATTTTTTGAAAAATACGTCTTTTATAAAAAAAACTGATTTTATTCTTTTATCATATGTATAATAACTATATGATGAATGTTATACATTTAATTGAATAAATTAAATATATATTTCATTAATAAAATCTATAAATAGTTATTTTATTATTTTATAAATGGAATTTTTTGAATTTAAATAGTTTTTTAGAAAAACATTTTCTTTTAATTAAAAAATGTTTTATTTTCATTTACATATAATTGTTCACAAAAAAATTTATTAAATACACATGTAAACAATATATTTATAAATAAAATCAATATAATTCATTCCCACCATGTTATCAGCTAGTTTATATGGTAACATAATAATATTTAGTTCTTCACTTATTCTCAGTCTTGTGGGAAATGAATTATATCGAAAGAACATGAAATTTTGTGTAACACAATCAAAACAGAGCATTGCATATACTTTAAGATAATATGATGTTGTGTATTATGAAAGCTTATGTTAGTGTATCATACAAGAAAATACATCAATGAAAATAAAAAAACTCTATATTATAAAAATCTTGGGGTGTTACATCCATGCCCTCCATCCATAAGCATATCGAGTCCATGCATTCTAAGAATTTCATCCATAGCATTTCAACCCAGAAAGTTCCCACCCCATTGGTTGAACATTATTCATTTAGTTAGAAACATTACCACTTTATATATTTCTAGGTTCTCTAGTAAAACATTCTAACCTCCCCAAACATAAAGGTCTCAACATAGTGAGTAGAAGAACTACCCATGGAGTCTTTTCCACCACTAGTAGAAAAATCATTTTTAACGTCGTCAATTTGACGTCGGTTTCTTATAAACCAATGTAAAATATTTTTGTGGATATGTTTTAGCATTGGTTTTTTAAAAAACGATGCCAAAAACTAAAAAAAATTAGTTTTGGCGTCGGTTTTTAAAAAAACCGACGCGAAAAAATAAAAAAAAAAGTTATGACATCGGTTTTTATAAAAACCGACGCCAAAAATGTAAAACATTTTTACAGTCCTATAGATAATTCTCTATGCTTTGATTTGACTAGTGATAGACCAAAAACGGAGTTACGGATTAAAAGTTATGGATGTTGGAAGTTGATCTTATCTAAAAGAAGTCTTAATTAAGTCCAACTTTCAAAGGTCATAACTTTTAATCCATAACTCCGTTTTAGCTCCAAGACCAGTCAAATCAAAGCTTAAGAAATTTTCTTAAACTTGGTAATTTTTTTTTTATGTTTTGGCATCGGTTTTCATAAAAACCGATGCCAAATGTTTTTTTTCTGTTTTTCGCGTCGGTTTTCATAAAAACCAACGCCAAAAATGTTTTTTTCTTTTTCGAGTCAGTGTTTTTAAAAACCGACATGAAAAAAAATTTATTTTTACTTTTCGCGTCGGTTTTTAAAAATAACCGACGCGAAACGTAATTTTTTTTATCTTTTTAGCATAGGTTTATTTAAAAATCGATGCCAAAAATGATATCGATTGGAATTTTTGGCGTCAGTTTTCATAAAAAACTGACACCAGAAGACCAACATATATCCTCTTTTTCATCGGTTTCAAACAAAACCGATGCCAAATAGTATTCACTAATACGCGGGATCAAAATTTCAATTTTTTTCACAACGTGCAAATCCCACCTATATTTTCATAAAAATCAATCGAAAATATTTTCATTTACTATATATAAATCTGTTTCTCCTTCATTAACCATTTTCATCCTCTTCTATTCAATCAAGTTTTTAATGCGGCAACAATCGTTAATTTGAATACGGTACGTATTCTATTCATTCATTTTCTTTATTATTAATGTCCTTCATTTATAAGAAACTCGATTAGATTTCATAAAATGATGATTTAATTTTATTATCGAGTTAAAAATATAAAACATTCAGATTAGATTTACCAAGCTTGGTGTAAGTTTAATTATCGATAGTCGTTTTCATTATCACATGAGTTCTATGCTAAATATAAGAGATATGATGATAAACAACATATCATTTCAATGGAAGATCGAAAAATAATTGAAATGTGTATGAAGTATTATGTATATTTTATATCATTTGGTGTATGTGATTTTAATTTGTGTTTATCTTTTTTTCTTTAAAACATATTATATCAATCGATACTTTGACATGTTCAACTTCCGACGGCCATAACTTTTGATCTGTAACTCCGTTTTAGCTCCACGACCAGTCAAATCGAAGATTAGGAAATGCTATAAAACATAGAATAATAAAAATTTATTTTTGGCCTCGTTTTTTGTAAAAAACGATGCCAAAAATAAGTTTTTTCCATTTAGGGTGTCAGTTTTTTTCAAGAACCGATGCCGAAACTATTTTTAAAACTTTTTGGCGTCGGTTTTTAAGGAAACCGACACCAAAAATGACGCGGATAAGTTTATTTGGTGTCGTTTGTTTACAAAACTGACGCAAAAAAGTAATTGGAATTTGTTTTTGGCGTCGGTTTACAAAAACTGACGTAAAAAGTCATTTTTTTTACGTCGGCGACTTCAACGTCGGTTAAAAACCGACGTAAAAAAACGACGTTAAAGACCTTTTTTCTACTAGTGCACCTATAGTAGGAGAGTAAACTCATATAACCATGAGGAGATAAATATAGAAAGCATGTGGCATACCCTACACATCTTCACCTCCCATGGAAAGAGAGTAAGCAAACACATATGTCAGCCTCAAGTAGCAGGGAAAAGAAATAAGATGAACAAAAAACATGGACATCATCTAAAAAAAATTCAAATAATAATCAGGCTTTAAGGATAATGGGTCGTAATTAAAAGAGTTATGGATTCTAAGGGAAAGAATGCGCCCCATGCGCTCGATGGTTTTCAAAAAAATTGGACTATTTCCCCACCAGATAGTTGAGCTCAGTTAGTAGTTCCTGCCCAAGCAATCTCTTTCCCTCATGTTCCTGCCATTCACTAGTACAAAAACCTTTTTTACATTGGTTTTTTCTTTTAAATGCCGGTTTTTAGGCGACGTTATTATGACCAATGTTAAAAATAGGATTTTTTACATCGGTTATTTAAAAAACGATGTTAAAAATGGGGTTTTATGGTTTTTAACATCGGTTTTTAAAAAACTGACATGAAAGACCTTTTGGAAACGGCATTAAGAAGCCATTTTTATGTTGGTTTTGGGAAAACCCCGACGTTAAAAGTCAGTTTTTACATCGTTTATTTAATCACTGACAAGAAAAGTCAATTTAAACGTTTGTTTTTAAATAATAGACGTTAAAAAAGTTTACCATCTTGTAGATAATTCTGTAAGCTTTGATTTCACAGGTCATAGAGCTCAAACAAAGTTACAGATCAAAAGTTATGACCATCAGAAGTTTGATATTTTTTTGAGGAAAGATTGAATGAGCCAACTGTAGCTTCATCTTAGAATGAATTTTTGAATCCATAAGAGAATTTGTAGTTTTAACATGATATAAAGAATTATCCATCATTATAATAAATGAAAAATCGTTAAATGGTATATCAATTAAGAAAACTACTCATAGAAAATATAAATCATGGGAAAATAATTACAAATATCTTGATGAGATCGAAGAAATAAGAAATCATGGATTCACATGGATGATTAAAAAAGTAGAGTCGGTGGAACAATGATGGTTGAATGAGGTGATCGTAAAATGGTATATCAATTAAGAAAAAAAATCATAAAATCCATAAATCCTTGATAAATGATTAAATATACCTCGACGAGATCGCGAAAAGAAGAAATAATTGATTCATGTTGAAGATCAAACGAGTCGAGTTGGGGGAATGATAATGGTTGAAATAAATGATCGTTAAATTATGATCTGTTTATAATGGAAACATATAATTGAGATGATAAGAGAAAATGCAGTATTAAAAATACTAGGAGGCAATTCGAAATATCGATGTCATGATGTAAAAAAATTGAAATTTCATGTTCGCGGGATATTAAAATCATCTTTCACGTCAGTTTTATGATAAGTGACATGAAAAGTTATTAAAATGTTCACTTATATTTCATGTTGGTTATTATAAAAATAACGTGAAAAATTAATCTTCATCACCTTTTCACGTCAGTTATTAAATAACCGACATGAAAAATCAATTTTCATGACTTTCACATTGGTTATCTAATAAGTGACGTGAACAAAGTTTACAAATATGTAGTTAATTTTCCAAGATTTAATTTGACAGGTCATGGAGCTCAAACAGAATTACGGATTTAAGGTTACGACCTTAAGAAGTGGCATTCCCTAAGACAACATTTAGAGATAATCAACTTCTAAAGGCCACAACGTTTAATCTATAACTCAGTTTGAGCCCCGTGACCTGTCAAATTAAATATTAGGAAATGAAATACATGTTTGTGAACTCGTTTCACAACAATTATTAAATAACAGATGTGAAAAATACATTATAACCTCGGTTATTAAATAACCGACGTGAAAAAGTTATGAAAATCAATTTTTCATGACGTTTTTATAATAACTGATGTGGAAAATAAGTGAAAATTTTAATATTTTTTCCTGGAAATGGATTTTTTTTCACATCAGTTATTTAATAAAAGATGTGGAGAAGTGATATACATTTATTTTTTGCGTTGGTTATATAGTAATCGACGTGAAAAATCGGATAAAATGGATTTTTCACGTTGGTTATTATATAATTGATGTGAAAAATCAGCGAAAATGTATTTTTAAGTCACTTATATAATAACCAATGTGGAAAATCAATTTTCAGAGATTTTCATGTCGGTTCTAAAAAACCGATGTTAAAAAAGGGGAAGTTAAAAATAGTTTTTGTACTAGTGATTGTTGAGGCTCAACGGCCTTTGGAAATCCCTGGATCTCCCCCTGGCCTCGCTCCCCCCGGGCGGTCCTTTTGATACGCCTTGTGTGTCCTATCTAGTGGCTTGCATTGGATCTATTTCCCTTCTGTGAGTCCAGTTTCCCTGGTGGTGTTGTGGCACTGTTCTCACGTCTCTTTGGAGGTTCCCCCTACGGCGTTCTTGAAGGCGGTGGCTTGCCACATTTGGTCCCTAGTGGCTCTTTTTGGGGCGGAGAAGCCACCACTGGAGATTTTACAACACTGCGTGCATTCTTAGGTCTTGCTTAGCATGGGGTATATTTCTTTGATTCATCGCAACTCCTTCTATTTGCTGCTAGGGATGGAGTCAGATTTCATTTTATATTACTGCAAAGATCCTCGATCCTTTGGCCACTGGAATTTTAGTTTGGCTCCCTGGTCGATGGAGGCTCATAAAGGGAATGAGTGTTCCATAGCAGCTGTTTGGGTTGGTGTCGCAATTCATCCTCTTACTTTCCAAAATGGTGCACTTCTCAAGCCCATTGGAGAATCTCTTGGGGGTTTTCCTTTTGAGGATGACCGCACCCTGTCTTGTGATGATATCCTGGTTCCTAGGATTTGTGTACAGATAGATCTTTCTCCACTGATTCCAGAATAGATCTCGTTAAGGGTTCAATATGCGGTGATGTGGGAGCAGGAAATCTCCTACCCAGTGCTCCCCTGATTTTTCTCTTCTTGTTGCCTTCAGGGTCACTCTAGGAAGGTTTGTAGGAGCCCAGGTCATGCGGCCCCAGTCGGGCTCAAAGTGTTCGTTCATCTGTGGCCATCACCCCTTTGGCACGGGGTGGTCACGTACTCGTCCCTGGTCAGGAAGAGGGTGATGAGATGGTTGTTTTTCATCCGTAGTATCCATCTTTTTCTCCCCTAGATTCTAATCCTTCTGATCATGATCTGTTCTAGTGTTCTATCTTGGTGCCCCTTAGACCAAAGGCTCTCAATTCGAGGCACTCTGGTCTTATGACCTACTTTCTCAGGACACATCAGATGTTCTTAGTAGGGGAGTTGTGGAGTATTTTGTTGGGGCACAGTGGAGGTGCGTGGTACCTCAAACACACAAAACCGGAAGCAAAACAGATCAATGCAAGATTTAACATGGTTCGGCGAGTTGCCTACGTCCACGGGAGAAACAGGGCGGCTTCTCTATTCCATTCTCTCCGGATAATCACGGAGGATACAATCACAGGTTACACCACATTATCTACCCTTGAAAACAGTGGGATTTTCATCCCGTTTAAATAGAGAAAGAAAACCAACAATTTCCTTTGGTTTGTTGGATGGTAGCTCATCTACCCTTGAGAAGTCCTTCTGCCGCCTGCTGCAGGTCTATGAAGCCTGCTGTACCTGCTGGGTTGGCTTCCAACCAAGGAAGAAGCTGCTGCCGACCAAAGCCACCCAAATTGGAGTGGCCCCCACAAATCTCCCCCTCACGACCAATTTAGGATAGAAGCTTGACCTGCGGTCTCCTTGCAGGTGTTGAAAACTTCATCAGCAAATCGAACACACTTCTTCATGGCAGATGACGTGGCACTTCCACCATCTTCACTCAAGCTCGGGCTGACTGTGGTCCCCATCAAATGATACAACCCTTGAGACTCCTTCCCAGTAAATATTGCTGCATCCCCACGTGAGACTTCCAATGCTCCACCTGCTATAGAAATCTCGAACCCTCTCGAATCGAGCCTACTCAATGATATCAAGTTCTGCCTCATCCTCAGAACAAATTTCACATCATCCAGTTTACAAACTCCTCCATAGGGCGTCTTCAATTTCACCGTCCCGACTCCTCAAACCTAACATGTTGACCCATCACCAAGTATCACTAAGTCTCGCACCTGCTGAAAAGTATCAAATGTAACTCTCGTCGTACATATGTGTGCTGAGCTCCCTGAATCCAGAACCCATCCATCTTCCTTTGGATTTTTATCCCGCTTGTTCTTCCTCTTTAGAAATCGACATTCCCGCTTCATGTGCCCGTATCGTTTACAGTAATGACACCGCTCTTCTCCCCGTTCAACTTGCTTATCTGGGTGCATGCTTCCCGTTGTCACGTAGATTTCATCATCTGCTGATAATCCTGTGATGTTCACATCATCCTCTTCAACATTCTTCTTTCCAGCAATGTACTGTTTGCACTTTCCACAGTCACTTTTATAGTGACCCGTCTTCTCGCACCAGAAACATGTGATTTCACTCGGATCACATCCCATGGATTTTGGCCGCCATTCTTTACCTCCTGACTGTCGATGTCGGCTCCTCCCACGCTGATCATCTCACATCGCCATGATTTTCTCGCTTGAATGCGTCGAAGGTCTTCAGAATGCCTCCGAATCTTGAAGTGATGCCATCACATCGTCCAGCTTCAATGTCTCCTTCCCCACGAGCAATGCAGTCACAAGCCCATCAAATGAGCTTGGTAGGGATGATAAAAGCAAAAGAGCTTTATCTTCCTCTCCAACCTTCACACCAAGACCCAATAACTGCGTCAGGATCTTGTTGAATTCATTGGTATGATCCAACAAATTCGCTCCCTCGTCCATGCGCAATTGGTACAGTTTCTTCTTCAGGAACAACTTATTGGTGAGCTACTTCACCGTATATCGCTGCTCTATCTTCTTCCAAATCTCTTTCGATGATATCTCATCCAACACCGAGTACTTTACCTCATTCGCCAAACACAGTCGAATTGTGCTGACAACCCGCATCTCGAGCTCTTCCCAATCATTGGCACTGGTTGTATCGGGCTTTTCTCCGATTAACGGTCTGATCATGCCCTGTTGCACCAAAATATCTTTCACCGTGCTTTTCCACAAGCCGAAATTATTTCGACCATCAAATTTCTCGATATCAAATCTTGGTAGTGATCCGCCACCCGTCATCGTCGTCTTCGCAAAACGCAATCACCACCGTCGATGTCGCACCCATATGAAACCACTTAATAGAGTTCGAATTTTGAAAAACTAACTATACGGATGCGTCCGGAACGGTCGAAATAGTTGGAATCGACTCCTGGATCGTCGAAATTGGACACCAATTGACCAAGATATGGTAAAAACACGTTCAACGGTCCAGATCACCCGCTGACGTGGTGCTGACGTGGCACGCCGGAGCTCTTGCCAGAATCTCGCCGGAATTGTCACCGGCGGCCTGAACAGTGCCTTCTTCTCTGGCACGGGGTTACTGTTCACCCGCGGGTTTGACCGAACTTTGACCGGCCATATCTCCTTCGTTTCAACTCCGTTTTCCTCGCCGTTTGCGCCGTTGGAATCGTCTCGCCGTCGTCTTCCCGAATCTGCCCTTGGAAAATTTTTCCAACCACTTTCAATTTTCCAGCCACCGGAAAATTTGACGTCATCCTATCGGTTCACCTCCGTTCGCTCCGACTCACCTCTAATACCACTTTTTGGGGCGCAGCGGAGGTGCGTGGTACCTCAAACACACAAAACGGGAAGCAAAACGGATCAACGCAAGATTTAACGTGGTTCGACGAGTTGCCTACGTCCACGGGAGAAACAGGGCCGCTTCATATTTTTCAGTACTCCTTCTTGCCTACTAAGGATAACCAGGTGCTCCTCCTTCCCTCACCTGAGTCCATTCCTAAGGCATCTAAGAAGATGGTGGTGGATTGCATGTCCCATCCCCTCTATCTATTGTTGTAGGCTTGGAGGAAGGCCTTAGCTCGGCTCTAGATGGTCCAGTTTTTCCTGCTCATTCATATATAAAGGCTTTGACATCCTTTCTCATCCTTTCTTAGAGGTAAGTTGAGGGGTGTGTGCTGATTCCTCCTCACCTTAGAATCCCTTATCTACCATTTTGCATATTCAGATTCCTAGAGTGGATACACGTGCAAGTTTGAGACGTATTAGGGAGGGTCATTCCTCCCAAAGAAAAAAGACTGAGATGTTCCTGGGGTCAAAACCGGGCCTTGTATGGTTTAATTTTATCAATACTCATTTGGAACTCCCATGGCTTGGGGGCCTAGATGAAGAATGGCTTCATTTCTTTAGAAGCTAAGAAAAACAAGGTTGCTATTGTGGCTGTCCTGGAACACAAATAGAAGCGGGCTAAAATGAAGGACTTTTGTGGTAAGGTGATGATGCATGGTGTCCTGAATGCAGACCGGACGAGCCGTCATATATGTATTTTTTGAAATAAGGAGATGAAAATGGATCTAATTAAGGGAAGTGATCAATTTGTTATTGTGAAAGTCTCAAAAGGCACGAAGATGTTTTTTATCATTTGTGTATGGTTGCGGTAACGCTCAAGTTATGAAGCGTCTAGGGAAAGAGTGTGGCTCCTTCAACCTAGAGAATCTACCGTGGATTGTGGGTGGGAATTTTAGTGTTTTCTTTGGCCCCGATGAAAGGAAGGGAATGAGAGCTTTCCCGCGTCAAGTAATCTTGGATTTTGTCCAGTTCGTGGTGAGCATGGGGCTTCTTGATATGGTGTATTCTGACAATCACTATACTTGGTGCAACAAAAAGTGAGGAGTCTGAAGTTTTTGGAGCCACCTTGATCATTGTATGGCTAATAGCAATGCTATAAACTCATATCCAAATGCCAAGGTCAATCATCTGGTTCGTGGCCTTTCTGATCATTCCCCGCTGCTTGTTTCCTTTTTCCCCTATCTGGACTTGCATGATCATTTCAGGTTCTTCCAGCAGTGGGCTCGCCTTCTAGGCTACCAGAGTGTGGTCTGTGGTTTGTGGGATGGACCGTCTCAGGGGTACTCTTGGGTGGCTCTCCATAATAAAATCAGGCGGTTAAATCAGGGGCTTCATGTGTGGGTGAGGTCCTTACATCCCTTAGACTAGAACCTTGAGGACCTAAAACAGTCGAACATCAACATGGAATCTCAGCTAGAGGAGGGGTGGGATGACATGGTGTTTGAAGAGTTGATGATCAAGAAGAACAGTTGGGATAAGATGCTCTTGAAACAGGAAAGAATGGAACAAGATTGATCCCATGTGAAATGGTTGAAGGAGGGTGACAAGAACTCTACGTTTTCTCACGCTTTTATTAGAGAGAGAAGACGGTTGATTCAGCCCAATTTTTTTCTTGAATATAGCTCTTACACTAATGAAAGGAACATCATGGGGAGTATGGAGAATTATTTCTTCAAGGACCTTCTTGTTGGTCCAAATCAGAGGATTCCCAATGGGTACCCAAGTGGTAACGCAAATATATGGGCGGAGATTCCCAATTCGGTTTCTGCCCAAGATAATGAGGGCTTGGAGGAGATCCCAAATGATGATGAGATCCACATAGAAATGATGCATCTTGATCCCGAGAGTGCACCCATCCCATACAATATTCCATGATTGATTTATAGTGGGGCATGGGATGTGGTTAAGGGTGACATAATTGGAGTTATCCAAGAATTTTTCTGCAGAGGGAGCCTCCCTCGGGTTTCTTTTGCTACTTCCCTTGTCCTCATATCGAAGGTCAAGGACCCCTCTTCTCTATCAAATTACAATACTTTCAGTTTGTGTAATTTACAATATAAGATCCTTGTGAGTATTATTAATATGAGGTTGTCTAGATGTCTACCCCGATGGATCTCGCTCGATCAACATAGTTTTATTAGGAGCCGCTCCATTTAGGGAGCTATTTCTCTAGTACAGGAGATGATCCGGGATATTAACTTGAAAACCCATGGATCTAACTTAGAAATGAAACTTGACATGAACAAGGCGTATGAATGTATTAAATGGAGATTTATTAACATATTTCTCTCTACTATATGGCTTCTATCCAGGATAGTTGATCTTCTCTTTCATTTTTTCTGATCATCCTTGCTGGGTCTTTCATTATTTGGCAAGTCTCATGGATTCTTCAAGGCCACAAGAGGTGTCCGGCAGGGGGATCCACTGTCTCCAAGTATATTCATCCTGGTGAAGGATTCCCTCAGCCATTTCATCAACCGAGTTCTATCCTCTAGAGCTGTTCTCCCATACCGGAGGAAGATGGATCATCACTCTATCTTGTACATAATGTTCATGGATGATAGACTTTTATTTATTAATGGTGGAAGGGGTTCTATTCGTGGGCTTAAGAGGATCCTCGATGAATACTATATATGGAGCGGGAAAGTGATCAGCAGATCAAAAAGTGACATCTTCATCAATTCTAAAAGTGCTCACAGTCATGTCGCCTCTCTCTACAACCGCCTGGACATGCAACGTGGATCCCTTCCCATGGAGTATTTGGGAACACCAATTTCATCAGGAGGGTTTCGAGTACATGACTTTGACTATGTTGTTCACAGAATTACTATTTGTGTACTTAACTGAAAGAATTTATACTTATCCTTTGGGGGTCAAATTGACATTGTTAATAGCTTATTGTCTTCCATACCTATTCATGTGTTAACATCCACAAATTTCCCACAAGGTGTCATCAACACAATTGATAATGTTCGGAGTGGTTTCATCTGGGATGCCCTGTCCGTAGTGAAACGACATTGTGGCTCATGGGGGAGGATGGAGAGACCTACCCAAGAGGGTGGGATTAATGTTAGAAGTCTCCACAGTACCCTTCATTGCATGAAAGGAAAGCTTGCATGGGAAGTTATTGAGGAATGTACGTTATAGGGAAAATAAATGTCACTTATCTTCAGGGACAATGAGGAGGCCGTTCACAGATGTGCTTCTCCCTTTTGTTTAAATCTATTCCCAATCTTCCAAACCCTTCAACGGATCTCCTGCTGGATTGTTGGTGATGGAAGCATCCCTTTCTAGCATCAGAACTGGGGAGGATCAGTGATAGGGTTTCCTGGATTTCCAGCCCCTATGATCACTTTGAAGGAGGCTCGCTGTTATCCCATGTTTATGAAGGCTCTTCTGGATAAGGGGAGGCATGACCTTCTCGAGTCCATTATGATTAACTCAGATTCAGACAGGTGTGTGTTCATTCCGTATTCCTCGAGCTCTTTCAATACTAGGGATTTCTATAAACCTTTTCTGTCTCAGGATCATCAGGATAATTGGAACGACGTGGTGTGGTGCAGAAGGATCACTACTACGTATAAATTTATTACCATGCGTATCAGGAACTCAGCAATCACTACAGATCAGAATGTTAAGAGAGTGGGTATTAGTTTTTCCTCAAGGCCCCATTGCTGCATTACTAGGTGAGAGGAGAGTACCAGTCACCTGTTCTTTGAAAGTGAATGGGTTGTTGCACTATGGTATTTATTTGGAATATTTACTACTTTCTCTTCCCATGACCTATGGGACACGGCCTTCTTGGAGGGGTGGTTCCATGGAACTCATGACTCCATCATTGAGAGGTTGTCTAGGTTGGCGATTCTCAGCGAAGGGTGTTGGTGATTGTGGAAAGGTAGAAACCAGGCAAGGTTTGATGGGTCTCCTCCCTCGGTGAGGTCTATCATCTTGAGGACCTGCCTCCTATTGGGGGACATGGTTTGGCTTATCCATGATTGGCGGGATGATCCTTCTCTGGGTTTTTTGCAGGATAATAACCCTTCGTCTCAAACACCCCTGTCTAGACAGATGGGGAGATGGGTTTGATGGTGGCCTCCTGATACGAGCTACAAGTTGAATACTGATGGCTCCTACATACTGAGCAACATGAGAGGTGGGGGTGTAGTTTGTGGGGTTGAGGGTAATGTGGTCCTAGCCTTCTCTTCTTTCTACAACAATGGAAACTCTCTTTTGGCTAAGGTCAAAGCCATACTTACCAGTCTTACTCTCTATACTCAGTAGAATATTGATATCTCCCAGGCAGAGACAGACTATTTGATCCTTCATGACTCCCTACATGGTAAATGCTCCACCCCAAGTTCCATCTCCTATATTGTCTGGAAATGAAGAGCCCTCCTCCACAATAACATCTAGGTGACCCTTACATGGTGGGAAGAAAATTAGGTTTCAGACTACCTTGCCTCTTTGGTGGATCAGAGCTCTATTCATAGTTGTCTTCTCAATCCTATCTACTTGCGGCCAGAGGGTGTTAATTTGATTAGACGGGATTCCCTTAGATTTCACTATTTTAGGTCCCCTTGACTTTTTTTGTGTCCTTTTGTCTTTTTTCTTCTATTAATAATAATAATGAAAATTATTTGGAGGAATAACAATGGGTGAGCCCAGGTGAAACCTATTTCTTCATCTAAGATATCCTCTCTAACACCACATGCATAATCCAATGCATCTCAACACTCTAGGATTCAACTTCTTCCACAACAACCAGGCCTTCCTACCCGTCATACCACAACATCCCTCCAATATCATCCATCCCAAGATCACATCACATCCGAGCTTCCCTACCCCCCAAGAAATACAACAACCCTCTAGGTTCATCCATATCACAAGATGTAGGGAAAAAACATTGAAACCAGGCTCTTAGACCTAAATCAAGGCATTCGACCTTTATACACAACATTCCCTCATGAATCCAAGCATAAAGAACTTGGCCTTTACAAGAAAGTGGGCTGCTCAAGACCTAAAAAGGCATTATCTTTACCACACAACCGATTCTTATTCCATATTCAATTAACCAATTCATTATTCACAGGTTCCTACTATGAGAAACCTAAGAAACAAGAAATCAAAATCTATCAAAAATTAATTAAATAGTTAATTTAACATGACTTTAATTCTTTTATCAACAAGTATCAACAAGATTCGGTTTTAATAACCAAATAAATTAAAAATCCACAATTGCATCAATTTTATTATCATCTAAGTACAACAACAACAATGAGATTCATTAAACATGCCTCTTTATATTTTATCCAATTAAATATTAATTAATTTAGGATTTACTTTCTTTATGAATTTCCATCATGAACAACATGCTAAACCAAGAGAGGCATATATATCACACTTTCTTAAAAATCAAGAGGAAAATCGTTATCATGTTATATAAAAACATCATCACTATACAATCGATACTAATTATTTAATCTGGTTCAAGTATTTAATTAGTTCAATTTCATTGAGGTCTAAGGAAAAAAACCATGATAGTTCTACGATTGAGAATAATTAAATAGAGAATAAATGAATCCCTTACCTAAAAAGTCATCTATGTTCTTTGCATGAGAACTAACCCTGCAAAGGATCTCCGATCACCTCTCCTATAAGAATGAAATCCAAATGAGGATGTCGTGACACCACAAAACCAAAAAAAACTTAGAGAAACCCCATTAGAACCATCAGTAGTCAACCTCCACAGCATTATGAGAAAATACAAGAGGAAATAAGATCCAAACAAGGAGAAACTGGTAGACAAATGAAGGAAAAACAAACCTTAGATCAAGACGAGTCACTACAGATTGAAGATGGAAACCTGAGATTGATTCCCATCAAAGGGATCTCAAAAATGCTGGAGAGGGGACTATCGGGTTACTTGGGACGATAGGGATGGAAGCAATAGCCGTAGGGTTTTGACAACGTGAGTGGTTGGAATTTTTTAAAACATTATATCATTGGGGGATTACATGATGTGTAATCCAATTTCAAATCATGTAATTTGTCAAGGTCAGTTTTTACTGAAAAAACATTCACCTTTCGATTTTATTTTATTTTTAAAACCCTGAAACATCAATCCCACTTTTATGTTGTGAAATTCTTATACACGGTGTGAAACCCACTTTCACACCGTGAAAGTTACCTGCTCCCAATTCTTAACACCGAAGTCCTTCCAGACTTCCTCCGATCCTCCTCAGAGATATTTAAGCCTCAGGAACATGTAAAGGGTTGATCAATATGGATCTACAGCCCTACATCAAATAACTATCAAAAAATTATCATCCTTAAGAATCCAATACCAACTGAGAGAGGAAAACTAAAGGGGTCATCCAAACAGCCACCCCAGGAGATACCTCTTAAGGCTCTTATTAACACTAGAGCTCACCACCTCGCTAGAGGAACAATGGAAAATCCATGCAACAACCACTACCATCTCCTAAGGACTCTCCCAGAGGATATACCTCTCAAAATAGAGAAATACATAATAAGAAATAATATAAATCCATTTCACCACCCTAAAGATCTAAAACTATAAAATAAACAATGTAAAAAGAGAAGATATAAACATTAAAAACATGGATTAATGAGTGTGTATCTATAACTCATGTTACTAGGTACTCTCTTCCACACCACTATTCAACCAAAAGACACAAAGCAAATGGATTGATTGCCCATGTAACCCCTTCTACTGGTAGTCCTAGATCTCTACAGGCTACTCCTCGAAGGTCGCATCATCATTAACATCGATATCACCCCAATCGATGGTGTAAGAGTCATCATGAAGATAATGATGGATCTTTGACATGTGAAAAAAATCATTTACCTGAATCATCTATATGGGAAATGCTATTTGATACGTCTTTACTCTAATATGAGCCAACACCTCGAAGGTCCCAAAATACTGGGAAAAAAAATTAATCCCATGACCAAACCTTAGATTCCCATGATGGGGAGCCACCTTTAAGAACACATGATCCCCAACATCAAACTATATAGGTATCCTCCTTTGATCGATAAAGGATTTATGATGATCATGCACTGCTTTCATTCCTTTGTAAATCACCTAAACCATCTCTAATGTATTCTCTATTGGTTCTAGCCCGAGAATCGTTGACTCTATGATTTGAGTCCAACACCAAGGGGAATGACAAGGAAGACCATACAAGGCTTCAAAGGGTGTCATACTAATGGTGGAGTGAAAAATATTATTGTATGGAAACTCTACCAAGGGAAAGTGACTCCTCCATGAACCTCCAAAATTCAGGACATAGGAGCACAACATGTATTCATGAGTCTAGATAGTCTGCTTTGTATGACTTCCCATTTAGATATGAAAAGCAGTGTAAAGGCATTGTTGAGAAGCAAAATATTTCTGGAGACCTCTCTACACTATGGAGGTAAAATGAGGATCTCGATCAGAAATGATCGTCCTCTAGAACCTATGGATTCTCACCACCTCATACATATATTGCCTCGACAAACCCTCCACTGAGATCGACTACTTAATTTCTATAAAGTGTGAAAATTTGGTCAAATGATCCACTACCACCCATATAGTGTCATAACATACCTAATCTTGGGGTATAATGGTAGCAATGTAAATCAAGATGTCCTTCCACTTCCCCTGAGGAACATCAAATGGATAGAGAAAACGAGCAAGAACACATTTCTCAACCTTCACCTTATGGTAGACCAAATATTGAGACACAAACTCTGTAACTACATGATTCAATCTGGGCCACCAAAATTGACCTCTCAAGGTTTGGTACATCTTTGTCACGCCTGGATGTAATGCTAAGGGTGAGTTATGAAACTCTCTAATAACCATCTCATGCATCACCAAGGGAATGGAAATCCTTCCCTGGAACAACACCAGATGTTTTTCATCCTTAGACAAACCATCAAGGGCCTCACCACAAACAACTTGTTCTCTCTAGATCTCCACCTCAAGATCCCCCAACTAGGATTCCTCTACCTCATCCACCAGAGATGAATACACTATTATCTAAAAAATACAACTTATTCCCCCAACTTCTCCCACATCTAGATGAAATGAAAAATGTTATTCCATCACTCTATAGAAATCACCAGATTCCCACACTATATCACAACATGAATTCCTAATCAGTGCATCAGCTATAAAATATCCCTTTGTAGGTGTATATGAAATCTCGAAGTCATAATCTTGTAAAGACGTCATCCACTAATGCTGGTGCATGTTCAATTCAAGTTGGGAGAAAACATAACTTAGGTTAATATAATCAGGGAAGAACACAAATTTCTCACCTATGAGGAAATGTCTACCCAACTTTAGGGAAAACACCACCCCTGCCAACTCAAGATCATGGGTGGAATAGTTAATCTCATGGGGGTGTAATTGCTGAGACCATATGAAATTACTGATCTCTACAGCATCAGAACACATCCCAACCTAGGACACAAAGCATCACTTCAAACTTCTAATAGAAGAACTTCTACACGAAGATAAAGAACTATAGAAAAGAAAAATTTCTCATTCAGATACTCAAAATCTTCCTTACAATGATTAGTCCACAAGAATTCCAGATCCTTTCTGATCAACATCTTAATATGATTCACAACCCAAAAAAAATCAGTTATGAACTTCCTGTAATAGCCTACAAGACCAAGGAAACTTTACACATCTTCTACTATCATAGAGGCTTCCAAAGACTAAATATCTTTTTTTTACGGATCCACAACTACTAACTTATGGGATACAACATTCCCCAAGAAAAAGAATTGTTGAGCCCAAAAATCACCCTTAGACAACTTCACAAATATATACTAATGATGAAGACCTCCCAAAATGGAAAGTATATGCTTCACATGATCCTCCTCAGACATAGAGTATATATGGATGTCATCAAGGAAAACCACCATGAGGTTATTTAGGATCTCACAAAAAACTGTGTTCATTAACCACATTAACATAGTTGGATAATTCATCACACTTAATGACATCACAAAAAACATGTAATGACTATGATGACAATGAAAAGAGGTATTTATAATATCCTTATCCTTCACTTTAATATGATGACACTCTGACAGAAAATATATCCTTGATAACCAACTTTATCCCTTCAGTTGATCGAACAAATCATCAATCTATGGAAGAGGATATCAGCTCTTCACTGTGAATTGGTTTAAGCCATGATAATAGATACACAACCATAAACCACTGTTATCCTTCTTTATAAGGAAATTTGGTGCACCACATGATTTCACACGCATCTGAACAAAACCACACTACAAAAACCCGTCGACCGGTACACACATCTCTCATAAATCAGAAGGAACCATCCTATATAGAGACATAGAGATAGGATACCTACCTAGATGTAGTTCAATCCTGAACTGGATCTCTCATCAAGGGGGTAACGCTACAACCTTTTATGGAAAGACATCTAGTTACACTTCTAAGAACCTGGGAAACACCAACTTTTGAACCTCCAATGAACTCAGCATCATCCCAACCATCAAGGATAATAAGGATGGAATACGTGTCAGACCCATCTAAGGGTATTTCTCACCAACAAACACTGCTATCTCTCAATTAGCATCGAAGAACACCACCTCCCACCGGAAGAAATCCATGATATCCTGCACCAAATACAACCAATCCATATTGAGGATGATTTAAAATGGATGTATCCATAAACATAGGAAATGTCACCAAGAGAAGTATTACCCCAACACTAGCTCATAGATTTTATATAATTCAAAAAATTCAGCTCGACCTCCAACTAACATAGTGAGTTCCAAGGGAATTGAAATCCTCTCTACCATAAGTACCAAATAATGGACAAGGGTAGTTGATATGAAGGAGTGTGTCACTCATGGATCAAAAAAATCATGCACCCAAGTGGAAAACAAGCAAAGGGTACCTCAAATGATGTCTGGTTTGCCTAATGCTGGCAACACTATAGCATGAAGCTAACCATGACCTGATCCATGACCTCTTTAACCATGATAATAACTACCTATATGGATGCTCTAAGTTCTTTAAATACAAGGATCATCCTTGGTCTATCTTATGCCTACCCATATTCACTCTACTGATACCAAATAGGAGCAAACTACTGTTACTACCTCGAGTGGAACAACCTCAATAGAGGAACCTAAAGTAGGACAACTAGATGATGTTGAATGTATAGAATGGTAGAGCACTCTTACTACTAATAACCTTGGTATACACAAGAAAAACAAGTGTCTGATCCCTTATCTTTGGTCTGAGAGCCACCCCCCGGAGAAACGAGACTTTAAGGGTTAGGACCTACCCTAGGTTGATCAGAAGCTCTTCTGTCCTAATAACTTGGAACCCCAGACCATAACTATACTTTGTGATGAATCATTAAGACTCCACTATTGTGAGGATATGGTTCTAGCTATAATCCTCTTGATGACCACTTCTCTCTCCACCACATTGAGATACGTCTTCAACACAAACGACATGACATAACACTGTATTTCTAGATGAAAAGCCTCCTCAAAATGACTCACCTTGGCCTCCTCATCCAGAAATAGTTATGAAGAATATCACAAAAGGTTCCTGAAATAGATTCCAAAATCTCACACTCAGGAGGTTCCTTACCAAAGGGTAAGTAGCTCCTAGAGGTTGTCCACCTTCACGGTTGAGGAAAAAACTCGACTCTGAAATGGTCTCAGAACTCCTATGAGATTTCCGACACCTTGTGATCCATGAGAAACAAGAACTTCCAATGCCTCATTTCCCCACAGAAAATCATAAAATTAAATGACTCCCAGTGTTACATCTATGCGTGGAGTAAACTAAAATATATCTCAACCACATCCGACCAGTCTTCTATGACTTTATTTGAAATAGAGCCCTCATACCTCTATAGTATTCGACAATAAAACTCTCAGAGTTTCTTCCTCTAAGTGTTGTTGTTGTTGAAATCTACTCTATGGAAATATGCTAGCACAACCTACTTATCATGTTCTCTGAAAATCTAATGAGGGTGTCGACATAGTTCCATACTTCTAAACTAATAAACATTTAGATCTAATAAACCTCGAATATTGTAGAATTTAACATTAATTAATTGTTTTCATTTTAGGTTAACCTATCCCATGGTATACCCATTCAAACACAAGAGAAAGAGAAGAATTATGAATGATCCTTTCCCAGGTCTCAAACCTGCAACCAGCATCTCTTCATTTATTAGTTGTTGTGAGCATAAAGGTTCGTGCATTAGATCACAGGGGGCCCAAATTACCCATGTCTCAATCGGTCTCCCAGGTTTTCAACACTTGATAACATAGCTAACACAGTTTTCCTACCAACCCATGAAAACTATCATGTGTATAAATAAAATATCCATCCTATCCCTCAACCCAACCTATGATACCAATCTATCATGACCTAGTCCCCAAAAAATATAACCCTCCTAGGCCTATAATGGGAAAAAAGAGGTAGTGACCCCTATGTTCAGCTTCTAGTAGGCCCTAGGTTGGCGATTAGCACCGAGGGTATAGTAAACACACCGATGGGAGGATTTTACCTTTAAGAGAAACATATGAAGAAGAGAGAGATAAGATAGAAACAAAATAAATCTAACTCAGACTAAAATATAGGAAAAAACCCATGTAAAAAAATGAAATTTCATGCATGGACTACTACCACTAAAAGGGAAAACTGCAAGTACCAAATGAAAGTAAAGACGACATTGACCATGAATCCCAAAAAACTCTGGCAACCCAGAAGCTAATACTAACAAATATAATCTCCATCCTTCTCCATATAATCTGAAAAATATTATATATATATATATTTATGGTGAGTATAAAATTATACAACGCATGATCCTCCCAGAAGCCTCCTGTGAAAAAGTAAAGAAAGCATGCTAGCACAGTGGATAATAAATGAAACTAACTCATTACCTAAAAAGTTATACTAAGTTCCTAGAATAACCATGCCTACTATCACCAAGTATTTAATGCACAACTATATAATATAATAAAAAATACCAGGGGTAGGATGCTAACACTTCCCCACTAGTTTTCCGCTCTACCACGACATCGCACATCCTGAGCATCTCTCTCCAAAAGGGCTAGTCCGTATAAACCTAGGCGAAGTACCACAACATGAAACTTATACAACACACCACCAATTACACATAACTAAAAGTAACCAGGTAGTGGTTGGGATCCAGAACATCTCATATAATGTGAATCATATGTCGGGTATTATACCTCAAGTCATCACAACCCATACACCAAGTAAGGATCCTTAAGCAGTCACAACCTATACACGTTGTATCTATAGTAGCCCATAAGAAAATATATTCCGAATACATGTTTGCTAAATAAACACAATCCATTAAAAACCTCGACATTCATATATTGGGGAAAAATCATCATACATACTAGTATAAGAAATTACCAATAGAATAGAGCATGGCCAAAGGTTGGTAATCCTTCATCCATCCTCCCATCGAGATATTTGGGAAAACACCCCAAAGCTCAGAATCCTTGGGTTGTTAGTTTCCCTAACTGATAGGGAGGATCAATGTATAGAAACACAAAAATTATAGGATATAATATTGCTCATAACCACACTATGGGAATAACCTTGTCTTGGGATCAATTGCAACTAATGTCTATCGGACTCTAGGCTTACTCTGCTGAGGCTAGATATCCTATAATCACACAACCATTTAAAGAGATATATTAATTTAATTTATCCCTTTTTATCAGTTTCAATTTATTTAATTAATTCTTAACCATTAATTAACCATTATCATACCCACATCACATCACATTACCATTTAAACAATGATCCATACCCTCAAGCCATAAGAAAATCAAGTCCATGAATTCTCAAAATTTCAACCTCAATATTACATCCCAACAAGATACAACCCCATGGGTTAAGAAGTATTTATTTACTTAGAAAAATTATGATGTTCCATATCTATAGGTTCTCTAGGAAAACATTATAATCTCTCCAAACACAACAGGCTCAACACAGTGATTATATGAAGTACTACTCGAGTCTTTTACCCATATAGCAGAAAAACTAAACTTGTCCAATATGACAACCCTTATTTTTATTACAACTTAAACATGATTCATTACATAAAACTTCACATGATATAACAAATAAGATCGAGAGGTTTAGTGTCTTTGGGGATTAGGATCATTAAATAAAAACTTAAAACATGAAATACAACATCTTTATTGAAAACTTCCTTTACATGACCACTACATTCCCTCGTACTTAGCATTTCATGGGATAACCCGAGGACATGCTTAAGAAAAGTGTGAGCTATAAATCCTAGTAAGGGAGTACACATGGAATAACATGAGGAGTACAATACATGTTATACATTAGGAATATCAATAGATCATAAAAGAAACATGAACATAAAGCCATTATAAAGCATGATATAACATGGAAATATGGCAACAACACTTAACATGGATTTAGCATTAGCCAAGGCTCATTGCACATAAAGCATGAGTAAACCCTCATTGCACATAAAGAACGAGTAAACCCTCGTTGCACTTGAATTATCATGAGTAAACACTCATTGAACTTGACGTATCATGATACTATACTTTACCCAATGCATTGGAGCGCTATAAGGGTGCACCCTTCTTAAACATTTCATTTCAGGCATAAGTGTGCCACATGGATCATAAAACATGGATTCATAAGACATAATCATTTATTCCACGATAAAGGAATGTTGAATTCATACATGAAACTTTACAATCAATAAGTAAATGTGCATAAAAGTTAATACCCTTGATAGAGAAATGGGCATGGTATTCACTACACAATGACATTGGCTTAGAAAATCGGTGCGATTTCGGCAGCGTAACAGCGTGACATAAGAATTCATAAAAATGGTTTGATGAGAGATAAAGGGTGTATCATCATATTTACATGAAATGTACAGTAAGGGGGTCATATAGATATATTTCCAAACAATTTTAATGGAATTTAGATTCATGATACAAAAGTATTGCTTGAATGTAAAAGAAGAGAGAGATGTTCCTTTCGGAATTTCGGCATAGTAACGGGTGTACATGAGAGGAATTTAATGAGCGAGAAAGGGGACTCCCATCATTCAAACAATAAGAGGGAAGTACGGGGGAGGTGTGAAACTATACCCCAACATTCATAATTGAAATTAAAAGGGAAATACAATTTAAAGAAAATTGACAAAAATGAGAAAGGAAGAAAAAAACCCTTACTTGGAAGTGTGCTTCCAAAGGATAGAGAGAGGCTTGTGAGAGGCTTCTTTGGAGCTTGGTGCACCTTGGGAGACTTCTAGAGAGAGTAGGGAAGAGGTTGGATGAACTCCAAGGCATTTTAGTGAGTAGGAAGTGGGAGCTTGGGTGGGTTTATATAGGAAAGGTGAGATAATTCTTTATTATTTAGGTTTGGGACCCCTTATATTAAAATAATCCAAACCACAAACCATCCCATGGTATTTTCCCATGGTTTCTGGAAAAGGAAAGAGGAAAAAAATATTTTACAAGGACAAGGTCCGAAATTTTTAAAAAATTAGGGTTTCTTATGTGGAGGTGAGTCACACTCCCATGTAAAATAATTTAAAAAGGCAAAGTGTTGAATAAGTCTTGAGGGGTTCATTAATGCTTTGAAAAGTAAGTAAAAAAAACCCAAATTCACATTATTTTAATGATAAAACATATATTGGCCGAACATAAGGATTATGGTATTTTATTACATCACCATTGGGTCATTATGATGTCATAAAACACATCATATATTTAAATGGTATTTAATTTTTACCCAAAAATTTGACTGTCTTAGAAAATTATGAAAAATTCACCGTTGGATAATTTCAACATCCTGATTCTAGAAATGACATTAATTTTATCTAAAAAATTTCTAAATATGTTAATTTTTACTTTTAAAATAAAAACCAATATTTATCGAAAATTCACGGGTTTTGACAGAAATGGCTTTCAAGCATTAATATAAAATTTTAATTGCATTCATAAAATTATAAGATCATTTATATTTAATAAAAAATAATATAATAATATTATTATTATTTTATTAAAGTATTATTTAATTCAAAAATCCCTTAATTTAATAAAATGGATTTCTTAGTTAAATAATATCTAAAAACACCATTTCTGCTTTAAAAACTATTTACATTGTATCAAAAATGACTAGAAATTATATTCATTATTATATACAAAAAAAATAATGTACATGAACACAATACTACTTATTTGTTACATAACCCCTTAAAACAGCCGCATAAGACCTAAGGGTAAGGTGTGTGATGGTGACAGACTCTTGGGGTGGCTCGGATAACATCGCTCGAGTGGTAATCTCTATCAACTTCCACTTTTCCCGTAGACGGTCCCGTTCGAGCTTGACATAATGAAGCTCACCTTGGGCCTGGTCAAGGCCGAAGACCAAAGATGCCACCTCTTTTCTGAGCTCCGGCAAATGGGCTTCATATGGGGAAATTTTACTGGATGAGGCCATCACTTCCTTTGTCTGAGTAAAATTGCGTTCATTAAAGCCTTATATTTATACTAATCATGTGATCACTGTTCAACGACTATAAAAGTAACGGTCATAACTCTTATCATAAAACCAAAGAAGTTTTCATCTTATAAAAACATTTTTTATAAAGAGAAATTTAACTGGATCAAGAGGGATTTTCCATTAATGAAACTTTGGGTCGTTACAATATTCCCCCCTTAAGAAATTTTTCCATCGAAATTTTCCTTTTCCCAATATAAAACAAATGTGGGTAACTCAACTTCATCATATACTCTGACTCCCAAGTTGCTTCTTCCAACTTGTGGTTTCTTCACAACACCTTGAGGAGGGGCATTGTCTTATTTCATAGAACATTTTCTCTACGATCTAAGATCTTCACTGGTTGCTCCTCATAAGAAAGATCATCTTCCAATTGTACCACCTCTGAAGAGAGTACATGTGAAGGGTCCGGTATGTACTTCTTTAAAAGGGATACATGAAAGACATCATGTACCTTGGCCATAGTAGGTGTAAGTGCTAGTGGATAGGCCACAACACCAACACGATCAAGAATCTCAAAGGGGCCGATGTACCTTGGACTTAACTTCCCTTTCTTTCCAAACCTCATGACCTTCTTCCATGGAGATATGCGTAAAAACACCATGTCTCCAACTTTAAACTCAAGATCTCGTTGACGAGTATCTGCATAACTCTTCTGTCGACTTTGGGCTGCCTTGATATGCTGCTGAATGGTTTTCACCTTCTCCACCATTTCTTCGACCATTTCTGGTCCAAGAAGCTTACGTTCACTGACCTCATCCCAACATGCCGGTGTACTTCACCTTTTCCCATAAAGGGATTCATATGGTGCCATTTGGATGCTCGAGTGGAAACTGTTATTATAAGAGAACTCAACCAGAGAAAGATGTTGATCCCATCCTCCTTTAAAGTCCATTGAGCACGCTCTCAACATATCCTCAAGAATTTGGATAGTCCGCTCGGATTGGCCATCAGTTTGAGGGTGATAGGCCGTACTGAAGTTCAGTTCAGTATTCAGAGCATGTTGAAGACTCTTCCAAAACATAGAGGTGAATCTTGGATCTCGATCAGACACAATAGATAGTGGTACTCCATGAAACCGTACCACATCCCCGATATATATCCGCGCCAGTTGATCCAATGAGAAATCCTCTTGAATAGCAATGAAATGTGCAGTCTTTGTAAGACGATCCACAACAACCCAAATTGCATTGTTGCCTTTGTATGTCCTTGGAAGTCCAGTGACATAGTCCATAGTTATTTTCTCCCATTTCCATTCTGGTATGGGTAATGGTTGCATCATCCCCTTAGACTTTTGCCTCTCTGCCTTCACTTGCTGACACACCAGGCACTTTGATGTATATTCAGCGATCTCCTTCTTCATATTATCCCACCAAAAGTTTTCTCAGAGATCTGGATACATCTTTGTGCTCCCTGGGTGAATAGAGAAATTTGAACTATGTGCATCATCCAAAAGTTCCTTCTTCAGCTCCGGACTTGATGGAACACATAGTCTTTTCCCAAACCGCACAATTCCTTCTTCATTAACATTAGACTCTGAGGATTTCCCATTTTTGATAACTTCCACTTTTTCTTTAATTCCCACATCATAGTTTTGAGCATCCTTTACCCTTTCTAAAAGAGATGGTTGAGCAATCATTTGTGAAAGGATTGATGATGTTCCCTTCTTTATGATTCCCACGTCCATCTTCATCAAGTCTAAGAAGATTGGATCATTCTCAATTCTCATCATTGATAGAATCTATGGATCCTTTCTACTTAGGGCATCCGCCACCTTGTTCTCTTTCCCAGGGTGGTAATGTATTGAACAGTCATAATCCTTGATGAGCTCTATCCATCTTCTCTGGTGCATATTAAGCACTTTCTGTGTGAATATATATTTAAGACTCTTGTGGTCAGTATATATCTCACATTTCTCTCCATAGAGATAATGCCGCCAGATTTTCAAGGCAAAGATCACCACCACCAAATCCAGATCATGCATTGGATAGTTTCGCTCATGGATTTTCAATTGCCTTAAGGCATAGGATATCACTTTATCATTCTTCATCAGCACACAACCTAAGCCCTTCTTTGAGGCATCACTTAATACCACAAAAAGTTCCCCACTTGTGGGTAATGTGAGCATGGGCGCAGTGATAAAACTCCTTTTCAACTCCTTGAAGCTTTCTTCACATTCATCACTCCAAGAAAACTTTACTCCCTTCTGAGTTATCTTGGTAAGAGGGTTAGACAATCGTTAGAAATTTCTCACAAATCGTCGATAATATCCAGCTAACCCCAAGAAGCTACGGATATCATTTACCGATGTTGGCCTCGACCATCCCTCGATTGCATCTGTTTTGGAGGGGTCCACAGATATCCCATTGCTTGTGATGATATGGCCCAAGAATGAGACTTCCTTCAACCAGAAATCACACTTGTTGTACTTTGCATAGAGCTTCTCCTTGCGCAAAGTATCTAGTACGGTTCTTAAATGCCCCTCATGGTCCTCCTTGGTTTTGGAGTATATTAGAATATCATCTATAAAGACTACCAGAAATTTGTCAAGGTAATATCTAAAGACTCTATTCATTAAGTCCATGAATATTGCTGGAGCATTGGTGAGTCCAAAAGGTATTATTATGAATTCATAGTGCCCATATCTTGTAGGAAAAGAAGTCTTGGGGATATCTTCCTTCTTCACCCTTACTTGATAATATCCCGACTGCAAGTCCACCTTGGAGAAGTATTGGGCTCCACGCAGCTGATCAAACAAGTCATCGATTCTTGGGAGAGGATACTTGTTCTTTATCGTGATTTTGTTAAGTTCACGATAATCGATGCAGAGCCACATTGACCCATCCTTCTTCTTGACGAAGAGGACTGGTGCACCCCATGGTGAAGCACTTGGGCGTATAAACCCTTTATCTAGATTCTCCTGTAGTTGTTTCTTCAGATCTTCAAGCTCAACAAAAGCCATTCTATATGGAGTCTTGGATATTGGTAGCACCCCAGGTATAAGTTCAATTGAGAACTCAACATCTCTTCTTGGAGGAAGACCAGACAGTTCCTCGGGAAACACTTCCACGAATTCCCTCGCAATAGACATTTTTTCAAGGATAGTTTCTTATTTGGACTCAATCATCTGAGCCAGATACGCGTTCTTATAGGGAATTAATATCCATGCTTGTGATGATGGAGCTAAAGGAGATTCATCTTTCTCCTGACACTTGTAAAGAATCATGGGTTGATTCTCTATATGGAGTGTGATTTCCCTCTCCCGATAATTTATGTTGGATCTATATAAGGAAATCCAATCCATGCCAAGAATTGCATCAAATTCCACCAAAGGGAGTATGACGATGTTCGCTAGGAAATTAAATCCACAGATTATAATAAAGGAGGACTTAAATTCATGGGATGCAATGATTTCCCCATTTTCCGTACTCACCGACATCTTTACTTCCATGATTTGTGGTGGTGCTGGGATTGTTCTACTAAACTTTCGAGATATAAAAGAATGCGTAGAACCTGAATCAAAAAGTACGTTTGCTATTCTTGAATGAATAACTAGCGTACCTATCACCACTTCGTTTTCGGGGTTCACTTCGGCAGAAGTGATGGAAAAATCTCTTCCTTGCTGTCTTGGAGGTTGTTGGTTGCCTCCAATAACCCTTAGATTAGGGCACTGATTTGCTAAATGACCCAGTTCTTTGCATTTATAGCATTGAACAATGCATTGAGGTTCGAACAAAGCGTTCTTCTCCTCTGTCACAGCCGAGGGTCCTTCTTGCCGACAATTAATATCTAGGTTCCCTTCTCTTCCACACCTGAAGCATTTTCTCGTCCCCTTAAGGAAATTTCTAGGGTGCTTCTTTCTGCACTTTTGGCCAGTGGGGTGATGGAACTTCTTAGCACTGTTGGATTTATCCATCAGACCACCAGAATTGAAGTCCACCTTATGATTCTTGTCCCCATGATACCCCTGTGATTCTCCGATCTCCATTTCGACCTTGAGGGCACATCAGACAATTTCCTCATAGCTGTCGAAGTCACGGATCACTAATTCTTTCCGCAAGCTAGGCTTCAGCCCACCAAAGAAGCGGTCAACCTTGCATTCGGGGGTAACGACAAAGTCGGATGCATATCGTGCAAGCCTTGTGAAGTTTTCCTCGTACGGTCCAACAGATTCCTCATCTTTTTTCTTGATGGAAAGGAAGTCCCTTTCCATCTTAAAACGGAGGGTGCACGGAAAATATTTATCGAAAAACATCTTCCGGAATTCCTTCCATTCCAATGCTTCAATCTCATCCTCAGGCTTCGTATTTTTGTTCAATGTCCACCATTGATCAGATTCAACCTCCATACGATAAACGGCTACGAGAACCTTCTCTTGTTCAGAGCATTAGAGGATGGAGAATATCTTTTCAATGGAGTTGATCCATTGTTCACCAATCGTGGGATCGGATGATCCACTAAACGTAGGAGGCCTTTGTCTCATGAAGCTCTCGATAGTGACTTGTTCTTTCTTAGGGGGGTTTGGAAGTTCCTCTTGACCCGTGTTTCTATTCAAAACTTGAGTTAGCTGAGAGAGAAGCGTGACAAAGTTCACGATTCCCGCTTCAATTGGATTTGGCATCTCATTAGTACAATCATCACACTGATCTTCACAACAGTTGTTAGCCCGAGTCCTCCTATTACCGGCCATTGGCTGGAATAAAAGGAAAGTTAGGGGTAACACATAAAGGGTAATCCAAAGACAAAAGTTGATGACTTATAAATAAACTTTTATTTCCTTAACTCACGAGTCTATAGGATTCAATCTAGGCTTTTCATGATCTAATTTCTAACATATATTCTTAGGGGCATTTTTACCTTAATAAGGGTTCATACCAAGATTGTGAATTTATAAAAACATATCCCTAGGGAGTGTCGTAACCAAGAGTGCAGCAAGCTCCATTGTCGTGCATCAGTTCCCGTTTGAGTCTAGCTCAAAGCGGTGTTTTCGGGTTTTACCCCTAGGATACATCTGTGCCAGAGCCACCTCTACCTGCTCGTATCCAGACAGGGATGTATTTGTTTGATAAACAACTTACATAGTATTTACCAAAACTTAGGGATGTTTTCATTATACTTAGTCTTGTATCCAAGGCTTTACTAGGGTTTCCTAATCCCAAAAATAACTAAACCTATCCTCTAATACCAACTACGACAACCCTGCTTTTTATTACAACTTTAACATGATTCATTGCATAAAACTTCACATGATACAACAAAGAAGATCGAGAGGTTTAGTGTCTTTGGGGATTAGGATCATTACATAAAAACTTAAAACATGAAAGACAACATCTTTATTGAAAACTTCCTTTACATGACCACTACATTCCCTCGTACTTAGCATTGCATGGGATAACATGAGGACATACATAAGAAAAGGGTGAGCTATAAAGCCTAGCAAGGGAGTACAAATGGAATAACATGAGGAGTACAATACATGTTAGACAATAGGAATATCAATATATCATAAAAGAAACATGAACATAAAGGCATGATAAAGCATGATATAACATGGAAATGTGGCAACGAAACTTAACATGGATTTAGCATGACCCAAGGATCATTGCACATAAGGCATGAGTAAACCCTCATTGCACATGAAGCATGAGTAAACCCTCGTTGCACTTGAATTAGCATGAGTCAACACTCATTGCACTTGACGTATCAGGATACTACACTTTATCCAATCCAATGGAGCGCTATAAGGGCGCACCCTTCTTAAACATTTCATTTCATGCATAAGTGTGCCACATGGATCATAAAACATGGATTCATAAGACATAATCATATATTCAACAACAAAGTAATGTGGAATTCATACATGAAACTTTACAATCAATAAGTAAATGTTCATAAAGTTGAATACCCTTGATGGAGAAATGGGCATGGTATTCACTACACAATGACATTGGCTTAGAAAATCGGTGCTATTTCGGCAGCGTAACAGCGTGACATAAGAATTAATAAAAATGGTTTGATGAGAGATAAAAGGTGTCTCATCATATTTACATGAAATGGACAGTAAGGGGGTCATATAGATACATGTCCAAAAAAATTTAATGGAATTTAGATTCATGATACAAAAGTATTGCTTGAATGTAAAAGAAGAGAGAGAAGTTCCTTTCGGAATTTCGGCATTGTAACGGGTGTACATGGGAGGAATTTAATGAGAGATAAAGGGGTCTCCCATCATTCAAAAAATAAGAGGGTAGTATGGGGGAGGTGAGAAACCATACCCCAACATTCATAATTGAAATTAAAAGGGCAATACAATTTAAAGAAAATTGACAAAAATGAGAAAGGAAGAAAAAAACCCTTACTTGGAAGTGTGCTTCCAAAGGCTAGAGAGAGGCTTGTGAGAGGCTTATTGGGAGCTTGGGGCACCTTGGGAGGCTTCTAGAGAGAGTAGGGAAGAGGTTGGACGAACTCTAAGGGATTTTAGTGAGGAGGAAGTGGGAGCCTGGGTGGGATTATATAGGAAAGGTGAGAGAATTCTTTATTATTTAGGTTTGGGACCCCTTATATTAAAATAATCCAAACCACAAACCATCCCATGGTATTTGCCCATGGTTTCTAGAAAAGGAAAGAGGAAAAAAATATTTTACAAGGCCAAGGTCCAAACTTATTAAAAAATTAGGTTTGCTTATGTGGAGGTGAGTCACACTCCCATGGAAATTAATTTAAAAAGGAAAAGTGTTGATTAAGTCTTGAGGGGTTCATTAATGCTTTGAAAAGTAAGTCAAAAAAACCCAAATTCACATTATTTTAATGATAAAACATATATTGGCCGAACATAATGATTATGGTATTTTATTACATCACCATTGGGTCATTATGATGTCATAAAACACATCATATATTTAAATGGTATTTAATTTTTACCCAAAAATTTGATTATCGTAGAATATTATGAAAAATTCACCGTTGGATAATTTAAAAGTCCTGATTCCAGAAATGACATTTATTTTATCTAAAAAAATTTCTAAATATGTTAATTTTCACTTTTAAAATAAAAACCAACTTTTATCGAAAATTCACAGGTTTTGACAGAAATGGCTTTCAAACCTTAATATAAAATTTTAATTTCATTCATAAAATTATAAGATAATTTATATTTAATAAAAAATAATATAATAATATTATTATTATTTTATTAAAATATTATTTAATTCAAAAATCCCTTAATTTAATAAAATGGATTTCTTAATTAAATAATAACTAAAAACACCATTTGTGCTTTAAAAACTATTTACAATGTATCAAAAATGACTAGAATTTATATTCATTATTATATACAAAAAAATAATGTACATGAACATAGTACTACTTATTTGTTACATAACCCCTTAAAACAGCCGCATAAGACCTAAGGGTAAGGTGTGCGATGGTGATAGACTCTTGGGGTGGCTCGGATAACATCGCTCGAGTGGTAATCTCTATCAACTTCCACTTTTCCCGTAGACGGCCTCATTTGAGCTTGACATAATGAAGCTCTACTTGGGCTTGATCAAGGGCAAAGCCCAAAGACGCCACCTCTTTTCCAAGCTCCAAAAAATGGGCTTCATATGGGGAAATTCTACCGGATGAGGCCATCACTTCCTTTGTCTGAGTAAAATTGGGTTCGTTAAAGCCTTATATTTATACTAATCATGTGATCACTATTCAACGACTATAAAAGTAATGGTCACAACTCTTATAATAAAACCAAAGAAGTTGACATCTTATAAAAACAATTTTTTTATAAAGAGACATTTAACTAGATCAAGAGGGATTTTCCATTAATGAAACTTTGGGTCGTTACATCCAATCATAGGGAGACAGTGACAGAAAGCACATGACATACCCCGGGCATCTTCACCTCCCATGCAAAGAGAGTAACCAAAAAAATCTATCTTCATCAAAAAGTGGGGAAAAGAAAGAAGATAAACAAATGATCTCTCCATCATCCAAACAATATATTCAAACAAGCATCTATCTTTCTTAATAATGGGTATGCCCAACTTCAACCCATTATTCCATCTTAGGTGTCCTCCCCAGCACAACATGCATAAATTGATGCATCTCGTCGCTCTAGGAATCAACTGTTTCCCCAAAAACTGGGGCTCCCTACCCCTCATAGCACAAAAAACCTCCAGGATTATCCATACCCGACTCACACTACATCCATGCCTCTCTACCCCACATACCAGAACATCCATCCAGGATTAACTATATCACAAGCAGTAGGAAACAAACATAGAAACTGGGCTCTTGTCCATAAAGAAAGGCATTCAACCTTAAAAAAAAACAAACCCTCATGAATCCAAATCATAAGGCAATTGGACTTTATAATAAAGGGAGAAACATAGGACCTACAAAGGCATTATATTTATAACACAACTAGTTCTTATTACATATTGAATTAATATATTAATTATTCACAGGTTCCACCTACGGGCAACCAAAGAAAAAAGCTATCACAACATATCAAAAATTAATTAAACAATCAATTAAAAATTTCTTTAATTATTTTATCAACAAGATTCAACATGCCTTAGGTTCATTAATAAATTCAACTTAACTTTCACACTTGCATCAATTTTATTATGATAAAATTGCAACAACAACAACCAGATTCATTAAACATGACTCTTTATCTTTAATCCAATTAATTATAAATTAAATAAGACTTTACGTTCATTACCAATTTCTATCAAGAACAAAATTCTAAAAAAAGAAAATAATAGATATCACACTATCAAGAAAATTAAAAGGAAAACCATTGTCACAGTATAAAGAAACAACATATCTATACGATTGATAAAAATTCTTTAATACCATTCAAGTATTTAATTTAGTCAAATTCATTTAGATCCAAGGGTCTAAACCATGATAAACCTATGATTGAATGTAATTATATAGAGTATAATTGAATCCCATAAATCAAAATTTTGTCAAACTTCTTTGGATGAGAAAGAACCACACAATGGATCTCTGATCACCTATCCTGCAAGGAATGCATCAAAAAGAGGAATCCATAGAACCAAAACACCCAAAAACATAGAGAGAAACCCCATTAGAACTATGGGTATGAGATCACCATATCATAGTTAGATGATATGGGAAAAAAAGATCAAAACTTAGAGAAACCACTAGAAAAAATGGAGAAAAACACACCTTGGATCAAGATGGGTCATCATGAATCCAAGATGGAAGCTCGAGATCAATTGCTATTAAAGGAATCTCTAAAATATTAAATAGGTGACTATGGGGTCAACTGAGGAGATATGGAGGGAAGCATAAGCCTTAAGGTTTTGACAACTTGAGAAGTTGGAATGTTTTAAAACATTACAACATTATGAGATTACATGATGTTTAATCCCCATTAACATCATGTAATTCCTTGAGGTATGTTGTTGCAGAAAAAAAATTATTTCCTTTTGATTTTATTTTATTTTTCAAACATCATAATGTTACACTATGTGAATCCCATTTTCACAGTGTAAAATTACTCTATACACTATGAAACCCACTTTAAGACTATGAAAGTTCCTTACTCCCACTTCGGGACACTCAAGTCCCTCCGAACATCCTCTAAGATTTGCAAGCCTCGGTAACACACAAAGGGTCAATCCATACAAATTTATCCCCTTACAAAATATTAGTGTAAACATAAGAAAAATATGTATGTTCTATGTGATTTAATTTCTTTGTTTCTATTTATTATAATGTGTAATCATGGAGAGTAAGAATGAGAGATTAAATGTGATCCTTCCAACATTAGAACAATATCTAAACAACCTTTGAGGACCAAATAAAATAAAAAGTTTTAAAAATTATACACCTATAATCACCCCCGCAAAGAGTTATTCATGTAAACCTAGTTGAAATAAGTGTCATTCAATCCAAAAGGTTTTGGTGTGATGTTCAATCTCTAAATTTGTTTGTATTTTTTTTACACATTTATTCAAGGATAAATAATACATTTTAAAAAAAAGAAAATTTGATGGTTAGATAATGGAGATGATAATGTTACTATAGGCTTATGGTAAGGAATTGATGGAGTATGTGTTTTGAGACGTATATTTATATAAGCACCTATGATGAGTAGATGATGTAAGCTAATCAAAGATCTTACCAATATCATTTTACAGTGAAGTACCCAAGATACCCTTTGATTGTTCAATAACAATCAATATTTAGAATAATCATGAAATAATTTATGGGAAACGATTAAAATTGAAGGATAGAGTGGAATCGACCACAAAATATAGTGAATAATTCCTTATATAAAATGGAAAGATAGAGATGAATAGAAATAAGACTCATTGGAAAGAAAAAAAAATTGTGGTGAAAAATTATGATTCTATTATTAAATTATATTCTAACAATATTTTAGATGGTGTTTGTAAATAGAAAAATTAATAGATTCATGGAATGGTTTATAGAACTATGGATTTTGACAATGATATGAAAATGATATTATGTCATCATTCTAGTGAATATTCATATACTGATTAAGAAAATATCTTATCCATGTATGAGAATATATATCCATAGGAAATCATCCACCATGTAGATATATCATTAATTAAAGATCTGACTATGAATAATGAAGGACTTAAGAGAGTGGAGGTAGCATTAAATTTGGATATAATGATAATGGGTACAAATAATAATTGAGAAAATGATCTATTTAATGAACTTATAATTGAAATAGGAAAACAAATATCAATAGGGGTAGTGATAAAAGAAATCATTATCCCTATCTTGGAAAACTTGAAGGAAGAAAATATAGATAGGAAGATGGATCTCTGTTGAATGATATGAATATATAGTTAAAAGAGAAGGATGATAATGTCCAAGAGCTTTAATTAAATCTCGTATTCACAAAAATAAACAATAAGGTGTATATCCCTCCCATGGAAGCTTCAAAAAGTGTAGTATATAGAGGAAAAAATATGGAATTTTGAAATATGTATAATATTATTGAAAAATATAGTAGAGATTACTCTCAAGAGAAGGTATCAATTAAGTAAAACTTTTTTAGAAGAATAGGGAACCATTTGTTTGTTTTTAGAAGCCCATGGGCTCAAAGTTGGAAGAAACATTGCTACAAAAATATCTCAACCAAAAAATTCATCATGTGGTATGTTTATAAAGTGAGATGTTTTATGTTTTATAGCTATGGGAATATTTCTAGAGATTGTAAAATGAATGTAGATAAAGGTGTTTTGAATAATTCTTCCATTATGATGAATAACTAGAAGAAAGATTTCACAGAATGAAAATTTATTTAAATAAAAAAATTGTTGTTTTGGAGTAAATAAATAGAGATCAAAAAAATGTTCATCAATCAACATTTATGTTATACTTATAGTATCCCTAATAGAGAGACATAAAGAAAATGTGGTAAAAGTAGAAGAAAAATTCCCTAGTTTTGAGGAAAATGAATGATCATGTAAAGAGAGACTCACAAAGGTAAAATAAATATGAAGTTTCTCGAATGGAAATTGAAGAAGGATGAAAAAAATAATGCATTATCAGTTTCAAGTGTCATACCACAATGAAATATGTAAATTGTTTTGGAAGGGCCTTATTATAGAAGGGGAATCATATTTAAGGAAGAAAATAATAATATTCAAAAAAAAACGTGCCCAATTGGGATTAGTCTTAAAATGGAAAGGGATCCTAATATGAAGAATATAAAGAATCCTAGATAAAGTACATGAAATAAAAATTAATTAGTGGTACCAACCAAAAGGGAAACTCTATAAAGGATTGAAATAAATTTGGTATGAAATATATTATTTATAATAATCAACCAAAATTCTCTATATGAGGATGTATAAAGGTTCTTCATTTCCCTTATAATTAAATGATTTTAACTATTTTTTTTAAATAGGGTAGCATTATGTAAGAGATTTTATCCATTATATTATCATTCCTAAGGATAATATGTGATTCAACAAAAAGAAGATGAGTTTGTGATGAAAGAAAATAAATAAAATAAATGAATTTGGAGTGTTTTTATTTCTTAATTATTATAATTCCTTAAAAAATAATTTTTTTTATCAAGGCACCAACTTGACTTAATAATCATGTAAAGAAACCACTATGTTTTTAAGCCAAAACCGGAATAACATCAAATAATTAGGAGCCTATTATGAATTTCAAGTGATGTCAAAGATGTATATTAATGTTCTAGTGGTTTCAAGACACCTTTTAAGACCAATAATTTATAAAAGGATATAACTCAAGTGGTATAAGACAAATAAAAAGGAGAAAGAATATTACTATATGAAAAAAACAATCAAGGGTTATATGATTATTTATTTATTATACTAACATTTTGGAATCATTTGATTATATTTTAGGATACTAAGAAGTTGTTAGATGGAAATTTCGAAACAAAAAAATGTTTTTCCCTTAATATAGATTATCTCAATGCTTAGAGGTAAGTACCAATTTATTTTTGGGGTGGGGGAGTTAATGATGGGTACTTAGTGACTGTTTAGCATGGTTTGAGAAACATTAGCACTATGATGATAATATGTACCAAGATATCAAGTGGTATCAAAATTTTATCATAAATAGTTGAAATTATTAGGTTTCATATGTGATATATATTATACAATTATGCTTTATTATTTATATTCTAGTGTTTTTGTGTTAGTTTTATTGACATAATATGATGTGTTGAAGATAGTTAAAATGTCAAACTACAAGTTTTTTGATGTAAATGTAAAGACCTGGAAATTCCGTGGAATTTTTTTTCTTAAATTCATGAGAATTTTACAAGTCCGCAGTTTCTAACGATGCTTGATTCCAAGGCCTGGTGTGCCCGGAATCAATTTCTAAAGTTTTGTTCGAGTACATTCAATAAATGTACGAGCAGGTTTTTATAACTTTTGAACCGGTTCTCGGAATTGAAATCTGTGGGCACAGTTGAACTCGTAGCATCAGTGATTTCTTAGTGAGACTTTCACTGCAGTTGTGTTCTGACGTGAATAGAAGTTAGTTTTTGGGGTTTTTAATTAAATTAAATAAAAATAAAGTGTTACTTTATTTTTATTTCTGGCAGTTTAATCTTCCAAGGGGAGGTTGGAGTTGGGAGCCACGGCACCCTAACCTCCCATGGGAGGTTATGGTGGTGGGGCCCACCCGCGCATAACGTCCCTTGGGAGGATATCTTTGGTGGGGCCCACACAAGCTTTAAACCCCCATTTAACTCCCCATTTATGTGGGATGTCAACTATCCACCTTCCCCCATTAATTTTTGTGCCAACCCTCACCATTAATTAATTGAAATTCTTTTAATTAATTGGCACCCTTTTGAATTATTTTGAATTATTTCCAACCATTGAAATAATAGATAGTCTATTATTTTTTGGGCTGACGAATCTTTTGGTGGAGCTTTGAGTGGAGAACTTCATCCTTCAAATGAAGAACACCACACACCACCGAAGAATGATGAAATTCTTCATTGATCTTCGACCGAGCCAAAAGAGAAGGAGATGATTGTGAAGAACGCTGATGATGCTTCTTTCCCTAGACGCTTCCTGACATCGATGAATCGACGTCAATTATTCCTCTCCTTCCACTGTCAACGATTGTCATATGAGGTAGGGGTTGATTTTTGTATGAGATATACCATCTGTTCTTCATCATTTTGATTGTGTTCTTTGTTGCCGATTGATATCATCTTAATGAGGAGGGGTCGGACATCACAAACACGATCTGACCCTCCCCTCTTGTTTTTGTTCTCATTGTGTTGACGGCAGAGGCGGAGCAATAATGGCCGACATCAGGCCGACCGCGAAGGAACCGACGGCGCAAGGTCTCCAGGTCTCCAAGAGGGCGCGACACCGTCGTGCTGCATAGAAGGAGAACTGCGGCCACGATGGGCCGCGGCGGAGGCACGCATCGTCGTCATGCCGCGCGGAGGCTAGCAGAGGGCCACGACAAGGGCTGGCTGCAGCGGAGGGGTGCGACGCCATCGCGCCGCGCCGTGGTGCGGAGTGGCTAGCTGCTTGGGCCAGCCAGGAGGTGCGGGCCCTCTTAGGGCCCCGCGTGTGCTGGACCAGCGCCACCGGGCATTGTTTCAGCTCACACCCAAATGGAAGAGACTTTCGTGTGCCACGGGGGCACGCGCCTCTCCCCCTGGGTGTGGCTAGGGCAAGCCGCCAGGCAGCCCTCGGCCGGGCCACCCTCGGCCAGACCGCCATTGGTCGGGTCGCCCCTTCGTGCTGGGCTAGGCCACCCCCTCGGGCCAGGCCACTTCCTCAGACTGGGTCGGACACGCAGACAGGGTCGGACTCCGGTACGGACCGGACCCGAACCCATTTGGGCAGTTTACACCATTTCACCCCTATCTTGGGCTACTGGTGTCCGATTGACGAACCACCTGTGGAGATGGAAGGCTTGGAGTGAGATGGTTCTTTCAGAATACCCTACTTGAGGTTTGGATATAGTTGGAGTATGGTTGGGTTGGTTTGAACCTAAAAACCAACCGAGCCCTTGGAACAGAAATGCCAGTAACTCACAGACCGGGCGTCCGATTGACGCACCGTCTGTCGCGTTGGAACCCTTACAACATGAAGGTAATTTGGGTTACTAATTTGTGAATATTAGTGGTATTAGAGGTACGATCGATATCTTGGGGACAGATTCTATGGAACTCGAGCGCACTGGGTGCGAGGAATCCAATGGCTGATAGTGAGGCGGAGGTTGGAGAAAAATCATACGGAGGTCTGCACTCAACAATCCTATGTGGGTTAGTGCATACCGATAATGTGCGGGTCAGATCTTATGTGGGTCAGTGCTCAACGATCTTATGTGGGTCAGCGCATACCGATCTTGTGTGGGTCAGATCCTTTGTGGGTCATTGCGGGGGTTAGTACGAATCGATCCTATGCGGGACAGACTCCGTATGGTCAGAAGAAGTGCCTCTTAACAGAATATGATTATCTAGATTTGCAACTAATCATATGTACTTCTATACTTCTTCTTAGCACTTCGCGACAGGAGGAGTTCTCCAGTAGCCGTGGTTTCGATAATGAAAATCCTGGTTTGATCTGAGTCAATGACTATTCTGTTTTCCTAATGATTGAGATGGGTTACTAAACAACTTAGGTATATGTGTGGGCATATACCTAAGTAAGGGTTATTCGTTTAATTTATACTTTGTGTTATCCTTGTTGGATTTTGTGAGACCTTGAGGGTCTCAGGGTCCCTACTGAATATCGTTATACTCACCCCTACACGGGCTATCCCTGTACCACGTTGTGTTGGTTGCAGATGACGGATAGTGCTGATTGGGGTAGAGAGTAGCAGAATCGGATGGTACCTGGAGGTCAACCACTCGGTGAGACGTACATGGAGTGGACGGATGGACTGTGGGTGCTGAGGAGACCATCTGTATCTACCCTTTAGGTGGGAGCCCTGGAGGATGACCTCGTAGTTGTTTTACTTCTTTTCTTTATTTGTACTAGAATTTAAGTTGTATTGTACTTTACTGTTGGGCTTGTATTTTCAGCCCCTTTACTTTCAGCACACTCTTTTTTATACAATTTTACTTAGTATTTTACATCTAGTTCGTACTCTGTTGTGTTTTTTTACTGTTATAAAGGAAATTCCTTCCCAGTTTGGGGATTTATACCTTTTTTTCTAGTCGCTAGCCCCTGGCCTATGGATGGAGGGCTTGGGGTAGTCACGATATGGGCTCTGGGGGACGTGTTGTGACAAATTGGTATCAGAGGAGTCAGTTATACCACAAAACTGAGGACTCTGATTTTTCTTTTCTGTGAAGCAATAGTGCTAAGAGTACTGAGTGTGGTTCTCAGTTCAGGGAGTCCAGTGTAGGTGTGGCGGATGGCATATCCATACACTAGGACATTGACTACAAATTTCCAACATAGTGCATGAAAACACTAATTGCGTGCGTGTCTTCAAAAGTTTTCTTAAATCAGGTCAACTAGGTCAGCTCACCAGGTATAAATCTTTTGACCATGTCGCATCAGTTTCTTTCAGGATGCCTCCCCATGAATGACCAGTTAGAACCCTGAGAGTCATACGCTCTGACATCCCACCAAGCGACGAGGATTCAGTGTAGGGAACTTTACCATTAGAGGCACCAGCGGTACCACTTCCCATTGGGCCACTGATGCCACCAGCCCCAACAGCAGATGATGCACGCTGCTTGAGCCTGTTGCATGAGTTCTATCACCAGAGGCCACCCAGGTTCAGGGGATAGATGGAACCATATGCGGCTGAGGATTGAATGGAGGCAGTGGTGAGATTATTCAGGCTAGTAGGAACACCAGAAGACCTTATGGTGATTCTTGCTACGAGTCTCTTTCAGGAAGCAGTTGGCAGATGGTGGAGCCTGATGTTTCAGGTCCACGATGAGGCGAAGTTACTCTATACAGACATCGAGAGCCTATTCTGGGTGGAGTTTTTTCAAGCCACCCTTCGTACGGTACGGATACAGGAGCTACTACATCTACAACAAGGCAGCATGAGAGTAGCACATAACTCGGTGAGGTTCACTGACCTCTCGCGATACTCCACAGATATGGTGTGGGACCCATTCATCAGGGCATAGATTTTCGAGCAGGGGATCAGGTGGGATATCAGAGCCTCGATGATCTCCCTCAACATCCCGTCGTAGGTAAGGGTGTTAGAAAGATCCCTGTTAGTGGAGAGTTTCCTTGCTGAGTAGTCACCAGCAGTGAGACCCACTACTAGTTGACATGAAACAGAGTCTTATATAGCTGGCAGTAGACAGATGATGCAGAGGTCTAAGAGAACCAGACCCATAGGTGGTAGACTGCATGACTCAGGATCGGTTGTGCGGGGAACATAAAGCAGAGATTTATATGCTAGGAGCAGATAATGCTACTCATGCAGCAGGTAGGGTCACATGGCACATGACTGTCCGACCCACTGTACAGATGATCAACAATCAGTTGAGGGACCTCCCAGGTAGAGGCAGAGGTTTTATCAAGGCGGTCCGTAGGGTGCAGGTGAATGTGGCAGAGGATCTGGTTGAGCAGCTGGTGGAGGACGACGTTTTGAGGTGTTTCCACCACCACCACCAGGAGGTCCTCCCCGACCGTAGGGAGCAGGTGGAAAGGGGAGAGCTCAAATTCAGGCATCTGAGGCATACAACCACGGTGCTCCGGAGATGATTCGAGGTACTATCTGTGCCTACTCCGCCTTAGCTGCAGTTCATATAGGCACAGGTTCTAGTCATTCTTTCATAGCCACTACCCTCATTCAGATCTTGGAGATTCCGATGGATCCGTTGGCTCGATCCTTACGACTAGAGACTCCTATGGGAGTAGACTCGACAATTACGCCCTAGTTCCAATAGTATGAGATTACTCTAAGAGGCAGAGCTTCGGCTGAGATCTCCTCGTTTCGGCATCGAGGCCTTACGACGTCATCTTGGGTATGGATTGGTTATCTATAGTCCTTGCTTAGATTGACTGTACTAGGTGCAAAGTGCATTGTGTCCGCACGGATGGGACCGAGTTTACCTTCATCGGTGAGAGGGGCACCTTTGCAGCATGGGATAGACTTACTCAGCGGAGGGTACAACCGATCACTCACCAGTTGGCCTGCCTTACCCTCGTAGCAGTAGATGTGGAGAGTCTGACTTATCCTGTAGTGGTGGACCAGTATGTGGATGTTTTCCCTGACAATGTTCCAGGACTACCTCCTCGTAGATAGGTGAACTTATACATTTATCTGAACCCTGGGAAAACACTGATATCTACTCCAGCATATCGGATGGTTCCCGCTGAGCTTCGTGAGCTGCGGGTATAGCTTGAGGACTTGTAGGGAAAGGGATTCATCCGGCCCAGTGTTTCTCCCTGGGCTTCTTGGATTCAGTTCACCAAGAAGGCGGATGGGAGTTTGTGGCTTTGTGTTGACTACCATTTCCTAAACCAGGTGAACGTTAAGAACAAGTACCCACTTCTGAGGATTGATGACATCTTTGATCAGCTCAAGGGAGCTCGATGGTTCTCGAAGATAGACCTCAGATCAGGCTATCACCAGCTTAGAGTTCAAGATGAGGATGTGTAGAAGACGACCTTCAGATGTCGGTACAACCACTATGAGTTCTTTGTTATGCCCTTCGGCGTAACCAACACTCCAACAATGTTCATGTGTCTCATGAATAGGATCTTCTAGACATACCTCGATCGCTTTGTTGTAGTCTTCATCGATGACATTCTGATTTACTCAACTACTGAGGAGGATCATGCCTACCATTTGTAGGTAGAACTGGACACACTCCGAGAGAACCAGCTTTATGGTAATCTCTTAAAGTGATAGTTTTGGATTCGAGAGGTTCACTTCTTGGGACACATCATCTTAGAGGCTGGAGTTGCAGTAGATCCAGAAAAGATTGAGGAAATACTTTCTTGGGAGACACCTAGGAGTGTGACAGAGGTATGGAGTTTCCTGGGCTTGGCTGGATACTACTGGAGGTTCGTTCCAGACTTCTCCAGAGTTGCACCACAACTATCATCCTTGAAGAAGAAGGGGAAACCCTTCTTGTGGTCGGAGAGATGCTAGCAGAGCTTTCAAGAGCTGAGGTAGAGGCTGACTAGTGCCCCCATCTTGAGGCTTCCAGAGGAGGGCGTAGGGCACATAGTTTACTGCGATGCATCAGGGACCAGACTCAGGTGTGTCCTGATGCAGGATTGAGTTGTGATCACGTATGGTTCATGGATGTTAAGACAACATAAGAAAAACTGCATTACCCATGACCTCGAGTTAGCAGCAGTCGTCTTCACCATGAAGATGTAGAGACACTATCTGATGGGAGAGCATTTCACAGTCTACTATGATCACAAGAGTCTCAGGTATATCTTCTCACAAAAGGACCTTAACCTAATATAGTGGCATTGGCTTGAGTTCTTCCAGGACTATGACTTCGAGATAGTCTATAATCCTGCGAAGGGGAACGTTGTAGCAGATGCTCTCAGCAGGAGATCAGGCATTTAGCTGCTAGGAGAGGTGACAGAGCAGTTGGCTAACTGATAGATATCTTTCATGGATAGAGATGAAGCAGCCTTTCTACAGTCTCTTACGGTCACTCCTCCACTTCTTCAGCGAGCCAGGGAGGCGCAATGTGGGGACGCTGACTGCGAGACGTGACGTGCTCAGATATCCATAGGGCAGGCACCTGATGGATTTTCTAAAGGAGGGGAGAACGTCATCCTCTTCAGAGGACGTACCATGGTACTAGTTTCAATTCATGAGGAAGTGTAGAGGGAGTTCCATACTTCCCCTTTAGAAGTACATCCAAGAGTGGTGAAGACGTATCAAGACCTCATACGACAACACTGGTGGATGAGTATGAAGAAGGAAATAGTAGAGTTTGTCACATGGTGCCTCACTTATCTGCAAGTGAAGGTGGAACACCAGATACTAGAAGGCTTGGTTCAGCCTTTAGAGGTCCCAGAGTGGAAGTGGGATGGGATATCCATGGACTTCATGATGGGTCTTCCACGTACATCCAGGAGTCACGATTCGATATGGGTGAGTGTTGAATGACTCACTAAGTTGTCCCACTTCCTACTGATCAGAGAGCATGGCTCAGTAGAGAGGTTGGGACCCCTTTATGTACAAGAGATTGTGCGGTTTCATGGGGTACCATATTCTATTGTCTCCGAATGTGACACACGGTTTACTTCCCAGCTATGGAAGGGGTTGCAGGAGGCTTTCGAGACATGGATTCACTTGAGCACCACCTTCCATCCTCAGACAGATGGTCAGACTAAGCAGACCATTCAGACCATCAAGGACATGCTCCATGCATGTGTCCTGGACTTCAGACGTATCTGGGAGGATCACTTACCATTGGTAGAGTTTTCATACAACAACAGTTATCACTCCACCATCGGTATGACACCTTTTGAGGCCATGTATGGTCAACTTTGCAGATCAACACTATCCTGGAAAAACCCATGGGATTCAGCATTAGTGGGACCAGAGATGGTACACGCTACCACGAAGAAAGTGCAGATCATCCCGGAGCAGATGAAGACTGCACAGAGCAGGAAGAAGTCGTATGCTGACAGAAGATGGAGACCTATGAAGTTTGAGGATGGCGACCACATCTTTCTAAGAGTCTCACCTTAATGAGGTCTACGAAGTTATGGCCGAGGTGGCAAGTTATCTCTGCGATTCATCAGACCTTTCTAGGTTCTCAGCAGAGTAGGCGAGGTGGCTTACCGCCTGGCTCTTCCAACTCAGTTGTATCTGGTGTACAATGCCTTCCACATATCTCAGCCGAGGAGATACGTGCATGACCCATCCCACATCATCAACCACAAGGATCTGTACATTACTGATGGGGTGACTTTCTTGGAGGTTCCAGTGAATATTGAGGATCGACAAGAGAGGGTCCTATGTGGATGATCGATACCTCTGGTGGGCATTTTCTGGCAGCACAGGAACCTCCAGGAGAGCACATGAGAGAGGGAGGCTCAGATGCGTGCTCAGTACCCCCATTTGTTCCCTTAGTGTGAGTTGTATCTTACGGGGATGTAAAGACCTGTGGTGGGTAGAATGTAAAGAAATGGAAATTCCGTGGAATTTTCTTTCTTAAATTCATTGGAATTTTAGGAGTCCATAGTTTCTTATGGCACTTGATTCTGAGGCCCAGTGTGCCCAGAATCAATTTCTGAAGTTTTGTTCTGGTACGTTCAGTAAACGTACGAGCAGTTTTTTATAACTTTTGAAACGGTGCTCGGAATTGAAATCCTAAGGCACCATTGAACTTGCAGTGTTGATGATTGCTTAGTGAGACATTCACCGGAGTTTCATTCTGACGATAATGGAAGTTAGTTTTTGGGGGTTTTAATTAAATTAAAAAAAAGTGTTACTTTATTTTTATTTATGGGGGTTTAATCCTCCAAGGGGAGGTTGGAGTTGGGGGCCATGACACCCTAACCTCCCATGGAAGGTTATGGTGGTGGGGCCCAACCGCGCATAACCTCTCTTGGGAGGATATCTCTGGTGGGGACCAAATGAGCTTTAAACCCCTATTTTAGTCCCCAGTTATGTGGGATGTCAACTCTCCACCTCCCCCCATTAATTTTTGTCCCAACCCTCACCATTAATTAATTGAACTTCTTTTAATTAATTGGAACCCTTTTGAATTCTTTTGAATTATTTAAAACCATTTAAATAATAGATAGTCTATTATTTTTTGGGCTGGAAAATATTTTGGTGGAGCTTTGAGTGGGGAAATTTATCCTTCCAATGAAGAACACAACACACCACCGAAGAATGACGAACTTCTTCATTGATCTTCGACAGAGCCAAAAGAGAAGGAGCTGACTGCGAAGAACGTCGACGACGCTTCTTCCCCAAACGCTTCCCGACGTCGACGAATCGACGCCCACTTTTCCTCTCCTTCCACTGTCAATGATCATCATATTAGGTAGGGGTTGATTTGTGTATGAGATATACCCTCCGTTATACGTCGTTTTGATTGAGTTCCTTGTTGCCGATTGATATCATCTTAACAAGGAGGGCTCAGACCGCACGAACACGGTCTGACCCTCCCCCCTTGTTGTTGTTCTAATTTTATTGACGACAGAGGTAGAGCAACAATGGCTAGCATCGGGATGACGTGAAGGAACCGGAGGCGCAAGGCCATCGATCGCCAAGAGGGAGCGGCACCACCGTGCTGCGCGGAAGGAGAGCTGTGGCCACAATAGGCTACGACAGAGGCATGCAGCGCCATCGTGCAACGTGGAGGCCAGTAGAGGGCCGCGACCAGGGCATGCTGCATCGGAGGGGCACGTCGCTGGTGCGCCGTGCCGCGATGTGGACCGACTGGCTGCACAGGCCAACCAGGGGGGGGGGGGTGCGGGACCCCGTTGGGTCCCATGTGTGTGGGACCGGCACCACAGGGTGATGGTTCGACTCACACCCGAATGGTAGAGTCGTTTTGGTGCCAGGGGGCACGTGCCTCCCCCTTGGGCGCAGCTAGGTCAGGTTGTCGGGCCACCCTCGATCGGGCCGCCATCGGTCGGGCCACCCTGGGCCGGGTCGCCCCTTCGGTCTGGGCCACCCCCTCAGGCAAGGCTGCTTCCTTGGACCCGGTTAGACACGTGGACAACGTCGGACCCCAGTATGGGCCATGTCAGTTTGACTGGGTCGGATCGGACCCGGACCCGTTTGGCTATTTTACACCATTTCACCCCTATCTTGGGCTACGTGTGTCTAATTGACAAACTGCCTATGACGATTGAAGGATTGGAGTGAGTCGTTTCTTTTGGAATATCCCACTTGAGGTTTGGATACAGTTGGAGTATGGTAGGGTTGTTTTGAACCGAAAAAACAACCGGGCCTGTAGAATGGAAATTCTAATAACTCACAGATCGGGCGTCCGATTGACGCACCGTCTGTCACGTTGAACCCTTACAACATGGTGGTCCTTTGGGTTACTTCTTTGTGGAGATTAGTGGTGGTTGAGGTATGATCGATATCTCGAGGATAGATTCTACAAAACTCGAGTGCACCTGGTGCAAGGAATCGAATGACTGATAGTGAGGCGGAGGTTGGAGACAGATCATACGGAGGTCAGCGCTCAGCGATCCTATGTAGGTCAGTACATACCAATCCTATGTGGGTCAGATCCTGTGTGGGTCTGCGCTCAATGATCCTATGTGGGTCAGCGCATACCGATCCTGTGTTGGTCATATCCTGTGTGGGTCATTGAGGGTGCTAGTACCTATCGATCCTATGTGGGCCAGACTCCGTATGGTCAGAAGCAGTGCCTCTTGATAGAATAAGATTATCTAGCTTCACGACTAATCATATGTACTTCTATACTTCTTCATAGTACTTCACGACAGGAGCATTTCTCCCGCAGCCATAGTTTCGATAATGAAAATCCTAGTTTGAGCTGAGTTAATGACTATTGTGTTTTCCTCATGATTGATATGGGTTACTAAATAACTTAGGTATATATATGGGTATATACCTAAGTATGGTTTATTCGTTGATTTTATACTTTATGGTATCTTTTTTGGATTTTGTGAGACCTTGAGGGTCTCAGTGTTCCTACTGAGTATCGTTATACTCACCCCTTTATGGGATATGCCCACAACACATTGTGTTGGTTGCAGATGATGGACATCGCTGATCGGGGCAGAGAGTAGCATAACAGGATGGTACCCGGAGGTGGACCACTCGGTGAGACGTACACAGAGCGGACAAACAGACCTGGGGTGCTAAGGAGGCCATCTATACCTACCCTTTTGGTGGGAACCCTGGAGGACGATCTCGCAGCTGCTTTACTTCTTTTCTTCAGTTGTACTAGCATTTTAGTTGAATTGTACTTTACTGTTGGGCTTGTATTTCCAACCCCTTTACTTTCAACACACTCTTTTGTATACAGTTTTACTTAGTGTTTTACATCCAATTTCATACTCTGTTGTGTTTTTGTTTACTGTTATAATGGAAATACCTTCCTTGTTTAGGGATTTACGCCTTTAGTGCTAGTCGCCAGCCCATGGCCTATGGAAGGCGGGCTTGGGGTAGTCATGATATGGTCTCCGGGGGACGCGTCCTGACAATAAGAGAGTTACATGAATAGACTTGAGTCTATTGGCCAAAAATTTTATTTCCTACACTAATTTTGGACTCAGTAGTCTTAATGGATTTTTGAATGAATCAACTCTATGTGGTAAATTCACTCTCTGATAATCATTGAGTAAAATGCAGCTAAAGTTTAGAAAATGGATCAAGTCATTTAATGTGGTAAACCTAGTATTATTATTTTCAATAAGTTTTTAGAGGATAAAATGAAAATATAATTTTTTATTCAACAAATGGTATCATAAAGTGGAATCAATGCTAAAGTGAAAAACTAATATTTCTTTATAACTAATGGAACTAACAAGTGGTTAAACTTCCAAAGGATAAGTTAAAAACTGTTTGGGCCTAATGATTTTAAGGTGTTAAGTGGAGTAAAAATATGATGATCTAGAGGTAGTTATGGAAGTTATTAAGACAACCCTATGTGTTTAGAGGTAAGTTTTCAAATGGTTGGTAGTTACAAGAGGTTTTTGGTTGTTAACTTATGATGCCAAATGGGCTGAGAAAGAGGGAATAAAAATGGGTAAAACAATCGTACACTCTAGATTTCATAAGTTAATAAATTAGATAAACTAGATAACACCTTTATGTATTAACCATATCATTGATGTATGGGGAGTATATCTGAGAGGATACCCCTATGGAATTAATATATATAAAAGGATAGAATTTAATGGAAATGTGGAGTAACTAAAAAAGGGTTAAATAATGAAAATTATGGTATGGATGATAATACACATTGAATTTTATTAATAATGGGGATATATCTATGTGAAACATAAATACAAAGTAAGCATATTGTATTAATGGATTTATGATAGTATTATTAATGAAATAAAAAAGGGTTGAATGTTTCATTAATGTTGTTTTATTTGTTTTTTTGATAAAAAATATTTAATGATTGATAATGAAATATTTAAAAATAGTATTGGAGGATGAGACTATATATCTGGAAAGGTATGTCAAGGAAATGAAAATGGAGTAAGGAACCCTAATATATATATATATATATCAAGGAAATGTTATGTGTAAGGCCCCAACCTTAAACATTACATTTTATGGAATTATGTTAATAATTCACATTGAGGATCTAATCGGGTTTAGAGATTTAGAGAATTAGGTATTAACTTACACATAAAAACGTGAATATTACCTAGATACACTTCCACTGAGTATCCAATATTTTTTATAAAATACTAACTCTTAAAAGAGAAAAATAATTCTTTTCTTGATATAAATCTTATTGAATTCTTACTTTCTCTTACCCTTCCTTATATCCTATGAGAAGATTTTCAAAAACTCAGGATGACTATAAAAATCTCAGTAAGGGTTATAAAATAAAGGAAGAATATATTATCCATTAAATACATACAAATCAATGAGATCATACTCTTCAATCATAATTCACATGCTCTTTAACATACCACATGAAATCATAATATTTATTAATAACACATAGAAATAATAAATCATAATGGTAACTTTTGGTATCCAAAACATACTTACATTGTAGCTTTCACAACTACATGGAGAGTTACGTTTGGAATACCCATCACAATATATTCCCTAAATCTCTTCAGAGAAACATTAACATTTACCTCTATCATGTTACCCAATGAATTGGAGATATATATCGGGCTCACCCACCCTAGGTTTATCACGGAACGACCCATATATGTAAACAATTCCTAATAAATGTATCATATTCCTAACACATAAAACAATCATAAGGGATAGATAAAATTTCCACACTATAATAATAATATTTCATTTCAAGATATTGACATAATAAATGATTTATCAAAACCATTTTCTATACCAAAATACAAAAAAATATTGCATGGAATTTATTTTTATTTTAGAAAAACACTAATGCTTGTTAAAAAATCCAAATATCAAATAATACCCATGAATGAAGAAAAATTCATTATCACCACGCACATCAAAAAGAAACACTCCTTTTGTCATTTAGTAAAATTCTTCATTGAAAAAATATTCCATTTGAATGAAATGAAAAGTCAAAGGGGTTTATACACCGTATAAAATAAAGTCGTGTAAAAATCAAAATATGAATCAATGAAAGGAGATTGAGATGAAGTCCCTTAAAAAGATCATTTTGTAAAGAAAATAGATCAATTATGTGAATTCACTATAATTACACATAAATCATGTATAAATACAAGATAATATATTAAAATTCATTTCTCACATAATCATATCATGATACAAATAAGAAGTATATGATCAACCCAAAGAATGGAAATTGGGTTACGAAGCTCCCTTATGGAAATTCAGCATCCTAACGACGTCACTTAAAAATTTATAAAATGAGTTGTTGAGAGAGAAAAGAGTCTATCATCACATGGAAGAAATATTTACAACAATGAGGATATATAAGAACATATCTCAACATCAGAGAATAGAAATTAAAATACATAATATAAAAAGAAGTCTTTGAATAAAAGAGGAGGGTGAAAGGTTCCCCAACCTTGTGTCCAACTTGTCTTGATCATTCTTTATCTCCTTGAATAATAATCTTAAGTTAATTATACTTGATTAAGAACATTTTTCATGTTTATTATTCCTTTTATTTTACTTATTACGTTACTATAACAATCATATAATTATTCAAGATCATATCGGTCTTTTTGTCGATGTTTGGTACTTGATTCAAAAATGAACTTGATATAATTTAAAATTGTCCATGTTGTAACACCCCAACCTTCCATGGTACGCTTCCCTTTTAATAATACAGTAGCGTGTGTTGTACGCAACTTCGAGTTCTATCACCCACCACAACCAATCATACTAGCGATTATGAATAGTAATACCCACTTTTTAAAATTTTATAAATTTTATCTTTCAAAATGAACATCATTTTTGGATTCAGAATATCGAAATTAGCTTAGGGTGAATTTTTTGTATTTTTTAGAAAAAAATCAAATTTTGATGAATAGTGAAAAATACTAAACATTAATTAAAAACATCGTTTTTAATCCAAATAATTTATAGTAATAAATTATACTACTGAGAGGTTTTAAATTATAATTAGAATATATTTTTACCATTTAATCCAATATTGGTAATTGTATGTAGTTTCACATTTAAACTAGATATAAACAAGTGTCAATCTTTTGATAGTTATTATTTCTTAAAAAACACACTCTTTGTTTTGACAACGGGAATTAATTTTAAATTAATTTCTTCAACTTCTGTGTTTTGAATTTAGAAAAATGGATTACATATTTAGAATCAGTAGGTCCAAATTGTGTAAATAGATAACTTTTATTTTTATACATTTTGAATAATTACTTCGGTAAATATTTTATTTACCATGGTTAAAGGATAAATCCGGTAAATAAGGGTAAAAAAATATTATAATAATATTAAATTACCCTAAAACGTGTCTTAACCCTATTGGTTGATACATGTCCGACCATGGAAATCTTTGGGTCGATATGGGGACCCCATGGAGCCACTTGTAAGTGATAATGACACTTTAAATTAATTAAGTTAAATTAAATACAAAAAATGACATAAGCATATATCTCTTAGAAAAAGAATTTTTACATAGGGTTATGTATGTTATATTCTTGACTATAAATATTAATTAAAAATATAAAAATATTTCCTATATAATTTTATTTTATTTAAAATTTTTAGACATTGAATAATAAAATTTATTTATGATACAATAATGATGTAGTATTTTTCTTATTAATGAAAGAATCCAATAATTGGTATTATAAATGTTAAAATAAATATAATTTGAAAGCTTTGATGACATACACGAATTTCATTGGTTAATATGACATGTTATAATTTCTTAAATGAATTTGGTTCTAATTAATAATGTTTTTAATACTTTAACAAAAATCAATTATTAAATAGTGTCAAAATTGACATAAATGAGTTTTTTTACAAAATATTATATTATTAATTGATATTCTATTCCTAAAAAATCTAAGGTTCGGAAAAAGGACTTATATAATGATAGGTGTATTATTAATGGACCACTTGGGGGTATCTTGAAAGTATATAGTATGTTTATTAACTATATAATATAAAAATACAAAGAGACATGGTAAATGTCAAACTATTTACCTAAGAGTTAAATCAAAAATATAAAGTTAATATAGTGACCCAAACCTATCTAAAACCTATTGGTTGAGAGGTTTTAGACCTATCCCCACCTTAAAATCTAAATAATACACTTTGGACCCATTATAAACTGAATATAAATTTATTATAAAATAATATTTCTAGCTTTTCCTAAGGTACCCCTCACCCCTCTTATAAAAGGGAACTCCCCCTACTCACTAATTCACACCTTCAATATAAATACCCAACCTTATTACATACATAATCTTGAATTCAGTCAAGAAAACACTTACTCTTACAATGAAGATATTTTCATGTTTAGATCTTTAGAGAATTAGGACAATACATTCATGACATTAAACATTATTACAGAGTGGATACCATAAAAACAGTTTCCATTTTTTTCAAAATATAAAACATTAAAAAAAAAGACTCCTTGACAATTCTTCAACATTTAAAATGTCTTCATTACTTGTCTTACACATCCATTAACCTATGAAAAATCATTTAAAAACTTGGGATGAGCACAAAATCTTAGTAAGGGTTGGAAAAGAAGGAAATATCACATTAGTCCATGAATACTCATAACGTATGAAAGCATTTTCAAAAGAAATTCTTGTCACCCATATATACTTAATTTGTGTAACATGAGATTTATACAAGATCCAAAAAAAACATGAGAACATAAAAATAATCATAAAGGTATATTGGAAAATTACTTACATAATCTTGTAACCATTCTTGGCTACCTTATAATTTGTAACCCTCACGACTACCTTACTTTGTGTAACCATCGCAATTACACTTGGAGTAACCATACGACCGACCTCTAACATTCTCATATCCAATGCATTATAGGAAGATATAGGTCCCACCCTTTATCATAAATAATTCTCAATAACCAAAAAATAATCATACAACATGAATAATTCCATAAAAACATTGCTTTGGAATTTCGTAAAACTGAATTTAAAAAGATGATTTTTAAAGAAAATACCCTTGTAAATGGAATACAATTGAAGAGAGACTTAATAGAGTGAATGGAGTATGTATATATAATAGAAATAAAAATAATAAAACATAATATAAATAGAACCCATCACACAAACAATTGAAATAGAACATAAATAATGAAGTAGAAGGTCAACCCAAAGAATGGAAATCAGGTTAAGAATTCCCTTACTTCGGGTTTGTCTTACTTTAAAATTGTTTAAACCTTCTGTATAATGATTAAAAGAGTGTTATTAATATTTTAAAGAAACATATTCATGTTTATAACATCTTATATGATCATTTCATAACATAATTTCACCCTTAATTGTTAGTATTTTTCCATCTGCACTGTTTTTGGGTGAGTTCTTAACATGATTTCCATGATTGGTTCATGATGGACATTCTTGTCGATTGGAAGTGAAACTGCAGAATTGGAATGGAGTAGTATTTACATATATACAGTAACATAAATTATTCCATTCATCATTTTTAATTCTTACATGAGGATGATTGATAAGATAGAACATTAATGATGTTTGTTTAGATCATTTTAGTGGTTATTTGATGATTACAACCCTGTTTTGTCTTATAAATTAGAACGATGAGTAAAAAAGAGTTCCAGAACCATGGGAGAGTCATAGAAAATTTATTATAACCTGGTTCAACCATATAAATGGTTTCATGACCAGACTTGAAATAATTAATGGAAATTTAAATCACATCATCCACGATGTCGATAATTTGACACAAATGGACAATGTTTTTATTCTTTAAATAAGTGGGAGAGGAGAAGAATAATGATGAGTTATTTTCCATAAAAATGATAACATATATAATATACATGATTTATAGAGATTTCATTCCTCTTGGGTAAGTATATATGAAGAAATAATAAGGAAAGAACTGTAAATAAAATAATAATTGTGAAATCGCTTACAAAAATTCAGCAGCCTAATGGCTACACGACATGGTTTTAGAAAATATTAAAAAGATAGGGGACAAGGGTCAACCATCCAGAAATAAATCAGAATATATAGAAGATCTATAATAAGAAATAAATAAGAACATGGTATGGAAACTTGAAAATTATACCACATAAAAGAGAACTTGAAAGGAAAAAGAAAGAAATTGAGAATTTTCTTACCTTGTCGAGTAACCCTTAGAACTTGAACGTTGGGACCTTGGGGGATTGATGAAACCTTGGGAGGACTACTATGAATGTAAGGAGGCCAGATATTTGTTGAAGGAGAATTGGGAATGAATTCAATGAAGGGAAGAGTTTGTATTTATAGGAAAAGTGAGGGATTATTTTAATAATTTTCAAGGGACACGTCATGAGTGGTATTTAAAAAACCATGGGCTTTCCCATGGTATTTTCCCATGGTATAAGCCTATTGTGACACCTCACATATTATTTAACTATACACAAGTCGATCGGATTTTATGACATCATTATTACATCATTAATTATGTCATTAATAAACTGAAACTAAAAACTGTATTTTTTACTATTCAGTCAAAAATCAACTGTTTCAGAAAAATTCCCAAAATTAACCCTAACCATTTATCGATGTATAGATTTCAAAAATGAAGACCATTTTTTGAAAATAATTTTCTAAATATTATTAATTTAATTATTAAATAAAATCATACTTCATTCAAAAATTAACAATTCTAATTATGTTACTACTTCTATATCACAATGAAAAATTAACCTAGATGCTATTATCTTAAAGACTTAATAAAATAGAATAATAATAAAATTTACTATTCATTAGGGTCATATTACTATTCGTAAGGGTATGTTACTGTTCACCAAAAAAAACAAGCTGGTTCCAATAGACTCCAAATAACATACTGAACACAAATGTAGATAACAGTTTCTTGAAATTCAGAACATAGAAGTAGAATAAATTATGTTAAAAGGATTGTTATAAATATCTACTTAAAACAAAGTTCCATTCATTTCTATTTATTTTTAGAAAAGCTTGGGGAGTTACATTATCCCCACTTTCTTGAAATTTCATCCTCGCAATTTTATTTATTTATTAAAAAACTGAGGGTATTTTTCTCTCATAGAATTTTCAGACTCCCATGTTGCTTCTTCAATCATGTGGCTTCTCCACAAAACCTTTACCTGGTGGATTACCTTATTCCACAATACCTGTTCTCTTCGATCAAGAATCTAAATCAGTATCTCTTCATAAGAAAGGTTCTCTTCCAACTGAACTGCTTCTGTGCTCAAGACATGTGATGAATCTGGCACATACTTTCTCAACATCGAAACATGAAAAACATTGTGTACCTAAAACAAACTCATAGGCAAAGCTAAGCGGTATGAAACTATTCTAACTTTCTCCAATATTTTAAATAGACCTATGAACTATGGACTTAGCTTCCCTTTCTTATCGAAACGCATCACACTTTTCCAAGGAGAGATTTTAAGGAAAACATGGTCACCTACCTTGAAAGAGAAGTCTTTCCTTCTGTTATTGGCATAACTTTTCTGCCTACTCTGAGCTGTCCTCATGTTCTACTGGATCATCCACACTTTCTCAGCCACTTCTTCTACTAATTATGTCCCCATCAACTTTCTTTCACCAACTTCATCTCAAAACGCTAGAGTCCGACACCGCTTCTCATACAAGGCCTCAAAAGGTGCCATCTGAATACTGGAATGAAAACTATTATTATAAGAAAATTAAACTAAATAAAGATGTTGATCCCAACTTCCCTGATAGTCCATTGAACAAGCCTGAAGCATATCTTCCAAAGATTGAATCATTTGTTTTGACTGCCCATCTGATTGAGGATGAAAATCTATATTGAAATTTAACTCTGTGCCCACCGACATCTGAATTCCCTTCCAAATGTTAGAAGTGAACCTGGGATCTTGGTCAGGCACTATGGAAAGAGGGATTCCATATAACCTAACAATATCCTTGAGGTAAAATCAAGAAATCTGATCCAAAGACATTGTATCTCGAATAGAAAGAAAATGTGTAGACTTTGTTAGCCAATCAACAATAACCCAAATATCATTGTTACCTCAAGAAGTCTTTGGTAGTCCCACAACAAAGTCCATGGATACATTCTCCCATTTCCACTCTGGCACTGGAAAAGGATGAAGCATCCCCTTCAGTAACTACTACTCTGCTTTAACCTATTGACACGTCAAACATTTCATGGTAAAATCAGAAATACCTCTTTTCATTCCATCCCACCAATAATACTCATGAAGGTCTTTGTACATCTTATTACTGCGAGGATGAACAGAAAATGGAGAACTATGAGCTTCAAAAAACAATTATTTCTTCAATTAGGAATCACAAGGCACACACAACCTTTTTCCAAATCTTAAAACACAATCTTTATCAAGATAAAAATCTGGAAACATACCCATTTTAACAAATTCTACCTTTTTCTATAGCTCACGGTCTTCCTTCTGCACTTTCTTAATTCAGTCTGACAACAAAGACTGCACTAAAACTTGAAACAAAACAGATGTATTCCCTTCACCAACAACTTCAAATCCAAAATTCATCAAATCATTAATCAAGGGATCATGTTCCAGACGTAGCATGGTTAATGATGCATGATGTTTCCGACAAAAGGCATATGCCACTTTTTTTTGCATTCCCATGATGGTAATTGATTGTGCAGTCATAATTCTTTATCAGTTATAGCCATTTCTCTGCCTCATTTTTAATTCCTTCTGAGTAAATATATACTTTAGACTTTTATGGTCAGTATATATTTGACATTTGGTTCTGTATAAATGATGCCTCTAAATTTTCAAAGCAAAAACCACAGCTTCTAATTCCAAATCATGTGTGGGATAATTTAACTCATGAGGTTTAAGTTGTCTCGAAGCTTAGGCAATTACCTTATTATTCTACATCAAAACAAAACCAAGTCCCTTCAAATAAGCATCACTGTAGATGAAGAACTCACCATTTTAGGAAGCTAAGGCCAAAACTGGAGCATTCACCAATCTATTCTATAAAGACCCATAAATTTCAAGGGAATTTTTTTCTTAAATTCTTTGAAATTTTATAAGTGCACATTTTCTGAAAGAACCTGATTCTGAGGCCCGGTGTTCCTGAAATAATTTTCTGAAGTTTTGTTAAGCTTAAATTAACGCGCGTAAGCAGTTTTCCTGAAAAAGTAGAATAACTCTTAAATGGTTACTCAGATTAGAAATCCGAGGGCATAATTGTTCTCAGGATGGCTGGTTTAACCTAGGTGTGACTTATGTTTAGTCAGTGAAAGCCTCCTGTGAGAAAACCTAAAAATGGCATAACCATAAATAAAATAATTAAATAAAGTTATTTTATTTTTCAAATGCTTATAACTCACAAATGGTAACTCAGATTAAAAATCCGATACCACCGCTGAACTCGTAAGGTTATGATTTCCTTAAGTAGATACTAAATTTAGCCGGCACGGTCCACCTGAGAAAGTAAGTTTTTGGTTGTAAATAAAATAATTAAGTGACAAATATTTTATTTTAAAATTCATAACTTCTAAACGGTAAATAGAATTGAGAATCCGAGAGTACCGTTGAGTTCTTTGGGGTGTGTTTATCCTAGGTAGATCCAAACCTTGATTGCAATGGGTCGAGGGTTACTGATAATAATTTTCCTAACATTTTTTCTGGTACGTTCAGTAAATGTACAAGTGGCGTTTTATAACTTTTGAACCGGTCCTCAGAATCGAATTTCGAGGGAACCGTTGAACTCGAAGCACTGATATTCACTTAAGAAGACTTTCACCTCAACGACATATGAGTTGGAATAAAAGTTAGTATTTAGTTTTTTATAAAAAAATAATAAAATAAATTACAACACTTTTTTTAAGTTTCCATGTGTTGAGTGAATTAGTTAAAACCTCCCCTTGGGAGTTGGAGATGGGACCGCCACACCATAACCTCCCATTTAATGGGGAGGGAGAGGAAACCTGTCAACCCCCCCAATCAATTAATTTTATGTTTCGACGTAAAATTAATTGCTCTCAATTAATTTTATGTGTCGATGTAAAATTAATTCCTCTCAATTAAGTTTATTTCTCGATGTAAAATTAATTGTTGTCAGTTAATTTTATGGGTCGACGTAAAATTAATTGTTGTCAGTTAATTTTATGTGTCAACGTGAAATTAATTATTGTCATTTAATTTTATGTGTCAACATAAAATTAATTCGTGTCTTATGTTTTGATGCAGGCTGTATGGGGGAAACTTCTTGGTATCCTCCCCTCTTAAGTTGTGCCAACGCACCTCTTAAATTGTTCCAATGCAATTTAATTTTCCCTACCCCCTTTTTAAATTATGTAACCGCATCATTGGAATTTAGGAAGGATCCAAATAAATGAACCGTCATAAATTCCATGATGGTTACATACCTCTCCCCCTCTCTTATATATAGGGAGCTTGGGAGAAGGTTTTCTGATGAATTCACCAAGCGACAAAGCGCTGGTAAAGTATCACGATGCCCAACACTTGGGGAAATCTTATCCTCTCCAATAAAGAATGCGAAGAACACCAAATATGATCTTCCACATGATTCTTCTTCGACCTTCCTTCCCCAGACACCTATCCTCCACAACATCGTTAACGAACCGACACAGCTCAGAATTGGGGACGTGTGGAGGACACGACGAACGACGGTCTTCATCGTCTTCCTTCTATGACTCCACCAAAGAGCGACGAGAAAGAAGTAGGGGTTTTATTGTTATTTAAAGTATGAACCTTTCCCATGTTATTCCTTTCTCTCAAAATGAAGAATGGTGGTTGTTGTGTTTCATATTTGCGAGAACCTATTGCTACCACCCTAAACGCAGATGGTCTGGGAAAAACCAACACGGCCCGACCACTCTGTTGTTCTTTTTGTTATGACTCCATGATGACATGGCAATGAGGTGATGACGACGAAGGTGGAAAAAAAAGGTCGTGCTACCCGTGACCTCCGTTAACTACACCACCCCTGCGGCTCCCTGGCACGCACCCAGCACCCCGCGCCCCTGTCGGCGCCCTACCGGCGCAGCCTGGTGCCCCCCGACGTGCGGCCTAGCCAGCCCAGCGCCCCACGCCCTTGCCAGTGGCTTGCCCAACACCCACAGTGCCCATGCCGGCGGCCTTCCCGGTGCACCCCGGCGCCCCCGCGGGGCCCTGTCGCGCTACCTGGCGTGCCCCTGTGCGCTACCCAGCCTTCGGCACCCTGCCTAGCACACCCGCGCCCTGCCCGGTGCACCCGCGACCAGCCTAGAGACCAGTTGGCCCGCCCCAGCCCCGCGCGGTCTGCCCACTGGCCTCCCGGTCACGGGCCTGCTGAACCGGCCCGTGACACCCCCGCGGTGTCGATGGTCGAACCGGACCAGTCTCCTGGGCCGTGTTACCGAGCCGCCTACGTGGCGACTATCAGGCCGAACCGCCCTCACGGTCCGCTGGGCCAGGCCCAAAGGAACGGGTCAAAACTTAGCGGGATGACTTTCCCAATGGGCCGAGTTAGACCCAGAATGTCTGACCGGGTCGACCCAGACTAGGTCGGCCCAGTTTGGGTTCGGCCGAGTTGGTCTGACCGGGTCGGACCGGACCTGGGATCATTACTGGCCCATTACCTTTTTAGGACATATCTTTGGCCCCGAACGTCCGTTTGACGAACCTTCAGTGGCGCCGACACTCTTGGAGCATATCCGTACCTTTGAGTATACCCTATGGGAGTTTAGGGTATAGTTGAGATACAGTCGAGTTGGTTCGTACACGAAACCAACTAGGCCCCTGGGACTAAAAATCTAATAACTCACAGACCGGGCATCCGATTGATGCGCCGTCTGTTGCGTTGAGACCCCTATGAAAAGGCGGTACATTGTGTTACTTCTACATGAGACTTCATGACACTTGGAAGTAACGACCAGTAGCTCGTGGAGCGGACCCTCCCAAAGATGAGCATATGGAGTGTGGAGACCAGTAGCAGTAGACCTGACGACTGCTTGACCAATTCGACTCCGAGTGATTAGATTAGCCCAGCAGATGAAGCACCTGGTATTTGGTGGCAGACCCACGGTGGACGGAGCGCCTGGTAGTTGGCAGCAGACTCACGATACTCGATAGGAGGAGTACCTCTGTAGGCTATTAGGGTGGAGGGCCCGATATTTGGCCGCAGACCCACAATGGACAGAGTGCCCGATATTTGGCAGCAAACCCGCGGTACTCAACAGGAGGAGTACCTCAGCAGTCGAAGGTTAGTGAGTAGTGCCTCAGAGTCATGACAGGGCCACTGTACTCGACGGAGGAGGAGTTCTCCAGTAGTTGTGGTTTCGATAATGAAAATCCTGGTTTGATCTGAGTCAATGACATTTGTGTTTTCCTCATGATTGATATGGGTTACTTGATAACTTATGTATATGTATGGTCATATAACTAAGAAAAGGTTATCTGTTGATATATTTCTTTTTGGTTTATCTTTGTTGGATTTAGTGAGACCTTGAGGGTCTTGGGGTCCCTACTGAGTATTGTTATACTCACCCCTGCACGGGCTACGCCCGCACCTTGTTGTGTTGGTTGCAGATGACGTACAACACTGGTCGTAGTTGAGGCTTGTAGAGCTGGATGATACCCAGAGGTGGACTTCACGAAGAGATGGTACCTGGAGGTGACAAACGGATGTGGAGAGCTGAGGTGGCCATCTGTACCTACCCTACATGTAGGAACCCGAAAGATGATCCAGGAGCTGCATCACCATTCAGATGTTGTCTTTTCAGTTGTATTTGTACCTTTCTATTGGGCTTGTATTTCTGGCCCCTTTTTACTTTCAGCACACTTGTTATATTGCTTTACTTAGTGTTTGCTTCCTCTTGTTCTCTAGTTGTGTGTGTTTACATTTTATAAAGGCAATGCCTTCCCAGTTTTTAGGGAGTTACGTCTTTGGTGCTAGTCACCAGCCCCTGGCCTATGGAAGGCGGGCTTAGGGTTGTCATGATATGGGCCCCGGGGGACAGTTCGTGAAAAATTGGTATCAAAGGAGTCGGTTCTACTGCAGAACATAGGACTCTGATATTTTCTTTTCTGTGAAGAAATAGTGTTAAGCATACAGAGTGTGGTTTTCAGTTTAGGGAGTCCAGTGTTGGTGCGGCGGCCGACGTATCGATACAACCAGACCCTGACTTCTGATTTCGGACTCAGTTCATGAAAACACAGACTGCGTGTTTGTTTCCAAAAGTTTTCTTTAATTTAACTCAAACCATGTCAGCTCACCAGGTATAGTCTTTTGACCGTGTCACATCTGTTTCTTTCAGGATGCCTCCCTGCGGATGACTAGCTAGAGCCCCGAGTGTTGTACGTACTGATAGCCCGCCGAGCAATGAGGCCTCAGTACAGGGCCCTATTCCAGTTGAGGCACCATCGGAGGCACCAACGGTATTACCACCTGTTGGGCCACCGATGCCACCAGCCCCAGTAGGAGGCGATGCATGCCGCTTGAGCATGCTGCACGAGTTCCGACACTAGAGGCCACCCAGGTTCCAGGGAGAGATAGACCCACAGGTGGTTGAGGATTGGCTAGAGGCTATGGTGAGAGTCTTCAGGCTAGTAGGTACACCAGTAGAGTTCATGGTGATCCTTGCTGCCAGCCTTCTTTAGGTAGCAATTGGTAGATGGTGGAGCCTGATGCTCCAGATGCATGACAAAGCGTCACCTCTATGGGCAGTGTTACTCCTGCGGTGGGCTTGCTCACATGTCACGTGACTGTCCAACCCACCATACAAATGATCAACAAATAGATGAAGGACCTCCCAGGAAGAGGTAGAGGTTCGATCAAGGTGGACCGCAAGGAGAAGGCAACCGTGGCAGAGGAGCTGGCCATGTAGCTGGTGGTGTATGACACTTCGAGGTACCACTAGGAGGACCACCCCGACCACAGAGAGCAGGGGGACATGGGAGAGCACAACTTCCGGCAGCTGACGCATATGACTATGGAGCTCCAGAAGCAGGTGGACAGGAGCAGGACTAGTTCCAGGCATGGAGGCATTTTTTCTTGGTGCTTGTAGTTTCCATGATGTTGTTGTTTGTGATTGTTGTGTGTCTTTGTACTTGAGATCCAGTAAGAAAAGACACTTGTCCTTGTGATGTTTTCTTTCCTTCCCTTTTGTGTGGTTGATACTGAGAGGTTCCAGTTAAAACTGTTGGCTTGACCCTCACTTTCAAGATTCCTACTGGAGGAGACCCAGTGACCACACACAGATGCTGACAGTGTGACTCAACCCTTGGAGGCGAGAGTGATGGTTGGATCTCTTGGTAGTAGCGTCAAGGCCTAACGACGTCATCCATGACATGAATTGTACCGTTCATGTAAGGATTGACTGTATTAGGTGAAGAACATGGTTCATTCAGAGGATGAGACCATATTTCCCTTGTTTGACAAAGGGGAAATCTAAGCAGCTCTTGTAAGACCAGAGATGGTGCAGGCTACGACAGAGAAGGTTCAAATCATATATGAGCAGATGAAAAATACAAAGCGAAGCCAGAAGTCCTATACTGATAGGAGATGGAGACCACTAGAGTTTGAGGATGGCGACCATGTTTTCATACGGGTCTCATCTCGATGTGGACTATAGAGATTTGGCCAGGGCGGCAAGTTAGCTCCATGCTTCATCTGGTCCTTCCACCTCAGTTGCATCGGGTGCATGACGTCTTCCACGTATCTCAAATGAGGAGGTATGTGCACAACCCGACCCACATCATCGATCACGGGAAGCTGGACATCGACGACGGGGCGACCTTCATGGAGGTTACGGTGGAGATCGAGGATCGATAAGAGCAAGTCCTTTGTGGATAGTTGATTCCTCTAGTGCATGTTCATTGGAAGCACGAGGACCTCCAAGAGAGAACATGGGAGAGGGAGGCTTAGATTCATGCTTGGTACCTCCTTTAGTTTCCCTAGTTTGTGTTTTAGCTTTACGTGGACGTAAAAACCTGAGGTGGGAGTAATGTAAAGAACCATAAATTTCAAGAAATTATTTTTTCTTAAATTATTTGGAATTTTATGAGTATGCAGTTTCTTATAGCACCTGATTCTGAGGCCCAGTGTGCCCGGAATAATTTTTAAAGTTTTGTTAAGCTTAAATTAACACGCATAAAGAGTTTTCCTGAAAAAGTAGAATAACTCTTAAATGGTTACTTGGATCAGAAATCTGAGGGCATCGTTGTTCTCAAGATGGTGGGTTTACCCTAGACATGACTTAAGTTTAGTCGGCGCAGGCCTCCTGTGAGAAAACCAGAAAATGACATAACCGTAAATAAAATAATTAAATAAAGTTATTTTATTTTTCAAATTCTTATAACTCACAAACGGTAACTCAGATTAAAAATCTAAGACCACCGCTAAACTCGTGAGAGTATGCTTTATTTAAGCATATACTAACTTTGGCCGGCACGGGCAACCTCAGAAAGTTAGTTTTTGGCCAAAAATAAAATAATTAAGTGACAATTATTTTATTTTAAAATTCATAACATCTAAACAGTAAATCTAATTGAAAATCCAAGAGTACCGTTGATTTCATTGGGGCATGTTTCTCCTAAGTAGAGCCTAACCTTGAACACAGTGGGTTGAGGGTGACTGATAATAATTTTTTGAACTTTTTTTCAGGTACGTTTAGTAATCATACAAGCGGTGTTTTATAAATTTTAAAATGGTGCTCGGAAATGAATTCTGAGGGCACCGTTGAATTCACAGTTCCTATATTCGCTTAAGAAGACTTTCACCTCAATGGAAGATGAGCGGGAATAAAAGTTAGTTTTTAGATTTTTATAAACAAAATAGTAAAATAAAGTACAACCCTTTTTTTTATGCTTCCATGTGTTGAGTGAGTTAGTTAAAACCTCCCCTTGGGAGTTGGAGGTGGGACGGCCACACCCTAACCTCCCATTTAATGGGGAGGGAGATTAAACCTCTCAACCCCCCATCTATTAATTTTATTTGTCGACGTAAAATTAATTGCTCTCAATTAATTTTATGTGTCAATGTAAAATTAATTTCGGTTAGTTAATTTTATGGGTCAATGTAAAATTAATTACTGTGAGTTAATTTTATGTGTCAATGTGAAATTAATTGATGTCATTTAATTTTATGTGTCAACATAAAATTAATTCATGTCTTATGTTTTGATGCAGGCTATATGGGGGAAACTTCTTGGCATCCTCCCCTCTTAAGCTGTTCCAACGCACCTCTTAAATTGTAACAACACAATTTAATTCACCCGACCCCCTTTTTAAATTAAGTAACCGCATCGTTGGAATTTATGATGGTTCCAAACAAATGAACCGTCATAAATTACATGATGGTTACATACCTCTCCCCCTCTCATATATATAGGGAGCTTGGGAGAAGGTTTCGGGATGACTTCACCAAGGAACGAAGCGCTGGTAAAGTATCACAATGCCCAACACTTGGGGAAATCTTATCATCTCCAACAAAGAATGCGAAGAACGCCAACGAAGATCTTCCACGTGATTCTTCTTCGACCTTCCTTCCCCAGACACCTATCCTCCACAACATCGTCAATGAACTGACACAGCTCGGAATTGGGGACATGGGGCAGACGCGATGAATGACGGTCTTCATCGTCTTCCTTCCACGACTCTGCCAACAAGTGACGAGAAAGAGGTAGGGGTTTTATTTTTATTTAAAGTATGAACTTTTCTCATGTTCTTACTTTCTCTCAAAATGAAGAACAATGGTTGTTGTGCTTCATACTTGCAAGAACTTATTGCTACCACCCTAAACGCGGAGGGTTCGGGCCAAACTAGCATGGACCGACCCCTCCGTTGTTCTTTTTTGTGATGACTCCACGACGGCATGTCAATGAGGCGACAATGACGAAGGCGACGAACAAAGGCCGTGCTACCCATGACCTCCATGAACTAAACTGCCCCCACGGCTCCCTGGCACGCAGCCGGCGCCCCGCAGCCCTGCCGGCAGCCTGCTGGTGCACCTGCGGTGCCCTACCGGCACACCCGCAGTGCCCTGTCGGTGCAGCCCAGCGCCCCCCGACGTGCTGCTCAGCCAGCGCGGTGCCCCGTGCCCTTGCCAGTGCCCTACCTAGTGCCCCTACCGGTGGCCTGACTGGAACAACTCGGTGCCCCTGCGGCACCCTGCCACGCTACCCGGCCCGCCCCCGCGCGCTGCCCGGCATTCGGAACCCTGCCCGGTTCACCCGCGGCCAGCCCGGAGACCAGCCGACCCACCCCTACCCCGCGCGGTCTGGCCGCTAGCCTCCCGGTCACTGACCTGCTGAATCGGCCCGCGACACCCCTGCGGTGTCGCTGGTCGAACCAGACCGGTCTCCCAGGCGATGTTACTGAGCCGCCTACGTGGTGACTATTGGGCCGAACCGCCCTCGCGGTCCGCCGGGCCGGGCCCAGAGGACCAGGTCAAAACATAGCGGGATAACTCACCCAATGGGCCAGGTCAGACCCAGCGAGTCTGGCTGGGTCAACCCAGACTAGGTCGGCCCAGTTTGGGTGAGGCTGAGTTGGTCTAACCGGGTCGGACCGGACCCGGGCTCATTACTGGCCCATTACCTTCTTGGGAAATATCTTTGGCACTGGACGTCCATTGGATGAACCGTCAGCGGTGCTGGTACTCTTGGAGCATAGTCGTCCCATTGAGGATACCCCATGGGAGTTCAGGGTATAGTTGAGATACGGTCGGGTTGGTTCGTACAAGAAACCAACCAGCCCCCCCTGACTAAAAAGCCAATAACTCACAGATCGGGCATCCGATTGACGCGCCGTCTATTGCATTGAGACCCCTATGACAAGGTGGTCCATTGTGTTACTTCTACATGACTTTGTGACACTTGGAAGTAACAAAAAGTAGCTCGTGGAGAGGACCCTCCCAGAGATGAGCGTACAGAGTGTAGAGACCTAGTATCTATAGACCTGACTACTTCTTGACCGATTCGACTCGGAGTGATTAGATTAGTCAAGTGGAAGAAACGCCCGGTATTTAGAGGCAGATCCGTGGCGGATGGAGTGCCTGATAGTTGGAATCAGAACCACGGTACTCAATAGGAGGAGTACCTCTGTAGGCTATTAGGGCGAGTACCCAGTATTTGGCAGCATACCCACAATGGACGTAGCGCCCGGTATTTGGCAGCAGATCCGTGGTACTCGACAGGAGGAGTACCTCAGCAGTATAAGGTTAGTGAGCAGCACCTTGGAGTGATGACAGGGCCATTGTACTCGACAGAGGAGGAGTTATCCAGCAGTTGTGGTTTCGATAATGAAAATCTTGGTTTGAGTTGAGTCAATGAACTTTGTGTTTTCCTCATGATTGAGATAGGTTACTTGATAACTTATGTATATGTATTGGAATATACCTAAGAAAAGGTTATCTGTTGAGATATTTCTTTTTGGTTTATCCTTGTTGGATTTAGTGAGACCTTGAGGGTCTCGGGGTCCCTACTGAGTATTTTTATACTCACCCCTGCACGGGCTATGCCCACACCTCATTATGTTGGTTATAGACGACAGACAACACTGATCGTGGTTGATGCTTGTAGAGCTGGACGGTACCCGGAGGTGGACTTCATGACAAGTTGGTACCCGAAGGTGATAGATGGACATGGAGAGCTGAGGTGGCCATCTGTACCTACCCTACAGGTAAGAACCCGGAAAACGATCCAGGAGCTGCTTCACCATTCAGCTGTTGTCTTTTCAGTTGTACTTTACTTTCAGTTGTAGTTGTACCTTTCTGTTGGGCTTGTATTTCTAGGCCCTTTGTACTTTCAGCACACTTTTTATATTGCTTTACTTAGTGTTTTTTTTCTGCTTGTTATTTGGTTGTATGTGTTTCCATTTTATAAAGGCAATGCCTTCCTAGTTTTTAGGGAGTTACACCTTTGGTGCTAGTTGCCAACCCCTAGCCTATGGAAGGCGGGATTGGGGTAGTCACGATACGAGCCCCAGGGGACAGGTTGGAACATATTCTTCAGTTCCTGAAAACAAACATCACATTCCTCCATCCAAACAAATTTACCCCCTTTCCGTGTTATCTTATTTATCGGGCTAGATAACCGTACAAATTTCTTAGCAAACCATCGGTAATAACTTGCTAAGCCCAGAAAACTAAAAATCTCTGTAAAATTTATAGTTCTTGGCCATTCATCAACTACTTTTGTTTTGTCAAGATCAACTGTTATTCCATAATTATTTATAATGTGCCCAAGAAAAAAAAATCTGTTGCAATAAAAAATCACACTTGATGAATTCTCCATATAGTTTCTTTTCTTTTAATGTTTATAAAACAACCCTTAGATGTTTTTCATGCTCCTCTTTATTTTTAGAAAATACCAGAATGTCATCAATAAATAAAACCACAAACTTATCCAAGAACTCATGAAATACTCTATTCAGAATATTAATGAATACAATAGGTGCATTATTTAATCAAAATGTAATAACAACAAATTTATAATGCCCATATCTAGTACAAAAGGCTGTTTTCGGGATGTCATCTTCCTTCACCTTCAGCTGATGGTATCCGGATCTCAAGTTAATCTTGGAAAAGTACTGAACTCCCTCGAGCTGATCAAACAAGTCATCAATATGAGGTAAATGATACTTTTTTTAACAGTGATGTTATTCAAATAACTATAATCAATGCAAAGTCTCATGGAACGAACTTTCTTTTTAACAAACAAAATGGGGGCTCCCCATGGTGAAGTGCTAGGACGAATGAAGCATTTTTCAAGCAAATATTGCAACTGATTTTTCAATTACAGAAGATATATTGGAGCCATACGATATTGGGGTTTTGAAATTGGATTAGCATCAGGAACTAAGTAAATTGTGAATTCAACTTCTCAATCAGGTATGACACCAGATAAATCATCAGGTAAAACGTCAAGGTATTCATTTACTACTGGAACATCATTAATTTGAATAGTTCCACTGTTTTCAACAATATGAGTAAGATAAATTTCATTTCCATCTTTCAATAGTTTCTCAGCTTCCTGATATGTTATCAATTGTATGGGTTCATTCTTGTATACAAACTGAAACTATTTATGGAAAACAACTTCTTTAGCTCTACAATCAATCTTATCATGATAATTAGAAAGTCAGTCCACCCCCAGAATAACATCAAACTTGAATAAGGGTAAAACAACAAGGTTTGTAGGTAAAGTCTTTCCACAGACCACAATAGAATGATTCTTATAATTCCTCTTTTCTATAACATTCCCCCCTGGTGTTTTAACAACAAGTTCAGGTATCATTTGTTGAGGTGATATTTCAAATTTACCAGAAAATTTCTCAGAGATGAAGGAATGTGTAGACCCCGTATCAAACAAAACTATAGCAATATCTGAGTGAACAAACAAAGTACCTGATAAAAATTCATTGGATGGCCCAACATCTGCTGATGTAGTCGCAAATGATCTCTCTACAACTTTATGCTTGTATTATGGCTTCTTGGCATCATTCCGATCTCTCTTTTGGCAGACATTTGCATAATGACCCATTTCACCTAATATAAAACGCTTTATAGTTTTCTTATCATGATTATTCTTAAGATCATTTTCATTGCAATCTCGGGTCATATGTACAAACTTAACACATTTAAAACACTTCCCAGTTTTGCTAAGAAATTCTCCAGGGTGTTTCTTTCCACACTTTTCACGAACTGGAAATTGGATTTTCTTACCATAAGATTTCTTTGGTTGATTCTTACCCATTTCTTGCCAACTGGACCTCTTCTTCTCTTTGTTTCCAAAATGCACATGATCACCAAAAAAATCCATCTCTAGCCTCTCAGCACATCAGACAATTTTCTCATAACTTTTGAACTCACGGTAGGCCAATGCCCATCGATACCTTGGCTTCAGTCCTGAGTAAAAGTGGTTGATTTTTCTATCAAGATCCAGAATAAGATTTGGTGCATACTTCACCAGTCGGGTGAAGTTCACTTTATACATAGCCACTGAATCTTCCTCCTTCTGTTTCAATTCAAGGAATTGCTTCTCCATTCTATGTCGCCCCACCTTAGGAAAATATTTTTCAAGGAAAATAATTTTAAATTCATCCCACTCTAAGTCATTAAAATCCTCTCTACCCCTGATATTCCTTATCATTGACCACCATTGATCAGCTTCCCCTTCAAAATGAAAAATGGAAAGACTTACCTTTTGATTTTCTGAACATCCCATAACATCGAATATCTTTTCAAGGGCTTTGATCCATCCTTTAGATGCTACTGGGTCAGAAGATCCATTGAATGTAGGAGGATGTTGTCTCATGAAATATTCCACTAATATCATGTTCCTTTGTGGTACCTCTATTTGTTCTCTTGCAAGGATTCCACCACCATTTATTGCCTACATTAGCTGAGCCATTACTATCACAAATTTCTCAGTTCCAATCCCTACCATTCCGGGCTGTAGTTCCAGAAGGATGTCATTCTGTCGGTGCCTCTCCTCTTCAGTATCCCTGTTCCTTCTACGGACAACCATTCTAAACAAACATGTCTTAGATAAAGAAGCATGGTAATATTTAAATTCTATAACATTTCAAATTAATCATAGAGTGAAAATCATTTATGTTATTCTATTAACATCACCCTAATACCTAAAGTTATATAAACCATACCCTGATACCAACTATAAGGACCCTTCCTTATTATATACATAATCTTGAATTTAGTCAAGATAACAATTCCTTTTATAATGAAGATCTTTTCAAGTTTAGACGTTTAGAGAATTAGGACAATACATTTATGACATTACACATTATTACAAAGTGGATACCATAAAAACAGTTTCCATTTTTTTTCAAAATATAAAACATTAAAACAAAAATCAAGACTCCTTGAAAATTATTCAACATTTAACATGTCTTAATTCCTTGTATTGAAAATACATTAACCTATGAAAAATCATTTAAAAACTTGGGATGATCACAAAATCTCAGTAAGGGATGGAAAAGAAGGAAAGATCACATTAATCCATGAATACTCATAACGTATGAAAGCATTTTCAAAATACATTCTTGTCACCCATATATACTTACTTTGTGTAACATGATATTTACACAGGATCCAAAAAACATGATAACATAAATATAATCATAAATTTATCTTGGGGCATTACTTACATAATCCTGTAACCATTCTTGAATACCTTATAATTTGTAACCCTCACAGCTACCTTACTTTGTGTAACTATCACAATTACACATGGAGTAAACATACAACCGACCTACAACATACTCACACCTAATGAATTTGATGGAGATATAGGTCCAAACCTTCATCATAAATAATCCCCAAGATCCAAAACATAATCATAAAACATGAATAATTCCATAAAAACATTGCCTTGTAATTTTGTAAAACTGAATTTAAAAAGAGGATTTTTAAAGAAAAGCCCCTTGTAAATATCATACAATTGAAGAGAGACTTAATAGAGCGAATGGAGTATGTATATATACTGTAAATACACATAATAAAACATAATATAAATAGAAACCATCACACAAACAATTTAAATATCACATAAATAATGAAGTAGAAGGTTAACCCAAAGAATGGAAATCGGGTTAAGAATTCCCTTACCTCAGGTTTGTCTTACATCAAACTTGTTTAAACCTAATGTATAATGGTTAAAAAAGTGTTATTAATATTTTACAGAAACATTTTCATGTTTATAACATCTTATATGATCATTTCATAACATCATTTCACCCTTAATTGTTAGTATTTTTCCCTTTGCACTGTTTTTGGGTGAGTTCTTAACATGATTTCCATGATTGGTTCATGATGGACATTCTTGTCGATTGGAAGTGAAACTACAGAATTATAATGGAGTAGTATTTAAATATATCCAGTAACATAGATTATTCCATTAATCATTTTTAATTCTTACATGAGTATGATTCATAAGTTAGGACATTAATGATGTTTTTTTAGATCATTTTAGTGGTTATTTGATAATAACAACCCTGTTTTGTCTTATAAATTAGAATGATGAGTAAAAAAGAGTTCCAGAACCATTGGTGAGTCATAAAACATTTATTATAACCTGGTTGAACCATATAAATGGTTTAATAACCATACTTGAAAGAAATAATGGAAATTGAAATCACATCGTCCATGATGTCGATAATTTGACACAAATGGACAATGTTTTTATTCTTTAAATAAGTGGGAGAGGAGAAAAATAATGCTGAGTAATTTTACATAAACATGATAAAATATAGAATATACATGATTTATGGAGATTTCATTCCTCTTGGGTAAGGATATATGAAGAAATAATAAGGAAAGAACTCTAAATAAAAGAATAATTGTGAAATCGCTTACAAAAACTCGGCAGCCTAACGGCTACACAACATGATTTTAGAAAATATTAAAAAGAGAGGGGAAAAGGGTCACCCATACATATATTAATCATAATATATAGAATATCAAGAATAAGAAATAAATAAGAACATGGTATGGAAACTTTAAAATTATACCATATAAAAGAGAACTTGAAAGGAAAAAGAAAGAAATTGAGAATTTTCTTACCTTGTAGAGTAAACCTTAGAACATGAAGGTTGGGACCTTGGGGTCTTGAAGAAACCTTGGGAGGACTACTATGAAGTTAGGGAGGCCATAACTTCGTTGAGAGAGAATTGGTAATGAATTCAATGAAGGTAAGAGTGGGTATTTATAGGAAAAGTGAGGGATTATTTTAATAATTTTCAAGGGACACCTCATGAGTGGTATTTACAAAACCATGGGCATGCCCATGGTATTTGCCCATGGTATAAGCCACATGGGACACCTCACATATTATTTAACTATACACAATTCAACCAGATTTATGACATCATTATTATATCGTTAATGATGTCATTAATAAACCGAAACTAAATACTGTATTTTTTACTATTCACCGAAAAATCAACTATTTCAGAAAAATTCCCAAAATTCACCCTAACCATTTATCAATATATAGATTTTAAAAATTAAGTCCATTTTTTGAAAATAATTTTCTAAATATTATTATTTTAATTTTTAAATAAAATCATACTTAATTAAAAAATTAACAATTCTAATTCTGTAACTACTTCTATATCACAACGAAAAATTAACCTAGATGCTAGTATCCTAAAGATTTAATAAAATAAAATAATAATAAAATTTACTATTAATTAGGGTCATATTACAATTCATATTACTATTCATAAAGGTATGTTACTATTCAACAAAAAACAAGTTGGTTCCAATAGACTTTAAATAACACACTGAACACAAATGTAGATGACAGTTTCTTGAAATTCAGAACATAGAAGTAGAAAAAATTATGTTAAAAGGATAGTTAAAAATATCTACTTAAAACAAAGTTCCATGAATTTATATTTATTTTTATAAAAACATGGGGTGTTACATTCAAAGCCTTTTGGCTCGGCCAAACCCTACCCAAATATCCTCTCAACTTCGCTTAAATCATCCTAGAGGTCGTCCTTTGGCCAAAAATCCAACTTAGGGAGCCCTTTTGATCAAATCAAAAGGAAGAACCCGAAGAAGAGGTAATAATTTCACCATCCTCTTTCAAGTTCTTTTCTTCTTCCACTTCTTATTTTTTGTTATTTCCCTTCTAAAATAATAACTCCAGTATCATCTATATACAATGAAGTTATTATAAATATGGTACCACCATCTTTATTATTCTATCCATCATTTTAATGACATGTCACCATACATGCGTACATACAGATTACCATCTCCACATCGTGGTGTAATTGTTATTCAATACTTTATTATTTTGATGGGTATAATAATGATGTGTAATTAATTTAAATAATAAATATAACATGATAATTATTTTTTATATATGATATAACATCCAATTATATATTATTTTAATATCAAAAGAGTGATATTGTCGCTCGTGTGTACGTACAGATTACCATCTCAAAAAACGCGATGAGATTCATTCCCCATCATATCCATTTAAGACAAAATTTCATTTGATGATTAAAAATAATATTTAGAGACATTATATCATTCTGTATATGAATAAGATACATCCCATCCATAAAAAATATGTCTCACATAACAAAGAATATAAAGGAAAAAGAATCTGTTAACACCAGAAACGACGATAATACTAAGATATTATTAATAAAAAAATATTAAAAGATCATATATGATATCATATTAATTTATATAATTATTTTATAATTCAATAAAAAATTATTTAACTATTATATAATAGGTTAAACTACCCTCGACTAAGGAAAAAGTACAAATTAAGGGGTTTCTTATCTGACTTTTAATTCTGTGAGATTTCCATTGTTCACCGCTTATTTATTGCATGTGGTGTGTGTACTACCCATGATTGTATTCATCATGTAATATAATTAAATTTATGGATATTTAAATCATCATTTTATGATCCTTCTTTCATGGGTGTATGTTTCATAAGTTACCAAATCGATAAGGGAATTTGAAATTTCAATTTCCATTCAATCGGCTTTACTCATACTTAATTGATTATTTTTCTCCAAGATTATGTGTGGAATCACTATTCATTTTATTATGTCATAATTTCCATTCCCCTTTCTGTGGATATACTTTTTATACACATAATCACTCCATTGATAATTTCTCAAGTCATCGATATGAACTTGATAAGAGTAATTTTAACTCAATCTCCATTTGTTGAGTTAAATATCCAATTCATTAATGTTGTTATTACAATAATATGTGTGAATGTTCTATGATTGATTTAAACTTAATATACAATCATATTTAGTGTATTTATATTTTTCACACATAATTATGTCATTGATTTATCCTTAACCTAAGGATACGATCTTTATAACAGATTTAATCTCAAATTACATTCCATTGAGACTTCTTTTTTGTTATACACCAAATCACTTTTATAAGGTGTATATAATGTAATTTGACATAGTATATCATGAATAAATTTATTCTCATGATATTAAAAAGTTTTTATTACCTCAATTATTTTTATTAAAGTGTCTCTCTTTTGGGTAGGAACTCTAACTAAAATATTATTTTAAATGTTTTAATGATTTATTATTCTAAATCTTTCTCTTTAATGTCCGTGTTTTAAAAATGTGTTTATGTATTTATTTATATGGAAATTGAAGTTTTAAAATTAAAATTAATTTTAAAAGTTTCAATGTGGTATGGGACACTTTGATTCAAAAATCTATTTTTAAATGACTTTTTGACAAATAGTGTGACTTCTAAATGATTTCAATAAAAATGGGGATATTTCTTTCTAATAGTTTTGATGATTATTTTCATCTATGCAAATATCCTTAATTATTCTTGATTGAGGTTAATCTGTTACAATAAAATCTTCCATATTGTATTGAATGATTTATGTTTGACTGTAGATGTGCTATTTTTATTCCATTCATGGTTTTTGGATAAAGTATTGACATTACATATGCTAGTTTTAATACAAATGTTTATGTTATGTTTAAACCTGTTCATATGAGGAATTCATTAGACTTTGTAAATGACGGGTTGAGCCCACTAAAGCTCCTCAATGAATTGGTAGGTCTCATGGGACAAACTAGTGTCTTAGCACAAGGCCTTGAAAAAATCTTATTTGTAGTATTGTCACAAGGCCTTGACTATGTGGTTATGATAGTCTGGAATTATGCATTCCATCATTATGAAAGTGGTTATTGATATTGCATGTGATCATTCGAATAGTAGAATATCCATGTGAATAAGTAAATGGAAATATTTTATTTTATCTTTTCCATATTATACTGAAGTTCAAGTTTAAAAGTCTTTTGTTCTAATCTTATACATTGCCATAAATGTTTATGCTTATTTATGAAAGTTTCCGCTATAATGTTATCCTTACTGAGTATCTGAGCTCACCCTGTTCTATGTTTTATTTTCCCAGGATGCAAAGAATTATATTATCACTGACCCCCAGGGATAGTCTATGGGATCTCCATGTTGTCTATGGAGACAATGTTGTTGTAGTTTTCCATGTTATGATGTAATGTAAACCTTATGAATGTATCTAGTCCTCCCAAGGCTACTAAACTAATCGGTCTTTCGAGACTTGATATTTTTTGATCATGCCAATGATATGTAATAATGCACCGACTCTGGGCTTCTGGGGTTGGGGCGTTACAGTTGGTATCAGAGGAAGTTTAGTACAAACCTTGGAAAGTAGATTTAGATGAACTCTGATTAGAGCACATAGACCTAATATGGAATTTGAGGATTAGTATAGAATAACTTCCTAGAATTTTGGTATTGTAGAGATTTTATGAGTTTTTTGAGCAATACATTACTATCTAAATACGAGTTGGTAGAGGTGGCTCTGGCACAAATGTACCTAGCGGTAAAACCTGAAAACAACGCTTTGAGCTCGACTCGAACAAGAACTGGTAGACGACAATGAGTCTTGCTGCACACTTGGTTATGCCACTCCTAGGGGATATGATTAGGATAAATTCTATTTTATTTACAAACTGATTTGAATTATTTTGATATAAGATGAGAATAAATGACCTTGGTTAATACTAAGGTGTTTCAAATTGAGAATATGGTGTCATTGTAATCTTTAAATGATTTTATGACTACTGTTACTCACACAATTTATTTTGGTTTTAGTCAATGGCTGGATTCCATGGATGTAATAGTAACATTGAGAATGATGTACAAGGTGGGAACAGTGGTGGAAATGAGAAACAAAATAGAATGTTGACAGGCGTAAAAGATATCATGTTCATGCCAAATCAGCTTTCCAAAAATATGATCAATAACATATATATTAACCAACTCCTGGACTCAACAAAGAAGAGAAAGGTGATGGATGATAAGAGTTCTAGCAGTGGAGACCATGGAGAAAATAATCCTCAATTTCCATCATGCAAGAAATGTGGAAGGAGACACCCAGGAAAGTGTATCAATGGAATAATGAAATTCTTTACGTGTGGGAAAGAAGAACATAAAGTGAATAATTGACGAGGAAAAATGAAGAGTACTATGGAAAAAAATAAAAATGGTCCCAAGAATCCATTTACAGTCATTTTCCATAAATTTAGGGGACCTTCCCATTACCAAAGTGAATTACCTATTCTATAGGATATTTTATTGGTCAAAGAAGAATCTATGTAGAAATAAATGGTTGGAGAAATTTTCAAAAAGTACTAGTACTCCTTATTGATGGGATTACATTGGAATAATTTTCTCTTGTATTTGTAACCCTGTAGTTTGTCATGTGAACATGATATTTGAGGAGGAATTATCTTTTATCTTATGAATATAGTTATAAATAACCATTTGGTTTTATATGATCATTGGGTTTGAGGAAAGTACAAGTTATTATATTTTGGGATGAAAATGAAAGGTATGAGATAAAATTTGTTGTTAAATTATTTATGGTTATTTTGAGGAATTTATCTCATTTTGGTAATGTTATAAAATATAGTTTTTGAAAAAGGACAACACGCAGACCATGTGACAACTTATCACGTTGACAAAGCTGTGGGAATCTAACCCACAACCAAAGTGCGATTGGGATTTATCACCTACCATTGGACTACGTGAAGTCCCTGGTTAGTTTGACTAATTATTTTTAGTTAAATTATTTTATTAATCAATAATAAGTTGATTTGGGATCTTATATCTTATCAAATGAATAACCTTATTATAGGAAAATGATTCGGTGATTAAGTGATAAATGTTATTTTGGAAGATGTTTGCTTTGTTGGGAACACTTTATTCCCAAGGAAAATAGAATACTATGGGATTTCATTTGAGGAATAATGGTGGATTTTTATCTATGTTTTTATTGTGGATTTATAGTGATTTGGGTTATTTATGGAAATGATTAACCAATAATAGAGAATATGTGATTATGTTAATTACTTTTAAGTATGCGGCTTTAAAAGTAGTTGATTTCATTTGGAAATACAGTTTAACGTGGAAGACTACATAACCAAATTATTCTAAGTTTTGGGCTTCAATATTATTTTGGATTATATTGAAGGATTTTAAGGACAATTGTTTATTGAATGGTATTTATTTAGCATTGAGGTATTGCTGGTTTAGTTTTAGAAATTAATATTAGTGTTTCTTTCTCTAATGGAATATCCTTTTGGGGGATCATCAAATCTTATACTAACCATTTTGGTTTTTATTAATCTCTAAATACAAGGTAATTATATAGTTTATCCTTCGTGGATCATGTGATTCTATTGAAGTTTATTCTCGATCTTCTAGTGTGACCAGATCTTCTTGAAAACTCATCGTTTAAAAAAATGAGTTAGTGGTAGAAATTTATTAACGAATAAAATTCTACTTAAAAATTAAGTATATCTCTATATGTTCTTAGTCAATCTCATAAATGAATTCCTCATCTTTATGTAATGTAACTTTAAACAAAAAAATGTTGTCTGTTTACTTTTCCTACTCGGAGACTAATGACTATTTGTTCCATCACATGTTTGTGGTTTTCTTGTTCTTAACTTTCTACTGATCATGTTTTCTATCCCTCTCCATCAGAAACTGACACTTAGTTTATCATCCATATCCATGTTTTCCTACATGGAATACTAGTATGGGTTATCTTGGGTGACCGTTGTACTTCTCTTTCTTTCTTTTAAAGTGATAGTTTTATTGACTCTTTTTCCGATGTGGGACTTTCCATTATATTCCCAAGACCAATTTTAAAAAAAAATTCAAGGAAAAAATTATTTGAAGAATGGTAGAATGTAACACCCCAATCTTCTATGGTACATTTTCCTTTGAATAATACAGTTGCGTGTGTTGTACACAACTTCAAGTTCTAACACACACCACAACCAATCATACTAGCCGATATGAATAGTAATACCCACTTTTTGAAATTTTATAAATTTTATCTTTCAAAATGGACATCATTTTTGGATTCAGAATATCGAAATTAACCTAGGGTGAATTTTTGTTATTTTTTAAAAAACATTCAAATTTTGATGAATAGTGAAAAATACTAAAGATTAATTTAAAACAACTTTTTCAATCCAAATAATTTATAGTGATAAATAATACTATTTAAGGGTTTTAAAGTATAATTAGAATATATTTTTACCATTTAATCCAATATTGGTAATTGGATGTAATTTCACATTTAAACTATACATAAACAAGTGTCAATCTTTTGATAGTTATTATTTCTTAAAAAACACGCTCTTTGTTTTGACAACGAGAATTAATTTTAAATTAATTTCTTCCACTTCTGTGTTTTGAATTTAGAAAAATAGATTCCATATTTAGAATCAAGAGGTCCAAATTGTGTAAATAGGTAACTTTTATTTTTATACATTTTGAATAATTACTATGGTAAATATTTTATTTACCATGGTTAAAGTGTAAATCCAGTAAATAAGGGTAAATAAATTATACTAGAATAATATTAAATTACCATTAAACGTGTCCTAAACCTATTGGTTGATACATGTCCAAACATGGGAATATTTGGGTCGATTTTGGGAATCCTTTGAGCCACTTGTAAGTGATAATGACACTTTATATTAATTAAGTTAAAGTAAATAAAAAAATGACATAAGCATATATCTTTTAGCAAAACAATATTTTCATAGAGTTATATATGTCATATTTTCTACTGTAAATATTTATTAGAAATCTAAAAATATTTCCTACATAATGGTATTTTATTTACAATTTTTATACATTTAATAATTAAATTTATTTATGACACAATAATGAGGCAGTATTTTCCTTATTATTGAAAGAATCAAATAATTGGTATTATAAATGTTAAAATAAATATAATTTGAACATTTTGATGAAATACATGAATTTTATTGGTTAATATGAAATTTTATAATTTATTAAATTAATTTTGTTAAATTAATAAAGTTTTCAAGACTTTAAAAAAAATCAATTATTAAATAGTGTCAAAATTGACATAAATGAGTTTTTAAAACAAATATTATATTATTAATTGACATTATATTCCTAAAAATATAAGGTTATAAAAAAGGGATTATATAATGATATTTGTATCATTAATGGATCACTTGGGAGTCCCTTGAAAGTATATAGTATGTTTATTAACTATATAATATAAAAATACAAAGAGACATGGTAAATGTCAAACTATTTAACTAAGAGTTAAATAAAAAAGATAAAGTTAATATAGTGACCCAAACTAGTCTAAAACTTATTGGTTGAGTGGTTTTTAGCCAATCCCCACCTTAAACTTTAAATAATATTCTTTTGATCTATTATAAACTGAATATGAATTTATTATAAAATAATATTTCTAGCTTTTCCTAAGGTGCCCCTCACCCCTCTTATAAAAGAGAACTCCCACTACTCAATAATTAACACCTTCAAAGCCTTTTGTCTTGGCCAAAACCTGCCCAACTATAATCTAAACCTCTCTCAATTCACCCTAGAGTCCCTCCTTTGGTCATACATCCAACTTAATGATCCCTTTTGATCAAATCAAAAGGAAGAAACCAACGAATAAGTAATAATTTCACCACCCTCTTTCAAGTTCTTTTCTTCTTCCACTTCTTCTTTTTTGTTATTTACATTATAAAATAATTACTCCAGTATCATATATATACTGTGAAGTTATTATAAATATGTTACAACAATATTCATTATTATAACCATCCTTTTAATGACATGTCACCATACGTGCGTATGTACAGATTACCGTCTCCACGTCATGGTGTAATTGTTATTCAATACTTTATTATTTGGATGGGTATAATAATGATGTGTAATTAATGTAAATAATAAATATAAAATGATAAATATTATTTATATATTATATACCATCCAATTATATATTATTTTAATATCAAAAGTGTGAAATTATTTCTCATGCGTACGTACGGTTTACTATCTCCATGAACACGATGAGATTCATTACCCATCGTATCCATTCAAGACTAAATTTCATTTTATGATTATAAATAATGTTTAGAGACATGATATCATTCAGGATATAAATAATATACATCCCATCCATAACAAATATGGCTCACATAACAAAGAATATAAAGGAAAATGAATCCGTTAACATCTAAAACAACGATAATACTAAGATATTATTGACAAATCAATATTAAAAGATAATATATGATATCATATTAATGTATATAATTCTTGTATAATTAAATAAAAATTATTTCACCATAATATAGGAGGTTATCCTACCCGATAACAAGGAAAAATTACAAAGTAAGGGGTTTCTTATCTCACTTTTAATTCAGTGAGATTTCCATTTTTCACCGCTTATTTATTGCATGTGGTGTGTGTACTACCCCTGATTGTATTCATTGTGTAATATACTTAAATTTATGGATATTTACATCATTATTTTATGATCATTCTTTCATGGATGTATGTTTCTTATGTTACCAAATCCATAAGGGAATTTAAAATTTCAATTTCCATTCATTCGGCTTTACGCATACTTCATTGATTATTTTACTCCAAGATTATGTGTGGAATCACTATTAATTTTCTTATGTCATAATTTCCACTCCCCTTTATGTGGATATACTTTTTATACCCATAATCAATCTATTTAATATTTCTCAAGTCATCGATATGAACTTGATAAGAGTAATTTCAACTCAATCTCGATTTGTTTAGTTAAATATCCAATTCATTAGTTTTGTCTTTACAAGAATATGTGCGAATGTCCTATGATTTATTTACACTAAATATCCAATCATATTGGATTTATTTATATTTTTTACACATAATTATGTCGTTGATTTATCCTTAACCAAAAGATACGGTCTTTATAAGATATTTCATCTAAAATTACATTCCATTGAGACTTCTTTGTTGTTATACACCAAATCACTTTTATATGGTGTATATAATGTACGTTGACATAGTATATCAGGAATACCTTTATTCTCATGATATTAAAAAGTTTTGATTACCTCAATTATTTGTATTCAAGTGTATGTTTTTTGGTTAGGAACTCTAACTAAAATATCATTTTAAATGTTTTAAAGATTTATTATTCTAAATCATTCCCTTTAATGTCCATGTTTTAAAAATGGTTTTATGGATTTATTTATATAGACATTTAAGTTTTAAAATTAAAATTCCTTTTAAAAGTTTCAAAGTGGTATTGGATACTTTGATTCAAAAATCTATTTTAAATGGATTCTTGACAAATAGTGTGACTTTTAAATGATTTCAAGAAAAAGTGGGATATTTTTCTCTAATAGTTTTGATGATTATTTTCATCTATGTCAATATCCATCATTATTATCTATTGAGGTTAATCAGTTACAATAAAATCTTCCATATTGTATTAAATGAGTTATGTTTGACTGTGGATATGCTATTTTTATTCCATTCATGGTTTGTGGATAATGTATTGACATTACATATGCTAGTTTTAATACGAATGTTTATGTTATGTTTAAACCTATTCATATGAGAAATGAATTGGACTTAGTAAGTGATTGGTGGAGCCTGCTATAGATCCTTGATGCATCGATAGGTCACATGAGACAAACTAGTGGCTTGGCACAAGGGCTTGACAAAATCTTATTTGTAGACTTGGAACAAGGCTTTGAATATGTGGTTATGATAGTCTAGGATTATGAATTACATAATTATGAAAGTGGTTATTGATATTGCATGTGATCATTTGACTAGTAGAATATCCATGTGAATAAGTAAATGGAATTATTTGATTTTATCTTTTCCATATTATTCGGAATTTCAAGTTTAAAAGGCTTTTGTTCTAGTCTTATACACTAAATTAAATGTTTATGCTTATTTATGAAAGTTTCCACTATAATGTTATCATTACTGAGCATCTGAGCTCACCCCTTTCTATGTTTTATTTTCCCAGGATGCAAAGAAGTATATTATGACTGACCTACAAGGATAGTCTATAGGATATCAGTGTTTCTTATGGATACAATTTTGTTGTACTTTTCCATTTTATGATGTAATGTAAACCTTATGAATGTATCTAGTACTTCCAAGGCTACTAAACTAATCAGTCTTTCGAGACTTAATCTTTTATGATCATGCCAATGATACGTAATTATCCACCGACTCTGGGATTCTGGGGTCGGGGCGTTACACATGTGTTCAAAAGTCCATTTTCTTAAGAATTTTATTCATGATTTAAATATTATATATATCCAATATATATGTATTTTATAATAGTATATAAAATTTGTATATAAAAAAATGAAATGCACCATTCATGGAGACTGTAAGCCATACGTAAGCATGAACACTACTTTCATTTATTTTTCATTTTTAATGGAATGAAAACTAAATTATACATAGGTATATTACTATTGTAGTATAATATATATGTTATACATGTTACAAAATTTCATCAATTCCATCCTTTATGCATTCCATGTGTAGCATGAATGAGTCATATCACTTTAAGGGGGCAGTAGTCTGGACTTTCTCAAATGAAATTATCATATTTATACAACATGAAAAACATAAAATAATGTTATAAATGATAATTATAGATCCATAGGGATAAAATAAATATCATATTTAATTTCATTTCCATATTAATGGCCACCATGTGAGGTGTTAGGAGATAACTGAACAATGATCGTTTCGTGAGGCAATAGTTCGCCATCCACAGAAAAGAATGTTTAAATCCATTAAATGGAGGTGTGTGGAAGTATAGTTAGAATAATTATCATAACAACATACTAGTATATTTAATATTATGGTGTTGTTATAAAAGAATGGAATAAAGTGATTTTAGGGGGTTTGAGAAGGGAAAAAAACAAAAGAAGCTTGAGAGAAGACGTAACCTTAAATCGGGTAATGCTTTTTGATTTAAGATAAAAGGACTTCTTGAATTGCCTCATGTGAAAGGTAAGGATTCTAGGAGTAATATATATATGTTTTAATCTTATTTGGTCAGAGGTAGTATGTTCCAAGAGGGCTTGAGAGGTGTGAGTAAGGGTTAGAGTTGGCGACCTTTTATAAGAGGAAGAAGGGGCACTTAAGAAATATCTTGTAATACTATTTTATTATAAATTATATTTCGATTATAAATGACTCCAAATTATGTTAGATAAAAGATTATATGAATATATTTCGAAATAAAATCTATCAATAAGAATTAGATAGGTTTTGGATATTTTTTAATCCTTATCTTTTTTATTTAACCCTTCTTTTACTTTTATCGTTTTATCAAGCATTTAACACCTAGAGAATCGAAATAGTTACCAAAACATCATACATATCATTTTAAGAGTCAATAATAAAATTTTAGACTTGTGGTAACTATTTTTCTGAATCTTATATATTTTTAATTTTATAATATTTAATAAAATATTTTATATTTGAAAATATGAATTATGTCAATTTTGAAACTATTCATATCATGACTTAAAAAAACCATAAATACATTATTAATTTTAAAAAACTTCATTAATACAATGATAAAATGTAAATACCATCCAGAAAATATGTGAATGACATAAAAAAAACAAAATTATATTTATTTTAACATTTATAATATCATTTATTTGAATCCTTTATTAATGAAGCAATCCCTACATCACCATTGTGTCATAATTAAATTTATTTACATAATGTATAAAAATTATAAATAAAATATCATGATATATAAAATTGTTTTATCTTTAAAATTAACATTTATAGTCTAGTAGATCACTTATATAAACCCATATAAAAATTGTTTTAGTAAAAGATATATGTTTATGTTATATTTTCCTAAACTTTAAATTAAAATCAATTAAATGTCATTTTCACAAACAAGTGGCTCCATGGGGTCCTAAAATATACCCAATTATGCCCATCGTCATACATATCTCATCAAATAGGGTTATGATATGTGTTAGGGTACTTTTATATTGTTATAATATTATTTTTTAACCCTTATTTACCGGATTTACCCTTTAACCATAGTAGAAAAAATATTTACTGAAGTTAATATTCATAATGTCTAAAAATAAAAGCTATATATTTAAAAAATTTAAACCCCATGATTCCGAATGTGGAATATAATTTTTCAAATTAAAAACAATAAATTTTCAGAAATTAATTTAAAATTAATTCCCGTTTTCAAAACCAAAAATCATGTTTTTATGAAGCAAATACTACTAAAATATTGACATGCATTTATGTCCAGTTTCAAAGTGAAATTACTTCCAATGACCAAAAATGGACTAAATTATAAAAATAAAATCCAATTAAACATTATAACGAATTGAAAGTATAATCTAACTATATAAATAAATTATATTAAAAGGTAGTTTTGAATTAAAATTCAGTATTTTTCACTATTAATTAAAAGATGAACATTAACAGAAAAATTCCTAAACATAATCCAATGTTAATTTTGATGTACTCATTCTAAATAAGGAAATTATTTTGTCAAATAGAACATATAAATGCGACAAAAATGGATTTAAAAAAGGTTCACCCATAAAAGGCGGTAAAATGACCTTTTAAAAATATTATAGTTTTTCATGATTAAAATCAGACTCATTATTATTTTAAGCCCCTAAAATTTATTGGATATGTTTAAAGACATTTAATTATCATATATTTTTTATTTCAGTTCATTCCTGAAAATAGAATAGTTAGGCATTAACTATCATTTAAAATAATAATAATATTATATTATTGTTTTGGAAAAACTCAATGTTTTGTGTAATATAAGATTTTAGAGAAACCTTTTGTTGCATGTTGAGTACACTATCAGAAAAAGTGACCTATTTAAAATTAATTTAATGTATTATCCATAAATATTATTAGATACGAAATTGTATTATTCTATAAATACCTGGGTCATTACATCCTTACCCCTTCTGTAAATTGCGTCCTCCCAATTTTAAAATTAGGCTTGAAAACTTCATTAAAAGTCCCACATCGGATCAAGAGTCAACAAAACTATCACAAAAAAAAAAGAAATATAAATACAAAGGTCACCCAAGAATAAACAATTTAAGATTACATAAAAACATGGATATGGAGGAGAAACTATGTGTCATGTTCTGATGGAGAGTGATAGAAAACATGATTCGGAGAAATTTAACCATTAGAAATCCAAAAAATTGTTATAGGTTAAATTGTATTTAATTCCCAACCAGAAAAATCAAACAGACAATTTTTTTGTTTTAGGTTCCCTTTCATAAATTTAGAGAATTTATTTATGAGATTTACCATGAAAATAAGGAAATATACTTACTTTTTAGGTAGATTTACATCCTTTAATAGGTTTATAACAAAAAATCCTCTTTTCTCTAAACGATGAGTATTTAAGATGACTTGGTCAAACCTAAAGAACTAGAATCAAATTCTAGAGAATAACATGATCCAAAAAATATGAATCATTTATTTCCCTAGTTTTTAGACATTAACCAAAACCAAAAAGGTTAGTACAAGATCAGATAATCCCAAAAAGGATAATCTTTAATAAAAAAGAAATACTACTCTTAATCTCCAAAATTGAAAAACAATACCAAAATCTCAAAAAAGACAATTCAATACACAATTTTCTTTTAAATTATTCAAAATAATCCAAACTAAGTTTAAAACCCAAAATTTAGAAGGATTTGATCACATAGTCTTCCATAAAAATCTTAACATTTATCTCGAAATAACATCGACTACTCTTAAATTCTCATACTGAAAATTAATTAACCTACTAATAGATTATCTATTATAGGTTAATCATTTCCATAAATAACCCTAGTCACTATATTTCCACATTAAAAACATAGATTCTTTCAAAATAAAATTCAATCATTACTCCTCAATTGAAATCCTAAAGTATTCTATTTTCCTTAGGCATATAGTGTCCCCAAAAGAGAAAACGTCTTAAAAAATTACCTTTATAATGTAATCACCAAATCATTTTCCTATACTAAGGATATCCATTTGATAAAACATAAGATCCCAAATCAACTTATTATTGATCAATAAAACCATTTAACTAAAATTAATAAGTCATACTAACTAGGAACTTTATGTAGGCTAGTGGTAAGTGAGGCTCCTTTGTCGCCCTTCGGTTGTAGGTTATATTCCTACGACCTTGCTGGACGCGATCGATTGTCACCCATCCTACGGGTTGTCCTTTTTCTAAAACCATATCATTCATAAAGAATTCTTAAAAATAGGATAATTTTCTCAAAAATTACCATACCCTGCTTTATCCTCAATGGTTATATTATACCATTCATTTTGCATCCCCAAATGTAATAACTATTAATCACCTTAATAACAAAAGATTATATAAACCACTAATATTATATACTATGTCCACACAAGAATAATTAATTCTTATTTTAATAACATTTCTACATATCAAACATCAGGGTTAAACATATTAGAAAAATTCATCCCAAAGCAATCCCATCATCAAAAGTAATTAATACTTTTAAACATTTCATCATCATAAAATCTACCATAACTATTGAATCTTTTATATGTTGAATTCTTTCTAATTAAGCGCTCTTCGTAATAAATTAACTATAAATTTACACCTTATTTATTAATACATCATTCTTGCAGATTGAATATCCCAATCATTTATAAATATCAATCCAAATATTCTTCATTATTTATGGATTAGAAAATAAATCACAACTTGAATCCAGATATCATGATATTCAGGTTGTTCACTTTCTCTTTGGCATGTTTTTATACTTTCAAAAAGAAAATTTTCAGTCCACTTCTGTAATTTTACTTTTTTATAGAGTTGGACAAGTTGATATCTTGAAATCATACGAAAAAGATACCACGACCCAAACAATTGTTTTAGGAATGAGTTGGTGTTGTATAACTCCAACAATTTCTTGGAGACGATTCGAATACTCAAGAATCTGTCAAAATCATTCGAACATGCTTTTGTCATAATAGTGATGATAAAATCATCGAGGAGGGATAAGAAGGTTGGGAAAGATATCTTTCCTTATATATTGACAAATGGTCCTTAATTTGCTGAAAAGAATCCACACTTAAACATGAAACTAATTATTATAAAAAAAAGATACACTATAGGGTAAACATAACATGACGTCCTTTATATTACTCTAATAAAAAACCTCTTTATATATCAATTCATTAGTTTTTTATTCAAACAACCTATTTCACATTAACCCTCCAAATGTTTCAATATGATAATAACCCTCTTGGTTATATAGGATCCTTTACCTACACCCAGATAATACCCTAACCTATAAATTTATCTAAACCAACCTCTAATACCAACTGTAAGGACACAACCTTAAACATTACATAATATTGAATTAAGTTAATAATTCACATTGAGGATATTTTCATGTTTATAGCTTTATATAATTAGTTCAAAACTTATACATAACAACATGGATATTACATGTTGAAACTTCTACTCAATATCCATTTTTTCATAAAATAAAAACTCTTAAAAGAAAACAAGAATTATTTTCTTGATATAAATATTCTGGAATTCTTACTTTTTCTAACCCTTATTTATACCCTGTGAAAAACATTTCAAAAACATGGGATGATCATAAAAAGTTCAGTAAGGGATATAAAATAAATGAAACAAAACATTAGCCCATTAATACATACAAATCAATGAGATCATACTTTTCAATCATAATTCATATGATATTTGACATACCTTATGAAATCATAATATTTATGAATAACACATAGAAATCATAAATCATAATGGTAACTTTTAGTGTCTATAACATACTTACATTTTAGCTTTCATAGCTACATAGGGAGTTAAGTTTGAAATACCCATCACAGTATATTCCCAAAATCTATTAGGAGAAACATTAATGTTTACATTCTTCATGTTACCTAATGCACTAGAGACCTATCTTGGGCACACCTACCCTAGGTTTATCATGGAACCACACATATATGTAAACAATGGCAAAGAACCATATCATATTCATAACACATAAAACAAGCATTATAGAAAGAAAACATTTCCACACTTAAATCAAAATATATAATTTCAAGATATTGGCATAATTAATGCTTTCTCAAATTAATTTTCAACATAGAAAATATGTAAAAACGGTATATAGTATTAATTTTTCCTTTAAAAACACAATACGTCTTGTTAAGGAAGCCAAATATCAAACAATAGTTGTGAAGTTAGAAAAATCCATTGCCACCATGTACATTAAAAAGAATCATTCCTTTTGTAGTTTAGTAAAATAATTCGTAGGAAAAAGATTCCTTTTGAGTGAAATGAAAATTCATAGGGGTTCAAACACCATATAAAAGAAAGTTATTTATAAAAAAAATTTCCTCAATGAAAGGAGATTGAGATGATGTCCCTTTTAAAGATCTTTTTGAAAATAAAATAGACAAATTATGTGAACCCACTATCAGTACACATAAATCAAGTACAAATACAAGATAAGATATTAAAATTTATTTCCCACATAATCATATAATGAAAAAACAATAATTATAAGATCAACCCAAGAAATGGAAATTGGATTAAGAATTTCCCTTACGAAAATTCGACAGCCTAATGGCATCACTTAAAAATTCAGAAAATGAGTTGATGAGAAAGATAAGGGTCTATCATCACATATAACTAATATGTACAACAATAATTATATATAAGAAGATATCCAAACATAGGAAAATGTAAATTAAAATACATAACATAAAATAAGTCTTTGACTAAAAGATGATGGTGAAAGGTTCCCTTACCTTATGTCTGACTTATCTTGTCTATTCTTCATCTACCTAAATAATAAACATAAGTTAATTATAATTTATTACAAAATTTTTTCATTTTTATTATTCCTTTTATATCAATTATTAATTTTCTAAAATAATCATATAATTATTCAAGTTTATATCGGTCGTTTTGTCGATGTTCGGTACTTGAGTCAAAAATGAACTTGTTATAATTACAAATTGTCCATGTGGTCAAACTTCCATTATCTCTAGAATCATATTAATGATTTAAATATAATATATATAGTATATATGTATATATATACATTATATATATATATATATTATAATAGTCCATAACATTTGGATATAAGAAATTGAAATGCACAGTTCATGGAGACGGTAAGACGTACGTACTCAGGAACGCTACTTTCATTTTTTTCTTTTTTAAAGGAATTAAATCTAAATGATAAATAGATATATTATAATTAAATTATAATATCAAAGTTATATATATTACATAAGTGTATTAACTCCATCCTCTATATGTTCCATGTATATCATGAATGAGTTATATCACTTTGAGGGGGCGGTAGTCCGTACTTTCTCAAATGAAATTATCATATTTATACAACACAAAAATCATACAAGTATGTTATAAATGATAATTACAGATAAATTGATATAAAATAAATATCATATATATCATATTAAATTTCAATTCCATCATAATGGCCACCATGAGAGGTGGTAGGATATAATTGAACAATCATCGTTTCGTGAGGAGTAGTCCGACGTCCACAGGAACAGTATGTTTGTATCCATTAGATTGAGGTGTGTGGAAGTGTAGTTTGAATACTTATAAAAAAACAAACTATTATACTTAAGATAGAGGTTATTTTATAAAATAACGTAATAACGAGAGTTTAGTGGGTTGGAGAAGGAAAATAATTGGAATAAGTTTCAGAGAAGACATTACCTTAAATCATGTAAATACTTTTGATTTAAGCTAAAAAGACTTATTGAATTGCTTTCTTCCAAAGGTATTGCTTCTAGGAGGAATATATGGATGTTGGGAGCTTATTTGGGAAGAGTTTGGATGAGTCAAGGTGTCTTGATAGGTGTGAGTAATGTTTATAGTTGGTGGCCTTTTATGAGAGGGAGGGGGGGGGTACTTAGGAAATATCTTGAAATATTATTTTATTATAAACTATATTTCGATTATAAATGATTCAAAATTCAGTTATTTATAATATAATATGAATATATGTCTAAATAAAATCATAAAATAATAATTTTATAGGTTTTGGATATTTTTAATCCTTATTTTCTTTATTTAACCCTTTTTTACTCTTACCATTATTTTAAGCATTTAACACTTTGAGAATCAAAACAGTTACAAAAACATGAATAATATGCAATTAAAGAGTCAAAAATAATTTTTTTACTTAGGATAAATATTTTAAGTATCTTTTATATTTTTTTTAATTTTATAATATTTAATAAAATATTTTATATTTTAAAATATGAATTATATAAATTTTGACACAAATCAAATACTGATTTTTTTTGAAAACAATTACAACATGATTACCTCGAGAAAACATCATTAAAACAAATATAACAAGTAAATATCTTGAAAAAAATTTGTCTATGACATCAAAATAAATAAATTACATTTATTTTAACATTTATAATATAATTTATATGAATCCTTTATTAATGAATTAATCACTGCATCACCATTGTGTCAAAATTAAATTAATTTATTTAATGTCTAAAAATTATAAATAATATATCATGATGTATAAAATCCTTTTACCTTTCTAATAACTATTTATAGTCGAAGACATCACTTACATAATCCCATATAAAAATTGTTTTAGTAAAAGATATATGTTTATGTTATATTTTCCTTAACTTTAAACTAAAAGTAATTAAATGTCATTTTCACACATAAGTGGATCCATGGGGTCCTAAAATCAACCCAAGGATGACCATTATAATGTCTTGTCCTCAAAAAATAACATAATTTTGAATTAAATGAATAATTTACATTGAGGATCTTTTCAGGTTTAGAGTTTAAGAGACTTAGGCCACAACTATTACATTAAAATCATATCAAAACATGGGATGAGCATAAAAAGCTCAGTAAGGGTTATAAAATAATGTAAGAAAATGTTAATCCATCAAAACATAAGAATTTTAACATACCTCTTGAAATCAAAATATTTATGAATAAATCATATAAAACATAAATCTTAATGGTAACTTGTGACATCCATAACATACTTACGTTGTAGCTTTTACAACTACGTAGGGAGTTACATTTGGAATACCCATCAGAGTATATTCACTAAATACCTTAGGAGAAACATTAACATTTACATATGTTACATTACCCTATGATTTGGAGATATTTCTCGGGCTTAACCACCCTAAGTTTATTACGGAATGACCAATATATGTAAAAAATTCCAAAGAACCATAAGATATTCATAACACATAAAATAAATAGAAAGGAAAAATAACATTTTCACAATTCAATGACATTATATAATATAAATATATTGACATTACCAATCCATTATACAAACCATTTTCAATAACAAAATACATAAAAGAGTATATGGCATTTATTTTTCTTTTAAAAACATTATGGCTTGTTAAGGAAGCAAAATATCAAATAACACTCACGACGACGGAAGGGTCGTTGTCACCACGTATGTTAAAAAGAAACATTCCCTTTTTTAGTTTAGTAAAAAACTTCCTATAAAAATATTCCCTTTGAATTAAATAAAAATTCAATGGTGTCTATACACCATATAAAAGAAATGTGTGTATAAATAAAAATATGCCTCGATAAAAGGAGATTGAGACGAAGTCCCTTACCTCGTGTTTGACTTGACTCGTTCATTTTTTAAATATCCTGAATTATAGATTAATGTTAATTTATATTTTATTAATAACATTTTTAAAGCTTATTATTACTTTTATTTAACTTATTACCATGTTATAAACATTACATAATCATTTAAAGTTAATAACGTTCATTTTGTCGATATTTGGTACTTATAATTACAAGTTGTCCATGTGGTCAAAAGTTTGTTATATACAGAATGATATTCATGATCTAAATATCATATAAATCATATATATATATTATATATTTATTTATAATAGTCCATATCATTGGGATATATGAAAATTAAAAGCACCATTTATGGAGAGTGTAAGTCGTACGTACGCATAAACATTATTTTAATTTCTTTCTTTTTTTAATTTTTAAAGAAATGAAAACCATATGATACATATGTATATTATAATTCTAGTATAATATCATATTTTATATATGTTACATAAGTTCATTAATACCATACTTTATAAATTCCATGTACAGTATGAATGAGTCCTATCACTTTGATGGGGCGTTAGTCTGCACTTCCTCAAATAAATTATCGTATATATACAAAATGAAAAGTATAAAGGTATGTTCCAAAAGAGAATTAATGAATGATAGAGAAAAAATAAATATCATAAATATAATATATAATTATAGTGCCATCATAATGGCCACTATGAGAGGAATTAGGGGATAATTGAACAATCATCGTTTCGTGAGGCTGTAGTTCATCATCCACATAAACAGTATGTTCATATCTATTAGATGGTTGTGTGTATAAGTGAAGTTATAATCATTATCATGAAAACAACCTAGTATATTTAAGATACTGGGGTTTTTATAAAATAATATAATAAATAGAGTTTAGGGGGTTGGAGAAGGAAAATAAAAGAAAGAACTTGAGAGAAGACGTTACATTTAAATCGGGTAACTGCCTTTGGTTTGAACCAAAAGGATTTCTTGAATTGCCTTTTGCTTAAGGGAAAGCTTCTAGGAAGAATAGAGGGATGTTGGGAGATTATTTGGGTATATTTGTTATGATCCAATGGGCTTGAGAGGTGTGAGTAATGGGTTAGAGGTGGTGACCTATTATAAGAGGGAGGAGGGGATCTTTAGGGAAGTTTGAAAGTATTAATTTGTTATAAAATGATTTTCAGTTTTAAAGGATCTAAATCTTATTTTCTTCAATTATAAAGTACATATAATTCTACATAAAATCATACAATAAGAATTGGATAGGTTTTGGATATTTTTTAATCCTTATCATTTTTATTTAACCATTTGTTAACTTATTTAACTTTTAACTTGTCCTCTTATATATTCATTCTATATGGTTAATATATTTACTATAAAATTCCAAGAGACCCAAAATGGATCATTAATGACATTTTTAATATTATATATGTCATTTGACCTAATCTTAAATTTTTAGGACTATTTTACATTTAATAAAATATTGATTTATTTAAAAACTCATTTTGTCAATTTTAATAATATCCATATCATGACATTTTAAAAAATCTAAAACAAGTTGATTCTTTCGAAAAAACTTCATTAATTAGAATATAACAAGTCATCCTAATTTATTAAATTCGTGGATGGGATAAAAAGTTTCAAAATAAATTTATTTTAATTTTTATAATATCATTTATTTGAATCCTTTATTAATGTAGCAATTACTGCCTCACCATTGTGTCATTATAAAATTTATTTATTTAATGTATAAAAATTAAATATAAAATACCATGATGTAGGAAATTGTTTTATATTTGAAAATAATGTTTATAGTAGAAGATAACACTTATATAACCCTATATAAATTTGGTTTACTAAAAGATATATGTTTATGTTATTTTTGTCCTTACTTTAAATTAATTAATATAAAGTGTCATTTTTCACTTACAAGTTGCTCTATGGGCTCCCAAAATCGAACCAAGGATGCCCATGGTCAGGTATGTATCAGAATATAGGATGAGGACACATTTTAGGGTAATTTAATATTATTATAACATTATTGTTTACCCTTATTTACCAGATTTACCCTTTAACCATGGTAAATTAAATATTTACTAAAGTAAATATTCATAATGTCTAAAAATAAAATTTACCTATTCACAAAATTTGGACTTCTTGATTTCAAATATGGAATCCATTTTTATAAATTCAAAAAACATAAGTGGTAGAAATCAATTTAAAATTAATTCTCGTTGTCTAAACAAAAAGCGTGTTTTTAAGAAATAATAACTTTAAAAAGATTTACCTTTGTTTATGTACATTTTAAGAGTGAAATTACTTCCAATGACCAAAATTAGATTAAATGGTAAAAATATAATCTAGTATATCTTCAAAACTAATTAAAATAACAATCTAACTACATAAATAAATTATATTAAAAGGTGGTTTTGAATTAAAATGTAGTATTTTTCACTATTCATTAAAAAATGAACATTATTAGATAAATACCAAAATTTCTTCCTATGTAAATTTTGATGTTCTGATTCTAAAGAAGAATATTATTTTGTCAAATAGAATATATAAATGTGACAAAAACTAGATTTAAAAAGGGTTCTCCATCAAAAGGCTGTAAATTGACCTTTTAAAGAATATTAGAGTGCTTATGTTTAAAATTAGATTCATTCACATTTAAGCTTCTAAGTTTAATTGGATAAATGTAAAAACAATTAACTGAAATGTATAATCATATTGTAGTTAGTTTTGTTCATTCCCTCCAATACAATGTCTATGTGTTAATTACCATTTAGAATAATAATAATACTATATTATTTTTCAGTATAACTCAATGTTGTGTGCAACATAAGATTTCAAAGAAACCCGTTGTTGTGTATTGATTAAGCCATCGAAAACAGAATCAACTTTAAAGTAAAATTAATATTTAATTCAAAAATATTAACAAATATGAAAATTTCATATTCTTTATTTACTTGGGATGTTACATTCTTCCCCCCTTTTGGAAATTGCATCCTCACAATTTTATTCACTTATCAAATAAATGGGGTATTTATCCCACATAGAATTCTAAAATTCCCATGTTTCCTCTTCAAACATATGGTTTTCCAAAAAAAAATTTCTTTGATTAATTACTTTATTCCGCAACACATTCTCTCTTCGGTCATGAATATGGACTAGTTGTTCCTCATAAGAGAGATTCTCTTCCAACTGAACTACCTCTGGACTCAAAAAATGAGAGGAATCCAGAATATACTTTCTCAATATTGAAACATGAAAAACATTATGTACCTTAGATAAACATGGAGGTAAAGAAACATTATACACAACTGATCCAAATTTCTCTAGAATTTTATAGCATCTAATGAACCTCATACTCATCTTTCCATGATTGCCAAAACCCATAACAATTTTCCATGAAGAAACATTGAAAAATACATGATCACCTACCTCAAAAGAAAGATCCATCTTCCAGTTATCCGCATAACTTATCTTCCTTCTATGATCTATTCTCAAATGCTTCTAAACCAACTAAACCTTTTCTCCCATATCTTCTACCAATTCTAGTCCCATTAGTTTCCTTTCACCAACTTCATCCCAAAAAGCTGGAGTTTAACAACGTTTTCTATAAAATGACTCAAATGGAGACATCTTTATACTTGAATGAAAACTGTTATTATAAAAAAATTCATCCAAAGAAATATTTTGGTCCCAAATTCCCTGGTAATCCATTGATCAAGCATGTATCATATACTTAAATGTTTGAAATGTTCGTTCTTACAGCCCATCTGATTGAGGATGAAAAGTTGTACTAAAATTTAATTCAGTACCCAATGACTTCTGAAGGACTTTCTAAAAGTTATAAGTAAACTTTGGATCATGATCAGATACAATGGAGAAGGGAACTCCTTGCAACCTGACTTCCTCATTAACATACAACCGAGAAATTTGATCTTCAGAAAAAGTATCTCGAATAGGAAGGAAATGAGAATGTTTAGCCTATCGGTCAATGACAACCCAGATTGCATTATTACCTCAAGATGTCTTTTGTAATCCCACAACGAAGTCCATGGATATATTTTCCCATTTCCATTCTAGCACCGGTAACAGGTGAAACATTCCTTTTGGTAACCGCCACTCTACTTTAACCTACTAACAAGTCAAACACTTCATAGTAAAATCTGTAATATCTCTTTTCATTCCATCCCACCAGTAATACTATCAAAGATACCTGTACAATATAGTACAACCAGGATGAACTAAAAACATAGAACTATGAGTTTCACATAATAACTATTTCTTCAACTGTGAATCACAAGGCACACATAATCTCTTCCCAAACCTCAAAACAAAATCATTATCAATGTTTAAATCATGAAACTTACCCTTCTGAACCAACTCTACCTTTTTCTATAACTCACTATCTTCCTTCTGCGCTTTCTTAATTCTACCTAATAGAGATGATTTCACTAACACCGAAAACAAAATAGAGGATTTTTCTACACCAACAACTTCTACGACAATGTTCATCAAATCATTAATCAAAGGATGTTGTTCCAAACATAACATGGTTAATGTAGAATTATTATTTCAACACAAAGAATCACCCACTTTATTTTCCTTTCCTGGATGGTAATGAATCATGAAATCATGATACTAGATTAATTCTAGACATCAAATCTATTAAAAATATGGTTATTAGTCCTACTGAGGCATCAGTCGATACTAATATCATGCATGTTACTGTCATACATGTTCTACCTGCAACTGATATTGATAGAACCTTAGATGACACAAAAGGGCATCAAGGGTTTAATATAATCCCTAATATGTCTAAAAATATTAAATTATCAACTCGGCATAAAGGCTCAAATTGTAATAAAAAAGTGAGTTCTAACTCTAAACACAGGTTTAAATGAAGATCTTATATTGGAATAGCTAAGGTATTACAAACCATGACAACTTCATTGTTACACAATGAATGGTCAATATTCAAAATCCTTTAGTTTTTTCCATTGTTAAACCCATGATCACTTTTTTCCACTGATTTAGTTTACTTCTGTCCTTTTGGATACATCTTTATAGGTGCATGTCAAAGCATCACAAATTGGGATACTCTTTGGATTTTTTCTCAATCACCTTTGTCTAATGTTAATATTTTTGATATCACTAATAATTTTTACACTTGTGATTTTATCATTGATTGCACACATATTTTTTCTCCTTTATTTAAGGTAAGAACAACTATCAGGATAAGAGGACTCTTTAGAATGACCTATTTCTATTGAGTTGTCGTATTCACTTTCCTTGGTTTGTTGTTTGAGATTTTAATGATATTCTCTCCTCATGTGAAAAACTTAGACCTCTCCACTCAAATCTATCGATGAGGGAATTTAAAGATGCTATGAAAAACACTTTTTTAACTGGAATTTCTTTACTCGGTGGCAAATATACCTGGTACATGAATTATTATAATAGATTTGTTGCGAGAAAACTCAATAGAGCCTTCACTAATAAACATGCCTTTGATAAATGGGACACCATTTCCAGCACCATCCTATTGAAAATTTCTTTGTACCATCATCATATCTTGGTCACTATCTCTCAAAAAACTATGAAACCTGGTCTTCCCTTATGATTCATCAATTCTTGGTTCTCAGACCTTGAATATTTTAAACTCATTAATCATGTTTGGTCTTATATGACTATATCCAATGATGCCTTTACCTGTACCTTTAAATTGAACTTTCTTAAACCAAAAATTTAAAATTGGTGCTTTGTGAAAGCCAAAAAAATTGACTGGAACATCCTGCTTCTTGAGAATGAACTTTGTCAAATTCAAAACAATAACACTCACATGGATTTTTTTTCAAATCATAATCATGAGATTAACATTACTATGAAACTCAATTCTCTTCTCACATTCAAGGACAAAATTCATAAGCAAACTCTTAAAATCAAATGGTTAACTGATGGTGATAGAAATAAAAAATTATAAAATTCCTTACAGAGAGTTCAAAAAGCCTACAGACCTCTTACCTCCCTCAAAGATGGGGATAACCTCTTGGATAAAGAAGAGGACATAGCCAATAATGTTGTCTCCTATTTTTAATATTTATTTAATGGAACATGAATCAGTAAAGACCTCATTCATGATATCATTCCTCACATTGTCACTGATGTGGATAACACTTTCCCTATTGGTGTTCCCCTTGATCATGAAATTAGAGACACTATTTTTAGCCTGAATCCTGACAGTACCCTAGGTCCTGATGGATTTAATAATTGTTTTTATCATAATTATTGGGATACCATCCAATTTGGTGTTTGGAAAATTGTTAAGCATTTCTTTTCTGGTGGCTCATTACCACATGGGTTAAATGCATGATTTATTACTTTGATTCCCAATGTAGACAATGCCTATGAAATTCACCTCTTTAGACCCATTTCCCTTATTAACACCCTCTATAAAATTATCACCAAACTGATTGTGAATAGAATCACCTCTATTACAGACAAAATTGTCTCCTGGAATAAATTTGGTTTTTTCAAAGGTAGATCCATCTAGGATTTCATTTTTCTTGCCTCTGAATGCACTAATATGTTAAATAATAAAAATAGAGGTGGCAAAATTTCCATACAACTTGACATTGGAAAAGCCTTTGACATAATGGATTAGGACTTCATATTCAAAGTTCTTAATTTTTTGGCTTCAATAATATCTTCATTTCTAGAATAAAAACCCTTTTTTTCTCAGCCCAAATTTATATCCTAATCAATGGATCTCCCAGAGGATACCTCAATTGCACAAAGGGTGTCAGACAAGGTGATCCCCTATCTGCAATAATTTTTTTCTATTGCAAAGGATTATTTAAGTCATCTTCTCACTCGTTTGGTTGATCAAAATAAACATAAACTTATTCATGATTATAAGAATGTGAATGCTCCCACACATATTCTTTATGTAGATGACATTATATTGTTCCTAAAAGGTGATATAAAAAACATCAAAAATATCAAATCTACTCTCACTCATTATGAGTAGGTCTCGTGTTAGGTCATTAGCTAAAACAAATATTTCATCTATTTTGGAAAAAATTTTCCGACTAGTAGAAAAAATTACATCATCAATGAAATTCACATTAAAGAAGAAACAATTCCCTTCAAATACCTTGGGGTCCCCATCTTTTGGGAAAGACCCAAAGCAGGCTATTTTTCAAACATTTTTGATCAAATTATTAATCATATTTCCACATATAAATGTAAATCTCTCTCCATGGTCGGGATAGTTTGTCTTGTAAACTCGGTCATTGTCTCCAAAATGGTCTACTCCGGGATGGTCTACAATTGGATGACTATTCTTATAAAAAAAATAAACATGCATATTAAAAACATTGTTTGGACTGACAACACTTTATACAAGGAACTGGTGACTATCCCTAGGGCTACTTTCTATAATACTTTAGACAAGGGTGGCCTTGGTATTAAAAATTTAAAACTCTTTAATGAATCCCTTCAAGACAGACTCATTATAAACCTGATTCATAACGACACCCCCATGTTTTATTTCATCAAAAATAGGTTTTAGTATAGATCAAATAAAGGTAAAAAGAACTTCCTAAACTCTTCCATTTGACCCTCATTTATAAATATATTTGTCAATATTATGAAAAATTATAGATGTATGGCCACTAGAAACTCCACCATGAAATTTTGGTTAGATAACTGGACTGGTTCTTCTATTATTTCTTTATTTCTGCCAGATCATTCCCCTGAATCTATCAACAACACAATAAAAAATGTTCTCAATTCCCATATTGATAATCTCCATAATAAATTCATTCACATCATTGATAATTATCACTTTTCTACCTTAGAGGATTTTCTAATCTGGGAACCTGCTCACAATGGTTTGCTAAATTCTAAAAACTTCTACAATAATTCTTTTAATAACTATAATAATGACTTTAAGTGGATTAAATTTTTTGATAATTCCAAGATTAAACCTTCAAGGCTCACTCTTATTTGGCGTCTTTCCTATAATAGGGTCCCCACTGATTCTTGTTTGAAATTTTTTGGATCTAGATTTCTTTGAAATGTCACGTTTGTAACTAACATAGAGAAGATACTAACCATTTATTTCATTCTTGTTATACTAAAACTACTCTTTGGAACTATATTTTTGACATTTTTGATTGCTGATGGCCGATTCATGAATCTATCAATGGTCAAATAAAATGATGTGTTAGTATGGAGAACTCCCAAAAAATCAAAAACCTGTTTCCTACGGGGATTGCAGAGCTTATGAATGAAATCTGACATGAAAGAAATGAAATTATACATAACAATTTCTCATTAAACATTAATGTAGGTATAATGAGGTTTATCATCTCTATTCGGGGTGTTGTGACAACTATGTGGAATATTTAATGATTATGTGTCGTCTTCGAGTTGTTTCCACTTTCATCCTAAAGAGACGCATGATTGAGGTATTCTAGAGGCATCCTTTCCTAGGGTAGATTAAAATCAATTTCGATGGAGCCTCCAAAAGAAATCCAGGCCCTAAAAGATGTGGCCCTATCTTCAGGAATCATCTTGTTCAGATCATAGGGTTCTTTTTTAGAGGGGGTGGTTTTGTAACCTCTCTGGAAGTCAAAATGATGAGTGTGATTCATTCCATTTTCTTTGACATGCAACATAGTTGGAATAATTAGTGGATTGAAAGTGATTCTACAACTATGGTTTGGGCCATTTAGAATGTAAATATTCATCTAGCTTGGTCAATTACTATTCAATGGATGAATTGTTTCCAATCCCTTCAAGAAATCAATTTCATTGCAACTCATACTTACCGTGAAGCGAATATGGTGGCTGATGGACTCACCAATAAAGTGGTTTCACCAGACATAAACTAGATGGAGGACCTCCTAGGAAACTTGCGTCCTCTTTATGTGAATGATTGTAAAATGATCCTGTCTTTTAGACCATTGTAAAATATTCTTTTTTAATAAATTTTGATTTGGTCTTTTGACCAAAGTGACACCTTATTTAAAAAACAAAATTTAACTTAGTTATTAAACTATATAACCATGAAAAATATTCAACAAACCTCTGGTAATAACCTTTTAAATGAAGAAAACTATGGATCTTAGTTATATTTGTGTGTCTAGGATATTCCTCTTTTGTTTTAGAAGGATCAAAAGTTAAGTCCTTTTTTGAAACATTTAGACCAAGGAATGAAATTTGTTGTAACCAAAACTCACACTTTCTAAATTAACCTTACAATTTATTTTCTTTTAAGGTTTGTAAGAAAATCATTAATTGAATTTCGTGTTACTCTTAACTTTTTAAATAAAACCAAATATCATCAATGAAGAAAACCACAAACTTATCCAAGAACTCATGGAAAATTATATTCATAAGATCCATGAATATAGAAGGTTCATTGGTTAAACCAGAAGGCATAACTACAAATTCATAATGGCCATATATAGTAAACGATGTGGTTTCTAAAATGTCTCCTTCCTTTAATTTCAACTGATGGTACCCTGACCTCAAATAAATCTTTGAAAAATACAGATCTCCCTGGAGCTGATCAAACAAATCATCGATATGAGGTAAAGGATACTTGTTCTTAACAGTGATATTATTCAATGCTCTATAATCAATGAAAAGTCTCATTAAAAAATATTTATTTTTAATAAAAAAGACTGTAACAACACATGGTGATGTGCTAGGTTGAATGAAACCATTATCTAATAACTCATGTAATTTATTCTTTAAATCTAAATGTTTAATTTTATCCATTCAATAAGGGGTTTTGATTTTGGATTAGCATCAGGAACTAAGTCAATAGTAAATTCAACTTCCTGATTAGTTATTATTCAAAGAAACTCATCAGGAGAAACATAATGATACTCATTTTCCACTAGAACATCATTAATCTGAACCATTCCTTTAACTTCAACAATATGTCCATGGTAACATTCATTTCCATATTTTACTAGTTTCTCAGCTTCCTGATGTGTTATCATAAGTAAGGGGTCATTCTTGTACACAAACTGAAATTATTTCTAAAAATAAACCACTTTATATTTTCAGTCAATCTCAGTATGATAAAAGAAAATCCAATCCATACCCAAAATAACATCAAACTCTATTAGAGGAAAAAAAATAAGGGTTTTAGGTAGATTCCTACCATACCCAAGGACATGATGGTTATTTAATTTCTTTTTGTCTCAACTTTTCATCCCAGTGTTTTTACCATAAGTTCAGGATTCATATCTTGGGATGGAATCAAAAATTTTCTGGAAAACATCTCAGAAAAGAAAGAATGTGTAGACCTAGAATCAGACAACACATTTTCATAATCTGAATGAACAAACTGTGTACATGTTACAACTTCATTCGATGGCCCAACATCTGCTGAAGTAGTTGAAAAAAATTTCACCACCACTTTATGCTTTTAGTATGACTTCTTTCCTTCAGTTGATTTCTTTATTGGACACTCATTTTTATAATGACACAGTTCATTACACTTAAAACATTTTACTGATTGTAAATCAGATTTTGTTTTACCATTACCCTGATATTTTTCTTTGAAATTATGAGCCTTATGTACCATTTTATCACATCAGTAGAACTTACCAGAATTCAAGAGACATTCCATAACGTGCTATTTTACAACAATTTTCCCAAACTGTAAACATAAGTTTCTTACTATCAGACTTTATTGAAGAGTTCTTCCTTTTCTTCTACCACCTTGACCTCTTATTTTGTTGTTTTTCATAGAACACCTGATCATCGAAAAACTCTATTTCCTTTTTCTCTACACATCGAACATGTTTTTCATAACTTTTGAACTCACGAGAAGATAAATCCCTTTGATAATTTGGATTTAATCCTGAGAAAAAATGATTGATTTTACTATCAATATCTCGTATGAAATTTGGAGCTTACCTTTCCAGTCGAGTGAATTTTTCTTCGTAAGTAGCCATTGAGTCATTCTTTTGCCTCAATCCCATGAATTGTTTTCCATCCAATACTAGAAATTCAGGCTATAGCCACAGTTTAAAATAGTGACTATAGGTCCTCAAACCGTGGCTATAGGTAATATCTATGGTTTGAGAAACCATGGCTATGTTTGGCATGGCTATAGGTCTAGACATATAGCCACGGTTTGGAACCGTGGTTATAGGTCTAGAGCCACGGTTCAAACTGTGGCTATGGTATACATCCATGGTTTAAACTGTGGTAATATCACTATATCCATGGTTTATAACCATGGATATACTAGAGGAGGGACACAATTTAAATCCATAGTTATAAACCGTGGAATTAGACCTATAGACATGGTAAAAAACTATGGCAATAGACCTATAGCCACAGTTAGAAACCATGTCTATAGGGTCTGAAAAACCATAAAAAATACCCCCACCCCTTGAAAAGCCCCTCCTATAGTATCCCACCCTTGGAGCTCCCTACCTCTTGCAAAACCCACCCTATATAACCCGCCTGGACAGCCCCCTCCCCCTACAAATCCCCCTCCTAGACAGACCTTGGACACCCCCTCAGACAGACCCTGGACACCCCCCAGACAGACCCAAGACTCCTCCCCCGCAGACCCTAGACACCTCCCCAGATAAACCCTGGACACCCCCCCAAACAGACCCTGGACACCCCCAGATAGACCCTGGACACCCGCATACAATCGACACCCCCTAGATAGACCAAGGACAGACCCCCCCCCCCCCTCGGACCCTGAATACCCCCTAGATAGACCCTGGACACCCCCCAGACCCTGGACAGATCCCCCTGGACAGCCCAGACCTCCACTTCCTTGGACAACCACCCCCTGCTGGAAAGACCCTGGAACCCCCGAGAACCCAGACACCCCCAGCCCCCCAGACCCCCACTCCCCTGGACAGACCCCCCTCCCAACCTCTTGGTCAGACCCTGGAACCCCCTAGAACCTGGACACCCCCTCAGACCCTGGACAGATCTCCCTAGATACCCCCCAGAACCTGGACACCCCACCCCTTACACCCCCTGCTAGTTCCAACCTCCCATGCCAGTCCTCCCCCCCCAAAAAAACCTGGACACACCCATGACCCCTAGACAGACCCCCCACCCAGACAGACACTGGACAGACCCCCCAGACCCTAAACACCCCCTAGAAAGACCCTGGATACCCCCCAGAACCTGGACACCCCACCCCTTGCACCCTCTACTAGTTACCCCCTCCCCCTGCCAGTCCCCCCTACCAGTCACCTCCCTGCTAGTCCCCTCCCCTGCCAGTCCCCCTGCTAGTTTCCCCCAATCCCCCTGCCAGTTCCCCCATCCCCCTACCTGTCCTTCCTCCCACCTTGCCCATTTCCCCTCCCCCTGCTAGTCCTACACCCCCCACCCTGCCCGTTTCCACTCCCCCCTGCCCCTGCCAGCCCCCACTTACACCCCCTGCTAGTTTCCCCCTACCCCTACCAGTCCCCTCCAAATTAAATTATACACGAAAGCTATTTACATAATAAGAATTAAACAAATACAAATATAAAAAATACATAACTTCATTTACATGAGTCTCCCTATAAGAGAAACAATCAAAGAATTCTAGAACCAGCACAAAAGTACCTACAAAACAAGGTAGAACATAGTAGTGCTCATCCCACGTACCCACACTTCTACCTCCTCCCTTCCCCCTTCTGGACCCCCCTGGACAACATCCCCAGCCCCCCTAGATAGCATCCCCCATTACTGGACCCCCTGGACTGTAGCCCCCACCCCTCTACTGGACCCCCTGGATAGTAGCCCCGACCCCCTTAGACACCCCCCTGCTGGCCCCCCTAGACAACCCCCATGCTAGATCCCCCATGACAGCAACCCCCCCTGTTGGACCCCCTGGACAGCCCCCTACCGGACCCCCTGGATAGCCCCCTGCTGTACATCAGCCCCCCTTACACATCCCTTGCACATATCCTAAGGGATCCTTAGTTAAGGAGATTGACTAAACAGGTTAGCTTCAAGCTTTTCCCTTAGATATACCTACCAAATCATAACCTGTAGAGGCTTATTTACCTATTGTTGAGAGATTTGTTTTCCCAGTGCATTCATATTTTTTATCCATTGTATATTTATAATATTTCAGAGAAAGACTTCTTTTATATTTCAGTGGAATTTTAAGTTATCAGGAACCCCCTATTGTTGCATCTACATCTAGTTCTCCACCTCCCTTGGCTTTAGTTGATGCTGATTCGATCTAGTCTATAGTCAAATAATATCTCCATGTTGTTATAGGTGATGTGCATTCATCTCATCAGGATTAATTGAGGAAGATTCTGTAGAATGGGTTTTCAAGGAAGAGGTTGACCAGTTGAAAGCAATGACAACTCTACTCAAGCTATTCATGGAGGAGAAATTTTTTAAGTATTATAGAGAGATGAGGAAATATTATTATAGACTTTTTCAATCTTATGAAGCCTTTCCTATATATATCCAATACTCTAGTGTCTTCCAGCTGGACCAATCCAATAATCACTTTTGCTGCATCCCTTGATGAGAAAGAGGTTAAGAGTGCCCTTTTTTATCTAAATCTTTAGAGTGTGGCTGGTCCTGATGGGTTCACAAATTAATTATTTATGTTTTACTAAGACATAGTTTGTGATGATCTCCTTAACGCTATGAGGGAGTTCTTTAACCATGACTTAATGCCCTATGGAATCAACTCTAATTTTATTACCCTGATCCCAAAGAAGTAAAATGCTGTGGATGTAAAGGATTTTAGACCTATTTCTATTAGGAATAACTTTCCAAAAATCATTATAACAATTATTGCTATGAGTTTAGGTCTCATTTATTGTGGGTTTATCTCTTCAAATCAGCCCCTAGGACATCCCTTGACACCCCCCTAGACAACCCCCCTAGACACTCCACCTTCACCTTTCCCCTTCCCTATAGACTCCCCTGACCCCCCCCTCGAACAGCCCTTGGACACCCCCTTGCATATCCCCTCCTAGACACCCCACCTGCACCCTCGCCCCTACACTGCAGACCCCCCAGCACCCCCACGAACAACCCTTGGACACCCTACCTGCACCCTTCAGGGTCGATTTATTAAAGGCTTTCGATTCGATCAGGTGGGAATTATTATGGGATGTTTTTGATCTGCTTGGCTTTCCGACTAGGTTCTCATCTTGGGTTAAAGGATGCATCTCTACCCCAATGTTCTCGGTGAACATTAATCGAAGTTTATATGTATACTTTTTGGGGAAAAGAGGGCTTAGGAAAGGAGATCCTCTTTCGCCTTTCCTTTTTGTGATTTGCATGGATTTTTTCTCACGCATCCTGGAATGCAGGCGGCTGGGGGCTAGTGAGGTGGCTGGGGTGGGATGGAGTGGCTGGTGTGGGTGGGAAGGCAGGTGATAGGGGGATGGAAGGGGGCTGGTGTGGGCTAGAATAGGTGGCAGGGGCTGGTGTGGGCTGGATTGCAGGTGGCTGGGGGCAGTTGGGCATGTGGCAGGGGCTGGTGCAGGCTGGGATGAAGGAGGATGGGGGCTAGTGAGGGCTGGAACTTGTGGCTGGGGCTATTTTGCAGGTGGTAGAGGGCTATCATGAGTGTTTTTCAGGAGGCTGGGGGGGTGGATGGTGTGGTGGCTAGTACGGGATGGATTGAAGGTCGCTAGGGGGTGGTGTGGGCTTAAATGCAGGCGGAAGGGGACTGGAATGCTGGTGGAAGGGGGCTTGTTGCAGTTGCTGGGGGGATGGTGCGGGTTGATTCAAAGGAGGAAGGGGGGGATGTTGCAGGCTAGAATGCTAGTGGCAACGGGATAAAATGAAGGTGGAAGGGTGCTGCTGTGGGATGGTTGTGGCTGGAGCAGAGCCAAATCATGTCATTACCGCAGTGTGACCGCGACGTGACCATGGCGTGACCGCGGAATGACTGCGGCATGTTGGCCTGGTCCAACAACATTCGTGGGGAAGCATCTTCCATCCAAGAGGGAAGGGAGCATGATAAGGTGGGGCAACATTCTGGTCATCACCCCACCAACAAAAATTGTGACTAGTCAGTCTCACCATTGATCACAAGACTCATGAAATACCATCACTATGAACCGTCGCGAGGTGTCATCCTAGAGTAGGGCCAAATCAAGGAATTACTGCAGTGTGACCGCGGTGTGACCATGGTGTGACCGTGGTGTGACAGTGGTGTGACCGCGGCGTGACTGCAGCGTGACCGCGACGTGTTGGTCTGGTCTAGCGACATCCGCGAGGTAGAATCTTCCAGCCAGGAGCGAAGGGAGCGGGAGGAGGCAGGGAAACATTCCAGCCATCGCCCCACCGACAAAATTGTGATTAGTCAGTCCCAACATTGATGACAAGACTCATGGAATACTATCACTGTAAACTATCGCGAGGTGTCATCCTAGAGCTGGGCTTAATCATGGAGTGACCGCGGCGTGATCGTGGCGTGACCGCGACGTGTTGGCCCTGTCCAATGACATCCACATGGCAGCATCTTCCTGCCAGGAGTGAAGGGAGTGGGAGGAGGTGGGGAAATATTCCTGTCGGCACCCCACCGGTAGAAATTGTGATTAGTCAGTCTCAATATTGATCAAAAGACTCATGTGATACTATCAGTGCGAATCTCCACAGGGTGTCACCCTGGAGAAGGGCCAAATCACGGTGTGACTACTGCGTGACTGTGGTGTGACCGTGGCATTACCGCGGCGTGACTGCGGCATGACCGCGGCGTGTTGGCCCGGTCCAGCGACATCCACGGGGCAACATCTTCCGACCAGGAACTAATGGAGCGGGAGGAGGTAAAAAAACATTCCGACCATTTCCCCGCCAACAGAAATTGTGATTAGCCGGTCTCAACATTGATCACAAGACTCATAGAGTACTATCACTGCAAACCGCCGCGGGTGTCGTCCTGGAGAAGGACCAAATCACGACATTACCACGATGTGACCGTGGTGTGATCGTGGCTTGACCGCATCATGACCTCCGTGTGTTGGCCCAGTTCAGTGACATCCGTAGGGCAGCATCTTCTGGACAAGAGCGAAGGGAGCGGGAGAAGGTGTGGCAAAATTCTGGTCATCGCCCTGCCGACAGAAATTGTTATATGTCAGTCTCAACATTGATCACAAGACTCACGGAATACTATCAATGTGAACTACCACGGGATGTCATCCTGGAGCAGGGCCAAATCACGGCATGACCGCGGTATGACCGTGGTGTGACCGCGGCATGACCGTGGCGTGACTGCGACCTGTTGGCCCGGTCCAAGGACATCCGCAGGGCAACATCTTCTGGCCAGGAGCGAAGGGAGCGGGAGGAGGTAGTGAAACAATCCGGTCGTCACCCCACCGATAAAAACTGTGATTAGTTAGTCTCAACAATGATCACAAGACTCATGGAATACTATTAGTGTGAACCGTCGTAAGGTGTCGCTCTGGAGTAGAGCCGAATCACGACGTGACCGCGGCGTGACCGCGGCATGACTGTGGCATGACCACAGCGTGACCACGGTGTGACCGCGGCATGTTGGCCCGGTATAGCGACATCCACGGGGAAACATCTTCTAGCCAAAAGTGAAGGGAGCGAGAGGAGGTGAGGCAACATTCTGACCATCACACCGCCGACAAATGATAGAACAGATCAACTATTTAATTTTCTATAACAAGGTATCTATAGAGAAGGTTGTAAAGAGCAACACAAGGACAAAAAGTCTAAAGGGAAACAAAATGACAGAAAAGAATCATACACCATACACAAACCATTTACAAATTCATTCACTTTTTCTAAACATGGAAATTTTATTTATAATATTCAATGCGTGAATAGGAAAGTGTCACGGTCAAGGAATATGCCTACTCGGGAAATGTCATTTGAGTTAAATGAGTATGATAAGCCAATAAATATTATTCAAATAAAACAAAAACTAACTAGCCAAAAAAAAACACCAAAAAGAGGTATATAAAAGACTCAAACCACATCTAAACATGATACAAATAACTATCCCAACTCTTTGGTTTAGAAGACAGCGCACCTTTGTTGGAGGTGTTTTATTATAAAATCACAACATTCCTTTATCACACAATTCATTTAATTATATTTAACATTTATTCTAAAACTCATTCAGCACAAATCAAATGCAATAATTTAAGCAACTAGATCTACATAACTATCACTGTGAGTTTTCGTAGATAGCGCACCTCCGTTGGAGGGGTTTTACTCTAAAAACATGACTTTATTTATCAAATGAAACAATTTATGTCCCTATAAACACAAAGATGATCTGGATATTGAACTGCACCAGACAATTTATATTTTAAAATTTATAATAATATAAGAATATTGGTTGATCTTACATACAAAGAAGTATAGAAATACCAGGTAACACATTAAACCATACCATCACTTATTAAATAAAAAACATGTTCTTCAATGTGATCCCATCTCCTGTTGAAAAAATGATTCAAAAATTTATGTATGTATTTACACATTAAACCACAATAAAGAGAGGTAGATCCCAACAAAACCTTCTAGGAGAAGCTTGACAGCAGATTGGGGTGGCATATCTTGAAAATGAAATCGATTTACAAACCAGTTGAGTAAGATAATCGCAAAGGATGATGAAAAAACACAATAAATGCTTCCAAGATGTGAATTTTCCTTCCCAAACTCTCCTCACCGCGGCCCCCTAACCCCTGACCCCTCCACCCACACCGCGCCCCTACCCCTGCCCCTGACCCCTGCCCCCCCTACACTACAGACCTCCCCCCTGCCCCCTGGCCCCCTCCACCCTCCCCCCAGCACCTAGCACCCTACCCCTACCCCCTGCCCCATGTCCCCTCCACACTGCCCCCTGCCCCCTACCCCCCTCCACCTAGCCCCCTAGCCTACACAGCCCCCACTGCACCCCACCTTCACCCCCTAGCCGCCCTAGCCTACACCAGCCCCCTAGCCAGCCCCCTGCCCCCTGCCCCCTACTCTGAAGACCTCCCCCCTGCTTCCTACCCCCTTCCCCCTTCCTCTTTCCCCCTTCACCCATCCCCCTAGCCTGTACATCCCCCTGCACACCCCCTGCACCCCCAGTCCTTTATCCTGCACTAGCCCCCTAGCCATCCCCCAGCCCTAGCCCCCCTCCACCCTGCCCATTCCCCCTACCCACCTCCACCCTACCCCCTCCATCCTACCCCATACCCCCTGCCCCCTCCACCCACCACCTAGCCTACAAAACCCCCTTGCACCCCCCCTACACCCCCTGCACCCCCTAGCCTACACCATCCCCCTATCCTACACACCCCCTAGCCTGCACACCCCCTTGTGAGTCAAAAAAAATATTTAGAGATACCCATTGTTTCTCAAACATCAGCTGTAAAACCAATCCATGTTTTTACAGATTAATCAATCGCACACAACACCATACTAATGGAAACAATTGCAACAAAAGTTGACAAGATAATGTCAATTCATGAATTTTCACTCTCAAAGAAACAAGGAACCAATGATTTTGAAAGGAAATACGAATAATCCTTGAAATCAATTGAATATAGAAAAAATAAATTAGAAGAATTTGAAAGAAGAGTCCATCAACTCCAGGATTCTCTCAACAGTGTGCTTTAGGATGATATACTCCATGTCTGGGAAATTTCAAGAGCTAAAAATGATTTTATGTGCCTCATCCTCCACTTATGCATCTATTCCTGATTACCATGAAGTTGATGTTAGTTATGCTAGCTCTGAAAACTCATCAACTAACTCTGAGTTCACTTTTCCAACCCTATCATTAGGAACTGGGAATGCATCTCCATTAAATACTAATGCTCTATATATTATAGTTCAGGACATGTCAGTGATTGAATTTTTAGGTTCTGAAAACCATGTAAGTATCACATAGGGTGGATTTGATGACTTCTTCTGATAAATTACTATTACTATATAGTATGTAGTAGTGCTTATGTCCCTACTGATTAAATGTGTTAATCTAGTTAACATTTCCCTCTGTCCATGTGGAGAAGGCTAAAAGAAGATAGATTTGTACTATGTACTAGTTTGATAGAAAATATCAGCTATCAAATTATTCATTTTTCCATGTTCTTTTGAAGGAATGGAGTAGGAGGGTGACTATAAATCACCATGCATGATAATTGTGAGTTCAAATTACACTTGTTGGCATGTAATATAACTTTTAATGAAAGGGAGATTAAAGGATTAAAAAGTAACACTTATGATACATAATTAGTGTGCTATTTATATAATGGAATCCTTACTTCTTGGCTAGATGAAGACAGTGGATGTTGAGAACCAGTAACATAGACATGGCTAAGGGAAACATAAAAAGGTATCCAATCTTGTTTCATGGATTCCAGGTAACACTCATGTGTGTTCCACTAGAAAACATTAATGTATGCGAAAGTTTTTATTGGTCACAAGTATGTTCATAGAAAAGATAGATTAAGGAAATTTTCATCATCATGTGTTTCTTTTTTTGCTTTGTTAAGCTAAGATTAGAACTAACCTGAATCCCACCATCCCTACCACTTGGATAATTTCACCCCTAACATTAGGTAATTCTTTTTTCATCTAATGAGATCACTATGTTTATGGCACTGGGTTTAAAACCCAATATACTTTTTAGATAGGGCATTGGAGTAGAAACAACACGCTTTTGTTTGTACTAAGTAGTAAACCCAATACCCTATTCTTATGGTGTTGTGATGTAAACTAAATCCTATATTATAGGAAAAAATTATTTATGAGCAATAAATTTGGAAAAACCTATGGGTAGATACAATATTGGAATAATAATAATGTTTGTAATACAGTTAGTTTGCACCAATATTCAACAAGTCACAAACTAAAAAAATATATAGAAAAAGAAAATAAGTTATTATCTATTTGTAGAGATGTACCTCTATTGAAATTAAGATAAATTGTAGAGAATATAGTAGTCCCAAAAATAGGCCCTCACTGAAAACCTAGGAATGAGTAGTAGAAATAGTTGAATTTAAGGAAACCATATCTTGCTGTGTAAGGATAAACAAAGAAATTGTTAACAAATATAAAAAGATGCTAATTCATCAAAAATAATACCTTTCATGATTCCGTCACCTGGAATAAAAACCCTTTCCCATAGTGCAATCATATCTTCATGCTGTCCTGACACCAAGAGAAAGTATCTATCAAAGTAGTTTGATGACACAAAGGCTTGGGGAATACCTTCCACCTAAGAAAACTATAAGAAAGGAAGAAATGATCATCTTATAAATTAATACATTGAAATATATATATTATTTAATGGAAACTCATAGATATCCCCATACAGATGATAAGTCCTCATGAATAATACCTTTCATGATTCTACCACCTAGAATAAAAACTCTTTCGCTCAGTGCAACCATAGCTCCAAGTTGGCCGGACACCTAGAGATTTGTATTGTCTTAGAAAGAATTCAGGAAATAGTAACGAATTATATTATTTTAGATGAAATCTTGTTTCATTACGAAGTAATTAATCTTCTAATTCTGCTTCCTTATTTCTGAGAGAAATAGTACAAAAATAGCTTTTTCTATGTTCTTCTCTTGAATGATAGACAACCTGAGTGACTGAAGATGTTTATAAATCTGAAAGACTCAAATTAATCCGAGTTGGAAACAGGGGTTGATATTGATTCCCTCCATGTTTTTAGAGCATAAGTGATAATAGAGTGGACTTTTAGAAAGAATATTGCTAAAAAATATATTTTTAGAAGATGAAGGATGAAGGGGATGTAATATTGAGGTATATGACGCAGCTAGTTGTGAATGGATTTTTTTGGGATCATTGCTACATTTTGGGAGACCACTAGATGATATCTTCTAGAAATTACTTAGGCAGAAACAATGTATCAATATTCAATCCCACACTATTTTTTCTAAGACTTATATATGGACATAAATCATAACACGACAATGAACAAACCACTCCAAAGGGACACATAAAAGAGTATCAAAATATAATTATCAAAATGAAATAAAGAAAAAAAAGAAAAAAAATATTTACATTGTAAAGATTTGATTCCTTCTCCACAAGGAGAATACTATTTTTTTATTCAAGGAATCAAAAATTATTACAATTTACTAATATTGATTAAATAATCTATGTTAATAAATATAGTAGAATCCATCTAGTGAAACTAAATGCCATGTCTTTTAATCTCTACGAGGAGTGATTCTATATATCTCATAGCTTCACAACTATATCTCCATTCTATCAAAGGATCCCACCACCTAAAATCATTCACCTAGTATATTGTGCACATTATAAAAATATCATGAGAAAAACATTATGTTTGATTCATTAATAAACTAGTATATTATCTTTTCTAAAATATTACAAGAGTAAAAACTTACATACTCTTCAATCAGAGAAAATATATGAAAGTCCTTTTCATTTCCCACACTACATCCATTATAATAAGTTATTGGGAAATATTTTATTTTCATTTTCTAACTGCACCATCCACTTAAAGTAAATTATATTCTTCTATAATGTTTATCTACTACTCCATTATTTCAATCAATGTTCCAGAAATTACTCTTATAGAATTTATCCTTCTATTTGACTATGATTTGGAACCTAAAAATGGTTTTCACACACATAGATGAAACCTAACAATCTTAAAATTTTGGAATATTTTTTGGGATTCACTATTGAGTCCCCCATCAACTTCTATAAACCTATTTCTATTCCTCAAACTTTCTTAATAGATGTATGGTTCCCTAATGATGATTTTATTTATCCTAGATCAACTGAGGTGAATATCCCCTCAAAAAATTCTTAACAATGACCATTTTTAGTATATCTACCATATTTTGAGTCCCTTATTTCTTTCCATATATCCATTAATATATCCCCCAAAAATTTATAGATAAAGTGATAATTCCTCAAAATATTCTTCCTACTAGATTAAAACATCACATTTTTTACTAATTGAATCACAATATGTTATTCAAAAAACAACATCTCATCATATTTCATCTTTTTGAGATCATTCAATGTCCCCTTCAACCCAAACAACTCCTTTCCAACTTCTTTTAAAGAAAAGTAATATAATTTTATTATTGAGTGAAAATATCAATTAAATATTTGACATTTGACACTAAGACTTTCCTTTGAAATTGAACACATATATAGTGGTTCTCTTTCAAGTGTAAGAATATCTCTCAAATTATGACTTAGAAAAACCAGGAAATGACTCATCTATTTTTAAGGATATTTCCAAGCTTCTAGAACCATTTAATTTCTATAAAATCCACTTCACATCAACCCAATATTATCTTATGGGATTCTATGTGTTCTTGATACTTTCTCAGTTTGAAATGTTCAACTAGGGGTGTGGTCATTGGTTTCACCTCGCCCGTGATAATTTGATCCACCAATTTCAAGATTTAATCCAAATAATTTAGGTTCAATGTACCGAAAAATTACTCCCACAAAATCCTCATCTAAAATATCCATTCATTCAAACTAGTGTTTATCATCTCAAAACTTCTGGACAATTCAATCTTCATCACATTGAACCTTTCCTTTACTATATTAGAAATAAGAATATTATGAGCATAATTAAGTGGGATGATGTATCTCCTATCATCAATCACCCAACAATAACAAAAAATATTTTTATTTATCTAGATGAACTTCAACATCACCATGATGTTATTAAATTTCAAATTCTATTACCTTGGTGCCAAGTACAAAGGTATGAAATTAACTTGTGTTACTTGTATCTAATGGATGATGGAGAACCCAATAGCTTAAAAGAGGAAAGATATTTTAAAGACTTTAATTAGTGGGATTTATACATGAGGGATGATAATGATTCCCTCCATGTGTATGGGACATAGGAGAAAATGGAGAGGCCTGATAGAAATAAATTTATTCAGAATAAATGGATGTATCAACTAGAGTAGGTAGCAGATGATAGATAGAGTTGAAAGGCATGAATATTTGTGAGAGGGGTTTTTGGGTGCATGGATATCTTCCAGAATACCCCTAAAAAATATCCTCCAAAACTAAATTATGAGGAATAAAAGTACAGATAGTTGAGCTCATGTTTTGGAGTATATAACATAAAAAACTATGCGCCTATATCAACACACTGCAATGTAAAAACTACTAAAATGAACACAAAAAATAGTAGTGGAAGAAAATGATTGAAACAGAAGAATTAAAATGAGAAAAACAAATTTAACCCCATTATCTCAATCTCAATAAAATTCAACTTAGTATAATGGGGAATGTGTAACAGCATCCATATCCTACTTGTTACCTAAAAAAATTGAACCTCTTTCTAGTAAGTTTATGATTACCTAGTGTGAATAAGAGTTGTAGAAGCTAAGGTCACTCAATTAAATATTAATTAGAGTTAATATACCAACGAAGTGTAACTACTAGAAATAGGATAATTTATCTCCTCCAATGAATCCACATCAATAATAATGAACTAATCAACCAATAACAAAGGTAATAGATGAAGAATCCTATCTCAAATCACCACATAGGAGGTGTGCCAGAGGAGGAGATGTGAAGAAAGCCTCAGAGAAGCGTCGGCAGGGAGGTGAGGTGATGAGATGGAGGTGGGAAGGTTGTGTTGGTGGGGAGGTGGGCTGGCAGTTTTAGAGCCGCATTGGCAGGGAGGCATCAGAGCCACGTCGGAGTCGGCAGGGATGTTTTCTGGCTGCTTCGGAGCTGAAGAGGGAGGAGGAATCGTGAGAGGAGGAGGAATAACGAGGGGAAGAGGGGAGTAGGGGAGGAGAAATGGTGAGGGAGGAGGAATTCCGAGGGGAGGAGGGGAAGAGGAACAACAAGGATGGATAGGGAGGAGGAATCACGATTCGGGAGGAACACCGAGTATGGTGAGGGAGGAGATTCGCAATGAGGGAGGAAAGAAAAAAGATCAAAATAATTTTCACATGAGCTATTACCATGCCTAGCTATTTGGGTGTGGCTATATCTTATCTATTTCCATAGATCATTTAAAGTGTGTCTATAGATCAGTGGCTATAGATAATTTTTTATTAGCGATCCTAAGATGAACCACCTTAGGAAAATATTTCTCAAGAAACATAACTTTGAATTCATCCTAATCAAGAGTATCAATCTTCTCAATATCCCTAATATTTTTCCCCATTAACCACCACTTATCAGCTTCACCTTCAAAACAGTAAATAGCCAGACTAACCTTTTGATGTTTTGAATACCTAATGACATAAAAAATCTTATCCAATGCTTTAATCCAACCTTAAGATAGAAAAAGGTCAGATGATCCTCTGAAATATGGGGGATGTTGCCTCATGAAATTCTCCACTACTGACATGTTACTGTGTGATTGATTTGGATGATCTAGTGTATGGATACCACCAACCTTTATATCCCAAGTCAATTATTCCATCACTGAAAATAACTGTTCATTTCTGATTATGACCATCTCAAGTTGCTGATTTTGAAGGTTTTCTTCCTCCTAATGTTGTCCCATCATAGCTGCCCTGCTTCCTCTGAATAAAACCATTCTGAACATAGAAATATCTTAGGTGAAGCAACATGGTAAACTGTCAATGATATATCATTTCAATATTAACATAAATTAATTTACAGATATTAATTTAACAATACCCTAACTCCTAAAGTTGTCTAAACTGACTAATGATACCATCTATAAGGAAACGACCTTAAAACATTACATAATATTGAATTAAATGAATAATTCACATTAAGGATCTTTTCAAGTTTATAGTTTTAAAGAATTAAGTCATAACTATTACATTACTGCTCAAAAAAATACTAAGTAGACAATTTTACTCAGTTTCCATTATTTTATAAAATAAAAACTCCTGAAAAAGTGTCATGTCTAGTTCCATGTTTTAGACAACATGGCTTTTCCTTGATCCCATCCCTGACCCTATTCATCTATATGTCCTATGAAAAACATTTCAAAACATGGGATGAGCATAAAAAACTTGGTAAGGGTTATAACATAAATAAAGAAAAACATTATTCCATAATAACCTAATATTTTTAATATACCTCATGAAATAATATGATTTATGAATATCACATAGAAAAAATAAATCTTAATGGTAGCTTTTGGAATCCATAACATACTTACATTGTGTCTTTCACAACTACATAGGGAGTTACATTTGGAATACCCATAACAATATATTCCATAAATATCTTAGGAGAAACATTAATGTTTACCTCCATCACATTACCCAATACATTGGAGAGATATCTCAAGATCACCCTCCCTAGGTTTATCACAGAACCACCCATATATGTAAATAATTCCAAAGAACCGTAACATATTCATAACACATAAAACAAACATGAATGAAAAATAACATTTCCACATTTCAATCACAATATATAATTTAAATCTCTTTGTAAAACCAATCCATTATCAAAACCATTTTCAATACCAAAATACATAAAATAGTATATGGTATTTATTTTCCTCTTAAAAACATTACGGCTTGTTAAGGAATCCAAATATCAAATAATGCTAACTGTGGCAGAAAAGTCATTGTCAATGCGTACGTTAAAAATAAACATTACCTTTTTATATTTTAGTAAAATTATTCATAGAAAACGATTCTCATTAAATGAAATGAAATGTTAATGGTGTTTATAAACTATATAAAATAAATCCATGTATACATAAAAATATGCCTCAATGAAAGGAGATTGAGATGAAGTCCCTTATCTCATGTCTGACTTGACCTATTAATTCTTTAAAATGTCTGAATAATAATCTAATGTTAATTTATAGTTGCTTTAGAACCTTTTTTAAGTTTATTATTCCTTTTACATAACTTATTACCATGTTATAAACATTACATAATCATTTAAAGTTAATAACGGTTGTTTTGTCTATATTTTATACTTATGATTACAAGTTGTCCATTTGGTGAAAATTAAATTATATAGAGAATTATATTCATGATTTAAATATCATATAAATCATATATATCCAGAATACATGTATTTAGAATAGTCTATATCATTTTAATATATGAAAATGAAATGCATCATTAATGGAGACGGTAAGCCGTACGTACACATGAATGCTACTTTAATTTTTTTTTCATTTTGAATAGAATTAAAACCAAATGATACACATGTATATTATAATTACAGTTTAATATAATTTTTTATATACATTACATAAGTTAATTAAACCCATCTTTTATATATTCCATGCATGGTATGAATGAGTCATATAATTTTGAGGGGGCGATAGTCTGCACTTCCTCAAATGAAGTTATTACATATATACAACATGAAAAGCATAAAGGTATGTTCAAAAAGAGAATTACTAAAGCATAGAGATAAAATAAATATCATAAATATCATATATAATTATAGTTCAATCATAATTACCTCCATGAGAGGTGGTTGTAGATAATTGAACAATCATCATTTCGTGAGGTAGTTGTTCACCATCCACCGAAACAGTATGTTCGTCTCCATTAGATTGAGGCATGTGAAAGTGTCATTATAATACTTCTCATAACAACATTCTAGTATATTTACGATAATGATGTTTTTGTAAAATAATATAATAAACAGTGTTTAGTGGGTTAGATAAGGAAAATAATAGAAACAACTTGAGAGAAAACGTTACCTTTAAAATGGGTACCTCTCTTTGGTTTGAACCAAAAGTCTTTCTTGAATTTCCTTCGGCATTGGAAAAATCATCTAGGAAGAATAGAGGGATCTTGAGAGATTATTTGGGCAGAGTTTCGATGATCCAAGGGGCTTGAGAGATGTGAGTAATGGTTTAGAGGTGGTGGCCTTTTATAAGAAGGAGGTGGGGCTTTTTAGGGAAATATGCAAGTATTATTTTATTTTAAAATGATTTTTAGTTTCAAAGGGTCAAAAAATTATTTAATTTGATGATAAGGTAAATATAAGTCAATATAAAATCATCCAATAATATTTGGACAAGTTTTGGAAATTTTTTAATCCTTATCGTTTTTATTTAATCCTTTATTTACTTATTTAACTTTTACAATGTCCCCTTATATTTTCATAATATATGGTTAATATATTTACAATAAAATTCCAAGTGACCCAAAATGGATCATTAATGAAAATTTTAAAATCATATATTTTATTTGGACAAATTTTATATTTTTAGGACTATTTTTTCATTTAATAAAATATTGATTGATTTAAAAACTCTTTTAGGTCAATTTTAGTACTATTCCTTTCATGACTTTTTAAAAAATCCAAAACTACCTGATTTTTTTGAAAAACCATCATTAATTAACATATAAAAGCTCGTAATAATCTATAAAATTCTTGTATAGTATAAAAAGGTTCAAAATAAATTTATTTTAATACTTATAAAATCATTTATTTGTATCCTTTATTAATGAAGCAATTACTGCCGCACCATTGCGTCATAATCAAATTTGTTTATTTATTCTCTAAAAATTATAAATAATATACCATGATGTAGGAAATAATTTTATCTTTCGAATTCATATTTATAGTATAAGATATCACTAATATAACCCAATACACAATTGGTTTACTAAAATATATACGTTTATGTTATTTATGTCCTTACTTTAAATTAATTAATATAAAGTGTCATTTTCACTTACAAGTTGCTCCATGGGGTACCTAAATTGGAACAAGGATGGCCATGGTCAGGAATGTCTCAGAAAATAGGGTTTTGAAACATGTTAGGGTAATTTAATATTATTATAATATTTTTTTTAAACTTTTTTACCAGATTTACTCAATATACACGGTAAATAATATATTTACTCAAGTAAATATTCAAAATTTCTAAAAATAAAATATACCTACTTACATAATTTGAACCTCATCATTCCAAATATGGAATCCATTTTTCCAAATTAAAAACACAAAAGTGGAATAAATTTATTTAAAATTAATTCTCATTGTCAAAACAAGAAGCGTGTTTAAAAAAAATAATAACTATAAAAAATAATTCCTTTGTTTATGTCAAATTTATGAGTGAAATTACTTCCAATGAACAATATTGGATTAAATGGAAAAAATATAATCCAATTACACTTTAAAACCAACTAATATAAAAATATAACTATATAAATAAATTAGATTAAAAGGCAGTTTTAAATTAAAATACAGTATTTTTCACTATTCATTAAAAAATGAACATTATTAGAAAAATTCAAAAATTTCATCCAAAGTAAATTTTGATGTTCCTATTTTAAAGAAGAATATTATTTTTTCAAATAGAACATATAAAAGTGACAAAAATTAGATTTAAAAAGGGTTATCTTTCAAAAGGTGGTAAATTGACCTTTTAAAGAATATTAGAGTGTTTTTGCTGAAAATTGGATTCATTTATATTTTAAGATTCTAAATTTTATTAGATAAATGTAAAAACATTTAACAAACATGTATAATTATATTTTAGTTAGTTATGTTCATTCCTGCCAATATGATGACTATGTGTTAAGGACCATTTATAATAATAATATTATTATATTATTTTTCGGTATAATTCAACTTTGTGTGAAACATAATATATCAAAGAGACCTATTGTTTCGTATCGAGTATGCCATAAAATATTGAAATCCTTTAAAATAAAATTAATATTTAATTCACAAATATTAATAAACATGATAATGTCATATTTTTTTTTACGTGGGGTGCTACACCCATGGTCAGACATATCTCATCTAATAAGGTTAGGACATATTTTAGGGTGATTTATTTTTATTAAAATATTATTTTTTATCCTTATTTACCAGATTTACCTTTTATCTACGACAAATAAAATATTTACTGAAGTTACTATTCATAATTTATAAAAATAAAAGTTACATGTTTACACAATTTGGACATCATAATTCAAAATATGGAATCCATTTTGGAAAATTCAAAATAAAAAAGTTGCAGAAATTAATTTAAAATTAATTCCCGGTGTCAAAACCCAAAATCAAGTATCTAAGAAGCAAAAACTACCAAAATATTGACATGTGTTTATGTCCAATTTCAAAGTGAAATTGTGTCCAATGTACAACATTAGATTAAATGATAAAAAATAATCCAATTACACTTTAAAACCAATTAAAATTACAATCTATCTATATAAATAAATTTGATTAAATGACATTTTTAAATTAAAATCCAGTATTTTTTACTATTCATTAAAAATTAACTTTATCAGAAAAATACCAAAATTTCAACCAATGTAAATCTTGATGTCCATATTCTAAAGAAGAATATTTTTTTATCAAATAAAACATATAAAAGTGACAAAGAATATATTTAAAAAGGGTTCACAATCAAAAGACGTTAAAATTAACTTTTAATAATATTATAATTTTTCATGCTTAAATTCAGATTCATTCTTATTTTAAGCCTATAATATTTATTGGATAAGTGTAAAGACATTTAATAATCATTTTATTGTTAGTCCTATCCATTACCACCAATACAATGGCTAGGCGATAACTATCATTAAAAATAATAATATTTTTATATTATTTTTTTGGTATAACTCAAAGTTGTGTAAAAGGTAAGATTTCAAAGAAACCTATTGTTGCATGTTTAGTACGCTATCAAACAAAGTTTCATATTTAAAATTAAAGTAATATATTATTAATAAATATTAATAGATATGAAAATATATTATTCTATAAATACATGGGTTGTTACATTATTGGATTGAGAATCCAGAAGATTTTTATATTTGACATTATGGGAAGTCATAATATGGTTTTATAATTTTGGAAGATTTTAGGAGATGTGTTTGAGGATGTTTTTAATTTAGTGGTGTTGAGTTTATATGAATAGAGAATGTTTTATAGCTAGTAAGAAAAGATAAAATCATAGTGATGCTGACTATACTGTGAATTGATTTGAAGTAAAAAATATGGAAAAGTGTAATATTTGTAAGATTATTCTACATTGCACATAAGGGTTATTAGTATTATTTTTTGGTATAAATATAGAAGTTAGGGAAGTGTAAAAGTAATTGGTTCAAGAGAACTTGGACACACTATTGGGTTTATGGCCAAACTGTGAGTTTTGAAATCAATATTATAAATAATCAATAACCTATATGTAGAAACCTCAGACTAGTATCCCAAATCCAATGTATAATTTATTAAATTGGAATAAGTTATAAGGAATCACATCCTAAAGGACTAAATAGTTTAGTAGTCTTGGTAAACTAGATAAATATATGAGTCTTGTATTACATTTTAATATACTAATTAAAACAATTTTTTTGAGAATGTAATTATTTACTCTAGAATATGCTTGAATATCATTCATATTAAAGCTCCGAGATTACAGGGAAAGGAAAAAATAAGGGTGAACTAGAATTCCCAATAATTGTTAAGCGTAATAGAATAAATAATGAATAAATAAGCATAATCAATATATAAAAGTAAATAACAGAACACACATGCCATATAATCCAAAAAATGAGAAGGAACTGCACCAAAAGATAATATTATTGTAAAAATATCGTATAAAATAATCAATATAGAAAGGAAAATAATGTAAAATGAATTCCATTTAATCAATTAAATAATTACTATAACTGGATAAGGCATAATAAATATAGAAATATAAATAAATGAACACACATGTCACGTAATCAATAATTGAGAATGAAATTCATCCAGAGATAATATCATGGTGAAAATCACATGGATAATAATAACTAAATTATTAATGAAGGAAATGATTAATTATTGGACATCATCTCCCAATAACATGGTACCTCTTCCATCAAGATCTATCTTCAAGATGGTTTAAAACTAACGAGTACAAGCCTATTGGGTTTGAACAATTGATTTTGTGCTAGATTACTATTTTGCCTCATGATAATATTGATTCCTTAGTGGGATATTTATAATAAGGCCCTACCCATGTCTGTATGTCTAAAGTCTCTCTCATATATCAAATAATCGATTTAATTCATGAATAGTGTTCCTTATCATTAAATATCCATATTGAATAAAGTAATAAGATTTATAAATATTTTCCCAGATAAAGAAATAATATTCTATATAGAACAAAATTTGTAAAAATAATATACAGTTTATGAAATTAACATATCCATGATAAATAATTTGGTTATTTAGGGGAAATTTAATGTCCATGAAGATGTGAACAATTCAAAGAAAATTTAATTACTAGAAAAATGAATCAATAAAGTGAATGTAAAGAATTTAATTTTTCAAATTGATCATAAACCATCCATATAAATAATAAATAGTGTATCAATACTATATATACCCATTTGAGTAAAAATAAATTATTTTTGTCATTTATAACTAGAAATAACATAAAAAATATTTAAAATAAATTCTCGATGAAAATTTCCATTTCATTTTGAAAATAATATTTTCAAACAATGATTTGGGAAAAAATATTGAAAATAATTTTTTTTAAGTAAAATTTAAACATATATAAAAATATTTAAAAAAATTGAGTGGTTATAAAGGCTATAAATTCAGTTTATGTTGTATAAATTAAAACAAATCATCCTTTCAATTTTTTAGTAAAAGTAAAATGTTAATTGTTATGAAAATGATATGAAGATTCCATTGAATTTTTTTAAAGTAAAATTGGGTAAAAATTTATTTTATACATTATTTAGAATATATTAAAAATATTTTTGAAAACATTTTTAGAAAACACGATTTTGGAGGAAAACTATTTTCAAATAGAAGAGAGAAATGAAGTCGATTTTTATTAAAATGGATCTTTTAATAATTTTAAGTACCAAAGAGTGGGAAATGTTAATATTACTTTATAGTTACTTAGATAAATATGTGAGATGAAAAAATAAATTGGATTATTAATAAGTGATCAAAAAATTTCCTTCAACTAAAATTCATTAATAAACAATCTAGATTAGAATGATTTTATCAAATAAACCGTTACAATGATCATACCATTGAAGTGAGAATTAATCAATGAATAGATTATGTATACCCAATTTAAATACACATAAAACTATTGGAAATAAAATATAATATAATCAAGTTTCATTTCACATATAATATTAGAATATCATAGATGCCGAATAAGTAATATAACCAAATGAAAAGAAATTGAGTTATAAAATTATTTACCATTTGTTAATTTACTGTCCAAATCCTCTTAGATTAAATAATTCCAATTGAATCTCAAAATACCATGAATTATGAAGGATTAGTTATATTACATGTAAAATGAGTAGTATATACACTATATAAATAAATTAGGTGTATAACATTCCAATATGCATCAATGAAGGTAAATTGAGATGAAATCCCTTACCACTTGGTAACATTAAATTCAAAAGTCCATTAGAAGAAATATTTCAAATTAAAACTTAAAATACCTTGAATTATAAAGTATTAATGATATTACATGTGACATGGGAAGTGAATACACAATATATATGAAATCAGGGCATAAGGAACAAATGTTCTTCAATAAAATTAAATTGATACAAAATACCTTTACAATATCATATAATTAAAGTGAGGATTAATCAATGAATTAATTATTTGCGTCAAATGTAAATAAAAATAAATCAACTAAAAATAATACTTAAAATAATAAATGGCCATCACACACTTAATATAATGGTTACATAATCAATCATGTTGAAGTTTAACATAATGAATGTAAATTATTTTAAGAAATCCATTACCTCATATTTCTTTTTGGTTGAACATGATTTAACCTCTGTATAGAAATTTTTAAACAATTTATTAACTTATAACATAAATGTTTATATATATATATATAGTATCATATATGATTATTTTATAATATATTATAACTCTTTCATTAGTAATCTTTAATTATTTTCATTGTTTCGGGTGTTAATTGCTTTTTTTCTGATGTGTGTTGAGTCACGAAAGATATGGTTCTTACACATATTATATGGTTATTTCATACCTATAATAATAATAATGAATTAATTATCATATTTATACATTAATTATACTTAAAAAACTAATCATATTTGATGGTTAAGAAAAATTAAGTATGTTATAGTCATGGAGCCGGCAGACCGTACGAACGGATGGGTGACATTTCCTTTTTTCAATAACTATAGAATGGATTTAAGTAATATTTTACCATTAAAGAATTATCATATAATCATATTATTTCCTTAAACATACTTATATATATCATCCATGTTTTTTGATGATGAAAATAGAGTCACATCACTATGTGAAGGCAGTACTGCACAAGTACACGAACAATGTTATCATATTTCCGTGAGTGAAATGGTAAGAAAGGAAATGATATATTATATTTTAAGAATGATAAATATGCAATTAACATCAAAATTATTTCATTTATATCACATATACTCATTAAATGTGTCCTTATTACATTCCATGTAATGTGTTAGTGAAAAATGAACCACATCACTTCGCGATGTGGTAGTCCACGCTACACATGACCGACCTTATCATATCCCCTAAGTAATTTATAGCAAAACTTTATATATGATATAATGAATATATAGGTATAAATATGTTATAAATTTTATATATATACTTTATATTCATCATCATACCCATCATTGAGAGGTGGTAATAGAAAAACGAATGACATCAGTTCATGAGTTGATAGTCCTCCATACACACGAATAATGATTTCGTAACCCATTTGATAAAAGTGGGGATTATTTAGGTCATTAAATTATAATAAAAACATATAAGTATGTTATATATTTCTTATATTATATCATCATTTTTTAACAATAATTTAAATATACAGATAAAGAAATAAATTTAAAACGAACCTTGAGTAATGTCACCTCTTCTTCGAGTAAACTCATTAGGTTTTCAAAAAGTCCTTAAATGGTTGGATTTATTTTAAACATAAAGACTCTTGTATGAGGGGAGGTAATTTGGGAAGTTATTTGGTCAGGTCTTGGATGAACCAAAAGGGTGTGAAGCTTTTAAGAAGAGTCGAGAGGGGTGACCTTTTATAAGTGAGGTGAGTGGCATAATTGTATGTTTTGAAAAAGTTGTACTTATGTTTTTCACATGACAAAAGGGTAAAAAACTATGTATTATTGATACTTAGACATTATTATATCGAAACATGGATATAAAATATATTTTATATAAGTTTTTAGGTTATTTTAACCCTTATCCTTTTTATTTTAACACTCGGCAAATTCATTTATTCCATAACAACGACAATTCAATTTTATAGTATTCACTATTAATTTTGGTGAAAAATTATGTTGAATGTATTATATAATATAAAGTACTATTTATTCTAAATATAGAATTAATTTCTTAAAATTAAATTCCTAGAAGTTGAAAAATATAAATTAAAATTAATCTTGTGGATGCAATGAGAAAACGAGTTTTCAAAGAGAAGATATTCAAAAGTTTACAAACTTTTTATATCAAAATTCAATATGAAATTGGTTTAAATGAACTAAATTTAATTGACTGATATAAAATTGAACAAAATTTCCATTAAAAATAAATAAAAATATAATTTAAACATATAAATATTTTAAATTGAAAGAAAAATTTCAATTAATATTCATTATTTTCCAATATTTATGAAAAAATTAAACTTTTGAAAAATTTAGAAAAAAGAAACCTAAGATAATTTTTTTATTCTGGTTTAAAAGATTAAGTTATTTTTATCAAATAAATTTTATAAAATTGGTAAAAATTAATTTTATATTATATCGGAAAATCATGACTAAAACATCTTTTAGAAAAACACAGTTTTTCAGAAGAAATTTATATTTCTTTTAAATTATTATCATTCTATTTTTAATCCATATATAACTATAATTTTTTACAAAATTAGTACTATTCATACAGTCCATTCCAATGGCTAGGATAAAATTATCATATTAATTAATAATATTTTAATAACATGTCATGTTTCGTTTAAACTTGGTGTTTCATGTAACACAAGCTAAACTCATTGTTGTAAGTGATACAAGTTAAACACAATGTGGCATGTAATGAAATTTATTGAAAATATTTCATTTATTTAAAAACAAATATATCATAAATTATTGGGTTGTTATATTTTCTTTTAATATTGGTGATTTGTGTTATACAAATTTTTTAATACAATGTTCTTATTTTTGAATTTTATGGTGTTAAATTATCCAAACCATAAAGTTTTTTAACTAATAATAATGAAATATTAACGAGGATGTTGAGTAGGCTAGTGGTAGGTACTAAAACCCTTATCATTCTTTGGTTAAGGGTTCAATCCCCACGACCTTACTGAATGTGATAGGTTGTCACATAGCTTGCATATCTTTCTTTTCCAAACTATATTAATATAATTAATATAATTTCACTAAAAAATATTATGGACATCCTTGAAATAAAATTAATAATTAAATAAACTTTTTACTGAGGTTTTCAGAAGAATACTTTTTTTTCAAAGTATAATAATCTTATTTGACTATTATTACAATTTTATTAATGACTGTATCATACCTAAAGGTTATAAATACCTTTAAACAAATGTCTATATGTTGTAAAAGAATTATTCCTCATATAAAATTTCCACTAAAACATATTCTTCTAGTAAATTTATCCAAAAAAATCCTTAATCTGGTTAGACTCCTATGATGTAAAACCTAAAAAGGGGTGTGTAAGACTTTAAACTTATGATCAATATTAAACTGATAACCCAATGATGTTATCCTTAAATATTAAGTTAGTTAATGAATATATGACTCTAAAATTTAACAAAATCCTTATAGGCTTCACAATTCTTATAACCAAAATACCATTAGAAAAAAATAATTCTAAAATTTAATCCATGAACCCCAATATATAAATACTTAATCCATTTTATTTCCACATAGGTTATTCATCGGTCAAGGGTTTATCATTTATATGATTAATTTGAATAAGAAAACTCCCAGTTTCCCCACATTAAGACAATGGACTATAAATGTATCTCTAGGATGAGTTAATATTTTACCATCACACTCTTTATTTTTCCTCGCAGATTATTTGATTTATTCCCCACCCTTCCACATATAAATTATTTCCCATTCCATTGATACACATTATTTTCATTATAATATTCCTTAGGTTTTACATATATCATTCATTATCATCATCTATTTAAATCCTTCATAATAATTTGAAAAGAAATTTTGAATTGTCCTAATCATATCCCCCATAAGTGTAAACCCATTTGTATAGTAACACTTATTTTCATGGACCAATTGATGATCTGGTCAATAATAATGCCCCATTTTCAGAGTTATTACCCCTAAGTATATTTGTGGAAAAATCATGTCCACTTATACTATCCACATGGTGATGTATTTTAATGAAAATCCAAAAAATTTATCAATTACCCAAAATTTAGTATGTTCTTCTACACTTATCCAGAAAAGTATATCATATGGTTATGTTTCTTAATCTTTGTTTTCCTAAACCTTTTTCCCAATGTTTCTACTAAACTTCATCTAATACCAACTATAGTAACCCCAACCTGAGTATCCCAAATAAAGTGTCTACTTTATTATATTAGTATATGATACAAGGAATCAAATCCTAAAGGGATGAATAGTTCAATAAACTTGGTAAATTAGATACATACCTGATTCCAATATTACAATTGAATATAAAAATTACAACATATTTTATTTGATAATATCATTATTCCCTCTATCATATCATTCCATTTCATTTAGAGTAAGCTTCCTGGATTTTTGGGGCAGGAAAAAATAATGGGGAGCTCAAAAGCTTGGTAAGGGTTAAGTAAAATGGAATAAATTATGAATCAATTAGCATAATAAATATGGAAAGGTAAATAGCGAAAAAACATTCCACGTAATCAATAAAATGGAAAGAATGTGCATCCCAAGATAATAAAAATGTGAAACTCTCGTAGAAAATAATAAATATGGGAAGGTAAATAACTAATAACACATTTCATTTAATCTATAAAAGGACTATACAAATTGGATAATTCATAATCAATATTTCACAAAAAATTAATAAACACACATGCCATGTTATCAATAATTGAGAGTGAAATGAATCCAGAGATAATATCATTAGGAAAATCTCATGGATAAAAATAACTAAACTCTTAATGAATGAAATTCATAATTATTGGATGTAAAGTCTTTGGAACATTATACCTCTACCATAATGATCTATCCTTAATATAGTTTAAAACTACTGGGTATAAACCCATCTGGTTTGGCCAACTAATTTTATGCTATATTGATGAGTTTACTCAAGGGACCATAGAAGCATCGAGGGGCTATCTATAACTAGGGCCCAATAATCTATTCATGTCTAAATAATCCCCTATATATAATAATTTATTTAATTCATAAACAATGTGGCTTATCATCACATATCTATATTGAGTAAAAAATATATATGTGTTAATATTTAACCATAAAAAATTAATATTTAATATAGAACACCGTATGTAGAAATGATATATGTTTTAATGAATTAAAATTTACATGACAAATAATATGGATATTGAGGGTAAATATAATATCCATAGGAAAGTGAATAATTAATGTAAGATTTAATGAATACAAAATAAAATAAATAAAGTGAATGTCTACACTTTACTTGTTCAAAGGTGATCATAAATCATATATAGAAACAATATAAATATAATCAATACAACATATTCCAATTAGAGTGAAAATAAAGGGTTTTTATCATTTATGAATAGAAACACAGTCAAAATTGTTTTTAAAAAATTATTGATCAAAATATCCTTTCTATTTTGAAAAAACTTTGAAAACTAAAATTGAACAAAAAATTATAAAAATTATACTACTTGAAATTAACATTTGAAACTTATAAAATAATCATTAAAACATTTTATTTGTCACAGTGGATATAAATTATCTTGAATTTCATGCATGTTAAAACAAATATTCCTTTCACTTTTTCTGTAAAATCCAAATTCGTATTGTTTTTGAAAACAACATGAATATTCCTTTAAAAATTATAAAGTAAAAATGGATTAAAATATATTTATTAAATAATTTTCAAAATTTTAAAATAAATTACAAACATATTTAAAAAACATTGTTTTGGAAGAAAAGAATTTTCCGACCAATTAGGGAGATGAAGTCATATTTTCTTAAAAACATTATAAATCATTTTAAGTAATAAAGTGTGAAAAAATGGTTCTATTAGTTGATAATTTCAGGAATAAAAATAGGATAATAAAACTAAATGTTTTTTATGAAATCATCAAATAATTTCTTTCAACTGTAATTCAAGAATATATAATCTTCATTAGAATGAGATTATGAAATAAACCCTTAAAATGATCAAAGCATTGATGTGAGAATTAATCAATGAGCTGATTATGAGTATAAAATATAAATCTAAATAAAACAATTTGATAAATGGATTAAGATAATAAATTTTCTTTTCACACATCATCTTAGAATATTAAAGATTATTAATAAGTAATATAACCTAATAAAATGAAATTGTGTTTGGAAATTCTTTACCAATTGGTAATTTTCTAGTCAAAGCCCTTTAGATTAAATAATTCTAATTTAAACTAAAAATAAATTTAATTTTGAGGAATTAATGATATTATCTATAAAAGGGGAATTGTATACATCATATTAAAGAAATTAGGTTTATAACATTACAATATGCCTCAATGAAGGGATGTTTAGACAAAGTCCCTTACCAGTTAAGAAATTTTAATTCAAAACCAGAATAATTGAAATATTTGAAATTGGACCCCAAAATACCATTAATTATTAATTAATACCAATATTACTTTTTAAAGGGGTAGTATGTACACCATATATAAGAAATTTTGTGCACAAAATAAAATATGCCTTAATGAAGGGAAATTGGTACGGGGTCCCTTACCACTTGGTAATATTCAAACAAAATCCAATTTGATGAAAAAAATAAAAATCTAAACCAAAAATACAATTAAATATTATTTATTCATTTTATTAAATGTAAAATGGTCAGTCTATACACCATATAAAAGAAATTGGTGCATAACACAAAAATCTGCCTCAATAAAATAAAAATGAGACATAATCCCTTACAATGATCATATCATTAAAGTGGGGACTAATCAATGAATTGATTATCAATATAATATTTAAATATACATAAAAATTGGAAGTAGGACATAAATTATTTAGAGGTCTTTATTCATTTAATATTAGAATGACATAATCAATGAAGTAGGAGTTTAACCTAATGAACGGAAATTGAGTTAAGAAATCCCTTACATCATGCTTTCTTTTGGTTGAAAATGATTTAACCACCTATATAGTGGTTTTAAACATTCAATTAACCTATAAAAATCCATATTAATATTTATAATATCATATATTATTATTTTATAACATATTATTAGCCTTATATTAACAATCTTTCATTATTTTCATTATTTTGGGTATTAATTTCTTTTTTTTTCATGTGTGTTTCATCATGATAAACCTTATTATTTCACATATATTATAGTTTGGTAATATCCATAATAATTATAATTTAATAATTATCATATTTATATATCTATTATACTTTTAAAATGAATAATTAATGATGGTTATAAAAAATGAAGTATGTTATGATCTTGGAGATAGTAGGTTGTACGCACGAATGAGTAACATTTCCATTTTTCATAGATCACTATAGAAATGAGTTCTGTAATATTTTTTCTTTCCATAATGATCATAACATCTTATCATTTCTTAAAATATAATTATATATATATCATCCAAATTTTTTGGTGATGAAAATAGCATCACATCACTTCATAAAGGTGGTATCCGACACATACAGGAACAATGTTATCATCTTTAAGTGAGTGAAAAACAATGAAATAAAATTATGTATTTTCTTTTATGAATGATAAATACGTTATTAATATCATAATTATTCCATTGTTATCACAAATATCTATTAAATTTATCCTTATTACATTCCATCACATCGCTTTGTGAGGTGGTAGTGTACAACACACACAAGCGACATTATTGTATCCATTAAGGAATGGGAATTTAAAAGGTATAAATAATATAATGACCTAAAAAGTATAAATATATTATAAATATCATATATATACTTTAAATACATCTTCATACCAAATATGGAGAGGTGATATTGGAAGAACAAATAACATAGGTTCGTGAGGTGGTAGTACGTTGTACACACGAAATATGATTTCATAACCCATTTGATGGATGTGGGGATGATTTTTATTCATGAAATTTTCATAAAAACAACTAAATTATTTTTATAAACTAATGTTAGTGTAATAATGTTTAATATTAATTGAAGTAAATAGAAGAATAAGCAAAATATGAATTCTCATTGAAGATCGTTACCTCTTTTTCATGTAACCTCCTTAGGTTTGAACCAAAGCCTTCCATGGTTTGATATTTTCTCAAAATAAGGATTCTAAGATGAGGGTAGGGATGTTGGGAAGTTATTTTTTAGGGATTTTCCGAACCAAAATTTTGTGAATGTGAGAAGAATAGTGGATAAAGGATGACCTTTTATAATTATGGTGAGTGAAATACTTGTAATTTTTGAAAAGAAAATAGTACACACACATTTTTTCACATGCCACAAGGGTCCAAAATAGAGTATTAGAGAGAATTAAAAATTATAGTTTTTAAATATGTCCATAAAAATTATTTTATATAGGTTTTTATGTCATTTTAACACTTTTCCTTTTTAGTTTAACCACCATTAAATCCATTTTTACCTTAACCGTGATAATTAATTTTTACCATTTACACTATTAAATTTTGAAAAAAATTAATTTTATCTTGTTATGAAATATAAATAATTATGATTCCAATTAATAAATAATTTTTTCCTAATTATTTTAATATAATTAGAAAATTTAAATTTAAATTAATCTTAGAGATGTGATAAGAAAATAGGGTTTTAAAGATAAAATATTCAAAAGTTTACAATGTTTTTATATCAAAATTCCATATTAAAGTGATTACAATGAACTAAATTGGTTTAATTGATATAGAGTTGAACTAATTTAACTTGTAAATAAATTTGAAATATAACTGTACATTATAAATATTTGAAATTAAAAGGACATTTTGAATGAAAATTTAGTATTTTTCGTTATTCATTAGAATATGAAACTTTTCAGAAAAATCCAAAAAATTCACCAAAAGATAATTTTGATATTATAGTCAAAATAATAGGTTTAATTTAATCAAATATAATTTCTAAATCTTTTACAAATTATTTTAAAGACATTTCCGTAAGGTCAACTAAACCGTCTTTTAGAAAAATAATATTATTTCAGAAAACTTTTTTTTATTTTAAATGATTATTATTTTATTTTTAGTAAATATATAAATATAATTTTAGTAATTTAGTTAGTACTCTTATTATATTTAATTTCAATGGTTTGATGATTACTATAATATTAAATAAAAATATTTGAAAAATATGCAACGTTTCTTCTAAACTCTATGTTGCATGTAACACAAGATTAACTCAGTATTTAATGGAATGCATGATAAACTATGTGTTTTGTTTAATAAGATATATTGAATATTTTTAATTTTTTTTAAAATAAATATATTTAAAAGTTTATAGGTGTCATAGTTTCTTCTATTTTTGGTGTTGCGTGTCACACATTCTATCAAATAAAATTTTTTTATTTTAGAATTCAGATGTGTTACACTATATAAGTTTTCTCTATATGACTAATATATTTGATACATGTGACAATTTTTATCCATGAATTGAAATTACATGAAAAATGCACATGATAATCATTGGTTATTCAAAACAAATTAGGCAATATAACTATTTGGCTTTAGGTAGTTTAGGAAATTAATTAAAAATAATATTTATAAGATAAATCTTTCACACTGTGAAACTTTTATGACACAATAAGTATTATAAATATAATCTTCTAATAATTAGTGAATTAAATACAAGATATTTGGTTGATAATAGTTAATCTGATCATTAACTTAGACCACACTGATATAACTAATATTTACATTATTTTTCATGTGTATTTCAAATATATAATCCCCATTTATTTATCATTTAATGGGAAATTTAATTATTTTGGGAATATTGAATTACTTTTAGATAAATTAGGAAAATGTCTTAATTATGGAAATTTTATAGTTTTTTATCACTTTGGTATTGTGGGCATCAATTTTTTAATTTTGATCCACATTTAGAAATTCTTTTTTTGTAAACCTTATCTTGTGGGATTAAAATTATTTAAATAAGACAAGTACTTAATTGGACATTTTGATTCCCAAAAAAATCAGTTAGTTTGGAAAATAATTTTTTTATAAATAATTGAAACTACTTTAGTAAAAAAGACATTATTCATCCTAGATGTGTCCAATTGAGAAAATTGAACCTATAAAAGAGAGAGGACATGAAGTATAAACTATATATTGAATAATAAGGTTCTATTCAATCGTTAAGGCTGTGTTGGAATGCACCAAATTGGAGGAATCCGAATAGTCTCTTAGGCCAGAAATTGTTTTTTTCACTATTTTAGGCCTAGTATTCTCACCACATGTTAGAAAGATATTAAATTTTATTGGGGAAAAATCATTAGAGTGAAAAATTTACAAAGGTACCTCAATAAGATTCTTCTTATAAGAGGACCTAATTAGATCAAAACTTTGATATATAGAAACTGGAAAGAAACTTTTCCACCCTTTTTCCTATATATTTTCGAATTCACTTCATTTAAATGTATGGTTAGATTGAATAAGTGTGTTATTCTAGAAATAATAATTTGGATAAGAGGATTATTTCCAGAATTAATCAATCAATGGAGGAATAAATTCCCAGTGGAGTTGGGAAGTGAAGATCCGATGCCATTTCCCCTTTCGAGTTTATGATTTTAATATTAAATAGTTACCTTTTAAATTATCATAGAAATTTTATTCATGATTGAAGGAGGTATATTTATTTATTAATTCTATTTAATTCTATTTTTATATATTTTATATCATCTTATGTCAATAATTTTTTTTAAAAAAAATTTCTTTGTGCTAGGTCTCCTCATTGATCACAACAAGTTCAATTATTATTTGTTTCTTAGAGGTATTTGGGCAATCAAATCACTTTAATAAGTAGATAAACACCAATATTTGAGGTTTTTATATAAATTATATACAATTTATGTGTATTATTTTAATTATTTATGTTTAAATTATGTAATTCAATTATAATACTTTGGTAGAAAATGATAAAGGGAGTGTCTAAGGATCAAAGATTTCCCACTACTATTATCTTTTATGTAACCTTTTTAATCTGATTTGATTTTGATTTCTAATTACTAAGGCGGTCTTCTTGTATTATTCTATTTTATTTGGTATTTATATTTTTATAATTCATTTAATATACCCATTTTTTGTTTTATTTTAACAAAAAAATAACAAAGTGAAAGTTAGATAATATATCTCGCAACCTCCTCATGAGACAACAACATAGTTACCACTGTACAATATTTCTAAAGTGGAAATTATTTACTTGGGTAAAGTGATTGAAAGAAACTAGCATCATATTGGATCCATTTTTACGGAGGTTGCGTAAGTTTTTTTTATTTTGTTTTTGAAATTTTTAGGATTTTAAACTCTTATTTAGAGTTTTTAAACAAAAAATAATGGTTTTTCACAGTGACAAATCCTTTGATTTGATTGATTAACAACAATATGCGGATCTTATTCCGATTTTTTTTAGAATTTAAATTAAAATAAAATGATTTTAAAATAATAATAAAAATTGTGATTCAAAAAAATATTTAATAACTTAGAAAAAATTTGAATTATTTCTAATTATTTAATATAATTGAAATAATTGACTGATAAAAAAGGTGCTAATAAAAGGGAAAATATTATCCCAAAAAATTTAGATATTAATGAAACTTTTTTGGGTGAAATGAGAAAATGAGTTTGAATATCTATTTCCTAATTTAAATTAAGAAATTATCACTGATTATCCAATTTATGTTTATTTAGGAAATCAATTGTCTTTATAAAATTCTTGTAGGAAATTTATAGAAAACTAAATTCCATGTGAAAAACCACTTTTTGAAATTCAAATTTTAGAAACATTGTATGGAAATTTTTATAAAAAAGGACGTGAAACTTGATCCATTCACAATTAAAGAGTATATGGAGAAACATAATATGTTTTCTACTTTTAATAAAAAATTTATCCACTGCCAAATAGAGTTGGATGTTGAGAATCCATAAGGATAAGTTCTAAATTTTAACCTATCCAGATGATTTCGATAATAACTTGTAAAATGATTATTCTTGTATAGATTTAGATCCCATTACTTAGGAGTAGATTGATTTTTCAGATGAAGATGAGTTCCGGGATGAAATACAAGAAATAATGGTGTATCTAGTTGAATATTACATTATTTTAAATGATGATGGTTGTACCGAGTTATTTTTAAAAGAAGAAATAAATTTTTAAGTTACAATTAAATATGGACAATATCCTGGTAATTAATTTCACCAACTAATGAAGATATGTTTTTAGGATAAATTAGTGGAAATATATATTTATATTTTATCCCATAATCCACTACATTATTAGAAGAAAAATACATAGAGGGAAACCTAAAAAATTTTTCTACAGGGGATTCTAAAACTTCTTTAAGCTGAAACAATTAGAGAAATATAATTTTGGTGGATCATGAGGAAGAAACTACACCCACCTTTATATTGGGGATGATCAACTGAAACATACTGATATGGGGTAGTGAAATCCAATAACCCACATGTGGGTTCATTACAAGTCTATTTTCCATTATATTTATTTTTTTATTTTATTTTCACTAGTTTCAATAAAATCATTGGTGCTTTTCATTTTTTTCTTATAGGTTTATAAGTTTCAAAATTTTGGAGGATAACTAAAGGCTACTGATGCAGAATAAAAACAAGGTTATATCATTCCATACCATTTTCGTTTTCATGTCTTATCTTCTTGATTTTCACTTCATAATTTGAACTACTATACAATGAGGAAAATGAAAAAATAATTGTGGGGAAAGATCATCCTTGGTAGATTATAATTTTTTGGGTGTTCATTTGAAGTTTCTATTTTTAATTTTTCTTACAAATTTTGTGAGTGTTTTTCAAATTTATTTTTTTCAAAAATTGTTATATTAAATATAATTTACATTGTGAATTAGTTTTTTAAATGAAACAATACATCATGATTCATTTAAATATAATTAAATGATTGCTTAAATATGATTCTCTATGGATTCAAACATTAAAAATTCCAAAAAAGACTGGAATTATGAATTAGGCCATGACTGCTATTTAATATTTATAATAATATACTTTCAAGAATTCAAAACCATTTATAATTATTATTTACATTCATCCCATTTATTCAGTGAACCAAATGATTTTTTAGTCAATAAAATTTCAGTTTTCTTTTAAAACTTTTGGGCATTAAGGAATTTGTGTTGAAAATGATTGAGGAAATTCATCTATGATCAAACTTCCCCTTTTCCATAAAATAATTTTTATTCTAGAATTCCATAAAAATTTAACCCTTTTAATCCATTAGTATCCTTATAATACCTATTATTTAGCTTAATCATAAGAAAAATCCCATATCAAACATTCTATTGAAATACATAACAGTATTTTAGTAAATATTTAGTGTGGGGGATAATGTTTTCTAGGGTTCCATATCATTTGGTGCTACTATGGGTTAAAAATAAAATTTTGAAGAGATATGTTTGCTGATGAAATAAAAAAATTACTGAATTCTGTGACTTTATATATCTTTCAAGAAGAAAAATTGTTCTTTTTCTAGATATTAAAAGAAAAAGGGAGTTGTGAGTTTTTGGAGCACCGAATGAAAAAAGTTTTACCTCTCTAGAGCTATCAAAAAACATGAAACATCCTTTTTATACATAAATTTTGATAGTGTGGGATGTATAAAATATTTTCAAATATTTTAATAGACTATTTCCAACTAATGGGAGTGAATAGGATACTATTCTTGTGTGTAAACTAGAATCATTAAAAAAATTCTTCAACAAAGAGCTAAAATATCTCTTTTTTACCTTAGAATTTTTTAAATTTGAACCCCACCAAACATCAAACCATAGAAAAAACCATTCTATACACCCATGATTTATAAAATTATTTGTACTAATTGGTAGGAGGTTTAGAATATTTTTAGGGTATAGTGACCGCTGTATTTATTTAGAAAAGAAAAACATTGTTCAAAAATAAAAATCATGAGATTAGAGAAAAACAAGTGAGGTATGAATCCTTATGTAGGAAGTAATGAATGAATAGGGAATGAAATTAATGAAATTAATGAATAATTTTTAATTGAATCTATTTAAAAAAATTATTAGTTGAGTGACATGATTTTGATCTTTGTTAATTTCATTAACATATGTTTTTATTTTTTGTTGTAAATTTCTTTAGAGTGTTGACTTATCTAGGAATCCATGTTTTATGTTTTGGGGAATTGATAGAGTTAATATTTCCACTATTTTAAATTAATATTATAATTATATAATCACCAATAATGTATCATTTTAGATAAATTTCCTCATTTTTGTAATTCTAATGTGTTTTATGCTAAATTTACAAATTCTGTAATTTTAATAGCTTTTTATCTATTTGGTATCATCGGAATAAATTTTTTATTATTTATCTTGTTTTCAAAATCACTTTTTTAAGAACACTTGTATTTTTGGATTAAACTTCTTTAACTATGACAATTTCTTAATTGATTATTTTGGAGGCCCAAAATAATTTGTCAATTTGGAAAATAATTTCTGATAGAATTGAAACTCATTTAGTAAATAAGAAAAAACTCAGCCTAAAGGTGTCAACTTGTAGTGATTATACTATAAAATGAGATAGTAATTGTAGTATCATATCTTCATTGAATACCATGTTTAGATTTCCTCACTATTGAAGTGTTGTAAGGAACCAAAGTGGAGGAAGTAGAACAATAACTTTTTCTATAAATAGCCTTTTCATTATTTCAGGTATAAAATTATCACTGCGCTTTAAAAGGAGCTCAAAATTTATAGTGGAAATATAAATCATGTGTGAACTAAAATTTTGAAGTAAAATTATCAATATTCATCATATAATAGGAAAAAAATTGATCAAAATTTTGGGATACATTAGCTAGAAAAAACATTTCCACTCTTTTTCCCATATATTCTCATCTTCAATTCATTTCAAAGTACAGTTCGATTGAAGAAGTGGGATGTGAAAGAGAATATATTCTAGAGAATAGGATTATTATTTTATGTAAACTATATAATAATTCTTAAACTTCAAGAAGTAGTAGAAAACAAATATTGGATGAAATTTCCATTTTTGAGTTTGTGCTTTTAACTATAAACATTTCAATTTTAAAATATCTTGCATTTTTTTCATAATTAAAGGAGGTATCATTATTTAATTTTTATATCATATTATGTTTTTTCATAGATTATTTATTATTTAATTGATATAAAATTATTTTGTTTTTGTTTAAACTTCTTTTCACGAGGTCCCCCTATTGAGCACATCCAGTACAATTAGTTTTAGTTACTCATAGGTCTTTTGGGTAATCAAATGACTTTCATAAGCTGATAAACACCCATAGTTTAATTTTAGATATGTTTTCTAACTAATTTAGGTTTATTTTTTGAGTTCCTGAATTATAAATTGAATAATTCAATTTTAATACATTGGTAGACAATTTTAATAGGAGTGTCCAAGGATCGAAGATTTTCTACTCCTGTTATATTTAGGTTTTCATTTTTAGTTTCATTTGCTTATAATTTCTAATAACTAATGAAGATTTATTGTCTTAATAATATTTTTTATTATTTAACATTTATTAACTTATTTAAAATCCCCATTTTTAGTTTTAACAATAACAAAAACAAATTAATGAAGAGAAAATTTGATAACTTATCCTGCTACCTCCTCGTGAGACAACCCCATGGTCACCATTAAACCACATTTATAAAGGGGAAATTATTGATTTTTGTAACATAGAAAAACACCACCATCACACAACATAGTGAATAAGACCATAATGTGAAATGGATTTACATGAGAAACCCATGTTGTGAGTAATTCTGTTGCATTATGAATGGATTATTATTAGATTATCTAATAGTTTTAGTTGGAATTTAAAATGAGGAAAATATAATCATGATTTTAGGTGTTTAATAATTTTTAAGGACAGTTTATGACCAAATTAAATTAGGTGGTTCATATTTATTGATAGGATATGACCATGAGAATAAAATTTGATTCGAATTCCTTGATTAAAGGGGATGGTTGTAGGAATATTTATAAGTTCTCTTAGCTATTTTGCTAATATGAATAATATAGGGAAGTATTTATACATCCTAAAAAAAGGAGTATAATAGTGTCATATATTATGAAATTACTATATATGATTTAGTTTGAGAGTAAAGGATTAAGGAATAAGAAGAAGGAACCCTACTTCTATATTTGGTAGATAGAAAAATAATGCACCAGGATAATTCTAATTTGGAATTATCCTAATCTAGAATAAATAAATTTCCAATCTTAGGATATCATGGAAGAAAAAGAATCAACCCTCATAATGAGGTGTTGATCTCATTAGTCATTTAAGGAAGAGATTATAGTATAAAAAAATTCAATATATCATCAAATCACGAGTTATGTTGTATGTGAAGTCTCATGCTAAATAGAAATAGACCATCGTGTCTATAATCTATTAATGAAGACTCACATGCCGATAAAATATCCAATCCTAGTATCAGAGCGGTGTGTAAAAATATAAGAAAACAGATTAGACCTTGGATCAACATCGCATATGTCTTGAACATATTGTAATTTATACAATGTGTAGTGTTATACTTTTATATGTCAACACACCTTCAATATATTCTCCTTAGCTTAAACCTTGGTGTAAAACCAAGTAAAATCCATGTGTTTTTCATATATTAAATTATGCATCAATATTTATCACTAAATTTTATATATTATAGTAATAATGTGTGATTGAACATGTTCATGACAATATGAGAACATGATTTGAATATCTTAGGACTAAATACAATAGAAATTTTTAACACTATACATTTGATTTATCCCCAATAAATATTTTTTAGGAAAAATTAGTCCTTATGAGAATTATATGAACTGAGTAGTATCTTGTTATTTTCATATGAAAAAGGTGTATGTATTGTACAATATATCTTCTTGGGGTGGTCTTTTTTTTTCTCATCATCAAAATATTAGTGAGGGATGTTCATATATATAATTAAGTGTGAAACTTGATTGAGGATGAGATTATTGTTTGTATAGAAATTATGGAAATCATAGGAACTAATCAAAATAGATGATATTTTAATTCTAAAACCATTATATATATATTTAATATTTATTATTTTAATTCAATATTACATTCCCTCGCACACATTCCCTCACACACATTCCCTATTCATCTGTTTTTTTATTTTTATTTTATAAATAACATGAAGTGACAAGAGGTTCAGTGAAAACTATGTTCTTAATTAGTAGACTAATCTATAGTTAGCTCTATAGATGAATTTTTGTGGGATATTTAAAATTAAAAATTATGATTAATATTTTTTATAAGGTTTATCTCTCATTTAAAATCGACTACAACACTAAAATTTGTAATGGCATTCCCTAAGAAATCATCTTCTTGAATCTTTGAAATTCACTTCATGATTTTTATCTATTGATGATTATAATATATTAACTCCAAGAAAATAATTAAATGATTAGATTTATCCTACTATAACCATGAATAAATAATAATTTAATCATTCAAAACAAAAACAAACTAATCCATGTGTCTGTATAAAATTCAGTTCATGAGTCCCATGAACACTATAGGGGAGTTTATCATGATGAATGACGTCACTAAAAATAAATATGACTGTAATGATTCTTAAATTACATCCTCAATATATCCTCTTCATGAAATTAACTATAGTTATAATTAAACTTGAGATCAATCTTCAAGAACCATCTTTCTCCTTTCCGCTAGTTGAAGATAATATCGATTCTCATAAGAGGGTATTTATTAATGAATGTCAGCTATTTCAAGTAGTGATATTTAATAAAATGCCTCAAACAACTCATCACCTTCTTGCAAAAGGGGAAATATTTATATAGGGAAAACAATTGGCATCTTAAGTACTTTCTCCAAAAGGTCTTATAACTACACCATTATCTCCTTGAGCTCAACTAGGGCCATCTGATAAAATTATAAAGATATAAGTGTAGTCCCAGGGTGTAAGAAGATATCCAATTTGACCTATAAAAAGGGGTAAACCATTTATATTAATCTAAAAAATCTATATATACTCTTATACTACTCTATGTAACTAAACCACCATATCATTAGTGGAACAGTTTTTCAGGCTCACCAATTGATAGGTTATCAGCTATAATCTTTAAAGGATCAGCCCAAATCTTCTTGTCTAATTATCCCATTAACCATTGAACGTGGAACATGATCCATATTACATAAGAAATATAAAAATAAAATAATATAAATATACCTAATCCCAGACTACAAATAACTAGCCGATAACAAGTATCACATCATAAGGTATCATCTATACTATGATGATCCTAATAAAATGTCTCTCTTCAAGGAGTAATCCCACTATAAAGAAATATATGAGTGAGATTATGATTAAAACTAGTAGGGGTATCTATTTTAAAATAAAGGTTTTGGTGAATTATTGAAATATCAAGCTCACAAATAAAGGATTCAATAATAAATAAATGACTCGCACTAACACCAATGATTATGATTGATAAAGTAAATAAGAATTAAGTCATTCCTCAAACAATGTTAGGTGTTTACAACTCTAAGACATATATTTCTTATATAATACCTATGATCTAATCACTATTAACATGTGCTTTTCATTTTCTTCCAAGAGGAGCTGGTGATGGGAGTGTATAATAGAATTATAAACCACTAGATTCTCCCATAAAACCATATCATATTCTATAAGAACCCCTAGGAGGGTCAAATATGCACATAGTAGTGGTCCATTATCTCTATGTTTTTCTAGCTGGGGAGTTTCATCCTCTTTTACACCCTTCATATCCTCTACTACTTTCATGGTGGGGAAAATCGATTCATGTATCCCTTTATGCCACACTAAAATTGTCTTTACCTCTCGAATAGGTTGTAATGTCCTAGAACTTGTAGACCAATTAATTATGATGATTTATATAATATAGGTGTCAAAATGATATCAGAGGAATTATGGTTGAGCTATTTAAATGAATAAATCTAGGAGTTTCTTTTACAACATGTTGTTTGTGATGTTCCATGGAGTTTATGATTTCCACATGCAGACTTCGAGATGCACCATAGGGGTTTATAGGTTAATATTATGAATTATTCCCTTTTAGGTACCCTTATTCACTATCACCTTGATTATGATGAGGTTATGGTATAGGGTTTATCATAATATATTGAAGGCCTAGGGATTTAGAACACGGTATTCACTACTATGACATGGATCCTAAAGTGTTTGGTTTAGTGGATCTAACATTTGGGTGGTCTCAGCTCTATGGTTATTATGCTTCATAACGGTTGGGATAGAGGGATTTCCCCATGATATAGAGAGATGATATCATGTTACATGGTGGTATATATTACATTTAAATCCTCCATAAATTTTCTTTCATATTTAATGTTCATTAGGATTATTGTTGGATATATATGGGATATTAGTGGTATAGTTTCTAAATTTTTTTTTGACATTAACCCAGTGCAGCATAAACACAATTATTATGTCGTTTTTTAGAAATAGTAATAATTATGGTGTGGTAACCACCATTTTTTGTGTTCCTATGTTTTTCTAAAACCTATATAAATTTTTAATTCAACCTAAATACCTCTTATTTTCATTGTTTCTCTAGAAACTCATGTGATATGAGGAATCCATTTATATATCTTTCAAATCCCTTGAATTTTTCATATCATATAGCTTTTAGAGACAATATATTGGTGATATAATGTGAATTATTCTATATCCATCTTGGGTTTCCACCCATTATTTCTTTGGAATCCATGGTAAAGATAGTGGTTTTGTTTGGGGGATATTGTGATTTTTATTTTAACGTGGATTGCTATAATTTAGGCAGTTAAAGCTTCTCTTGTGTGATATTTTCATTTCAATCATTCATTACAATCCATTTCACTAAGAATTTTTTTTTGAATCATCGATTAAGGTTGGGTATTCAAGGTGTCCCCATTTTTATATAAATTATAGAGGGTGAATATTTTTTCTTAATTTGGGTGGATAGTAAGAATTGATTTAATGAAGACACTGAGTTAAAATAAAATGGTAAAATTTATTGAATGGGATATTTAAAAGGTTTTTACTTTTCTTCCATGTTATTAACCATGTGATTCATGTCTTATTTCTTATTTTGATGATTTTTTTTCTTGTAGCTATGATTGCATTATATTTCTATGAATTCACAAATAGATTCACACTTTATTAAATTTTAATAACTTATTTATGGTAATAAAAAGGTTTTTAAAAGATAAAAATTAATTTAAATGTTTGTTGTGAAATATGGGCCAAATTATTTTGAAAATAAGCTTAAACAAAAACTATGGGAGTGATTGTTACCAAAACCGTTTGATATATGATTCTATGTTCTTATTGTGATCTTTGGATTGATTTTCCTTTGTTTAGAATCTTTTATTGATTTTTTGTGATGGGATGTGTCAAGAAGGGTGGTTGTGACTCCCTTAACATTGTTGTAAAGAGGAGATGCAGTGGTTGATGTAGAATGGGGACATGATTATTGTTGAATAAATAGTTGTGGGTGAGTTACATGGGAACAAAATGAAATTTTTAGGGATATAGTGATGGTTTTATTGTGTTGTGGTTTGTGTTTGTGTCTTAGAATCACATTATCTTATAATATATGGTTAATAATTATGAATACAATGAATAAATGTGGGATGAAATTGAATTTGTAAATAGATGTTAGTGAAATATAATTTCTTTAAATAAATGGTCAATGACTAGATTAAACATGTGTAAGGGATATAAATGGTTTTTCATTAACGACAAAATGTCATGGTTAGATAAAAGTTACATTACCAGTATCATCAAAGTCTAAAAATGGTTTAATTAGGTGATTACATGGGGATAATATGTATAACGACCTATGTCTTTAAAAAAACATATATATGAGTTTAAAATAAATGATTTAATAGTTTTTACATTCCCATAAAATTTTAGTTTTAGAGTAATATAGGTAAATATTAATATTTAATGTCTATTTTTCTATAAAAATAATATTCTTAAGTTTACAGTCCAATTTCATTCATGGAACACCTGTTCATTCATGTCTATTTTCATTTATTCTAAGATAGACGTCATAATATCTCATAATCATCTTTAGGATCTATTTTAAACATTTATTAACTTATGATGGTCACAAAAATATTAGTAAGGAATATAGAAATAATTCCAACATATCAGACTAGTGAAAATTATGAAATCCGATGACAATGTATACCTTTTTCAAAATAAAACACTAAGCACACAAATAAATGTATACATATTAAAAAACCAAAAATTTCATAAATAAATAATTTTTAAACAATTATAAATAATAATAAAACAATAAATTAATCATGAGAAAATTGATAAATCATTATTATTTTTGGAAAACAAACCATTCACTTTTAAAATTTTATAATCATTAGTTACATTATGAAATGAAAATGTTCCTATAAAACCCATTTTTATAAGAATAAAATACTATCTTGGAGAATCATATTTATAACCCATTTTCACTAATGTCTAACCAATTTTAAAATAATTTATTCCTAGTTAATTATATAGGAGTAACATACTAGGTTATGTCCCTCATTTTTGACATTTGAAGACTAAATAATTACCAAAAGCATTGGAGAGAAATACTGAGCACGCCCATAATAATTATCTATATCAATATTACTTGTAATAAAAAATAATTCCGATTTATTCTATAATGAAGAAAAAAATTATAATATTTCAATTTTTCACCATAAAACCCCTCATTTTAACCCTACAGAAAAGCATTTTCCACTTTTATATAAAAATGAATAGAAATATCCATATTCTTTTAAAAATATTTAAAAAAATATAAAAAAGGGAATTAAGTTTACTTTGAAAAACTATAAAAATAAACATATTTTGTTTATAATGAATATATTATATGATAGTGGGGAAATCTTCTCCTGTTGTATACCTAGGTTTTTTTACACTTCATAAAAAGAATCAAAATTTACTCGTATGAAAAATATTTCAAAATTTATTTTTTAAATATTTGTAAACAAATTAAAAAGTAGTTGAAATTGATGATTAAAAATTTAATTTGATAAAAAATAACAATAATGAAAATATTAATTAAAAAATTTACATGGAGAAAATATATTTGAAATGAATACTTTAAAACAATATTTTAAGGTGAAATCACTTACCAAATTGGTAACTTTTGACTAAAAATATTTGTCAAGGAAAAATATATGAACCAAAAAAAATAAAACATATGATTAACTTGTGATGAGTCCCAATAAAAGGAAATTGAGACAAGAAATCCTTTACCTCATCTCTGGAATCCGCACATCTGTCCTTTACTTTTTATAAAAACAAAAATTATTTAATATTTATACTTGATTAATAACCATTTATTATTTTCATAACCTTAATATTATTCCTTTTATTTCATTTATTTGCATGTTTTATTTAGTTACTAAATCTATTAAGATAATGTGAAACATTTCAATGTTATCATTTTACAAATAATGGAAAGGTAATTAAGTATGAGGTATGTTTTCCATAAACAATTAAAATTATTTAATCAATATATTATATATTAATTAATTCAATCATTATAACCATCCTTGTGAGGTGATGATGGAAAATGAAACACATAACTTTGTGGAGTTTGTAGTCCATAAGTATGCACGCATGATTTTTTTATTTCCCACGGGATGTAAAAAGAGATAAAAAGGGTTATGTTTTCAACATAATAGAATTTTAGTATATGGAATATAATTATCTTATTATATGAGTATGATCATAGAAGATTTAAAGGAGTTGAATGGATAAATAAATATGAAAACACTTGGTTAATATTTGTATATATTTTTTGAGAATCCTCCTTTGAAATACACCTTAATCATTATGGGTTGGTCTTTTGGTGAGAAAAAAATCTTAGACATGTGGAGGAAGGTTTTTAATGAATTTGGGTAGATTTTGGTTAAGATAAATATCTCTGGAAGTGTGAGGAAGGGAGTAAATATGGTGATGTTTTATAAGTGAGGTGGGTGACAATCATTTGAATACATGAAATATTAATATATAATATGTGTCTCACTCATGTAAAATATCTCCAAAGTGCCATATATGCTAATTTAAGGATGATAAATTTGAAATAAATTGAAAAAATAAAACCTATACATGTTAATGTGTCATTTTAAAGCATATATTTTAGTTTAACCCCCTCATTTACATTTTTAACCATACCCCTGGAAATTTTTTTTTTAATATCTAAGGGAAATGACAGTAATTTTGAAAATTCCAAGTAGATAATATATGAAACATATGTGAACATATTCAAGATTTCCCATTTTAAAGACATAATATATGATTTTTATTAATTTATAATCATCTCAAAACAATTTTTAAATGTTAAATATCATTTAAAATCATTTCTATGACTATTCACATATATTGACTTTAAAGGAATAAATATGAAACTCCAGTTCAAATATAAAAACTTTTAGAATAATTTATAATTTTTAATTATCTATTAAAATATTGTACTACCATTTTTACCCAAAACACATTATATTTATTGTTTTTAAAATCATTTACTTGATTTTTATACTGCTTGCACAAGCATAGCATTGGCGTTTCATAATAATTCAAGGTAATAATACAAATAATAAAATTTAAAAATTAATTACCATAAAAAATATAGTTATTTATATTCAAAATAAATATTTATAAATATTCATAGATTCTTTTTATCTCTATGAAAAATATTATATATAATAGTGATGTTTTGTAATTATATTCCACTTAAAATAATATAAAGAGTTATAATCAAGGAAAAGTGGCACCAAAATTACATATATTCCAAGATAGGATTATTTTACATCAAAATAAACTCTTATAATGATGTAAAACGAATTTTGTGGATTGATTTATAGACCCTATCTCATAGTTTTAACCTCTTTTAACCAATTTTATCTATTATCCAGGTGATAAACTTTTATCATGGTTACTATTCATTATTATTTAAAATGAAATTAAACAGATTTAAAAATTAAAATATGTTTATTAAAAAATATGGAATATATTTTCTAATATTTAATTTCCAATGTTTTTATAGTTAATTTTAATCTATGTGTGGAAAATGAAACCAAAAACAGTATTTGAAAAAAATCTCATTTTATGCATAAAAAGATTTTATGCCAAAATCTTGTATAATTTTGATTAATATTGAATTAATTGGATTATTTTTAATTCAAGGGGACTAATTTATATTAAAAAAATGAAAAATTATGTGGTTATTTTTAAATACATTAAAATAAATGATATTTTTATTGAAAATATATATTTCTCACTATTATCTAAAAAACCAGTCTTAAAAAAACAAAAAATTAAACCTATGATATATTTGATATGATTATATTGAAAATTATTTACATTTTATCAAATAAATATTTAATATTTGAATAAAATAATCCTCATTTCCATATAAATGTTTCAATGAAAACAATTTTTGAAGAAAATGTATTTTTATTGTAAAACATGAATTTACTATCATTCTTTATCGAGAAACCACCATGAATGTTAATTTATTTAATGAAATATATGTTATATAAATTTCATTAAATTAATTTAACTATATGTATTAACTTAATTTACTTTGATAAAAATACATTGCAATCATAAATTAGAATTATGAAAATATCCCATTTAATCATATAAGATTTCTTTGAAATTTATTTTTTAATACAACGAATCAATAAATAAATTTTTATTAAAGAAATTATTTTACATATATTTCATAATATGGATACTAATATTAATTCCCACTAACACAATTACTATTTTATCATAGTCATATTTAAATAATAATATTTCTATAGTATATTATGATTACATTATGATTTGGGTTGTGTGCAGCACGCACTATCAATCATCATGTTTATTTAAAGGAATATAAATTAAATACCAGGGTGTTACATTATACCCCCTTAAATAAATTGTATCCCTATAATTTTATATATTCATTTAAAACATTTTCATAATAAATTCCATTGATTTGAATATAAAACATGCAATAAGCGAATTTTTTTTAAATATTTTAAAATACCTTTGTTGAAAACCCACATCATAAAAAGGTATAATAAAATAAAATTTTGAAAATAAAAAAATTTATATATAAAGGTACGCATTAATAACAAAAAATTGGGTTCCTAAATAAGGATGACATTATCGGAATGTGAATATATGGACATAGAATAGAAATCTTTATTAAAGAGGATGAGAATTATTCACAACAATTTTACACATTAATGAAAAATATGTTCATAAAGGAAAAAGATTTGAATCAAATTTTTTGTTTCCTAAAAGAGATAATAGACTATAAATTCATAGAAAAATATTGTAAAAGTAAAATATTATAATTTTAAGATTAATTTTTTTGTATTTGTGGGATTCTTTTACCATCAAGACAATGAAAACAATAAATTCTATATAATTTATTTCTTCAAATCCCAAAATACAATTTTACCCTTTAGTTGTGTTTTGAGAATTTTCCACCTCTTTGTCATCTCATATTATAAAAGATTAATGATTAATTTTTCCTTAAAGAATCTCTAAAATTAAATTTCAATAGATCAAAACATCTAAATAAGGATATCAAGTTCTTTTTTCTACTTTTATCTATTAACCAAAATAAAAATGGTTAGGAAAAGATAATATAATATTATATATCAATAAACCATTAAATGAATAAATACTATATTAATCTATAAATCCTCTAAAATAATATTCAATGTTAAACTTTAATCATTCCATAAAAAATTAACCATAAATCTCTTAAAAATGTGCTTGGAAAATTTAAACCAAAAAGTCAGAAATATTTGATCACATTTTATTTGGAGATCATCTTAACATTTATCTCCAAACAAAATAAATCATTCATAAAATCACACAAAAAAAATTTATATGCACAAGTCATATAATCTCTTAAATAGTCTCATTATTTTCCTCAATAAAATAAGTTATGCTTATATAAATTAACCAAATATTTATTCATAAAATTATACTTTACTTAATCATTTAATGTTACCATAATATTAATAAAATAATAATAAAATAAATTTTCAATTTCATGGTTATCTATAAAAACCCTTTATTACAATTAAACATATTTACCTCAACATAAATGGTCATATTAAGCCTAATGGATATCAATTCATTTCAACTTTTGTCGACAAAATAAAAATTCATTCCTATTAAAATATCATTTTCAATAAATCAAATTTTAAATCTAAGGTTTGTATTTCAATATATGTAACCGAAAATATTCTTATTCCTATTAAACTCCCATCATATAATACCTCAAAAGGGTATCTAGGAATTGTGATCAACTCTAGACTTATTAAACAATGATGGAATCTAAAAATTATAAAATATACTCATATTTATAATACTAGCCTCTAGAGTTACATAAAACATTGATATGATACCAACTATATCAATCTGGTTCTTTGATGACCCATTTATATGAGTTTAAAAGCAATGATTTCGTATTTTTAAATTCACATGATCTTTTAGTTTTATGGTTTTAGATAATTAGGAATGTCACAACATTACATAGTGAAATAATGATATAAAATGTTTATTTTACCACAAAATCAAGATTCTTAAATATTTATTATTGTTTCATGCACGATACACATGATTTGTTAAAGGAAATTCTTCTTTATTCTGAGAGAAACTTAAAAATACTTCACAATCATACATATTACATGTAAAAAACATTTAAAAACATGATATGAGAAAAAAAAAATCCAATTTTGGGGTATGAAACTATTGTAAAATCATTAGTTAAATGAAAAACCTAAAATCCCATGATAATATTTTTTTTTCACTATAAATCATTGCACACATAAATGAAAAATATCCACATTATAAAATAAACCTTTTATTAAAGAAAAACATTAAAACCGATTATAAAACATATAGAAACCATAAAGGTATTATGATGAACATGAAAACTAATGAAAACATTTATTGTAAAAACAATCCTCTCACATTTTAAAGATTATAAACATTCATTACCCCATAAAATCAAAATATTTTCATAAATAAAATTTTTGTTAGCATAAAATAGTATATGGGAGAATCATATTCCCAACCCATGTTCAATATTGTTTAACTTATTTTAGAATAACTTGTTTCTAGTTAACTCAATGGGAGGAACCTTATAGGTTATCTCCCTTAATTTTTTCCATTAAAGACTAAATATTTTCCCAATTCATTGAAGAGCTATGTTAGTCTCATTCATAATCATGGACCATATTGAACTTACTAGTAATAATTTATAATTCCTAAGAACTTTATGATGAAAAAATGTTTAAGTTATCATTTTTCATTATAAATCCTTGAAAATATTATTTGAACCTAATTACAAATCACTTTCCATTTTCAAAATAAATATGGATAAATATCTCATTTCTTGTGAAAACTATTTAAGATGAAAAATATAAAAAATAATGGGGATTGAATCAACTTTTGAAAACCAATAAAAAATGAATTATAATATTTATAATGAATTATTTACATGATTGTTGAAATTTCCTCACATTCCATATATATAAAAAAACCTTTTGGAACATTGCTAAAAACTTTCAAAAGTTACCAATATAGAAAATGTTAAAAAAATAATTTTTTAATCCTTTGTAATGAAAGTAAAAAAATTAACTTGAAAGTGATTTTTTTTTAATATTTAAATTATAAATAGTTACACAATTGAAAAAAATTATAATAACACCAACATGGAGGAAATAGATTTTATAGGAGTACTTCCAAATAAGGTTTTAAAGAAAAATCCCATACCACTTTGGTAACATTTGAATTAAAAGATCATTTAAGGTTAGAACATGGAAAGGATATTAAAAAATAATAATTTAAATAAATAAAACTTAAAATATATCTTTATGTCATTACATACACTACATTAAAGAAAACATGTACTAAACTTGTAAAGTATCTTAAAGAATGTAAATTGAGATAAGAAATCACTTACCTGGTCTCCTGGCTCGCTATCTACATCATATAAATTAATGAATAACAAAATTTTATATATTTTAAAGTCTATTAAGAACATTTTTAATTATCATTACCTTATTCTCATTCCTTTCATTTTATTTATTACAGTGGGTTTTCTATTTATTAAATCAGTTAAGTTCATGTCGAATGTTTTAAGTTCGTTCCTTTCTTAATATCTAAAATAACTTTAGAATGTTTACCATGGTGAAAGTGTTCATAGTGGTATTATATTTAGAATATAACCATAATATTATTATCATGTATATAATTTAAATACAAATTTATAATCATCTATTAAGTATAGACATGAAAAATGAATCACATCACTTCATAGTGCTAGTAGCCAACACGTATGAAAAGTTGAAATTTTCATTTTACAATAGATAGAAGTTAGGAATTAAAGTAATATATTTTATTTGTATAATAATAAATATATCATAACAATATTATCAATTAATTAATTATGTATTTATAACCATCACTAAGAGATAGTGATGAGAAATGAAACACATCGCTTCGTGGAGAAGGTTGTCCATGTGAAGGAACAAGCGATGCTTTAATTTCAAATAAGAAGAAAATTAGAAGAAAATGGGCTATGTCCTAAAAATAATGAAATTTAATTATATTTAATATACTTATATAATTTTATGAGAATATTTATTTAATATTTAAAGGATGTGCAAGAATAAATAAACATGAAAACACTCGGATAATAGTTACACCTCTTATTTGTGAAACCTTGTTTGGATTACCCCTTAAAAATTTTAGGTAGGTATTTTGGTGAGACTATAACCTCTAAGACATGTGGAGTATGATTGGTAATATATTTAGTCAAATATTTTTCAAGATAAATTTCCCAGTAATTGTGAGGAATATAGGATAGGTTTCTCCCTATTATAAGTGAGGTGGGTAACAATATTTTGAATACATAAAATATTAATTTATAATATGTGTCTAGCTCATGTCAAATGGATCAAAATTACTATATATTCTAAGATAAGTAGTATAATGTCTAAAAAATAAACCAATAAAACTTATAGAATATAATGTTGTATTTTGGAACATATCTCTTAGTTCAATCCCCTATTATAATTTACAACCATATATATAGTAACAAAATTTTCAAACACTAAGGGTAATCAAAGTAAATTTAAAAATGAAAGGTTGAACATATATAAACCGTGAATTATAGGACCTAAAATTTCCTATAAACTTGTATTATGATATGAATTTTATAGTATTTAAATGAATTAAAAAATATTGTCTACCATTAAATATTATTTATAGCCATTTTTATAACTATTCACATATCTTAACTTTAAAGGAATCAGTATGAAAATGATATTAAAATCCAAAAAAAGTTGAAAATAAATTATAATATTTAATTATCCATTAAATTTATATAATACCAATATTTATCAAAATAATATTATATTTATTGTTTTTTAAAATCATTTAATTGATTTTTACTCTACATGCACAAATGTTGTATCAAAATTGCATAAGCACTCAAGATAATTATACCGTCACTAAAAACAAAAAATAAATTAATAATATAAAAAACTATTATTATTTAAAATTACTTTTATAACTTCTCATAACATATTTTTATCTCTTTGAAAACTTGTTAGATATATTAAGAAAGAGAGTGACATTTTGTAATTCTCATATACTTGAAATAATATAATGGGTTATAATAAATGTAAAGTGGTACCAAATTGAAATATATTCAAATACATGATTTTTATATTCTAAACCCCCTCATAAAATAATATGGAGTCATGTTTTGGATTAATTTGTATACCATTTCCCATATTTTTATCCCCATTTAACCCATTTTATCATTTATAAGAGTGCTAAAATTTTTTCACGGTTTTTATTCATTATGACTATGAAATAAATTGAAAAAATTAAAAAAAATTAATTTGAAACATAAAAATATGGAATCCATTTTTTAAAATATAATTTCTATCAGTGGTAAAAATTATTTTTAATATAAGTTCATGAAACACAGTTAAAAATGTTTTTTTGAAAAATAGTCATTTGAAGAATAAAAAATATTTTATAGTAAAAAAATATATAATATAGTTTAAAATGTAATTAATTGGAATATATTAAATAAAATATAACTAATTTTAATTTATATCCAATCTAAAATATAATAATACATTATACACAATTTTAATGAAATGATAATTTTTATAAATATCAGTATTTATCACAATTCAATCAAAAATAAATATTTTTTGAAAAATCCCAAACATTCACCATAATATATTTTTGATTTGATGATATAAATAATTAAATCTATTTTATCAAATAAAATTTCCAAATGTGATCAAAATTAATCATAATATCCACACACAAAATTCCATAAAATTCATTTTTTGAAGAAAATATATTTTTGAAGTATTAGATGAATATATAGTCATTACTTATATATTAAGAACCATTAGATGAATGTTAGTTTATTTTATTAAATATATGATCTATAAATTTCATTAAAATCATTCATAAACAGTGATTAACTTAATTTAAATTAATAAAAAATCATTGCATACATGCATCATATTTCTAAAAAATATCTCCTTTAATCTTATATGATTTTATTTAATAATGAGTTTTTATTTTTTTTAAGTATTAATCAAAAATATTTTATTAAGGAAAAACGTTCCACATATATTTCATAATTAATTTAATCCTATTCATGCCCACCAAACCAATGACTAGGTTATAACAATAATATATTAATAATAATATTAATATAGTATATCACAGGTTGTTTAAGCTCAAGTTTTTGTGTGATACATTCTATCTAACAATTTTTTTCTAAAGAAATATAAAATAAAATAATATAGTGTTATAATATATATTCCATTATGAATTATTTTTAAGGTAAAGTGATCTGGTAGATGAGGTAGAGGTGGAAGCTATTATATTTAATAGGTTGCGGAAGTTTATTGATTCTTGCAAGTTGCAATTGGAAAATTTTAGTGTGAATATTCTATGTAAGGGGTTTCTATTGATTAATTATACATTTAGTTTATTGTGATTTTTATGTCCCCCAACCATGTCTATTATTCATATTGATACCCAAATGTTTTGGGTTCTGGTTGGTTTCCCCTAATTTCCATGTTGTGTAGGGAGGAGATGGATAACCACTCTATCTTCCCCACTCTCTATTCTAGACATGGAATGAGTTTATTGGTGGTGTATGCTATGTATTGTATATTTTAGAAGGAGGTTATGAATTATATGTCCTTTTTATTCATGATACCCTACTGTGATGATTATGGATATGGATTTGGATATGGATTAGTAGTTATTTAACAATTCCAACATGAGATGTTAGATTATATAGAAGGTTTGGATAGGTAGGGTTGTAGTTTTACATACACAGGTTGTGACTTGAGTATCTGAATTGATGATAGAATGAGATGTTGGACCCTAAAGAGGTTAAGATATTTTGGGCTATGGTCTTACCCATATTAGGTGAGTCTTGGAATATATTTTGAGTGGATATGGTTTTATTGATATGGAATGAATGAAAGAACATGATGTATTCCCTTGGGTAATGAGAGACAAAAACTAGTGGGGAAGTGGTAGTGGGGTATATTTTTATTTACATGCTTGATATTATTTTATTATACATGGATACGTTTCTTGGTGAGTGAGCCTTAATGAGGTGAGTGATAATTTCATTGATAATTTCTCATTGATTATGATATTTATTAACTAAAGAATTATTATAAATCTTTTACATTTGATGAGAGGTCTTGATGAAGATCCTACATAGTGTGATATTATGCTCACTGATATTTATAAATATGTATTTTTTGGGTTTTTAGGGTGATTTTTCTGATCGTTCTGGATAGCACTAGAACATAGTTTGGAGTTATGGCCAAATATGTTTATTTGGGGTTTATTTTTGATATTTTTATTTTAGAGATCTATATTGTATGAAATACTAAAAATTTTGGCCTATTATAGGTTTTGCGATTTTTTTTACATCACAGTGTATACTGGTGGATTTTTTTTATCTTCCGGGGATAATTTAGAGTAATTCTTAGGGCTTGTTTGAGGTAATAAAATGAATCAAACTTTTCATACCCTGATATAACATATTAATAGATGAATAATCATTAAAATAACATATTGATCCATTCTATAATTGTATAGGACTAGTGCCTTTAGAAACATTGATAAAAAATCAATTTGATTATAAGCGATCTATATCATCTACCACTAAGTTCTTCATTACTATCACCCTTCCTAGAAAAATAATACTTAATACATTATTTCATAACCTAGGAAAGTAAACATAAGAAATTGTGAGATCAAATTCTCAATAAGGGTAAATAATGGACATAAAAATAATCAATTAAATATAACATGATAATAATGGTTTTAGAACATGATCATATTATTTGAAAACCATACCCTACATATCATATATAATAATCTTGAGTCATGTCATAAAGATTAGTATTTTATAAAACATGAATCATAAGTTATTCAAATAACATAAGCGAACATAGAATAAAATTAGTATAAGACATATATTTGTGGTATAAAAATATGCATAGAAAATCATTTCATTATTAGTCAAGGATCAATACCATGACTATTATAGAGGATTGTGTTTACTCCCCAAACCATCATAATAGTTGAGGTTAACTCCAAACACTATTATAGTGGATAATTTCTCTTACTGAACTGGGTTCAATCCATATTCCAGTCCTATTTATCTCAATAGATATTTATATTTAACTAATTCATTACCAGATTATATAATTTTAGGCCCACTCGTTATATAATAAGAATCATACAATTTTTTTCTACAAAATCATCTTAGATGTAAAATTATTTTAAATTTCCACTTGTAACATTTCTTAATGAATATACCCCTTTCTAATTTTAAATCACTTATTTAAAATATAAAAATTTATAAATTATTAAATAAAAAACTTATTTTAAATTAAAATTGGAAAATTGTAAATAAATCTTAAAATAATTTAATGGTATTGAGGATGGTAAATTTCAATCATGCTGTATAAGTTAAAAGTAAACATATTTTTCATAGTTTTGTTAAAAATTAAAAAAGTACCTCATTCAGAAATGACAAGAATATTCCATTAAAAAAATGTTAATTTAAATCATGGGTAAAAATTAATTTAACGAATCAATTAAAAATATAAAAAATGTTATTGAAAACATTTTTATAAAACATTGCCATGGAATAATTTTAACTGAAGAGATAATTAATGTTTTTTTCCTAAAAAATTATTTTTAAATCTTGAGTTTTTTAATAGAGTAAAATTAAATGAGAAAATATAATTTATATAAATAACTATAATATAAGAAAATTAATTATTATCTAGATTGGTACGTAAAAAACCTTCATTACCGGAAACTCCAATCATAAATATTCTTGATAAATAATGAGATAATAATATAAAACCCTTACCTCTGGTATGAATTCCTTCATATGTTTTCAAACATCCTCCATAATAAATATATATTAATTATAAATATATTAAATAACCATAGTTACATATATCATACTATATATGATTTAATTTTAACCTTTTATCACCCATTTATTAACAATTATTTTCAAATCATTGTATTAGGTGATAAGAGCTTCATTTTTCACGTATGTTTTGGTCAGATAGTTTTGGTCCTTCTTATTAAATCTTGGTTACTTAATCAACATAATTTTATTCATGATATAAAATTGATAAATTTTTAATATATATATTTAGTTTCATCCATAAAAGTAGATATGGAAAAATGAATTACACCATTCATGGAGATGATAAGTCATACATATGCATGCACGCTATTTTCACTTTTCAATGGAAAAGAATATAAATAGAAATACAACATTATAGAATTATTATAATATCATACATTTCATATATATTCATAAAATTAATCCTTATTATATTTCATGAAAATCATAAATGAAAAATCAATCACATCACTTTGTGGAGGTGGTAGTCCACACATACGCACGAGAGACGTTATCGTTTTTCCATGGATAAGAAGATTTGAATTAAGATATGATATTATTGTTATAGAAGAATAATTATGTCATTAATATCACATATAAACATTATACCCATGACAATATCCATTCAAAAAAGATGGTGATGAAAAATTAATTATATCGTTATGTGGAGAGGGTATGCCATATGTACACACAAGCGATAATTTCACTTACCATTTGATGGTAAAATGTTTTGATAATGGTGGTTACATAAAAATAATAATATTTATGTATATTTAGGATACTGAATTTATTATTTTATGATAAATTATACATATATATTTTAATTGTCTATGCCCTCTTGGTTTGTTACTTTTCTAATTTTTGAGAATTGGAGGGGTTTATGGGAGGTTCTGAGAGTTTTTGGTGGATGGTGGTGGCGGAACAGAGATACATCAAGAAATAAACATAGTTTAAGTTTTACATGATGTGAAATTTGTTTTCATATCTTATCTAGGTTTCATTCACAAAATGTAGATTATCAGGGTCAAATAATAAAAAAGTGATTTATTTTTAATGAAACCAAACTGTGAGGTTTACACAATGTGAGAGGGGATTACATGTCACATAAATACCCAATGTAGTGAATTTATAAATTTATAGATCATTTGGGTTTTAATTAAACCCTATTCCTGCTCTCATTCTAGGTGACTAATGATTCTCCCCTAAGGTGTTCTGAGATTCCATTAAAAGTTGATTGATTCCCAGATTCACATTTTTGATCGGTGGTGAGTTCTTTTCTTATTCTCCTAGGTTACCTTTCGATATTATTCTGAGTTTATTTGAAATGGTGTGGTTTAGTTTGTGTTGTGTGGTTGGTATGCATATTAAAGGTATTTGGGTGAGGTGTAAGTTGATCTATGGTATCTTAGGGTGTGGTTGTAGTTTGTTGGGGTTCTTCTTCACTATATAGTGACCAACGAGTCGGTAAAGCTTATTTTTTGTAATCAATACCTCATTTATCTTTATTTTATATCATAATAGAAGTTTTTTATCATTTTTATCTACTATTTATGGTTTTTTAGGTTAATATACAACAAATAGTTGGATAATTTAAATTCAAGGGTAAATGGGTTTGATTCATTTCTTTTTATAGATTTGTTATTATTATGATAATGTGGATTGTATGGGCTTGATGAAACAGAAAAAATTGTGTCCATTGGGGGATTTTTTTCACTAGTTGATATGTGTTGTGACTACTATAGCTATTTTAATGGTTGTGACATAACCCTAATATGTAAATCGGTTAACCACTAATATTTGGATAATGAAATGGTTACACAAATATTATGAATGGTGTGATAATTCGCCTCAAATAATGTGGAATGTGATAAAAGACTATTTTGAAATCTATAAAATGTTCCTGATGTGTGGTGATGGGTGGTCGTCCTTGTGGGGAAAATATTTGTAGTCGTGGTATGTGGAGGGATGGTGGGTTCTTTGGACATGCTTTTGGAGAAATCTAGGTTGTTTGTTTGGCTGTTCTATTAGGGTAGTGAGGTGGTTTGTTTGGACATACTTTTTTAGTGGGAAGGTGGTCTATTTCTTCATGCATTTGGGGTAGTTATATGGTATGTTTAGTAGTGATTTTTTGGTGGATAGGTTGTGGTTTCTTTGTGCTAGATGCCCAGGTAGTGACTAAATAAATGAATTATTTGATAATGATTGAATGGCATGTTTTCGATTGGTTAATGGGTCTAATGTTTAATGAATAATTAAATGATGGGTTGTTTGGTTTTATGTTGTATAACATAAATAATGAAAATAATGGTGTGGTTAAATTTAATTTTATAGTAATGTGAAATGGGGATTGTGGAAATTTTTGTGGTGTTAAGTATTTAAATATGGAAAAAATGTGGTGATGTTATGAGTTGGTCAATGTTTGGTTGTGAACCCATAGGTTTGTCTTGTGTGTGTATATATATGTTTAAAATTTTATATTCATTGTGATTTCTATATGCACCCCAACCTCAATGAGCACTATGTTTCCTCACTAGTATAGTCATGCATGGTGTGTTTTTTCCAACATTCGGTGAGGATGATAGAATAATAGATACCAGATATTTCTTTCTATATCTTTCCAGAGAGGTTGGTATTGCACATTTTGTGATGGTCAGAGTTTTATTAGTGTATTTTATGGTGGTTGTGATATCCAATGTTTTTTCGAGTGAGATGCGACCTTGTTTAAGGGAACATGACTTAGTTGTTTTCGAGTGACGTGTGATATGAACTTGCTTGTGGGGAGGCTTTTAGTGGGGATCATTCATTATAAGAGGATGGAATGAGGTATATGTCATTTATGTATATGATACTCTACCAATTTGGTCATGGATGTGGGTTTTTTTGGATCAGGTTTTATCAGGCAAGACGTGATGTGGATGTTCTTATGGGGAGGCTAGCCTAGGTGTCCACAAGAGAGATGTGTTATGACCATGCTTATGGGGCAATGTGGTATACAGATGATATGGGAGATCCAAGTCATATGATGTTGGGACGTGAGAGAATCATACCAGTAGGAAGGTGGTGTAGGGTACCCTATATTGATACACTTCTTGTTATATTATATTCCTTGTATTATGTTATTTGGTGAGTGTTTCTTAGTGAGATTGATTTTGGTTAGTATACCTGTATATGTACTTTTTAGTTCTATTATTTTCTCATGGGTGAATTAGTATTCCCTTTTCATATGTTCATTAAATAATTGGGTTTTACTACTTAATATAATTATATGGTCAACCTATATATATAAACTATTTTTAGGTTTCATGGAGGATTATATAGGCCGTGATGGACAATACTATCTTGGAACTTGAATAATTTACATGTCGCTTCTTCGGCTTTTATTTTGTGTATTTACTTAGGAATTTTTTTCTGTATCAGTTTTACTTATACATTTAGATAGGATGGTTTTGGATTCTTTTTATATTATGTTATTGAGTTGTTTGTGGATGATTCATCTTATATCCCAATCCTACATTATTATAGAGGGTAATGCATCCCATTTCAGGAGATTTTTATTCCCTAAGTGCTAGTATACAACCCATGCCATACTAGAGGCAGTGCTTGGGGATTATTATCTCTCTCCCCTTATTGTGGTATCATTGGATGTAAGGGGTCATAACAGAGTGTTATTAATGGTGATTTTTGAGATATAGGATGGTGTTTGGAGTTAGGTAGAGTGAGGATTGCATGGGTTATTATGGAAACAGTGCAAGTTTACCTTAGTGCATGACATAGGCCAGGGAGATCGGCTAGGACATGAGATTTTAGGGATCCCCATGATCCAATGCATAGACTTTGATCTTATTAAATGGTAAAGTGTTGAGGAATTTCTTATAGGCTAGAGATATATGATAGGAACATTCATCATGATGACTTGTGTTCTTGTTTGAATTTGGGGGATTTTGGGAAGAATAAAGCAAATAAAATGAATTAAAATGAATATTAATTAAATTTCATACTACCTAGTATTAGGAAACCACTGTTTCTTCTTTTATCCATGGATATGGTTCATTGGGTGCATATGGATCTAGAATTTGTGGTTTTGGAGGCTGAACCGATTGAGCACAGCATGGTTGATTCGATAGAGGAGGATAAGTCTTGGTAGAAGAAATTATGTGCTTTCTAGTAGAAGGATTTGGGTAAGTATCCAAGAATTTTTTATATGAGGAGATAAAGAGATGGATGGAGGATCTCAAGATCACTCTAAATTGGAATTAGTCCCCAGTGTGGTACTTGTTCCCTTTAGAATTTAGTTAGATGTGAGAACCTAGGAATTAGTGGTGGACACTATTTCTAGTGGTTCAAAATGAGGTAGTCATTTTGTGGGTTGAATATGATAAATAGTTCCAAAAATAGTTCCTTTCATTGAACATAATGGTTTTGAAGATTTAGGAGACTGTTTCACTTATGTAGGGAAGTATGTTAGTGAGAGAGTTGGTAATCAAATTCAAGGGCATTTTTCTCTTTTCCCCAAATATTTTTCCATATGAAGAGTCTCTTAAAATATATCTCAAGGATGCACTCCCTCTTTCTATCAAGTATACAGTTACTCCATTTATGTTTCCAAGGTATATAGAGGTTCATAAGAAGGTAGAGGTGACCGATCTAATGAAATCATATTATGTTTTATGATGATAGGGGGTCTATCAAGGTTCCTCAAGGGGAAAAGTTTTCAGTGGTAGGTCTTAGGTTCTAGGGCCTTCTATGTTTTTACAAACAAGGAGTCGACCTCAGCAATAAACTTTTCTAACTTCTAAGGCTAGTGGTTTTGATGATTTTCATGGGATGTTTTTTCCAATTTATTTTAGTTGTGGAATATGGGGAGATCATCAAATCTAGTACCCAATGGTTTTTTAAGTACAATTTAGTTGGGTAGATAGGTTCAATGCCATCCTCATTAGCATTTTCTAGTGAGACTGTTCTCGCAGTAGGGAAAACACGCTTATGCTCTACTAGGGGGAGATGAAATAGGTAGAGGCCAACCTTAGAATGTTCCTATTATTTAGGGACCATTATCCAAGTTTTGTTTATAGTGTTTCCATCAATAGAGAGTTAGAGTAGAAAAACATGGCCAATTTCACTTAGCAGATGAAGTCGTTCCATAGGGGCCATCGATTGTACGAGGTATGATCTCTTTGTTTTGTACTATTGTTTGTGACTTTTTTGATTCAAGGGATTTTCACTACTTTTCTGTAACTACTCTAGTATGTGATATCAGACGAGACCTATAGACTATTCACATGACCCTGGTGTTGACTATGCTAATTGGAGTCCAGATCAACTTGTTTAATATGTTCTAAGGGTGTAGACAGATGATGGGGCCACATCACTCCTATGGGGATATTTTAATGTTACAGATGAATCCATACTATGTTATCCTCTACATCAATGGGTTTTACTATGTATGTTCTATTATCGACTACATCTGGAGGAGAGTCATATTTTCAGATGTGGATAGCCAGCATGTGGCTTCATTGGTGAATGAGGTTGTCAGGTGGGTTGTCAACGTGTGGATCCCCTTCATTATTTTTCCGCTGATCTATCAGTAGAATCATTAGAGGTTAGGATAGTGGGGGTCCCTAGAGTGGTTTTGGAGTTCCTAGAAGTTTTACCCTGAGAATTTGTGATTCTACTACCTTGATGTGATGTTATGTTTGTGATAGATTTGTAGCATAATTCTTTTTCTTTTTAAATTTTTCTTTATTATATAACACCATATAAGTTATTGGAGTTAGGAATTTAGATATATGATCTAATGTATAAGGGTTTTACTCACCATAGTGTGTCTCTGTAGTGTGCTCCAATGTTGTTCATGAAGAAGGTAGATGGTATTATGAGGTTGTACATAAAATAATAGAGGGTGAATGAGGTGATTTTTTATAATGGTTACCCTATTTCAAGGATAGATCATCTTGGAAACTAGTTGAATGGGGATAGTTATTTTTTTAAGATCAATCTGTGCTCACGATATCACCAATTGAGGGTAAGTGAGGGTGATATCTCAAAGACCGCCTTTAGATGTTGGTGTGGGATCTTCGATTTTGTAGTTAGGCTATTCGGTGTAATGAATGCCCGATCCATGTTCATGGGTCTTATGAACTCCATGTTTCCTGAGTTCCTAGACTCAGTTTTCATTATATTCATCAATGATATCCTAATCTACTCAAATTCAGAGGAGGAGCTTGCTGACCATCTCAAAACTGCCTTATAGATTCTTTATCCCCAATAGCAATATGGAATGTTTTTTGAAGTGTATATTTTGACATGATTGGTTCATTTCATATGAAATATTGTGTCTTAGTAGGGTGTGGTAGTGGACCAATTGATGTTTGATGTAGTTTTTTCTTGTATGGAACCCAAGAACGTTGAATAGGTTTTTAATTTTCTAAGTCATGTAGGATATTATCAAAGGGTTTTGCCTAATTTATATTGATTTTACACCCTGTTGATAACTTCTACTAGTAATTACCAGGGTATTGTGTGGAATGATAAGTTCTAGAAAGAATTTGGTTACTTTATGGGGAATCTGGTTAGTGTTTTGGTGATTTATTTTCCTAAGGTGGGTTTAATTTTTGAGGTGTTTTTTGATGCTTCCCATTTGGGATCAGATTACATGTTGATGTAGTAATGTGTGGTGATCTCTTATGGTTCTAGGGAGTTACATCCCCAGGTGTACCACTTTGGAACTTTTTATCTGGAGTTTGAAGTGATTTTGTCTCTGCTAAATTTGTGGAAATATTACCTCATTAGGGATAGATTTTTGGTCTTTTCAGGTCATAAAAGATTGAGGTATATATTTATTTAGCATGATTTGAAGGTGTGGATGTGGAGGTGGTAGAAGTTTCTTTACTATTACTATTTTTAGATCTCTTACACCTCTCTAGAGTGGAATTTTCTGGTCAATGCTTTATTCATGAATTCATGGAAGGGGGTCATTCTGGAGATTGAGGATTCATGGAGAGCGATAGTGGATTTGGTAGTCTTTCACTTACATGCAAGTATGGATAGTAGTTGAGGATTATTATTTTAGATTATGATTCATTTTTCTCTATTTAGGTAGGTGGAAGATTCTTAGTGGGGAGTCTTGGAGGAATAGGCAATGTATGATTGTGTTAACCATGGTGATACTCTAGAGGGATGGTTAGAGGATTTTTGAAACTAGGTTTTGTTTCATTGGAGGTTATTTTTCTCGTAGAGATGTATATGGGGGTCCTTTATGAGTTTAAAAGAATACCATTGGTGGTACACATAGACGTTTAAAATATGTACCATGACACGAAAATTCATTTTTGGTGGTCCATGATGAAACGAGAAGTGGAGAAGTTTGTGGAAAAGTGTTTTGTTTTCCAATAAGTAATTGTCAATAATAGTCTCCCTAGTAGTTTATTTTATACTTTGTATGTTCTTGAGTGGAAATAGGATAAGAAATAGATAAATTTATCCACAAGGATACCCATGAATCAGGATAGATTTGATGCTATCTGGGTGATCATGGACCAATTGAAAAAATTGGCCCACTTCTTAGTGATCAAGGAGTTAGGCGTAGTGGACTCTTTGACTAAGAGGTATGTGGATGAGGTGGTTTGGTTTCATAGAGTTATGAGGACCATTATATTAGATTGGGATGACCGTTTTACATCGCAATTATGGGGGGGGGGATTTCAGTATACTTTTATGACTCATTTATAACTCATAACAACTATTCATCCTCAGACAGATGAGAAGATAGAATAGATTATCCAGATATGGGAGGATGTGTATAGAGCTTTCATATTGGAATTTTTTGGATATTGTATATGACACCTACCTTTGGTTGAGTTCCCTTATAATAATAGACATCATTTTTCCACTAGCATTGCTCCATTTAAGACATTTTATAAGAGTGTTTTCAATCTAGGATGTGCTAGATGGAGGTTGGATAGGCAGTTTTCCTTGGTCTAAATGTGTTGCAGAGAATGACATAGAAAGTTATGCATGTTTATGAGTGGATGAATGCAACATAGTACATAAAAAAGTCTAATGCCGATCAATACAGGAGACCCTTGGAGTTCAAGGTTGGGTAACAAGTGTTCTTGAAGGATTCCCCTTGACATGGGAAGTGGTGGTTTGAAAGGGGGAGTATGATTTCTCCAAGTTTATTGGACCCTTTGATATGTTTGGGAGAGTAGGTGTGGTGTAATATCTATTGGAATTTACACCACATAGAGAGAGGATCCATGATGTATTCTACATCTCTCAACTTAATTAGTGTCTTTATGATGACTCCCTTGTCATTGACTAAAGAGAGTTTTATTTTGAGGATGACATGACATTCACAGAGCAACTAGTAGAGATCCATGATCTCTGAGAGAAGTAACTTCATGGATGGTCCATTCCTTTGTATTGTTTGTTATGGTGGTGTGGTGACTCAGAGGAGAGTAATTGGGTGTGATAGATGCAAATTCATTCCAAGTATCTAGAGTGGTTTCGAGTTTTTCTTTTCTATTTTTTTCTTTAAGATGTTATGTTCGAACATTGTTTTATCTAATGAGATGTTTTCCCCATTTTGTGATGTTTATTTGATGTTTGATAATATACTGATATAAAGAAAGGGGAGGACCTGAATCCTAATCAATATGAATTATCTGCAGTGTGATTAATTGTTTGTGGGTGAGTCAGTGCCGCCCAGAGCGTATAATATATAAATAAAGAAGATATAATTATATGATTCATGTGCTTGGGGTAGTGAGGTTCGTTGGTTGGGTGGTGGTTTTATTGTAGTGTTGTTATGTGTGAGGATATAGTTTGTGGTTATGTGGTGATGAGGTTGTCCATGATTTTTTATGGTTGTTTGGGTTTGGTGTGTTTGGTTTGTAGTAGTTTTTAAGGAATAATGAAATACTTGAGTGGTATCTCATGAATTGTTTTCTTGGATCACTTTCCCTCTCACATAATTTTTGGATTATTGAGGGAGATAATCATTTGAGAGTTATCTTAGGTAAATACGTGTGCCCTCCTAGTTCGTTAGATTTCTTGTTTTGACTATTGGAGGTGTTCGATGGTTGTTTTTTGAGTTTTCAATGGAAGCTGGAGTTGTAACAAAAATTACCGAGGAAATAAATGTCTTTTAAATTTTAAAAAATTTAAAGTTAGTTTTATGGCTTTCCCTTGGATGATTTTTTATTTTCAGATTTTCAAGATTAAATAATTAAAAGGTGATGCATTTTCAGTGAAACTGAACCCCAAGGATTACACCATGTTAAAGCGGATTACATGTCATGAAAAATACATGATTTAGTGAAGTTATAAATCTATAGAGTGATTGTATTTTCTTCCAAACCCAATAGTCTCTATTACTCTAGGAATTTTATGGTGCTCCCTTGAGGTGTTTTGTTATTCCTTTCAATGGGGATCGATTCCTATCTTATCATCTATGATTAGTGGTGAGTTCTCATCTCTTTCTCATCTATTTACTTCTATTGTTCTTAATAGTATCACCATGGTGGTGTGGTTCTGGTTGTGTGTTTGTGATGCGCTTTTATGGTCTTTAAGGGTGGTGTAGGTTGATCCGTGGTTTCTTGTGGTGTAGTTGTGATTTTTCAGGTGTTTCGATTCACCCAGTAGTGTGCAGTAAGTTAGTGAATCTTTTTAAGGTAGGTAATCCCCCATTTATTTTTATTTTTTATTATTTGGGAGGGACTTTATCATGATTATCTATGATTTATAGTTTGGTTGGGTCAATCAAAAATAAAGAATTGGATAATTTAAATTGAAGTTTAAAGGTGTTTTATTCACATTTTTATAGATTTTGTTATTATTGTGATATTTCAGACTCTACAGGCTTGATGCCCCACTAATAATTATGACCATTAGGGGTTCTATTTGTGCTATTTGATATGTTTTATGACTACTATGAATGTTTTGATTATTATGACATCACACTAAAAATAATATTAGTTAAAAACTTATATTTGGAAAATAAAATGTTTCCCCTCAGATATTGTCTTGTGTGATAATTCCTATAAAATAACGTGAAATGTGATAAAATACCCTTTCTAAATATATAAAATCATCTTTATTTGTTGTGATGTGTGCCCATGTTCTTGGGAAGTTGATGTATGGTTAGGGAATGTGGGTGGATGATGGTCTTTTTTTTCTGCTTTTGGGTTGGTGAGGTGGTTTGTTTAGATATAATTTTGGGGCATCAAGGTGGTTTGTTTGTCTATAATTATAGACTAGTGAGGTGGTTTGCTTGGCTGTTCTTTTAGGGTGGCTATTTGGAGGTTTATTTGTGCTAGATTCCTAGGTAGTTATGGAAAAAATGATTTATTTAATAATGATTGAATGAAATGGGTTGGGTTGGATTGTGTGGTGGAATTGTTAGAGAATAATTAAATGATGGGTTATGTGTTTAAATGTGATTTTTAATAAATAATTGAATGAATGGAAATATTAATTGAAATTGGTTGGTGACATGAAATGGGGCTTGTGGATCTTTGTGTGGTGTTATGCATTTAGAGGTGGCAGTAATGGTGGTGATGTAATTAGTTTGTTAGTGTTTGGTTATAAACCCATAGGTTGGTCTTGTATGTGTGTCTATATGTATAAACATGTATATTATTTGTGATTTATAAATTCACCCAACCATATAGAGCACTATGTTCCATCACCCATATAGTCACATTTGAGCTATTTTCCAGAAATCTGCTGAGGTGGATGGATGGATTGGTACCCAATATTTACCACACCATCATCTAGGATAAGTAGGTATTTCATATAATAAAATTTCCATTGGCCTATTAGTGCATTATATTGTGGTAGTGATAGATTAGGTGTTCTTGAACGAGGTATGTCTGTGCTAGTGGGGTGATGAGCCAGGTTATTTGGGTGAGGTATGATATGGTTGTTCTTGTAGGGAAGAGTCTAGTGGGGGTTATTCATGGTAAAAGGAGGTAATGAGGTTTATTTCCTACATGTTCGTGATACCCTAACAATATGGTTATATAAGTAATTGTTTTTTGGAATATGTCTTTTTAAGTGAGATGTGATGTGGTTATGCTTGTCGGATGGTGAGGCTAAGTGTCTACAGATGAGATTTGTTGTGACTGTGATTGTGAGAAGTTGTGGTATAAAGAAGAGATGGGAGTTCGATGATGTAGAAGGTTGGAATATGAGAGTGGAATTCCAGGGGGACAGTGGTGTAGGGTACCCTATATTGAAATGATTTTTGTTATATTATATTACATGGATTATTCTATTTTGTGAGAATGCCTTGGGGAGATTAGGTTTGGTTAGTTTACTTGTGTATGTGCTATTTCATTTATCTATTTTCTCATGGGCTCATTAGTATGATCTTTTCACATTTTCATATTTTGTTTTCTTATAGAGTACAATTGTATGCTCACCCTACATACATAAACTTTTTTTAGGTTTCCAGGATGATTACATGAGTTGTGATTGACATTAATAGATTAGACTTTGTATTTCTACCATGTTTCTTCTTTATCGTTTCTTTTGGGTATTTACTTTGGATACTTTTATTAATATCAGTTTTATTTATTCTTGCTTGTGGGATAGTTTTGGTTTATTTTTATACTATTTATTGTATTTTTTTTTGGATAATTCATCTTATCACACTATCCCACTTTATTATAGATGGTAATGCCCCACATTTCATGGGATTTTTATACCCTCAGTGATAGTCTCTAACCTAGGTCCTATAGAAGTTGGGACTCAGGGGTTATTATCTCTCTCCCCTCATTACGGTATCCTTCTAGGTAGGGGTTATGAAAATTACTGGATTTCAAATATGAATTAAAAAGAAAGGGGTCGGTTAAGTTAATTATATCTTCTTTGAAATAACTCCTTTTGATATCCTATTAAGGACCGTAGGGTTGGTATTTTGAGGATACCAACTCCTTTAGAACATGGAAAGTTAAATTATAAGATAATTGGATAGTGTTTTTTGAGCTATATGTCTCAAAGTGGTGTGAAGAAGAGAATTTAGGGGTGTAAATTTATAAGAGAGGGAGATGGAATGCTTTCAATTTCATAAGAGATTAAAAAATAATAAAGTAATTCTCTATCCAAATTATTCCAAATGGATATTAATACATTATAAAATAGTCTAGGGTATTTACAATATTATCCAATAAAATTTATATAGGATTTGGTGTCAGATAAAGCTTATATTTTTTATTAATCGATTCACTAATCATTTTTGACCTTAACGGATATAAACACTATTTCAAAAATAAAGTCTTATTAATGTTGACATAAATGAAAAATGACCCATAAATGGACCATTATTTATATTTTAAACCATATTCCTATTAATAAAATAATTATATAATTTCATTAAATTTTAAATAACTCAATAACAAATTATTTATTTTAAAATATCATTAAAGTCAATCTTGAAACTGTTTTCTATATTTGACTTTAAAGACAACAAAAAAGTATGTAATTAAAATACACTTTTTTCAAACATCCATAATATGTCATATGTATCTAAAACTTTCATGGAACATAATAATTCAAACAAATTATATTACTTTTAATATTTCTAAAATAAATTATTTTATTTTTTTAATAATTTAATAAAAAGTTTTTTTGTGTTGTATATGCATTAAAGTTAATTATATAATTACCAAAAATTAAAAATAAATTACGATAATTGAAATAATTTTATTATTTTCTAAATAATAATTAATATTAATTTACAAATTTCTTTTTACCCTATGTGAACACATAATATATAAGTAAAAAGAGATAGTGACATTTTATATTTTTCTTTGCTTTAAATATTATATAGGTCCTTTTAAGGGAAAAGTATAACTTAAAAAAATTAAATTATGTGCCTAAGTTTAAAAGGGTAAAATTACATTATTGTAAAAATAGTTAAGATGAAAAATTCTGAAATAAGAATTTAATTTTAACCTAGGATAACCTGATTTATCATTTACAATGGTGATAAATTTTACTATAGTTAGTATTCTTAATCCCTAAAAATAAAATGGGAATATTTATCAAATTTTAAACTATTAATTCCAATTATGGAATCCATTTTTTATAATTCAATTTCTATAAGTGGTAGAAATTCTTTTTATAATAAGTGTACCAATTGAGACAAACCCTATTTTTTATAATAATACGTTATAAAGAATAAAAATGGATTTATTCCCATTCCATACCACGACAAAACATTATATGAATATTAAAACATTTTTTAATAAATAATTTATAAATTTCGGTAAAATAATTCAAAAATAGTGATTTATTTAATTTGTTAATATAATAACATATATTAGGGGTAAATATTGTTTTTTTTGAAAAATATATCTTTTATTTTAAAATGATTTTTTTATGTCTAATTAATTGATAGATAATGAATTAAATTTATACATATGTAAACCATATTTTTTTATAATTTAGTTAGTCCTATTTATAACCACTAACTTAATGGATAGATTTTAATAGTATAACATATTAATGTTCACTTAGACTTGGGGTTTCATGTATGGTATGCTATCGAGGAAAATAAATTTATTTAAAAAGAAATATAAAATCCTAGGGGGTTAAAAGAAATACTTTGGTGTCACCGTCATATTTAATATAGGCCTAAGAGGTGTCCCTAGTGGGGGTTGTAAATGAAAAAGTGGTTTCAGAGCTTTCATTGAGAGTTAGAATGAAGATTAGAGTTATGAACGTATGGGTATTTCAAGGTAATAGTTGGGAAAATATATTAGATGAACTTAGTATATGATTTAGTGAGGTATTTTATCTAGGATGTATATGATTATGGACTATTTTAGTATATGTAAAGGACCAAAATATTATTGAGAGCCCTAGTTGAGGTAATGTTATCTGCATGGTACAGACATAGGGGAGGTACCTACAATATGCTTGTTTGTAGTTGTGTTTAAATTATGGAGATTAAGTGGAATTAAAATAAATTTAATTAAATGAACCTTAAATAAATTACATTTTATCAAGATTAAGAGTTTTTCCATTGATTATATGTATTCTTATTGGTGATTTTAACATATGGTTCATGTTGGCGAGGTTCAACGAGATGATCTCATTGAGTACTGGAGGATTGATCTAGTTGAGGAGGATGGGGTTTGGAGGATGATGTTTGTGAAAGTTATATCATCAGGGTTTAGCTAAATATCAGTGGATAACCTTTTATCCAAAGATATATCATTGTATAGAGGATCTTAATATTTCCTTTAGCCCCATCATAGTCAGGGAAGAGTATCAGGTTCTGCTAGCTCTCAGTTAAATAAACATGGTGGGGAATTAGTGGTGGACATTATATCGTGGTGGGAGGGAGGAATAATATTTTTCATGGAATTTTTTTATTTATAGTTCCAAACTATGTTCCTTTAAATGCTGATTAGGGTGGTGAAGAGATAATACTTTCTATCACTTAACCAAGAGAGTTTGAGTGAGCTAGAGCTCATGATCAAATTTGAGGAACTCTTTTCTTCATCCATGTTCTCTCTCGGGATGAGTAAACTAAAATGTATCATTGAGAGGATGCACTATTACTACTTAATCATGATGAGATCACACTATATACACTGCCTATATATTTGGAGCTTCAGATGTTGGATGATGTGATAAAAAATATGCACATATAGTAGGGGTCATATGAAGTGGGGGGACATCTGAACCTTCTAAGGACAAGGGATTCAAGTGGAGGATCTCACATAGTAGGGAAGATGATGTCTTAGAGAACTAATATTAAAATTCAAAATATTTGTTAGAACTATTTTTATGGGTCTAGAATATCTCATTCAATGGTTGTGAAATCACCAATGAGCCCATACCCTATTGGTAAGGGCTCCTGAATGGCATCCAAGTGACCCAGGTTCAAAACCGGATGGAGGTGAATTTCTGGGTTTCTGTAGTAGTATTGTAGCAGTTAATGTTTGGTAATATAGCAGCCAGAACTATTCACCCGATTTGGGCCTTCGGGCTACCGGTTTGTGCCTACGAGTCTCCAGGGCCTTCGGGTCATCAAAGGCCTTCAGGACACAGGGCCTTCGGGTCTCGTAGATCATGGAGTAGCCTAGTTCACACAGAACATGCCCCAAAAGAGGATCAGAGAAACTGGAGTAACAACCACCTGATGGAGAGCTAACCAGATTGGAAGAATGAGAGGGTATGGCAGCCACCATCGGGACCAGGCACCATGCAACTTTGTACTGGGAAATACTAGATGATCAGCAATGCAAGGTTGGGAGCTAGGTGATCAATGACACATAAATCTGGGGAGGGGCAGTTCAAGTGGACTAGGCCTACGAGTCATGTATTGGTCATGGTTTGCCTCTGGGCCTCTGGGTCATGTATTACGTGTTTTTCGGGACTTGTGCCTTGGGCTTACAGGTCATGTACGGGTTCCCCTTAAACCCTTAAAAAGGGGGATTATCCATAATAAAAAAAGAAGTCCTTTGGGCCATTTGGGAAATGGCTGTGAAATCTATACTAGTGTGATTTTCTTATGGAGGCCATTCTCAACGACAATATTTGTTCTGGAGCATCCTTAGGGTTTAGTATGGAGTAGGTGGTTATTTTCCCTGTCATTATTAACATTATTTTTCTCAGATTCCTTATCAAGAGAAGATACATAAGGACTTTTTTCACATAGAGGAGATAGATATACTAGAGGTAAACTTCAATATGTCCTCTACTATTAGGGAAATTTGGCCATGCATGTCCATGGAGGTTGTTTTCAAGAGTGTGATAAAGGATACATACATTGATAGTTTCATTCTATAGAAATACTAGAAGTTTATGGGCCATATATTTTCTAAAGTACCATATTTTATCAATTAAGTTGGATTATTCTTTCTTTGATTCTGGAGTATCCCACTCCCTTTTTATACCAACCTTTGGTTGTGTTGTGGGATTCAAATTAAGGAGTCTTCATGTTTCTCTAACATTAACTATACCATTTGGAAGTCATGTGAAATTTCATGATTCCTATTGGGGTTTGAGAATCTAATGGGGAATCATTAGTCATTTTGGGATTTCTTTATTATTTAGATATAACCATATAATTGTTATTCTTGGATCCATTATTTTCTCATTTAGTAGCTCTATCATTAGATTTAGTGAAGGAATGGGTAGAAAACATTCCTAGGGTCCGGGAGAAGTTTACTAATATTTTTACCAAAGAGGTTGTGACCATACCCACTCAATGTGATATCATATTTCTGATTCAGTTGAATCCTGATGCATCTCTTATATCAATGGATCGCTACTAGATAACATCGTTTGAGTTATGGGAGTTAAGGATATAGGTTGATTATTTGATATATAAGGTCTTCATCCAGCATAATGTGTCATCATGTGGTGATATAGTGTTATCATCTAAAGAGTAAGATGTAGTTTTGATGTTTTTTATATACTACCAAAAATTAAACCAAGTGTTAGTCAAGAATTATTACACTCTTACAAGAATTAATGGTATTTTTGACTCGTTATAGTGAGGAAGTTGGTTTTTTAAGATCAATTTATTGTATGAATATCACCAGTTTAGTGTGAAGGAGATGGATATCCTGAGAACTACTTTCATATATCAATAAAGAAACATTGAATTCAATGTTATGTTTTTTGATTACATGAATACCTAGGATTTTTTCATGGTACTCAAGAAATCCATGTTCGATGACATCCATGACCATCTCATGGTAGTGTTCGTTGACAAGATACTCATATAATCAAATTTAGAGGAGGAGAATTCACAGTATCTTGGGGATTTTTTACATCACTTTTAGTAACATTAACTTTATGGAAGGTTATCCATGTGTATGTTTTGGATGTTAGAGTTGATTTTTTTAGGCGTGCGGTGTCCTAACAGGGAGTGATAGCTAATACATCAAAGATTAGGGTTGTTGTTTCTTAGGATAAACCTAGGAATTTTGTACATATCCATGGATTACATTGTATCATGATCTATCATTAGTGTTTCATGTAACATCCCATTAATTTAAGTATACTATTCTCTAAGTTGATGTTTAATAAATAGATTGTTTTATAATTTTAAAACAACTAATTAATGTTTTAATATATTATTTTGTGGAACTATTTTATTTTACAATATCAAATTAATTTTTAATTATAATATATTCAAATCATAAAATATAACATGAATTTTTAATTTTTAATTTTTATTAAGGAATATTTTTCATACAGAAATGTATTTTTCTCAAAATATTGTGAAATATATTTTAAATTGATATTTTGAAAAGATATGTTTTTATGGTAATAATAAACCCTTTTGAACTTATTTTATAAATTATAAGTATTTTACTAACATAATATATGTGATTATTAATTATTCTAAACAGTACTTTATATTTTTATGTAATCTAATAGTAATAAAAGTAAATGTGATTTGAAAATTAAAATTTTAAATGTGTGTGTTAATGGAAAAAGTACTTCACATAAGTTTTAAAACACAATTTTTTATAAAAAAAATGAAAATGTTTTTTAATTATTTAAAATAATAATTAATTTTACTATGAAAATTTATAGTTTTCAAAAAAAAAATTAAATTTAAAAAATAATTATCCATTTTTAAACTAGATCTTCTTATTAGTAAAAGTTTATTTTAAATGATAATTAAATATTTGATAGTACTTTTATTTTTTGGAGAATTATAATTTTCAAAACATATGATTTTAATACTTTTAGTTTTGAATATAATACTATTTTTCAAGAAAAATAAATATAATTTTTAATGGTAATATAACTTATATTAATTAAAATTAGTTATTTAAATGTCCAATGTACTTAATTATAAGAATAATGAACTTTATTTTTGAGACATAAATATTGAAGATGTACATAATAAATAAATATCAAATATATAGATTCTTATTTTTTCAACTTCATTCTATTAAAAATTTGGCTAGCTTACCTATCAATCCTAGTCTATCTCAACCATTATTATGGGAGAATGTTAGTCAAACTCAAACTTGCATAAGAGCTAGCACTGGACAACCCACTAGGTGGCATGTATAAGTAATTGAGATTTCATAGCATGCATGTATCATGAATGGAGTGTGTATAGAACCCAATATGTGCCTAGTGTAACCTTACAGTTTAGTTTGTCTGTATAAGGGAATGCGTATGTAGTAATGCGGGGTCCTAACCACACTATTTGCTCATGAGACCAGTGTTGTGGCTTATGTTATGAAGAACTCTGAAACAAATTGTGTCTCTGAAGTGGGATATGTGAGTTTGGGTTACAGTTCACTGGACATTAAATATTTCATTTAAAGTGATGTGATTTGAATAAAATAATATCGTTAATCCTTTTTATTAAATCTTCATATTCTTCCTCAATCCACCTTATCAAAACTCTCAATGATTGTTTCTTCATCCCCTCAAACACTAGTTACATTCTCAATGAGCTATAACCTAGCTTGATATAGCATCTCTATTGTCTTATTCTCTCTACGATGAATCCAAAATTATCATGTTTTAAAACCATGAAATAGTTTGAGGATATCACTAACTACATGATGTCTTTTCTGTTCATTTTTTCTTCATTCTATATATATGAATTTAATGTGTGATTCATTCATTCCACCATGGTAAAACATATCATTAAACATTTTCTTGTTTTAATCGGGATTGTCAAGATAGATCGAAATACCCAGAAATTATTTTAGCACACACACAAACATATATATATATATATATATATATATATATATATTTGTGTACATATATACAAATATGTAACCGTAAACTTTCCCAAAAATAAAATTAAATTGAGTTTCCTATTTTGATTATTAAAGATTAAAATTACTCCCTCAATTCTAGATATTCTTATATATGTCCACGATATAAGTAACGATATATATATATATATTGTAGTACATTATTCTTTTAATGTTATATATATCTACGTAGTGGAAGATATGGATCTATATAAAGAGGTTTACATTGTATTTTCTAATTTATATATACCATTTAGGACACCAAATTTTGAGGGTAAGAAAGAATAAGAGAGAGAGAGAGAGAGATTCTTATACCAATTAGAAGAAAAATTCTTCTAAAAATTTCAATGTAAAGGGTGTATTTTATTTTTAAAATTCTATTATAATAAGAATATTTTATTGTGTTGTCTCCAAGCCATATTTGTTTTCTAAAAAATATTTTAATAATGATTTATTTCTTATAAATTTTACCATGTTTAATTTGAATATTCTGGTTTTAAAATAAATTATGTATATTAAGAACCCTCTATATAGAGAAGTATGAATTTATTTTCAATTTTCATATTAAATTTTAGAAGGTTCTTTTAAAAGAAAAGTGTATTCTCTACCATAAGAACGGATTTTGATGATAAATTCTACCATTTTATGTGTAAAATATTATAATATTTCAATTAAAGTAAGTAAATATATTAGTTGTGTATATATAGAGTAATTATCATTGAAATTTAGTGAATATTAATATAATAATTTGTTTTAAATTCAACATCCAAATTGTTTATTAAATTTTACTTGAATTTATGAATTTAATATTTTTATTTCCCTTAGTGAGTTTTTTGTGATCATCTCACATTTTTAAAAAAATAATAGGGTTCAAATATGGGTAAAGGAAAATAAGAAGTCGAGTTGAAAGTCGTGAATATTTTTCATGAAAAGAAAACTTGCGTTATATTTAAGGTGTTCTTTTGGAGAAAAATAGACACTGAGATGATTTGAACACTATTTAAAATATTGTATTATTAAGTAAGTGTTATGACCTAAATCTTGAGAACTCTAAACCAAAATGATATTTGAGAATGTATGAAATTTAATTATAGTTTATTCGATAAGAAAATGTAACGTTTAAGGATGGACACTTATTTTTTTCATAGTAATCATTTAGACACCTTTGGAGATCAAAAAATTATTGTTTAAGAAAAATCTAAAAGATAAATAGTTTTTTGAGGTTCTTGTTAATTAGGTAATTCATAAGAGTATATAATTTTTATAAATATTAGTTTCCCTAATACTGAATATAGAAATTCATAATTTATTTTAATACAATAAAAGAATCACGAGGGCACAATACCTTTTAGGGGGGAGGGGGATATAACATCCCAAAAAATTAAGTATACTCTAATTTTAGTTAAATTATAATAACTAGATTGTCTTAAATTTTAAAACCAATGAATAAATTTTTTAATATAATATTTTTTGAAACAAAGTTGTTTTCTATAATCAAATTATGTTTTAATTATGGAAAATTAAACTAAAAAATTAATAGTTGAATTTTTAATGCTGTGTTTTTATTAAGTAATAATTTATATATATAAATTTATTTTTCATACAATATCTTAAAATATATTTTTGATTGAAATTTTAAAAATATATGTTTTTTATGATAATAATAAACCATTTTGGACTTATTTTATAAATTATATGTCTTTTAGTAACATAATAGAGCTGAATATTAATTATTTTAAAAAATAATTTATTTTGATAAGTAATCTAGTAATAATACAAGTAAATATGATTTTGAAATAAAAATTATTAATGTGTGTATTTATGCCCAAATGTACTTAATAATCTTTTTAAAATATACTTTTTATCAAAAAATTAAAGTGCTTATTCAATATTTAAAGAATATTAAATTTTAATATGAAGAATCATAGTTTAAAAATATTATTTTTAATTTAAAATAATTATAATACCTTTCTAAACTATATAATTTTATTTATAATATTGTATTTTAAATAATAAATAAATTTTTAAGAGTAATTTTATTTTATAAACAATTTTAATTATAAAACTATATTATTTTAGTGGTATATGTTTTTAATACAATATTATTTTTCAATAAATATAAATATAATTTGTAATGATAATATAAATTATATTAATTAAAAGTAGTTAGTTAGCTGCCAAGTATACTTAATTAGAAGAAGAACAAACTTATTTTTTGAGGCAAAATATTGATTATGTACAAAATAAATAAATATTTTTCCTTAAATAAGTATATTAAATATGTTATTTTAAAAAGTACCTAATTTAGACAACCTAGCTAACTAACCAAGGCTAGATAGACCATGATTTGTGGGATTATGCTGGGTATACTCGACCATGAAGAGGTAACATCACCGGCTAATGAGATAGGTGGAGGATGTGGGTTTTTGGGCTTGCATTGTGTCGACATATCATATATGGAGAGTTCATAGCATGCTCTGGGTGCCCTGTGTGATTTTGTAGGTCAACAAAGCTGCTAGAGGGAATTCTTGTGCGGTGTCACAGGTGTCATACCCCACTTCAATCACAAGAGATTAGTGGAATGACTTATGTTATTAAGTTATCACAAACTGAGTAACTTTATAATATGTGATATTCGAGTTTGGGTTACTGTTCACCCATATTAAAAGTAGTTGTTTAAAATATAGTTGTTCGATCAAAATGATCTCATCCATACATTTCATTAGGTCTTTATCTTAAAAATTTATCCACCCTAGCCAAACCCTTGACAAAAATTTCTTAATATCCTTTCACACAGGTTCTAGCCTCGACAAGCTATGCCCCCACTCGATGTAGTATCTGCATGTTCTTTTTATCTTGATGAAAAATCCAAAATTATCAAAATTTAAAACCATGAGATAGTTTTAGGATATCACAGACTACATGAAACAATTTCTATTTTTTTATTTTAAATCGACACATTTAATGTGTGATTATTCACGCAACCAAGGTTAAAAATATCATTGGACCTTGTTTTTTTCAAGAAAGCTTCCCAAGAAAATAGAACTGTCTAGAAACAACATTAATCAATATATATATATAGAGCAGATGTAACCATTGAATTTAAATATAATAATCATATATAATATGACTTGGATACGTTTTCTCACTCCTCGTCCTACACTGATCAAAGAAAAATAATATATATATATATATATTTCATGTCATAGTAATTTAAAATAGAACATTCAAGAAATAGTTTTCATTAATATATATTTATCTATAACTCTATGGTTCTACTACATACAATCCATCTCGATTTCAATCTGGGAAAATTGAGTTTATTGTTTTGATCATTAAAGATAAAAATCTCTCCCTTTATTCGAGATATGGTTGAATATAACCAAGCTATAAATAAAGAGAAATATATATATATACATTTATGTTTTAGATTCTTAGTTTTATATATATATATATATATAATTAATGGATAATATATATCTATATAAATAGATTTCATTCAGATTTTTCATAGTATGCATACCATTTAGAAAACTCATTTTATGAGTAAGATAGAATAAGATAGAGAGAGATAGTACTCTTTTGAGGAGAAGAATAACTATTTTAAAATTTTAAGGTTTTTTCATTATTTTATATTCAAACTTATATATTTTCAAAATATTATTATAGAAAGGGAAATTTTGTTATCAATTTCTTGAAGTTATATTTATTTTCTAAAAAATATTTAGATAAGGATAATTTTTTTGGTAAATTTATTTCAATGTTTAATTTCAAATTTTCATTTTAAAATTAACTTATTTATATTTAAATCCCTCCATGTAGAGGTGTAAGAATTTAATTTAAATTTTTCATATTCAATTTTATCAAGTTATTTTTAAATGAAAGTGTATTCTCTATCTAATGTATGGGTTTTAATGATAAATTCTGTCATTTTATTTTTAAAATGTTAATATATTTTTATTAATATCATTAATAATATTAGTTACAACCTTATAAAATAAATATTAATGAGATTTCATGAATATTACTTTAATTATTACTTTTAAAATTCAATTTCAAATTTCTTTGTGAATTTTTTCTTGATTTTGTTAAATTTTTATTTTTTTGTCCCTACTAATCTATCTGTGACTATTTCACATTTTGAAAAAATTCATAGTGTATAAATATGGGAAAGGCAACAGAAGAATTCAAGTTTAAATTTATAAATATTTTTCAAGAAAAGAAAACATGTTATATTTTGAAGTTTTTATTTTATGGAAAACCTAATACTAAGAAGAAATGTCCAATTTGTAATATACTAGATTATTATACAATATTTTTGACCTAAATTTTTAAAACTCTACAAATAAATTATATTTAGGAGTGTAATAATGTGAATTAAAGTTTAAAGTCACTAGAATGTGTAATGTTTATGGTGATGACCTTACAGTTTACATCCGATTTATCTTAGATTTCACTCATGTTGAAAGCTCTAGCCAAGAAAGTTGAGACATTTCAGGGAACAATTAGTGTTAGATATCTTTCAACTCCCTGAAAGAGAAGCTTACCTGTAACGACCATACTATTATAAATAAAAATATATTATGATTTATTTTTTAATTATAAAATATAGTTATAGAAAATAGGTTCACTTCTATTTTTATATCTGATTTCATTTAGAAGACCATCAAGAATCTTTACCATTGATAATATATCCATTAAACAGTGAATACACGATTCGTATAAATATAAGGCTTTTACAAATCCAATTGACTATGAGGAAGGAAGTTATGGCTTCATAAAATAATATTATACCCTATGAATCCCATTTTTCAGAGCTTCTAAGGGGGATAGAATCTATGGAATTTTCCCTATACCATTACAAAGATGATCTCCAATAACTTAAGCATGAGTGAAACCATTTTCGAACAAATTTCAAGATCATTGAGATCAAATACCAAATCATGTTTACTGAATGAACCCATGAAATTCTCACCGCTGTGCACCTTACTCTGAGGCAATACACTTTTTTATTAAATGGATATGTATCAAGAACCTTAAAATTGATTATATACAATTGTTTAAATAATAATGAATATATTTTTATTTTAATACTATAAAACACGAATATTATTTTTGGTTAATATTCAATTAAATTAAAGAATTTATTCAGATAGTTTAATATATTTTTCAAATAAATAAAATTTTATTTAAATATTATAATTAAATTATGTTTAAATGATGATATATTTTTTATGAAGTCAAATGTAATGTTTTATTAGGTTTCAAAAACCGTCATTTCCAAAAACCCTTATTTTTAATAAATGTTTGTTCTTATTTTTTAAAAGTGATAACGAACATATTTATAAAATTATTTAGATAAAATGAATATTTTTTAGAATTATAACATCAAAATTATCCAACGATTAATTTCTCATAATTTTCTGAGACAGTTGATATTTTGGGTAAAAACTAATTACCGTATAAATATACGGTGTGTTTTATGACATCATAAAAACCCAGAAATTATGCAATAAATACTATAATGTGTATCCTCAGCCAAATATATTTTTTAAAATTTATATAATTTAATTTTAATATTATTTTATTAATTTCAAAAAGCCTTTAGTATCATCCAAAACATATAATATATTTTATGATTTTAAATTAATTTCTTTAAAAGTGTGACTCACCTACACATAATAAAGAGTAATATTTTTATAATTTAATCCCTTTTACTAATAAAATATTTAAAAAAATCCCATTTGGTAGAACCATGGGTAAAAATTATGGTAAGGTTTTTGGTTTTTAATATTTTATTATATAGATTCTAAAACTAATGTTTGTCAAATATTAAATAATTCCCCTCATATTCTATATAAACCCACCCTAACTCCAATTTCTATTTACAAAAAACCGTTTTAGAACATCCTTAATCTTCCCTCCCCTATCTAAAATCTTCCATATGTTCCCCACGCTCTCAATAATCCCCTTTCAATCTCTTGGATTCATACTCTCAAGGTCATGGATCCTATCTTTCTCACTTTTATACAAAAATGTCCTCTATTTTATGCCCTTTTATTTTTAAATTAAAAATTATGGGGTGTGTATTCAAACCTCTCTTATGATTCACTTATGATATCTAAATGACGAGATACCCCTTCCTCTCTTATTAATCCCACCCAAGTACACGTGATACCATGTCGAAATTTCATAAGAGTTATTTCTTCATCTTCTATAATAAATTTTCATTATTATGATAGGAATTCTTTATCTAATTCCTAATAATGGGATTTGTCATTCTATAAAACTATTACTATATAATTGATTTCCAAATTATTAAAGATCCATTTCTTTCTCATCAACCCTTTTTATGAATTTTGAAGCGCTGTCATTAGGCTGCTGAAATGTCACCGTGATTTTCCATTCCAAATCAATTGTGTAGTGAATACTATAACAATTTACTATCAATGGTGTTAACCTTTATAAAAATAATCTTATTTGAATTGGGACTTATATGTTTGTATTCCACACTCCCTTGTCATGGAATAAGTTATGACGATGAATGAATCCATGTTGTATGATCTATGTGGTATACCTAAGCATTATATTCAAATACAAGTGATGGGTTCACCCCTAATTGTATAGCACTCCAATGCATTGGGTAATGTTTTGTATCATGATATGTCATGTCGGGATAGGAATTAAACCTCGTTAATTTATGGGAAATTACCTATTATGATTTCTTGGTAGTTATCCTTGATCTATGATGTAGTGTTTTAAGTTGTTTCCATATTTACCATGTTTCTTTTATGTTATATTGATATATCATGTCTTATCATTCATATTTATGATTAGTACTAGTTTTATAACCTTTTATATTATTATGTTCTATCATGTTTTATATTATTCCATGTTTATTCCTTTACTAATCTTTATAAATCACCCATTTACTATGTATTTCTTTAGTTTATCCCATACGATTTTAAGTGCGAGCATGTTAAAGAAGTTTTAAATAAATATGATATATTCCATGTTTAAAGTTGTAATGTAATGTACATAATTCCTAAAGAAACTAGAATTAATGATATTTTAGGTTGAATTAAATTTAATTTCATATAAGAAATCATGTGTTACTGTGTAATAAAGGTAAGAGTTGTTATATGATTGGTGCTCCCTTTATTCTGCTGCAAAAGGTAGGAGTGATGTTTGAGGGTTTTTGATGCTTATATTCTCAGTATGGGATGATTCTTGATCTAGTAGAGTAAAATAATCTTCTATGGGTCTATCCAGTTATGTTCCTATGAGCATAACAATTCTTCCCATGATATTTAGTTATAGGGGTGTTTTTTCTCTAATGTTGTGGAAACATTACCTTATTTGTCAGTTCCTAGTGGTCTTCACAGATTAAAATTCCTCAAGGCATATTTCATCTTAGTTGAATTTTAAACTAAAACAACATAGGTAGATAGAGTTCATCCAAGACTATGGATTTTTGATATCTTAAACCCTAGGTAAATATAATTATTTAACTTATCCAGTGAGTCAGAAGTCATTAGAGGGTATTTTTTGGTAGTTGGGAGATGCTTTGGGGGAAATAGGGAAGCATTCATTAATGAATATGGAGACATAGAAAGATAGTCATAATAGTTTCCTATTCTAGATGATGGGAAGTCATTATTTTTTGGTAGGTTTTGGAGTCTCAATTGATATAATATGAGGAATATTTTATGTGATATCACATATTTCATAGTGAAACTATTTAGGAATGAGTAGAGAATGAACAACATTGGATATTCCATTATGGTAGATTGCTTGTTCTATTAGTGATGTGAGAGATGGTTGATGTGACATTATTTTATTACATGTTCTTCATATCTTTTAATTAAATTATGAAGAATATTTTTTCCTAAATGTAATATAATTTATAAATAATTTATTTTGGATAATTTTGAGTGGAGAGTGTGATTAATTCCATATTTGACTGAAAATAGTGTTTTCTACACTTAATTTAATAAATGTTTTCTATTTTAAATTATATTTATTCTAATAATAAATATTTTTCTTTATTTTGATAAAACTTTAATTGAGATAATATTTTGATTCAGTTTTAAAAGGTATTTTAGATTTTGATGTTAATATTTTTGATTTCTATGTTTTTTACTTTAATATAAATAATTGTAATAATTTTTTTAACAATTATTTTTATATTTTGAATTTTATTTTTTAATTATATTTATAGTTTAATTTTAAATCTTTGAGATTATTTTTTAATTTTATTATATATTATTTTTTTAAATTATTTTAATTGTTTTTATAAAAACTCATTCTATAATGATCATTATGTGCATAAAGGTAATGTATTTTGGAAAAATTCCAATGTTTTAATCATTTTCTAATCGACATAAGCATTTGGATAATTTCTAAAAGAAATTATTTTAATTTCATAAGGCTGATGGGGTATTTTTTAAGGATGAAGTGAAAATTTTCATATAGGTGACTCTTCTATTCAACTCTCCTAGGAATGAAATAAAATTACCATAATGATATTATTTTCAAATTTTCATAAGGATGAGAGATTTTCATAAGTAATCCTCAAGTGTTCCCTGTAAAAACATCATACCAAGTCCAAATAAATTTTTTGAGTGAAGCTTCTATATAGGGTCGAACATGCCAAGGAGAAATCATTCACATCGATGAAAAAATGGTTGAACTTCATACTCGAGATCACAAACCCAATTATCTAATACAAATTGTTAACTGATTTTCAGTTACTATGTAAAAATATGGAGTTAATGTGATGAACTACAACACTTTAGTGGATTTCAAAATTGGGATTAATTGACTGGGATACTTATGAATTGATCTATGGGATCAAAGATATGTATTCACTAGTTTCTTTATTTGTAGGTTGAAATTGACAAAGATGATATTGCGTTTGTGGTTCTAAATGTTATGGATTCTGTATGGGTGAACATTACACATATGGTTCTTGAATAAATGCTTCAATGAAGCTAACAGTTTCTATTTGATGGGATTAAATTATTTGTACTTTCTAAGATGTTTTTAACTAGTTGAAGATGAATTATCCAAGAAACAATAAACTTAATAGAATAGAAAATTTTAATATTCATTCACCCAAGCTTATAGTTTTTCATAATCATGTGGAGTGAGTTGAAGTTGGGATGAGCTTGGATGATGAATAAAAAATGATGTATAAAGTAGATTCAACAAATTTTTATTGAGACTGGGATTCTCCAACCATATGGATGAACTAAATGTAGAATATTCATTCACCCAAGATTAATCTTATAAAGGGGAAGCACAAAAAAACTCATTAACCTATGTATTTTGATAACTGTAAATATATATTTTAGAATAATAATTAATTTGTTGTGGACCAAAATTGAGGAAATTTATGCATGTTTAATCAAAAGATGTTTTATAATTTTATAATTGAGGTGGTGGAATATGTCCACAGTAAAATTTGATAAAAAAGAAGTTTATAAAATTTAATTCATGCATTCCTGAAACTTCTTTAGTGAATATAACTATAGAGTAGAGGGATATGAGATGGTGGCATGAAGTGTGATATAAATAGGAAAAAATTATATAAGAAATTGGGGAATGAAGATCTCACCATGATATAAAATAACCCTCCTCTCTTATCCCATTATCTAATATTTTTTATTTTAAATTTCATATGTTGTTATTTTCATTTCTAAAAATTCCATGTAGTCTAATACTCTAAAGGGAATAATTGTTTTTTTTGTTTATTTATACTTTTGTGCTATTGGTTTTCTCATTCTAAACTAAATTTATCTCTCTTAGCCATTTTTCTTCATTTTAATCTTGATTTTGATTGATGTATGAAAATTTTGAAAATTTATCTTATTAATATTTTAAAATAGTTTCCCCTCTAAACTATATTGATATATTGAAAAGATAAAATTTGTAAGAATGAACGTTATTGATTAAAAAACAATTTTATTTCTTAAATTTCCCATAGTTTGTAACCCATTTTCAATAATTTCATTAATTTAATTGGCTTCTTGAGTTGGACTTCCCTCTAAAAAATATTTTTTTCACTTCTCCGACCCATATTTACTTCATAACACCACTAAAATAAAAAACTCACCCTAATTTCCTTATTTCGAATATTCACACACCTATAATTCCCCATCTAATTTTATCCCTATTTTCAGTGGTAAAGGTTTGATAAATCCATTTAAAGATTCTCCCACAATCCCTTAGGTTCAAGCCTAATCTATCATGATACTATTTTGGTAGAGGTCTATAAATAATTTTGTTTAATTTTTATTACTTGTAATGTTTTGGTACAATTTCTACGGAAGGATTGACATTCAATTACAAAGGGTTATTAAAAAACCAAATAAAATTAAAATTAACAAAAAAAACACATGTAACTATCACTGCTATTTTGAGACTAAAACTTCCAAATTTTCTATATTTAACTTGTGTTTACTCTAAAAATGTACATAAAAATCTTGTGGATCTTATAAATTTTTTAAAATTTTCATGATTTTGTTTTGAGCTTATTTCAACTATTTTCATGGTTCTTACATTTTTTGAGTACTAAAATTTAATTTTTTTTGAATTCTAGGTTTTAAATAGAAAATTTTAGGTTTTGGAATCAACATTTTGGAAATTATTATATTTTTTTTCTTTTAAGGGAATACTTATTGGTATAGTACCTATAACCGTACCTAAAAACCTCATCATTTTGAAGAATCCCAAATACTTTTTTATCATAATCATGAAGATGATTTAATTCACAATCAAACGTTTATGAAGATAAGAGCTACAATTGATCAACATCAAAAATCTTAAGAATCTTGAATTGAAAAATTTAGAACTGAAACATGGTAGATTTTAAAAAAACAAAATAACTAGTGAGATTAATTTAAAGAATTAAAAAGTGGAATATTAGTTTATTATAATGAAAATTTTAATTGATAAGTTAAATAAATTTGCATATCATGATAATGATAATTTAGTGGTAATAAAAGAAAAATATGAAACTAGTGAACCTACTAATGAGGTAATTATTAAAATATTTTGTCATTTCATTTAAGATGTTTCAAAAGTGTAATATCAATATCATCCCATTTTCAAATTTCCACCAAAACCATAAAAATTAAAATTTTATGTGGAAATGGTTATATGATAGGAGGTGAAACTCAAAAATAAAATTTTGAATGTTAAAATATATTCAAATTATTTTTATAATTTTATAAAAAATTATATAAATAATTAAGTTGATTAACTTTTTTATTAATACAAAAATCTTGAAAATTTAGATAGTGAAACTTTAGGAACCAATATTCCCTATGATATTCTTTATTTAAAAACTATAAACCCATTTTTTTTACTTTTTTTGATGAAGTGGATAACAAAGTGTACTTGGAATAAATATTAATTGATATGTACTAACATCATTATCCCCTCCCAGTGGAGTATAAGGAAAATGAAAAAGTTACTCAACTTACTTCTTTGTTATCCATTTAATCAATAAAAATTAATAAATATTAAGAAGTATTAATTGATGGGTACTTGGAAGAAATATTAATATATGGGTGCTCTATCCATGGATGGATTTAAGTGTACTGGATAAATGGATGTGGGGAATATTATTCATTTTTTTCAAACTAAAATTATTTAAACAATTTTTTAGTGTAGGATGAATCTATTTTGAAAATTACTAGTTATTTTATTTATTATATTTTATATATTGAAATCATTTTGAACAAAAATTTAAAACCATGTTTAACACCTTGAATTTTTTTAGAAATTATTTATAAATTTTTGAACCAGTTTAAAGTGATGGTATTTTCTATAATTATTTATTAACATGGTATTATTATGATTTTACTTGATATTTTATATCCATTTCTAAAAATAAAAATGATATACACTTTTATTTATATACGTATATTGTCTGTTAAGTTGAATAAAAAATTATTAAAGGAACAAAGTTCCTTTTATACTCACTCTATTTTTTTATATCATTTAGTGAATTATGTTTTGGCCACATTATTTTTTAACCAGTTTTTTATGTAAGGTGATCCTTTCATGTTATCATTAGAGAGTTAAATTTAGAAAACGTAGAGAATAATTAAAATTTTAATTCAAGGATAATATAATCTTTATACTAAAGAGACTATAAATTAATTTTTTATTAACTCAACATTGATTGAAGTTTATTTTAAATTTTAATATCATGTTATTCATATAAATTTAATAGGATGTAGAATCATTCAATTGAAGGGATTTCTCAAGATTAAAAGTAGAGAAGTTACTATTTCTAAATTTAAAGAATAAAACTTCACTATAAGGAGACTTTTTTTAATTTATTTCACACCTTTTATTTCCTCCTTACTCTAAAATCAATTAATTTATGATATTTCTATTTTATATGGTTAACAATTATTTTGAAAGTATTAATTCTTTATATATTTAATGTAAAATTATTTTAGTTAACATTATTTTTATGATGACTTTGTATAATTAAATTTCTACCATTTCAGGCTTGTTTTATCCCTTTTTTAAAATATTTTTGAAGTTTAAAATGTTAGTGTGAAAATTCATGATAATACTATTTATGAATTTTTTTTATGTAATAATTTAATGCAATCACTTTTTCATGATCTTGTTATTAGTTTAAAATATAATTTTTGAGCATTCTCTCAGCCCTTTATATTTTTTATGAACTGCTAAATTGAATTTTTTTGAACATAAATGATTTTAAGTTTTTCTTCCTCCTTGATGTTAAAAATTAGGGTTAATTTTGGGTTATTCGTTCGAAAGATAGGTATATATTTTTTGAAAAATTATATTTAATGAAGTAAATTCTAAAACACGCTAAAATATTTTCAAAATTGATTGTGTTTGAGCCTTAATTTAAAAACTAATTGGTAAAGCTTTTTTATGAAATTTGGAGTTTGTTTTACCACTTTGAGAGGTTAAATATTTTCTATTTCCCCATGGAATCAATTGGGTAACATAATTCATTTTTATCTCTTATAAACACTTTTTTTTGAAATTCTGGGAATATGTTTTCTAGTTGTAATTGAAGTCCAAAAATCTGTCTAGATTTAATATAATAATTTTTTATTCAAATGGAATGAAAATTAACTCCTAATCCTACTTGATATTTTTATTAATATGTTAAATTTTTTGGATTAGTTAATTATTCATTCTTGTTAATTATTAAAATTACTCATCCATTCATTTAGGTATAACTATAATGTGTGCTAAATTATAGGTGTTCGTTCACAAAAGAGATAAAGATATGTTTGTAAGAAAAATTGAATATAAAGTTAAGTTTTCTTAAAACCTTTAAAAAAATTAAATTCGAACATATTTTTTAAAACAAAAAACCAAATTTTTACCAAAAGAGATATATTTTGAGAGAGTAAAATAATTCATACTTACTTGAGAAATTCCATGGGAAAAAACTATTGAAACTAACCGCTTGGATGGAACTTCAATTATATTATTTTTATATTAATTTCTATTTCATTATGTTTGATAAACTAATTTCAAAAGGATAAAAAATGAATTACATGTGGGGGAATTTGATGTGGTTTTATTTTAATACATTATTTTGCGAATAATTTTATTACAATTATGTAAAATTTGGTGAAACAATTACTCTTTAATTGATAAATAAATTATTTTGGATCATTTTGTGTAGATATTTTAATTATATTTATATTTTAATGAAAGTGTGTGTTTTAAATTATTAATTTTATAATTTTTTCTATTTTAAATTCAATTTATTTTATGAACAATGTGTTCGAATGATTTTTATAAAACATTAATTTAGATAATATTATCATGTGGGTTTTAAGGTGTTTTTGGATTTTGAAATTAGTATTTATGATTTTCAGGTTTTTTTAATTAATATTAATTTTGGAAAATATTTTTAATAGTTATTATAAAATTTTTAATTTAATTTTTTAAATTCTATTTGGATTTTAATTTTTAATTTTTAAATTCATTTAAGTTTCCTTCATTCAAAAAAACATAAAATACTTTTTTTTTGTAAGAATCAATTTCTTAAGGATCATTATATTTATAAGGGAAATTAGTTTTTACTAATTTCATTCATAAGAATCATTTTATTGTCTATGTAAAAATCATGGAATTTTTCAAAATGATTTTCCCCACATTTGTAAGGATGATGGACTAGGATGATGTAAATATTTATATAAGGATTGTTATACTATTCCACTCTCGTTAGGATAAAATAAAATTACCATAAAGAAATGTTTTCAAAATTTTATAGATGGTCCATTTTCATAAGGTAATACCACGTGATCCAAGTATAAATATTAAATCATTTTGACTATTTTTTTAAAGAAATTGAATATAAGGTTTAATATGTTGAGGCAGAATAAGTCACATCGAGGGAACATTGGTTGAGCTTCGATCCAGTGATCCTAAAACCAAAAATCTAAGAAAAATTGATGACTGATTTTTAGTTATGAAGTATTAATGTCATGTTGAGATGATGAACTACTTCACATCAGAGGATTTTTGAAATATGATTAACTAAACAAGCTGGTGTTGAACCATGAAATTTGATCGAAGACATTTTAGCACTGGTTTATTTGTTTTAGTTTCAAATTATTGAATATGATGGGGCCCTGATGATTCGAAATTCTATGAATTTAAAATGGGATAATATTTCATACATGGTATTTGATGATATGATTTAGTTAAAATAATAGCTAAAGTATTATTAGATTTGGTTATTATTTCAACATGAGATGATAGTATGTAATACAGAAGATGAATTTGAATGAGTTGAGTCACAAAAACTATTAAAGAGGAGATTATTATTTTAATCATTTATATTTATAGTCACTGAAGAGATGTTGAGTGTCTAAGGATATAGAGATGATGGTTTATATTGTGTAGGTAGAGCGATTTGGAGATGAGATGAGATTGTATGATGATGAAAAAGTGATAAGAAGATTCAAAAAATTAGTGTTGAGAATATTATCCACCAACCATATGGATGAACTATATGTTGAATATTTTCCCACCCAAAGGAAATTTTCTAAGAGGGTAGCACAATTTGAACCCATATGAACATGTATTTTAAAAACTGGAATGAAAATGATTTAAAAATTATTATTAAATTGTTTTGAGGATTAAAATGGAGTCCAGCTATGCACGTGAAATTTGTGGATGTTTTGGAATTTAATAATTGAGTTCATGGAATATATCAGTGTGGAAATATTTTAAAATGGGGGAGTATAAAATTCAATTCCCTCATTACTAAAACATGGAGATCATGAATAAATTTTGATTAGTAGGGAGAGCGTTGTTAACATGAGCTGAACCACAATGAGAAAAAAGCATATAATGGATGGGGGTAAAGATCTCACTATAATAGAGAATAACCCTCATTCTACCTTATCAATTTCTCTATTATATTTCATTTTAAAATTTCTTGTATTTCACTTTTAATTTGTAAACCGGTTTTGTAGTTTAATTTTTGGAATGGAATAAAATTATTATTTGTTCATATATTTATGCTCTTGGTTCCCTCATTTTAAACATCAATTCATCTTTCTTGTCCCCTTTTATATGATTAAATTTTTATTTTGACTGATGTATAAGTAGATAAAAATTAATCTCATTACTATGTTGAAATCATTTTATATCTATAATATAGCAAGAAATTGAGAATTTGTTTTTGGAATAATGAAAATTATCAATCAGACAACATTTTTCATTCTTGAATAACTCCTCTAGTTTTAAATACATATTTAGTAACATCATTCATTTAATTGGATTATTAAATTGTACTTCCCTCTCAATCATAGTTTTGCATTTTTCTTATACATATATTAGTTTTTAACACCACTAACATCGCACACTCACTTTATTTCTTCATTTCAATTATGTACACACCTTAAATTCACTATCTATTATCTATCCCAATTTTTAGTATTATATGTTTAATAAACCCCTTTTTACATTCACGATACTAGTGTTATATGGGATTACAAATAAATAATTTTTTAGTTTAAATACACATCAAAGGTTCTCCATGTGTTCCATAGATCATCTTTGTAAGTACACATTGAAATTTTCAATATATATCTTGCTATAGAAGATTCAACTCTTGTAGTACAAAATGAAGAAATCAATAAAAAAAATTTATCAAAATATTTCTACTAATATTAGGTAAAGGCGGAGCATCATGTCCCATGTATTGTTTTACAGCCTTAAGATGTTTCTAATTAGAAATAGATGGAAATATCACATATTTCATTATCATTTTACTCTGATACTAAAAAGGATGTGGTAATATTTGGGTGATCATGTGTTTTACGATTAAGTGTACCCACTTAATATAAATTAGAGACTTGAGTGATGTTGAGTCTTTAATAATTATATATGTCAATGAGATAGCGTGGCTTCATAACATAACAAGGTTCATCATTTTTATTTGGATTCTCACTTTACCTTGTAAGCCCGACGTGGTATTCATTTCTATTTTAGATATTAGATATTCATTAGCACTACTTTAAATCCACATATAGATATATATGTTGAGGAGACCGTTCACATACTAGAGGATATGTTGTGTTCTTTCATCTTGTATTTTAATGAATTATGGGAAAATCACCTACCTTAGGTTGACTTTTCATATTAATTTTTTTATCACTAATGGAATCAAATAACTTTTTGTATGTTTTACCTTATCGATATTCATTATGGTATATTGAGATTTAATATTTTTTTGTATGGATCAGATGTTTTCTAGATCACTATCGAGAAGTTTTAGATTATTTGGGAATGGGTGAAGGTGGAAAAAGACTATAAGAGTTCATATACGGGTTGTAAGGGGAGACCTATGGAGTGGTAAGTCATCGATCATGTATTTTTTTGTTTTTAAACTTTTTATGGATGGTGGGGATTTGAAAAATATAGTATACTTTCTACCTGATTATATGATCTTATAATGTGTTGGGTTGTGTTGGTAAGGTGTCATATCATTTGGCACTTTTTTCTCTATCGGACTGGGTGCATGATGTCTTTTAGGTGTAGTAGCTTCGTTAGTATCTTCCGAAATATAATTATATTATTTATTGTAGATATTTTTATACATATAATTTGTTGTGACATTTATGGATTTGATGGTTTACATCCTATATCCCTAGGAGATGGTGCTTCATGGGTGAGTTATCCCTTTAGTTCAGATATTATGGAGGTGTAGTGGTATAGTGGAGAATACTTGGAAGTGAGAGTCACGTATGCATGATTAATACCCTAAGATATATTTAATTTTGTTTTAATTGATCATGTAATGGTTCTGACATTTTCATCTAGTTAATTTCTGTGGTTCGGGTGATGGAGGTGTTAGGATGATATTGGAGGAAAGAAGGAGGATCGAGTGCGGTGATTCCCATTGGGTCTTGGTTTCTTGCCATGATGTTTATGTTACACCATGGAGGTTAGTATAGATGTGTAGAACCATAAAGATGTGATTTGGTGTTTTATAACTTGATAATTGGGTTTTATTATATTCGAGATCATTGTGAGGTGGCCCCGTGATGGCAATGTGGTTTTGGTCTCAGGTTGATTAGAATGAAGGGAAAGACTAGCAATTTAAAACATATTATTCACTAGTAATGCATGAATGCTAGAGTTTTATAGTGGAACTTCCATTTTAGAGGTAAATACATCATGGTTGGTCTCGAGGTATTGCCTCTCAATTTTGGGTCATGAGATATTATGTTGTGGTTATAGCTCTTATTACTCCTCCATCCATCAATTGGATTATCTTTGTAAAGGTGAACTAGTTTAAAGGGGAGTGATATGGAAGATATGTGGAGTGATTTATGGAGCTTCAATTTACTTTTAGTTTTTAAAATTTGACCTCTCTTATTGAACTTTGGATTTTATAAAAAAAAAATCCATTTTTTGTGTTCGCCACCCTTATACCATAGTCTTCGGTTTTCCCAAAACCTATATAATTTCAATAGCCAATATAAATCCCTATTATTTCCCTCATTTCACTATAACCCTTGGGGATTCTAGGTACCCCATTATATCTCATTGAGATACCCTGAATTATCCTTGGGCCTTAACTTAGAAAGATTGGTTTTTGGTTATCTAAGGTGATTAATTCCCTCTCTATATTATGCTTTCAACGGTTTTCCCCTAATATTCCATGATAGTGGTGGTGATTTGGTTTTTGGGATATTTGTGTTGAGATTTTGATGAGTATTGTTATGATTTAGGTTGTTGGAAATTACATTATATAATTTTGGTCTTATGATAATTTCTTCCTTGCAATATTACTTCACAAAAAATTACGAAGTATCGATTAGGGTATGAGATTCGAGAATTCTCCATTTTTTTGTAAATTCTTGGGTTTCGCATTTTTTCATGATTTTAGTGGATTTAATGGATTTATTTAATGATTATAAAAAAGTAAAATAAAATTGTATAATTGATGGGAATGTATTTTCACATTATTTTGCATGTATCCAAATTATTACTAATGTGATTCAAGATATTTCTGAAAAAAAAAATTATTGGAAAGATTGTGTGTTATCACTATAAATGTATTTCTTGATTCACCCTTCATTAAATGATAATAACTAATAACTTTAAATAAACTAGTATTTTGGAACATGGAAATTGATTGAAAATTTTCTTGTTAAAGAGGGGTTTAATTATTATAAAAGTGAGATTAAATGAAAATTATGGAAGTGTTTATCGCTGAAATTGGTCGATATATAATGTTATTTTTTTATGTTGTTAGTATTGTGTAGCCTTTTTTGGGAATATTTTCTGGATGGTTAAGATGGGATGTGTTAATATGTGTGGTTTTTCAAACCTTTACATGGTCACCAAGAGGATTTTTTGTGGTTGTTTTGGAATGGTGATATAGATATTGATGAAGAAATTAAAGAGGCGGTCCTTTACATGGGAAATAGATGACTTTGCAAAGGATGTGGTGGTTGTTGGTTTTTGTTGTGATGTAAGGTTGTGCCATAGATTCCCATTAGGATGGAATATATGGTTAATCAAAATAAATATGTTAAATGAATGGGGGATATAATTTAATATGTAACGACATGTTAATGTAATATAAATTATAGAAATGAATTTCTAAAAAACTAGATTTAACACCCATAATGGATTGAAATTATTTTTCCTTAAATATGGAATGAAATCACATAGTATGAATAATACAATTGTTAATAGATTAATTTGAAAATGGTTTTATAAGTTTATTACATGGGGATAATGTGTATTCTTTTTTGGCAGTTTTATTTTGGAATGTGGGTTACTAGATGTGGAAGAGGTGGCAGCAGTTGTTCATGAAAGGTTTCAGAAGTGTAGTGATACTTTCCAGTTGTGATGACGATGTTTTGGTGTGAACATCCAAGATTTATCTTGTTTTTCAATTTATTATTCTTTTTGGTTGTTGTGATTTTATGTTCTCTCCACCAATGTAGAATATAATAACCTACACACATTGTATTGGAATTGGGTGCTTTCCCCAAACATTTATGTTGGTGAGGGAACATGTGGCTGACTAATCTCTCTTCCTCGCCCTCTCTTTCATATGTGGAATGGTATTAATGATGGTATGCAGTGGTGGATGTTCATGGTAGTATAATGGAATTAGGATTATTTACTTCATGTTCATAATACCCTACTTTGATTGTTATGATTATGGAGATGTATATAGAGTTATGGTTGTGGAATGATGCCCACATATGATGTTGGACCCAACAGGAGGTTGGGATAGGTAAGGATACAACCCAAACAATATCTTTCTTGGAATGGGTATTTTGACTGAATCTAATATGATATGGTGGACCCATTGTGAGGTTATGATAGGTTGGACTGTATTCCAACCCACATTATCCAAGGATTGGTATATATTTGTTTTGCATATGCAAGGGATTGATACACATAAAAGTTTTCATAATGGTCTGAGATTGGAAAACCAGTGTAGAAATGGTTGGAGTGTACCATTTTTTATATGATTTATATTTTTTAATTAAACATAGATTCATTACATGGTGTGTGAGCCTTGGGTATGCAGAGTGATAGTTTCCTTGATATATTCTTACTAGTTCTTCTATTTATTCAATGGAGAATTAATTTGATCCTTCCATATTTTCATGATTGATTTTTAGGAGGATCCAACTGAGTATATATGTTATGATAACCCCAATATATAAATCATTTTTAGTTTTCCAAGGTGAGTGTGGTGATCAGGTTGGAAATTAAAGTCTTAATTCTTGGATTTGGTGTCTCAACTATTGCTTTGGAGTTTATTTTTGGGGTTTCCATCTGGGGAAATGTGTTGTATGATATTCCACGCATTTCTTTATTGTAGGATTTGTGATTTATTTTGTTTTACAGTGTTTTTATTGGTTTAATTATCATGTTCCTTGGATAATTTAGGTTTACGCCACCCATTTTCATGTTTAATATTCTTTGTTCTAGTCAAAAACTTGAGGCCTATTAAATTCAGGCCTTAGTGGTCACTCTAGTCTTCACTATAGGCCAATGGGAGGTTCCCTGTAGTGGTGGGATTTGACATGGGTGTAACCAACGTAGAATATCTCTACCACATAATATAGATTCCAGGGTCATGAATATGTCTGTATCTTATAATGTGACTCTATCTTCCACCATCAGCTAGCTGCTTCCGATGAATCTACCCCAACACCTAGATTTCATTCTTCTATAAAACAATCATTGAATTATCCAAAACTATATCATATATATAAATACATAGTTTTATAGTCCCATCTCAAATATCCCACTAAATTCCACTCTCGAAATTTCATTATCAAAGATATACATCATGAATCAAATATTGGGAACACCTTATGAAGTCCATGAACCTCTAAATTTACTAAGAGAATGTTATAATGCCCGAATATAGGTCTGAAATATTCTAGACATATACTATATTTTGATTCATTTAGTAATACTTCTCTATGAACAGATGGTAAATCTATGACATGTTTAATATGGTCTCATTATGAGTCTGTACTATTAAAGACCACAAATGTTTAAATTATCCTTGAAGTAGACTAATATAAACAATCCCAATCTAGTTAGAGATAGTTTAAACTAGAAAACAATATGAGTTATAGACTCTATCTTGTCCTCTAGTTCTTGATGTTCTAGATTTCCCTTAATCCTAGACAAAATATACTTCTAGAACTCATGAATCATACTCAACTAATGAGTGGTCATTCCATCCTCTATAAAGATGACTATATACACTACAGGGGGAGGGGCTCTTCTCTTTTATCAAGTATCAGGGGATTATCAATTTTATATACCAGTGTGGGAAACACCATTATATTATGTACTTGAAATGAATCCTTGCTTCTTAATAGATCAGTGATTGAAGGATAAATCATGGGAATGTGACCAAGAGACCCAACATCTAAAGATTATGTGGATATATAAGGGATGGAATCCACCATTTAACAATATAAAGCCATAGATATTGAAAGAATATCTAGAAAATCTTCCTAAATAAATAGGAATGTAAGAAGAGCTGACACACTACAAAATTCTTGTAATATCCCACTAAACCCTATAACAAATTTAATAGAGTTTCAAGTTGACTAAAATATTATTAGAGTATAGATGAAAGGTGACATCATCTAGTCATACCAATCAGTAAGAACCCTGATCTTTTAACTGAACTCAACACCCCTTGGAACATTTTCCCTAAGTATCCAAAATCAATACTCACAGGTGTACAAACTCCAAATTCTATTTCTAAGACTTGAAATGTTCTAATACCATTATGAAATGAATGAACCCATACAGATGAGAAATGGTTCCATAGTTGTTTGAGTGTTCAATCCAAATCCTACATCTAATTATCAAGGGTCTTGTGATAAGAACTAATAAAATATATCGCACATTTGGGAGGAATTAGCTAAAAACTTGTAAATATCCACACATCTCTAGGAAATGATATATAAAAATAAAAACTCTAGATATATAAGTTAAACAAAAACAGTTCAACATGCATGAGAAAATAATCAATATCATAATTATATAACATAAACAAAATTATAGTAAAAACTCTAAGGTATAAAGGCCCACATCCCATAATGTAGACCAACTGTGAACAATAGGTTGTAGATGGAATATAAATCATTCTAACACAAACATGAAGACTTATAATCTCATCAATAAACCAACTCCACCCACACCACATCCTTTAATAACTCTATTAAAACATGCATTGTGTACACAGATACAACATGTGTGGGAATTGGGAAAATGCATGGGTGAATATAGATATACCCATTTTGACACCCTAAAAACATAAGAGTAAGGTAATATAGATAGCTTTCTCAATATAATGAAATGAGATATGCTTATAAAGTAACAAGTAACAAAGTTCATAAAGGTCATCATTTATAATATTTTGGATCCACTAAGTTCATACGCTATATGAGACATGAAGAACCCAAAGAACACCAAAACCACTAACATATAAACCATATCACTTATATCAATTACATATCATCCCCTAGAATTAAAAAGAAAATGTTATGATTCCTCATGGAAGAATACACCAATAAATATGTTTATAGATCACTATATAGGACCCACACCTCATAATGAATACTCTTCATCAACCAAGAGTGTTACAACTCCATGATTGTAGGACCTTTTACCTATCACTATGATAGGGTTACTGACGCACAAAAATGACATGCATATTTAAAACAAATCCATGGTTTTAAATGGATTTTTGATCTTAATACCCAGATTTTGAATGATTTATTTAAATGATGGAAAATTTCATATATGGAATTAAAATGAACTATAAAGAATAAACTATTAAGGAGTTGAAATTGGGAATTTATTTCTATATTATGTTGATATTTTATGGAGTTTTTATATTTTTTAGGATTAAAAATATAGGTTCATCAATTGAAACTCAACCTAAAGATCCCCACAATCCACCTATCTAGGCCCTACAGGGCATGAACGTCCATCCAGAGACCTAGGGAAGGCCTTTTTATGGTATAAGTGCATGGGGGAATTATGAATATGAATAGGTGTCCCACATGGTATCAATCCTTCTTAGATCACAGTGGGATAAAAGAACATACATGACACGTGTGTTAAGGCATGTCTTTAGGTGTGTGCATGTGTTTTTCAAGTACCCATCTCTAGTGAATGCATTTCACCTGATGATCCCACACTTTACCTTATAAAAAATCCTGACAACTGTCTTTCTTTTAAATGCATCAAATATAGGATGGGTTATTGGTCACATTTTTAAAATACCACTTTTTGAACATGGACACCCACTTACCACCCTCTCAACTGCACTACCACTGCCTAATGTCAATTCAAAAACATGTGTTCACCGAAGAACTCCATCTCTAACCCATGTAAATATCAAACTCAACCTATCACAATGATCTCCACTCTAGTGATCACCAGTGTTCATCTCCTACACCCTTCGACGATCTCCATGGAGATCCATCTGGCCACTGTGAAGGCCGAATGAAGGATGATCTCTGTGAAGCCTCCAATAACGCCACTCCTCACCAATGATGCATGAAAACACTAATGCAATTTATACACCCCATAAAACATGAAATGAAGCCATTAATGGTGTGAAAATCCAATTCCTTTTTGGATTATTATCTAAGATGAAATAGAAATACTTGATATCCATGAGGGTTTTTAAAATCATCACACATGGGTCTAATAGTGGTTTAAATAATGACATCCCTTGATGATTTGGGGGAGGTCGAGGATGCTCTTTAACTTCCAATAAAAGGAGGTATTGGCTACTTGATAAGAGATCTTAACCCTATCTGATGCAGGATTATTAGATGAGATGATATTCCACCCCCAATGTTCCACTATTTATTTTATTTTATTTCTTTTGTTTTCTTCTTTTTTAGTTAAATTTTTATTTTTATTTTTATTTTTTAATATGTAAAATTCATGCATGTATAATTTTAATTAAATCATTACATCTAATTATTATTTCTATTCTCCCTCTTACCACCATATTATTCTTCTTTTAATTTATTTATTATTTTATTTTATTTCCTTGTATTTTATTTTCTTATTCTCTCTATTATATTTTTATTTTATTTTACCATGTGTTTAAATTTTCTTATTCTATTTTATATTTTTGTTCTATTTGTCCTATTTGTCTCTCTATATCTCTCTCTTCTATTGTATTTATTTTTTATTCTTCTTCTATTCTTTATATCCAAAAAAGAGATTTATTTTCCTTGACAATGAGGGGATGACCCAAGGATTTCCCAGGGGAGGTCAATGTGTTTTTGAATAATTTCTTAATATTTATTTTATATTTGTGAAATATATGAATGGAATGATAGGGTGTAGTGTTTTTCCCCCATGAAATAAAACTCAAATTTATTTCTATTATTTTATTTTATTTTATTTTATTTTCCCCTCTCTTCATTGTTTATAAATTTACATGATGTATTTGAGATAATAAATGTATGAAACAACATTCGATGGATATGAGTCCTAGAAGATGACACACCCTTAATTGAGGTTTACCACCATACTTGGTTGAAATAGGAGGTGGAATTTTTATTTGTTACCGAATTAAATATTTCACAGAAAATATATTAAAGGATAGTAATTTATAATGATATTTCAAGAATGGATTGTCAAACTAAAATTAAAAAAAAGGATAATAATGATAGGACCTAAAAACTAAACCAAGGTCCATGTAATTTTTTTCTTAACTCGTTTTATTTAGTAATACATGTTATTATAAGTTTGAATTTTCATTCTTAATATCTTTTCATCATATTAGAAAATTAACAGAACCCAAATTGATCATTATTTTCATAAAATATTATAAAAAAAATTACATTTTGGTGAATTATATTGAGTAAGTAAATCAACTAAGAAGATCCTCAAGTGATATGACCTTGATCAGCCTATGTGTTATATTAGAAATATAAATATTCTTTTTTCCATGCCCTATGATAGGTGTGCATAAAAAATGTCACTATTTCTAGGGTGCCAATCAGTTTTTTATTTAACTTTTCTATTTTCAAATAGTATATTGTTTTGATTTCTTTTAGAAAATCATAATAAACATTCATGATGTTTCCAAATGATTATTTAGTCAATTCATGGAATATTTGCTAACATGACCAATAAATAATTATTGAATTTTCATTTTCTATAAATGAAGTAAAATGATTATATTATTTATAGACATGTGAGATTATAAAGAAAATAAAATAATAGGGGGAACAAATTAAAATAATTAATAGCTGGTCTGAGGGAGGACATGAAGGAAAAAAGTTTTCAATCCATTTCCCATGAACTAACTGAGTTCTCCCATTACTATCCTAAATTTTATCAGGTGGATAAGGAATAAGAAGAGTCACCCTTAATCTTCCCTTATTTTTATGAGGAGATCCATGAAATTGAGGCCAATCGAGACGAACATCAGCTGCCTAAACATTTTAATAATGGGATCCAAAATGATCATGATGAGCTAGAGTGGGTCCTTGATGAGGTAGATTTTCTACCGAGCTACATGTGGCTGATCAAAAAGATCTGGATGCATTATATAATTAATATGAGGTACAAATAGATCTCTTAAATCAATAAAAAGTAGAATATACATCACCATTGTATATTTTTATAGCTATGGAGGTTGGAACCACTCATTTGATAGAATTTTATGAAAAGAAATAGGATCCTAAATACTCACCTCAATCCAATTGGGTCCAAATTCTAGAGGAAATAACCATTGAGAAATTTATTAAATCAGAAATAAATCAGCAAAATGTACTTATTTTTAACTCTTCCTATTTGGATTTTATTCAAAATTATTTGAATATCACTCAAAATTTCTTTGAATTTTTAAATTTGGTTAATCATTTCCATCCCTTAGAGGAAGATGAAGTAAACCAACATACACCTATTGAGAAAAACATAGAGATTCATAATTTTTATGAACATATATTTGAGGAATCGCATGATGAATTACAATTATCTGAGCTTGAGGAAACTAAGACATAGTCCTCTAATATTATATTAGAAACTTTATTATTAATAATTAATATTAAAATTTTGTTTAAGTAATAATACATGAATACTTTTATTTTGATCATTAAATTCATGTATCCCATGTTAAACTAGTACTAGAAGAGAAGAAGGTTTCAAAAGTAGAAACCTAGAAGGAAAATGATTCCTACTTCATCCTACCCCCTCCATATAAGCCATACATAATTGTGAAGGGGGTGGATCTGGTTTCCTCTCTTGATGGATCATTCCTCACCACCAACAAAGAAGCACATGTTGGTAAAATCCACATGTGGTGTTTCAAATCTGAGAATATCCAACCACTATAATAATATAGATAAAAGATGTTACTTCCCACTGGAATTAATAGAAATCTAGGTCCCACTTGGTGGATCATAAAGAGATATATCCATATATTTTATTTCTAAGACTTTTCATTTTTATAATTATTTTAGTATGCAGTCCACTCCCTCTATTCATTTTTAAATTAAATGGAATAATCCTTGTGCTTAATTGAGTAATTATCATTTATAGGTTCATGATGGCATAATGAAACCCACCAAAAATGAAGTAGTGTCTAATATTAATGGATCATATTTTTTATTCTTACATTATTTATGTTCAAACTCCCTTCATTTTTTTAAAAACTTGTTTTGAACATAAAAATGGAATTCCATGTCCATGATCAGATTTATACATTAATTTACTTATCAATGAGACATGAGTATCTTAAGAACCCTATGATTCCATGTTTTATATATCAATGATAATGAGGCTGAATGAGTAGAATTTAGAATTTAATGATTAAAGTGAAGCATGAATTTTAAAATGAGGAATCAATATTTGAGGTAATTTATTGATTAATGAAAAGTAAATTTCCCTAATCATTTTCATTCTTTGAATTTTTGAAATTCTTGTGAATTAATTTTTTATTATTATTTATTAAAATGAGTGATTTTCCAAAATCATATGTTCTATTCTCGATTGAATTTCTCGACTAAGTACCTCATATTTATCTTGAAAATATTTTATGAGTGATCTTGGGACATGCCACCTACCAGAACATTCATTTGAACTTGTAAAACTTATATCTATGCAAGACCACATTTAAAATGACTGATTCATATTTTAGAAAACTCTTCTCTTTGAAATCCTCCTTTATATTAATCCTTATTTATCCCATATACACCATTAATGAACTTGTTATGAATAATCCATGTTTCAATCTGTTTTCATCAATTCCTACCATACTCTTAGTATTTTCATGATATTTGAATGTTGAAGTGTAGGGGATGGGAAATTCATAGTGGAATGGATGAAATTCATTATAAGGAAAACATGTGGGGGTGATAATTATGGTAATAAAGAAAGGTTTTTTATTCATTCACAATAGTTTATTATTTTACCTTCTTGTAAAAAATGGAAAAAATAAGAATGAGTTATGACATACAAGAATAAAAAATCACCATTACTAGACTGATTATTTTTATCTTATGTGATCAGTAAGTGGGTGTTGTAACACCCCAAGCTTCCACAGTATGTTTCCATTTGAATAATATAGTAGCTTGTGTTGTACGCAACTTCGAGTTCAAATATACCACATCCAATCAAACTAGCCGTTATGAATAGTAATACCCATTTTTAAAATTTTCTAAATTTCATCATTAAAAATGGACTTCATTTTGGGATTTGTAAAATGGAAGTTATCTTTGGGAGAATTTTTTATATTTTTCAGAAAACATTCATTTTTTGATGAATAGTGAAAAATACAAAATTTTAATTAAAAACAACTCTTTTAGTAAAAATAATTTATAGTAATAAATTATACTATTGAGTGGTTTTTAAGTATAATTAGATTATATTTTTACCATTTAATCCGATGTTGGTCATTGGACGTAATTTCACATTTAAACTGGACAGAAGCAATTGTCAATCTTTTGATAGTTATTATTTTTTAAAAACACACTTTTATTTTTAAAAATGTGAATTAATTTTAAATTAATTTATTCCACTTCTATGTTTTGAATTTATAAAAATGGATTCCATATTTAGAATCATCAGGTCTAAATTGTGTAAATAGGGAACTTTTATTTTTAGACATTTTGAATTATTACTTCGGTAAATATTTTATTTACTATGGTTAAAGGGTAAATCCAGTAAATAAGGGTAAACAAAATAATATTATAATAGTATTAAATTACCCTAAAATGTGTTATAAAATATTTTATGATACATGTCTGACCATGGGCATCCTTGGTTCAATTTGGGGACCCCATTGAGCCACTTGTAAGTGATAATGACACTTTATATTAATTAAGTTAAAAAATACAAAAATGAAATAAGCATATATATTTTAGTAAAACAATTATAAATATGGTTATATATGTTATCTTTTCAAATATAAATATTAATTAAAAATATAAAAGGATTCCCTACATACTGTTATTTTATTTATAAATTTTAGACATTTAATAATTAAAATTATTTAGGACACAATGATGATGTAGTATTTTCCGTATTAATGAAATAACCATGTAAATGGTATTATAGATGTTAAAATAAATATAATTTGAATGTTTTGATACCATCCATGAATTTTATAGGTTACTATGATATGTTAGGATTGATTAAATGAATTTTTTTTGAAGTAATAATGCTTTTAGAAATTTAACAAAAACAAAATAGTGAATAGCATAAAAATTGAAATAAAAAAGTTTTTATAAGAAATATTATATTATTAATTTATATTCTATTCCTAAAAATATAAAATTCATAAAAAGGTCTAAAATAATATTATATATGTCATTAATTAGCCTCTTAAGTTTCTCTTGGATGTTTATAGTAAGTTTATTAATCATATAATATAAAAATACAAAGATACATGGTAAATGTCAAACTAATTAACTAAAAGTTAAATCTAAAAGATAAGGTTAATATGGTGACACAAACCTGTCTAAAACCTATTGGTTGAGAATTTTTCAACCCAGCCCCACCTTAAACTCGAAATAAATCATTTTTGAGCCATTAGAAACCAAAACATATTTTATTATAAAATAATATTTTAATCTTTTCTTATGGTGCCCCTCACCCCTCTTATAAAAGGGAACATCCCCTTCTCTCAAATTCACACCTTCAATGCCATTTGGCTCAGCCAAACCCTACCCGAATATCCTATAAACGGTTTTCTCTTCTTCGTATAGTCTATTATATAGTCATAATTCCAACCTAAGGAGCCCTTTTGATCAAATCAAAAGGAATAACCCGAAGAAGAGGGAAATATTTCATCAACACTTTCATGTCCATTTATTCTTCCACTTTCTCTTTCTTTGTTGTTTCCATTCTAAAATAATAACTCTAATATCTTCTATATACTATGATGTTATTATAAATATGTTATGATCATATTCATTATTCTATTCATCCTTTGAATGACATATCACCATACCTGCATACGTACGACTTACCGTCTCCATGTCGGGGTGTAGTTGTTACTAAATACATTATTATTTTGGATGGTTATAATAATAATGTATAATTGATGTAAATAATAATTATAACATGCTAATGATTCTTTATATATGATATATAATCCAATTATATATTATTTTAATATCAAAATAATTATATTGTCGCTTGTGCGTACGTACGGATTACCATCTCCACGAACGCGATGAGATTCCTTCCCCATCGTATCCATTCAACAGTAATTTTATTTTTATGATTAAAAATAATGTTTAAATACTTAATATCATTCTTAATATGAATAATATACATCATATCCACAAAAAACATTACTTATGTAACAAATTATATAAAGAAAAACGAATCAGTTAACACCCGAAGCGATGATTCTACTGAAATATCATTAACAAAGCAATATTTAAAGATCATACATGATATCATATTAATGTATATGGTTCTTGTATAACTTAATAACAATGATTTAACCATTATACAGAAGGTTATGCTATCCTCTACTAAGGAAAAGAACAGGGTAAGGTTTAATTTCACAATCTCTTCATTATATGTGGCTGTTTATACGTAATTATCTACTAGGATCTCTTTATCATCCACATCCATGATTCTTAAAAATGTATTTCAAAACATTTTTACTATTTACTAGACAGTGGGTTAAAATCATTTATACCCTTATTTTACCTTATATGTTCTGAAAGGAATCTTTCCATTGTTTTCCAAACAAGGTAATTTATGACCTTTTTGACAAAATTAAGGTAAGAATGTTTTTTTAACTTATACGATGGGTGTGGATATTTTCTTCTATTATAATAATATCAAAGATTCCCATACAAGCTTATAATAATATTTCCAAAATAAGTTTTTTTTATAATTATATGAATTTTAAATTATTTGAAAATAGAAGGAGATATTTCTCTAAAAAAGTTTTTTGTTTCATCTATGTCAAAATCCTTTAATGGATTTAAAATTTTTTGAAGTTGATTTATTATGATACAAAAATTCCATATTTTATTAATGTTTTTATGATATGTTTGACTATGGATGTGTTATTTTTACACCATTCATGGTTTATGGAAAAAGTATTGACATTTCGTATGCTAATTTTAATACGAATGTTTATGTTATGTTTAATCCTTTTCATATGATGAATGCATTGGAAATAGTATGTGTTGAGTGGATCCCGCTATAACTCCTTGATGTATTGGTAGGTCTCATGAGACAAACTAGTGTCCTGGCACAAGGCCTTGACAAAATCTTATTTTTAGTCATGGCACAAGGCCTTGACTATGTGGTTATGATGTCTGGCATTAAGCATTCCATCATTATGAAAGTGGATATTGATATTTCATGTGATTATTTGATTAGTAAAATATCCATGTGAATAATAAAATGGAATTATTTGATTTTATCATTTCCATATTATGCTAAAGTTCAAGTCTAAAAGGCTTTTGTTTTAGTCCTATACATTACCTTAAATGTTTATGCTTATTTATGAAAGTTTCCCCTATATTTTTATAATTACTAAGTATCTGAGATCACACCTTTTCTATGTTTTATATTTCCCAGGATGTGAAGAAGTATTTTATGACTGAAATGCAGGGATAGTCTAAGGGTATATGAGTGTGGTCTATGGAAAAGATGTTGTTGTAGTTTTTTTTGACAAAAGGCATAATCATTAAAAATAAAGATCAGTAGAAGTACAATCACTTAACTATGAAGGAATGTGGTCCAGCTAGAGCTGGTCATTGTCAGGAGGGCCAGAGGCCACCACCTGATGGGCCGCCTTGTTTCCTTCCCTTTTTATAAAGTAGAAGGTTAAAATTGTGAAGCTTTGACAGAGAGAATGGATTTTACTGATGAGTGAGCTAAAAGGTTGAAAACCACCGTTGTTGATGTTGATCGCCTTGATAATGGTGAGACAGTCTGATTCCAGGTGGACTGTGTTCCATCCGTGATCTTTAGCAAACATCATCCCAGCAAGGATGGCAGCAGCTTCAACAACCACGGGTTCCCAAAGAACGTGGTGTGATTCATGTTTGGCCGCGATGGTCTGTCCAAGATGATCCTGGGCCACAAGACCAAGACCGATATGTTTATCCTTGGGAAGAGATGCATCCACGTTATTCTTGATACTCCCTTCCAGTGGAGGCTGCCAATGGGATGAAGGGGACTGGGTATCAAAAGGATTTTGTTGCCCAGTGTGATGTTGTCATCCCTCAGTCCATGATAATACCTGTTCAATCAAGAAACTGGGGGGCTTGATGATGTGGTTGAAAATGGCATCGTTGCACCATAAACAAATGATCCAATCCAAAATGCAAAGTGAGCTTGCTTTGGATGGCGAAAAGGAAGATCACCATCACGTCAGAAGAGAGGGGATCTCTGAGACCGCATCTAGTGCGAGATTCGTATAGGATCCCCATTTGTGCCAGACCTCCTTTCCCCCCAGGAATTGGATGATAGCATGGAGGGGAGATTCTAGGGTGTTTGGGAAAAAGGGGCACAACATGTCACTGGAAATATGATGGCAGACGAGGAGGTCCTTGGTCGGGAGGGTGCCAATACACACCTGCCACCATAAGTGGAGGGTTTTTGGAGGGAAATTAAGCTTCCACATCTGTTACCATGGACCCCCGTCACCTCCGTCTGTCTGAGTACCGAGGGAAATCCGATAGTCATATTTCACCTTATAGGTGCCTGAGATGTCATTGATCCTGTAGATATGGTCAGGGCCTGTATCTTGCACATAGGGGATACTCAGTATAAGCCTTCTGTCCCTTTCGTTTAACCACGAGTGAAGTTTTTCCGTGCACCACCCATTCCCATTATCAGCAAAAGCCATCTAACAGTGCCCTATTCAAGGCCCGGTTGAGAAGGTGTTGATGCCCGCACACTCAAACATGAATAGGTTTACGACAACGGGCCTTGCTGCACTCTTGGTTACGACACTCCCGAGGGATATGCTTACGATAATTCCCATTTTCATTACAAACAATTATGAAGGGTTTATTAGTATATACATACTCAAAGAAAACATTTTTATGAATATGGAATATATTGATAAACTGTTCAGTTTATGTTAAGTGTTTTACAAGATTGGAATTATGTATTTCAATTCATAAACTAATCTATTTTATGCCATTGTTTAGAAATGGAGCCTAGTGGATGTAATGGAAACCATATCAACTCATGTAATCCATGTAGGGATTTCCCTCCTAATCAAGATAATTATAGTGGAGCTAGAGAAGCAACTACTGCTGATCATCTTATCACCATACTGGGACAAATCACTCAGGTTATGAATAATAACATTACCCATATGGAGAACCCTTATCCACAACGTGGAAGATCAATGTTAGATCACTTCATGAAGAAACAACCACCAACATCCAATCGGAGTAAAAATCCATTAGTATCTAATTAAAGGATAAATTCATTAGTGAAAATATTCCACGCCTTGGGGAGTAGCAAAAGAGAAAAAGTTGTTATGGCAGATTATCGCCTCACTGGAGATGCTGATGAATGGTGGTCATTGATTCAAAACACAAAGGAAGATGAGGAAGTATCAAATATGGAATGGATGGAGTTTAAATAGATTTTCTTAGAAAAATACTTTCCTCATGACCATCGAGCAGATATGGAAAGACAATTTCTGAGTCTGAGGCAAAAGGAGGATGATAATGTCACAAAGTATGAATTTAACTTTACAAGGTTAGTGAGGCATGCTGCAAATTATATATGTAACCCAGAAGTAAGATTGATCGTTTCTTTTATAGGTTAAAACCATTTCTCTATCGAGCATTAGTCTCAAAATCCTTCTCATCATATGAAGATATTGTCTCATGTGCTATCAAGACATAAAAATAATTCTCTAAGTCTTACGACTTTAACCCAAAGTAAGAAAAGAAGAGATCTACTGAACACTCTAGAAATTGAAATAAGGGGAAGAAGGGAAAAGTTGAATATCAATCCTGTAGTAAATGTGGGAAGAAACACCCTATTACTTTCCTAATGGAAATGGGAGTCTATTACAATTGTGGTGAAGAAGGACACCAAGCTCGTGATTATAAGAAAAATAAAGAGGCTGTCAATGTTGAATTCTACAATTATAGAGAAAAGGGGAATTATGAAAATTAATGTCCTAAGACTCAAGGAAACTTACCTCAAAAAAGGACAAGGGATCAAGTCCAAGCTTATGTTATCACTACTATTGATTTTGAAGCTCCGAAAGATGTGGTGGCAGATAATTTAATGGTTTTCTAAAGTTTAGAAAATGATTTATTTGATTCTAGATCATCGCATTGTTTCATACCTTTCCAGTTTTCTAAGATAATTAGTTATTTCCAATTTGATTTAACAAGGGATTTTTATGTCCAAACCCCTAAGGGAAGTATCATTGCAACAAAGTTTTGTGAATCAATCCACATTAGGGCATATAAATGTTCATTATCTACTGATCTCATTGTCATAGACATGATTGAATTTGATATAATCCTCAATATAGATGGTCTTTTGGACCATGATGCAAAAATTTATTTTAAGAAGAAGGAGGTTACTATTTTTGATGACGATGATAAAGAACACATTATATTTGTAGCAAAATTGTCACCACTTGATTCTTATCTATATCCACCCCCAATAGCTCAACCAAATTCAATTATTGGGGAGGAAGAGAATGAAATAACTATGTGTGAGGAAAATAATGTTCTAATAGAAGTTGTATCTATTGTTCAAGAATATGTTGATGTGATTTTAGGATATTTACCTAGACATCTTCTATAATGAGAAATTGAGTTTTCCATTGATTTAATTCCTGGTTCAAGGCCCATATCGAAGACCCCTTATAGAATGGCCACTGTGGATTTAGTGGAACTAAAGAAAAAACTAGAGGAATTGAGTAACAAGGGATTTATTCACCCTAGTGTTTCTCCATGGGGAGCCCCTATCCTTTTTGTTAAAAATAACGATGGATCTAAAAGGTTGTACATTGAATACAAGGAGATCAATGCTATAATAATAAAGAAAAAGTATCCCCTACCTCGCATTGAAGATTTATTTGACCAACTTCATGCTGCTCAATATTTTCCAAAGATTGACCTTCGATATGGATACCATCAGTTGTGCATGAAGAAGGAAGACATTCCGAAGACATCATTTCGAACCAGGTACGTGCATAATGAGTTTACAATATTTCCTTTTTGATTAACTAATTCACCCTCTATATTCATGGATCTAATGAATAGGGTTTTCAAGGAATATCTTTATGAATTTTCAGTGGTATTTATTGATTATATCTTGGTATACTCTAAAATATATGAAGATCATGAAAATTACTTTTGCATTATCCTTAAGACTCTTAGAAGAAATGAATTATATGGGAAATTTAGCAAGTGTGGATTCTGGGATCAAGATATTTCTTTTCTTGGCCACATTGTCTCTAAGGATGTTATATCTATTGATACAACAAAGACCAAGGAAATCAAAAATGGCCAACAACGACAAGTATAACTGAGGTATATAGTTTTATTGGTTTATCATGTTATTATCGGTGTTTCATCCATAATATTTCTTGATTGGATAACCCATAAACCAAGCTCACATGTAAAGGGGTTAAATTTGTTTGGACAAAAGAATGTGAAGAATGTTTTGAAGAACTGGAGAGAAGATTAGTCAATGCACCTATATTGACTCTACCATCGAGGAATGATGGGTTTGTTATTTATAGTGATGATTCAAAGAAAGGATTTGGTTGTGTCCTTATACGTAATGATAGGGTTATTTCCTATGCATCACGACACCTAAAAATTCATGAAAAAAACTATCCTACTCATGATCTTGAGTTATCAATTGTAATATTTTCTTTGAAGATATGGAGACACTATCTATATGGTGAAAAATGTGAGATTTATACTAATCACAAGAGTTTGAAGTATATTTTCTCACAGAAGAACTCAACATGTGGAAATGATGGTGGATTGAACTACTCAAGGATTATGATTTCACTATACTGTACCACCCAGGGAAGGCAAATAATGTGGCATATGCTTTTAGTAGAAAGGATCATGGAGTTTTGAACAAGATGAGAGTTTAAAAGGATCCTATATACATGGATATATTAAGATGGATATGGTAATAACCATGTAAGGTGAAACATCAATTCTTTTTAAAATGGTTGCCAAACCATCATTACTAGAAAGGATAAAAAGTTCTCAAGATAATGCTGAGGAGTTTTAAAATAAGATTAAAGTTGTTAATAATAGTAGATTGAGTGACTTCAAATATGAAGATGGAATTTTGAAATTTGTGAAGAGACTTTGTGTTCTCGATATACTTGATCTAAAAAGAGACTTGTTGGATGATGCTCACAGCTCCAATTTCTCTATAGACCCTGGGAGCACCAAAATATATAGAGATTTGAAGGAAAATTTTTGGTGGGACAACATGAAGAGGGAGATTACTAATTTTGTATCATGATTTATGGTTTTTCAATAAGTGAAAGCTGGAAGGCAATAGCCTAGAAGAGTCATGAAATCTCTTCCCATACCTGAGTGGAAGTGGGATAATATTACGATTGACTTTTTTAGGGGACTAACAAAGACTCCTAGAAAGAATGATGCAATATGGTTCATTGTTGATCATCTTACCAAGCCAGAACATTTTCTTTCTCTAAGAGAAGATTTACCTCTTGAATGTTTAACAAGAATATATATTAATGATGTTGTAAGAATTCATGGAGTACCCCTATCGATTGTTTCTGATTGTGATCCCCATTTTACATCAGTATTATAGAAAATTCTTCAGAAATCCATGGATACTGAACTTCATTTCAGCACTGCCTACCACTCTCAAACTAATTGACAATCAGAATGGACTATTCGAACCTTAGATGACATTTTTAGATCGTTCTCACTTGACTTCCAAGGTATGTGGGATCAATATTTTCCTCTGGTAAAATTTTACTACAACAAAATCTTCCATCAAAGTATCCATATGGCTTCATATGAAGCGTTATACGGAAAGAGATGTTGCACACCAACTTACTGGGATTATGTTGGTGAAAAAAAACTTGTAGGCCCAGAACTTGTTGAGGAAACGATGTAAATGTTGAAGGTAATCCAAAACCACATAAAAGAAGCTAAAATTAGGCAGAAGAGATATTTAGATAACTGAATGAAGGATTTGAAATTTCAAGCATGAGATCATGTTCTCTTGAAGGTATCTCTATGGAAGGGTCTTATATGTTTCTTAAAAACACGCGTTTTATTTTTGACAATAGGAATTAATTTTAAATTAATTGCTGCCACGTCTTTGTTTTGAATTTAGAAAAATGGATTCCATATTTAGAATCAGGAGGTCCAAATTGTCTAAAAATGTAACATTTACTTTTAGAAATTTTGAATAATTTCTTCGGTAACTATTTTATTTACCATGGTTAAAGGGTAAACCTGTAAATAAGGGTAAAAATAATAATATTATAATAATATTAAATTACCCTAACACATGTTATAACCCTATTAAATGATATATGTTCAGACATGGGCATCCTTTGGTCAATTTTGGGACCCCATAGATCCACTTGTAAGTGATAATGACACTTTATATTAATTATGTTAAAGTAAATAAATGAATTACCTAAGCATATATCTTTTAGTAGATTTTTTTTACATAGGGTTATATATGTTATCTCTTCAACTATAAATATTAATTATAAATATAAAACGATTCCCTACATAATGGTTTTTTATTTTTAATTTTTAGACATTTAATAATTAAATTTATTTATGACACAATGATGAAGAAGTATTTTCCTTATTAATGAACGAATCAAATAAATGGTATTGTAGATGTTAAAATAAATATAATTTGAAAGTTTTGATTCCATACCTGAATTTTATAGGTTAATGTGAAATGTTATGATTTATTAAATGAATTTTTTTCGATGTAATAATGCTGTTAGGAATTTAACAAAAACAAAATAGCAAATAGTGTCAAAATTGACATAAAAGAGTTTTTAAAACAAATATTTTATTATTAATTGATATTCCATTCCTAAAAATATAAGGTTCCAAAAAAGGACATAAATAATATTTTATATGTAATTAATGAACCACTCTAGGTTCTCTTGGATGTTTATAGTATGTTTATTTACCATATAATATAAAAATACAATGAGACATGGTAAATGTCAAACTAATTAACTAAGAGTTAAATCTAAAAGATAATGTTAATATAGTAAACAAAACCTTTCAAAAACCTATTGGTTGTGTAGTTTTTGACCCATCCCCACCTTATACTCTAAATAAATCATTTTTGATCCATTATAAACCGAAAATGATTTTATTATAAAATAATATTTCAATCTTTTCCTATAGTGCCCCTCACTAATTTTATAATAGGGCACTTCCCCTTCTCTCAATTTCAAACCTTAAAAGCCATTTGGATCATCCAAAACCTGACCAAATATCATCTCAACCTTCCTCCCTTCATCCTATAGGCATTAATTTAGTTATAAATCCAACCTAAGGAGCCCTTTTGATCAAATCAAAATGAAGAACCTGAAGAAGAGGTAAATATTTCATCACCTCTTTCAAGTTCCTTTCTTCTTCCACTACCTATTTCTTTGTTGTTTACATTATAAAATAATAACTCAAGTATCTTATATATACTATGAGGTTATTATAAATATGTTACAACCATATTCATTATTATATCCATCCTTTTAATGACATGTCACCATACATGTGTGCGTACGTCTTACCGTCTCCACGTCGTGGTGTAGTTGTTATTCAATACATTATTCATTGGATGGGTATAATAATGATGTATAACTGATTTAAATAATAAATATAACATGATAATTTTTCTTTATATATGATATAACATCCAATTATATATTATTTTAATATCAAAATAATGATATTGTCACTTGTGCGTACGTACGGATTACCGTCTCCACGTACGTGATGAGTTTCATTCCCCAACGTATCCATTATAGAATAATTTTCAATTTATAATTAAAAATAATGTTTAAATACTTAATATAATTATGATTATGAATAAGATACATCACATCCAAAACAAACATTACTTACGTAACAAATCATATAAAGGAAAATGAATCAGTTAACACCCGAAACGATGATACTACTGAAATATCATTAAAAAAAAGCAATATTAGAAGATCATATATGATATGATATTAATGTATATGGTTCTTGAATAATTTGATAACAATTATTTCACCATTATACTTGAGTTTAACTTACCCTCAACTAAGGAAAAGAACAAGGTAAGGGTTAATTTCACAATCTCTTCATTATCTGAGGTTGTTTATACGTAATTATCTACTGGGATCTATTTATCATCCACATCCATGCTTCTTAAAAATGTATTTCAAAACACTTTTACTATTTACTAGAAAATGGGTTAACGTAATTTATACCCTTATTTGACTTTATATGTTCTGAAAGAAATCTTTCCGTCTTTTTCCAAACAAGGTATTTAATGACCTTTTAGACAAAATTAAGGTAAAAATGTTTTTTAACTTATACGGTGGGTGCGGCTATTTTCAATATTTATAACATCTTTAAAGATTCACTTACAAGATTATAAGAATATATACAAAATAAATGTTTTCTTTTATAATTATATGAATTTTAAATTATTTTGAAATAAAAAGAGATATTTCTTTAAAAAAGGGTTTTGATTTCATCTATGTCAACATCCTTGATGAATTTTAAGCTTATTTGACGTTGATTTGTTATGATACAAAAATAAAATATTATAGTGAAGGTTTTGTGATATATTTGACTATGGATGTGTTATTTTTACACCATTCATGGTTTATGGATAAAGTATTGGAATTTTGTATGTTAGTTTTAATATAAATATTTATATTATGTTTAAACCTTTTCTTATGAGGAATGCATTGGACTTAGTATGTGACGGGTGGAGCTTGCTATAGATTCTCGATGCATCTGTAGGTCTCATGAGACAAACTAGTGTCATATAACAAGGCCTGGAAAAAATCTTTTTTTAGTCTTGGCACAAGGCCTTGATTATGTGGTTATGAAGTCTGGCATTATGCATTCCATCATTATGAAAGTGGCTATTGATATTGAATGTGATTATTCGACTAGTAAAATAACCATGTGACTAAGTAAATGGAATTATTCAATTTTATATTTTCCATATTATGAAGAAGTACAAGTTTAAAAGGTTTTGTTTTAGTCTTATACATTTCCTTAAATGTTTATGCTAATTTATGAAATTTTCCGCTATATTTTTATCCTTACTAAGCATCTAAGCTCACCCCTTTTCTCTGTTTTATTTTTTCTAGGATGTGAAGAAGTATTTTATGACTGACTTTCATGGATAGTCTGAAGGGATATGAGTATGGTCTATGTAAAAAATGTTGTTGTAGTTTTTCATTTTATAATGTAATGTAAAACTTATGAATGTATCTATTATTTCTAAGCCTACTAAACTGATCAGTCTTTTGGGACATGATTTTCTTGTATCATGCCAATGTTATATACTAATGCACTGACTCTGGGTAACTAGGGTTGGGGCATTACAATTATATTATTTTATTGCTATAATTTATTTCTTATAATGATGAATAAACAGAAACTGACCAGATACTAAATTATTCATTTCACTCCTTTCATTTCGATCATAAATAATATGATATTTCCTTTTCTCTCAATTATAACACCAGAAATAATATTGTTTCTTAAAACAAACATTTTAAATATTATAGATAACTTTTTCATTTTTTAACTATGGTTTTTTCATATAATTATAATAAGGGTAGTGTATAAGATCACTATCTGAATCATTATTGAATGTAAAATCTAAAAAAACCCAACTTATTTTGAAACTAAGTTGAGATTTGATTAGTATCATCAATAAAACTTCTATAAATTTTGTTACTAATTTTTTTATATTAATATAAACATAGTAGAATATAAATAAATAAATTCATGATATCGGTGTGGAAACTCTATGTAATAGTCCTTCAAAAACCAGACAGTGGTGGGAACTAATATCATGAAATGAAGGGGGGGGCATGTGAGATGGTATAGTCATGAACCTATATCGATGTTTTAAAATAAATATTGGTATACATCATCATTTACCAATATATATCAATAGTTAGTTTATGCACTCCATCATTTACCTCTCTATACCAATGGTTAGTTAGAAATAGATGTCAACATTTTGATGATATAAATAATTATTTTTAATAAAAATTGATATTCATTTTGTTTACCTCTATAATTATAGAGGAATTATATATTTAATCAACATGGTATGAGCATGAAAATGTATAAATATGTGATCATCAATTAATAATATAACCTAACATATCTATGATGTATCCATACTTTTTATAATCAAGATTTATGGTTAATAAGATAAACAATATTGACTATAGAAATATATATCTACCTTAAAAATCATATTCTGAAGTGAAATAAAACACTATAACATAATATATTTGATGAAACCTTAAGAATAGAACCAATTGGAGCATAATTAATACTAATATTTATTAAATAATTGTAATATAAATATTCAATTACACAATATAAATGTGTATTAACAAATAAAAATTTTATAAAATAATATTTTTTAATAAACAATTAAAGAAACCAAGATTTGGTTTGAAAACCAGATTTCATTACCAAATCCCAAATTTAATTAATTAAATGATACGTGTTCAATTTATTTTAATCACTTTAAGAATCATTTAAATATGTTTTATATCAAATCCATTTTAAATTAATCTCCATTTATGTGTATAAAAAATATAAAATAACATACATGAATTGATCATTATATTAAAAACACATAGTTTGTCATGAGAACTACTATTTGAGAAGGGAATATCCCCTTTGGGAATAATTCAAACTTTATATATTCCACCTATATCTCAAACTTCATAATTATATCCCATGAGATAACAAAACACCAAATATATAAAAATATAATATTTAAACCCTTATATCAATGGTTGATAATTATATATAATAAAATAAAATAAAAATACAACACACTTATAAAAATATACATTTATTATCTAATAATGAGCATCTAATATCATGTAATATCAATTTTCCCATAAAGATTCATATAAATTGGATTTAATCTTGAAATTAATATAAATAATTATACATATTTAATAATTGTAAATTTAAATCCCATTAATAGTAATGAAATGAAAATTCTCCTAAAAATAAATCTATCAAATATAAAATTTTAATTGAAAATTTATTTAATCCAATTTTAACCTTATTCAATACATTATTAGAATAAGTCTTAATAAAGTAAAATTATTGAGTGTAGTAAAAACTTATCCTGACATTAAATCACCCTGAATTATAAACCATAAATTGAATTCATATTCAATTTTATGTTTCAAACCCCAATTAAAAAAAACTTAAATTAAAGAGATTTTTTGTGCACACATCTAAAATGAATTAATTGATGTTTTCAAAAATAGAGTTCAAGGAAATTAAAAAACACATTATATTAGAAATAAATATATAAAACTTTTTAAATGTAACTCATATATCGATCACGCGATTCAAAAAAGCACGAAATGTTTATATAATTATTTTATAAAATATTATTTCAATGATTTATATTGAAATATAACCTAACACATGGTAGTTACATTCAATGTTATGTAATTCAAAACTGTTGGCATGAAAGTGGAGAAATATATGGATTATATATGAGAAAATGTGAACATAAGAAATATGACATGACTATTTAAACTAAAAATAATTGTATGAATGATGAATCAAACCAATATCGATGTAGAATTGAAGGGAAATAAAGTCAATACTAATGGATAATAACTTGTCCTTGAGAGGAATTGATTTAGATATGGGAAAGGGGGACACATGAGTTGTTAAGCCTATAAAAATGGGTTTTAAAACTATTGGTATAGGTCCATTTGTATTATTATAAATTCAAGTAGTGAATACACAATCTTGGGATTTTTAGCCTTACTGTAAGAATTATACCTCAAATAAGAAAACAATTCCATTCCAAACACAACCATGGCATCTGAATTTTAATTTAGGATTCAATTTAATAGTTAGTAATTTTTTTATGTATATGGATAAAAATACTTCATTATATATTTCTCCATGGCCTTCAATGAAAAAATAAACTATCTTTACGAGATCCATTATAAATATTATTAAAAATATTTATAGGCATAATTTAAAAATTTTAGTCACTATATCTTTTCCAAGTTCAATTCTATTCTCCTAAAAAGAATAAATCATGGAAATAGGTGAGGATACTATGACTTTATTTGGCTCTCACTTTATTAAGATCTCTCCCAGATATAACTTTGTCCTCAAAAAAATCAAACAAATGAAATCACAGACTCACAAAGGATATTTTTCTTCCTATCCTCGATAGTCATGGGGTACCCCATAAGGGTAATTTTATTCTTGATATATATATCATTCCAAATGAAAATTCAGGATCTATTTTTTAAACATTATCTTAACTATGATACATAAAAAATTTCTTGAACCTGGTCCCTCTATAGGGGTAACTCTTAGAAATAATAAACCTCACCTATGATTCTTAGAATCTATAATGTTTTATTAACCCTTAATAAATGCTTACCAACCCTTCAAAAACTCCTAAAACAGTGCTGATATAAGACCTTTAGGAACATGTGGTCTCCCTTAATAAAATCCTAGGGACATTTTCTATATTCAACATAGGTCTTCTGATAGATTTAGGGAATCTTTATATTCTATTAGATCTTATTAACCTTTTCTATTATCAATCACACTATCTGGATCCCCATAAGAGATTAATTACAAATCAATATTGAGTAAATAGGTAAACAATAGGGTCTTCTATTCTAGGCAATGAAATATTATATACAATTAGAAAAGTGGTTTCTATTATTATATACAAGCTTTAATAATGGTAATTGATATACCTAAATCCAACCAAAATCCAACACACACAATTTAATATTATCCTCGAGAACTGGGATAGTCCTCTCAGTGTGAATATTTTTTGAGGGGTGTATTGTTATCCTCAAATTGTAGATTGGACATAAATTCCTGATATAAAAGTTTCCATAATCGGGATGTGTATTGAAAATCCTGATAAAAATTTATTGTTAAGGGTACACCATGAAACAAAAAAAAATATCATTTGTGTATTTTTTTCCTCATATCTGCACTAAAGTATCCTCTCAAATATGAATAAAGTTAGACAACATAGTAAGATAATCATTGTTCACCTAGATTGTTTCATGAACCCCCACTAATCATGGAAATCTAGACCTGAAATATATCAAGATACGATGTGTCTATATTTCAATACATATTAACCACATCTATATTTAAATAATTCTTATGTTTTTTGTTTTAGAATTTTTCTATAATTGATAAATAATTGATATTATAAAATTATTTGAAAATAAATTTCTTTTAATAATTTTTTAAAAAATTATGAGTTTGGGGGAAAACGATTATTTGATATTTGATTTAATTTTTATATATTTTAAGATAAAAACCATTGGTTTATTTTGGTATTAAATTCATTGAAATATGAATTCATAGTTAGTTGTAATTTTTTAATTTAGAAGTTAATATTTCCAATTTTCATGTTTATGTTCTTTATATAAATTGTTAATTTGTTTTTTTAGATATTTAATTTCATTATTTAAATATTTTGCAGTTTAATTTTACATCTTATATTGATAATATTCACAAATTTTTTTATTTTTTTAGTAAGTGCGCATGATTGAAATATTGGAGTTGCATAAGTGAAAAGGCGATCAATGTAAGAGTGATGAGGTGTAGCATACGAGTGCTACTACAACTACCTATGTCTAACCAGTGCAATGTATATGTGAATTTAAATGTATTATTAGGAGGTTCCAAGGAACTGTTGAAGTTAATTCATTTAAATGATCTTAGAAGAAGTTTCCAAAGTTGACGTTTAATTACTTTTTTCCACATGTTAAACAATAAAGGCTGACCATAACCAAATCTTAGACACCTAAAGATAAACAGCAAGCTAAAAATCTGGCAAGATGGATCAAAAATAGTTAAAAAGAATTTTCCAAAAAAAATATTGAACAACCATTCCCATGTTTTATGATCTAAAGTCGATCAAGTTGATTTAATTTGAGAGAAGGAGAATAAAACATTCAATAACTAATTTATTGTTCTAGGTATAATTGATGAAGACGATGGGGACTTAATGATTCCAAATGATACAACTGTAATAGTGAATATAAATTATCATTGGGTTTTTATTGAAATTACAAAAAAAATCATATAGTTGGAGTATAAAGTTGATGCATGGTTGTCTGATCCAGTTAGAAATAGATAATATCTCAACTGTGGGGATTTATTGTTATTTCTAGTTAAATTTAAGGGTTGTTATTGATTTTTTTTGGTTAAAACTACCAAAAATGATGGATACTCTAGTAATGAAATATATTGATGAAGAGAAGTTAATTAACTAAATATTCAACTAAGATTGAAGAGGGATTTGAGAATGTGTGAACCTGATTAAGGAAATTGAAGCTTGGTAGACTATCTATAAAATATCTTAAAGTATATGTTGTATGATGAATAAATGGAAAATGAAAATTTGGAAATTTATGCCAAAAATGGGTTGTGAAATTTGTAGTGGATAATGGTTAGATGATTTTGGAAGGAATGGAATACTAGTTGAATATCTCTTATTGGTTTAGGCATCCAAGGTTGTTTCGTTGAAGATGTTATGCATGAATGAGACAATTGGAAAATTCAAAATAATAAATGGTCATTAAATAATCTATATCTTAATGATTATAGAGGGAAATGATATCTTTTGTAATTTGGACTATGGGGGTATAAGTGGAAAAAATACATATCAAATATGAGTTATCTAATGAATGAGGTGACATACCTATGCATTTTTCATTGTATAATAATTAAACCTAAACCAATGAGAATGATGACTATTTTGGTAGGTAATTATTTAAAAAAATCCTTTCATTTTTTGAGGTAGTGAAATTGGAAGAACCAATAGACACTTAAGTCGAAGAATTAAAGGGAAATGACTAATGAATTCATTCTAAATATATTAATTAATTATTTTATGGTATAAGACACTTGAGAATTTAAATACAAAATATAGGAAATGGGAAAAAACTCAAGGGTTTTTGTTCAGTGGAAATTGGATATGGAGTAAGGATCTCTCTCAAAAGAGAATATCACTTTTCATATTTTTCTCATTCCTTGGTTTCTATAATTTATAATGTCATTATAGTATATTTTTTAAACTTTTATAGTGTGTAACTAAAATTCACTTAGTGGAGTTATATTAGAATGAATTAAAAATTATTACTGATCATTCTCATGTTTATCATATTTAGTCTATCGTTTTTTCTAGGTTTTCAATTTCTTCTGCTTTTTTCATATCTCTACTAAAAATAGATATATGAAATTAAATATTTGATATTTTATTAGTAGTGAGAAATTCATGAAATCTTCAAAAATTAGTTGACAAATTTTCATGGGTCCAATTTAAATAATGATAATGTTAATATTTTCATTATGTTTTCTCGTTTACAATATTCTTTAAAATTGCTTCTATAATTTATTTTATACCAATGGGGGAAAAATAATGTATTATATTCCCATAAAGCAATAACCACTATATTTAATATGGACAAGGTTATTTCTAATTATCTATAAGAATCATTATCCATTCTCTAAGAAGTGGGTAAAAAATTACATTGTATAGAGATTTAATATAACTTTACCATTAGCCTAGAGAAAAATTATGTTTTTCAATTTCCTTTATTGATATATATTTTTACGATTTTAGAGAATATTGATGTTAGAACCTAAATATTTTTATGAGTTAAAAACTATCAAATTCCCCTAATCAACGAATTTTTTACCCATTATTCGCCTTTTATTTTTGTATAATTTCACAAATATCTTATTCTTTTTAGTTTCATTTCATTTATATTTCATTTTATTCACCATCACATCACATTTATAAAAAACAATCAATCTATTTTGTTGTTATTTATTATTTTTTTTATTTTTATTTGACTTCTCAATATTTCTTCTCTTGGGATCAATTATACTTATCACTTTTTATGATTAAGTTTGTTTAAAAATTATATTTTTAAAATGATTGATAAAACCTTAGTCAATCAATTAACATTGTTTCCAAGAAAGGTGATGTGATTACATAAAAAATAATATATATATATATATATAAATTCTTTTCTCCAAAAAGTTATTTTAAAATATACTAGTTTGACGCTGTTTTGGGTTGATTTCAAACCATTTTTAATAAAATATAATGCACACTAGGGCCATATATTACATATATGATTTATAAAATTTAATTCTATAAATAGAGAAAAATTATAGATTCCTAATAATGAAAAATAAAGATAAAATGGAGAATAAGAACAATAATAGAGTTATATAAATTAATGATAAAATCAATCCATTGTGACATAGTAATAAAATTGTTTAGAGACCTAAACATGGAGAGTTTAAAAATCCTGATGTTTCAATAAAAAATATTATATATGGTTTTTCTCTAGGTTTAGAAACTATGAAATTAAAAAATATTACCTTTTAATGTCTTCTTCCTTTAATGGAATCCCCAATAAAGATGGTTTGGAGTTAATTATGGACATTTATTTTTTTAATAACTACACTTACATGGGCTGAGTGATAAATATATGAAATTGAGAGTTTTTTAATTTTTTATTGAAATTTATGGCCATGAACTAGTTCCAAAAACAATATGAGGAGATATTTGATACTTGGGACCTTGTTCATAATTCATTTTTTCTAAAATTTAATCATAATAAAATGAACCTAAAGTGTATTACAAAATTTATAGGTTTTTATAGTGTAAGGGATAAATTTTCCATTATACTAAATTAGATACCATCCTATATAGTTTCATAATCCCAAATATTCCACCCACTTATGGATATAGAGATTTTTTAATAGTCTCAATCCATTCCACTAAACCATATTTGATCAATCAACTATTGGATATTTATTTGATATGATATCAAATAAATTAAAATAGATATTTAACAAAATAAATCAAAACTATGAATATAAGTGTCCTAGGAGAATAAAAACTTGTATTAGTGAGTTAAATGATTTGGGTGTATAAATTTTTAATGATTATCAAGAGAGTTCACTTAGGAGGAAATATAACAATTATGGAATGTTTGTGCATAAAAGGAATTAATTTCATAACTTTTATATCCATATATAGAAGGATGAAAGTATCCAATGTTTTTATTTTAAGGTTATAAAGTACGGTAATAGTGACCCATTTTGAAACAAGGTTAAAACTATCTATGGAGACAAACCTACCTTATATTTTGGATAGTAGAGAGTTCTTAAATAGTATACTAATTAAGGATTCCTAGAAAATACCTCATTAATAAAAAAATATAGGACTAAGACCATTAATTCTCTAGGTAACATAAAAGGGAGGATGTATAAAATATTGGGAGAAATATTTTCCCTAAAAACTATTATAGCTTTTTAGATAAAAAATATAATTAAAAATAATTCAACCATTTAGGGACATAACTTATAGGGATAACGATAAGCTTCCGGGTACAACAGATATGAATCCCATAGAAAATGTCATGTTTTTTACCAAATAAGTCATATGAAAAAAAAATTATAATAAATCCTATGTAAGATTTAGTAAATGTATTAAGTGAATCTATAAATAAAAAATGGAACGTAAAAAATATGGAAAAGTGAACAAAGAGGTCCAAAATGAGTTTAATTGTGATTATCTACTAAATATGAATAAGGAACAAAATAAGATGAAATGAGATATAATCAAGGAAGTATATCATACCCATTATTTTTAATCATGAGTATAATAAAAAAATTATTATAATTACTCTTGAATTTAAGATCAAATAAGCTATATTTATTCTAATATCGGGTAACACCATTTTTCTAGATGGATTCCATAATTTTTTTCATTCAAACATTTTGGGAGGTTTTCTATTGTGATGTTTTCAAACTTTTTAATAATTTATTAAAATTTGTTCTGGTTAATTAGGGCACAATGCTCAATTATATTCCCGTATTCAAAAAGTAGATAATGAAAAATAAATTCATCAATTTATATCTATATATCTTGAAAACATGATCTATAAACTTATTATAAAAACTATTTCAAATAGGTTTTGAAATATTGATAACATGATTATGTACTCAAATCAGTTTGAATTCATTATAGGAAGAACCATACAAGAATGCCTCAATACTTCTTTTGAATGTTTTAACACTCTCAAAAAACTATCAGAGGAGGTAACATTGGATTAAAATTTTATATTAAAAATTTCTTTGATGTGATGCACTGGGGTTTCATTTTAATATCCTAATTATATTTGGTTTTGATGGGAATTTCATCAAATGTGTCAAAATCCTTCTAAGTTTAGAAAATATTTCAGTGCTTATCCATGAATCTGTTGAGGGTAAATTCACATATTCCAGAGGAATCATAAAAATTTATCCACTCTCAAATATTATTTTTTCTAGTAATAAATATTATTTAGGAATAATTCTCCTCAACATAGTGGAGAATAACAAGATCAAATCCGTCATAGATTCTAGGGGTTTAGATACTTCTAATAACTTATTGTATGCTAAAAATATCATCATATTCACTAAAGGAACCATAATAAACTTCAAGAATATAAATAATTACCTCTTCATTATGAGAAAGTTTTAGGTTAGGAGATCAGCTAGAAAAAAGACCTCTTCTCCTTTAGAAAGAATATTAACATATCTAGAAAATTGGTCATTATAAATGAGTTTGGATTCATAGAGTGTGTTTATCTTTTTAATTATATTGGTGTCCCTGTGTTTTGGAGAACAACTCATTCTTTTCATTTATCTCATATCATATCTCAAATCAAAAATTAGCTGGATTATCGGGAAATCAAAGATCTATCTATTATAAGTGGGGTATATCTTTTGAAATATGATATTTTTAATATATTTTTTCTATTTTATGGTTTATTAATGGATTAATTCACTTATTAAGAGTATTAGTATTTCCAAAAAAAAATTCAAGAGTGGGATAATCCTACAATCACGGATCTATATTATCCCTTAGATGTAGTGATTTCAATCCATTGATCATAGAGGACTCTAAATTAAAAATAATTTCAATATTAATCAATCTCTATATGTCCTCTTATGTTGAATCTTATCAATGAGATTTAATATATTATTTGATATTTTAGGTCTATATTTCTATGTATGTATACATATAGAAATTTATATTATTTTGACTCCTCTATATGGCCTACCATTAAGGAATCCTTTTCCAATTTTTCATCACAATACAACTAGTAGGATAATATGAAATCATACCTTAATTTTTTCATTGGAAAACTAGATAGGAATAAATATTCTTAATATATTAAAATATTCTGACCCATTATTGGATATCAATGCATCAATTAAGTTTAAAATAGACAACTCTCTAGATGTGAGTTCAGCTAAAATCAAAGAAGTGGTATTAAATTAAAAAATTATCAGTGGAGATGAAATCCTAATCTAAGAGCATAATTATAACGGGAGACTTACATCCAAAAATTTCTACCAAGAAGACACAAACAAAAATATGAACACCTAGCATAGAAGTCTGAATAGTAGAAGGATTCTTCCATTTAAATTCATTATTGTGTGTATATTGGAGCACTCCAATCTACCTACTGATGAATACCTTTTGTCTATAATCATTTTTATTCTACTCAAAATGAATTTTATGTAATAAATATAGGGAATATATCAACCATATATTTCTAAAATATGTTACTAGTATAGCTTAATGGCATGTAGTTTCTAATTTATTTGATGTTTAGATTCATAGGATAACCTCCATACATGAATATTTAAAATAATTTTACATTCTATTTCTAAACTAATAATAATTATTCTCATTATAAATAGTGTATAAGTAATAAATTTTATATAGCTTAGAATCAATAAAATAATTCATGATAATTATACCTTCATTATTCATTCGAAACTTGTTCAAGTTATGTCTATTGTGAAAAAATGCAAAAAACGATTCAAAATGGGTACCACAAAAACTCTATTACTGATCTCTTGGTTCTTGTCTTTGTTGAAATTTTAGGAAATTTTCTTCCTCCTTGAACTCTTGAAGTCTTATGGATTCCTATATTTTCTAGATGAATTAAATATAATATTGATGTGGCATCAAAAGAAAACTCATGACCTTATAGCTTTCGAGTGGTCTTTATAAATCAAAATTATGATGTCACAAGATTATTATACATTGTTTTTAGAGCCACCAAATATCATGACATTGAAATTCTCAAGATAATAAATATAGTTTATATGAAAAGATAATGAGATTGTCACAATTTATGGTTATAATGTGACTCTACCACTATTGTGAAGCTACTAGAAATGGCACAATCCACCTTATATAGAGTTTAAATTCTATATGGACTGATTTCATGGATATTATTTTGAACGTGAATTATATCATCATATATTCTTATAATGAATCTAATTTTTTGGTTAACAGACTAGAAAATAAATATGTATTTTCTAATGATCTGATCCGCCTCAATGACTTATTGAATATTTTTTTTATTGAAAATAGATTATAATAAAAGGACATACATTATACTTTTGAAACATTTTTTATTAAATAAATAAGACTTTTACTTCTGGGAAAACAATCAACCATCATTAAATGTAATGAAATAATAAGGTCAACTTTGAGAGAAATGGGAGAAATCAATATATTTTACCTGTTAACTCTCCTCCTATACCCATTCTCAAAAAATTCTAGAAAAAAATACAGAACCTAATTCTATAAAGTTCCTTGCGATTTGTAAGAATTTGAAGTTGAAAATTCCCATTATGGAGGAATTAAATAAAATTTCATTATTTTTAAAATTTATCAAAATATTTTTGATCAATAATAGAAACTAGGAAGAACATTCCACCATAAAATTAACTAAGGAACATAGTGTTGTCTTATAAATAATGTTTCCTCTAAAATTTAATAACCCTTTGAGTATTATTCATTGCTGTAAAATAGGAAAAAATTAATAAAAAAATTATTTTTATAACCTAGGAGAAAGAATCAAACATACGACTTAATCCTTATTTTTGAAATTGGGTATCTGGGAGTTGTAATACACTTTATTTATTTATAGTTGGATGACAAGCCCATCACTCAACCCATTGGAAGGGTGGATAACCAGTTAGTCAGTGTGAGGAATCTCACATTATCCATTTATTTCTTAGTTATAGAAATAATTCCTGACATAAAGGTTTCAATCATATTAGGTATAACATTATTTTATAATGATTGGGATATCATAGTTTTTCAAATGGAAATTTAATTTTTTTTATATGAGTAATGATCAATAAAATTTCAATGATCTCAAGAAATACACACTATAGGAGTAGTGTGAGATGGTTTATATTGAAAATGAGGCATATAAAGATGATATTATGAAGGACACTCATGACCCCTTTATAGAAATTATTCAAAGATTAGTTATTTAAAAATTTGATTTCAACTTTTTTGAATATGAATCAACTAATGAACTTGAAATATTATGGACGATTGGGATAAAAATGGTGATAAATTCTAATTATCAAAAAGTAGTTCAATTAGAAAATTTGTTATTTTAAATGTATCACTTAGGCCGTTGGACAATAATAAAAATCATTTTTTTCTTAGAAAAAACCCTCCCAAGATCCCATTATGTATTCTGAGTTAAATATACTTCACCCAGTGTTATATGATCTTGTTTAAAAAAATTTATTAATTTAAACAGCGTGTATAAAAATATCAAAGGTCGAGTAAAATTATAGGTTATATCTTTCTATCATAGAATAAGACTTCTCCCCCGAAATATTCTCACCTACTATCATTGATACTATTCTTAATTAATTATAATATGTCTTTGAGAAGATGACTTCATTTTTGTCAAGTGATGATTCTAAAAAATATATTTTCAGTATAAAATTGGATATCTTTGAAGGTATCATGGCATTAAGTTGAAGCTGGAGAGATGATGTTTCAAAATTTTCACCGATGATCGAATTAATAACGTCATCACGAGTAAATTACTAACCCAATTTCATTCCAAGGATCATGCGTGAATAGTTTTAAGCATTAAAGTAAAACCATAAAAAACAAGTTCAATCAAAAGTTGTGAGTTCATTCACTGTTCATAACTAGTTATCACAACTTGAGTAATTTGAAGTAAAATTCCTCTAGATCATCCGCATGGACTTTTGAAATATATGGGAGCATTGATCATTAAAATCTATGTTCCACTACAGAGATATGATGATGTCTTCAATTCTCCAATGATCATTACATCACATTTCTTGCGATTTTCAAGAGAGAGCTTGAACTGGTTACTTGGATCAAGATCTTCTCTCGCTTGAATGTAGGAGAGAGAGTAAGAGAGAGAGGCTCACACTATTGCTCTATGAATAGTATTTTTGACAACTTCTACTCCTCTGTTTATATTGTGTTATACAATTACCAGAATTGCCTCCCCAACCCCTGAATAATTAACTGGATATATAAATTTTTTTTTGAGTATTATAATGTTCCATAAAAATTCTTAATATATATATTAGTTACTTAAAATATAAAAATTATATTATGTGATAAATCCCAATCCATTAACCTGACTCAATTTTCCCGCAAATATTAAATGAACCTTGAATATTATAAACTAATAGTAATTCATATAATATTTTCATGTATTTACTTTAAAAACATATAAATACATTTAATAAAAATATTCAATGCCAATTATTATTAACATGAATAATTTTAACTTATTTATTACTCTGGTGATCAGATATACTCAGAAAAACCCAGAATCTAATGGTGACACCCACCTTACCCTATTTTCCTATTCAATTAAATATGGAATATTATTGAATATGATATTGAGTGCGACCCTCTATTCCCTTATCTCGATAGCAGTTAATAAAATTAACAAATGAAGAGTGAGATCTAGAAAACCATCATGTCCCCTAAAAATATAAGGATAGTCATAGAAATGAAAACCCATCAAACAAACACACACTATGTAATATAATCTCTTTTTCTTTAATATCTCACAAAGTATGACGCACACTTATGTCATCTCCATTTCTTTCTTTATTTTCTATTGATCTAACTGGATGGATTTACCCTCAACTACCTTTTTCATAGATTTATGATAGTAATACCATCTTGATTAATAGAACCAAGATATATTAATTTCTTAACATGGACATGAAAAATCATTTTTTGGACATTCAATCAATAACATACCACAAATAATACACCCAACACTAGCAACCTATATACAATTTTGTTTTCATGGTTTTTCCCTTGCATGAAAGTACATGTTCAAATGAAACACATTGATAATGATCTCATGTCAGGATACCAATACCCATGTTAATCGATGAGAATAACCAATGACACCTGAAACATGTGGTGTTACTATTGTTGGGTTAGTCCTCATGATCAATCTAATATATATCACCAAGTGAAAACATCATGAGAAAAAGTTTCAATGATTATGATTTCCCATCACCTAATAATAAAAAACATACTATGTCTAGTTAGTAAGATGTATCTAGACTATTGGGCCTTTGTTTAAGAAAAATGTCATAGTATATAGAGGTTCTCATTATAGCCAGGTATCTTCTATAACCTTTTGATAGGATAATTAATGTATAGACAATACCATTTCAATAGTGGACATAGAAAAGTATAAAATATAATGGTAAGTATAAATCATGTATATCTAATTGTTTACTTGATATGGTAATAAAAATTATTGTTCAAATTTGATTTAGGGAAATCACCATTACAACACTCCCACTTAATTTAGATCCAACTTGCTAACCAACCTTGTTAGATCTCACATGATTTATAAAATGTCTCTATTGATTCACAACATTAGTTATTGGGTCTGCCATGTATCTATGGTGTGGAAATTATATTATATAGAACCTAATATCCATGATTGAAATATCTCAAGATATGGTATCCCAAACTACATTCCCTTTTTACCACTTTGACAACATTAAATATTATCTATTAAGGATATCATAATTTATATTATGATAATAATTTACTTACTAGTTGAAATTCAACCAATTGGAATGAATTTTTGTGTATAATAACTGCTTCTTAGATAATTTAGAAGCTACAACATACTCAGTAGTTTTAGGTGTAGCTACCTTTGTATTATATGAGCTTGTATCACTCAACACCTTTTCCTAATTGTGATATTAGATCACATGGATCTGAGGAAAACTAGTTTTTCTCCTCTGAAAACTAGTATTTTCTCTTCTCTACTTACCAGGTACATATCATGTATACTTTCACAAGTGAAATTTGATAGTTATGACTAGTCCCCTAGTAGTTCTCTAGGATATAACTGATATTTTACTACAATAAAGAGTATATTGGAAATACTAGTTCTTGTACATATCATATAATAAATGATTGATCCATCACATAATCATATAGATTTAAACTCAGCTTGATAATTCGATCCTATATCCTGAACACGTCTACTTTGAGAGATATAAGACATGTGACACTGGTAACTATTCTCTTCTGAATTGTTATAACTTATATTTCTCAAAACCATGTAACAGTATGTATAATTAAATAGGCCTAAAAACCATTAGATCTACCTCAGTAGATCTATTTACCTAGAACATAGGCTGTTACTTTAATTCAATCACTACAGTGTAACTGTCATCATGGAATTAACTAACTGTTAGACCAAGAGGTGTTTTCTACATGTTACCCAACATATTTTACATGGAAAAATTAGCTATCCTACTAAAATTTATAAGCACATTGAAAACCTTTATTTTAAATGAATATTCTATGATCTATATTCTTATGCTAATCCTAAATTGTATTTTTATAACGTTCATATTTTATTGGCATTCTATGAAATGACCATCACTTTATAGTTACATCGCAAAGAGACATTCCATTATTGGTGGTCATGACATCCAATGCTAAAAAAATGATTATAGATATTGTAAATTACAAGTAAAATTCTAATTGATTTTGTCAGAATGACTTGGTATAACCAATTGAGACTTATCAGTTCTGCGTTTGTACCATCCATGGATCTTCCCACTTTAATACCCACCATAGTATTCACAATAATAAAACCCTTTTAATTTTGATACAATTAATTCATTTTTGAATTTTAGTTGGTCTTGTCGATCTTAGTTTATTTCTATATACTGCCAACTTATAGAAATTATTATTCAAAAATAACAATGTATCACTAGTTTCAGTGAATTCAAAACCACTATATTTTTAACCTTCTTACATAGTTTGTATCTCTAGAATATTATTGTTCAACATATACTTGTGCAACTAATTCCTATTCCAAAAACATGTACATCTCTATAATTGAGTAATCCCAAGTCAATCTGGCTCTCACTATCTCAAGTAGTGATGTTTACCCTTATATAGAAGTATAGTCTATCACTTGAATATCTATTTTCTATCTTATGTATTTATGTAAAATCTTAAGAAAACCTTAGGAAAATTGCAATATATTCACATTGGGTTTGTTCATGAATAAAATATTTTTATTTCCTAACAAACTCCATGCATCCAAACACATATCCTTATGAAATAATGGATACACACATAATAAAACTGTTATGATAAATAAATTTCATTATAGTTGGAATGTAGTTATGGGATATGATTGTTATTTAAAAAGCACATTTTGAAATATAAAGGATGTTCTAAAAGTTGAAACATTAATACACCTTAAATCATAACTATATTGTATAAAATGTGCATTTAGAAAATTCTACAAGATACATTTTGTTGATCAATGTTAACATATAATACTTCTTCATTGATCCTCCTAATTAACATCAATGTTGTGGTGTAGATAAGGTAATATGCATTTTATAAATGCTCCATGCTATATTATATTGATTAATAAATTATTTGTTAAGATATTCAATGACATTCCGGCCCAAAGAAACTCATATATTCTAACCATGCATATACTATACTTCATTTTCATATTTTTAATCACTTAAAGGAATTCTTATGACGTATATTTACCACTAGATTTCCCTTGGAATATTTCATGCTCTCTCACTGAACTAATTCTGTAATATTTGTGAATTACCATTTATTTATAAAGGTTCCTTTGTCCAAAATGAAGTGTATTCATCGATAATACCTAATATGTAAATCTAAAATGAGTCTAAATGTTATATTGGTTGTATCTGGGATGTCTAACACTAGTTTTTCATGAAAAAGATCTATCATTCCATAATTGGGTAAATAAGAATTACATTAATATTCATTAGGTACTTCCTATTATTCATGTCTTACTGAAATATTGGTTGAGTACTAAGCACCACAAACAACATTGATTCATGAACCTTTAATAATATCTCCTTGTGTCTAAATGATAATTGAGATAATTTTTTTTGGTTATACTCAATTATAGTTTTGCAAGAATCAATCACTTAGAAATATAAAAGTCATGTACTTCTCACCACTAACTTAGGAATCACCATTTCTCAGATTCTTGGAGAATAAACCTGAATTTTGGTAATATTTATTTACTTACTTGGATACTGTATTTCGATACATAAATGTAATAATGGTATAATTTGTAATACCATGAATTAGGATTGAAGCATTGTTTTTATGTGATGAATATACATGAAAAAGAATTAACTAATTGCTTCATTGATTAAGTTCATTAGATTTAAACTTCCACATATTTTTTTAATGATATGAAATGAAAATAACCTCATTTTTAGTAATAAATATCTTTCATTGAATAACATTGTGAAAGTGTATTTGTTGTCACATTATTAATTTTCCTTTCCTCTTTTTCTTTTCAGTTTGATCTCCATATGTATTAATGATTAATCTATCTTTTGTATTCTTTTTAACCTAATAAACCATTCCTATATGACAATAAAGTGTTTAATCAATACTGTTCATTTGGTAATCTAAAATGAGACTGGAGTAAATGGGTGTAAGAATGGGATGACATGACAGATCATGATCTTCCATCAAATTTATATATATCCTATGTAATCATAACATTCAGATCTTGCTTTACTTTCTCCTTGAATACTTCTTTGAAATGAAACTTCATGTTACACCATTAATTTCCTTATTTAGTGACCAAAACTAACATTAGACGTTGATGATATCATTATGACATAACCATCACATGAAAAATAGATGATTCTTATGTAATCATTATTAACACTCTTGATTTATTATATGGATTAAAAGTTATAGGAACATAAAAACCTTGAATTTCTTATATCACATTATTTTTTGCATGCGTATGTACTACTCTTGGAATTTTTTTACAGTGGACATTTAATTTTTCCATTATGTATCACATTATTTCATTTGGTATAATTTTCTATTTTCTAAAAAAATAAAATCTAATAGATTTTTACTTTTATATTCATTTCTGAATTAGACATTGTTTATTAATTAAATGAATCATTAAATGTCTCCCAATGTTTTATCAAATTTAGGAACCCTCTATACTAGAATGAAAATACTATGTCACTTGATTATTCTAGTGGAAAGATCATTTAACTTCCCCTCATAGTCTACAAGATATGGTTGGTCCACAACTTGAAGAGTTCATGGTATCCATATAACTATCCAACCGCTTTAACTATTAGTTTATTGATATTTTGAGTGAATTTTTAGCTTCTCAGAATCATAACTTTGATTCCCTCAACATATTTCCTATAAAGTGATATCATGTTACCTATGGATAATCATTACTACCAACCAAAGTTAACTAAACTAGTAATTCACATTAAAACACCCAAGTAGTAAGAGGCACCCTCAGTTATAGCTTACTGGTCACCCACAAACACTTGGTTTTGTTCAAATTTAAATGATGGAAGGTTATTATGACTTAATATTTATTTGGGGTTCTATATTTTTAAATAATGAAATTAAAAAAATTTCATTTCAATAAGAACATGCCATGTGATCACACTCACAATTGACTATGTAATAAATAAAAAATATCCATCATGCCACTTTTTTGTTTTATATGTGCCTGTTTGTTTATTATTCTATGAAATCATGCAAAAAATAAACATACATAAAATAATAAAACATGAAAAAATAAAATTACAACATGATCATGTGTCGATACTAATGGTTGATCCATTGAGAGAATAATGGATAAACCTAGACCATAGGGGTAATACCTTGAATCATGTCACTTCTTACTCGAGTTGTAGTGCTTTCCCATACAATTCATCAAAATCTTATATGGTGAATCATCATAGCAGAACATGATGTAAAACACTATTCATCTTCATCATTATAAAATAATACCCGCATGTAGGTGATGGGGTCTTGGGAGTGAAAAATACAACTAAAAAAATGGACACACATGCACTTATACATATAATGATTCTTTGAAACACATAAATCAAATTTTTTTTAATCTACCAATTACAAATAACCATTGAAATAATTAATTAAATAAATTAAACCAACATTGGACATGCATTGGTCATTTTAAGGCTAATGATCCATCCATACAAATTATACTTGTTTATTAAAATTAAATGCAGCAATAATATTAAACTTAAATTAAATTATACTAGAGAGAAATTTTAATAAATTAAAAAATTCACTATTATTTTTAATTCAAAAATTCTTGTCATTCATTCTCATTAATTTATTTAATTTTAAAATAAGAAATAAAGAAATAAATAAATATTGTAATACCATAAATTAAATTAATTAAACTGGTAATATTTAAAATAATTTTTAAATTTAAAATTAATATTTAGTTAATTTAATTTAAAAAAAATTAAATTAATTAAATTACATACATTTTTATTAAATAAAATTAACTGGGCCCCAGAACCTTTTCAAGGTTGGGTTGAACCTTCCTAAGAACGTCCAGGCATTGAAACCCCCATATTGGAGTATCCTGGGTTGGGTAGGCCCACCTCAACATATTATGGGTCAGGTAGACCAACCCCAACTTGTTGCAGAGTAGATAAAACCAAGGTAGGGGTTACCAGTCTAATTGTAGAGTTGTGTCACGGGGCAAGAAGGGTCTTTGGTTTAAGTTGGTTCTTAGGGTGGTGGGGGCCTGACCTGGTCACGACATGAAGGAGGTGTTATCTTGGGTGTTGATGGATTTCCCAATGGTGGATCTAGATTTTCCGGGCCTTGGGTTCATTAGATCTGGGGTGTGGTGGATTACCAGATCTAGGGTAGAGGAGAATCCCAATGGTGGTACAATGAGATGGTGAAAACCTTGCAAACAGATCAAGGTGTGGGCTATAGGGCCTCGTACAAATCTTGTCTAGTCCAGATGTGGACGAATGTGATGACTGGGTGACATCTCTATTTGGTTAACTATGAGAGGGTGATTCTAGAGTGGGAGGTGGTGCCATGATTCTAGTGTCTCCCAAGGGCTGCAAGGTGAGGGCCTATGGAGGAGAGCCCAATGGAGGTTCGACCAGTTGATGGCATTTCTTGCCAAATTTAGCTAGTGAAGGGCTCTATGAAAAACCCACAATAGCTTCTTGGTTCGGTGAGGATGTTTATAGGCCATGGGAGGCAGCATCCTGTCGATTACGATGATGATGGAGGAGGGTTCTCATAGGGAGAAGAGGACAAGCGTGTCCCCTTATTTGAAAAATATTTTTTGGATTATAGTTGACCCAAAAAAGGCATACCCCATTTAAAAATTTTCAATTAAATTTTTTCTATCTTGTAAAAAATAGTAGCCTATGTATGATATATTCTTGAAGAGAAAAAAAATATTTTTTTAAACTCACCGGTGGAAAAAAACAGTGGCCATAAATTACTGTTCCAGCTACTGGAACTCTGACTGGTGTTTGGGTTCAAGGATGAATGCTCACGCCACTAGTTCGGGTATAAAATCAACATATAAAAAATATATGTTCATTAAAAAAATTTAACTCAAAAATTTATTTCAATCCACAATGAAACTTCATATGGCTGTAACCTGGCCATTCGATGTTGGATTTGTGCACCTTCAATGACATTGGAACCGGAACAACAAAATTTAGGAAATTTAATAAAAAATTATTTTTTCTTCACTTAAAATAATAATGCATACCTATGATACTAATTAAAGGTAATGAGGAATGTAGAGGATGTTTTAGGGCTAGGGTTTTAAAATTTTCACTTTTGATCAACGTAATAACTTCATCGCCTGTGAAGTACTTCCCATTTTCAGCCTAAGGATCATATGCAAAGATTCTGAATCACAAAAATAAAACTATAAATAAATTGTTTAATTCATATCCATGTTTTCTTTCACTATTCATCATCGGTAATCACTGTTCAAAGAATATAATGTAAAATTCATCTAGATCATCCACACATTTATCATATATCTACAAAAGCACCTATTGTCTATATTTGGTCGCTAGCACAGATATCCAATGATTCCTTTGACAATCCAATGATGAACGCATAACCTTGCTTTTGATGCATGAGAGAGAGCTCGATCCAATTACTTGGATCAAGAGCTTCTATCTCTAGAATGCAGAAGAAAAAATAAGATAAAGAGACCCTCAACATTGTGCAATGAATGGTATTTAGTGATAGCTTCTCCTCCTCTATTTATATTTTGATATACATTTACCCAAAATCATCTCCTAAAACCCCAAAAAAATAATACACTATATAAAAAATTTTATGACTGCTATAATGATCCATAAAACCCATTTATATAATTTTCACTTCGTTTTAATATAATAAATATATTTAGTTGTAAATCCTAAGTCATTAACTCCAATAGTCATTCCTAAAAATATCAAATGAACTTTTAATATTTAAAATTAGTATTCATTCATATAACATTTCAAGGTATTTAATTTAAAACATGTAAATACATTTAATAAATAAATTCAATTCCAATTAGTCTTTACTTGAATAATATGAATTTATTTATTTCTTTGGTGATGGAATATCATTTGAAAAATCCCAGACCCCAGTGATGGGTCCTACCGTGTCCTATATACCTATTCAACTAAATAAGGTATATTCTTGAATATGCTTTTGTGTGTGACCAACTATTCCCTTATCTCGATAGCAGTCATTATTATTCATAGACCAAGAGTGGGATATAAAACCTCATAATGGTCCTTAAAAAGATAAGGATAATAATAATAATGACAAAATCCTATGAACATGTGTTGTGTAATATAATATCTTTATCATTAGTATCTCATAAATAAAGTCACACACTCGTGTAATCACCATTTCTTGCTTTATTATTTCTTGATATAACTGTATGTATTTACCCTCAACTATCATGAACATAGATTTATTAAGGAAGTGCCATCCTAATAAACCAAAACTGATATATTTAACATCCCTAAACTATAAGTGACAAATATTTTCTTAATCATTTGACAAATTACAAACCACCAATGAAAAACCCAACACAAACTAACTCATCATGATTTCATTATCATGGTTTTTACCTTACATCAAAGTACATGATAATATGGCACACATTGATAATTATATCATGTCAAGAGACCAATACACATGTCTCCATATATGAACAATAAATGACACCAAAAAAATGTGGTGCTCTTATTGGCGGGTCAATCCCCATGATATCACTAATAGAGATCCCCATGTGAAAACTTCATGAGAAGAAGTTTCAATGCTTATGACCCCCAACACCAAATAGTCAGACATATACTATTTCCATTCAGTAAGATGTATCTAAACCATATGACTTTTGTTTAAGATTAATGTCATTGTATCTCGAGGTTATCATTTTAGTCTGAGATCTTCTATAACCTTTTGATACTATAATTAATATATGAAAATTACCATTGCAATAGTGGATGCAGAAAATTACACAATATAATGGCATGTATACATCATTTATATCTACCAATATACATGATATGGTAATCAAAAGTACTATTCAAGTTAGTTTTATGGGACACAATATTACAATAATCATCATATAGGATTTTACTATGCGCTTTAGATTTTCAAGAAATTTCGGGCTCATTTTCTAGAGTTAGTGAGCAAGTTACTTTTTATTTTTATTCTTTGAGTCTTTGAAATACAATAATTTTGTATCCATTTGTGTTAATATTTAGACTCATTTTGATAATTTTTATGGGATGTTATTATCTCTTTTTTTGTATTTTTTATAAAATTTTGATAATTAAAATAGATTTTCACAGTATAATAGGTCATGTGGCATTAAAGAATATATGAATCATTTTTTTACTCATGTAGTTTTATAACACATGTAAATCCGTGTTTATGTTTTTTTACATAGGAATAAAAGTACACCATATAATAGAATGCATATTCCTAGTAATTATTAAAAGATTATAGAGATGAAGTCTAGTTGAAGGCTATAAAATTTGTGCTAAATGGGTGACAACCAATGGTTTAATGAGTCATCATTTTCTTTTTTCTATTTTCAATAAAATCCCTAGTTCACCACTTCCATGATTTGAAATTTGAGAAGTTTTTTCACTACAACTTTAAATCTATCATCAATATCCCAAAGCTTCAATTTTAATATCCTCTGACATTTTTACATAGTTCTATTTTGTTTATCTTCTTTGGTTGAATCTAATGGTTGATCTATTTTACTCTTACAATTACATAAATGTGAGATTCCTAGTTGAGTATGAAGTGTTAAAATATAGTGATAATTTTTATATGCAATAAGAAACAGCAATCAACTATCATGGGAGAATTCTCTTTCATTTTACATGAATTTTTAATTGCTTTGTGTTTGATTACTGCTAGAACTACATTGAAAATAATAGATTCTTAACTTTAAAAAAAATTGTGTTGAAAATAGTTTTTTGGATAAGAATTAATATCTTTTTCTAGAATCCACCAAATTTATTTACATTTTTTTGATAATTTTCTAATCTAATTGAAAAGTGTTATTTCTTGATGGATTCCTTTATTTACATACCATTTTTATAAGATTTCTTATAAACCCATGTGTTTTTTTATAAATAAAATGCAAGTACCTTCTCGAATCTATTTTTTTAAAACATCCTAAAAGTTGTGGGAACATGTTTTTTTGAGTCTTATTATGACCTCGGTTCATTACTTTGATTCGTTAACTTTAAAACCATTTTAATCTTAGATTGTTTTACATATTTCTCTAACATTATAATTTTGAATTTGTTATAATGTTGGAATTTAATTATAGGAGAAGGGTCATATTCTATACTAAACTATATTTCATTAAATGTAATTCAAAATAATATAATTGTTTTTTTAAATTAAATTATTTATTATAAAAATATCAAACTTAATGGATGAATGTTTTCATAAAACTTGGTTATTGTCTTCATTCCTTAATGGGGTTGATCTTTTTTACAAATCCAAAATTTAATTGAGAATCATTTATTTCTTTTATCTCTTGAAAAATGTTTTTTGTGAAATTATGGTATTACAATTTATAAATTTAATTACATTTGAAATTCTTGATTAGAATTTAACTAATCAAAATTTAATTCAAATATAATAAAAATGAAATACTAATACTATTTAAGATTTTTATTTTCATTCTAGAACTATTGGATAAGTTTATTATTCCATATTATAATTACTATACTCACTCATACATGAGTTGTGTCTAATTATGTTGTGTGCTAAAATATGTGTGCATCTTCACCATAGAGAAATATATAAATTTCAAAGAGTATTTGAATTCAAACTAATGTTTGTTAATTCAATTTCAAATTATTCAAATTCAATGATATTTTTAAAATAATATACCAGATTTTAGTTGAATATTTTCATTTTAAATAAGAAATCAAATTTTTTTACCTAATATTGTTCATGGGAGAAAACAATTTTTTTAAATTCCCCTATTTTTTTTAAATATAGTTCTTTGATGTTTAAGATCATTTATCTTCAAATGAATATATTTAATTAATTTATTGAATATAATAAATGTATTAAGTTTGAGTTAATTTGGTGTGGATTAATTCTAATAACTATTTTCCACATCATATTTAATGAATTATTATGTTTTTGGGGTATACATACTCATTAATTGAAAAATAATATGTGTATTATCATTTTTCTTTTAAAATACAACTCTTTGAGTATTTTTTAAATAAATTATAAATTTTAATACTAAATATATTAATTTATATTTGATTTAATTTTAAAATACTTTAAGATAATTTTTTTTATTTTTGTATTACATTCATTGAAATAATATTTTGAATATTATTATAAAATATTTTTGGATTTTGAAGTTAATATTTCCAATTTCCATGTTTTTTAATATCAATCATTGGAGTTTATATTTAATATTTAATATAGAATTTATTTGTTCTATCTTATTTGAAGTTTAATTTTTCCTCTTTGATTCATTATATTAAAAACTGTTAGTCTTTTTTGTAGAAAGTGAATATGAGTCAAATGCTTCAATAACACAAGAGTAAAATGTTGGATCAATGTTATTGTGAATTGAATCAATGTAAAAGTGAAGATACACTTTATATGTGTGTTTCTACAGCTTTTTAGGAGTTAATGATGTATCATATGAGTCAACTAAACCCTATGAGTGAATAGGTGACCAATAACTTTCCATGGGAAGTGATTTTCTTGAGAATAAACCATGTTACCAAAGTAAAAGTTGGGTTTCCATGTTTTAAATATGAAGTAAAGAGGGTTAGTCAATAATTAATCTTGGAATCATGATGATGATCACCAAGATAATTCTAAGGATGTATTAACAAGTTCTATTTCAAAGAAATATTCCAAACCAAATCTATATGAACTGACCTCATGTTTGAAGATTACAATCTATTCAAGTTGATGGAATATGAGTGTAGGGGAAGAAGACTTTTGATCATCGATTCATTATTGTAGGTTAAATTAATGACTATGAAAGGTACTTGATGCATATAATTTATACAGATATGAGAAAAAGGATAAAAACACACTAGGTTCTTGAAAAAATATACCAATGAAATTCCATCTTGTTGAAGTACAAAGTTAGAAACTAGTTTTTTACTCTGGTTAGAAAAAATAAGAGCATGACTGAGGGGGTTGATTTTTTTGCTAGTTGATGTGTGTGGGGGTTCCTGGATTTTTTAATTAGGCCTCCTAACCCTGAAGGAGACTCTAGTGCTGAACTATATTAAGGTATTTGAGGAAAGAAACGTAGAGCATATCCTAATATTGATTAAGCATTTGAGAAGCCATATTCTTGATCAAGGAATGTGGAGTTATATATCCTATCCATAAAATATCTTCTAGACTAATTTGGGAAGTTAAGTAATGAGGGATTTAAATAAGAAAATTGATGCCAATAGTGGTTCAAAAAATATGAATAGGAGAATATTTAACTAAATTTGGATGGGATGAATAGCTAGTTGAAGATAAAAAATTAGATGAGGTATCTAAGGAGGTATCATTAAATATGAAATTAATAAATTATATTTTTGTAAAAAAAATAATAAATAGTCATTAAATTATTCTAGATATAATGGAAATATATGAAATGATATTTTTGGACATATGGATAGTGGTGATAAACAGAGAATAAAAAATATAGATCAAATGTGAGTGATCCAACAAAGGAAAAGGAGATCCTATACATATTTTTATAAACAGAAAAAGAACTAAACTCAAGAGAAGGTTGTCAAATTGGATAGGTAAGGATTTAAAAAGTTCCCTATATACATTGAGGTGGTGCAAGTAAATGATCAGTAATCACTTAAATTGGTGAATTAAAGTTAAATAAAAGTGGAATTCATTTTTATTATTTTCATTAATTATTCAGTAGGAGAAGACACATATGAACTGGAATAAAAATGAGAGGTAATGAGGTAGTCCTCGAGTGTATTGGTTTATAGGAAGCTATATTTTAAGGAAAGATTTTAGTCTGTAGAGAAGATCTTTTTTCTTCCTTTTCTAATTACTTTATTTATATTTTTCATGTTGAAATTTATCTATAATTTATTAATCTGTATCAAAACATAATTCAGAGTAATTAAATTGATATTCATTGAGAATATTTACTTTTATTTATCATGTTTTTAATTTTCTGTATCATTTTCCTAGGTTTTCACTTGATGCCACTTTTACCCTATCCTATAAACCATTTTTCCATTTTTAAAGACGGTTTATGGGTTTCAGTATCCCATCTTACAACCACAAACACAAAAATGTGAAGAACAAACATCGGACAATGCAAACCAACACCGCTTTACACATCATAATAACTAGAGTCATCACTGCCTCCCATGCAGGAGTCATCTTCTCTGGTAGCCGATTCCCAATCTGGGTGTCTCCAAAAGCTTCCGCTCTGAACCCGAATCCTAAGCTGATCAAGAACGGAATGATACAGGGATACCTCCTTGACCACACACTCCTTTTTAAAATCCAAATTCACCTCATTATTTCGCTTTGAAGCTGATCTAGTCCGCATCGGCTGAGGAAGATATGAGTAATCATTACTTGATCTTCTTCTTGGTGTGGTAGATAACAGACCTTCAGCTGGAGCCATCATCTGTCATCCACTTTGAACCACATCACTGAAAGAACGACCAACTGATCCGCTCATATTTTCCTTCCCTCCCCTAGAACTCTCCCTTCCTATTCCTGCTTGCTCCCTCAAAACAGAATCACTACACCCGGCATTGAACCCTGACCTTTGGTCTAGAGTGTTTCTCTCCATCAAATGATAATGCCAATCCACAGTAGTAGCTTTATCCACAACCATGGAATGCATATCCTTCCCCATGTCAAAAAACTGAATATCCTCATGTATTTTCTCACCACCAACCAACCCTGAAATATCATCCTCAGTCCTCCCAGCACTTTCCTTCTCTATGCAGTCTCGTGCTTCAGCATTACTCAGGACCTCCTCACCAGCAGAAGTCGATGCATACCTCATACTTCCAACCTTCTGACTCTTCAAGATCACTACACCATCATCACCTCCTTCCAAGACAACTTCCTCATGATCCGTGGCCAACATCTCCTCAGAAAGCCCTTCAAACCAGTTTCTCAGCGTTATAAAAGGTTTAACCAGAGGATTAAGGTTTTTTGGATCCTTAGCATTGGTATTGATGACCACCTTCTCCATGCTAGAAATACTTCCTTCTCCAGCCTTCTCCATACCCTTTCTAACCATTGAAGAAGCAGGTAAATCCAAATCCTATCTTAGCCTTTGTAGAACCTCTGAAACCTTCAGTTTGTCCTGAATTGCCTTACCACCGGGAACCCCAAGAACCTGATCATTCTCGTCCGCAGATGATATAGAAAAAGAATGCCTTCCCCTAACAAGTTAGATCGGGGAGACATGACGTGCCTCCCCAAATCCATCCTCTAGGAGCTCTCAGCAGCCCTGTTAGAGCCACCTATTGGTTGATCCTTCTCCACCAGCCGTTGTGATTGAACATTCCTCCCACCGCCTTCTCCGGATTGCGGCTGCATATTCCTAGTTTCTACTTTGAATTTAGGAGTTTTACCCTTCCCACTCACCTCCCTCCTTCATGTAGACTGAGTTTCCCAGTGACATACTGCAATGGGTGGAAGACCCTTTCGACACACCTCCAAAGCATGGCCCAAACGACTACAAGAGGAGAAAAAAATCTGTCCATATCTCATTAATGACCTATTTCTTGCACGTATACTCCTCACTTATCGTAATCCAAACATAATATAAAGGAGTTCAAGAAGCATCGACTTCCACGCAGAACCTTGGATTAACCGGGTGGCATACCGCTTCGGTGCGACTGTCCGAGCATAAAAATCTACCAATGAGATTACCTAGCTTGCGGATAATAGAAGGATTTTGGAAAGGAAAAGGGATGTTGGAACAACTTACCCAAACTGCCGAATATGGAGAATAATGATTCATGTGAAAGTCTAATAACCATTGAAGGAGGAATAATTGGAACCTATTGACACTGCGCGGAGTGCTCGACCAAGATTTGAGGAGGTCTTCTTCATATTCGAATAGAATCATAATGTTTCGACTGTCAAGTAAACCGACGGTCTCCCATTCCTACAGATCCCAAGAGCTAAAGATAATCCTATCAAACACATCAACCAGAGGTCTCCCCTTCTTGAAGCGGGCAAACAATGTGAGATTTAGAAGGGTGGAGGTTTCTGTGAATTCAGAGATCGAAATAGAAAGATTAGGGGTGACATCAACAAGCCCCAGAACATTAAGAGTTAAGGAATCCTTTGGAAAAGGAGGGAGGAAATTCGGATTAGAAAAGGGGAGAAAGGTTGTCCCTGTGATCATGATTGGAAACAAGGCTCCCTCCCCCACCGGGGGAGGAGGGGTCGGCGCATGGTCCACTGTCGTCACCGAGGAAAGGACAACATCCTAGGTTTTTCTCCCACAATCCCTCACTTTTACCCTATCAATGAAGAAAATTTGAATTATAAAATTTGAGATTAGATATTTTTTAGCATTGTTTAATTCATTCCATATTCACTAATAAATTGAAAAATTGTTGTATGGTTAATTTATAGAATGGTAGCATGTGTCTTTTCAATATACATTTTCATTTTGATTCCTCATATGCATTGTTTCTATATTTTTCTACATTATAATGGGAGATGAATAGTGGATATTTACATATTAAAGTTTATAATTAAAAACTTAGTATATAAAAATTATTCCGTAATTTCCTCTAAGAAAAATCATCCATTCTCCTAGTGGTACTTGACAAATCACTCTTTTAAGTGAGTTAACAAAACTTATTTGTTATAAAAGTTACAATAAGGTTTTTCAAACCCATTTCTATAGAGAATATTTAAAATATTTTTTATGATTCCTAATCTAACAATAAAAATTAATTTCTCAATTTAGATCTATTAAATTCCACTAATCTATCACTTTTTCACCCATTTTCACTTCTAATTTTATGTTTCTTTCACACACTTCATGTACTATTCACTTACATTTCATTACTGCTTCATTCTATTCTAATTAACATCATTTATTTAAATATATTTTGATCTATTTTTTTCATTTATTTTGTTTTTTTATTTTATTTCATAATATTTATTCTCTTGGGTTTGACCCTTCTTACATGTACCTAGATCTATCTGTGTTTTTAAATTTTATTTTTTTTAGTATTGATTGCATCTCAATAAAATATTGATATAATCCCACTTCTACTATGAAACCTCAAGAAGTTCGATCAAACCAGTAGGAACCTTGTCCTATGAATTCCCCAACTAATAGTTGAGGAACTAATAAATGAATTTATAAGCACCTTAATTTATACCAGGAAACATAAATTGGCACTTGAGATCCTAAAACATCTTTTGTTATTCTATGATGCACCACTAGAGGGGAGATATGGAAATACCTTATCACCTCTTCACACATCGATGATGGAAAAACTTCCCATTACTGGAAATGGATGATATACTCCCATCCTTCAGAGAAACCTTCAAATGAATGTCTAAATAAAACCTAGCCTCATAGAATCTTGCAAGTTAAATTTCCAATAAAAACCTCATTCACATTCTAAAAAACTATAGCCGAAATACATTAACTAAATGTATGAAACATCTCTAGCCTCAACATAACTAATATGTAAAGAAGCTAGTTTCTCATAAAAATCCTCCATAAATTAGGAAATTTATTTTATATTGAGTTATTAAGATAACAAATTTCCTTTCCTTGGAGTATATAAAATCACAAAGTCATAATTGTGTAGGAACTTTAAACATCCTCTCTATCTCAAATTGAGGTCCCTTTGAAAAAGATATACATGAGGATCTTGTGGTCTGTGAAAACTATAAATCTCTTTCCTAGAATATAATGCCTCTAAATTTTCAAGAAAATAACTACAACTACAATTTTAAGTCACATGTCATGCAATAAACCAGTGTGGTCTCAATTTCATGGACCCAAAAAGAATCATGAAAAAAATCATCAACACACTACCAATCCTAGACATAGAGGATCACAATACACTTCATACTTCACATATTATTAAAAAACCACATAAATATGTTATTGATAAATCACTTGATTATTGTCACGACCCGTCCTCAGGGCCCGTTCCGTGACTACCCCAAGCCCGCTTTCCATAGGCCAGGGGCTGGTGACTAGCAACAAATGCGTAAATCCTGATAACTGGGAAGAAATTTCCTTTATAAAACATAAACACATCCAACCAAAGTACAAGCGGAAGAAAACACCAAGTAAAACTGAAAACAAAAGTAATGCTGAAAGTAACGGGCTGGAAATACAAGCCCAACAATAAAATACAAGGAAAAAGACAAAACAACTGGAGGGTGACAAGCAGCTCCTAGATCATCCACCATGGATCCTACCTGAAGGGTAGGTACAGATAGGGCATCTCCTAGATCGTCCACCACAGATCCTATATGAAGGGTAGGTACAAATAGCCTCCTTAGAGCCCTCGTCCTTCAACCTCCTCTGGGTACCGACTAGTTGTGAGGTCCACCTCCAGGTGTCATCCAGTCCTCGTACACTCAGCCACCGTCAGCGCTGTCCGTCGTCTGCATCCAACACAATGAGGTGTGGGCATATCCCTTGCAGGGGTGAGTATAACGTTACACAGTAGGGACTCCGAGACCCTAAAGGTCTCAATAAATCCAACAAGGATAAACCACAAAGAAAGATCTCAATAGATATCCTTTACTTAGGTATATTCCCATACCAATGTTATCAAGTAACCCATCTCAAAACTGAGGAAAACACAAAGTTTTGGATCGAATATATTGATATATATGTTGATTAGATGGAACAATACAAGAGGGGGGTGAATTTTAAGTTTAATAACTTTTGTGTTAAACACTTTAAAATATTAGTTTAAATGATCTTAAACTAATAAAAATACAAACACCCACAATTGTATTGAATATAAAAGGTATGATGTAATGTAATACTAATGAAATTTAAAACAATTGTATTCAAGATGAACACAATAATCAGAGAAATATAAAGATGAATGATTCTACCTTAAAGCGTATAGAATCAATCAATAAAATATGTAATAGAATGGATTTAATTGAAACAATTACAAATGTATAATAGATAGAAAGGAAACAAAACAATTTCCTCTCTAATACAATTTTTAGTAGAAATGTAAAAGTAATACAATTATTTTGACCCAAAGAGAAGGGTTATCCTTTCACCTAGGATAAGAGGTCTGTCTCACCAACACCTTGGTAAGCCCTCGATACGATGATCGGTACGTTCGTCTGCCTATCCCTGGCAACCCTCAATAAGATGATCGGACCGTCTGTCTGCCTATCCCCGGCAGCCCTCGATACGATGATTGGACCGTCTGTCTACCTATCCCCAGTAGCCCTCGATTTTATAGGTAATCGGAACCTCTGTCTTTCAATCACTTGAAAGCCCTCGATATGATGATTGGACGCACAAGGCAGATGAGAGAAGTCATAGTGTCTCTCTCTAGAATCTTGGTAGTTCACAAAGTCTCTTCATTCATTTTTTCATTGTCTTTTTTCAGCTTCAAATGACCTCCTATTTGTAGGCCTCGGGTTCCAATGGTCATAACTCCTCCAACGGTCATATTTCTCCGATAAACTCGGGGGGACTTAGACACCTGGCATCATAGCGGTCATATTGAAACAGAAATCATGACATAGTTTTGATTAGTTAGTAACTAACTCAATGACATCGTATTGGTTAGAATAAGATATATGTCGATGATAAGCAATGGTACAATTCTTATGAAACCCGTGTTTTTGACTAAGTACCAAAAAAAGTAATGAAGGTATGAATAGCAGATTTAGTACGATACAATTGACTGGGTTATTACGTTACGATTGATAGAGTCAGTACGATACGTTTAACATAGTCAGTATGATACGTTTGACAGGGTCAGTACGATACGTTTGACAGGGTCAGTATGATACGATTGAAAGGGTCAGTATGATACATTTGATAGGGTCAGTATGATACGATTGACAGGGTCAGTACGATACGATATAAAAAAACAATTGTTATTTCCAAAACAAAGAATAGAATACATTTGTGTTTTCCAAAACATGATATAGGAGTCAAAAGAGGACTTTTGACTCAACAATCTACCCCTTTTTGGAAAGCACAACACACAAAGTAAATGTAACAAGAAATACTTATCTCCCCCTGAGTTATTGGAAACTCTTCTAAATAAAAAATTGAATACAACTAACTCCCCCTTAGGTATGGACTCTCCTAAGGATTGTATTCATAGTTTTTCCTTGGTTTCGAAGAATTTGTTTAAACCAATCTCCCTTTGTAAAACATTCTCCCCATTGTGAGACATTCTTCCCTTTTATAACATTATCCCCCTTTTATAATATTCTCCCCCTTTGTGGTTTACAAAAAGAATGGGGTTACTTTGAGTTGCCTGAAAGAGTTAGAGAAAAAAAAATTGCAGGACAAAAGAAAAGAGTCATAACAATTATTACAAAACAAAGACATGTTCCAAAGGAAAACAAATACAACAATCATTTGTTTTCTCTTTCCTTCTCCTTATTTATATGCTCATGAAGAACAGATTTCATCTTCTTGATCTCCTTCTTGTCTTAAGAAATTGATTCACCCTGAGTTTTGAGAAGCTCTTGTTGGTCCACAAAAATCTGATCTTGATTTTTGATAGTCTCCTCCTGGACTCTGATTACTTCTTCAAGGGTATCAATTCTGTCTTGCAGATTCTTGTTATCTTTGGATAGTACAGAGTTTTGTTTCTTCAATAGAACCATTTCATCCATGAAAGATGAAGCCTTTGAGAATTCATATTGGAAATAATTCATCATGTCTTGTAAGTCTTTTACTGAAGGATCATCGGCTCTTTGAGAAGACAAAAGATTCAACCTTTCAACTATTTCTATGTCAAGATTATTGAAAGAAATTGCAAGTTCTTTTGACAATATTCTTATATCTTCAATTTCTATCTCATGATCATTGATAGAGCTCTCTATTTTGTACGACCACTTGGTCATCTTGTTGGAGGCCTTTTTATGAGCAACCGAACTTTCTGAAAGAACATTCAAATCTGCTTCTACTGACAAAACATTCTTTCTTAATTCTTTTTCTGAGCCAAATTTCTTCTTTTGATTGTCAGTAATGAAATCAATCTTCCCTTCCAACCTTGGAAAGTAAGGAATATTATTCTCAACACTTCTCAAAACATGGACAATATAATCACTCTTCTTGAGAGAGATTGTATGTCTTGAATCAGGTATCTTTATCATACGAAGCCAGTTCATTTGATCGGCTTGAATCAACAACATGCTGTTTTCCTTTTGCTTTTTCTTTCTGCTTTCTTTCTTCTTCCACTTTATCACTAATGACAAGAATTTTATCAGTTTGAGAGGATTGATCACCTTGCTTTTCTTGAGACGAAACTCTATTTGGAGTTTCAGAAGTTTGAATAGGAGCTTGATCGACATGAGGAATTTGTTAAACCCCTTCACTTAGCTTCTGAACTGATTCCTCCTTACTCTTCTTTGAATTCTGAAGGAATTCTAAAAGAAAATCTCCTTCCTCTTCTTCCACTTCTATATCTTCCATCATTTTTTCCCTTTTTCTTTCTCAGGAAGGCTCTGTACGATGGGTTCTTGATGCACTTCTTCCGTCAGTTGAGCACTAGCATCTTCAACTGCATTCAAGACTTTAGAGACATCAAATTCCTGTGTTTTTCATTTCAAAAGAACCTTCTTCTTCTTTTCAGCCTTAAGGGTTTCTTCTACCATTATTCTTTCTGCAAAAGCCTCAGCCAGTTCAAGACCGAACTTTGGATCACCTTTTTTTCTCTGTTCCTTATCCTTTCTCCATTTAGCTACAACCTCCGTACTGTACCTTGGCTTATTCTTAGGCTTTGAACTGGTTTTTGGATCAAACTTTTGAGTAACACCAGTAGATTTAATGTCTTTGGCTGGCATAGGTGCCGATTGATTCTGAGCCAATTCAGCTTCTACATCTCTGACAAAAAGTTTTGAAATCTGATCAAAACAAACATTCAACTTCTTCATAGTACTTTTGTTAATCTAAGAGGGTTTCAAATCTATGGCATTTCCTTTCAACGGAATGTTACAAAAGTTCATACTTTCAAGAATGAACTTCGTAAGAATGGCTGGATACATGATCATTTGGGACTTAATCCCTCCTGTCTTGACATTCTTTATAGTTTCAAAAACATACCCCATGAGATTTACCTTTCTCATTTTTACAAGATAGTCAAGCATAAATATATCAGAAACTTTCAGAGTTTCTCTATCCCCTTTCCTTGGAATAAGAAAACATTGCATCCATAAAGTGACAAACCAATTGTCCGGAGAAAGATGAGACACTTTCCTTTTCTCTTCATTAATAACAAACAAAGACTTTTCAGTACTTTCTCTATTAAACGTACCAACTTCCTATGGTAGTTTGTGGGATGGACAGAAACAATCCCTTTCAGTTGAGACATTTAAAAAATGAGCCACTTGTTTCACAAACATGGATATCTTTCTATCGTACACAGCAAAGTTTATAGACATGTCTTTGTCAAAAGATACAGTTTTATAAAATTGAATGACTTCATAAAAAAGAACCAGATCTTGAGAATTAGGCTTTTCAACACACAAATGTTCCCATCCTTGAAACAGTATGATTCTTCTGATTGTGGAATCATACGAATCAAAAAAGTCCCAAGAAACTAACCTTTTTCTGTTAAAGTCTTTCTCTGTAAAGGTCTTTGAAGACATTCCAGCGGGAGTGTTAGTAGAGGATTGAGACATATAGGTGCTGCCGATGAGAAGATCGTACGATGATTTAAAAATGGTGGAGCAGAGCTTTTCCTCAAAACCTGAAAAATCAATGTGGGTTTGGGGGGGTCTATTTATAGGCGATATGGGTTGACCTTTGATCTTCTACGGTCAAGATTGTAGGAGATAAGATCAATGGTTAGGATTTAAAACAAAAGAAAAAAAATTTAATAAAAAATGGAACATACCTACCGGAGAATGTAAGGTGATTGTTGGTTTTAGTAGAAATCAAAAGAAAATACAATCATAAGAAAAAACATCATCATGCTAATGAAAAACAAAGTCGTTACCATGGACTGATAGTACGATGGAAAAAAATCTTGTTACCATGAACTGAAAATATGATGGAAAAGAAATTCAATACCATCATCAGTCGATACAATGGAAAAGAAAATCATTACCATCATCGGTCGATACGATGCAAAAGAAAATCATTACCATCATCGGTCGATATGATGGAAAAGAAAATCAATACCATCATCGGTCGATATAATGGAAAAGAAAATCATTACCATCATCGGTCGATACGATGGAAAAGAAAATCATTACCATCATCGGTCGATACGATGTAAAATAAAATCATTACAATCATCGGTTGATTTGATGGAAAAGAAAATCATTACCATCATCGGTTGATACGATGGAAAAGAAATTAGTTACCATCATCAGTCGATATGATGGAAAAGAAAATACGATAAACCGAAAAGATAAAACTGTCAATACGATAAACAGGAAACCTAAAACTATCAATACGATAAACAAAAAATAAGTCTAAAACTGTCAATACGATAAAAAGAAAACACATATCAGGGAAAAACATAAGATAACATGAAATAAAGTGAGAAACATAGAAAGAAATGTTCTCCCCCTTTCTACGAGGAGTTTCTTACTATTAGGAGAGATGTAAAACAGGAAGTAGATGTGAATGATTATTTTAATGTAATCATTCCTTGCTTCTGTTTTATAAATTCAAATCTATCAGAAGGTAAAGGTTTTGTAAAAATGTCAGCAAGTTGTTCTTGCGTTCCAATGAATTGTAAAACAATATCTCCTTTTGTTTTGATAACCTTTTCAAAGAGATCTTTATTTCCAGTCATGTGTCGAGAACAACCACTATCCATGTACCAAACAATCTTATTGGTACATTTCTCATTTTCCTGAAAAAGAAACAATTAGATTTTTAGAATCCAAACTTGTTTGGATCTAGAAGGGTTAGTTAAAAGAATTTTAGGAATCCACATTTTTTTTTGCAAAATGAGCTTTATGAAACCCTAAATATTGTGTTTTGTTAAGAGAAAAATCTCTTCTCCAATGTCCATCACATTGACACTTAGAACAAAAAGTAATTTTTTGAGGAACAAAATAGTTATTGCTAAAAACAGGTTTGGAATAAGTATAACCAAGACCAGAACAATTTCTCAAAGGTCTAATTTGAGAGTACATCTTGTCAATTTTTTCCTTTCCATGAGTAAAGTTTGACAAACATTTCTCCAAAGATAAAATCTATGACTTTAGTTTTAAAACCAAATTCTTATTTTCCAAAACATTTGAATTTGAACTAGAATTAGGCTCTGAAATATTTTCTTTGAAATTATAGTTTCAAGATCCTTAGAAAGATTATCCTTATCAGATTTAACTTTCTCAAGGGTTTTTAAAATACTTTCAAAATCAAAATTTTTCACATCAAGATCTTTAGAAAGATCTGATACTTCTTTAATCAAGATTGAAATTCTAGAATTTTCTTTCTCGAGTTTCTTTTTGAGCTTTGAATTTTCATTTTCAAGTAATTTAGAAAATCTAGATACTTCTTCAAAAGTTGGTAATGTATCATCTTCTAATGATGAATATTCATCATTTGAAGATTCATAATATCTATTATCAGTATAATTTGCATTCAAAGAAACATTTGTAATAGCTTCATCATTATGTACCTTAGCCATGAGACAATGATCATCAATTGGTAATCTGGCTAAGAGTCCAATATTTCTTTGTCCTGAGGACTCATATTCTGAGGAATAATCTGAGGAATCACTACCAATTGCACTCCAAGTATCATTTTCCTTTAAAACGTTCTTTTTCTTTGACTTGTAATACTTTTTCTTGTTTCTTTCAGAGTGTTTCTCTTTTCTGTATTTTCTCTTCAGTAACGGACAATCAGGCCTTATATGTCCTGCTTTCTTACATTCATAACATCTTACCTCTGAATCTTTCTTATCCTTTCTATCTTTCTTTTTGAATCTGTATTGTAAATCTTTCTTTCCCACAATCTTGTTGATCCTTCGAGAAAGACTGACCAACTCATTATTCGAGTTATCACTATCACTTGATTCAGATATAATAGCTTTCTTGGATTTGGATCTTGTAAGCCTTTCAAGTGTTTTAGCTTTAGATGTGAATGCTACACTTCCATTCCCATTCTTCTTTTTGTTGAAATCAGCATCTCTTTTCATTCTTGTTTCATGATGTAAAAGATTTCCAAAAAGTTTATCAAGAGTAATCTGAGAAACTTTTCTATTCTCATCAACACCTGTCCTTTTTTACTCCCATTCATTCGGCATTATATCTATGATCTTATCAACTAGAGATTCATCATAAAGGCCTTTTTCTCCCATAGATTGAAATCTCTTGAAAATTTTCATAAACCTTTGTTGTATACTGGCTCTCCATAAGGAAAAACAAATCCATGATACTCTGCTCGAAGCATTACTCTTCTTGTTTCTATAACCTTGGATGTACCAAAATGAGTGACTTCTAATTTTTTCCAAATACAGTTGGCTACTTCACATGATGATATCTGACTGTATATATTCCTGGTCATATAGCATAATAAAGTATTGCGTAACTTGTAATTCAGTTGATATTATTGCCTCTCCTGGTTAGTGAAAGTACTAACTTCTTTGTCAGGAATTTTGTAACCTCCAGTAAGTATTATAAAATTGTCTACACCGGTATTAATAACAAAAGTCTTCATACTATCTCTCCAGTACTCATAATCATTTCCATAAAATATTGGTGGTCTATAAGGATTCAGATTATCTATTGACCCAATGTTCATTCCTTCCATCTAATACAAATACAAAACTTTTCCACTCCACACGTTAGTGTAGTAAGTAGTAAAAAGATAGTAATATGAAAGAAATAAAGCTTTTAATATAAATTAGTGGAAAACCTCCTCTGATGCCAATTGTTGGATCGAATATATGGATATATACATGTATTAGATGGAGCAATACAAGAGGGGGGGTGAATTGTATGTTTAATAACTTTTGTGTTAAACACTTTAAAAGACCAGTTTAAATGATCTTAAACTAATACAAATAAAAACACCCACAATTGTATTGAATATAAAAGTTATGATGTAATGTAATACTAATGAAATGTAAAACAATTGTATTCAAGATGAACACAATAATCAAATAAATATAAAGATGAATGATTATACCTTAAATCGTATAGAATCAATCAATACAATATGTAATAGAATGGATGTATTTGAAACAATTACAAATATATAAGAGATAGAAAGGAAAAAAACAATTTCCTCTCTAATACAATTTTTAGCGGAAATGTAAAAGTAATATAATTCTTTTGACCCAAAGAGAAGAGTTATCCTTTTACCTAGGATAAGAGGTCTGTCTCACTAACACCTTGGAAAGCCCTCGATACAATGATCGGTACGTTCGTCTGCCTATCCCTGGCAGCCGTCGATACGATGATCGGACCATCTGTCTGCCTATCCCCGGCAACCCTCAATACGATGATTGGACCATCTATCTACCTATCCCCGGCAGCCCTCGATACGATGATCGGACGCACAAGGCAGATGAGAGAAGTCACAATGTCTCTCTCTAGAATCTTGGTAGTTCACGAAGTCTCTTAATTCATTTTTTCATTCTCTTCTTTCAGCTTCAAATGACCTCCTATTTATAGGCCTCGGGTTCCAATGGTCATAACTCCTCCAACGGTCATATTTCTCCGAAAAACTCGGAGGGACTTGGACACCTGGCATCATAACGGTCATATTGAAATAGAAAGCACGACATCATTTTGATTAGTTTTTAACTAAATCAACGACATCGTATTGGTTAGAACAAGATATATGTATATGATAAGCAATGATACAATTCATATGAAACAAGTGTTTTTGACTAAGTACCAAAACGAGTAATGAAGGTATGAATAGCAGAGTAAGTACGATACAATTGACTGGGTCAGTACGTTACGAGTGACAGAGTCAGTACGATACGTTTGACAGAGTCAGTACGATATGTTTGACAGGGTCAGTACGATATGTTTGATAGGGTCAGTACGATACGATTGAAAGGGTCAGTACGATACGTTTGACAGGGTCTGTACGATACGATTGACAGGGTCAGTACGATACGATTAAAAAAACAATTGTGATTTCCAAAACAAAGAATAGAATACATTTGTGATTTCCAAAACATGATATAGAAGTCAAAAAAGGACTTTTTACTCAACACAAAGGTCGTTGACTCAGCTCAAAACATGATTTTTATTCACGATGATGAAAACACGCCTGCTGGAGAACTCCTCCTCTATCGAGCACAGTAGTCCTGCCACGACTCTGAGGTGCCACTCACTAACTTTAGACTGATGAGGTACTCCTCCTGTCGAGTACTGTGGGTCTGCCACCTCAAAAAGTAGTGCAGCTCCGCCATGGGTTGCCACCTCATAATGTAGTGATCCCCCTCATAGCCTACAGAGGTACTCCTCCTATCGAGTACTATGGGTCTGACACCTCACAAATTAGTGCTCCTCCTATATGGGTCTGCCACCTCACAAAGTAGTGCTCCCCACTGGGCTAACAAGTCACTCTGAATCAAATCAGACAAGTAGTCATCGGGTCTTAGCCAGCTACAGGGTCACCGTACTCCGTATGCTCATCTATGGAAGGATCCGCTCCACGAGCTACTGGTTGATACTTCCAAGTGTCACATAATCTCACGTGGAAGTATCTCAAAGTATTTCCTCATCATAGGTCTCACAACGCAACAGACAGCGCGTCAATCGGACACCCAGTCTATGAGTTATTAGCATTTCCGTTCCAGGGGCCCGGTTGGATTTTGGGTACAATCCAATCTAGTCGTGCTCCAACTATGTCCAAACGTCAGGTGAAGTATTCCAAAAGAACCGTATCATCAATAGAAATCCAATAAAGTCATCGGCACGCCAATCGGATGTCCAGAGCTCAAGTTATAAGCATTTCCGCTCCGAGGGCCCGGTTGGTTTCGAGTTCGAACCAACCCCGCCATACCCAAACTTTGACGAAACATTAGGTGTAATATACCAAAACGACCATCTAGATCCAAGGAATCTGACGCAACTGATGGTGTGTCGATCAGAGGTCCATAGCTCAAGATATGTCTGTTTAACCAAAAATGTTCTGGAAATAGGGGGTCTGGGCCCGGTCCGACCCAGCCCAATATCCCCTAGGATGCCCCGAACCAGGTTGACCCGACTCGAGTCCATGTCCGGTTGGCCCGTTCGTCCTGTGGCCCGGCTCAGAAGCCAGCCGCAGCTATGCCGCTGGCCAAGCAGGATGCAAAGGGGGCGCAGACCCTTGTTTTTGGAAACGACGGACCTAGTGGGGTCCGCCCTAGCAGCTGGTCGGGGGGTTACACCCCCTGGTTTTTGGGTAATGGCTGGTCAATAAGACCGGCCAGTTTGTGAGCTGTCAGGGGACCCAAAAGTGGTCTCACTTCCTGGAGACGCCGGTGGCCGGCTCGGCCGGCCGCCCCTGCTGGTCCGTTGCGGCCTCAGGCCGCAGCTCATCTTCACCGGCACAGCGCAACGGCGTCGTGCCCCTCCACCATGGCCTGCTCCGGCTGCGGCCTTCCTCGGTCTCTCCAGTGCGGCGCGACGACACTTCACTCCACTGCCACGACCCACTCCGGCCGCGACCCTCTACATCTCTGTGTGGTGCAACGACACTGCGCCGCCGTCGCCACGACCTTGTATGGCCGTGGTTCCCTACCGATCACCGCACAGTGCAACGAAACTGTGCTCCTTCTCTTCCAACATCAATGAAGATTAAAAAAGTATATGGGAGGATAATTGGGCGTGTTTGTGCGGTCCGATCTCTTCCCGTTACGACGATATCAAGCGGTCAAACATTAAGCAACGAAGAACGATGATAAAGACTTGAACAAAAATAACCCCTACCTTATGATGCGATCACTCGACAGATCTGCGGAGAGGTAGAATCATTCATTGATGTCAGAAGATGACTTTTTCATTTTCTTGGAGTTTCATCACTCATTAGATCATCGGAGGAGGAGGTCCCTTGGTGGTGCAACAATGGTGGAAGAGGAGAAGAGGAAGAGAGAAGGAGAAGAGGGGGGTTTCTCTAGCGGATGCCCCCTCATCTAATAAGCTCCTCCCTTATTTAATTAAAGGAGGAGTTTCATTGAATTTATGTGAGGGTGGACCCCCCACATTAATTCCAACTAATTTGAATTTCAAAAATAAATAATAAAAATAAAATAAATTTTATATTTATTTCACGAAGCCGGGAGAACTAACTTCCACACCACCCTGACTGCATTTGAGGTGAAGGTCCCCTTATTCAATCGCCGATGCTGCGAGTTAAACGGTGCCCTCGAAACCCGATTCCGAGCACCACTTCAAAAGACGAGAAAACCCGCTCGTTCGTTCACTAAACGTACCCGAGCTAAACTTCAGAAATTGATTCTGGACACACTAGGCCTCAGAATCAAGTTCTGTCAGAAGCCAAAGACTCGTAAAATTCCAAAGTATTTAAGAAAAAACACTCCTTTAAATTTCAGGGTCTTTACATTACTCCCACCTTAGGGCGTTATATCCCCATAAAGATAAATCATAAACAAGGTAAACAAAAGAGGTACTGAGCACGCATCTGAGCCTCCCACTCCAATGTGATCTTCTTGAGGTTCCCGTGCTGTTAAAGAAAGCGCACAAGAGGAATTGAACGTCCTCATAGGACCTTATCCTGTCAATCCTCAACCTCTACTAGAACCTGTGAAAGTCGCCCCATCATCGTTGTCCAGCTCTCTGTGGTCGATGATGACGGATAGGTCATCCACACATCTCCTCAGCTGAGATATGTGGATAACGTCGTGCACCTGGGGTATCTGAGGTGGAAAGGCCATGCGGTAAGCCACCTTTCCTACTCTGCTGGGAACCTGGAAAGGTCCGATGAAATGCGGAGATTACTTGCCGCCCTGGCCAAAACTCCGTAGACCCCGTCGAGGTGAGACCCGTAAGAAGATGTGGTCATCACCCTAAAACTCTAGCGGTCTCGTCTCCTATCTGCATAGGACTTCTTTCTATCATGTACAATCTTTATCTGATCTTAGATGATCTGCACCTTCTCCATTGTTGCCTGATCCATCTCTAGTTCTACACATGTTGAATCCATCACTATTTACAAAGGATATCTGAAATGCAGATAGCTTCTATCTCGCTACTCCCAGTAGATGCATGCCCGATATCTTAATAAGAGCATATGCTACAATGTTCCCCTCCCCAGAAGTATAAACTATCTCGAAGTCATAGTCCTGGAGGATTTCAAGCCATTACTGTTGTCTCAGGTTCATGTCCTTCTGAGATAAGATACACCTGAGACTATTGAGTTTGAGAGAACCGTAAACCATTCGCTCAATGAAAAATGGGCGAGACTAACCAATTGTAAGTACTCATCTCCAACCTTCTTCGACTATGTTCTACCAAAGAGCTGCTGAGATTTATCCTCTGCTGAAAAGAGAAATCTGGTTTCATCCCCCCTGGATGAACCACGTTCTTCACCTAATACAGTCAATCCTGACATGAATTTTACTATTTCATGCCATAGACGACGTCATAAGGCCTCAACGCTACTACCAAGAGATCCAACCATTACTCTTTCCTCCTAAGGTTGAGTCACACTGTCAGCATCAGTATGTGGTTGCTGGGTCTCCTCCAGTAGGAATCTCACACGTGAGGGTCAAGTCAATAGTTTTAACCAGAACCTCTTAGTATCAACCATACAAAAAGGACAATAAAGTAAACATCACAAAGATAAGTGTCTTTTATAAAGCAGTTGAAGTACAAAGACACACAAAAACCACACACAACAACATGGAACTAGAAGACCAAGAACAAAGGCCTCTATGTCAGGAACTAGTATCACTCCTATCCACCTACTTACAGAGCTACATAGTTGTATGATTCAGCTGCATGAAGTTGTGCTCTCCCATGTCCACCTATTCCCTGCAGTCGGGGTGGACCTCTTGGTGGTGGTGGTGGCAACACATCAAACCGTCTTCCACCTCCAGCTGCACGGACAGCTCCCCTACCTCGGTCTCCTGCTCGTTCTGGTCCACCTCTATCAAACCTCTACCTCTAACTAGGAGGTCCTTAATATAACTTTTGATCATCTGAGTGGTGGGTCAGATAGTCACAAGCCATGTGACCCTGTCCGCCACATGTGTAACACAGTATTGTAGGTCTGGCTTTGTCACTACCCTTGGTGCCCCGCACTACCGATCCTGAGTCATGCGGTCGACCACATATAGTTATAGCTTTCTTGGACCTCTGAATTATCTATCTACTGCTAGCTGTAGAAGACTCCGCTGCATGCCAGCTAGTAGTGGGTCCTGCTGCTAGAGACTGCACATCAAGGAAACTCTCCACTAAGAGGGCTCGCTCCAACACCCCTTTCTATGTCGGAATGCTGTGAGAAAAAACTGAAGCTCTAATCTCTCACCTGAGCCCATGCTCGAAGGTCCGGGCCTTGAAGAACGGGTCTCATACCATATCAGTTGAGTTGCGCTAGAGTTTGGTTAATCTCACTGAATACTGCACGACCATCATGCTACCCTGCTGAAGATGCAATAGCTCCTGTATACACACTGATCGAAGGGTGGATGGTACAAACTCTGCACAGAACATGCCCTCTAAGTCTACCCATAGAAGTGTCACCTCGTCATGCATCTGGAGCATCAGGCTCCACCATCTGCCTGCTGCTACCTGAAGGAAGCTGGCAGCAAGGATCACCATAAAGTCTGCTGGCGTCCCTACTAGCCTGAAGACTCTCACCACTGCCTCCAGCCAATCCTCAGCTACATGTGGGTCTGTATCTCCCTGAAAACTGGGTGTCCTCTAGCGCTAGAACTCGTGCAGTGCGCTCAAGCAGTGTGCATCGCCTGCTACTGGGGCTGGTGGCATCGGTGGCCCAACAAGTGGTAGTACCGCTGGTGCCTCCGCTAGTGCCTCAACTGGAAGAGGACCTTGTACTGAGGCCTCTTTGCTTGGCGGGCTGTCAGTACGTACAAATCTCAGGGCTCTAAATGGCCGTCCATGACGAGGCATCCTGAAAGAAACATACACGACACGGTCAAAAGACTATACCTGGTGAGCTGACCTGATTTGAGCTCATTTAAAAAGAAAACTTTGAAAACACATACCCAATCAGTGTTTTCGTGCACTGAGTCAGAAATCAGTAGTCAGGGTCCTAGTGTATGGATACGCCGGCCTCTTCACCAACACTGGACTCCCTAAAATGAAATACATAGTCGGTATGCTTAACACTATTGCTTCATAGAAAGAAAATATCAGAGTTATAAGTTCTGCGGTAGAACCGACGTCCTCCGATACCAATTTTTCACGACCCGTCCTCGGGGCCCATTCCGTGACTACCCCACGCCTGCCTTCCATAGGCCAGGGGCTGCCGACTACCACCAAAGGCGTAAATCCCGATAAATGGGAAGGCTTTTCATTTATAAAACATAAACACATCCAACCAGAGTACAAGCGGAAGAAAACACTAAGTAAAACTGAAAACAAAAGTAATGATGAAAGTAAGGGGATGGAAATACAAGCCCAACTGTAAAGTACAAGGAGAAAGACAAAAAAATGGCGAGTGAAAAGAAGCTCCTGGATCATCCACCACAGATCCTACCTGAAGAGTAGGTATAGATAATGCAGATCCTAGATTGTCCACCACGGATCCTACATAAAGGGTAGGTACAAATAGCCTCCTTAGCGCCCTCATCTATCAACCACTTTCAGGTACCAACTCCTCGTGATGTCCACCTCCAGGTGTCATCCAGTCCTCATACACTTGGTCTCCATCAGCGTTGTCCGTCGTCTGCATCCAACATATCGAGGTGCGGGCATAGCCCGTGCAGGGGTGAGTATAACGTTACTCAGTAGAGACCCTGAGACCCTTAAGGTCTCACTAAATCCAACAAGAATAAATCAAAAAAATGATCTCAATAGATAACCTTTATTTAGGTATATGTCCATACAAATACCTAATTTATCATGTAACCCATCCCAAACATAAGGAAAACAAAAAGGTCATTGACTCAGCTCAAACCAGGATTTTTATTCACAATGACGAAAACACGGCTGCTGGAGAACTCCGCCTCTGTCGAGAATAGTAGTCTTTTCACGACTCCGAGGTGCCACTCACTAACCTTAGACTACTGATGTACTCCTATTATCGAGTACCGCGGGCTTCCACCTCCCAATGTAGTGCTCCTCCGCCATGGGTCAGCCACCTCACAAAGTAGTTCCCCCTCATAGCCGACAGAGGTACTCCTCATGTCTATTACCACGGGTCTGCCACATCACAAAGTAGTGCTCCTCTGGTATGGTTCTACAACCTCACAATGTAGTTCTCCCCACTAGCCTATACAAGTCACTCAGAATCGAATACGACAAGCAGTCATCAGGTCTCAGCCAGCTAGAAGGTCACCGTACTCCATATGCTCATCTCCGAGAGGATCTTCTCCATGATCTACTGGTCGATACTTCCAAGTGTCATGTAATCTCACATGGAAGTATCTCAAAGTACAGCCTCATCATAGGGGTCACAACGTAACCGATGGCGTGTCAATCGGACGCCTGGTCTGTGAGTTATTAGATTTTCCGTTCCAGGGACCCGGTTAGATTTCAGGTACAATCCAATCCGGCTGTACTCCAACTACGTCCAAACCTCAAGTGAAGTTTTCCAAAAGAACTGTCTCATCAATAGAAATCCAATGAAGTCAGAGACATGCCAATCGGATTTCCAGAGCTCATGTTTTAAGAATTTCTGCTCCGAGGGCCCGGTTGGTTTCAAGTTTGAACCAACCCGGCCATACCTAGACATTGCTGAAACCTTGGGTGTAATATACCGAAATGACCATCTCGATCCAAGGAATCCTATGCAAATGACGGTGCATCGATCAGAGGTCCTTAGCTCAATATATTTCTATTTAACAAAAAACGTTCCGGAAATAGGGGTTCTGGGCCCAGTCCAACCCGGCCGAATACCCCCTGGGTAGGCCCGAACAGGGTCGACCCGAATCCAGTCTGGGTCAGGCCTGGTTGGGAGCAGTCCGACCTGGTTGTTGTGGCCCGAACCGGCTGGGCACGGCCCGACCCGGCCCGCGTGACCTGCGGCTGGCCCAGCCCATGTGGCTTGCGGCCCAGTTCGGAAGCCGGTCGCGGCTCAGTCGCTGTCCGAGAGGGACGCAAAGGGGGCGCGACCCCCATGTTTCTAGAAACGGTGGACCCAGTGGGGTCCACCCCAATAGCTGGTCAGGGGGTTATACCCCTCGGTTTCCCTGTAATGGATGGTCATTTAGGCCAGCTGGTTTGTGAGTTGCCGTAGGACCCAGAAGGCGTCCCGCCTCCTGGAGATGTCAGCGGCAGGCTCGGCCGACCACCCCTGCTAGTCCGCTGCGGCCTTAGGCCATGAATCATCTTCACCAGCACAGCGCGATGGCACTGCACCCCTCCACCACGTCCCGCTCCGGCCACGGCCTTCCTCGGTCTCTCCGGCTTTGTGCGATCGCGTCGTGCCCCACCGCCGCGGCCTGCTCCGGCAGCGGCCCTCTACGTATTTGCATGGTGCAACAGAACCACGCCGCCTTCACCGTGTCCTTTCATGGCCGCAGTTCCCTGCTGATCACCGCACGGTGCAACGACATTGTGCGCCTTTGCTTCCAACATCAACAAAGATTAACAAAGAAGAGGGGAGGAGAATCAGTCATGTTTGTGCAGTCCGATCTCCTCCCGTTATGATGATATCATTCAACCAAACCTTAAGCAACGAAGAACGATGATAAAGACTTGAACAAAAATAACCCCTACCTCGTGACGTGATCACTCGACGGATCTGCGGAGAGGTAGCATCGTTCGTTGACGTTGGAAGATGATGTCGTCGTTTCCTTGGAGGTTCATCACTCATTCGATCATCAGAGGAGGAGGTCCCTTGGTGGTGCGACAATGGTGGAAGAGGAGAAGAGGAAGAGAGAAGGAGAAGAGGGGGGTTTCTCCAGCGGATGCCCCCTCATCTAATATGATCCTCTCTTATTTAATTAAGGGAGGAGTTTTATTGAATTAATGTGGGTGGTGGACCCCCGACATTAATTCAAAAAAATTTGAATTTCAAAAAGAAAGAATAAAAATAAAATAAATTTTATTTTTATTCCACGAAGCCTGGAAAACTAACTTCCACACCACCTCGACTACGTTCAAGGTGAAGGTTCCCTTAGGCAATCACCGACACTACAAGTTCAACGGTGCCCTTGGAATCCGATTCCGAGCACCGGTTCAAAAGACCGGAAAACCAGCTCGTTCATTCAGTGAACGTACTAGAGCTAAACATCATAAATTGATTCTAGACACACCGGGCCTGAGAATCAAGTTCCGTCAGAAGCCATAGACTCGTAATATTCCAAAGTATTAAAAAAAATTCCTTGAAATTTCTGGGTCTTTACAATTATCTCGTCAAAATATTCTAGTTATTTCATTGAATGAATGAATGGATTCCCCTCAAGGGTAAGGGTGGTTATAAGAACAAAAATCAAACTGAATTCTGTTATGAATATCTAGTAATACCCCACTATCCCAAGAAAACTATGCATGTGAAACACCATCTTTAGTATCTCCTAGGCCATCATAGCTTCAATGTTCATGAGATGTATTCAACTATATTTCCAAATAATTTTTTAAAATTAATTTACTGTATTTAATACATATATTATATTATAATTGTTAAATTGAATATATTTTAGATTTTTAGTTATTTTTCTGAAAACTATTGTAAAATTGACCAATATTGTTGTTGTTATTAAATATTTAATTATATTGTATTAAAAATGTTGATGTATTTGATTTATAATTGTTTTTTATGATTTTTAATTGAATGTAGTCAATCTTACACAGGACATTAGGTTTTCCTCAGAATAAAATTTCAAATACAAATGTTGTGTATGAATAACCGGTTACCAAATAAAATGATGGGATATTCAATGTAATAATAAATTGGAAATTCGTTTGATATATATGAATAAAACATTTTCTATATAGGATTAACTCAAAGGGTAAGAGACTATGTAAGATTAAGTCCAAATGGGATGTTGGATGCATGCCATCCACTATAAATAGGTAATATTCATCCATGATAGATAATTGAACTATGATAGGTGGTCCGTCTTCTAGAAAAAACCCCAATCATGGATTATAACTAGATTGTATATTAGGAAAATATCATTTAATCTCCCATGAATGAGTAAATTTCTATTAATCTTTTTATTTATTATCTTTTATTTAGAAAAGGAAGTAATGTCCTTTTTGAATGTTCAACACTGACATTCTAGAACCAATAACAGACTTTGAGAAAATCCTTGATGGTCATCAATCCCATATTCTTTCAATGTGGTCATATAAAAAAAGACATATGTGAAGAATATTTAAATTTTATCTACTTGGATTAATTGGGTAACAACTAAATGGAATACCCACATTGGGGCTATCCAATATTGGTGATAGTGAGTTTTTCAAAGTCATTATTTCATGTTAAATTTTGAAATATAAATTTAATGATTTAAGTAGTTAAAAGTATCCAATATTGGAGATAATGATTCTCATTCTTATCTTTATATATGATTTCTCCACATAGTAAATCATCAAATTACTATCATTGAATTGGCAATATTTATATATAGTGGATACATGGTGGTGGAGTGTTGAATGGATGTGGTATATTCCTAGGTGATCCTCTAGGGTATTTTCATGGATATGGAGTATCATATTGGTCTCCTATGAAAGTTTTAAATGTATTGTATATGAAAGGGTCCTTAGATAAATTGGTTATTTAAATTATCAAATTATCAGTGAGGGATGTTCATACATATGATGGAGTATATATATTCATTAGGGATGAAATCAATGTGTGTTGTATAGTGAAGGAAATCATAAGAACTAATTATAGGAGTAGCTTCCTTATTCCTAAAATAAATATGGGTTCATTATATATTCATGTTTTCAATTATTCTTTTCATTACACAACCACCCCAACAAACCTTACTCCATCATTTGATTTTTTATTTTACTTTTGTAAACTATAATAATTGGAAAGACTTTCATTGAATATTATGGTTCTTCTCAAGAGAAAAACATATTATCATATCCCAATATAATTTAATAAGGGATATTAAATATTCTAAGTAATGTTTATTTCCCTTTGACAAAAAATTATATCATAAAATTTAGCACCATTTTTAGGGACCTATGTTGTACATTCATTATTACTTCCATTTCTAAATACATTCATATATTCAATAAGATTTAAAAAATAAAAAATGGAATCTTTATTTGAACCACCCTCTATTAAGTTATAATTTGTTTTATTATTTTCTAAATAGGGTAGTAGAGTTTTAAGATTAAAAATTACAGAATAAAGCAATTTTTGTTGAGGTTCCCATTCATCTAGATCATGGGTTTAGTTTTAGATCATGTTTTGTTTCATTAGTTTTCTTTTAATATTAACAATAGTTATTTTTTATTCTTCTCCCACTATGATCTCTCAACAAAATTTTAATAGAGAACTAACTTGAGGTTTGGTCCCCATGGGAGATTAAATGGGCATCCAAATCCCGACACTTCAATTGTATGGTTTTTTATTTATATTTATAATGTGGTAATGTGTGGTTGGAGAAGTAGATCAATGGATTTCATATATTCATCTTCACATTTTTTACAATATTTTCACTTCTACTAAAAAAATTTATCCCTCTCCTCCAGCTATATAATCTTCATATAATGGATTTAGACATATAAGGGGATTAAAAATATATAGTGGAATTGGATGTTTGGGTGGTGATATGCTAATTATTGTGAAATGTTCAGTATTATACATTGTACAAGAGATAAACCTTGGTATACCAAAAGGATTCTGACATATAGTAAGCCCCATAAAATAAAAAAAATAAAGTAGAAAGAAAATGGTATAGATATGCCTATATAATGAGTTTATATTCTCTATTGTCAAAAATAAAGAACCCATGAAGTTTAAACTGTGTCTATATCCTTCCACACTAACCTGTTGTTAATATTTTTTGTGTTTTTTTATTTTTCGACACATTTTTTTCACGATCCCCTTTATTTATTAAGAAAATTTGAGAAACAATATTATTAAGTGGAATAATGATATTAATTGATCAAAAATGTTCCTTGGATACACAACTATAATCCAGTCCCTAGCTACATTCATAGGTAATCTACATATTTCTATTTAATACATTGATCCTTAAACATGGTCCTTACATAAAATTTAGCATTTTTTTCGGGAAATAAACTCAGGTATCCCGCATATCAGGCCAGAATACTTACTATTATGAAAAAAAGAGTAATTCATGTTTGGGGGAGTGATTCATCCATATTTTTAGTAATTATTTTAGTGTATTTAAAACGTAAATTATATTTTAATATTTAAAATAAATGTATTTTAATTTTTTAATGTTTTTTTGAACACTAAAAAACTGACTTAAAATTTTCATTTTGTTTATTAAATAATTATACGTGTTCAAAATATTTTTTGAGGGTCTTTAATGGTGGTTTTTATGATTTTAATCTGAAAATATTTAATATTATATAATAGTTCAGAAATATTTAAAAATAAAATAATATTAAAATGTTGTGTTTAAATAAGTAATTATTATAGAAAATGAGTAGAGTTTTTCTAATGGACTAAAAATTCATTTGTGGGTTAATAAAAAACCTTTTTTTCATAATTTCAATTTTATTATGTTTCACAATGAAAGTACATGAGAATAAAATTACAATAAATAATATTATAATTCATGTAATAAAACTGATTACTACAGCTAAAACTAGTTCATAGATATAAAAACCAAATAATAGATACCATGTAATGATATAATCCGTATAATAAAATTCCAATATAAATATTACAACTATCATAAAAACTGTTAAAATAAACAAATTAAATTAATAGGAATTATCAAAATAATTTTAAAAGCCATTGTGAATGAATTATTAAATATTTACATTTAGTGGTATATATATTGGATATAATAAAAAATGTGAATTTAAGGAATAAATATTATATTACTGTAACAAGACCGATGGTTAATTTAATAATAAGTCTATTTTGTTATCAGGGATTATGACCCCTGCTATTGTAATCATTATAAAGTGACCATTAGGTTAATTTTATATTAAGGGAAATGATAAGTAAAAATTTATGGAAGAATGAGTAGTATCATGCATTTTGAAGCACATTTATTAGAACATATATGAGAGGTAGTGTCACTAGGGTTTTCCCTTGACTAAGAACAAGTAGAGCTTCATCAAGTGAGGCTTGAATAAAATCAATTTTCATATAAGTTGAATTTATTAATGATCACCAGTTGGTTAATGTTAGTAGATCCACCCCACGAAATAATCACTATCAAACACCTAACCCTTAGGGTGTATGTTGGTGTAATAAGGTTTTATGTATCTAGATAAAAGTATCAAAAAAGTGTAATTACCAGTGTATAATTGAATTAATTATTTCTTCAATCCCATTATTATTTTATTTATAAAATACACTTGAATATAAGATGAATCTAATAAATATATATATGGACACAAATAAAACATAATTGTATTTTCCAAAAAATATATATAATTTTATAATAAATTCAGGTATTCCAAATAAAATTTATTTCCATTAAATAGTTTTATAAAACACTATTTATAAAAATATAAATTATGATATAATTTTATAATTTCTTGGGATATTTTTATTTGTGTTGAAAAGTTGATTCTCTTGTAAAGACTGTTATTTTTCAATAAATTATGATTTTCTATTTGATAAATTAGAATTATCATATTTAAAAAAAAATTGATAAAATAAAAATTATATTTTGAACCATTAAATTTAAATTAGGTTAGGTTTAAATTTGTATAATTCTTAAAATACATTATTTATAAGTAAATATTGAAAATACAGTTTTTTTATAAGTGTGATAAAATCATAAATATATAATGGTGAGGTAATACTTAATTTAAAGTCTTCATATACCATAAATACATTACTTTATTAATATTGTTATATTTTAATGGATTTAAATCAAATTTAAAACCTATAAATTAATTTGAAAATTCTAAAAAGGAAAATAAGATTTTGAAGGCAATATTTTGTGGAAATTTATTCTTCAAGTTCAAGGTAATAAATAAAATTGGATTTCATTTCTAATATGGTTAAATATTATAAAACAATACTTAAATTTATTAAACCATGTGAAAAAACCATATGTAATCCAATGGGTTTTCATTTTCTATAGACTAGAATTTGAATAACTATATTTAGAAATTATTAAACAATTCCACCTTTTTTACAATAAATTTCTAACCATCCCTATGTTCCCCTCCACTCCAAATACCTTAAGCATGTAATGCTACTCATTTCCTATCTCTAAATTCATTATAAGTTATCTCTATTATATTAATATTTTCCTCTATAAAATTTAGAAAATTGAATCTAAATGCAATGAAACTGTTATCTTCATCTTTTCCATTCAATTACCTATTTTTGGGTATGTCTTTTAAATGTGGAATTACATTATTTTAATGAAATTTTCATTATCCCATTTTTTGAAAAATGTGTTTATCAATGGGAGACCTTTGTTCCATCTCATTATTCCATTTCCTTAATGAATTCATTATGTCAATCATACTACCAAAATAATTTATTAATTCTCTATTTTATAATAAATATTTTATATTGTTAATTCCCAAACCTTTTTTATTTTCTATGGGTATTCACCAAGGTGAAAACATAATTTATTAATGGGGAATTTTTATGAATTAAAACAACATATCATTTTTATTCTAAGAAAATGATCTAATTCTCATGTCTTTAAGAAATTATGAATTTTAGTACTTTTACAAAAAACCCATTCATTATTTATCATTGGTTATTAATGAAATTATTTCTTATAATCTATGTGAAACACATGAATTAATACCTATAATTTATGAATCCGAATATAAATTCAATGAATTAGGTATCTTATTAATATCTAGATATTAAATTTTTTACTATACCTTATTTAATAATCTTTATAATTATAATTTATGGTACCTTGGTGATAAACCTCGGTGATATGTTTATGAATGTCTCATTTTTTTGTTGTAGCCACATTTCTATTTTATTCTTAATGATCAATTTATTTTGATATGCCTCACGTTCTAATGGCCATCCCCTATTGTTATGCCTCATGATAACATGCAAAAAAATTCCTTTGAAAATCCCTTATTGATCTTCATGATCACCCATTTATTTTGTTATATGTCCTCAAAATTTGATACGAAGTAAAACAAACCTAGCATTAATCTATTAATAATCCTTTCAAGTGTATTAGAATAAATTTTTTGTTTTCCATATATAACTTTCTTAATTTGTAGGAAACTAAATCTCAAATTATCCTCTTCATTATTAAATAGAATACCATGTAATGAATGTTTCATGTCTTTAAAAAGTATGGATTCCATAGTTAGTATAAAAAAGATTAGTTATTTATAGAAATTAAGAATTATAAAACAATAGTAAGAACCCTAAGGGTAAGTCTAAATATTGGAAAACATCCTGAAAGTATGGTAAAGTATAAAAAAGTCGTTTCCAAGTAATGAAATCCATATATTGATAGTACAAGTGGATATGTCCCTAATATATTTGTACCTATGGAAATAACCCCAAAATGTAATTTTGGGTATTAGATCTGTATCCATATTATGTAAAACAAATAGGACTAGTTTCACACCAAGTTTGACACTCCCATGGGATATGATTTTGTTAATAACATCTTTTTATATAAAATTGTGAATGATATATAGAAATTTTAATCATTGATATAGGATATTAAAGACTAACATATTTGATTCATGTTGTTTTGGGACTCAAAATCCATTTAGAAATACTAGATTCGAAGAATTAACACATTTTCTAAGACGAGTATCTTCATATAGAAAAATGGTAAGAAATTAGAGGAACCATGTAAATGATGAGTGTTATTTATGATTCACTTATGACATAGAAAAATTAATGGTAATTAGAATGGAAAACATCATGAGGTTAGAGAATATACTATATTTAGTTATGTCATATAATTTTAATTATTCGGAGATTCCAAATTTACCTCGAATGTAACAACTTGTAGTTGATTCTTTCACACATCTATAACCAATGACTTTTAGTGGATCTAAATTTCCATTAATTAAATAATAATTAATTACCTATAGAGTTATAGAATGTCACATAGAAAATGTTACACTTAAATTAAAAATTATATTTGTGGTGGAATCTGATTATGAACATGAATCCAAGAGTGGAGATTAATGTAATAGAAAGGGAAGAGTTCAGAAGAATATAATTCAATAATTAGTTTCCCTATTTTATGTGAAAAAAATAGAGAAAAAAATATAAGAGTCGAAGTGGAAGGGAAATGAATTGGTGAGAAACTATTAAATGGACTTTATAAGACTTGGTTGATATACCTCCATCTTTGTTAAAGATACTTAGGGAAAGGTTGATAAGTTATTTAGTAGATTAATACCCCAACTATAGAGGAATATAGAAAAAATATATTATAAAATTAATGAGGATAAAAAGTCTAATGTTATCATGTTCGAAATATATTTTGGAGAGATTCATTGGTCTTATAGATTGAATTAAAAGAAGAGAAAAATGGAGTGAAACTCAAAGAATAATTTTAACCCTCTAAGTGAAGGAAAGAAACAAAAACTGCACATGAGTAAAAACTGTGAGAAGAAAAATTTAGGGATCATATTTTATGGAAGTGGAAACTGATTCAAATGTGAAGGATATTTACATATCGATTAGAACTAACATGGTGAGGTGAAACCAAAACTTCTAATGAAAATGAAAAATTGAAGATGTTGAAAGCACAACTTAAAGTTCAATTCTTCAAGTGTGGACAACTTGGGTAATTTTCAAATCAATGTCCATATCTTAAGATAATGGAGGGTAGCCACAATAAAACTTAGTATAGGATAAGGGAAAAATTTCATGCATTCTAAATCATGGAAGCTAAATTAGAGGCTCCAAACAATTTGGTGGAAGGTACACATATTATGTTCTCAATGATAGAATGTATTCAATGTACCCTCACCTGATACTCTCTCATGTGATCGATATGGGGTGGATATTGGACCTCAATCACACTACCCCATAGACTAGTGGCCGCCTAATAGCAGTGAGGATGTAAGAGACATAATAGAGAGTCTATACCGTCTTGTACAAAGTATGACTAAAAGTGGAATCCAAGTAAATAATAATGAATTAAGTCCCATAAAATAAAGGGGAAAACTAAACGAAAACATCATGTAATGTCATTATTAATGTTACTAAATGGGGTGCTAAATGTCATACAGGTAAAAGACAAAAAAAATATTTAATAAAAGACTAAGAATACCTAGGTTATGAACCCCATGTCATCCTTGTGTCCATGCTCCAACCCATCTATAATGTAATCAATCAATGTAATACCTCTTTCCCTTATCCATACTTGTATCAATGAAATCAAACCAAGTACAAAACTATTTCCAAATAGGGTGTGAGTACAACTCAGTACTCTAATACCCACAATGCCTATATAGTACAATTTTAATATATAGTTCTTGAAAAAATATAGTAAACATACATATTAATTAATTAATTAATATTTATCATTTCATAATCATGTCCACACTCTGGCTCCACGTTGACAAACTGGGTCAAATAAATCACTTTGGCTCTGTGACTGATATCTCTATCTAGTGGTGGATCCATCTATATAGGATGAATCAACCATACCATAGAGGATAATAATGTATTTTAAGAATATTCATATCATGTATCAAGAAACCTTTTCCCTATTGTCCTCATGTACATAACTATACTAGAGTCACATAAATATTCCCATGGGACCCAATACCAAAGGGTATTTTTACCTATCACACTAGGATCCATGCAAACAATACCATGTTGGAGTCTTTTATGGCTTCCCATGTGCACATCACGATAAAGGAAAATATTTATATCATATAGTGGATTCTTCTTCCAAGAATGAATTAATGGTGTCACATATCATGATATAGTGAAGAAAGCCCTCAAGAATCAAGTCAACATTCATCTAGGATATCAATCTTGATGCATATCATAATCAATTGGTGGATTATCTTTTATAAGATGAATCACTGATAGTATTAATCTAATATAAAACATCAAGAACATCACATTTAATCATAAGTCATATTGGTCAATTCATTTAATTATAAATTAATAAGTTTCTTATTCTCAGGGGGTGGGTTCTCTTAACTATAGTGAATCACTCAAGTAACAATATTACTGGTTCACAATTATCACATTTCACGAGTAATACCATGTTACCATTTATCACAAGCCACATGTTATTCCAAATTCAATTTATCAAAACTTCCATTTCATCATAATTTTAAGGGTAGGCTCACCTCATAGGTGGACACAAGTATGTTCTCAACACCAATGGACCCATCATAATACATGGGAGGTTATATCATGTGATAATTTTCATAAAAATGAATTATGTAGTTAATTAGGTCATGAAAATGGGGTTATTTTGTGATCACACTTAGTGAACATACTAGAAGAATAATAAAACCCCTTTAGGAGATGTTTTGGACCACCCACCTCAATAAAATAGAATAAATATATAATTAATCAACATCCAAGGTAACGATCAAATTCTTCATTCCCTTTAATGAATGCGAAGAACTATTTAAACACAAGACAAGAAATCTAATTATAATTTAGGTATTCCCAAACTAGGTTTTCATAGAAGAAAGTACAAAAAAACCTAAAACACAATAAATTTTATATGGATTACCTTGTCTTTTTGGGTTTGGAACACTATGATCCATAGGTTTTGGCTTCAAGGGAAAATAGAAATCTAGAGATCACCAATGGAAGGAGATACAGATTGAGAGTAGGGAATGTGATTTCAAAATAACTCAGTACAAAAAAATTATTAGTATTTTGGTGGTGGAACATTCACGACATTAATAGGAGATTCCCATTATGAGTGGATATGATCCAACATACATCGAAAAATCTGTGTCCTTGACATAAAAATCTAGAAAAAATAATATCATATTGTGACCCTAATTCATGAAATGAGTTTTAATTTCCTAGAGTTCAAAAAACTATTTAGGGAATGAATAAAGTTCATGGGGTCTACCAAGATTAATTAATATTAAGATTTGACAATTTACAAAATGAATTTTATTTGCAGTCAGACATCACCCCCTTTCTGTTTCCTCTGAACATATTTTCCAACTGACACAACAACTCGATTACTATGTTCCATGACAGAAGCTAATGGACACTAGGAGGTATAACCAGAACATAAATAGGGATGTACCTAGAAAGAACGAGATCATACAACCTCCCAATTGTATAAAAACACATCCTAGATAACTACTCTAAAGAATCAATGTGGGTATTAGCAAACTGGTTGGGACACTATGTTTGAATATTATATTCCCTCTCATAGGTCTCATATTATGCCCACCCTTACTACCACCCCACTCGTACTAGAAGTACTTTATTCCCTAATATATTCTTCTCACAACAGACACAAATAGGAATTATATTATCTTCTATAGATATATCAAAATCCCACTCAACATCATCTACTAATATCACCTAGGAAGGGTAAATATGATATCCTTGAATCGATGACACATGAATCTTGTCAAACATGGTGTGTTAGAACTATGAAAGGTACAAACTAAACAATACTAGTCCAAACCTTTACACTATCTCGCACGTACTTAAAAAACTAGGCATTTGCATCCCCTAATTCCTGATTTGGAATTTCCCCAACATAGGTGACACATGAAGACAAACCTAATGACCAACCTAAAACTCTAGAGTCTATATTTCATTGTAAAAATATAATTTATTAAATTTCTTGGTGGTCACCGACCAATTTTTAATTAACGTAACCCACTCAAACATCTCTAACATGAGACTAGGTCTAACGATCCCTAAATCTCCTTCCTCCAAGAAACAAATAGGTGAATAACACATCCTTCTATATTATTTGTCAAAATTATCCTTCTGTTTGTTTCATGAATTTTTTTATTGGTTAATTCTATAAAGGATATATACTTTTATAAAGAACAAGAAATTACCATAAGGAATTATCACAACATATCCTCTAGAATCTGAATTGTTCATTCATATTGGTATTTAATTTGATGATGATAAATTGTACTCAGAAGAGCCTATGATCTTAGTTCCTTTTAAATATGCTTCAATAATTGAGATGAGAAATTAGGATCCAAATCATAAATGACACTCCTTATAACACCATATATACAAACTATTTTTCTCATGCATAGACCACCAAGATCCTTGACAGTGAAGGTCTCCTTAGTCAGAAATAAGTGGGATACCTTCATTAGTATATCCATGATCACCCATACTATATCATTATCATAAGGTGTACTAGGTATTCCTACCATGAAATCCATATTGAAATAATCCCACTTCATTTTTCGAATGCTTAGAGGATACAACAACCTAGAAATCCTCTGAAACATAGACTCCACCTGCTCATAGGTGAAACATATTTTCATAAATCCCAATATTTTATTATTTATCCCTTTCCACTATTACTATATTTTGAGATCATGATACATATTTATCATACCTAGATATACCTCCTATATAGATGCATGAAATTACTTCATAATCTCCTCATGTAATCCCATAGTAACTAATACAAGACCATTACAAAGAAGAACATTTCAACTACCAAGAGACTATCCTGATGGTGGCTCCAAACTATAAATTTTTTCCCTATAATCTAATATACCTAGATCAAATATATCATATTTACAAATTTTTTCTATAGGAATAGTTATTAAATATTTTAAAGTTATATCTAATCATCACTGTGACTCTTAAACATATTTATGTATATCTGCAAAGAGTTCCATCAAATTCCTCACTTTGCAATAAACTTATATTTTGTATTTCTACGTCTTCCAGCTCATTTATTTTGAAACAACATTTCCCTTTACTGGTGTATAATCCAGTTTTAAGTTTAATGATTGTAGATAATTGAACCACATAATCTATTGAAGGTTCAATTATCACTAAAAAAATATACACTTCTCTTATGGTATTTTTATACCATAAACCTCTCACCCAAAATATTATGTCTCTAGAATAATAGGAAATTTACAATCACAACTAACTCTAGATCATGAGTAGGGGAATTCCTCCCATGTACTCTCAATAGTATAAATACATAAGAAACTACTTGGTCTTCAAGTATTAGAACTACTCAAATTCAGACTTTGACTGCATCATAGTACAAGATATACTCCTTACCCATGATTGAAAAATTGTCGATTAGTTTTGAGGTCATCCACATATTTATCTTTTGAAAATCCTTATAAGAATTATACTCCAAAAAGAACTTCACCCCTTTCGCAGTCAACATGGACATAGGTGCTGATAAACTGGGGAATTCCTAGATGAAATGTCGACAATATCCTGCTAAACCCCAAAACTCTAAATTTGGATGACATTCTTATGTTACTCCCAAGATTCCATGAATTCTACCTTCACCATGTCCATTTCCACCCAAGCCTATGAGATAACATGACCTGTGAAGTGAAGTTTATCATTATAGAAATAGTATTTAAATAGATTGTTGTAAATTTGATTCTCTCTCAATGTTCTCTGGATGATTTCAAGATGTGGGGCATGATCATATATTAACTGGGAGTACACTAAGATATCATATATGAAAACCACAACAAATTTGTCCATGAATGAATAAAAAATACAGTTAATCAAGGATATAAAAACCACTAATGTGATCTTATAACTGAAAAAGATCACTAAAAACTCATAAAATCTTTACCTTATTCTAAACGTATTGTGGGGTATGTTATATGGTATCAAAATCAAATGATGTTACCCTAAACTCACGTCAATCTTAGAGGAAATTTGGGCACCTCTCAGCTAAGAGAAGAGATCATCGATGAAAAAAAGTGGTTAATAGTTATTGGATGCTCCCTAGTTTAATCTCTGATAGTCAATTCATAAGAGAAAAGTTCCATCATACTTCTTGGAATGGAGTATGAGAAAACTGCATGGTAAATTACTAGGTTATATGAATCCCTTATCTTCGATATATTCCAACTAAAATTTTAACTCATGAATCTCTATTAGCATCAAACTGTAAGGTGGAATAAAAACTCTTTCATCTCATAGAACTAACTCTACCATGAAACTGACCTCCCACTTAAGTGGTAAGTTAAATATATCCTCATGAAATATGTAGCGCCCTAAATTATAAAGTAAAACATTGTATTCAGTATCATGTATGACATGCAACACCAAGTGCATGAGGGGATATAATATCCCGAGAATTTATAACATATTAACTATTTTAAAAAAATTAAATATATTTTATAGATTGTAATGAATACAACACTAAGTTATCATACATCACACGCAACAATTATTTTCTTCAATGGCTTGGCTTACACATACGATAGAATTTTATTGAACAATATTATATTATTAAAATATTATTATTTAATATAATATGATATAAAATAGATGTTAAATTAGTAGTATAGAAAGTAATCACTAAAATATAAAAATTATAGTTTACACGAATTTAAATGAAATAATTTTTTAAAACAAATCTATAAATTAATATAATAACCAATTGAATATAAAGTAAATATTATTATAGAATGTAATTTTTATGCTCAGAAAGCTATTTTATCCAAATAAATTAAATTAATTACATTTTATGACTAAATATAATGTAATATATATATATATATATATTATTAAATAGAATATTTTTAGATTCATTAAATATATTTGATAAGAATAATATATGAACAGACCCAATTTACACATAAAAACCTATATTTCTATTAAGGCACTTTTACGGGCTTTTAAATGTGAAACTATTATAAATACAATTTTAGACCATTTTATAAATTTAATATTTCAAAATAAAAATCATAATATAATTAAAAACAAAAAAAACTTTGTGAGGATGGATTTTTTAAATATTTCTGAAACATTTCATTTTTTAACAAATAACTAAAAATATTGAATTTTAGTTCAAAAATGATATTTAATTTAAATTATTTATAAGGATAAAATTTAATTTTAATTAGTTTAAAGTAAAAGTAGATATTATTTTTATCAATTAATATAATTTATTCTATTTTAATCTATTTCACTTTGAAAGTTATTATAAAATCATTGAAAAATTTTGGTTGTTTTTTCATTAAAAAACTGCATTGTCGTCCCTCTTTTGAGATTAAAGTTAAATTAATTTTTGTCACTTCTATTATTGGAACTTGGAAAAATTGATTCCATATTTCGAATAATAAAAATTTATAATTTATAATAATAAAAAAATACCAAAAATATTAGTGAATATAATTAAAATTAATTACAGCGATTGAAGTTAAATTTAGCTTAGTAAGAAAATAAGCCTTAACTATAAGTCCGAAAAAGATATATAAACTTTTACAAGATATATTTTATGGAAATATATCTACCCTATATTATCTTTAATAAAATTAAGACTATTAATGGATCCAAATGCAACATGAAAAATAAGGGAAGAATTCCTTTTTCAAAATATTACAAGAGTGGCACTCCTCCTCCATTATAAAGGACCACCACATCCCCTCATTCATCACACATATAAAACCATTTAGTTTTAGCCAAGATATTCCCAAATAAATTTCCAACACTACTGGAAAATGGACCTATCCCCACGGTTTTCCTCAAAACCGTGGGGATAGGTACCCCCTATACCCACGGTTTTCCAAAACCGTGGGTATAGGTCAATTTTCAAGACCTGTACCCACGGTTTTCCAAAACCGTGGGTATAGGTCAATTTTCAAGACCTGTACCCACGGTTTTCAAAAACCGTGGGCATAGGGGGGTCTATCCCCACGGTTTTCCAAAACCGTGGGGATAGGTCTTGAAAATTGACCTATACCCACGGTTTTCAAGAACCGTGGGTATAGTGGTACATATCCCCATGGTTTTGAGGAGAACCGTGGGGATAAGTATAGGATAAAAAACCTATACCCACGGTTTTGAAAAACCGTGGGTATAAGTTTCCCATGTGTGCGCGGGAAAAAATTTTCTTCCGCGGGAAAGATTTTTTTTTTGGCGGGAGTCCTATACCTACGGTTCTTCCCTCTATACCCACGGTTTATATAACTATATTTAACTAAATATATATATATACACATAATTGATATTAGGGTAGTGGTAGACGCGGTACTTTGCAGCGAAGAGGTCGTGGGATCGAAACCCGCCTGCAGCTTTATTTTAGGATCTATACCCACGGTTTTGAAACCGTTGGTAAAAGCCATTGACACCATGGCAATTGGGAATGTTTTTTTGACACGGTGTCAGAACACCTATACCCACGGTTTTGGAAAACCGTGGGTATAGGCTGGGGACCTATACCGACGGCGTTCCAGCCCACGGTTCCCAAAACCGTGGGTATAGCCTATACCCACGGTTTTGGGGGCTATACCCACGGTTTTGAACCGTGGTTTTAGGCCTTTTTTCCAGTAGTGCAACATACCTAACCTATACCTTTCAGCCTTCATTTTTTACATAAATAAATCCATGGAAGCCCTTTGGTATAAACTAAAATGAGGTACCTGATTTTTAATACAATGGTTTACAATGATCACTTCTCTTGAAATCACTTATCCACCACCTAAAATATTTTTCTTCCATTTTCATATTATAAAATCATTATCCTAAATATAATAGGGTTTATTTTTATGATAAGTTTTTTACCTAAAAATACACACACATCCATCTAATGGGTATCAAACATACTCTTTTGGTGAACGATGAACTACCTCCTCACGAAACTATAATGGTTTGTTCTTGCTTTACCACCTATCATTGTGGTAATTATAATAGAAACTCTATTTATATATGTTATATATGATATTTATTATGTATTTAATATTATTTAATTATTTTACACCACATATATTTATACTTTCCATTTTATGTGAAAATGATAACATAGTTTGTGAAAGTGTGGACTACCACCCCCTCAAGCATTGTGATTCATTCACATGATACATGGAATTTATAAAGGATGGTTTTAATTAAGCATATGGGATCGAAAAAAACTATACAATATTAATTAAATAATTCCCTTTCTGTAAATATAATATATACCATTTTCTTTATTACCCTCTAACACACTTAAAATGTGATCAAATTATTCGTGGACGTGAGGACTACCACCTCCAAAATAAGATAGGATTGCATTTTCATCTCAAAAATAATTATATATAAGTATATATATTATTAAATAATATATTATTTATTATATTTTTATCATTATATAAATATATAGTGTAATGTACCTTTTTTCTCTAACGATCATTGAAAAATAAGAACGTTGCACATGCGTATGATTTTTCAAAACCATATATAATTATTGTTTTTATAAGTACAATATATGTATAAATATGATAATTATGTCTTGATTTTTATTTTTTATATTTTATATAATGACCCATTAGACCATCATTGACCTACCAATGTTGTTCTTAAATCATAAATCAAATTTGATCAAAACAACAAACGTAAACTTAATTGTTTAAGTAGTTTTACATAACATGGTAATAAGTGAAATAAAAGTAATTATGAACATCAAAAATGTTCTAAAGAAATTATAAAATTTAAATAATTTTATTATTTTGGAATTTAACGGACTTTCACCTGAAATGAAACTCAATGTAATGGATTCTCATCTCACTTTTTACATTCATGAGATAAATTCCATGTTCACCACTTTTATATTTCATGTGATGTATCTACTAGCCATTTTTATGATATATCATTAATAATTTTATCATATTTTTATTTTAAACATTCATTTAATATTATTCCTTCATGATATTTATGATTTAAAATATTTCAAAGGAGAATGGGACACTTGGGAATGCTTAAATATTATTTTCCTTAATAATAACATTAATGATCTTTAAATAGTATTTCCATTCAATAAATTATATGAAAATTGTTGAATAAAACCTTTAATTTTATATCCTCTATTTATTCATGATCATTTTCATGTATTATTTTGATTTTCTTACTCTTTGGTACTCAAAATATTATAGATTTGTTTTTCGGAAAGCCCGACTTAGTATCTCTCTTTAGTCAGAGAACCTGTTTCTTTAAAAAACCAAGTTTTATTAAAATGATATTTTAAATAAATTTTCACACTTTTTTCTTTTAATATCATTTAAATGAATCTTCATGTCTCTTTCTAAAAAATTATTTTTTCTAACCTTTAACCATACAAAAGTAATATTCTTTTACCTTATACGATATGTACCAATTTAATCACCAATATTTCATTGAATCTTCCTTTACATTTCTAAAAGGTTACTTTTTAAAAAAATTCATCAAAAGTGATTTCCAAATAAAATTTTTTACAAAAGGTTTTGAAAAAAAGGATATTTTCCTTGATAATGTTTTTAATGATATTTTTATAGTATTTATATTCATAAATAAAAATAACCCTGTATTTTTACCCCACTTGGGATTTGTTATATTAATAAAATCCTTATTATTCCACTGGATGGATTATTATTTATTTGTCCAAGGTTAGTATCCAAATTCACTTCTTTGAATCATTTTTTATTCCCCTTGAAATATCTAGTCTCTTATTATCATCAAAAAATTGAATTTCCCCTAATTATCCATTTCATTTATCACATGTATTACAATTTCTTAAACCATATACCGTTTTACATACGATGTATTATTTCACATTTATTTCATTATTTGGGTAAATATTGATAATTTTGTTTTCTTTATTTAATATAGATATTTGATATGGCATTTTTTTTGATTAGTTGATGTGAGGAATGATTTGGAATGGTAATGAAGGGTGGAGCCCAAACATTATATAGCTACTTGATGAATCTATAGGTTCTCATGAGAAACAAAGTTCTCCATATTATACAAGAAACTATATGTGGTTTTAAACCATATAGTGAAAGGTCTTGAACATATTAATTTTTATGTTCCTTAAACATGATATCCATTAAGAAGGAATTTCACTCATTTACTTTCAGTTATAATTCAACCACGAGATTTTGTGTTGATATATCTATGGATACATTTCATTTTAGTTTCATTGATTAAATTTATAGTTTTTTAGTTCCTTAACTTTCCATATTTATTTTTCATTGTCTAGTTATTTGATTGGCATGTGTTTCTAGATTTTACATTTCTATATTTTTTATGCACTTAATTATAATTTTATTGATTATATAGAATATTATATTAGTTATTTACCATGCCATAATTATTATATCATTGATTAATTAATTCCTCCATCAAATTTTTCCCTTACTGGGTATTTGATCACACCCTTATTATGTTTCTTTCCCATGGAATTCAAGATGCCTACAAAGAAAGATATCCAAGGATATGCTAGATGTAATAAGGTTATTATCCTTGAATTTATATTGCAATTAGGGTATTTATTTATAATACAAGACCCATTTATGTATCTAGTTTACCAAGAATACTAAACTCTTCGGTCTTTTGGGATTTGATTCCTTGTAATCATTCCAACATAATTGAATGCAGACACCAACTCCAGGGTATCTGGGTTTGAGGTGATAAGTTATTATCAAAGGAAGTTCAGTATAAACCTTGGGAACTAGATTTAGGAAAGCATATGTTTGATAACATAACCCTAAGGTAGAACATGTGGATAAGTATAGAAGAAAATACTAGAATTATGGTAAGGATGAGATTATATAGGTCTTCCAAAAAAATACATCCATGTCTAGATACTAAAACTGGACTTAGTTCTGGAATAGATGTACCTATTGTTGGAACCACTTTGTATATAGGTTTGTATTTGTTGTCAATAGTAGTCAATGGAATATCAAAATGAAAGAGATCAAGAAGTACTCCAATAAAATGGAGTAATGGAAGCTCACAATGAAGGAGATCATGAAGTACTCCGATGAAGTAGAGGAGTAGTGATTCAGATGATTGTTGTACTGATCGTCAGTTCAAAGAACATGTGTCAAAGGTGATACATTGTTTACAACAATGAAGAATGTGAGGAGTAATCCATCCAAGGATGATTAAAGCAGGATGGTGTTTTTGGATGAAGACCATGCAATTCCTCATTATTGCATGAGAACAATGGGTTTTGATGAAGATCATGCAATTACTCATGATTGCATGAGAACCATGCTAGAGACTTCTTGACGGATTAAATCACATGGTTTGCATGAAGTTGATCATGACGGTTGATGAAGGAGGCACGGTGCCAATGAGTTGACTTATGAAATGGCCATGCACATCACATTGTCATAGAAGATGATGGTACTAAAGCTGTTCCATGAAAGAATACATATCACAATAGTGGAGTTTGTGATAAAAGCAAAAGAGTTGCTGAAGGATACAGATCACCAAGAAGAAGTGTTGTTGAGGTGATCATGCTTGTCGACAAAGCAAACAAACGACATAAAAATTTGTTGAAAAAGGAGATTCCATGGTGACATGTCGAGTTCAAGAGTTGTGGTCAACAATCTATGTTTGATTCAAGAACATCGACAGAGGAATGGATGATCTGGAGGTGGTACAAACAGAGCAGATACTTGGTGGCGCCATTTTCCAGTGTTTTCCAAATTTCAGGGCCTCAAAATCAACAAATGAAGAAGAGTGATTTTGGAAAAGGGACTTGCGCGCCATAATATTAGAGGATAGGAAGCTTGCACGCCATATGTTTTTGAATATTAGAGCATCAAAATATGGAAAAGGGATAAGGGTCGCGCAAGTTTTTGTGAGGTCGCGCAGGTGAATTATATGTCGGGAATAGACTTGCGCGCCGACGCCTTTAAGGCATTATAACTTGCGTGCCTATTGTTTTTCGAGATCAGAAGATCCAAATTTGGCAAAGGCAAGATGTTCACGCAAGTTTGGATGTTGATCGCGCAAGTGCCTAGTGGGGCCCGAGGCTTGCGCGCCGATGGATGACTTGCGCGCCGCCGCGCAGGGGGTCCAATTTGCCTATAAATACTGGACCACCCCTCCTCATTTCTCACGGAGCTCAAGACTTTGAGATTGTTCGAGCTCTCGTCGCGCAGGTGGTTGTACCGCGCAAGTGGTAGTTGGGTCGTGCAAGTAGAGGTTGCGCGCCGACTGATGGTGGAGCGCCCCAGGTGATTTGGGCAAGGAAGGAAGTGAGTTGCGCGACAGAGGTTACTGGAGACAAGACTTGCGCGCCGTCGAGGGACATGCGCGCCGCCGCGCGGGGGGTCCAATTTGCCTATAAATACCGGACCACCCCTCCTCATTTCTTACGGAGTTCAAGACTGAGAGATTGTTCGAGCTCTCTTCGCGCAGGTGGTCGAGCCGCGTAGGTGGTAGTTTTGTCGCACAAGTAGAGCTTGCGCGCCGGTTGTTGGCTGTGCATCCAAGGCGGTTTAGAAGAGAAAGGAAGTGGACCGCGCAAGTTTGTAGTCAGGGAAGGAAGAGTCGCACAAGTGCGTTGATGACACTTGCATGCCAGTTTTGACTTGCGCGCCGTAGTGAGACTTGCACGACTATCTTGGAGAAGCGCGCCAGGTTTTTCTGAAGCCCACCGGCCTGTTTAGAGCTGCACGAAAGCCGAGAGACTAACCGATACATTCGAGGAAAAGTGATATTCTTCTTCTGGTGAGAATCAGACTTTAATAGAGCATCTACATACAAAAAAGGATGCATTCTTATGCAAATGATGAAGAGACCTTCATGTCTATAAACTGAGTGGGACATCACCAACGACAGTGAGCCAGGAGGAGTCAACGAGAGTGACCCAAGGGAAGCAGTGAGCTATCCCTAATCCTTTGTAAAGGCAGTGATCCTGGGACAGAGTGACTGTACCCGAACCTTTGTAATCTACAGCTAGTGAATCATAGTGGATTTAGGTACGACCGACAACCTGTCGGCGTATGCTCCTTGGATGTATTCCTTAGTGGTGAACCAAGTAAAAAAGGGGCGTGTCTTCTCTATGCATGTGAATGTTTGCTTTCTAATCATAATAATCATACAAGTTCAACAAGTTCCTACCAACGTGGGAACAAGATCCATCACTTTAAAAGAAAAAGGGGTCACCCTGATACACCCCTCCCCTCTCAGGGTGTCCCGGGGTCCTACAAGTGGTATCAGAGGGAAAGGTTAACATATTTTGGATATTCTCCAGTAATTCTATTGAGAAGAGGATTTGAGTTTCTTTCTTAGAGTCAACAATGAAGAGAAATCTTGATAATGACACAGTCATTTCTGAGCAGAAATCTATATCCACCAAGACTTTGACAAATAGGAAAAAGAAAGAGAAGAAGATGATGAAGAATTCTATCACATCTAAAGACGATGCAGTGTCTTGTTCTCCATGCCATTCCAAAAATGAAGAAATATCAGGCATGGAAAGTTTCAAGCAGGTGACTAATAATTCTTCCATAGGAAAGGGTGACACCCCCAATTCGCGCTTTCAAGAAAAAATAAAAACATATCTGCATGATATTCCAGAAGAAAGGGTTGTTATTATCTGTAGCCTATTTCAATCTATGCAGGTTGAGATCACTAGACTTGAAAGGGAAGCGGACACTATGGAAAATGGGCTGGAGGGAAAAATTATAGAAAGTATGAAGCTCACCAAACGGGTGAAAGCCCTTGAAGAAAAAGGTGAAGTCAGCAATACTCTGGAAGAACGGATCCATGCACTTGAAGCTTAGCTGAAGAAGAACAATGAAGTCAAGAATTTTTGTCTGGAATAAACTTCCATTAAATTCCGGGAACTTGACTCTTTGTTACAAAACAAAGTTAAGATGCATGAAGATGAGGTTTAAAGGTTGAAGAAGAATTGTGAAGAGAAGATGATCACGATTGAAGATCAGAAGATCATCCTCAATATTGTGGGTCAAAAATTGGAAGCTCAATTGACCAAGATTGAGAAAACACATATTGAGACTTCACAAAAGAATGAAATGAGTGATGCTTGCACTTAGTGTTCGTTGGAGGATTCTAAAGATGAAATGCCTCCAATATGTGACAAGAAGATTATAACAACTCTTGATTATCCACATCAAGAATTAGTTGCTGCCGGTACTCAATGCTCAATGGAGGATTCTATTGTCAAAAGACCTCTAAAATGTGATAATAAGATCATAACTTCACTCATTGATCTATCACAGGCAATTGAGAAAGTGAAGGTACCATCCAGACCATCTCTCACTCATGTTTCTGAATACACTCCGACAATTAGTGCAGGTGGGAAGAAAAGCTCTAAACAAGTATGGATGAGGATAGGTGAGAAGAAGAAACCTACCACCATGACTAGGGTGGATAGGATTAAAAAGGAGGAAGCTTCTTCCTCAAATAGAGCACAAACGATTAAGCAGATGGCCCAACAACTTAATACTGAAGAAACAAAGAAGAAAAGATTTGTGGGCCAATGTTGGTGCTGCAATAGATTTGGGCACTGTGCACTGGATTTTTTTTATAATCCCTTTCATGGAAAAGAACAGGGAAAGCCTATATCAAAGGGGAGGAAGCCAGAGAAGAAGAAGCAACATCCATAGGTCCAGAAGCATCTGTTTACAGCAGACAAATTTGGAATGCTTGATAACATCTGTGATGTATGCAACGACAGTGGTCACAAGAATGGTGCATGCCTAGGTCAACAGATATCCAAAGCGGATAAGAACAGAAGACCACACAAGCCATCTAAGTATGAAGAAAGTACCTTGGGAAGAAATCAGAAGAATATGGCGAACACACATCTCCCCAAGAAGATCTCAAGTAGGGAAGCTGAGAAGACCCGGGATTTTAGATCCATGAAATTGAAGGGTCATTCATCCAAAAGAAACACTAAGTGGGATTAATCTCGGATGAACCCATGTGGAAGACCTAAAACAGCTGCACAAGTTCCAAATGACATATCGGTCATCTGGCCAGAAGATTTGAAAAGAATAAGGAAACTTGAAGATGAGAAGGCCAAGGCTGGTGACAAAGGAAAAGGAAAACTTTCACATGATGAAGACACAGTGCAGGAGAGATTGCAAACAAAGAGAAACACACGTGTCAAAGTTCTGTGTGAGAGATGCAAGAAGTCTCGTCACATTGCAAAAGGTTGCCTAACCTTAAAACCAGAGCAAGAAGCAGTCCTTAAGAGTAGTAAGAATGTATCATTCATGATGGCTACTAAGCAGAATAGTTCTTCACACAAGGCAGAAGAGAATGTAAACAGATCCATGCCACACTGACAGATGTCAGAACATATGTTCAAATGTGCAGGAATGAAGACTGGAGTGAACAGAGGAACTTGGTTGAGAAAAGGACCTCAACCAAGCAAGTCTTCTTGATGAAGCAAGAAGGAACCACCTTATTCCCGTAATCATTTGTGTATTGTATTTGTTCTAATAATGCAGGGAATTGAAGGTGAAGCATGCTCTCAGGGGGAGAACCTGAGAAGTAGTTAATGATGTCAACTCTTGATAGCGAAGCTGAAGAAGTTTCCATCCTTAGTAGATTCTTCAATTGATATTCAAAGATTATGATGATAAAGGATCACTCTTGATGAAGATGATGAGGGGTGTTTCCCTTGAGGGGGAGAAGAATGAAGAATCTTCCATAATCACTGTTTCAATCAATATCAACTCCAGGTGGACTCAAAAGCAGTTATTCTATGAATTTCTTGAAGAACACACCAATGGAGGAGGTATGTCATTTATCAATCTCTATCCCTTGGTTACTCAGATCAAAGATTATTCTACAAAGGGGGAGTAACTGAATTGATCAGTGACATAAAGAGAATGGAAGTGCCCCAAGGTCACTTATACTGCCGATTGTACTTGAATTTTTTTGACCTATTTGTTGATGTGAGTGCAGGAGTTTCAGGTTGATTATTCTCTATCATAGTTGATCTTCTTCTACCTGTAAATAAAGTGGTAAACCCTTGAAGACAAGATACATGAGTTATCATCTCATGTTGGTATCATGATCTGTGGATAATGGACAGCCTTGTTGACTTAAATAAATCCTCTTGTTTTCTACATCGAGCATTGCTCAAGAAGACTTAGAGTGAAATGATTGATGAAACATTTCTTAAGTGTGGATCGATACCCTCCCTAACATGTGCTTTGTATTTCTTGTCAATAAGGGGGAGAGAAAGTGAAATGAACATTTGAAAAGAAAAGAACGTTTGAAAAGAAAAGTTGATTGAATAGAAGATTCTCATTTTGACATTAACAAATTCATTTCAGAAGATGTTTAAGGTATTGGCAACAAAATACAAAGGGGGAGATTGTTGGAACCACTTTGTGTATAGGTTTGTATTTGTTGTCAATAGTTGTCAATGGAATATCAAAATGAAAGAGATCAAGAAGTACTCCAATAAAATGGAGGAATGGAAGCTCACAATGAAGGAGATCATGAAGTACTCCGATGAAGTAGAGGAGTAGTGATTCAGACAATTGTTGTGCTGATCGTAAGTTCAAAGAACATGTGTCAAAGGTGATACATTGTTTACAACAATGAAGAATGTGAGGAGTAATCCATCCAAGGATGATTAAAGCAGGATGGTCTTTTTGGATGAAGACCATGCAATTCCTCATTATTGCATGAGAACAATGGGTTTTGATGAATACCATGCAATTACTCATTATTGCATGAGAACCATGCTAGAGACTTCTTGACGGATTGAATCACATGGTTTGCATGAAGTTGATCATGACAGTTGATGAAGGAGGCAATGTTCCAAAGAGTTGACTTATGAAATGGCCATGCACATCACATTGTCATAGAAGATGATGGTACTAAAGCTGTTCCTTCAAAGAATACATATCACAATAGTGGAGTTTGTGATAAAAGCAAAAGAGTTGCTGAAGGATACAGATCACTAAGAAGAAGTGTTGTTGAGGTGATCGTGATTGTCGACAAAGCAAACAAACGACATACAAATTTGTTGACAAAGGAGATTCCATGGTGACATGTCGAGTTCAAGAGTTGTGGTCAATGATCTATGTTTGATTCAAGAACATCGACATAGGAATGGATGATCTGGAGGTGGTACAAAAAGAGCAGATACAAGGTGGCGCCGTTTTCCTGTGTTTTCCAAATTTCAGGGCCTCAAAATCAACAAATGAAGAAGAGTGATTTTGGCAAAGGGACTAGCGCACCATACTATTTGAGGATAGGAAACTTGCGCGCCATATGTTTTTGAAGATCAGAGCATCAAAATATGGAAAAGGGATAAGGGTTGCGCAAGTTTTGGTGAGGTCGCGCAGGTGAATTATGTGCCGGGAATAGACTTGAGTGTCGACGCCTTGAATGCATTATAACTTGCGTGTCTATGGTTTTTCGAGATCAGAAGATCCAAATTTGGCAATGGCAAGATGTTCGCACAAGTTTGGATGTTGATCGCGCAAGTGCCTAGTGGGGGCCGAGGCTTGCGCGCTGATGGATGACTTGCACGCCGCCGCGCAGGGGGTTCAGTTTGCCTATAAATACTGGACCACCCCTCCTCATTTCTCACAGAGCTCAAGACTTTGTGTTTGTTTGATCTCTCGTCGCACAGGTGGTTGTACCGCGCAAGTGGTAGTTGGGTCATGCAAGTAGAGGTTGCGCGCCGACTGATGGTTGAGCGCCCCAGGTTATTTGGGAAAGGAAGGAAGTGAGTTGCGCGACAGAGGTTACTGGAGACAAGACTTGCGCACCGTCGAGGGACTTGTGCGCCGCCGCACAGGGGGTCCAGTTTTCCTATAAATACTGGACCAACCCTCCTCATTTCTTATGGAGTTCAAGACTGATATATTGTTGAAGCTCTCGTCGCGCAGGTGGTCGAGCCACGCAGGTGGTAGTTTTGTCGCGCAAGTAGAGCTTACACGCTGGTTGTTGGCTGTGCATCCAAGGCAGTTTGGAAGAGAAAGGAAGTGGAGCGCGCAAGTTTGTAGTCGGGGATGGAAGAGTCGCGCAAGTGCGTTGACGGCACTTGCGCACCAGTTTTGACTTGCGCACCGTAGTGGGACCTTCGCAACTATCTTGGAGAAGCGTTCCAGGTTTTGCTGAAGCCCACCGGCCTGTTTGGAGCTGCACGAAAGCTGAGAGACTACCCGATACATTCGAGGAAAAGTGATATTCTTCTTCTGGTGAGAATTGGACTTCAATAGAGCATCTACATACAACAAAGGATGCATTCTTATGCAAATGATGAAGAGACCTTCATGTCTATAAACTGAGTGGGACTTCACCAACGGCAGTGAGCCAGGGGGAGTCAACGGGAGTGACCCGAGGGAAGCAGTGAGCTATCCCTAAACCTCTGTAAAGGAAGTGAGCCTGGGACAGAGTGACTGTACCTAAACCTTTGTAATCTACAGCTAGTGAACCATAGTGGATTTAGGTACGACCGACAACCTTTCGGCATATGCTCCTTGGACGTATCCCTTAGTGGTGAACCAAGTAAGAAAGGGGTGTGTCTTCTCTGTGCATGTGAATGTTTGCTTTCTAATCATAATCATCATACAAGTTCAACAAGTTCCTACCAACGTGGGAACAAGATACATCACTTTAAACGAAAAAGTGGTCACCCTGATTCACCCCTCCCCTCTCAGGGTGTCCCGGGGTCCTACACCTATGAGTGATAACTCTGAGAAGGTGTTCTGAGACTGACTTGGGGAAACCTAGAACATGCCAATAGGTCTTATTTCCCATCTAGTTTGACACTCCTAGGGGATACACATAGGATAATCCACATTTTCTTTAAAAACCATTATGAAGGATTTTGAAAATGAATAACCCAGTTTTTTATATTTAAGATAAGTTGTCATGATTTAGATATCCTATAAACCATTATATGTTTTTCTATGACTATTATTACTCACACTATGCTTTATTGTATTATTCAATGTGATGTAATCAAAGGAGTAAAGTTAACATAGAACATTAAGGACAAGGTGGTGAAAATGGGAAATAAAATGAGGTGTTTATAGGATTGAAAGATATCATGTTTATGCATAATCAATTTTCCAAAAATATGATTAACAACATATACATTTTCTATCTCTCAAAAAAATGAAATAATATATGGATGTATGTTTCTTAGATCTCGAGTGGTGGAGATCCTAAAAAATAAATATAATTTTTTGAAATGTGAGAAGCGTGGATTGGGAAACCCAAGAATGTATCTCAATGGAACAAGGAAATTCATTATGTGTGGGAATGATGGACATAATTCAATGAATTTTTAAGTAAAATGAAGAGTTATATGTATGGAAATTAAGCTCATCATAATAAATCCTTTATAGTTATTTGTCATCAGTGTTGGGAACCTAGACATTACCCAAGTCAATTCCCTCTTCTAGAGGATAAAATATATCATAATGAAATATCTATATTCAAATAAGTGGATGATGTACTTATGTTTTGATATTGTTTTAAAAACCTTATTAAAAAGGCTATATAGTGATTAACCTTATTTCATGTATGTACATCATATTTCTTTTATAAATTATATTTATTTGATTTTATAAATAAAAAAATAAATGTAGGGGACAACCAATCAAATCTAAATAGGTATTAGGTATTGAAACCATAACCGAACGATTATAAGGGTTTGATACTAACCACTGACCTATGCAATTTCTGGGATAGTGTTTCATTGTTTTTTTTAAAAAAATTTACGAATAAATATTAATGGTAAAACAATAATGTTATTTTTTAGGTTTAGAAATTAATATATTAACCATATTTAATTTAGAGAATATTTAGAGACATATAGTTGTACTTGTCACTCTTTTATGGGCCTTACAATCCATTAAATGTTTTAGTCCTCCAAGAATCAAAGTTAATTATATGACATGAATTTTATGAAGTAATAAATTAATCGAAAATTATTCAAATTAAAACCAATGTATGAAATTGTATTTATAGAAATATATCAATTAAGTATATTTCCTTATATTCTTAGGTAGTTAAAGAATTAGCCAACAATAGGAAAATGAATTAGAAATGAAATGTTGTCCTAATACCTTAATTTATGTTGAACCGATGGTCTTATAAATCCTCTTGGGTTTATGTCTTTTAGGCCCTCAACATTACATTGATAATTCAATTATTTTTTATTGATGAACTCCTTCACTTATTATAAATATTTATTCTTTCCTTCCAAATAGGTTTCTCTACTTTTAACAAATGTTATCCTACTTAGAGGCATTGTTATATGTGAGTCCATGTGGCCTTTATACATACCATTATCTCTTTTATAGAGTATTTCTTATGAACCCTTCACATGATATAGGATTTCAATATAGGAAATATCAAACAATTTATTACCAAGATTGAGTTTAAATTTCAAGTAAACAATTTAATTATGGTTTGGAGAATGTAACATCCCAAAATTATATACTAAAACATTATATTCGATAGTGTGTATAACACGAAACACCAAGCTCTTACGGGGATATAATATCCTAAGAATTTATAATATATTTAATATTTTAAATAAATCCAATATATTTTATAGCTCCTAATGCACAAAACACTAAATTAGCGTATATTACACACAATAATGAGTTTCTTAATGGCTTGCGTTACACATAATGCTGAGTTTTAGAGAACAATAATATAATATTAAAATATTATTATTTAAAATAATAATATATAAACTATCTGTTAAATTAGTAGTTATGAATAAAAATAACTAACTATGATAATTATGGTTTAAACAAATATAAAATGAATTCATTTATGACAACTTAATTAGAAATTAATATAAGTACCCATTAAATATAAAGTGGATATTTTTATAGAAAATTATTTGTATGTTCAAAAATTTATTTTATCCAAATAAATAAAATTAATTATAATTAGTGAATAATATTTATCTAATATATTTAAAATATATATTCCATAAAATATTTTTTATATTCATCCTATATATTTTATAAAAATAAGATAAGACCAAACCTAATTTTAGACATAAAACCATATATTGTTATTAAGGCACTTTTACCACCTTTTAATAAAGAACCTATTTTAAATCTAATTTTTGAGATTTTATATATTTAATATTTCAAAATAAACATGAAATTTGAAATATAATCATAAAAAATAGGTTAGGTTGAATTTGTGATATTTTTCTGAAACATTTCATTTTTAACGAATATTTAAAATACTGAATTTTAGTTCAAAACTCGTTTTTAATCCAATCTATTTATATGGTTAAATTATAATTTTAATTGGTTTTAAATTTTAATTATAATATATTTTTATCAATTAATACAATTTATGTCAGAATCAATTTCACATTGAAATTTATTATAAAAACATAGAAAACTACAAGACGTTTTTACATTAAAAACCTCCATTATCATCCCGCATGTGGGATTAACTTTAAATATATTTCTAAAAATTATTTTATTTAGATTTGGAAAAATGGATTACATAATTGGAATCATTATCATTTATAATTTATAATAATAATAACTTATTTTTTCTTCAATAATATTAGTGAAAGTAATTAAAATGAATTACAACGATTAAGGTTAAATTAAGCTTAATTAGGGACTACACATTAACTATAACACCCAAAATGACCTATAAACATGTCCAAGAGATATTTTATGGAAATATATAGACACTATACTTTATTTTATAGAATTGATTCTATTATTGGATCCACTTGAAACATGAAAACGTGGGAAGAATTTCTTTTTCAAAATATTATAAGTGTGCAACTCCTCCTCCACTATAAAAGGCTACCACTTCTCCCCAATCTTGACACATCTAAAACCACTTAGGTTAGAACAAGATATGATTAAATATCTTCAAAATGTCACTTACCTCTAACTTGAATCCCTTATTTGGGAATAAATCCTTCCATTGAATCTCGTCGGTATAAACTAAAATGGGTTTCCAGATTTGTAAGGCAATGATTTCCAATGATCCAATTTATTTCAATTACTTCTCACCACATAAAATATTGTAACTCCATGTTAATATAATAAAAAATTATCATAAATATAATAGGGGTTTTTAAGTTAATTTTTTTACCTACACATACATAGACATCCATCTTAATGGGTAATGAACATACTGTTTATGTGAATGAAGCACTACCCCCTTACAAAATGATGATTGTTCATTATTCTTTTAGCACCTCTCATGGGGGTAATTATGATGGAAAATATATTTATATATTTTATATATGATATTTATTATTTATTTATTATTTTAAATTCATTTACAAGACATGTATTTATACTTTACATTTTTTTAAAAACAATAACATTGTTTGTGGTAGTGTGGACAACCACCCCCTCATGCGTTGTGATTCATTCAAAATATATATGGAATGTAAAAAATATGGGTTTAATTAAAAATATGTGAAAAAATTTGATATTAATGAAATAATGACCTTTTTCGATATATAATATATACATTTTTTATTACCCTTTCACACACTTAAAAAACATATAATGTTATTCACGGACACATGGACTATCACCTCCTTGACCTGATGCAATTTGTTTTTTTATAATAATATTTATATATATATATATATATTTTATTATATAATACAGTATTTATTATATAATGATCTTTATAGAAATATATGGTGTTACTTACCTTCTTTCCATGAAGATCATTGAAAAATAAGAACATTACTCAGGCGTACGTATGACCTGCCGTCTCCATTATTGTAACACTGATCCATTTTTCAAAACGATATTCCATTATTTTTTAAAAATAATATTTTTTGTATAAATTTGATAATTATTTCCAGATTATTATTGTCAAGATTTTATAAAATGACCCCTTTGACCATATTTGTCCTACCAATGTTTTATAGACACATAAATCGAATTTGGTGAAAGAACACTACTTAAACATAATTGTTTAAGTTGTTATACAAAACATGGTAATAAGTGAAATAAAATTAATGATAAACATTAACAATGTCATAATTAAATATGAAAATTAACATCATTTTATTATACTGGAATTTAAAGTATTTTCATATGAAAGGAAACTTAAGGTAAAGGATTCTCATCTCGCATTTTTCATCAGTGAGATAAATGTCTTGTTCACCAGTTACATCTTTTGCGTGCTGTATCTACTACCTATTTTTTATATTATATCATTAATAATTTTATATTAAAGTTATTTTAAACATTCATTTAATTTTATTCCCTTATGAGGTTTATGATTTAAAATGTTTCAAAGTGGTATGGGACACTTTGGAATTTTTAGAGATTATTTTACTCAATAATAAATTCAATAATATTTCAATGGTATTTACCCTAGAAGAAATTATATAATCATGGTTCAATAAAACCATTCATTTTATCTAATTTGGTTATTCAAGACCATTTTCAAGTATGAGTACCATATTATCACTCTTTGGTTGTCAAAATGTTTTAGAAAATATTTTTCAAAAAACCCGACTTAGTTTCTCTCTTTTGTCGAAAAACCTATTTTCCTCTAAAAACCATATTTTTTTAAAATGTTTTCAAAAATGTTTTTAAAAGTTATTTATTAAGGAAGTTTTTTCACTATTTTATTTTACCAATGTTTTCAAAGGAATCTTCTTTTCACCTAACAAACAAGGCATTTTTTGAAACTATAACTTTGAAAAAGAAATGTTCTTTTACCTGATATGGTATGTACGAATTTACTTATTATCATTTATTAGATGATTCATTTTCATGTCTAAAAGGTTACTTTTAAAAGAAAATCTTTTCAATTTTGATTTCAAAAGAAAAGTTTTTTCATAATAAAATGATATATTCCTCAAGAATTATTTTAAAATATGTTTTCTAGTATTTAAATTAATTATAAAAACAACCCAATATTTTTACTCCAATTAGAATTTATTATATTAATATCATCCTTATTCTTCCTAAGGATGGTTTATTATTGATTTTTCCAAGGATATTATTCACATTCACTTCCTTATATCTATTTTTATTCCACTTGAAATATTCAATATTATATGATCATTGAACATTGAATTTCCCCCTAATAATCCATTTCATTTATCATGGGTATTACAATTTCTTAAACTATATACCTTTTTACATATGGTGTTTACTTTGATAGTTATTTGATTATTTGGGAAAATATTAATAATTCTATATTCCTTATTCAATATAGATATTTGTCTAGGCATATTATTTATTTTGATTATTCGATATGGGGAATGCTTTGGACTGGTACTAACGAGAGGAGCCCAGACTTTATATAACTCCTTGATGCATCGATAGGTTCTCATGAGAAAAACTAGTTACAAAAAGTTAATGGGTTTCTATCTATAGTTTTAATCCTTTTTTTAATGGTCTGGACTGTATAGGATTTAAATTTCCTTAAATACATTATCCATTAAGAAATAATTTCCCTCATTTAGTTTCAGTTATTATTCAACGATGATATTTTTAATAGACAAATATATAGATATATTTCATTTTTAGTTCATAGATTAAATGACATGTGTTTTAGTTTCTTACCTTCCTATATTTATTTAAAATTATATTTTTATGTAAATAGAATGTGTTTATAGATATTACCTTTCCATATTTTTTATAAACCTCCTTCATTGTTTATTGATTATATGGCGTGTGAGATCAGTTATTTATCATATTATAATTATTATTCTAATTGATTCATGATTTATTATGCCATATATTTCCTTTACTGAGAATTTGATCATGCCTTTATTATGTTTCTTTCCCCAGTAATCTAATAAGAATACTAAGAAATATATTCAAGGATTCTCTAGATGGAATAAAGTTATTATCCTTAAATTTATTTTGTAATTAGTGTATTAATTTGTAATAAAAGACTCATTCATATATCTAGTTTTCAAAGACTACTAAACTCTTCAGTCCTTTGTTATTTGATTCTTTATAGTCATTCCCATGTAATTGATAATATACACCAACTCTAGGTTATATAGGGTTAGGTTGATACAAAATATATCCTGAGAATTGTATACTATTGGAAGAAAAATATCCTACTATATTAAATTATCATCTAATGGAAGGCCTACTATATAAGTTGCAATCTATTCCAATTTGCACTGAATTATTATATCATGATGAGCCAAAACATCCCATTAACCCTAGTGAGAATAATTACCTCCTTATAGAAAGATATATAAGGGTAACTCTCTTGGATAATAGTATATATGATCCTAGTACCAAAATACCAAATCCATACCTAGAATAAAATAAAATCATGTCATATCTAGCACAAAGACTTCCAAAAGGAAATGGAAGCCACCAATTTCTGGAGATCATTTCATTAAATGTATGTTATCCACTAAATTTACCCCAAAGGGTATGTAGATGGTCTTATTTCCATCCAATATCTCAAAATCAAAACCTAATACATTATAAAATTGAGGATAAAAAAGATAATATGATGCTCTTGTATCAAATAAAGTGGGGGTAGATGATAAAAGAATCATTACTTTAATAGAAGAAGTTCATGGATCTAAAATAATCAAAGTAGAATTCATATCATGAATCTAACTCACCCCTCTCCACTTGGATTTATTTCGACTCTAATTTTCTACTCCCACTAGATGGTAATTCCACTCCTGTTCTAGGGGAAAATTTCCCCTTACTTAGTCTCAACTACCAATGTAACTCCAGCTACCAATTTGTCGAGGGTTATTGATCCCCTTTCACACTCTAGTGTTCTTCTTGATCTCTTTCCATTTATTTACTACTATCAAACTCTATATAATATATAAAGATGATTCAGCCTCCTACAAGTGTGGAACTCTTTAGCAGGGTGATGAAATTTTAGATAACTTTGGAAAACCCTATCGTACTGAAATGACTACTCATAGCCATAATCATGAGATGGTTTTCCACTCACATGGCTGCACTTACCACCAATTTTCTTATGGTAATTGTCATAGTGGTGCTTCCAACTTCTAGAATAACTCCTTAATAACCTTATTAAAACAACATTTCCACATCTTTGGGCCTCTCTCAAGAACTCTTAAGTGGTGAGATCCTGATTAATCACATCTAAAAAGATTATTAGGATAAATATGTTCATTTGTGAACTTATCTCATAGTGAATCCCATCCTAAAAAGGATTCACCCTACCTACATCATCAGCTAATAATGATTGATAAAAACACTATTTTTTTAGTGAATATTGAATTATATTATATCACTAACATGACCTCTAGTGTCATGTTCATGAACTCGTTATCTCTTTCATCCAATAATACTTTTTTATTTAAGTGTCCCAATAAACATTCCTCTAAGTAATTTCTTGTTAGCTTCTCTTACTAACAATAACGCTCCATAATTTCTTAATAACACATGATTGATCATTTTAACATGTAAGTAGTAAGGCTCAGCCTCCATTCTATATGTGTATTGAGGTGGTTAAATATCATCCATACTAACTCAATCCATAATTTATCTTCCCAAGGACTTCCCTACCTAGTAGATGTATATAGATGCTTCACCTAGAACTCTCAGGTGAGATTGTACATTGAAAGAACAATGAAATTATCACTTATCCATGGATCTCATGACACCTATGAGTTTTTTGTGGAGCTGATCATCCGTATGATTCTACAAATTTGTAGTATGTTCTACGTAATTTTTGTTGGGAGTGTGTTGGTTACCACTCTCATGACCCTCAGCTTGAAGACATTGAGGAGAATTATCTCTACATGGGTTGACACTCTACTTAGAACATGTGATACACAAAAAAAATAAACCTTAAAAGGTGAAAAAATAGAGAGAAATTGGCCCATGGTTCATCATTTCTTGCCTTAGAATGTGAATTCGCATAACAAAAATGTTTTTTTTAATTTAATTTTCCTAATATAAAACAAATAATTTATTTTCAAATCTTAGATAGGTGTTTATTCCATGTGAAATGAATTTTTGCCTTGCAAAAATAATGTGTGTCAAAATATATCCCAATCTAATAATCATGATGCATGCATACTCATACCATGTTATACCATCCCATGAGTAAAATCTCATAAAATGGGAACACCACACAATAAGTGAATCACCCAAGGGGAAGTAACATTAATACTGTAACAAGAGAACCACATGGACAATAAAACCAATCCCCATAAATCTGTTTTCTTTCATTCATGGGTAAGATACTACCACAGATGAGCTAATTTCCAATCACCAAAATATCATAGCATCAAACATAAGATTCTTTGAAAATAAAGAAATATAAAATAACCTCCTTTGATACCACTTTGTAATACCCCCTAACCCGATGCTACCTCAATTGACCGAGATGGGTTGGATACTATACCATAGGTGCACCTCCCCATATTCTAGAGGCTAACTACTAGTAGTGAGAGTGTGGTGAACATTTTGGGGAGACAATAACCTTTGGTAAAGAGTATAAAAATAGTTAAAAAAATAAAATAGTCAAGTATTCACACTAGACTAATAAAGGAGAAAACAGAACAAACCAAATAATAATAAGCATCATGTAATGTCAACCTTGACGTAACTAAATGAAACACTAAATTTCATAAAAGTGAGAGGCTAGCTAAAATCAATAAAACACTCTAAAAATGATGGTCTAAAACCCCATGTTATTCTTATCTCAAATATTCATCCCATCTAGAAATCAGTCAATCAACGCAGGGCCTTTTACCCTTTTATAGGCCTATATTGATGAAATATTCAACATTTCCAACTGAAACCCAAATAGGGTATGAGTACAACTCAGGCGGTTGACACCCATGATGTATAAATGTCATAGTATAAATATATAGTGCATGCACTAATATGATAATAAGGGATATTAATTCATAAATTAATACAAAACATTTCATAAACCTACCTACCCATGAGCTCTAGGTTAACACCTTGGGTTAGACAAACCAGTTTTGGCTCTATTTTAAATATCACTATCTAGTGGTGGATCTTCCTATATATGAAAAATCACCCATATCCTGGAGGATTCTCCTAAAAAGGATAAATTTTTGTATCTTGTCTCAAATAACCATGTCATTAGGCTCTATGCATGCATTACCAAGTAGGATTCACTTACTTATTCCCATGGAACACGTCGCTAAGTGGTATTGTGACCGATAACACTAGGATCCATCCATAGAAGAAATTTAGTTAGATGAGATCAGTTATTTGTGATAAGATCCCGCCACAAATAACCAGTTGCAGATAATGTCATTGTTAATTGTTTCTTCATGTTTTTTAAAATCAATTTTGCGATTGACCCTTCATAAATACTATTTGCAACGGGACCATCTCAAATAATTAATTGTGACGAGCCCATCACAAATAATATATAAAATTAAAAAATAATATTAATAATCATAAAATTGAATAGAATAATATTATTATTAATAATAAAATAATATCAATAAAATAAGATTAATACATTATTATTATAATAATAATATAATAATAATAATAATAAATTAATATCAATAAAATTAATGATAATATTAATAATAATAAAATTATGAAATAATAAAAACGTAAATATTCACATAAATATAAAAAAATAAAAAATAATAATTTCAATAATATAATAAATTAATAATTAAAATAATAAGCGAAAATAAATTAATAATCAAGTAATAAAGTAATAAATAATAAAATAATAAAAAATGAAATATTTTAAATAATATAAAAAATGCAGTATATTGAAATGTAAATATATAACATTAAAACAAAATTACAGCCAAATGTTTTATCACAAAAAGTCATTACATCACTGACGTAGAGGGTCATCTGGAGGAGGTGGAGGAGGTGGAGGAGATGGTGGAGAGGGCATCATCTATAAACCATGAGTAAAACATCACATGTACTCCAGCGTCTTATTATGTTGTAGCTACTGTCACCGACACACATCCTTCTCCTACTACTGCTGATATCGACATCACTCTTCATGCTCCCTACACATACTCTCTAAAAGCTCACCCTAACCTCCTAGATTCTCCTAATACTGCTCAGCTGATGATGATGACTCTCCATGATCTATTCTTAATCTGTGCTCTGACAATGCCTCGATACCATAATTACTCCCAAGAATAAATCGAGATTTGATACCAACAACTCATCCTTTCTCGAAAGCATACTGGGTTGCCTTCATCCATATCACCTCATCCAATATTTTTGTACTGGTATAATCATTATTAACTTCTTAAATCTCAGTATGTGTCACATATTTCATGGCCTTATACGACTCATTCAATTGAAATTTAAAATTAAAATATTTAAACTCTTATTTATAGTTAATTTTACAACTGAAAAAGAAAATATAATGACCACAATATGACACTATAGATCACCTCTAATCTCCCTAGTGAGAGGATCTTTGTACAAACTCCTACAGAGGTCGAATTCTATTAGGTTGTTAGACTACATATATGAATATAAATTAAACAGTTTGTATTTAAAGTTATGTAAATTAATTTAAAAATGGTACATACCATATGTTCCTTATGTGTGCTAAATATACGACTACTATATCGAGTTGTCACCTCCAATATCCCCTAATTCTATTGACCTACAGATGATATCCACTTATAACTACCACCCATCCAGTGAGAGTTTAATTCATCACAAACCTAAGATGAAATATTATCAGGTCGGTGGGCACAACATGACTGATCAAACTCTATGACTCTTACATTCCTCAGTACTTTCCTTTTCAGAATATGTAAAAACAGATGGCAATGCTAATACATACATCCCTCCCATGACTTCTAGATAGATTCATGAATGATATAATCGATGGGATACCATAAATACTATAAACAATTAAAAATATCAAGTTATTAATTAAATAAATTTCAAAATGAATATTATTTATTTACATATCGTCTAATGATTGAACTTATAGAGATGAACATCTATAAGAATGTGATCTGAAATAAACCATTCCTCTGAAAAAATATCAATATAGCACACCTCTATCCAATAGCTATATGAGTAAAGTTGTTATTAAGAATAAAAAATAACAAAACAATTAATATATAAATAAATTAATGGTAATCAATTATAACAAACTAAAATACTTAGGTAAACATGCCTCTACATGCTTGGCTCAAATCCTATACATGGATTTCACTCAGGGATTGGGTCAAGAATCATCAATCGCACCAGACCACACCACCTCTTAGTCATCTTTGAACAACCAACAGTCTAAGTGTAAGATGATCCAACATCTTGCTCATCATCAGGTAGATCAGCATCTTGCAACTAATGAAACAGATCTGATTCCATCTAAAACATTTAATTATTTTTGTCAAAAAATAGTTGAAAGCAACTATTACATATAGATATATACTTTATATAATTATAAACAACATTTTAATATGTAAATAATCATCTAAATCCTCATATTCATATATGGAAGTGTCAATATCTCCATATTCCTCCTTAGCATCATCAATTTCTCTATGAGTTTCAGTTTCATCATCTCTTATCATTTCAAATTAATTTGTTATCAAATTAAAAATCATTGTCACCATTGAACCTTAACTATAGGGTGTCATCATTGATATTTGTGTCTCTTCATGAAAAAATGCATTTTGAGAAGTCTCTTGAAAAATTTCAATTCCATGCATTCAGTGGAACCACATTCACTTTGAGTAAACTGATTTTCCTTAGATTTCATTTTTTATTATGCTCCAATGATCACTCAAGTATCTTGAATTAGCACTGTAATTTTCATAAAAAATTGATGTCCCTGATAAGAAAATAAATTTGGTTCATTTACTTCAAGAATACATTAATATTTAATACTAATGATTCCATGGCTCTAATGAACACACATGACTTTCTTAGTATCAAACTATTGAAATTTAAACATCGTTATGTAATTCTATCCCAAATAACACATTTCAATAATTTCTTCCAGCATGCTATAAAGGTAAAATTTAATTTCACTATGATGATATCCTCTCAAGAAAACAACACTATAAAATGTTTTTTATTATCTATATGCATGTGTATGAAATCTAAAACCATTCACCAGATATACATTATAATATTTAACCATTTTAGATTGTGGGTTACTCAATACACACAATCGATTATCAATTTATCAGTGTGTTGAGATACCTAAAAACTTGAAACATCATTATGAACATAACAAGTAATAAATTTATTTTATATGTCAACCCATAAATAACTTATGTTACTGGTTTTTAAAACCAGTGGGAAAATTTGTTTTTCCGACATTCTTCAAGGTTAGCTGCTGTAATTTGTGGAAGATATTTCTTGATATTATTATCATATAACCTAAAAATAAAATAATATTAATTTATTGTAACAAATATTACAAAATAAGTGATATGAGCACTGATAAAACAAATGGTTTCATTTCTTTACAGTTGAGAAGAACATATGTATGATCTCTATTATGTTCATCATCTGAAATCTCTCGTTCATGAACTCCACCCAATACATGTTCAGGCTGATTAAAAAAATAATAATTGATTTCTCATTTCGTTGCCAAAATTTATGACATTATTTCCCAGGAGGTTTTTTTAGGGATATTCATACTAAAAATAATTAGAGAAGAAAAAAAGAAATTTCCACCTACAAATAAGCTTCTTTAGATGATCCTTAAACTGATGCTTAGTTATGTACTTTTTTATTGAATTTATACATTCATCTCTCTAATGGGTACATCCATCAAAACTATACCAGACCTCCACATTTTTCTTCATGCAGAAAATATAATATCTAATGTTCCAATGAGTCAAAGCAGGCTGAGACAAGATTTGTTTCCAGTTTACATAAAATTAAAACAAAATTTTTTATGTCTATTTAGTGAAATGTAGTCTTTTTTCTCAACATAAATTTCTTAAAATAAATATGATATGTATTATATCACATATGAAATCATATAATTCAACAAACCACTTAATAAAATCATTATAAGCCTTTCCATTATAACATGATAGTCATGACTTTTTAATCTGGTAACATGAGCATTTCTGAAACATCTTCTCAAATTGGAAGCATAACTATATAGAAGTATCAAATCTACAACCCACTAAAAAAATAATAATCAATTTTATTTGGATAGTTTATAATTTCTTTTTTTATCCATTAACTTCTATGATCTAGCATTTTCAAACCGTTCTTGTTCTGGTCGCCTGTAAATTTGGGAAAGATCAAATCATTATGTTACATTATCTTTGGTCTTACCTAGTGTATCCAAAACTATATGAAATAAATTATGAAAATAGTTCTTCTCAATATGTGTTAAATCCAGCATGTGATATAACAATAAATTAGACCAATATAGCATATTCAAAAAAATTATTTGTTTTATTCAATTACGTTCTTTCCCAGATCCATCAATTTTTTGTCAGTTTATTGTTGGTCCAAATATAAAGGGAGGTAAATAAGAGACATTTTATTTTAACTCTATACATAGGATCTGGGTTTTAGATCAATCTCTTTCAATTGTGCCTTTTCTGAAATGATATTTTTTCCTCCGAAAAGGATGATTTGTTGGAAAGAATTTGTGATGAATGTTGAAAAAACTAGGTTTTTCTCTATTGATGTGCATAAATGGTTTTATGTCTCTCATATGGTACATACATGTTTTTGGACCATGTGTACTCCATCCAGATAACATGTTATATGTTGGAAAGTCACTAATTTCTTACATCAATCATTCTTTTAATAGAAAATTTTGTTTCACAGCAACATCATATGTACTGACACCATTACTCCACAATAAATTTAACACATCAATCAATGAATTCAAATAAACATTAATATTATTTTTGGGATGTTATGGAATTAATAAGGTCAAAAAGATATATTTAACCATCATCAACATCTAAGAAGATAAATTTTACGATGTTATAAGAACATTATAGCATGAATAATGACAATCATAAGAACCAAATGGACATAAACAATCAGTATAAAGACCCAATCACACATTTTCAGATTCTAAAGAAAAATACATATGAACTTGGTCAAAATATTTCCATGAATCCCCATTATAGGGATTATTTAATATTTTACTAGTTGAAATACTATTCTTGGGTTATGTCATCAATGTTGTTATGTTCTGAGACATAAATAAATGCTATAATTTAAGTGTAAACAAGAAATATCTCAGCTGTTTGCAAAAGAATCAATCCTGACTTCCCGAGTTGATCCTCTTTATACCTCTATTTTCCACACATGGGACAAATATCCAATGACTCATTTTCACAATAATATATGAATCAAGCATTTGAACATGCATTAATCTTATATTAACCAAAACCAAGATTACAAACCAACCACTTTCTCTCATAAACATTTATGGCCAATACATTTTCTTCAGGAAATAGTGTTTAAACCAAAGATAATATCTAATCCAAATGGATATTTGAAATTCCATTATCTGATTTAATAGCTATAAATTTTTAAACTGCTTCAAATTTTATTATCTTGAAACCAGGATATAAAGCATCCTCATTAGACCTCAACATCTCAAAAAATTATGATAGCTACAAATTAGGAATTAAGTCAATATTATCATGTGTTTCATTTTATTGAAAAGAAGGACCTTCAATATCATGTACTAAATTTTAAAACTCTGATGCATCTAGAACCAACTTATTAATATCTTCTCTTGAACTATTCTCACCATGTTGGTACCTAAAAATATAATATGTTTGAAACCCAAAATGGAATAAATGATCCCTAATATTGTCAAATGTGTCAAACGTCCTCAGACCACATTTTTTACTTGGTGACATAAATTTCCCTTCTAAAACATGTTCTGGTTTTTATTATGCAATTGATAAGAATGTTTAAAGACACAAAATATATAAAATATTTAAACCAACAATGTTTGGTTTCATGTGCTAATTTATCCAAACACGATCATCTAATAATGTCTTTTCTTGACATCCTTGTTCCATATTTCTTTAAAAAATATAAAATAATTAGTTTGTTTGAATAATATAATATATGAAAAACAAGACTCAAAAAAAAAAGAAAAAAATGTTAATTATTTATAAGTATCCCTAATTAACATTGTTTATTACTAATTACGACTAATTAATGATACCAATTCATATTTATTACTATATTACTATTTAAAAATATTTATTAGTAATTATCATTAATTATTACTAATATCACTAATTATTACTAATTATTACTAAATATTACTAAATATTACTAATTATTAAAAATTATTCCTATTTATTCCTATTTGTTACCAATTATTAGTAATTATTCTTAATTATTCTTATTTACTACAAATTATTATTAATTATACCTATTTATTCAAATTTATTACAAATTATAAGTAATTATTATTAATTGTTCCTATTTATTCATATTAATTACGAATTATTATCAATTATTCCAAATTATTACAATTTATTCTCATTTATAACTTATTATTACTAATTATTAGTAATTATTACTAATTATTAATAATTATTTATAGTTATTAGTAATTATACCTATTTGGTAGAAATCATTTTTATTTATTACTAATTATTTCTATTTATTATAAATTATTTATATTTAATACAAATTATTACTATTTACTACTTTCTATTACCATTTATTAATAGTTATTACCATTTATTACTAATTATTACTTATTATTACTAATTAGCACCATTTATTAGTAATTATTTCCATTTATTAGTAATTATTACCATTAATTACTAATTAATCTTAATTATTATTAATTATTGCTATTTATTACTATTCATTTCTATTTATTTCTATTTATATCTATTTACTACTATTTATTTCTATTTATGGCTACTTATTTTTATTTATTACTTATTATTAGTAATTATATGTAACTCTTAGTAATTATCACTAATTATGTGTAATTATCACTAATTATTAGCTATTATCACTAATTACATCTAATTATTACTAATTATAACTAATTATCATTAATTATTACTAATTATATATAATTATTACTAATTATCACTAATTATTACTAATTGTCACTAATTATCACTAATTAGCACTAATAATTTCTAATTATCACTAATTATTTCCAATTATCATTAATTATTCCTAATTATCACTATTTAATCATATTTATCAGCATTTATTCCTAATCATAACTATTTATTTCAATGTATTCATATTTATTCCAATTTATTAGAATTAATTTCTAATTATTAATAATTATAGAAATAAATAGAAATAAAAACGAACACACTAAGCTTGCTCCACCTTCCATTTGAGAAGGGCGGCACAATTTCTAGTAGATTGGTGGTAACACTTTTTTCCAACAACTCGTCTCATCACAACCTTCTCCCACTGAAATCACTTTGAAAAATCTACTATAGCATACAAATATCTATTTTTGTATGCATGAGAATAGAGAGGAGGGAGGCCTCGCTGCGCTGCTCTCTATTATCATGCATATGAAAATGGATATCTGCATGCTGGAGTATAATTTTAATAGTGATTTCAATCAAAGAAAGTTTCAAGTAGAGGAGTTTTCGGGAAAAATATGTGTTGCCAATCCGCAAGAAATTCTTCCACCCTTCACAAATAGAAGCTGACTATTTTTTACTAGTTATTCTTATTTATTGATATTTATTAATATTTATTACTAATTATATTTATTTATTACTAATTATACATATTTATTAATAATTATACATATTCATTTCTATTCACTTCTATTTATTTCAAATTATTTCTATTTATTACCATTTATTGCTATTTATTACTTTTTATTTCTAATTATTAGAATTTATTACTATTTATTACTAATTAATACTATTTATAACTAATTATTACTAATAGTTGCTATATATTACTATTTATTAAAAATTATTTGTAATTATTCCTTATTATTCCAAATTATTCCAAATTATTCTAAGTTATTCCAAATTATTCATAATTATTTCTAATTATTCCTAATTATTCCTAATTATTATTAATTATTACTAATTATTCCTAATTATTCATAATTATTACTAATTATTACAAATTATCACAAATTATTACTAATTATCAATAATTATTCTAATTAACACTAATTATTAATAATTACCTCTCATTATTACAAATTATCATGAATTATTATTAATTATCCCTAATTATAACTAATTATCACTATTTATTACTAATTATCACTATTTATTACTGATTATCACTATTTATTACTAATTATGACTAATTATTACTATTTATTATTATTTATTCATATTTATTACTATTTATAACAATTTATTCTTAATTATTACAATTAATTCCTAATTATTCATAATTATTACTAATTAATCTTTATTATTATTAATTATTAGTAGTTATTTCTATGTATCACTAATTATTAATAATTATTACTATTTTTTGCTATTTTTTGCTATTTATTACAAATTATTACTAATTTTTACTAATTTTTACTATTAATTACTATTTATTTCTACTTATTTCAATTTATTCCAATTTATACATATTTATTCCAATTTTTTATTAATTATTAAAAATTATTCTTATTTATTACAAATTATTCATATTTACTAATATTTATTCATATTTATTACTAATTATTCTTATTAATAAAGAATTATTCAGAATTATTATTATTATTTATTCCTAATTTTTACTATTTTTACTAATTATTCATTGTTATTCATAATTATTATTAATTTTTTCAAATCATTGGTATTTATTCCTATTTATAGAAAATTATTATTATTTATTTATAATTATTACTCTTTATTCCTAATTATTCAAATTTATTACTATTAATTCTTATTTAATACTAATTATTTCTATTTATTATTGTTTATTAATAATTACTGCGAATTATTACTAATTACTGCTAATTATTACAATTTATTAGTATTTTTTTACTAATGAAACAACATATTTGTAAAAATAAATAATACAAAATAAAACTATATAATTCTAATTTAATTTAATTGTCACTAATTGACAACAATTATAACTGACATAAAATTTAATAAATTAACTAAAAAATAAAAGCAATTGATAAATACCTTATAACAAAATCTTTTTTTACGCTGAAAGGCTTTTAAATTGCTCTGATATGAAATTTTAAACTTTGAAAAAAATATAAGAGAGAAATATGTGAGTTTCGAGACAGAGAGGATTTGAAAAAGGCGTGAAATGAAAAAAATGAATGAGGGTATATATATGTTAGATCATTTGAGATGATAGTATTTGTGGTTGGATTCCCATTGCAAAAAAAATAGCATTTGCGATGGGGCCTATTGCTAATACCCTTCCCACTATTAATTAGGGGTGGCAGTTAAAAAGGTTTTTGCAACGGGTCTCATCGCAAATACCTGCCTGTCGACACAATATTTACGATGGGAGATATACCCCATCGCAAATAATATTATTTGTGATGGGACCCATCGCAAAAGTTGAAACTCTTCTAATTAGCCCGTATAGGATAAAAAGGGTATTTGCGACGAGACTCGTCACAAATACTAAAACCCACTAAGGGTAATTATGATTGGATACCCAATCCCATCTAAAATAAATTTCCCGTTGTTTGGTGCACAGCGCTCACCAAACCATTTCTGACGGGATATCAAATCACATCTCAAATAATGAACTATTTGTGATATGAGAAGGGTCTCGTCACAAATAGTCCCTCCCGATGGACTATTTCTACCGAGACCCTTCCCCATCACAAATAACCCATCAAAAATGACCAATTTTTTCGTAGTTCTTGTTTACATTACTATGAATGAGTATCTTAGATCTTCCCATGTGCACATTACCATGGGAAAAAATATCCATATCACATGGTGGATTCATCTACCTTGGATGAATCACTACTACCACATCTCACGAGATAGTGAAGGAATCCCTCAGGCATCAAGTCAGAAGTCCTCAAGTATAATAAGATAGTTTAGTATCCTAATCATGTGGTGGATTATTATATATAGAAAGAATCACTTATATTGTGCATTAAGTATCAAACATCAAGCATGTCACATGTCATCAAAAGATATATTGGTCAATTCGTTCAATTACCAATTAATAAGTTATTTATTCTCAAGGGGTGGATTCTCTTCCCTAGGACAAATCACCGGAGTCACAATATCTAAGGTTCACAATTACCACATTTCACAAGTAATGACAAGTTACCATTTATCAAAAGTCACGTTTTCTATTAAATTCACATAATCAAAACTACTAGTTCATTACAAGTTTAAGGGTAAGATCACATCTATGGTAGCCATAAGTCTGGTATCAATGACAATATACCCAATGAGATCCATGTGTGGTCAAATAAAGTGAATATTCCCTAAAAAGTGAATTTTGTATTAAATTTAGTCATGAACATGGTGTTATAGATTGATCACACATACATCACTTGTTAGAAGAATCCAAATAGACCTTAGGATGTTATACTAGACCACCCACATTAAAATCATAGAGTACATATACAATCCCTCAACATTCCTGGTAGCGATCTGGGTTAAGAAATCACAAACATTGATTTCTATTGCTAAATTTAAGAAACCTGATGGAGAATAAATTATCAAAGGCTTACATGCACTCCCTAGTTTGAGAACACTATGATCTAAGGTGTGAATAATTAGGTTCAAATAAAAATCTAGATATCACCAATGTAAGGTGATGTAGATTGAGAGAACAGGTAATGAGAAATCAAAATTGATCAAAATTAGAAATTTTAATGGATTTTGGGTGTGATGCATTTAAAATGTGATTAGTGGATTCACTTTTTGAATGGATCATCTCCAAATTATGATGATAAATTTGTAACCTCAACATAGAAATCCAAAAAATGTTATTTCATGCTGTGAACCGAATTTACGACATGAGTCTTCATTTGAAGGAGTTTCTGAAACCATTCATAGTGTGAATGAAGTTCATGGGGTCTTCCTAGATTAATTCACATCATAAGTTTATAATTAATGTCGTGAATTTTTTTCTCTAGCATGACTTCATCCCCTTTTTTCTTCCTCTGCACATCTATCATAAACAACAAAATGGATCTTCTACCAAGATCCAAGATATAAGTTAACAAACACAAGGAGGGTTAATCAATTCCTAATGTGGGGAATGCCTAGAAAGTATTAGATCTTAAAAGGTAAATTTTTGAACTATGGTTCTACACTTTTCTTTATATTATCTATATTTTCAAATATGTAGAATCAAACCCTCAACTACTAGAAGTAGAGTTTTTAGTTTAGACAGCTTGAGGGATTGACTAAGAATAAAAGGTGTATATAAACTCTTGAACAAATTTGGAAAGTAAAATATCATAAAAAATATATTATACATTCCCAGAGATTGACTAATAAATTAGATATATTTATGGATTTTATTAATATAATATTTATGCAACATCCTGAGTTTCTTAAAATGAAACACTATGTTCGATAACATACATGAAATACAACATTTATCTTAAATGAACATCTTAATATAATTATTTGACATGATAGTTATCACATAGCCATTAGAATGGTGGGAATGAAAAGTATTATCTAAATTATGAAAATATGGTTTGACATATTTATATAATGATTCTTTGAACACCAAATTATTAGGGAAATTAAATAAAACCTAATTGTATATAAAGGGTGTGTTTTTTCGCAAAGAAGTATTTTTCCCAAAAAAATAAATTTTTTCCACCTTTTGGTGGACAACTCATTTTTAATCTACTTTTATACAATTTTTATCTTTTAGTTTAAAAAATAAACATCTTCTTTAAAGGAAGGACATTAAAATTTAGTTTGGATAAATTTTTGGTATTTTTATGACAACTTTCACATTTTATTGAATAATAATAAATACAATATTTTAATTCAAGACTACTTTTCAACTAATATATTTATATTGTTAGATTAACATTTCACATGGTTTTAAGTAATAATTAGATGATTTTTTTCATTTAATCTAATGTATTTCAATACATTATTTTTAAAATTAAAATTAAATAGTAAAACTATGTGAACTTTTAAACGTTTTACATAAAAAACATGTTTTCTTGATCGCTCAAAGGGATTAGTGTTAAAGCAAATGAAACATATTATTTGAAATTATTTTTAAAAAAACTACAAAAATGGTTGTACTAAGTACGAAAAACATGGACCAATATTATAAAAATATTTTTTCTGTGAAGGGTAACTTTAGTATTTTATTTACTATGTTTAATTGTAAATAGGATAATTAAAGGTAAAATTAATATTATTAAATTATTAAATTACCCTAAGACTTATCCAAATCATATTTTGTGGTTTATTATCAACCATTATAATCCTTGGTCTTAAATTGTGACCTTTTTAAGCCACTTGGGTGTGATTGTGACATTTTAATAGTCAATTTAAAGTAAAGGAAAATATTTCATAAATATATCTCTTCTTACTAAACCAATTTTAATATGGGGTAATTTAAGTGATATCTTTGACAATTAATTGTACTTATAAATCTAAAAATATTACCTACAATATGGTAATTTATTTATAATTTTTAGGAATTAAATAATTACATTTTGTTATGACACAAAGATGATGCAGTAATAGATTGATTAATGACAAAAATAAAATAAATGGTAATAATAATATAAAAATAAATATAATTTGAAATATTTTATTCTATAATCGAATATTATATATGAATATTACATGTTAGGATTGAGTTAAAGTATTTTTTTCAAAGTAATCTTGATTTTATGATATTTTAAAAAAGTCATGTAATGAATAGTATCTAAATTGACATAATTCATTTTTTAAAATATAAAATATTTATTTAAATGCAATAAAATTTCTAAAAATATAATATTCAGAAAAAAAGTTTATATGAATCTACAATTGTCATCAATGAATCATTAATTGGATGTTTGGCATGATTTGGTAATTATTTTAACCCTCTAAGTGTAAATTGATAAATTGGTAAGAGTTAAAAGGGGTTAAAATAAAGGATAAGGATTAAAAAAATACAAAAACATTTATACATTTCATTTTATGATTCTATTTTGACCTATACACATCTTTTATTATAACTAAATGATTTTTTACCCATTTGGAATCAAAATTGATTTAATATTAATTTAATACTTTTAATAATTCCAAGGCCGACCCTCCCATCTCCTATAAAAGGCACACATTCTTCTATATTACTCACACTTATAGAACCTTATTTTATCCAATATTATCCAAAAAACCATCCAAGAATACATACCCACCTTATTGATGCCTTATTTTATGCATAATACCCTTTTTAGAGGTGTTATGGTGTTCTTTAAAGGTGATCAACCGAAGAAGAGGTATCGTTTTCTTTAATCATTTTTCTTTTATTTATTCTAACAGTTCCTTAAAATATTATTCCTCCTAGTTGAAATAGTAACTCCATTATCCCAAATATAATGATATTTTATCATGATAATATCATTACCTAAATCCATATCCACATCCGTTAAATGATAAATGAATTAATCGTTGTGTATGTGTGAACTATCACCTCCCCAAACCGATCTAATTTGTTTTCCATAATCATATCTCATGATTGGTTATAATAATGGAATTAATATTATTGTGTGAAATTCATGATAAATTAATAATTACAATATAATAATATATCAATTATGTTTTTACCTTCCATGCACAAAAAAATGATAATGTCATTCGTGCGTATCTGTGAAATATCACCTCCAAAATGCGATATGAATCATTTTTATTCATTATATAACTTTTATAATATATATATATATATATATTTAAATTATTAATATGATATTAATTACTATATGATCATTTTGGAAATATAAAATAATAATTAACTTAATTTCTTAATGATCGGTAAAAATTGAAAACATTACTCATGCTTACAAATGGCTTACCATCTCCATGATTATAATGTTGTTCATTTTTCATATCCACACTTTATGGATTGGTTTAAAGGTATAAAATATGTACAAAAATGATAAAAATTTCTGGAATATTATTCTCGAGATGAATGACTTAAGACAATATGCACTATTGACATCGTTTCGAGTTCATTTTCAACTCAGGTACTGAAAATCAGCAAAACGTTTTCTGTTAATATAAATCATTATTTCAGCATTATAACAAGGAAATAAGTGGTATAAAAGGAATAATTAACATTAAAAGGGTTCTCTATAATGTATAAATTAACCTATGTTTATTGTTCTAGAAGATAAAAAATGTATGAGATGATTCAGACACGAGGTAAGGGACTTCGTCTTAATATTCTTTCATTGATGCATATTTGGATGTTATACACCACCTTCTTTTATAAGGTGAATAATAATACAATTTTACTATTAATTCATATCACAGTTTTAAAAAGTAATGTTTTTATAAAAATCATTTTACTTTCTTTACAAAATGACAAAAGGAATGTTTTTTAACCTATGTGGAGAAAATGAATTCTCTTCCACTGTAACCGTTATTTGATATTTGGAATATTGTATAGTCCTTAATATTTTTAAAAGGAAAAGAAATAAATTGTTAAATTTTTGAGTGTTTTGTTATTGAAAATGGTATTGAAAGTGTATTGGCTATTTCTAAATCTTGAAATGATTTTTTCTAATTGTAAATGAAATATTATTACTTAAATGTTGACAATTGATATCTTTTATGTGTTATGAATATATAATTTTACTTAAAAATATGATTGGTGGTTATATGATAAACCTAATATGGGTGGTTACATGATAAAACAAATATGGGTGGTTCTGTTATAAACCAATGATGGGTGGTTACATTATAACCTTTAATGCATTGGGTATTGAATTCGGTTGTATGGTTATTGCATTTGTAAGAGTGATATGTGTAGATGTAGACCATATGGTTATTCCATTTAAGTATGAATAGGTCCCAAGTTACCTTTATTTGTCATACGTTTCTTTCTATGGGGTCTAATGTATTATTTTGATTATAAAAGGGTAGGAAATAAGCTAATATTTACTTAAGTGTAATTACTTCTTCTAAAAGGTGAAAAGTATTAATTTATGAAAAATTATTCATGGATTACATGTGTTTTTAAATAATAATATTTTTACTTATTTTTTTAACCATTAATGATATATTTATTCTCATCCCATGTTTTCAAATGTTTTTTATATGATTTGAATAACAATATAGTCAAGGATAAGTTAAAGGAAAATTTATGAATTTTAAACATGAAATGAAACATTGTTTCTTTTTAAACTTTTTTTGTTTTATGAAAAAACTATATAGTAAGTAGAAGTTCCTACTTTTTCATTATTGAGTTGTTTTGTATAAGTTATGGACTAATTATTAAAATCTATAAAGCTGAACTGATCATCTATGTGAATGAGGGTAAATTATTTTACTTAAATTAAAATTAATTAATGTTTAAGGATGGGGCCTTATAGTTTTTTTAGAAGATGGTTTAGACAACTTTAGAGGTATTATTGATATTTCAGAATATCTTAGAAGTTATATATTAACAAAATGGTTATTATAATAGACAGATTCATTGTTATTTTATACAAATTGAAGGAGTTTGAGAAAACATGAACATTAATAAATATATCTTAGTGTTTATCTTCCTCATAAGATATTATATGATGATTTTATTGATATAATCACACTATTTTTTTGTTTTAGTAAATATATGGATCTTGTAGCCACCAAAGTTACAAGGTATGTAAAGGAGAATGTGGTGGTTCTCTAAATAAGAAAATTAATGTAATAGAAAATTTAATGGGAAATATCTAGGTTATTCTAAACCAACTATCATGGTTCTTGATTAACCATTAGAACCTTTGTGAGTTTTCTAATGCATCATATATGAGAGATATGAATACAAATGGAATTTATGGTAATAATTATAAAGGTATGTGTATTCAATGAAATATGTGTCAAGGATTTGGAATGAAACAACCAAGAAAATGTTTTAAAGGGATGGGGAAATGTTTTAGATGTGGTAATGAAATCCACAAAGATATAAACTTCCAAGGAAAAAAGATGTGTTTAGTTCACACAAGGAAATGGAAATAAGTTCTTTCTGAGTTGTGAATTGAATGTTTTAAATGTGGGGAGTATGGTTACTGTGAAAATCAATGTCCTACGAAGAAGGTTCATGAATATGATTAATATGACCATACCAATATTTTTTTAGCAATACCTAATTCCATTTCAATTGAAGAAAAAGAAATTAAAATGACTGATGAAAGGTATGGATTATTTCTTAACTCATGTTTTGACATTATTGAATCTTAGGGCATGATTCATGTTTTTTTGTAGGTAATAAGTATAAATTAATAATATAGAAAATTATTGTTAAAGGATAACAAAGAATGAATAATTATTTAAAAGCATACATATTAAGGATTAAAGAGTTATAGAAGAGTGTAGGATGATGAAATGTTCAAAAGTATCAATGCTATATTGATAATGGAATTAATTTTAAAATTTTGTTTTCTAATATGTGTATCCCTAAAGTTTTTTATGTAAAATTTTTATTTGATGAAGAATTACCTTTTCTTGTGAGGAAATAATTACAAAGGTATGGATAAAATTAAGGTTTAAATGATCTTTGATTTTGAGGTAATTATGGGTTATTACATTTGGGATTAAAAATGAATGGTACAAGATAAACATTTAGGAAAAAGATTGTTATGGTTATTTTTTATTTTTTTTCTCATTTTGGTTATGTTATAAAATTATATGATTTTAAGAAAAATAAAACCCATAGGAATGGTGATAACCCATAACATCAGACAAGGATATGGAAAATGAACCCATAACCTAAGTACGATAAGGCTTTATCACATACCACTAGCCTAAGGGAACTCCCTGGTTAGTATATGATTTTATTTATAGTTAAAAAAAGTTAGGTAATAATAATATGTTGATTTAGAGAGCTTATGTGATATCAAATATATATTCTTTGTATAGGAAAACTATTTGGCGATTAAGTGATAAATGTAATTTTGGAAGAAGTTCACTATTTTTGGAACCCTGTATGCCTAATTAAAATAGAATACTATGGGATTTTATTTGAGGATTAATGGTTGAATTTTATTTTTTAAGAATCTATTTTTTTATTTTGGACTTATGGGGACGTGTGTTATTTATGGAAATCATTAATCAATCTTGGAGAATATGCGATTTTGGAAATTACTTTTTTGTTATGAGGCATTAAGAGTTTTTGATGTTATTTGAAGTTAAATGTTAGAACTTATCTTGGAAGATTATTTGACTAAATCCTTATGATTTTTGGGACATAATCTTAGTTATAATATTTTTTAGTAATTTTAAGGATAGTTATTTTTTGATTGGTATATGTTGGACTTTGGGTATTACTTTTGAATTTTGGAGATTAAAAGTAGTCATTCTTCCTTTAAATTTTATTATATTTAGGGAATTATATTAGTTTATCCTAAAATTTTGTTTTTTGTTAATGTTTCTTCACATGATGAAATGATAGTTAATATTTCGTGGATTATGTGATTCTTTAGAAATTGATTCTAGTGTTCAAACATGAAAAAAATCCTCATAAAAACTCACCATTTGAAGAAAAAGATGTGTTTATGGTGGAATTTGATTAAAGTATGAAACTATAATTATCAAGTAAGTGTATTTACTTATGATATTGGTCTAGGTAGTAAATTCATTCCACAAATATATGAATAGTGTCTTTAAACAAAATTTTTTCTGATTACTTTTTCTTCTAAAAAATCAAAGACTATTTAACCCATTGCAAATTTATAGCTTTTTTGATTATAAAATATTTCCTAACAGTGTTTTATATTATTATAAATAAGAAATTTATCATTAGTTTCCCCTTCCATATCCATGTTTTCCTACATGTAACCCTAGTATGTGTTATCTCATGTGACCTTCATACTTTCCTTTCTTTCTTTTATTGTGGATATTTTGTTAGTCCTTTTTCTGAAGTGGGATTTCAAGAAAGGTGTTTTGAAAAGTCATACCTCAGTTACCGACCCCAAATTTAAATTTTGAAGATGAAATTTTCAAAATGGGGGAGATTTTGACATCCTAATTTTTTTTTAAATGAAACTATGTTCAATAGTGTGGATAATACACCATATTTAGCATAAATGAACAACTTTATATTATTATTTAATATGATAGTTATCAAATACCCTTAGAATGGTGGGAATGAAAATAATTAACTGAATTTTTAAAATATGATTTACACATATTTGTATAATACCTCATTGTTTAATAACTTAATTAGGAAATTAAATAAAAACCAACTGATTGTAAATGATTTGTTTTTCTAAAAAAATGTTTAAATACAAATAAGTGAGTTTTTAAAATAATAAAATCACTCTTGATAGATTTTATTAATAAAATATAAATTTAATTTATTAAATTTAATGTTTAAAATTCATCTTATATTTTTTATATAGATGATATAATGAATATATTCAATTTTTCAAATAAAAGAAGTATTTTAAAAAAACACTTTTACCGCCTTTTGATGGAGAACCCATTCTAAATACAATTTTTGAAACTATTATATGTCCTATTTAATAGAATAAACCTTTTATTTTTAATAAGATCGTGAAAATTTAGTTTGGATATATTTTTGGTATTTTATTGATCACTTTCATATTTTTAGGAATAGTAAAAAATACTGCATTTTATTTCAAATATATGTTTTCAAAAAAATTATATATAATTTTTTATTATAATTTTACATGGTTTTAATGTTTAATTAGATTATTTTTTTTATCAAATAATGAAATTTAGTTCATTGGAGGATTTTTTAAATTAAATTTAAATAGAAAAACTATGTGAACATTTGAACGTTTTACTTTAAAAACTTTTTTTCACGATCTATCAATGGGATTAGTGTTAAACCTAATTTAACAACTTTTGTAAATTTAATTTTCCAAAAATTAAATTCAAGGTTGTAATCATTTTAAAAAAATTTCTCCAATTTGATTAAAATAATTTTTGGTGAATAGTAACTTTTGTATTTTATTTACCACAGCTAAAGGTAAATATGGTAATTAAAGGTAAAATTAATATTATAATATTACAAAATTTTAGTAACTCTATTAATAATATTATCTTGTGTGTTATTATTCACAATGACCATACTTGGGATGAAATATAGACAATTCTAAGCCACTTGGTCCTAAATATGACATTTATAACATTTAAATTAAAGGAAAATATGTCATAAATATGTCTATGCTTACTAAAAAAAATTTAACACAGGGTTATGTAAGTGGTATCATTGATTATGAATAGTACATAAAATATAAAAATATTTCCTACATCCTGGTAATTTGGTTATAATTTTTTTGGAAATAAAAAATTAATTTTAATTATGACACAATGATGATGCAATAATAGATTTGTTAAAGAATGAATCGAATAAATGATATTAATAATATAAAAATAAATATAATTTGAAATATTTGTTTATATCCATGAATTTTTTGGATAAATATGACATGTTATTAATGAAATAATGTAGTTTGTTTTGAAGTAATCAAATTGTTATGATATTTTAAAAAACTTATGTAATGAATAGTGTCAAAATTTAAATAATTCATATTTTAAAATATAAAACATTTAATTAAATGAGATAAAATTTCTAAAAAACTAATTTTCAGTAAAAAAATTTATATAACACTATGAATTTCATTAATGACTCATTAATTGGACATTTGGAATGATTTGGTAATTATTTTAACCCTATAAGTGTAAATTACTTGATCAACTGGTAAGAGTTAAAAGGGGTTAAAACAAAATGATATGGATTAAAAAATATATAAACTTGTATAATTTTAATTGGATTACTATATTTAGACCCATAATCATCCTATATTTAAAATAAATTAGCTTGGACCCATTTTGAATCAAAATATTAGTTATATTAAAATAATAATTTTAGTAATTCCAAGGGTGTCCCTCTCCTATCCTATAAAAAGGCACTCAATCCTCTCTATTATCCACACTTAAAAATCCCACTGGTTCAGCCAAAATCTATCAATGCCCCTTTTTATAATCCACCCAAATATTTTGAGGCTTTATTTAAGAATAATACTTGCTTTAAATGACTTAAGGTGTTCTTCAAAGGTAATCAACTGAATAAGAGGTATCATTTTCTTTTAGTGTTTCTCTTTTATTTATTCTTCCAATTACTTCAAATATTATTCTTAATATATGAAATAATAACTCAATTATCAAAAATATCATGATATTTTATCATTATAATATCATCAACTAAATCCTTCTCCACTTCCATTAAATGGGAAAGGAATTAATTTTTCATCTGTACGTGTGAACTATCACCTCCACGAACCGATATAATTAGTTTTCCATAAACATCCCTCATGACTGATTATAATAATGGAATTTTTGTTCATATGTGATACTCATGAACGATTAATCATTATAAGATAATAATATATCAATTACATTCTTACCTTCCATGTGCATAAAAATGATAGTGTTGTTCATGCGTACATGAGAACTATCACCTCCATGAAGCAACTTGACTCATTTTTATTCATTATATCACTTTTATGATACATATGAGAATATTTAAATGATTAATAATATATTAATGTTTATATTATCATTATATAATGATAAAAAAATAATTACCTTATTTCCATAATGATCAATAAAAAATTTAAAATGATACTCATGCGTACATACAACTTACCATATTAATGATTATAACATTGTTAATTTTTTATAACCAAACACAATGGTTTGATTTAAAGGTATAATTTATGTGTAAAAATGATAATAATTTGTCACATCTGGTCTTCACTTTGAGGAATGTATTTAATTTTAATTTTAATTACCTAAGTTTTATTGCCTTTTTTTAAATTGTTTTGTTGGAGTTCGAGCTGAGCGTGATTTTAGTGGTACACACTTGCGCTGATAAATGGACGCGGGCTTGACGTTGCCCAACACATGGGCACGACACGGGTGAAGCCTTGTGGCCTGCCCAGTACACAGGTTGTCTTACATGGTATTATTAATATTAAAGTTTATGAAAATATTTCTTTAATTTTATTCTTATTTCCTTATTATTATAAATATTATTATTATTTTTATCACTTTTCAATTATTAACTTATATTATTAAATCCTTTTATTATTTTCTATTTTAGAATAGTTTAATTATTATTATTGTGTGTGTATACATATTCATATATATATATACACATGTATATATATATATATATGTATTTATATCTCTCCTTTTTTATTTATTTTATCTTTATTATTTCATTTCTTTTTTTATTTTATTTAATTATTTTCTTTAACCCACCTAATCCCTACCCTAGCCACCACCCCCTTCTTTTTTTTCTTTCCTATCCCCCACATTTTCTTCTCCTTCTATCCTCCCTTCTCCTTCTCTCCTACGTCCTTTCTTTTCTCTCTTCTCCCACGGCGCCTCTCCCTCCCTTTTGCCTAGCGCGCCCCACCCCAATCCCCTTCTCCTCCCGCAGACCCCCTCCCCTTTTGTCTTTTTTTTCTTTCTTTATTTTTTTTTCTTCTCATTCTCTCCTTCCCCTCTCCCCTCTCCCTTCCAGCGCGCCTCACCCTCCCCATTCTCTTCCCTTCCACGCCCAGCACACCCCATCTTCCCCCTTTTCTTTTTTATTTAAGTTTATTTTATTTTATTTTCTCTCCTCACCCTTCTTCCTCCCAAAAATCCGACCAACCCCACCCTCTTCCGGTATCCCCATCTCACACTCTCGCTCACGCTACTGGACAGCCCCCACAACTCGGCTGACACTCGCCGGAGAGCCGCTGCGTGCCCCTCGGTTGGATCCCGGCAATTCCACGATAATGGTTGGTTTTATTTTATGTAATTATTATTGATTTGTTTAGTTGTTAATTAATATATTAAGTTACTATCGCGTGTGTTTAAAATTTTTAATCAAATTATTTGATTATTATTAAGTCGGTTAAACATTTTATTTAATCTGTTTAATTTTCTATCAATTTAGTTAATTGAATTTGTTTAATTGTTACTCTATTTGTTTAATTACTATTAAATTTTCTTATTCATTATTCAATTTGATTAATTATTATTGAATTTATTTTATTGTTAGTCAACTTATTAAATCGCTGATGTTGTGATGGGTTGGCGATGAGAATTTTTGGTCTACTGTTTTAGGACCTTTTTTACGGTTCCATGGTGTGCGACCTTTGCACAGCGGGAGTATTGCGCCGTATCTTTTTTCTTTTGTTCCTACATTGAGGTAGGTGGTTCCATGCCTTTTCATTATTTAGATAATTTAATTTGTTTGTTTAGTTTAATTTAATATGTTCTATGAATTAGTTTCATGGTGTGATTTATGTTTATAATGTTTTGGCGTGTTCGTTTGATAAAAAATTGGGTTTCCGAAATAGTATGCTTTTGTTATTTATATGTCTGTTGTTGTATAAATGGTTGGCTGTGTTTAATAGGTTATGCGAAAGGCATTTTAAAAATTGTTCGACACGTGTGCGTGATGAAAATTGCACTCTCTTTAGAAACAGTTATGTTATTTCCCATTTCGATCCTATTGTGGAAAATCATAGAAGTGTTTAATAATTGTTTATAGAGTGCCAATGAGGTTTTAGAAGGGACAATTTGTGAAATTGATTTTGTAATGGTTTCTTTTTCATGCAATATGTTTTATAAATTTTGGAATTGTTTATTTAAGTGGTGTTTTGAATGCAAAACATGGTTGAAAGGTTTTTGAGGGTTGTTTGGCAGGTGCGAAAGGTGTTTTGAAGTCACTTTAGGTGTTTGTGTATTTAAATAGACATTTTCAAAGTATATGAATAACTTTTTTAGTGTTTTCCTTATTGTGTACATTTTAAGTTGAAATGAAAAATTGTTTGAATAATGGAAAGCAAGTTTTGACATGGTTACCTCGTGTATCAAGTTTTAGAGTGATGCCTCTATATAAAATCAAGCTATTTTTGGTGTAAAGTTTTCTTGACTTCTCTTGAAATGATTTCAATAATAACTCAAATGATTTATTGGTACATTTATGTGATGCTAAAAGGGTGCTTTATAGGAGTTGAATATACGTTCTTTTTTTAAGTGGTGTATGTTTATAAAATCAGACATGTCCTTGGTGTGCGTGTGTCTTTGAAATAGTACTTGGTATGCAAGTGGTGACTTCTTTTATTTGTGTAATGTCATGTTTTGTTTGTAAAATGTGAAAGTGATGTGTTATGTGGATGTGGAACGTGTTTGATCTCAAGGTAAAACCCTGGGTATCTAGGTGGGCGGACTAGAACTATTGCGCTAGTGAACCGGATTGGTATCGTCCCTGTTTCACTTAGCTGGATTGACGATTGCAACACTTACTAAACATATGATATCTGAGGGTTGTGGCCTTCTAAGCCATGTGTTCTGAGGGTCGTGGCCTTCTAAGCCACGTTTTCTGAGGTTTGTGGCCTTCTAAGCCACGTTTCACCGAGACACGAGGTTCTAGGGTCCCACTCGAGCTAGATGAACCTTATGGGATTTACCCATAGTGCTCTACCATTAATGTCGTGGTGCTTTCTGTCGGCATATGGAGGACCACTTGGGAGTTAGCGCACGCGTGTGTGTGTGTATGTGTGTGTGTGTGTGAGTATGTGTGTCTGTGTGTGAGAGTGTGTGTGTGTGTGTGCCCATAATGAACTTCTCTCTTCCTTTTTAAAATCATGTCTATGAAATGAGTTCTTTTTAGTGTTTTCCTTTACCATTTGGTTTGTAAATATTTTCTTTAAAAGCATTTTTGAAGGTATAATTTTGAATAAGCACTTTAGATTTTCTTTTGATGTTGTGGCATGGAACTTTTTTCTCGGTGGCATCCTACTGGGCCTTTAGCTCACACCCTACATACACCCTTGGGTGTATGTAGATTCTTGTTTCTTGTGTATTCCAGGTTGTGCATCGTGCTCATTGATGGTGGTTCTGGTTGCTGTTGGTCTTCGTGTGTAGGTTGGTGTTGGTAGCTTGGGGATGCAACATCTCGTGTCACACGAGGTTGGTTTTGGATCTTAGTTATCTTTTCTTGTTGTTGTTCATTTTGGGTTTTTAGCTGAATTGTAGACCTAAACCTGTTTATAGTTTAGAAGTGTGTTTTGTATTTTGTTTCTAGTTTCAGTTATTTATCAAGTTAGTTGTTTTTTTATTTCTTATATTTCGGGTAAAACCATTCCCTCTTGTTAAACATGATACCCTGGCAGTTGTGCCAGCCCGTGGGGATCGGGAATGCCCTTTGGGCCGGGCCGCGGACCGGGTCGGGCGTCGGGTCGGATGGAGACCCGACCTGGTTTGTGACAAAATGGTATCAGAGGGAATGGTTTTCTCTCTTGGGTCATTTCCTTTTGAGATAGAGTCACGGTAGATTGGAGTTAAGGTTGTTGGAACCCGACTTCATGACTATGAGTAAGGTGCCCGGCCAGCACACCCCGTGGCGGGACTCGAGTTAGCAAAGTAAGTCAAGGTTTGTCTGAGTCTCTGGTCCTTGTGGTTAATCGTGTCTAAGGGAAATTAAAAGGGAGTAGGGTCAGTGGTTTTAGTGAGCTCACAGGGTATGGAAAGCTTTGTGGAGCCGGGGACACTGTCCTAAAATACTCTCAGTGGCTAATGGTGTGACTAGCGTATGGCTACCAACCATATGCTCCAATCACCCGCTGGCACTAGTTTCCTCTTATATTGTTTCTCGTCTCTTTGTTTTGGATTCGTTGAAATTTGGTTTTTAAGTAAAAATGTTTTGGTCTTGGAAATTTTTTTCAAGTCAAGCGTTTTGAAAATGAAATGGTGTGTGAGGTTTGAAAAGCGTGGGTTGGATGTTTTGGATTTGAAAAAAAAGGGTTTGGTTTTGATCCTTGGCGCTCTCATGGGAAACCACATGCATGAGTGTATACGAAAAGGGAAATGGGTAGTGGAACGATCGGATGAGTGCTTGGATGGGTATGAGGTGGGTTTCGGTGTGGCACGAGAACATGCTTGTGTGAGGCCCATGGGATACCATTGGTGTTTGTGCAACCCACTGGCTTGCTTATTTTCAAAATGTTTTGTTAAAGGAAAAATTTGGTGTTTTAGTAAACGGTGTTTGTGTGGAGTGTCCTTGTGTTTTTGAGATGTTGGATGTGTGGCATTTTGATCTGAGTATTCTTTTTAAATGGTTTGTGTCCTGAGTTTGAATTCTTATTTGTAAGTTGGTATGTAAGCATGTAGCTAGTTAGTTCTTTTGAAAAGTGCATCGGGGAGCTTTGTAGTGGTTTCCACTGCACGTTTGGTGTTCGCTTGTGGTATGTTTTGACCATTGGACCAGTTCAGTTAGGTCCATGGTTTTATTTCTTGGCTAGTGTACACCCGCAATAAAGAGTTAATGTGCAATTGACGTGCGACCACAGATGGTTCGCCATTGGCCGACCCTCTAGTTGACTAAAGTAAGGACTCTTCCTTTTTACTGACAATGCTAAGTCTATTACTTTTTCCTTCAGTGAAGTGGATCCTCTCACCACGGAATGACAGATGAGAGGGGAGTTGAAGGGAGTTTTGGTCTTTTTGAGTTGTCTTGCTCATCGTGTATGAAGTTGACATCGTTGTGTTTAAGGGTCCCCCTAGAAGCGGTGAAAGAAATTCCAGCGGGGAAAGTTGAAGGTGGTTCACAATTATCGATGTTGACCAGTGTCTTGAAGGGCTTTGTAGTTTTTACATCGGCTGCAAGGGTCATGTTCAGTGATGCCTTGCAGCGTGAGGTCCCTTTGATATTAAACAGTGGTGTGGAAGCAGTAAATGAGACTCCAGTGGAAAAATGTGGAAGCAGCCCTAAGTTGTTGGTGCGGTCTATCGTCCTAAATGACCTCTGGTCTCTGGTTTGTTTTGTTTAAGGAAACGTTCTTGTTAGGATACTAGTTTGGCATACCCAGTCATATGAGGCTGCTATGTTCGTTTGCAGGAATCACGTGGTGCTCAAGACGTGGTTTAAAGTACTTACCAGCGTAAGGTTCCTCTCAACAGCAATGATCATGTTCAAGTGATGATTTGTGGTGTCAGGTTCTCATCTAGTGTGACAAAGGGTGATGCACATGCACTATTTCAACTCTACTGTTGGTGAATGTTCTTCGTATGATTAGTTAGATGCTGTAATGTGTCGTGTTTAGTGGTCTTGCCTCTGTTGTAGTGTGGTTGCATGTGACACCAAAAAGAGAAGCCCTGTTCAGGAGTCTTCAATGTCTGACTGCGAGGTAGGAGATGCTTCAAACATCAGGGCTCCATCCATAGGCCCCGGAGTGAAGCTGGCACGTGGTCAGGAACCCCATGAGTGTATGAGACCCCGACCTTATTTCTGTCATGGAGGTTAAGAGTGGAGTCAGTTTAAGTTGTTTTATATAGTTGTTTCATTTTGAACGAGCCATCTGGTTGCATAAGGTTTTCGTGACCATGTGGAGGAGTGTTCGTCTCATGCATTAAAGTCTTGGGGTTCGCGTTCCACTGGATGTAATTGCTTTAGTGGCCTTATGGGGTTTTTTGAGTAAATCTGTCTCAAATCGGAATAATTCTCATCCAGGAATGTGGAAAGGCTGGTTTTTCTTGGGTCATGCTTTTGACGCCCCAGTTGTCGCCCCCCCCCTGCCCCTTGTGGTGGGGTGTATCGTCACAATCGAGAATCTTTTTTTTCTAAAGTTTTGTATCTACTTTTAGTTCTAATGGAGGAGAGACCCACATCGGATCTCATACAAATATCTCTGGAATGAATCAATGTTGTAATCTTATTAAATGGTGGGGAGTTCGTTCGGACCTCCCGATGTCGATTTCCCAAACCCATCTTGGGCGATAGTAGGTTCTTAATGGTGGGGAGTCCGCCCAGGCCTCCTCGTTTCGATTTTCTAGTCTCGTCTCGACCTTCGGAAAGTTTTTTTTAATATATTGGAGAGCCCCATCGGGCTTTCCCGTGGTGGGCCATTCAGTTTTCTTCCTAGAGATGGTTTAGTGGTAGGTCATTGAATTATTCTTTGGATGTGGGTTGGTCTTGTATCTTTTTTCCAGTAAAATGGTGTGTTTTTTGTTCAATGATGCTTGAGGTGTTTTGGTTTGTGAGGTTGGTTTCCGCAGGTGCGAGAGTTTCTTTCCTAAATCAATCAACTGGAGGTGTTCTAGCTCTTTGGGGTGGGCACCACATATCAGAAAGTATTTTTTCATGCTTCTTGAGGTTGTCATTTGAGTCATTTTTTTCTGAACACGTTGCTTTTGCTGCTTTACGCTTGTTGGTTGTGGAGATCCTCTTTAAACTTTAGTGGGGTATCAGTTTCTTCATTGTGCCTCAACCCTAGCTGTGGCTTTCCATGGATGGAAAGGTTTCATGGTGGGGAGAATTGTCACATCTGGTCTTCACTTTGAGGTATGTATTTAATTTTAATTTTAATTACATAAGTTTTATTGCCTAATTATAAATTTTTTTGTTGGAGTTCGAGCTGAGCGCAATTTTAGTGCTACGCACTTGCGCTGATAAATGGACGCGGGCTTGACATTGCCCGACACACGGGCACGGCACGGGTGAAGCCTTGTGGCCTGCCTGGTAAACAGGTGGTCTTACTTGGTATTATTAATATTAATGTTTTAAGCAAGTATTTCTTTTATTTTATTATTATTTCTTTATTATTATAAATATTATTAGTATTGTTATCACTTTTCAATTATTAACTTATATTATTAAATCCTTTTATCATTTTCTATTTTTGAATAGTTTAATTATTATTATTGTGTGTGTAGACATATACATATATATATACACATGTATATATATATATATTTATATCTCTCCTTTTATTTATTTATTTTATCTTTATTATTTCATTTCTTTTTTTTATTTTATTTAATTATTTTTTTAACCCACCTAATCTCTACCCTAGCCGCCACCCCCTTATTTTTTTTCTTTCCTCTCCCCCACGTTTTCTTCTCCTTCCCTCCTCCCTTATCTTTCTCTCCTCCCTCATTTCTTTTCTCTCTTCTCCCACGGCGCCTCTCCCTCCCTTTTTCCCAGCGCGCCCCACCCCAATCCCCTTCTCCTCCCACGGACCCCCTCCCCTTTTATCTTTTTTTTTCTTCCTTTCTTTTTTTTCTTCTCATTCTCTCCGTCCCCTCTCCCCTCTCTCATCCAGCGCACCTCACACTCCCCATTCTCCTCCCTTCAACGCCCATCACACCCCATCACACCCCATCTTCCCCCTTTTCTTTTTTATTTTATTTTATTTTCTTTTCTTTTCTCTCCTCACCCTTCTTCCTCCTGAAAATCCAACCAACCCCACCCTCTTTCGGTCTCGCCATCCCGCACTCTCGCTCGCGCTGCTGGACAGCCCCCGCAACCCGGCTCACACTTGCTGGACAACTGCTGCGCGCCCCTCGGTTGGATCCCGGCAATTCCGCGATAATGGTAGGTTTTATTTTATTTAATTATTATTGATTTTTTTAGTTGTTAATTGATATATTCAGTTATTATCGCATGTGTTTAAAATTGTTAATCAAATTATTTGATTATTATTAAGTTGGTTAAAAATTTTATTTAATCTGTTTAATTGTTTATCAATTTAGTTAATTGAATTTGTTTAATTGTTAATCTGTTTGTTTAATTACAATTAAATTTCCTTATTCATTATTCAATTTGATTAATTATTATTGAAATTCTTTTATTGTATTTAACTTATTAAATCGCTGATGTTGTGATGGGTTGGCGATGAGAATTTTTGGTTTACTATTTTAGGACCTTTTTTACGGTTCTGTGCAGTGCGACCTTTGCGCAGCGGGAGTATTGCACCGTTTCTTTTTTCTTTCTATCCTACATTGAGGTAGGTGGTTCCATGCCTTTGCATCATTTAGATAATTTAATTTTTTTGTTTAGTTTAATTTAATATGTTCTTTGAATTAGTTTCATGGTGAGATTTATGGTTATAATGTTTTGTCCTGTTCGTTTGATGAAAAATTGGGTTTCCAAAATAGTATGCTTTTGTTGTTTATATGCGTGTTGTTGTATAAATGATTGGTTGTGTTTAATAGGTTGTGAGAAAGGCATTTTAAAAATTGTTTGACACGTGTGCGTGATGAAAATTCCACTCTCTTTAGAAACGGTTATGTTATTTCCCATTTCGACCCTGTTGTGGAAAATATTAGAAGTGTTTAATAATTGTTTATAAAGTGCCAATGAGGTTTTAGAAGGGTAAATTTGTAAAATTGATTTCTTAATGGTTTCTTTTGCATGCGATATGTTTTATAAATTGAGGAATTGTTTATTTAAGTGGTGTTTTGAGTGCAAAACATGGTTGAAAGGTTTTTGAGTGTTGTTTGACAGGTGCGAAATGTGTTTTAAAGTCACTTTAGGTGTTTGTATATTTAAATAGACATTTTCAAAGTATATGAATCACTTTTTGTGTTTTTTCCTTATTGTGTACTTTTGAAGTTGAAATGAAATTTTTTTTGAATAATGGAAAGCAAGTTTTGACATGGTTACCTCGTGTATCAAGTTTTAGAGTGATGCCTCTATATTAAATCAAGCTGTTTTGGTGTAAAGTTTTCCGGACTTCTCTTGAAATGATTTCAATAATAACTCAATTGATTTATTGGTACATTTATGTGATTCTAAAAGGGTGCTTTATAGGAGTTGAATATGTGTTCTTTTTTTAAGTGGTGTATGTTTATAAAATCAGACATGTCCTTGGTGTGCATGTGTCTTTGAAATAGTACTTGGTATGCAAGTGGTGACTTCTTTTTTTTTGTAATGTCATGTTTGTTTTGTAAAATGTGAAAGTGATGTGTTATGTGGATGTGGAACGTGTTTTAGCTCAAGCTAAAACCCTGGGTATCTAGGTGGGCAGACTAGAACTAGTGCGCTAGTGAACTGGATGGGTATCATCCCTATTTCACTTAGCTGGATTGACGATTGAAACACTAACTAAACATATGATATCTGAGGGTCGTGGCCTTCTAAGCCACGTGTTCTGAGGGTCGTGGCCTTCTAATCCACGTTTTCTGAGGGTCGTGGCCTTCTAAGCCACCTTTCACCGAGACACGAGGTTATAGGGTCCCACTCGAGCTAGATGAACCTTAGGGGATTTACCCATAGTGCTCTACCATTAATTTCGTGGTGCCTTACGTTGGAATATGGAGGACCACTTGGGAGTTAGTTTGTGTGTGTGTGTATGTGTGTGTGTGTGTATGTGTGTGTGAGTATATGTGTGTGTGTGAGAGTGTTTGTGTGTGTGTGCCCATAATGAACTTTTCTCTTCCTCTTTAAAATCATGTCTACGAAATGAGTTCTTCTTATTGTTTTCCTTTAGGATTTGGTTTGTAAATATTTTCTTTAAAATCATTTTTGAAAGTATAATTTTGAATAAGAACTTTAAATTGTCTTTTGATGTTGTGGCATGGAACTTTTTTCTCGGTGGCATCCTACTAGGCCTTTAGCTCACACCCTACATACACCCTTGGGTGTATGTAGATTCTTGTTTCTTGTGTATTCCAGGTTGTGCGTCATGCTCAGTGATGGTGGTTCTGGTTGCTGTTGGTATTCGTGTGCAGGTTGGTGTTGGTAGCTTGGGGATGTAACTTCTCGTGTCGCATGAGGTTGGTTTTGGAGCTTAGTTATCTTTTCCTTTTGTTGTTCATTTTGGTTTTTTAGCTAAATTGTAGGATTAAACCTGTTTATAGTTTAGAAGTGTGTTTTGTAGTCTATTTATAGTTTCAGTTTTTTATCTAGTTAGTTGTTTTTTTATTTCTTATATTTCAGGTAAAACCGTTCCTTCTTGTTAAACATGATACCCGGGCACTTGTACCAGCCCGTGGGGATCGGGAATGCCCTTTGGGCCTTGCCATGGACCGGGTCGGGCACTGGGTCGGATGGCGACCCGGCCTGATTCGTGACTTAATTTCATGAATATTATTCTAGATATGAAGTACTTATGACTACATGGACTGTTGACAATGTACCAAGTTCATTTTCGACTCAAGTACCCAATATTGAAAAAACATCATAAAAGAACTTAAATCATTATTTAATTGTTATAAAATGGTAATAAGTGATATAAAGGGAAAAAATGTTATCAATATGTTATAAATTAATATAAGTTTTTTATTCAGGAAGATAAAGAACACACGAGATGATTCAGACTCGAGGTAAGGGACTTCATCTCAATCTCCTTTCATTATGGAATATTTTGATATTATAAACCACCTTATATTATAATTTTTATAATCAATCCCTTTGAAATTTAATTAATTTAAATGTTTTCAAAAGGAATATTTTTATATGAAACACTTTACTTTCTTTAAAAAATGAAAAAAAGGAATGTTTTTAATGTATGTTGTGGCAATGAATTCTCTGCTGTCGTAACCATTATTTTATATTCGGCTTGCTCTATAAGACTTCATGTTTTTAAATGGAAAAGAAATTCCGTATTCCCTTTTTGGGTGTTTTGTTATTGAAAATGGTTTTCAAAGTTGATTGACTATTTTAATACCTTGAAATGATTTCTTGTGATTGAAAAAGAAATTTTATGAGTGAAATGTTGATAATTTCAATCTTTTATGTTTTATGACTATATAATGGTACTTAGACAATTTATGGGTTGTTACATGATAAAACAAATATGGGAAGTTACATGATAAACCAAAGATGGGTGGTTATGTGATAAACTAAGGAAGGGTGGTTAAATTATAACCTTCATTGCATTGTGTAAAAAAGTCATTCATATGAATATTTCATTTGTAAGAGTGATATGTGTGGATGTTGACCGTATGATTATTCCATTTAAGTATAAGTATGCCCCAAATTACATTTAAATGTTATATGTTTCATTCTGTGAGTTTTAAGGTAATATTTTTGTTACAAAAAAGGTAATCAAAGAGTATATATTCATTGAATTTTATTTACTACTTCTTAGAGGTGAAAAGTATTACTTTATGATAAAGTATTTATGGTTTAAAAGTGTTCACAAAGACTAATAGTTTTCCTTCTCTATGTATCACTTATTGATATTTTTGTACTCATTCCAAGTTTGGAAATATTTTTAAAAGGATTTAAATAATATTAGAGTCAAGGATAAGATCAAGGTAATGTATTGAAGTTTAACCATGAAACAAATCTAGGTTTATTTTTAAATGTTTTTTGTTTTATGAAAAAAATAGATGGTGAGTAAAAGTTTCTAATTTTTAATATTTTATTTTTTATGTGTGAGTTATAGCGTAATTCTCTATAGATCTAATCCTAAAAATATCCCCAATGTGAATAAAATTTAAATTATTTACATAAATCAAGATTAATTAATGTTTAAGGGTCATGCCTTATACTTTAATGACTACTTTGATAAATATATGGTGGTATTAATTAGGAATAGTATTAAATATTCATAAATTCATGGGGATTATATAATGTTCATATTAAAAACTTGATAGAAGGATATTGTTTTGGAATATTCAGTAAATATGAATTTTTTTACAATAATTCACATTATTTGGGCAGATCATGACCAATGAAGTAGCCTTAATGAATCCATAAAAGGCAAAGGATGTAGAACCATGGCCTCATCCTAAAATTGTAACTGAGATTATTACTTTCCTTTGTTTAGTGAGATCTTATAGAATGTTTTTGAATAAAAATCACATATTTTTATTCCTCTAACTATGTTAACTCAGAAAGGTGTCAAGTTCATTTGGGATAAATGTTATTAATTAAGATTACATGAACTAAGTAATAGGTTGGTTAGTAAACTATACAAATATTACTCCCTTTTATAGAAGGATTTTTCATCTACAGTGATGCGTCTCGGAAATTGATTGGATGTGTCCTCCTGAGAAAGTACAGGGTGTTCAATTACAAATATCTATAGTTAAATCCTCATGGGATGAATTATCCTACTCATGGCCTGTATTTACATATAGCCATTTTTCTCTAATGATATAGAGAAACTATCTTTATAGAGAAAAGTGTAATATATACACATACCACCACAGTTTGAAGTATATATTCCCACAAATGGAACATAATGTGAGTTAAAAGATATGGTTGGAAATTCTTGAAGACTATGATTTTTCTTTTCATTATAATCATGGAAGGTAAAATAAATTCTCAAATTCATTAAGTTTTAAATATCCTTGTGTTATTTCTATGACTATTATTGAATTATATCCATTGATTCAAGAGCTATTATGGTTATATACATGAATAATAAGAAAACGTAAATCATAATTCTTATCCCGACTTATATCTCAACCATTATTACTAGATAAGATCAAGAAATATCCAAGGGATGATCGATTGATGTAAAATAAAAAGTATCTATGATAACTGGGAAGTTTCCTAAATTTAATATTGATCAATAAGGTGAATTAAATTTTATACAATCCTATTTATCCTATCTATTATGGAGGTAAAGAATTATATTATGAATGAATCTCATAGATAGGTATTTTCTATACATCTTGGAAGAACTAAAATGTATAGGGACATTCATGTTCCCTATTGGTAGGATAATATGAAAATATATATTTTTGATTACATTGTAATGTTCAAGGTGTCTCCACAAGTGAATTTAGAGTAAAAAATTCCCAAATGGGTATTTCCACCACTACCAATGCCTATATGGAAATGGGAAAAATCATTATGGACTTTTTCACCGAAACACCTTAAAATCTAAGTGAAAAATTTATATATTCATAATATTTGAAATGTTGACAGATTCTACCCATTTTATTTCTATAATAGAGGAATTATCCCTAGGGATCCTTTTTTTCCCCTATATTTAAAAATTATTAAGACTTTATGGAGTACCAATATTGATGGTTCCAACTGAGATACAATATTTACTTATATATTCTATAGGATCCTTCAAAAGGATATGAATTCATAATTAAACATGAGAACATCCTCTTATCCATAAAAAATGGGTAGTCTAAGAGGAAAATTTAAACATATAAATAAATTCTAAGGGCTAGTTCACTTGATTTTCAAAGGAGTTGGGACTAACATCATCCACTTATTGAATTAACCTGTATAAAAAGTTTCCACTTGATTATTAAAATATAACTTTTCGAATCTCTCTGTAGAAAAAATTATAGATCTCCAACATGTTGTGATGAAGTTGGAGAAGTGAAACAATTTTGATCAGACATTATGAATAAGACTATTTAAAATATGCACGTGATTCAAAAACACATCAAGGCTTATAAAATTAGAACTAAATGTTATGCTGACAACCAATGGAAGCATATAGAATTTCACGTAAGGGATCATTTATTTCATAATATTTCATTGTATAAAGAATTTATAAGATTGAGAAAAATGAGAAATTGGGTCGAAGTTACATTAGAATATTTTTGATTATAGAGTGTGTTGGAGTGGTTGTAGATTAACTAGAACAACCATTAAAAATTTCCAATTTCCAAGATGTCTTCCATGTGTCTCTATTTAGAAAATTTATAACATACCAAACACATATTCTTAATATTAATGTTTTGGAATTAGAAAAAGACTTTTCATGTGAATATAAACCAATCCAGATTATTGAAAGAAAGAAACCAGTATCGAGGAACAAGACAAAACAGCTTGTGAATGTCTTATGGAGAAATATAAATTTTAAAGAATCTACTTGGGAACCTGAATAAGTGATGAAGGAAGAATATCTCCCTTTATTTTTAGATAAGTGTGTAATTTTGAGGGTGAATAGTTTAGTTGGGGCATGTAACGATCAAGAAATTCCTTCAGGTATTAATAATATAACACTTTTTCATAATGAATAATTTATTATATTAAAAAATGGAAGTTAATAAGAGGACTATAAAAATAATAATAATACAAGTCATGTAATAATACTGATTACTACAACTAAGACTAGCGCAAGGATATAAAAACCAATGATTGTTGACCATATAATTTTACAATCTATAGAATAAAACTCTTCCAAAAATATTACATATTATATGAAAACAAATAAAGTAAAAAAGTAAATGTTAAGAAAGTAATAGACATTATCAAAGTAATTGTAAAATCCTTTGGTAATTAAGTAGTAAATTTGGTTATTTATTGGTATATATATTGAACGTAATCAGAAATATGATAGTTATGGTAGAACCAATAAATTATTATTACATAACCATTAGTCTATACAAATATTGGTACTTATAACCATTGGTAATGTAGCTATTATTTTATGGCCTTTAGGGTTATTTTATATTTAGGGTAATGATAAGAGTTAATTGAATGCAGAATGAATAAATGATGGCTTCGACCAGTAGAATCATGAATTTTGAATCTGTTTAATTAGAACGTAGGATAGAAGTAAAATCATTTGGATTCACCCTTTACTAGGTTGAGTAGAGATTAAATAATTTAGGATTTAATGAAATCACATATAAGAGAAGTACAAGTTAGTGAATATCACTTGTAGGTCTATGTTAGCTGAGCCACCACATGAAACTACCATAATCACACATCTTACCCTTAGGGTGTATATTGGTGTAATTAGGGGTTATGTATATAAAAATTAGTATTATAAAAGTGTAATTTAATTTGTAAAAAATAAATAGTTATTACTCTAATCCCATTATTATTTTATTTAATAAAAAGAACAAGAATATAATATGTATTTGATAAATTGATTTTTTGACATAATTAAAACAAAAATGTATTTTAAGATAATATATAAACATTTATAAAAAATTAGGTTTTATTAATAAAATTTATTTTCATGAAATACTACTATAAATTTATATTTATTTAAGTATAAATGAATATATATTTTTATAATTCCCTGGGAAATTTTTATAAGTGCCAAAAAGTTTAATATGTCCTAAAGAATATTTTTTAATAAATAAGGATTTTTTTATTTAAAATTTAAAATTATCATATTTAGAAAATTATTTTCATAAAATAATCATTATATTTTAAATCATCACATAGAAATTAGGTTAGGGTATCATTTTTTAGAATTTTTCAAAATACTTTATTTTTCAATGAATAGTAAAAAATACAGTTTTTTGTTTTTGGTAAGTATTATGACATTATAAAAACATGAATGTTATTTAATAAATATAATGAAGTCTTTATTAGAAAAAATATATTATTTTATTAATATCATTTAGTTTTAATGGATTTATATTTATTTTCAAACCTATAAATGACTTTCCCAATTATAAAATGGAAATTAATATTTTAAAAACTATATTTTGGGGTAAATTTTCTATTCCATGGAAAAAGTAATATTGAAAAATGGATTTCATTTCTAAAATGTTAAAATATAATAAAACATGACTTAAATGTATTAAAAATGATAAAAATCCATGGGGTAGGTTAATGTTTTTTCATTTTCTGCTACCTATAATTCCAAGACCTATATTTATAAATTATTAAATAATTCATCCACTTTTACTATAAATACATAAACATACACCCATTTATAACCACTAAAAATCCATTAATCCTGAGATTATTCTCCTTTACCCCATGTATCCAGGGTTTCATTAAATTTCATATGGTTTTCCTCTATAAGATTTACAAAGTTACTTCCTAAGGTAATGGAACTCTCCTCTAATGTTTTTCTATTCATTTAACCTCTTTTGTAGAATGTCATATAAATGATGAATTATATTAATTTCATGCACTATTTATAATCTCATTACCACCATAATTGTTTTTTTATCAATGGGAATCCTTCATTCCCTCTCATTATTCCCTTTTCTTAATCAATGTTGCATGACCTTCATGGTTCCAAATTATTTAATTAATTTATATCTTTTAAATTAAATATTTTGTATTGTGAATACCCAAGCCTATTCCATTTCCATGGGTATTCCCCGATATTCAAACAAATTTTGTTTATTGTGGATTTCCAGGTATGAAACCCACATTTCTATTTCATGGGATAAAATTATGTAATGCTCATGTATTTAAGAATTTAAGAATTTTATGAATTTTATATAAAACTCATTCATTATTTTCCACATGAAATTATTAAAATGATTTCTAATACTAAATTTGAAATACATGAATTAATATATATGAATGGTGTTCCATAATATCAATCCAATAGATTGGGTAAATAATTAATATCTATAGATGACATTTTTATGATACCTTGGTGAATAACCATGAAAATAATGTTGTATGAAAGCTTGGTGATAAACCTTGGTGTTATGATTATGAATGTATCTTTTTTATATTGTACTTACATTTCTATGTTATTCTTCATGATCATTATATAATGATATTCCTCGTGTTATTATGGTCATGAACTATTTATATTTTTTATGATCACCAACTAAATACTTTTTTTTATTTCCTTAATTGTATTTACACTCACCCATTTCTTTTATTGTATGTCCCCAGGATATAAGATGCAGTAAAAGTAACCTAGGATGAATCTACGATGAATAATTTCAACCAGATTAGAATAAATTTTATGTTTTTCATTTATCATTTCTGTAATTTCCAATAAACTTAAACATAAAGAATCATTTATGTTATTAAATAGTTTACCATTTAATGAATGTTTTATTTATTAAAATGAGATATGGGATAGATTTTATATTTGTGTAAATTTTAAATGTACTGTATATATATGAATAAAATATTTTCTATATAGTATTATCTGGATATAAAAAAACTATCATAGGATTATATCCCAAGGAGGAGTCGGTAGCATGATATCCTTTACAATAAGGGAATAACTATACAAGGTATAGAACTATAGAGAAACTTACAAGTTGTTTTATTTGACACCACTATATGGCCCTAAATATTAGATTATATCTTATAAAATCTTTATGTAATTACCCCAAAATTAGTAACTACCTATGGTTATATATAGTTGCATCCTATAATTTATACAATCGTAGTTATAAAAAAAAATTTGTTCAACCACCACATTCCAAAACATTAAGGAGTCTATGAAAAAAAATCCTTGATGAAAGGTCATTTAATATTCTTTACATGTGGATGAATTCATGCAGTAATGTACATAATGATTTTTTCAAATTTTATCTACTTGTATAAATTATGTAAAAAATAAATTTAGTTCACATATAGATTCCATCCATGAAAAATATTCAACATTGAATCATGTTATAATATTTGACCTAAATAAGTGTTTGGAAGTTCATAACAAGGATAAATACATCCATTCAGCTATGAAACATGGATTTCATTTAATCCATTTAGAATTATTGAAGGATACTAAAAAATAATACCAAATCCTATAATATGGTATTTTTTTTCTAATCTATTTAATATCATTTTTATAATGTGATATATGACCACAATGATCTTGGAGAACTAATTTTAGGGTTGCACTAGGAGAGGTGTTGTCGGTGTTTCTGAGTCATTATTCTTCTAAATAAAATTTTGAATTCTAACTATGTAGATTAAAGGAGTTAAAATGATGAGAGGTTGGTGAAAATGATCCTCACCCTTTGATTCATATCAATTTTACCGCACTGAATTATCAATTTCCTTAATTTCACTTGCATATATTGGTATAAAATGGAGACCTAATGGTTGAGGGATGAATGGAATAATTTTCATTCAAGGGGATCTAATATGTTTTTGTTGAATCCAGTGGGTGTTCTAGGATTTTCTAATAGTAAAGGTTAAATGATTAATAATGAAATACATAGAAATGATGTTTGAGTATAATCCTATTATATTAGGTAGGGTAAGTCAATGTAGTAATAGTGGAGAAAGTCACCTTGACATATATCAAGTACATGGATTTTTCTTGAGGATCATGGAAATTATTGTATCTATTATTTGATGAAGACAAATTATAATTGTAGAAATTTAAAATATATTATAAGATGTCATAGAGTATGTTTTTAACTTAGTTAAGCCGAGTTTAGATAATAGGTGAGTTTATATGATTAAGGATGTTTTTAGATGTAATAGGAAAGATCATGATATAATGATATTGACCACTCCATGGATTTATATGAAGTAAAAAATTATGGAAATATAATGAAATTGTAAGAGTGATATGAATTGGGTGTAATGATAATCATGATTAGTTTGATAGAAAAATGGAATGGTTAGGGAAGTATAAAATTAATTAGGTAAAGAGAAGTTAGACACACCATGAATGGATTTGTAATTGGGGAAATGAAGAATTTATAACTTGCATAAGTTTTCTCTTAATGTGGAATATCTTTGATATATACATATATTTGTATGGTGTATCATTTTTTAAAGGAAACAAATATGGCACACCAAGAAATTATTTACCACGCTTCGAAGAATTCATATGTGAGTTTCAATAGTACTTCTATTTCAGAGGGTCCCATGCTGAAAAGGGTTATATCAAAAAATATGCGTTAAAGAGCAATGCCATATCTCCCAAAAATGAAAAATAAGAAGGTTATATGAGTGTTTATCCTTCTTATACTTTGAATATTTATTAAAATAATACACCATTTGGTAATATTTCATGCTAGTATTAGTTTATGAATCAGGTTGTATTGGAAATATCAGACCATGATATTCAATGAACTAAAAGGAATACATTTTTTTAGAATAGTGGATCTGACTTTTTGACTCATGACACACCTCATTGAGAAATGTGTCCATGACTTGAATGGGTTTTTATCAAAATATCACAAATATTCATTTTAATTTTATAATAATGAATATTTGGATAATGTTTTAGGATTTGACTCAATTTTGAATGAATTTTTATTACTACATTAAATTATATGGTACATATGGCATGATTGAACATGATCAAGAGAAGGAAGTTTTATCAAAAAACATAAATCGCATGGGTGGGTTACATGAAAATATTTTATTATTAGTAGTAGTTAGAGGGAGATATAGAATATAGAGAGATAACGATACATACTAAAACGAGTGGGTAGGGGAGACAAAATGGATTTCGTTTCTATATCTGATTTACATTGAGGGTAAAGTCTCAAGGGAGAAGAATAAATAGATACACTATAACATTTGGTAGATATATAAGAAAAGAAATAAGATAATTCCAATTTAGAAATACCCTCATATATAAGAAAGGATTTTATGCTACTATGATATTTTAGAATACAATGTCCCAACCTACCAATTGAGTCATTGATCTCATCATGAATTGAAGATAGAGAGTCCAATAGAAAAAAGTTCAAGGGAGCATCAAATTAGGAGAAATGTTGTAGGTGAATCCTCATGATTAATATATGCATTACCTTAAATCTATAAACATATAATGAATACCCATAATTATATAAATTTTCCAAGCACGGTCACTAAGAGGGCCTAAAAAAATAAGAATAGGGAGTTCTGCTAGGTTCAAAAGTGCAACTTTCTTGAACTTTTTCTAACATATATTTTGAAAAGTGTTATCTTATGGTGAATTATCACACCATCAATGTATTATCTTTGGAATATATCTTACAAAAAAACAATAAAATTACCTATGTTTTATATTATTTATGTTTTTTGTATGTATTTATCATTTGGTGTAACTAATGATAGTATGAATGAGAGATTGAACATGTTACTACCAACATGGAAACACGATCTAATCGACCTTATATGACAAAATAAAAATATTTTTTTTAATCAGTACACACCCTAATTCACTAACCTCTATATGTTCTTTATATTATCCTAGTGCAAATAACTATTATCATAGCTAAAAGGTTCCGATTTAAAGTTCATTCTTTAATTTTTTTTTGGATTTTTCTTACACATGGTGTCAATGATAAATCCTCCATTTTTAAAGGAACCAATTTTTATGGTTAAAAAAAGGTGATGCTAACATTCCTATAGTATTTTGGTAAGGAGGTTATGGATTATGTTTTATAAGATACTGATTTCACACAGCACTATGAATGGGTTATCCATACAAGGACATAGAGGATCCTAAAAATATAATTGTAAAGTGATGTACACAATAACACTTCTCATTGTTCACTTAAATTAAATATATGGAATACTATCAAAATAATTAATGAAAAAATAGTAAAATTGAATGATGTGGATGAATTACGGTAAAAATAAAGTGAAGATTATATTATATAAAATTAAAAGAAGAGGAAAAACATAAATAAAACTCCTAGGAAAAAAACAAAAAATTGAGGTAACCAATTCTTAATCGATTATTAAATATAATTATTAAAATATTTTGGAAGGTGTTTGTAAATATGAGAAACCATAGTTTCACCCAATATTTGATTAAAGATTGGATTTTGAGGGTAGCATTGAAATGACATTAAGTCGTAATTCTAGTGAATATAAAGGCAATTCTTAAGAGAATATCCAATAATTATAAGATAATATAGATCAATAAGAAAACATCCATCAAGTATATCTATCATTAATTAATTATATAACTATAAATAATAAGATAATGATGATAGTGGAGGTGGTATTAGATGTCTATATAATGAAAAGAGGTGTAAAGATAAAGGAAAAAAGTGATATACTTAAAACAAATCACTAGAAAAAGAAAAAAAATATCTATAGACACAGATATAAAATAAAGAATTATGCCTACCATGATAAAAAAAGAAGAAAATAGAAAATATATATAAGAAAAATTCATTTTTTTAAAGTATATTTCTACCTAGTTAAATGATATTCATGATAATGTTATGAATCCTAAAGTAATTCTTAGATTCATAAAAGTAAAAGTTAATGTGGAGATCCCACACATGGTAGCTTCAACAAGTTGTTTTCATATAAGTCAAAATATGGAATTTGAAAATAAATATAAGATCACTTTTAAAAATGGAAGATATGTAACTAAAGATATTTTTGAAATTAAATACTACTTATATAAAATATTTTATCAAATTATGAGTGTTTCTCTATAATCTCATGGGATTAAAGGTGGAAGAAGAACTACTACAACAACATCACAAAAAAAACAAACAATATGAGGTTTTTTTAATGGGATTAATTTTATGTCTTCTATCCTTGGGAATATTTACAGAGAATTTAGTTTTAATTTATCTAAAAACTTTATAAGGTATTATTTAATTCTAATGACTAACCATAAGAATTTTGTAAGTGAAATAAAATATTTTAGGCTAGAAAAAATATTTAATGTTTTAGATTGATCTTAATGAAAATTTAATCAATTAAGAATGATTTTATACTCACTCTATGATGCCTTGAAATTATTTTTTATGTATTAACAATATTTAATGGTTTTACTTCTTTCCCATGTTTTCCAAAATAATACTTATAAACATAAGAATTTCTTTATTCAATGAACACTGAAATGATAACATTATTTCAAGAATAAGATAATCCAACTAACAGAAAATACCTACCAAGAGACCTATTAGAATTATAGGGAGACCACAAAATACAACAAAGATCCCAAGATAATAATGGGGGGGTTTCAGATCTATCAAAATGAACATCAGAACTTATAAGACCTCAAAAACCATGCTAAGAATCAGAGAATGATGAGTATCATCTTCTCTATCCCAACATTTGAAATTGGAATACCCAAATTCATATTTTTATAAGGCCTATGTAAAGTCGACAGTTTCCTCCTTTAGGTGACTGTTGAGTCTATAATGGCCATAAGACCATATATCAGTGGGGTTTTCTAGTGGTTTAAATTAAAGGATCAAGATATAATGAGTTTTCTAAGATTTTAAAGTGTTCATTGAAGTTACAACTACAAACATGTTTTTAATAAACTTTTTTATTTATATATTATGAGGATAGTGATTTAAATTTTAACAGGGGTCTGACTCATAACCATTGTGTTATAAAAAAAATATTAAGAGAAGTATGTACTTGTTACTACTTGGTTTTGGTACAAAGAAACATATTTTGGAGTTTGAAATTGTGACTTGGACAAATGAAAATAATAACTGTAGTTGTATTTGATATTTTAGCTATAGTTAGAGAATTGTGTATTTAAATATTTTAAATGTCTTAAAAATATTTTATAAATGTTTCCATCCTTGGATGTATAAAATCAATGTCTTAACTAAAACTAGTTTTTTTATTTTTATAATACTAATATAAGATTTTATTTATTATGTTTACAACATTGATTTATAACATCGTGTTTTAAAACATTAGTGTCTATAAAACAAAGGAAAATGTTGGTTTTATGCATCCACTCAGGGTCTTAGTGGGAATCTCACCTACATCCTTTAAGAAATGTCTTAGGGCAGTGCACACATAGTGCGTGCTATGTCATGCACAGATGGGGCATAGTAAGACCTAAGCACGCATAGGTGTGCGTGTGGAAGTGAACCAGAGCATGCCACTGTGCGGGGCGTCAAATCAGATGGGTTGGGCATAGGAGTGCACCCGAAGAGACCCGGTACGAGGTGATGCTATGGAGGGGGAGAGGGATTTGTTGATTAATTCTAGGAGCCCTCGGTTTATAAGGGAGCTTAGGAAGCCTCCCCATATCGATGTGGGATGGATTTTTTAGGTGAAACATGATCTCATTCATCTAATCTCTCCGCATGAGATTTGAGCTTTCCAATTTGGCTTGGTCCTCAATTCCCAGCTTCCACAGATTTTTCTCCACATTTTTATCAACCATTCAATCTAACAGATCTAGTCTCAGTTGTTCAACCCTTTTTAAAATGTTTTGTTGTTCTGTAACCATTCGATTGAGTTGAGATTTAATCTCGACCGATCATTCCTTTTAAAACTTGTGGATGCACCTCAGCCATTGGATCAGGGAATGATCTAATTCCGACCTTCCTTTTCGTTCCCAATTTTCTTCTCCATATTGTCTTCTTCCTTTTATGTGTGTCATTCCAGTCATGCTAAGCCTTCTACTTTTTACATTTTTCTTCACCCAGGACACCACCTTTCAACCGGTGGCCCCTCCTTTCTCTCATTTTCCATAAGACCGGACCCCATCATTCTTATTTTAAATCAATGAGCCTCTATTTTCAATGAAAGTAGTATTAGAAATATATTATATGTTCTTTATATATACATCTCATTTCCACCCCTAAACTCTCGGGTTTTCCTTCCTCTCAAGCCTCCAAGATGCTCTCCTCAACACCCCCTTAATTTTAAGCAAGGTAAGGGACCTAGTATATCTTGCCTTGTTTTGGTTTGGATATATATATATATACATATATTTATACATATATACATATATAAATATGGTTGAGTATAATACCCACTGACTTCTTCTTTGATGGTGAATCTTTTGTCTTAAATGTGTTCTTAATCCTTTAACAAGAAAGGGCTTGAGATATTATGTGTTTAAGATATATGTATATATGTGTATGTATGTATATATATGTGTGTGTGTGTGTGTGTCGATCTATACATAAGAATATGTATGTATTTATTTCATTAGAAAACCTTTTATATTTTATGGCACATTTTGAAATTAATGAACCCCTGATTAAATAATGTTCCTAATCTGTTCAAAACTTGTAAGTGTCATTAAATGTTTGGTGTAAGACCCTTATATACACAATGTATTTTCAGTTATATGTATATATATGTATATATAAACATGGATCCTAAATCTAATTTATATTTTAAAAAGATTACTGATAATGAAAAGTAAATTTTGTTTTTGAAATATGAATTACTGTTAAGGAATAATTTAAAAACAATTCAATCCTTTATATACACCCATATGTATAAAAATAATGCACAACACTAAACCCTAGATAATTTTGGATTTTACAAATGTTATAATTTTAGTGCGATTAGTAATTATGGAGAATTAATGGGTTATAATTTTTTGGGTTTTTCACTCCTATATACATAGGTATAAAGTGGAAAAATGAGTTTTTTCATAAAAAAATTCCTCAACTTGTTTCAAAGAAGAATTTTAATTTAGTTATGAATGTGGGAGTTTATCTATACACATGTGTTATTTCAAGATTCTTTACATTATGTAAATTCTATATATGAATATAAATGTATTATATAATTATATTCATAGGTAGTAAATGGTAATAGTTTTGTGTTAGTAAGTGTTTTGGTTGATTGGAATGCTATTCAAATTTTAACATTGTGATTAAATAATTGAGAATACCATTGTGGTATGTTAATACATGAATGTTCAAGTAATGGGTGTTTAGATAACTATGCATTTAATATCCCAATTTAATATTTTGATTACTATAAATTAATTATGTATTCAATCCATGATGTACTAGATTTATTTATATTTGGTACCTAAAATGTTTACTCTCATAGTAAGAATTATATAATTTAAGGGTTATTGTTTTATGTGGAAAACATGTATTCTATGTGTTTTATTTATTTTCACATGTGATATAATCTATCTATCATAATTTTCATTTATTTCCATAGCCATGTAGTTGTTAGTATTGTTACTAACAATTATATGCTTGAATCACATTGTATATGTAAATGAAAAATAATGTAACCAAACTAAAATTTCCTTTTATTGAATTAAGAAAAAAATTGTTCAAAGTGGTGTGGGACACTTTGAATAATATGAAATTAGTAACCAAGTAATATGTTACACTTGGAATGATAAGCTAGGTGTAATTCAATAAGTCAAAGTGATTTGACTCACTTTTATTTAATGAAATAAGGAATTCATTAGTCTTATTATGTGATGGGTGGGGCCCACTACAACACCTCGATGCATCAGTAGGTCTCATGAGACAGACTATAGTCTGGGCACAAGGCCTTGACAAAATGATTATTTATGGTCTTGGCCCGAGGCCTTAACATAGAGTTTATGGTCATGACATGAAGCCTTAACACAGTCCTACATATTCACTTCCCTTATTATGTTTATGAAATTTAATTAACCAAGTGATTAATCGACTAGTGGAATATGCATGGTTAAAGAGCATGTACTTATGAGAATCAGAAGAAGTAAATTACAATGTCATAATTCTTATTCAGCACTCAGAGATTTATCATCCAGTTTATGATTCACTATAAGTAAGGGATGAAATTGAAGTTGTTATTTTTATGTGGAACTCTGATCATGTATGGTTCTCAATTGTAAATTATGTACTCTCCCTTTCACATGTCAAAACTATTAAAGTTAGAATGACTCTTACTTTATATGATGCACACCCTATTTTTTGTATGAGCATTCCTGTGATTGGAATATGTTTCATTGTGACCTTGTTACTATTCCTTGAAATGTTCACTTATAATTTATTGCAAAATATTATGTTATGATTCATGTATTGCTGCTTTCATTAAAAAATGTTTTGTGGATAATTTTAAAGGAATGTTTTGAAGAGGTTTTAATTAAAATATTATTTTATTTTAAAACCCCTAACTAGGCATTCGTATTCTCACCCTATGTGGTGACTTAAATTTTTACTGGTATAGTTGATTTGAGATATGTTGTTTTGTGGAAGCTTTATGGAGATTAATTCCCCTTTCAATTTTTAAGGAATTGAAATAATTTTATTTGGTTCTCCAAGACCTAAAACAAAAATTGACCTCTTCAGTGGAACCTGATGTGTAATAATCAGTGTTTTTATAAAAAAATACACACTATGCTTAATGTAAAACTACACTGGATTCGGGGCAGTTTGGGGTCAGGGCGTAATAATTGGTATCAAAGGATTGGTTTATATAACTATGTAAAATTATAACAACATTAAAAACTTTATTATGTTTTTCTAACTAGATGTTTCCATGAAAATTTCAGATGGAAGATGAATTAAGGCTTCTGTCTCTTCCACCAGAAGTATTAGAAATAATAGTGGCCAAATCATGACTAGAAGACTATGAGGTTTTGGAAAATATTCGTTTGTCGTGCAAGAACCTATATTTTAAATACAATTATCCTCATGTACTCCAACTGCACCAAGGAGGAGACCTTAACTATTTTCTAATGATGAATGCTCAATTCCCATTCGATTCATAGAAGGGAAAATAATTTAGGTTTTATTTAAATGCTTCACCCTAGGCGGGAATGCTACATCTCAAGAGGAATTCCAAGAGTATTCCCAAGAGGGTGACCCCCAAGCATCATACATATGTCAAATATTGAATTACTTCCTCTATGGAAAAGTTATGGACTTTGAAATATTTGGGAGTGAGTCTTCCTAATTGTTTTACTGATTTCAAGTTCATACTGATTATAAAAACCCGGATCTTCATTTCAGGTATGTTATTCTTTTTCTGGTCATTTTTGAGAAAAAGAGGAAAATCTAGATATTTTCAAAATACACATCGTGTACTTTATAAGTATACGTTGTGTACTTTGATGCAGTGCCAGGCCATGTGCTGGTCGTGTCCAGGCCACACACACAGTGTGTAGGGGCAATGTAGAGGCCACTTAATGCGGAGTACATAAAGGCCAAGTACACGCCGTGTACTTTCTTTTTTTGTCATTAAATGGACCGGGATCACGCCTAATCGACGCAAACACCTTCTTCTCCAGGTTCCTCGACCGAGAGCGACCTGTACGACCACGGACATCCTCTAAGCCCCTGAGCCTCCGTCTTTTTGCTTAATCGGCCGTCGTAGATTACATTGGAACCGCAGCAGTGAGCTCTTCCTTATTCTTGAGTTTCATTCCATTATTTTCCCTCTTTCACAATTTATCAGGGGTTGAAAGTTTTGTGCATTTTCATATATCTACTATGTTCTAAGGAGAATCAAGCCCCGTGGTTCTAGTATTTTGATCTCCTAGCAACAAGGTTGGTGGTTTGTGCCTTAGCTTTCGATGTCTTTGAGTTTTATGTGAAAATTCCACCAATACCCATGAACGGGGTATTGTGTGTTTACCTTTTTGACCCAGTTTTTTTCCTTCCTTTCTTGTATGCTTGTGTAGAGGTAATTTGATCATAGTTGTGGATAATTTCTATGCTTGGATGTTTTCCCCATGCCCTTGTTCTTGTTACGACCTTTGGGTCTTGTCAGCCTTTGGCCGTTATACCTGTTTTCCATACCTTGTGACTATAGGATGGAATGATATTCTTAACCTACTTGTTTTGTTGTAGACTGGTTATCCAAGTAGCTTCGTAGGTGTACTTTGGACTTATAGCACAATTATGCACTGACTGGCACAAGACCATGAGAACCTTGTGCTATAGACTATAAGGGATAGACCGAGTGAGCTTCCCAGAGAGTCTTGGATATTATACACTACAGGAGGGTAGACCGAATAAGCTTCCTCAGAGAGTCTTGGACATTATAGACTACAGAGGATAGACTGAGTGATATTCCCATAGAGTCTTGGATATTATAGACTACAGGAGGGTAGACCGATTGAGCTTCCTTAGAGATTCTTTACTTTTTTTGAATTTCCTTAAAACCTTTTCAGGCTAGAGATGGAATTGACTGAGCGAGCTTCCTTAGAGAGTCTATGATAGACCTGAGACTATAATATGAATTGACTGAGTGAGCCTCCTCAGAGAGTTTCTAGATCATGGGGCTATAAGAGGGTTATACCACATGATCTTCCTCAGAGAGTCCCTAACTACCCTAGACTATAAGGGGAATTGACCGAGTGAGATTTCCCATAGAGTCTTGTAATTTTGTATTACCGAACCAGAGGGGTTAGGATGAGTGCACTTCCCTGAGGGTTGTTGGTACTTCTTGGATAGGACCAGAGGGGTTGGCTGCGAGTACTTTCTAGAGGGGTTCCTGTTGTGGTAAGTTGTTTTCTTCTCTACTGCTTGTTGTTATGTGGATTTGATTTCTTCTATATATAATCTAGTATACTACTTACTATTTACTGATTACTGTACTATTACCTGTCATATACTCACTGACTGTTAGGCACAGATCATCAGGTGGTTGCCTTCTGGGATTTTAGTGTCACACCCTGTTTGGGCCATGATTTTGGGCCCAAGAAGACTATATTGTTGCAGTTATAGACAAAGGCAAGCTCCCTTTGACTTCTGGTACTTGATTTCCTTGGAGCAGGGGAGCATGGGACTAAGCCAAGGCTTGCAATGCTGAAGAGTTAATTTTTGTCTTTCTTTTGTATTTTGGTTTAGTATTGTATTCAGCATTGTGACTTGTTTGGATGCTTCCTAGACATATGTATCATTCATCATTTCATATATATACATGTGTGCTCTAGTTGTTTATTGTTTTAGTCTTCCGATATTTATTATTGTTGAATAATTATTACTTCCCCTATTGTATTCTTTGTTTAATTCTGCTGTTTACTTTGCCAATGAGGGCATAGTTTCCCCACTATCACACCCAAAGACCTCGCTGCTAGTGGGCAGCCTATAGTATTTGGGGAAATGCGCTTAAGGCCATGTGACCAACCGGGTACGGGGTGCCTCTAGGTGGATTCCAGAATCGGGACGTCACAAAGTGGTATCCAAGGGATTATTTTCTCTTGATTTACTATTTGGAGCCTTTATCCAGGGATAAGACAGATTCGGTATTTGGTAATAATCTATGCCCGGGAGTAGATAACCCGTGTATATAGAAAATACAATATACCTCGTTTATTGAAGTTTTCTATTTTTGAGATTTTATGGTTGATATGATTTCACCTAGAGTGATTCACATTCCTTGTGTTGTTATTGTTGTGCTATTGCAGTTCTTTTTCTCTCACAACCTGATGAGATGAGGGTATTCCATCTCATGCATCATATAGACACTTGTTAGAAATCACATGCCATGAATTCTTGCCATGCCATCTAGGGTGAATTATTAATTTCATGTTTTTGTGATAGATGTTTTATAGATTATGCATGCTGTTGTGATAGATGCTTTGATAGAATCCCTATTGTTTGATAGAGAAATTGTTGTATTGTACCTTTACTTAAATGAATTCCCTGTTTTGATTCTTGAGGTATTATGGGCCCTCGTGAATCGGATTTTGGTGGATCATTGACTTGTTTCCCTTGCATTTGATATGTAAAAGAATCCAGGTTTTGATTCACGGGTAGTATGGGCCCCCAAGGATCGAAATTTGGCACCTCCATGTTTGTTTTCAGTGTTTTTTGGGCTTCGGTGAAGTTTCTGAGATACTTTCCAGAAAAACCCAGAATACACGACATGTACTTGACTACACATTGTGTAGTAGCGAGCCGTGTACCCGGACATGTCACTAACAACACGGGTTGAGGAAGCTCGCGTAGTACACACTGTGTTTGGTATGAACACGTTGTGTATCCTTGATCTAGTTACATGTCTGTGTCATGAACAACATGGGACGATGTTATCTCTCTTATACACGATGTGTTTGTTTGGAACACGCCCTGTAAGAGTCAGTCGTGTAGCCGCCCGTGTTACTAACAACACGGGCCTCCCAAACCTTGTCTGGTACATGCTGTGTCCTTAGTGAACATTCCGTGTAGTCTAGGGTTAAGAGGGTCGTGTGGGTTAGCTGTGTAAAGAGACTCAGGCAGTGGAGTGGAGTTCAAGTACATGCCATGTATGGGGACAACATGCCATGTAGTCGGGGGTGTTAGATGACTAGAGGTGGCAGAGGTACACGCCCATGTGTCTGGCTTAAGAGGACACACTGTGAGGTTTTGTACACACTTTGTGGTCATGTTTTGTAGAACTTTTTGTTCTTTTTCCCTGTTCTCATTTTTTTCTCTTTTACTCTTTGTCCTCGACAATCCTGATCTAATGTGTGCTTTTGATCTTTCAGAGCCATGCCTCCAAGATGTCCTCCAGTTTTACCTTAACTGATAGATGGTGATCAGACACCGGATAAGGCTGATCTGGGATCTTCTTCAGATCCTCTTATAGATCCTCCTGTTGTGTCAGCCTTGGAACCAGCAGTAATACCCGTTGTAGGCACCGATGCATAGTTCAGGGAGGACTTCCTAAGGATGATGCATACCTTTCAGGGAGTTCCGCCTCTTGCCCCATTGATGGCTGAGTTGACATGGGTTTTCCAGCAGTAGCATCCTCCTACTTTATCAGGAGATGGAGGACCCCAGGCTGCTGATTTGTGGCTAGAGGCCACACTGAGGATCTTCGAGCACCTATAGATACCTCCAGAGAAAAGGGTAAATATGTATACGTATATGCTCCGAGACACTGCCAAGAGGTGGTGGTAGGTGATCTCACAGTCAGGGCTCCAGAAGAGTATGACTTGGGATGAGTTTCGGCACATATTCTATGATTAATTTTATTCAAAGACCTTGAGGGTCGACCAAGCCCAGGAGTTTATGAGTCTCAAGCAGGGTACTCTTTCTGTTATGGAGAAATCATCAAGTTTTATAGAGCTGCATCGCTTCATGCCGATTCCAGCAGGTGATGAGTTGTTCATAGATAGGAAGCATGAGGATGGTCTCAAGAAGGAAATCCATTCCAAGGTGAATATCTTCAGGTTTACTTTGATATCATCTATTGTCAACCATTATCTAATCATTGAGCACAATCTGAGATATTCTGGAGTAGTGAGCCAGGGCGGTTCGACATCCAGATTCACTATTCCTCCTACTGATAGTAGGAAGATCCGTAGGGAGTCATCTCGAGGAGATCAGGGTAGGCAGAATGTTTCTTCAGGTAGTCAGGTATTATGCTACCAGTGCGGTAGGAGTGGGAATACTAGGCCTCAATGTCAGAGAGACCTGATGGAGTTCTGATCTTGTGGAAAGATGGGCCATCTTCAACATTTATGTCAGATCTTCTCACCTACAGCTGGTGATAGGGGTTATTCTATGACCCCACGTACAAGAGATATATCACCATTTTCTCACCAGTCTGGGAACTGGAGTTCTTCGGGCTATTCGGGATGAGGTGGAGGTCACGGTCATGGTGGTCAGTCACTAGGCAATCAGTGACAGAAGAGTGGATCAGCTTAGAGTGGATAGCCAAGGGCGCAGGGCCGCGGTACAAGCCAGACATTCGCCAGGGAGAAGACCTATTAGGAGCAGGATCCTGGACCTTCCATAGTTCAAGGTATGATCTTAGTAGCCTCAGTTTTATCTTCATCAACTTTTGATACTGGTTCTTCACATCGTTTTATCTATGTTTCTCTTGTTTAGTTCCTTGAGCTCTGTATCTTTTTGTCTGTCAACATGTTGAATCTTCATACACCATTGGGAAAGCTGACGTCTAGCGTACATTAGTGCAGAGAGTTCCCTCTTGAGGTTGTAGGGTGTCACTGCTTATGGGACCTTTATAACTTAGAGATGACAGGCTATGATGTCATTCTCGGTATGGACTGGTTAGTTCCCTTCCAGGTAGCTGTAGATTTCTATCACCGTAGGATGAGTTTTGTATCACCATAGGGTGGATCTTTTCTTCATAGAGGTGAGTGGGATGTCCAGGCGGGTAGAGCTGGACCAGAGCATCATGGGCTAGGGGGAGTTACAGCCCAGATTTATAGTCTTTATCTGGATGACCAGGGGACTTCGTAGTTAGAATTTCTTCCAGTGTTGGATCGTTTTAGGGATGTCTTTCCAGAGGACTTTTCAGGTTTTCCTCCAGAGAGTGAGGTAGACTTCTCGATTGAGCTCGTGCCAGGAGCGGCACTTATAGGATGGCTACAATTGAGTTACAGGAGCTCAAGAAGTAGTTGGAGGAGATGCAAGAAAAGGGTTTCATCCGACCTAATACTTCTCTTTGGAATTCACAAGTCATGTTTATGAAAAAGGTAAACGACACCATTAGGCTTTGAGTGGATTATCAAAAGCTGAACTAGTTGACAGTCAAGAACCGATATCCCTTGATGAGGATTGATGACCTTTTTTATCATCCTTGAGGAGATCTGGTGTTCTCCAAGATAGATTTGAGGTATAGTTATCATCAGTTGCACATTAGACCATCAGATATACCTCTTACAGCCTTCAGGAGCAGGTATGGTCTATAGGAGTATACGGTCATTCCATTCGGTCTCACGAATGTGCCAGCAGTTTTTATGGCACTAATGAACCGAGTGTTCCATCCATACCTGGATTCCTTCGTGGTGGTTTTCTTGGATGACATTTTGGCGTACTCTCAGACTCGACACGACCATGCCACCCATCTTGAGATCGTTCTGAGTACACAGAGAGAGCATCAGTTATATGTTAAGATCTCAAAATGCCACTTTTGGATGGATCAAATTCACTTCTTAGGTCACGTGATCTCAGAGACCGGAGTATCAGTAGACCCAGGGAAATTGAGAGCTGTAGTTTTCTGGGAGCATCCAAAGAATGTCTTTGAGGTGCAGAGTTTTCTAGGGTTGGATGAATACTACAAGCATTTCATATAGGACATTTCACACCTTGCAGCACCGCTGAATGTTCTCACCAAGAAATGTGATAAGTTCTTATGGTCAAATTTATGTGAGTAAGCCTTTTAGGAGTTGAAAGGGAGATTGACATCAGCACCGATACTAGTCTTGCTAGAGCTGGGAAAGATCTATACAGTCTACTATGATTCTTCAGGTGTCGGATTGGGAGTTGTGCTTATGTAGGGAGATGGAGTCATTGCGTATGAGTCTCGGTAGTTGAGACTGCATGAGAGGAACTATCTGACACATGATTTGGAGTTGGCAGTTGTTGTTCATGCCTTACGTTGTTGGAGACATTACCTTTTGGGAGAGAACATTGAGGTTTTCACCAACCAAAAGAGTATCAAATGCATCTTCACTCAGCGTGATGTGAATCTGAGATAGTGTAGGTGGGATGAGTATCTTCAGTCCTTTGACTTTGAGATTTCCTATACACTGGGAATGGGAAACGTAGTGGCTGATGTGTTAAATAGGAGAACTCAGATTCAGGAAGTTCAAGAGGCCAATAGTGAGTGGCAGCTTATGGATCTGTTCTTTGAGATGCATTTGGAGGTGCACGACAATCAGGGGAAGAAATTCCTATCTTCTGTAGCTGTTACCTCTACCCTTCTTGATCGGGTGCGGATGAGGTAGCTATCAGACTCGGAATGCCTAGTCTTATGGGAGGGTGTGTCAGGAGAGGACCCTCTTCCTAGATGGAAAATGGGCAAGAATGAGATCTTGAGTTTCTAGGGATGTGTATGGGTGCCAGTGGACATACACAAGGAACTGATGTGGGATTTTCATTATTCAGTTTGGGTAGTTCATCCTGGCATCCCCAATATGTATGATGATCTACACTGCCAGTACTGGTGGCCAGGTATGAAGAGAGATGTTGCTGGGATCGTCATGAGATGTTCTACTTGTTAGCAGGTGAAAGCAGAGAATCAGCGACCATTAGGGCTTTTACAGCAGTTACCCATCCCTGAGTGGAAGTGGAACGATGTCGTGATAGACTTTGTGACCGGGTTACCGAGGTCACCTCAAGGGAGTGATGTTGTCTGGGTTGTCATCAACAGGCTTACGAAGGTTTCTCACTTCCTTCCCACTACTGGAAAAAAGGCCTATACCCACGGTTCAAAACCGTGGGTATAGCCCCCAAAACCGTGGGTATAGGCTATACCCACGGTTTTGGGAACCGTGGGCTGGAACGCCGTCGGTATAGGTCCCCAGCCTATACCCACGGTTTTCCAAAACCGTGGGTATAGGTGTTCTGCCACCGTTTCAACAAAACATTCCCAATTTCCACGGTGTCAATGGCTTTTACCCACGGTTTCAAAACCGTGGGTATAGATCCTAAAATAAAGCCGCAGGCGGGTTTCGATCCCACGACCTCCTCGCTGCAAAGTACCGCGTCTACCACTACCCTACTATCAATTATGTGTATATATATATATATTTAGTTAAATATAGTTATATAAACCATGGGTATAGAGGGAAGAACTGTAGGTATAGGACTCCCGCCAAAAAAAAAACTTTCCCGCGGAAAAAAAAAATTTCCCGCACACACATGGGAAACCTATACCCACGGTTTTGAAAAACCATGGGTATAGGTTTTTTATCCTATACCTATCCCCGCAGTTCTCCTCAAAACTGTGGGGATAGGTACCCCTATACCCATGGTTCTTGAAAACCATGGGTATATGTCAATTTTCAAGACCTATCCCCACGGTTTTGGAAAACCGTGGGGATAGACCCCCCTATGCCCACAGTTTTCGAAAACTGTGGGTACAGGTCTTGAAAATTGACCTATACCCACGGTTTTCCAAAACCGTGGGTATAGGGGGTACCTATCCCCACGGTTTTGAGGAAAACCGTGGGGATAGGTCCATTTTCCAGTAGTGTCCGATCAAGGAGACCTTCAGTGTTGATGAGCTGGGGATTTTGTACATCCGAGATATTGTACGTCTTCATGGAGTTCCACAATCCATTGATTCAGATAGGGATGCGAATTTTACTTCCCGGTTCTGGAAGGGGCTTCAGAAGGATTTGGGTACACAAGTACTTTTGACTACAACATACCATCCCCAAACAGATGGCCAGTCTGAGCGTACAATCCAGGTGCTTGAGGATATGCTCCAAGATTTCATTGTAGACTTTTTAGGTTCTTTAGAGAATAATATACCTCTTGTGGATTTTTCCTATAAGAACAGTTTTTAGGTGACTATTCAGATGGCACCTTACGAGACTTTGTACGGTAGGCTATGCCAATCACCTTTGTGCTGGCTAGAGGCAAGAGATGCAGCTTTTCTGGGACCTCATCTTGTTTAGGAGACCTCAGAGCAGATAGAGTGGATTCGGAAGATAATGGCTATAGCACAGTCCTGACAGAATTTTTATGCTGATCAGCAGAGACGACCTCTTGAGTTCGAGGTCAAGGATCAGGTTTTCCTACGTGTCACACTGAGTTTGGGACATAAGAGGATTCAGAGATAGGGTAAGCTTTTACCACGGTACGTTGGGATGTTTGAGGTGATGGAGAGAGTTGGGTCTGTTTCTTATCGGTTGTAGTTACGTCAAAGGTACTGGGCTATGCACAACATCTTCCACGTCTCTCAGCTCCGACAATACTTTTCAGATCCATCTCTTATCTTTCAACCTTAAGAGGGTGAGCTCGAAGTGGATGCGTTATTTGAGGAGCATCCTATCCAGATTTTTGATCACAGTACGAAGGTTCTCCATGGTCGGTATGTTCCTCTGGTACAGGAGCGATCGTAGCATGGGCGAGTATAGGATGAGACCTAGGAGAGGGAGGCCGATGTACGATTGCAGTGGCCAGAGCTATTTGGGGTTTCTTCTTCTACGCCTCGCTATGGACATTATGGGATGAATTTCTTTAAGGGGGGAGGTTTGTAAGAACCCAGATCTTCATTTCAGGTATGTTTTTCCTTTTTTGGTCATTTTTGAGAAAAAGATTAAAATCTAGATATTTTCAAAATACACACCGTGTAATTTATAAGTACACACCGTGTACTTTATAAGTACACACCGTGTACTTTATAAGTACACACCGTGTACTTTATAAGTACACACCGTGTACTTTGATGTAGTTCCAGGATGTGTACTGGACGTGTCTGGGCCACACACACGATGTGTAGGGGCGATGTAGAGGCCGCTCAAAGCAGATTATAGAAAGGCCAAGTACACGCCGTGAACCCTAGAAGTACACACCGTGTACTTTCTTTTTTTTCATTAAACAGACAGGGGTCACACCTAATCGACGAAAACACCTTCTTCTCCAGGTTCCTCAACCAAGAGTGACCCGTAGGGCCACAAACATCCTCCGAGCCCCCGAGCCTCCTTTTGTTTTCCGAATCGACCACCATCGATTGCGTTGGAACCACATCGGTGAGATCTTCCTTCTTATTTAGTTTTATTCCATGATTTTCCCTCTATCTCAAGTTATCTTGGGTTGAATTTTTTGTGCGTTTTTTTAGATCTATGATGTTCTAAGGAGAATCAGTCCTCGTGGTTCTAGTATTTTGATCTCCTAGAAACACGGTAGGTGTTTTGTGCCTTACCATTTGATGTCTTTGAGTTTTATGTGTAAATTACACCAATACCCATTTACAGGGTATTGCATTTTTACCTTTTTGTCCCTGTTATTTTTTTACCTTTCTTGTATTCTTGTGTAGATGTAATTTGATCATAGATGGGGATAATTTCTATGCTTGGATGTTTTTCCCATGTCCTTGTTTTTATTACAACCTCTGGGTCTTGTTAGCCTTTGGCCATTATACCTACTTTCCATACCTTCTGACTATAGGATGGAATGATATTCTTGACCTGTTTGTTTTTTTGTAGACTGGTTAGCCAAGTAGCTTTGTAGGTGTACTTTGTCTTTATAGCATTATTATGCACTGAATGGCACGAGACCATGAGAACCTGGTGTTATAGACTATAATGGATAGACAGAGTGAGCTTCTCAAAGAGTCTTGGATATTATAGACTATAGGAGGTTAGAATGAGTGGGCTTCTTCAGAGAGTCTTGGACATTATAGACTACAGGGGATAGACCGAGTGAGATTCCCATAGAGTCTTGGATATTATAGACTACAAGAGGGTAGACCGAGTGAGCTTCCTCATAGAGTCTTTACATTGTTTGAATTTCTTTACAACCTTTCCCGGTTAGAGAAGTAATTGACCGAGCGAGCTTCCTTAGAGAGTCTGTGATAGACTTGAGACTATAGGAGGAATTGAATGAGCAAGCTTCCTCAGAGAGTTTCTAGATGTTCGGGCTATAAGAGGGTTAGACCGTGTGATCTTTCTAAGAGATTCCCTGACTACCCTAGACTATAAGGGGAATTGACTAAGCAAGCTTTCCCAGAGAGTCTTTTAATTTCATATGATGAAACCAGAGGGGTTAGGCTAAGTGTACTTCCCAGAGGGTTGTTGGTAATTCTTGAATAGAACCAGAGGGGGTGGCTACGTGTACTTCCCAAAGGGGTTCCTATTGTGGTTAGTTTTTTTCTTCTCTACTTCTTGTTGTTCTGTGGATTTGATTTCTACTGTATATCATCTAGTATACTACTTATTGTTTGCTGCTTAATGAACTATTACCTGTCATATACTCACAGACTATTAGGAACAGATCTTCGGGTTGTTGCCTTCTGGGATTTTAGTCTCGCACCCTATTTGGGCCATTCTTTTAGGCCCAAGAAGACTATGTTGTTGTCGGTATAGACAAGGGAATGCGCCCTTCGACTTCTGGTACTTTATTTCCTTGGATAAGGAGAGCATGGGACCAAGCCAATTCTTTCGTTGATGAGGAGATACTTTTTTCTTTCTTTTGTATTTTGGTTTATTATTGTATTTAGCATTGTGACTTGTTTGGATGCTTCCTATACATATGTATCATACATCATTTCATATATATAAATGTGTGCTCCAGTTTTTTATTGTTTTAGTCTTCCGCTGTTTATTTTTTTTGGATAATTACTGCTTCCTCTACTGTATGATTTGTTTAATTCCTCTATGTACTTTGCCAATGAGGGCATAGTTTCCACACCATCACACCCAAGGCCTTAGTTTCTAGTCGACAGCCTCTGGTGTTTGGGGAAATGCGCTTGAGGCCATGTGACCAACTGGGTATGGGGTGCCTCTTGGTGTATTTCGAATCCCGGACATTACAATGATGTCACTCAACTTGATACACGACTTGATTATCTCACATTGAACATCAGAAGGTTACATGTGGTTAATCTTAGTTTCCCGCATTGCATTTGGACCAAAGAGATTGAAGAATTTAGAAACTCTCTGGGGATCCACTTATCTGGGAACTGGTAAAATCTCCAACACCGGTGGTACTTGTGAAGTGACATCTCAAGGTATATTACGAAATCTACACTATTGTTTTGTGAGATGGACCGATTGTTTATGTGACACATTTGGTTTTATGAACCGTGTATAAATGGTTAATGTTTTATTTTCTATTTGATATTTTATTATCTTTTTATAAAACAACATCTTTGTTTTAAAGTAGATTTCCATACTGAAAGCTTGTATCTATAAAATACTCCGATGGAATACATGAGTTCACCCACAAACCTCTTATCTCTCCCCATAGATTTACTAGAACATATAATTGTGGAGTCATGTTCAGAGACATACTATCCTTTTTTGAACATGTGTCTAACCAGTAAGATCATTTATTAAGTGTCTAACAACCCAAATATCCTTTGAATTTATCAAGGACTAAGTCACATATACTATCTCATGTCGCAAGTACAACCTACTTTTTATGCACATAAAGGTAGGTACTATGAAGGCATATTTTTGTGTTTCACCCTTTCTGAGGTTTATCTGGATCTAGAGAAGTTCTGAGAAGATGCGGAGGTGGGAGACCCCCACACAACCTATATGTTCAACATCTTGAGTTTAATTAGGTATGGGGGCTTTATAACATCTAGTTTTTAGAAAAACAAGTCATCTAATCGGTCTATCAGAACCATGTTCATTTTATTGTGTCTGAACTATACACCTCCCATGACACCCTTTTGAGGACCTACTACATCCCACATGAGTTTGAATAGAGCTTTGAGAGTTTTATCTGGGAGAATGAAATTGAAGAATTTAAGAACATTTTAGGGATCAATCCAACCAGAAGAACCTACCAAGAAACTCACCAACGATGGTGGACCTGGTAAAGTGGGACCTCATGAGTGATGTGTGTTTGGTTTTTCTGGTGTTTATATGAGTATTTTAGAATTGTGAGGACACAATTCATTGAAGGGGAGAATAATGTAATGCCCTGAACATATTTATTAGGTAATAAAAATATTTTATGGTGTTACTTTTTTCTCACACTGTCTAAAAAAATACTTATACACACAAGACGTTCTTTATTCAATGAACACTAAAATTATTACATTGCTTCAAGACTAAAAAATCCAACTAACCCAAAATACCCACCAAGACACCTATTAGAATTATCAATAGACCATAAAATAGAAAAAAGATCCCAAGATAATAGTGGAGATCCTTCAAATACGTCATAATGAACATCAATACATCCAAGACCATAAAAACTGTGTGAAGCTTCAGAGGAATTATGAGCACCATCTTCTTTTCCCAAAACATTGAAATTGGAATGCCTTAATTCATGTTTTTATAAGGCCTAATTAAATTCCATCTTTGCCTCATTTAGGTGATTGTTGATTCTATAACAACCATAAGACCATATACTCATTCAGTTTTCTAGTGGTTAAAATCATTGTACCTAGGTACAATGAGCTCTATAAGTGTTTAAAGTGTGTGTTGAAGTTACAACTATAAACATGTTTTTAATAAACTCTTTATATATATATATTAGAAGGAAAATGATTTAAAGTTTAATATGGGTTTTAATCATAAGCCTTGAATTTTAAAAGAAAAAAAGAGAGGTATGTACTTGTTACTACTTTGTTTTGGTATAATGAAACATATTTTGGAGTTTGAAATTGTACTTTGGACAAATGAAAATAATAACTATTTTTGTATTTGATATTTTAGCTATACGTAGTGAATTAAGTATTTAAATATTTCTAATGTCTTGAAAATATTTTATAAATGTTTTCTTCCCTGGATTTATAAAAACAAGGTCTTAACTAAAACCATGTTTTTTATTTTTATAATAATAATATAATATTTTATTTATGATTTACTAAACTTTGATTTATAACTTTGTATTTTAAAACATTAGTGTTTATAAAACTAATGAAAATATTGGTTCTAGGACTTTTTTTAGTCATAATAGAGAAATCATATTCTATGATTGAATACACCAATATATGTATAAGAAAACCTATTTTTATGTTTAACATAAATGAACTTTTACTTTGCTAAAAAATGGGCGAGTACCCCACCTAGCTGAGCGACACCTTTTAGGAAGCCACTCAAGGCCTTTGTGGGAATCTCACCCACATCCCTCAGAAAATGACTCAGAGTGGTTCATGCATAGTGCGTGCTATGTAACCCACACATAGCGCATAGTAAGACCTTAGCATGCACAGACATGCATGTGCAGGGGAACCAGAGCATGCCACCATGCAGGGTGGCACGACGGTAGGGGTGGGCGTAGGAGAGGGCCTCCAGAGACCCGGTACGGGGTGGTACCGGGAAGGGGGGATAAGGATTTCAGGACTAATTCCAGGAGCCCCAGGTTTTTAAGGTATCTCAGGAAGCCTCCTCGTTTCAATTTGGGATGAATTTTTTAAGGTGAAACATGATCTCAATCACCAGATCTCACCGCGTGAGATCTGATCCATCTGATTCGGTTCGGTCCTCTATTCCCAGCAGCTGTAGATTTCCCTCCACATTTTTATCAACCATTATATCCCAAATGATCTAATCTCAATGTTCAATAATTTTAAAATGACGTGTCATGCCATAGCCATCTGATGGAGTCAATATTTTATCATGACTAATCATTTCTTTTAAAACCCATGGACACACCTTAGCCGTTGGATCAGGGCGTGATCTAATCCTGACTATCCTTTTCATTCCTGGTTTTCTTCTCCGCGCCACTATCTTCCTCCTATGTGTGATTTTCTAGTCGTGCACATCCTTCCACTTTCTCTATTATTCTTCACTCGTGACACCACCTTTCACCCGTTGGCCCCTCCTTTCTCTCGTTTTCCACAAGACCGGACACCCTCGGTCTTATTTTAAGTCAAGGATCCTCGGTCATCCATGAAAGTGGTATTAGAAATATATTATATATGATTTATATATACAATTTTTTTTCACCCATAACCTCTCAGTTGTTCTTTCCTCTCAAGCCACCAACGAGCTCTCCTAAACCGCCCTTGATTTTAAGCAAGGTAGGGGACGTAGTTTTTCTTTCCTAGTTTTGGTTTGGATATATATATATATATATATGTACATATATTTATACACATATACATATATAAAAAAAATAAAGTATAAGACCCACTAACTTCTTCTTTGATGGAGAATCTTTAGTGTTAAATGTGATCTTAATCCTTTAACATGCAAGGGCTTGAGATATTATGTGGTTAATATTTATATATATATATATATGTCAAAGTATACCTAATAATATGTATGTATATATTTCATTAGAAAACCATTTATATTTTATGACACATTTTGAAATTAATGAACCCCTGATTAAATAATGTTCTTAATTTGTTCAAAACATGTAAGTGTCATTAAAAGTTTGGTATAAGACCCTTATATCCACCATGTATATTCATTTATATGTATATATATGTATATATCTACATGGATCTTAAATATATTTTATATCTTCCAAATATTATTGAGAATGAATAGTAAATGTTGTTTTTGAAATATGAAATATTTTTAAGGAACAATTTTTTAAAAAATACAATCATTTATATACACACTTGTGTATAAACGGATTAGGCTACACAAAACCCTAGATAATTTTGTATTTTACAAATCTTGTACTTTTGATGCGTTTCGTAATTATGAAGAATTCATGGGTAATAATTTTGGGGGGTTTTCACTCCAATATACATATGTCCAAATTGGGAAAATGTGTTTTTACATGAACAGATTCCTCAACTTGTTTTAAAGAAAAATTATCTTTAAGTTAATAAAGTGGGTGTTTATCTACCCACGTATGTTATTTCATGATTCATCTAATTATGTAAATTCTGTATATGAATATATATGAATGAAATACATACCTTTATAAATATTAAATGGTAATAGTTATGTTTTAGTAAGTGGTGTGGTTGATTGGCATGTTGTTCAAATTTTAACATTGTGATTAAATAATTGAGAATACCCCTGTGGCATGTTAATACAAGAACATGCATGTAATGTGTGTTTAGACAACTTTTCATTTAATACCCCAAATGAATATATTTTTTTACCTTAACTCAGTTATGAATTCATTCCACAATGAATTACCCTTATGAATTTTTGGTACCTAAAATGTTTACTCTCGAAGAAAGAATTTTAGAATTTAAGGGTTATCACTTTATATGAAAAACCTGTATTTTATGAGTTTTAGTTATTGTCACTTGTTCCATAATCATCCTATCATACTTTTCATTTATTTCTATATCTCTGCAGTTGTTTGTATTTTCATTAACACTTATATGAATTATTTACTTTGTATATGTAAATTCTAAAGAACGTAATCAAACTCAAATATCCTTTCAGGGATTTAAGAAATAATTGTTCAAAGTGGAATGGGAAACTTTGAATAATAGTAAACGAGTAACCAAGCAATTTCTGACACTTGGAATGATATGTGATGAGTAATTTAATAAATAAAAGTGATTTAAGGAACTTTGATTTAATGAAATGAGGAATTCATTGGACTGATTACGTGATGGGTGGGGCCTTCTATAGCCCCGCGATTCATAGGTAGGTCTCGTGTGACAAACTACGGTCTTTGAAAAAGGCCGTGACAAAATGATTATTTATGGTCCTGGAACGAGGCCTTGACACAAAGTTTGTGGTCTTGGCACGAGGCCTTGAAAAATTACGGCATATGCACATCCCTCATTATGTTTATGTAATTTAATTAATAAAGTGATTATTAGGCTAGTAGAATATTCATGGTTAAATAGATTGTACTAATGGGAATCAGAAGAAGCAAATGCCTGTGGAATAATCTTTATTTATAACTTAGAGATTTATCAGCCAGTTTACGATTCACAATTTGTTAGGGAAGAAATTGAACTTTTATTTTTATGCACAAATCTGATCATGTATTGATCTCAATTGTAAATTTTGTACATGAACCTTCGCATGTCATACCTGTTAAAGTCAGAATGACTCATACATTATATGTAGTAAACCCTATTTTTTGTATGAGAATTCCTATGATTAGAATATGTTTTATTGTGACCTTGTTATTATTCCTTGAAATTTTCACTTATAATTCTTTGAAATTTGTTATGTGATGATTCATGTTTTTCAAAATTCCTTAAAAAACACTTTATGGACAATTTTAAAGGAATGCTTTCAAGAGGTTTTTATTGAAATATTATTTTATTTTAAAACCCCGTACATGGAATTTATATGATTACCCTACGTTTTAACATAAATTTTTACTAGTTTAGTTGATTTGAAATACATTGCTTGTTAGGAGCTTTGTATAGATTCTTTTCCCTTTCAGTTTTGAAGGAATTGAAATAATTTTATTTGGTTCTCCAGGACCTAAAAAAAATCATCATTAGTAGAACATGACATGTAATAATTATCTATTATTTTTATGAAATAAAATTACACACCATATTTTATGTAAAAATGCACCAGCTCCGGGGAAATCTGGGGCCGGGGCGTGAAATTAGATATCAAAGGATTGGTTTAACCGTCCCTATAAAATTAGAACAACATTAAAAACATGATTATTTTTTACTAAGTAGAAGTTTCTTTAAAATTTTCAGATGGCATAAGAATTGAGACTTTTGTCTCTTCCAATGGAAGTATTAGAAACAATAGTGGGAAAATCGTGTTTAGAAGGCTACTAGGTTTTTTTAAATCTATGTTTTTTATGAAAACACATATATCATATATCCAATTCTCCTCATGTACTCCAACAACAATTAAGAGGAGGCTTCGACTCAATTCCCATTCTATGCACAAAAGGGAAAATATTTTGAGGGTTTATTTAAATGATTCACCCATGTCGGTAGTGCTATATCTCAAGAGGACCTCCAAGAGGTTCCCTAATATGGTGACCCACATGCAGTGTACCTATGTCAAATCTTGACTTACATTCTCTGTGGTCAAGTTATGGAATTTGAAAATCTTGGGGATGAGTCTTCCTAACTATTTTACCGATTTCATGTTCATAATGCTGTCGCTCAACATGATACATGACATGCTTCTCTAACACTGAACTTCTGATTTCCTTATGCGGTTGATCTTAGTTTCCTATGTTGCATCTGTACCAAAGAGATTGAAGAATTTAGGACCACTTTGGGGATACTCTTACTTAGGAACTAGGGAAATCCCCAACATCAGTTGTATTTTTGAAGTGGCATCTCAAGAGACATTAGGAAATCCCCATAATTGTTTTCTGATAGGGAGAGTATGTTTGTGTAACACCTTTGGTTTTATGAACTGTGTATAAATGGATAATTTTTTATTTTATGTGTGATAGTTTTATATGCTTTTATAAAACAACATCTTTATTTTAAAAGTGATTTTCTATATTGAAAGCTTGTCTCTTGAAAAAATTCAGATGGAATACATGAGTTCACCAACTAACCTCTTATCTCTCCCAACTGAGTTACTAGAACGTATAATTATCGATTCATGTTCAGAGATATACTATCCTTTTGTGAACCTATGTTTAACCTATATTCACCTTTATTAAGTGTCTAACAACCAAAACATCCCTCAAATTTGTCAAGTATTGAGTCACATCTACTAACTCATGTCACAAGTGCAACTTTCTTGTTACTCACATAAATGAAGGTACTACGAAGGCCTCTTTTTTTGTTTCACCCTATTTGATGGTTATATTGCTCTAGAGAAGTTCCAAGAAGTTATGGAGGTGGGAGACCACCGTGCAGGCTATATGTTCAATGTATTGAGTTTCAGTAGGTATGGGATGCTTTATAACATCAAGTTTTGGGAAAACCAAGTCATCTTATTATTCTATCGAAACAATGTTCATTCTAATGTCTCTGAACTCTACACCACCCATGCCACCCGTTCGGAGACCTACTGTTGCCCACATGAGTTTGACATGTGATGTTAGAGGTGTATCTGGGTGAATGAAATTGAGGAGTTTATGAATGTTTTGGGGATCAATCTAATTGGGAGAACCTACCTAGAAAGTCACTGACGATGGTGGACCTGGTAAAGGGGGGCATCAGGAGTGATCTATGTTTGGTTTTTCTGGTGTTTTTGTATAATTATTTTATAATTATGGGGATGAAAATATTTTAAGGGGGAATAAAGTGAGGCCTTAAATTTATTTATAATATAATAACTATATTATATGGTTTTACTTCTTTCCCATGTATTCCAAGACAATACATATAAACACCAAACTTTCATTATTCAATGATCACTGAAATGATTACATTGCTTCAAGATGAAGAGAATCCAAGTAACTAAAAATACCGACGAAGAGACCTATTATAATTACATGGAGACAAACAAATATAATAAAGTGCCCAAGATAATAGTTGGGGTCCTTCAGATCAATCACAATGAACATCAGTATAGCCAGGACCACAACAACCATGCAAAGCATCAGAGGAATGATGAGCACCATCTTCGTTGACCCATTTTTGAAACGGTAATTCCCTAATTCTTATTTCTATAAGTCCTAATTAAAGTCATATGTTGCCTCTTTTAGGTGTCCATTGAGTCTCTAACAACCATAAGACCATATACCATCATGTTTTCTAGTGGTTAAAATTAAATTATCTAGGTATAATACGTTATCTATGTTTTTAAAGTGTTCATTGAAGTTAAAACTATAAACGTGTTTTTAATAAACTCTTTTTATTGATATATTAGAAGGGAAATTATTTAAAGTTTAAGATGAGTTTGAATCATAACCCTTGTGTTTTAAATGAAATATCAATAGAAGTATGTACTTATTACTACTTAGTTTGGGTAAAAAGAAACATATCTTTGAGTTTTAAATTTTTCTTTGGACATATAAAAATAATAACTATTTTTGTATTTGATATTTTAGCTATACTTTTTGAATTATGTATTTAAGTATTTCAAATGTCTTGAAAATACTTTATAAATGTTTGTATCTCAGGATGTATAGAAACTAGGTCTTAACTAAGAATATATTTTTGGTTTTTATAATACTAATATAAGATTTTCTTTATGATGTAATAAACTTTGATTTATAACATTGTGTTTTAAAACATTAGTGTTTATAATATTAAGAAAAATATTGGTTTTAGGACCTTGTTTAGTCATAATAGAAAATTTATATTTTCTATTTCAAGACACATATATATGTATATGAAAATATATTTATATTTTTAACAAAATTGAACATTTACTTTTCTAAAAAATGGGTGAGTACACCACCTAGCCAAGGGCCACCTTTTAGGCAGCCACTCAAGGCCTTGGTGAGCATCTCACCCACATCCCTTGGGAAATGTGTCAAGGAATATCATGCATGTTTCATGATAAGTCACATGCATAGGGTGCATAGTAATCCCTAAGTGTGCATGGTCATGCGTTTTCAAGGGAACTAGAGCTTGCCACCGTGTGGGGAAGCACGACGGTAGGGGTGGGCGCAAGAGCGCGCCTACAGAGACCTAGTATAGGGTGGTACTGAGGAGCGGGTATGGGGATTTCTGGATTAATTACAGGAGCCCCAGGATTATAAGGGAGCTCTAGAAGCCTCCCCATTTCGATTTGGGATAGAGTTTTTTAGGCAAAATGTGATCTTAGCTGCCAGATCGCGCCATGTGAGATCTGAGCTGGCTGATTCAATTTGCTCCTCAATTCCTAGTATCGGCGGATTTCCATCAGCTTTTTTCTCAATTTTTTGATCCCGATAGATATAATCTCGAACTTTCAAGCCTTTTTAAAATGTTGCGTCATGCTGTAACCATCCGATTGAGTTGATATTTAATCTTGACCAATCATTCCTTTTAAAACCTGCGGATGCACCTCAGTCATTGGATCAGGGTGCGATCTAATCCTGAAAATCCTTTTCATTCCCAGTTTTCATCTTTGCATCATCTTCTTCATCTCATGTGTGCAATTCTAGTCACCCTCAGTCTTCCACTTTCTCTATTTTTCTTCAACCATGACACCACCTTTTGTCTGGTGGCCCCTTCTTTCCCTCGTTTTCTCCGAGACCAGACACCTTTGGTCTTATTTTAAACCAAGGAGCCTCGGTTTTCCCTGCACATGGTATAAGAAATATATTATATATGATTTATGTATACAACTATTTTTTTACCCCAAATATCTTGGTTTTTCCTTCCTCTCAAGCCTCAAGCAAGCTCTCCTCGAATCCTCCTTGGTTTTATGCAAGGTAAGGGACCCAGTTTTTCATTCCTTGTTTCGGTTTGGATATATAAATATATATATATGTACATTTATGTATACACATATACATATATAAATATGATTTAGTATAAGACCCACTAACTTCTTCTTTGATGGTGAATCATTAGTATTAAATTTGTTCATAGTTCTTTAATAAGCAACGACTTGTCATATTATGTGTTTGATGAATATATATATGTCTATATAAACATAAGTATATGTATATGTATATATTTTATTAGAAATCCGTTTATATTTTATGGAAAATTTTAAAATTAATGAACCCATGATTAAATAATGGTTCTAATATTTTCAAAACATGTAAGTGTCATTAAATATATGGTGTAATACCCTTATATAAACCATGTGTATTTGATTAAATGTATATATATGTATATATAATGTTGGATCCTAAATTTAATTTTGATTTTCCAAATATTATTAAGAATGAATAGAAAATGGTCTTTTTGAAATATGAAATATTTTTAAGGAATAATTTAAAAAAATACAATCCTTTATATACACCCTTGTGTATAAACATATTACACAACACTAAACCCTAGATAATTTTGGATTTTACTAATGTTATAATTTTTATGAATTTAGTTATTATTGAGAATTAATGGTTAATAATTTTGGGGTTTTTCACTTATATATACATTTGACTAAAGTGGAAAAATGAGTTTTTTCATAAATATATTCCTCAAATTTTTTCAAAGATGAATTATCTTCATTTTACGAATGTGGGTGTTTATCTAACCACATGTGTTATTTCAATATTTTTATAATTATGTAAATTCTGTATATGAATATATATGTATAACATACTTATATTCATAAATATTAAATGGTAATAGTTATGTTTTAGTAAGTTGTGTGGTTGATTGGCATGCTCTTAAAACTATAACATTATTATTAAATAAATAGAAATACCATTGTGGTAAGTTAATACATGAACATGCAATTAATGGGTGTTTAGAAAACTATGAATTTAATACACCAAATGAATATTTTCTTTACCTTAAATTAGTTACGTATTCAATCCATGATGAATTACCTTTATGCATATTTCGTACCTAAAATTTTTACTCTCAAAGTAAGAATATTAGAATTTAAGGGTTGTCATTTTATGTGACAAACCTGTATTTTATGTTTTTTAGTTATTGTCACATGTGCTATAATCTGCCTATCATACTTTTCATTTATTTCCAAATCCATGCCGTTTTTAGTATTGTTATTAACACTTATATGCATGACTCAATTTGTATTTGTAAATTCTAAAGAATGTAATCAATATCAAATAGCCTTTTATGGAATTAAGAACTAAATTGTTCAAAGTGTCATGGGACACTTTGAATAATATGAAATGAGTAACCACATAATATGTGACACTTGTAATGATAAGTGATGAGTAATTTAATAAATCAAAGTGACTTGAGGAAACATTATTTAAAGAAATTAGGAATGAATTAAACATATTATGTGATGGATGGGGCCCATTATAGCCCCTCGATGCATCACTAGGTATCATGAGACAAACTAAAGTCTTGGAACAAGGCCTTGACAAAATTATTATTTAAGGTATTGGCATGAGGCCTTGACATAGATTTTATGGTCTTGCCACAATCCCTTGACACATTCCGGCTATGGACTTCCCTCATTATGTTTATGAAATTTAATCAACCAAGTGACTATTCGACTAGTAGAATATTCATGGTTAAAGAGATTGTAAATTTGAGAATCATAAAGAGTAAATTACTATGTACTAATGTTTATTCTGCACTCAGAGATTTATCATCTAGTTTATGATTCACAATTAGTAAGCGAATAAATTTAAGTTCTTATTTTTATGCGTAACTCTGGTCATATATTTCTCTAAGTTGTAAATTTTGTACTTGCACTTTTGCATGTCATACCTCATAAAGATAGAATGACACTTACTTTATATGTTGTATGTAACACCCCAAGCTTCCACAGTATGCTTCTCTTTGAATAATACAATAGCGTGTGTTGTACTCAACTTCGATTTCTAACACACCATAACCAATCAAACTAACCATTATGAATAGTAATACCCACTTTTTGAAAATTTATAAATTTTATCTTTCAAAATGTACTTCATTTTTTGATTCAAAATATCAAAATTATCTTAGGGTGAATTTGTGATATTTTTCTGAAAACTTTCAATTTTTGATGAATAGTGAAAACACTGAGTTATAGTTTAAAACTAAATTTTTATTCGAATAATTATTTATTATATTTAAATTTATTTTAGGTAGAAATTGATACATAATACCTATATAATCTCAAGGTAATTCATTGGAGTCAGTTTATAATAATTTTAGATATATAAAAATCTTATTGAACTTTTTTCCGTCTTTTACCCACCTTCTAAGAGCATTTGTAAATTTACATAAAACATAATTTTACTGCTTATGTGAGTTGAATTTAAAAAATCCGAGATCCACTATTGATATCATTAAGTAAAATTTGGGTCAATAAGATGAAAATAATTTTTGGGGAATAATAACTTATTACATTTATTTACCACGGTTAAAAGTAAATAGGGTAATTAAGGGTAAAAATGATATTATCATTACCCTAAAATACGTCCCAATTCAATTGGATTAGTGTAATTCGACCAAAAACAACCTTAGAAAAAAAAATTGATCCTTTAGGTCCACATAGATTAGATTATGAAATTTATTATTATTTAATTCAAAGAAGAGTTAAAAGTGTTAAATTCAAAGTTTAATAACAAAACCATTTATAATATAGTGTTGCACATAAGATAAATTTGACTATAAATATTCATTAGAAATATAAAATTATTTCATACATAATGGTATTTTATTTATATTTTTTTATACATTAAATAATTTAATTTATTTATGACACAATGATGATTCAGTAATTACCTAATTAATGAAGTATTAAAATAATTGATATTATAAATATCCAAATAAATGTAATTTGAGACTTTTTATGAATTTCACTAATTTTCTAGGATAATATGACATTTTAGGGTTGTTTAGATGAATTTTTTCTAAGTAATAATGTTGTTATGAATTTAGAAAAAACAAAATACCAAATAGTGTTAAAATTGACATAAAAGGGTTTTTAAAATAAATATAATATTATTTATTGATATTCTATTTTTAAAAATATAATTATCGGCCAAAAAACTTATATAATGATAGTTGTATAATTAATTAACCACTTTGGGTTCTCTTGTAAGTAAATAGAACGTTTATTAACCATATAATATAAAAATACAAAGATACATGGTAAATGTCAAACTATTTAACTAGGTGTTAAATCTAAAAGATAAGGTTAATATGGTGACCCAAACCTATCTAAAATCTATTGGTTGAGTGGTTTTCGACCCATCCCCACCTTATCCTTTATATAATTCATTTTTGATCCATTATAAACTAAAAATAATTATATTATAAAATAATGTTTCTAGCTTTTCCTAAGGAGCCCCTCACCCCTCTTATAAAAGGGAACTTCCCCTTATCTCTAATTAACTCCTTCAAATCCATTTTTATTGGCCAAAACCTACACAAATACCCTCCCAAATATCTTAACATCATCCGAGAGGCCTTCCTTTAGTCATAAAACAAACCTAAGGAGCCCTTTTTATCAAATTAAAAGGAAGAACCCAAAGAAGAGGTAAATATTTCATCACCTCTTTCAAGTTCCTTTCTTCTTCAAATTCCTCTTTATTTGTAGTTTCCATTATAAAATAATAACTCCAATATCTTTTATATAATATGAATTTATTATAAATATGGCACATCCATATTCATTATTCTGTCCATCCTTTGAATGACATGTCACCATACGTGCATAAGTACGTCTTACCATCTCCACGTCATGGTGTAATTGTTATTCAATACATTAGTATTTCAATGGATATAATAATGATGTGTAATTGATGTAAATAATAAATATAACAAGATAATGATTCTGTATATATGATATACCGTCCAATTATATATTATTTTAATATCAAGATAATGATATTGTCACTCGTACGTACGTACGGATTACCGTCTCCACGAACGCGATAATATTCATTCCCCATCATATCCATTCAAGAATAATTTTCATTAGATGATTAAAACTAATTTTTAAAAACTTAATATCATTTGGAATATAGATAAGATACATCCTATTCATAACAAACATTACTTACGTGACAAAGAATAAAAAGGAAAACGAATCTGTTAACACCCAAAATGACGATAATACTAAGATATTATTAATAAAGCAATATTACAAGTTCATATATGATATCATATTAATGTATATGATTCTTTCATAACTTTATAACAATTATTTCACCATTTTATAGGGAGGTTAACCTACCATCTACCAAAGAAAAGCACAAGGTAGGGGTTAATTTCACAATCTCTTTATTATCTGAGGTTGTTTTTAGGTAAGTATCTAGTGGGACATATTTATCATCCACATCAATGTTTCATAAAAATGTATTTCAAAAAATAAATTAATACTTACTAGACTATGGGTTAAATTCATTTATACCGTTGTTTTACTTTTTATAAAATGGTTTGAAAGGAATCTTCTTGTCATTTTCCAAACAATGTACTTTATGACCATTTCGAAAAAATTAAGGTATGAATGTTTTTTAACTTATACGGTGGGTACGGCTATTTTCAGCCGTTATAACATAATCAAATATTTCCTTACAATATTATAAGAATATTTCCAAAATAAATTTTTCTTTTATAATTATATTAATTTTAAATGATTTCAAAATAGAAAGAGATATTTCCCTAAAAATGTTTTGATTTCATCTATGTCAACATTATTTGATGAATATTAAGGTTATTTGATGTTCATTTATTATGATACAAAACATACATTTTTTATTGAAGCTTCTGTGATATGTTTAACTATGGATGTGTTATTTTTACACCATTCATGGTTTATGGATAATCTATTGACATTTCATATGCTAGTTTTAATATGAATTATTATGTTATGTTTAAACCTTTTCATATAAGGAATGCATTAGACTTATTATGTGACAGGTGGAGCCTGAATTAGCTCCTCAATGAATATGTAGGTCTCATGAGACAAATAAGTGTCTTGGAACAAGGCCTTGAAAAAATTTTATTTGTATTCTTGGAACAAGGCCTTGACTATGTGGTTATGAAGTCCGGAATTATGCATTCAATCATTATGAAAGTGGCTATTGATATTGCATGTGATTATTAGACTAGTAGAATATCCATGTGAGTAAGTAAATGGAATTATTTTGATTTTATATTTTCCATATTATGATGAAGTTCAATTTTAAAAGGCTTGTGTTTTAGTCTTATACATTGCCTTAAATGTTTATACTTATTTCTGAAAAGTTTACGTTTTATTATTATCCTTACTGAGCATCTGATCTCACCCCTTTCTATGTTTTATTTTTCCTAGGATGCGAAGGAATATATTATGACATACTTGTGGGGATAGTATATGGGATCTTAGTGTTTTCTATAGAAATGATGTTGTTGTAGTTTTCCATTTTATGATGTAATGTAAACCTTATGAATGTTTCTAGTACTTCTGAGGCTACTAAACTAATCAGTCTTTTGAGACTTGATCTTTTGTGATCATGACAATGATATGTAATAATGAACTGACTCTGGGCTTCTAGGGTTAGGGCATTAAAATTGGTATCATAGGAAGTTTAATACAATCATTGAAAACTAGGTTTAGATAAACTCTAATTAGAGCACATAACCCTAAGATAGAATTTGAGGATTAGTATAGAAGAACATCCTTGAATGTTGTTATTGTAGATATTTTGTTACTTTCCCATGAAATAAATCCATGTATCGATACAAGTAGGTAGAGGTAGCTCTGGCACATATGTATCTAGGGGTAAAACCCAAAAACACCGCTTCGAGCTAGACTCGAATGGGAACTGGTGCATGACAACAGGACTTTTCTGCACTCATGGTTATGACACTCCCTGGGTATATTCTTAGGATAATTCTCATTTTCTTTACAAATCAATATGAAGGGTTTATGAGTATATAATTCCTCACTTTTTTTATGATTATGGATTATATCCATAAACTGTTCAATTTATGCTATGTGTTTTATAAGTTTGGAATTTTTTATTTCGATTCATAAACTAATTTAGTTTATGATAATGTTTATAAATGGAATCTAGTGGAAGGAATGGAAATAGTATCAATGCATGCACTCCATGTTGGGATTTTCCTCCTACTCAAGATAATTATAGTGGAGCTGGTGATAGAGCTGGTGCTGAGAAGCTTATCACAATATTGGGACAACTCACTCAGGTTATGAATAATAATCTTACCTGTATGGAGCACCCAGATCTGTAGCATGGAGAATAAATGTTAGATCGCTTCATGAGGAAACAACCACCAATATTCAATGGGGGTACAAATACACTAGTAGTTGAGCAATGGATAAATTCTTTATAGAAAATATTCCACGCCTTGGGGAGTAGTGAAAGGGAAAATTTTTCATTGTAGTTTACCGCCTTACTGAAGATTCTGATCAACGATGGTCATTGATTCAAAACACAAAGGAAGATGATGAAGTCTCAAATATGAAATAGATGAATTTTAAAGAAATTTTCTTAGAAAAATAATTTCATTTTGACCATCGAGCGGATATAGATAGACAATTTCTGTGTTTGAGGAAAAAGGAGGATGAGAATGTCACAAAGTATGAAGCTAACTTTGCAAGGTCAATGAGTCATGCAACAGATTATATACATAACCCAAGAAGTAATAATGATCGTTTCATTGATGGGTTAAAATAATTTTTTTGTCGAGCATTAGTCTCACAATCCTTCTCATCGTACAAAGATACTATCTCATGTTCCATCAAGATATAAAAATAATTCGATAAGTCTTATGACTTTAAAGCAAAGTAAGAGAATAAGAGATATTTTGAACACTCTAGAAGTGGAAATAAGGGGAAGAAGGGAAAATTTGAATATCCATCCTACAATAAATGTGGGAAGAAACACCCTGGTACTTTCCTAAATGGAATGGGGGTCTGTTACAAGTATGGTGAAAAAGGCCACCAAGCTCGTTATTACAAGGGGATGAAAGAGGTTGTCGATGTTTAATGCTACAACTGTAGAGAAAGGGGGAATTATGTGAATGAATGTCCTAAGAGTCAGGGGAACTTACCTCAAAAAAGCCCAAGGGATCAAGGACAAGCTTATGCTATCACTAATACAGAGGTTGAAGCTCCAAAAGACATAGTGGCAGGTAATTTATTGGTTTCATCAAATTTAGAAAATGCTTTTTTGATTCTGGATCATAGAATTATTTCATATCTTCCTAGTTTTCTAAGAAATATTAGATATTTCCAATTTTATTTCACAAGGGAGTTATCAGTCAAAACTCATAAGGGATGTATCATTGCAACAATGTTTTTTAAATGAGTTCCCGTTAAGTCATATAAACGTTATTTATCTGCTGATATCATCATCATACTCATGATTGAATATGATATAATCCTCTATATGGATTGGATTTCGGACCATGATGCAAAAATTTATTGTAAGAAGAAGAAATTTACAATTTTTGATGATGATAAAGAGTACCTTATCTTTAGAGAAGAATCATCACCACCTAATTCTTATCTAGATCCACCCACAATAGCTCAACTAAATTCAATTATTTAGGATGAAGAGAATGATATAACTGTGGGTGAGGAAAGGAATGTTTAAATAGAGGATGTACCTATTATGAAAGAATATGTTGATGTGTTTCCAGAAGATTTACCTGGACATCCTCCAGAATGAGAAATTGTGTTTTCCATTTATTTAATTCCTGTATCAAGGACCATATCGAAGACCCCTTATAGAATAGACACTGTGGAATTATTGGAACTAAAGAAATAACTAGGGGAATTTATTAATAAGGGATTTATTCATCTTAGTGTTTCTCCATGGGGATCCCCTATCCTTTTTGTTAAGATGAAAGATGAATCTATGAGGTTTTACATTCACTACAGGGAGATCAATGCTATAAAAATAAAGAACAAGTATCCCCTACCTCACATTGATTATTTATTTGACTAACTTCATGGAGCTCAATACTTTTCAAAGATTGACCTTTGATCAGGATATCATTAGTTGTGTGTGAAGAACGAAGAAATTCCTAAAACAGCATCTCGAACCAGGTATGGGCATTACGAGTTTACAGAAATGCCTTTTGGAATGACTAATGCACCCTCTGTCTTCATGGATCTAATGAATAGAGTTTTCAAGGAATATTTCGATGAATTTGTAGTGGTATTTTTTATGATATCTCGGTATACTCCAAAAGCTATGAAGATCATGAAAATCACTTGGGCCTTATCCTGAAAACTTCTAGATGACACAAATTATATGGGAAGTTTAGAAAGTGTGAATTCTGGCTTCAAGAGATTTCTTTTCTTGGCCATATTGTATCTAAGGATGGAATCTTTTTTGATCCTTCTAAGGCAAAGGCAATCCAAGAATGGTCAGCATTGACGACTATAACTGAGGTACGCAGTTTTATTGGTTTAGCAGGTTATTATCGACGTTTCATCCAGAATTTTTCCCAGTTGGCTAACCCATTAACAAAGCTCACATGAAAAGGGGGTAAATTTGGTTAGACAAAATAGTATGATGAATATTTTGAAGAACTGAAGAGAATATTAGTCAATGCTCCTCTATTAACTCTACCATCGAGGAATAATGGGTTTGTTATTTATAGTGATGCATAAAAGAAAGGACTTGGGTGTGTTCTTATGCAGAATGATAGGGTTATTTTCTACATATCACAATAACTAAAAATTCATGAGAAAAAATTTCCTACTCATGATATTGAGTTAGTAGCTATAATATTTGCTTTGAAGATGTGGAGACTTTATCTCTATGGTGAAAAATGTGAGATATATACCGAACACAAGAGTTTGAAGTATATTTTCTCATAGAAGGAACTCAACATGAGGAAAAGGATATGGCTTGAACTAATCAAGGATTATGATTTCATGATACACTACCACCTGGGGAAGGCAAATAATGTGGATAATGCTTTCATCCGAAAAGATCATGGAGTTCTGAACAAGATGAGATTTGAAAAGGATTCTATATACATGGATCTAGTAATGATGGATATGGGAATAACCATGGAAGGTGAAACATCAATACTTTTTCAAATGGTTTCCAAACCATATTTACTAGAATGGATAAAGATATCTCAGACTGATGATGAAGATTTTCAAAAGAAGATTAAAGCTATGAATGATGAGAGATTGAGTGACTTTGTGCATGAAAATAGAATTTTGAAATTTGGGAAGAGACTTTGTGTTCCCGATATACCTGATCTAAAAATATAATTGTTGGATGATTCTCAGAGTTCCAATTTCATTATACACCTTGGGAGCACCAAACTGTATAGAGATTTGAAGGAACATATTTGGTGGGACATCATGAATAGGGATATTACTGATTTTTTTTCAAGATGTATGGTTTTTCATCAAGTGAAATATGGAAGGAAACAGCCTGGAAGAGTCATGAAACCTCTTCCCATACCTGAGTGGAAAATGAAATAATATTACGATGGACTTTGTCATGGGACTACCAAAGACTCCTATAAGAAACAAGGAATAGGGGTCATTATTGATCATGTTACCAAGTCAGCACATTTTCTTCCTATAAGAGAAGATTTACCACTTGAACGTTTAGACAGAATATATATTAATGAAGTTTTAAGACTTAATGGAGTACCAGTATCGATTCTTTCTGATCATGATCCCCATTTTACATCAAGATTCTGGAAACATCTTTAGAAATCCTTGGATACTGAACTTCGTTTGAGCACCGCCTACTACCCCCAAACTGATGGACAATCATAACAGACTATTCAAAACTTATAAGACATGTAGAGATCATTATCACTTGACTTTCAAGGTATGTGTGATCAATATTTACCTTTGGTTTAATTTTCCTATAAAAATAACTTCCATTCAAGTATTCAGATGGCACCATATGAAATGTTATACAGAAAGAGATGTCGAACACCGACCTATTGGGATGATGGTAGTGAAAGAAAACTCGTAGGCCCAGAACATTTGGAGGAAATGGTGGAAAAGGAGAAGTTAATCCGAACCCACATCAAATCAGCTCAAAGTTTGCAGGAGAGGTATGTCGATTACCGAAGGAAGGATTTGTAATTTTTGGTAGGAAGTCATGTTTTCTTGAAGGTATCTCCAAGGAAGGTTGTTATACATTTTGGTAAGAAGGGAAAATTGAGTCCCAGGTACATCATACCTTTCGAAATTATAGAACAAATTGGGGTTGTAGCTTACCATTTGGCAATTTTTCCATGTCTCTCCAAAGTTCATGATGTATTCCACGTATCATTGTTGAGAAAATACATGCCTAACCCAATGCATGTACTCACCTATGAGAAATTAGAACTGGAATCTGATCTGTCTTATTACGAAGAGCATGTTAAGGTTCTTGATACAAGAGAACATGTGCTGAGAAACTAGACGACTCCTCTTGTAAAATATCTATAAAGAAACCATAAGATGGAAGAGGCAATGTGGGAACTCGAGGAACTTATGTTGAAGAACCACCCAATTATTTTTATGCAGTAATATTCTAGAAATTTTTTGGATGAAATTATTTGAAGGATGGTAGAATGTAACACCCCAATATTCCACAGTATGCTTCCCTTTGAATAATACAATAGTGTGTGTTGTATAGAACTTCGAGTTCTAACACACCACAACCAATTAAACTAGCTGTTATGAATAGTAATACCGATTTTTTGAAATTTTAGAAATTTTATCTGTAAAAATGGACTTCATTTTTGGATTCGGAATATTGAAATTAGTTGAGGGTAATTTTTTTGTATTTTTCTGAAAACTTTCAATTTTTGATGAATAGTGAAAAACACTGAGTTATAGTTTAAAAACGAATTTTTATTTCAATAATTTTTTATTTTATTTTAAATTTATTTTAGGTAAAAATAGATACATAATACCTATATAATTTCAATGTAATTAATTGGAGTTATTTTATAAAAATTTTAGTTATATAAACATTTTTATTGAACTTTTTACCGTCTTTTACCCACCTCGTAGGAGCATTAGAAAATTTACATAAAAAGTAATTTTACCACTTCTATGAGTTGAATATCAAAAATCTGAGAAGCATAGATGATATCAATAAGTAAAATGTGTTTTAATAAGAAGAAAATAATTTTTTGGTTAATAGTAACTTTTTTATTTTTATTTACCACAGTTAAAAGTAAATAGGGTAATTAAGGGTAAAAATGATATTATTATTACCCTAACACATGTCCTAATTCTATTGGATAAGTTTAATTCAACCAAAAAACCTTATGAATAAAATATGATCCTTTAGGTCCACTTGTATTGGATTAGGTCATTTATTATTATTTAATTCAAATAAGAGTTAAAAGTGTTAAATTCAACGTTTAATAACTAAACCATTTTTAATATAGGGTTACACATAAGATAAATTCAACTATAAATATTAATTAGAAAGCTAAATATATTTCCTATATAATGGAATTTTATTTATATTTTTTTAGACATGAAATAATTTAATTTATTTATGGCACAATGATGATACAATAGTTAAATAATTAAAGAAATATTAAAATAATTGATATTATAAATATCCAAATAAATGAAATTTTAGTCTTTTTATGAATTATACTAATTTTCTAGGTTAATATGACATGTTAGTGTTGGTTAAATGAATTCTTTTTGAATTAATAATTCTGTTATAAATTTAGAAAATATAAAATACCAAATAGTGTCAAAATTGACATAAAAGAGTTTTTAAAACAAATATTATATTATTAATTGATATTGTATTTATAAAAATCAATGGTTCAGCATAAAGACTTATATAATGATATATGGATCATTAATTAACCACCTGGGATTCGATTGGATGTATATAGTTAGTTTATTAACCATATAATATAATAATACAAAGATACTTGGTAAATGTCAAACTATTAAACTAAGAGATAAATCTAAAATATATGGTTAATATGGTTACCCAAACCTATCTAAAACCTATTGTTTGAGTGGTGTTCTACCCATACCCACCTTATCCTTTAAATAATTCATTTTGGATCTATTAGAAACCTAAAATTATTTTATTATAAAATAATATTTCTAGCTTTTCCTAAGGTGCCCCTCACCCCTCTTATAGAAGTGCACTTCACCTTCTCTCTAATTCACACATTCAAAGCCATTTGGATCGGCCAACCCCTACCCAAATACCCTCTCAACAGTCCTAAATTTATCATAGAGGCCTTAATTTAGTCATAAATCCATCATAAGGATCCCTTTTGATTAAATCAAAAGGAAGATCCCGAAGAAGAGGTAAATATTTTACCACCTCTTTCAAGTTCCTTTCTTCTTCCACTTCCTTTTTATTTTTTGTTTCCATTATAAAATAATAACTCTAGTATATTATATATACTGTGATGTTATTATAAATATGGTACAACTATATTCATTATTCTATCCATCCTTTTAATGACATGTCACCATACGTGTGTACATACGACTTACCGTCTCCATGTCGTGGTGTAATTGTTATTCAATATATTATTATTTGGATGGGTATAATAATGATGTGTAATTGATTTAAATAATAAATATAACAATGATAATTATTATTTATATATGATATACCATCCAATTATATATTATTTTAATATCCAAAGAATGATATTGTCGCTCATGCGTACATACGGATTACTGTCTCTACAAACGCAATGAGATTCATTCCCCATCGTATCCATTCAGGATTAATTTTAATTATATGATTAAAAATAATTTTTAAAGACTTAATATAATTATGAATATGACTAATATACATCCTATCCATAATAAACATTACTTCCGTAACAAAAAATAAAAAGGAAAAAGAATCATTTAACACCCAAAATAACGATAATACTAAGATATTATTAACAAAGCAATGTTAAAAGATCATATATGATATAATATTAATGTATAGGATTATTGTATAATTTAATAACAATTATTTCACCATTATATAGGATTTTAACCTACCCTCGACCAAGGAAAATTACAAGGTAAGGATTAATTTCACAATCTCTTTATTATTTGAGGTTGTTTTTATGTAAGTATCTACTGGGACATCTTTATCATCCGCATCCATGTTTCTTAAAAATGTATTACAAACCATTTTTAATATTTACTAGATTATGTGTTAATGTAATTTATACCCTTGTTTGAATTTTTATAAAATGGTTTGAAAGGAATCTTTCCATCATTTTCCAAACAATGCACTTTATAACCTTTTCGACAAAATTAAGGTATGAATGTTTTTTTAACTTACACGGTGGGTGAAGCTTTTTTCCACCATTATAGAATAATAAAATATTCCCTTACAATATTTTATGAATACTTACAAAATAAATGTTTTCTATTATAATTATATAAATTTTAAATGATTTCAAAATAGAGAGAGATATTTATCTAAAAAAGGTTTTGATTTCATCAATGTCAACATCCTTTGATGGATTTTAATCTTATTTAAAGTTGTTTTATTTTGATACAAAACATTCATATTGTATTGAAGGTTTTGTGTTATGTTTGATTGTGGATGTGTTATTTTTACACCATTTATGGTTTATTGATAAATTATTAACATTTTATATGCTAGTTTTAATACGAATGTTTATGTTATGTTTAAAACTTTTCATATGAGGAATGCATTGGACTTAGTATGTGACGGGTGGAGCCTGCTATAGCTCCTTGATGCGTCGGTAGGTCTCATGAGACAAACTAGTGTCTTGGAACAAGTTATTGACAAAATCTTATTTGTAGTCTTGGAATAAGGCCTTGAATAAGTTTTTATGAAGTCTGGCATTATGCATTCAATCATTATGAAATTGGCTATTGATATTTCTTGTGATTATTCGACTAGTATAATATCCTTGTGAGTAAGTAAATAGAATTATTTTGATTTTATCTTGCTATATTATGTTGAAGTTAAAGTTTAAAAGGATTTTTTTAAGTCTTATACATTGCCTTAAATGTTTATTCTTATTTAGGAAAGTTTTTTCTTTATTATTATACTTACTAAGCATCTGAGTTCACCCCTTTCTAGGTTTTATATTTCCCTGGATGCAAAGAAGTGTATTATGACTGACCTGCTAGGATAGTCTATGGGATCTTAGTGTTTTCTATGGAATCAATGTTGTAGTTTTCCATTTTATGATGTAATGTAAACCTTATGAATGTATCTAGTACTTCTAAGGCTATTAAACTAATCGGTCTTTCGAGACTTAATCTTTTGTGATCATGCCAATGATACATAATAATGAACCGACTATGGGCTTCTCAGGTTGGGGCGTTACATTGGAGACCCTATTTTTTGTATGAGCATGCTTATTATTGGAATCTATTTCATTGTGACCATGTTAGTATTCCATGAAATTTTCACTTATAATTCATGGAAAAATGTTTTGTTATGATTCATGTTTTGCAGTTTTTCATACAAAAATGTTTTATGGATAATTTTAAAGAAATTTTTTCAAGAGGTTTTAATTGAAATATTATTTTATTTAAAACACCCTTACTGGGAATTAATATTCTCACCCTACGTTTTAACTTAAATTTTTACAAGTTTAGTTTATTTGAGATACACTATTCGGTGGCATCTTTGTAGAGATTCATTACCATTTTAGTTTTGAAGGAATTATAATAATTTTATCTATTTTTCTAGGACCTAAACCAAATGGATCATATTTACTAGAACATGATGTTTAATAATCATCTTTTTTTATAAATAAAAATTACACACCATGTTTTTCTATAAACCCACACCGACTTTGGGGTAGTCTAAGGTTGGGGCATGACACATAGTACCCCATGTAGAGATATAGAAATTAAATGTGGGAGAAAAAGAATAAATATTTTCCAGTTGTGAGGAAAATGAATGATCATGTTAAGAGAGACTCACCATAGAGAAATAAATCTGATGTGACACTTATGGAAATGAAGGAATATGGACATAAATATTTAGTTAGTGGTATTATGAGTCACACCAAATGTAAAGAGGTAAATATTTGTGGAGGATACCTCCAATGATAGAGGAATCATGTTGAAGGATTAAATGAAAATTAATCTTTGGAGAAAACTTGTTCTAGTGGGATTAGTCTCATAATGGAAAGAGATAAAGATGAAGAAGATAAATAATCCGAGAAAAATTGTAAAAATATAGATTTTAATATGTGGTGTCATCAAAAGTAGAACCACTATCAATGATTGAAATTATTTTGTTTAAAAGGGATTATTTATAATGGTTAACCACAATCCTCTACTTATTGATGTCTGTAGGTACTCCTCCCCTAATGTAATTAAATGATTTTTTCTATAGTTTAAAATAGTGTAGAATTATGGGGATATATTATCCATTGGTTTATTGTCCTCAAAGAATATTTTTGATTGAGATAATGTAATATGAGTCGGTAAAGAAATATGATATATGAAACAAATTAAGTAAGAGTGTTTGTAATTCCTAATTGGTATCAGGTCTTATAATAGAATGAATTTTATAAAGTCCTTGACCAGAATTAATAAGTTTTTCAAGAAACCACTATGTTTTTCTAATAAAAAACTAGAATTTAAGGCTAAAATAGAGATGTTAAATCAATTAAGACCACATTATGAAGTTTAAGAGGTGTAATAGTTTTTTTTTCTGAATGTTAAATTGGTATCAATAAAACAATTAAAATAAAGAAATTAATATCAAGCTACATCTCAAGTAGAAATAGGCCACTAAGAAGGAGAATCCAAATTACTGGATGAAGTGACATTGATCATCGGTTTTTTGTTTATTTTTTATTATAAAAACATTTTGGTATCATCTAATTATATTTAAAGATACCAAGATGCTATTTTAATGAAATTCTAAAACAAACAAATTGTTTCCCCTTACTGAATATTATATCAACACTTATAGGTAAGTACCCATGGATTTCCATAGGAGTTTGGGATGAGTACACAAAGGATATTTAGCCAAATCTAAAATAGAAATAGAACTTTGATTATAATATGTACATGGATATAAAGTGGTATCACAATTTTATCAAAAATAAATGATATTAGTAGTTTCAATATGTGGTATATCTCACACACGTGTGATTTTTTGTTTATATGATGAAGTTTTTCTATTAGTTTGATTGATATCAAAATATGTGTTTAAAATTGTAAAAATTTTATGATAATGGTTTTTTATGTAAGAGAGTTACATGAATTGGATTGAGTTTTTTTCCTAAAATATTGTCTCCTAAATTGAGTTCTAACTCATTAGGCTTAGAGGAATTTCAATGACTCAACTCCATGTCGTAAATTCACTCTTTGATAATGATTGTGTAATATGTATCTAAAAAAGAGAAAATGGCTTGAATCTTAAAATGTGATAAATAGAGTATTATTCAATTATATATGTGGTATAGATTCTAAAATGAAAATATGTAATCAGTTTTATTCAAAAAATGATATATAAAGTGGAATTATGGATAGAATTAAAAATTGAAGCTTCTTTATAACTAATTGTATTAATATGTGGTTAAAGATCTAAAGGGACAATAAAAAAATTTTGTGACCGATAATGTAATGGTGGTAAGTGGAGTCAAAAGATGATGAGATGTGGTTAGTTTTTGAAGTGGTTAAAACAAACATATGAGTTTGGAGGAAAATTTTCGGATAGTTGAAATTTCTATGAGGTTTTCATATTTCAACTAATGGTTTCAAGTGGGTAGAGGAAGAAGACAATAAAAATGGGAGAACAATCTCTGAAATATTGATTTCAAGTCAAGATATCGGATCTACCAGACAATACCTTTATCGGGTAAGTATTTATTTAATGTATAGGGAGTAGATTTGAGGATGTCCCACTATGGAATTAAAAGATATAGGATGATATAATTTGAGTAAAATCTTGAGAAACTCAAAATAATGGTAAAAAAAGTATAGAACAGATTAAAAGAAACATTACATTTCATTAACAATGGAGATAGATTTAAGTTAGACAAAAATTATATATATGTCAATTTTTCTGAAGGATTTATGATAGTATTATCAACTAAATCAAAAAGGTTATAATGTTATAAAAAATGGTTTTATTAGATTTATTGAAAATAAATATTTAATTATTGATAATGAAATACATAGAAATAACATTTGAGGATGAGCCTATATATCTATGAAGGTAATTCAAGGTAGTGTGAGTTGAGGAATTAACCCTTATATATATATATATATATATATTAAAGACACAATTTTTATTGGGGAGAATGAATATTGATATATATAAAAAATTTTGAAGTTATATTGTGGATTTTGAAGTCTAGAATATATTAGAAGAAGCACTTGAAGATATTTTGAAATAAGTATTGTTTATTTTAGATGACTAGAGATATTTTAGGATTTATCATGAAAAGATCACATCATGGTGATTTTTTCCACGCTGTGAATTGATTTTAAGAAAAAAATATGTAAAAGTGCATAATTATTAAGATTCATCTACATTTCACATAAGGTTCATCACGATTAGTCTAATGTAGAAATAGAAAAGGAAGGGAACCCTAAAAGTAATTAGGTGAAGGGAATTGGTTCATTCCATGGGGTTTATGCCCACAATGTGAATAGTTTTACAATTGATAAAATGAAAATAAAATTAACTTGTATATGTTTTATGTCTATGTGTATTATCATTGATACATGTGTAAATTTTTTTCAATGAATTTCCATTCCATAAAGAAAGCTCATACAGGTTTTAGTGGTACTATTATTTAAGAGGATCTCACACTATAGAAGCAGTTTCATATAGAAATCAGTTATAACTTAGAATATTAGTAACATAATCATAGTTTGTTTAATAGAATTAGGATTTATAAATGTCTGGACTTAGGAAGTTTAGTAAATAAATTCAAAATATTGTGTCATGGGGAAATCTATTACACTTATAAAAGTTTATGAATTGATAAGAATTGTAAATATCAAGCTTTATTATATGGTTAATTAAATGAATGATATTCGGTTGAGAATAATATATCTTATTATTGTCTAAGACCATGACATAGTGAATACGACCACACTTTGAAATGGATTGAGTTATGAAAACAATGTTTTGAGAAATTGTTTTGCATTTTGAATGGGTTATTATTAGATTATTTAATAATTTTAGTTTTAATTTAAAAATGAGGAAAATATAATCACGGTTTTAGGTGTTGAACAATTTTTAATACAATAATTGTTATAAAATAAAACCATGTGGTATATCTAGAATGATTGGAGATGACCAGAAGAATGAGGTATGATCCCAACCCTCAAATCAAAGGGGTTGGTTATAGAAAAATATATAACTTCTCTTATCATTTCTGGAAAAATAAGTAATATCGATAAATATTTATACCTCCTAAAAAGTGAGAAAAAGATTTTTATAAATGTTTTCCCTAATATATATTATTTAGTTATAACATAAAGGATTTAGGTAGAAGAAGAAGGAACCACACATCTATATTTGTTTGATATAAAGATACGGTAATAAGGTAATTCTACTTTGGAATTATCCTCATTTTTATGAAAGAAGTTTTTGCTACCATTATATCATGGAATAAAGTGAATCAACCCTCACATTGAGGTATTTATCTAATTAGGAATTGAAAAATGAGATAACCATAGATAAAAGATCAATATATCCTCAAAGCCAAAGTTATGTTTCATGAAATGTATCATGATGAGTAGAAACATACCCTCAAGTCTATTAACTATTGATGAAGACCCATAAGTCTATAAACTAATCATGCCTGGTCTCTGAGTATTGTTTATAAAGATTATAAGTGGGATTTCCACTATGTTCAAAAGTGTACCTTTCCTAAACAAATTATAACACATACAGATCATAGTTTTCTCATTTTTTATTTTGATGCACTATCAACATATTCCCCTAGAGTTAAACCTTAATGTTGAACTAAGTAGAATCCCTCTATTCAATGTTCTTTACATTCTGCATCTATATTAATCGTTTGATGTATCGACAAGAGTAAGAATTGGGGATTTAATATCTTCTTGGTAAAATGAGAACAATATCCGAATATCTTATGAACAAAAAACGAAGAAGTGGTTTTAATTATTATACACCTGATTTACACCCCCCCCCCTCGTTCAAGGTTATTTATGTCAAATTGGTTCCAACCAATATTCTCTCAATAAAGGTGTATCTTTTCAATTTTTCATGAAGGATATGGACGTATTATATACTCTACTATACTTTGGTTATATTTTCACTCACATAATCAAAATAACAATGAGATATGTTCATATATATGATGACATGTTGAAATTGAGGGAGGATGAGGTTACATTGTGTGTGAAAATGAAGGAAATCGTAAGCAACAATCCAAGTAAAAGACAACTTATTCCATACATAATTTCATATACATTTTATATTCATGTTTTAAATAATTTATTACATTCCCCATCCAACATCAAGACAATATTTGAGTTTATATTTTTATTTTATAAAGAATAAAAATTAACTGGAGTTTTAGTGGTAATTTAGTTATTATGAAGTGAAAAACCTATATTCTATTGCCTACATAAATTCATGAGGGATATTTTAAATTATAATTAATTATTATACCCCTTTAATAATGTTACTCAATCCAAAAATATCTACTAAAACTCTACCCTATGATATGACATTCTATAAGAAATTAATATCCTGCATTTAGATCTTTCACATCAAGTGATTTATATAAAGATGATGTTGATATTGTATATCCTAGATATTTATCAAATGATCATGATTATCCTCCTCTAACTAAGAATAAATTAGGATAAAATAATTTGATGCCACTAAAAAATTATCCATGTGTGGGTATAATATCAGGCTCATAAGTACCATAGACACTATAAGGAAATTCTTCATGCAAAACAACATCCCTAAAAATCGCAATGATTGTAACAAAACATAAATTAAATCTTCAGGATACCCTCCTCATGAAACCAAAGATAATGATAATTAAACTTGAGATAAATCATCAAGAACTATCTTTCAAATTTCAGATAGTTAAAGAGAATATCTAATTTACAAAAGAGGGTATTTGTTCCTGAATGTCACCTATTTCAAGAAGTGATAGTCAATACAATGCCAAATTTTTTTTGTCACTATCTTTTCAAAGATAAAAATAATTTACTCGTGGGAAACATTTTCTATCATAAATAATTTATCCAGAAATTCCTTCAACTACACTATTAGATCTTTGATCTCAAATAGGTCCATTTAATAAGATGTTAAATACATTAGTGTTGTCTTGGGGTGTTATTATATACTGAAATTGACCTCTTGATAAATTTAAACCCTATAAATTACTCATAAAATGGAAAATATTTTCATATAATAATGTATGTAAATGATCCTCCATAGAATTATTGTCACATTGTTTTATTCTCACCAATTTATGAGTAGTTTACTATAATCTCTAGAGGGTTGACCTTTCTCATCTTGTATATTTGTACCATTACCCAGTCTATGAAAAAATTACTTATATTCCTAATAAAATATAAATCTATGTTAATAGAAGTGTAACCAAGCTAGGACTTCATATAACTAGCCCATGAGAATCATCAAATCACAAGGTATCATATCTACTATGAAGATATACAATGAAAACACCTCTATATCAAGAGTAAAGTGGTGCTGAAGATATATATGAGTTATATGATGATTGATACTAGTAGAGGTATCTTGTAGAAAAGTATACTTAAGGTGTTTCTCAAAAATATCAAGCTCACATATAAAAGATTTAGTAAGAAATTAATGAATTACATTAACACCAATGACTATGAGTGCTAAACTAGAGAAGATGTAAATCATACCTCAAACCATATCAGGTGTTTCTTTATTGAAGCCCTCAATTTCCTAATTAATTCCAATGATTAAAAATATAGTACCTTGTGCATGTTATGGTCATTATAGAGGAGGTTTTGGTGGGGGTTAATTAAAGTTCCATTCACCACTAGATGCTCCCATAACACCGACTCATCTTCCATGGCCACCTCTAGGAGGGCCACCTTTTCTGACTAGGTGTGGTCTCGGTTCCCTATGTTTCCCTCATTATAGGAGTTTCATCCATTATGAATACTTTAATATCCTTTATTTATTTCCTAGTGTGGAAAAATCAACTCATGTATCCTCTACTACCACAAGAAAAATTAGATCTATCACTTGGCTAGGTTGTAACAGTTTGGGCCTTTTAGACATGTTAATTTGAATGGGTTGGGTGTTACAGGTATCAAGATAAGATTAATGGATTGAAGTTAAAGTAAATTATGATATTAAATATGGGGGTTGATTTTGTAGAATAGTGTTTTTGACATTTCATCGAGGTTAGGATCTCAGTATGGAAACATCGAGCTACACCATTATCGTTTGGAGTTCAAAGTTATGGGTTCTTCCATTTTATAGAAATTTGTTTGTTGAACCATTGATTAAACTATGGTTTTGTTCTAGGTTTGATAAAAATAAATAGAATTCCAGGTGATTTTCAAAATGTTATTCACTACTAATACAATATGCATAACGTGTTTTGTTTAGTGGATCTACTATTGTTGAAGTCCCTGCACTTTGGTGCTTCTGTTATTTCATGGTTAGGATCGAGGGTATACCTCATGATTTTGAGAGATGTGATGTTATAAAATGGTGGTATCACTTGTAATGAAATCCTCCTTCAGTTGTATTTGATTTTTAATGTTCACTTTTTTAATGGAGGAGGTAAATTAGAGATACATGGTGTGATTTTTGTATATTTTTTTGACATTAACCCATTGTGGCATAGACACCAATGTTTTTTCATGTCTTTTTAAATCTCAATTATTTTCATGTGGCCACCACCCTTTTTTATGGTCTTATATTTTCCCATAACCTATATAAAAATGGATTCAATTATGAATCCATCTTATTTCACCAATTTCTCTTGAGCCTAGGATTATTTGAGGAATCCCTTTATATAACTTTTAGAGGACTTGAATTTTCCTTATACATCATAATCTAGATATTGGTAATTAGTGATCCTATGTGACTTATTCCATCTCTATATTTGAATTCCTCCAATTAATTCTTAGTAATCCATAGTAGAAATTTCGGTTTTGGTTGATAAATGTTAGGTTGATTATTTTAATGTGGATTCATATGATTTAGGTAGTTGAAGATTCTCTAATGTGATATTTTTCATGAAATACTTCCTTCCTTTCCATGTCCTTGTAGAATAAATTCTAATGAATCAATAAAGGCAATGGATTTAAGAAAAATCATTTTTTATGAAAATTATAGAGGTTTTATGTTTTTTTATTTCTTTGGATGGATAGTAAAAATTTATTTAATAAAGATAGTAAATTAAAATAAAATTAGAAAATAGATAGAAAGGGTAGTTTCAATTGTATTTACTTATTTCCACATTATTTATCATGTGATTGATGTCTAAAAGAATATTTTGATGAAATTGTTTGTTATTACTGATATTGTTTTCCATTTCCATGAATTATATACTAGAATCATTGTTCATTAATGGTTAATAACTTAAAGACGGTAATAAACTGATTGTATGAAACATATAAATTGAAGTAAAAGATTCTTATAAATAAGGGGAAATAATGTTATGAAAATTATCTTAAACAAGATCTATGGAATTGGTTGTTGAAAAAATTGGTTAATATATTATGTTATCCTCTTTTTTTGAAGTTGTGATTTCCTTTCCGTTGTTGGGAATTTTTTGGGCTGCTTGAGATGTGATGTATTGAGAATAGGGGATTTAGATTCCTTTTTACTATTTGAATGTGGAGATGTAGTTTTTATTGTTGAATGATGATACAATAATTGATGAGAAAATAGTAGTTTTTCTAATTACAAGGGAGAGAAATGACATTGTGGTGGGTGTGAAGGTTGTTAGATTCTTTTTTGTTGTGGTTTTGTGTAATATATTCCCATTAGTATGGAATATATAGTTAGTAATGATGATACCATAAATAAATGTTGGTTGTAATTGAATAAGTAAAGGGATGTTAATGAAATATAATTCCTTGAAAAGGTTTTTTAAAAATTGTATTAAACAAGGATAATGGATATAAATGGCTTATCATTAAATATTGAATGGAATTACATAATAAATTTAACATGGATGGTAACTTATAAATCTATAAAAGGTTTGATGAGTTTATTACATGTATATAATATGTATAATGTATCATGCCATTAAAACCCAATATATATGAGTTTAATATTAAGTATTTTACATTTTTTACATTCCCATAATCTTTTATATATAGATTTTCATAGAAAAATATAGATTTATAGTGACTATATTTTCAATAAAATAAGATTCTAAATTTTTCATTCCTCTTTCATTCAAGTAACACATTCTATGTTCAAGGAAAATTTCTTTTATTCATCACTAGAATTCGTAATAGTTCATACACTTATATAATCCCTATATTTTTTTGAAATTTTATAATGATAAAAAAAACCTCACTAAGGAATATAAAAATAATGGAAACCCATTAGACTAGTAAAAAACATAAAATTCCATGATATTGTTTATGATTGTCAAAATAAAACATTTAACAAATACGTAAAACATATTCATATTAAAAAATAAATATTTTCATAAATAAAACCATTTGAAACCAATATAAATAATAATAAAACCATGAATTTATCATGAGTAACATGATAAATCATTAAAAATTTTAATCAAAAAACAATCCTTTCACTTTAAAAAGTTTATAATCATTCCTTACCTCAAGAAATAAAAATATTTCCATAAAAAAAATTTCTTGAAAAGATAAAATGGTATATTGTAGAGTTATATTCATAACATTTTTTCACACATTTTTAACCCTCTATGGAATAAATAATGTCTAGTTAATTCCATACGACAAACCTACTACGTTATATCACATATTTTTCTCTTTAAAAGGAAAAATCATCACCAAATGTATTTTAGATCTATATTAATAACATCCATCACCTTGAGATATATCATGAACACAAATAATCATAAATAATTAATGATTATTATATTATTAATAAAAAAATATAATATTTCACCTTTTCAACATAAACCCATTTAAAGGTTTATTTAAACCCAATAAAAAAGGACTTTCAATTTTTTATTAAACTATAAAGAAATATCTAATTCCTTTTAAATTTTTTTTAAAAGAGTAATCCCAAAAAAAATTGAAATTGAATTAAACTTATAAAACCTTGATACAAAATTACAATTTTTAATTAAAAAAGTATTTTATGGTGGTAAATTATGCTCATGTAGTATATATTTATTTTTTTCAATTTAGTAAAAAGAGTCATAAGTTACTCATACAGAAAATGATAAAAATATTTTTTAATAAACCACTATAAATAAATTTAACTGTATATGAATGTGACCATTAAAAATATTAAATTCATAAATAATAAAATTCTTATGAAAAAATTAGTAGAAAAATGATAGAGATGAAAAATATTTTAATGTAATAAGTTAAAATAATGTTTTAATGAAAAATTTCTCACCAATTTGGTAAAATTTGAATTAAATGTTAATTGAATGAGGTAACCAGAAAATTATTTTTAAACCACAATAATTTTAGTAAATTAATGATAAAATACATATGTATGGTATTATATACACCACACATAGAAAAACTTGTGGTTAACTTGGAATGAGTCTCAAAAAAAAGAAATTGAGATAAGAAATCCAGTACCTCATCTCTTGAATCACCCCGTACTTCCTCTAATTTCCCAAATAATACAAATATTTAAATTTTATAGTTGATTAATAACAATTTTGATATTAATTTATATTTTTATTATATTTTTTCCTTATTAGAATGATTTATATATAAACTGAAACTATTAAGGTTACATCAGATGTTATGAGTTAGTTTGGTTCATAATCTATAAAATTAAATTGGTATGTCGACCATAGTCAAAGGTTTTAGGGTTAAATAATATTAAGAATATTAATCATGGAATAATTATAATTTTTATAAATAAAATAAAATTTTAGAACCGTCAATGAATTTCAGACAAGAAAATTGAATCATATGACTACATGGATGTGTCAATCCACACACACACATGAGTAACATTATTATTTTACAAAGAATGGAATGGTAAAAATGTATGTAGTGTATTATATTTCAGGAAATATTATTAATTTATAAAAATATTATATTTTAATTTATCGCTTATTTATAACAAGAATTGTGATGAAGTGATGAAAAATGAAACACATAACATCATAGAGGTGGTAGTCTAAACGTATACACAAGGGATATTTTCATTTCTCATAGGATGGGAAAATAGATGAAAATTGGTTGTGAAATAAACATAATAAAATTAATATATATATATATATGATACTTATTATATTATATGATTATGTTTATAGATGACTTAAAGGAGTTATATGGATAAATAAATAAGAAAATTCTAGGATAATATTTGTACCTCTTCTTTGAGAAACCTCCTTTAGAAGACACCTTAACCGTTCTAGGTTGGTATTTTATTGGAAAAAAACATTAAGTCATTAAGAGTAAGTTTTAGAATGGAATTAGGTAGATATTTCTTGATGTAATTGTCCTATAAAGTGTTAGGAAGAGAGGAAATGTGGTTCCCTTTTATATGTGTGGTGGGTGAAAATATATATAATACATTAAATATTAATATATTATTTGTGTCTAACTCATTTAAAATAGATTAATATTACTATATATTATATGATAAGATGTATAAGGTCGAAATAAATTTAAAAATAAAATATGTACAAGTTGAAGCATCATTTTAATCCTTATATCTTAGTTTAACCCCCTTATTATCCTTTTTAACTGTGACTATGGTAACAAATTTATCAACCTCTAAGGGTTAGGAGAGTAATTTTAAAAACACCAAGTGACACATACATGAACAATTTCTGATATTTTCAAAAAAATTCCATCCACTAGTCTTTTGATAGTATTTTTATCATTTTATTATGTTTTATAAATAAATTTTAAACATTAAATATCATTTAAGTCGTCTTCATGACTATTCACATATAATGACATTAAAGGAATAATTTTGATGATACAGTAAAAATATAAAAACTTTTAGTATTATTTATACTTTTCAATTATCCATGAAATTATTGAAATACCATATTTACCTGAAAAAATTATTTTTAATGTTTTTTAAAATAATTTCCATGATTTTCCTACTACTTGCACACGAATTTCATTATCATTAAATTAGCACTCATGGTTAATTATACAGTCATTAAAAATTAAAAATAAATTACTTCCACAAAAAAATAATATTAATATAAAAAATAAATATTTACAACTGTCTATAATTGTTTTATCTCTAAAAAATAATAGATATAAGAGTAAAATTTTATAATTATCATTCCCTTAAAATAATATAAAGGGTTATAATACTTGGAAAGTGGCACTAAAATTCAACATTTTCAAATATAAGATGAATTTGGTTGAAATAAAATCATCTTATAAAATAAATGAAATTATTGGATTGATTGATAGACCTTATCCCAAGGTTGTAACCCTATCTAACCCAGTTTATCTTTTTCTAGGGTGATAAACTTTCATTGTGGTTACTATTCATTATGAATAAAAATAAAATTGACATTATTAAAAGACATTAATATTTTTATTAAAAATATGGAATTTATTTTTAAATATTTAAATTTTATAATTGGTTGAAATATATTTTAACATAATTATGTAAAATTCAATGAAAACAGTATTTTGAAAAATACTCGTTTTAAGAAAAAATATTTTTATTCTAAAATCATGTATAGTTTTGATTTACTTTTAATTAATTGGATTATTTTAATTGAAAAGGGACTATTATTTCTCTTTAAAAAATCAAAAAAAATAATCGATATTTGTAAATCATTAAAATGAATTTTTGTTTTAGCTAAAAACAATTTTTTTTTCTATTCACTCAAAAATCATTATTTTCATAAAAATCTCAAAAATTTACACTATGTTATATTCTAGATGAGGAAATTAAAAATGGGGTTCATTTTATCATATAAATGTTTTTAAAATTGGCATATATTAATCATAATATTCACACACTAAATGAAATAAAACATATTTCTAAAGAAATTATACTTTTTAGGTATAAAATGACCTTACACTCATTAATTATCTAGTAACTACCATTAGATAAATTTTAATTTATTTTACTAAATATATTATTTATAAATTTCATTAAATTAATTCATCTATAATGAGTTACTTATTTTATATTGATTGAAAACATTGCATATATAAACCAGATTTATTAAAATATCTCCTTTAATCTTATATGATTTTATTTAAAATTGAGTTCTTAATTCCTAGTAATTAATAAATACAATTCTATTAATGAAATATTTTCTACATATATTTTATAATGTTCTTACTCTAATTCATACGAACCAAACCAATGAATTGGTTATAATAATATTTAAATAATAAAATTTCTATGTTATATCATTGTTCATTTATGCACAATGTTGTATATAGAATACACTATCAAACCTAGTACTAATTTAATGCAATATAAATTAAATATCATGTTGTTACATTATAACCCAAAAATAAATTTAATCCTAGAAATTTAATATCATGTTTAAATAATTTTTAGAATCAATACCATTGAGTGGAGGATAAATCATGAGTTTAGGAAAGGAAAACCTTATAAATATTTTAAAATTACTTTATCGAAAACCATCATCAGAAAAAGGTATAATAAAAAATCTTTTGAATAAAAAATTAAATTTAAATATGATAGTCACCAAGAATAACAAAAAATTTGGTTCCAAAATAAGGATACAATTTACATAAAGTTACAATATGGACATGGAAGAGAAATCTATGCTAAATAGGATGAAAATTATTCTCAACAATGTTATACATTTTAAAAATAGTTTCTTAAAATTTAATAATAATTGAATTAAAATTTCCTTATCCACAAAGAGATATGATATAAGGCCCCAGCCTTAAACCTTACTTAATATTGAATTAAATAAATAATTCACATTGAGGATCTTTTCAGGTTTAGAGTTTTAGAGAATTAGGACATAACTATTACATCTCAAAAGATTACAAAGTAGACACTTCTACTAAGTTTCCATAAATAAAAACTCTTAAAAAAACTTGTCTAGTTCCATGTTTTAGATAGCATGACTTTTCCTTGATCCCATCCTTGACCCTATTGCACTTTATATCCAGTGAAAAACATTTCAAAAACTTGGGGTGAGCATAAAAACCTCAATAAGGGATACACAAATAATGAAAACTGTTAGACTTTTAAAACAACAAGTAAACCATGTATACTTTATCAAAGTAAAACCTTTCACCTTTAGGAAGTAGTAAAAACTCTTCACTGAATAAAATATCATTACTTACCCTTTTTTAACCAAAATATTACCACAAAACCCATATAAAGAACACAACACATATAAAGGTAACTTGGGACATAAACATACTTAAGTGGAATAACCATACGGTCGACTTCCACACATATCACTTAATGGAATAGCTATTCAACCAACTTCCATACATACTTAATGGAATAGCCATACGGCTGACTTCCATACCCAATGCATTGAAGGTTATAACGTAACCACCCGTCCTGGTATTCAAGGCACCACCCGTCATATGGTTTATCACGTAAACAACCGTAAAATGTCCAAGTACCATAATTACACATAAAATATTAAAAATATAAACATTTCAATAACAACATTTCATTTTCAATCACAATAAGTAATTCAATGATATTGAATTAATCAATCCATTTTCAAAAACCATTTAAAAGTGATTTTTGAATCAAAGTTTCCCATACCACTTTGAAGATTTTAATGGAATTACAATTTTAAAACAATAATGTCCATATAAATAAATACTGAAAACCATTCTGAAAACATGGACATTAAAGATAATGATTTAGAATAATAAATATTTAAAACATTTAAAACGATATTTTTTGATAAAGAGTTTTTAACAAAATGAGAGACTCTTGAATACATTATAATATCATGAGAATAAAGGGATTCATGATATAATATTCCAAAGGACATTATACACACCATATGAGAGTGAATTGGTGCATAAAAATGAAGTCTCAATGGAAATGTAAATTGAGATGAAATCCATTATAAAGATTGTATCCTTAAATTAAGGATAAATCTATCGCATAATTATGTGTGAGAAATATAAATAAACACAATATAAGTGGGTATTAAGTGTCAAACAATCAGAGGTCACTCACACATAATAATAGGATGACATGTTCAATAAGTACAAGTTGAACCCAAAGAAATCGAAATTGGGTTAAGACGTTCCCTTGTAAAAATTCGACAGCCTAACGGTGTCACTTCAAAATTCAGAAAATTAGTCTATGAGAGAGTGAATGGTATCTCATCACTTTATCATAAAATTTAAATAAATAAGGATATATAAGAACATATCCCAACACAATAATATGTAAATTAAAAGACATAACAAAAGATGTCCTTTAAAAAAAAGGAGGGTAAAAGGTCCCCTTACTGAGTTGGGTATCTTTCGAAACGTACACCCCATGAAAGAAGGGTCATACAATGAAGATTTAAATATACATAAATTAAATTATACTACACAAAGACTAAAATAATGTGCATTACATACACCACTCAAATGAAATAGTGGCAAACATAGCATAGATGTCACGGGAATAAAAGTGAGATGAAAAATCCCTTACAAAAACTCGGCAGCCTAACGGTGCCACTTAAAACTTACAAAAATGGATTGATGAGATCAAATAGGGTCTCTCATCATATTAACATAAAGTTTACAGAAATAGGAATATAAAAGAACATCCCCCAACATAACAAATAGGAGCTTAAATGAAGCGACATAAAGGAGAGTACTTAAAAAGAAAGAGAGAGGTTAGATCTCTTATGAAAATTGGGTAGCCTAACGGCGCCACTCAAAACATCCAAAATGGATTGATGAGAGAGAATATGGTATCTCATCATATGAATATAAATATTACACTAATATTAATATAAAATAAAATCCCAATAATAATAAATATGATCTTTAAAAGGAGTGACATAAAAGAGTGTACTTAAAAAGAAAGAGAGGAGTAGGATCCCTTACCTCAAGTCCGACATGTCTTATTCGTTTCTTTATATTCCTAAATAATAAACTTTGGTCAATTTATAATTTCCTAAGGACCTACTTTAAATATTATTATTCAGTTCATATCACATATTATAATGTTATAATAATTGTTTAATAATGTTAGTTCATATCAGATGTTTTTGCCGATGTTTGGTACATGAGTCAAAAATGAGCTTCTTTGAAAAATGATTGCCCATGTAGTTATAAGTAAATAATTTCCAGAATATTATTAATGATAAAAATATCATATATATCCAGTAAATATTCATTTTATACTATTCCATATCATTTGGAGATAAAAAACAAAAATCACCGTTCATGGAGACGGTAGGTCGTACGTACGCATGAACGCTACTTTCATTTTTTTGTCATATTAATGGAATTAAAAATAAATGATATATATATATATATATATTATAATTCCAGTATAATATATATGTTATATAGGTCACATATGTTCATTAATTTCATTCTTTATATATTCCATGTATTGCATGTACGAGTCACATCACTTGAGGGGGCGGTAGTCCACACTTCCTCATATGAAATTATCGCATTTACACAACATGAAAAGAATAAAGGAATTTTTTAAATCTAAAATAAATAAGCATATAGTAAACATAAATATAATATATATCATATATAAAATATAGTGACATCATAATGGCCACCTTTAAAGGTGTTAAAAGAATATTGAACAATCATCGTTTCGTGAGGTAGAAAATCACCGACCACAGAAACAGAATGTTCTTTAGCCATTAGATGAAGGTGTGTGTAAGTGTTGCCCGGATACTTCTTATAAAAACATCCAAGTATATTGAAGATACTGGATTTGTTACAAAAAAAATGAATAAAAAGAGTTTAGGGGTTGGAGAAGAAAAATAAAACAAAAGGACTCAAGTGAAGACATTACCTTAAAATCGGGTAACTCCCTTTAGTTTGAGCTCAAAGGCTTCCTTGGGAAAACTTCTGCCCAAAGTGAGGCTTCAAAGAGTTATAGAGGTATGTGGAGAGAAACAATGGTTAGGTTTTGGCTAAGACAAAGGCTTTGGAAGTGTGGGTAAGGAGGTAGAGGTGGGGGCCTTTTATAAGAGGAGAGGAGGGGCACTCTTGGAAAGTAAAGAAATGTTACTTTATTTCAGAATGAGTTTCGGATTTTAATGGTCCCACATTGATGTGTTTTGAGGATAAGGTGATAAGGGTTATAAATCCACCCATTCAATAGGTTTTGGACATGTGTAGGTCTTAGATTTTACATTATCATTCCATTTTATTTAAATCGTTAAATAATGAGGTCATCGCTGCATCATTATGATGTCATAAATAATTTAATTTATTTAACGTCTAAAAATTATAAAAAAATACTATGATGTCGGAAATCTGTTTAGATTTCTAGTGAATATTTATAGTCAAAAATCTGACTTGTATAACACCCATGTAAAAAAAAATTTAGTAAAATAACTCATGTTTGTGTCATTTTAATTTTAACATTAAATAAAAAGGTATTAATGTCATTTTCCATCCAAAGTGGATCCATGGGGTCCCAACATTGACCCATGGATTGTCATAGTCGGCCATGACTCATAAAATTAGGTTAGTAAATGTGTCTAGGTCATTTCATTTTATTAAAACATTATTCATACCTTAAACTACACTAATTACCTCTAATCGTGATTAAAAACTTAATAAGATACTATTCACCAAAAAAATTATTTTAATACCATTGAACCACATTTTACTTCTTAATGACCACCATGTATGTCGTACTTTTGAAATTCAAAACACAAAGATGGCAAAATTTCATTTAAACAGAAAATCAGTTTTTATAAGTACCACTTAGTGGTTTCACTATTCATAAAAAATTAATGTTTTTCAGAAAATTACCAAAAATTCACCCTAAGATATATTTGATATTCTGAATTCAAAAATGATGTCTATTTTAAAAAATTTAAAACATATAAGGTTCATTAATTAATTTAATAATTAATTCCCCCAGTCAAAACAAATAGCGTGTTTTTTTGAAACAAAATGTATCAAAAGATTGACACTAGTTTAAGTCTGATTTCAAAGTGAAATTAATTCCAACGACCACTATTGGATTAAATGGTAAAAATATATTCTAATTTCACTTTAAAACCAATTCAAAAGATAATATAATCATATAAATAAATTATATTAAAATGAGGTTTTGAAATAAAATACAACATTTCTCACTATTCATTAAAAATTGAACTTTTTCGGAAAAATACAAAAAATTTACACAAATTAAATTTTGATGTCCCGATTCTAAGGAAGAATTTTATTTTCTCAAATATAACACATAAAATTGTCAAAAAGTGGATTTAAAAGAGGTTCTCCATCAAAAGGCGGTTAATCGACCTTTTAACAAATATTAGAATGTTTACGCTTAAAATTGGATTCATTCGCATTTTTAATCCTCTAACATTTATTGTAAACAGTAAAAATATTTGACAAAAAAATATATTCATTTTGTAGTTAGTTCTACTCATTCCTTCCATTACAATGGTTAGGCGTTAACTACCATTTAAAATAATATTATTTTATTATTAGAGTGCAACGTAAGATTTCAAAGGAACTCATTGTTGCGTATTGGGTAATCCATCAAGCATAGCGTTCCCTTTATATTAATATTAACATTTTATTCACAAATAGGGATAAATAAAAAAAATTCATATTCTTTATTTACCTTGGGTGTTACATCCTTCCCCCCTTTTGGGAATTGCATCCTCGCAATTTTAAAATTTGGCTTCGAAACTTCTATTAAAAATCCCACCTCCGAACAAGAGTCAATAAAACAATGACTTTAAAATAAAGAAAGAAAAGTACAGAGGTCACCCGAGTTAACCCATACTAGGATTCCATGAAGGAAAACATGGACATAGAGGAGAAAACATAGGGTCATGTTCCGATGGAGAGTGATAGAAAACATGTTTAGGAGAAAGTTAACCACAAGAAAATCACAAACTTGTGATGGGTTAAACGGTATTCAATTCCCTATTAGGAAAAGTTAATAAACAACATTTTTGTTTTAAGTTTCTTTTTATTGAGGAATTTATTCATAAGGAAACATAATAACATATCATGTTGACTTTCAACTTTTATTAGATTCCTTACACAAACTCATATTTTCTCCAGAAGACGAGTATTTAGGAAGACTTGTTCACATTAAAAGTACTATAATCAACTTCTAGAGAATCACCTAATCCACAAAAGAGAACTATATACTTCCCATGTATTTAGACTTTAACCAAAACCAAAACCAAAAATTTTAGTACAAGATCAGATAATCCAGAAAAGGATAACCCTTTATAAAATGAAAATCTTTTCTTAATCTCCAAAATTTGTCCAAAAAAACCCAAAGTTCAACGAAGACCATTTGATAAACAATTGTCCATAAAATTCATCAAATTAAACCAAACTAAGATTGAAACCCAAATATTTGAAGGATTTAATCACATAGTCTTCCATGGTACAAATTAACTTTTATCTCCAAATAACATCAGTTGCTCATATTGAAAAGTAATTAACCTAATCACATATCCTCCATGATAGGTTAATCATTTCCATAGATAACCCAAAATCAAATTACTCTTAATTCATAAAATCATCTAACTAAAAATAATTAGAAAAACTAACCAGGGACTTCACGTAGTCCATTGGTAGGAGATAAATACCAGTTGCACTTTGGTTGTGGGTTCGATTCCTGTAGCTTTGTCTGGCGCGAAGGGTTGTCACACGGTCTGTGTGTTTTCCTTTTTCCAAAACTATATAATTCTTAAAACATTCCCCAAAACGAGATAAAATCTTCAAAAATGATCATAACATATTTTAACCAAAATTTTATATCATGCCTTTCATTTTCCATCAAAACATATAATAACCCATAATTAACTCAAAATTAAGGATCATATAAACCCTAATGGTTTCCTTTATAGTTATTACCTGAACTTCCACATCGATTGGTAATATCATACATGATTCATTACAGAACATACCAAGGTTCAAGTGGATGATCATGACTCCTTGATAGTTGGTTTAGAACAACCACGAGTTTCCTCATTGAACACCCCATTTCATGCAGTCTCTTAATCAGAGAACCACCACAGTTTCCTTCAAACCTATTGTCACTTTGGTGCCTGCTAGATCCATCCATTCACTAAAAACAGAAATGTCTGTGTGAGTATATCAACAAAACCATCATGTACTAATGAGGAAGATAACCACTAAGATATACTTACTCATTCACTTTATCTAAATCTAGGACTCTTTCTGAAATCATATCCATTATGAAACTGTCACTTATGCTTAGAGAATACCCTAACCTCTAAAGTTATCTAAACGGACCTCTGATACCAACTATAAGGCCCCAGCCTTAAACCTTACTTAATATTGAATTAAATGAATAATTAACATTGAGGATCTTTTCAGGTTTTGAGTTTTAGATAATTAGGACATAACTATTACATCTCAAAAGATTATAAAGTAGACACTTCTACTAAGTTTCCATAAATAAAAACTCTTAAAAAGAAACATGTCTAGTTCCATGTTTTAGATATCATGACTTCTCCTTGATCCCATCCTTGACCCTATTGCACTTTATATCCTGTGAAAAACATTTGAAAAATTTGGGGTGATCATAAAAAGCTCAGTAAGGGATACACAAAGAATGAAAACTATTATATTTTCAGAACAACAAGTAAACCATGTATACTTTATCAAAGTAATACCTTTCACCTTTAGGAAGTAGTAAAAACTCTTCACTGAATAAAATATCATTACTTACCCTTTTGTAACCAAAATATTTCCACAAAACCCATATAAAGAACACAATACATATAAAGGTAACTTGGGACATAAACATACTTAAGTGGAATAACCATACGGTCGAATTCCACACATATCACTTAATGGAATATCAACTCGGCCAACTTCCATACATACTTAATGGAATATCCATACGGTCGACTTTCATACCCAATGCATTGGGGTTATAACGTAACCACCCGTCCTGGTATTCACGACACCACCCATCATATGGTTTATCACGTAACCACCCATAAAATGTCCATGTACCATGATTACACATAAAATATTGAAAATATAAACATTTCAATAACAACATTTCATTTGCAATCGCAATAAGTAATTCAAAGATATTGAATTAATCAATCCATTTTCAAAAACCAATTAAAAGTGATTTTTGAATCAAAGTGTCTCATACCACTCTGAAGCTTTTAATGGAATTTAAATTTTAAAAAAATAATGTCTGTATAAATAAATACTGAAAACCATTTTGAAAACATGGACATTAAAGATAAAGATTCAGAATAATAAATCTTTAAAACATTTAAAATGATAATTTTTGATAAAGAGTTTTTAACAAAATGAGAGACTCTTGAATACATTATAATATCATGAGAATAAAGGGATTCATGATATAATATGCCAAAGGACATTATACACACCATATAAGAGTGAATTGTTGCATAACAACAATGAAGTCTCAATGGAAATGTAAATTGAAATGAAATCCATTATAAAGATGGTATCCTTAAATTAAGGATAAATCTATCGCATAATTATGTGTGAGAAATATAAATACACCCAATATAATTGGATATTAAGTTTCAACCAATAATAGGTCACTCATACATATTCATACGATGACATGTTCAAGCAGTACAAGTTGAACCCAAAGAAATCAAAATTGGATTAAGACGTTCCCTTGTAAAAATTTGACAGCCTAACGGTGTCACTTCAAAATTCAGAAAATTAGTCGATGAGAGAGTGAATGGTATATCATCACTTAGACATAAAATTTACATCAATAAGGATATATAATAACGTATGCCAACATAATAAGATGTAAATTAAAATACATAACAAAAGATGTCTTTTAAAAAAAAGGAGGGTGAAAGGTCCCCTTACCGAGTTGGGTATCTTTCAAAACGTACACCCCATGGAAGAAGGGTCATACAATGAAGATTTAAATACCCATAAATAAAATTATACTACAAAAAGAGTACAATAATGGGAAGTACATACACCACTCAAAGGAAATAGTGCCAAACATATAATAGATGTCACGGGAATAAAAGTGAGATGAAAAATCCCTTATGAAAACTCGGCAGCCTAACAGTGCCACTTAAATCTTACAAAAATGGATTGATGAGATCAAATAGGGTCTCTAATAATATTAACATAAAGTTTACATAAGAATGAATATAAAATAACATCCCCCAACATAACAAAGATGAGCTTAAAAGAAGTGACATAAAGGAGAGTACTTAAAAAGAAAGAGAGATCAGATCTCTTACGAAAATTCGGCAGCCTAATGGCGCAACTCAAAACTTCCAAAATGGATTAATGAGAGAGAATAGGGTCTCTCATCATATGAAAATAAAAATTAAAGTAATAATAATATAAAATAACATCCCAATAATAATAAAGATGAGCTTTAAAGGGAATGACATAAAAGAGTGTACTTAAAAAGAAAGAGAGGAGTAGGATCTCTTACCTCAAGTCCGACTTGTCTTGTTCGTTTCTTTATATTCCTAAATAATAAACTTTTGTCAATTTATAATTGCCCAAGGACCTCATTTAAATATTATTCTTCAGTTCATATCACATATTATAATGTGATAATAATTGTTTAATAATGTTAGTTCATATCAGATGTTTTTTCCGATGTTTGGTACATGAGTCAAAAATGAGTTTGTTTGAAAAATGATTGCCCATGTAGTTATGAGTAAATAATTTCCAGAATAGTATTAATGATTAAAATTTCATATATATCTAGTACATATTCATTTTATACTATTCCATATAATTTGGAGATAAAAAATGAAAAGTACCGTTCACGGAGACGGTAGGCCGTACGTACGCATGAACGCTACTTTCATTTTTTTGTCATATTAATGGAATTAAAAATAAATGATATATATATATATATATTATATTTTCAGTATAATATATATGTTATATATGTAACATATGTTCATTAATTTCATTTTTTATACATTCCATGTATTGCATGTATGAGTCACATCACATGAGGAGGCGGTAGTCCACACTTCCTCATATGAAATTATCGCATTTACACAACATGAAAAGAATAAAGGTATGTTTTAAATATAAAATACATAAGAATATAGTAAACATAAATAGAATATATATCATATATAAAATACAGTGACATCATAATGTCCACCTTTAAAGGTGTTAAAAGAATATTGAACAATCATTGTTTCGTGAGGTAGAAAATCGCCAACCACAGAAACAGTATGTTCTTTAACCATTAGATGAAGGTGTGTGTAAGTGTTGCTTTAATCCTTCTTATAAAAACATCCTAGTATATTGAAGATACTGTATTTTCTACAAAAGAAATGAATAAAAAGAGTTTATGGGGTTGGAGAAGCAAAATAAAACAAAAGGACTCAAGTGAAGACATTACCTTAAATTCAGGTAACTCCCTTTGGTTTGAGCTCAAAGGCTTCCTTGGAAAGACTTCATTCCAAAGTGAGTATTTAAGGAGTTATTGAGGGATGTGGAGAGACAAAATGGTGAGGGTTTGGCCGAGCTAAAGGCTTTTTAAGTGTGGGTAAGGAGGTAGAGGTGGGGGCCTTTTATAAGAGGAGAGGAGAGGCACTCTTGGAAAGTAAAGAAATGTTACTTTATTTAAGAATGATTTTCGGATTTCAACGGTCCCACAATGATGTGTTTAGAGGTTAAGGTGATAAGGGTTCGAAATCCACCCATCCAATAATTTTTGGACATGTGTAGGTCTTAGATTTTACATTATCTTTCCATTTTATTTAAATCGTTAAATAATGAGGTCATCACTGCATCATCATGATGTCATAAATAATTTAATTTATTTAATGTATAAAAATTATAAAAAAATACTAGGATGTAGTAAATCTTTTTATCTTTCCACTGACTATTTATAGTCAAAAATATGACTTGTAAAACCCCATGTAAACATTTTTTTAGTAAAACAACTCATGTTTGTGTCATTTTAATTTTAACATTAAATAAAAAGGTATTAATGTCATTTTCCAACCAAAGTGGCTCCATGGGGTCCCCCAGTTGACCCATGAATTTTCATGGTCGGCCATGACTCATCAATGAGGGTAGGACATGTTTCTAGGTCATATCATTTTATTAAAACATTATTCTTACCTTAAACTACACTAATTACCTCTAATCGTGATTAAAAACTTAATAAGTTACTATTCACAAAAAAATTATTTTAATACCATTGAACCACATTTTACTTCTTAATGACAACCATTTATGTCGGATTTTTGAAATTCAAAACACAAAGATGGCAAAATTTCATTTAAACGGAAAATCAATTTTTATAAGTACCACTTAGTGGTTTCACTATTCATCAAAAATTGATGTTTTTCAGAAAATTACCAAAAATTCACCCTAAGCTATAGTTGATCTTCCCAATTCAAAAATGATGTCTATTTTAAAAAATTCAAAACATATAAGTTTCATTAATTAATTTAATAATTAATTCCCACTGTCAAAACAAATAGTGTGTTTTTATGAAACAAAATGTATCAAAAGATTGACACTAGTTTAAGTCTGATTTCAAAGTGAAATTAATTACAATGACCACTATTGGATTAAATGGGAAAAATATATTCTAATTTCACTTTAAAACCAATTCAAAATCTAATCTAATCATATAAATAAATTAGATTAAATAGAGGTTTTGAATTAAAATACAACATTTTTCACTATTCATTAAAAATTGAACTTTTTTGGAAAAATACCAAAAATTTAAACAAATTAAATTTTGATGTCCCGATTCTAAAGAAGAATTTTATTTTGTCAAATATAACACATAAAATTGTGAAAAAGTGGATTTAAAAGAGGTTCTCCATCAAAAGGCAGTTAATCGACCTTTTAACGAATATTAAAATGTTTACGCTTAAAATTGGATTCTTTCGCATTTTTAATCCTCTAACATTTATTGTAAAAAGTAAAAATATTTGACAAACATATATAATCATTTTGTAGTTCGTTCTACTCATTCTCGCCATTACAATGGTTAGGCATTAACTACCATTTAAAATAATATTATTTTATTATTAGAGTGCAACGTAAGATTTCAAAGGAACTCGTTGTTGCATATTGGGTAAGCCATCGATTATAGTGTTCCCTTTATATTAATATTAACATTTTATTCACAAATAGGAATAAATATAAAAATTTCATATTCTTTATTTACCTGGGGTGTTACATATGAGACCAAAAATTCATCATAAATTATTATAAAAGAAAAATATTGTCATTTCTAGATCATTGTTCTAGGGTTTGAGGGATTCTTTTACCATCAAGATAGAGGACATTATAAAATTTACATACTTTATTTCTTCAAATAGATAAATATGGTTTCATTCTTTGGTTGTGTTTTTGGAACATTTCAACCTATATTTCACCCTGTATTCTAAATGGTAAATGATGAACATAACATTTACCTCCAAACAATAACATTTACCTCCATACAATATCAATCACTCATAAATTTATATAAAAAATTCCATATTATATGATCATATATTACTAAAAATATTGTAATTTTTTTCTACACTAAAATCATATATGCTTATATAAATTAAACCAATATTTATTCCTAATATAATATTTACCTTGTTTATCTAATGTTGAAAAAATTGAAAATTATTTAAAATTAACTTTAATAGCATAGTAAACAAATCAATTTTAAATTTCATGGTTATGTATATGATTAAACATTTGTTCAAAAAAATTAATAACCCTATATCCTAATTAACCATATTTATCTAAATATAAATGGTAATATTAAACCTAAAGCTTATAAAAACGTTTCAAATTATGTCCACAAAATATAAATTTATTCCTCCTAAAATTGCATTTTCACTAAAACCCTTATTAAACCTAAGCGTTTTTACCATAAATATAACAAAAAATATCATTAATCATATTAAACTATCAAAACATAAAACCCTTAAAATATCATCATTTGAATCATTCTAACCTCTAATGCAATCTAAAATATTTCACAGATACCAGCTATAACAATACGATCCTTTAAGACACATATATATGAGTTTAAAAGAAATGATCCCAAATTTTTACATTCACATGATCTTTTATAGTTATTATTTTAGAGAATAAGGAAAAAATTATATTTCATAAGAAATACTAATATAAAATTCTTAAATTACACATAAAAATATAATTTTTAAATTCAATGACTTGTTGCATTCATGACACACTTTCTTCATTCAAGGTTATTTGAATTTATTCTAATCTAGATATCATAATAGTTTTAATCTTTATCATGCCCAATGTAAAAGATTATAAAACATTATATGATCATAAACACATTAGTCTAATAAAAAACATAAAAACTCATGAAAATATGTCCCTTTTCACAATAAAACATTGAGCATATAAATAACAAATATACACACAATAAAACGAAACTTTGCTAAAATAAAAAATGTGAAACCCATTAAAAATTATATTAAAACCATGAAGGTGTCATGATTAACATGATAAATCATGAAATAATTTCTTTTAAAAAGACAAACCCCACCTTTAAAAGATTACAAACATTTTTTACACCATAAAATCATAAGATTTCAATAAATACACTTTTTTAGAAAAAAACAGTATCATGGAACATTATAATCATGTCCTATGTTCACTTGTGTTTAACTTGTGTCAAAATAAATTATTCCTAGTTAATTACGTATGATTAACCTACCTGGTTATCTTCCTCATTTCTCACCATAAGAGATTAAATATTTCCCCAATGCCTTGAAGAGATATATTGCAAAAAACAGCCACTATGAGCTATATCAAGCGCACCGGTCATCATCTATAATACCCAAGTACCATATAATGATGGAAAATTTTCTATTATCTCATTTTTTCATCATAAACCCAATAAAAAGATCATTTTAACACAATAATAAAATACTTTCCATTTTCATATAAAAATGTTGACAAATATCCCTTTTCTTTTGAGAAAAATTTAAACTTAAAAAATCCCCAAAAAAATGGGAATTTAACTTAATTTTTGAAACCATGAAAACATTAAGATGAATATTTTCAAGTAATAATTGACATTTTAGACGAAAATTATTATCTCTTTATATATATTAAAAAAAATCACCTTTTCTATTTGGTAAAAAGAGTCTAAAGTTACCAGTGTGGATAATTTAAAAATGATTCCTTTATAAACCTTTTTAATGAAATAAAAAAATTATTGAAATTTAATTTTAGTAATATTTAAATAATAAATAATAAAACTCTTGAAATATTTTAGGAGAAAATGTACACGAAGTAAATAGATTTCAAATAAATACTTTTAAACTAGGTTTCAAATAAAAATCCCTAACAACTTTAGTAAATTTTGAATTTAAAGATCATTAGAGGATATATTATGAATCGGATTTATAAAAAATAAAAATTTCAGAACATTAATTGTATAATACATCATTTTGGAATTAAATACACTACATAAAAAATAAAACATGTAGTGCACTTGTATCGAGTCTTAATGAAAGGAAATTGAGATAAGAAATATCTTACGTCATCTCCCGACTCTCCACGTACATCCTTTAAATTATGGAATAATAATTAGTTATTATTTTATATTTTTTAAGAAACATTATAATTTTCATTAACTTAATATGATTCCTTTAATTTCATTTATTACCATGTTTTATTTAGTTACTAAATTAGTTAAGTTCTTTCTAAATGTTTTGAGGTCATTCTGTTTAAAATATCTAGATTAACTTTGGTAGGATAAACATGGTAACATGTTTTAAGGAAACAAATTCTAAAAAATATTAATAATTATCTAATTCTCAATAATATAAAATAAATTAAATTTCATAATCACCCATTAATGAAAATAATATAAAAAGAATCACATCGCTTCATGGATGTGGTAATTATCACATACGCTCGATCGATGCTATCATTTTAGAAAGGATAGAAGTTAATAAAGTAAATAATATATTATATTTATAGATTCATTAATATTTAATAAAAAAATATATATTCCTTAATTTCATATTTTTAACAATCCTTGAGAGGTGGTGATGAGAAATTAAACATACCACTTCATGGAGGTGGTAGTCCATGCATAAAAACAAGTGATGTTTTTATTTCTAACATGATGAAAATGGAGATGAAAAAAGATTGTTTGATAAAAATATCTACAATTAGGTATATTTACAGTAATAATTTTATTATATGATAATTTTTATATAAAATATAAAGGACTTGAATGAATAAATTTGTATTAAAACACAAGGATAAGTGTTATACCTCATCTTTTAGAAACCTTATTTGGATTACACCTTAAGCATTTTTGGTAGGTATTTTGGTGAGACCAAACCTTTGATACATGGGTATTAACGTTGGTAATGGATTAGTATAGTGATATTTTTATCAAAATTACTAAAAAAGTGTGAGTAATAATGTAGAGGTGTTTCCCTTTTATAAGTAAGGTGGATGGAAATATCGTAAATACATGAACCATTAATATATAATATCTTTCTAAATCATGTAAAATTAATCCAAATAACCATATATTTGAATATTAGAATAATATGGTCTAAATAAGTACAAAATGTAAAATTTAAACAAATTTAAGTTATATTTTGAACATTATCTCTTAGTTTAACCCCCTAATTAACCTTTTTAACCTTAACCATGGTAACGAATTTTTCAATATCTAAGGGTCATGAAAGTAATTTTAAAAATTAATAGTGGAAAATAAATGATTCATTGATTATAAGAATGAAAATATTTTCATCTACTTTAGTTATTATATGGTTTTCAAGATTTTATAATGCTTTGAAAATAATTTTTAACATTAAATATCATTTAAATTCATTTTATGGACTATTAACATGTATTGGCTTTAGGGGAATCAATATAAAAATTAAATTTAAATGAAAATAATTTAAACATATTTCATACTTATAAAGTATCCATTAAAATCTTTTAACACAATAATTTATCTAAAAAATATTATTTTTAACATTTTTTAAAATCATATAACTAATTTTTCAACTGTGTGCACAAGCACTACATCAATATTGCATAAGAATTCAAGGTAATTATATGATCACTAAAAACCAAAATAAATAAATATAATAAAAATAATATACTCATATTCAAAATAAAAAATTATAACCATTCATAAATTATTTTTATCTATATGAAAACTTATTTGATATATTAAATTGAAGAGAGTGACATTTAGTTATTATCTTATACTTAAAATACTATAAAGGGTTATAATCAAAGTAAAGTGAAAAAATGATATATTTTGACCTCTAGGATGATTTGGGACTAAATAAACTCATAAAATTAAATAAAGGCATGTTTTGGATTGATTTTTTTTACATAATCCCATAGTTTTAACCCTGTTTTACCCATTTTAACCATTACCAAAGTGATAAACTTTTATCATGGGTACAATTGATTATAACATAAAATGAAATTGAACTTATTAAATAATTATAATTTGATTATTTAAAATATGGAATAAATTTGCTCAGATTTATTATTCTTAACTGGTAAATATTAATTTTAATATTAGTGTGTGAAAAGGAAATTAAAACATTTTTTATGAAAAATACTTGTTTTAATAAAAAAGAATGACCTTACACCAAAATTCAATATGGTATTGATTAACATTGAATTAATTTTATTATATTAAATAATATTGTTCTAATTTTACTTTAAGACCAATCCAACACATAATTTTACTTTATAAGTACTTTAAAATAAGTGACAGTTTTTATAAAAAACGACATTTTCACTGTTCTCTCAAAATTCAAACTTTTACCAATAAATTTTTAAAACAAATACTAATATATATATGATATAAAAATATAAAAAATTATTTATATAATTTCAAATAAATGTTCTAAAAGTGATATAAATTAACCATAATATCCAAATATAAAATGAAATAAAATTAATTTTTAAACAAAATATATTTTCAATATATAAACCAAATTTATAAGAATTACTTATCTTGTAACCAATATTAGATGAATGATAATTTTTCATAATATATATTATCTATACATTTAAATAAATTCATTCATATATTGTTTTTAACTTAATTAATTTTAATAAAAAAACATTTCTTACATAAAACAAATATCTAAAAAATGTTTTCTTTAATCGTATATGATATTATTTAAAAATAAATTCTTATTTACTTATCCTTAATCAATAGATTTATATTAAGGAAAAATTTTATACATATATATCATTATTCAGTTACTCCTATTCATACCAACCAAACCAATGAATTTTTTTATAGTGATCATATTTAAATAATAATATTTATATAGTATATTGTGGTTCTTTTAAACTAGATTTTGTGTGTGACACATGATATCAAACACAATATTCATTTAAAGGAATGTAAAATTAAACATTAGGGTGGTAAAATATTTATTCTTTTATAACTATTTTGTATTGGGATTTGGACTAGTAGATGTGGTAGTGGTGGAAGCAGTTGTTCACGAAAGGTTGCGGAAGTGCTATAATTATTGCGGGCTTTGATAGAGTTTTTTAGGGTGAGCTTGCTAGGTTATTATTGTGTGTAGATTTATGGTACTTATATTTGGTTGTTATTTTATATTTTCCCTAAACCAGGTAAAATATCCATTCCAATTCCAAAAATAATCAGTTCTAAGTGTTTTCCCCTAACATCTACGCTGGTGGGGGAGTGGATGGATAACTCTTCCATCTTCCCCACTCAATCTTATATAAATTATATGGATATCATGATAGAACATGTTGAGACACATTCATGGTTGGAAGATGGTTTGAGGTTGATATACTTTTTATTCATTATACCCTTCTACAATGGTTTTGATATGGATTTTGATATGGATTTGTGGCTATGAAATGATTCCAGCACAAGATGTTAGTGTAATGAACAAAAAATTAATAAATTAAATTCCATTTTGAATGAATAAATTTCTTATTAAGTAATGTAGTTATAGAAAAAAAATATATTAATTTGGTTATTTTGAACCATTATATGTTATATCCTATCATATTTAAAAGATTGTTAAGCATCATAACCACTATACAATGATCATATGATTAGTAAATATATGTGGCTAGGATAAGTCCTTTTGATATAGACCAAAGAATAGATGGCCTTGAGCAGAAGGATTCTACCCTCTAAACCCCATTTACTAATGATTTTGAGGGGGATAGAATCATATGGATTTTTCCTTGACTAATAACATACCAATATTTAACAACTAAGGCATAACCGAAATAATTTACGGTATATATTCATGATCATTGAGATCATGTCCCAAGTCATATTCACCAAACCACCCCATGAAAATATCACCATTGTACACCTTACCATAAGGAATTTAATGGATTAATAATTAGATATATATCCAAACCATAATAGTATGAATCTGTATATATTATTACAAATAAATGATTATATTTATCTTTTATTATTAATTTATAATTATTAAAAAATGAGGTTGACAAAAATTAGTTTTGATACAACGAACCACAATTTTTTTGGGAAATATATAGATTCAATAAATACTATCTTCTTTATGAATTCATGAATTTTTGAAATAATTTATGTTTTATTAAAATATTATTATTAATTAATATTTATTAAATATAAATTATATTATAACTTCTCAAATTCGAATGTAAATTTTATAAGGAATATAAAACTATTATTTTCTAAAAACATGTATTTTTTCAATAAATGAAGAATTTTGATTTTTAAGTGTAAAATATCATAAGTATATAATTAGTTTTATAAAATAAATATTATTTTTTAAATCATCACATTGAAATTTTCTAATGGTGAAATTTTCATTATTTTTTGAGACAATTGAAATTTTGGGTAAAAATTAAATATAGTATAAATATAAAATATGTATTATGACATCATAATGACCAAAAGTTATATAATATATAGCATAAAAGGTATTAAATACAAAATATATCTAACCTATATAAAAAAAGGTTTTCTTTATGTTATGTTTTTATTTTTTAAATCCTTAATGAATCCTCCAAAACAAATATTACATTTTAAGGTTTTAAAATAAATTCTTTATAAACATGAATCACATCCACATCACTAAGGGTATTATTTTAAGGATTTAGGTTCTTATACATATGTATTATTTAAATACACTCCTATTTTAAATAAAAAATGGCAAAAAAATGTGGTGTGATTTGTGTTTTGGATTAATTTATCATTGAGTCAAAAAACCTATGTTTATAAATTAATAATGAATTTCCTGATATTTTGATATATAAACCTACCCAGCCTCCCATTACTCTTCATTAGAAATCATTTGATCATGAATTTTATCTACTCTACCATATATATATCCCTACTAATGTTCCCTTAAACTCTTAATAATCACATCCCTCCCAATGTTCCCCCGATCTCTTAAGAAGCTCCTCCCATGATTTAAGAAGCAACATATCAAGGTAAGGGATCTCTCTCTCATCTTCCATTCAAGTACATTATTAGTGTTTAGAATTTTTAATATCAATTTATTATGTTTTAATTTTTTTATAAATATTTCTCTACTTTCTAGTTAATTTTCTATGAATTTTAGATCATTTATCCCCTTTCTTTATAGTCTTTACTGAAGTCGTTACTATATTAAAGTAAGTGATCATATCCATATCATCTTTATTCTAGCACCTTATTTATGTAATGCCATTTGATTTCAAATTTTCTATGTTGGAGTTTTTATCAAACAAACATATTACTATACTTATTATTTTCAATTGATTACATACCCCTTTCACCCTTATGTAATACTTCCATGAATCATTATATACCACCTGTTATATTGTAGAAATTATCTAGAAAGTTTCCCTACAAAACATTTGTTTAGTGACTTACCATCCCCATTTCTACTAAAAGGTATTCACTTAAATGTAAATATAATTCTTTGATTTTTAAATTACATGTGTATAACCCACACTCATTAATCTTTGGATTACATATGATGAAATATATCCTTAAGTTGTATGATCTATGTGTCACACTTAAGTATGTACACGTTATGAATATGATGGTTGGGACTAGGATTATATAGCCCTCAAATGCATTTAGTAATGTTTGTTTTATAGTGAGATGTTATTTATTGGATTCTAGTGTGAACCTAATCCATTATGGGACTATATCCACCATGTAATGTTGTCTTTATTGTTATACTTGACTTATGCTTATGTCATTTTTCATGTTGTTGCCACATTCCCATGTTGCTATATGTTATCATCTTATATCATGCTTCAATGATCATGTTTTTGGTTGTCACCCATATTATGATAAATTTATATACATATTTACTCATATGTATTAATTTCATTGTGATATTATTTGATTATTCCCGTATTGGGATTTATAGGTTGCCCATTTATTAGGAACGTCACCAAGTTACCCTGTTTAGTTTTAGAAGAATCAGGATAATTTAAGGGAATGTTATGGAGTTTTAGTTTGTCTTTGTATTTATATTTCAAGAATTTATGATATGTACCTAATTATTCAAATACGTTGGGCCTAATGATATTTTGGGGTTATATTATGTGTATATTAATTTAAAAATTCATGAATTAAAGTTCATGAAGGATATGGGTTTTAATATTTGGTATCAAAATGAATTCTATTTATTTTTGTTATTAAGACTAGAAAACCGTAGTGAAATCCTTATAGATAAGACTAGACATATGGAAACACACCTTAATTTTGTTAAAGTATAGGGTACATGATTTCCAATAAAATTCATCCCTTTCTAGATACTACAATTGGATGTGGCTTTGGAAGAGTTTTATCTAGTTGTAGAAACCCCGAAAAGGGTGCATTGGGATAGACTTTATCATTTCCCAGTGCATGACAACAAGCCTTGTTTTACTCTTAGTTTTATACTCTCATGGGATATGATTATGTAAATTCCCATGTTCATTACGAAACACTATTAAGAGAAAACAATACCCTTAATATTTTATATTAGTAAATAGATCATGGATTAAAACCTATAAATTCATAAGATAGAAAATATATGGCTTATCCCTTTAATTTATTTTTTCCCATTTATCTATTTAATAGTAAATAAATTACCATCCCTATATTTATTAGAAACTAAATAAAATTTTGAAAGAAAAATGTATCTTCTATTCATGAACCTCAAATTTCTTATGTGACTATAGTTTTATGAATTCCTTAATATCATGCAAGTATAGTAGAACTATTCAAACACTGCTGAAAAATATGGCAGTTGAGAAATAAGTGAAAATAAAAAATGGGTAAATTATTTCATCCCATGTATATAAATCCTCCCCTAACAAAATATTTTGGTTGAATTACCTTGAAAAAATATTTTATACACCCTTTCATAAAATTCGATGATATTTTGGGTATGGATTATACTTCCTTATATAGAGCCAACATAATTTGTGGAGGGAAATCACCATCTGTATCTTTATTAATCGTCTAATTATATAAAAGTTCATGGAGAATTATTAATCTTCTTATGTATCATAATATTAATAATATATATTATTTCCTTGGGAGTAAGAATATTTGGCTCAAATTCTTGATGACATGCCCATTGTTAGTGAATTAATTCACTGATGTGTTTCCCAAATAATTTCACAATATTACTCCTAATTGATATATTGAATTCTTGATAAAACTTATTGAAAATATATTTTCCAATATCCAATACTTCATAAAGAATAACCTTTTTGAAATTTAGGATCTGAATAAGGAACTACTGGAGAATCTGGATAATGGGATTATAATCCCATGTTCCTCATTATGGGGTGCACCAGTCCTTTCCTTCAAGAATAAGGATCATCCAATAAAAATATGTATTGATTTTTATGAGATCAAAAAAACACGTATCATCCTATATGGATTGATTACTTGTTTGATTATCTATTTGGATCCCATTACTTCTCTAAGGTGGATCTTTAGGGAAGATATTATAAAGTAAAGGTGAAGATGAAGGATATCCTAAAGATTGCTTTTTGTATATGGTATGGGCACTATGAGTTCATAGTGATTCCTTTTGGACTCACTAATTCTCCAAAACTCTTCATGGAATTAATGAATAGATTCTTTATGGATTAATTCAACAAATTATCATTAGTATTAATTAATTATATTCTTATCTACTCCAAAATCAAAGAAGGTCATGAGATAAATTTATATGTTGTACTAAAGACCCTGAGGAAAGAAAAGATGTTTGAAAAGTATAGTAAATGAAATTTTTGGAGGGGTAAAGTAACATTTTCTGGTAATTTTGTCTCTTAAAAATAGATATCCATTGATGCTTCAAGAATAGAGGTAATTGAAGGATACATTAGACCAATATTTGTGATAGAAATCTATAGTTTCCTTGTATTATCTATGTATTATCATCAATTTGTGTGAAAACTATCATGATTTTCAGGTGAAATAAATAAGATAACTTGGAAATGGTGTTTTTATTTTAATTATGTACGTTATTAAATAATTATGAAGTTGAAAAAGAGGCTAATAACTACACCAATACACACATTAACCACTAAAGGGGATGTATTTGTGATCAAAAATGATGTGTCCAAAAAGAGATTGGGTTGTATACTCATGCAAGATGAAAACATTATAGCCTTTTCCTCATTCAAATAAAATATCCATGAGAATAAATACCAACACATGATATATAATTGTCTACAATTCTCTTTATGTAGTAGATTTTGAGACATTATATCTATGGGGAGAAATGTGTCAAATACATAGATCGTAAAAGCATCAAGTATATATTGACCCAAAAGAAGCACAATATTAACCAATAAATGTGTTTATATAAGATTAGGATTTATGATTTTTTAATCCATTACCATCATCGGAAGGAAAATAAAGGTTTATATTCTATAAGTAAAATAGATTTTGTAACCCTATCAATGATGAGGATTGCATAGCGTCCAATATTTTAGGATATACAAAGGGTAGAAATTGAGATAATAAAAAGGAAATCTCCCTACCATGATCAAATTACTACACATTCATATATTATTTAAAGGAACAAGTAATATTATTAAGATAATGAGGGTATTACTAAAAAGGTAGTGAATATTCCAGAGTTCATCTTTTCTAAAATGGAGTAATATTGTTTGGAAACTAGATATGTGTCCTATAAAAACCATAACTGAAGTGGGAACATTTGGATGATGTGGATAGCTCATACTTCTATATTAATCTAGTAATTACTAATATATGTAGAGATTTAGTGAAAAACATCTAGTGGGTTAACATAAAGATGTATATTGCAGAATTTGTGTCATGATACTTGGTATACCAACAATTCTAGGATGAATCGTATAATTCTAAGGGTATGATGAATCCATTACCCAAACTAGTATGAAAATTGGGAATCATAATAATAAAATTCATTACAGGAATCCCCAAGGACCCTAAAATAAATAATACTATCTAGGTGGTAGTCGACCACCTTACCATGCCAAATCATTTAATTTTTTACAAGGAAGACTTATATCTTGACCAACTCACCAAAAGATATATATATATATATATATATATATAAAGGTAAGTTATAAGAATTACTATATTTCAATTCTCTATTATATCAGACCAAGATCTAAGATTTACCTCAAGGTTCTGGAGAGTCCATCAGCTAGAGGTGAATAGAAACATAAGTTCCAAGGCAGCTTATCACCCTTATATGGATCGTCAGTCTGAGAGAACCATTAAAACACTAGAGAATATGTTGAGATCTTTTTCATCGTATTTAAAAGGATTTTGGGATGAACACCTTACCCTAGTATAGATATCATATAATAATTATTTCCATTATATACATTAAATGGAACTATATGATTCTTTGTATGGGAAGATGTGTTAGACTAAAAAAATCTTTGATAGAATTGGAGAGTAGAAGCTGATGGGACCTGAACATATCTAAGAGAATACCAAGAAGGTTTAAACTATTTAGTTTCATATTAAACCCACACAACATCGATAAAACTTTTGTACAAAAAATTGTTGATAAGACCTCAAGTTTGAGGTTGATTATAATGTGTTTCTTCATATATCACCTTTGAAAAAAATCTTGAGTTTTGGGAAATAGGGAAATATTAGTCCAAGAAACGTCACCCCCTTCAACATCCTTGACCACATTTGAGAAGTGTCCTAGTCAATATAACTCCAACCTAACATGTCTCAAGTACATGATGTGTTTCATGTATCCCTCTTAAGGAAGTATATACCATAACCCTCAAATATACTAAATCTAGAGGTGGTACCATTGGATAATGATCTTTTATATGAGTATCATTCTGTGAAGATATTATATCTTAGACACAAGGTTATATTAAATAATATAACTAACATGGTCAATGTTTCATGGTAGAACCAGAAGTTTTGGGAAGCAACTTGGGAAATAGAATAGGTGATGAAACATAATCCCCCTCATCTATTTTAGTGTATAAAATAAAAATATTAAAGGAAAATTTTCTAGGGGGAGAATGTAATGATGTGAAATTTTTTAAATCAAACTCCCTTTTGAATGAATAAATTCCTTATTATGAAATATAGTTTTAGAAAACACATACACTACTTCAGTTATTTTAAACCATTATAAGTTATATATTATCAAATTTAAAAGAACTTTATGAATCATAATTTTTGATAGTATAGTCATTATATAGTGTACATATTATATAGAGAGAGAGAGTTATGATAAATACATTTTACATAGGCAATAGAGGTGATGGCCTTGACCAATATGATTTTACCCAATAAAGCCCATTTATCAGAGATTTTGAGGGAGATAGCATCATTGAGATTTTCTCTTGACCAAAAATAATCCAAGATTAAACAAATAAAGTAAGAGTGAAACAATTTATTGTAGAAGCTAAATCTCATTGATCTTATGGCCCAAACAATGTTTTTAAAAATACTCTAATAAAATATCATCATCCCACACCTTACCCTTTAATAATTAGCTGGTATAATAAGGGTTACATATCCAGACCTTAATAGTATGAATTTCCATATTTTTTAAAAAATTAATTATTATATTTTCCTTTATTTTTAATTTATTATAATTAAATAATAATCTTGAAAAAAAATTATATTTTGATATGATGAAACAAAAATTTATTATTAGGAAATATATGGTTTTAATCAATACACACTTTTTCATGAATTCATAAATTTTAGAAAAAAACATATTAATAAAATATTATTATGAAATTATATTTTTTAAATATGGATGATAATATAAATTTATGAAGTGAACGTAATTTTTATAGGGGTTATAAAACTGGTATTGTGAAAATATTATTTTTTAATTTATATGAATTTTTTATTTAAAAGTTTAAATTATAATAATTAGATAAATATTTTTATAATCAATATTATTCTTTGAATAAAAAATTTTAAATTAACCAATGGTGGTTTTTTCATAATTTTCTATGATATTTGAATTTTTGGGATAAAATTAATTATAATATGAATTATGACATCACAATGACCCAAAAGTGATGTAATATATACCATAAAATGTATCAAAGAACAAATATATATTTCTCCATTAAAATAATGTGTTTTTACATTGAGTAATTTTATAAAGACTAAGTGAATCCTCCAAACTGTATATTGAATTTTATGGTTTCAAAATCAGTTCTTTACAAACATGACTCACTTACACATCAGAAAGTGAATTATTTTAAAGATTTAGGTTCCAATATTTATAAAATAATTAAATACTCTCATATTTGGAAGAAACCAAAGGAAAAATCATAGTATGATTTTTTTTGGACTAATTTATCATATAGATTCTGAAACCTATGTTTAGAATTTAATAAAGAATTCCCCTCTTTTTTTATAAATAAACCCAACCAAAATCCCATTACTCTTCACTGAAAACCCTTTTATAATTAATTTTCTCTCCCTTATCTCTATATATCACTCACAAGGATCCCTCATTCTTTTAATAAGACACTCCAAATCTTTATGAAGCCCCCTCTCAAGGTAAGGGATCTCTCTCCCTCTCTCTCTATTTCCATTCAAGCACCTTATATTTATTTTGATTTTTTAATCTAAATTAATTATGTTATAATGTATTTATAAATATCAATTTACTATTACTTTATTTTTAATTAATTTTATATCATTTATATCTTCTCTTTATATATTTACCTAACCAATTACCAAGCTGAAGTAAGAGATCCTCTCTTTACCCTCTTTATTCAAGGACATTCTTTATACTATTCATTTTTTTTCCAATAGTTCATGTTGGGGTATGTTTTCACACAAATATATTACAATCCATATGATTTACAAGTTATGAGATAGCTCTTTCAATATCATTTAACCCTTCCATTAATCTTTATGTACCCCTTCATGCTACTGACTTTATCATGTTCTTTTTCCAATCCACACATTTGTATAGTGAATACTCATGCCCATTTATACTCAAATTTATTCACCTGGATGTACCTATACTTCATTTATTGTTGGAATTCCATGCATGTAAACCACACTCAATAATAATTGGTTTAAATTTGATGAATTGTATCCTTATTATTTATGATCTATATCTCATAGTTATGCATGAACATGTTATGAATGTGATGGGTGGGTCTAAATTTGTATAGCACTATAATGAATTGGGTATTGTTTTTATCTCATGAGGAATTATATATGGGATTATGGAGTGAAGCCAATACATTATGATAATTTCTACACTATGTGATGTTTTTTTGGAATTTAACCTTGAATTATGCTTATATCATGTTTTATGTTGTTTCCACATTCCTATGTTACCTTAACATTATCATCTTATATGATTCTTAAATGTTCATTTTTATTATTCTCACCACTATTATGATACCTTGATAAGAATATTGACTCACATGTATTACTTTTATCATGTTATTCTTTGATTATTTTCGTAATGGTTTTATCGCTCACCCACCTCCTATGTATATCCCCAGGTTATTTTGTAATGTTCTACAAGTATAAAGAGAATTTAAGGGAATGTTATGAAGTTTTAATTTATGTAATTATATTTCTGTTTCAACTATATATGATATGTACCTAATTAACCAAAAAATCCTGGACACATGATATTTTGGGGTTGTATTAGGTGTATCCTTATGTAATAAATCATGAAAATATTCTATTAAGGATATGGGTTGTCATAAATAGACTATGTTAGAGGCTGTGATAGGTAAGGTTGTGGTATGATACACATTGACTATGAAATGAGTATTTGAACAGATTTCCGAATAAGATGGTGGACCATGCAGGAGGCTTGGATAGATGGGGATATGGTCTGAACAATATCATGCGAGTCATGGTATATGAATTTAGTGGATATGGTTTTGATGATATAGAATCTATGGAAGCACGATATATTTATTTTTGGTCATGGTAGTGAAAAAATACATGGGTTTTTGTTGTAGGGTACCCTTTTTTATATTCTTGATTTTATTTTATTATTCATGGATGCATTTCTTGGTGAATGATCCTTAGTAGAGTTGGTGATAGTTTCCTTGATTGGTTCTTGTTGGTTTTTATATTTATTCAGTGAATCATTAGTATGATGCATCTCCATTTGATTAAATATCATGAGGATGATCCTACTTAGTATACATGTTATGCTCACTCTTACATATAAATATGGTTTTTTGGTTTCCAAGGTGTGTTTTGTGATTGAGCCGGACATTATTATCCCAGAGATGGGAGTTGGTGTCAAAGTTTCTTCTTAGGATTTTGTTTTTTCATTTTCTTTTTGTATATACTTATTGGATTAAATACCACAAATTTTTGTTTATTAAGGGATTTGGGATTAATTTTCTATTATGGTGTCTATTATTGTATTTATTATTACATTAAAGGGGTAATTGAGAGTAATTTATGGGGACTATTAGAGGAAATACATGGGGGTCACTCTTATCCTCACTACTATCCCAAGATGGGTTTATAGTGGGGGAGGGTCATGGAAAAGTTACATGATAGATTTTGTTGAGAGTTAGAATAGAGAATGGAGTTAGGTACTTATGAGGAAATCATATAAATAGTTGGTAAATAGTGTTATTTGAACATTTTATGTAATTTAGTGTGGGATATCAGCTAGAACATATGTGATTAGGGACCCTTATGGCCTAAAGAAAAGACCTAAATCTTACTAATCACCCTGGGTGAGGTAAAACTGTTATTGGGGTAGATACCTTTGTGAGGTACCTACATCATGTTTGTTTTCACTTGTGTTTCAATTGGGGAGATTGTGGGAATTTTAAATGAATTTAGTTAAATAATCCTTATATAAATGCCATACAACCATACTTAAGATTTCATAACCTTTTTTGTAGAGATTATTATTAGACACCATACATATGTGGTTTATGTTGGTGAGGATCAACATGAAAATCTGTTTGACCATCAGAGCATTGATCTGGTTAATGAGGATGAGGTTTGGAGTATGATATTGTGTGAGTTACTACATCATATATTATCTAAATATAATTGGATAATATATGATCTTGATATATATAGTTGTCTAAAGGATATTGATATTTCTTTTAACTTGATCCTATCTAGGACAGTTTGTTAGGTTATTCTTGTGTTTAGTTAAATTCATAAGGTTGTGCATAAGTGGTGTGTTTTATATATTAGGGATCAGAAGGTGGAGAATATTTCATGGGATGGTTTTTAGGTGTAGTTTTATATTGAGTTATTTCATTGATTATGAGGTAGGTGAAGAAGTATTATATGCTCTCTCTTTAATAGGATAGCCTAAGTATGTTGGAGATCAAGATAAAATTTAAGGACCTCAATCACTTTTACCTTGATATCTATCTAGATTAGTTGAATATAGTGTATTATCTTGATTAGGAAATGCTCCAAGTTATTCATAGTGATGTCAACCCATATAAGCTACCTATATATTTGGAGCTTTATAAGAAGGATGAGGTGACCAAGATGGAACACATACTATCGGGATCATCTTAAGAGGGGCTCATTAGATCTTTCCAAGGAGTGTTGATGTCTATGAAGGATCTTTAGTGAAATTGAAGTTGAGGTTACAACTGATAGGGAAATTACTTCAGTAGATTTATTCCACTTATTTTAATTATTCTATAAGTTCCTATGTAATCACTGAGATCTCTACACGAATTTGATTTTCTTATGCATTCCATGATCATTATCAATCTCAGAACCTGACCATACTTAGAGTATTTTATGGTGTAGGTGGTTGTATTCTCTATCAAAATCAACAATAATTTCTTCATAGTTCATTTGAAGTGTATGGATAGAATGACTTTGGTTCACCTATACGATATGAAGATAGTATAGGTTAACATCATGATGTCCCTTACCCTTATTTACATTTTCCCAATCATGGCCATAGATGTTGTCGTCAACACTGTGATGCAGGATATTATTGTTGAAAATTGCATTCAATTAAGATTCTAACACCATATGGGTCATTTATTTTCCAAGGTACCATATTTTTTCATTTTCCATTAATTATTATTTATTTTATTTTGATGTATCCCACTCTTTTTTATTCTTGTCCAATATTGTGAGACTTATGATTGAGAGGTTTAGAGCACACCCCGAAATTGAATACACCATTTGGAGGTCATATGATATTTGTTGATGTTTAATGTGGATGTGAGTGGATGTTGGGGAAGCATTAGTTATTGGGGAATTTAATTCTTCTTTAGATACAACAATATGATGTTATTATTTACATCAACTAGTTGTATTCCATGTGTCCCATCATGTATTTTTTCTATAGTAGAGTGGTTTTCTCTGATGAGGAAATAAAAAATGTGACGTTATTTGGTGAGAAGGATTATTTTATGGTCTTTAGATTCTTAGATCCACTATTTTATTAGTTAGAAACTCAATCATCGAATTAGGTATAGGAACAGGTGGAAAATTTACTTAGGGTCATAGAAATGTTTTCTAATATTTTTTCATGAAGATTTTATGACCTTACCCCCATTATGTGATATTGATTTTAGAATAGAGTGGAATCTTTGAAACTCTATAACTTTAATGGATACTTATTAGTTAATACCTTATGAAATATGAGAGTTATAGATTTAGGATGATGATTTTGTGTATAAGGGTTTCATCGGGCCAAGTGTTTCATCCTGGGTTATCCAGTTTCATTCTCTATGAAAGTAGATGGATGTTTGAGTTTTTTATAGACTATTGAAGGTTAAACTAGGTGAGAGTCAAGAATTATTACCCTATTATAGGGATTTATTTTTTTTCCTGGTTAAAGGGATGAATCTAGTTTTTGAATGTCCATTTGTAGTTAGTATATCACCAATTGAGGGTGAATGTGGAATATATCCCAAGGATGTAATTCTTATATCAATATGGGAACTTTTAGTTCATATTTATGTTTTTCAATTCCATGAACACCTCAAACATTTTCATAGGAATCATGAAATCCATGTTCCATATGTTCCTAGATCATTTCATGGTAATTTTCATTGACAATATACTCATATAATCAAATTAAAAGCAGTTTCATTCCATGTGTCTTAGAGATTTTTTTACAAATCCTTTATTACCATCAAATATATGGATGGTTTTCCAAGTTTAAGTTGTAACATCGTGAGATTTCAAGAAATATATTATTTCAAATTAATTTATATTCTTTGATATCATCCATTAAGTTTAATTAAAAATTTATCTTGTATGGTATGACACACCAAGGTTTTATTTCATTTTATATAACATTGAGCTTCTTCGATAACTTGTGTTATAAGTATGGTCGAGTCATACCAGACAACAATATACTATTAATATTATAAATTTAACATAATAGTTATCAAATATATATTGGAATAAAGGGAATTAATGTGATTCAATTCATTTTGATATCATCATTTAAACATTATTACAAAATTAATTCATGTGTTAACAATTAATTAAAATGAAAATAAATACCAAATGAATATAAAAGATGTATTTTTATGGAAAACTATTTTCTGACCAGAATAATGTTTTATTGGAATAAATTATATTAATCATTATTATTGAAATATATTAACAAAATTCATATGTTATATATTAAATTAAAGGTTTTTAAATTCATACAATAAGTCATATAGTCTTAAGATAAAAATATATCCAATTTTTAGCATAAAAAGCTGAATATTTTTTTAATACAAAATTAGAGCCTTTTAATGGATGATTGTTTAAAAATTAGATTTTGACACTTATATAATTTATATTTTAAAAATTTAACTTCATTTTTGAAATATTATTATCAAAATTTACCTTGGTTTTATTTTGGGATTTGTTTTGAGAACTTTCATATTTTGATTAATAATGAATGGTAATGAATTTTATTTGAAAACTAATTTTTCTTAGATATAATATATATTATTAAATTATATTTAAATTGGTTTTAAAGGATTATGATATAAATGTAATATAATTTAAAAAAATTTAGTTCATTATAATCAATTTCACATTGAAATTTGATATCAAAACATTTTAAACTTTTGAACCTTTCTCTTAAAAACCATAGAGTCTCATCCCATATTATGGATTAATTTTAAGTTAATTTACTCCATTTTTATGATTTGAATTTGAAAAAATTGATTCCATATTAATAATTATATTAATTTATAATTTTTATTCAGTACAACCTTGTTTTTTGGATAACAATATTAGAGAAATTAAACAAAAATAATTATTGGGATTAAGGAAAAAATATCTTAATTAAGGATAAAACGTAGAATATATGGTGTTAAAATGACCATAAACATATCTAAAAATTAGTTTATGTCAAAATTTATACCATTAATCATATTAGTTTTTATAATGGTCCATTTTTTATGCTTTTGCGAAAATAAAAAATTGGGGAGCACTCAAATATTTTCAAGAATACCCAATGTGTTCATTCCCCACTTATAAAAGGCATCCTCACCACCTCATCCCATAACACCTATAAATCTATTTGGATCATAAAAAAATAGACAAAATATTCTCATAAAATGCCTCATATTATCCTTGAATGATCAATTTTTTCATAAATCAAACTATAGAAGTCCTTTGGGGAAAACCAAAAAGAGTTACCCTAAAAAGGGGTAACATTCTTCAACGATCACTATTATTTTAATTATTTCCCAAACCAATTAAATTATTATTATCCAATATTTATATAATAACCTTAGTATCTTAAATATAATTATATTTTTTATTTTAATTTCTTTACTTAAACCCTCACAACATACATCAAATGGGATACGCAATCATTATTTGTGTGTACAATGAACTACGGCCTCATGGATAGATATTGTTCATTATTACATCACCACCTCTCAAACTTAGTAATAATTATGGTCTTACTATTTTTATATTTTATTTATGATATTTATTATGTATTTATTGTTATATAATTATTATATAACAATACTAGCATGCTTTCCATTTTTTGGAATACTATAACTTTATTTGGGGAAGAGTGGACAGTCACCTACTCAAATAGATGTGATTCATTCACTCATTCCATGGAATGTATTAAGGATGGTTTTAATAATCATTTATGATATAAATAAAATATTTATGATGATAATGAAATAATTATATATCTATAAATATAACATATCATTTTTTCTTTCTATTTCACAAACTGAAAAAGTGATAACAACATTCATAGATGTGTGGACTACTGCTTCTTCGAAGAAATGTGATCCTTCCATTTTAATCACCACATCAAAAGAATGATATATATAAGTATATGAAAATAAATAATATGTTATCTATGATATAATTTTAATTAATTAAAAGGAATTATTACATACCTACTTTTAATAATGATCTTTGAAATATGAGAATGTTACTCATGTGTGCGTACGACCTATCATCTCTATGATCATAAAGTTGGTTCATTTTCCATAACCATATTTAATTTATGATTTTAAATATATAAATTATGTAAAAAATATTTTAAATATTTCATGGTTATTATTCTATATAAATTTAAGCATTTTCATCATTGACCATAGTCTTCTTATCAATGTCAGTTTTGACACATAAGTTGGATATGGTCAAAACATTTGACATAAATATTATTGATTAAGTAATTTAATATTAAATTTTTATATGTCAAATAAAAGTAATAATAAAATTGTAATATATTTTTAAAAATGTAAATAATTTAAAAAAATTTATTATTTATAAATATAGAGTAAAATAATGTCAAATTGAACTCAAGGAAATGGATTTCTAAACTCAATTTCTATTCATTATGATAAACTTCTATGTCATGGGTAATGTTATGCCAAGAATATATGTGAAATAACCAATTATTATTTTATAATTTATTTTCACATTTTTTGTGTGTATTTACATTTTTTACACATAATTATTTCATTGACTTATTCTCACTCTAATGATACGGTCTTTGTAAGGGTTTTTCTTTTCTCACTTTTATTTCTATGATATATATTCCATATTCACCACTGATTATTTTATGTTGTATATATACTACACATGAATGTATTTGAAGATTTATATACTATATTTAAGGGTTTTTACATATCATTTTTATTATCTATCTTTCAAGGTATTTATAGTTTCAAAGTTACAGAAGCGGTAATCGATTTTTTGTTACAATTTTATTTCTTTGAGCATTTTGTTATGTTATACATCTATATTCTCTTATGAGGTGTATATACTACTCCATTGACATGTTATATAAAAAATAACATTATTCTAATGATATTATAAGTTTCATTTAATTTTATTCCATTCATGTGGATTTCTATTCAAATGTTTCAATGTGGTATGGGATACTTTGGAATGTTTAATGATTATTTTCCCAAAAAATGTTTTAATGAGATTTTAAAAGAATATCCATTCATCAACATCAAAAACCCTTGTTTTTACTTATAATTCAATGGGGATTTTTTTATTTAATCCATCCTCATAATTTTTTGTATGGATTAATATCTTTCCAAATAGATTATTATGGGAATCATTTCTTTTCTACAGCCTTACCTTGTTTTGGAAAAATTATTATGGAACCCATTTATCTTCCATAGGTTTATCATTTTTAATGTTTTTATGAAGAAAGTGTTATATTCATTGTATGTGAGCATTATACGAAATGGTTGATCCAGATGTAGCTTATAAAAAGGGTTGAACCCCATTATAGAGCATGAGTGAGCCCGATATAGCTTATACGAAGGATTGTACCCCATTATACCTCACCCAAAACAGGTGATCCCGATGGAGATAATAAAAATAGTGATACCATTATAGATATTAAATTATGTGGGTAATTATAATGTTAGAATTATGACTTATTTGTATACTAATTAAAAGGGTTTTGAAAGGTTTTATGAAAGTGATGGTCCAAGTTACCGAAAAGTTTATTAACTATTGGTTATGTGTTTATAATGATTATAATGATCTAGATTGATATCACATGGATTTTTATTATTGATTTTTGTGAATATATCCTTTTACATGTTTTAATTTTTTATGATCCAATTATTTATGGGTATTCGTTCTTTTAAGACTCAATTGTGCACTCTCATTATGTCATCATACCCTTATGAACACTTATGCTCGTTGATGACATTCAATAATTAATGATTATATTTACCCTTACTGAGTATATAATCTCACCAATCTAATGTTTTCTTTTCCCAGGGTTTTAAAGATTAATGTTGAATAAGTTGTTCCTAGAAGGAATTTCATATGGATGATGGTGATGTATTAATGTGAAAAGAAAAATTTGGGTTAAGTGGAAGAAATTTCATTTAAAGTCTTGTTAATTATTAATGTTCAATTTTTTTCATTATTCTATATAATTATAAACCTAAAAATTCCCCAAAAAATTATGTGATCTAAGTTTTACTTTTGATTTTTTATGGTATAAATGAAAAATTTGGGTCATAATTATCAGTATAAAATCTATTAATGTGAAGTTATGGATTTATTAACTAGATAAAGGAGTGTAGTTTCTAGGCTATTATAGTTAGTATCAACGGTTGGTATAGATAGATTTTCATATTATTATGTTTTCATATGATGTAATCTTAAGATTTATAGATACCACAATAGGACTATAAACATAAGTTTGATCATAATATCAAAGTATTAAGACACCCAAATTGAGGTTTTTATGTAGTAAAACATTTAACATTATCAATGATGTTTTTCAATAATATTTTTTCGGTTTGAGGTATTTGTAACCCCCAGGATAGAAATGAAGGGTTTATATAAGGGATTTAATTTTTTGGATTAAATAGAAAATAGAAAACCTGATTGCTAGGTGACAACCTATCAATACGGGAAGGTTGTGGGTCTTGAACCCATGATGAAAGACTAATAAGGGTTCTGTATACTACCACTAAACTACATGATGAACTATTTAGTAGTACATTTTATTGGTAAATATTATTTTTATTGTAGAAAAATACGGTATTTTATTTAATGAATAATTTTGGATTTATCTTAGAAGAATATATGATCAAATCCTTCTAATCCTTAGGTTTTGAACTTAGTCAAAAAATGTTTCCTGAATTTTAAGGATATTTGTTTATGGAATGATTTATTTTAAAATTTGTGTATTCCTACTGATTTTTTATTATTAGTTTACCATTTAAGGGGTTACTTATTTTTAGAATTATCTTGTCATGTTCTAACCATTTTCATTTTGGTTAATGTCTAAGGATAGGCAGAATAGATTAACAATTTATTTTGTGGTTATGTGGTCTTTAAAAGATTATTTTATTGCTCCAGGATTTAAAAATTTATCATTTGCATAAAAGTATTTTATTTTTTATAAAATTTATTAAACAATAAAATTATAATCATCAAGTAAGTGTATTTTATTTTTATTATTATCTTATTCTATATGGTAAGGGAAATTTTTAACTCTAGGAAAAGAATCTTTGAACAAAAGTATTATCCTAATACCTTCAATTATGATGAACCGAAACCTTTTTTATCATAAAACATTTATTATTCTAAGTCCCCTAACATTAAATTGATCATTCACTTGTTTATGACCAATGACCTCAATCACTACCTATAATTATTTATGTTTTTCCTCCATTCCTACCTATGTTCCCCTATGTGGAATCCTGGTTATGGGTAACTTCCGGTGACCATTATAGTTCCCACATTAAATTTTTATAAGATGTTTTATTAAACCTTTTAACTATGTGGGTTTCAATAATGGAATTCTAAAAAATATAATAATTTGATTACTAGGAGGAATTTCATGGGAGAAATTCATTTTAACCAAGGTTGGATATAACATCCTATGATTTTAAGAAATTTCTTCTTTCAAAATAATTTATATTATTTGATAGATTGTTTGAAATGCGGTGAAAAGTTTATATTTCATGGTACTAAAAACTACATTTATCTTTCATTTCAATTGAAATTGAGTTTATTAGATAAATTTTGTTACATGCAAGGTCAAGTCATATCGGACGACAATATTCTAGTAATATTATTTATTTAATATAATATTTATCACCTAGTTTTTGGAATAGAGGGAATGAATATTATTAACTAAATTAATAAATAATATTTTAAACATTTTTGTAAAATGAATTAATTATTTTCCATTTATTATTAATGAAAATAGAGAACAGTTGAGTATAATGGATGTGTTTTTATGAAAAAAAATTATTATTATGACCAAAATGGCATTTTTTGATAATAAATTAAATTAATAACATTTAGTTAATGATATTAAAGAAATTTTTTGGTATATATTTAATAAAATGTTTTTTAATTCATCCAATAAGATTCATAGGTTTAGGATAAGAATAGATCCAATTTTAACTATAGAACCGATATATTTTTAAAAGACAGTTTTACCGCCTTTTAATGGAAAACATTTTTTAAAAATAAATTTTGAAATTTTTATAATTTTTATTTGATAAAATATACTTCATTTCTAAAATAGAAAAATCAAAAATTAATTTTGGTTAATTTTTTGTATTTTTCTAAGAACATTCATATTTTAATGAATAGTGAAAGACACTGAATTTTAATTGAGAACTTTTCTTCTTCTAAATAATTTATTTGGTAAAATTATATTTTTATTTGATTTTAAAGTTTAATTATATAAATTTCATATAATTTAAAAAAATTTATTTAATTTTAATCAATTTCACATTGAAATTGGATACAAAAATATTTCAAACTTTTAAACTTTTATCTTTAAAAACCCGATGTCTTCTCTTATCGGTAGGGTTAATAATAAATCAATTTCATCCACTTCTATTATTTGAATTTGAAAAAATGGATTACATAATTTTTATTAAAATAATTTATAATTTATAAAAAGTAAAACTTAGTTTTTGACTTAAAAAATTCGTGAAACTAATTAAAATTAATTACTGTGATTAATGTTAAAGAAAGCATATTTAATTATTAAACATTCAATATAAGGTGTAAAAATTACTCTAAATTTATAGAAAATTAATTTTATAGAAACATTTAGACCATTAAACCTCTATTTATCTATAATTATTCATTTTTAACTATGGGGGAAAAGTCAAACATGGGGAGAACTCATATCTTTTCAAGAATACTCAATGTGTCATTTCCCCACTTATAAAAGGCCTCCTATACTCATCCTTCCACAACACATATAAATACATTTTTATTGTCCAAAACCGTACCAAATAAGCTCCAAAAATACCTCCTCTCATACTTGAAGCATCACTTTGGGTAGAAAGAAAACCATGGAATCCCTTTGGTGAAACATAAAAAGAGTTACATGAAAAATATGTAACATTCATCAACGATCACTTTTGTTTTATATATTGTAAAAAACAAATAAATTATTATTATTACATTATTATATAACAACCTTAGTATCTGTAATATAATTATATTTTTTTATTTTAATTTTTATGACTACACCTTCACACGCTTTAATCCAATAGGATACACAATCATCATTCGTGTATACAACTTAACACCTCTCAAGGTTGTGAATAATGATGTAATAACTATTTTTATATTCTATATATGAGATTTGTTATTTCTATATGATTCTTTAATTATTATATGACACATAACTTATTGTGTTCCAATTTTTCGGAATATGATAACTTCATTTTTTGAAGTGTGGACTATTTCCCGCTCAAAGTGATGTGATTCATTCACACTTTACATAGAATGTATTTAGGATGTGATTAATAAGAATATATGATATAAATCATATATTTATTATTTTAACAAGATAATTATCTATCTGTAAATATAAAAAATCATTTTTCCTTTTCCATTTTACACACCGAAAAAGTGATAACTTCATTCACAGACATGGGGACTGCCACCTCCTTGAAGCAATTTTTTTTCTTTTTCATCACCACATAATAAGAATTATATATATAGTTATACATAATTCAATAATATTTTACTAATTATATAATCATAATTTTATAAAGATAAATGTTACTTACCTTATTTCTATATTGATTATTGAAAAATGGGAACATTACTATTGCGTACGTACGACCTACCGTCTCCATGGTCGTAACATTGGTTAATTTTTCATAAACATATTTCATTTATGATTTTAAAAGTATAATTGATATAAAATTTGATAATTTTTTAATGGTTTTTATTCAATATATATTACAATAATGACCTCATTAACCATAGTCAACCTATCAAAGTCAGTTTTGAGACATTAGCTGAATATGGTCAAAACATCCAACATAGAAATTATTGATTCAATAATTGTATATAACTTGTTTATAAGTTAAATAAAAGTAATAATAAACTTATAAATGGTACTTAATAAAGTAAATAATTAACATACTTTTATTATTCCGGAACATAAAGGACAATACTAACAATTTGAACTCAATGTAAGGGTTTTTCTAATTCAATTTCCATTTATTGGGTTAAACTTCAATGCAATTAGTAATGTTATTCCAAGAATATGTGTAAAATGAAAAATTATAGTTTCATACGAGATTTAAAATTTTATTGTGTGGGTTTAAATTTTTCACACAGAATTATTTCATTGATTTATTCTCACTCCAATGATAGGGTCTTTCTAAGGGGTTTTCCTATCTCTCTTTTATTTCTACAAGATATATTCTATATTCACTATTTATTTTTGTTTTGTGGTGTATATACTATCTATGAATGTATTTAATGACTATTATCCATAAATTTATGTGTTTTACATATCCTTTTTATGATCTCTCTTTAATTGGGTTTATAGTTTCAAGGTTAGTAAAGTTGTAGTGTATTTTTGTTACAAATTTTCATCTTTGTGGAATTGGTTATGTTATCCACATAACTTATTTTATAAGGTGTTTATACTAATCCTTTGAATTTTTATATAATTAATCTCCTTATTCTGTTGATATTATATGTTTTATTTAATGTTATTCAATTCATGGGGATTTTGATTCAAATGTTTCAATATGCTGTGGGACACTTTGAAATATTTAAATGTTATTTTTCTCAAGAAATTTTTAATGATATTTTAATGGTACTTCCATTCAAAAAATTCAATTGATTTTTTTACTTATCCTACACTAGGGATATTTTTTATTTATACCATCCTTGTTATTTTCTAGATATATTAATATTGTTTCATAGAGATTTCTATTGAAGTTGTTTCTTTTCCATGGGGTGACCATGTTTTGAAGATATTGTTGTAGAACCCATTTATTTTCCATGGCTTTATCTGGTTTTTATGATTTTTATAAGGAAATTTTTTATTTATAGTAATTTTTTATTATTTGGAATGGGTGATCTTGATATAACTTATATGAAGGGTTGATCCCCATTATAGCTCATAGGTGAGCCTGATATAGCTTATACAAAGGGTTGAGCCATATTATAGATAATAGAAAATGGGTGAGCCTAATATATCTTATAATAAGGGTGATCCCCATTATAGATCTCTAATGAATTAGGTAATGATAATTTTGGAATTATTCCATATGGTTATTACAATCAAAAGGGATTTAAATGGTTTTGAAAGGTTTTTATGAGAGTGATTTTCCGTATTACCAAAAAGAGTTTCAATTACTAGTTATGCGTTTATAATGTTTCTAATGATCTAGAATGATATCACATAGTTTTTAATTATTGATTATATCGACTTCCTTTTACATGATTTTATATTTTATGATCCATGTATCAAAGGTTATGATTTATTTTATGAGTGTCTCATGCATTTTGATTATGTTACCATACCCTTATGCACAGTTGTGTTCATTGATAAAATTAAATTGTTAATAATTATTTTTAAACTTATTGAGCATTTGGTCTCACCCTTATTATGTTTCCCTTTTTCTAGGTTTTAAATAATTATTTTTAATAATTTAGGTATATATGTATTTTTATATGGATGATGATGATTTATTAATGTGAAAAATAAAATATGGGTTATGTGGGATAAATAATCATTTAAAGTCATGTGAATTATTTATGTATGATTTTATCCTATTTTTATAAAACTATAAACCTAAAATATACTATATAATATAGGTGATCTAAATTTTCCTTTTTATAGTGAATGGTTTAGATGAAAAATTTGGGCCATAATTATTATTATCAAATATAGGAACGTAAAGTTAGGGAATTTAGAATAGGATCCATGAGTATGGGTTATAGACTATTATATAAGTTTTAGATGTGAGTGGTGAAACTTCCTGTCCATGTGGTGTCCCAGCAAGTAATGGTACCTCATCCTTCAAATATTGAGGCTTTTGTTTCTTGGGAAACACCTGATAATTATGTGCATATTGTTAGTTTCATTTGTCTCATGATCCATAATCAGAGGTTCAAATCCAATTTATCTTAGATTTTTGACATACTGATAGCTCTATCCAGGTAATATAAGTCCTTTTCATGGACTGACCAGGGTCATATAGCGTTCATCTATCAGAATGGGAAGTTGATCGATAATCTCATCCTTATGTTTCTAGATGAGGGAGTGATTTTATAGGAATTTTTATGCTTCCTATATTGGTTTGGGATGATTATTGGTCCAGTATAGGGAAATAATATTATATAGATCTATAGAATTATATCTTTATGAGAAAATTAATTCAACCCGTGATTTTGAGTTGGCGATGGTTATTTTTTCTCTAATGTTATAGTGAAATTACGTCATTGGTGGGAATATTGTGGTATTCATAGACCATAATGAATATTTTATCTTAGTTGTATTTTAATCTAAAACAATTGAGGTTGATGGATTTTCTATAATATTATGTATTTAAGATCTATTAAACCCTAGGTAAGTTAATTATGTAATGAATGCACTGAGTAATAATTCATGGGGGTGCTAATTAGGATATGGGAGAAGCTAGGGGAATGATGGGGGAGATTTCCTTAATACATATTGATGCATGGGATATTGGTGGAAAAGTTTTCTGTTTTGGATGATAGAGAATTGATCATTTATGTGGTAGTTGGAGGTTCCTTAGTGAAGAGACTAGAACTAAATGTGATTTGAGATCACATCTTTCATAATAGGGCTCCTAAGGGATGATTGAAGGAATAATAATATTGGTTGTTGTATTAGGTGCGCTTGTTTGTGTTGTCAATTAAGGGTGGAAAGGTTGATGTGGAATTATTTTAATACTTGTTTTTTATATCTTTTTAATGAAATTTTGAGGAATTTGGTGTCTAAAATGTCCTTTATTTGATAAATAATTGATTTTGGATCATTTTGAGTGTAGATTGCGATTCATTCCATATTTTAATGAAAATACTGTTTTCAAAACATAATTTCTTAAATTTGATCTTTTTAAAATTTTATTTATTTTAAGAAAAAGGATTATTGATTTTGATAAAAATTTAATTGAGATAATATTTGGACCTGGATTTGAATGGATTTTGGAATTTTAAAGTTAAGATTTTTGATTTCCATGATTTAAAATTTATATAAATTATTTTAATACATTTTTAATATTATGTTAAAAATTGGAATTTTATTATTTTATTTTATTTGGAGTTTAATTTGACATATTTGAGTTCATTTTTTAAAATTTTGTCATATGTTTTTAAAAATTATTTTAATTATTTTTATAGGAACTCATTCAATATGCATCATTATATGAATAAAGGAAATGAATTTCAGAAAAGTCCCTAAGTAGATATCCATTTCAAGTAGATAGAAGAATCTTGTTAATTTCTATAAACATTTTTCCTCTAACATAAGGATCTCAGGATATTTTGTAAGGATGAAGTGAAAATTTTAAAATGGTAGATTCTTCTATGCCACTCTCATAAGGATAAAATAAAATTACCATAAGGTTCTTTTTCCAATTATACATAACGATGAGCCATTTTTTACAGAATCCTCACATGTTCCATATATAAAAATCAAACTAAGGAAGATCAATGGCTAAATGTGAAGATTTAAAATGAGGTTAAATATTCCATGGACAGATAATTCACATCAATGGTAAACTAGTCAATGTTCAAACCAGAGATCTGAAACCCAATGATCTGAGACAAATTGATGATTATTTTGAGTTATAAACTATCAATACTAAGTCAGGGTGATGCAATAATTTAAATTATAGGAGTTCGAATTTTGGGTCAATTGATCAGGATACCAATGAACCAATCTACGGGATCAAAGACACATGCTCACTAGTTTAATTATTTAAATGTTCAACACTTTGACTATGATAGGGCCTTGATTCTTCCAAACATTATGTTGTTGGTATGGGAGAATATTACATGAGTGTTTTTTGATGATATGATCCATAAAATCTAAAAGTTTGAGTTTTATGGGATTCAGTTATTCATAATTCTATATATTTTAGGATCTTTTGAACCAGATGAAGTTGAATGAGCTAGGAAAAAACCGAACTAAAATGAAAATATGAATTATCTAGTTTTAATTGTTGTCATTAAAAGGATATTGGGTGTTCAGGGATTTAGATAAAATGGTTTAACATAGCTAGGTGTATTTATTTGGAGTAGAGATGAGCTTGGATGAAGAAGACAAAGCGATCAAAAAAGATTTTCAACATATTTTCATTCAAAATAAGACTCTATGGCTATATGGGTGTACTAAAAGTTAAATAATCATTCACCAAGGCTTAATTATTTATGAGGGAAGAAAAACTAAAACTCAATAACTTGTGGATTTTTAAGACTGTAAAAATATGTTTTAAAAATTATCATTAAAGTTATGGAGGACTATAATGGATGTAATTCAGGCATGTACAATCAATGGAAATTTTTATATTTAATAATTAAGGTAGTCAAATAATCCCATGGATAAATTTTAAAAAAATGGAGAGAAAAAATTTAAATCACTCATTCCTCAAACATGGTGAGTGGGGCTGACTATATAGTTGTGTGATAGGATTTGATGTCAAGAACATTTCTTTAAAGAGGATGAAAGTATATAATGAATATGGGAGTGAATAACTCACCTTGTCAGATAATAACCATTTTACCTTTCTCTAATATATTTTTATTTCAAATTTCTTATGTAGTAATTTTCATTTTTAAACATGTGATGTAGTCTAATTCTCTGAAGGGAATAAAATTTTTATTATTTGTTCATATTTAATGTTCTTGGTTCCATCCTTATAAACTACATTTCACCATTGCCATTTTTCTTAGATTTAGTCTTCATTTTGATTTAGGTATTAAGAGATAAAAATGGATCTCAAGAGAATTTCGAAATCATTTTTACTCTGTAATATATTGACAGATTGAGTGGATAGTATTTCAAATAATTATCAATATTTATTAAAAAAAACTTTTCGAATTCCCCTACTTTTTAATCCATTTTCCTGAATTTCATTCATTCTACTAGATCCTTTAATTAGATATCCCCCTCACTCATCTTTTTTTCTTGTCTCCTTCCCATAAGTATTTTCTAACACTAATTACATCACACACTCTCCTTTTTAATTTTTTCAATTATTCACACACCTTCACCTATATATCCATTTTCTATCTCTACCATCAGTGGTATATGTTTGATAGATTCCTTTTAAGAATAACCCACAATCCATTTAGTTAGACCCTTCTTTATCATGATACTAGTGTTATGTAGGTAAATAAAGATATATTTTTTAATTTTAAAAATCTATAAAAATTCAGTATAGTTTTTGGTGAAATATTTACATTGAATTACATGTAGTGATTAAAAATAAAATCAAAATCAAAATCAAATTAAAAATCAGCACAAAAAAAATAAGAAAAAAACCTACAACTTTTACTGCTATTTTAAAACTAAAACATCCAAATATACTACATTTTGTGTGATTTTAACCTCAAAATATACATAAAAACTTCTTGTAGAACTTTTTAAAAATTAAAAACCATTTGTGATTTATTTTTTAGCTTATTGTACCAGTTTTTTACGGTTTTTAGATTATTTTTAAGTAATAATATTCAATTTTTTTAAATTATATCTTAAAATGGACTATTTTTCTTTGTGAATCGTTATATTTGGATATTATTGTGTTTTTTGTCTTATATGTGAAAAATTCAGGGAAGTGTTCCTATAACAATCCATGAAAACATCATTAGTTTAAAGAAATCCAAATCAATTATGAGTATAAAGATGAAGATGATTCAATTATTAAATAAATGTTAATGAATATAATATATAAAATTAATAAAAACCAATAATATTAAAGGAATAGAATCCAAAAATTAAAAACCAAGAAAGGGAGGATTATAAAAAATTCATCTAAATAGAATGAGAATATTTTAAATAATACAAAATAATGGAACACAGTTTTTCATAATGAACAATTTAATTGATGATTAAAATGAATTTTCATATATTTATAATAAAAATTTAGTGTAAATAAAATAATAATATCAAACAACTGAGCCTAATAATGAGATAATTCTAAAAATATTATACTAATTCATTAAATATGTTTTAATTATGGAAGAAGAAGATCCTCCCATTGTTAAACTGTCACTTAAAAAGAAAAATTCAAAAAAAAATAAACTCTAGTTTCTTAGGATTAGGTGAACCTAAAAAAATAAGAATTTAAATACTAAAAACCTTAAAAAATGTTTTTCTAAAATTTGGAAAAAAGCGATAAATATGGATGTTAAAGAACTTTTTTAAGAAAACAATTAAAAAATTATAATGTTGAAAATTTTGAAATTGTTCATTAATTTGATTTTCCTACCATAAAACAATAATCCCAATAATTCTCAAAAAAAATTCATGATAAAAAGAATAAGTGATTTCACCATTAAGAAATATTTATTGATGATAAATAACTTCCTAATACTATAACTAATTATTCAATTGAATATATTTTTAATAAAATGCAAATTAGTTTTGATAAACTTTGGGAAAAATGTTTTAATATTGAATCTATTGAAAATTATTTCCTTAAAAATGAAGCAGGTTCTTTCTCACTTAAAAATAAATCTTATCAATCAAATGATTTTTCATTAGAGGAATTAGTTTTGGTAATTAAACCTGAAGAAATATTTGGGAACATATTATTGGGCATAAGAAGAAAAAATTATTAAAAGGTAGTGATTACTAGAGTTATATTATCAGTTTAGGAAATTTTCTAATAAAATCATAACATATTAGAACGTGAATTTAATGATGAAAAAAATCAAATTTTCTTGTTATTTAATGTTTTCCTTAACTAATTTAGGTGCTGAAATTCACTTCGGGGAAAATAGTAAATTGTAAGATTACTTATAATTGAATACCAAATATTCAAAAACTTATTTAAGCATCATTTAAAAACCACTTTCCAAATATAGTTTTTAAAACTCAACCACATTCACCTTTGTTTTTGATAAAATAGATATTTAAAATGGGGATGATAGTTGTGAGGACCATGCCATACCCCTATGAATACTTGTCAAAATCCTACCCCCTTAAAAATATTTAGTTTTTTCAATTACGAATCAAATTTGAAATTGAATAAAAAAATCTCTTTTTAATGGAATGGGTTATTAAAATAATATATTTTCAGTTAAATATTCTAACGGATTTATATTAATTCTTGAGAGAGCTTATTATTTTTCACATATTTATAAATGTTTATAAGACAAAGATATTGGGAAATTTTTATGTCAGTCATTCCAATCAACTAGGATATTTCATTGGGAATTATTTCATAGTCAATAAGTGATTCTAAGGGGGTTTTAATATGTAAAGGGAGTGGAATGTTCCCTTAGAGGTTTTGGTTATCATAAAAGTTTTTTCTCACTTAAAACATTTGTTCTGTGAACAAGTTTTGGTTTTTGGATATGAAATCATATCATCATAGTAATTGTGGATAGTTTTACAGGAAATTTGTTTGAGGACTATACAATTATGAATTAATGGGAGGAAACCCATGGTTTGATAAAGTTTATTTTGTTTTTTTACTTTAAATAAAAAATACCTCTATTTTTTAAAAGCCTGACATGATCCCCAAGATCACCACTTTCTTGTTTTAAAATTCAAAAAGATAGTCCATTAGAGAAAATCTTCTATAATTGGCTTGTATATTTATCGCAAAATTATCTCTTATTTTATATGGTTTAATGTTTTGATATTCAATGATTAAATATATTTCATGATCAATTCTAATTTTTTAGGCTCTTTAATGGAGATAAAAAAGTAGTCCATTAAGTGTTAAATGAGAGTGACTGGTTGTGTTTTTTACTAAAGGAACAACAGTTTTCAGGATATTTTTATCTTATATTTTGTTATAATTTTTTTTATTATTATTATTTGAATTACTCCATAAAAATGTACTTATTTTTAAGTAGAAGTGTTTTATTAATATTTGATCAAAATATATTCATGGATGGAGTTAAGTGTGGCAATGAAAGGGATATTGCAAAAAAATAATCATCATTTGCTAACTAAAATTATATAAACTATTACTAAGTGCATGTTAAATCTAATTTGAAACTAATTAGTTATTTTATTTATTAAATTTATTCTATTGATAATCATTATGAACCAAAATATAAAACTGTGTTTATCACAAAAAAAATTTTGGATTGTTTTTAATTTGTGAGATAGTTGAATCTGTTGTTGCTTACTGAAATTATTACATAACATGATGTTATTAATGTTTCTTTGAAATTTTATATTATTTTTTAAAAAATTATTTTACACTCTTGTTTTTATCAAGAAATTTTTTGTTCAACTGAATCATAAATTATTGAAGGAAAAAGTTCCTTTCACACTCACTATATTTTTTTGATATTATTTAGTGCATTAATTTCAATACACTTTTATTTTAGTCTTCACTAGTGTTTTGGAAATATGAACCTACCATGTTATAAATAGAAAGTTATATTTAGAAAACTTATTGTATAATTCATTTTTTCAAGGATAATAGAATCTCCATATTAGAGAAATTATAAATCACATTCCCATTAACTAAAATTTTATTTGATTTTCTTTTGATTTTTAAACTCATGTAATTCAACCTAAATTTATAGGAGTGAAAATAAGGCCATAATAAGGATTTATTAAAAGGAAAAAAGTTAAATGTATTTGGATGAATTTAATGAATTAAACATTACTATTAGTGAAGTTTCTTTTCATTTATTTATTTCATTTTATTGATTCCTTACTCTATAAACTAAAAATTGATACAATTTATATTTTAAATGGGGAAAAGTTATTTTGAAACTCTTAATAATTTATAAATTAGTTATAAAATTATTTTAGTTACTAATATTGTTCTGATGAAATTTTATAACAAAATTTATTCTTGTTTATTCTTGTTTTCTTACTTTTTGAAAATATTTTTAAAGCTTAAAATGTTAGCATGACTATTCTTGATAATCCAGTTTATGCAATAAATTTCTTATGTAATAAATATCTAGAAAAAAAATTCATTATATTAATATTTTATTATTTATTATTATTTAAAAATACTATATTTTAACTTTCTTGTGACCCTCTAAACAGGTTCCGAACTGTTGAATTGAAAAAATATTCATTATAAACTATTATAAAATTCTCATCCACATAGATGTTAAAAATTGTGGAAGATATTCTATTTTAAGTATAGGGAGAGTCCTATATCTGTTTTATAAACTCTATTTCACGTTGAACATTCTAAAATAACCCAACATTGATTCAAAATTGACTATTTTTGTAGCTCTATTTTTCAGAATCATTGATCGGAATTTTTTATAAATTCTAGAGTTTTTTTCACCAATTTGAGAAGGTTAATATTTTCTATGTATCCATGGACTCAATTGGGTAACATAATTTCTTTTTCTCTCTTGAGAACACTTGTTTTTTGTGAAATTTTCAGAATTAGTTGAATAATTTTAATTGAATTCATACATTTTTGACTAGATTTAAACTAATAATATATTCATTCAAATGGAATAAAAATGAACCCTTTTTCCTTGTTGATATTTTTATTTATATATTAAAACTATTGGATGAATTAATAAATATTTGTTGTTAATTATTTAAATAACTCATCCATTCTATTATGTCTTATTAAAATTTTTGATAAATTATGTGTGTATTTTCACTAAGGAGATAAAGATAAGTTTGTATCAATAATTTATTATATAATTATGTTTTCTTAAATCCTTTTAAAACATTCAAATTTTATCATATTTTTTAAAATAAGAAAACAATTTTTTACCAAAACCATTTTATTTTGAGAGAGAAATCATTTTTAATTACTTGAGAAATTCGATGTGGGAAAACTATTGAAAATATCCTTTTATTTTTCACTTTAATTCTTTCAGTTTTAATATGAATTTCCTTTCACTAAGTATGATTAAAAAATTGTTTAAGGAAAAAATGATTTTCATGGGGGGATTTGATGTGGTTTTATTTTAATATATGTTTTCCATATATTTTTAAAGAAATTTTGAGTAATTAAGTTTAAAAAATGTGTTCTAATTGATAAATAATTAATTTTGGATCATTTTGTGTAAATTTTTAAATTCCTTACATATTTTATTATTAGTGAGTCTTTTTATGGATTAATTTTTTAATTGTTATCTATTTTAAATTACATTTATTTTAAGAATAGTGGTTTTGAATTATTTTTTTAAATTTTAATTTATGTAATATTTTTGACATGATTTTGAAAGGGATTTTGGATTATGAGATTAATACTTTATATTTCTAGATTTTATTAAATATAAATTATTCAAACAAAATTTTAATAGTTTTTCTGAAATACATAATTCATTTGTTTCATTCTATTAGGATTTTGATTTCAAATCTTTAAATTTAATTTTTTACATTTTTTCAAAATAAAATCAAATAATTTTCATTTTTTATAATTAGTAATGGTTTAAGGATAATTTCATATAGTATAGAATTTAATTATTCTAATTCATTTCATAATTATCATTTTATTATCTATTTAAGAATCAATCCAATTTTCATATGGATGTTTCACACTTATGTAAATATTTTAATCCATTACGTAATGATGGAGTGAAAATTTCTATAAGGATTCTTATTATAATCCCCTATAATAGAAACAAAAAAAAATTCCATAGAGATATTTTTTAAATTTTTAAGGTTGATTTATTTATATAAGGATTCCTCATGTGTTACATTTTTAGAATTTAAACTGAGTAGAACTAATGATTGTGAGTGAGTCTTGAAGATAAAATCGAAGATTTTATGGAAAAAAATAGGCACATAAATGGAAAACTAGATGAGCATTGATCCAGGGATTCCAAACCTGAAATTATAAGAAAATTTTATGACAGATTTCTAGTTATAATGTATTACAGTTGAGTTCAAGTGATTAATCTCTCCACATGAGAGTATTTTAGAGCTATAATTGACCAAACATGATTCTAATGAACCATGTAATGAGATCAAAGACAATTGATAGTTTGTTTCTTGGGTTGTATATTCCAATTATTGAATATAACCGCGCCTCAATGATTTTAAATGCAACTATTTCATCATGGGGGAATATTTCATTCATGGTGTATAAAAATATGCTTTAGTGAAGCAGATAGTTCATGTTTGATGGGATTTGTTTATTTATTCTTTGAAATATGCTAGTATTGTTTGAAAAATATGAATTTCAATACGATAAGAAACAACGAAGTTAAAATTAGTGTTCAGAACTTTTTATCTTATAGTTCTAGTTGCTGAAGAGATGCTAATTTCCTAGTGATATAATTATAACGGTGTAGCCCAGACAGGTGGAGTGAGTTGGAGATAACATGATCTTGGATGATGAAGAAAAAGATATGAATTAATAATCATCAAAATATTAGTTATAAGGATGATATTCACTAACCATATAGCTGAACTATATGTTGAATATTTTTCACCCAAGCTATATCACCTAAGAGGGAAGAAAATATGGAACTCAATAATATATAAATTTTAAAAATTGTATAGAAAATGATTTTGAAATTATAATAAAATTTTATGAGGACTAAAATGGAGGACATCTGGGAATGTTCTATTAGTGGTAGTTTTAGAATTAAATAATTAATGTAATGGAATTAATCGGTGTAGAAATTCATTAAAATAAGGGAGTATCAAATTCAATTTACCCATTCTCATAAATGGGTAGCATGAATAACTATATATTATCAAGGTGAGATTTATATCCATCATCTTCACTTTAAAGAAGAATAATGAAGAGAATGGATGGGGGAGTGAAGATCTAACCATAACAAAGAAGAACCCCCATGATCTATTATCTTATTATCTACTAGATTTATATTTTTTATTTATTATTCTACCCTTTTAATTTTTAAAAATTTTATGTAGTTTAATTTTTTATAGGGACTAAAATTATTATTTGTTTATGTATTCATGTTCTTAGTTCCCTCTTACTGAAAAACAAATCACATTTCTTTTTCCTTTTTCATCAATTCTTTATTGATGATTATCAATGTATCAGGTGATGAAATTTTCTATCAAAACTATTTTGATATAATATTCTTTATATAATTTATCATCTGATTGAAATGATGGTATTTGAAATAATAAACATTTTGATCAAAAAAAAATTTCTTGAATCACTCCCCTAGTTTGAAATCCATTTTTGATAAAAGTATTCATTGAAATGGCTTCTTCAATTATAATCCCCTCTCACTTACATTTATTAATGTTTCTTTTCATTATTTTTAGTTTCTAAAACAACTAACATCACACACTAACCTTTCTTTCTTTACTTCAATTCAACATAAACCTTCACTTCAGTTTCCATTTTATATCCCCTTTTTTATATTATATTTTTAATAAAAACCATTTATTATTCACCCATATTCACATAGGTTTAAACCTACTATATCATGATACTACCGTGGTGTTGTTTAATAAATAAATAATTTTTTATTTCAATGACTCATCAAAGGTTCTCTGGGATTTCCATCTATCAACTTTGTAAGTACACCCAAGTGTATCCATTATATATCATGATATAAAGAGTAAAATCATATTTTCCAAAATAAATATATATTTATTATATATTTTATTTTAATGTTTGTTCTACCGGTATGTAAAGGTAAATCATCATTTTACATGTATTTTATTGAATCTATTAGATGTCCCTGGGTTGAAATGGGAGGATATCTCAACAAATGTTTTCATTAGTTTACTCTAAAACTAGTGAGGATGTGTTAATTTTTTAGTGATCATGTATCAGTGGATGATTCCAACTCACTTATTGGAAATTCAGGAGTTTAATGTTTTGGGGGATTTGGAAATACTTTTAGTAAATCAAATAGTTTAGATTTATAGGGTAAAAATGAACATCATTTTTCATTGGTTTCTTCACATTACCTCATGGGTTTGAGGATTCATTCAATATAATTTTGGATATAAACTCTTTACATTGCACTATTTTCAATCCTTACATATACAAATGGTTAGAGTAGAACATTAAAAAATTAGAGGATATGTTTTGTTCTTGCTTCATGGATTTCATTGAATTATGGAGAAATCAATACATTTTTTTATTTTACATATAAAAATAGTTATCACTTTTCCATTGGAATGAATTCACTTATGTTTTTATGGGTTGACTTATTGAGCTTCATTATGGTATATTAATCTCAAAGAGTTTGGACTAATTGGATTAAATTTGGTATAGATCAATATTCATAATGTTTAAATTGTTTTAGAGTGGATGAAGGTGGTGAAAGATTGTCAGAAGTCTTATATGGATCTGAGGAGGATACCTCTATTGTGTGAGTAAATTGATCATGTATTTTTAAGGGTCTCCCCTCATCAGGTGTGGTGATTATTTTTTCAAAGTAGTATTCCTTCTCTCTGGTTTATCTAACCCTTTTAGGTGTCGTCATGTGTTGGCGAGGTGGCATATCAGGTGGCGGTTCTTTCATAGTTGTACTGGGTCTATGATGTCATTCATGTGTAGAATCTTTGTCAAAATATTACTAAATATTACCATATAATTTATCTAGGATATTTTTATTTGTAATATGATGGGATTTTCATGGAGTTGATGGTTTGAGTTCCATGATCATCCGGAGAAGGTGTTTCATTAGTGAGTTATCCCTTTAGTTCACATTTTGTGGAGGCATGCTATCTTGGAGGAGAGTAACTAGAAGCGTGCGTCATGAATTCATGATAAAAACCCATATAAATATCCTTTTTTGTTTATGATGTAATACTTGAATTGGATTTAATATTAAAATATTATTTTTTCCCTTATGCTTCTGATATTTTTTAGATGGCATTATCTTGTTTGAAAGGTAACTCCTAGGGGGGTGTTTGAGGCATTGGTCGTTTTTTATTTCTTTATAGCTTTGTTTTTGATTATTAGGTTAGAGAATGTTTTGATATGTATTTTATGTAATGGTAATGACTATTTTTTTGTTAAATTTTTTGGTATGAGTGTTGTATGTGTTAGGATAATATTGTAGGAAATAATGGGGATTCAGTGTTGTGATTCCCATTATTAGTTGGTTTTGTGGAATGGTGTTTATGTTACAAAACATAGGTTAGTATTATGGTGTAGATACTTAAAGATGTATTTTGGTCGTTTGGGGCTCAATATATTGGGTTCTACCATTTTAGGGATTCTTCTATTATGGACCCTTGATCATGTTGTGGTTCAATAATAAACTTTATTATAATAAAGGGAAAGCCTATGGACTTATGACATGGTCTTCACTACTACAACAAGGAACTAGAGTATTTGTTTTGCTGGATCAAAACTTTTAAAGGGTTATACAATGTGGTTTTTATTGAGGGATTCTATTCTAATTTAAGGAGACAGTATTTTGTGGCATGGTGCTATCTCTTGTACATCATTCATCCCTCAATTGTATCAGATTTAGAAATTCGACCCAGATTAAAGGGGGATGAATATGGGAGACATGTGGAATAATTTTCATATATTCATTTGAAATGGAAACATTATGGTTTGGCCACAACTATTGTGACACCTTTTTTACAGAAAATCTAACCAATGTAGTGTATTAGAAAACCATATTCCATTATATTAGGTTTTTTTGTAACCTATATAAATTCATAAGCTAGTTGAATCTCTATTGTTACCAATGTTTCTCTCAAACCCTAAGTGATTTTAAGAACACCTATAGATCCCTGTGATAGACCTTTAATTGGGCTTGTCAATCAACTAAAATATATTGTTTATTAATGATCTTTATTGAGTTCTTCCCTATCCTTCTTATGTTTCCTATAGTTATTTTCTTTGGTAATCCATGGTAGTGGTAGTTATTTGGTTTGTGGAATTTTGGGGTTGTGGTTTTTATGAGGATTTTCTTGATTTAGGTGGTTGAATGTTACCTTATATTTTTTTTTATTGTGATAGTTTCTTCTTTACCTTGTCACTTTACATCAAATTCTGAAGCATAAATTACGTTTTGGGATTCATGAACTCTATTTTTGTGTAAATTATTGGGGTTTCATTTTTTTTACATTGTGTGGATAGTGAGGATTTATTTATTGATTATAATTAATTGAACTAAAATGGGTAAATTTATGGTAAGGGTTGTTTCGCATATGTTTAAATGGTTCCACATTATTAAACATGTGATTGATGATCAATTGATATTTCAGCTGAATTTTTTTTATGTCACAATGATTTAGTGAATTTTTTATAAAAGTACTACTAGAATAACCATTCATAAAAGGCTTATAACTAATAGAATATAATTAACCAATTTGATGAAAATTAGATATTTAATTAAATGTTTCATTTGAATGATGGGTTAATTTTTTATTAAAGCAAGCTTAAATAAAAGATATGGTACTAGTTAAAACTAAAATTGATTGATATATGATGTTGTGGGTGATTCCATCTAAGACCTACGGGCCATGTAATTGTCTTTGAGCCTTCTGGCCTTTTATGGTTCCACCTCATCCCTTGAAAGGTGGATTTTATAAAATAATAAAAAAATGAAGGCCTTCGGGCCATTCCGACCATATGATGTTATGGGATTTTTTTAATGTTGTGATTATGTAGCCTTGGATGGGAATTAATTTTGGTTGATTAATGTGAGAGTGTTAAGTAGTGGGGTTGAGACTGGAATTCCATGGTTTTCAAGAGGAGTGGTGGTGGTTGGTGTGGATTGATGATATAGTTGTAGATGAGGAAATTATAGAGGAGGTTAGTTATGTGGAAACACATGACATTGTGATATATATGCTGGTTATTGTCTTATGTTGTGATGTAGTGTTATGTCATAGAATACTAGTGGCATGGAATAAATGGTTAATAAAAATTAATGTGGTATATAATTGAATAAATAAATGGTTGTTAGAGAAATATAAATTCTTGAAATGGATGGATAAAAACTATATTTAACACCCATAATGGATGAAAATAGTTTGTCATAAAATATGGAATGAAATTTCTTTATAAACATTTCAAGTTTGTAATTGGTAAATATGAAAATGGTTTGATAGGTTGATTTATTAGGGATAATATTTATTGACCTATAGAGATTTTCTATGGGAATCTGGGCTACTAAATGAGGTATCAGTGGAAGCCATTTTTTGTGAAAGGTTGAGGAAGTGTGGTGATACTTTTTGGTAATGTTATAAATGTTTTGGTGTGAAAAACCCTTTTTTGGGATTGTTTTTAAATTTATTATTCATGTATTTTATTTTGATTTTATGTTCATCAAACTCAAGTAGAATATCCTTACGGAAAACCAATTTTTTAAGTGTTGGTTTTCTTCCCCAAAAATTTATATCAGTTACAAGACAAATGGATGACTAATCACTCTTCCTCACTCTCTCTTATGGATGTGGCATGGTTGTAATGATGGTACATGGTGGGGTTGTTCATGGTTGGAGAAGGGAATGGGTTTTATATCCATCATGTTCATGATACCCTACTTGGATTGTTATGGATATGGACATGGATATGGATATGGGGTTATGGATGTAAAAAGATGCCCACAAGAGATGTTAGACCCCGCAAGAACTTAAAATGGGTATGGATACTATATAAACCACATCATCTACGAGCCTTGGTATATATATTGGGTGTATATGGAAAACAAAAAAATTATATTAACTTTTTTGGATTTGAGAGAAACAATCCAATGGGGAGTTTGTTGGAGGGTACCCTTTTTTTATATGATTGAAATTATTTATTTTACCTGGATGCATCACTTTGTGTGTGGTCCTTGGGGAGGTTGAGTGATAGTTTCCTTGATATATGGTTCTACTCTTTATTAAATAAAGCATTAATATGAATCTTCCATATTTTTATGAGATATATTGAGGAGGATCCTATTTAGTATATATATTATTCTCACCCCAATATATAAATCTATTTTTTTAGGTTTATAGGATGAGTTTGGTAGTCAGGTTATAAATTACTCAATTAGATCTTAGATTTGTGCTCATAGCTTATACATACAATTTTATTTTTGGTGTTTAATTTGGATACATATATTTTAGGACATACCACAATTTTTTTATTATGGTATTTGAGATTTATTTTATATTATTGCTTTTATTAGTGGATTTATTATTATGTTCCTATGATAATTGGGGGTAATACCTCCCATATTCATGTTGTATGCCCTAATTTATTGTCACCAAATCAAGTCCTATAGGATTTGAGACTAAGTGGTCACTCTAGTATTCACTACATGCCTATAAGAGGTTCATTGTAGGAATATTTCATCAAATGGGTGGAACCAATGTATGATACCTCTACTACCTACCACGGAGACTAGGGTCATAAATATGTTTTCCTATGATAATGAATCCTTTTTCTTCTGAAATCATCTAGATGATTTGAATGGATCTTCTCCAACACCAGAATGTAAAATTCTTAGAAAACTATCAATCATTAATACATTCTCCAAAAATCTATATACATAGGTGCATAGTCCTAGCTGAAATCTACTACTAAAGGCAACACTTAAGATTTCATTATTTGATATATCCATCATGAATAATATCCTAGAAAAACCTCATGAGTATTATTAACCTCATATTTTACTAAGATACAATAATACTACCCCACTATAGGTCTAACATATCTTAGAATTAAACCATATTCAGAGATATTAAGGAATAATCCCCTTTAAATAAATGATCAAACTCTAACTCGGTTAAGGGTACCTCATTTTGAGTTTTAACTATTAAAAAACACTAGTTTTCTAATGATCAATGAAGTATACTAATATAATTAATCGTAATGTAGTTAAAGGGAGTTTCAACAAGAAAAAAAGATAGTAATAAATTCCAGCTATTCCTCCACTTCCTGAGGGTATAACGTTCCCTAAAAATATTAGGGATATGCATTTGGAACTCATGAGGTACACTCAACCTGTGAGTAATCATTACCTTCACCATGATAACAACTATTTATTTTATGGGGGGGTCTACAATTTTCTCAACTACTGAGGGATTATCCCTCTACACTACCATCGGGGGAAACACCTCCAAATCATGTACTTGAATTAAGTCCTCAAATCTTAACTGAGTAGACACACCTTCCCTCATATTTCAATATAGGGTTTCCCCTAAACATTGACCGAAGAGGGGAGGTTTTCATCTTCAGCACTAAGCTAGAGGGTCTCTGTTGCAACCCTCCCTTCCTTCTGATACTTATTCTTATCTTTAGGTCTGGCGCTCGGCAGTCATCGCGAAAAGGGGTTCATTTTTTATGCTTTGATGTTTGAAGTTTTAATGGTGTTTTTTGAAGCATCTTCATAATCGGACCCTGATCATTCTCACTATCTTCCACTTTTGTTTGTACGATTTGGACTCCAGTGATGTTCTTATAAAATCCAGAGCTGACTAGATACATGCCTTATGTGGCGTTTCTAGGTTAGCGCGGCTTAGATCTCCTCCCCAGTGAAGCTTTATTGGTACGATGTTGGGCTATCCTATACTATGTGATGATTGTTCAGATTTGTGTTCCTTGACTTTCCTTCCTCTTCGAGTTGCGTCCATGGATAGTTAGGGTTTGGATGGAGGCGAGGTTCCAGATTTAGTTCAAGAGATAGGTGAATAATTCATGGTGATTGGGGTATTGGTTTGGGTTGATTTATGGTGAACTAGGCCATTTCAAGGAAAAATAAAGTTGTTGTGAAGGTTCTACAGTGTTTTGTTGTTGAATTTGTGAATTTGTTAAATTGTTTTTGTGATTGATGATTTCAGTGAAGGTTTATCATTGTATTGGTGACAATTATGTGAATTCGTGGATTCATTTTTTGTGGTCTATTTGATTTGTGGCACTATAGTCTACAGTTTATGGGAAATTTTAATAGTTCACCTTCATGGTACAACTCCATAATATGATTAGAGCAATGAGGATTCACCAGATCATTGCTATCCAGAATTGGAAGTTTGATAGTTTATAGTGTTTTCCATCGGTACAAGGACATGCATCCTTGCACGAGACAGCTAGAGAGAAGAAATGAGATGGTGTAAGATGGTTTTAATGTTTTTGATAGTGGGGAGGGTAATTTCTTTGTAGACAAGAATTGGATTGGTTTTGGTCATGGGCCTTTGGACTGTAGGGATTGGGTATAATTTTATGTCTTTAAATTCATGTTGGGTCCCCCCTCACCACTTAAAAGGGGGTTTGTCTTAATAAAAAAATTAATTTTCAGCTAGTAGTCTCTTAAATAATCAGTTACTGAAGGTTAAATCACACCCATGTGACTAATATACCATGACTCATAATCTTAGTATGATTTATATTGGTTTTACTAATATGTTCAATAATATGAACCCATGGTTTTTCAATGAATATCTAGAAGAGATAACTTAATAAAGTGGAATGTAAGAAAAAATGAAATTCTACATAATGCATGCACTATCCCGTTAAACCCTATAACTAATGTAATATAGTTTCAAGTTATTTAACTAGTTCTTAGAGTCCTAGTGAATGGTTACATCATCCAATCATACTGATCACTAGGTGCCATGATCTGTTAACAGAACTCAAGAACCCTAGAAAAATTCTTCCTAAGTTTCTCAAACCAATCCTCACAATAATAATAATTCCAAATTCCTTTACTAATAATTTTACTAATCTAATACCATTATGGAATTATTGAACCCATTGAACCCACTTAGGTTTGTAGTTGGTCGAGTGCTCCATCTTAAGCCCGCCACTAATTGGTCCGGGTGTAGCGATAAGAACTAAGAAGTCATATCACATATATGAGAGGAATTATCTTCTAAACTTGTAAACATCCACACATATCAAGGATAAGATATATAATAATACAAAATCTATATATATAAATGGAATAACTATATTACAATTTAGATGTGATAGTAATGAATCTCCCAATAATATAACATAAACTGGATGCAAGAAAAAATTCCAATGTACAAATTCCCATATCCCATAACATAGAACAACCTCAAACAATATATTACATGTAATATGAATCATGATAACACAAACATGAACCCTACCGACCATGAACAATTCTATGCTCTTCTATGCACCAACTCCACTAGCACTACATCATTAAAGAACCCCATCAAAACATATGTTATATGTTTAGATAGAACATGTGTGGGAACAAGGATAATACGTTGGTGATTATATATATACCGAGTATGACACCCTAAAAAAGATAGGAAAGTAAGATGGATAGTCATCTCAATAGAATAAACCAAGATGTGATTTTAAAGTAACAAGTAGCAAAGGTTAAGAAGGTTTTCATTCATTATAGCTCTTCTCCACTTAATTCATACACTGAAAGTGACATAAAGATTCTAGAGAACTCCAAAACCCCAAAACGTAAACCATATAAATTATATCAATTACAAATCATCTCTTAATAGAAACAATAATGGGGAACCAATCCTTTCTAAATAATACATTAATAAAGACAGTCACCTACCACTATTGAGGATTGATACCTCATCAGGATTAGTGTTCATAAACTGAGAGTGTTACCACACAATGAGTAGAGAACCCGCTCTCAGTCACTACGAGAGGGTTACTTATTCCACTATTTTCACAAAATATCCATACCTTAAAAATAATATTGTACTAATAGTTTTATGAAACTATGGATTTTGTATAATCAACTTCCCACACTCTTCAATATCTCTACATGGCTATGAAATTATAACTTATCAAACACCTTTAATATAAACTATTGATGTAAAAGATATAGATACAATTATTTTATACAAACCAATTGTTAATAATAGACCATTCAAATTCCTAATTCAAAAATTCAATTGTAAATATTCAAAGAGTACTGTATATTGTCTAGTAGAGGGAATTCCCATGTAGGGTACACATTGTGTAAGTCACTTCAGAGATTTTTCCATGTACTTTCACCAACCAATATATGTAAATTTAATTAACACAACATATCCATTGGGTTCATATATTATGCATGGATACTAAGGTTAGTTAGAGTGTACTATTGATACTTGTTTTGTCACAACATAAAATAAACATGAAGTCTCTATAAAGTTAACAATGTTTTTTATCATGTGATTACTTTGTGTTTACAAACCATACACCCAAAGTTTTATGTCCTAAATACGCAGTGTATGTGGCATAGTACACGATGTGTGTATCAAAAGTGTTGGTCTAACATTTATCTTGGGTGCATTCCAAGACACTCAGTCCAATAATACATGTAATTTAACCTAGAGTGACACATTATGCGATATTTATAGAATCATGAAATTATAGAGAAACAAATCACATACTATATGGTGTGTATCCTAGTATATTTATCAAATTATGGATTGGAATTTCACATCTATAGTAGGTAAAACATTATAAATCATCTTTATACCTCCACCTCTAGTGACACTATTAGCATTTCTTGACTACGACATGCCTGATGTCACCATTTCACACCAATAGTGTGATTTACATACATCCTTCATCACTAATTTTTCTTCTTTCAACCCATTCATTGATCCAATCCTAAAACCTATAGTTGCATCACCCCTATACACATAGACCCATGATCCTTTATCGATATTCTATTGAAGAATCACAAAACCATGATCGAACCCAAATATGTAGTAATGGAATGTAAAATTTATGTGTGGTTGTTAGTGGATCACTAAGAACCCCATAAAAAGTTCATACAAAGGTTCATATAAGGAAAAATAATTTGGGTCAGAATAATTAAATAATAAATATATGAAATTCTTTCAATGTTGATAGAAACATAAAAAGATTACTTTACCAATTAATAATTTATCACTAATAAATAATAATATTGATAATTTTTATAACATAAAAACTCATTAAAAAATAAGATGAGGGAAATTCCCATAATAAAAATCTAGAAAAAAACTGTGGCTTCATCCCCAAGTTAATCCCATGCTGAAATTAAATAATTATCTCATATTAAAGTATACATGACTAAAGAAGAAAAATTTAGGAATTCTGAAAAAAAAAATTCCTTTCTGTGAAGAGAAAATAATATATTTTAAATTTTCAATTGATTATTCCATAAAACCTTATCATATAAATTCAAAAATAAGTCCTCAGACAATCAGTAATGTGAAACCAGAATGTTTGAAATAAGAAATTTATTTTCATTACATGTTTCATGAGAAAAAAAGGATAATATATTCAAATATGTTTTTCCCAAAATACAATTAACATCATATTGAATTTGGATCATGTTAGATTATTTGTTAATATATTTTTATAGGAGTAGGATTTTAATGTGAAGAATTAAGAAAAAATAATAAAAAAGTCCTACCTCAAAGGCAATACATCATCACTTCCAAAATTATGTACCCACTAGAATTTATCATCACTGCCCCCATAATGAATGCATAGAACATTAATTTATATTCTTCTTTGTATAGAGGTGAGATAGAGAGAGATAGAGATGGATTGAGAGAGTGAGTTTTAATTTCTATAAGATGTTCCTTCCAACAATATAAGATAATTAGTCAAAGGGTAATTTCTCTTAGAATATCTAATTATGAATTTTTTAATTAGAAAGGGGAATTATTTATTCATTATTCCCATTATAAAATAATTAATTAATTTCCTCTCATAATAAAAATAAATCCCTTCATTATGGATGGTAAAGAATTTTGATAATATCCGACTATAAATATCCCTAAAAATGATATGTCATTTCCACTAAGAAATATTAATTCCATTCCATCACCCTTTAAAAATGAACATTTTTAACTTATATAAATTTGGTGGTTTAAATAAAACCAAAAAAATAGCAGGTCCCAGTTTCAAATTCTTACTATAAATATTATAACTCTCTTAGAAGAAAACTCATTCTTGTTCCGACCTTTATGTTAGAATTTTAATTTGGGACTCTGTTTATAAGTTATTAATTTTTTTTACACACACAACAAAAAAATATTAATAACATATTTTATATATCTTTATGTTCCTTAATGTAAAAAAATAAATTAATAAACATTGTGAAAACACTAATAAATGTTATTTAATATATTAAAATGGATCATTATAAAAAATAAGTTGCAAAAATATACCCAATGCATGTCATATGATATGTCATGTATTTATGCAAGCATACTTCATAACATTTATATATCATAAAATATTATTTAGAAAAAAAACTCTCATGGTTTAAATTAGATTTAAAATGTATATAAAAAAAATTTCACCATAAATTCATTCCGAAAACATATAAAATTGAGTCTTAATTTTCAATGGTGATTTTCTTATACTCAATTTTTCTTGAGAACTTGTAGTGTGACAGAAATCACTATGTGTAATAAAATTCCTATAAAATAATGGATGAATTTTTGTAAATTTAATTATTTTTTCATCTTTATTGATCTTGGATGACCCAAATACGAATTCCATATAATAAATGTATCATAATTGATAAAAAAAATATTTACTTTATTTTATTTTATTGTACATATATTGACATAGTACAATTTGATGAAAATTCGTAAATGTTTCTCTCGAATCAACTAGTGGTCATTATTAATGCAAGTTACATAATAGTGTTAAATGCTGCCATAATATATAATCTTTATGTGATGAATATTTTCAATAATATCTTTAAATATTAATAAATTTATTCAATAAGTATGAGAACAAAAAACATTATTTATTAAAATGATGGTACCGCTATGTAGTGTTATTTTTTATCTTCTTGAGACTTTAATTAATTATTAAGCACCAGTTAATGTGATGAGTTGAGAACTTATCAATTTAATATTGATAAAATATTTCTCATATTTATGAATTTTTTTTTGTCATGGAACTATTAATGAGATATACATATTCAATATGGATATTTATCCAAATATTATTATTTTTAACATACATTTCTTTTTAAAAATAATAGGGCATGCATATAATAAATAAATTAAAATAATGAAAAATTGGGACGTATCTATTGAAAACGTCCTAAAATAAAAATTACATTTTCATCATGTGAATTTACAATTTACCCATATGCTCAATACCTTTATGTCTTGAGAAATATTTATAGATATCAAAATTAATAATATCATCATCATACATCAAGACTTGGATAAAAAAATTATTCAACACTCACTTATTCCCCTTTAACTGGTTATTGATAAAAATAAACATAATTTTTTAGTGTTTTTTAGGAACAAAACTATTACCACTTCATATCACATATAAATCTTTCAATTTCACAATTAGGTAATTTCTTTAGTTTCAGTTGTTAATTATTTCACTAATTTTGGTAGTGACCATTTTTTCTCATAAGGTGTTTGTCCACCTCTAGCTGGTGATTTTATATGACCTTGATTAGATTTATTATTTCCTTCATCTTGATTATAAAAAATTTCTTTTTATTCAAGGAATGTAGTTTCATCAATGGGTCATGATTCGTGATTCATCATTATGATTTATTTATTATTTTCTACAATAAGAAAGAAATAGAGTAATTTAAAACATTTTGTAAATCCTTGTTCTCTAAACTGTTGTTTCAAGTTTACTTTTTGGGAATGGAAGGAGTAATTTTTTTTCAATAATATCAGTTATAGTAATATTTTTTCTACAAAATTTTATTTGTAATTTAATTTTTAACATTGATTATTTATGTTCACTTACTGATTTTTAATCTTGTAATATAAAGTTACTATGTTCATACCATTCCTTTTTTATCATTAAAAGTTATAGGTGATCAAACCATTCATTGATATTTTCCATAACACTGTAATATCCTTCTCTATTAGGTTGTAATTCTTCAAATCATTATAGAGGTGATAATGAATAAATATTATAGATATCTCATAGCATTCAATGGAGTTTTGATTAACAACTCTAATCATCTCCTCAAATCTTTTTGTGACTAGAATTATCTCAGTAACCAATATCCAGGAAAAGTAGTTCTTTCTAAAAATGTTCAGATGAAGAAAACAAAGATTTTCAATATTAACCATGGAAAACATTACATTGAACTTCATTACTAACCTCATCGAATAAATGAATCTATTGTAGATAAAATGTTGAGAAACTAATTGAACACTGATTGTAACTAAGATAAATTTTGAAACTAAAAATGTGTGATTAATCATAGGTGAAATGAAGAATTGATGAAATATGAAGTTGAATCTTTGTAACAATGATATTTAATGAAAAATGGTAATGAAAAATAAGGTCAAAAGGGTTGGATTAGAATTATAGAGGGCTAAACGTTATATTTTCCAATAACAAATTGAAATATATATATAGAGGATATGATATTGTAATTAATGATGAAGATCAATCCCTATAATATGATCCTCTCTTTTAGAATTCTTAATTTCTCTTTTTTAAAATAATATGTGCTTTGTCCATTTTACCAAAGCCCCACCTTTGAAAAAATGATCAATACCAATCCATGTCTTCGATGTAAAATCCAAAAATTAGAATAAAAAGGTTAGAGAAAATAATGATTTTTTCCATTTGAGGATTTTTTTGTAAAATGAGGGGTAATAATAAAATTAGTATAATGAAATATTCCTAATAATAATAATTCATATACATAAATTTTGATAAACACTTTAAAAAATTTATTTAAAATTATTTTTTATATTAGTTTTAATAATATATATTTTTTATAAATAAATTGATGAGTTTAGTAATATAGTTAATAAAAAAATTATATTTCATTAATATTAAAGTTAATTTAATGTATTTGTATCCATTATAATTTTTTAAATGATTTTATATTACTTTTTAATAAAAATAGTAATAGTTTTATTCTAACTAATATGTTTTAAAGATATTATATGTTTTTTTAATTTTAAATTACAAAATATTGAATATAAATTTGATAAAATGAACATAATTTTTTAATTATTAATGTAAAAACTGTCTTTTGGTGATTTTTTTGACTTTTACAAAAAGTATTATTTATGGGTGAATAGTGAAAAATACAGATTTTAAAAATGCTTACATATTTTTTATATTATCATAACAGAAGAATGACTTGAATGATTATAAAACCATTTCAATATATATAATATACATTTAAGAAGTAACATAAAGTGTTTAAAAATATTATATTTGATTTGTAAACTTTTTGGATTTTTTAAAACTAAGTAATTTTTTATTTTAATAAATGAAATAATTTTTACCCTTTTCTTATATTATGTATTTTCAAAGTTAAATTATATTTTTGATGAGTTTCCAAGTTAGAAAAATATTCTTTATATAGTAATAAACCAATAATTTTCATAGGGATTAATTCAAAACATTATTTTGATGTAAATTTATTTTTATTCTTAAAAAAGAGTTTTTATAAAAAAACATTTTCCATTTCATTTTTCATAATTATATTAAAGATAATATTTAATATTTATAGAAACTAAATCTGAAAAAAATATTTAGAATCATAAGTTTCAAAATTGATGATAAGTTTCATTTTATTTATTTCATAAAATTATGTTACCATAGTAAATAAAATCACTCAGCATGGTAAGGGTTAAAAGGGTAAAAGAGGGGGTTTAGCTAAGGGATAAGACATAAAATATCTCTAAAACTTGTCAAAATTTAATTAAAATATTGGATTTAGACCCTATATAATCCTATATTGAAAAACTATTCACTTGAAATCACTTGACCAAGAGAAATACATTTATAATATTTCAATGTTGATGGTATTTAAAAGGGTTCCCCTTTTCTCTCTACTAAAAGGTAATCTCCTCTCCTCACTTATCTACACACATTGAGCCCCTTATCCAGACCAATGTCTACACCAAAAGCTCTTTAATACCCTTATCCATGTTCTATAGATTTTTTCCTTCCAAAAATACAAATCCAATAATCCTAAAGGTGTTTTTAATAAGAAATTATACAAGGAATTGGAGGGTAGAGAATGTATATGGTGAGTGAGGACTCAAGGTAGGATATTTTTCATAAAAGCATAATTTTAGATGATTCCTTCCTAATATTTTCACTCTATATCCATGTTATGTAAATCATTTCAATAATGTTATCTTTATACCCAAAATTAATGATTAAAATAATTTTTTAATGTACTTGAATTTTTTTCAAATTTTTTAAAAGGAATCTTCGTTACATTTTTTATACATGTCATTTTGACTTTATTTACAAAAGTGGAAAAAGATTTTTTTTTTAAAATTTACCACATTACCTATATATCCCACCATCATAACTATTACTCATTACCCAGATTCCTCTTTAGGAAATAATTTTTATCAAATTAAATTAAAATATAATTTTTTTGTGAACTTTTCATAGAAAAAGAGATTTCTAGTTATTTTTATGTGATAAATAAAATTTCTTTTGTTTATGGTTTGTAAAGTTAGTTTTTATAAGTTTAATGAAGAATATACTAGCACAAATGTGTTTTATTTGTGGTGATATTCATTAATATTGTAAATTATGATGGCTGGGTCCATTATATAACTATAATATAGTATATAATGTGGATTAAATTAACTAGCTATAAGTTATTCCTATAAAGTGGACTGATTTAACTGGTTTTAAATTACTCATATTATGTGGAGATACTTAAATAATATTATAAAGCTTTATTGATTATAGGGATATCTAAATAAAGTATATCCTTTTAATAAGACATAATTAACCAAGTATATTATTTTATTCATTAGGGTATTAGAAAGAATTATATGATTATGATGTCCCAAGTAACCTACATGATAACTAGTTTTATTTTATAATGGATTATGAAATTCTTATTGAATCCTTTTTAAGGAAGAAAGTTATTTCAAGATTAAGTGATTATTGGACCTCAAAGTTTATTACATAAAAGCAAAACTTTTATATGGGTTTTTATGATTTTATAATAAATAATGAGTTTCCTTTATTTTTATATACATTACTGATATTTTTCTCCATCCCACATTTTAAAATGTTTTTCATTAAGATTAAGGATTAGTCGATACATTAATAAAGTCAAAGATCCAATTATAGGGATTTTTTTTCATTAATTAGTTGAATTATAAATGAAATGGGTTAATTAAAAAAAATTAGGAAAAAGTCTACATTGTGTATAAGTGTCTACTTTGTTATGTAATGGTTTCCTTAATTCACTAAAAATAAAAACATAAATGATCATGGGAATTTAATAATGTATAATATTTATTAGTAAACTCATAATTATTTATTAGTTATGTGTGAGTTATTATAGTCATTATCGTATACGTGATCTAGATAATTTTAGAGGTAATGATGTTATTAAGGAATGGAAATTTAATTTGTGGTTTTGAGATAATTTAATTAATCTAAGGGTATCTATATTTATTCCTAAAATATAAGTTAATTTTAGAATATTTTTTCATAGAGTTAATATGGTGAATTCTATAATAATGCAACAAGAGTACAATATCCTTCTAAATCAGTAACTTGAGAAAGATTGAGCAGGATTTGAGTAGTTTTTTGCTATGTTAACTCAATTAACAAAGGAGATAAATATAGGTACCCATGAATAACCAAATCTTATATAAAGGAATATATAAATATTATTTCACTTTATGTGACAACATCCTAAAATATTTAATGCAAGGCTAAATATTTTCTTTGGTGAAAAAATAATGTTAGCTTTTCTAAAATTCAAGGGTTACTTTTAAAAAATGAAAGCGTAAATTTTCCCTGAGTTAGAGAGCCAATGTTTATACAATTTTTAATATGATATAATTTTTCTAGATTTTCACAAAAAAATTAAAATTAAAATATCAAAGGTAAAATATTATTAAAACGGGGGGAAATAGGGTATTTCAACTAGAATTACCTAGACACATAGTTTTTCACCTCTAATTCATTCCTTCTTATTCTTAAAAGATTTTATTGGATTCTAGTTTTGATGTTATTATTATTTATACAGAGTTTATAGTCTCTAAACCAACATCCCACAAGACCTCACTCCTATTTGGTAGGCTTAAACATATACAGAGGAGATATTTAGTTCACATTGAACAGTAATCTGGTTTATGTGTAGTGATTCAGGTCTGGGTGTTAAAAAGTTGTATCAGATATTGGTTGCTTCAATGTGGTATTAAAGATAAGTTTTCTAATGTGTTATTTGAGTTTTTAGTTGGTTTTCAGTAGATTATAGATTTATTAATGTATTGGAACTTGGGATGAACATCGTTCTTTGTGTCCAACTTGTCCATGTATGGACTAATGACAAAGTTAGCTAGGAAATATGGATTTTTATGGTTTTTTTGTTATAGTGGGGTTATTTTTTAGATATTTTGTTTGATAATATTGATTTATGGTCTTATACTCTTGTCCTAATGAAACAAGTGGTTGTACTCATGAATCATGTTGAACACCTAAGGATCACATAATATATTCATGTTTCTTGTGACTGTAATTTGTCTTTGAAATGGGAAACAAAAATGGGATGAGATTAGTTTGTTAAAGTGTCAAAATTTGAAAAACTGTGTTTTTACACATAGTATTTAACTAGAATTATAATCAAATAACCCCAAAAGGGTAATGATTTTTGAAATAAAAATTGATCTGGCTATTTGAATTGTTTATCTATTATAAATTTTCATGATTTTAGCTATGTAGAAAAAATATATCTAATAGTGATATTGGTATATTATTAAAGGAACATATAAAAACCAAATATGAATACAAGTCTAGGTTATACATGTCTAATTTGGGGATTAGAGAATAATTTGAACTAGTGAAGGATAGAAGACAAACTATTATTCTCTGGTGAGTCAAACTCCAACCAGGTAAGAGAAATTTCAATTTTTTAAAATTCTGAATAGTGTAAAGGCTCTATAGGTTTTTTCATAAAATATTAAGAATATAATATTATAGAATTACTTAAATTTAAATTCTTTAAAATCACATTATTATCAATTTTTAATAAATATTTTTGTCTTAGGGTTTTATGTTTATTTTTTCGCTTAAAATATGTGACACAAATTAACCAATATTTACATATTTTTTAAAGTTATATACCTGGTGAAGTATCAAACTTTTCAAAATGAAATTTATGTCATATTATTTGAATTAGATATGTTCTTTCCACTTTCATATTTTCATATAATGTTTCACATGTTTTCTCACTTTTCCAGAGAGATTCAATTATGTGGACCTATAAAATTATAGATGGATGTACCTCATTAAATGATGTTTTAGTATTTTCAAAGTGTACAAAAAAATAAGATTCACCTAGTGGATAATATTGTGATGAAATATTTTTTTTAAAAGCTAGTTAATTTTGTAGAAAATACTGATATGATACAGGTAAAATTAGTCTCACAAACTCTCATAATAGTGGTTTCCTTGAATTTAAATGAATTTCAACAAGAGATGTTTTCATATTTACCATGAAAAAGTGGGTGAACTATCATATTTATGTTTTACATAACATTATAGAGGTTTCACCATATGTTGAAAATTGTAAAGTAATTCTTAGAAATTTAAATTAATTATTAACTAAAATCTAGATATCAAATGTGCATAATTAATAGTTTATAATTTAGATTTAAGACAATATTTTTAATAAATTTTCTACAAATATTAAATTAATTTACGAATGAATTGGATATCTAGATTAAGGAAAAATGTACATATATCATCATAAAATGCTTACAAAATTAAAAAAAAATTATACATTATATACTAAAGAACATTATGAATGTATCATGATGAAAAATAGAGGGGTCACTATTGTTGTGAAATATATGAAGGTATATGGTACTGAGTAAACAAATTAAATTTATTTGAATATTATATACTTGATATAAATTAAATAATATGTGTGTTGGATAATATAATATTTAAATACAAATGTTTTGATTCAAATTGGTTGAGAAATATATTTTAGTTAAAATTAATGAATTAAGATTCATGAAGGTGAATTTTAATAAGGGAAAAATAATAAACCATTCATAATGTAACCATAATATTTACATGTATTTTATGCTCTGGATTCTAACAACATAAATTAGTCATTATTTCAATTTGTATATAAAATAACTAAAAAATCAAATAAAATTCCCTTTGAGGATGTTCCATTGACTGAGACATAAAAATTCTTTTATTGGGATACAATAATCATTTCAATGGTAACCAAAAGATGGGAATTGTTATACTTGATAGAGGGAAAAATCAATTCAAACTTTGAAGAAATAATATGGTTTTAATAAATATTTTTAGTGTATAATATTTTTATATTTTATTCAAAATGTGTTTCCTTATAATATTATATGGTCAAGGTTGTATTTATATATTATAAATTATTTTATAATAAGTTGTTCATATAATGGATTTAGAACTTATTTATTCCACCATTCTTTGAGAATAATATAATAGTGAATTTGAAATTTTGAAAATTATATAAGTTGAAAAACATTTTTCATTTGAGAATGAACATAAAGGTTATAAGCCTGTTATATATTATAAAAAACCCTTGAGGTGAGAAAGAAGGAAAAATAATAAGGTTAAATAATAAAAGGATTGTCATTATCTGAAGTAGTTAGAAAAAGATATTAAGGTGATGATTATTGCTCAAAACATTAGTTTCAATTGGAATGAACATGTTCAACCTATTGACCCAAACGGGTCCCTTTTATTTAGTTACATTAGGGTTTCTACTCAAATATGAATATTGATTGGTATAGATTTTTATCATAATGTTGTGTCTGTAATGAATGTAGAAATTTGGGAGGAAATTAGTGTAACATTATATTACAAATTTTTTTATTTTTACTAGAAAATTAAATAATGAAACATTGATTTATTTTTAATTATATGTTATGGAGTACATTTTTCTTTGATTATTGTTGGATGGAATTAATTTTAATGGTTTATAGAAATATTAAAAAATTATATTAGATGTATCTTTGTAAAAATAATATTATGGATGATGAGGTGAAATTAAAATCTGATCGAACTTTATATAAACACATTATCAACCAAGATATTTGGATTACTTCCATTTCCCATTCAGTTGAGTAGTTGTTTAAGGTGAACTGTAATTGATATTATGTTATTTAACATGAAATAAATAAATAAATTTGATTCAAAATGATTAATTTATGAAAAATAAAATGGATTCCAAAAATAAAAAAGAAGTATTAAAATTATTATAACTCTACCATAAATCAAGGATGGGGTATGGTTATCATAAAAGAAATATGATATGAAATTTAAATCTATAATAAATAATGCTATGATACAAAATAGTAAATTAATTAGGTTTCTATGTTTATATATAGATTTTTCAGTCATAATATCAAGACATGACTATCCCCTTTCATGTTCTTAGTAAGGAGACTCATGTAAATAAAAAAAACAAAATGGAGATGAAAGAATAAAGAAAATATGATAATCAAGTATAAGTATGAACAAATAGAAATTTACTTCACCTTAAGATATTATTACATAATAATGACTATTTAGTTTGGTATATTATTATTTAGTATAGAAAAAATATGAATCATAAATGATAGTTCAAGAAAAAGGACTATTAGTGTCTTTGAAGCATCCAAAATAGTATGGTCATGTTATAGTTGTAGGTTTTAGAGTCTATTTATCAGAATAATTTAAGAAAACAAAATAAAATATGAACAAAAATGAGGAAATAAAAGAGTTGTGGGGGGAGATAGATTCTCTAAAGGAAACCATAAATAGGTATATTGAAATAAGATATTATATCCTTGGAAGGGAACAATATTAATAATAAAAACAATAATAACCACATCATCAAGAACCACACACCCCTATTTCCATGGTTATAAATTCCCCTTAATGTACTTCCTCGCCTAAGGCAATCAAGTGTTTCATGATATTTATTTATAATTTTGGAACAAAATACTATTGATACCTTTCTTATATGATAATATTATATTATTGAAATTATTTATTTTTTATTTCTCTCAACACCCGCTCATCACCCATTTTGGATAGATATAATGTATAAATTTAGGAAAATAACATAAAAAATAAACAACTTTTAAATGATTACTAGATAATATGGATTCATATATATTAGGATACATGCATTGAGTTACATGATACCTTTGATGATATTTATATACACTTTATTAAACCTATTTTCGTAACCTTCACAGAATGTCCATTTCATGTTATAATGAAATGTAACGATAAAGGGGTCTGTAATTTCTAATTTATTTTATGTTAAAATAATATTAAAATGAATGAAAAAATTTATAAACTAATATATGTAATGATAAAATGGAAAATGTATTTTTGGTTCAAGAAAATATAAAGGTTCAACTATTGTATCAAAAAAATATTGAGAATACCTTTTCCCCAATAATCAAACTGCTGTATTTATTAATCTTACCAATTCATATTGAAATCGTTGGGTATGAACCTATCCATGTATGATACTTCTCTCCACAACCTAAACTTATGAAACAATTTCTGAATGTTTTGATCCAAGGAGGAACCAAACTTCAGTGTTATGAAATAGACTAACTAAGCTTCTAGAATCTAATACTATATTTCTTCTCTCAAATAACCCTTTTAAAAAAATAATAACATATATAATCTTATATAAAAAATTAAAAACACAATAATTATCACGGTATGGGACTTACCCTACTCCATGGTACATATGAAATTATAATAAGAAGTGAAGAAGAATAGAAATCTATTTCGAGTTACAGGTAACTAAAATTGTTACACAAACTAGAGGAACAAAATTTGAATAATACATCAACTATCATACAATCAAGAAACCCACTTATTTCTTTTATAGATGAGTCCATATGGTACTACCATTTCAATTACCATTAGATATTTATTATTCACCATTTCATTGATCACAGAAATCATCAGATTCTAGCACCAAAACCAAAGAAACACCGCAATATAAAATCATGGCCTCCTTTCAAACTGCATCTTTTTTCAATTTATATTCCACCATTTCATATTACTGAGGTTATACTACTACCACAACATCTAGTTTCACAAAATATTTTTGAAATTCATCATTATGGATGTTTATTAACTTTTACAAAAATAGGAATCACAAATAGGATATAACTTAAAAATATCATACTTGAAGACTAATATCATGTATCCTCCTTGATTACATGTTCACTTTCAAACACCACTTATTACTTCCTTTACTTCCCCTATAATAACCAAGATCCTCTAATCATTCCTTGTCATCAAAGACCAACAAAGGATCTACATCTCCTAGAATTTTCTAGATTATGAATTTTTTCAACATTCCTACCAAATTTTGGATACCAAATATCTTATGTAGTTCTATCACTATGTATTTCACAAGATTATGAATGATATTGTACTTTAGATAATTTTTTTCCCTGAGTGAAACACTAGATTCAAAAAATATGGATTGCACTATGACTATGACATAATAATATTTCCTTCCCTTACTTCCTTTTTTTAATAATAACTAATATTGAATCAATTATTTACCTAATATTATGATTTCCATGTACTCAACATAAATTATATATTATGAAACCACTAATTGTAGTGTAGACACTAGGATCATGATCATCCCCACATAGATAAACAAATATCTAGTGGCACTTCTCTATGATTCTATTTCTCCTTTAAACTTAGTATATATAAAACCCTATAATGTATTATCTATTCCATAACACAATGATATTTCCACAATTTATTTCAGATACTAGATTATATACTTCATAGTATATAAGTGTTCTTTTTCCATATTCTGCATGAATACATTGAAAAATCCCATTGCGTATGCAATTTACAACCAAAAACAAACCATGTAATACACTATGATTCCAATAAAGGATTTATATAGATCCTTAACCATGTACATATCCAAATATTCCATTATAGATGATTTATCTATGGATAAATTGAAATATGGGTCATCATAGGCATTTATATATACATTTAAACCCCTTTAAAGTCCTTTTAGATATATTCAGATTGATACAACACCAATGTTATGTGCTTCTAATCCCTAAAGATCCACATTACCAAAACCTACATTACAGAACTAAGATCATTCTTATTGAATTTTCAAGAAAATTAATCCTTAAAATTTATAATATGATTCTTATTTGGACCATGATAACAATATCATATATGTATAATATAATTATGACAAAACTTCTAATATTGAACACATTCTCTTATTATAAATTATCTACTTCAATATGGATGAAAAGTTTTGTTTTCATAGATTCATAAAAATTATAGTTACACTATTTAGGTTTCTATTCTAACCTATAAAAACACTTTTTGAACATAGAAACCAAATTAGTCCTTAAAATATTTATGAAAATTTCTAATTTCTTAATGAAATTTTCTTCTTCCAAAACACCATGAAATAATGAATTCTTCTCATCTAAATTTTCAAGATGTTTAATCTAATTCACAACCATTTTGAGAATCGTATGAATCAATGTATTCTTATAATCTATAGAAAATATTTTTTAGAAATCCACCCCATCAATTTCATTGAATAATTTCATAATAATCCTTTCCTTATATTGTTTCCCACTATTTGGTTATTCATTTAATTAGTTCAATCGTTTTTTTGTTTAGAACTCTTTTATTAAGAAGGATATATATATTATTCCATGTTACCTTGACATGAAAGCATAATATTATCTTCTTATTTTCTAAATTCCACTATCTCAAGTCACTGAAACGTATCACCTCTTCCAAGATTGCATGTTCTGCAACATTCATAAGAAACAATTAGTTCAAATTCAACCACAACACTAGTCTTCTTACCCTGGTGGACCTCCTCAAATTTTACTAAGGTTACACACCTTCTTGTATAGATTATTCTAGATCCCTACATTGAGATTTTATACTCCTAGTCCTTTTTGATATATCTAACCTAATGATACATTTGGAAACTGATATCTATTATATCCACCCAAACTATTTGTATCTTTGAAACTTGAATATTTCATAAAATAACTAAAATTCCAGACTTCCAATAAGATCATCCTTGAAATTCCATGTTTTTTCTTTATTCTAAAATAAATATTTTACTAAGTTGTGTCATTTTATATAACCCCTCATTGAAGATGACATTTTTACCTCTTAATGGTCTTTTAAAGGTCATTATCCCATATCTAAAATACAGAGTCTTCACTTTCATGCCCCATGAAGAAACATTAACTAAATTTAGAATCCTTCTAGTCCCTTTCCTTGGAATTGAAAAATAAATAAGTGATACATCTAATTAAATTCATGTATGAGACATCATCCAATCTCTAAGACTAGAGTTATTCTAGAACTGCTTATTCTATCGACATATATGGACTTTTTTATAAGATATGTAAGATCTTTAACCCGAGATAATGTAAATCTCAATTTTAATTTTGGTTAATGGAATATTTCTTAATCACATGAGGTTCCCTGAGTGTGTCCTAAGGGTTCGGGACCTGAAAATGGAATAAAAGTGGTCAATCACTATGTGGTGCATGGTTAGTGTAGAGTTAATACTTACCCTACACCTACCTAGGGTAAACCGTGAAGCCATTCCTGCTCTCAAAGAGAGGATTTCACATAGGTACTACATGGTTTTTCAAATGGTATTTCATCATCCATGAGACAGTGCCTCTGGACCCCCTTTGGAAGATATGAGTGCATAGACACCACACAGTTTATCAAACCATGTGGGTGGTCTTCCAGACTATGTGGCCTGACTCTCTCTATGATAGATGGGAGACACATGGTTGTTTGATGGTATGACCAACCAATTAATCAAATAATTCACCATTTTAAAATGGGGAGATTCCTATTTTCCCCTCTTGTGACTAAATGATTATCACTCAAATTTCTCCCTTAATTGATCCCCTCCTACTTCGGTGAAAAATTGGGAACTCTTTCCTCCTACATGGGTGATTATCCTTCAATTATTAGGTGTTTTTACTATCTTTTAGGGAAAATAAAATATCTAGGTAAGTCATATATTATGTTTCCTTCCATTTCCTGGAGGAGGCTTGGTGCGTGGTTTCCCCTCATTCGGAACCTCTAAACCCATAGTTTCTAGAGTTTTATTTTCCATGTTATTTGATGTCATTGTAGTTCAAATCAAGGTTTTATTTTGGAAGAGCGGTTGTCTACAAACATGAGGGAAGTGGTGTTAAATATTTATTCCAAAATCTTGATGTTTTATATGCGTATGTGGTTGTGGTAATTCACTACTTGGTTTCATTTTAATGTCTTTGACTAAGTAAATATTTTGGGCATTATATTGAGGTGTGAAATCCCTCAAAGGCCATGTTGGGATTATTAATGATTTGATATCAGACCTAGGAAAACCCATGGGGTATTCCAAACCCTTGTGTATGTTGAAACCCTAGATTAAACATTAATATAAGTTAATTATAGAAGTAAAGGGGTTTCAAAATTGTGTATTGACTGTGTGAATGGTTAATAGAATAACTGAAATTTTTATTAGTTACCTTTCATTAGATTCTTTAAAGAATTTTGAAAAGGTTTAAATGGTGTGTTTTTGTTTTTTTACCAAGATATGGTTTTCAATAAAGGAGGATGGTGTTTTGTAATTGGTTAATGTTTTAGAAAGGGGTTTTTTGACCTCCAAGTGTTCAAAAATATGTTTCTATTATATTTAAAATGGTGCTTTGAGTTGTGTGTAGAATAACCCTATGAAAATTCCTAGATATATTATTTTAATGAATTGAAAGGAATGTTTTAACTTGGGAGATGTTTTATTTTTTAAATAGAAATAATTTTTTTTAAGGATAGTTTCAAAATGTTCTAATAATTTGGGTTGTTTTGTAAGGCCCTCATGATGTTTTAAGTGGTGTCGATGAGCTTGTAAAAAAGGGGAGTTTTCTTTATCAGTTCCAAATGGAGGTTTTATATTATTATGTGGTTCCCTTTTGTAAAAAAATATTTAATGAATATTTGAAATTTTTGACAGTATAATGGTTAGGGGTGGTCGGATAGGAAATTTTGAATCCTAGTTGGATTCATGGATTGATGATTCATGCTTTCTAATCTATGAATAATTGTTTGGGATGATGGAATGATGCACACATACATGTTAAGGTTGATATTAAATGATTATCTAGGCACAAAAAGGTATTGATTGAGTTAGGATATTGGAATGAGGCTCTATGATCCGAACTCATGGACCGAGGTTCCTTGTTTGGGGTGGATGGTCTGATGCTCTAGACCCCACTAGGGTATATTTGACGTTGGATGTCGAAATAAGGCTCTATGATCCTATAGTTGGTATGTTCTGGTATGTCACAATGATTTTCTATGCTTCCCAAATGTATCTACATGTCATAAACATTTGACATAGTCTCCAAGGTGAGCTGATATACTATTTAATTAGTGACACCCCTTTTGTGACCAAAAGTGTGTGTAACCCATTTTTTGTTATGGATTTATTATTGGACCGAGGCTTTGAAGTAACATAATAAATTGTTGAATATATGAACTCCACTTTTTATTAAAAGTATGTAACCCTTTATGTTAGGTATTATGATCTCGGAATGGCCGAAGTGAGTTTTTGGTTGGTTTTTAGGATAGAATATAAAGGATTAAAAGATTAATTAATGGATGTTTAAATGTTATGTGTTCTTCCTTTGTTTCATTGTATATTTTATTATACCTGGTTACCTACATACATTGTTTTATAGTTTTTTTGTTTATTTATAAACCATTGATGGTGTCCTACTAATTTTTACTCACACCCTTCTCAGGCATCCATGGAATATGGGTACCTAAGAAGATGGAACCTGTTTTTTGGAATAGGTCTAGGACATAGACCTTGTAGTATGTTGTGAATGAGATGATAGGTTGGAGCATGGGATGTTCGGACCAGGTGGTACTTGGGTCTGTGTTTGTAATATTTTATGTTTTAGTATTAGATTCTTTCTATGTATGACTTCCCAACATGTAGTGTATCAATCATATTTTCATAGCATGTTAAACTTGGTTTATTGTTGGCCCTTTCCTCTTGTCATTCTATTATACAATTTAATTTTTTTTATATTTGATGATATTATTTATACTATGGTTTTACTCTGATAAGTAGGTATACTATCCCCATTGTACATTATAGAAATGTGCAGCTAGTCAGTAGCCTCTTCCATACAAGGAGGCATGCTTAAGGTCATGTGATGACCCGACTTAGGGTACATGATATAGTGGAAACTGGGACTGGGACATTATAATTAACTTCTTATACCCAATACTTCTTTGAGAAACCAAAACGTAACCACATTCCCTAATATATCTTATTAAAAGTATCATCCATCAAATTTACTACACCATTTTTTTCTTGTGACCAAAGTATAATTTTCTTAAAAAAATTCATTTATTCCTAAAAACATTAAAAACTCTTTGCTTCAATACACACCTCCATTATAATACTTTGATAATTTTAATTTCCTTCTAATCACCATTTCCACCATGCCTCTACATATAATTAATGTTCTAAAAACCACATATTTTTTCTTAAGAAAGAACACCAATTCATTTTGTGTTGTATCATAAATGAATGAAACATAGTATAATTGACAACATTGAAACTAAACATGATCTATTACCCATATATCTATATAAACTATATCAAACATTTGATTCTTATGTGAATTTACATATACTATAATATAAAATTTTTGTTTCTTTCCTAAGAAACACTCTTCCCATGTTATGTACTACACATTATTGCATTTCAATATTCCATTCGAAGCTAGGATTTTCATCACATTCTCAACCTTGAGACTGAGAAGACCATTCCCTAAATTTATAGTTATAAAAGATATTTTTATGAAAATAATTTCTTATTCCAAATTCAAGTTAAGATATAATGTTTCAACATTCACACCTTTTCCTACCACTATGGATCCTCATTTGATCTTCTACACATCATCTATAAAGGTTATATATAAAAAATGTTTCCCATCTAACATAATGAAAATATGTTCCTCAGTAATTTTTTTATGGGACACACTCCATCAAACTCTATAATACATTTAATCGTTATTTATATATTTATATAACCATTTCCAATAATATACATAGATTCATCATTTACAAGATGAACCCTACCAAAACATTCTAGATGTGAAATTAACCATCCATTGCCTCTTCAATATTGAGTAAAATTAATCCTTCGATTCAATAATCTATAATACCAAATAAATAAGAGAAAATAAAGAACAAAATTATCTCATAATAAATTATTGTATTTAAGGAACATATATAAGTGAATCTTATACAATTCAACCTCTAATCTCTAGATTAATTCTTAATATTACTCTTCTTCCATAAATTTCAACATATGGTTTCAGGTCTAGGTGAATTCCATTGAATCCTTCCTATTTTCATTTAACCTTTAAATATATTTTTTCATTAAGAAAAAAATATTCAACCTTCCACACTAAATATAGATTTTATAGTTTCTTGGAGCACTTTACTTCTTGATATTTTCATTAAAAATAAGATTTTGGAGGTCCTTAAACATCAATTCAGTCATAGTTCATGAGTGTCTCACCATTAAAACCATCACATCCCATATATCAAACAATGGCGATGAATGGAATAATTCCCACACTACCCAACAAAACATCACTTGCACTATCTCTAACTAACTTGGGATAATTTCTAATTCATTGAATTTATCCTCCAAAATATTTTCTAATACAATATTTAGTTAGGAGATTCTATGGAACAAAAATACTTTATCAATTATTGTTTGTATATCATACATATTGGTGAGTGTAGATAAAATTTTAGTAGTTATTATCACTTCATTCATGTCTAAGGCCACATTTTATTCAAACATCATAAAAATGTCCATATACCCTATAGTAAATATTTTTCCCACTCTTCCTTTTCCATTAATTCAGGATTTACTCCCATCAGTACAAGATCAATCTCCCTATATAATAAATAATATTCAATATACATCCTCTAGAATCAGAAATAAAACATATCAAAATTTCTAATCTAGAACTTTTCTTATTCTGACATCATACTGACAAAAAGTAATCCCATAACATGAAAAAATTAAAAGACATGAAATGCAACCAAAATTCGTATAATGAGAAAGTGGATCAAGATCTAATATAACTCATTTTAAAAGAAAACCCTTACCATTAAGAACATAATTTTAAAGCTACACATTAAATATATATATATATATATATATATGTTTCCACTAAAATAAATACCTAATTTTAATGTATCCATATTAATGAACTAGGATCCAGAGTCTCACATTGAATCACTCTAGCCTCTCTAAAATGAACCTATAAAATATTTCAAATATAATAATAGAGACACTCACACACATGGAATGAAAAAATAATAATTAACATAGTTTGAGACATTGCGTACTCCATGGTAAGAAAACTGTAACCATTACATTTATATGAGATGAAAAAGAGAAATATTTTTTGAGTTAAAAATTCCAAAAAACACTACTGAATGAATTAGAAGGCTAATAGTTTATCAACTAATATAAATCTAAGTGTACCTCTTATCCCTTTTATTTATGAGTCCATCTAGTACTCCATGTTACCCTCAATCTTTTATTTATTCTCTCCACCACAACATCAACCAATGAAATATTCTAGTACCACCACTAAATAAACACCTATATCCAAAATTATGGCATGGTTCTTGAACTAATCATTCTTAATTTTAGATTCCATCATTATTGGAAGCTAATGTACTACTACTTCCACAACTTCTAGTACAACGAGACCCTTTAAAAATGAATCATTTCAAAATTTAAGAAACATATCTAAAAAATTATATTCACAAATATCTTCCAACCTAAAAGATATTTTTAGGATTTGAAGTATCTAAAAAAAGTTGTTAATCAAAGAATAAGTAGTAATGATACCCAATCCATGATTAAACCATGATATATAAATGAAACAATACATAAAATTAAATCAAGAGATATATGAATGTGTACATTACATAATTATCGGAAGCAACATCAATCTTTATCAATATTAATGAATAATACAATAAAGGTATTAAAAATTCATCCCTCCATTAGAGGTATTTATAAGAGGATGAATTAATTATTATATTATTTATATTCTATACATTCTATGAAATGATAGTGATTTATCATGTAAAATGGTAGGAGAATATAGATTTTCATAAGGAAGATTTAATTGAGGATAAATAATATAGCACACATGCACACCATATCATAGTGAATGACCCTTTTTAAATCCATTGGGGATGTTCCTTGACTATAATTGTATTAAGCCATGAAATATGAGTTCACTCAAGTATCATTTGTAACTCTCAAAAAATTAATGCAACAATTTAATGAATTCATATCCTATATATATGATCTTATGAAACAACTAGTTAATGATAGATAAATGTGTATGAGATTTATTGGAATGTTAACACTTAACATTTTTCCACCATGAGTATTAAATATAATCGCATGGTATCAGATACCACACTTTACTATGTATATTTTCATTCACTGTGACTCGTTTTGTGAATTTTTAAAAATTTTCAAATAATACTCTCTGAGATTCATAATCAATGGAATAAAATTATGATTTAAAATATACCTTAGTCATAAAATATGACTTTTACAAATGTCATCATAGGTAAAGTTGATTTAGGGAATATCATCTTTATTATCCCCCTTTTAATAAATCCCAAAATAACTTACATATCATTTCACATTATATCATATCATATAAAATAACATATGAAACTATATAAAACAACCTTTTATATATCTTGAAAATCACTATTGTAAAACTATCATTAACTTCACCATGTATAAAATCATTTGAAACATATTTTGAATACCCATCCAAAACTGATTTGTAAAAACTATAAAACACTTTTAGATAATCTCCATGAGTCAAACATAATCCCCATTTAATCAATAACATGGTGTAATCCCACAATTTATTGTATTATTGAAAAAATATTAATCTATGGTTATATAAATATTTGAAAAATCATATTTTAGCAATTAATCAATGAAACTAAAGTGAAAAATGGATCTACCATGATCTTTATTGAACACATGTATCTTAATACTTATTTACACTAGATGAATTGCATATTAGTTTGAATTATCCTATGTTTCCTTTGTTCAAGACATTATGTTACTATGGTATATATAGTATATCAATCCCATATATCCAACTCATACATTATAAAATATTCAAGTATAGATTGAAAAATTTGATGAATACATCACATGTATTTAAACATTATAGATGATCACATCATATATCCCACATCCAAATAGATAGGAACATCATATATACTATATATATATGGTAAAAAACTCCCCAATCTATCTCAAATGAGGGTCCAAAGGTCATTCTCATTAAATGATACAACAAATACCATCATGTATGACTTATATCCAATAAAAAGATCAAAAACATATCCAACAACCCATGATTATCCATGCATCAATGATTTTTTAACAATTGTATCAAAATATAAAGGTTCTCATGCAAGGAATCTCTCCAACCTAGGGTGTAGGGACTGTAAATACAACCCATACAACCCTAGTATACTAAATACATAATGTATGGAACTTTATGTGAAACATATCATAGGTCATCTAGTGACTAAAGGAACTTTTTATGCCTCATGAACTTATTTTGTATATCTGTGAAAGAAACCTACTAAAACTGGCCTTAACATTCCATTATAATCTATAACACTACATGATATCCATCAATTAGGGATAACCCAAAGTCATACTTTGAGAGTTCAACTATCATTACACTTTAAGAAATGTATATCAATATATATATTTAAAGGGAATGTGTAATATTTATAATGTGGGTATTTCTTTTTATATGATACATTTTATATACTTATACTCTTTTAATAATACTTAAGAAAATCCTACAAAAGAACTTATCTATCATATAATATATGGTATACTAACATATTATCCTTACATTTTATGCACTCTCTTAGGTATTATTATCTCATTATATTTCTAAAAAATTAATTCTACATCATTATAAAACCATCGGATAAAACAATTTGACTAAAATCCGTAGTGAGTAAATTTTTAAAGAAATAATGTTTGAATAATGGTGAGATTTAGGAATAATATTCTAATTTTTCAAGTCATTGAGAATATTCAATCTTCTTAACTATAGAACATTAAAAGTTATGATATCAACCCCTGTTAACAACTTATTATTATTTTTATGTTTAACATAATCATCCTCAAAACCCTTTCCATCAATAATTTCCCTTAAGATATTATAGTAATTGATGTCACAATATAATTCATTACCTACCAACACATCCTAAACTCCCTTTAGATAAATTGAGATTAACTTTGTTAGGGAAACAAAATGTTTCCATTTATATTTATATTTACCAGAATACCCTACAACTTTTTAAGGATATTATGTAAAAATATAAATTTTACTTTTGATGGAAAAATACTTTAGAAAATAGTAATATTCTCATCCTCAAAGTAATATAATTTGATTATTTACATTTCTATTAAAAATCACATATCCTATATTATTTAGGATATTATGTGAAAATAAAATAATTTTTTTAGGTATAATTACTTTTATAATGTCCAACTTCACTAAGTTGAAACATACCTCCACTAGCCTCTAAGACACTTTATTCACTTCAGAATATATTGATAAGATGCAAAAACTTCTTTATGTTAAGATATTATTTTTATTTCTGTTTAATATAAATATATTAAAAAATAAATATTATTTATATATCATATGTGGTTGTAGGTTCCTATTTTTTTAAGGTAGGTATCTATTAATATTCTAGATAAACACTTGTTTAATTATCTTTTTGGCTTTGACCCTTATCTGGGTTGTGGGCTGGTTGGGTTTGTTTGGGGAAATATGAGGCATGAAGGATGTGTACTAGATACAAGCTGACTTCACGATGTGAAATTGAATTACAGACAATGTAACCTGATTACATGACGTGTAAGGGTCTGGCTAGGACCTTTCACAATGCGTAATGGTTTTTACCTAGTAATGGAAACCTGAGAATTACATGATTTAAAATGCAATTACATGTTGTGTAATTTCCTGAAAATGTTTTTTAAAAATAGAGGCATGGGCCTCTATTTTTAAGACAGAAGTAATTTTACTCTTTTTTGAAGCCTAAAAACCTTATTTTCATGTTTTTTAGATCTAAAACCCATCCATACTCCATTTTGTTCGTAATTGGTCACGTCGGAAGCACATCGGTGAGTGATTGATTTCGTTTTTAGTCATAGTTGATTCTTTGAATAAACGGATGAACTATTTGGGATTAGGATCATATTCCCTAATTTATTTTTCTTCATCCGTTATTTATATTTCTCCTAAACTAAGGAAAATCAGGGGTTGATACTAGATGATTACTCCACTATCATGATAAGGTAGGTTTTCTATACTTTTATTTCAGTTTTTGATGCTTTATAAAGATATCAGCCTTTTTTCCACCCATCAGACTTTTTAACACGGGCCCAAATTTGAAATATTAAACTGAAATAGATGAAGTGTGAGATGTTTGGGATTTACTTAAATTATTTGAGATGTGTTGGTAATTTTTTCCCCAACTACAGGACACCAATGGGGTGCTCCCTTCCTTTGACTTGGTTTGGAAATTGATGAACTACCCAAGAGGTCTGTTCTTGAGTTTTCCAAGTTTAATGAATCTCTATTGTATTTAAATTAGATGAACTTACATGCTTAAGAGATTATCTATCTCCTTGCCTTATTTAACAATAATATTTCACGTTTAACTTGATTAGATGTCTTGAATGGATTTGGTTAAATGAAGGGGGGTATACTCATTAGTTTTTTTAAATTTCTTAAATTGATTGTTATAAATTGTGTTAAATGTGTGGGTATAACCAAGTGGCTTGTTTAATAGTGAATTTTGATAAATGGGTGGGTATACCCATGTGATATGTTAAATAGTATATGGATGATAAATGGTTGGGAATACCCATGTGAATTGATTAAATTGAAATTGAATATATGAGTGGGTATACTCATGTGATATTTTGGTTTGGAATGTATGAATTATTGTATAGACTCCATGGACGACTCTCCATGGATCTGGAATGATATAGTGGAAACCTTAGTTAACTATAAACCTTAGTTCTTGATCTTATGGGATGCCTCGAGCTTTTCTACCCATTATATCCAGCTTGTTTGGACTCGTGTAAGACATGTTGGTACACATGATCCTAGGACTCCAGCCAAGGCTTATACCTAGTTTCCATCGAGATGCTCTTGGGACTCAGTGAGGATGCCTTGGTCTTCTACACCTTGGATCTGGCCCTTTGTGATCCACCCTTAATTATACACCATGACCTTGGGATATATGATTGTGGTTGTATGTAGAGGTTGTTGATTTTTTTCTATGTATTATTTATACAGAGAGGCCATGTGAACTGGATATGGATAGTTGTATGGGGAGGTCATGTTTTTTGTATTTATTTATTATAGATACCTTGTTAGGAGATAACACTTGTTTTATAGAGACTTGATAGGTTGTTTGGTTTTACTTTCTGTAGTAGACACATTCCATGGTCATTCACACTTACATTACTTCTTACTTACACTTTTTTATTATATTTCATCATGCTTCTTAGAACTGTATAGATATTTGGGTTGTTACCTACTAGGATGTTATCTCACACCCTGTTTGGTCCTCCTTAGGGACCCAAACAGATTATGTGGTTCCAATTGATAATAGTGTCAAGAGCCCTAACACTTTTTTTTTATTATTTATTTGGAGAATGAGAGCATGGGACCAAGTTGATGATCATGATTCTACTATGACACTTTTTGGTATTTTTCTCATTTTGGATAATTGTACTATATTTTATTATCATGAACCTATTTTGTTTGTTTCCTAGATACATGTACCATCTGTATCATTGTATATGAGACACTTCTGGCTTGTATTATATATTCTTGTCTTGCTTGAATATCTTATTTATTGTTTGCTTGTTGTATCTACTTCGGTTAATGAATGTGATTGATTTATACTATGATATACTCTAGTAATGAGGGAATATTATTCTTAATGACTCACCAAGTGTAACACCCCAGGTAAATAAAGAATATTACATTTTCACATTTATCCATATTTGTGAATAAAATATTAATATAACTTTAAAGGGGATGTTATGCTCGATGGCATACCCAACATGCAACAACGAGTTTCATGGGAATCTTACATTGCAGTCTAATAATAAAATAATATTATTTTAAATGGTAGTTAATGCCAAGCTGTTTTGTTGGCGGGAATTAACAGAACTAACTAAAAAATTATTATATATGTTTGTCAAATATTTTTACTTTTTACAATAAATGTTATAGGATTAAAAATTCGAATGAATCCAATTTTAATCGTAAACATTCTAATATTCTTTAAAAGGTCGATTAACCGCCTTTTGAAGGAGAACCTCTTTTAAATCCACTTTTTGACAATTTTATGTGTTATATTTGAAAAAATAAAATTCTTCTTTATAATCGGGACATCAAAATTTACTTTGTGTAAATTTTTGGTATTTTTCCGAAAAAGTTCAATTTTTAATGAATAGTGAAAAATGTTGTATTTTAATTCAAAACCTCCATTTAATATAATTTATTTATATGATTAGATTATCTTTTGAATTGGTTTTAAAGTGAAATTAGAATATATTTTTACCATTTAATCTAATAGTGGTTGTTGAATTAATTTCACTTTGAAATCAGACTTAAACTAGTGTCAATCTTTTGATACATTTTGTTTCATAAAAACACACTATTTGTTTTGACTGTGGGAATTAATTATTAAATTAATTAATTCAACTTATATGTTTTTAATTTTGTAAAATAGACATCATTTTTTAATTCGGAATATCAAATATAGATTAGGGTGAATTTTTGGTAATTTTCTGAAAAAACTTCAATTTTTTATGAATAGTGAAACCACTAAGTGGTACTTATAAAAACTGATTTTCCTTTTAAATGAAATTTTGCCATCTTTGTGTTTTGAATTTAAAAAATCTGACATACATGTTTTTCATTGAGAATTAAAATGAGGTTCAATGAGATTAAAATAATTTTTTGGTGAATAGTAACTTATTAAGTTTTTAATCGCGATTAGAGGTAAGTAGTGTAGTTTAAGGTAAGAATAATGTTTTAATAAAATTAAATGAACTAGACACATGTACTATCATCATTGGATGAGTCATGTCCGACCAATACAATCCATGGGTCAACTTTGGGACCCCATGGGTCCACTTTGTTTGGAAAATGACATTAATACCTTTTTATTTAATGTTAAAACTAAAATGACACAAACATGTGTTGTTTTACTAAAACAATTTATACATGGGGTTATACAATTCCAATTTTTGACTATAAATAGTCATTGGAATGTTAAATATATTTCCTACACCATTGTATTTTTTTATAATTTTTAGACATTAAATATATTAAATTATTTATGACGTCATGATGATGTAGCGATGACCTCATTATTTAACGATTTAAATAAAATGGAATGATAATGTAACATCTAAAACCTACACATGTAAAAAACATATTGGATGGGTGGATTTAGAACCCTTATCACCTTATCCTCAAAACACATCAATGTGGGACCATTAAAAATCTGAAACTCATTCTAAAATAAAGTAACAATTCTTTACTTTCCAAGAGTGCCCCTCCTATCCTCTTATAAAAGGCCCCCACCTCTACCTCTTTACCCACAATTCCAAAGCCTTTGGCTCGGCCTACCCATGACAATTTTGTCTCTCCAAATCCATATCTATTTCCTTGAAGACTCACTTTGGTCATAAGTCTTCCCAAGGAAGCCTTTGAGCTCAAACCAAAGGGAGTTACCTGATTTTAAGGTAATGTCTTCACTTGAGTCCTTTTGTATTATTTTGCTTCTCCAACCCCATAAAATCTTTTTATTAATTTCTTTTGTAACAACTCTATTATCTTAAATATAATAGGATGCTGTTATAATAATTATTCGAGCTACACTTACACACACCTTCATCTAATGGTTAAAGAACATTCTGTTTTTGTGGTTGGTGATTTTCTGCCTCACGAAATGATGATTGTTCAATATTATTTTAACACCTTTAAAGGTGGCCATTATGATGTCACTGTATTTTATATATGATATATATGGTATTTATGTTTACTATATGCTTCTGTATTTTATATTTAAAACATCCCTTTATTCTTTTCATGTTGTGTAAATGCGATAATTTCATATGAGGAAGTGTGGACTACCGCTCCCTCAAGTGATGTGACTCGTATATGCAATACATGGAATGTATAAAGAATGAAATTAATGAACATATGTGACCTATATAACATATATACTATACTGGAATTATAATATATATATATATCATTTATTTTTAATTCCATTAATATGACAAAAAAATGAAAGTAGCGTTCATGCGTACGTACGGCCTACCGTCTCCATGAACGGTGCTTTTCGTTTTTTATCTCCAAATGATATGGAATAGTATAAAATTTAAATTTACTGGATATATATGATATTTTAATAATTAATAATATTCTGAAAATTATTTACCTATAACTACATGGGCAATCATTTTTCAAACAAGTTCATTTTTGACTCATGTACCAAACATCGACAAAAATGTCTGATATGAACTAACATTATTAAAAACTTATTATAACATTATAATATGTGATATGAACTGAATAATAATCTTTAAAGGAGGTCCTTAGTCAATTCTAAATTGACCAAAGTTTATTATTCAGGAATATAGAGAAACGAACAAGACAAGTTGGATGTGAGGTAAGGGATCATACTCCTCTCTTTCTTTTTAAGTACACTCTTTTATGTCATTCCTTTTGAAGCTCATATTTATTGTTATTGGGATGTTATTTTATATTACTCTTATTGTAATTTTTATGTTCATATGATGAGATACCCTATTCTCACTCATCAATCCATTTTGGATGTTTTGAGTGGCGCCGTTAGGCTGCTGAATTTTCGTAAGAGATCTAACCTCTCTCTTTCTTTTTAAGTACTCTCCTTTATGTCACTTCTTTTAAGCTCCTCTTTGTTATGTTGGGGTATGTTATTTTATATTACTCTTTATGTAATATTTATGTTAATATGATGAGAGACCGTATTTGATCTCATCAATCCATTTTTGTAAGTTTTAAGTGGCGTTCTTAGGCTGCCGAGTTTTCGTAAGGGAGTTTTCATCTCACTTTTATTCCCGTGAGAATTATGCTACATTTTCCACAATTTCCTTTGAGTGGTGTATGTAATACCCATTATTTTACTCATTGTGTAATATAATTTCATTTTTGAGTATTTACATCAATGTTGTATTGTCCTTCTTTCACGGGGTGTATGTTTCGAAAGATACCCATGTCGGTAAGGGAACCTTTCACCCTCCTCTTTTTAAAAGACTTCTTTGGTTATGTTTTTTAATTCACATACTATTATGTTGGAATATGTTATTCTATATCCTTATTGATTTAAATTTTATGTCCATTTGATGAGATACCCTTTTTATCTCTCATCAACTCATTTTCTGAATTTTGTAGTGACGCAGTTAGGCTGTCAAATTTTTGCAAGGTAACTTCTTAACCCAAATTTGATTCTTTGGGATAAAATTGTACTCTTTGAATATGTCATTCTATGAATATGTTTTAATAACCTCTGATTGTTTTACACTTAATATCCACTTATATTTTGTGTATTCGTTTGTCACACATAATTATGTAATTGATTTATCCTTAAACCAAGGATACCATCTTTGTAAGGGACTTCGTCTCAATCTCCATTCATTGAGGCATATTTTGTTTTATTCACAACCTTCTTTTATACAGTGTATAAACCCCTTTGACTTTTACATTTATCCAAAAAGGAATATTTTTTATATGAATCGTTTTACTAAACGACAAAAGGGAATGTTTTTGTCATACGTATGCGGCGACAATGACTTCTCCACCGCCGTGACCATTATTTGAGTTTCAGCTTCCTCTACAAGACATAACTTCTTTTTAAAAGATAAATAAATACCATGTTTTAATTTTCTTTTATTTTTGTATTGAAAATGGTTTTCATAATGTTTTTTTATATCAATGTGTTTTATTGATATCTTGTGATTGAAATGTGGAAATGTTATGTTTCCTTTATGCTTGTATTATGTGGTAAGATTATGTTATGGTTCATGGGAATTGTTATGAAGACGGGTGGTTCCGTGATAAACTAAGGATGGGTGAGCCCGATATAGCTCTCTAATGCATTGGGTAACACGAAGGAGTGAAACGTTAAGGTTTCTCCGAAGATATTTAGGGAATATACTGTGGTGGGTATTCCAAACGTAACCAAGAGGGTTACTCCCTATGTAAGAATGTTATGAATGCCTCAAGTTACCTTTTATGACTTATGATTTCTATGATTTATTCATGATTTGATGAGGTATGTTAAAGTGACTATGTTTTATGGGTAAAGTATGATTTCATTCTTCTGTATATATGAACTCATATTTCCTTTCCATATTTTTTTATAACCGTTAATGAGTTTTTTATGATCATCCCAAGTTTTTTTGAAATGTTTTTCACAGGTCAAGGGAAAGGTACATGATATGATGATAGTGTCAAGGAAGTGTCATGAAAGAATCCATGTTTTATTTTAAATATGTTTCAATTGATCCGAAAAAATGAATACTATCTTTATGTAACCACTTTGTTTAAATGTGGAATGTAATGCAAGTTTTATGATCTAATTCTCTAAAACTCTAAACCTGAAAAGATCCTTAATGTGTAATCTTGTAATAACTCAAGATTAAGTAAGGTTTAAGGCCGGGGCCTTATAGTTGGTATTAGAGGTCGGTTTAAACAACTTTAGGGATTAAGAGTTTTTGTTAGACACATGATTAGTCCCTATATCTATTATTTCAGTTAAATCCTTGTTTTATAACTTTTTTCAGGTCAAGTAAAGATGGTTACGAATGGAAAGAGAAGGATCTCAAACGACTTTCCTATCTCTTCCTGATGACATGATTTCAATAATTATTGCAAAGTCATGTTAGGATGATTGTGAAAAATTTTCTAGCATACAACTCACTTGCAAGCAGTTGTTTGAGATATCAAACACCTCCACTATACCTCGTTATCATCGTGGATCATGGGTTTTTTTAGACAAATACTATTTTCACAAGATTCTCATATTTTCAAGAAAGGTAAATATTATCAAGGTATTTTCAAATATTTTACCTTATCACAAGAAATTGAAGCATATTATGATTTTAAAAATGGTGCTGAGGAAGGAGACCCTTGCGCAACCTATTTATATTTTCTTTTAAAATATAGTCTCTTAGCACAAACTTATGGTATTTTAAAAGGACCAATAATATAAAGTTTCAACTCAAATTCTGTCCGACTATTTTATAGAAATCATTTTTTATCAGATGTTTTGGAATTATATGTCATACATGATTATTTTCCAAAACTGTTTTTCTGTGAACACCCATATGACCTGTGTTGTACAAGGTTTATTTGGATGGAGGAAGAAAATGATTTTGAATGATCTCTAAATCATTTTTGTAATGCATGGGACTTCTACCTACGTGATCAGGATGACGATAAAACCAAGTGGATGCCATAATCAAGGTATGATGTTATTCATTTTGGGAATTGTTTTATTTTATCATATGGTGGTGAAATAATACTTCAAGAATTAGGATGTTGAGATCGTAACTAATTTGGATGAAAATTAGAGGTATAAGAAAACTATTGAGGTTAAAGTATGTTAGGGTTATTTTTGGAGGTTTATAAAAAGGACAACACATAGACCTTGTGACAACCCATCGCGTCAGACAAAGCTGTAGGAATCAAACCCACAACCAAAGTGCGACTGGTATTTATCACCTACCACTGGACTACCTGAAGTCCCTAGTTAGTTTGACCGATTCTTTTTAGCTATATGATTTTATGAATTAAGATTAAGTTGATTTTGGGTTATCTGTGGAAATTTATTAACCTATCATGGAGGATATATGATTAGGTTAATTACTTTTCAATACGAGACATTAAGAGCAACTGATGTTGTTTGGAGATAAATGTTACGATTTAACATGGAAGACTATGTGACTAAATCCTTCAAATATTTGGGTTTCAATCCTAGTTTGTTTTACATTGATGAATTTTATGGTAAAAAATTTTATCGAATGGTCCTCGTTGAACTTTTGGTTTTGTTGGCCAAAATTTGGAGATTCAGAATAGATTTTCTTTTTATAAAGGGTTATCCTTTTCTGGATTATCTGATCTTGTACTAACCTTTTTGGTTTTAGTTTTGGTTAATGTCTAAATACATGGTAAGTGTATAGTTCTCTTTTGTGGATTAGGTGATTCTCTAGAAGACGATTATAGTACTCTTAGTGTGAACAAGTCTTCCTAAATACTCGTCTTTTGGAGAAAATATGAGTTTGTGTAAGGAATCTAATAAAAGTTGAAAGTCAACTTGATAAGTGATTATGTTTCCTTTTGAATAAATTCCTCAATAAAAAGTAACTTAAAACAAAAATGTTTTCTATTAACTTTTCCTACTGGGGAATCGAATACCATTTAACCCATCACAAGTTTTTGATTTTCTTGTGGATAACTATCTCCTAAACATGTTTTCTATCACTCTCCATCAAAACATGACCCTATGTTTTCTCCACCATGTCCATGTTTTCCTAAATGGAATCCTACTATGGGTTAACTCGGGTGACCTCTGTACTTATCTTTCTTTATTTTAAAGTGATTGTTTTACCGACTCTTGTTCTGATGTGGGACTTTCAAGGATGTTTCCATGCTCAATTTTAAAATTGCAAGGACGCAATTACCAAAAGGGGGGAAGGATGTAACACCCCAGGTAAATAAAGAATATGAAATTTTCACATTTATCCATATTTCTGAATAAAATATTAATATAACTTAAAGGGGACGCTATGCTCGATGGCATACCCAACACGCAACAACGAGTTTCTTGGGAATCTTACATTGCACTCTAATAATAAAATAATATTATTTTAAATGGTAGATAACGCCTAGATGTTGTGATGGCGGTAATGAATAGAACTAACTACAAAATGATTATATATGTTTGTCAAATTTTTTTACTTTTTACAATAAATGTTAGAGGATTAAAAATGCGAATGAATCCAATTTTAAGCATAAACATTCTAATATTCGTTAAAAGGTCGATTAACCTCCTTTTGAAAGAGAACCTATTTTAAATCCACTTTTTGACAATTTTATGTGTTATATTTGACAAAATAAAATTCTTCTTTATAATCGGGACATCAAAATTTACTTTGTGTAATTTTTTGGTATTTTTCCGGAAAAGTTCAATTTTTAATGAATAGTGAAAAATATTGTATTTTAATTCAAAACCTCCTTTTAATATAATTTATTTATATGATCATATTATCTTTTTAATTGGTTTTAAATTGAAATTAGAATATATTTTTACCATTTAATCTAATAGTGGTCATTGGAATTAATTTCACTTTGAAATCTGACTTAAACTAGTGTCAATCTTTTGATACATTTTGTTTCATAAAAACACGCTATTTGTTTTGACAGCAGGAATTAATTATTAAATTAATTAATGAAACTTATATGTTTTGAATTTTTTAAAATAGAAAAAAATTTTGAATTCGGAATATCAAATATAGCTGAGGGTGAATTTTTTGTAATTTTTTGAAAAAACTTCAATTTTTCATGAATAGTGAAACCACTAAGTGGTACTTATAAAAACTGATTTTCCCTTTAAATGAAATTTTTCCATATTTGTGTTTTGAATTTCAAAAATCCAACATACATGGTTTTCATTGACAAGTAAAATGTGGTTCAATGGGATTAGAATAATTTTTTGGTGAATAGTAACTTATTAAGTTTTTAATCGCGATTAGAGGTAATTAGTGTAGTTTAAGTTAAGAATAATGTTTTAATAAAATGAAATGACCTAGACACATGTCTTATCCTCATTGGATGAGTCATTGCCGACCAAGAAAATCCATGGGTTAACTTGGGGACCCCATGGAGCCACTTTGGTTGGAAAATGACATTAATACCTTTTTATTTAATGTTAAAATTAAAATGACACAAACATGTGTTGTTTTACTAAAACAATGTTTACATGGGGTTATACAATTTAGATTTTTGACTATAAATAGTCATTGGAAAGATAAAACTATTTCCTATATCATTGTATTTTTTTTATTGTTTTTATACATTATATAAATTAAATTATTTATGACATCATGATGATGCAGTGATAACCTCATTATTTAACGATTTAAATAAAATGGAAAGATAATGTAAAATATAGAACCTACACATGTACAAAACCTATTTGATGGGTGGATTTCGGACCCTTATCACCTTATCCTAGAAACAAATCAATGTGGGACCATTAAAAATCCGAAACTCATTCTAAAATAAAGTAACATTTCTTTACTTTCCAAGAGTGCCCCTCCTCTCCTCTTATAAAAGTCCCCCACCTCTACCTCCTTAACCACACTTCCAAAGCCTTTGGATCGGCCAAACCCTACCCATTTTGTCTCTCCACATCTCTCTATAACTACTTGAAGCCTCACTTTGGGCAGAAGTCTTCCCAAGTAAGCCTTTGAGCTCAAACCAAAGGGAGTTACCCGATTTTAAGGTAATGTCTTCACTTGAGTCCTTTTGTTTTATTTTTCTTCTCCAACCCCCTAAACTATTTTTATTCATTTCTTTTGTAACAACTCCAGTATCTTCAATGTACAATGATGTTTTTTAAATATGTATTCGAGCTACACTTACACACACCTTCGTCTAATGGTTAATGAACATACTGTTTCTGTGGTTGGCGATTTTCTGCCTCACGAAACGATGATTGTTCAATATTCTTTTAACACCTTTAAAGGTGGCCATTATGATGTCACTGTATTTTATATATGATATATATGGTATTTATGTTTACTATATGCTTATTTATTTTATATTTAAAACATACCTTTATTCTTTTCAAGTTGTGTAAATGCGATAATTTCATATGAGGAAGTGTGGACTACCGCCCCCTCAAGTGATGTGACTCGTATATGCAATACATGGAATGTATAAAGAATGAAATTAATGAACATATGTGACCTATATAACATATATATTATACTTTAAATATATATATATATATATATATATATCATTTATTTTTAATTCCATTAATATTACAAAAAAATGAAAGTAGTGTTCATGCGTACGTACGGCCTACCGTCTCCATGAACGGTGCTTTTCGTTTTTTATATCCAAATGATATGGAATAGTATAAAATAAAAATCTACTGGATAAATATATTATATTTTAATCATTAATACTATTCTGGAAATTATTTACTTATAACTACATGGGAAATCATTTTTCAGACAAGTTCATTTTTGACTCATGTACCAAACATCAGCAAAAACGTCTGATATGAACTAACATTATTAGACAATTATTATAACATTATAATATGTGATATGAACTAAATAATAATCTTTAAAGGAGGTCCTTAGTAAATTATAAATCGACCAAAGTTTATTATTCAGGAATATAAAGAAACGAACAAGACAAGTCGGACTTGAGGTAAGGGATCCTACTCCTCTCTTTCTTTTTAAGTACACTCTTTTATGTAATTCCTTTTAAAGCCAATCTTTCTTGTTATTGGGATGTTATTTTATATTAATCATACTTTAATTTTTATGTTCATATGATGAGAGACCCTATTCTCTCTCATCAATCCATTTTGGAAGTTTTGAGTGGTGCTGTTAGGCTGCCGAATGTTCGTAAGAGATCCAACCTCTCTGTTTCTTTTTAAGTACTCTACTTTATGTAACTTATTTTAAGCTCCTCTTTGTTATATTTGGGTATGTTATTTTATATTCCTATTTATGTAAAATTTATGTTAATATGATGAGATACCCTATTTGATCTCATCAATCCATTTTTGTATGTTTTAAGTGTCTCTGTTAGGCTACTGAGTTTTCATAAGGGATTTTTCATCTCACTTTTATTCCTATGAGATTTATGCTACATTTTCCACAATTTCTTTTGAGTGGTGTATGTACTGACCATTATTTTACTCATTGTTTAATATACTTTCATTTATGAGTATCTACATCAATGTTGTATTGTCGTTCTTTCACGGGGTGTATGTATCGAAAGATACCCATGTCGGTAAGGGAACCTTTCGCCATCCTCTTTTTAAAAGAATTCTTTTGTTATGTCTTTTAATTCACATACTATTATGTTGGGATATGTTGTTATATATCCTTATTGATTTAAATTTTATGTCCATGTGATGAGATACCCTTTTTATCTCTCATCAACTCATTTTCTGAATTTTGTAGTGACGCCGTTAGGCTGTCAAATTTTTGCAAGGGAACTTCTTAACCCAAATTTGATTCTTTGGGATAAACTTGTACTCTTTGAATATGTCATTCTATGAATATGTTTGAATAACCTATGATTGTTTTACACTTAATATCCACTTATATTTTGTGTATTCATTTGTCACACATAATTATGTAATTGATTTATCCTTAAACCAAGGATATCGTCTTTGTAAGGGACTTCGTCTCAATCTCCATTCATTGAGGCATATTTTTTTTTATACACAACCTTATTTTATACAGTGTATAAACCCCTTTGACTTTTACATTTATCCAAAAAGGAATATTTTTTATACGAATCATTTTACTAAATGACAAAAGGGAATGTTTTTTTCATACGTATGTGGCGACAATGACTTCTCCACCGTCGTGACCATTATTTGAGTTTCGGTTTCCTCTACAAGACATAACTTATTTTTAAAAGAAAAATAAATACAATGTTTTACTTTTCTTTTATTTTGGTATTGAAAATGGTTTTCATAATGTTTTTTTATATAAATGTGTTTTATTGATATCTTGTGATTGAAATGTGGAAATGTTAAGTTTCCTTTATACATGTATTATGTGGTACAATTATGTTATGGTTCATGGGCACTGTTATGAATATGGGTGGTTCCGTGATAAACTAAGGATGGGTGAGCTCGATATAGCTCTCCAATGCATTGGGTAACATGAAGGAGTCAAACGTTAAGGTTTCTCCGAAGAGATTTAGGGAATATACTATGGTGGGTATTCCAAACGTAACCAAGAGGGTTACTCCCTACGTAAGAATGTTATGAATGCATCAAGTTACCTTTATGTCTTATGATTCCTATGATTTATTCATGATTTGATGAGTTATTTTAAAGTTCCTTTGTTTTATGGGTAAAGTATGATTTCATTCTTATGTATATATGATCTCATATTTCCTTTCCATATTTTTATTATAACCCTTACTGTGCTTTTTATGCTCATCCCAAGTTTTTTGAAATGTTTTTCACAGGTTAAGGGAAAGGTACATGATATGATGATAGTGTCAAGGAAGTGTCAAGAAAGAATCCATGTTTTATTTTAAATATGTTTCCATTGATGGGAAAAAATGAATACTATATTTATGTAACCACTTTGTTTAAATGTGGAATGTAATGCAAGTTTTATGATCTAATTCTCTAAAACTCTAAACCTGAAAAGATCCTTAATGTATAATCTTGTAATAACTCAAGATTAAGTAAGGTTTAAGGTCGGGGCCTTATACCAAGGCCCTCACTATTTTTCAAAATCCTATTTAATTTGGGGAGATGTTCTTGAGACAATGTATCCAATCTGGCTCGGGGTACTATTGAGTAGCATCCGGGCCCAGGATGTTACAAAGTGGTATCAGATGAATTTATATTCTATTTTGATTTACTATTTGGAGAATATATATAGGGATAGGAAGGAAATGGAATTCTTTAATGAGTTTTTCTCGGGAGTAGCTAACCCATTTATTGGGAAAATCCAAATTACCCCAAAAGAAATTTCTATTTCAGTTTTTCAATACTACAGTTGATTTCATTTCACCATTGGGTGAAGCGCATGAATTTTGTGGTTACTATTGATATGATTGGGTTCTATTTCTATTGAAACCCACTAAGATGAGGGCATTCCATCTCATGCATCACATAGGAACTTGTTATAAATCACATGTCATGAATTATTCCATTCCATTTAGGATGCATTATCTCACACATGATATTGTGATAGTTTTTCCTTTTATTGTGATAGTCCTTTGGTAAAGGATAGTGGAGTGACGTTATCTTTTAATTCATAAGGTGTATGGGACCTTATAAAATGGAAATTGACACACCTTTTTAGTTTAATTGTTAAAGTGAATTGGATGTTTATGGATTATATTGGCATCAAATTTTGGTTCATGAGGTGTTATGGGCCCTTTGGGATCAAAATTTTGTGGATCGTTAGTTGAATCATTGAATGAATGTTATATAAAAATGAAATGGAAATATAGACTTGACATAGACCCAACTTTTGAGTGGAGAAGAGGTAGTGTTTCAATCGGTTTTGTGGCAATTATTTACATAGTACAAGATTTAAGAGCATGTTGTGGGTTATGATTCAGTCTTAGGAGGTTTTTTTACCTTTATTACACTTTTGAGCTGAAAAAATTGATGTTGTTCTTTTCTAATGTGTGTTTTTTGGCATTATAGATGCATTCCACCATGACGAACTCCAATGGTATGACATAAGGGAGGCAACAACCACACTCTAGAGGTGGTGGGCCTTGGGCTACTAGTTGATCCTCCTTTAGTGCTATCCATGGAACTAGAGACTATTCCCGGCATAGGTGCTGGGGAATAGTTCTGTAAGGAGTCCTTTCACTATATTAAGACTTTTCAAGGAGCACCATTTTCTGCCATGACTATGGATGAACTGACATGGGTGTTCCAATAGTAACATCCTTCCATGTTTTTGGGGGATAGAAGTCCACATGTTGTTGGAATATGGATTGAGACCACACTAGCTATATTTAAGCATTAGGATAAGCCTCCTAAAAGGAGGGTAAAGTTCACCCCTTATATGTTACATGGAGTAGAAATGTGCAGGTGGGATGTTCTGAACTAGGTTAATGAGCTACAAGATATGGGATGGACTAAATTCTAGACCCTCTTATATGGCTACTTTTACACGAAGACTCTGTGGGCAGAGAGGGCTAGTGAGTTCATGATTTTGGAGCAGGGTGCCATGGTGGTTATAGAGTACTCGGCATGGTTTATATAGTTTCTACATTTTTCATTTATGTACCTTGTTGATGAACTTTCTAGAGTGAGACACTTCAAGGAAGGTATCCAACAAACTATCAAATCATAGTTCAACATGTTTATATTGAATTCTATCACTGATATTGTGAATAATTAACTGATTACATAGCATAACCTAAGGGAACCTGGCAGTATAGAGTAGGGAAGTGTTGCTTCTCGACCTAGAGGTTCTACGTCTTTTGGTAGGAAATGTTGTTTTGAGGATTCTCATGATATGGGATCCAGTCAAGCTATGATTGTATGAAGATCAATGTTTCATCACCAGTGTGGCAGGAGAATCCACATGAAGAATCAGTGTGACTGTGACCCAGTCGAGTGTTAAGCTTGCGGTAGGATGGGCTATGTACAGTGGTTTTGTGGGGCTTTCCCTCCAGCTATGAGTTCTAGGGGTCATATTCAACGTCAGTTTTAGGTGCAGGTTTCTCAACAATGTATCTGGAAGGGAGATAGAGCACTTCGGGCTGATCAAGACGAGGTTGTAGTGGTTGTGGAATAGGTATCTAGACACTAGTTACACCTAGACATCAGAGTAGACCTACTCCTAGTAGTGAGGTTGTGTCACAGGGCCATGGTATTGTCCAGATCAATTTATTACATCCTACCCTCGAGGATCATGGTTTCAAACCATCTATGGTGAGAGGTACGATCTTAGTATCATCTACTATTTCATCTTCTCTTTTTGATACGGTTTCACCTCATAGTTTCATATCTGCACCTATGGTGAAAATCCTTGGGCTTCTTTTTTGATCTTCTAAGGGAGTTTAGATTCTACACACACCATTGGGAATCAAAATGGGTTATTTTCTCTAGATCATGGAGTGACCCCTTGTGGTTGGTGGGTGCCCCATTGAGTTTTATTAGCCTATTGTGAAAAAATGCTAATGGAACTCTTAGGAAATGTTTGGATTATCAGAAGTTGAATCAGGTGGCAATTAAAAATTGATATCCCTTACCACAGATAGATGAACTATTTGATTAGATTTGAGGATCTTGAGTGTTCTTGAAAATTAACCTATGGTTAGGATATCACTATGTACATGTTCAACCAACATACATACCTCATACGACATTTCATAGAAGGTGTGATCTATAAGAGTATCTAGTTTTCTTGTTCGGTCTCATGAACGTGCTAACAGTTTTCATGATGCTAATGAACTGATTGATCCATCCTTACAAGGGTTCTTTTTTGGTGGTTTTCATGGATTATATCTTGGTGTATTCACACAATCAACATGACCACTCCAACGATGTTGAGATCATTTTGAATATAATGGGAGAGAATTGATTATATGCTATGCTCACAAGTGAAAATTTTGGATGAGTTAGATTCATTTCCTAGGTTAGATTATCTCAGAGATATAATTATTAGTGGACCCGGAGAAGGTAAGAGTTGTAGTTTCCTTACAGAATCCTACAAACGTATTGATATATGCAGTTTCTTTGGGATAGCTGGTTACTATAGGGGTTTCATAAAAGAAATCTCATGATTAGAAGCACTGTTGATGGGCATGACAAAGAAGTGTGTGAAGTTTGTATGGTCAGACTCTTATGATATAGCCTTTCAAGAGTTGAATGGAAGGTTGACATCAGCACTAATCCTGATACTACCAAAGCAAGGTAAGAGTTACACTATGTATTTTGACTCATTAGGTATTAGGTTGTAGGAAGTGTTGATGCATGGGGATAGATTCTTAGTGTATGGGTCTCAACAGTTGAGGACATATGATAGGAATTACTCGACCCACGATCTTGAGTTATCTGATGTTGATCATTTTATACGCTTTTGAAGATAATATTTACCGGGAGAGAATTTTTTGGTGTATAAATACCACAAAAGCATCAAGTATATATTTACTTATCATGATTTGAATATGAGGTAGTGAAGGTGAGTTGAGTACCTATAGTATTTTGACATTGAGATTTCCTACACACTTAGTAAAGGAAATGCAATGGTGGATGCACTGAGCAAGAGGACTTATATACAGGCAGTGAAATAGGATAGTAGTAAATGGAAGCTTATGGTGTTGTTCAATGAAATGCAACTGGAGGTGAATGATAATTAGGGATAGAAATATATATCATCCATATCTATGACCTCTACCCTATTGGATAGAGTAAGGATGATGCGGCTATTGAATTCAGATGGCCTAGTCCCACGAGAGAGTGTAGAGGGTGAGTACCCACTCCCTAGTGGTCAATAGGTGATGATGAGATCCTAGGTATCCCTAAATGCATTTGGGTTCCAATGGATATATGTGAGAAGCTGATGTGGGATTTCCATTCTTCATCTTGGGAAGTGCATCCCAAAGTCACTAAGATGTACCATGACATACATTGTCAGTACTGGATGCTAAGTATGAAAAGAGAGGTTGCGGGTTTTGTTATGAGTTATTCTACCTATCATTAGGTGAAGGTGGAACATCAAATACCATTCATGATTTTATAGTAGTTACATATTCTATAGTGGAAATGGGATGATGTCGCGATAGATTTCGTGACTAGTTTATTAATATATCCATGATATAACGATGATATATGGGTTTTTGTTGATATTATAACAAAGGTTGCTCATTTCTTACTGATCAAGGATACATTTAGTTTTGATGATCTTATAAATTTGTATTTCTGTGAAATAGTATGACTTCACGGGGTCCCGTACACAATCATTTTAGAGAGGGATGAATTCTATACGTCTTATTTTTTTCAAAGTTTTAAAAGGTATTTGGGTACACAGGTGCTTTTGAGCACAGAATACCACCCCCAAACTAATATCCAATCAGAACGTATGATAATGGATCTAGATGACATGCTAAGAGTATGAATCCTTGATTTTTGGGGCTCTTAGGAGGCACGTTCCCTTGGTTGAGTTCACCTATAATAACAGTTATCAAGAGATGATAAAGATGGACCATTATGATGATTTATATGGTTGGATATGATGATCACCCATGTACTAGTTAGAGGTAGTTGATTTATCTTTATTTGGACCATTTCTCGTGCAGGAGACTTTTGGGTAGGTCCAGCTGATTTAGAGGTGGATGGCTACTACAATGTCTCGACATAAATCTTACATCAATCCCTGCTGGAGACCTCTAGAGTTCAAGGTCATGGATTGGGTATTTTTACTTGTTTCACTGAGGTTGGCACAGAGATGGATTAGGAGACATGGTAATCTTTCACAATGATATGGTAGGCCATTCAAGATTCTGTAGAGAGTCAGGTTGGTAACCTATCGATTATAGTTACCTAAGAGGTATCGAGCCATGCATGATGTCATCCACATATCTCAGCTGTACCATTATCATTAATACTCATCTCAGGATTTTCAACCCAAGTATGTTGAGCTACAGGTTAATGTTTCCTTTTAGGAGAATCTAATTCATATCATGGACTGGACCATGAAGGTTCTATAAGGCCGGTCATTTACTCTAGTACCGGTGCTATGGAATAATGACCATTTACTATATGAGACATTGGAGTGGGATGCTGACATGGGTTCTTAGTGGACATAGTTGTTTTCAGATGAATCTTGACCACCCTTGATGGGGAAGTTCAATAGTGATTTTAAGGGGTGGATATTGTAAGATTTGGGGGTTTTTTTAAGGTACGGATCATTTAATTTTCTAGTTAAATACTTTTTTACTACCCTTTTTGGATTATACCCAAAGATGGGTCAGGGGTTGATTAGGTTGTTTTTGGAAAGAAGAGGCAGGAAGGTTGTGTACTGGCTGCATACCAATATCACGACTTGTAATTGGATTACACACTATGCAATCTTATTAAATGACATGTAAGGGTATATCCATGATGTTTCACGGTGTGTAATGGTTTTCCCCAAAAAGATGAAACTGAGAATTACACAACCAGAAATCCAATTACATGTCATGTAATTAACCAACTATGTTTTTAGAAAATAGAGCTAAGGGCCTCAATTTTCCCGAAATAAGCCTTTACCTCTCATTTGAAGCCTAAAATCCTTTTTTCAAGTTTTTCTAATCTAGTTCCTTTCTGGAATGCACTTATTTCAATGTTGGTCACCAAGGAACCACATCTTTGAGTGGTTGATAAATTTTTATCCATTCATGATTATTTGGAACAACAGCTGCACTATTTGGGATTATGCCCATATGCCGTAATTTCTCATTCTTCATATATTATTTAGATTTCTCATAAAACAAGACAAATCAGAACTTGATACTGGATGAGAACACTAGTAATGAGATAAGGTAAGGGTTTTATACCTTTCTTTCGGATTTTAAAACATTATAGAGCTACCAGACTTTTTCTCACCTGATATACATTTCAATCCAAGCCCGTATTAGAAATGTGAAACTAAAATAAATAATTTAGGACCTTTTAGGGATTCCCTTAGGATCTTTGAGATGTGTTGGGGGTTGTTTCCCCAACTAGAAACCACCCATGGGGGTGCTCCATGCCTTTTATTTGGTTTTGAAATTGATGAACTACCCAATGGGGTTGTTCCCGAGTTTGTCTAGTTTATAGAAGATCTATTGTATTTAAATGAGAATGAATTAAATACATAGAATATGTTCTGCCTATTTTACTTGACTTTCCATAATAATACTTGCTTAACCTGATTAGATGGTTCGATTGGAATTTTTTAAACCAAGTGGGTATACTCGTTGGTTGTTTTAAATTGCTTAAATGGATTGTTAGCAATTGTGTTAAATGGGTTGGTATACCCATGTGTATTTTTTAAAATTGAATTATGATAAATGGGTGGGTATACCCATGTGATATGTTTAATAGAAAATTGATCAAAATGGGTGGTACAACCCATGTGCCTTTATTAAATGGGAATGTAATACTTGATTGGGTATACACATGTGATGTTTTGGTATAAAATGTATTAATGATTGTATAGATGCCATGGATGACTATACCTGGATCCAGAATGAGGTAGTAGACACATTAGATGAGTATTCACCTGGGGTCTTGATACCATGGGATACCTTGGGCTTTCCTACCCCTTGGATTTGACTTTCTTGGACTCATGTAGGATATTTTGGTAAACATTATCCTATGACTCCAACCAGTGCCTATACCGAGTTTCAATCGAGATACTTGTAGAACTCGATGAGGTTTTCTTGGTCTTCTAAACCTTGGATCCTATCCTTCATGTTCTGTACTTCATTAGAAGACATGGTTTTTGAATATATGTCTATGGTTGTACGACAAGGTTGTGGGTTATTGATATAGATTTTTTATATGGAACGTTTGTGTAGGATGGATATGGATGGTTGTATAGCGAGGCTATGTTGTCTATTTTTATTGATTATAGCTTCCTTTTTAAGATATTTCACTTGTTATAAAGATAATTTAGTGTTTTTTTGTTTTCATTTCTCTAGTAGACATATTATATGGGAATTCACACTTACATTACTACTTACTTAAAAATATTTAGCATATTTCATCATGTTTCTTATAACAGTATAGATCTTTGGGTGGTTACCAACTGGGTTGTTATCTCACACCATGTTTGGGCCTCCTTGGGGACCCAACCAGATTATATGGTTACAATTTATAATAGGGGAAAACACCATAATACTGGTTGTTAATCATTGATTTGGATCAGGAGATCATTGGACCAAGCTGAGGCTCGTGATGCTACTGAGACACTTTTTTTCATTTTGTCATTTTGGATACTTGTAACAGATTGTTCTACCATGTACCTGTTTTTGCTATTTCCTATATATATGTACCATATTTTTCATTGTATATGGGGAACATTGGGCTTGTTATATATATTCATGTCTGGATAGTGTATTTTATTTGATGTATGCTTAGTGTATATTATTCCTTTATTGAATGTGATTGACTTCCATTATGGTATACTCTGGTAATTAGAACATAGTCTCCCCAATGACTAACCTAGGCCCTTTTTACTAGTCAATATCCTATAGATTTTGGGGATATTCTCTTGAGTCCATATATCCAATCGGACTTGGGGCACTGTTAAGTGGAATTTGGGTCCTGGACGTTACATTGGTATTCAGTTTTTTAGAGAATGTTCCTCTAAAAATTTAATATTATTCTTTTAAAATATATCGTTGATAAGTGGTAATAACACCTTCCCACATATTTTAATAAGAATATGAATAATATCTTTATGATAGAAAAAATATTTTTATCTTTATCACCTTATAAAAACTTGTTATAGAAACCACTTACTCATAAACCTTGGGTATTGAATCTATTATGACATATTGTTTGTAAAAACTATTTTTTAACAAACTACTCATCTTATCATATATGATAAATGAGATAACTATACACATCCATTATATATATTCATATGATCTTCATATATTCCATTATATTGAAATATTTAATAAAATAATTATTCTATTCATTAGTTGAATAAAAACTATTATTTATATCAATTATTTTAATGGTTTTCAACTCATGTATAATTACACCATTTTTAAATTATACATTTGGTGTAATATACCATTCAAAACTAAAGAATAAATTTCTTTAACAACAATAACTGACATAACATTCAACATAGTTTCAAAAAATCTTTCAAAGATCCATAAAAGTTCCATCATATGGAATCATTTCTGATTCCTTTTAGTTGTTACCTGTTTTTAATTACCATAAATATCTACTCTAAGAAATATTGTTGGAATTTGAAAATAATGTTTCCTTAATTTATTTTAAACTCTAAAAAACTTTTATTATTTGTACAAAGTTTGATCCTATCCATCACATTCCTCATTTATCCATTCTTAACACTTGATAATATTTGGTAAAATTTTCTTAAATTCATTAAAATTTTCAAAAAAATCACCAATGAATATAGTATAAATTACATAACTAGAATATTCCTCTTAGGAGATCCTTATTTCATACAAGTCATTAATATTAGAAATAATATAGAGTATCATTGATATAAGATATTATATTAAGTACATGAGACCAAAATCCCTTAGGTCATTTTGAATATGGTGCCTCTAAAACCCTAATTGAACAATTTCATGCTTCTCATGATCATCTAGATTCACCTATTGAACAATTTTGTTACTTGGTTAATCAATAAGGTTTTTATCTATCACATAAAATTTATCCTTACACATATAAACTTCTTCTTAAGCTACCAATTAAATTATTTTATTAAATTAAAATTTCCCTTCCTAGGGATTCATATAGAAGTTAAATTTAATGTTGATGAATCTATTTTTCTTCAACAGGTGATTTTGTTATATTGTTATTTTTTACTAACATTTAACAAGTACTTTTATTAAATGTAAGTCCACTAAAATGAAGTTCCTTTTAAAATTATTATATCTATTTCTAAGAAATTATCCATATTTCTCTAAGAAAGGGGTCTAATTTGTGATTCAACTCACCACTTGGCCAATTACTTTAGGAATAATCCCAATTATATCTAATATGAAAATTGGAAATTTATTTGAATAACTCTATATCCAATTAAACATATAGATAAACTCCACCCTATCTCATTGGTATCCTAACTCTTAGGGTTTCCCATCTTAGTGTAACACCAAGAAAATTGTGTGATTTGGTTAGCTAACTCTTATGTTTATCCATTCCCACCATGAATTACATGAGATAATCCATAGAAATCCATGTTTTTCACAACCTATCTAGTTGAATGATCAAGATCATGATATGTGTTGCTTCAAAAAGAATCTAACATTAAATATTTTATAGGGGATTTAATATTACCATATTATCTCATTTAATTCACACAACATTCATATTTTATTAATCACCCAAATATATAATCAAAATAAATTTTTCACACCCATAAAAACACTTTCATAAGTGTTTCCCCTTTTTTATTCCATTACCCTCTCTCATTTCGAGAATTTTTTATTTGATATTTTGGTGTTTTTAGAAATATTTGTGTGTTGTATAGTTAGGGCATACTTAGGTAAACCATATAGAACCCATGTGAACAAAACTAAAATTTTACAATGTAGATTCATATGGTGGGTTAATGGTTTGCCTAACTGCATGATCCAACCATTTAGGTTCCTACGTTAAGTAATGGTGACCTTCATGGTTGGTTCATGGTTTGGAAAACCATGTAGCCTAACATGAAAACATAAAATGTGAAAAATACCACTCTAACCTTTATTGGTTTTTTCATATTTCCTTCCTATCTCCCTTATTAAATTTTCTCATCCCTATATAAACGAAGCATTTCCCTTCTCTCCTCATTGGGTGGATTTAAAGTGAGTTATTAATCGATTTATTCAATATATATTCAAGTAAAGATCTAATTTTCTTCCCATAATATATCTTTTCCCTCGTATAATGGTTTTTATTGATTCCTATGGATATGATGGACTAATAATTACTTAATCCCAACTATATAGTGTGTGACTTGGTTTTTATGAATTCATTTTCCCTTATAGGATACCTTATCCTCTTGTAATGTGGTTTATATTATATTAGGATTGTATGGATTGGTTAAATGTATGTGATTCCATGATACATAATTGTTTGATAATATAAAAATCATTTCCTAGATTTATATTGTTCTTTTTAACTGTTGTGTTGAATCCAAGGGTCTCTTGAGAACCACATGGGTGTGCTTGGGTGATTTCAAATTGTTTTTATTTTCTATTGGAATACAAAAGAATGATATGGAATGTTTTGTTATTAAAGTTAAATGGGAATGGAAAGTGAATTTTTTGTGAGGGTATATGAAATTGAAACCCCAGGTACCTAGGTGGGGTGAATAAGAAAGGTATTGTCGGGAAAATGTCCTCCCTCACTATCTTTGTACAATGACAGAACACTAAATAATCTAATTATTCTTTGTGTATATATCTTTATGGAAATGTTTCATGATCTTATATAGAGGATTTTGAATATTAACATTGTAAATTATTTGATCATCAAAGGTATGAAGATCGTTGTATGTTTCCCAAACATAGTTACTGAAGAGGAACATCCTATATCAGTGTGGAATCATTAAGCGGGGGAATCAGTTATTCTACTTCTTTTATGTTTTCTTGGTGAAAAAACCTCATCATAGGTTAAAGTGAATATTATTCACTATTAATTACACACATATAAGAAGGGAACCGTATATTTACAAGGTTCACCTCTCAAAATGATAAGGATAGTCCTTAGCATGATAAATATTCCACAAAGATCATATGACCCATTAGTATCAACATATAGGTACAATGAGTAGGATTTATCCTTGAAATTTTATTACATAAATTCTATAAACTATGATAGTTAATGTCACACTAATATAATAAAATATATTTCGATATAACCAAGTAGAATGTCTTATAACCATATCCTTTAACTTTTGATGTAGTTCTTATCCAATTATTCTTTAACCTGTGAAAATACTGGAGGGATATTTTCACTTTCTGCCACTATGAACAACCACTTATTCTTCTATTACACTTTTTCCTATTATTTTCATCTCTCAAAATATATTTTTCTAATTTTTTTAACTATTTTCCTTCAATGAATAATTGTTGTTTTAATCTAAAATTTTAATTTGAAATTCAAATTCAAACAATGAGATCTTTTCAACTCTTCTTGCAAACTCATCCTTTGGATCTTTATTCAAAATATCCCAATAATACAATTTTATTTGGTAGTAATTTTAGAAAAAAAAAACTAAATTTATAATATGAATCCAAGCTATAATTACCACTCAAAATTTCATAAAAACACCCTTCTACAGCACTAAAAATGGAATTATGGAATATACAAATGGTTTTGGGTAGTTTCCACATTATTATCATATAAGTTGTGGCATGGTAAAGAGGATATGAATTGGAGGTCACCAAATATATTGAACCATTTAAGTCTATCCAAATAAATCCTATATCTTGGACTTGTAACTATGGCATAACACTACATGCATTCTCTTGATTCTGGCGTGGTCATGGGACTGTGGCATGGAGGTCTCAAAAATTCCACAGCCATTAAAATTCCTTAATCTGAGCTCTACATCATGGACATGTAATTATAATGTGGATATAACCAAATCTATAAAGTCCCTAAAATCTACCAGACCCCTGTCTATAGCATGTTATTCTTACTATAGTATAGTCCATCATCCACATTCTTGATTATCCCCAGTAGAGGGGATGTGACATGGATGTTTCAAAAAACTCTTCAACCACTGAATTTTTTTTAATTTGAGCTCAATAGTGTGGACCTTCACTATTGCACGGAGAACATCAGTCCATGTAACATTTATGGTGTGGAAACATGTGATATGAAATATTCTAACTTGTTGCAGTGTAGTCAATGCTCTATGGTATTGAACCCTACTATGCACATCTCCACTTATTTAATTATGCTAGCAACAAGAACTTAATTCATGATATATATATATATATATTTATATATTTATATATTTATATTTATTAAGAACGTTTTTCATCACATAGTCTAATTTAATGACATAGAATATAATTTTGGTATTTACAACAAAATAAAAAAAATACTTAATCATATCTTCTTCTCCAAATGTTCAGTCTCAAAAATCACAATAACAATCAAAGTACCTCTTGGGATCAATAATCTTCCCCTTTGGATTTTGTTTTGAAAATGAGGAACATATATCACTATTAATCTCTAAAAACATAGAATTATATCATATTTTTAAAATTATATACATACATGAATGAACTTGGGGTAGTAAACAAGAACATTGAATAAGTAATACCATGTTTTCCATAAGGTAGTGTTCTATATAATGCTTGCTTAAGCATGAACTTCACAACATTAAAATAGAACTTAGTCATCTCATAAAAAATTATTTAAAACATAAAGTATTCTTGTACCCACTTATAATAAACTAATAAAATAGTTAATGAAAAATGAAATCAAGTATTACCATTTTGAATAAGTCTCTATAAATATATACGTCACCCATAAGTAACACATATCAATGGATACTCCCCCTACATTGTACACTCCCCCTTTGACAAACAATTAGAAGATAAAAATAAATGAAACAATTATAATATCAATTTCTCTCACCATTTTACCACAATATCCAACACTATACAAGGGATGGGAATAAGCACCATACCTTAGCCTCATAAAGAGTGATATTGAAAACAGAACATGGACATCAAATTTTAGAATTCTTACTTTGATAGTGTCTTGGTGAGAACATGTGAAATTTTATCCTTTGTAGAAACAAATTCAAAATTTAAATAATTATTTTACACTAGTTCTATGATGAAGTGATATTTTATATCAATTTTATTCTACCAAGAGTTTAGAACCATGTTTTCTTGAATGGTTAATTTCACTTTGATTGTCACATCATATAATTAACAGTAGCTTCAATTTAACTTTCATTTATTTTAGATGATTATTCATCCATATATGTTGTGATGAGGAATGAGTGGAATCTATATATTCAACATAATTGGTACTCAAGTTTAATAAATTTTTCATTATATAATTATAATAAACACATCTAATTCCTGGATAGATTTCCCTACAAAATGTACACCTCATGCCTTCAACACATACTTCCCAAAACACATTAAAATAACAAAACAGATCAAGCATCCATTTTCTATCATATTTCAACCAAAAAATCTATTGTTCCTTTGATGTATCTAAGTATTCCCTTTTCCAGCCAAAAAATTAGAATACTTTGGTTTACTTTGATACAGGGCACAAAGTGTAATGGAATTAATTATATCTAGTCTTGAAGCTATCATGTAATGTAAACATCCAATCAGCTTCTGAAATTCCATTGAATCAACTTAATATCTTCCTTCATATTTTTCTAACTTTTTTCCTATGTAAATTATCGTAGAATTAGTCTTCGAGTCATCCATTACAAACTTTCTCAACAATTAATTGGAATAATTTTCATGAGAGAGAAAAATATAATATTTCTTTTGAGAAATTTCTAAGCCAATAAAGCATATCATGTCACTAAGCCTTGATATTTCAAAATGACTCTTCAATTATTTTAACAAATATTCACAAACTCCTTTATTATTTTCCAAAAAAATAACTCTATATATATAATTAATGAAAATGATAAATACCTCATTATCATCTTTGATGTAGAGATTATTGTTATCTCATTCTTTTATGAAATTCAACTTCATCAAGAAAGTGTCATGCTTAAAATAACAAAATATTGGGGATTTATTTATCCCATAAAAAATCTTTATATCCTAAAAACAAAATTCTCAACTTCACTAATAAAGAATCCACAAATTTTCTCAACACAAAATTCAGCTTCTAATTTAGCATTGATGAAGAATGACTTGAAACACATTTGAAAGATCATGTTGTGACTTTATGTCGTAATGGATAGAAAAATTATTATCATGTAAAGTCTTTCAACCATTTTAAAGGTTTAATTGAATCCAAATCCTATAAATATTGAAAATACTTTATACACTAATCATTCTTTATTTCTCACTCTTTCACCTTGTTTTGTCATTTTTTATGGGAACGCCCACTTTTCCCCAATAATGTTCTTTTATTTGGTATTGGGTACCAATTTCCAAGTCTAATTTTTTTCAATTTGATTCAAATTTTCATTCATTTAATCAATACACTATTGATGATTAATTTCATATTCAAAATATTTTGGTTAAACATGAGATAACAATGATATATGAGAGTTTTTCCTCAAAGTTATTCTAGTTTGAATTTATTTTCTATGAATTCCAATGAAATTTTAGAGATAATAATGTCTTCTCAATCTAGGATTATTTGAAAAATATTTCCTTTTATTGATCAAATTTAATTAATCAAATTATTTAACTAGAAATTCTTCCTTATTATCAATATTTTATGAAGCATGGCCTTGATGTTTTACAAAAAACTCATATTCATCAAATTTAGAACTATACTATTTATGAGAGATCACTTTATTTATATGGTGTATCACTTTCACATCAACAACATCAAAAATATTCCTTGATTAGTTTTTTTATCAATGGTATCCTCTTCTATTTGGTGAATATCCAATAAATATATCATCAAATCCTCTGACATCAAATTTTCCAATATTTTCACATTTAACCTTGATAATTCAATGGCTTCCAAAAACTCATATATACTTAAAACTAATAAATTCCTTATAATACGTATCATAATATAGAATATCAGAATTTTCTCTATAGAGATAATGATTTTGGATATGAACTACTTCTCTAATGTATTGTCTCTAGAAAAAATAATATGAATCATGCTCTAGCAATATAGTTAGAGAAATCATTACAAGGCTTCTATTCTTTTATTCTTTCACACAATTTTGTTGGGGTGTGTATGGTGTATTATGTTTATGATAAATTATATGTTTTTCAAGATAGGATTCAAATATTCCATTAGGATACTCAACACCGCTATCAGTTAGAATATTCTTCAAAGAGTAACCACACTCTTTCTTTGTACTTATCTTGATACTTTTAATCCTTTTTAAGGCCTCAGATTTATGTTTCGTAAAACAAAATACATATAATGTGAATAAATTAATCAATAAATTAAATAAAATAATTTTCCCAATTTTTTTCTTCTTCCAAATAGGACAATAAAATTTTAGAGTTGATAAAATGAAAATGATGAGTAGTTTGTATTCCAACCTTGTTCTGTGAATTATTCACAATTTTTCTCATTTTAAAAGTCAAAAACATCTAGTTCCATTATCATTTCAACATAGGAAAATCACGAACATTGTTTCTATAAATAATATTACACATGTTCAATTTTCCATGATGACCAAATCATTGATGACATAACTAATTTTATTCTTTCATGCTTAAATACCAAGAATTTAAATCATCACTGATATGAGAAAAATTAAATATTGTTTGATATACTCTTTTCAAGATACATACATCATTCATGATATTCACAATAAACCCATATTTCTAAAATATATCTTCATTCCCTTCACCAAAAAACTATGATTCACTATTAATAGTGTGTTTATATCCTTCAATATAAAATGTGATTTTGGATTTCAATTGGTAATTATCAATAAATGTTTATCCAAAAACTATTATTTTGAGTAAAATATAATTTAAAAAATTCAATGATCCTTATTTAAATTTTTCAAAATCCTTGAGTAGATTCAAATATCCTATCATATGAGAGGAATAACCACTTTCTAAAATATATAGATATTCTACACTGGATACTTTATAAGAAACAGTACAAACCAAATTTTTTTATTTTACATTATCCTTCTTATTTTGGGACTTTTAATCATAATATATTGAGAAAATTTGATCTGGTAGAATTATAAGAAACCCTTTTACATGATGATAATGTATCTCACATTGTTCGTAAACATTTTTATATTTTCGAAATCATTTTTTGTTTTCAAATCAAATTTCACATGCATTCTATGAATTATTCACTTTTAAAAGAGATGACTCCCCTGCCAATTTATATCTTCCAAACTATCTAAAGTCAACATTTAATTTTCCATTTAACCAAAATATCCTTTCTATGTCCCTAAAACCTCCACAATTCCAAAAATAACCATAAAAATCATTTTTTTCTTCATAAAAAAATGTTTTCTAGAAATATAATCCTATATTTCAACTTTTTTCTTTACATTAATTTCAGATCCTTTATGTAAACCAACATTTTCGTGGAAGTATGACTCTTTAATCTTCATATTAAAATTTTTTATCCCTTTTTTCTCACAATTTGATGAATTATTTTCTTTTAAGTAGATGCACTAAAAGTTTTTATAATTAGATTAAATTTTTAAAGCTCTTTTTTCAAAATCGTCAATTTTTACAATAAAATATAGAACTTCTTTTCTCTATCTTTCCCTTTTTCTTTAATATTAACTCATGAATTTTTCATTTCAACAATAATATTATTCTATTCATTAACTTCTATCTGAAAATTATGTTTTTTATTTATTATTTACTAATTCAATTATTTGAGAAGATTGATTTTCCTTCTAAATATATTTTATTTATTTTTCCAACTTAGATTTCTTTTTGAAAAACTCCTTGAGTTCTATTTTCCTATAAAATTTAATATTTATTTCTTCATTATATTCAACTTTCTGCAAACTTTTACTAATGAATTCCTCTTTATTTACCTTTTAATATTATTTTTTTCATCAATATCTCATGATTTTTCTATTTAGTCTCCCTATTCAATACTATCACTTCTTGAATATTTAGATAAGAAATTATTTTCTTGAGTTTTGAGAAAAAATTATTATTTCCTTTAAAATATACCCCTATTTGTTCAAACATTGTTGATATCTTCAGAAAGAATATCCTTATATATTATTCTTATTCATTACTAACTCCTACATGTTTTAACTTAGAAATATTTTTAGAAAAATGTGCAACTTCTCTATAGAAAAATCATTTTAGTGGAAGTTATCCTTTAAAATATACCTTTCCTTTTCTCATATTTCTAGATATTAAAGAGATCATATTATCAAACGTATTACTCAAATCGTGGAAAAAATTAGAATAATTAACATCTTCTCCATCAACATTCTTCTTATATTTCCCTTTCTTTGAGGACATAAAAGATGTTTCTTTTTTATCCTTTCACTTTTTCTTGATAAAACATTATTTTCTCACCTCATATATAATGATATTGATATTAAAATAATCCACAAGAAGTGATTATATATCCTTATCTTCAATAAAATATAATTTTTCATCAAATATGTCTAGTAATATTTGAAGTATCTTCTCAACCACTATATTATCATCCAAATTTATCACCATAAATTATGATTTTACTCACAATCTCATTAAAAATTCTAGATAATTTGTCAATTGTTTCATTTTATTTTATTTTTAGATCATAATATTTCAATCTGCATATATTTATCTTAGTCTGGTTTATCTTATTGTCTCCTTCATATATATTTAAAAGATTATCAAAAACTCATTTTTTATGTCTTGATACCTCTTACTATGAGAAATTAGTTCACATATAATGATTGAATTAAATAATTTCAATAATGAACTATATTTTCAATATTCAATCCATATTTTATTTTAAAAATAATTATTCTCATCATGAGCTAGAAACCAATCAGTTGTTTCCCCCAAGAACTTCCAAATTTATTGGCTAAATATAAGGCATCATTCTATCTTTCAAAATAAGATAATTTTTTCCATCAATTTTTGGAACCCCATTTATATTCATTGAATTTATAATTTTCTATTATGTGATCTTGAAATTTAGTGACACCAAATTTGTACACAAATAATATTATTTTAAATTTAAAACAAAATATAACCAAATAAGGGAACCTCACTCTGATATCACTTAAAAAAGAGCCTCCTGGATTAGTGAGGAATCAGTGAGAGGGAGTGAATTAATGATTCTATTTCCTTTATGTTTTCTTTTTGAAAAAAAATCATCATCAGTTAATGTGAATCTTGATAATTGTTCAACACATAAAAAAATAAGGTAACAATATATTTACAAGGTTTAACTCTCAAAATGAGAAGGTTAATCCTTGGTATCATCAAGATTCTCTTAATATCACATGACCAATTTGTTTCAACATGTTGGTACAATGATCAAGTTTTAAATTTTAAATTAAATTACATAAAATATTAAGACTATGATAGTGCATCCCAAACTAAAATAATATAACAAAATTGATATTAAAACTAATAATTCCTTTCAACATTATCCTTAAATTTTTTATTCGGTGATACTCATTTTCTTCTTCAACCTGTGGAGATACAAGAAGGATCTATTCACTCTCTACCAATATTCATAGAAACTTATTATTATCTTACACTTATTAATATTATTTTCTTCTCTCAAACTATTAATGTTTAAATTTTATAACTCTTCTCTTGTGAAATCAATTTTTTTTAATGTTTAAATTTAAAATTCAAATTCAAAAAACCAACTCCTTTCAACTATTATTTCTGACTCATCCTTTGAATAGTTTTTCAAAATATCATGATAATATAATTCTAATTGGTAATTATAATAAATTGAAATAACCAACGAGGTCATCAGATGGATACAATTCATTGTGTCCCCTCAAAACATTCCATAAAAACCCTTATATGGATTGAATAATGGAATTATAGTGTATACAATACACCTTTAGAAGCTTCTAAATAACTCTCATACTTAGTTGAAGTGTGGTCAAGGGGATACAACACGGTGGTCACTATATCTCTAGAACCACTAAAATATTTCCAAATAACTCATGCGCTATGAATTTATAACTAAATCATAACACTATATGATTTTTCTTGATTATGGTGTGGTCATACAACTATGGTGTGGAGGTCCAAAAATTTCTAGACTACTAAAATTTCTTTAATATGATATCTATAATGTGGATAGTTCACTATGACATGGAGATCAAAAAATCTTCAGAGTCACTAAAATACACCAAACTCATATTTTTGGTATGTTCTTCTTATTACGGTGTAGTCCGTCTTCCACATTCATTACTATGACACAGTAAAAGGGATTCAGTATGGATGTTGCCAAAATTCTAGGACCACTAAAATTATTTAGTATGAGATATAAGGTGTGGACTATCAATGTGTCATGGAGAACATTAGGAGATGCTTTTTATTATGTATTGGACACTTGTTTTGCAGTTTATTCTGATCTATTGTGGCATAGTCCAATCTCTACTGCATGGAACCCTACTCTATATCATGGAACCCTACTATTCCCTGTAGCGTTTTCATTTTATCCTTCAATTCTGATAGAATCATGAACTTATTTCATGATATATATACACTAATATATTTTTTCATGTATTAATGTAATTTAATCACTTAGACTATAATTTATTTTTTGAAAACAAAATACAACATATTAAATTATACCATATTCTCTATATATTCACTCTCACAAAACCCAATAATTTTCCAAGAACATCTTAGCCCTAACAGTTACCCTAGATCTACCCATGGATTTCTTACTTTTTTATCTCCCTATGTTTATTTAAAATTTCAATGTACATATTGAACTAAATTGTTTCTCAAACTACAGTGATTATTTTTTATAACAATGGTATATTATGAAATTTTTATTGGGACTATACTGGGAATTTTTTCTCACTCCCTATATACACCCCAAGGTTGTATGTAGATATTATTTTGTCAGATAAAGGTAAAAAAAGAATTCACTTATAGGTAGTTTGTGCTCTTCATAATGGACCTTGGTTAGATGATTAGTGATAAGGAAAAAGTTTTATCCTCACCTCATATTAATATGGGTAGAACTTTTGTTCATTTTAGGGATCCATTTGAAGTTATTTATTTCAATTTCATATATTCTTTTATATCCCCATACGATTATTTTGTATATAGATATTGATCCTATTTTTATTTCGTGTTTGGATGTTTATTTTTACTTATATATGGTTAGGTTTTATTTGAGGTACTATTTACATTTTGATGCTGTTATTATTAGAAAAATAATTCCTAAATGAAATTATTTATTCATTTACACTATTTTCCTTCCTATGGGTTCTGGATTTCCCATCATCCCTTTCCATGAACTGGCATAGGTTTTATAGTCATGGGTATCCCAGGTTGGATTCTGAATAAATGGTATTAGAGCCTCAAATTTTAGCTCTTTTTTATTTGGGAAGTTGGGATATACCAAAGATTGGATTTTTGGGCCTCACGTATGAGGTATGAAAAAGTGTCTACATAAAACTTTTTGTAACCTCACTTTAGCTTCATAGGGATGTGGGAAATGTGGTCTTAGTTTTGTATTTTTTTAACATTCCTCATTAGGTAGGGTGCATAGATCATTGATTTTTCACACATTCCATGTTTCATGGAAGGTTATCATTTGATTCTTTTCTTTTGTTTATGAATGAATTTTATTTTTAGAAACAATTTTGATTTAAATTTATGATTTATAATTGGTTTTAATGATTTAACTCCTTTATTGATTTCAAGTATATCTATTCCAACTTAGAATTATCCTATAAACCATCTGAGGGATGCTATGAATAATTTTCCACAAGCTAAATCCCTTTTTTATCTGAAACTTATTTCAGAATTAGTCTGGTATATTCAATATCTAGACAAAGGGAATAGTTTTGGATACAATCAAACTAAGTAAGATGATCCAACATTTTTAATAGTATTGAGCATATAAATTTCTCAATTATAAGCCTCTTTATTTTTTGGGAAACAATGATCCTTAGGAATATGAGTATTGATTAGAGAAAGACAATCATATGTTTAAATTTCATAGAACTCTATACTCCATTAAATTGAAGTGTTTCACATTCATGATTAAAGGTCCTAGAAAAAATGGTTAGAATTGGTCATTTAAGAAAATAAACATGAAAATCCAAATTAAAAGGATGTAAATGTTATCCCCACTTAGTAATTTTATCCAGATACCTTGGAATTAGAAAAATCTATAAAATTTGTGTGACTCTATTAAAAACATGGATAGTAATAGAGAATGAAAACAAATTTATTTAATTGTTTCATGTTTCTCATATTATTATTTATAATTAAGAGGTGGAATCTCATCATTTTGAGATGGTCTTGTGACCTAACATCCAATCCCAAGTTTTCTTTAGAAACTCAAGTCCTATATAAATTTTTTCAGCCAAGTATTGATTGGAGAAATTGATCATGCATGCATATCTATAGTTATTAGTGTTACTCCCATTAATATAAAAGGTGTAAAATTTCCCTTAGAGAATAAGAAGAATAAATGGGAAGAGTAGGGAAAGGAAGGTGGAATCAGTTCCAAGTATCCAGCCAGATCTTCATCTTCAATAGGTAGTGGGTCTATTATCTACCTATAGTGTGTGAAGATTGGTTATAAGATCCCATCCATTATTGGGAAATTTCTTAATCAGTTTTAGGTAATTGAATATCTATTTATTTATTTTATGTATATATATTTATTTGATTAAGTTTAGGAAGGGTTGAAGGAGTTTTCACATGATTTAGAGCCTTTTTTGTGGTGTATAGTTTGATAACGGTTAATAAAAATCATTCACAACATCCATAAAACTATACGGTGTATGGAGGGAGGGATAGTATCTCTATGCGGTTGGTTCATGGTTTCTCCAAGTGGTGAATATTTCAAAGGGAAACCATGTTATTCTAAACAAATCTGAAGAGCATGGTTGGTGCATGGTTTTCCTAACTGTTCAATCCAACTGTGAAAGGGGTTGTCTTGAGATGGAATCTTATTCATGGATAGTGCATGGTTTGACAAAATCTTTATCCTAACCTTGCACAATGTAGTTATAGATCCAAAAACTCTGGATTTAATCAGAATTAATTCCTAGTATCACTTTTAATCAACTAATCTTCTTAAATATAAAATTACATTATTTATCATGAGTTTAAATGTTATTCCCATTGACATGGGAGAAAATTTTAGGACATTAAAATCCCTTTGGAGATCCATATTTTTCATTAATTCTATATTCTTGGATGTTCTTCCAAGATATCTTCTTCTTCTCTTTCCTAGAACCATATATTTAATCCATTGTAGATGGATCCTTATTCATTAATGGTAACTGTGATCTTTTATGGTTATATATATTTAACAAAAGAAGGTCCAAGTCTAGATAAAAAGTATCATAGTCCCTTTATTTGTCTTTAACCATTTTATATTGAATTTCAGGCTAAGGTTTAGTTATTTTTCATCAATGACCATATGCTAGGTGGTCTATATGATAATTACCATAGTCTTGATGATGATCTTGTGTTTTTATTTGTATTTTTTTCCATGATATATAATTTATTTTATATTAAAAAATTGAATTTAATTCCCATGAATTTGAGAGACCTTTCTCTTATTCTATTGAATATATTGAAGATTATGAGATTGGGAGTGATGGAAATCCTTAAGGTGTTATAATTTTATTTTAATTATAATTACGGAATAAAAATGGAAATTATACCGTTTATGAAATTAAACCAATTTTTAATGTGTTGGCATTCTAACTTGTATAAAGATTGATCAAATTAACCAAGAATGGATAATGAGTTATGATATAATTCTTGGTAATTGGGTTAAATTGTTAAATTTTCAAAATGACTTTAAATAAATTGATCAATAAATTAAATGGTGCACCGTGTTTAGAATGTTTGATTAAAAATATTATTAATGTTGAACCTTCATATGTATATTTGAATAATGAGGAGTGGTTATTGGGTTGATTCTCCTCATCATTGGGTTCCCGCAATTATGATCTAGGCTCCTAATACATGCAAGTGAATTTGTGTTGGACTAATGCTCCATGTACCTATGACTTTGGTTCTAGATTGATTCTATAAGCACATGTGATATTAGTACTAGACTGCCACTCCATGGACCTAAGATAATGATGTTGAAAGGACTCTCCAAGTATCCATGATAACGATACCTATGCTCATTCTCCAATGTACTAAAATGAATTGTAATTCATTTGAATAATGAAACCCGTGAAAGAATAAACTATAAAATCCATACAGTGTATGGTTCAGAATCTGGAATGAGAAAAGGTAGGTATGATAGGCTTGGGCATCATCCAAAATCCAAGGGACAATGTGGTTAACTAAATAATAATATATTTGAAACATGTTTACTTTTATCATCTTATGATTTATTATTTATATTATTACATACACTGTTATAGACTGGATATTAATTGAGACATCATTGGTGGTGGCATGCTGAGTTGTAATCACACCATACACAGGTCGTTGATTAGTACCCGAGTAGACTTCATGTTTGAAAGAAAGGATACTCCCAATGGTTCTATGATAGATGGTTGAGTTGGAATTCAGGATGGAGAACAAATAAGAGAACATGACATGATTTTTAGACCCTCTTGAGAGTTTTCAATGTGTCTTTATTTTGTATTTTCATTTTACTATTGACACTAATATGGAATGACATATTTTCTAATTTGGTTTTGGTCATTTTATATATTTTTGGAATATCATGCCATGCCTTGTAATCATTGTTTGTTTTTAATTATTATTTTGGTTATTTTTATACTGATTTTTTTTATTTATAAATATGGTATAATCTCCCGACCTAAAAAAATATGACCTCACTTCTTTTCATCATCCTCTGGAATAGGGGAAGGTGCACATGAGGTCACGTAACAAACCAGCCTAGGGAACCAATATGTAGCACCAAGGTAAATTACCAAGTGGTATTGAATAAGGATTAATTTTCATTAATTTTGATTGTTTTGGGAATGGTAAACATGAGTCAATGATGATTCGGGCCTTGGTCATGAGCTCATGCATGGGAGTAGGTGACCCATGTGTGGGGAAAAACTCAAGTTTCCTTGGTGGGATTGTTTTTCTTCATGTTTTATGATATGGTAGAATGTTATTCTACCTTGGGTGATGCACTTGTTGTGTGATGTTATTGTTTTCTATGATTTTACTGAAGGATGGGTATGGCATTAGAATTTAGTATGAATGCATCATTATATGCACCTCGGTATTTACATGACATACATCATATTAGGCATGCACGAAAAGGTATGTAATGAGTGGGTTGTAGAAAATGAAAATTATTTTATTTATTTGAGTAATTTAAAATAAAATGTGTCTAATAATGAAATTTTAATGGTTAAAAGATGTTAAATGTGGTAATTTGAAATTGTTAAAAGGGGTTTCTAAAGGAAAACATATAAATATGAATATGTTTTTACAGTGTGTTATCCATAGCATTGGTTATTGATGGTTGAGGGTAGTTATAGAACCATGGTTTTGACCATGAGGAAGTGTATGGAGGGAAACATTTTGTTGATTTATGTGAATATATCTGGTAAAAATATGTTAAGGATGTGTTATGTTTCCGAATACATGTTCCTTTAATTGTAGATAGATTTCTCTATGACGATGTTTGTTGGTTGGATGACTAGAGGATATTTTTGAAAATGTGCCTCTAGTAGTGGGACAAGAGGCCCTGATAGTTTCAAGTGAAGGGGAATAAGATAAGTTAAATGAGAAATTCTTTCTCTTTATATAGATTTTGGAAAGATATCTAGGGTGGGATGTATAAAATATGTCTGATCTGACCCAGAAGATCTAGTTGGAGCACCATATGAGGTTCATTATAGATGGTGGGCCTGAAGTAGTTGAGTTATGGATTGAGTCTATTTAGAAAATTGTGGATCATTTAGAGAATCCTATAGAGAAAAGAGTTAACTTAGAAGACTATATTTTATGTGGACCATTGAAGGGGTGGTTAGGTTTTCTGGATAAGGAAGAGTAGTTGGAGGGCATGATATAGAAGGATTTCCACGATAATTTATTGGAACGCGTTTACCCAGAAACACTAACATTGGAGAGGCTGGTATAGTTTATACAGTTGACCCAGGGAAGCATGTTAGTGATGGACTATGATGGCCTCTTCACCTAACTTGTTGTATTTTGTTCTAGTGCTTGTGAAAGATGAGGAAACTATGAAGAGACATTTTTAGATTGACTTATATGTGATTTCACTACTATATATATGGTCTTTATCAGCACTAGAAAAGTCAATTAACACCATTAAAAAAGCACTATTAATCGACGAGAAGATATAGGGGGTCCCTTTTATCAGCACTCTGAAAAATGCTGATAAAGACACTTTTATCAGAGCTAAAAAACATTGATAAAAGACCCCTTTATTAGTGTTTTTTAGCACTGATAAAAGTGGCATTTATCAGCGCTTTTAAAAATCACTGATAAAAGTCAAAAAAAATTATAAAAAATTAAAAAATAATTACAAAATGTGGGGGAGAGAATTTAACAGCGCTTGACCACCCCTTTAACAGCGCTAAGTATGTGCTGCCCTTCACACGCACCCCCCCCCCACACACACACATGAACACCCCTTTTCATCCTTCCAAAATCGAACCCGCGACCTCCCCCCTTTCGCGGATGTACCTTTACCACTAATCCATTTTTGTTTTTTCTCTATTTAATGATATATCTTTCTATTTATATATATATATAGTTATATTTATTCGTATATTAATATGGATTCATATTAATATAAATACATTTATTCATATAATAATATATATTCATTAGTTTATTAATATATATTTATATATATATATAGTTTTAATTTTTTATTCGTATATTTATTTTTATATTAATATATAATTATAAAATTTGTTTTAAATACATTTATGAAATTTTTTTTGTGTTTATAAATAAATAAATAAATACATACATATATACATACATATATATAACACACACACACACAAACATAAAAACACACACAAACATACACACACACAAACACATATATATTTATGAATAAATACATATATGTGTATTTGAAAAGCCATAGAATGTTAAAGAGACCATAACCTATATTTCAAAAGCCCGTTTCAACTCCACAACTAGTCAAATCGAATAAAATGAAACAATATTTGATATGATATGTGGTACAGGCCTAATGGACATTCGGATTAGAAGTTATACCTGTTCCAATGTTAACAAATTGGGGTATCCGGACTAAAAACTCAATTTTTGAGGCCTTCTAGGCTTTTTTGGCCTCAAAAATTGTGAAAGAATCTCTAGTTGTATCACTAGCATATAGATATCATCACAGGATTTGATTTGATATGTTGTTGAGCCAAAACAAACACTGGGATCAAAAGTTATGGTCATTTCAATTTTGAGTTACATTTTCAACTTATTTTTGATATTTTATTAATGTTTCTTATTTTTTGTGTCTTTAAATTGTTATTTAATGATTTTTAATCGATGATAAGTAGCAAATTATTAATTACTAATATTTTTTAAAATATTTTAAATCCATTTTCACTAAATTTCTTATATATAAACTGCAATAGTCTTTTTATACTTATCTAAAACGTATTTAGAAAATATATATTATATTTATATCAATATAAATATACTTATATAACAATATTTTATTTTTCATGATTTTTATTAAACATAAAATTTATCAGCAATAGAAAAAAATGCTAATAAATCCCCCCTTTATCAGCGCTACTAAAAGAAGCGCTAATAAAGGGTCACTTTTAACTACGCCTTTTTTAGCATTGATAAAAGTTCCCCTTTATCAGTTCTTTTTTTAGTGCTGATAAACTCCCCCTTTATCAGCAATTTTTTTTGCACTAATAAAAGGGTAGAGCTTCCCTTGCCCATTTTTGTAGTAGTTTTTTAAGCCCCAGATTAATATCTTCTAGTTATATAAGTTTTCTAAGGTATTGAATCATGTCCTCAATTATGAGGGGCTCCTAAAAGAGGATTCCATTGTAGGAAAGGTATCTCAAGCTAGAAAACATGGAGGTACATCTTTTGAGAGTAGGATACATCATTATGAGAACATTTAACAACGTAGTGATAGGAAAAGAAGCCAATTGAGAGAATCAGTAAATCAGAGCAGTGATTAATTGTTCTACCATCAATGTGGTAGGTTGGGTCACATTCTTATACAATGTAACTAAACACCAATGGAGTTCTGATATTGTAGAAATTTGGGACACCTACAATGGTTTTGCAGAAGCTCATTATAGATGGGTAGTTATTGAAGAGTTAGGTTGTTGGAGGTTGGTTCATCAACAACTAGAGAAGCTCATTTCCCAAGTTTCAAGTATTTTTTTTGATGATGGTGATGTGAAGTATAATGTCTTTCTACCCATATTGGATCATTTTTATGATATGTTTCCAAAATAAATCTCAGGGCTAACACCTGAGAGAGATTTCGAGTTTATGATTGAGCTAATTCATATATTTGAACTATTTTCTTTTATCTGAAATAGAATGGCACCATAATAGCTTCAAGAGATAACTAATAGGATATAAGAATCGTTGGATAATGGATTTTTACACTCAATTATGTTACCATGGTGTTATCTAGTCTTCTTTTCCAAGAAATGTGATATAATGTTACACTTGTACATCAATTATAAGAAGTTAAATAGGATGATAGTGTATAAATAGTACCCTTTCCCAAATATTGAAAATATTCATGAATATATTTTGGGTTCTTGTGTTTCATATATGATCAATTTGAGTTCATGGTATCATCATATAAGAGTGAGACCTTCTTATATACCACATACAAGTTTCAAAAGCTGTAATGGCATGTATGGGTTCATTATGATGTAGTTTGGTTTGAATAATGAACCTATATAAGTGTCAATTATGCATCAAAAATGTACATTTCTTAGTTCACATAATCTTTAAGGAAGGTGTGTCAATGGTCCTAGAAAAAAAAATTAGTTGTTTCTTAGGAGAAGTCATAGAATGTTTTTTATATTTTAATCTTTTGGGTCTAGAGATCTATTATTGGATATTTATACAGACTTTTATAACATTGAACTATCACTTTACGGATTTAAAAAAAAGGTTTCATTTTTGAATGGTTTGGATCATTTGATAATTCCTTCTAGGTGTTAAATATTCATTTGAATACTACACTGATTTTGATTCTACCTAAACCTGGTGAAGAGTATAACTTGTTTAGTGATGCATCTAAGTTCGAACTTGGAGCAGTGTTGATGTAGGAAGATCGAGTTTTTTTCATATGGATCATGTTAGCTAAGGATATATCAATGGAATTACCCTACACGTGATCTCTAGTCAGCCATAATCTTTTATGCCTTAAATTTCTTTTAAAATTACCTATTGGAAGGAAATTTTCTTGTGTGTGCCTACTTTAAATGTTTAAAGTACATATTATCATAGTGATATTACAATCTCTATTAGTGGAGATGGGTAGAGTATATGGAGTCTTTTGAATATGAACTATCCTATATGCCTTGGTAGGGAAACAATGTTGTTGATTATTTAAGCTGAATGGAATATACATAGGCAGTCTAGGAGTCCATTTCTAAGTGTAAAATGATGGATTGACTAACTGATATATACTTGGATGTTGAAGAGGTATGTGGCCAGATGACCCTTGTGTCCTTATCAGTGGATTCCACACATTTGATTCAGGTCAAGGAGAGTTAATATGAGGATCTTGATTGTTTTTCCTTGAGTTAAATCCTAGAAGGTTGGGAGTCACCTTTTTATTAGGTTATCAAATAAGATGAGATCTTTTATGTTCATATCTATGTTCTTGTGCCCACTTGTACATGGGAAGAGATAATGAGTGAATTTCATGCATTGAAGTGGGATGTTCACCCCGGTTTGACCAAGATACACTGTGATAATTGGATAAAGTATTGGTGTATAGGAATGAAAATGAAAGTTTCATGTTTTATGGCATGATGTTACACCTGTCTGTAAGAGAAGGCTAGACTCCTATGGCTGATCGGGATTCTATATCCTTTTACCATCTTAGAGTGGAAATGAAAAGATGCAACCATGGAATTTGGGGTCGGTCTTACAAGGACCTCATGTATGAGTGGTGTGATATGAATGATTGTTCATTATTTGAAAAAATAGGTCCCCTTCTTTCCAATTCAGGATACATTGATGATTGATTATTTGGGTGACTTATATGTTTGGGAGATAGTTAATTTTCTGGGGATTCCATGATGTATAGTTTTAGATCATCATTTATTTTTTACATTACACTTCTAGAAACTATTGAAAAATGTGATCGGAACTCAAGTGTTCTTGAGTAAATCTCTTCATCCAAAAAAATATGGGCAGTCAAAGCACAGGATTTAGGTTTTAGAGGACATGCTATAGGAATGTGTCTTATATATTGGGGGTCTTGGGAGAAGCACTTACTGCTGGTTGAGTTTTCCTATAAAAAAATTATAAGGTAACTACTCATATAGAACCATAAAATTTTTCCTCTGGTAGTCTATGAAAATCACCTTTATGTTGGATAATGGTGGGTGAGTTAGAGTTGTTGGGATTGATTCTTATACAAGAGACATCATAACATGTTCAATTGATTTAGAAACATATGGCTAGATTGAATAGGATACCAAAGTCATATTATTATCAACATAATAGGCCTCTTGATTTTATTGTGGGTGACTATGTATCCCTTTAGGTTCCACTGAGATTGGTTCACCGTTAGATTTGAAAAAAGGGCAAATTGGTACCCATGTTTGTTGAATCATTTTATATAGTGGAGAGGATCGAAAAAGTGGCATATCTATTATCTATTAGAGAGATTTATAAATATATGAACAATTTTTTTTCTTGTGTCACAACTTTAAAAGTATCCCATCAGCCCTAATAATGTTATTTATATTGATGATATTGAGCTTGAAGTTGATTCTTCCATTGAAAATCATATGATTCATGTTGTAGATCGTACTGATAAATTGTTTCCTTGAAATACAATACTATTAGTCTGAGTGTTGGAGAAGCATGGTCTTGTTAAATAGGATACATGGGATAGGAAAGCTGATATGCTGGTCCATTGGCATGAACTATTCACCTCATAAGCTTAGTGGTGCTTGGTAGTACAACTCGAGGATTAGTAGTTATAAGGTGAGAAGATTGTAAGATCCTAACCTTTCACAAGACCTTTAGTTACTTTTTTCATGTAATTATCTATCTATATATGTATTTTAAGTATATATAACGATCAGATTATTTTTATGAAGGTTAGGATGGGGTTTTCATACTTTGGAGCCTTTTGTAGAGGTGTCGATTTGATCATGGTTAGTAAAAATTGTACAAACCTTCCTGGAAACTATACAACTTATGAAAGGAGGGGAATTAGATCCACATTGTTAGAAAACGATTTGGCCAAGTCATGTGGAGGCCAAATAGAAAACATGTGATGCTGAATATTAGGGATAATAATTTTTGACACATGTTTTATCTAATTGTTTTAGAAAACCATGTGACAGGTTTTATGGACACAACAGATTGTGCACGGTTAGCACACAGTTTGACTAACCATGCACCCTAACCATGCACAATACAGTTATAGATCCCAAAATAATGGATGTAATCTGAATTAATTCATAAGACCCAATTTAATTTCCTATTATTTCTAACTGTTGAATTCATTTTACTCCCAAGGATTGAGAGGTGATTCCCTTTAATTTGGGAGTAAGTTTTAGGCGATTCAAAGCTTATTAGAGATCCATATTCACCAATAAGTCTCCACTCTTGGTCATTATCCCTAAATATCTTCCTCTTCTCTTTGTCAAAAACATAGATATAATCCAATTTGGATAGATCCTTCTTCCTTGATATAAATTTTGATTTTTTATAGTTTTATATATTAAATGAATGGAGATCCAAGCCCATATATAGAGGATTATTGTGCAATTATTATTTTTTAGTCATTCTACATCAAATTGAGGGCTAAGGTTGGGAGAGAATTCATAAATGACACTAATTTAGGTGGTATATATACTAATTCCCATAGTATTGATGATGATATTATGTTTTTAGTTATATCCTTGTGCTTCCATATTGTGCATTTTTTTCTAAATTAGAAAATTGAAGTTAATCTCATTAATTTGAGTGACCTTTCATAAATTATGTTGCATCCATTAGAGATTAGAAGACTGAGCATGATGGAAACCAAATGGGTGTTCCAATATCCTTGAAATAATAATTATTGAATTGAAATAATGAATTATAGGGTTTATAAAATTAAGTCAATAGTGAATGTGTTAGAATGTTAACTTGTATAAATATTTTTCAACTTAACCTCGAAAGGTAAATGAGTTTTGAGATAATTATTGGTAATTGGGTTAACTAGTTAAAGGATTGAAATGATGTTAAATATAATTATTGATAAATGAAATGGGGAACATTGTTGATAATGGTTTATAAAAATGTTTATTAATATTGAACATTGATATGTATATTTCAAAAATGAGTTTTGGGTGTGGGACTAATGCTCCGCATCCATGGGTGGATAGATTGATTCTATATGTCCTTGATGCATTCATGTGAGTTGGTGCTTGGATTTATTCTCTATGAAAATAAGATTTTGGTACTAGAATGATTCTCTAAGTGCATGTTTTATTGGTGTTGTACATGCATTATAATTACCCAATATAATGATATTGGATTGATGCTCCAAGAATCCATGATAATTGTATATAAAATGAGGCTCCAATGTACGAAAATTAATTTGAATTAACTTGAATAATGTAATACCATGAAAGAATAAATTTTAAAATCCCTATGGTGTATGGTTAAGACTCTATAATGGACCAAAATGGGTATGATTGTCTTGGGTGTCATTGTGAACCCAAGTGCCAGTGTGGATAACTAAATAATAATAAATGTGAAACCTATTTATGTTTATCATTTTTATTTTTATTATTTATATGACTACATATACTGTTATATACTATAAATTACTTTAGACACTATTGGTGGTGGCCTACTAAGTTGTAATCACAACCTACTCGGGCTATCGATTGGTACCCGAGTAGACTTTGTGTTTGCAATATAGGATAAGGGAAAGAGATCTGTGTTATATAGATGAGTTGGGATTCAATATGGATCATGGATAAGAGAACTATAAATGGTGTTGGTATCCTCTTGGTAGTTAAAAGTGTTTCTTTACTTTGGATTTTCATTCAACACTAGACACTTATATGTCATGACATATTTACTGCTTTGGTTTTGGTAATTTTCTACATTTTTGGATTATCATGTAATGTATGGTCATCATTTGTTATTTTTTATTATTATTTTGGCTATTTTTATATTGATTTCCATTTTTTCATGATTTTATAAAAAGGTTTTAGTCTCCCTGTGTAACATTGTAGACCCTTATTACTAGATGGTAGCCTCTGACATATGGAGAGGAATGTTTTAGGTCATGTAACAAACCAATTTGGGGAACTGGTATGTGGCACCCAAGTTGAGACGTTACATTGTTCATGTGTGGTCTTCATGGCCAGTAGAACCAAGGGTTATTCATTCATGTGGATGTATATTCTATTTTCAAATATTATAATGATTCCCCTTTTGTCTCTAATTGGTGAAATATATTCATCTCCTTGGGGATCCATTGTGGAATCCAATACCTCCCAAGTAACAAGACCCCGTTATCAGGGATGTAGGGGTAAGATTGGTTTTTCATGTGAAAATTTCATCTCATAACTAGGCCTGAAGATATTAAAAAACTTATTAATCATCCATAGGTGAATAAGTTACTTATAAGGGATTAAGAACCAATGGAGTCTTAAGCAAGAACCATTGTATTGAGAGGTACCAGTCTTATTGCTTCATCTATATTGACTTTTTTATTTGATAAAAGTGCCACTCAATATTTTATATTTTTTCAATATTGAATAGGTATTTAAAATACCTATATATCTCATGCCTTATGTTATAGAAATAGTCATTCCACTTCAAAGAAATATAGATAGTGGTTTTAAGTGCCATTCAAGTTTCATCTCTCTATCATAAGGAAAGATGGTATGAGACTTTATCATCCTTGAAATGGATATTTTATTTATGATTATCTAGGTGTAATCATTGGTGGACTAAAAAAATAATATCAATTATTTTCATTATAGGTTGAATCTCACCATCCTCGGTAGGATCACTCTATTATTTTAAGGAGAATGAGATTATAGGTCCAGTCGAGTGTTACCACCTCTTCCAAAATTGGGTAGACTTATCTATCATATTTAATATATTTTATTAGATGATAATGACGGAAATATTATGAGTGAGTTAACTTATATAGTTAGGTAATTTCTAGAGTCATTCCTTGATGATTTCTCAGACATAACCCTATAGAATGAAGTAGGTTTTTTATCAGTCTAGTGCGGAGGACTCAGTTGAAATATATTTATTATTATCAAATGGATCATGTTTAGTTATAGTGATTGAATTTCGATTTTGATTACCTAGAAAATAATGTTTTTATTTACCCTAGAACATCCTCATGGGTCTCCCCAGTGTTATATTCTAACAAGTATGATAAAATCATAAATTTATGCATTCATTAACAAAATCTAAAATGTATCACGATCATGAATAAATATTAATTTATGAATATTGGTAACATTATTGATCATTTTAAGGGGGAAATTGGTCTTACAAAATTGACCTTCATGCAGGGTATGTACAGCTCTAGGAGAGAGAGTAATATGTTCTAAAGACTAATTTTTGAACTAGGTTTGGCCATTTTGAGAACCTAGTGATGCCATTTGGACTAATTAATTATCTTGAGGTCTTATTGATGCTCATATAAATGATATTCCATGGATTACTTATTATTTTTTTTATAGTATTTTTGGATTGCAATATAGTATACACCAAAATATATGAGGATCACGCTAGTCATTTTAGAACTATTTAGGAACTTTTTTACAATTTAAGTCACTTTTCTATGTTATCCAAGTACAATTTCTATATAGAATAGATAACATTTCTTAGGAACGTGGTATTAGAATAGGTTATCTATATCAATACCAAGAAGGTGAGGGATGTGATTTCTTTTGAGGATCCCATGAATGTCATCTAGATTAATAGAGTATTAAGGCTAGATAGATACTATTGATGGTTCATAAAGTACTTCTCCTAGATTTAAGCTCCATTGAAATCACTCACATCGAAATGTGTGATGTTATTATAGATTCTAGAGTGTGAGGCCTATTATTATGAAGAAAAGTAGTTTGTGAATTTAACTTTAATGGTGATTTTACCAGAGGTCAATCAGGGTTATGTGGTTCACTATGATGTATATGGTTGAGTTATTGGGTGTGTTCTTATACAGAGTGGTAATGTGGAATCATATGAATCTATACAACTTAGACCATATGAAAAAACTTTATAACCCACTACCTTGAACTCAAAGTGATGATTCATTCCTTTAATTTATGGTGACACTAGCTTTTTGGTGAATGGCTCAAGGTCTTTTCAGATCATAAATGATTGAGATATATATTATCCCAAAAGGTCCTAAATCTTAGGGAATGATGATTTTTACAATAAATTGATGGAATTGATTATGACATCAACTATAAACCTAGAAAGGTAAATGTGGTTGATGATTTCCTCAACCACAATTTTCTTTCTCGGGCCCTCAATGAGTTCAGAGAGGGGTGGGACCTCATGTGTCTCATTGGCCCACTACATTTGGAGGCTAGGAATGAGAAAGAGAATATTTTATTCATCAGTATTTAGTTGAAACCCTATCTTATCAAGATCATTCTTCAAGTTAAAGTTATTGGTAATTAATGATATCAGATTTGAGGAATTTTAAATGGAGATAAATCCATAGATGTGTGGTCACAATCTTCTGAGGTTTTCTTGTTTGTAAGGGCATTATCCAGCTCCCATATCAATGATTAATGAGGTAATGAATGTTGGAACCAATTTTTTTACCAACTAGAAATTGAGTGTGTTTTTTGTTTGTTTTAAACCAACACTAGGGTTGATAAAGTAGTTCTCAAGAAAATAATTTTTACAGTGAAAATGACTTAAGTGTTTAATGTGGTGATGTTTCCCAATGTTTGCCAAAACAATTTGATCCAATATTTAGAGGATTAAAAAAAAATTAGGAAAAAGAATTTTCATTCAATGATAAATAAGAATAAAAGTGATTCATACAATTTGAGGTTCGATATATTCACATAAAAATATAGAAAAGTTTTGAGCTGTGTACAAAAGCTAAAATTTCATGGAAGATGAGTTTGTGCGACACAAAGATGATTCTCACTGTGGAAGGCACACATGACCCTTATGTGATAAATAATATGAAAAAATAACAGTTTCACACATAGTTGAAGGAACACAAGGAAATTTCGTACAGGGTTTTCTATGTCTATAAATGGGAAGCCACCCCCTTAATTCGAAGTAACTTTTTCAATGAATATCTAGTGTCTTTTCTATGTGAAAGAGTTGTGTGTGAAAGAGTTGCACAAAATAAGTCTTAACAGTATATTGTTCATTTATTCTACTAAGACCATGTGAAACTCTTGTTCTAGTTTATTTAAAGATGATGGTTGTAAAAAAATGATCATTCGTGACAAATCAAAAAGTATCACACATGTATAGGTGTTTTGAAAAAGAACTTGAGTTGTGTAACTATCAAGACTTGAATAACTAATTTTTTTGATCAATTATTTCAAGTCCATTAATTAATTTCTATGTAGAAAGCATAATCTTGTTCTAATCGGGGGAAAATAATTTAATGCCAATCTACTGAAGTGACCTTTAAGTTGCTAAACTGAGTAGGACTTCACCCAATGCAGTGAGATAGGGGGAGTCAATGAAATTTTTCTGAGGGAGGTAGTGTTTTATCCCTAAAATCATATAAAGTTAGTGTTCCTAGTATAGAGTGACATTTTCTAAACCGGTTTATTCCACAACTAGTGATGATTAGTGGATTTAGGTATGAATGAAGAACTTTTGGAATATGATCATTGTACTATCCCTTAATAGTGAACCGTGTACACTTGTTTTTTTGTCTCTCTAAATGTGAATGTTTAATTACTATATGATTCCATAAGACACATTTAACAAGTTTCTACCAATGCGGGAACAAGATCTATCACTTTAAAAAAATTGGCACCCTGATTCACCCCTCCCCTCTTAGGGTGTTCTAGGGTCATATAAGTGGTATGAGAATTTACATGTTGTTAGAGTTAAATATGTACTCTATTGTTTTCATGGATAATTTAGTTAATTTTATTTGATTATCCATCTTTTATTTAAAAAACTTCTATATTTGGAAGAACATGATGAGATCTCATTTAGATCTCTTAGGATGGATGTTCTTTTTTCCAATGCAAAGGGGATTTAGGTCACTGATGTGACAAGTATTTTTATGACTAAAATAGATAGGAAAATTATTGATTAAGATTTTAAAGTACAAAATGATCTTGTTTAAACTCTATCACATCAAATATATTTGAATGTGATGAGTTTTACATTATCCAAATCTATGTGGGGAAATAGTAAAATATATTCGAAGGTAATAAGAATGTGAAGGAGTCCAAACTCCACGTTTTACAAAATAGGTTCAATGATATGAAAATGCATCTTGATGAAAATGAAGATAGATTTTTTAATTTAGTTACTGATTTTTTTTGAGAAATTTGAGGACATGGTCAATAAATTAAAGTTATTGACTTTGTGAAGAAATTATTGATAAGGATTCCACCTCTATAAATTCCAAAAGTGTCACCCCATGAGAAAATGGGTCAATAAAAACATTCTCTTGATGATTTGATATAAATTATGGTGTCTTATAAGATTAGAGTCAAACAAATATTAAATAACTCGAGTATTTAAGGAAATGGAATTCAAATCCATGGAAAATTAGAGATCTCAATATATATTTTTGTTAAAGATAATAATGAATATGAACTTATTTATTTTTTTTATAAGAAATTAATTATAGGAAAAGGGATATTAAAATAAATGTTTCCTATGGCCTCTTTTTTATGTGGTAGAGTTTTTAAAATTTCCTATCGATGCTCAAGGAAGTTTGATGATGAATAAAGTGAGGAAGGAATCAAGCAGAAGCCTCAGAAAGGGTTCCCCCAAAAGGGAGACTAAAAATAATGAAAGAAATTATAGAGAAATAGATTCATATATAAATAAAAATGATGATAATTATTTTTTTGAGGATGTGAAACTAGATTTTAAAAATAAATCCCCAGAATCCATGATGGATATAGTTGAAAAGGTAAAACCTTCAAAATATAAATATAATCGGTTGATTGATGTTTTTTGATCTCAAGGTGGAACTTAAGGGTTATCTTGAAAATATTCAATTTAAAAGCAAAATAAATAGAAACATGAGATTGATTATAGAAGAGTGATCGAAGTATGTTAATAATCTTGAAGCTAAAATTGATTGACTAAAAACAGGGCTGAAAAACATTTAACAACTCTAGAAATATTAAAAGAAGTTGTGGAATGTGCACACATGATTGAAGAAATGGAAAAAGTAATAAATTATTGTATATCTATACTGGATGAGAAGTATAATAATGTTTAAGGACATGAAGAATAATTTTTTACTCAAAGGAGTAAACTATAAAGTGAATCAAAATCAAGGGAAACAAAGAAAAAATTAAATCTTGGAAGATTCTCATACATATAGATTTTTAAAAGAGATAAACATGGTTTTCAAAAAGTATGTAAGGCCTTGAATGATAATAGATCCACATGTATGGTAAAATTATAATTGTTTTTTATGTTGAAACATTAAATTTTGGACACAATATGAGAAAAAATAAAGGGAATAAAAAATTTGGACATATCACAAAGGCACCTAATGTCCTTACAAATAAATAATTAAATCAAATAGAAAAGAAAGCTGAATATTTTCCCCATATATCAGGAGATGATTTAATGTAAAATAATTTTACAAAAAAAGGGTAAATAAGGATTAATGGAATTTATAAGAGATTTCCTCATATGAAATTTCAATTTTGTGGCTTGTTAAACCATACCATGTTGTATTGTGAAGAGGAAAGGAGTTATCTGAATGGGGAAGTGCTTGGATATAAGAAAAATTGAATGAGACCTATCCTTCATTGTGTAGAATAAATAATTTATATAGATATTTTTTTCACTATTCTATCTATGTTTATAATGGAATTCATTACAGGTAGATTATAGGTAGGAATATTACCTATACAACTGAGAGAAAAGTCAATACCCGCAAACCAAGTAAATTATGCTTGTAAGTATATATTATTATCTGAAAGAAGAATATGAGTATGATGATCCCATGCATATTAAAAATATATTGTAAATTACATCTTTTTCCTCTACCCAATCAAGTGTATCCTAGAAAAAAATTAGAAAATCAAGAAAACCAACCTTGCAAAAAAAGATCTAAAAGCTATAAAGAAAAAGAGCACCTAGATTCTGAATAGAGGATGATCATCCCACATAATATAAAATAGAATTTTTTTGATGAATTTTAAGAAAAAAGTATATGGAATAATGATATTTTGAAATGCTGGTACTTTTAAGATCAAAGGTATTAGAACTACAGAACTGGAAAATGAAGAGATAAAGAAAACTGGAATTCTCTATATAGACATTTTTCATCACAATCTCTTAAGTGTGAGTCAAATATTTGAATCGGGATTGATAGTGTAATTTATTAAAAATGGATGCACTATCAAAGGAAGTATGGGAAATCCCCCCATGAAAGAATGCATAACTAATGAAAATTTATACTAGGTTGATATTATAGAGAACATTTTTTACATAACAGTTGAGGAAGAAAATAAATTGCGACACTGGGGGTTGGGTCACATTAATCAAAAGAGAATGGAAAAAATATATATTCTAAATATAATTTTTGACATTCCCAATCTAAAGAGTGATTGGGAAAAGACATGTGATGCATGCATTTAAGGAATTATGTTTGGGAGTTCATATCGGATAATGTAACGTCCCGGATCTGGGTGCCACTCAACGGGTGCCCCGAACCTAGTTGGTCACATGACCTCAAAAGCATTTCCCCAAATTCGAAAGGCTGTCGACTACCAGCGAGGGCCAAGGACTGATATTGGTGAAACTATACCCTCATTTATCGAAGTGTAGCGCAGTGGAAAAGATAAATAACATCCGACAGTGGAAGTAGTAGACAGTATACATCTGAAATGGACAACTTAACTAAAAGATAATCAGAAGTCATATATATCACGATGCATCATGTCACTAATTCTATGAAAGCAGTCAGAACATAATACACTAAAAACAATACAATACAACTCAAGTACAAGGTATAGCAAAAACGAAACAAAACAGTGCCACAAGATCTCAGCAGCATCGCAAGACTAAGCTCGGTCGCATGCTCTCCCATTCCTCTACAACAATCATGTACCTGTATAGGGACTCTTTCCCATGTCTACACCTATAGAAATATAGTTTATTTAGGCTGAAGACATGACCCAAACAATGTGTGAGATATAAATCCCATTAGGCACCCACCAAAGGCACGTTCCCAACAGTTGGTGAAAATGTGCAACAGCAGTGTGCAATAGTAAATGCAATAAACTAAGAAGTAATCAAAAGTAACTAACTTTAACAGTTATACTGTCATTTTATTATTCATTTAACCATGCCAAGACCATGATTTAACTTGGAAAGTATAATATATAAAAATAACCACAGTGAATATTCATGATAGCACTGTCCTCAGTCATACCATACTTACCCTCAGGTAACCAGAATCGAAACCCAAAAGTGATTGCCCACATGAAAAATGAATATTGCCTCATGCATATGAAGTGTCTCCCACAGGCACAGAATCTACTACCCACAGGCATAACTAATATTTCCCTCATTCTAAAAGAACCACTGCCCTAAGGATAAAGGAAACACTGCCCGTAGGTTAAGCAGGTAACTAGTCAAATCCCAAAGCATAAACATGCAATTTATATACACTTTCTCTCATGAAAATTAAATACACATTATAATCATGGCATACCCTCGGGTATCTAGGCCAAATGTCTAAACAGAGGAACACAGCCCCAGGGTGGTCCTGGATCCAAGCAGTGTTCTCAAACAGCAGTTTATAATTACATGTAATTACTTATACAATTATAGGTATTTAAAACAGCCAAGGCCTCTGCCACATGGCACCCCAACATGTGTTCGTAGTACAACAGTACACAAAAACACACAGCAGTTGAAATTTAAACACCAGACCACCTACCTCGATCACCCTTGATTGGTATAGGTGAACGACACCTCCCGAATCATCCAAGAACGATGTAGATCTGGGATAAAATAATTCTTGTTCAAACTCCAATAACTTCCCTTAAAGGAAGAATTGGTGAGAACAACTCAAGGAGAACAGAGAACTCACCTGCGCGGTTCCAATGTGATCGGCAGAAGAAGAAATGGATTCCCGGTGCACGGGCAGCTGATCTCCGAAGCTTCGGCTATCCTCCTGAGCTCCAACGATTTTATAAGCTTCCTCTGTGAACAGAGGAGGAAACTATACTTTTTAAGTGAAAAAACAAACTACACAGCATGTACTATCAAGTACACAGAATGTACTTTTCATCATTTAATTGTTCCTATAGTGGTTACTTTTTCCACCGCCGAACTGTTCATCTGTCGACATGAGTACACAGTGTGTATTTCCAAATACACGGTGTGTACTATCGCTCAGCTGGTGGTTACTTCCACCGCCATACTATTCACCTACTAACTGACTATAAACGTGTAAATACCCACTACATGGCGTGTAATCGGTTTTTACACCTTTCATCGTCGATAGGGATGCACGCCCTGTGTACTCACCCGACACGGCCAAAGTACACGGCGTGTGGAAAATTACACGGCGTGTACCCAAAAAATTTGGGATTTTTCCCCATTTTTCATATTTTCTCAAAAACACTTAAGGAAAAAGGAAAATAAGAAACCCATACCTCAAGAATAAGAATTGGGTTTTTACGAACATCCCACCTTAAAACAATTTGTCCCAAAATTTCCTTTCTAATGGTGGCGAAGATAAAACTCAGAATAACTCCAGCCACTGAGCACGTACGCCGGTCTCCTACTCCAAGATTTTATCCTGCACTCGGCCATGCTTCCATAGAACCCATATGAGAGGAATTGACTGGCCTCAGATAACCTTCGTGCTCCAATCAATGATACGAATCGGATGCTCCTCGAAGGATGCATCGATATGAAGCTCAACCTCCTTAGGCTGAAAGGTGTGAGATGGGTCTGAATGATAACGGAGTAGCTGAGATACATGGAATATGTCATGCATGGCCTGGTACCTCTATGGTAACTGAAACCGATAGGCAACTGTCCCAACTCTCTTCAGAATCTCAAACGGCCCCACATACCTTGGTGAAAGTTTACCCAGTCTCCTGATTCGCTTGTGTCCCAACCTCAGTGAAACAGGCAATAAAACTAGATCCCGGACCACAAACTGTAAGGGTCATCTATGGAGATCAACATAAGATTTATAACGAGACTATGCAGTTTTCATCCGCTTCTGTATCAATTGGACCTGCTCTGATGTCTTCTACATAAGGCATGGTCCCAACAATGCTTCCTCACCTACCTCTAACCAGCACAAGGGTAATCGGCATGGCCTACCATATAAAGACTCGTAAGGTGCCATCTCTATAGTTACCTAAAAACTATTATTATTAGAAAACTCAACTAGGTGTATATGATTCTCCCAAGATCCCCTAAAGTGTAGGACGCATGTCCTCAAGCTCTTGTATTGTAGGCTCTCACCGGCCATCGGTCTGAGGGTTGTAAGTTGTGCTCAGAATCACCTGTGTACCCAGTGCCCTCTAAAAAATCTACCAGAAATGAGATGTAAAACGGGCGTCCCTATCTGAAATGATAAAACGAAGGACCCCATGAAGACGTACGACCTATCGGATATACAACTTCCCAATATTGTCAACACCGAAGTTCTCCTTGATTGAAAAAAATTGAGCTACCTTCATAAGTCTATCTACAAGAACCCACACGGCATCATTGCCTCAATGTGACCTCGGCATCCCAGTCACAAAATCCATCATGACATCATCCCATTTCCACTCCGGAATGGGTAACTACTATAACAGACTGGATGGCCTCTGATGATCCACCTTCACCTAATGACAGGTGGAAAATCTCGTAACAAAACTAGCTACCTCACTCTTCATACCCGACCACCAATACTGGAGTCTCAAGTCACGGTACATTTTGGTAACTCCAGGATGTACTTACCAAGCTAAATCATGAAACTCCCACATCAGATCCTCACGTATATCCCCTGGAACCCACACTCATCCATGGAAACACTATACCTAATCATCTCCTATCTTCCATCTAGGTGGAGGGTACTCACTTGCCACCGACTCCCATATGACTAGGCCTTATGAATCAGATAGATATCTCATCCTCACTCTATCCAGGAGGGTAGAGGTCACAATTAAAGAAGAAATATAGGTCTTCCCCTAACTGTCGTGCACCTCCAAATGCATCTCAAAGAAAAAATTCATAAGCTTCCACTCACCACTGGCCTCATGAACTGCCTATGTCTGATTCTTCCTGCTCAGTGCATCAGCAACTTCATTACCCTTACTTGGTGTATAGGAAAGCTCAAAATCAAAGGACTGAAGGTATTCAAACCACCTTCACTGTCTCAAGTTCAAGTCACACTGGGTAAAGATATATTTGAGACTTTTTTGGTCATTGAAAACCACAAAATGCTCTCCCAATAGATAATGTCTCCAACTGCGCAACGCATGAACAACTACAGCCAACTCGAGATCATACGTCGGGTAATTCCTCTCATGTGGCCTCAACTACCGAGACCCGTACGCAACTACTCGATCGCCCTGCAGCAACACTGCTCCCAGCCCAATCCCCGATGCATCACAGTAAACTATATATCTCTTCCCTTGTTTTGGAATTATTAGGATTGGTGTTGATGTCAACCTTCCCTTCAACTCTTGAAAGGCTTTCTCGCAAGCTTCTGACCAAACGAATTTCACACCCTTCTTAGTCAACCTCGTCAAAGGTGCTGCTAAGCAAGAGAAGTCCTGTATAAAGTGCCTGTAGTAACCATCCAGCCCCAAGAAACTCTGTATCTCAAACACATTCTTAGGCTGCTCCCAGGAAACTATTGCTCTCACTTTCTCTGGGTCCACGGAAACTCCTGCCTCTGAGATGATATGACCCAGGAAGTGTATTTGGTCCATCCAAAGGTTGCACTTTTAGAGTTTAGCAAATAGTTGATGCTATCATAGTGTAATCAATACGATATCAAGATGGGTATCATGGTCGTGTCGAGTGTGTGAGTACAGCAAGACGTTGTCCACGAAGACTACCACAAAAGAATCCAGATAAGGGTGGAACACACGATTCATCAGATCCATGAACACTGATGGCGTGTTCGTGAGTCCAAACGGAATAACCAAGTACTCATATAGACCATATCTGCTCTGAAAAGCTGTAAACGGTATATCTGATGGTCTAACACAAAAATGATGATATCCGAATCTCAAATCAATCATTGAGAACACCTGTTCTCCTCAAAGTTGATCAAAAATATCATCAATCCCTGGCAAGGGATATCGGTTCTTAACCGTCAACTGGTTCAGCTTCTGATAATCAACACAAAGTCTGAGGGTACCGTCCGCCTTCTTTGCAAAAATGACAAGAGAACCACAAGGAGAAGTATTGGGTAAGATAAAATCTTTTGCATGTAACTCCTCTAATTGTCTCTTGAGCTCCTACAACTCTGGTGTAGCCATCCTATAAGGAGGAATGGACACCGGTGTTGCTCTTGGATCAAGATCAATAGAGAAATCCACCTCTCACTTCATAGGTAGACCCAAAAAGTCTTCTAGGAAGACATCACTGAAACAATCAACCACTTAAGGGAAATCCTTTTGACAAGTCCCCCGATCATCTAGATATAAACTCGCAATCTGGGATATCACACCACCTCGCCCATGATGCTCAGCTCCAGCTCGACTTGCTTGGACATCCCATTCACCCTTGTTAGGAACTCTCTGCCCTCTAGTGATGTAAAACTCACCCTATGATGATAGAAATCCACAAAGACTCAAAAGGGTACCAACCAGTCCATCCTGAGAATGAAATCATAGCTCATCATCATTAAGACATAGAGGTCCTATAAAAAGTGACACCCACCCACCTCTAGGGTCACTCCATGCACGGACGCACACCAGCCGTTCAAGTTCCCAATGGATTTTCTAGCATCATGACATTGGAAGAAGAAGAAACACAGATCCCAAAGCTCTCAACAACGGGCACAGATATAAAGCTATTTGTAGCACCCTTATCAAAAAGTGCAGAAGATAAAACAGAAGCTACTAGAATATTACCTCAGACAGTAGAAGGTCTGGGATCCTGCTCTTGTTGGGTCTATTGCACTACATATGCTTGCCCAGTGCCATAGCCCTACGACATAGTCTGGCTACCCTGAGTTGTCCCACCCTACTACCACTGAGATCCTAGTGTTTGGATACGATGACCACGACCACCACCTCTGCATGTACGTCCTGGAGTATCCTAGTTTCTCGACTGGTAAGAAGATGGTGGTCCTTCTCCCGCACGTGGAGTCTGTATAGTTCCCCTCTTACTAGCCAATGGTGGGAACGCCCTGAAAAAGTGCTTCAGATGACCCATCTTGCCACAAGCTCGGCACTCCACTGGGTCTCAAGGACATTGAGGTCTCTTGTACCCCTCTCTACCACACTAGTAGAAAATAACCAGGACACCTAAAGTATTCTTCTGACTAGTACTACCAATGTGAGAGAAATCCATCTACCTCTTCCACTTACCAGTAGAAAAAGTACCAGAAACTGGTGTCGAACCGCCCTGGCCCACACCACTAGCTTCCCGTAGGTTCCGCTCAGTAATCAGTGCTAGGTTCACAATAGAATGCACTATAGGAAACCGGAAAACATTCACCAAATCTCAGATGTCATATCGAAGACCATCCTCAAAGTGTCTGGCCCTCAACGTCTCATCACCCAACAGAACGGGTGCAAAAAGTTGAAGCTTGGTGAAGCGGGCAGAATAGTCTATCACTGACATAGCACCCTGCTGCAGATTCATGAACTCTCGATCTTGATCTGTCTATAGTGTCTCAGGAAAGAATAAGTTATAGAATACCACCAGAAAATATTCCCACGCTATGTCTCTATGATTCTCAGATTGAGTGGTAACATCCCACCATCTCTTGGTGGAATCACACAGTATATAATTCGCGATCTTGACCCTCCGCCCTGGAGGCATCTCCAAATGTTCGAAAATAGTCTGCACTGAATTCAGCCAGGACTCCGCAGCCTGTGGTCTGCCATCCCCTAAAAACGTAGGTGGATGCTGCTATTAGAATATATGTTTCAGATCTTCCATAGATGTGGTGGCCTTCGGTGCTCCCTGGAAGGTCTGCATGAACCACATGAAACCTTTACAGAACTGAGACTTCACGCGTGTGTCCGGTAAAACGGTTGGTGCCGCACCTGGCACTGCTGGAGGCTCAACTGGTAGCCCATGGCCTACCATCTCAAGATTATAATCATCACCACTCTCTTAGAGAACAACTGGTGGTCGTCTCGACAGCTTGACCTAACAAGGTCAAACGCACGCCTTAGATCAAGATTAAAAAAGACAAAAAACAAGGAGACCAAGAAGGGTACAGGAGAAAGAAAGAATTCAAGATTTACAAAACATGACTACATGACGTGTATAATAACTACACTGTGTGATTCCTCAATTCTTCCACATGGGCGTGTACTCTGAAAAAACTGGTCGTGTAACACCCCAAAACACATGGTGTATTTCCCACACACATGGTGTGTACTTGAATTTTCCTTTCTTCCCAAGTACTTCCACACGGCTTAGCCACACGGCTCTCCTTTAAAAAAATGCATGGCATGTCCCAGAGAGACACAGTGTGTACAGCATAATTTCCAACTGCCTGTGTTGTTAGTGATGTGGCTGACCACTCAGCTGACAATACACAGCGTGTTACACCTTCACACAGCATGTACACCACTCCGTCTTCCCAGCCACACGGCCAGGTCCACACAGTATTTCCCCTATTAAGACTACACGGCGTGTCCCATAGGTACACGGCATGTTCAAGAAGTGGTAACACCAACCCGTGTTTGTTAGCTACATGGCCAGGTCCCCAGGTTAAACTACACTGCGTGTGCATCATTGACACGGCATATACAAGAAAGGATTTCCTTCATCCGTATTGTTAGTTACACATGCTGTCTTGCAGTCAACACTACACGATGTGTAAAAATGGTACACGGTGTGTTTGCCCAATCCATTTCCTACCCTATGTCCCCTTCCACACGGTCTATGACAAGGGAAGAGACTACAAGACGTGTACTTAAAAACTTTTATTTTTCTTCCTGAATAGAAGTTTAAATGGCGTCTAATCATAGAACTACATGGCATGTATCTAGGGTTTTTCAGACAGTAAGCCTCTGAAACTACTCAGGAACCCATAAAAACATTGAAACAACACTTAAGTGCCAAATTCTGATCCGTGAGGGCCCATACTCCTCACGAATCAAAGCTTGGCATCTTATCTGTGTTATAAATAAGGTAAACACCCAATGATCCACCAAATTCCGGTCAATGAGGGCCCATACTCCTCAATAAACAAAGTTTGGAGGTCATTATGTCAAGGCCTCACAGAAAAATACCCTATCAAATAACAAGTATTTATCAAAGAAGCTATCACAACAGCATGATTTTCTAACACAACAGCTATCACAACAACATGAAATTTTTAATGCACCTATATGGAATGGAAGGATGCATGACATGGGATTTCTAACATGTTCTTAAATGATTCATGAGATGGAATACACTCATCTCATCAGATTGTGACTAAATAGAACCCCTTATAAAAATATAAACAACACACCACAAGTGCATCACCCAATGGTGAAAATCAAATCAACTATAAAATTGCAAAATCAGAAAAATTGTGACAACCGAGGTAGATTGGATTTTCCCTGTACACGGGTTAGCTACTCCTGATCACATCTTATTACCAAATACTTATTCCGTCCTATCCCTGAATAAGTCTCTAAATAGTAAGTCAAAGAAAAGAACCCCTATGATACCACTTTGTAACGTCCCGGATCCGGGTTCCACTCAACGGGTGCCCCGAAGCCGGTTGGTCACATGACCTCAAGCACATTTCTCCAAATTCCAGAGTATTCCAACTAGCAATGAGGACCAAGGACTGATAGTGGGGAAACTATGCCCTCATTTTTAAAAGTGTAGCGCAGCGGAAAAGATAAATTACATTCAATAGTGGAAGTAGTAGAAAATATAAAACTGAAATGGAAAATTGAAGTAAAATATAATCAGCAGTCATATATATAAAGATGCAGCATGTCACTAACTCTATGAAAGTAGTCAGAATAGGATACACTACAAAACAATACAATACAACTTAAGTACAAGGTACATAAAAAACGAAAAAAAATAGTGCAACAGGAGCTCAGCAGCATCGCGAGCCTAAGCTTGGTCCCATGCTCTCCTACTCCTCTGTAACAATCATGTACCTGTATAGGGACTCTTTCCCCAGTTGACACCTACATATATATAGTCTATTTGGGCCATAGACAAGACCCAAATAGGGTGTGAGAAATAAATCCCAGTAGGCACCCACTAATGGCCCGTGCCCAACTGTCGGTGAAAATGTAAAATAACAGTGTGTAGTAGTAAATGAAATAAACTAAGAAGTACTCAAAAGTAAATAACATTACCAGTTATAATGTCATTTTATTATTCATTTAACCATTCCAAGCCTGTAATTTAACTTGGCAGGTATAATATATAAAAATTACCATGATGAATATTAATGATAACACTGTCCTCAAACATACCATACTTAACCTCAGGTAACCAGAATCGAAACCTGCAGGTGATTTCCCATAGGAAAACAAAATATTTCCCTCATGCATACAAAGTGTCGCCCATAGGCACAGAATCTACTGCCCACAGGCATAACGAATATTTCCCTCAGGCTAAAAGAACCACTGCCTACAGGCTAAGCAAGTAACTAGGCCGAGCCCAAAGCATAAACATGAAATTTATATACACTTTCTCTCAAGAAAATTAAATACAAATTATAATCATGGCATACCCTCAGGTATCCAGGCCAAACAGCTAAATAGAAGAACGCACCCCCAGGTTGGTCCTGGATCCAACCAGTGATCCCAAACAATAATTTATAATAACATTTAATTACCTATACAATTCTAGGTATTTAAAACAGCCAAGGACTTAGCCACACGACACCCCAATATGGGTTCGTAGCACAACGGTACACAAAAACACACAGCAATTGGAATTTAAACACCAGACCACCTACCTCGATCACCCTTTATCGGTATATGTGAACGACGCCTCTCGAATTTTCTAAGAACGAAGTAGATCTGAGATAAAATAATTCCCATTCAAATGTAAATAACATCCCTTAGAGAAATAATTGGTAAGAACAGTGCAAGGGGAAGGGATAACTCACCCGTGCGGTTCCAACGTGATTGGCAGAAGCAGAAATGGATTACTGGTGCGCAGTTAGCTGATCTATGATGCTTCGGCCGTCCTCCCAAGCTCCAATGACGTTCTAAGATTCCTCTGTGAATAGAGGGGTCTACTGTCCATTTTAAGAGAAAAAATAAAACTACACAGCGTGTACTCTCAAGTACACGGCGTGTACTTTTTATCATTTAATTGTTCCTCTGGAAGCTACTTTTTCCATAGCCGAATTGTTCATCTTTCGACACGAGTACACAACCTGCATTTCCAAATACACGACGTGTACTGTCGCTCAGTTGGCGGCTACTTCCACCACCTTACTATTCACCTGCCGACTAACTACACGGCATGAAAATACCCACTACACGACGTGTAGTCGGTTTTGACACCTTTAATCGCTGACTGGGCTACATGCCGTGTCTACTCATCCCACATGGCCAAAGTACACGACGTCTGGAAAAGTACACTATGTTTACCCACAAAATTTGGTATTTTCCCCCATTTTCCATATTTTCTCAAAAACACTTAAGTAAAAAGAAAAAGAAGAAACCCATAACTCATGAATAAGAACCAGGTTCTTACAGATAATGAAAAAAATGACATAGAATATGTCTGATCTTATCCAAAAAAAAATTTGGTCCAATAAATGTGGCTAGAAAATATGGAGAGAGGTACTTCATTATTTTTATTGTTAATTATAGTATATTGTCTTATGTAATTATTATACATAGGAAATAGAAACTGTTTTATTACATGAAAAGTTATTGTCAAATAGAATAGAATGAAACTTGAAGCATAATAAAAATTCGATGATATGAAAATGGAATAGAATAGAAGCCATTGAATTTGAAAATTACCTCGAATAACCTAGAAAAAATAATGAGGTGTCAGCATTGAGAGCCTCACAGAAAAATGGATTTATTGACTATTGAAATCAATAGGATAATAATATGGATATAACTATACTGATTGAGTGACATATTTTTTATCATTATTGGAAATAGGATGTTCAAGTAGTGGTGTACACTCAATATCGAATAGATATTTTTATGGGGGAAACAATGACACCATGTGATTTATGGTATGGAAGGAATCCATCTCTAAAGTTTTTTTTTATTTTGGGAACTAAATTTTTCATCCAAAACAAAGATGGAAATCTAGGAAAGTATAGTGATACTATAAATGAGGGATTATTCCTTGGATATTTAATAAATAGTAAAGCATAAAAATGTTATAATAATCATCTTAGAAGAATTTTTTAATGAAATTATGTCACGATCATTAAAGATAAAAACATAAATACCCCATGGAGCTCTTATTCCAATATAATAGAAGATGAAAAAGAAAGTATACAAGGGATAAATTCAAATTTAGAAATAATATAAGGATTTAATAACATTTGGGGCTCAAAAAATGATGATGATGATTGAAAATAAGAATAAGATGAGGAAACCATGGTTGATGAAACTTCATCATAATCTCACAGGAGAGATATAAGTGTAGAAATTGATCAATCCAATGTCATTGGGGATTGGTCCGTACCCACACAAACAAGGAGAATGAATAATGAATCACCTTATACCTTCCTATAAATTGTGTAATTAACCTCATTTAAAGAATAACCAATGGATGAGTCATGGGTTAAGTCCATGAATGAAGAAATGGATCAGATTGACAAGAACCGGATATGGGATCTTGTTAAGAGATCTGAAAATCATAATATGATTAGAACAAAGTGGATCTTTAAAAAAAAATTGATGATCATGAATATTTGATAAGAAATAAGGAACACTTAGTTTTTAATGTATATCCATATATTGAAAGAATTGATGTTTAATAAACATTTTCTCTAGTTAAAAATTAGAGTAGATTCGGATTTTTTTTACCAGGTAAATTCATATAGAGTAAATACTTTATCAGATTGATGTCAAAATTAAATTCTTAAAGAAAAACTAGTGGAATTTCTTATTGGAAACAATGAGAATAGAGTTTGAATATTAAATAAGTCTTTCTATGGTTGGAAGTAGGAACCACGAGCATGGTATTCTCAACTTGATGCTTATATCAAGAATATTTGGTTTAAAAGAGGAGGTTTTTACAATAATCTATATGTGAATAATTATTAAAAAGATCAATTTATGGTTCTTGTGTATGTGGATGGTATTTTGTTGGTGGAAGTGGGAAAAGATTCGTGGAATAATTTTATAATCACATGAAATCATAATTTGAAAAGTATATGATTGGTGAACTCACATAATTATTGGGGCTACAGGTGATTAGAAATAAGTATTACACCTCCATTTATTGGGAATATGAAAGAGATATTCTAAATAAATTAAACATGAATTACTTTAAACAAATTCTAACTCCAATTGTGGTATGGAAAAACATAGAAAGCATGAGGATAAGACTTTTTTGGTTCCCACCCTATACAGTAGAATAATTAGAAGCATATTATACATGACAATAAAATTGAAAGATATTGTCTTTGAAACATGATTAGTAGCCCTATTTCAAAGTAATTTGAAGGAAGATCATCTGAATGCATTTAAAATAATCACGTGATATATTCAAGGTACACTCAATTTTGTATTATACTTTTCTTCAAGAAGAGATAATGAATTATTGGAATTTTTATGATACTAATGGAGCTAGAGATGTGGTGTATAGAAACTTAATAAGTGGGGGATCATTATTCATTGTAAATAAATGTGTGGTATGGTTGAGAAAGAAACAAGAAATCCCTTCTGTTAGTATGGATGAAGAAGAGTATATATATGATACAAAGGTTTACACTTAGCTATTTTGGATGAAGAAACAAATTACTAATATAAGTGATGAGGTGAAATAATTTATGGTGTTTTACTATGAAAATTAGAGTTTCATCCATCTTATGAATAATTTGGTTTAGAACTCTTATACAAAACATATTGAGATCAAATATCACATCATCAAGGAAAAATTTGAACAAGGTGTGATTAAAATAAATGATATCGTAACTGATGAGCAGGTGTGATATATTATAACTAAGTAGTTTGAAGTACAAGTGTTTGAGAATCATTGGTCGAACTTCAATTTTCATCCACCTCCGGGTGCATGATGCGGTTACGGTTGTTGCCATATCCTCATTTTTGTTAACTATTTTAATATCTTTGTGGAAGTGATGTGGGTTTATGGGGGAGATATAATCTAGGGGTATGTTTTAAGTCATAAAAGTACTTATAAAGGTTATTTGGGTTTATTTACGAAGGAGGAGAATGAAAAAAAATCAATTTTATAAAGGGTGGATGGTTTCAAGATTTTGACAAACCATGCAATGCTTCTATAACTTGATGAGAATTAGATGTTATGACAAAATAGTTTTTTATTATCAGAGATTATCTTCGACATATTTAATCATTACAAGGAAAGACAACCCATTTAAGCTTTCCCTCTTGTTTTCTACACTGATCTTTTATCGCATAGACTTATAGTGTTGGATGAGTTGTTTCTTACCTTTCTGGTTTTGATAGAGGCTTGTGATTTATTGAATTTATCTAAAAATTGAAAACAAGTCAAAAGGGGTATATTTTTGGAATAAAATAATTTCTTCACAATTGGAAATGAAGTTTTTTTTTTGTTTTTTTTTCAATCAAAACAATGATTGATCAATTAGAGTTTCAAGATCACCACATGAAAATATAGAAAAGTCATGAGATACGTGAAAAATATAAAATTGCATGAAAGAATATTTTGTGCAACACATAGAAGTTCCTTGTCATGGAAGGCATGAGAGCCTCTTATGCTCTAAATATGATGTCAGATTAGGAGTTACATTAATGATGGAATTCATGTGAGGAACTTTCATGCAGGGCTTTTTGTGTTTATAAATAGGGTCCACCGCCTTCATTTGAAGTAACTTTTCCAATAAAGATCTGGTGTCCATACCCCATGAAAGAGTTGCATGTAGAATATTCTCATGTAGTAAGTATCACAAATAGAGTGTTGCTTTTGACATTCAAGACCAAGTGAAACTCGTGTTCTTCTTGTGTGAGGGATAAATGTTTCTTGAAAGTTATCTTGCATAAAAAATCCAATATTTTTTCACACGTGAAGGGTTTTCGTACAAGTGCATGAGTTGTGTGACTACCATGTTTTGGATTTCCATATTATTTGATTAATTCTTTCTTGTTCATAAATTATTGTCTATAGTTAATGGAGAGTCTCATTCTAATCAAGGAAAAATACTATAATTCCAATCTACTTAAGAGACCATCAAGTTGTTAAACTGAGTAATACATCACCTAAAGTAGTGAGCCAGGGGGATTAAATGGAAGTTTTCCGAGAGAAGAAGTATTTTATCCCTAAATTATTTTAAAGCTTGCATGTCTGGAATAGAATTAATATATCTAAAATTATATATTCCATAACAAGGGAGGATTAATTGATTTAGGTATAACCTACACATAGTTGGTGTCTTCTCCTTGGACTAGCCCTTAATGGTGAACCAAGTAAAATTGTTGAGTTCTCTATCTAAATGTGAATGTATAATTACTGTATGATTCCATAAGATAGTTTTAACCACTTTATAATAATATGAGAACAATATTAATCACTTTAAAATAAAAGTTTGTCACCATGAATCACCCCTCCCATCTTAGGGGTTCTGGGGTCCTACAATAGAGGGTTCTTATCAGCCCTGGTTTGTTTCCCACCTAGGTACCATAAAGATGTGTTATGATATATTGCTCTGATTTTGGTGTCCTGATATGAGACAGGATGTAGAGGAATTTATGAATCAGTCTTTTACTTTCCAGCAAGTTATATTTGTGCATCAAAATCATTTGGGTCCACTTAATCTACTTCAAATTCCTACTAGAAAGTGGGATGAGGTGTCCACAAACTTTTTCAATAATATTCATCATATACATTGAGGTAAGAATTCCATATGGTTCATGATATATTGTTAAACTAATCCAACCCCCTTCATTTTGACCTAGGAAACTACTAAGGTGGATTATCTAAGTAAGTAGTATTTATAGTAAATTATGAGGCATTAAGGGTTCCATGTACTATTATCTCATATAAATACCCCTGTATTATTTATCATTTCAAGAACTAAGGGTCTACAATAGGTGATGGGGTGTCATGTCATGTTGAGAATGAGAAATCTTCAACAAACTGATAGCCAGATGAAGCAACTGATCCAAATTTTAGAGGTTATATTTCATGTGTATGACTTAAATTTTTGTGGATCGAGGTATAACCATATATAATTGGTTGAATTAGCTTATAATAAATGTTATCAATCATTAACTATGATGGCTCCTTCCAGAGCCCAGTATGGTTGACCATCCTAGTACACTATCTACTTGATCAAGGTGGGTTAAACGTCTCTAGTGCAGTCAGAAAATACTAAAGATATGAAGGTGAAAATTCATATTGTTTGATATCCAATGGTGATATCTAGAAGTTTCCAAAAATCCTATAATAATTTTTTACACTACTGTTTTGATCTTTTATTTGGGGACTAAGTGTTTTTAATAGTGTCTTCTGGGTTGAATCACATATGAGATAAAAATAAAGGAAAATTGGAATCAAAGTATTTAAATCCCTTTGATATCACCAATAGGATCAAGAAGGTTTCCTTTAAATTGGTTTTTTCTCCTTATTTAACTAAGATTCATGAAATGTTTCACTTGTCACTACTAAGGAAGTATAACCTAGATTTTTCTCATGTGTTTAATTGGGAGGAACTACAGTTTGATCCTAATGCATATGTGGACAAGAAAATACTTCATATCATCTACTCCTAAGAGGAAGTGATTCATGGTAAATAAATTATGTTAGTTAGAATATTTTGGTAATACAAGAATGAATATCATGTGACTTGGGAGTGATAGTCCCTTTTGAATGAGCAAAGACCCCATCTATTCATCGATCGTACTTCATGTTGACCTTTTGAGGGAATAAAGTGATATAATATGATGGAATTCACACCGAAAATTTCAATTTCATGTTTATTTTTACCATATTTTAACATTCCTTTATTTTTATCCTTTTTAGGTGTTTTTCATTTTAGATTTTATAGTTTTTGGAAATTAGTGTGTGTCACACGATTAGTGCATAGTTAGGTAAAACTTTTGAAAACCATATGAAATATATTTTCAATTTGATAGTGAAAATTTTAATGGTTATAAAATGGTTTAGCTAACCATGTATTCCAATTGTGTAGGTGTGTAGGTTAAACAATAGTGATCTGTATGGTAGAAACATGGTTTATCAAACTATGTCATAAAACCTTGATGATTTCCTAGAAAATATAAAATATGAAATTCTATATTACCCTTAATCTATTTTAACATTATTTCCTTCCTCACCCCCCACCACATTTAATTTCCCCATTCTTGAGTTCATGAACATACCTAATAAACACATTCTTAGGTGTATTTCATTTGATTTATACATCAAATCATTTAATAAATATTTACGTAAGGATATAATCTTCCTTACCTAATCTATCTCTTCCCTCCTATAATTATTTTTCTTCCTTATTATGGACATTAAATCCTATATATTACTTAATATAAACCATATGGTGTGAAGATATGTATTTTTGACTTCTTCTTGCTTCGATAGGGTCCCTAATTCTCTTGGTTTATTATTTCCATAGTAGTCAATGTGTTTGTCTTAGGTAATGGTAAGTGATTTCATAATAAATAATTTTTTGATAAACTAGAAATTATTTAGTAAATTTATAAAGTTATTTTTACTTATTTTGATACATTTAATAGTTCATTGAGAAACATAAGTATGTGTTTAGGTGATTTTAAATTTTTTTAATTTTTTATTGAGATAGAAATGATTAATATTGTATGTTTTGTTAATAAAGTGAATCGGGTATGGAAAGTGAATTGGTTGGTTTGGGGATGGAACCTGGTAACCTTGGATACCTAGGTGAGATGAATTGGACATGTACATATAGGGAAAAATTTTCATTCCCAAACTTTGGACTATAACACAGCACTAATTAAAAAAATTATTCAATAGATATTGTTACCACTGGAACTTTGACTAGGTCCTCCCTAGAGTATCATGCATGGGAATGTTGTAAATGATTTGATCACCAAATGTATGAGGATCCTAGGATGAGACCTTACCTTAGATAACCTAGGGTTTTCCATATTTATTGGTTTTTACTTTCTTAATTATTTTCTCTCTCTTTATTTATTTAAATTTTTAAATTATATTTTCAACTAAATTATTTTTCAAACTAGCATGTTAATTTTTAAAAAAAAAATATTCAAGAAAAGATTAGTGGGACCCTACTGGGATTTTTTGATCAAATCCTAAATACACCCAGTGATTGTGTGTAGACTTTTTTCATATTTAGGTAAATGAAAAATGTAACTTGGAGGTAGTGGGTTCTCATTCTAGTTGATCTTGGTTGGGTGATAATGGATTCATAGTGGGTGGATGGACAAGTACTACATAGATTTGTGTGAAATGTTTTTTGTAATTTTGGGTCTCTAGTTATATCACTTTATATTTCTTGTGTATGGTCTAGTATATCCCCATCTCAATATTTTGTATATGGATATTAATGATCCTTCTATTCCATGTTTAGATGTTTATTTTTACTTATCGATGGTATGTTTTTTTAGGTAATATTTATGTTTTTTTTGTTTTCATTAATGGTAAAATAAATCGAAAAGGAAATTCTCAATGCCCAAGAACTAATTTCTGCCCAGTGGAGGTTAAGAGTGCACTTTATTCATTACAAAAGACTGACTTAGGTTACCAGTTCAGTGGTATCCTAGGATGGTTCATGACATATTTATACATATCCAAATGCATATTATGCATAAGGTACATGAAATCTTCATGTAATGGTTTAAAATTATAGGAAATTATCAATCCCCTAATGATTAATATTATAGAAATAGATAACAAACCCCCACCATTTTAGAAGAACACATAAGCCATCAAGTTAGTGGGAAGTATAACCCAAATTCCATATACCTAGGGATAAATTACTCAAGAAAAATTACAATTCATCATAGCTCTAATATGTAATATGTATAAACTATATTAAATAACTAATTTTATATAATTTGTTTGATTACATACCAATGTTATGTTATAGGATATTATATCCATTATCTTACATAGAATATAAATATTTAGAAGAATGTTTGATAACATTGAATAAATTTAACAAATTAAACTAAAGAATACAACCATTTATAACATAAAAAATCTATCCATGGTCGATAAATAGGGGTATAACATTTAAAAAATGAATATCTCACACATTTAATCATGAGGTTAACATTTATAAACAATTAATATGTAAAATATAATCATAATAACATGATAATTTTATATATTCATTATAGAAATTAAATAATTTTGAATATGAACACTTTATATTCATTAAAAAAAATTTAATCCTTCATATTCTCTAATATATGATATTTTACATTTGATATATGATATTAAATGAAATACAGACATTTTATATTTCAATTTTGATTACGTAATCTTTTTTACATAATCTAAATATCCCATAATTTACCTTGTTTAAACCTTGATAAAATCAATTATCAAAAATCATTTTGATGTGGTTTATATAATATCCAAAATATGTCCCCAGATTTTAATAATACAAATTAGATATTATGAAAAATTCAAAATCGTAAAAGACAGACACATTATATTTTCCCTTATTTTATAATTAATAAGCACCCTATAAATTAAACTTAAGTTTTATAAATAAAAACACTATTTAAATGTCATAAATCATATCATACAATTCGATAATGGTATTTTAATATTATTATTTAATATTATAGAATATTTATTAATAAATGTTTCATAAACATTTAATAAATTAATTATAAACTATTTATATTTAATAAATTTATAAACACTTTATAATTTAATAGATATCCTTAAAATACAATTTAATATTTTTTATAAACAATTTATAAATAATATAATTCAATTCCTTATTGAATATAATGAAAAATTAATTTTTATTTTGTTATTGTATTTAATAATTCAGGGGAAATCATAAATTATAATTAAGAGGTTAGTGGTGATCACTATCAAACATATTTTACAACAAGTAATTGTATCATCTATTCTAATATTCATAACATATTTGAAGACATGAATCAATATAAAAGAGGCAATTCAATGCACTATTTTTGAAAAACCTAATTGTGCACAATAATCGGATACGATATTCATGATTCGTGCACTATGATTAGTAAAAAAACAAACAGTTTTGTATTGAGTTGTTACTTATTATATCTCATATAAAATGTCTTTACTAAACTGTTCAGGACTAAACTCTAAATCATATTTTATGATAGGGGTTATGATATGAAATTTGATTGAAAATTCTTCATTTCTCAATGTGAATTCATGAGTTAAAAGGCATGGTAAGGCTTTGATAGAACTTAGAAGATTGTAAGGATCTAACAACACTTATTAATTATAAATAAATAAATAAATAAATAAAATCTATGGTATAACTAAGTTAGATAAATAAAACCATTTATAAACTAAAAGAGGAATCCTTTAAATGTGGATTATATATTATTGCAGGTATAAACATCAATCTTCATCCATGATTAATGAAGATCATTTTAGAGGATACCAAAATGTTTCCCTCTTTTAAAGGTATCCATTGTTTTATAAATTGAATATAAAATGAGTAGGACCTCTAGCCTCCATGGAATGACAGTGCCTCATCATGTAAATGAGGTAGGAGAAGAGAGATTTGTGTGAGGGGGTTTTGGTTGTAGATGAACAAGTTATCTTACATATACACGATCTCATGTTCAATAAGCATTTATAAATCCCTTGAGGTTACACATCTTTTGTACATGTATGAATTAGTATGTCGTGATTTAATTCATACATCCACTGTATGTCTTCAATAATTAATGAAATTATTGCATGAATGCATCTACCATATATTTCATCTTATTTAACGACTAGTTAATGATTTCTAAAAATGATAGGAATTATTTGGAACATTAACACTTAATATTTTTCCACTATGAGTATAAAATATGGTGGAATGTTATCATAGACCATGCCTTTCAACATATCTTTTCATTCACTATGACTTTCATGGGTTGTCTTATTATATGGTCATTTATACTCTTGTACTTTCTTGGGCAGTGGCATAAAATTATGCTTTAATGTATCCCTTGGTTGTAAAATATAAAACAACCAAATTGAATTATATTAACAATGACTTTTAGGCTTATCTCTTTCAGATAATAAATTTATAAATTACTGACATTTAATTGGAAGATAAAATTTATATAACTACAAGTCATGGCTTTATTGATCATGTGACTCTGAATGAAATTCATAAGTATGAATGGTTTGGAGAATTAGTTTTTACTATATAATTCATATTTCCAATAACTGATGAACTATTTTTATTATAATTAAATATTATTTATATTTTCTATACACATATAAATAAAATATATGTAAAGTTAAATCCTACTAAAAATCAAGTATGGTTCATTAATTAGTCCTAACATTACTTATACACATGAACTATCAACTGAACAAAAAGGAATTATTATCAGAGAACATGAAGTGGGTTGAATGTTTAAAAGATAGAAATATATGATAGACACTTATTAATTACTACCATGTAGGGGAATATCTATACCTTAATTATATAATATATAATTTCATTTTTCCCATTATTTATTATATTTTAATTTATTATGAATCAATGGATTCTTGTCTAAATTTTTTTATTATAGATTTAAGATATATATTTTTTTGGATCGAAAGCATGGAAATAAAAAAACACATGATTACCCTTATTAAAATATAATATAATATATTGAATATTATTTAATAAAAATATTCAAAAATAATTTTTTTAATTTGTTTTAAAAATAATTTGGTTATGATAGGGTGATTTTCTATTATCATAAAAACATAGTGGTAGGAAATTTAGTGCTCACTATATTTCTATCAATTTCTACAAATACATAATTTTAAAGGTATATATATTAATTTTTTCCTATAAAAAGTTATATTATAAGGGATTACATATATTTACCTCTCCCATTTCCACTTATAATCTCTCAATTATCAAAGTCCCTAAAATAATTCAAAATAATATTGAAATAAACTTTTCCAACATCTTTTTGGATGATCATGTGCAGGATAATTAACAATTGTTTACTTTATAGAAACTATAAATGATTCTTGAAGAGTGATGCATCATCATACACATGCTTCAATACACCATCTGAGATATGAAGTCTAAATTAGATTGGTAAGTTGTTGCATAATAGTGATTGTGGGTGAGTTTAATAAGAGAAGTTTTTGGAATCGATTTTAATTCTACCCAAAAAGAAAATAATCCACCATAATCTTCCTAGAATAATAATATAGGGAACTTTTACACTGTCTATTATCACAATATATGTATTTTTTTTAGGGAGAAATTTATTTTTGGAATGTTAACTAGTGTGGAAAAATGTTTTTCTTCCTAAGATTACCTGCACCCAATTTGTGATTTAAATCAACCTCAGGCTTCCTAATATTTATCAAAACTATTATAAAACATATATAGAGGGAGTTATTTTAGAATATTATGACCAATAAGGAATAAGACATGTATGCTTTCACCCTTAAGACCAATCTTTCCTTTAGTATATATGGTTTTTTTAGTATCACCCACATTCAATAAGAGTCTTATCATTATATTATCAACCTTTTGGGAAAGAACTTCCCTTTGAAACATATATTCCCTATATAATGTGTCCATCTCACTATTATACTTAATATTAATCCCATATAAAAGACATGTTTTCATTTCTTCTAAATCATCTTGTTGTATCTCATAATATATTAAAATAGAGAAACATATTATTCACAATGAATAATATGCCATAATTATCTAGAATTTTATTTTGCACACCTGAGGCATTTGTTTTAACCACTCCTCATTAGATCTCTTTCTCATTTTTTGGTTTCTCAATGTGTCTATTATATCATCCTAGGGATTACACCATAATATTTTTCCTAATACTGATTTTTGGGTGTTTTTTGATAACTAAAATAAGAACAAGCACATTGAATTAAATTACACCCTCCCAACCATCAAAAAATGCTATATTTAATTATTAATAACCTCAATTCGAATATAGATTTATGTTTTTAACTAGTGAAACATGTTAAAAATATGGTGGGTGGTCATTGGATTTGATGGTAACCCCTTAAACTGAGCATTAGACTAAATATAGAAGGATCATGAGTTAATGAAAATATGTAATGAGTGGGTATTGTCTAAGTTTCCCAAGGATTTTTTTCTTGGACTCCAGATATTTCTATATTGAGGTTACTCCACCCATTTGAAATAATCTATCCATGAAAAAAGGTTAGTCCTATGCAGAGACAGATGCATACCCTTGGATTATATAAAATTAGATTCGACTCTAACTATCATCTTCATTTTCTTGGTTAAACTAGCGCATTGGTCAGTAACTTACACCATTCAATGTTTTAGGAGTATGCTCAATTGAAACAATAATGGAATGTACACCTATAGTTAAGTAAATATGGTAGATGATAAATTTTCATCAGATGGTGATCCTTATGAAGGCCTTCAGACATTCTCTGGGTTGGGTTCCCATCCCATCAACTGTAAAATATGGTTTGGAATGATTCCCTTAGTCTCCACTATTTTTGAATATTATGATGTATTTTATCACCATATTTTACATAATTTTAAATAATAAAATAGTGTTTTTATAGGTATAAAAAAATAGTTGTTATTAAATTTTCTAATTTATGAAAGTTGTTGTATTCTATTCATAAACACGAATTCCCAAAGAGGTATCTTCAAGATTAAATATAGTTTCATTAAAATTATTTATTAATTATTTATATATCTAATTTTTTTATTATAAGGACTATATATAGAATTTATATTATGATGAGTAAATATATTTTATAGGAATAAATGTGTAGTTTATATAGTTTTATAATTTTTTCATATATCCTGAAGATCTGATTTTTTATAACCCATGCATTTTTTATTTAATAATTTATATAAAGTATCTTTTTTTAATATTCAGTACATTTCAAAATATTTAGATAAATTAAAGTTAATTATTTTTGTGACCTATAATAAATAAGATTACGGTAAACCTACTTGTGATTTATATAGAAATATATATGATTCATATATATATTTATTAAAAATATAATATAATAAAATATAGGTGTGTGGTTACTTGAATTTTTTCTATATAATATTTTTTCTATTTATAGGTTTTTTATTCAACTATATCATACATATTCTAATTTATTTTCCTAACCTATGCTAAAAATAGTCCACTCTCAATGCCAAGATTTTATTCATCTTGATAAGGTATAATATTAGAAAGGTATTTATCAAAAATTTATTTCTTTAATTTTATTATATTTCAATTGCACTATTGGTGATTTTTATTTTAGATAAAAAAATGAAAATCTTCTAAGATGTCCGTAAATATTGAATTTATTGAATAACTATAATACAAATTTTGAATGAGAAAGTTTTGATGTAAGGTGATGATATCATATTATCATCAACTAGTTTCTTTTTTATCAAATCATACAACTACACTATTAAACATGATTGTGATTTTTCAAGAGAAAAACTAATTACCATAGTAATTACCATTTATCAAAATCATGGTATAACCTTACATATATTTGATAGATAATAATTACATTGATAAATATATTTTTTCATACAAATCAAACTCTATTTACTTGCTATGGAAGTTAGATTTGAAAAAAACTAACAACCAGTTATTGAAAATCTAATATATGCAAGATTGGTTATGAAAATAAAAAATAAATTTATATATGAGTTACATTAAAAAAATCATTTATAATTATTAATGCACTATTTCTATTACAAATCTTATGAAACACCTTTAATTTTATATTTTTATATTATATTTATTTAGTTGATGAATACGTTTATTTTTTTCTCCATATTTATAAGTACATATATTTTTTTCTTAAAAAAGAATTTATTCCTAGTTTTTTTTAATTTAGTTCAATTCATTGAAACTGTGGGTGTTCAGTTTTAAATTTATTTTTTTAGTTCATAATGTGAATTATATAATCAAAACTAAGAAAACATGCTCGAATTGTTGTGATATATTAGGATTATGATTAATGATTGGTTTCTAACCTTTTTTAACAAACCACTTTCCATTCTGATACACATTGTATTCATAATTATCTAAATTGTATTTTTAAATTTGAATCATTAAATAAGTAAAAAAATTGTAACATGATCAAAATTTAGAAAACATGCCAATGTTATAAAATATTTTAAAATAATCATAGATTCATTTGTAAAATATTGGATTTAATCATATATCAACCTCATCCTCAGTGGCTACATTTTAATTGGGAGTGCGTGTTTTCAATTTAAAAGTGTCATTTTAATTCAAAATTCACATGATATACACACAAATTATTAAACATGCTTGAATTGTCACGATACTACAGGGAAATGATCAATTATTAATTTTTAATAGTAATTAATCAAAAAACATTCTAATATGTAGGGTTTTTCATGTGTAAAAGTTCATCTTATCAATTTAAAATTGAAATTTAATTTCAAACACACCTCACATACTGAAAATCAAAAAAACACACATATATTTTCATGAGAATATAAAAAACATTAATGCTTCATTTATGACATGTTCCAATTTACTATATATCATTCAAACATGTAGAGTCACTGAAAAAACTAAAATTTCTTAATTTGAAATTAAAAATGATTTTCTTGTTCAAAATAGGCAACACATACTCAAAATAATGGATACATGCTCATATTATCATGATACATTATGAAAACGATTTATGTTTCATTTGAGACCATTATTAATAAACATTCTATCTTTCTGATGCCCATTGTATTCAGAATGACCTAAAGAGGATTTTTCCCTTTTAATCCTTAAAAGATCTCAAATCTCGCATAACATATAAAAAACAAGGAAAAATTATTGGATAGTATTGAAAATATATTAAAATTAAAAATTTGTCTTTATTGATATGTTGGAATTAACATCATTTCATTCTGACAGACAGTATGCCCAATATGATAAAAATTCGTATTTTTAATTTAAAAGTGACTTTTTTATACACAATACACACTATATACTCAAATCTACGAAAATTTCCTTTTATTTTTTTTGTAATTTATAAAAATTATCAATTATTCATTTTTGAAATATGTAAATTAAAGGGATTTAATTTTTACAAAAATGTGTGGTTGATATGACTAAAAGTGTACATTTTTTAATTTAGATTTAACATCTTATTTTAAAACATGTATCTTATACTCATGACTAACCAAAAATATTGGATTATTTTGATACATAAGAAAAATGACCATTGTTTCATTTTAACCTATTATAAATAAAAACAAATTATTTTGACATGAGGTGTGTGTGTTATGACTAAAAGTGTGTTTTTCAATTTAAAAGTGAATTGTTTGTTCTAAACATACATCATATTCTCAAAATTGAGAAAACACAATTAGAATATCATGAAACATTAAACAAAAGGTCAATGATTCATTTAATAACTTTATAAATAAATCATACATCATTACAATATGTATTGGGTTTAAAATGATCTAATTTTTATTTTTCTATTTTAATCATTAAAGAAGTTCAAATCGCTCATCACATATTGAAAATAATGAAATCACATTTCAATTACAATAAAACTCTATGAGAAAAATTTTATTATTCATTTTTTACTAGTAATATATTACCACGTGTCATTGCAATAGGAAATGTATCCAATATAACTGAAAGTGCATGTTTTAAATTTACAAATGTTATTTTAGTTCAAAACCTGCATCACATACTCAAAATCATTAAAACATGCTAATATTATAATGTTAATTTTATAAAATTATAAATGATTCATTTTTCACCTATAGGAAATATCAAGAAAACATTCTAACATGTGGTGTTTCTAGTATGAATAAAAGTCCTCAATTATTATTTAAAAGTGATATTTTAATTAAAAAAATTCCTCACATACTCAAGACCTAGTAAACACGATCAAATTATCATATAAAATTAGGTGAAAAATTAATAATTCATTTGTAACACGTATGAAAATACATATTTCATTATGATACACATTGCAGTTAGAATTAAATAAATCAAATTTTTTAATATTAACCATTATAAAAGTTTAGAAAACATTTCAGATGCTCAAAACCAATAAAAATCAGTCACAGTATCATGAAACTCTATAAAAATGGTCATCAATTATTTTGTAAAACTTATTAATTTTCCAAAATTCATTTTTGATAGGTATTTTGGCTAGTATGACTAGAAGTGTATATTTTCAATTTCAAATTGATATTTTCTTTCAAAACATTCACTATATACAAAAAACCAATCAATTGTGGTTGGATTGTTATAAAATCTATGAAAACAATTTCTGATTCCATTGTTTTATGAATGAAATATCCAAATATCATCCAGAGGTGTGGTGTCACTAGTATGACTAAAAGTGTGTGTTTTCAAATATAAAAATATATTTTATTTCAAAACATTTGACACATTCTCAAAACCAATAAAACTTACTCAAGTTTTTATGATACATTAGAAAATAATAAATGGTTAAATTATGACCTAGAGAAATTGACCAAAATAATTACAACACATCGTGTGGCTAGTATGATTGAAAGTATATGTATTTATTTTAAAAGTAATATTTTAGTAAAAAACATTAATAAAAAACTAAAATTAAGAAAACGTGATTGATTTTTTAAAATAATAAGATAATGATGGTTGTTTTATTTTTTGGCCTTTATGAAAAAAATACATCATTTAGATTCACATTGGTGTCAAAATGACCTAAAGAATATTTTTCAAATTTGAGCATTAAAGAAATTAAAAACACATGTCACTTACTCAAAACTAAAAAAAATCACTTTTACATTTGTGAAACTCTATTAAAATTACTGATGATTCATTTTTTACATGTACGAATTAACCATACATCATTCTAATTGAAATTAATCACAGATTATTTAACAATAGAATTATAATTTATTTTTGTTTCATGATGTTGTATTATAAAATAAGTTATTTTTTGTTGAAGGCACACACATATATTGTATGGGGTTTGGTTAATCATTATAGAAGTTATCATATGAAATTTAAATTTTTTTATTGGTTATAATTATTTAAGTTTCTAACTGAATTATACATAAATTTAATTATACTATACTAAAATACATTAATATAAATCAATTTGTCTTGAAATTGTTCATTGTAAATATATTACTTATTTTATTAATATATAGAATTTTTGTAATTTATTTTTTTATTTTTGGTATTAGATCATGTATCACGATGTTTATGAAATAGAATACTATATTAGCTCTGGTGGGAATGTATATGTGTTAGTTATTTCACTGATAAAATATACATTTTATCAATGGTGGTTGTAGTGTTAATAAAGGATATTTTTAATCAACCCTTAAATAACATTGAAAAATAGACCTTTTATTAGTGTAAAGGGTAGTACAGATATATGGTAGCTTTTATCATTGCTAGGTGTTGATAAATATCATTAGTTTTTATCAACGGTGACATTATAATTGATTAAAAGTCACTGATAAAGGACATTTTCGCAATGATATGGTAACTTCCTATATTAATGTACTTATTTTGATTATCTCCACTATGGTAATGAAGGTATTAGGGTTACAATAGAAGCTAGTTTGTCAGGTATTTAAGAAAAATTCATCATTGACACAACAAGACATTTAATCCCCAATGATCTAATCCCCGATACAGTCTGAGGATCCCGTATAAATTAAAAGGGAAGATAAATTAAAACTAAAAACCATACCTATGTAGATCTGAATACACTCTTGAATAAAACTCATCATCAGCGATCTTTAAATGAAGGATCCCTATAGTAATCTCTCTAGATCATCCACACGCACATCAAAAAACATTTGGAGCATCAATCGTCAAATTTCAGGAGCTAGCGCAGATATCTGATGATGCCTTCGATGCCCTAATGATCATCACATCTGAGATGTTCAGTTTAGGATATGCCAAACACTGAGAGGGGGTGAAATGGTGTTGGGGAATTTTTAATACAATTTCATCTTTTTATCCCTATACCTCTTAGACCTCTTAGGATCATTATTCTCTTATTCACTTTTTCCTATCTCATGCATGTTTATGAAAGTAGTAAAGATAAAACATGATATTTTTACAAGGTTCACTACTCAATAAGAGTATCTAGTCCTTGAAATAGTCTAAAAATAATTCTGACCACACAACCACTAGAAAAAAATCATTAAATGTGGTTACAAAGAGTAGGATATGCTCTTACACTCATATAACACTTTGAAAGGAAATCCAATAGTGTGTTCATGTTACACTATGTAAACAATCCAATAGAACGTGTTTTATAGAAATTGGTTGGATATTTATACTTACACTCAAGATAGTGTCCTCATTGTTGACAAGAGTTTTTAACACCATGAAAGTCCTCCAGCTATTGAGTCATGTCTGATGTCACGATTACGCTTTGTTCTTCAACAAACCACTTCATCACATTGATACTTGCACATAAGCTTGAAAGAAACTCATATTATATCTTCCTAGAAGAAATCATGATGGTTTCACTATATTCTTATTATTTCATTCACAATAATATGAATGTAGTAGACTAATGAATTGAATTCTCCCTGACCCAAATGATGATCAACTGATATCAATTTGGTCAGCCACTTCCTCTTCTCCCTTTGATCTATGACACACAAATATATGTAATAGTGTATAGAAGTGTATTGATATCTCTTTATTTTTAATTTAAAAACCAAGTACATTTTAAACACCTTCATAAAATAATTATAGAATCATACAACTCCTTTGTTATTATTAAAACAATAAAGGTCATCTCAACCTAGCATCATTATAATTAATCTTCCATGAATAATAATCAATCATTAAGTGAGAACACTCTACTATTATTGGAAACAAAATAATGTGAAGTGTCTTGATCTCTCTTTCTTCGACTCTCAATACCAACACATGAGTTTATCGGTTTATTTCTCTTATTCCTTGTGAAAATTTGAACATAGCTTCACATCTCGTTCTTCTTCACACAAACAAACTATGTGCGTTTTATCTTCTCTGTCTATTGTGCATCAACCCAGTACAGACATATTTTTACTTTACAAACCATAATGGAGGTATTATACTCAATCACTGGTTCACATAACCATTATTTGATAATCACTACTATTGTGTGAGTTCAACATGTTTCAAGTTCCCATGGATCATCTTCTTCATAAAGCATGATGAGGGTATAATCACCTATTCTGTGTATGTGGTATTTCATTTTCGTGAACTATCTTATATCCTCTACAAACATCCTAAAACCATGTGGAGAGAGTTTTTCATGGACATACATCCATTTCATATAAAAACGTTTCTATCATGGATAGCATTCCCTTCAACATACCTCTTTTCTTTCCACGGACCTCTTTTCCTTCCAAAACCCTCTTTTCCTTCCGCAAACTACATTTGCTTTATGGATGGCTGATGCCTTCGCAAAACACTAATACTTAATATCCCATTTCTCTTTATGGTCAATATATCCCAAAAAAACCCTTACAAAAACTATCTTATTTGAATTTTCCCCTTCACAAAAATGATCCCAACAAACTACTTCCTCTTTCATGAAATCCTCTAATGTGAACACTTCTCTTTCATGGAATTCTACTTCACGAACTACTTCATACTTCCTAGAATTATTCCATCAGCAAATATGTTCTCTAATAAATTTTCTATAACTTAATGATCTTATTAGGGGTATTTATATAAGAAAATAAGATCTGTAAAACCCACTAATCTAAATGACCCAAAACTTTGATGTTGTACAGCCTTCACCATGAACTGTGTTATGCGATCCGTATAGCGCCTTAGTTTTTTTACAGCAGCCATTTTCTTCCACAAACAAAATCTTTTACGACTCCTCAAATCACCATCTCATTCATAAAATTAAATTCCTCCTGTGAATGGTTATCCTCCCATGAAATACAAGCCTCCCATGAATTGTGAGCCTCTTCCCAACCGTTCTCCTTATGCAGTCTGCATAGCACTACTATAAGGAAAGTTTACTTTGACAATTTTCCATATTAATTTTGTGTACCTCCTATTCAGTCTATGAACTATTCTTCGCGGCCCATGAACTATTCTTTGTAGACATTTTTTGGAAATTCCATCATTTTCTATAAAACAAACTCCCCATTTTGAGGACCAAAAATTTGGCAAACACTAGGAAATGGTGCCATCATAAAAATCAACTTCGACAACACCAACCATAATGATTTTTGGTCATATTTATTTGTTTACAAACACAAAGTGAGACATCATTTAAATATTTAACCATATTCTATAGAAAATCACTTCTTTCTGAACCCACTTGTTTGCTTTCATCAGGAATTCCCATCTATCATGAAATTTTACCTTTGATTGATCACCTTTAGCATCATCATATTTATCAAGTAATGTATTATAACATTACAATCTTATAAAAACATCTTTCTTTCCAATAAAAGTTAAATATTATGGGAAATAACATTTCTCTCCCTTTCTTTTATAAGTCTTTCAGCATAAGTTATCTATACATCTTATGATATTTGTGAAAAAAAATTAGCAAAGCACCATTAGATTTAACTAGGATAGTTATTCAACCATGACATCCAATGTCAAGTATAAAATGAATCCATAATAATTCTCTAGGAATCACCTTGAAACTCAAATTCTTCAACAAATGTTTTTTGAATTATATGTACATGAGGAGAATATCTAAGCTCCAATAACTTTGTAACTACGTCATCATATTTACAACAATGATCTATTCGTATCTCATTGATCACCATTAAAAGCCAGTTGACAATCAGTTGACAATAAATACAATCCATACACAATGTGAGATCTTCCACATCGGTGTGCCATCATTGTGTGAGGAAGAGGTCGATATGAATGCCTAGATTTAGAGATTCTCTCTCTCAGAATGAAGATTTATATAGGATCTGGAAAATTATCCATGAGTAGTCACTAATCCAAAGCCATTATCCTCTTCTTATAGTGGATGTTCTAATACCTGGTTTGTGTTCCTTGACCCCTGTTTATTGAACATCCACTAAATAAATAAATATGATGAACTAGAATGTGTCAATATTCTTTATTATTTAATCACATACCTGTAATATATATTAAATATATATATCATGATAAACTGGATTCATTAACTCAACTCATAATTCCCACTAATATTACAGGAACATGGAATATTAAAATAATATTTGTTCGATTATTATTATTCTTCATATTTAAATAACATGTAAAAACATTTAATAGATAAATTCAATAGCAATTACATTTTACATGAATAATATGAATTTATTTATTTATCAGTGATCGATGACAAGGACAACACTCATTCCTCGTGGTGGGGCCCATCATGTGTGATATACCTATTCAATGGAATATGGTGGATTCTTGAATACCCTATTGTGTGTGACTCTCTAGGACCTTATCCCAGTAGTAGTGAATAGAATATATATACCAAGAGAAGATTCTATCAACCCATAAAGGTCCCTAATGTGATAAATAAAGTCATATCAATGATAACTAACCTACTAACATGTATTGTGTACTATAATCTATTTGTATTTAAATATCTCATAAAGATGGATGCAAACCTGTGTCATAAATATCTACTTGCTTTATTATTTGTTTATCAAACTAGATGGATTTACCCTCAACATCCTTGGCCAATTTCTTATGAATGTACTATTATCCTAATCAACAAGGGAATATATATATTACTTTCTCATCCCATAAGAGACAAATACTTTATTTACCATTCAACCATTGGAATACCACTAATAACGCTCCCAACACAAGATACATCACCCTGATTTCAGTATCATGGTTTCTCATTTGCATCAAAGTATATGATCATATGGAACACAATGGTAATGATCTCAAGTCAGTAGAACAATCCACATGTTCATAGATAAGAACAACCAATGAAACCTAAAACATGTGGTGTTTTAGATGGAGGTTTTGTCCTCATGATCTCACTACTAGAAATCACCAAGTGTAAATCTCATAAGAAAATGTCTCAATGCTTATGATCTCCCAACACCTGATAGTCATACATCAACTGTGTCCAATAAGTATGATGTATCTTGACCATAATACCTTTGTTTAAGATTAATGTCATAGTATCTTGAGGTTCTAATTATAGCTTGGGATCTACAATAAACTTTAGATGTGACATTTAATCTATGAAAATTACCATTAAATAGTGGACACAAAAATATCTACCCTAAAATAATAAGAATACATCACGTATATCTAACTTTATAATTGATGCGGCAATCAAAATTAAATCATAGTTGGGTCTAGGGAACCCACTATTTCAACAATCCCACTTGCACTAGATCCAACTTTATAACCATACTTGTTGGATACTCACATGATAAAGTTCATGTTTTTAATGAGTAATGGCTTTAACTATGAGGTATTCCATGTTTCTTCCATGTAGATATTCATCTATATGCAACCTCACCTCCTTGAGTAAAACCTCTCAAGTGATAGAAACCTTGATTGTATTCCCTTTCTTCTATTGTCATAACTTGATATCTTGGCTAGTAAGAATATCATACTTTACATTATTATTATACGTTACTTACTATGTGAGATTCAAATAACTAGAACAAATAATTGCATTTAAAAACTAGTTGCCTCATAAGCTGCAATGTACTCAGGTTTTATAGGTATGGATACCACTGACTTTTATGAGCTTTTCTTTCTCAACACCTAAGCCTAACTGTGATACTATATCAAATTGATCAGAGGAAGACCAGTTTGTGTCCCACCATAACTAGTATTTATTCTTATCCACTTACCAGGTACGTGTCATTTTTACTTTATAATGTAAAAAATAGTTCTTACTGCATCACATTCATTACTCCTATATATATCTGATATTTTTCTGACATAATGTTTACATTGGAAATATCATTTGTTGTACATATCATGAAATATGTTATTGATCAATTGAAAAATTACATAGAACATAACTCACCACTTAATCTCCTCTGATGGCCATGCATGTCTACTAGGAGATATTTATTCCTTGTGAAACTGATAGCATTTCTTCTCTTTAATTGTTCCAACTTGTATTTTTCAATACGATGTCTGTATATATATGATTAAATATGTCCAAGAAACTTATAGATCTACCGCAGTTGATCATGTTCCCTAGGACTTTGGTATCTAATATAATTCAGTCACTGGAGAATTACTTTCATCATATTCTTAATTATCTATATGGATAATATCTACTTTCCATATGTTTTTGAACATATTTCCCTTGAAAAATGATTGTTCTCACACTAACCTCTTTAGACACAAGAAAAACATTTATTCCCAATTAATATTCTATTATCAATATACTTACATTAATCATAAACTGGATTAAAGTATCTTGAAATATCTATTAGCATTTTATGGTGTGACCATCCTTTTCTAGTTGCATTGTATAGACACCTTCTACGATTGGTGGTCATGATATACAATTCTCAATTATCATAGAACATAGCAATGACAAGTAAAATTATAATAGATTGAGGCATAACGACGTGGTATAACCAATCGAACCTTATTGGTACCACTCTTATACCATCTGTGTATCATCAAAATTGAATTCCCACCATATTATTCAATATTATAATCCCCTTTGCACATTGATACATGGAATCCATTATTGAATTTTAGTTAACCTTGTAAATTTTAGCTTGTTTCCATATACATCGAACTTGTGTGAATTATTATTCTCATTGAATAATGTATCACTGGACGTGGTGAATATAAGACTATCACTATGGTATTATCCTTCCTACACAGTATGTGTCTTTGGAACAAACCTATTCCACATCTCTTGTGAAACTAGTTTATATGCCAACTATTTTTTCATCTATAGAATTGACTAAATCCAAGTCAATCTGTCTCTCATTATCTCAACTAGATATGATCACCCATATACAAAAATTTAGTCTATCTATTGACTACCACTTTTCTATCTTAGTAATTTATGTAATATCCGTAAAAACTATTTATATTTACTTAAATACATATTGTGTTTTTGTTGAGGCATTTTGTTTATAACCTAACAAACACTTTGCATCTAAACACTTGTCTTGTGACATAATGGATCTCCATCATTCTATAAATCATATGATATCCATTTTTCATTATAGTTGGAATATGGTTATGGGATATCGTTGTTGTTTTCAATGCACGTTTTGAAATATAAAGAATGTTTCTGTAAGTTGCAACATTGATTCTCCTTATATCATAACACTAATGTATAAAATGTGCATTTAGGAATTTCTCCATACTAAAATTTTTTGATCAATGCTATCATGTAAAACTTCATCATATATCCTCCTCATTAACATCATTTTGTGATGTAGATAAGGTAATGTGCATTTACAAATTACTCCACTCTACATTATCATGGTCGATAAATTCTTGGTCAATATATTCTTTGGCATATCGGCCCGAAGAAACTCATATCTATTTACCATGCATATATCATACTTTACATTACCATTAATTAATGTATTAAAGGATCATAATGAAGTTTTTTTACCACTATGTTACCCTTGGAATAGTTCACACTATCTTTCTGAACTAATTATAAAATCTTTGTAGCATGCCTTTATTTCTAATGGACTATTTGTGCAAACTAAATACATCAATAATACCAAATGTGTTTAGCTTTATTGATCCTAAATACCAAACTGGGAATATCATTAATGTTCCCCTTTAGTTTTACTTGAAAAAGAATTAGCTTTCAACAAATGGTTAAAAGTTTTACATTTTATATTCATCACATATTCCCTATTATTCAAGAACTAATGAACCATTTGTTGTGTATGAAACACCACAAACCACCTTCATTACTTAACTTGGAGTAATGTATCCTTATTTCTAAAGGAAACATGAGATAAATAATTTTCTTTTAATAAATAACTTCTTCTACAATAATCATTCACTTGAAAATTATAAATTATGCATTTCTCACCATTGACATAGGACTCACCCTTTCTCAGCAGCTTTGAGATGACACCTTACTTCTTGTAAAGTTTCTATTAATTACATGGTTACCGTATTTTAATACATATATGTGAAATAAAAATTTTATTAAATACCCAACAACTATGTCAGAAACAATAGTTATAATTGATGAATAATCACTGAAGAATATGCAGGTCATTTCTTATTCTATTCAGTTCATTGCATTTAACCTTACATAGAATTTATTTCATGTTATGTGAATAAAATAACCTCCTATTTAATAACTGGCTAGATTTCATTAAAAGTCATTGTGAATGTTCCTTTGATGTTACTCTTTCCATTGTACTTTTAACATTCTTTATCAACTTGTTCACTGTAAGAATTGATGATTATGTTGTCTTTAATATTCATATTTTTTGGTGAACCTTACTTAAAATGTAATGACGTGTCTACTGCATCGTGGTTGTTTTGTTACATAAAACGAAATTGGGTTAATTGGGTGAAAATGTATAAGAATGGAATACCTTGAAAGATCACAATCCATATTTCATATTTACACATAGACTTTGTAATTATCACCCATTCAAACCCCCCCCCCCCCCTTCACTTTGTCCTTGTAAACATCTTAGAGATGAAAATACCAGTTATATCAACTATGTCCTAATGTTGTAACTGCAAAAAACATCGGATGTTGATGATATCATTACGACATAACCATAATATGCTTCAAACATGTGTCTATAATAATAAATTTTATACCCTCACATCCTTAGGTGGCTTAATAGGTATATGGACACCATCACCATGAATTTCAGAAATAGTAGTATTGTGTAAAACTGTCTATACTATAATTTGAAATTCGAGCTAGTTTGTACAATAAAATTTTCAATGATTATTGTTGTTTATGTTGTGGTCTTTCTCCCAATTTGCTATAAAAATAAAATCCTAGTAGATTAGTACTTTTATATTGATTTCAAAATTACAAAATATTGGTTAATTATATCAGTAAATGTCTCTCACTATTTTATCGAATTCTAGGAACCATCTGTACTAGAAATCCGAATACTTCATCGCTTGAGTATTCTAGTGGAAATGATCCTAGAACCATCCCTTATAGACTACAATATTTTTCTATGCCACTACATAGAGTGTTCAAGGTAGGTGTTTTATTGGTCAACCACATTAACTCATAGAACCTTGATATGTTGAGTGAAGTCCCAACTTATAAATTCATAACATTATTTACACAACACATGCCTCTAAAATTATATCAAGTTATATTTAGATAATTCTTACTACCACTTTAGTTAATTCAACCCACCACTCTCATAATAATTCCCTAATAGTAAGAGATGCCCTCAACTTTGGCATGAGGAGCACCTCAAACACCAGGTTTTGTTCAAATTTGAATGATGGAAGACGATAATGACTTAATATTTATTTGAGGTTTTATTATTTTTCTGTTGATGAATATAATCCATTTCTATTAATCTTGTTCTTTCTATGATGTCACACTCCCAACTGAACATTAATAGAGAAACATACATCACTTAATTATACATTTTATTATTTATTATTTTATGTATTTCCCCATTGTTAAAAAATTAATAAAATAATAAATAAATACATAGAGGTAATCAACTACCCGATTATTCTTGAGTATCTAAAAAAACTTAGGGGAATCGTTCAAGAGTTGTCGCATGACTCTTGATGAAACACATCCTCGTCTTGTATGTATGCTTCTTATATGAAGTATCACCACATCTAGTCGGGGACCACATCACGTCTAGAGAATCTTCTGAACTTGGTGAGGTCCATGTCATGTCTTAGAGTACTACCTTGAATGGGTGGGGTCCATGTCATGCCTTGGAGTACCTACTTGTCTTGGAAAGGTCCACATCTTTCATCATCTTTGTCGATATACAAAATTACTCATGCACAGGTGAGGGGAACTAGGGGGTGTAATTTACATCAAATAAAATAGATGCGCAAGTCCTTGTTTATATTGTCCGAAAAGAGGATTCACAACATGTCTAAATTAATTAATTATTTTACAACAATCGCACATAGTTAAAAATAATTAACCAAATAAAATCAAACATACATCGGTCGGGTCGTTGCCCAAGATCGGTCTGTATAAATTAAAGCCTGATGAAAATTAAATTGTAATAATTTAAGTACGTTGCTACTTTAATTAAATTAAATGAATTAAATAATTCAAATAATTTAATTATTTTATGTCTTCAATTAATTTAATTTTATGTTGAAAAGGTAAATTTATTAATTAATCCAATTTCATACTAAATTGAATTAATTTTATTTCGGGGTATCAAAGTTAATTATTTTAAACCAAAACTAATATTAATTAATTTTGATTGATAAAAATATTTAGTTGAACCCTAAAAAACTATGATGTCTCATTTCAGGTCATGCCGAACCTTTATAAACCCATAATGGATCGTGTAATGCCCATGCAGTGGTAATCTGGGCTAGGAAGGTCCACCCGAACCAATTCCGGGTTTCGAAAACCCACTCGAGCCATTTTGAGGGCGGTATTGGGGTACCTCACACTAGGGGGGACTCCCCATGGTGCTTGATCTGGTGGTTGTGGTGGACAGGGTAACGTTCACCTAAGGGGCGGTGTTGTTCAAGCTGAAAGAAAGCATCGTGGATGTCCTTGGCATCTCGGCGCTCTTGGAGCGTGGAGCTTGTCCGATGACAATGGTTGAATCTACTGCAGGCAAGGAGGTAGCGGCACAGTATGGGTGGTGGCGACACCTAATGGGTGGCGGCGACACCTAATGGGTGTCGTCAAAGGAAGCTCATAGGCTGTGAGTCACGGCACAGTGGGACTGTGGCAGACCTGCGAAGCACCAGAGCGTAGGAAAGCACACGCTGCTGGTGGGATCAGAGGCAGTGGCCTAGATCTATCCCTTTGATGTGGGAGGAGGTGGTTCATCTGGGTTCGTAGCAAGCCCTAGGCATATGCCAGTTTGACTGTATCCGCGACAGGGCAGGGTCTGAACCCATGGGAGACAGCGGAGGAAACAGCTATGCGGGTTGGGATTACCGACGAGACGCGGTCTGGTGGTGTTGTGGAAGGAACAGGATAACGATGTGGAACCACAAGAGAGGAGGCCGACTCTAGTTCAACACCAAGACGGCGGTCGGGCCAAGGGAGGCGGCAACCGGGGCAGTCTCATCAGGTGGCCCCCGGTGGAGGTGGATTCAGTAGGGATGTTGGCTGGGGTGCACTTCGGCGTGGGAGGAGCTGATCGATAGTGGGGGTCCCTCCCATTGAATTTTTTTCATTATTTCTTCTTTTGTTTGACTTGGTTGATTGCCAATAATTCAAAAGGACCCCCTTTATGAGTTTTTTCAGTAAACCAAATTGGCCTTATAGATATTATCCAATGGCTAATTAATTAGATTTGTAATCCTAATATTATTATAATAATAAAATAATAATTATTATTATATTAAAATTTTAATAATTATTGTAAAGTTTTAATAAATGATATTAATTATTGTTATTATCAAAAATCTACAAAACCAGTTGAATGTTCAATTTTTTAAAAATTTCATTAAAATTATTACTCAGGAACGAACCGCTAACGATGCATAAAAAAATTGGATGACAATAACATGGTCATCCGACTTTAGATCGATTAGTGGTCGAAACAGTTCAGACCAAAATCAAATCCTAAACATAAATTTAAACCAACTTAATAATTCTAATATCAGAAAATTTACAAGATTCCCTTGATACTAATTGAAGGTACTAGGGTTGTAGCAGAAACAGGTGGGCTGGGTATTTTAAAAAAATTCATAATTGGGAAGATGAGACTTGTCAACCCCAATGATCTGAGCCCTGGTATGGTCTGAGGATCCCGTGTAAGTTAAAAGAGAACATAAATTAAAATAGAAAATCATACCTTTTTAGATCTAAAGTTGCGCTTGACTGCAACTCATCACTGGCAATCATTTCATGAAGGATCCATAGTGGGATCCCTCTAGAGCATCCAAACAATCATCAAACATATACTGAAGTGTCTATCATCGAATTCCAAGTTCTACCATAGAAATCTGATGACACCTTCGACACCTCGCCAATCACCGCATCGACGTGCCTTCGATGCATGAGGAAAAAACACAACTAGGATAACTGGATTGAGAGATTCTCTCTCTAGGAAGTGGGAGGAGAGATAGGCTCTAGAAATTCATCCATGAGTATTCACTGGCCCAAAGACACTCTCCTCTACATATAGTGTATGTTCTAATACCCGGTTTGGGTTCCCCAAACCCTGTTTATTGAACACCAAATAAATAAATAAATATGATGAACTAAAATGCATCAATATTATATATTATTTTATCACATACCTATAATATATATTAAATATATATTATGTGATAAACTCGTGTCATTAAATTGACTCATAATTCCCACTAATATTAAACAAACCCGTAATTTTAAAATAATATTCGTTCAATTAATATTATTTATCGTATTAACTTAACATATAAATACATTTAATAAATAAATTCATAAAAAATTATTCTTTAAATGAATAATATGCATTTATTTATTTATTGGTGATCGATAACTTGGAAAACACTCAAACCCTGTGGTGGGTCCCACCATGTCTGATATACCTATTCAGATAAATATGGATGATTCGTGAATACACTATTGGGTGTGACTGTCTAGGTCATTATTTCGATAGTAGTGAATATAATCCACATACCTAGAGTAGAGTTTAGAAACTCATCAAGGCCCCTAAATAGATAAGGAATGTCATAGAAACAACAACCAACCTACGAACATGCACTGTGTACTATAATCTCTTTGTTTTTACATATCTCATAAAGTTGGACATATAGCTGTGTCATTTCCCTTTACTTGCCTTATTATTTTTTGATCTAACTGGATGAATTTACCCTCAATTTCCTTGTCCAAGGTATTATGAAGAAACTACAATCCAGATCAACAAGGCACGATATATATCACTTCCTCACCCCATAAGCAAGAAATAATTTTTTGGCCATTCAACCAATGTCATACCACCACTGACACACCCAACACAAGCTACCTCACCATGATTTCATTTTCATTGTTCTTACTTTGCATCAAAGTACATGGTCAAATGATACACACTTGTAAGGATCTCTTGTTAAGAGACCAAAACACATGTCTATAGATATCAACAACTAATGACACCCAAAAAATATGGTGTTTCTATTGGCGGGTCAGTCGTCCTGATCTCACTACTAGATATCACTATGTGCAAACTTCATGAGAAGAAGTTTCAATGCTTATGATCCCCCATCACCTAATAGTCAGACATAAACTGTGTCCATATAGTATGATGTATCAAGACCATAGTACATTTGTTTAATATTAATTTCATAGTATCTCTAGGTTTTCATTATAGCATGGGATCTTCTATAACATTTTGATATGAAATTTAATCTATGGACATTTCCATTAAATAGTGGACATAGAAATATCTTCACTAAAATGGTAAGAATACATCTTGTATATTTAACTATAAACGAGATATGGTAATCAAAGGTAATACATCGTTGGGTCTACGGAACCCACTATTTCAATAATTAATATGATTTTTATGTGTAATTATCTCCAAGAAGATTTATTTACATTATTATAATAATTTAAATAATAATCTAGGAAGAATGGGTAATGGGTCATGAAGACCCATTCCCATCAAATTTATTAGTAAAAAGGTGGAGATACAACATGGGGAAAATAGAGATAGGGATAAACATCACCCATTAAATTAGAATAATAATGTAATTATTAATAACTAATAAAATAATTAATTACAATTATAGTTTTCATTATTATTAAATAATATAATTATTAATAACTAATAATATAATAATTATGTTAAATAATTAATTTAATTATAATCATTAACTATGTTATTATTTACTACTAAATGTAATAATTATCAAATATAACTATAATAATTTAGTTATTATTTTTATTATTATAAGACATGGAGGGTGGTATCTATGAAAGAGATAAAAGATCCAGGGGATCTTTGAATTCCTTCTAGGTCATGATCATCATGTTCAAAACCCTTAGATGATAGGGGAACAAAGAGATATTTTGGATTTTTAATATTCATTATGGAGGTGCCTCTACCAAAATCACTAAAAAGAATTTGATTTTAAATAAATTCATTAAGACATATAAAGTAATGTATTTTTTCTCGACCTCGAGTAATTTTACTATGGGTAGAGTAATCAAGAAGGGAGCGATCAGAAAAGTAGATTCCAACCATGATTTTATTCATGAAAGGATGGAACTACATAAAAATTCAAATGATATTCATGTAATTATCCCAAAAGGTGAAGATCCATGGAAGTACAATGATTTTAAAAAAAAATAATATTTTAAATCTAGGGAGTTTATAGTTGGACAAAGATATACAAAAATTTGGGTTACTTTTGAAAATCCTTTATAAATGATAAACTTAAGAGAAAAGGCTATGTATATGGTCTCATTTCAATTAATCATGTTATTCTCAAGATTAATAACTGAAAAAAGCATTTTGATCTGTTTAATGTTAAAAACTCAAACACACATGTATGGATTTAAATTTTTGTATTAAACCAGTTCTATTGGAATTCAAAAATCTTATGGCGTATTTATTTATCTCTAAGTATCACTGTTAAACGTGATAAAGAAACTAAAATTTCTAGATAAATTTATTAGTCCTTAGTTTTTTTGAAGTAAATTTAGGCGCATATCTTGTGGAGGATGTGGTTCTCATTCCTTTGTAGGAAACTATAATTCTTAGAATTAGTAAAGATAATTTACTCACCTTCTACATTGATTTTTTGATCATTGGGCACCAAACTTTTGAATTCATAGAGAAAATCATAAAATGAATCTATTCTAGGATAAGAGTAAATTATAATAAAAAATATAGGCTGAATAAATAAAAATTGATGGGAAAAGTGAATGTGGAAAATAAAATAATCTTGGTTATCCATGAATTAGATAGATCCAAGCCTAATGATAACATGAAATATGATTCAATTAAGATGTTTGAGCTTAGTCACAATCATTTCTTGAATAATTTAGAGGTGATGGGTGATAGAGGAAATGGAAACCCTCACACTCACATTGAGATGGTCAACAATAGTCACTAAGTACTTAAACACCTATTCACAAGGGGGCCTTCATTACTAACTCTCTATTTAGAAACTAAGGATTCTTTTATTTAGAAATTTGATAATAAATATGTATATCATGGTAATGCTCAGATTATTGAAGTCACTAACACTAATGAGTATGTGGGAGAATTATCACATGTTCAGGCCTCTAGTGCTAACTCTCTCACTCAAGAGAAAACCAATGGGAATGGTGTTTAGGTAAATACTTTAACATATTTTATCACTATATAACTAGGGGAAACTACTTCAAAATCTAAAATTCTAGAAACAAAAAAGAGTATTACTAATAATGATAATAAATTTAATATCATATTTAAACATTCCAAGAGTGGGTCCTAATAGATAAATGAGGAAGATTCTAATGTTGTTAGTAATAAAGAGGATGCTAATACAAACCCTAAAATTATTCAATCTAATGAAAATGGTAGGGGAATAGGTAAGCCTATTATAAATTAAAATATTCCCATTATAATGGGAAATGATTTATGAAAATTAATTTTAGTTATTGGAACTACATAGGGATATACATTTATGGAATTTTCTCAGCCTTAAATCACTTCACTAAGGACCATAGATCCAACTTGATTGGTATTTAGAAACCAATGATTTCTCTTAATACCTTTAATCTCTGTAATTGGAATTCTTTAGGATACAAATTTGTTTCCCAAAATACTAATTATACTTCCATTGAGACCCTATAGTATTGAATTAAAAATGATATATATCTTTACATCATATATATTGGTAAGAAGCATGTTTCCATTTACTTGGATTTCTCTTGCTTAAAATGTCTTGTCTTTAAAATATTTAACAATAACTAGTAACCTAATAGAATGGAACATTACAATAAACTGATCTATATATCAGCTAGTGTATATAATAATTGGGTTCTCTTTGGGAGATTAAATTAAGTTCTTAAACAAATTGAAAGAATTAGGAATGCTTTTGTTAAAATTTCATCAAAGGAATTATAGAAGTGTATTGATATTTCTTTTCTTAATGATATAAGATTCATAGGAGATTAATTTAGTTGGGTTTTACACAATATTAGTTGTAAAAAGGGGAAAAATATTGAATGAGTGTTTGTTTCTCTGATGGGTGGTGGCAGTTGTGTCATTACTTACTTCCAATCTTTATTTTGAGTACACTGTGACCACAAATATCTCCATGTCTTGATCGCATGTGAAGAAATAAAAAAATATTTTATTCCATTAGTATTCACTAATTCTTGTAATAGAATTTATTAATTCTATAATTTCATCTCTTGGTAATGGAATGAGTAGTTTTTGGGCGGTACTATTTAGAGTATACCACAAAACAAAAACAAATAAAATCACATATTAGGGCCTATAGTAAAGAAAATTTAACTCTAATTGATTAAGACATTTTCAAGGTTTAAAAGTAGTTTCCTGAATTCCATGATCTCTTTTATATTAATATTACTCTTACTCAAGATGATATTTAAAATAAGGCTCATCTTGAGTAGATTCTTATGAATAATGATGGAATTATTAAAGAACAAAACCATTATCAATGCTTATATAATGGTTATATAAAGAACAAATTATTTCATCTCATATGTCAGAATAGAATGGTCAAGAATAAAGTTTCCTCCCTCATAATAAATATTGAATATAAAAGATATTAGAAAATTTAATCTTCAATGTTTCACTCACAAATTTTATGAAGATTCATTGTTTTGGGTTTGGATTAAAATTATTAATGTCATCAAAGATGGGATCTCAGACATGTATAATTCCATCCTTTCAACCTACTCAACTAAGGATGTGGTCAAACATGTACTATTTTCACTAAATTTTGGAAGCCTAGTTGATAAAAATGGCTATACCAATAAATTATTTATCTAGTAATATGATATTGTTAATGAATATTTTTTCCTTGTTATGATAGAATTCTTCTCTACTAAATTTTATTAGTGGGTATCAACTCCAAATTCCTAAATCTGATTCAAAAGAGTGATCAGGATTTTGAAATCAACGATTTCAATCCTATTGTGGTTATAAATACTCTCCGGATGTTTATAAGTATGTTTATAGATTTAAGACTTGAAACTACAGCTAATAATAGGGTTTCCCCTAAACAATTTGTGATTATACCTAGAGGTAAGATAAATTAATGTCTTTATACTACCTCAAAATTTATGATAATTTGGAAAAAATATTTTGCATAGTAATAAATAATTTTATCAAGATACTTTAATAACATTTGACACTCTTCGACGAGACTTCATCATGGGTATTCTTAATAGGTATGGACTATCTAATAAATTTTTATAAAATGATATATTATCTTCCAAAATGTAATGGGATCTTGGTTGTGGGGAATGTGTCACCACTTGGTTATATTAATTTTTTATGAAGATTGAGGTAGTAAAAACCTCTATACGATATTATCTTTGGAATGGTTGGAGGCTATTTGGGAAAATAAATTGTAAAATATTATAAATCCCACTATATTTCCCCCATTGAGTCTGTAAGAATATTTAAATATCATACACCTCATTTCAATATGGATGATCTTCATTTATTATATGAAAGGGATGGTAACACCTCACATATTACCAAGATTTTTTTTCATTAGATCATGTGTCTGGTTGGGTGACTAAATGTGATAAATACTATGTCAAATTTTTTAAGGTCTTCACCACTAATAGAGAGAGGTGTGTTCGGAGGATGATAAATATTTAAGTGGTAAAATTTCCCTTTAAATACTTAGTGGTTCCTATTTTTAGTGGGAGGGTTAAATTTATCTACCTCAAACAAATTACATTTTAGATCACATCCCAAACTTCTTATTTGAATGATAAATCACTTTTATATGAAGTAATTATATGTTTGGTTAGCTCTAAAATCACCACCATGTTCGATCATGAATTTTACATATAAAAATGACCTTCTGGTATCATAAAGAAGATTTAGAAACAAATGATAAATTTTATTTGGATAGTATCTATTCATGAAAATAAATTTATCATCTTGGTTTGGAATAAGTTCACCAAACCTTTAGATTTGGGTTGGCTTAGCATCAATATCCATATAATGTTCATTGAATCTATCATTGCATGATTTCATTGAAATTTACTTTATAATATGAAATATGTCTCATGATCCAATCATTTAATACTCTATAACACCTCTGGATAAGTGATACTCAAAATAAAAAATGTTTCAACCCATGTCAACAAGATTCACCTTTCTTTTCAAGATCCTAACTGATTATAACTCCATGATTAATCATTCTTGACCTGGAGTAGTGTTGGGATGGGTGTCCACCTAGGAATTTTCTCAAGGTGTGTGTGTGAGTGAGCAAAAAACACAATGAAGGAACATGTGATTTCCGGTGGAAAAAACCATTAGACTGACAAGTGACCCAAATTGGTAATATCATATGGTGTGATGGTAAGGCAGCCAAGGTAATTTAAGAGACCCATAGGGCCATATGGCCTAGTTATGGCCTCTAGTTTAGGCCATGATAAATAGTATTAGAGTTAATTTCTAACCTAAATTTCATAGTCCCTCATTATGTTTAAGGTCTCTGGTGAAAAATGAGGGTGTTGTGCTTTAAATGGGAGGAGATTATAACACCCCTAGAAAAGTGAGACTTAAAATACTAAATATTAAAACCCATGACAACAAGGTCTACCTTTCTTTTAGGAAGTTTAACTAATTATAACTCCTCTGTTAAGTATGATTGATTGGGATTTCTTTCAGGATCGATGACCTCTTGAGATGTTTCTCAGGGTGTCTGCGAGTGAGGGAAAAATACACTTAGATAACATGTGTTGGATTATAGAGAGATTGATTAGTCTAATAAGTAACCCTAGTTTTTAATATCCTTTTGAGTTCTAGAAAGGAAACCAATATATTTAAGAGGCCCATGGGGTCAAATGACATGGTTCACGGTCCTAGGGTTATTTCATGACAGACTCTTTGATAGATTCATCAATGGGAACAAATTCTATCTTCGGTTTAGTGTATGGCCTTCTATGAGAGGTACCTTGGAATAAATTAATCTGTATACCCAGTGGTTCCCTTATAGATATTCGGAATTGATGTTTTAGCATAAAAAATGTCTAAATATTTGTGTTTCAAACTTATGTAGTTTTCCTCTTAATCCTACTAATATTTCCATTGTTATAGATCTTAATAAGTGGGATGTGGTTTCTGAACATATTGACACTTACTTTATCCAAGTGATTCAAAATGACAAATTCCCTAACCATTATTTTAAGGTTTAGATCCCCACTCATCTAGTGAATATTAATGTAAATAAATATTATATACATTAGTGTAGTTTTATTCATGATCTACTAAAATGGATAAAATAATTTATGAAAAAAAATAACATTCACACTAGTTGAAGACTCTTAATCTAGAAACTCTGGTACAATCATCTTTCCACTAATGAACCTCTCTAAAATTCATCGTACCTATTATATCATCCTACCCCTTCTATGTCTCTAAATCATAATTATACAATATTTTATTCTTTGAGTAAGAGTTTATGAATCTCATTTAGAAGCTTATTTTTGATTGGTTTCTAGTGGTGTTTCCCTTTTGTTCATACATTCACTTGTTTATGAATCATGATTGGAACCTAAAGATAAGTTACCCAGTTTTTAATATGTTTATGACTTCCATTGCTGTATGTTTCCTTTTTGTTTGATTGTCAGGAAGTAACTTATAGTTGAGGGTTAAATGGATTATACCAAGGTTATTTTTATAGTTATTGTCAATTATTTAAAAAAATTGATCAAGGTTCGATATGGGTCTATGTATAATTATATCAAATATTTTGTTATCACTAAATCCATTAGGTTTAGGGGGTTACAGAATCACTCAGTGAAATATTCTTATGTGAAATGGGTAGTGTCCTGTCCTAACTGGATCTAAGTCATTATTTATGCGGAATGTTTGGGTGCACATACACATCCAACATTTTGTGGATAATTCATAAAAAATCAAGAATTTTTTAAATGGAATTTCCCTTAAATCATATATAATTTCATTAAATATGATTTAAAATTATTCGTTATAAATGAATCAATTAACAATTCCAAACAACATTATTTTCATAACCTTTAGATCAAAAGAGACACAATTGAATATATATATGCACTTATTGCCTACACACTCATGGTACTATGAATCATTATTATGGTCTGGATCAAATGAATGAAGTCACTAATGGGGAAACATTTTATTATTTCTCACATATACAAATAAGGTAATATAGTAGAAAATAATATCTAAAAGAACGTGGTTGAATAAAGGATTCCCTATAGGTCTGTCTCTCTCATAGATTTCATACGTATTTTCACTAGTCTAATGTGGCTAGTGGAATTTTTACTCACATTTAACAGTCTCCTTTGTAGTTTATACTCTTTTTTAATAAATTTATTATGTATGGTTATGAGGCCCAAATTTGAGGATGTTTCTTAATGATGATGATGATTATTATTATTAACCCTTCAGTTTAGTGATTCCAAATGAAGGTTATAAATTAATGGGTCACATTTTAAATCATTAACTTAATATATTTCCCCCCAAATTTATTATGTGTGTTTATTTTCATGTGTATAAAATGTAATAGGGAAGTGGGGTGTTATTTTTGTTGTTATGATCTAATTTCTTGTACTTGGTTATAAAATATCGATATTTTAAAATACGGTTACCTTTAAATAAGTCAATTAGTAGTATAGTAGTGTTGTAAAAAAGTAAAAGTGGAAAAATACATGCCCAACCAAAAATAATGTCACAAAATAACAACAACTATAAAATGGAAAATACTGAAGAGATCCTAACTCACAATCTCTAAGGATGACCACCAAACATGGTCTTCTTCACTAGGTATAATTATGCTCCTCTAAAACATATTAAAAAATATCCCCACTGATATTCATGTTGTCTTCATAATATATAATATAAGTGGGAAAATCCCATGTAGGGTGAGTATATAAATACGCAAGAGGTCACCCCAAAACTGAAAAGGTAGAAACAGAAAGATATAATAGTTAGTTCAATCCATAAGAAAATTGGTAAAAAGGAAACCCAATTGATATGTTCTTAAAGAAACCCATGCGAGAGAGTAAGGGGATCTCAAAATCCACATATCAACTAAGAACAATGATCTAGCTTGTAGCTCATAAAGTTACATTTACAATTCCCATCAGCACATGTAACCGGACAAGAATCCGTGTGGAGGGAATGTACCACTCCACTATGCCACGCATATAAGGGGAACTAACTCTAGTAGAGGACCTTCTTCCCAAAAGACCTCGAAGATGTGGGTACCACTTCATAAGGGACCCATTCCATATATAGTTGGGGGTACTAACCTTACCTGTGTAAAGAGCGTGGGGGACACACACCCTAATGTAATATGGGGTACTGACCCCAAAATATCTCTGATGATCAAAATCAATCATTTCTATCAGTCAGGCATTATTAAAATAATTTTCTCACTCATAACACCTCGTGTCATATCTCAAATCCCAAAACAAAGGCTACCATAGTGTTCTGTGTGGAAAAATACTATGTATAGGATACTCTTGGACCTAAATATGAGTCCTGAATAAGGATATACATGAGGTGGATATTACTGGGGAAGATATACAACATGTACGTAGGGTCATATGGTATGTGACCTTTCTTGGAAACTTCAATATGTCCTCACCTTCACCTGACCTAGTTTTCCTTGTAAAACTACACAGTGTGTACATGCAGTACAGAGTGTTTCTTTTATAAGAATGGTTTGTTATTGTCCTCTACGATTGTTCTCGTTTACATGTACCCATTCCCTTGTACTCTGGACATGCTTGTGTACACTAGTCATGTCTGACTACCTGTCCATGTCTGTGTACTCTGGTCATTCATGTCTGCATGGTTGTGCCCATGCTTATTTTCTTCTAGGGTATACACCGAGCATCTAGAACCAGGCCGCATGGTTTGTATATTTCATACACTTCATTCAATATTTTGTCATCCTATCACACTGAGTAACCATGTCACCTCACCCATGGATGGAATCCCCTAATCCATCATTTAATATGTGTCTCCAATACCTACAACCCACATAGAATCATGATATAATTGATAATTTGTTTTCATTAATTACTTTATGAATCATCCTTGAATCTAAGGGTTTGATCATGCTCAAATGTGGCCTGAAAATGTTTAATTGTGACCCCATGTAACAAAAGTGAAGAATGATAATAATTATGTGAGAAAAGAACAAAAATAAAGTCAAATCATACTTGGTTGGTGTGATCTCATCCAATGATTTCATAATGTAAAAACTAGGGAGAAATCATGGGTGAAAAAATTAAAACAAATATATGGATTCATGTGAATAATGAAAATAATTAGAAACAAAAAAAAAGATAAATAATCCATGATTTTTCAAATAAATAAATAGTACAAACCCATGAAATAAAATTCCCTACCACAAGTTTGTATCGATCACTTATGAATAATGGCTTCATGTCGTTATCATTAGTGAGATTCATGAACTTCATCGGTGAAGATGAATCCTTCAAAAAATGATCATTGTTCCACAATCTATTGTCATTCATCAATAGAGCTCCTACTTGGATATTGTAATCTTCCTAGAATATGTGTCTGACTCTAGGGATTTTTATTAAATGAATAATAATTAGGGTATATGTACATCTTGGTTTATTTAAGTAAATTAATTTAATTTAATGAATTAACAACTGGACATATCAACTAATAGCCACCTTCCACAAAAAAAACTGATACGACCTAACTTTATGTCACACCTAGGATAAACCCTTCATTCCATAAAATACCAAGGTCTCAGATTTATAATTTATGTTCCCAAAAAATGGGAAAATTATTCACCTCAGAAATATGTCCTAGCATGTTTTAATATATATTAATATTTTTAATATGTTAATTTTGGGGTCCTATGACACTCAAACACTGTTCCAACACTGGGAAAAAATAGAGTGATATAAAAAAATTCAAATGACCTCACAAAAAAAACTAATTTCATTATATTCTCCTATCCTTTATGTATTTTCTCCCCAAAAAGTACAAACTACACAAAAAGGTGGGTGTACTAAGCCTGATTCTGACACTCTTATTCCCATGAGATCTTCTCCAGACTCCTAGATTTTCAACAAACTCAAAAAAATGGGATAGTTCACCCACATAGGATCCTCTCCCACTAATCATCATTCTCTACTAGGTTGTATAATAAGGTAGATCTGTACTTGATGTCAAACTCACCCATGTAAATAACATTCTTTAGGTCATGAATTTCTCTCCTCAACTACAACACATGGAAGAATTCATTCACTAGGCCCAAATGAGGGGTTAAGTCCAAGAAATAAGAAACCTTGAAATCCCTCTATTGTATCTAGAAGGGATCAATTAACAATCATGATATATTTCTTCCCAACACAAATCTCTATAATCATCATAGTTGGGAGACTCTCTAGAATATAGGGTCTCTCTTTTCAAACTACAAATTTCTATGATTTCATTCAATGTAAAATTTCAATTAGCTCTATGTTGTCATCATATTCTTTTGGATCACCCGGACTTTCTCTATTATCACTTGCAGCAACTATGGTCTAATAGGATATGTCTCTCCAATCTTAGTCCACCACAATGATCACCTATAAGGTATCTCGTATAGGTTCTTGAAAGGTTCCATAATGATATTAGAGTGATAAATATTATTATTTGACAACGCCACTAATATAATGTGATACTACCAACTTCAGCCAATGTCCAACACATAGAATCTCAACATATTTTCCAAAACCTGGATAGTTTACTCATTCTTTCCATCTGTTTGGTGGTGAAACAATATACTCATCCATAAATTGATCCTTAAATCCTCATACATATCCTTCTAAAACAATTATATAAACTGAGAATCATGGTTTGAGATGATCATCATGGGAATTCCATAAAGTCATAAAATAAACTTCATGCACAAATGCTCCAAACTATCGACTGAACTTTGATCCATGATGTAAACAAAGTATATAGACTTAGTGAGTTAGCTGAGAACCCATATAACACCATGGCCTCTCATTTTTCATGGAATCCCTATAAAAAAATTAATCGATATTCCATCCCACTTCCTTTATGATATCTCAAGATGTTGAGTAAAACCTTATGGAACATGATGTTTATCCTTTACCAGGTGACATGTGAGAAACCAAGAGACAATATTGATGAAACTCTTATTCACTCCATCCCAAAAAAATTGTTGGTTAAGGTCCGTGTACATATTTACTACACTCGTATGTACATGCATGGGGTAACTATGAAACTCCCTTAATACCTCCTTACACAATGTGATTGAAACCACCTATGGTTCCCTAAAAATGATGATGTGATTCCCTTCTTCTGAAAATCCATACGGTGAATCTTCTAAGGATATCCAATCATGTAGAACCTCTAAGATGATGTTTCCCAATAGATCATATCATACACTATAAAGAATAAGTGGAGTCACCACCATAGACTAAAGGTAATTTTCACCCCTTGCCTCCACTGGGGTCATCTAAAATGAAGACAACAATTAAAAATCATCCTCCACCAAGTGAGAAAGGGAATTTTTACTAAGGGAATCTTCATTTATCTTCCCTAGAGTATAGACTATCTAAAATTCATATTCTTATTGGAAGTCGAACTATTGATTGTATTTTAGTATGAGACCTCTCTAAGTGAATATGTACTTAAGACTCTGGTGTTATGAGTAAACAATGAAATTATCACCTGTAAGATAATTTCTCCAAATCACCAAATAGAATAATACCATTTCTAACTCTAAGTCACAATTCATGTGATTCTAATCATGGGGTATCAACTACGTCGAACCATAAGCGATCACTTCTTGGTTTTAAATCATCATGCAACCGAGAACATCTTTAAAGGAATCATAAAACAACACTTACTGAAAGCCCTCCTTTGGTAGCTTCAAAATAGTAGCAATTTTCAACCTTAGCCTAAGCTAGTCAAAGGCTCTCAACAATTCTCATTTCTGCTAAATGGATTACCTTTCCATGTCAAATAAGTCTAAGGGGATACTATCCTAGAATATTCTTCCATGAAACGTTGGTGATACCCCACCAAACATAGAAGACATTACACCTTCATCATCCTCTTGGGTGGTACCCAATAAATCAATGCATCAATATTCATTTGATCCATAGCTAAAACTTTATAAAAGATTACATCCACCAAAAAATTGAATTTCATCAGTCCAAAACTAGTACATCGAGATCTTATTATAAATCTTGTGCTCCGATGGTAAATTTACCACCATCCTTAAAATGATTTTCTTGATCCCCCTTTGACAAAGAGTATATGATAAATTCATTGATGAATGCAACAATGAATCGATCTAAGTATATATGGATGATCTAGTTCATAGGATCGATGATCATAGTTGGGGAATCATTCACACCAAAAGTCATCACTAAGAACTCATAATGTTCATAGTGACATTAGAATATCATCTCCATGAACCCTCAACTAATGGTAGATAGACTAGTGATCATTAGTGTATAACTAACTCACATCTTTAAACTATTTTAATGGTTTATAAATCCTTGGAAATGGATACTTATATTCAATTATTACTTAATTCTGGCGATGATGGTCATCACCAATCCTCAAACTCCTGCCCTACTTTTTCAAGAACAAAATTGGACCTACCCATGTGGACACACTGGGTCAAATTAAACCTCTCTCTCAAAAGTCCTAAAACTTCATCCTCAGTTTATGGATATTGGTTGTGGGTGTCCAATATTCCACCGAATATATTGGTGTAATCTCGAGGTGTAAGTTGATACAGATGTCAATATAACACTTTGGAGGTAGTATTGGAACATCTTCTGGAAATAAATCCATATGGTCCACTAATACTACTGGAATCCAAAGTCCAAATGATCCTGCAACACCAAGGTATAAACTCCTCAACTTATGGGTGATAGGTTATAGCTTCCTACTGAAAAGTCCTACCCACTCAACCATAATATCTCTCTCACCCAAGAAGGGGAGTCTCACCCCATCTATAAAGAGGAATCTAACTCTCCTATGATGATAGTCTATCTAGGCATGAACCATGGAAAACCATTCAATACCCAAGATTATTTCATAATGTTTAATCAAAATTACCAATAGTTTCCATGTGAAAATATATCTACTAAAATCCAAATCACACTATCGATAGATGTAAGATATATAAGAATCACTTCCTAAAAGAACCTCTATCCATAGGTACTAGGCAAAAAACTCAACTGGAATCTCAAGCACTCACATGAGGGATAGGGATATAAATTAATGACTCAAACCTGGGTCTATAAGTGCTAGATAAGGAGTAAAAAATACCAAAATCATACCTTGAATTATCACATGTGTAGACTAGTCATATCCCTCTATGGCCTACAGCTTCCCATGGCCTCAACATCCTACCCTATGAGCTTGGTGTAGGCCACTAGGTGGTGATGGTGGGAGTAAATATTATTATCATCCAACACCAAAAAACTCCTCCTTTTTTAGATCCACCTTCTCTTCTATCTACACCACCTCCCTAGGGGCCACTGAGAACATGCCTGGGAGATCCATGATCAAGAAGATTCCTATACCATGGTGTTCAATCTACTTCCATCCTACCTTCCACGGAACATAGGTCAGGAAATCTTTATCCATGTGACCTTTCCCATCACAAGCATATAATTTCCTCTCTCATGGATGAATCTATCCTCAATGTAAACCTTACATTATAGTCCCACATGTTTTTGTCTGGGCATGGGGAGATCATCTATGCTAATTCCCTGACCACTATTGCCTACTAGTAGCTGTAGGTGACTCATCATTATGATTTCCTCTAATTTATCCTCATGTCCATTAACTAGGAATATCTCTATAACCAAATCCCACTCCATCACTCCAGAAAATGTGGGAAAGAACAAGGATACTATGCTGGCACATACATCCTAGTGAAGACCCTACTCCAACATCAATACTCGAAGTATCCATCTCATAACATATAGATAGAGTAATTCATGAGTTCAGTAAACCTCATGGAATACTCATCAACTTACATATCCCCCTGTTATAGCTCAAGAATCACTTGAATACATAAAGAGAGCAAGATCGAAGGGTAATACTCATCATAGAATAGTTGATGGAAGTATAACCATGGGAACATCACCTCATCATAAGTTTAGGAAATCATACTCCATCCACATACTACTACCCTAGGAAGAAGATTGGATATAAGAACAACTATCAAATCAGTCAGGGTCTAAAAAATCATGATGACCTAGATCCCCAAATCAATCCAGTTCTCCACTACCTAAGGGAATTGATCCCCATGAAACCATTGTGATATCTTTAATTATAACTCAAAAAACAGAATAAGCCTACATGCATCACTATCCTAACCTTCTGGAGCTATCATATTGTTCACACATAGTCGATCATACTCCAGGACTGCTAGGGGAAAACCTTCATGATAGGTCTCAATATTGAGGCCTCATCGCACCAATCATTATCATGATCCTATATCAGTATCCTAGTTGGATTTTATCATAAGTGCATCCTAAATGTTAACAAGATGTACCTTGGTTATATAAACCTAAACGGGGAGCTAAAATAAGGAGTAAATGAATGTCAAAATACCCAATCCTATATGATGGAAGTTCCATTGGTTTCCCTACAATTGATTCCTCATTATGTTGAGTTGACAAGGAGGTAGTAAGTGTCCTGATGCATTGATATGTCAGCCACCATACCATCATTGGGCTCCCTAGCCTAAAAGTTGCACTTGATCCACTCTTACATCATCTCCCAAAGTTCCCAAACCAATACTCACAAAAAATTCTAGCTTCAAACCCTGACCCATAGTAATGACCACATTTGGTGTAACTCATTCACGAACTGACCGACCAAGTCCCACATGGTCAAAGGTAACCCATGTGATACACAAAAATCCCACCTCCAATAGGCTCAGGGAACGTGAAAAATTCCAATTAGTCCTAATTATTAAATGATAGGCCTTGTCCTAAGTGCATGTAACATACACATATAACCTGATCCATGTAACGGTGCAAATATATAAGAAACTATTGAACATCTAGAGGATAAACCTTGAATACAACAACCTATAATATAATATAGAAGTACAGTATTGTATTACAAAAGTAAAAGGAGAAAATACACACCTAACCAGAAATAAGGTCTCAACCTAACAAAGACTATGAAAGGGGAATGACCAAATTAATATAGACTTAGATTATTCAAGACCAACCACTAAACATGGTCATCTACAATAGGAACGACTATTCTCCTCCAAAACATGGTCCACTAATATCACCACTAATCTTCATATCATCTACATGAGATACAACACGTGTAGGAAAAGCCCATGTAGGGGGAGTATATTCATTCCTAGTATGATTCCCTAAGAACTAAATATGGACAAATAGAAAGATACAATATCCATCTCAACCCATAAGAATGAGGGTTTAAAGGAAACCTAATAAATATTCTCATAAAGAAACCCAAAAATGAGAGAAATGGGATCTTTATCTCCAAGTCCCATATAAGAATAATAATTCAGTATTTATCTCACAAAGGTCCATTTCTAATCACTAATACTATTCATAACTACATAAGAATTCATGTGAAGGGCCCACACCTCCGCACTACATTCTAAATCTAAGGGTGAAATAACTGCAGTAGGGGACCCACTCCCCATAGGATCTAAAATATTGGGGTAACACTCTATTGAGAGAGGACTCATCCCTCCTTAGAATGGGGTACTGAACCATCCTATTTAAATAGCATGGGAGACCTATGCCCTGGTGTGATAGGGGGTACTGACTACAACATCTCTTTAAGGATTAAAATCAGTCACTGTTATTGTCCAAGAATCTTTAAAATACATTCCCCACTAAAAAATCACATTTTATATATCTGATACCAATACAAAGGCTACGATCATGTTCAAAACAAGGAAACTTCTTAGCATTGGCTACTTGTAAACCCAAATTTTTCTCTCAAAGAAAGAGATACAGTGGGTGGAAGTTATAGAGGAAGGTAAATGATGTGTACCAATGGTCACATAGTGTGAGAACTTTATTATACACCTCAATGTGTCCTAAAATACACATGGATTGGGTGTCCATGTAGAACTACGTGCCATCTACATGTAGTATATAGTGTGTCTTGGCAGACCGGGGTGTGCCCATTTCCTCTAGGCTCGTTCTCATATACTCCATTTGTGCATGTGAAGACCTGTTATTTCCAAGTTCATAGTCATGCTCATGTACTCTATACATGATCATGAACTTAGCCCTGTTCATTCCCATGTTCTTATGCGGTATATGTCGAGATGCCAAAACCGGGTTACATAACATGTATGGGTCATACCTGACATATGATATTTAATTATTCCTGAAACCCTAGCCACTATAGCTAGGGTAATAAATGGTGTGTTTTCTTATACTAAATGTTGTATATGTATAGATTTTCCAAAATCTGAATAACTCTTTCTCAATATTTCCTACACATCTCTAAACACCATTTTCACCTCAAATCGAGCTTTGAAACTTAGATCTTGGGCTGTCCATTCCCAATCCATCACCAGTGGCTAGATTCCAGCCACTCAAACTGTATGTGGTTCATCCCTTTGCATCACATTGCTATATTTCATAACCTATTCATGGAATATGATGTCCTGACCTATAGTATTTTTATCCAACATCCACATCCCACATCACATCATGATCCTGTCAAAAAACACTACTCTCCAACTTTTTTATGCATCTTATATAAATATGAGGGGTTGATCGTGCTCAAATCCAGCCCGACAATGTCGAATAAAGACTTCAAGGGACAACAACAAAGAATGTGAAGATTTGTGGGTGAAATGAACAAGATATAAGTAAGATCATTATAATTTTAATGTGATCCCACCTAATGATTTCATAATATGGAAACAAGGGAGAAATCAGGGGTACAACAATTAAAATCAATATCTAAACTCATGTGAAAAACAATGATGACCAAAAAAATCAGATAAATAATCCATGTGTTTTCAAATAAATCAATGGTGTAAAACCATGAAATAACATGTTATACCTCATGTTTGGATAAATGGATGAAGAGTAATGAGTTTGTGTCATTATCATTGGGGAGATCTTGGAGGTTCATTATCAAAGATGAATCATTTGAAAAATGATCACTACTCTAAGATCTATTGTTGTTCATCAATGGCTCACCACCTTGTATCGTATAATATCCCAAGGTTATATGGATAACCCTAGGGATTTTCTATAATAAATAATATCTTGAGTATATTTAGATTTTTTTAAATTTAAATAAATTTATTAAATAAATTAACTAACCACTTAACGCACCCTCGGGTGGTCACCCTCAATAAGAAACCTGACGTTGATCAACTATATACCGCACCTAGGTTAAACACCACATTTTGTAATTAACTACCATCTCATATTTCCCATCCACAATCTCGAACAATGGGAAAACTATTTATTATTAAAATAATAATGTGTGTTCTTTAATATGGGTTAATCTTTGGAAAATATAAATTCTGGGGTCTTGCAACACCCAAACATATCACTGACTCCGAGGAAATTATAGAGATATATAAATATATATTCAAAGGACCTAACTAACAAAATTTGATTCGTTATAGTATATTTTAATAAAAATATAAATATTAAGTATGACTATTAAACCTATCCATTGAATTAATAGTAATGAATACGGGTGATAAATTTATGAAATATTTATAGAAATAAAATAATGACTACTTTTAATATGAATGAAATCTAATTAGTATTTTTAAAACAACTAAGAAAATTATTTAATGCTTACAAAATATATTTTGTAAAAAAATGATGTTTTATTTCAAGAAACTAAGTATATTATGATTATTTGAAAATAAAATATATCTATAATATGAATAATTTATTACCAATAAATTAATTATAAATTTATTTTAAATAAAAATATAAAATAGTGAACATTTTAAAAAGATATTTTTCCAATATGATTATTTTTACACATTATTTTGGATTTTCTTTAAATATTAAATTAAAAAAATTATAAATTTAATTTGAAAAAGTTCACATTAATTTTTATTAATAAAAATAATATAATATTAATAATAATATTTTGGTACTTTTTTAAAAATAATTATTTTTAGTTGAATAGATTAAATTACCATTTTTACAAATAACATGACTTTTATGACATTATTAGCATATCATTATGAATTGGAAATTCATGAAACCTTTTTATAACACCAAATATATATATATTTATATGTGAATTTATTATTTTAACAAAATTAGTTTTAATTTAAAAACTAATATTTTATAATTTAGAATATAAGTAATATTTTCTCAAAAACAATTAATACATTATAAATTTTTATTTTAAAATTATTTTTTATCACTTTTATTAAAATTAAATCAAATGAAATGGTTTAAAAAATTTGTATCTTTTGTTCAAAATTATCTAATAAGAACAACATCATTTTTGGGTATAAAGGACAAGTTATCTTAGGTAAAAACTATTTAGCCTGGAAAAAGCTAAAATGATAAAAGTAAGGAATACAACAGTAAAAGACCTCCAACATGTTTCAAAAAGTGTAAGAATGGTTGTGTAATTTATTTATCAACCTTATCCTTTCCTTCCTCAATAATTTATCATTTTTTGAGCTATATTTCTTAAGAGTGACTTCCCATTATTGAAAACATTTTGGTATTTATAAAAATACCATCCTTTTGACTTATAAAATGGAAACTCCTCTCCTCACTTCCCCTCACACCAAAACAACCTAAGTTTAAACAAAAATATTCATAAACCTATCCTAAATAGTCATATCCATTTTAATTATTTTATTTTATTCTTAAAATACTACTCAAGGGATTAATCCCCTTTAATGAGATAATCCAGGAACTGAGGTATATGTTCTTAACCTATCCTATTTCCATATTTATTTATGGGATTTTCTTCTTACTAAAATTTATTTTTAATATATTAAAATAATAAAATATATATCATCATTGAATTTCTAGGTTATTATAATTATGTTACAATAATTAACCACCTTCAACATTTTTATTGAGAAATATAAAATTGTAAATCGTGCATTGTGCGGACAATCGCCTCAAATATGCAACGTGTTTCATTTTCATTCACCACCTTAAAAAGATGTTATAAAAAATTAATTAAATAGATAATTATTATATTTATATTAATTTTATGATTCTTAAATAATACATCATATCACTACTTTCACAATTTCTACAGAAAATGAAATCTTCGACTATGCGTATGGGTGGACTACTGCCTCCATGGAATGATTGATTTCTATTTTTATTTTCATTAAAATAATTTATGTATGGTCATAATAATCGGTTTAATGAATAAATATTTTTTTATTATACCATTTGGGTTGTATTATGGTAAATTTTACAACTTTTTAATTATAATATCAATAAAATATTATAATTAATTCAATCATTTAAAAAAAGTTAACTAAGATTAAAATGATCGATTATTTATATATAATGATTTTATATAAATTATATTGTCTTTAAACTTATTACCAATATAATATATCAAACTATTAAACAATAAATTATATCATTATTTTTTTATAGTTATATAATAATTAAATCATGTCATAATCATCCATTAATCATGGTTGGTTCATTTTTAGGTTTTTTAACCACCAACTTGAACAAAATAGAAATTTATATCAGGAATGAAAATGATAAAATAATTAAAAGTATAGTATGTAATAAATATTTAATTTTTTTGGTAATTTTATATCAACATTTCACTAATTAATCAAAAAATCACCCATCATTTGTTGAGAATTGTCGAAACATGCCCATCACCAATTTTGTCCTCATGGATCATAACCAAAAATACCATGACGTATAAGTATAGATTTAAAAAAATATCTTGTAACATCTATTAATATTATTTCTATGATCAAATAATTATTGAATTTGGAAAAACAATATATACCAACACCAAATTAATGAATCTAGTTCAAAGCTATCTACATTACTCAAACCTGGTATTGAAAATAAGTAAAAACTAACTTAAATAAATGTATATAAAAATTATAAATGATGAGTAATAATGTTTAAAGTTTTTAATGAGTTTATTATGTATGTTTTTAATTAATTTAATTTAATTATTTTGGAAATTTGATCCATGTTTTTAATGAATGAAGACTAGGGTAAGAGTTTTTGTCTCAAATTCCTCTCTCTGAGGCATGTTTAATATTATGAACCTAATTTAATTTATGTGGTGTATATATTACCTATTTGAGATATAATATCATGAATTTTAGTTCAATAATGGTATTTTAATTTCAGTAACAATACCTATCTTTCAAGAGATTTTTATTCAAAAGATTCTAAATTCATAAGGGTTTTCCTGGTCTCAATTTTTATTCTTTGAGAGATAATACATTTCATGCACCGTGTTTTCTTTGTATGGTGTAATCACCACCTAGGTGTATATATTTTTAAAAAAAAATAGTTAATGGTATTTAATAAAAAAATATTGTTCCCTTATTCAAGTGGATATTGATTCAGTTGTTCACCATGTATTAAGTATTTTTGGTTACCCAACTTACATTCTTTGAGTTATGATTGTTCACATGAACATATTTCATATATGTTAAGTAATGTATACCATGTGATGTTATTATATGGTATTATATAATTGAAAAAATTACCAAATAAAGCCTTTTTCAAATGTTTCATGCCTTATAGAGTATATTACTTGTAAAGGATATTAATTATTGATGTCTCCTTTCATTGAGTTATGTTGTTACATCGTGATGTTCTTTCATCCATTCTTGGGTTATCCCACCCTAATATTTTTATTATATATTACTTTATAATCATATTTGGGAAACATATATTTTAATTAAAATTAAATTTTTTTCTATTGTTCTTACAATGTTATTTTGGAACAGAGGTATTTTTAAAATAATAAAAAGGGTTTCTCTTTTCACTTTCACCTGTTTTAGAGGAAGGGTTTTTTAGAGTATAATAATAATTAGAAATAATTGAAGAAATTAAAACCCCTTTATTAAGTATATATATGTAAGATAATATGAAACTACATATAAAATGAAAATGAAGAACTTATATAAATATGTGTTCTATAAATTAAAGAGAAACTGCCACAACCTTGATCTCCATCGGATGAGTTTGAGAGAAACAAATGTGGAAACCAAAATCTTCCCACCTCTATAGGTAACCATGGGATATGACTAAATCAATTTATATTCAAGTTGGATCCACCAATCTCTAATACATGCATGCATATTATAGTTAATATAGGAAGAAGAAGAAAACCTTTTGGATACATGTAGGTTTGACCAAGCCTATAAGGCATCACTCACACCACTACTATAGAAGGTCATTATATTATATAGGAAATCAAGGAAACACCATAATTTTTGTCTTATTTATTTACTTTTAAAAATACATGAGTAAATTACACAGAAATATCATATATCCAAGAATGTATCATATGCATTTACTCACTCAATCATTTCATCTTATGTAATGACTTTTTGATTAATATAATACATAGAAGAAACACAAAATGATAACATTTTTCATTTTGATACAATAGCATATTTCAAAAATAAATATTACCTAATGTTCATGAAAATTATATTTTTCATGAAATACATAATAGAATATATATATATATATATATATCACATATATACGGATTGGGGGAGATATACATTAATCTCCCATGTGCACCAAAGCTTAATAGACTTTGTTCCATTTCACATTATATTATATCATATAAAATACCTTTGTGAAGTATTATACAAAAGTCCTTTTGGATTTCTTTAAAAACACTTTTGGAAAGCTATCATTAACCTAACTTTGTATCACATGATATGAAATACCCTATTAATACACATCCAATACACTTTTATAATAACTTTAAAATTCTTTTCGTGTTACTCTCTCAGTCTAACTCAATCCCAATTAAGTCAAACAAAAAGTGTGACCCCATGATCATTTATAGAGTTGAAAAATATATAAATCTCCATATCCATATTTATAAGCTATTACCGTCCTCTAGAAAAACATCAATGTTACTCGAGCTTCAAATGGACCCAGAAAGATATATATTAAACACACGTATATCTATACCAGTGTCCACCAGTATATATCATATGAAAACATGAATTCTCATTTTTTTTCCTTTGTCTAAGACATCGAGTGACCATGGGACATGATACATGTTAATCAAATATATCCAAATCATCTTTTCTCAATTACTAAAGTGTATACTAAACTGATCGATGAATATATATATTTATAAAATGTCATTAATCCTTAGGGATAATAACATCACATTTCCCTTATCTAGATGGATATATATATATATATTATCTAGGTATGTACGCGCACTCCCATAGTCTATCTCAATTGGGGGCCCTTATGTCATACTCATCACATGAGAGGAAAAATCTCACATTTGTTAAGCTCCAATTGAAAACATGATCTGTAACATACCCAACCACCCTCATATTATCTGGGTTGGTATGTATACTTTCATAAGTTGGGTATCAATGTATATATGTTCTCATTATAGTTATCCCGTCAACCTCAGGAAGTGGAGACTTAAATACGAACTATACACCCCTAGTATATCAAATACATATATAAGACACTTTATGTGGTATACTAAGTATGTTATCCAGCATACATAAAAATATTATTCTTTCTCTTGTACCTCATGAGAATATTCTATATCACTATAAATGAATCATACTCATGATAACCTTGAAATTTTATCATAACCTATCATACATCATGACAAACATTATTTATGGATAAACACATTATCGTACTTTAAGAGGTCAATTATCATTGCACTTTAAAAAATATATATTTATATAGAAATTTATAGATTCAATGTGAAATTATTATAAAATGTAGGTTTAATTTAATATAATAAATTTCAATATTCTTAAACTCTATAAAAATATTAAACAAAACAAATATAAGCATCAGTCTTTCATATCATATATAATAAACTCCATATCATTTTTATGTTTTCTATAATTTTTTGGTTTTTTAACTTTTTATATCATAGGTAATTGATGCCACATCTCTATGTGAACTTCTAATAAAATCATCCCTCTAAACAATATAGTGAGAAACATCTAAAAAGATATCCAATTTGAATAATTGTGGGATTTAGGGATTATATTCGTAGCGATATAACTTGTTGAACATATTGAAACATATAAACATTAAAACATAAAATATTATAATGTAAAATTATGTTTTATACTTAAAGATATTTCTATGTTTATAATAATCATATTTAGAACCCTATTCCATTATAATTTTTCCTTTAAATAATGTAACTCTGTAAATTATTTTTTACTAACACATCCTAATACTCTTAGGATATTAAAGAAAATTCCCTATAAACATAGGTTGGTATAATCATTTATTTATTAATTTGAAGTTTTATAAGACCAAATATACTCAAACTAGTCATTAAAATAGTATATTAATTTTAGAATATCATTCTAAGAAACAAAAAACCATTTCTATTAAGAAATAACATTTATTACCTTTCATTAAGAATATTAAACAAATAAACTATTGTTTCTATATGATATATAATATTCTATATGTTTATAACCTTTCTTTTTTGAAAATAATATTTTATTAAAATATACCACTGATGGGTGGTTTGAACCCTTTCCCAAATATTTTATCAAATACTTGAATAAACAGTTTACTCTTGATAAAACAATTTTATCCATATCTTATTCTCAAAACATGTTATAGATATTTTTGAATCATAAATAATCTGAATATAACAGATCATCTCATAATTTTTCACAAAAAAAACATTTATTAATGAATAATTTCCTGTATCATTGAAGGTAAATGTGATGTAGATATATATATTTTACGTAGATTAATTTGACCTTGATAAAATCATTTAAATTCAAATCCTTAATATGGTAATTATTTACATAATATCATTTATATTAACTAAAATCTCATTCAATTATTACTTTGATTTTAAACTCTTATATATTTATGACACATTGTAAAATATAAATTCATTATCACATACCTTTCAAAATCAAAGAATTAATTTCTATAATATCCATACCTGACACACACATTCCATGGAGTTTCAAAAACTCTTTCATGTATATCTTATATAATAGAATCATATAGAATTATTATTATTCCTTCTTGAAAATACAAGGTTTATATGAACTTTATTGGATTATTAAATAAACATTATTGGAATTTTTAACCAACTTTTATCCTTCTGGTTAGAGATTTTACCAATTTGTACCATCTATATAGTTCTTTATAACCTAGAAATCATATTCCTTGTTAATATATATTCCCAAAAAATTTATAATACAGATTAAATATTATTTATATTCAATAATATTGTTATAGATTTTCCATATATGAAAATATAATAAATTCCATAACCATAACAATCCATTTTAAGTCTCCTGCTAAATCATTGTACAGAACTGAAAAAATCATAACCATTTGTTTTAAAAAAACACTCATATCATATCATTTAAAAACTTGTTGTTTAAATTATATTTTCAAGAACTAAATGGAATTAAATACACATATTATGATGAGTTTATCTAATATTTAACTACCAAAATTATCAATTAAGAAACTCCTTTTCTCCATTACTTGAAATCATCTTTCAATCTCAAAACATAAACTATTTTCTCTTTCCATCTTTATATATATTTATAACGATATTTAAAATATAAAATTGATATAATAAATTTATTATAATAATATAATTGAATTTTATGGTTGTTACATATTTAAATAAACCTTTAGTCTCACCATGTCATTTATCATATTCAATCATATTGAACATCATTTGACGTAACCAATCATATTGTGTATATGAGACTAAAATTGTCAATATACTCAATATTACTGATTACATGAGTGTAGAATAAGATTAATTTGGTCATTTTATATATAATGACTTTAAAATCCTAAATAAATCACTTTATGCTTCAATAAGATCCTAGATTTACTTGTTGAAAAAATTCAACACTTCATTATTAATAAAGGAACTATTTCAACACATAAAAGTTTCCTTCAAAAAATTTCGTAAGTCACAAATATTTCATAATAACTTTTTTTAAGTTACCATTATTATGATTAAATTACATTAACCATCTCTTTATCAAGGATAAATCACAAAGTATATCTTAATGATAATGATGTTATTATATATAATAGAAGTTTTTATCATCCGAGTATCATGGATTATTAACCATTTAATAATGACCGTTATTAAATAGGCTCCCCTAAAAATGACGACCCCTTTTAAAATTCATTATATCCATTAGTGGGATGAGATTTGTATTTCACTAAACAATGAGACCTCTAGGGAATTAATCTCACCAATTAATCATTTAGGTATGGAATCATCCCAATCATATCATATATGATTCATAGATGTCTGAGAGAAAAAAACACTTTTTCTAATTCATATTATTCATAAAATTGACTTTCTTCTTATGGCATACTAATTATTTGGGATTACCTGCTAAGTGTTTCCCAATGAAAACACAAAGAACAATCTAACCGAGAGAAATCTAGGGGAACCCATCTTTTGCATGAAACTACCTAATAATATAATTCATTTTCCCATATTACTTTTCTTCTTTATGAAATATTTTCCACATGAACTTGGATTTCGCACAAAATTACCCAATTAGAAGATAGAGGTCTGGAAAAATATCGCTTTGGAAGAAATATCACACTTATTTTTTAAATGGGATTTTAATCTCACCATATTATCTCATTTTATTACATTTTTTGGATTAACTATTCTGGTAATTTAGTTTGTAACCCTATTTATCCACTTAATAAATATGTTCAGACCATATTGATCTGTAACTCTTTACACAACCCACAATTGTTTGTTAATTACCCAAAAATTTAATTCAAAATAATTCATACATATCCAGACACATCATTGGTATAATCTACATGAAAACTTCATGTAATGTCTTAAAGTTTTATGAGATTGGAAATATCTAGATGATTAAGCCCTAAGTGACAGATAGCCAACCCGATTCACTATCCTAGATAAGGCAAACACCTCCAGGTATATAAGTAGTTCAATCCCAAGTCCCTCCACCTAGGGATACATTACTCAAAATATAATTCAGTTTATCATAACTCTAACACCTAATATTCAGAAACTATATTTAATGATTAAATCCATGCTAATAACCTTAATTATAAACTAAGGCCGAGGTAGATGAAAAACTAAATTTGTTATAGAGTCAATCCTAGCATGTAATGTAAGGATCTACCCTAGAAGTAGTTTTAAATTTTAAACTAAAGCATAAATAATATTCACAACTCATAAAAAATTTAATAAACATGAATATACAAGGTAATAAAAATTAAATAAAAGAACAATTAAATATTTAAACATGACATAAGTATTTTTGAAAAAATCATAAATAAAATCTAATTATAAACCCATTTATAATTTTCATCTCTAACATTATGGAAATTCAATTATTTTTAATATAAATATTAGGTATAAATTCTAATATGAAATATTTCATATTTATCATTATATAGAATTTTAATTTTAGATTTATGAAATTATATGAATTTTAAACAATTTATACTTTAAATTGTATTATTTAAACATTTTATATAATATAAATATTTTATACATAATAATTATTTAAACCTTGATCATATCAATAAAAAATTTTTTTGATGTTGTTTAAATAATATCTAAATAATCCCTCCTTTTAATTTGAACAATTCAAAATAATTTACTAAGAACAATCAATAACTTAAATATAAACATTTTATATTTTTAAGCCATATTTCATAATTTATAACCATTTATAAACTATTTCTTATGATTTATAAATAAACACTTTTATTTATATATCTTAATATGGACCATGTAATTTGATTAAAAGGTATTTCAAATATTAATATTTAATATTTATAGGAATTTTTCATAAAAAATATATTTAGTTATAAAAAATTGTAATTAATTAATCCATAAAAAATTAAATTAAATATCCCCAAAATTTATTTTATAATGATTTATAATCATTATATAAATCATTGACACTTTTATATATTCAAAAAATTAACATTTTTTTGTTTACCCTTACATAGGATCATATTCCCGCATAGGGGTATCCTCCCTTTACCCTTACACAAACACTCTGTGTATGGGTAATCTAGTTTTGGAGCCCTAATATAAGGGTAGATCTCTATATCCCATTCGTATTATATGCTACATATGTTATAGAAGTTTTTACCTTTATGTGATTTATGAGACCTTTTGGAACCACTGCATAAGGGTACTACCTTTATGTAGTAGGTTCACATAAGGGTATGACCTTTGCATAGCCCTTTTAAATCCACAATTACCTTTATGCAAGCTCCATCATATAGGTAATATATTGGGGGAATTAGGGGGATGGGTTTTATTTTTATTTTTATTTAAATGGGTCTAGGATTAGTATATTTAGGAATATGGGTTTGTTGAGCGCCACTTGAAGTGGCGCTCAACAATTCGGGTGGCTAGCGCCACTTCAAGTGGCGCTTTGCCACCCCTTTTTTTATGGTTTTGTTTTATTTTTTTGTTGTTTTAATTTTTTTCCACCTCATCCCTTTTTAATAAATAATTTCAAAATAAATAAATAAAATTTTAAAAATAATCTTATAAATATGTATTTAAAAATGATAAATTAATTATTATTATATTTATAATTATATAATAATGAAATTATATTTATGTATATATATAATTATATATCTGTGTATAAATATAAATATATATATATATATAATTAAAAATAAATATTTATAAATATAAATCTATTTATATATATTTTTTAAATAAAAAATATATTTGTAATTATATAATTATAAACTAATCCTTATATATAAATATTTATAATTATATGAATATGAATATATTTAAAATATATAATTATGAAAATATTCTTACATATATATTTAAAATTTATTTATAAATATATTTAATATTCATATATAAATAAATAAATATATATATATATATGTATGTATGTGTGTGTGTGGAGAATTATATTTATAATTATATTTATAATTATATTTATAATTATATTGTAATTATAGATATTCTTGTATATTTATAATTATATATTTGTACATATATATATTTACGTAGTTATAAGTAATTATTTATAAAAAAAATTGAAATATTGTTAAACATATAGTCTTTCAATACCACCTACTTGAAACTTAAAAATGTTTCAAGTATGTGACTTTGAAATCTTATAAAATATAATCTCAATGACCAATATGAATGATACTTAAAACATGTATTAAAAATATACTAAATAGATGAAAATAAAAAAATTACGTAAAAAATGTCGATAGAAAATATTTGATAGGCTTTCAAAACCACCTAGATGTAACTTAAAAATGTTTCCACTATGTGACTTTGAATGCTATAAAAGATAATCTATATGACCAATATGAATGAAACTTAAAACATTGATTAAAAATATATAAATAGATGGGAAAAAAACGTAAAAAATGTCGACAGAAAATATTTTATAGGCTTTCAAAACCACCTAGTTGAAACTTAAAAATGTTTCAACTATGTGACTTTGAACATCTATAAAACATAATCCATACGACAAGTATGAATGAAACTTAAAACATGGATTAAACATATACTAAATAGATGAAAATAAAAAAATTACGTAAAAAATGTCGACAGAAAATATTTTATAGTCTTTCAAAACCACCTAGTTGAAACTTAAAAATGTTGTAACTATGTGACTTTGAACGTCTATAAAACATAATCCATATGACCAGTATGAGTGAAACTGAAAACATGGATTAAACATATACTAAATAGATGAAAATAAAAAAATTACGTAAAAAATGTCGACAGAAAATATTTTATAGGCTTTCAAAACCACCTAGTTGAAACATAAAAATGTTGCAACTATGTGACTTTGAACATCTATAAAACATAATCCATATGACCGGTATGAATGAAACTTAAAACATGGATTAAACATATACTAAATAGATGAAAATAAAAAAATTACGTAAAAAATGTCGACAGAAAATATTTTATAGGCTTTCAAAACCACCTAGTTGTAACTTAAAAATGTTTCAACTATGTGACTTTGAACGTCTATAAAACATAATCCATATGACCAGTAAGAATGAAACTTAAAACATGGATTAAACATATACTAAATAGATGAAAATAAAAAATTATGTAAAAAATGTCGACAGAAAATATTTCATAGGCTTTCAAAACCACCTAGTTGAAACTTAAAAATGTTTCAACTATGTGACTTTGAACGTCTATAAAACATAATCCATATGACCAGTATGAATGAAACTTAAAACATGGATTAAAAATATACTAAATAGATGAAAATAAAAAAATTATGTAAAAAATGTCGACAGAAAATATTTTATAGGCTTTCAAAACCACCTAGTTGTAACTTAAAAATGTTTCAACTATATGACTTTGAACGTCTATAAAACATTATTATTTGATATACAATAATTAATTAGTTAGTAATATAATTATTAATTTTTATTTGTCATTATAATTATTAATTATTAATGGTTAATTCGCTGTGACAAATTTTGTTTATATTTTACCTGTACTTTATAATTTAATAGTTAATTGAAATAAGTTTGTATTTAATATATTTTTTATTTTCTTTTTATTTGACTTAAACAACAATTACTTATCATAGTGAATAATTTTTTTAATATATACAACATTATATCCAAAAACATCAACGACGATGCCCCCCGGTACCACAACGCGGTGTCTGAATGTCACGTCCTCTCCGCGTCCGACGTCCGTGTCGCTCCGGTGTCCTCTCTGCGGGTTCCTCCTCTTCCGGTGCATCTGGTGCCTCTCCATGATGCTGTGTAGAGGACTGACAAAAATCATGTGAGGATGCCCCAAAATCATGTGAGGATTCCCCAAAATCATATGGGGTGACATATGGCTCTGAAGGTCCTATAAATGGTAGAAATGGGGTACTGAAGAAGGTCTCGTCGGGAGGAGAGGGGGCCGCCATAAGCTGTGTGACTGCACCCAGATCGAAGTCCATAGTAGTCTGCGGAGATGCCATATGCGGTATATAAGCGTCTCCCTACTGTGCAAAATCATCAGTCGGCTGGGAGGGATCGTCTCTCTGTGGTGCGACGACATCTGCAGGAGCCGCTCTCAGATGTCGATGTCATCGCCTCTGCCCCTCCGGATGTGCTCGTCTCTGTCGTCCAGCTAGAGGCGGCGGCGGTGGTGCATCCTCCTCAGCAGGCATAGCAGGGACATCGTCATCCTCAGGTGCTTCTGCCTGAAGATATGGATCGGGATATATCTATGGCTCCTCATCAAAAAAACTGTCACGTATCAACCGGAGATGATCCAATAGAGCCACCACATCCCGATGAACTACCTCCCGTAGAATATATGCATGCTCCTGAGGCTGTGTAGATTGTGAAAGATGACTAATGGCGTCTTCCTGCAAATGAAATAACAATCAAATTAATATCAAAAATGAGTTAAAAAAAATTAATAAATCTTAGTAAACATACCAATCGCTGAATGCCAATCCCCTGACGTGTAAGGTGCATGATGGTGTGACGTCGATACCAGTGTGCATAATCCCCCTGATCAGATAAATGAGAGTGTGATGTGATATATCCCTATGGAAAGATACTGAATCGGGAACGCCTATCCCAAAGCTGGATATAAGATGCATGATGTCGCCGCCAGTCTGTCGTCTGTCTACCTATAAGCACAATCGAATGTAACTCGGTAGACTGTCATGGTGCCAAGGGGATATGCTGTATAAAACCGAACTGGCGCATGACCCGGTCTGGCTGGTGCCACTCAACGATGTGGAAGTGAACGAGTGGCACCACTGCAACACGATCTCCATCCAAAGCTATGCAGTATAGTGAAAGTGATGTGTAGACATAACCTGTATAAGGAGTCCATGAAACCTGAAATGTAAACTCAAAAAATAAGTCATATAGTAGCATGATAATTTTACTGAGATTATATTGAAATAACTTAAAATAGTGATAACAAAACAAATTTTCCTACAAAAAAGTACTGTTTAACTTACATCAGCCGGCACTATAGCATCGAATATCTGTCTGAAGTTGTGCACACTATGTCTCAGAGTATGTGAAAACTTCTGAGACTGACTCCACCTGGTGAAAAAAGAGTAATCTATGATAAGTTTATAAAAAACAATAACAAAAGTACTAAATAACCGAATGTAATGATATAGACATTCCATCGTCCTCGAGGACAGTCCCGAAGTAGCTCCGGTGCAAGCGGTGCGACAACTTGAGGAGCGATGCGTGGAAAACGCTCCCAGTCCCACATCTGTACTAAAACCATGCAACCTGCAATCTGATGTGAATCGGCCTGACAACTAGTGCAGAGAGATCTGTACAGATGTGCTAATACAGCGGACCCCCAACTGTATGTAGCCGTCTGATCCAGATCCTCAAGTAATGGGAGGTACATCATGTGTACCAAAGCGGTGGAGTAGTCGACGCACAACATGCCTCTGTGCAGCCGAAAAATGTATGCACGTGTGTGCTGAAGAAGAGTCTCCTCATCTGCATCATCTGGAATGATGTCAAAATGCTGATCAAGCCACCTCATTCGCAAGCGCGAACCCTGGAGGACACCCCGTGCGCCGATGACGTCAATGCCTAGCAGCCTCTGTATGACTGCAGCCCAATCGCCAGTACTAGCACCCGTAACTGCATCTCCATGGATAGGTAACCCCAGCATGTAGGCGACGTCCTCTAATGTAATATTCATCTCCCCCTCTGGGAGATGAAATGTGTGTGTCTCTGGCCGCCATCTCTCAACCAACGCAGCTATCAAATGATGGTCGATGGTCTTGAAGTCACACATAGAGACTCCGTAAAATCCTGCACGTCTAAGGTATGGGAAAATAGCCACCGACGGTGCCTCATGATGGAAACGATGCGCTCTCCGAACATGATGATGTCTAACAGGTCGCCGCGCCAACACATCGCGTGACACGTGCGTCTCCTGGACGGATAAAAGTGGTTTCTCCATCTGAATGTGCAAACATCAAAACATTAATTTCATGTAAGATATGAAATTTATCATGGAAGATATGAAATTTATCAATTAATATTGAAAGATGCATAAACACATTGGGTTCGTTGTTGTCTCCCATGGTGGGGTGTTGGGGTGAAGACGTTCGGAGTTTCCTCGTTTTTGTTTTGTGGTTATTGTAAGTTCATCTTTCATTATAAAAAACTGATGACATTTTCATTTAATAGTTCAACTGGTTTTGTTTTCTTATACAGGTACATTCCTTTTTTTGAGTTGGTGTTGTCTGTTTAAAGCTACTCATGTAATGTTGATCGTTCGACAAACAATATCACGTGAAATCGTGGTACATTTTCCAAAAGTTACCCTATATAAAAGTAAGACAAATATGATTAAAAATGAAGATAATGATAAAAATGATTACATGTACAAAGTTTTACAGTAACTGATAGAGTACGTGATTCATTTTAACCATTAGATGATTGCCCTATGTGTCTAGGGCAACGTGTCTTCGTATGACCTTCCTGGCGGCATATGATGCACTTCCGTCCAGCTGGATGTTCACTAGGCCAATTCATCTCATTCCGAATATGAGTCGACTTTGGTCTCCCTTTAGGTCGAAGTCTATTGTTTTTCGGTAGAAGCGTGGGTGCGCCATCAGGCAGCCAAAAATTCTGATATTACCCGATTGGCATCCACGGAGTACTGTAGCAGGAGTTGATGCTCTCGAGTCGATAAGCCGGATCAACGAACTGCTCCCAAGATACGTGTACGTAAGCACATGCAGCAATCACATGGCCGCATGGATATCTCAGTTCCTGAAAGTTGCCACAATCACAGTAACACTTCTCTAATAAAACAACTCGCACATGACCATTGCTACAAGCAACAGCATCACCGGGCTCAGCGACCTCAAATCATTGCTCTGGACGATTAAATGCAGTGACACGGTAAGTTGCGGCCTCCTGAAGAACTGTATCTAGCTCACATTGGAAATGGTGTCCATAGCGCATTCCTCTGTTCAAGCCCTCTTCAGCTTGCTTTCCTCGTTCCAAAAAGTACTTTACACTACGATAGAATGTCTCTTGTACCAACACTGAAATTTAGATTTACGACATCATACAAATATTATATTATAATAGTAGCTCTTCTGAGTAACATATATTCAAATATTCGTATTTAACTGTGATAGGAAGTTTTCTAACTCCCTTGAAGACTCCATTTATACATTCTACGATGTTGGTCATCATATGACCATATCTCCTCCCATCATCATATACCAACGACCATTTCTGCTTTGGAATTTGCATCATGTAATCATACACTTCTGGATTCACTCTGTGGATATCTTAAAGACGCTCCTCCATTCTTTGTTGTTGAGGCTCATATTCTATCATACAAGAAGTCATCTGAAAAGTTATGAAAATAACTATAACAAAAACATTTTAACAGAAAAGGATATTCATACCAATATTTAAGATTGCCTTTTTCATCGATTCATTCTTGAACTTCTTTCACAAATTGCTGGCAATGTGTCGAATACAGTATCGATGATGGGATTAGGGTGGTCTCCACAAAAGACCCTCAGACTGTATCGCCTCCTTGATTGCATGGTGGAGATCAGAAATAAGACAAATCCCTTCTGCATCCGTAACAAACTCTTGGAGACATGCCAGAAACCATCTCCATGATGAGAAGTTCTCTTTCTCCACAATTGCAAATGCTATAGGCAGAGGGGCTCGATTTCCATCTTGTGTGGCGGCAATCAATAATGTTTCTCTATACTTTCCATACAGAAATGTACCATCAATTTGTATGAACTGCTTGCAATGTCTAAAAGCCTCCACACATGGTAAAAATGTCCAAAATAATCTATCAAACACAACCATTGAGCGGTCAAGTTGGTTTCGTTGGTTAACATATTCAACAGTATGTAACTGATAGACTATTTGATTATTGTGGTGTAGAAGCTCCAACAGTTGTGGTAAAACTCGATATGAGTCATCCCAATCACCATACACTTTCACAATAGCCTTTTTCGTGCTGCCCATGCCTTCCAGTAAGAGATTTGATACCCCAATAGCTGTTTGATTCGCTCAATGACCAGAACCACAGGGACATCTTGACATGCTCTAATCATTTAAACAACAATAGTTGAAACAAACTCAACATCTAATGAAGAGTGTTTCTGTGCCAAGCTTGGGTTCACACAAGTGTGTGGAGTAAATCTAGTGATGCGCCAGCTGTGAAAAGTGTTATCAATAATAGCTCGCAGACGCATTTGACAGTTCGATTCATATTTGTCCCAACGGATCAAATAGTAAGATATCTTTGACTCTTCTACAACATATGAGTAATGTCTTTCAATTTGATATTGTTTTATCACATTTTTCATTGCTTCTTTGCTCTCAAACTTTCTGCCAATATATAGAACACCGTTATCTGACACTCGATTTGTGCCACCAATGATTCCTGGAAATTCTGAACTGGGAGTAATAACTGAATAATCAAATTCTGGCAAGTGATTCATGCCTTCAGTCGACCATGAAGCCAATAGTGGAGGATGGTTCAATGGTCGGTTGAACCTCACATGAGTTGGTACAGACTAATCTTCCGCATGCTCTTCTTCTTCTTCTTCTTCTTCAACTTCCTCTTCATCTTGTTCAAAATTGTCATCATCCTCAAATTCATCAACCAATGCATCTAAAGTATATGGAGGACTATCCATTGAAACTGTGGCTGATGGAAATGATGGAACAACTACCGATTCTGATGGAACGTCCTGATGTGAAGGAGCATATGACATAGTCTCATGACTTTGAGATGGGTCAACTTCCAATGCTGATGGAACCTCCATTGTAGCTATAGTGACATACAACTCCATCATTTGATTATCAGGTATATACTTAACCAATGAAAGTATATATTCCCAATCATCATCATCATTTACCGGATAGGGCACATGCCAGAACCTATCTATAAATTGGAGATGTATGAATGTGATGGACTCTATCACTTGATTCCTCGCCAGTTTTAACCTCCGATGAATTTTCCTTTGCACAGCTTCCAAAGTAGTACATCCTCCAAGCATCGCAACAGCTTCTGGATGTATACTATAACTCCATCCTTGTTCTGTCTCAATTATTTGACCGTTGTAATAAATATAAGCAGCGACCATCTTTTTTTATCTAAAAGAAACCACTGTTATTAATTAAATCTGATTAAAGAATCAATTTATTTATGCATGATTCTAGTAATTTAGGTTGGAATCCTAATCCCTCTACCAAATCAATATGTTCAAACCATATTGATGTGTAACTATTTACACAGCCCACAAGTTTGTGTTACTTACCCAAAAATAGAAGTTAAATATATTTATACATATCCACATGCATTATATGCATGAGGTACATGAACACGTCATGTAAAAAGCATATAGTTATATGAAATTGAAATTCTCCACATGAGTAAGCCCGGAGCGACAGATAGCCAATCCCATTCACTTTCCTAGACAAGGGAAGCCTCCAGGAAAGTAGGTGGCCCGACCCAAAGCCCCTCTACTCGGGGATACTTTACTCAAGAGAGCAATCATTTCATGATAACTCTAACACTTAATATGAAAAAAATATATTGAACTACTAAATTCAAGTTCATAACTTCAATTACAAACCAAGGTCTAGGTAGATTGGAAACTAAATTCATTATCATACCTAGAATGTAATGCAAAGGTATATTCCATAAGCAATTTACTACTACTTGGCTAATTAATATAACTACTTCGCTAATTAATATAACTACTTCGCTAATTAATATAACTACTTCACTGAATAATATAACTACTTCGCTAATAACCTAATTATGATTAAATAATTAACTAATTATAATTAAGTAAATACACAATTAAGATTAACTAATTACCTAATTATGGTTAACTAATTACCTAATTATGGTTAAGAAATTACCTAATTATGATTAAATAATTAACTAATTATCATTAACTAATTACCTAATGATTAACTAATTACTTAATTATAATTAACTAATTACCTAATTATGATTAACTAATTACCTAATTATGATTAACTAATTACCGAATTATGATTAACTAATTACCTAATTATGGTTAACTAATTACCTAATTATGATTAACTAATTACCTAATTATGATTAACTAATTACCTAATTATGATTAACTAATTAGATTAACTAATTACCTAATTATGTTTAATTAATTACCTAATTATGATTAAATAAGTAGCTAATTATGATTAAATAAGTAGCTAATTATGATTAATTAAGTAGCTAATATTGATTAATTAATAACCTAATTATGATTAACTAATTACCTAATTATGATTAACTAATTACCTAATTATGATTAATTAATTAACTAATTATGATTAATTAATTAACTAATTATGATTAATTAAGTACCTAATTATGATTAATTAAGTACCTAATTATGATTAAATAAGTAGCTAATTATGATTAAATAAGTAGCTAATTATGATTAAATAAGTAGCTAATTATGATTAATTAAGTAGCTAATATTGATTAATTAATAACCTAATTATGATTAACTAATTACCTGATTATGATTAACTAATTACCTAATTATGATTAACTAATTACCTAATTATGATTAACTAATTACCTAATTATGATTAACTAATTACCTAATTATGATTAATTAATTAACTAATTATGATTAATTAATTACAAAATTATGATTAATTAAGTACCTAATTATGATTAATTAAGTACCTAATTATGATTAAATAAGTAGCTAATTATGATTAAATAAGTAGCTAATTATGATTAAATAAGTAGCTAATTATGATTAATTAAGTATCTAATATTGATTAATTAATAACCTAATTATGATTAACTAATTACCTAATTATGATTAACTAATTACCTAATTATGATTAACAAATTACCTAATTATGATTAAGTAATTAACTAATTATGATTAATTAATTAAATAATTATGATTAATTAAGTACCTAATTATGATTAATTAATTACCTAATTATGATTAATTAATTACCTAATTTGGATTAATTAATAACCTTATTATGATTAATTAATTACCTAATTAGGATTAATAACCTAATTATGATTAATTAATTAACTAATTATGATTAATTAATTACCTAATTATGATTATTTAATTAAATAATTATGATTAATTAATTAACTAATTATGATTAATTAATTAACTAATTATGATTAATTAATTAACTAATTATGATTCATTAATTAACTAATTATGATTCATTAATTAACTAATTATGATTATTTAATTAACTAATTATGATTATTTATTACCTAATTACCATTAATTAATAACCTAATTATAATGAATTAATTAACTAATTATGATTCATTAATTAAGTAATTATGATTAATTAATTAGCTAATTAGGATTAATTAATTAGCTAATAATGATTAATTAATAACCTAATTACAATTAATTAATTACCTAATTATGATTAATTAATAACTTAATTATCATTAATTAATCAACTAATTATGATTAATTAATTAACTAACTAATCATTTCATTATCTAATTACATTTTAAAAAACCAGACTATTTATAAAATACAAATATTATATACTAATTCTATAAATTAAACAACTAAATTATTAAATCAAAATATTAAATAAATTTAAAGAAAGATTTACCTCAAATTTGTGACGACATAGGTACACAGGCAGAGCAACCGAAGAGGCAAGGCTACGCAGACAGAGCAACCGAAGAACGCAGAGCAACACAAAATATTTTTAGAGAGAAGTTTGAGAGAGAAAGGGAGAGGAAGGGGTAGGAAGTGAGGAATGGGGGTGGGGCGAGGTAGGAAGTGAGGAATGGGGTGGGGCGAGGGTCCTATTTATAAGATTGGGGGGGTGTTTCGGCGCCACATGAAGTGGCGCCGAATTGATTTGGAAGAAGCCAGCAGCGCCACTTCAAGTGGCGCTGAAAGAAGTTTCCGCCAAATTGGTGGAGCGCCACTTCAAGTGGTGCTCCGGTTTCAACTCTCTTGAGCGGCACTTCATGTGGCGCTCAAGAGACCCATTTAACAAAATATTCAATCCTTTGACCCATTAAAAAAAAGACCTTGTGCACAAAATAATCCTAATATATTGGCTACCTTTATGAAACCATCATTTCAGGTAATGGTATGTTTCAATGTACCTTTATAAATCCTTAGGAAATAATATTTAACCTTATTTAAAACACTTTGTGTAAAGTTAATCCATGATTTACCTCTATGTGACCATTCACATATAGGTATCACCGTAGTTACCCTTAAGAGATTGATATGCATTAGGGTAATGAATTGGTTACCTTTATACAACCTATATTCATGAAAGTAACACCTTAGATACCTTTATGTGTCCCTTCTACATAAGGGTAAACCATTTGAAAAGAAAATTTCATGAAAATGAAATTGCTGCTCAATTTTTGGTTTCTTCTTCATTTAATCGCATGTTTTCATATATCTAAATATTGGACCTACTATAATTCCACTAAAGTGTGGACGAATATAAATTCCTCATATGAACACATCCAACATGAAATCCATATTAACCCATCAAAGGACTTCATTTCCCTAACTCATTGGTCATGCAACACTTTGCATCACAATATTGGACCTTTTAGATGGAGATCCACAATTCATCCTTGTTCATGTTCAAGAGCTCCCAAGAGTAAGTTAACTCTATAAATTTTTCTTTTATACCAATGAAATCTATTGTTAGATTCTAATAACAATTATAATAAATATTTTAAGTAATTAAAATACCTTTTTCTTTTATCTATATGAATGATAATATGAAACTATGTATAAAATTGAAAATATAAGCTATTATAAATATGTGTATCTAACACTGTAGATCCACTAAAACAATAATAATATCCTTTGGATGGGTTTTATATAGATCAAAATGTGGGAAAAAATAATCTTACCTCCTTAGGTATCCATGGGTTATTCATTAATAACATGATGTTCATGTAGGATCCACTAATATCCACAACATGCTAGCATCTCACTGTGAAATTAAGGAAAATAAAGGGAGCTTTTTATGTATAGAGAGGTTCGACCAATTCTACAAGGAAACACTCACACCACTAACATCACATAGAAATAGATTGTATTGGAAATCAAGTATCCTCCTTAATTATTGTATAATTTATTCATGTATTGAATTACAAGAAAAAATTCCATGGTCAGTTTATGTATACAATAATGCAGCGTATGAATTTACAGCATTAGAAATTTCTTCTTATGTAACAAATTATTAAATGATAGCATACAAAAGAGAAATAAAAAAATGATAAAAGTTATCATTTTTTTGTAACCGCATGCTATATAAAATAATATACCCTTATGTTCATGAAAATCATAATTTTTATTCAATATAAAATGACCAACATATATACAAATATATCTCATTTAAATAAATTTAGGGCATATATCCATCATTTTCCTCCTCCCTATTTTTCTCCCAGATAATATTTATTTCTTTTCAAGGATCAGTTATTGGTTAATGTTTTTAAAATAAAAGGTTATCAAATTATTTCATGTCACATTTTTAAATGTTTTCATTAAAATTAATATTTAAATTTTTATTTTACATCAATGTTAACTATGTTTTATAAATTATCTTTTAAATTTTCACTTTTTTCCCATTATCATTTTTAAAAGGATTTAACCTAATAGGTTTTAAGATCCATGGTTTATCCTATAATATATATATATATATATTCTAATGTGTGGTATTGAACTTGTGGTATCAAACAATTCAATTCTATATCCCATCTATTGTGATACAATTCGAATAATTCTTCTTGAGAGGTTATTTTTCATTTCATTCAACGCCCTCCTATGTTTTCTTTATCATATTAAGGATATATGGTTTTACAACCATCTGGTTTCTTTCTCCCGATGGATTATGATCATGTTATTTCATCATTGAGTAAACCGTATAATCATTACCCTATATGATGTGAACATCTGATTTTACAAATTTTGATTGGATGATGTTCACCTAGAATGTCAATTTATTAATTGACATGGGGAAAAGTATTGGAATTTAATATATTGGTTTTTATATATGGATGATTATTAGAAAGTTGACTATATATTGTTTGACCATACTTCTTTTTATGGAGGGGTTATGACCAAGTTATCCTTTTTTTGATAATGGTAAAAGTATAGAAATTATGTATGATTATTGATTTCTAACATAGTCTAATCATTTATTAACATTTCATGTCTTTAATTATATAGATAACTACATTTTATTCGTTAATAGGTTCCTTAGAAAATCGTATTAAAAGTATTGTTGACTATTATGGTGATTGTATTGGAATTTAACACTAATAGGTGGATCCCAAAATTATATAGCCCCTCGATGCATCAATAGGTCTCATGAGACAAAGTTTTTTTGGTATTTGGTATATTCCTTCCTAATTTAGTAAGATTTCTTGATTCCGATCTCAAGGAAAATTAAATTCATTGGAATAAGTTCATGGAAACTTATAATGATATCTTTTAGTGGTCAATATAACCTACCTGGAAGCCTATAGTGACCCACAAAATCCATGATTATAGCCAAACTTGGTAGCCTTTAATGGACTATGTTTTCTTTTACTGAATATTTTTTCTAAAAATTACAGTATAACTACCACCCCATTTTCTATATTAAAAAATATAAAAAAACTAGCCATAATCTCCAAATTTTAAATTTTCATCATGTTTATAAATTTTGAAAAGTTTATTTAGTAATTTATAAAATCATATAAATATTAACCACTATAGAATCATTATTTTTAATTTAATAATCATCACATAACTACAATAAAAATTAATTAAAAGTAAAAATTAGTATAATAAAAATTAATAAAAAACTAAAATTTGCGTCCCAATTTCTCATTGAATTGTATAAAGTTATCTTTTACTTAATAAAGAAAAAATATTATACAATAAAAATTAAATTTGATATTCCAACTACTAACACATTATTTATTTAAATATGTTTTATTCTTATATTTTAAAATTTTATAATTAATCGGTTTCCTGTGGTTTTATGAAAATTTTTAATCATTTTCTTGGTTTCAAATATATCACTTATTTTAAACCATTTTTTACAATGAAACTACTTTTTTAAATCATTACGACCACACTAAACATTATAATGGTATGTTGACTATTAATAATCTCAATAAGTAAACAGAGATCATTTTTCTGTTATTTTAGGACAATATGAGGATGATTTCTAGGTCTTAACCCTTTAACACGCTTTATAAAATAACATTAAACCTAATGAAACTTTTATTTTAGGATATTTGGACTACACCACACATCGGAATGACATGACATCAATCCCAACATGTAAAAAAATAAAAAAACCATTTCTTTTCAATTTCGTGATAATAAGAGGATGTTTTCTAGTCTTTGATCATTTGACGCATGTTTTTAAAGATGTTTAAATCTAATAAAATAAATTTCTAATAATTCTGACCACATAACAGGTCATATTTATGCATAGAATATTTTTAATTTTTATAGATTAATAAATAAACTATATCATTTCAAATAATTATAATATGAGGTTTTTTTACCATTCTAAATAGGTTTTATACTTGTAAATTTATAAAAATACACATTTTATCTTTCAAGGAAAACAAAAAATTGAATTGATATGTTTTTTATTTTTACATGTCACAAATTAATTGGTGATTATTGTAGAACTATTTCATTATAATATGATGTTTTTTGGTATGTTTTGAACACATAACATATTTTTAATCATTTTCCCCTAAAACAATTTCCAAATTTTGACCACACTACAAATATGAATGATGTTCCTTCTATTATTACATTAAAAAAATTAAATAACTCTCATTTTACTATTATTTCACAATAATATAAGTTTATTTTTATGTTTTCACCCTTTAATTAATTTTTTTTAATGACTTAAATATTTAAAAAAACATTTTTTTCCTTTCTTGTATGTTAAATTTTTAATTGATCATTCATAAATTCCTACGTGAAAACATTATTCTTTGAATATCTTGTTATTATTTCATTATAATTATAGATTTTATGAAGGTTTTTGACTACATTAATTGTGTTTTAAACTTTTAAATTAATAAAAACATTATTTTGGTCATTATGAGAAAATCATAATTTGTATTTATGTTTTGTCCATTCCTTTGTATCAAAAATTATTTGACGGTCATTGCCTTTCAATTTCACAACAATATGAGGTTCTTTCTTATGTTTTGTCCTTTTAATACATGTGTTTTAGACTTTTAATTATAATAAAACATTTGTTCAATTATTTAAACCACCCCCCACATTGCACTGATGTGTCTTATTATCATACATGTCAAATTAACTAGTGATCTATATTTAATGATTTCATGAGAATTTAAGGTTGTCTTCTAGGTTTTTATTATTTCATTCTCATTTTTAGACCTCCATATCTAGAAAAATGAACTTTTATTCATTCTTCTCAAACTGAAGGACAAATTCATGTGTCATCTATTCCTATATGTCTCAAATTATTCATAATTCATTATAATATGTCTTTATAACCATTCAAAAATGTTTTCAGGGTTTTGATAGATCAAATAATTTTCAATAATTTTCTACTCTAAAACTACTTTTTTCGGTCATTAAATCCACAAAAAAATAATAAATACCTTCCATCTATTTAAACATGTTATAAATTAAACAGAGATTATTTTTCAAATAATTCACAACGACCTAAGGCTACTTTATTCTTTTTGACCCTCGTAAATACATTTTTATATACATTATAATATTTTGAAACTAACTTTTAGTCATTCTATGATCACTACACTTAAAATGGAAAATTCATTACTTACAACATACAAAAAATTATTAAGAATCCATTTTGTAAGATTTAATGAAAATTTAGAGTTGTTTACTAGTTTTGGTAATTTGATACATGTTTTTTTACATTTAAATCAATAAAAACAATTTTGGTCATTATGAGAAAACCAAAAGTTGAGTTTATTTTCCATATACTATAAGTAAAATAAAATAAACATTGGTATTTTCCATTGATTTTAGGACTATAAAATGTCATTTTCTATGTTTTAACACATTTACATACATTTTTAAATGACTTTAAATCGAATATAAATAATATTTGATCATTCCAACAACACAAATTCTTGTATTTACAACTTTGAATATACATTAAAATTTAATAAATGGTATTTTCCTATGATTTCATGACAATAAGTGGACATTTTCTAGGTTTTAACCATTCAATGCATATTTTTAGAATTTTAAATCTATAAAAATGTTGTTTTGATCATTATGATCAAATAAAAAGTTATGTTGATGTGTTGTCTATTTATATAAGTAAAAAATTAATCAATATTAATTCTCCAAATATTTCATGATAATATCATATTTAACTATATTTTTAACATAAAACTCTTTTATCATTTTTTACACTAATACTACCTTTTCAGTGATTCTAATGACAACGCACATTAGTATAATGCACTGTTTATTATTAGATGTTAAAAATTAAATAGCGGTCAGTTCTCAATAATTTCAAGATAATATGTTGTCATTTTAATGTTTTTTACCATTTGAATCATGTTTGTAAGGACCTTAAAATCTTTAATAATGGACATTTTTTCATTTTGAGGCCACCGAAACTCAAATTGATGAACTGTGTGCTCATACATGATAAATATTAATTGAAAATATTTTATTATAGTATTTCAAAAAAATTTGTAGTTATTTTATTTGATTATACCATTTGATACATGTTTTTGTTTTTTAAATCCTCAAAATGTAATTTTACTCATTATGAGAAAATAAAAAGTTATATTGATGTAATGTATATTCATACATGTAAAAAATTAATTAGTGGTCATTTTAATTCAATGATATGATAATCTGATGTCATTTTCTATGTTTTAACACATTAATTCATGTTTATAAAGTATTTTACATATAATAATTTTTGTTTTCATTCATTCTAACTAGGCCCCACATATAATTAATATTTAGTATATTTATATCATTATAATGTATATCAAAAAACATCTTCCCATGATTTCATGACAATCAGATTTTGTTTTATAGGCTTTGACTTCTTAAATCATGTTTTAACCTTTTAAATCTTTAGAAATTCACTTTTAATAAATTTGGGTAAAAAATATTTAAAATTAATTTATTGTTTAACATTTCATTTCAAAAATTAATCAACAATAATTACCCTATGATTTTATGGAAATCCAAGTTCATTTTCTAGGATTTGATTGTAAAACTTGTTTTTAATCTTTATCAATCTAATACTACTTTATCAGTCATTCTAATCGCATAGCATATCAAAATGAAAATTCATATATTCATACATGTCTAAAATAAAATGAACATTATGTTCATATATTATCACAATAGTTTAGGTCATTTTCTAGTTTTTAACCCTTTAAAATAAGTTTTTAATGATTAAAATATTTGAATTCAAACATTTAGAAATTTTGAGCTCACAATTTGTCAATTTCATGGTTTTTATATTCATACATGTAAAAAAGTATTCAAAAATAATTTTTTATGATTTCAAGAAATTTAATCATTATTTTCTAGGTTTTGGATATTTGGTACATGTTTCTCTAGTTTTAAATTAAGAAACATGTACTTATGGTCATTTTGGGAAAATCAAAAGTCAGATTAAAGTGGTATCTATTAAAATATGTTGCAAATTAGACTTAAATCCATATACTATGATTTAAAAATAATAATAGGTCATTTTCAATGTTTTAACCCTGTAATACACATTTTTAAATACTTTTAAATCCTGTAAAACTATATTCATAGTTGTTTTGATCGCACTACACATTGGATTGACAAGTAGTCTATTACTACATGTAAATAATTAACTGATGATCATTTTCTTACAATTTCACAACAATTTAATGGTTTTTTGTTTTGACTATTTAATTCAAGTTTTTACACCTTTAAATCTATAAAACACACTTTCGATCATTCTAAGAAAATCATAAGCCATATCGGGGTACCATATATTCTTAAATATCAATAATTTATCAATGGTCATTTTGTTATTATTCATCACCAATCCAAGATCATTTTCTTAGATTTGAATGTATAAATTATATTTAGATTTTTTTACTTTAAAACCACTTTTGGTAAACATTTTGATCATAATAATCATATGAATTATGTTCCTTCTATTTAGCGTTGTATATAAAAACCACAAAACCAACCCGATCAAATTAAAACTAATTAAAAACTAAAAAACCACAAAATATTAAAACCATATTAGACAAGAGAGGTTAAATTTTTTGTTTGAGACATGCCTATTTGGGTGGTGTGATAAATATTTTTTTATTTGGGTGGACCCTACCCACCCACCAAAATTTTAAATGTTTTTTATTATATCATTTTTAACTTTTTTGAAGAATATCATTATATGTCTTTATCATTGGACATGAAACATTTTCACCCATTGAATGCTTAATATTAAAGATGATATTGTTACGAGATGGTTTTTTAGTAAAATATTTGAAAGAATTATTGTAGATGATAAATTTATTATATATAAGAAATGTAACAATTATTTATTTTAATATATTATTATATCTTTTTCTAACCTGAACTGTCCCACCCATTAAACCACCACAACTCTCGATATTTATTTTTTCTATAAACCACTTTTCATAGAGTTTATTGTGGGTGAGATTTATCTTTAAACCCAACCAAACCAGCCATTTTTACATCCTTATGTATATTATGACATGTAAAAAAATAAATATAGGTACTTTTTCTATAATTTAATGATAATATATAGTTTTTTTCTATGATATTACCACTTAACCCATGTTTTTACAAACTTTTAAATTTATAACAACTCACTATCATTCGTTTTAGGAACACTAATGGTAAAATTTATGTGATGACTTTTCCAATAGATTATAAATTAAATGTGTTTAATTATTGTATGATTTTACAATATTCCAAGTCATTTTGAAATGTTTTGACACTATCCAAAAAAATTAATGACTTTTTTATCTAAAACTATTTTTTCATTCTTTGTGACAACACCACATATCATGTTAACATAATGATCATTATTAAATTTCAAAAATTAATAATTTACATATTTATTATTTTTCATGAAAATTCTGGGTCATATATTAAATTTTGACTCTAATACTTCTATTGTAGGCACACATTTTTCAATTAAAACATATTTTGAACAATAAAAAATACTTATTCTAATAAAATAAATCATTAAATAAGAAAAATATAATAGAACATACCTCATGAATTTATCATGTCTATATATGGATCACCAATGGACTCTCGAGGATTCCTACTTTCGTTATCTTAAAACTATAATAAATTTATATTATATATTATAAGACTATTAAAAAAAATAAATAGAAGTATAATATATTCTATTTTTTACCTATGACACTAAAACCTATTCCCCATCAACAATATGATGATTCACTACATACTCTATATGTTTATATATATATATATAATATATATACTCATGTTGTATATATAACTATTCAATCTGATCTTCTTTAGTGTGTTTTATAGTCTTCACTATAGAATCTACCTAAGTCAGTGCATACATCCTTTAATATCTATATAAACCCATCACCATTTCTATAACAAATAAAAAACAAGGGAAACCTGTAACATGTGTCAATGAATAAACATGTCTATCATTCCCTATGATACATTGAAGTATTTAATGTCTAAACATATTCATATATCACTGCTCCTCTAGAAGATATGCTAGGTCAATGTTAAAATATACCTGTAAAATACACTTATTGAATTGTTGAATAAATATGTTTATTCTTTATAAAATCAAAATACCTTTTCACTAAATAATTTACTTTCTATAACACCAAAAAAATCATGATTAACAATACAATGAGCCCTAATCCCGACCAATATCTGATTGGCGGGTTCCCCACACTGACATAATTGAATATTTATAACACCAAATAAAAACATAATTCAATTAACAATGGTTTCTAGGGATATCTACTCCTGCTTCCATTATAAAATTTCTATAATTTTTGGCATTTAATGATACACACCATCAAAAAATCATCTATATTGGAAATAAAAATTATACTAATATAAAAAAATGTCATTAGATATATTTATAATATAATGAATATCATAAAATTTAATATTTAAAATTACTTAAACATCCCTCCATGATCTATGGATTTTCTCATTGAGGAAAGAAATCAACTCATGATTTATCAAAGGGAAATCTATGGGTTTATCATATAATATATCCTTACTAAAAAATTAATCAACTCACCCCATCTCTAACTAGATGAAAGGTTTCATCTAATTAAACATACAGTTGGGTACTGGATTTAGAAGATCAAACCAATCTATAAGGGCCCCAAAATTTGTTAGAAGATGCATCAGATCCTCCTAAACACAAATTCATAATGTGATAAACAAAAATTGTTTTTTACTAAAAAATTGACACTAATATAATAACAATAATATATATATAATTAAATTAAATTAATATAAAATTCAAATCATACATACTGTCAATTATGAATAGAGCACTATCAGATTCCTATAACATATCTATTTTTCTAAAATTAATATAAAGTTAAATAAAATATTTGTTTATAAATAGTGATGTTTTTTTTAAATATCAAATATTTTTAAACATAACTGAAAAATTACAATAAAAAATTCGATGATCATGAAAACAAACTGTATCTCCTTAAACAGTCTCCCTAACTTATTAAATATCTTTTTCTCAAACAACTATAGTGGGATGGATATGATTTTACACAATAAAGGTATTACTATCAATTTCCACTTGTTCATTCATAAAAACTACCCTTTATGGACATTTTAATAATAAATTTCTAGATTAAATCACAAATAACAATATATACACACTCTACTTATGATACCAATATAAAGGGACCATTTCTAAATCTATTATCTTTTTAATGTATATTTTCAAAGACTAATAACATAAATTGAAAGTGATCAACTTTAGTTTAATGAATCGGATCATCCCAATAAAACTTCAACAATATATATTTTAATCCATGACAATATATAACTTTAATGATGTCCTTAAGAGTCTATAGTAGTGACATGAATCAATGGATGAACAAATAATAAAACTATTTTTCATTTCTTGATTAATATCAACATCATTGATAATAAAAAGTCATAATAAAAGGACCAACAACTAGATGATTAAAATATATAGTGTATGAGTTATTGATTCATGAATTTTATAATATTAAAAATTTCACATATTTCACAAGAATAAGGGGTGTAAAAATGAACTTTAGATAAATTTTAATAAATATTGAATCAAAAATATATACATAAATGAGTATTGAACTACTCATGAAGTGATTATAAATAATTGTTTTGGATATTATGGTTAGTGGAATAGGACCTTTATCCTTTCAACTAAGAGACATACATCCTAAATTTAAAAATAATAAGAGATAAGGATTAAATTAATTTTTAACATGCAACACATAATAGGTAATTTGTATAACTTACTGGAGAAAATATATAATAGATTGAGTATTGAAAAAAACTTGTCAATGAGTTTAAACTCACTCTATATTGTCCATATTAAATTGTATCCCTTTTATAATTGGTTCTTTCTCAATAGAGCAGTGTTTATCTAATATCATTTAAACCTTTTTTAGATATGAAACAAAAAAAATGGTATATTCATCCAATTAATTACCCTTATAAATTTATGATTCCAAAGGATCTCCATTATAAACATACCAATTCAAGATATTTAAATATCACTCAATTGGATACATCCTCTTGAATTGCTCTGAACCATTAAAACTGACATTACCAATTAAATGAATGGTCAATTAGACCATAACATTGAAAATAAGAAGGTATAGATAGTTTCTAATAGTTAAATAAATTGACTAAAATATTTTATTATACATTTATAATGTCACTAATGATATGATTACTTGAATAAATATATCTGAAAAAAATTAAAAAAATTGATCAATGACTCAAAAAAATATGTAGGAAAACAATCAATAATTGTAATTCAAATTAAATGTTCAATTTAAAAATTTATCGTGACATTTTATCCCATATAATAACATTCCCTACATATTTATATGCTTTTAAATATTAAAAATGTAACCAAGGGGAACATTTCCTATCTTAGAAATATAAATAATTGACTTATTATTTTTTTCATCTATTATTATGAAGAAGGAATGTATACCTTATAAAACTCACCCAAATATAAGTGTAAATTTTATTTACATATAATTTCATAAAAATCATGATGAGAATTTAAAGTATCTAGTTTTTTAAAATTGATACCCAAAATAGTCTATAGTATATTATCTTACATAATTTTCTCAATATGCATCACATTCAAATTATGCTTTAAAATATTATATTTAAAATAAGTAATTTTGAAGAAATTTGTTCCCTTATTATTAGTATGATTTTTGTTGTATTTTTTCGTAGTAATGGATGACAATATGAGAGTTAAAAATCCTAAAAAAACATACATCATATAATTGTTTTCTTGGTTAAGTTTTGCTGAATTTTGAACCAAAAACATGATTGTTGGTGTTGGGTTGTGGTCCAAATTCCCATAAAATGATACTATGGATTTTTTTATCATGTGTATTAGAGTAATAAAGGTTCTTTTACCAAGTTATGAACACTTCATATAGTACTTAATCAATATTTATTTATTTTTAAATTTTATTTCTATAATGATATGTGAATTAAACTTTTTTTCTCTGACTTGATAAGTTAATATTCATTTAAAAAGTTAGTTATGTTCAATATCAAAGTGAATCATAATATAAATATTTTATTACCCAATGAGTGAAATGTGATCACATATTTCACCTAAAATTCTTGAATCCTATCAATAAATAGTATAATATAAAGATCATTTTTTATAGACGATCCTCTTATTCCATCAGTATTAGTTGAACGTTACAAAATGAGTCACTTGATAAACAACCATGGGGAAAGGTTGTATGGAACCAACAAAAAAGATATGTACTATGTATTTCCACAACAATAGATCAAAATGGGTTAAACCCATATTATATCAAACCCATTCAGACATTATGACTATCCTAGGAAAATTATATGTGTGACAAATAAAACTCTTTCCAAAGAATCTATCAGATGTGTTAACTTTCTAGTCTCACTGTTTCTCTTTGTATTCCATGTCACCAAGTTATAAATTTTAAATTACATTAAGAATATTTTCAACCATGGTTTTAATGGGAAGTAATCGATCTTCTTCATAGTGAAATTATTCTTGTGATTCAAGACTCTACTAGAAAAAAATTTACATATTTGGTAAACTTCGTTATCCTTTTACCAAGATGAGATATAAAAATTAAAATCACTAATATATGCATTAAATTTTCTAAATAACATACATCTAATGCATTAATGATATTATATGTGTAAATTTATGTTGTCATTTAACATTCAATCTTGGTAGTATGACTCTAAAATCATTTCTCTAAATATGAGTTCCTTATTTAATTATACAAATAACATATTGAAGAATGTATCTATCCACTAATTCATTGTATTCAAGTGTAATATGTCAATGATAAATGAAAATTTAATAAATTTAGTGCATCAAAAATATAATTCAGTATTCACTTCATAAATAATTTAAAATAAATTCAATTATTCTCCATCTACACTAGAACGAGAATTACTCCCTTAAACTTTATCACTTTTTAGGTTACTCTATTCCAAAGGAAAGTGGCATGTCATGTCATTAATTATTAATTTTGTATAATAAACTATTATTACATCAATATATATCTAAATATAATATAAATTTTAGTAGGAAACAAATTCTTCCCTATAATATGTCCAACTTTTACAGTTTAGTAAAAATTATTTCAAAAAAGTATCTCATTATAGTATCTTATTTGAATAGAATTCTATTTGCATATTTATTGCATGGATAACTAATAAAATAACATTATGTTCCACTAGTAAATTATTAAATTATTTAATCCTATAAAAATATTTAGTAGTAATTGTATTTTTTAGAATAATACAATTCTTATCTATATTTGTTTCAATAGAATAAAAAATAATTAAAATATAAAAACAATAATTATTAAATTGATAGTCCATATAAATATTTTCAATGAGTAAACTGAACTTAATTTTAAATATAAATTTGTCTAATATATATACAAATAATTTCTAACTCACTAATATATTTTAAAATATATATATATATATATATATATATATTCATATATTATTTGTATTTTAATAATATATAAAATTGATTTGAATTTACCAAATCTATAAAATATGACATAAAAAACTAGAAAAATGATCTAATTCAAAGGGAAAATATTATTTCACTTAAAATGGTCTATATAAAACATAATTTATACAAAATGAATATATTCAATACCAAAATAATTTATAAATGATAAAAATATGAACTCATGTAACATAATTAAATTTAATTTCTTTATAATTTCATGTGTGTTATATTTAAGAAACTAAATTTACTAAATTTATTAAAAATTTAACTAAAATTTATAAATTCATATATATATAAGCTAAAATTTTTAATATTAAAAAATCTGTGTAATTATTTTTTAAATATATTAATAACATGATATAATGAATTTTAAAACACATTATTGTATTATGAAATTAAAATAAAAAATAACAAGATTAAAATACTTCAACTTTATAAACCATTGTTTTTTTATAAAATCAATTAATGTATAAACAATGTTAAATTTTTTTAAATTAATTGAATTAAAAACTATAAAACAACACATATATTTATTAAACACCTTTGACTGTGATAAAAAAATATTTCATACATATAAATTAAATTTAAATTAATGATATATAAACATTCTTTAATTAAAAAATAGACATTAAAATTTTAAAAATAATTCATCATTCAAAATGATTTCATATAAATTATTTGATTTTATTTAAACAATATGTGTTCATTAAAAAATTATTTCATCAAAATTTAGAAAATATTGTAACTATATTATTTTAAATTTAAATATAAAAAACATGAATATACATATATGTTAATTTAAATAAGTAATCAATTAATGTGCTCCAAAAATAATTTATAATAAAAATTTCAAATATTTTTACAAAAACTCTTATAATTTATCCATCTTGTCATACATTTTCATTCCACTTAATTTAAAATTAAAATTTCACCAACTAGAAAATTAGTAATAAATAGTTTCCTTAAAATTCAATAACATTAAATATTAATGAAATAATAATAAACCCAATATTTTGTAACATTCAATAATCATATATGTATATCAATTTTGACATAACAAGTTTAGCTTGAAACAAATTACAAAACCTTCCAAAATGAATTTTTTACAAATTATAGGAAATAAATACTTTTGGAATCTATGGAGGGGAGTCATAATATAAATTTTCAAATAATGTAACTATAAATCACAAACTACTCAAAACACCATTTTTTTTAAAAAATATTAAATATATACCAAGATTCAAGATGAAATATTTTTTTATATCTAAATATCATTATAAATTCTACAAAAAAGATCCATGGATAGGGGGAACTATGTGATAAACATCAATAAAATGAGGGGGGGATAGTTGGATAGGGTAAGATAATGTGAAACACCAATGTCCAAGAGGGGACACATATTGTGGAAGAAATATTCCACCCCTGCAAAGGGGAATGGCCTTGGTGTGAAATAATTAGGGGAGGTGTGTTAATAAAGGGGGTCATAAGGGGGAATATGTGTTGGTGTGGGGCATAGATATGGATTAATATAGGGAATGAGGTGATTTTTTGGATTTTAAATCATTTAGAGTGCCATTTTGGGCTCACTATTTGAAGTAATCGTGAAATCTAAATTATTGTTTCCACAATTCCATGCCCGCCATAACATAAAATTCCTATATTCAGTTACAAAAAGTTTTCAAAATATATATAATTTTGAGTCAAGTTTTTTGTAATTTATATAGAGTTATTCAATTATTTCAGAAAATATATTTTATAATAAAATCAAGATTCTTTACTATATAGGGATGAATGTTTATCCATTTAGACATTGAAATAATTTTTTATTTATTTTCAGAGTTAGGTAATGGGATGGAGTGAGGTTTTGAGGCCTTATGATCTTGGAATGAATTTTATAAAAATATTAAATATATTTTATACTTATTATACATTATTTATTAAATAAAATGAGATAAATATTAAATGGGATCTCATATCAGTAATATATGACCACAGTTTCTGAAATGTGGTGTTTACCCAAGACCGACCCAAAATAGGTCAGTGTGGGGTTTTCAGACATCTCAATAATTGGTGGTATGTTCAGTTGTTTAATTAAATATATTAATTTATTTTCTTTATTATTTTGACCTAAATGAAATGTCTAAAAATACATAGCCATGAAAAATCCTATATATTTATCCGCATAAACCCTGGGAGGATTCTAGATCTTCTTTTGCTCCTTATATTGGTGAATCACCTTAGACGACGATGAAAATTTGGATCGGAGTATATCAGGAAACAGTGAATACAAGAATTTCTTCCATTCATTGGAAGGTATGTTCTTATATAAAGAATGATCTGATCTCTAGATAAGACTCATCAATTCCTCATTTATTCCCTTTTTTATTAAATTGATTGAGTATATAAATCCCCTTATATTGATCTGTGACAATTGAGTATCCTTGGAATTCTTTAATATACCGATTTAATTGTTTATTAAATGTTTTCTAACTCATATATCCCTGTTCTAGACCAATGGCCTAGAATTTTTGTCCAATGATGGTTAAACCTTTGTTATTGTGTCTTCCTACCTTAATTGATTCATGTTCATCACGTGCAGGACCCCGCGGTCCCGGTTCGATATTATCAGGCATTACTAAGCCCAATAGTGCCCCCACAATAACAACAAAAAGATAAGAAATGCACAAATCAATGAACCTAGGATAGATCAAGGATGTTTTTGGGATGTGGGAGATCATTTCATCGATATAAGGATAAATCATCAATACCGGTTGGAACTGAGGAAATCAGGATCGAGTGACTAACTACTGTCACGACAGAGACAGATTTGCAGCCACCAGATAGCCGGAAATGATAGATTTGGATAAGATCCACTAATACTAGGTAGAAAAGAGGATGAAATTGAATGAAAAAGTCCATAATTGAAGCATTGATCATGGATCATAAATTTTGGGAATATTCTGACTACACTCTGTGTAGTTCTAATAACACACGACATGTCAGGTTCGGGATGTGGCGGTGATGGTTTAAATATTTTTTAAAGATGGTCCACCATGTAGACTCCCAACATGTTGTATATCTATTTCCCTGTGTGGATGAGCCATGTGATGGAGAACATAGCCAGAATCATGTTATGTGACTGAATACTCTAGCATGGATAGAGCAAATGGACGATACCCTGTGTGAAGAGGCACACCATGTAATAAAGTACAAGGATATGAGTTAAATTACACATACATAGTTTGGATATAAGGACATGTCGAAGAACATGGGAAGGACCCCAAGTAGTATGGGAATGTTATGTATATTCACCACATGTCATATAATTCTACACTATTGGGGAGTTGTATGCCTTTAAGGATGCATCCAGGTGAATGAGTAGGATGACACATCATGTCAGCCCCCTCACACACTATATACCCCATTTTTCCTTTTCAGGAAACTCCAATATTCTATATCTCCTTTGTTTTAACTCATATTTTAGAATATTAGTATCCTATATTAAGTGTTTCTCTGTCTATAATATGATGTCTCCCAAGGTTGTGGATTTTGGATATAATGTTGAAGGTTTCGAGCATGATTCTTGGTTAGGAAATGCTCGATGATGCCGGTGATCATGTTGGATAACAAGATAAATCTTGAGGGGAACCCTCCAGCTGGTTTAGTTAGGGGTCCTCAATGAATTTTAGAGTGGAACCCTCCTATTGACTTGGAGAATGGGTCATCTACTGATATCTATAGTGGAACCCTTCAGTTGGGTTGGGAATGGTCCATATATATACTTCTATAGTGGAAACCTCCAACTAGTTAGGGCACGAGTCCTCTATCTAATTCTATAGTGGAACCCTCCATTTGGGCTAGGCATGGGTCCTCTACTAACTTCAAGAGTGGGAAACCCCAGCTGGGCTGAGCATGGATCTTCTACAGACTCCTGAGTGGAACCCTCCAGGTGGGTTGGGCATGGGTTTTTGACAATTCCAGAGTGGAACCCTCTAGTTAGGCTGGTTATGGGTCCTTGATGACTTCTAGAGTGGAACCCTCCACCTGAGCTTGGCATGGGTCCTTGATGACTTCTAGAGTGGAACCCTCTAGCTGGGATGGGAATGGTTCCTATACCACTGAATTGAATACTCCTGATATACCAAGTCATGGGACCTCTACCTAGATATTATGGACCCTCAACTATGCACCATAATGACAAGGCATGGCTTGATGTGGAAAATTACTTCTGGCACACGTGTGAGATGCTGGGCGTCATTGATGGACTTTTGGAACTATTGGAAACCCTTATTCTTAGGTTGAGCTGTGACATAGAGATATCCCTTCACTATCATTTGTATTTATTTTGACTATATTTATATATATATATTGTATCCATACATTTTTTTAGTTACACTATTTACATGAGATTCAAAGATGTGAAAGGTATGTCACGTGATTTTTTTGTTTATATTCTCATGGTTTGATGAGTCTAATCTTCTAATATAAGTAGAAAAAGACTTAAAATGTGGTTCACATACACACTATGTTGATCCCCTTCTGCATGGATGAGGTGTCACTCTCTCTTGGTTTCGATTGAGCTATTCTCTTTCACTACTTTATGAATCTTGTTATTATCTATAGACTTTCTATTCCTATTGTATCTCTTACTATGCCACCTTTATCTTTTGATACGTCCTAATGGGTATGTATACAATTACCCTAACATGGATTTTTCCACAAGTGTGGTGTCTAATGAAGATGATAGATGGGTCAATGGTGACTTCAAAGGAGCTTAGAGATACCTGGTAATTTGGACCGTGTATTGTGCTCACAAGTTGGAGATCGAGAACTAGGCTATCTCAGCATTTTAATTTCTATTTTTTAGTTTGGGACATATTTATAGTTGGGAATTTATTTTTTCCCCATTACTTCTAAATTTACACTATCATACTCTTGTATTGTCTAGACGTTTTACATGAATGGTTGTTTCCCTAGTATTGTGCATAATTTTCTATTCTTATTAGGAAATTATGAATCACGATGGTTGTGTGTGTTAATACAAGTACTTAAGAAAAGGCCTCCCCATGTTAGTTGTGCTTGCGACATTGGTCTTTAGCCCCTGGCCTATGGAGGTAGGCTTGGGGTACTTGTAACTCCAGCCCAAGACTCAATTGGATAATGAGAGATTGGTATCAAAGGTGGTTTGATCCTTGGGATTTTGTTTAAAGTAGTCCCCTTGTAAGTATTTGGTTAGGATTATGGAAATAATTTCAAAGTTTCTCAATTTCTCTCTTAGTAAACGGAACGTAGTGATGGTGCGGGTGGTTGATGTATCCATTCACCAAAACCTTGAATACCTATTTTTCAACTAAAAAAACAATAAATTGGATGTAGGGATCAATGGGACATTCATATTATAGGATTGATTATTTGAATTTACTTCTTCAGACATCCCCCCATTATATATATAAATATGTACATCTGACTGTGGTAGGTCTTGATTAAAATTTCTTGATGCCTCTATGATGACGGCCATCTATAGTTCTAGATTATGATGAGGATATAATAAAAGATACGGCCCTAGTTAAACGTCTATTATGTGAGAATCTTCATCTAGGTGGGAAGGTGGTATCACCCCCACCTTTTGATCATCAGAACATGCTAGTAGAGTTGTCTAAGGATCTACACAGGTTTAGCATGCTCTTTGAGTTCCAACACCAGAAGTCGCTAATGTTCTACAGAGAGATAGATCCTTATAAAGAAGAGGATTATCTAGAGTTAGTTACTCATGCTTTCAAGATCATCTAAAAACTGACATATCATGTTATTTAATTTTAAGAAAGCCATTTGCATGGAGAATATGGGATTTTTTGGAGTCTTCTTACCCAGATGTGTGATGAGTCTACACTCTCGTGGTCTTACTTCTAGTAGTTCTTTTATGAGCAATACTACCCCTTCTGTTTGTGATCAGTTTGGATTTAGAATTTTATGGAGCTTAAAAATGGAGGGATGATAGTGGATGAGTATGTAGCGAGGTTCACAATCCTTACATTGTACTCCCTTGAAAATATCTTTGATGGGTACTAGTGAGCATGGAAGTTTGAGCAGGGACTCCGTAGAGAGATTTGTGCCAGTGTGGTACCCTTGTGTGTCACCACCTATGTCAGGGTTCTATAGTGGGAAATAGTTATAGATATATTTATATCATAGGTATGTTAGAATTTTGGGGGTAGAAATGGTCATTATAGAGGTAAATTTTGTACCATAGCTAATAGGTGTTAGTTAATGGGATATTGGTGTAGGAGATCCTTTCGCGATCAGACTTCGGAGTGTAGTCATGTATAACAGGGATATCACATATCACTAGGGAATCCCAGTGATGGATGGTGTTGTTCTTGTGATGAGTGAGGTCACATAGAATGTGACTATCCAACCTGACATACTAAGGAGACAATGTAGGTAGCAGAAGGACCACCATAGTAGAGTAATCACCATGATCAAGGATCTCCCAAGATGAGGAAAGGTGGTCACCAGGGAGGTGGAGATGGCAGGGGAGTAGAGGGAACTATGGGAGGTGGAAAATTTTATGATATCCTTTCACCACCACTGTTAGGCAGCACACGTCTATCTTAGGGAGCTGGTGATTGGGTTCGTGGACAGTTGCATGCATTGGATGCTTATGACCCTACAACACATGAAATGATAAGAGGTACAATATGCATTTATTATACTATTTTTAATAATTATTAGACATAGGTGTTACTCATTCCCTAATATATATATTCCTAGTGTGAGAGATGGATCTCCTAGTTCAGGTACTAGCCGACAGCTTCATCTTGAGGTTCCTACAGGGAACACTTCTTATGTATATTTTATCTTACAGTAGTGCAAGTTATCTCCTGGTTAAGATAAGTTGATGTGGGATGTCTTGGTAATCATAAAGGAACCTTGTGATATCATATTGGTATGGATTCTTTGTACATTATCCGATCCTGGATTTATTATCACAACAGACAATTCATATTCTAACACATTGATGGAATGAGATTATCCTTTATGGTTGAGAGAGATCTCATGGAGGGACATGTGGGTTATGTAATTAGGAGGCTAAAACCCATCACCCATCTGTTGTTGAGTATAGGCCTTGGTGTAGTAGGGTCTTTATAAATTTTGATTCACTTATTTGTGGATGATTATTTGGAAACCTTCCCCGAGGAAGTTTTGGGACTACCTCTGAAGCAGAAGATAGTGTTTTTCATTGACTTGCATCCCAGGACCACACCAATATATTCTATAGCATATAAGATGTCCCCAACTGAGATCTTGGAGATGTGATTATAGTTGGAGGACCTTGAAGATATGGTTTTCATCAGTCCTAGTGTCTCCCCCTCGACATCACTAGTATTTTTCATGAAAATGATGGATGTGAACTTGTGGATTTGCATGGATTATCATCACCTGAACCAGACAATGATAATGAACATGTAACCTTGTTAAGGATTTATGGAATATTTGACATGTTTTGAGGTGTGAGACGGTTCTCAAAGATCAATATTTAGTCTAGCTACCACTATTTGGGGGTTCTCAAGGCTGATATTCCAAAGCTGGCATTCTGATGTCGTTATAGACACTATGAGTTTCTAGTGATGCGCTTTGGTGTGATGAATTCCCCTGCCATGTCTATGGCTTTAATGAACTACATCTTCCAATAGAACATGGACTAGTTTTTTGTTTTCTATATTGATGACATACTCATATACTCTGCATTAAAGGAAGATCATAATGAGCACTTGAGGATGGTTCTAAATTTTCTAGGAGAACATCAGCTTTATGGGAATCTCTTGAAGCGGATGTTCTAGATTCATGAGGTTCACATTATATTAGTAATTGTTTTTAGCATGGTTTATATATAGTCCTAGTAAAATTGATGAAAATATTTATTGGGATCCACCTAAGAGTGTGTTAGAGGTGCAGAGCTTTCTTATCATGGTAGGGTATTATAGGAGGGTTTCAGAAGACTTCCCTAAGATTATAGCCCCTTTAACCACCCTATCATAGAAAGGGCCGATGATTACCTTAATTAAGAAGTTAAAGTGTTCCTTTAAGGATTTTTGGTTGAGACTTGCGAGTTCTCTTCTATTGAGGCTGCCAAATTTGTTCATGGAGTATGTAGTTTGTTATGATGCCTTGGGAGCTGGGCTCGGTTACATGTTGATGCAGCAGTAGGAAAATATAATTTATGGGTCATGATGTTGAGGAACCACAAAAATAACTAAAAAAATCAAAACATAGAACTAGAAATGGTAGTCTTCACCATGAGAATGTAGAGGTACTACCCTCCGGGGGAACTTTTTGGTTTATTCATACCATCAAATTCATAGGTACATCTTCACGTAGAGAGACTCAAACCTAAGATAGCGATGCTATTTGGAGTTCATGTACGAATATGACTTAGAGATACTCTATAATATAGGTAAGGGAAACATTGAAGTAGATTCCCTTATAAATAATTATTAGGATTTCTTGGTGTGGGACACTTCATAATAGTTAGTTTTTTTTGCAGTAGACCCTAGTGGAATAGGAGGTTATATATTTTCGGCAGTTGATGGTGTTGAATCCTCAACCTCTCAAGCATGTGAGAGAGAACCATATTAGATAAATAGACTGTGATGTATTATGTGACCATATATACATAGGGGATTCACGATATGTATATTATAAATAAGGTAATCATGTTATCATTTTTCTGGGATAAATGGTGATTCCCATCATGTTGTGGGAGGAGGTGATAAGGGAGTTCCAGACTTCTAGCCCAAATGTACATCCCAATGTGGTGAATATATATAGATACCTTCAGCAACATTTTTGATGGTCTATAATTAGATGGAGTGTAGTTGAGTTAGTCTCTTGGTGGTTCACTTATCAATAGGTGAAGGTTGAGCACCATGTTCTGATAAGTTTGTTTTATCTCCTTGAGATATCGGAGTGGAAGTGGGATGGAATATCCATGGACTTTGTCATAAGGATTCCACACAAAGAGGAGGTCCATGACCCCATATGGGTTATAGTTGACTGAATCATGATGTTTGAAGGATATGTTGAGGGTTTATGTATTAGACATCGTCTAGAGCTGGGAGATTCACTTTCCCTTCACAAAGTTTGCATACAACAGTATCTACTACTCTATCATCATCATGGAACCTTTTGAGGCCCAATGCAGGTGACCCCATAGGGAACCCTTGTATTGGAAATATATTGGAGAGACCTCTATTTTTGGTCTAAAGCTGGTGCAGGTGAAGATGGAGAAGGTCTAGGTCATCCTTGAGTGGATGAGGATGGCCCATAGTAGGTATAAATCTTATACAGATTGGCATCGTAGGCCCATAGATTATGAGTATGGACACCCCATTTTTTTGAGATTCTCCCCATGATAAGGATTACATAGGATCGTCTGAGGAGGCAAGCTATCCTTGAGATTCATTGGTCCATTCAAGATCATGAAGAGGGTTGGTGATGTTTCTTACCACCTTGACCAACCCCCATAGCTGGAGCAGGTTCATGAAGTCTTCCATGTGTCACAACTGAGGAGATATGTGCATTACCCCACACACGTCATCGAATGGGGTGATTTGTACATTGAGGATGGATCCACCATTGGAGAGAACTCGGCGGTGGGAAAGTATTGATAGGAGAGGACCCTTCATGGATGAACCATCTCCTTGGTTCGCATGTTTTGGAAGTATGGGACCATGCAGAAGAGTTATTGGGAGTGGGAGAGCTAGATGCCGGCTTAGTATCCTGAGTTGTTTGTTTAGTTATTCTTTTTTAGGAAGAAAAGACTAAAGGAGGGAATGATGTAGAGACCTAGTTTTTTCTTTGTAAGACAATGAAATATTTATATACAAATTTCTAGTGCTATGAGTTAAGACGGCATGCGATTATAAGGACCAGTGTGCTTGGAATTAATTTCATAAAAATATTATATATATTATATATTATGTGTGTTCCATTTATTAAATAAAATGGGCTAAATCTTAAATGGATGCTCAGATCAAGAATTTTGAGAACTCGGTTGAGTCTAAAATGCAGAGTTCACCTTAGGTGAAACCTAAAATAGATTGGCGTGGGGTATTCATACATATCACCCATTAGTAGTATGTTTAGATGTTTAATTAATTAAATTAGATTATTTAATTTATTATTTTTAACAAAATGAAATTTATAAAAAATACATCTCTTTGGTGAATCCTCCATGGTTATCCACATAAACCCTTGGAGGATTCCAGAGCTTCTTCCCCACCTTTTGTTGTATAATCATCTTAGATGATGATGAAACATCAAATCAGAGAAGATCAGGACATAGAAATGGCAATAACATCCTTCACTTGTTAGTGGGAATATTATTAGACAATGAATGATCAAATTTTCATCTAAGACTCATTAATTTTTGGTTTAGTCTCTTTTTTAATAAATTGATTGAGTGGATCAATTCCCTTCTATTGATTGATGTTAGTTGTGGATGCTTGGAATTATCTTATTTACTAATTTAATTGTTTATTCATTGTTTTCAAACCTAGATACCCATTTTATTGATCTTTTTCTAATAAATCTTGGACAATGATGCTTAAACTGTTGTTCTTATGACTTCATCCCTTAATTTCTTTGTGTTCTTCACTGATAGGACCCTACAGTCCCTATTCAATGTTGTTGGGTGGTACTGACGCCAATCAGACACTCATAATCATGAAGAAATGAAAAAATAGGTACAGTTAGAAAAACCAAGGATAGATATGGGGTGTTTGTGGAATTTGAAGATCATTTCATCAATTAAAGGCAAAATATTGATCATTGGTTACAACTGAGGCATGGGAGGTCAAGCGATGAACCACCATCATGACAGAGACCGATTTCCATCCACTGGATTACTGGAATTGATAGATCTGAATGAGATACAGTAATCTTAGGCAGAAATAGGGTTGAAATCGAAGTGAGGAGGTTAGATTTAAAGCATGGATCATAGATATGAAATTATAAAAAATAAAAACTGCACACCATGTAGTTAGAATAACACATAACATGTCAGACCCTAGTTGTGGTGGCTAGGGATTTGATATTTTCTAGAAATGATATATTTTTTATACTCCCTACATTCTATGTACCTCCTTCCCCATGTGCATGAGTCATGTAATGGAGAACATGGCAAGGATTATGCCATGTTCCTTAGTATACAGGCATGGATAGAGCACACTAGTGAAACCCCATGTTATGTATCACACCATGTAATAAAGTATATGGACATGTGGTAAATTATATAGAAAGGGCTTGCATTCATGGAAACATCCAAGAACATGGTTGAGACCCCAAGTGGCATGGGCACACCATGTATATTCCTTAAACTTTGTGTAATCCTACATTTTTGGTCATATATGTGCCTTCAGGGACACTGTTAGGTGAAGGAGCATGACCATACATCATGTGGGTCCCCTCACACATCATATACCCCTTGGTTCCTTATGAGGAAACTTCGATATTCCATATCTCCTTCATGTGACCTTTTATTTTGACCCACGAGTAGTCTATATTTAGTCTTTTTCACGTAGAACATGAGGGTTACCTTGGTTGTGGGTTTTCAGATAATATGTGGAATGTTCCAGGAAAAAAGTTTGGTTAGGAGATGCTTGATGATGATAGTGATCAAACAGGATCACCAGATGCATATCAAGTAGAACCCTCTAGCTGGTTTGGGCATTAGTATTTGATAACTTTTAGAGTGGAACACTTATATTGGAATAGGGAATATATCCATTATAATCATCTAGAGTGGAACCCTCCAGCTGGGTTGGGAATGGGTACTCTAAAGACGTCTAAAGTGGAACCCTATAGCTCGGCTAGGCATGGGTCCCTTACTAACTTCTATAGTGGAACCCTCTAGTTGGGGTGGGCATGGGTCCTCTACCAAATTCTAAAGTGGAACCCTCCTGCTAGGATAGGAATGGGTCCTCTACCAACTCCCAGTGGAACCTTCCAAATGGGCTAGGCATGGGTCCTTGATGACTTATAGAGTGCAACCCTCTAGCTGGGTTGAGCATGGTTCCTCAATGACTTATATAGTGGAACCTCCAGCTAGAATGGGAATGGGTCCTCTACCACTGAGTGGAACCCTCCTCTAGTACCATGTAATGGGTCTTCTACCTAGAGATTGTGTCCCCTTGACTGTGTGGCATAGTGATGATGCATGGATTGACATGGATGATTACTTTTAATCAAACGTGTGAGATGTTGGGCATCATTGATGGACGTTTGGAACTATTGAAAACTCTTCTTATTGAGTAGACATGTGATATGGATATCCCCTTTCTCTCTCATTTGGGTTTCTTTTGACTAAGCATATGTATATATACATCTACATCTACACCACTAAATTTCGTCACTCTTTTTCCATTAGATTCAATGAAGTGTGGGGTATTTCACATAATTTCTTTGTTCAGATTCTTGTGGCTGGAAGAGTCTACACTACTACTATAGGAGTAAAATAATCAAAGTGTATTTCATCTACACACTGTGTTGAGCCCCTTGTTCTCAGAAGAGGTTACTCTCTCTCTCTCTCTCTTAGTTTGGGTTGATAGGTTCTATTTCACTTTTTTATTCTTCCTGTTACTATCTAAATTCTTTCTATTCCAATTGTATCTCTTATTACTCCACCTTCAAATTAAGGGGTTTCCTACTGGGTATGTATATACTCACACATACATGGGATTTTCCTGCATGTTTCATGTCTTTTGTAGATGATGAATAGGTCAGCGGTGACGTCAGATGAGCTTAGGGATATGTGGTACATTGGACCATGTATGGTGGTTGTAGGTTGGAGATCAAGAGCTAGGATCTCTCATCATTTTACTTTTCAGGTTTTTAGGATGTGACATCTTTCTAGTTTGGTGTGTATTTTTTCCTTTTACATTTTAGTTTACATGACCGTACTCTTGTACTGTTTGGAGGTTTTACATGAATTGTTGTTTCCCTTGTATTTGTCATGTTTTTTTATTCATCCTATGTACTTTTATATCAATATGATCATGTGTATGAATAAAAGTACTGGTTAAAAGGCCTCCCCATGTTAGTTATAACTTTGGCACTAGTCTCCAGCCCCTGGCCTATGGAGACAATTTTGGGGTTGTTACGGCTTGAGCCCCACCTTGGTTTGGGTCCTAAAATGTTGGTAATACATTGGATGTTTTTCATTAGTTTTAATATAATTTTGGGAAATAAACATAAGGTTTTCCAAAATATTATAAAATAGTTTTGTAGAGAGAAAATTATTACAAAATTACGTGATGAAAGTAAAATTATTTTTGTAAGAATTGCCCGGAGTTGTGTAAAAGTTTCGTTATATTTTTGTAAGAATAAATATAAATCTACTCATACAAAATAATAGGGAAATAAATGTATCAAAGGATACATAAGTGTGATATTATTATTATTTTCTTCATTTTTATTATTTTTATTAGAATATCTTTGAGGTTTTGTTATAATTTTTTATATATTTAAAGAGTTGACTTTAGGATAATATGTTTTTAATTGCACTTCTGTATATAATAATTTTAATAAAAATTGAAAATTCATTATCGATTATCATATGATAACTAAATTAGTATCATGGGAGACTTTTCCCATGTTATGTTTTATTTATATATTTTTTTGTAAAATATTAATTTGTTTTGTGGAAATTGGTATTTGTTTAATAATAAAATCATGGTGTGATTTTCATTTAATACGTACTATATTAATGAATTTGAAAATGGTATGAATTTTTTTCGGAAAATTTTGTAGTATTTGATTTTATAGATATAAAATATAAAATAAATTTTATATCTTGATTGGATATGAGGATAAACAAAGATAATAATAAATAAAATATTACGAAATTAAGTTTAGAAGAAAAAAAATAGAATTATTGTCATGAACCAGACAGGTCCACCCCCAAATCATGCACCTAATCTAGCCTATGACATGACCTGAGTCTTGTTTCTGATCCCCATGGTCTAGAAAAAAGTTATAGGGCATACAAATAAACTCAATGTAAATAATTTTACCTATATATAATAATATTTAACAATCTGTGGTATTCTAGTAAGAATAAGACATAGTGTACCCATACATTAGACGTTTATGAATAAACTTAACAACTCAATAAAATATAAATAAACTAAACTAGAAAAACCTGAAATAAAAGAAAACAAATTCAATAATAATAAATAATTATAAAAAATTTAGACATTAAGAAGGTCAACTATACTGATACATATATGGTCAACCCATCCCAAAGGCCTTTGATATTTTAATTTAATTTTTGGATAATCCCATTTTTTATCTAGGTTAAGAAGTAAAAATTACATGACACATAGGCCTAGAGGCAGAAGGAAGAGTACATGAGCCAATAGCCTAGAGGAACAATGCCAAATAAAATCAATTTTCAATGGATGAATTCGAAACCAAAACATGAAACTGTGAGAAATTCACTAGTTCTATAAATAATAAATTGTTTATGTAGGGTTTGAGCATAAAGGCCCAAGAGTATTTCACAAAATAGTCCACAAATTGCTTTTTAAAAAATATTCTAGAAACACTATTTTTATATATAGTAATTTTATCTAGTTTATGTAACATTTTTAGGTATTAAATTCATGAGAATGACTCACACAAATTTTTAAAACTGTGTGATTCATGAAATAAAATGATAAGATTTTAGTTAAAAAAATTAGATGATACATCCTAAAGACAATTTATAAAACCATTATTAAGAAAATTATATATAAAAAAACCAAATTTTCTAAATCAATATGAAATAAGAAAACACTACTAATAAATAGAACATATAAATAGGCAATGAAATAAATAAAAATCATATAATGGTGACTATAAATAAAGAATTTCTAAACAAAAGATACAATAAATCTAAACACAAAAGGATGGGTATAAGCAACATATAACATTTGAAACAGTGATAAAACTAATAATAATCAAGAATAATCCAATATAACCAAATTTTATTCAATTAAATGAGTTCATAATCATGGGAAAATACAAAATTTATTGTGATATGATATTATATGTAATCAGGTGGAACCATCTACATACTTATCAATTCATTCCAAGTCTTTAACCTCCTAGATTATCTAACATAGCCTTACATATGTCACCCCCTCCCTCCCATAGCTTACTTAAACAAATACCAAGAGAACTTTTCCATCTCATCAATATTAGATAGTACTATCTCTCAACACTAACTAATATTCCAAGGATCCCCATGATGATAATGATAAGAAGTGAGGTAATAATTATGAAATATCATGCATGTTCAATATATGAAATCACACCCTCATCTCACATCCATACACCCACTAACATAAATCCCCTATTTAGAACCCATAACAAAACATAAATCTTAGAGATTACATATACCTAAGTAATAGATACTTTCAATAACAGTGTATAAAATTTATATAAAATTATTTAGAATGTTTTAATCGAGTCTTGTATTTTGAAACTAAAAATATATATTCCAAAATTTCCTTCAAAATCAATATCCCTTTTAAATTCTCTTTTTGATTTCTAAACATGACTTAAAATTTTAATTAATAGTTATATGTATATGTATATATAAAGATAATTATACATATAAGTATCTATAAATATATATATATACACATGTATATATAAACACTGTTTGATAATTGAATTTTTAAATCAAGAGGCATTTTAAAACCCATTTTAAAACCAAGAAGAATAACCCTATTTAAAAAAAATCTCATTGAAACCATTGAATAATTGGGAGAAACCTCATTTAACAATTATACAAGACTATAACAAACATAATTATTAAAAACACAAAAAATCACAAACATACACAAAATTATATAGAAAACAAATTCCTAAGTAATAACCCTATATAAATTAAGAAAAATTATTTCAAATTAGAGGATGTATGTTTTTAAAATATCCATTTCCTTTAATTAATAAATTTATTTATTCAAAAACAATTAACTCAAGTAATTTCATTGTAAAATGACTTAGATAACACTAGAAACACATGGATTGTAAATAAAAAATTTGAAACATAGAAACACCTACCTAGGTTAAGTGAAGATAATGAAAAATATACGAAAACAAAGTGAGGATGGTATAAGATGAAGTTAACACACCCTAGGAACCAAATACACATGTCTTTTGATCTATAAACCACTTAGGGATCATCAAAGACCAGCCCACATCAAGTGGATGAAGAAGGGATGAGTAAAAATAAGAAGATAAGAAATTTAAGAAGAATAGATGCCCAACTATAGAGAATACAATAAATCCAAAGGTTGTAAAAAAATTGAAAAGGGAAGAAAGGATGATTCAATGATTAATGTTACTAGGTTGTGTCATGTGATAGATATAAGAGGGTGGGTAAAGAGGGTTAAAATCAAGAGGAGTAGATTTGGTATTTTATAATTTTTAATATTATGGGAATGTTACATGGTATGGTCTCATGGATTTACAAACCATATTCCAATCATGAATCCCCTACTAGATACCTTTGTATACCTCACATAGTTTAGTTTCACTATTGGAAAAACCATGTACCAACCATGAAAACCATTCTAGTAATAATTTAGATCCTATTTTTTTGCCATGAAAGGGTAAGTACTAATGTATGATCTCGACCATTTGTGGTGGTACATACCTAATTAAATTTTGGTTAGATTTCATTTTTTATGGATAGTGAATTGGTTGGGTGTAGGGGATGTTTTGAGGCTCTTTCAAGTGTGTGAAACCCGAAAGGGGGTAAAAAGAGGCCAAACAATGTGTAATGCATAGTTAGTGTTTGATCAGAATAAATTGTGTGCCTGGCCAGGGAAACCGTGTGTCCAGACCTCATTTTGGATTGAGTATGACCAACAATCACCTTATGGTTTTCCAAACTGTGCAGGTTCTCCTAGGAGATCCCGTGTCTTGGAACCTCTTAGACAAAGGGGGTTACACGGTTGGGGCATAGTTTGGCCAACCATACGGCCAAACCATGCTACCCTTAAAAAAGTTGTAAATTATCATTTTACCTCCCAATCTTATATTTTTCTCACTTGAATTTCTCTCCCATTTCACCCCATACTACTATGGTGACAAACCAGTAGCCCACTCCTCCTCCATGGGTGATTCACCTTTGATTATTATGAATTTAAAGTGTCATGAGGTGTGAATCAAAGTTTTGAGTAAGTATTCGACTTTGTTTGCTTCCATTTTCTAAAAGAGTCTTGGTGTGTGGTTATTATCCTTATAAAAAAATAAAACCCTCACTTTTAAATCTAACTATAATTTAGGGATTTGGTGTTTGTTTTAGTTCTAATCAAGGGATAAGTTTAATAGAGTGGTTTCATATGAGCATGAGGTAGGATATCTTATATCTTTTTTCCATAGTCTCATTGTTATATATTTGTATGTGGTCATACCGATGTACATAATTTTTGTGTGTTTATATATTTTACTATGGAAATTGAATAGGTCCTTATATTTAGGTATGATTCCCTTTAAGGATCCATTTGGGTTCATTGATAACTTGAGACCGAACCTAAGTCTACCCTTTGGGTATGACAAACCCCAGAGAATGGAAAAATGATTTGGTTAATGTTAAGATAGTGTAATAATGAAAATGAATGGGTTTTAAATTGTATTTGGGTACATGTTATGGGTTAATAATATAATTTTGATGATTGTATGTTAGTCTTTTGAGTGACCAAGGGGTTTTCAAAATGGTTTAAATTATGTGTTTTGGGTTTTGACCTGACCATGGTTTTCAATGAAGGAAATTGATGTTTTGAATGTGAATAATGTTTTGGAAGTAGGTGTTGACATCAAAATTATTTGAAAAGGGGTTATTCTTAATAGATTTTAAATGATTATTTGAAATGGGGTTGTGGTCCATTTTTTGTGAAAAAATTTTAATGAATTTTTGATAATGGTAATTAAATCCTTGGTGAATGTTTTATTTTTCATTCAAAGAGGAAGATTTAGTTTTTTAAGGGTGGATTCAAGATGAGTTTTAATTAGTAAATTGATTTGTGTGATATCATTGAATTTTAAAATTAATTTTTTGTCAACTTTTTTATAGTGGAAAATATAGTATAAGGGGTGTTTAGAATAATCATGTATATGTCTGAAGAACCTTTGTGATAAATTGTCATAAAAAATATTTTTTAGTTTTTGAAAACTAACCATTTTGTAAAATAAGGGTTTTGTTTTCAAGGAATAGGATCAAGTCCATCTGAATGAGTTCTGTAATAATTTTGAATGTTTCTGAAAGTTAGAACCCAAACATAATGTTAGAGATTAGTGTTATTTTTAAGAATTATGTTTTCTAGAATCAGAGGATCAAAATAAGAATAACTAGACTCAGAGTATAGGATCCATAATCATTGGATTCATATCGTTAGATCCAAAAAAATTTGAGTTAGATATTGTTGATTGCTTGAATATTTCCATTGTTGTAATTAGAGAAAGAAAGAAATTATTGATTGAAGAAGTCATACTATTTTTTAATATTTTTTAAAGAATCTTGTGATTTTAGAAGATATAAATTTTTCATATTTTCTAATCTAAGTATGATGATTCTTAATTGTCATAAACTTCTATCAAATCAAAAAAACTATAATGATAAATTCTTTTGATGAAATGGAGGAATTGTAAGGATTATATCAAATCTAAAAGTAGCAGACTCAAAAGTTTTTAGAAGTAAAAATGTATGAAGATGTTGAATTTTATAGAAGTTAAATTTTTATAATTGGATTCATCACTAAATACATTCCAATGTTATAGAAGAATCATTGAATAGTACTTCCATCGTAATGGGAAAATACATCATAATGGGAGTTTCATCATGATGATAATTACATAATTTTGAGGATTCCATCAGGCCGAAGATAAGGAAGTTCATCATAATAAGGTAATAAAGAAAAGGGTCATAATGAGTTGAGAAGGAAACATATCATAATGAGTTGAGAAGGAAACATATTATAATGAGCTGAGAAAGAATCAGATCATAATGGGATGAGAAAGAAATAGATCGTAATGAGTTGAGAAAAAATAGATCGTAATGAACTGAGAAATATATAAAGAGTTTAATAGGTCAAACATTAAATTCAATTTTTCATAAATCTCATAAAAATATGAGAATTATTTAAGAAGTCAAAATTGAAGTATAAATGAACAATATTTTCATTTTTTTTGAATTTTTAGGAAGTGGGGAAAGTTTCCAAGTTTCTCGGTTTTCTTTTTCTGAGTCACATATAAATAATTACTTATATCATTTATTCATTATTACTTTAATATAAGAGGAAAAGGCATATCACTAATGAAATCAAGTGAAAGTTATTTCCAAAACTAGATCTTGTGAGGTGGATCAAAAAGTTGAAATTTTGTTTACCAAATTGAGTAAGACCTTATTGAGAAAATTTTATTGACTTCCTCATATTGTGAAAATTATATCCATCCAAATTAGACTGAATAATTGTCGATAATTTTCAACAAAGTAATTATTCTTTGTTTGGATAAATTGATTTATAATAAAACATTGTAAAATATTGGGAGTCAGTATAATCATCCCTATCAGAAGATAAAAGGTGTCTAACGAGAGGTGGCACAAGTTCTATTCACTTATTCTTCATAATTAATTTCTATAGACCCACAGTAATTGCTATATAAAAAAAGTAGATTCTTACACTAAGGTAGAACTTTTTAAAACTTTTTTTCTTTACATGATTTACTACATTTTCATGAATGGTATTTTACAAAAGATAATAAATGTAGTTGGGGTTTGGCTTAGTGGTAAGCATCCCATAATTCTACATGGAAAATGGGGGTTCAAAACCCATTAGGCGCAGGTTACTATAGCAGCACTGTAGTGATACTGTAGCAGCCGAGATACTATTGCAACGACGACACTGTAGCAGTGGAAAGGGTACTGTAGCGGTGGCAGGAGCACTATAGCAGCGGCAGGTACTGCAGCAGTATGAGTACTGTAGCAGTACTATTCACAGAATGGGATTTGGGCCAAAAAAATGGGCCTACGAGCTATGTAATGGGATAAATGTCCACTGGGCCTTAGAGCTATGTAATGAGTCTTCCTCTACCTTGTTAAAGAGGTCTTTGAATTTTTCAATAATAATAATGAGTCTTCGGCCCCAACCTTTTAAATTTTTTTTTTTCAAAATATAATAAGGAAATAAATTTCAACAAGTTGTAGGGGTTTTGTTTTGAAAATTATTGAAACATATAAAAATTATAACAACTGATTCAACGCACCCCCATTTTTTATTCAATCCTTTAGAACATCAATTGATATCATAGATGAAGGTTACCTTTTTGAATCCTTATCATGGAAAATATAAATTATGTCAATAGTATAGGAATTATTACATTTGATGGAAATAATATTGTGGATAGAAAAAAAGGATGATTCTTTATCTCTTATCTCTTGGCCTGGAAGTTGTTTATGCTACTACTATTTTTTTCACCTATTAATAAATATGATCCTATGATGTTTGCTGACAATATAAATATAGAAGTTAATGTAAAGTATATAAATGTAATCCTTAGGTCCTTATCATAGAACGTTTACCAAAAGTTTATGGGTCTCAATACTTCAAAATGTATATGGGACAAGATGAAAAGTATTTTTGGAGGTAATACTAAATTGTATGAAGAAAAACAACAAATTTGGAATAATAAGTTTGAAGACATCGGAATGAGAGATGAAGAAACTATTTACGAATACTTATCCAGAGTAAATGAAACTGTTTGTAACATCATAGGATTTAGAGATGTCTTAGAAGATTATATAATTATGAAGAAACTTATGTGAAACTTCCTAGACATGTTTGATTCTAACATTTCCTCTTTAGAAGATAAGGATGATTTATCTCTTAATGAATCGAATAACTTTATTTTTGATTATGAATTGATAAAATATCCAATGTTTAAAAATATGATAAAAGATGAAATAGATTTTGAAGCTATGGTGAAGTTGAAAATTCAAGATATTGAAGATGTTGATTCTTATGACTCTAAAGGTAAAGAGGATGATTATTTGAATGATAAAATCATGTCTCTTATATCCAATAACTATCATATAAGAATAGTAAAGTATGTAGGTAAATATCCTATCAAATTTTTTGAGTGTGGTGGAATTGGACACTTTACAACGAATTTCTCCAAGAAGAAATTTGGAGAATATAGAGATGATTCTAATCAAAAACCCCAATTTGAAAAAGTATAAACAAAATTAAAAATAAGAAAATTTATCCAATGAATCCAAAAATAAGTTTACTAGAAAAAAGAGAAATATGTTGAGTAAGAAATATGAATTATGCTCAACTAACAACAATTCATCAGAAGTAGAAAGTTCAGAAAAATTCAAAACCTTCATTAAAAAATTTGAGAAAGTTAAATAATCCTCAAATAGTGAATATTAAGGAGGTGAAGAATATTTTAGAGAGTATCATCTCAGAACATAACTTCTTAGATATCTTGAGAAAAACCAATCTCTCAAGAATGAAATTATAAATATTGTGAATAAGTTACTAATGTAAGAAAAGATGTCATCAAGCATGAGGATGAATACATTAAGGGGATCATAAGTTACAAACTTTGGATTAATGAATAGGTAATGATGGTTGAAGATATCAGTAAGGAACTAGATTTTTAGGATGAAGAAGTTAAAAAATTTCAATAAAAAATTATTGAGTCTAAAAATACCTTGTTAAATATGAATTAAAATGTCATCCAAGCCTTGTAATTAAAACCTGATTCTTCAAAAGTTGATGAGAAGAATGAAAAAAATATCAGTTGAAATCCCTAGCCACCAAAAATAATGTTTCACCTGGTTTTTCTAACATTTCCATTTTCAGAAAATGTATTTGGAAAATATTGGGTAGAAAAAGCTTGTGAGAAACATATCACATCTAAAAAAATTAAAAGATCAGCAGGGAGAAAATATAGTCCATGAATAGATTATATTGAAAGAGAGATAAGTTACCTACCTCAACAAAGTTTCTATAGAGAAAGATCTTACATCAAAAGAAAATCAAGATTTAATGGATATTTTTAGTGTTCTAGAATCTATGGGTACATGGATTATAATTTTTGGTACAACTTATCTCTACCTGGAAGAAGGTTTGAACAAATTAAAAGTAATGGTGGAAGAAGGATGAGTAAATTTTCTAACCCATAGGTCGTTAGAAAAGAAAAATCTCAAGATGTTAGAAACCATCCAACTAAAAATCAATTTGAATTAATGGAAGAAGTTTTTGGATGATGTGATGAGGATGGTCATCATTAAAATATATATGTGAAACTTCTTCCAAAACATGTTTTCTATGGTAGAAAAGAAAAGGAATATGGAAAGAAAAGTTTTTAAGAAAGAGCTTTTGTTATTGAGATAAATTTGAATGAAATTAGAATGGAAAACCCATGGATACATGAAAGTGTTTTGTCCTCACATATGAAATGTGATTTAAAAATAGTGAAACAAGTTGATAGTCATAATGGAGGACCAGTTACCATCGGTAATGATAGTTTCTTTAAAAATTAGATGAATCAGAATTGTTGAGATTTAAGAAAAAAGGTTAAAATCTAAGGAAGTTTTACTTTTTGATGGGTTAAAACATAACTTACTTAGTGTAAGTAAAATTTATGATAATGTAAAAGAAGCGATCTTCAGAAAATACTCTGGTGTTATCAAAATAATGAAAGATGGCAAAGTTATTACAAAATAAGAGATAACCAGTGGGAATATGTTCTAAATAGGATATTTTTATAACTCATGTTACTTGAGTGGTGAATATGAAAATAAGTTGTGCCACTGAGGAATTTTCCACCTTGGGTAGAAAAACATGAATAGAATTTATAAATATGATGTTGTTAAGACCTTTTTATAATTGAAAAGAAGAGAAAAACTATGTTTTTACTACTTTTCAAAAAGGAAATATGACTAATATAAGTTATAAGATAGTTTAGATTCAGTCTACCATACATCTTAAACTTAATCATTATCATTTATGTGGTTTGATGATAAATAAATCAACAAAAGTAAATTTGTAATTTACAACTTTTTTTATTATTTCAGTCAGATGATAAACATTATGTTTATGAAACATAAGTTAGAGTCCATATAAATGTTAAAGTTTTTTATAAAAGATGTTGAGAAAGGAATAGGGCTTTATAAATGATGTTGAGAACAAATAATGGTAATGAGTTAAAAAATAATGATTTCGAAGTTTTTCTAAGAAAATATGGTATCAAACACCAATATAGTTCTCCATATACTTCACAAAAAAATATAGGAGAAAAAATAAAGAATATAAGATTTGTGTAAATGAGAATAAATATGTTTGTAGTATAAAAAATTTCAAAGTTTTACTACAAATAAGCTATTAGTATAGTTTTACATGTTCAAAATAGATTCTTATTGAGATAGGAAACCAACATGGCTTCTTATAAAATTTGATAAAATAAAAAACCTTAATTGAAATACTTCAAATTTGTAGGAAGTCTAAGTTTTCTCAAAATCAAAAAATATGGATTTTTGAATGTTTTATGAGAAAGATGGTCAAGGAATTTTTATGGGTTATTCCCCTATTGGAATAAGTTACAAATTTTGGAACAAATATTTACAAATTTTGATGGACTCATATGATGTGAAGGTATTTGAAAATAAAAAATCCTTTACAAAATTTGTTGAGAATGCTAAGCGGGATAAACTGGATATTTCCAATAATAGTGAAAAAATTTCAAAACATCGTTACTAAGATTATGAAAATTCATGTGAAGAGTAAAGATTATTTGAGAAATAAACATTGAAATTTCGTACATTACAAAAACATGTTGAGTCTGAGAATATAATTTGAAATAAAATGGATCAAGTTTAGACAACAATAAAGTTGAGATTCGAAAATCAGACTTCACATCTCTCAAAAGTTGAACCAGAATCAGTTTTATAAGTTATTTAACACAAAGAATGAGTGGATTATATGAATAAAGAGCTGGATTAGATTGAGAAAAACAAAACATGGGAACCTTTTACATTGGAAAGAAATAAAAATTTTATCAGAACAAAGTGTGTTTATGTATTATAATTAAATGAAAATGGATAAGTATTAAGAAACATAGCAATAATTTTTTGTAAAGGATATGAACTGGTGTAAAGTGTGGATTTTGATGAAACCTTTTCCATTGTTGTAAGGATAGAATATTTTCAAATGTTTTTTGTTGTGGATGCTCATCATAATTACAATGTTTATTAGATAGATGTAAATTCAAATTTCTTAAATGATGAGATTGAATAAGAAGTTTACATTGAACAACCTTGTGGGTTTCAAATTGATGAGGGTAAAAAAAAGTTTGTAAATTGAATAATTCTTTTTATGGGTTGAAATAAGATCCATTTTAATGTTATTATAAACCTGAAAATTGTTTGAGAATGATGAAATTTTATAATTTAAATGTTGATAGAAACTTATATGTGAAATATGTTGAATTCAAAACTCAAATTGTAATTGTTTATGTGGATGATATAATTTTTTATGCGGATACAGAAAAAGTTTTTAAATAATTTTCTATATAAATGAAGAGTAATTTTGAAATTTCAATGTTTAGAGAATTAAATTTCTTCCTTAGAATACATGTTCAATATAAAATAAAATACATTTTTTATCTCAATAAAAGTATTCCATGTAATTGTTACAAAATTTTGGTATGGAAGAATCTAAAAAAGTATTTACTCTTACATCTGTGAGCACAATATTGAGTAAAGATGAATCCGGAAAACTTATGAATCAGAAATACTTTCAGAAGCTGATAAGAAGTCTACTGTACTTTATAGCCTCAAGGCCTGATATTATTTATGTTGTGACATTGTGTGCCAAGTATCAATGTAATCTGAAAGAATCATATATGTTGGCAAAAAATTGAATTATGAGATATGTAAAAGGAACAACTTCACATGGTTTGTTATATAAAAGAAATTTTCAAATGGAGTTTCATAGTTATACTAATGTCGATTGGGATAGAGGTTATAATAATAGAAAATCAACCTTTAGAGGAACATTTTTATTGGGTGAATATTGTGTGATTTTTCATAGTATGAAAAAAATTTAGTAACATTGCATACATGGGAATCTGAATATGTTTCAGCTACTCAATATTGTACTCAAATGATGTGGATGAAAGTTCAATTAGATGATTTGAATGTAAACTCTTCTGAACCACTGAATATATTTTTTGATAATTAGAGTATAATTTATCTTTAAAAAAATCATGTTCAAATTTAAAGATCAAAATAGATTGATATAAAGTTTCACTTTATAAAAGATAAATTTGATACAGGAGATGTTTTTCTAGAATACATTACAACAAATAATCATATTGCTAATATCTTTATAAAAGTAGTGATAAAAAAAGGTCTATGAAAGTTAGGCTGCAACATCATGTTCGTCCTCTAACAATGAATTCCTAGATATCATAAGGAAGAATCCCAATGTGATTTGGATTATATTGAAAATGGGGGATATAAAGTAAAAACATTGTACTTTCTAATATGTTTTTACTTATCTTTATTTAATGAATCTTAAGATTTTTTTATCATAAAATGGGGGAGAGAAAATGAAAATTGGAAGTAAAAGATAAAATTTAGGGGGGTTTATCTTTACATGCACACAAAATTTTCTTTCCACCGAGGGATGGATTTCCTTCAAAAACATTACTTTATCTAGTAGTTTGGCATCTGGACACTCTCTTTTGAGAAATTATAAGTTTTGATAAATCTCAAAACCTTGAGTTGTTGACAAAATTTGAGTTGGGAAAAATTATAAGAGTTGGAAACATTATTGAAAAGGGTAATCAGAAAATCCAAAGGCGGTATTGAAGAACCCTTGTGATTAATTTTTTAAACAAAGTTTTTGTATTTTTTGACAACTAACATATTTGTATAAGAATGTATTTATTATCCTGGAATCCGACCCATTCGATCATAATGATTTCTGTAAAAAAATTGAATGTTTCTGAAAGTTAGAACCCAAACATAAGGGGGGGGATAGTGTTGGTTTCAAGAAATTTGTTTTCGGACTCATAGGATCCTACAGAGAAGAACCAAAATCAGAGTATGGGATCCATAAGCATCATATTTAGATCATCAGATCCAAAATAATTGAATGTAGAAATTGTTGATTGTTGGAGGTTTTAATTTTTCATAATTAGAGAAAGAAAGAAGTTGTTGACTGAATAAGTCATATTGTTTCTAAAGAGTTTTTAAAGAAGTTTCTAAAGTCATGAGTTAGAAGGTTTTCATACTTTCTAATCTAATTTCAATGATTCTTGGTTGGTCATAAAGTTGTAACAAATCATGAAAACTATCATGAAAAACGATTTTGATAAAATGAAGGAATCGTAATGATTTTATCAAATCTATAAGTACAAGACTCATGTGTTTTTAGAAGTCAGAATGTATGAAGTTGATTATGTTTGAATAAGGGAAAAGTTTCTAAGTGGATTCATCATTTAATACATTCAATTATTATGTAAAAACATCATAATAGGATTTCCATTGTAATTAGAAAATCCATGGTAATGGTAATTCCTTTGTAATGATAATTCCATCATTATAAGGATTATATCCAGTTTAAGATAAGTAATTTCATTATAATCAGATGATAATAAAATTGGTTATAATGAGATGACAGGGAAACATATCTTAATGAGCTAAGAAGGAAACAGATTAGAATAATCATATAAAGAAACTGATCATAAATAGTAGATAAATAAATAGATCATAATAACATGAGAAAGAAAGAGATCACAATGATTTGAGAAATATATAAATATTTGAAGAGGTCAAACATGAAATTCAACTTTTCATAAATCTCGAAGAAATTTGAGAAGGATTGAAGAAGTAAATATTGAATTTTAAATGTGAGAGATTTTTAGAGTTTTCGAAATTTCAGGATGTGAGGAATGTTTTCAAGTTTCCCACTTTTTTCGGAGTGGCCTATAGATAAATTCTCATATTATCAATTCATTGTAACTTTCATATAAAAGGAAGAAGAAGATTATTAAAGAAATCAAGTGAAAGTTATTTCTAGAAATATATCTAGGGAGCATGATCAGATAACTGAATGTTTTTTTACAAGATTTACCAAGATCATATTTAGGAAATCATATTGACTTCATTGTTTTGAGAAAATCAGATATATCCAAATAATACGGAGGATTCATTCTGTACAATTAAGGACCAGTTTCAAAAAATTATTAATTCTTTTTTCTGGATCAATTTTCTTATAAGAACCTTTGTAAAATGATGGGAGTCGGTATAATCTTTCCTTTTGGGGGATAAAAGGTGTCTAACCAGATTTGGCACAAGTTTTATTCACTTATTCTTAATATTGAATTTCCATAAACCCGTGGGAGTGGCTATGGCATGGATGTAGGTTACACATAGAGGTTGAAACTTGTAAATATTATGAGTATTACTTGTTTTCCTACTTTTTCATGCATTATTGTTTAAAAAAAGATGATGAGGAAATAAATCTTAACAAGTTTCAGGGGTTATGTTTTGAAAAGTACTGAAACATAAAAAAATTATAACAGATGATTCAACCCCCACCCCTCTTAGTTGTTATTCAATCCTTTCTAACTTCAATTTTAATTTGGTTAAGCCTTGTAAGTGGGATATGTATAATGAGTTATGTTTTAAATGATAAGTGTGTTTAATGGTTATCGTGTGCGTTTGGTGAATGTGTCATGGTTAAATAAGTATGTGAATATGGCTTAGTGGTATGTGGGGTATTAACATGGGGTTCTGCACCCATGGGTTGGGTTGGACTGTGGTTCTAAACCCCACCCCAATAACGCATGTGTCAGGGAGTCAAACTGAGGCTTTATACCCTTAACAATATTATTTGATGAGATTACCAGGATGGAGGATCCAAGGTAAGTGTTATGTAATATATGGTTTGAGTGAAGAACTGATAATTTATGCTTCCAAACATATGGATGTGGTATGGTTTTGAATTATGTACTGAGGTCAATGCATCCCAATTACATAGAGATGGATTGATTACCTAACTAAGGATAAAGGCTATATTGATTAACTATGATTAGTGAATTCTCTTAGGATTAAAAGGGTATAACTCCTTATTCTTTGATTGGGTATTCAGTGTGATTGGATCTAGTTTAGTTAGTTGTATACCCCCTTGAAAACCTAAAGAATAAAATGGTTAAATATTATTTACTTAAAAATGATACATATTTATAATTATTTAGTTTTCACATTTATCTATACACTTTTCTTATCTATATACACTATTGTATATACTGTCTATTACTTTAGGCACTATAGGTGGTGGACTACTAAGTTGTACTCACGCCATTCTTGGGCCACTATGACACTTGAGTACCCCTGAAGATGCTACTTTTTTCTTGATAAGGGTTGAGGACAAGGACCTGGTGGTCGGTTGTGCATGGGATGATGGGTTGGGGCATGGGAGTTCAAGACTAGGTTGGAATTGTGGTTTGTGTTTGGGGTATTTTGGTTGTTTTGATTTTAGAATTTGTTTTTATGACTTCCTAACATGTATAATATATGTACCATTGTAGTATTATACCTTACTTTGTTATAGTTGGCATTTTTAATATGTTGTCCATTCGTTTTTTCCTATTGGTGATTATAGATGTTGATATTATTTCTACAATTTAATTACTCTGATAAGTGGGTATAGGCTCTCCAACATTTCTCTAAAGATCTGCATTGCTATTTGGTAGCCTATAGTGTATGGGGATGTGTAACTGAGGTCATTTGATGACCTACCATGGGGCTCAAGATATAGTGTCCACCGGGTCAGGGATGTTATAAATTTGTATCATAGAATTTTATTTTTTATTAATATTTAGGTCATGGTATTTAGAATACTAAGATATTTTCGAGTCTTAATAATGAGATCATGTCTGGGTTCCAACAGACCCATGTATGGTGGAAACTCATATTTACACGGGTGTTAATTGATGTTTTGTTTTGTTCTTTTATATTTTGTTGATACTTTTACCTCAATTAGTACAGATGGATGGGATGTCATTGATTTATGAATTTTTATCTCCTGGCCCAGTATTGTAAGATAGGGTGTGTGAGTTCATGAATCATTATAGGAACATAGGAGTGATAGGGCATTTGTGTTTGTCATGTGATTGATATTTCTTTAATACTCACATGTTAGTCTTGTGATTTATACCTATGGATTAGGCAAGTTGATCTCTCTTGGAAATGGTCATTAAGGAAAATATTTAGAAATATGAATTATAATAAATCTTTTATTTTTTTAAATGTTGCATTAATAAAAATGTTTTTAAAGTTTAAATGAAATGGAATGTTTTGCAATTTGAAACCTCGAGTTTTAAATGGTAAATTTTAATTAAGATGGGAAATGAGAAAATGATGAACTTTTAGGGACACTGTTGTTGGCTATCCCTTATGTTGATTATTAACCCTATGTATGGGTGGTTTGGATAGTGACAGTTCCTTATTTTTTTAGACCTTTTGTTATGGTATATGAGACCATGATGGTTTTGGATGTGTCGAATAATGAAATGTTGTTGTTATGTATTTGGTTAGGTTGTGACCTTGAAGTTTTGAAAATAAGTCTATTAATGTGGATGTGGTGACTCTTATGGATTAAGACCTTGAGAGTTCTGTTTTATAACATATAGTGGGTGTTTGGATCATGGTGTTGATGTACGTGTGCAAGTGTTTTTGGTGTGGGATTGAGATTAAATGGTTTCCCAGTGAATTATATATAGTTTGTTTGGAATGGGGGTTGGATTACTATCCGCGAGTAGTGGGTTGTTTGAGCTTTTATGTCTATGTATTAGAGTGATAGCCAAATGCATTTATTAAGTGTTATGCTAGTTTAAGGAGTTGGTTTAATTTGATCTTTAAGGGTGACCCATGAGAGGGGTTGTCATGGATTCAAGTGCCTTTAGGTGTGTAAGGCACAGGAGGATGTTTTGATCATTGATAGCGGTGCACATAAAACGATGTATAGTGTAGGGTTATATTAGAGGTATAAGTGGATAATACAATGGTTTTTGATATGAAAATTGAGTTGTGGATATGATTCAATAGTCTGGGGGAAATAGAGGGTGGCCTCAAGGGGGGTTGGCCGAGTGTTGCAGGTGATTTGGAATGTGAAGCACATAAGGTTGCTTTAGAGGTGGAATCGATACACAGTTGATGTCATAGAATTTGGTAAAAGCATATGATTATGCATTGGTTTCTTTTTCAAGAGGATATCTTAGTACTTGTGGTTGGTTGTAAGGTCATTTTTGGAAGTGTAAAGGTTATTAAGAGCATTTTCCTATGGTTTTGATGGTGTTTTATTTGGTGATTGAGATTTATTTTGGGAAAACAAGACAAGGGTGCGAAAAGTGTGGATGGAATATTTTGGTCTAGAAGTGACACCCTGGGTGGTGGTGGTCAAATGGTTGGGCTTTCTTACATGAATGGTTGTATTTTTGGATGAGAACGTTGAGAATTCCTTAGGTCCAATGTGGCTGATGGACTAAGAGGCATGGTTATTAGTGTAATTGGGTGTTGGGACTAGATCTAGTGATGTACGAATTGTGTGATCTAAGGTTGGTTTCAGTGTGTGGTTGTAGGAAAGTGTGATACCCTGAGGGATATAATGAGTTCTAGATGTGGGAACGTTCTAGGAAAGTATAATGTCATTTGGGATGGGTGAATAAGCAGCTTGGGATGAGCACCCTTTTTTCTAGGAAACCAAAGGAGGAAGCATGTTGGTGTGACAAACCGTTGGTTTTGTTTGGTGTGGTGGATTGTTTTTTTTATATTGTGAATCACTGGGGTTGTACTAGAAGTACTCAATATGTGTGGCATAATTAGTTCCATAGGAAATGTTGGTTTATGGTTTCTTGGTAGAGAGTAGTGGAATGGCTGTGAGTTTGGTTGGAAATCACTTTTGAGTTGTGATGGATGGGTGTAAATGAGATGTGGCGGTCGGGGAAGGTTGAGACTTTCAGCGGTTAAGGTGTACCCATGTTCAGAGGTGAGAGTAGTGGTGGATAGTTTTTGGAAACATTCGTTGAAAACTTCTTTTTATACTTTTATTTAGTGATTATCATTTCCAATATCTTGAAATAATTATGGGTACGTTGAGAGAACTCTAGCATTATGCCTAGATACCTAAATGTGATTTGATGAAAATTGATCCTCTTGGAGGATATGTTCATGGATAAATGTATGTGGAGATGGATGGTGTGAATTGCACCATCGAACAATTATTGGAGAGGTCCTCATGGTGGATCTAATATAGACAAATGTCATGGGTGTCATTCTCAAAATCTATTAATTGGTAGCAGTTGATTATGTTTCATGGTTTTGGGGAAATCTAGATGGACACGTTCATGTTTTGGGTATATCGTATGATTTAATTGTGATCCATGGTAGTTTAAATTTCTTGAGTAAAATGGTGACAATGACACTCCTAAGGTGGGGAATAGTACGCAAATCAAAGATGGGTAGACCGGGCTCTAGAGTGGATGTGGTGGCATCAGGATTCTTATAAGAAACCTATGAGGTACATATTTGGGTTCTTTTGGGAGTTTTATGTGGGCCTCAGATGTGATTTTTGATCAAGTCGATTAATGGATTTGGGATCAAACTGATTTTAAGCAAAAATATGAGTGGTTTAATTGAAGACGTGCTGGTGGGTGTTTTATAGCTTGAAAATGGATTGTGGGGTTACAGATTAAATGATGGTCATGTTTCACCAACGGTCTTGAATAGACTCTAGTGGGTGCATGCATATCATGGAGGTATTATTTATGTGAGAAGGAAAAAAGACTAGGTAGAGAGGTAATAGATCAATAGTGGGTTTTGGGAGAAAACAGAGAGAGTCGGATCGAATGGCCTAACATAGTTTGGAAAAAGGGAATGGATGTGGGGGGATATAACCCACCTCTAATTTATTTTTGAATGATAAGTGTATCTCAGTAATGGGAATGGATTTAAAAAAGGAACCAAGTAGTCCATAGTTGAGGTACGGATGGTGAAAGTTTTTCTAATTCAGGTAGTTTCAGGGGAAATGGTGAATTTTAGAGTTGGGTGGTGTTGTCATGGATGTTTGGGTGTTGTGAGTTGGGAAACACATTACGTATGTTATAAAGGATGACATGGGATTTGGTTGGTATCTTTTTCGATGATGGAATTTATCAACATTAGAAAATGGTGGTGGTTAACTATGGAATATGGTGGGGAGCACCATAGCGGGCAAATAGTTGGTTAATGATGTCATTGGCGTTTTGAGTTGGATGGATTTAGGTAAGATCTATCGTGGTGTATCAGTTTTAATGATGGTAATTGGTTTGGGTTTTAATCAATTGAGTACCTTGAGATGAATTTTATGCTTCGGTTGTGCTTCAAATGTTCGTAAATGGAGTGATTCCATTAGGCCTCATGTATCTGACTAATGTAGGTCAAGAAATGTAGTTAAAATTTGCGTGTCATTTCAGTGCCGACAAGCTTCGATCGCCGTTATAATTTTTGAGACCAAGTTAGATGCAACAAGTGATTTAGGCAATGAGTTATGTAAAGGATCAGACCAAAGGTGTTATGATTGTCTCTCCTAGGGTATTGTAGTTCTTGGTTAGTATCCCCTTTTACTGTGGTTCGGTGAAGTTACACAGAATTTTCTCTTGTGTTCAATGTTGGTAATGATGATTTGAGGTGGATGTGTCCTTGAGGAGAATAGTATTTGTGATTGTGTATCACAATGGGGGAATTTTTTCGAGGTGGTACTCTTTCCTTGGTCAGAGTGTTGTTACAACATGACCTATTTTATGGAGAAAATTGGAATATAGAAGTTGATATGTTGACTTCTGGCCCTACCATTGTCCTTATAGGATGAGTGATGCTTTCAAAATGTGGGTCGAGGAATAGTTGTTATTTGGTGGGGAGGTTTTAATATCCTTACCATATGTGGAGGTATGTCCTTGTTTAAATTTTGATTAAATTTCTTTTTTGGGGGCAATGAAGTGGTTCTTGTGTGTAGGGGGTTTGGGGGTGTTTTGAGGGTAGGGAACATAAAAGGAAAAGAAAAGATACCAAACCTTGTATAGAATATGGTTATTACAAATCATCTGCTTGGATAGGGAAACTGTCTTGGTAGACCAATTTTTTGGATAGAATCTCGTTCATGGTCACCACATTGTTTTCCAAACCATGTGGTTGCTCCAAGGAGACCATGAGGTTTGGCCAATCATTAACAGCGGGATCCACACGGTTGGTGAATAGTTTGTTTAACCATGTTTCCAAACTATGTAGCCATTAAAAATGTTAAATTCTTATTTTCCCTCCCAATATTATTTCCTTCTCCCCCAAATGTCTCCCCCATTTGAACCCTACATCTAGGGTGATGAACCATCATCCCCATCCTCCTCCATGGGTTATTCTCCTTCAATTATTAGGCTTTCAGAGTGTCATGGTGTGTGAATAAAAGATTTTGGTAAGACTTTGACTCTATTTCCTAACAACTTCTAGAAGAGGATTGGTGTGTGGTTTTCTCTCCTTATAAAACCCTAAAACCCTCACTTTTGTAATATTTTCTAGGTTGGGGATTTGGTGGTTGTTTTATTTCAAATCATTGGCTATGTTTATGTGAACGGTTATCTATGAGAATGAGGTAGGTGGTCTTAAATATTATTCTCATAATATTATTATATATATATATATATATATATATATATATATATTTATGTGGTTGTTCCATTATACTAACCTGTTGTATTTTTATTTATTTGACTATAGAAAATGAATTGGGCCTTAGACCGAGGCGTGATACCCTTCAAAAACCTTGTTGGGTTCATTAATGATGTGAGACTGAACGTAGAGCTACACTTGGGGTATGAAAAACTGATGAAAATGGTGAAATGAGTTGGTAAATGTTAAGATAGGGTAATCATGGAAACTAATGGGATTTGAATTGTATTTGGGTATCTGGGCATACTTAATTGGATAATTGGGATTCTGGTATGTTAGTCTTGTGAGTTCCCAATGGGTTTTTAAAATTGTAGAAATGATGTATTTTGTGTTTTGACCTGACTATGGATTTCAATGAATGGAACTGATGTTTTGAAAGTGAGTATTGTTTTGATAGTAGGTTTTGACTTCTAAATTATTTGAAAAGGGTTTCTTTTTAATGTATTTCAAGTGATAATTTGAAATTGGGGTGTGGTGCCTCTCTTGTGAAATTTTTTAATGATTGTTTAATGATGGGAATGGAAACCTTGGGTCATGTTTTAGTTATTATTCAAAGAGAAAGACCTATGTTTTAATGGGTGGATTTGAGATTTTTTTAAATGAGTAAATTTATTTTTGTGATATCATTGAATGGTGAAATTATGTTGATGTGAATTATTGTCTATTGGGAAATATAGCATAATGGGGTTTGGTGTAATTATGTGTCTGTTAATTTGGTTAATCCTTATAAGTGGGATACGTATAATGGGTTATGATTTTAAATGATAATATTTTTTATGTTTATGGTGTGTGTTTGGTAAATTATTTGTGGTTAAATACACATTTGAACATTTCTTGGTTATATGTGGGTTATTTATTAGAGGTTCTACACACATGGGTTAGTTTGGACTGAGGCTCTAAACCCAAACCCTATAATTCATGGATTTGGGAGTTGGACTAAGGCTCTATTCCCCTAAAAGATTAATTTGAGGAGACTACATGGATGGAGGCTCTAAGGTAAGTGTAAAGTAATGTATGGTTAAGTTGTCTGAACTAGGCTCTATGCTCCCCAATATATAGACATGGTATCATTTAGGATGCCAGACTAAGGATTTACACTTTCCAAACATAGAAACATTGATTGATTACCAGCTTAAGGATCCATTGTATGTTAATAAACTATTATTAGTGAATTCCCTTCTGATTAAAAGTGTATAACCCCTTATTCTTGGATTGGGTTTCTGGTGTGACCGTAGCATATTTAGTTAGTGGGTTACCCCCTTGAGAACTAAAAGAATAAAGTGGTTACTTGTTAGTTTCTTAAACATGAGACACATTTATAATTATATAGTTGACTTTTTTTTATTTTTTTTTCACTTTTTTATCTATATACACTATTATATAGACTAGTTATTACATTAGAAACTATTGGTGGTGGCCTACTATTCTATAATCGCACCCTGATCAGGCCTCCATGGCACTAGGGTACTAGGGAAGATGCTACATTTTTTATGATATAGGTTCAGGATAGGGGCATGGTGGTTGGTTTTGCATGGGATGAAAAGTTTGAGCATGGGAGGTCAGGATTGGGTTGGGACTCAAGTTAGTGTTCATGGACTTTTGGATGTTTTGGTTTTAGATTTTTTTGTATGACTACCTAACATGCAGAGTATACAAATCATTGTAGTATTAGGTCTTCTTTAATTGTAGTTGGAATTTTTCTCATGTTTTCCATTTATTTGGTCCTAATAGTTATTATATGATTTGATATTATTTTTGATGAGACATTACTCTGATAAGTGGGTATAGTCTCCCCAACATTTCTCTATAGACTCACGCTGCTTGTTGGTAGCCTCCAATGTATAGGGAGGCAAGCTTGAGGTCATGTGATATCCTGACTTGGGGAATAGGATATAGTATCCACCGGGCTAGGGACATTATATCTAACCATAAACAAACTATGTGGTAGGATATATTTTTAATATTTCTGAAATTATGGAATAAAAATATAAAGAAATAAAATATATAATCAAGGATAAATAAATAAATAAAATAATTTGTAATGTAAAGATTGAGGTGTGTAAAAATATTGAAAATGAAGGGTGTACTAATTATTATTTTTTAAATAATTTAAAAATATATGGATAGATAATTATTTAATGAATTTATGCTTTATGAAAATAGTATGAGTGAATATTGATTTATTAAGGATGCTATATCAATATACTCTATTAAATGTTTTCTTATTCAAATTATATTAATTTTTTATTTATTATTAAGTGATGTGGTGATTGATTGAAATCATGTTTAGGGTGATCCATGATTAATTAGATATCTATTTTGATTATAGTGCACCATATGAAGTGGTTGATTCCAATAGTAAAATGGATTTAAAACTTTAAATGATTAGTTAATCTTATAAATATTTTCATTCCTTGTGTGTTTTATATTCTTTTTAATTTATCTTGAATTCATGGTATGAATAGATTTATGATCATTTATTATAACAAATGAAAATGTTCTTTCAACTACTAATTTTCAAGTTGCTAAAAGAAAATGATATAAAGATTCTCCCTAGGAACAATTTCATTTATATTAGATCAGTCCATGTGTTATTTTAATGTTTTTTTTATTTTTTATTGTGTATTATTTTATTGATATATTTTTTGTAAATTTATCAAACAAAATCTATTAATAGGAAATTAGTCTCTATTTTTTATATAAAGAACTATCATATCTGATAAATATAATTTTTCATGCCCTTTATTCCTAAAGTTGTTGAAGATGTTACTAGTGGTTTTAATCCATTAAAAGTATGATTTATTACTCTTATTTATTATAAAAATATTGAAAATGAAATAAGTGGTAAAAATTATATTTTATTCTAATGGATTAATAATCTTATTATAGAGATTCTTGGATTTTAAAATTTCTAATTACATTTAGGATAAACATTATAAAAATTTAAAAGACATAATAATATTAAAGAAACAAATATTCAAATATTGATATATATTATTAGAGAAATTTTTATGCTATGAAGATAAATTTTTAATGATTTTTTACACAAGTAAATGGTATTTGATTCAAAAATAGTTGTTTTATAGAGTCACTTAAAGATTCTACTATGGTGAAGAATATTCTAATAATTTTACCAGATAAATTTAATTCCAATTTTTTTCTCTAGTTGAAATAGTCTATGATACCTTTAATCTTGTTCATTTTCATGGCATAAAATTAGGAATAAAATAGTGATAGGGGAAAGGGAAAATTAAGGTATAGAAAAGTTTTTTATGTTATAAATAATTTAAAACTAAAAAATAAAAATAAAAATATTATAAAACTGATGATGGAAGTGATAATTAAAATTTTGAGAAAATGATTCCTTTATTTCCATGAAATTAAAAAAGAGGAAATAAATCACAAGAGGAACATTCTTTTAAAATGTTTCAATTTTAAGATATATTGGGAATTTAAATTTATACTATCCTAAGCTCTATGAGTTTACATTTAAAATAAACATGAATCAATAAAGTTTTATTATAAATTTCTATGAATATTTAATGTTACACAAAACAAATATATAGGGAATGATAAAAATACACTTAAAATAAAAGATGGGTTTTTATGTATAAGAAGAATGAAGATTAAGATTAAAACAATGTAGTGTAAATTAATTATTTTGATGATCTGGATGGAAATAATTATTCATCCATTCTTAATGGTAAGGTGGGAGATTCCATATTTGGTAATAAATAATAATACGAATAAGAAGAAGAGACTCATATTGAGTATATATAGAAGAAATAATTAAAGTTTTATATTTTTAAAATCTCTTAACCAAAGAAAGAAAACAAAAACATGAAGAAAAAAATTATTATAAAATAATAATACATAATTTTTCTTATTGATGTAAAAAATTATTTTATTGATAATCATTGATAAATTAAATAGTTATATTCCAAGAAAGAAAAAAATAGTAGTTATTTTGAGATAAAATGTGCTTAAAAGGAAAAGAAGGTGAATCTGATTTATATAATGTATCATGATTTATAAAAATCACATGATGAAATTTATATTTTTATATAATTAACCAATTAAATAAATATGTCAAACTTCAAATAAGAATGAAAATACAACTGAAGCATTAAGGAATGTTAACACATGTAATGACCTTTAAATTCATAATTCATTGCAAATTTTGGATCTTTAATATTAAAAATTATATAAATGTACTTGTATTTGAAAATTTTATAAAAATATTATGAATTTGAATGGATAATAGTGGATGGGTTTGACATAAGAGTGTAACAAATTCCACCGAGTACCTGATGTTGATGTACCAGTTACCCAATGTGTTTCTAGTGGGATCGAAAATCCCACTAGATAGATACTAGAATTATATTATCTTGGTACTGGGTGGATGGTGTTCTATTGGGAACCCAATTTTAGTTACATATTAGTTAGTTTTCTGAGTTTTCAAATTCTGTTAAGTGTTTTTTTAATTAATAGAATTTTATAAAAACACATCCCCCCCACAGTTGTGTGGCCTGTGACTCATTTTTATTGAGTGTCTTATATGGATTTTCCTCCAATCATTTCATTCATGAAATAAATTGAGTGCATAATTTCATTGAAATTATATAGGTAGGTATAACACCATTAATGCCTCAATCACTATAATTGTACATTATTTAGTATAATATCACTATAAATCAGAAATTTTGTGTTTTTGGTTAGGTTCATTGACATAAAATGGTTGAGTATGGATTAGAGAAATATATTTTACGGGTGATATTTTATTAGTACATGGTAAGTGGTACCTAGTATGTTATATAATTATTTATTCATTTCACATATGATGTAGTATGATGACATAGATAATCATGTTATGTAGATTTTAATGGTAACCTAGAGGTAAAAATTGTGTTAAATAATAGATAAGCCCTATTATGGTAGGAATAGATTTCCCATACAACTTGGATTGATTTTAGGATCACTAAGTGATTGTGTCTCTTTAAAACACTAAGGATAATGGTGTGTAATGAACTCTAAACTTTTTTAAAAATAAGATATAAATATTAGGGATATAGGATGATCTCTAGTGATTATGTTAAGAGGGATAGTGAATATATACTAAATGGATAATGGTTCAATGATGGGTTCACCCTATGTTTTGTTATCAGTAAAGGGGATAAGGAATGGTCATAAGACTTTTTATATAATCTTGGAGATAAAATACAAGGGTAACATGGGATGGATTGTGAGAGGCCTTGGGAAGATAAAATTAACCAAGAGGAATAATCCAAAAAGTTTTAATTAATAGATTCATCAACAAGTTAATGAATTTCCTATGTGGATTAAAATTTGATAGGGATATAGAGTGTAATTCAGGATGTATAAAGGCACTTGAATAATTTAGGTGGATCTTGAAATTTTATTTGGTAAAGGGGTTGGTTTTCGAATCAGGTATCAGGAAAGAAATTTGGAGGTTGGAAGACCTTGAATGCATGTAATTAAAAAGGTAATAGAGCTCGGTGTTGGTTAGAAGGGTCATAAGATTTAATGAGGGTTTAGATCTAGAATTCAAGGCTGCAACAGAATGTTGCAACACCTCTGATTAGCTAATGGATATATTCAGAACCCCTAGGTTCTTCTGAGGTAAACTTACCTATATCAACCTAGACTTTTCATAAATAGCTATTACATTTAATTATATGAATATTAATTACATAACAGTAATATTCACTCCATAATCATATAGATATAGTTCTTTTGGAAACCTGGACACACAAATAACTATTTCATAAATGATCTATATTGTCTCCCACTAAGTTCTTTATAACTAGTATCCTTCATAGACACATAATTTCTAAAACCTTTATTAATAACATAGAGAAATGAAACATAATAAAGGGTGATATCATATTATTATTAAGGGTAAAAAAGATAGGTATCAATAATCACATAGGCATAACTTGATCATAAGGGTGTGAGAACATTAACTTAACATTTGAAATTTACACTATGTATATCATAAATTTTAATCTTGATTCATGGAATAAATATTAGTAGTTCATAAGACATGAATCATAATTTATAAATGAACATAATGTTTCAGTGAATATCATTTACATAATACATAGAGGTGTGTAATAAACCTGAACTTATAACTTTGTGAATTTTTACAAATAGAAATAGGTTCATTCATTATGTTTAGGACACGAAATTAATCCCTTATATAAACTTATTAACATGAAACCACGTACATGTTTAAAATTATGGAAATTAAAATAGGTCCACATATAATCTTATGGAAAGTAAATATAGGTCCACTCATAATATTATAGAAAAGAAATCCAGGTCTATATATTAACTTATGGACATGAAATATAGGTTCACGTATAAAAATATGATCATGAAATTAGGTTCATGAATAACATATTCACCTCATGAGTTATACATATTCACCTAATTAATTAGAGTTAGATATTGGAACCAAACATCACATAAATAAAAGTAATCATACATTTTCAACAAGATCATAAAACATTCATCATCTTAAAAATCATGAAATGAAATGAATTTCATCAATGTATAACTCGTGAAAAAGGGAATGAGTTTCTTCAACATCTTTTCATCATAAACATAAACCATCAAAAAAATAAACAAGGATGGTATACTTGCATAATATACCCATTAAAACTTAATTATCATTATGTTATGTCATCTTAGATCAGAAAAATATTTTTAAATATCACTTGGAATAATTATTGAGGTAAATTACTTTTTCATTTTAAAATCACTTCTCATTTTAAAAATCTACAAAATTATTAATAAAAACATTTTATTTGAAAATAAAATTTAAATCATTTAATGTTAGTTCAATATCATTATTGTTTCATGAAATTTGGAAAATATATTGATTATTTATAAGGAAAAAAACATTCCTTTTATATTTTTGTTGTAAAAGTCAATGTACATCTTTTGGAAAATGAAAAAAAATATTCTTTTCAAACCGTTTAGTAAAATGTAAAATATGGGTAAAAATAACATTAAAAATTTATAGTATAATATTAAAACATTTTTTAAAATATTTTTAGAAAACATGGACATGTAATAGAAATATTCACCAGTGTGGACTTAAACATAAACAATCCCAAATAATGATGAGATTGTGAAATTAACTCTTACCTCAAGTCTCTTCTTTCCTCATTCATGCCCAAAACTCATGTATAATAAATATAATTTTATTATATATTTATTAAAAATATGTTTCTATAATACCATGTATTATTTATTTAAAAAATATTATTGCTCATTTTTTAATAATTTGTTATTATAATCCCTTTTTTGGGTAATAACTGCTTCGTTTTCCAAGCATTTTTTGGTTTGGTAGTCCCAATCCTTATACGTTAATAATGATCACATAATTTCTATAATCTTAATCATGGTATAAAATTAATATATATTAACTATATAGATATTTATAATCACTCATAAAAATTATAGATATAAAAATAAATTACACCATTCATGTAGATGGTGGGTCATACATACTCATGAATGTTGCTTCCATTTGTTGATTGATAGAATAAAATAAAGATAAATAATAATTATCCTTTAAGATATAATTATTTAATAATATATATAATATATATATCCATAAAATTCATAATTATTATCATCCATGTGAAATATAAATGACAAACTAATCACATCGCATCATGGAGATGGTAGTCCATACGCACGCATGAGCGACGTTGTCATTTCCCAAAATATTGGACGATAATATAGTAGGCATGATATTATCATTCCATAATTATTACTATTTAATGAATATAAAATATAAACATTAAAATTATCATAATTATAGTCCATAAAATATGGTAATGAAAAAATGAATTGTATCACTACGAGGAAATGGTAAGTCATGCATACACATGAGCAATACTTTCACTTCTTATTTGATGTGAAACAATGTGTATAATGGTGTTTTTATAATCATAATAACATATTAGTATATTTAGGATAGTTAAATTATTATTTTATTATAAATATCATAGATTTGTAGGTGGTAAATAAGAGTAGTAAAAGAAATTGATCAGTTAGAGCAATTACATATTCTTCAAAATAACTCCATTGGATCTCATTTAAAGTGATCTAGGGTTGTTATTTTGGGAATAATAGAACATATATAATTTATCTATGGAATTATTTAAGATAATTTTATAAATTATAGTCTATATAGAAGGCATTAGTATGTGTAATTAAGTGAGGGACGAATTTTCCTTTTATAATTGAGGTGAGGGGCACATGCAGATTTTTTTAAAAAATAAAGTATAAAAGGAATATTATAGAGAAGAATAATTATAAATGGTAATTATTTAGAAGCAATGGTATGATATGGTTTAAATACCATCAAAAAAATAAAATTTTTAAAGGATTAAGTTCTATTTTAAACCTTATATTATAGTTTAACCCCTTAATTATCCTTTTTTAACATTAACCGTAGAAACATATTTTACACTCTTAAAAGGTTATAATATTACATATAAGGTAACTATTAACTCATACATGGATATTATATGAAATTTTGAGCATATAGTATCACGTTTATCCTTATTTAATATATTTATGATTTTTTAACAAGTTAATAAAATATTATTTTCATAAAATATCATGATTGTCATTTTTAACACTATTCATTACTCTGACGTTAATGACATCAATAAAACACATATAATTCAAATAAATTATTTTAACACATCCCAAAGATTACATGATCATCTATAAAATCTTTTATCTTCTTAATTATCTCAAATTATAATACTTTTAATATTTTTAATATCATTTATTTTATTTTTCTATAAATAGAATAATTACTGCATCAACATTGTCTAAGTATTTGAAGTAATTATTTAATAAATAAAAAATATAAATAAATTACCATCATGAAAATAATTTAATTAGGTACAAAATTACTATTAATAATCATTCACAACTAATAATTTCCTTATTTTAAGACATAAATTATATTTAAAACTATCAGAGTGACATTTTTTCACTTTTGTTGGTTTAAATAATATATATGTCATTTTCATGGAAAAGTATCAATTAAATATATAAAAATATATAATAATATGATAATGGTATAATTAAATTCATACAATAATAATTAAGATGAATAGTTATGGCCTTATCACTTCATTTTAACCAAGATTTTCATGATTTACCACTTATCGAGGTAATAAATTTTAATATGGTTACTATTCATTTGGACCCAAAATAAAAGGGGTATATTTAAGAAATTTTGAAATAATTATTCTATATATGGAATCCATTTTTCAATATTAAATTTCCAAATATGGTAGATATTTATTTTAATATAAATCCATAAATAATTTAAAAACGGTTTTTAGACAAATGCATTTTAAGCAAAAAAATGCCCTTAAAAAATCATGTATAATTATAATTGAAATGAATTTAATTATATTATATATAACTAAATAATTATTATTTACTTTGATATAAAATTAAAATCTTAATTACACATTATATAAAAAGATAAATGATAGTTTTATAAAAATAAGTATTTTTTATTATTCAAAAAATAATAATCCTTTTAAGAAAAATTACCATAATTTAACCCAAATATAATTTTGATATTTTGATTTAAAAAATGATGTTAATTTTTTCTAATATATTTCATAAATTTTCCAAAAATTATTTATAATATTTTCTAAAGAAACGTATTAAAAATTCATTTTTGAAAAAAAAAACGTTTTTGAAAAATAAATTGACATTACTAAAAAAATTGAGTAATTTATTAATAAGTATTTATATTGAGTAAGGAATATTTATATAATTAAAAAATTATTTAATAGTATTTATAACCTCCAATTTAACAGCTAGGTAATGATAATATTTTAAATAGTATATCAATATTTTCTTAAACTCGTAGTTGTCTGTAATAAAATCTATCGAAGAATATATATATATTGGAAATAAAAATTTCATAAAATCTGGGGGTGTTACATTCTACCCCCTTTAAAAAATTTCATCCTCAAAATTTTTGGTTGGAAATAAAATTTTTTTTATTTGAAAATTCCTTTTTGTAAACCCACATCGTAACGAGGGTTAATAAAACTTACTATTGAAAAGAGAGAAAGGGAAGTGTGAAGGTCATCTAAAGTGATGCATAACTAGGTTTTGAGACAGGATGGGAAGTGAAAACATGGATATTAAAGAAAAACCTAACTCTTAAGGACTGATAGAGTGTGGTAGAGATTACGATTTGGAGAAAGTTAACCACAAAAAAATTATAAATCTATGATGGTTTAAATGACCATTGATTTTAAAGTAAGAAAAGTAAATGAATAACATTTTTATTTCATGATAATTTTACTAAAGTCAAGGGATTATTTTAAAATATTTATAAAACACACAAGAAAATTAACTTACTTGTTTTCTTTAAATTTTTTAATAATAATCTCATCCATTAGTTGTGATTCGATATATTTCCACCAGATCTCTTACTCTGAGAAATGGATTTTTGAGATAAATTTTTTATGTCGGGATGAATTTTAATCAAATAATAAGACTCATAATTCATTTCTTTAGAATCAAAATATTTACCAAAACAAAAATTGTCAGTATAAGATATGATTAATAATACTTTAACTTCAATAAAAAATTTCCAAATTTTCAACTTTATCAATTCCACAATCATTTAGCCTTAAGACTCATCCAAAATATTACTCACCATATTCAAAACCCAAAAATAATTTTATCTCATATCCTTCCATGATAAATAATTTCAATTAATAAAAAAGTTTCATACCAAAATTTATATACCTTTCTTTCATATTCTCAAAGGTGTGAAAATCATTGACCAAAATATCACAACAATACATGTTTCTAAAAGGAAATTCACCATTTATTATTTAAATAAGCTCTTATCTTAGTGAAAAATACTTCCATTGGAGGTTTGGGTTTATCCTTACACTGATTGATAATTATATATTTATTTATAAGAAAATATGATCTTCTAATTCTAGACATATATATATATATAATCTATGTAGTGAGATCTAATGAATGATTAGAATCACATCAAACATCACTAAAGGATAATATTTTCATGGGTCTTATTTATAAAAATGTAAATATGAAATCCCTTATTATTTAGTGGAGGATAAGTGTGCCCTAACTATCATGATTCTATCCAACTGTTGTAATTACATTAGATTTCACTTTTTTCCTTTGACAATAGAGGATGTTTTGGATTAATTTCTTCAATAGCTCTTGGATTAAATCATTGATTCACATAGTGTCCAAACTCATTTAATTTATAGAAATGAAGTGTGAGTGGTGAATATTTTGAGCACTCCCTCCATCTATTTCATTGACTGTCCTCTTTATATCACTCTGAAATTATTTTGATCTATTTTCAGACTTCACACACTTATAACTAGTGTTCTTATTAATGTTTTTTAATTCTAGTTTCCAAAGGTTAACTAAATCCTTATATAATGACTTCTATAATGACCCATAATTTTCATGAATAGTTATTACATCTATGTATATGAACATTCATTACATAAAATTTAAATTCATACTCTAATCATATAGTTCTAGTGGATTTTGAAACTTGGACACACAAAAAACTTGTTCATGAATAACCTATATCATCTCCCACTAATTTATTCATAACGTGAACCCTTCTTAGACCCTTCATTTATAAATCCATTTTCTTCATAACATGGGGAAAAGAAAATTAATAAAGGGTGAGCATAGATTCATACTGAGTTTAAACCAGATAGTTATCAATAATCACATAAGTGTAACTTAAGAATAAGTGTGTGAGAACATTTTAAATCTTTACCATACATATCAAATATAACAATCTACATATCAAAGATACTAATCACGAGTCATGGAATAAAGAGTGGTGGTATATAAAAACTTATTCATAAAAGAATAACATCACATAATCCATTAGAGAATAAAATTTACATAAGACATTGATTTTTGTAATACACACACACTTATAACATTTTGAACATGCATAAATAGAAATGGGTTTGCTCATTAAGTTAAGGACATGAAATCAGGCCCTCACATAAACGCATGGACATAAAACCAAGTCCATTAATAAACATATAAACATAAAACTAGGTCTATGCATAATCTTATAGACATGAAATCTAGGTCCATACATAAACTTATGGACATAAAATCGAGATCTATACATAAACTTTTGTAAATTAAATCCATGTTTACACATAAAATTGTGATCATTAAATCAGGTTCATGAATAACATATTTACCACATAAGTGATCCATATTTAACCAATGATTTAGAGGGAGATATAATTCCTACACATAACATAAATAATAAAATACATATATGTTTCAAAGGATCATAAAACATTCATATTCTCATAACTCGTGAAAATAAACAAATTTCATCAAAGTATAACTCATGAAAAAGGGAATGGGGTTCATCAATATATTTTCATCATAAATATAAACCATCTAGAAAAATATAATAGGGATGGTATCCTAGGATAATATCACTATTAAAACTTAATTATCATCAATGGATGTAAAATTTTATGTAAAGAGGATTTCAAAACATTACGTGGAATAATTCTTGAGGTAAATAACTTTTTAATTTTAAATCGCTTATATTTTTTAATAAAATTTCACTTATAAATGAAAACATTTTATTTGAAAATAAACATAAATACTTATAAATTAATTATAAAATCTTTAAGTTTCCATGATTTTAGGAAAATCCTCTCATACCGTAAAAGTTCAAAACATACCTTCAGTATTATTGTTGGAAAAGTCACAAAGTACCTCATATGAAAAATGAAAAAAAGAATCCTTTCAAACCATTTAGTAAAAAGTAAAGCATGGGTAAAAATGAAATTTAAAAATTTAGAAGAACACTAAAAAACATTTTTAATTTTTTTAGAAAACATTAAAATGGAAGATAAATATTCTTTAATTAAAAGTTAAACAAAATCAATCCTGAATAATGTTGATATTGTCAAATACACCCATACCTGAAGTCTCATCTTTCCTCATTTACATTCAAACATATTGTATAGTAAATATAGATTTATTATATATTTTTCCCAAAAAATATCTATACTACCATGTATTATTTATTTTTAACATATGATCTCCCATTTAATAAAAATTTATTATTAAAATAATTATTCTGGATGACAACCTCTTTGTTTTCCAAGCAATTTTCTGTTTGGTAGTTTCGATCATTATACATTGATCATGGTCCCCTCATTTTAATTATTTTAATCATGGTATAAAAATAATATATATTTATTATATAAATATTTATAATCAGTCATAAAAGTTAGATATAGAAAAATAAATTAAACCATTTGTAGAGATGGTGGGTTGTACGTAAGCATAAATGTTGTTTCTATTTCTTGACTAATGAAATGGAAAAAATTAAAATAATAATTCACCTTTAATGATTTAATATTATATCAAATATATCATATATATTCATAAAATTCATCCCTATTACCATCCATGTGAAATATAAATGAAAAACAAATCACATTGTATCGTTGAAATTACAGTGTATACGTATGCACGACGACGTAATCGGTTCCCAAACGATTGGATGATAAAAAGTTAGAAATGATATTGTCTTTAATGAAGTTTAATAATGTCATAAATATAATATATTGACATTAAAACCATCATAAATATCATCCATAAAATATTTTTATGAAAAAATGAACGGCATCGATACGTGGATACGGTAAGCCGTACATACGCACGAGAGATACTTTCACTTATTATTTTAAGGGAAAGAGGGTGTATAATGTGGTCTTCATGATAATAATAATATTTTAGAATATTTATAATTATTAAATTATTATTTTATGATAAATATCATAAATTTATATTAGGTAAATAAGGGTATAAAAAGAAAGTGATCATTTAGAGTGATTACCTCTTCTTTGAAACGACTCCTTTAGATCTCCTTTAAAGGGATCTACAGTTGGAATTTGGGAATACCAAAACCTATAGAATATTTATAGGAAATTTTATAAGAGAATTAATTATATGATGGTTGATATATAAGGTTAACAGTGGTGTAATGAAGTGAGGTATGAGGAGTCCTTTTATAATTGAGGTGAGGGGAAATTTTGAACTTTCTTAAAAAATAATATATTAAAAGACTATTCTAGAGACAAATACATGGAAAGGGTCATGGATTAGAAACCATGGTAGGATCTGGTAGAAATATAATAAATAATTAAAATTTATATAGATTTATGTTCTATTTTAAACAATATATTTTGGTTTGACCCTTTAATTAACCTATTTTAACATTCTCTTTAATAACATATTTTTCACTTTTAAAAGGTTATAATTTTACATATAAGGTGGATATTGACTCATAAATGGATAGTGGATGAAATATTAAAGTATATATTATCCCATTTGTATTTATTTAATATTTTTATGATTTTTTATTAATTTAATTAATTATTATTTTCATATAATATTATTATAGTAAACTTTGACGCTATTCATTACTCTAAATTTCATAATATCAAAAAAAACTTATAATTAAAAAAATATATATTTTAAAACATCCAAAAAATTTCATTTTAACCTATAAAAATTGTGTATCACATTAATTATCTCAAATTATAATACTTTTATTATTTTTAATATCATTTATTTGATGTTCCTGTAAATTGAATATTTATTGCATCAATGTAATATAAGTATTTAAGGTAAGTATTTAATTTATAAAAATTATAAATAAATTACCATTATAAAAATTATTTTATTGGGCACAAAATTAATATTAATATTATTTCATAACTATTTTTTTCCAATATGAACACAAAATGATATTTAAAACTAAGAGAGTGTCATTTTGTAACTTCTTTTGGTTTTAATAATATATAAGTCATTTTCACAAAAATGTGGCCCTTAAATAAATCATATTATAGACTATAGTGATTAGGGTAGAATTTAACTTATTCAGTAAGAATTAATATGAATAATTATTTCTTTTTCACTTGGTTTTAACCAATATTTATAGGATTTACCCTTTACTGAGGTGATAAATTTTACCACAGTTGTTATCCATTTTGATAAAAAAATGGGAATATTAACCAAATTTGATCCCATTAATTCAAAATATTTAATATATTTTTCAAGATTCAATTTCTATAAGTGGTATAAATTAATTTTCATATAAATACGTAAAACGCAATGAAAACCTTTTTTAGACAAATGTGTTTTTATGTAAAAATATGAATTTATTCCTAAATCATGTATAATTATGATTCAAATAAAGATAATTATATTGAAAATAATTAATAATATTTATTTTAATTTGAAATAAAATTAAAAATTTAATAATACTTTACATGAAAGGAAAAATGACAATTTTATAAAAATTGTTATTTTTCACTATTCACAAAAAGTAAACCTTTTTAAAAAAATACAAAAAATTCACCCAATTATAATTTTAATAATTTTATTTCAAAAATAATGTTCATTATTTAAAAATTATTTTATAAATGTTCTAAAAATTAATTATAATATTTTCTCACAAAGAGCAATAAAAATTCATTTTTGAGAAAAAAAATATTTTTGAAAAATAAAATGAAATTATTAAAAAATTGAATGATTATTTACAAATATTTAAATTGAATAGGTACTTTGAATATAATTCATAAATTAGTTAATACTATTCATACCTACGAATTTAATATATTGGTAATGAAAATATTATAAATAGTATATCACAATTCTCTTAAACTCACGGTTATGTGTAATGCAAGGTATCGAAGAAGTTAAAAATATTTGAAAGAAAAAATTCTTAAAATATTGAGGTTTTACATGACTAATCGGTGTCATAGGTTTGGATAATCAGTGGTTCACTATACATCTAGTGGACTCCTTGGCGGTTTTAAGTGGGGTGGAGTTTGGTAATTTTTCCTCATCCACCCCTCTTCCTCTTATATGGGATTTTACCCAACAAAATGTTCTGTATCCATTTGGAATGTGTCTCCCTCCCTCTACAATAAATTTGGGTGGATCTATTTTATCAAGTGTATTAATCACATTTTGTTTCTTATAATGAAATGATGTTGGCAATTTTATGCATCCTCTTCCTTCTATTTTGAAATTATTTCACAATAAGGTGGTGCTCTACTTGGTTTAGCTAATATGACCCATTTTTAGGGAGTTAGTCTAGTTTTTTATATTTATTAAGTATAAATCATTGGCTGATACCGGTTGAGTTTGATTTTCTAATCTTGAGGTAGGTGGTCTGTCTTTTTTTAAACAAAAGCATTTATCCTTTTCTATGTGTATGCATAGTGAGGTCAAGATGGTATCACCATTCTTGAAATTAATTAAAATTATTTTATTAAATTGGGGTTTCCATAATTAAAAAACCATTAATTATTACTTCTTGATATGAATTAGACTTTAGTATAATAATTAAAAGTTTTTCCCCTTCGGTATGATTTGACATTCGACTAGGTATGAGAATGGGATGTTTAATTGTGATTTGTAATTAGATAATTAAATGGAATTATGTTTAAAATGGTTTAAAAATAATTTTATTTTAAATAAATTGTGGTTATATAATATTGGAAAACCATCGATATTGTAAATATTTTTGAAAATTCTCAGTGGATAAATGTCTTAGTAAATAGTATAGATCTTTTATGAAATGTGATGTGGTTTTTAAAAATGTTTTTTGTTTTTAAAATGAAAATTCCCATAATTAATGTAATGTTTTAAATGATTAGGAAAACTAAAAAGGGGATATTATGTTATAAATTCTTTCGAAAGTGCTGATATGCTTAGTTTGATTATGCGATTCAAAAAATACCCATAACGGTTGGTATGCGATAAAAATATAGAATAAAACCAATTATGTGGTATGTGATAAATTAAATAATTCTTGAGGAGGTTTTTGATAACTAAAGAATACTCCATCATTGTAGTTCTATGATAACTAAAGAATACTCTCATATGGGATGTTGGTCATACCTTTTGGCATGTAGCCCCAATGATAAAACAAAAGGATCTGGGTGGTCTTTGATAACTTAATAATACTCCATATGAAGGTCTGTGATAACTTTAATACTCCCTAGGTGGATGTATGTGATCAATATTTAATATTAACATATGTTAGTACTGTGTTACTATTAAGGAACACATCTTCTGGGTGGTTTGAGGGATTGTGTTTAGAATAGTTTCACAATGTGCTCTGAGACACCCCAACACTAGATGAATAATGTATGATTGATCATGGTTATAGAACAATATATTTACAATATTATAGTTAAACTCGGGTTTCATTGTAAACCCTGGGCTTAGGTGGATTTTCTAAGTAATTTATTTAAAAAAAATTATAATTGATTAAATTGTTTACTCTGATCACATCTGCAGACACTTTTAATTCATATTGTTTATTATAGGGATTCCATTAGTGGTGGCCTTATTAATTTATACTCACACCATGTTATGGACTCCATGAAACTTGAGTACCAGATCAAAAACTATTATTGGTTGTAGGTTGTTGGTATAAGGGTAATGAACCACTACATGAGGTTTTTCTTATCATGTTAGAGTGGAGCGTCGGTGATGAGACTGGGTAGGACTTGGGACCACTCTGGGGATGACTTTTTGTTTCAATTTATCTTATTGTTTTATTTAATCTATATATGATTCTCCCATGGGGGTTCCTCCTAAAATGTATGGAATCCCCATTTATTTTAATATTCATTACTCAATTTATTTTTATCACTTACCTTATTTTTTCTATGATGGTTGTATGGATTGCACTACTGAAAATATGGAATTTAAAAGCACTATAAAAGTCCATTTATAGAACTAAAAAATTGATATCAATTGAGGGACTAATAAAAGGTGTTCCATTTTATCAGTACAAAAAAAGCACAGATAAAAGTTAAAAAACCTATAAAAATCTACAAATCGGAGTGGGCCTTTAATTGCACCCCCACCGCAGCCTGAACACCCTAGCACCCTCACCCAATCACGCAAGCCCAAATTGCCCCACCGACCCTTTAACAGTGTCTCACCCACCCTTTAACAGTGCTAGCCACATTTCCCCTCACGCATGTGACCTGCTTCCCCCTAAATTTAAACCTTATACCTCTTGCTTGTGCACCTAAACCTTTACCACTCCACCATATTTCTTTTCTATACATTTAATAATATATAGTTATATTTACTTGTATATTAATATATATTTATATTAACATACATATATTTATATTAATATATATATATATTTATATTAATATATATATCCATATATTAATATATATATAGTTATATTTATATATTTACATATTTATTTGTATATTAATATCTATTTAAATATATTTATTAATATATATTTATATTTTTTATTCGTATTTTTATTTGTATATTAATATATATTTATAAGATCAATTTTAATGAAATTTATAAAATGTGCTTTTTTGTGTGTGTTTATAAATAAATAAATACATATATACAATATAGACCCACCCACCCCCCCCCACATATATATATATATATTATGTGTACCTATAAGTATAATTATAAATAATTATATATATTTACAAATATTATATATTAATATGTATATACATATGTTTAGAATATATTGATAATATATATATCAATTTTTCAATACAGACTCACACAATTATATATATACATATTCACATGCACATTATATAGGTATATAAATATTCATATATTTTTATTTTAAATAAAAAAGATATTAGTTTTTTATTTAGATAAAGCTTATTTATTAAGAAATTTATTTTATATGTAAATATGTTTAATTATTTATTTATAAAATTAAATTTATATGTGATAATATATAAAATATATTTTTATATTTTTATATATGTTATTATAAATAATATTAAATTATGAAAATAATAAAATTTCAAAACCGTAATATGAATATGAATGTAATCCCTTGAAATAACTTCACTCCCTAATGAAAAATGGAAAAAAATACCTCCTTAAATGGAGGTAAAATTTCATCAAATGTTACACAATTTGGGTATCCGGACAAAAAACACAATTTTGGAGGCTTTCTGGTCCTTTTGGCCACAAAAATTTGATAGAAGGTTCCTTTCAGTCACCAGTATGTAGAACTTGTCGTAGGATTCGATTTTATATGCTCTTGAGCTCAAGAGGACATTCAGATCAAAATTTATGGTTGTTTGATGTTTGAGTTATGTTTTAAAATTATTTTAGATCTTTTATTAATTTTTTGATTTTTTATGTCTTCAAATTTTTATTAAATGATTATTAGTTAATGATAATTAGAAAATTATTAATTAGTAATTTTTATGATATTTTATAAGCCATTTTCACAATATATCATATATATTAAGTGCAAATGTTTATTTATACTTATCTAAAACATATTTAAAAAATATATATTATATTTATATCAGTGTAAATATAATTATACAATTATATATCAATATATTATTTTTTATGAAATATAATTTTTTTGAAATATAAAATTTATGAGGGCGAGGAAAAAAAGTGTTGATAAAGCTCCCCCTTTATCTGCGCTACTAAAAAATTATTGATAAAGGTGTCCCCTTTAACAATGATAATGAAAGTGCTGATAAAGGGGCACTTTTAATAGCACCTTTTTAGCACTGTTAAAAGTACCCTTTATGAGTGCTTTCTTTAACGATGTTAAAGGCAGCCCTTTATCAGGTCTTTTTTAGCACTGTTAAAGGGTGGCACTATGGAAACCCATTTTTGTGGTAGTATTGGTTATCTACTTATTTAAAATTATACTGATAGATACTATAACTAGAGGTTATATTCACCCCTCAGTATCCTTATAAACCCTTAATTCTAGTCTGAACCTCTAACATAAGGGGAGAATTTCTTATGGTATGTGGAAACTGATTGGAAAATTCTAAGGGCCTTTTATAAATTGTGATGTGGGTTTTAAATACGGTTTTTTTCCAAAATGATAATTTTCATTAGGGAAATTATGTTGTAAATGATTTGGAAAATGTTGTGCTAGATATTGTATTATAAATGTTATTAATTTTTCCCATATGGAATGTTTGTTTATATTGTTTAGAAAATACCTATAAGGGGTTGTATGTGATAATAGTAAACAAAAATCCCAATAAGGTATTCTGTGATGACTATAATATTCTATATAGAGGGTTTTTATAACTAAAGAATACTCCAAAAGTGGAAGTTTGTGATCATTGATGAATATTCTCATAGGGTGGTTAGAGATACCTTTTGACCTATTTCCCTGATGAGAAAACACCTAGATAGGGTGGTCTATGATAAATAAAGAATAATATATATGGAGGTTTTTTGTAAGAACCCAATTCTTATTCTTGAGGTACGGGTTTCTTCTTTTCCTTTTTCCTTAAGTGTTTTTGAGAAATAAGGGAAATGGGGAAAATCCCAAATTATGGGAGTACACACTGTGTACTTTTCCACACGCCATGTACTTTGGCAGTGTGGGATGAGTACATAGGGTGTGTAGGCCTGTCGACGATGAAGGGTGTAAAAACCAACTACACACCATGTAGTGGGTATTTACACACCGTGTAATTACTCGGAAGGTGAACAGTAAGGTGGTGGAGGTAGCCACCAGCTGAACGACAGTATACGCTGTGTACTCAGGAATACACACCGTGTACTCATGTCGACAGATGAACAATGTCGTGGTGGAAAGAAGCCACTAGAGGAAAAGTTAAAAAATGAAAAGTACATGCTGTGTACATGATAGTACATGCTGTGTAGTCTGTGTTTTTTTTTAAATAGTAAGTATCATCCTCTTTCGACAGAGGAAGCGTTTGAGGCATTTGGAGTTTATATTGGAGGCTGGAGCTTCAATGATCTCCCGATCGTTCAGTAAGAACCTGATTCCTATGTCGTCGATCTCGTTTGGACCACGATGGTAAGCCCTTACTTCTTCTCAAGTAGTTATTACCAATTATTTCCTGAGGGAAGGTTGATTAGTTTTTAATGTGTTGTTGTTATTCCTAGAACTACATCCTTCTTGGGCGTTTCTGGAGGCATCGTTTATGTATACCGATCAGGGGCGATCGAGGTAGGTGGTCTGATGTTTATTTCCAACTATGGTGTTGAAATTGTGTATCGTTGTGCCACAAACCCATGTTTGGGGTATCGTGTGGATGAGGCCTTGGTAGTTTTAAATACCTAGAATTGTATAGGCAATTAAATGTAATTATAAACTACTGTTTGGGATCACTGCTTGAATCCAGAACCACCCCGTGGGTGCATTCCTCTATTTAGCAGTTTGGCCAGGATACCCAAGGGTATTCCATGATTACAATGTGTATGGAATTTTCTCGAGAGGAATTTCATATAAATTGATTGTTTATGCTTTTGGCTCGGCCCAGTTACTTGCGCCTGAGGGCAATGTTCTTTTTAGCCTGAGGGCATTGTTTGTTTAGCTTAAGGGAAAGCTACTGCTTAGCCTGAGGGAAATGTTCTATTTTTCTTGAGATAAATACTTCTTATGACTGAGGGCAGTGACTTTTGTTCCTGAGGGAAATATCTCGTACGCCAGAGGGAAATATTCGATAGCCTGAAGGCAAGCCTGAGGGCGTGGTTATATTATATTAGCCTGAGGGAAAGGTTCTAATTGACCAGAGGGCTTGGTTCTGATGAGAATAGAATGTTATTAAATTGAATGGTTAAAATGAATATCAAAATGGAAATGAAACTGGTAGTGATAGTTACTTTTGAGTACTAACTAGTTTACTACAATTACTTTTTCACACTGTTGTTGCATATTTTCACCGAAAGTTGGGCATGGCCCTTTGGTGGGTGTCTACTGGGTTTCATTTCTCACACTCTGTTTGGGTCATATCTTTGGTCTAAATAAATTATCTTTCTGCCGGTGTCGATAGGGGAAACTGTCCCTATACAGGTACTTGATTGTTGCTGAGGAGTAGGAGAGCATGGGACTGAGCTTAGGCTTGCGATGCTTCTGACTGTTTTATTTTGTTCTGTTGTACTTGTACTCTCTGTTGTATTGTATTTTATTACAGAGTATCTTGTTCTGACTGCATTCATAGAATTAGTGACATGCTGCATCTTTATATATATGACTACGAGTTCTCTTTTCTATAGTTGTTCATTTCAATTGTATATTATTTACTACTTCCACTGTTGTATGTTATTTTCTTTTCGTTTGTGCTACACTTTGAAAAATGAGGGAATAGTTTCCCCACTATCAGACTCGGGCCCTCACTGCTATTCGGCAGCCTCTGGCATTTGGGGAAATGCGCTTGAGGTTATTTGACCAACCGGGTTCGGGGCACCCGTTGAGTGGCACCCGGATTCAGGACGTTACAATGTGGTATCAAAGGAGGTTTTTTTCTTTGACTTACTATTTGGAGCCTTAGTTAGGGATATGATGGAAATGGTAGTTGGTAATAAGCTATGCCCGAGAGTAGCTAACCCGTGTATAGGGAAAATCCAATCTACCTCGGTTATTGTAATTATTACTGGTTTTTCAAGTTTATATTTGATTTGATTTTCACCATTGGGTGACGCACTTATGATTGTGCTGTTTATATGTTATACATGGGTTCTATTTTTTTATAACCCGATGAGATGAGGGTATACCATCCCATGCATCATTTAGTCACATTCTAGAAATCACATGTCATGCATTCTTTCTATGCCATGTAGGTGCATTAGAAATTTCATGTTGTTATGATAGTTATTGTGCTAGAAAAGCATGTTGTTGTGATAAGATGCTTTAATAAATACCTGCTATTGGATAGGGTATTGTTGTGTGAGGTTGTTGATTGAATTAACACAAAACATTGGTTTTTAGGGAGTATGGGCCCTCAATAATCGGAATTTGGTGGATCATTGACATATTTATTATGTTATAACATGTGTAAGATGACAAGATTTGATTCGCAAGGAGTATGGGCCCTCACAGATCATAATTTGGCACTTAGATGTTTGTTTCATTGTTTTTATGGGTTCAAGAGTAGTTTTTGAGGCATACTGTCTGGAAAACCCAGTATACAAACCGTGTAGTTCTATGGACACACACTGTGTGTTCTTCTATTTGGGAAGAAATGAAAAAAAATTAAGTACACGTCGTGTAGTATCTTCCCGTGTCATAGACTGTGTGGGTGGGGACATGTGGTAGGGAATGGATTGGGGAAACACACTGTGTACCAGTCGTACACGTCGTGTAGTGTTGACCTGGTGTCCGCCCGTGTAACTAAAAATATAGACGGAGGAAACATTAAGACATACACATCGTGTCTACTAGGAGCACACTGTGTATCCTGACCCAGGTACCCGACCGTGTCACAAACAACATGGGACAGTGAAAGGTTGTCGAGTACACGCCGTGTTTCCATGGGACACGCCGTGTAGTCTTATTTTAGGAGAGCCGTGTAGCTTAGCCGTATAGATGGAATCGAGTAGTGAACGTGGATTCAGGTACACGTTGTGTATTCAGATGACATGTCGTGTGTTTGGGGTGTTACATGGAAAGTTTAAGCTTGAGTACACACCCATGTGGATGGCTTGTGAGAACACGTTGTGTAGTATTTATATACGCCGTGTAGTCAAGTTTAATAAACCTTGAATGCTTCCTTTCTACTGTTCCCTTCTCGGTCTCCTAGTTTTCGGTCTTTGATAATTCTTGATCTAAGGTGTGCTTTGTCCTTGTAGAGTCATGCCGCTGAGATGACCACAAGTTGTTCGCTAGGAGAGCCGCAAGGATTTTACACAAGAGATGATGGGCCATGGGCTACCGATGGATCCTCCAGTAGAGCCAGATGCGGCGCTAGCCGTTATACCAGACACATGCACAGTTCCGTGAAGGCTTTATGCGGTTCATGCAGACCTTCCAGGGATCACCACAGGCTGCCACATCTATGGAAGAGCTGACACGTATCTTCTAGCAGCATAATCTGCCTACGTTTTCAGGGGATGGTGGACCACAGGCTGCAGAGTCATGGCTGGATTCAGTGCAGACTATTTTTGATCATCTTGAGACGCCTCCAGGGCGTAGGGTCAAACTCAAGACTTATATGCTATGTGATTCCGCCAAGAGGTGGTGGGATGTTACCACCTAGTCTGAGCATTTCTGAGACATGGTGTGGGAATTTTTTCAAAAAGTCCAGATTGCGAGCCTATATCTAGATGGAGTGATAGACCAGATTGTGAGCCTTTATCTAGATGACCAGGGAACTTTCTAGAAGGATTTCCCTCCAGTAGTTGATCGTTTTAGGGACGTATTCCTAGAATACTTTTCAGGTCTTCCTCTAGATCTAGAGGTGGATTTCTCTATTGAGCTTGTGCTAGGAGTGACACTGGTGTCCATTCCTTCTTATAGGATGGCTACACCTTAGTTTCAGGATCTCAAGAGGAAGTTAGAGTAGTTATAGGAAAAGGGTTTCATTCGACTTAGTACTTCTTCTTGTGGTTCACAGGTCCTCTTTGCGAAGAAGGTAGGTGGTACCCTCAGAATCTGTGTGGATTATCGTAAGTTGAACCAATTGATAATTAAGAACCGATATCCCTTGTCGGGGATTGATGATCTCTTTGATCAACTTAGGGGAGCACGAGTGTTCTCAAAGATTGACTTGAGATCCGGATATCATCAGTTGTGTGTTAGACCATCTGATATACCTCTCACAACCTTCAAGAGTAGTTATGGTCTATATGAGTACTTGGTGATGCCGTTTGGACTCACGAACGTGCCAGCAGTTTTCATGGCTCTGATGAATCGTTTGTTCCACCCTTATCTGGACTCTTTTGTGGTAGTCTTCATGGATGACATCATGGTGTACTCTCAAACTCGACATGACCATGCTACCCATCTTGAGATCATATTGATTACACTAAGATATCATCGACTATATGCTAATATCTCAAAGTTCCACTTTTAGATAGACCAAATACACTTCCTGGGTCATATCATCGTAGAAGCGGGAGTTGTGGTGGACCCAGTGAAAGTGACAGCAGTAGTTTCCTGGGATCAACCTAAGAACATGTTTGAGATATGGAGTTTCTTGGGATGGTTGGTTACTACAGGCGTTTTATACAGTACTTCTTCCACTTAGCAGCGCCGTTGACGGGTTTGACTAAGAAGGGTGTGAATTTTATTTGTCAGAAGCTTGCAAGACATCCTTTCAAGTGCTGTAGGGAAGGTTGACATCAGCACCAATCTAGATACTTCCAAAGAAAGGGATGATCTATATAGTTTATTATGACGCATCAGGTATTGGGATGGGAGCAATGTTGATGTAGGGTAATAGAGTAGTTGTGTATGGGTCTCGGCAGTTGAGGCCACATGAGAGGAACTACCCAACACATGACCTCGAGTTGGCTGCAGTTGTTCATGCATTACGATGTTAGATAAATTATCTCTTAGGAGAGCATTTTGTGGTGTTTACGGACCAAAAAAGTCTCAAGTACATCTTTACTCAGCGTGACCTGAATCTGAGACAATGAAGGTGGATTGAGTACCTTCAGTCCTTTGATTTCAAGCTTTCTTATACACCTGTTATGGTAACACAATTGCTAATGCATTGAGAAGGAAGACTCAGATACAGGCAGTTCATGAGGCCAGTGGTGAGTAGTAGATTACGGCTTTGTTCTCTGAGATGCATTTGGAGGTTCACAATAATCAGGGGCAAACCTATCTTTCTTCCTTAACTATGACTTCTACCCTCCTCGATAGAGTGAGGATGAGACAACTATAGGATTTAGAAGGCGTAGTTCTATGGGAGTTGGTGGAAAGTGAGGACCCTCCTCCTAGTTGGGCGATAGGTGATTATGAGTTACTGCATGTCCATGGAAGAGTGTGGGTTCCTAGGGATATATGCGAGGAGCTGATGTGGGAGTTTCATGCTTCAGCTTGGGCAGCGCATCCTAGAGTTACCGAGATGTATCGTGACTTAAGACGTCAGTACTGGTGGCCTGGTATGAAAAAAAAGTAGCTGATTTGATTACGATATATTCCACCTGTCAGTAGGTGAAGGCGGAGCATTAGAGGCCAGCTATACTGTTAGAGTAGTTACCCATTCAGGAATGGAAATTGGATGATGTCGCAATGGATTTCGTGACCAGGTTGCTGAGGTCACCTCGAGGAAATGATGCCATGTCGGTCGTTGTGGAAAGACTTACGAAGGTAGCTCACTTTTTGCCGATCAAGGAGACTATCGGTGTTGACAAGATCGGGAAGCTCTATATCCGAGAGGTCGTACATATTCATGGGGTCCCTCGTTCTATCATTTTAGATCAGTATGCCTGCTTTACGTCTTGTTTCTGGAAGAGTTTTCAGAGGGCAATGGGTACACAGGTGCTTCTGAGCACAGATTACTACCATCAGACCGATGGCTAGTCAGAGCATACGATAATGGTGCTTGAGGTCTTGCTGCGCGCATGAATCCTAGACACTAGGGGATCTTGGAAGAAGCATATACCCCTGGTTGAGTTTTCCTATAATAATATTTTTTAGGCAACTATTGAGATGACACCTTACAAGGCTTTATATGGTAGGCTATGACGATCACCCTTGTTCTAGATGGAGGAAGGTGAGGCAGCTTTACTGGGACCACGTCTCGTGCAGGAGACTTCAGAGTAGTTCTAGTTGATTCAGAAGCGGATGGTTACTGCATAGTCTCGTCAGAAATCTTATATTGATCCCCGCAGATGACCCTTAGAGTTCTTGGTCGGGGATCAGGTTTTCTTGCGAGCCTCACCAAGGAAGGGACATAGGCAGATCAGAAGACATGGTAAAATTTCACCGAGGTTTGTGGGGCCATTTAAGATTCTGGAGAGAGTCGGGTCGGTTGCCTATCAGTTGTAGTTACCACAGAGGTACCGGGAAATGCACGATGTCTTCCATGTATCTCAGTTGCGCCGTTATCACTCAGACTCATCTCATGTCTTTCATCCCGAGGAGGTTGATCTTCAAGTCGATGCATCCTTTGAGGAGCATCTAATCCGTATTGCTGATAGGAGCACGAAGGTTATCTGAGGCCAATCATTTCCTCTCATACAGGTGCTATGGCAGCATGGCCGAGTGTAGGACGAAACTTGGGAGCGGGAGACCGATGTACATGCTCAGTGGCATGAGTTGTTCACAACTGTATCTTCACCACCCTTGGAAGGGAAATTCAGGGACGAATTGCTTTAAGGGGGGAAGTTTGTAAGAACCCTATTCTTATTCTTGAGGTATGGGTTTCTTATTTTCCTTATGTGTTTTGGATAAAATAAGGTAAATTGGGAAAAATCCCAAATTTTGGGGGTACATGCCATGTAATTTTCCACACGCCGTGTACTTTGGCCGTGTGGGATGAGTACACAGGGTGTGTAGGCCTGTTGGCGATGAAGGGTGTAAAAACCAACTACATGCCGTGTAGTGGGTATTTACACACCGTGTAATTAGTCGACATGTGAACAGTAAGGCGGTGGAGGCTGCCTCCAGCTGAGCGACAGTATAAGCCATGTACTCAGGAATACATGTCGTGCACTCATGCCGACAGATTAATAGTGCCACGATGGAAAGAAGCTGCCAGAGGCACCGTTAACAAATAAAAAGTACACACCGTGTAGTTGAGAGTAAATACCATGTAGTCTATTTTTTTTCTTAAAACAAGCAGTAGGCTCCTCTTTCGGCAGAGGAAGAATTTGAGGCGTTTGGAGTTTATTTTGGAGGCCGGAAATTCAGAGATCTCCCGATTGCTCACTAGGAACCCGATTCCTATGCCGCCAATCTCGATTGGATCGTGCTAGTAAGCCCTTCCTTCTTCTCGAGTAGTTCTTACCAATTATTTCCTGAGAGAAATTTATTTAGGTTTGAACATGTTTTTGTAATTCCCAGATCTACATCATTCTTGTGCGTTTCGAGAGGCATCATTTATGTATACCGAGTAGGGGTGATCGAGGAAGGTGGTCTGATGTTTATTTTCAACTGTGGTGTTAAAATTGTGTATCGTTGTGCCACGAACCCATGTTTGGGGTATTTTGTGGCTGAGGCCTTGGCTGTTTTAAATACCTATAATTGTATAGGCAATTAAATGTAATTATAAACTTTTATTTGGGATCACTGCTTGGATCCAGGACCACCATGGGGGTGCGTTAATCAATTTAACCATTTGTGCAGGATACCCGATGGTATGACATGATTATAATGTGTATGGAATTGCCTTGAGAGGAATTTTATATAAATTTCTTGTTTATGCTTTAGGCTCGGCCCGGTTACTTGCACCTGAGGGTAGGGTTCTTTTTAGCATGAGGGCATTGTTTGTTTAGCCTGAGGGCAAGGTACTACTTATCCTAAGTGCAATGTTCTATTTCACCTGAGGGAAACACTTATTATGCTAGAGGGTAGTGACTTCTGGGCCCGATTGAAATATCTCATACACCTGAAGGCAGTATTCGATATCCTGAGGGAAAGCCTGAGGGCGTGGTTATATTATATTTTCCTTAGGGAAAGGTTCTGATTGGCCTGAGGGCTTTGTTCTGATGAGAACTATAGAGACCCAAAGCTTGACACACATGGACATTACATTACTTTTGAGGAATACTTAATACATAACAAAAATAGACACCAAAGGACCACAATAGTTTAGTGTCTTTATAAACTCGGAATATAATCTTCTAATCTTGGTAAAAGATCTTCAACATCTCCCATAAAGATCTTCCCCTTTTGTTTTCTTACCTAAAACCTTTCTTTAAATCCTGGGGAAAAGAAAACATATAAAAGGTGAGATCAAATGCTTAGTAAGAGTAAGCATGGAGAAAATAAAACAAATCATATACATTTGAACTAAAAAACATAAACATAATGTTTAAACATCAAAATCTTGAGAAATGACATAAAACATGTCAGTACTTAAGGCATAGATCATAATGGGACATCAATCATGATAAAATAGCATGGGAATAAAACATGTAATTGTGGCAACCATTAAGGACATGTTATGATTTCCATAGTAGCCAAGGCATTGCTGCCAAGACCATCATAGTGGACAAAGTCCCTTTCTGAATCGAGTTCACTCCTCGTTTCAGTCCTGTAACACTGAACCAGATTAACTTACCATTCCAGCCATGTCTATCTCATGAGATATAGATCTTTACCCAATGCATTGGAGGGAGATATAGGTCCCAACCATCACATAATTAAATCATTCTAACTTGTGCCACAAAATAAACATAAAACATTCATCATAACCCAAAGAGTAAAATGGGTTCCATAAACACCATCCCATCATCACATAATCTATATAAAACAAATGGATATTTCATCATAAGAAAAGTGAAACCATGTAAATCATATAGACATTATACTTGAAACATACACATATGAAACAATGTAATCTTAGATGGAAAATGGTTATGATGAAACACTTGAAATGAATTCCTAAGGAAAATATCCTTTCTTCTTAAAAATCATTTTCTTTTCACAAAATTCCATGCAATTTTAAAAGAAAAGGGTTTTGTTGAAAATAATCATGCAATCTTGTAGAGTAAGCTTCATAAAAATGAGGCTTTATGAAACTGTAAAAATCCATTCACGCCGTATATGTTAAAAATAATATTCTCCTCGTACATTCGTCAGAAAAGTCAAAAAGTACTTTATATGGTAACCAAAGGAAAGATTCCATCCATAGAATGTGGTAAAAAGACAATAAAGGGTAAAAATTACTTTAAACATACATGTAAGAATAGTAAACATTTTATGTAAACATTTTTTAGAAAATATAGTCATGGATGATAAATGTAACCCCAGTAAATACTTATGTATAAGCAATCTCAGATAAAAATGAGATTGAAAATTTATCCCTTACCTTATGTCCGATATGATTCATATGTTTTCGAACCTCCTGTATAATGATTTAAATAATGTCATTGACTTATTATAGAATCATATTCATTGTTAGGGTATCATATATGGTTCACTTATGACTTTATATTACCCGTTCTTTTGTAAATTCCATGTTCAATCACTGTTTTGGGTAAAATCATTTCATTTATCGTACGAGTTTTGACTTGTTGTTATTGATATTATTAATTATATCCTGATTTAAAAAATTCCAGAATGTAAAACATGATTTATATATAATATATATTTATCATATAAATATATATGATGGATCGATAAATGGAATGAAATACACCGTTCATGGAGACGGTAGGCTGTACGTACGCATGAACGTTGTTTTCATTTCCTTATTGAATTGAATGGAATTAAGTAGATGACATAAATAAATATATACATAAATCCAGTATCATTATTACTTCATATATTTCATTATTATTCATTGTATATACTTTATAATCATTTGTGAATGGTTAACATGGAGAATGAATCTCATCGTGTCGTGGAGACGGTAGTCCGTACGTATGCACGAGCGATGATATCATTCCCATGATCGTGGAATTGTATTGAAGTGTATGTATAATATTTAATAATCAATATCACTTTACAAAAATCATATATAGTTATTTATTTACACCATTATACCCATCCAAGTAAGGTGGTGGTCAAAAACAAATTACACCACGGTGTGGAGGTGGTATTCTATACGTACGCACGCGCGGTGATTTCGTTTTCCATAGGATGGATAGAAGGCGAAATAGGTTTTTTTTCATATTTATAATAATATATCATTATATAATTAATACTTATGTTATTACTTTATAATGATACAACTAAAGAATAATAAGTAGAAGAAGAAAGAAACTCGAGAAATCGGAAGAAGAGATTACCTCTTCTTCGATGCACCTCCTTTAAGATTCCTCTTAAGGAAGTAGAGTTAGACTTTCGAGAAGACCATAACCTCAAGAATGTTTCTAGGGAAGTGGGGAATAGAAATGGGTAGGGTTTTTTCGAGCATCTAGGCTCAAAATTGTGTGAAGATAAGAGGGAAGGGGTGCCCTTTTTATAAGGGAGGAGAAGGGCACCTTTGGAAAAACTCAAAATATTATTTTATAATAAAGTCATATTCAGTTTACAATAGCTCGAAAATAATTTATTTCGAATATAAAGTGAGTATATGTCTAAATAATATCAACCAATATATTTTAGATAGGTATGGGTCATTATATTAACATTATATTTTAGTTTTAAGTCATAGTTAATTAGATTGACATTTACCATGTCACTTTGTATTTTTATATTATATAGTTAATAAACATACCATATAAATCCAAAAGACCCCCAATTGGTCCATTAATGATACACCTATTATGATATAAGTATCTTGGCCAAACCTTAGCTTTTTAGGATTATAATGACAATTAATAATGTAATATGTTTTTTAAAAACTATTTTATGTCAATTATGACACTATTTGGTAATTGATGTTTGTGAAAATCATAACAACATGATTAGTTCGAAAAAAGTTAATTAAATAAATAATAACATGTCATATTAACATATAAAATTAGTGGAATTCATAAAAAGTCTAAAAATTACATTTATTTGGGTATTTATAACATCAATTATGTTAATATTTAATTAATAAGATAATTACTGCATCATCATTGTGTCATAAATAAGTTAAATTATAAAATGTCTAAAAATTTTAAATAAAATACCATTATGTAGGAAATATTTTTATTATTCTAATTAATATTTATAGTCGAATTTATCTTATGTATAACCCTATATTAAAAATGATTTAGATATTAAACATTGATTTTAACTATTTTAACCCTTATTTAAATAAATTAATAATAAATGTCCTAATCTAATCCTAGTGGACCTAAATGGTCGTATTTTATTACTAAGGTTGTTTTTGGTATAATTACACTTATACAATAGAATTAGGATGCGTGTTAGCATAATAATAATATCATTTTTACACTTAATTACCCTATTTACTTTTAACCGTGGCAAATGAAAGTAAAAAGTTACTATTCACCAAAAATTATTTTCATCTCATTGAACCAAATTTTAGTCCTTGATATTAACTGTGTCTCTTGGATTTTTGAAATTCCACTCACAGAAGTGGTAAAATTATGTTTTATGTAAATTTTCATACTCTCCTAGGAGGTGGGTAAAATATATTGAAAAGTTCAATAAAATTTTTATATATCTACAATTATTATAAAATGACTCCAATGAATTAAATTGAACTTATATAGGTATTATGTACCAATTTTGACCTAAAATAAATTTAAATAAAATAAATAATTATTTATATAAAAAGTCGGGTTTTAAATAGTAACCCAGGGTTTTCATTATTCATAAAAAATTGAATATTTTTAGAAAAATACCAAAAATTCACCCTAGGCTAATTTTGATATTCTGAATCCAAAAATGAAATCCATTTTGAAAGATAAAATTTATAAAATTTAAAAAAGTGGGTATTACTATTCATAACATCTAGTTCATAATAATATTATAATAATATATCGTTTAGTGAAGCATGGTATTGCGTACTACACAGGTTATCGAGGAAGGTATTGATTGCATGTAATGCAAGACAAGTCAGGGATGCATGTAGTGAAAGCTTCGTTTGGTGTTGCGTATAACATAATCAAAACATATTTCATTTATATATTAAACAAAAACTATACTTAATGTTGCGTAGAATAATTTCACAAAACGAACTTGAAATTATGTGTAACACAGGCCAAGAAAAGTGTTGCGTATACTGCAAGCTAATACAGTGCTACGTATAGCACAAGCTAATTTTGGTGTAGCGTACAACACAAGAAATCAATGAAATTAAAAAGAATAATTCTCATAAAATCTCAGGTTGTTACAAGGACAAAATGTTATTAAATTTAATGGTTAAAATGAATATCAAAATGGCAATGAAACTGGTAGTGATAGTTACTTTTGAGTACTTACTAGTTTATTTTAATTACTTTTGCACACTGTTGTTGCATATTTTCACTGACAGTTGGGTATAAGCCTTTGGTGGTTGCCTATTGGGATTCATTTCTCACACCGTGTTTGGGTCATGTCTTTGGCCAAAATAGATTATATTTCTGTAGATGTTGATAGGGGAAAGGGTCCCTATATAGGTACTTGATTGTTGTTGAGGAGTAAGAGAGCATGGGACCGAGCTTAGTCTTGTGATGATACTGACTGTTCTGTTTTGTTCCGCTATACTTTTACTCTCTATTTTATTGTATTATATTGTTTTGTATCCTGTTCTAGCTGCTTTCATAGAATTAGTGACATTCTACATCTTTATATATATGACTGCTGGTTCTCTTTTCTATAGTTGTTCATTTGAATTGTATATTGTTTACTACTTCCACTGTTGTATGTTATTATCATTCCAGATGCACTACCCTTTGATAAATGAGAGCATAGTTTTCAACTATCAGACCCCGGACATCGCTGTTAGTTGGAATCCTCTGGCGTTTCGGGAAATTCCCTTGAGGTAATGTGACCAATCGGGTTCGGGGCACCCGTTGAGTGGCACCTGAATCCGGGACGTCACATTTGTGTAAACGTGAATACTTCCTAGGTGGAGGTACATGATCAATCTAGAATACTCCCATATGTGAGTACTATCATACTATTCTAGAACACACTCTATCGGCGGTCTGAGGGATTATATTTGGGACAATTTCATGATGTGATCAAAGAAACCCCGATACTATATAAAGAAGGTTTGGTCAATCATGGTCATATTCTTAGAGATCTAAAATGGTATATCTAACCATATGTTATTTCATTTACCTGAGGATTCAATGTTTGGTATAATAATTATATATAAAATGTTCTATAATTGATTAAACTATTTACTTTTAGCACTTCTGCATGCACTTTTATTTAAAACTAGTTATTTTAGGGATTCATTTGGTAGTGGGATGTCGACTTATACTCAAACCCTGATTGGGACACCTTTACAATTGGGTACCCAAGTAGACACTATTACTTATCTTAGGTTACTCATATATGGAAACATGCTAAATTTATGATGTTTTTCTAGGCATGTTATAGTGGATCATGGGCGATAGGACCAAGAAGGACTTGATAATAGTCTGAGGATATGTTTTAGTTTCATTTTATTTTGTTATATTACTTATTATGTATATTATCCGCCAATGGGGGAAACATATAACATTTTTAGAATACCCATTAGTTATCGAATTCATTACAATGTTTATTTTATAACTTTAATGGTTTTATCTATGATGGTTGTATGTCAAGGTATGCTGTATATTTTTATTTATTCGATTATAGATACTCCGAATAGAGGGTATAGTCTCCCCATATTTCTCTTATAGAATGTCACTCATAGTTAGATTTTTGAAGCATATGGGTAGGTGCTACTGGTGTACATGGAGACCACTTATCTTGGCACCGTTCACTGGCTCAGGGCAGCGAGAAATCACAAAGATGACGTTTATGTGATATGAAATCACCTTGGGTGTTTAGAAAGATTGTATGAGAACAAGTATGGTATTAAGTGACCAGTATAGATAAATTTTAAGTGGTAGAATGGTTTACTAAACATTTTGTGTAGTTAAACTGATTGGTCAGAATTTATGGATGATGAAATATGGGTTGTGGGAAATTTAATAATCTTAACGATGATTCATGGGAAAGGAGACCTATTCCCAAGATGATTGATCATTCATTAGAGTGTTTTATAATGTGTAATTCGTGGGATATGGTATTTTTTTAACCAAAGGAATTTATTGATACATTGGGATAAATATTTTATGAGATGAAAGAGTGTATTGATAAGAGTTATGATTTTGAATGGACGGATACCCTATGTTTTTTATTTGGCACTCTGGACCTATGACATGAAAATATATTTTGAAAAGGGAAGCAGTTGTATGTAGTAATGTAGCACGGTGTGGATGATACTATTTATAAGTAGGTAACTATATTGTTATATGAAAAAGACCATTTACCGCAGGTTTTCAATAGAACCCCGAATGCTTTATTTTTTTTAATGATTTTGAGAATCCACCATTAATTCGTGGTAGTATTTTAGTGATAGTTAAAACTATTTCTAAATTAGAAATTTCATTTTTTGTATATTATATTTAATTTTAGAACCAGTTTTTAAAAACCACTATGAAATTAATGAAATATTTTTTAATTATTATTATTATTATCACTTTATAATTATTTATTATTTAAAATTTCATGTAATTCTTTATTTTTAATTTATAATTATTTTTTATTTAAAAATTGAATTAATTATTATTTATTTAGTGATTATTAATTATTTATTTCTGAATGGTTTTGTGATTTATTTTTTTATAGCTTATCCTCTATATGTTTTTTAGTATACTTTATGGGTAGGAAGTTTGGATTTTTTTAAATTCATCACACGATCTTTGATGAAGTGGTCATACCTTCTCGGTTTTTTTACTAGAAAAGGATGTTCTTAGCATGAATCTCAAAATAAATTCTAATCATGAGGAGATCCCTTTCATAGATCGCTATATTTTTTCAAGTATATCTCATATTTGTTTTATGAAATACTTTCTTTCATAAATGGAAGGTACCGCTCAATTAAAAATTTCCAAAATCATTTTCTTATGTATTACTCATGGAGTGGCAAACTCATTCATAGCCCAAAAAATAGTGACATCATCTCTAGTATATGCACACCTAACCTACCTCATCTCATTTCCAGTTGAATCAAAATTACTTAGAAGAGATTCCCTATAATATACTTCGGATTTCTGCTATCAAAATGAAGAATTCGTATTAATTTTTTGATGATTTTTTCAATTGAATCATTGGTAACTTATTTAACTTTAAGAGTTTCTTTATTTCAATTTGAGGATGGATAATTCTCATTAATAATGTCATTACTAAATTTCTAATGTATATTCTATCAGTTATAAGGGACCTAAAAGTTGTCACTATGAAAATTGAAATTATTATCATTGGTATTTAGTGGGATTCAAACTAAGAAAGAAAATTTAATTGGGTGTTATAAACTCAACTTGCCAACCCAATTTCTCAATATGGGATAAATATTTAGATTCTCACATAAATAATTCAAAACATGTATTTCATGTTATCCTAGGATTCACCTGTGAGTAAATATCTTTGGTCTAAATATTTTGTCTCTAAATCTGTTAGAATACCCAAGGAATGTCATAAAAGGAACTTTATGGCTTTAAAACTCTTATGTAGCCTATAAGGAAAATTTACATCCTTCATGAGAACTTGAGTTGAATTATTGAGGAAGTTGGAATTTATTTTTTGGTAGATAACTAGTCCGATAATTCATTATTTTTTAAAATTTTTTGTATACTAGTATTAGATTTTAGGAAGGTATGAATCATACCCCTTTAATCAGAGTTGTACTTGATTTGTATCAATAGATTTTAGTGGATAGTATCAAGTTCATGGAAGATCCTAATAAATGTGTGTTTATAGTATTAAGCTCAAGATCATTCATACCATTAATTATCACATGCTAACTCATGTCCACTTGAACTCTGATCAATGGGTGAATCAATAGGAACATCTTTTTTTTGCAGTAGAAACATCCCTTTAAAATATATATTTTTTCTTTTTTTTTGGAGAGTTTCAAACAAGTCTATTCCTACTGAAAACCATATCCACTTTAAATATATTTATATTTATTCTAAATACATTTAATTTCTAACTTATAAAAAGAAGACTGGTGTTTATCTGTTTTTAGAAGGTGAATGGGCTTGTTTTATCTATCATTTTCTTAGCATTTGTCTGGGAATTTCCATTTTCCATGGGAATATTGAAAAACAATTTAGTTCCAAGATTCTATAATATTGAAATTTATTCAAGTTAAGGTTGATCCCATATTGTTTCTTTTATTTTTGTATATTTGTTTATTTGGGAGGCTCATAATGAGGCCCACCACACGAGTAATCATAACAAATATATTCATTTAAAATCAAAGATGTTGTCCATGATTTATGAGATGGATTAATTTTACTCTTCCAGCAGTTACCATCTCCCAATAATAAATTTACATCGTATGTTTGCCTCTATAATTTCATATGGGGAAGCATAAGGGTAGGGGTGATGGGTGAGATGGAAAGATCTCAGAGAGGGATATAAACTAAATGTACATGATGAATTTGATAATGGTACTATGAAATTTGGAGAAATTATCTATAATTGGTGGGGTTTAATTCTTAAGGAATTCAATGCCTTCTATGGGGAGGGTAATCCCCTCATAGTGTAATCCAAGGAAATACTATGTAGTTTTTTCCTATGAAACATTTACACTATTATTCTCTCTTATATGGAATCAAACTCAAATATCCTTTTTAATTACATGAAATTCTCTTCTCATAACCATTTTTCCATTACATACCTCGTTTGTGATTGCAAGAAGGTTTTCCATCAAGAATTGGATATTTTCCACACTTGGCATAAAGGAAATAAGGTAGTAGACTATATTACCTATAACGGAGACCCCTCAAACTCTTTTCATTTTTATTTAAGTCTTGGCTCTCTTTTGTGCGATTGTAATAATATTGTGCATGGGGATGCCCTGGGCTCCATAGCATTCACCCTCCAGGATCATTCTCTTGACTGTGTCTCCATTTAACAAAATAAGTGGATTTCATTTATGTTAATAGAAATTTTCAATTGATAATTATTAATTACTTGTAAATTATTAATATTTAATTAAAATTAAAATTTACAATTTATTATTCAAATATTTAATTTATTTTTAATTGTTATTATTAATTATTTATAATCGCTAGTTATTAAATATTTAAAAACTAAGGTAATTATTAATGATTAGTTGGTAATTATTGTAAAACTATATTAATTATTAAAATTAGTTATTTGGAAATTAATAATTATTAATTATTTACACATAAAAACTCACACAAACAAATATATATTTATTAATATCATGGATGAAACCTGATTATGTAACTAATGATCTATGTGAAGTTAAAAAATTAGACGTCTGCTTCAAATAACCATAACTTTTGATCAGAGTGTCTGTTTGTGCTCGGTGACCTATAAAATCAATGTTTATGAAAATAACTATGATTATATTAGGTGAAAATTTTGTAATAATTAATAATTAAAAAATTAATAATGTTAGAGATGTTGATAATCAATCTTCAACTTCAAATGACTATAACTTTTAATCTGAGTGTCCATGTATACTTTGCGACCTATCAAATCACATCTTAAAATAATATCTCTGATTTTTGGTTTTAGGGAGACCTCATATTCCATTTTTTTCACGTATTAAGAGGCTTAAGAGTCCTCCAAAATAGTTTTTTACGTTAATTCACTCTAATTTTTGATCTTTTGGTGATATTTTTTTATCTTTTAGGAGGGTCATCTGGATATTTTTTGTGTGGGGTATGAATTTTTTTCCTAGGTTTACATTCTTATTCATATGTATTTATGTGTGTGTGTGTGCTTATTTATATGTATTTATATTTATAAATATTATGTGTGTATATATATAGTTATATATACTTATGTTTATATCTATTTATGTATATTTTGGTATATTTATATGTGTTTATATATATATATATACTATTCTTATATAATTATATTTATTTACACACAAAAAAACATATATGTACATGTATTTTCATATTTATGTAAATTTATCTATAATCATATATATTTATAGATTTTTTATGTATATATATAGGTTTATGTATATTTATATATTTATATATTTATTTATATATATATATAATTATATATATTATGTGGGTGTATCTCTATGTATGTATTCATATAGATTCATGTATATATCTATTTATATATATATATATATAATTAAATTGAAATATATATATATGCAGTTGTACATATTTTATATTTATTTATATTTATATATATTTATATGTGTTTGTATATCTGTATTTTTTGGGTGTATATATTTGTATAAGTATTTTTTATTTTTTATATATTTATATATATTTATAACTATATATAATTATATTTAATTATACATATGTATGTATGTATGTATGTATGTATGTATGTTTTTGTAAATTTATTTGTATTTATTGATATTTATAAATATTTATATGTATTTAGGTACATTTTTGTATATTATATGCGTTTATATATATACATACAATTATATATATATATATGAATTTATTTATTTATATTTATATAAATTTATTTCTATATGTGTGTATATATATTAATATATATTTATATGTATTTATATATATATATATATATTTATATGTATTTATATTTATATATATTATGTCAGTGTATATATATATACATTTATATGTGTTCATATATATATAATTATTTTTAAATATATATTGTTAAGTATAAATATACATACTCGTGTAAATTTATTTATATTTACTTATATCTATAGATATTTATATGTATTAATGTATATTTTTATATATTAACATGAATTTATATATTTCATAGGGTATATATATATATAAATTTAAAAATGTGTGTGTGTTTGTATAAATATATTTTTATATATGTGTTTTTATGTATATAATTATATAAAATTATATATATATATATATATATTTGAATTTATATATATATATATGTTAATTTGTTTACATTTATATATATTTATAGTTATTTATATGTATTTATGTATATTAATTTATATATATGTATATATAATATTTAGATTTATTTAGATAAAAATTTATTTGTATATACACACACACACACACACACTTGTATATATTTTTTATATGAATGCATTTATAAGTATACATATAAGTATATTAACTATTACGTCATTATAATTAATAGATGTCGAGCTTATGTTAGTGGTTAAGTCATTGGAATTAGAGGAAAAGGTTGTGAGTTAAAATTCTAAGAGCTTATAATATATGATGAAATTTTCTTGGGTCATGCGTCTTGCTGAGCTAGGTGTGCGGCATGGGACAACTAGGCTTGTTGTCCCATTTTAAAAAATTATAGAGATATATTTTTTTAAATAAACTAAAAACTATGGCTAAATATTTATTATTTTTAGTTTTCATTAAAAAAATAAAAATATAAAATTGTCACTAAAAATAAAAAACCACTCTAAAATGATTCAAAATGGACTGAAATAATATATAACACATGTATTTATAGTGGATTAAAATATCATTAAATATTAAAAAAACAGCTGCTAAATGGTCTTTTTGGCGTGGTGTATTTCATTAAGTCTCATAGTATGGTTGCTACTAAGACTAGGGATACAACTATATATCATGAAGACATATAGTGTAGAGGTTAATAAGATAATGTAATTATCATGTGATCTATGACCCATAAGGGCGTGGAAGGACACTATAGAAAGGGGATTGACACATGTGTTGTGGCTATTGTGTTAAGAAAGGGGATCATGTTTCAAGATTCGTTACATTCAACCAGAAGAAGAGAAACTATAATATAGGATTAGTCTTGGATGTGTGGATTGAAGAAATATGTAACTTCAGTGGAAGGTATGTTTATTGAAGTAAATGACTTTTAATGGATAGTGTGCAAGCAGGTCAGTTCACAATAAGATGGAAAGCAGAACATAAACTAAGAACATCTATGTGGGATTTTTAGTAAAGGATAAATTTGAATGTTCTCTATCATATGATGCTGACCAAGATAAGGAAATCTATAGTGTATCATATTTCACTTATGGTTAGTGGATGTATTTCCATGAGAGTTTTAGGTTTATGTTACTAGATGATCGGATGGGCCCCACTATAAAGTTGGTTTGGGACCACCAACACATGTAGACAATGACTTTGATTTCTAACTATTAAGATATAAGGAATTACCAATTTAAAATTTTGATCCTTGTATCTTATGAGTAATAAAAGTTTGTCAGTGTTCTCTCATGGATATATATCATAATATCTAAAACATATAAAATTTTTCATGTTCTTTATTCTTAATGATTTTCCATTTCATGTTGTGTGAAGAGAAATTTGAATAGAGTGTGTGTGAGGTTTGACTTTTATGGTGATCATGGAGTGATAGATTCATATCTTATAATACACTAATTTAGTGGGAAAAACTCATCTCGAAGACCATCTTCCATTTTATTCCTTGTCTTCTGGTGAAGTTCTTCTGATAAATGAAGTTGGAATGGATTTGATTATAGGGTCTCTTTTCCCTATAAGTGGAAAATGAGCTTGTGTTTTTTTCTCATAACATTTTCAATATCAGATATGGTAATCATCATACACTTTCCTTCATATTTTTTCATTTCTATTGGTATTTTATTTCTAGTGAATGGTGTTTCATTAGAAGAAGGTATGGTTTTGGTTGATACGTTTGACGAAACAAACATTGGCTTCATGAAAATATTGATAGAAGATTGTATCATCTAAAAGGACATGGAAATTATATTGGATGGAGTCAAACTAGATGTTTTGAAATCAGATGGATGGGAAAGGTTGAATAAGAAAGCATTCACATCCCGACCTGGTTCACTCTATGAATAGTAACTGAACTTGTTGGTAATTAAACCACAAGTATGCCTCCCCATACACTAGAGGTTTTTAACTAGTATGAAGGAGTTAGTTCAGGTAGTTGGAGAGAGTATTCCATCATATTAGTGTAAGAAACTATAAAAAATAACCAAACATCATCCATATTAGAAAACAAATTGAGTATAGAAGCAATAAATATAAAAAGGATGAGACAATAAATGAAATAAAGTTAGATCCAGAATATCCATATCATATATAAAATACAGATCACCCACTGGGATGACCATATATATACAAGACTGTATAAAATAAAAATAAATAAAAGTACAAGGCTCTTTGACAAACTCTAAGTTGAACCGCATACTCAGTCTCCAAGACACTATCGATCTACTCTAGCCCGATCATAAGAATACTACATGAGTGACTTCACTCAATAATAGAACCTTATTAATATTCCTTATCCATCATCTATCCATGCTCAACCTAAAGGTAGAAATAAGGTCTACAGACACACTGAGGTGTGCTTATAGCGGGTGATAAATAAATCTCAGTAGTTCACCACCAATGGTAAACCTATAACCTACGTCCATAAGTGCATTCTCATTAAATTTGATCAATTTAGCCAAATAATAACTAGAAATGTAATAAATAAAACCACAGTTGATCCTTGGGTCTTTGGTCCTGAACTACCAAACCTACTTTTCCCATTTCTATAAATATCAATGAACCATACATCATATGGGAACCACGTCCATGGAATCCCTAACCAAAGCTCTGGACCCTAGGGACTCATCCCATAGAAACCTGACACCCAATATTATAATATGAGGTATCCTCTATCATGTTTTATGACTCTATGGATACAACCCAGAGTAGTCACATCATCACATTAATATAAAATACATTGTGTCCAGAGTGATAGTCAGGAACCTAAACATAAATTATATTATATGTTTCTAAAACCTCAGTCTAGGATCTCATCAATATATGTGGAACACCATGTCCACTATTCTCATCCACATATATTGATCATCATGCCCGTTAATCTTAATCATAATTTTGTAACTCCTTTTCCACTTATCACAACTATATAATGTCTCATGGTCTTGGAGCATCATGTCCAACCCACCCAATCACGGATTTGGATCGTCATGTCCAATATCATGCCTCATTGTCTTGGAGTTTCAGTTGTAACAATTAAAAATAAATGATTAGGAGTTTCATGTCCATCATCTTCAACCAAGATGATGTAACATAATTTTATTTAACCAATGATCCAGTCAAAGCCATTATGTAAAAGGAATGCAATCATTACTAAATATGTAACAATCTGGATCCTAGGAAGTACCTTTAGAAATACCCATCATAGAATCACATTATATAAGCCCCCATGGGATGATTTCTAGAAATCATGTCTGGAATCATAGCTGCATCAATAGTAACTAGGTGAAAGAATAAATTCAAGTGTGAGGTTGGTCAAATTCTCAACCCATCACTACTTCCATAGCCCATCGGTCTCCCATTTTTTTCATGGGTTCTAAGGTGACACTCATAACCATCTCAACCCAAACCCATAATTCACTAGGTGGGGTTTTTTAGGTATGGGTACAATTAGTGGGCTCCTGTAGGTCATTACATTGAATAGTCACCTTACTCGGGACCCTCTAAGACCACATTTAAATAGATGCATCCCACTTGTGATCCCATAAGTAAAAATGTAATAATATTCTTACCACTTAGGGGTACCCTAACATGGAATAAAATATTATGTATCCTTATTAGGATCCTTAGAAATGGTAAGTAAGAAGATTTATCTTACATGGGGATCCTCATTCATAACTAATCTCATAGGTAAACACACCCCAAAATCCCATATCTAACATGTCTCAACTTCTAGGTTAAAAGAGAACATCTTAAAAGGGATTCATTCTCAATTTAATATCTATTTAAGCATTCATCAAAGGAGATTCCCCATGGCCCCTTTTAGTTCATGGTCTTTCACTAGGCTGGCCCGAATTCAAAACCTATCCATATCCTCAAGTTACATCTTTGTCCTACTAATTAGGGACTATATTAACTAAGGTCACTATATGAGGACCTTGTAAATCAAACTCCATGTTCCCATATCATTATCATGGCAAACAGGTGAGTCTCATTTTAGGTCTCACTCTTAGGAGATAACGTAAATCAGTTACTAGAGGAAGAACCTATCCATTATAGCTTTTTCAACCTAAAACACATTTTAGGAGTCCTAAAATAACCTAAGGGGTTTCAGCATCATGATATATATAAAAAAATACAAAAAATGGACACCTTATACATATAAATCTTACTCTAAGGTTTAAGAACATGAAAAATCCTCAAAAGGTTAGAAAAGAAGAAGTACCTGGCATGTATAACTAAGTACATGACATGTACTCTCAATGACTCGCCTGGTAATGTACTTTAGCATTAATTGGTATGTAAAACAAAATAACACAATATTTAACTCATGTACATAGTGTATACTCTAGACAGAGTACCTATACATGTACCACACATGTCCTATCTATGTGTTTTTTCCTTGTCGTATACTTTTAAATGATGTGTGTAACGTCCCGGTTTCAGAAGCCACCCCAAGGCACCCCATACTTAGTTGGTCACATGGCCTCAAGTGCATTTACCCAAATGTCAGAGGCTGTTGAGTAGCAGCGAGGGCTTGGCTGTGATAGTGGGGAAACTATTTCCTCATTGGAAGAGTACACAGCGGAAGAAAAACAAATAGACAACAACAGAAACTGTAACCATCCATACAATAGTAAATGATAAATAGCGGAAAACTAACAGTAAACAATTGGAGGACATACACATGTATATAACATGATTCATGATACATATGTCTAGGAAAGCATTCAAACAAGTCACAATGCTTAATACAATACTAAACCAAAGTGAAAAAGAAAACAGGTAAACTCCTCATCATCGCAAGCCATAGCTTTGTCCCATGCTCTCTAGCTCCATAGCAAGTCAAGTACCTGAAGTTGAAGGGTGCTTTCCCTTATCTATACCTCCAAAAATATAGTCTGTTTGGGCCCAAAAGCATGTCCCAAATAGGGTGTGAGAGATGGTCCAAGTAGGAAACCACCCAAAGATCTGTGCCTAACAGTCAGTGAATACATGGAAAGTAAAAGTACAGAAAGCAGTAAACAGGAGAGCACAAAACAAGTACAATCCACAGTTTTTAGCATATAAAGTACACAAGTAACAGCTAATCAACATGTAAAACAACAGGTAACCCCTTGGGTAGTTGTCACAGCCTCACCCTTATGGTTCAACCTACAAGTAATAGAAACCCTCTGGGAGGCACACACAGTCTCACCCCTCTTGTCCTACTGAAGAATAGACTCTCTAAGTAAGCACTCAATGTCAATTCCCCATATGGTCTCGTATCATACTAAATGATCTCTGGGGAAGCACTCAACATCTCATTCCCCTTGGGGCCTACGTCAAGGAACTACAGACTCTCTGAGGAAGCACTCATCGTCAATTCCCCCTTTGGTCTCACATAGAATTAATAAGACACTCTAGAAAAGCCCTTACGTCCATTCTTTTTACGGTCCACTACACTAGGTTCTCAAAGCCTTGTGTAAACAAAACATGCATAGCATGCATATCACCCCAAGTAAACCTCAAGAACTACTTGGCTATCATTCCAAGGCATAATAACATAATAGTACAATAGTTCCAATAGCCTAAAACTAGGCATGGAAACTAGGAAAATGCCTAACAAGAAAAAACATGCATGGAAAAAAATCTATAGCACAGTAAAAATTACCCCATTCACAAGAATTTACCTCTACTCAAGCAATCAAGCAAAGCAGGAAAACAACAAGGGAAAAAAATAGGAAACACACAATACACTGTTGAAGGGAATTGGTGGAATTGCACAAAATATTCAAAGACTTCTTATAGAAAGGCACAAACCACCTACCTAAATTCTAGGAGATCGATATACTTGAACCACAATGATTGATTCTCCTTACAACATCGATGATCTGAGAAAAGTCCAAAACACTCAACCTATGATATCTTGAGAAAGAGGGAAAATCATGGAGGAAGGATAAATCATAAGAGAGAGCTTACTGAGGCGATCCCAATGCAATTGACGGCAGTTGAAATAGAGATCGGATGGAAGCTCAGGGTCTTGGAGAAGAATCGCGGCCTTACAGAAGCTCTCGGCTGAACAAGACCTAGAAGAAAGTTTTTCTGGTTATTAGATGCGACCCCGGTGCATTTAATTAAAAAAAAAGTACATGGCATGTACTTATGTGGTACAAGACCTGTACTAGTCATTTTTGTACTCCACTATAAGCGGCCTCCACATCACCCCTACACACCATGTGTGTAGCTCGGACACGGCCAGCACATGGCCTGTGCAGCTTCAAAGTACACGACGTGTATTTTGAAAATTTTCAATTTTTCTCTTTTTCTCCCAGTTCTGGAAGCCACCCAGAGGCGCCCGGTACACGGTTGGTCACATGGACTCAAGTGCATTTTCCCAAATGCCAGAGGCTGCCAACTAGCAGCGAGGGCCTTGGGTGTGATAGTGGGGAAACTATGCCCTCATTGGCAGAGTACACAGTGGAAGAAAAACAAATAGACAATAGCATAAACTGTAACCATCCATACAAGAGTAAATGAAAAACATCGGAAGAATAACAGTAAACAACCGGAGCACACAAACATGTATATAAAATGATTCATGATACATATGTATAGGAAAGATGCCAAACAAGTTACAATACTGAATAAAATACTAAACCAAAGTGAAAAAGAAAACAGGTAAACTCCTCAGCATCGCAAGCCATAGCTTGGTCCCATGCTCTCCAGCTCCACAGCAAGTCAAGTACCTGAAGTAGAAGGTCACTTGCCCTTATCTATACCTACAACAATATAGTCTGTTTGGGCCCAAAAGCATGGCCCAAACAGGGTGTGAGACAAGGTCCCAGTAGGTAACCACCCAAAGAACTGTGCCTAATAGTCAGTGTATACATGGCAAGTAAGAGTACTGGAAGCGATAAATAGGAGAGAACATAACAACTACAATCCACAGTGACTAGCATATAAATACACAAGTAACATCCAATCAACAAGTAAATCAACAGGTAGCCCCCTGGGTAGTAATCACAACCTAACCCTTATGGTTCAACCAACAAGTACTAGCAAACCACTAGGAGGAACAAACAGCGTCACCCCTCTGGTCCAGATGAATAATAGACTATCTAAGGAAGCACTCACCGTCAATTCCCTATATGGTCTCCTATCGTACTAAAGGCTCTCTCGGGAAGCACTCAACTTCTCATTCCCCCTGTGGCTCGCGTCAAGGAACTACATAGTCTCTGAGTAAGCACTCAATTGAAATTCCCCCTTTGGTCTCGCATCGAATTAATAAGACACTCTGGAGAAGCCCTTATGTCCATACTCCCTATGGTCTACTACACTAGGTTCTCATAGCCCTGTGTAAAACAAACATGCATAGCGCACATATCGCCCTAAGTAAACCTCAAGAACTACTTGGATATCATTCTAAGGCACAACAACATAACAGTTCAATAGATCAACTATCCTACAACTAGGCATGGCAATTGGAAAAATTCCTAACAGGGAAAACATGCATGGAAAAACATCTAGAGCATAGTAAAAATTACCCTATTCAAAAGCATTGACCTCTACTCAAGCAATCAAGAAAAGCAGGAAAACAACAAGGGAAAAAATGGGAAACACACTGTTTAAAGGGAAATGTTAGAATTGCACAAAATATTCAAAGAATTCCTACAGAAAGGCACAAAACACCTACCTGGATTCTAGGAGATCGATGTACTTGAACCATGATGATCGATTCTCTTTAGAACGTCAAAGATCTGAGAAAACGCCCAAAACGCTCAACCTATGATATCCTTAGAAACCCCGAATAGCTCCATCCCCAAATTTCCCTAAGATCGTACCTCGAACTGTAGAAGGTCCGGGTTCTAGATCCTCATAGGTCTGCTCCACCACAAAATTCTGGCATGCCCCGTGGCCCTGTGACCCTACCTGACCACTCTGAGTTGATCCTCCCTGGTGATGCTGAATGACTAGTGACTGACCGCTATGGCCTCGACTTCCACCTCAGCCCGAACGGCCGGAAGAACTCCAGTTCCCCGAATGGTGAGAAACTAGTGGTCCTACTCCTAAATGAGGAGTCATGGAAGAACCCTCATCACTAGATACTGGGGAGAACACCTAGCAGAAACACTGAAGGTGACCCATCTTGCCGAAAGATTGGCACTCGATTCGGTCTCTTTGGAACTGTGGTCTCGTGTGCCCTGCCCTTCCACACTGGTAGCATACTACCTGGCTACCTGAAGATGTATCTTGCCTCCTCGGATCAACGCACGTAGACTCCCTATGACATTTCCTACTGTCAACTGGAGGAATACTAGCTCTGGAAGCAGAATTTCCCTAGCTCGCAGCTCCGGAGTCTCTCAGATTGCGCTCCGTAATCAGTACCTGGTTGACGGTGGAAGTGATGGAAGTCAACTGAAAGATATTCACCTACGAGCGGATCTCCTGCCTAAGACCATACTCAAACTTCCTTACTAAGAACATCCCATCTCCACCCTGGAGGGGTGTTAAATGCTGAAACTCAGTGAAAATAGAGGAATACTCCATAACAGAAAGAATACCCTGATCTAGACTCATGAACTCTCAGGCTCGATCGGCCCTCAGGGTCTCTAGGAAGAAGTAGCCGTAAAAAACATGATGGAACGCCTCCCAAGCCATAACCTACTGATGACCCACCAGTGAGATTACGTCCCACTACCTCCTGGAAGAGTCTCATAGCATATAGGTAGCAAGCTTTACCCACCTTTCTAGAGGTGTATCCAGATGCTCAAAGATAGTCATCATGGATTCCATCCATGAATTTGTAGCCTATGATCCTCCTTCCCTTGAAAATATAGGAGGATTCTGCTGTTGGAAAACCCACATCATGTATACCATAGTCCTAGCCGGAGGCGGCTCTCCCTGAAAGTTCTGAATCATCCATATAAAGCCTTCCCTAAACTGTGCATCAGTGCCTGCAAGTGGTACAACAGTCAGTGCCAAGGTTGGCACGACTGGAGGATCGGCAGTATGTCCATGATTATCCATATCAGGCATCTGATCACTATCCTGCAACAGACATACAACCGGAGGAAGTCTCAGAGGCATAGCTCTGAAAGATCAAAAGCATACCTTAGATCAGTAATATCAAGTATAAAGAAAAAAGTAGTACAAAATGAAAACAGGAGAAGGAAACACTCATGTTTTACAAAACATGACTACACGGAATTTATAAACTCTACATGGTGTGTACTTAACTCTATTCCCTTGCCCGAGTCTCCTTGCACGGCTAACCCACATGGTCTTCTTAAACTGAGACTACACGGCATGTTCCCTGTGGACACGGCATGTAGTAGACAAGGTTTCAATGCCCGTGATGTTAGTTACATGGCTGAGGCTACACGGTATGTTCTGAACAAACACGGTGTGTACATGAATATTTTTCCCGACCCGTTTTGTTGGAGACACGGCAGGGTACACGGCTGACCCTTACATGGCGTGTTCCAAACAAACACGATGTGTATAGGAGGAGATAACATAGTCCTGTATTGTTCGTTACACAGACAGTTTAACACCCCAGGTAAATAAAGAATATGACATCTTTATATTTATCCATATTTGTGAATAAAGTATTAATATTACTTTAAAGGGGATGCTATGCTCTATGGCATACCCAATACGCAACAACGAGTTTCTTGGGAATCTTACGTTGCACTCTAATAATAAAATAATATTATTTTAAATAGAAGTTAACACCTAGCCGTTGTAATGGCGGGAATGAACAGAAATAACTCCAAAATGATTATATATGTTTGTCAAATATTTTTACTCTTTACAATAAATGATAGAGGATTAAAAATGGGAATGAATCCAATTTTAAGCGTAGACATTCTTATATTCTTTAAAAGGTCGATTAACCACCTTTTGAAGGTGAACCTCTTTTAAATCTGTTGGTCGGAGTGGACACTCAAGAGGGGGGTGAATTGAGTTCCAATTAAAAATTTCTGTTAAAAACTTTAAGATTAAATCCCCCAAATTGAAAAACAGCCCAGTCAATTAAGGCAGTAGAGATATAGGTGACTTATTGTTCAACAGGTTTCTCTAAGGTTGATTAATCCTCAGTAAGGTTAGTTTGATGAATAACTTTACTTTTGAAACAAGTTTACTAAACAAATCTCTTATACACACTAACCAAAATTGACTATCAGAGTATTTGCAAAAACAGATTTCTTGTTTACAAAAAAAAGGAGCACAGCGGAAAAGGGAAAGCAAAGTAAAGAAAAGAATAACAAGCTATTTCAAACAAGAGGTTCAGTCTTAAGCTAAGACTTAGTCCTCTTCCACTTGGTGATCACCTGCCACCAAGCAATTTTATAAAAAGGATTGATACACAGCCTGTATCGGGCTTTACAACAGTTTTCACAAACTGTCCAGGTTTGACAACCTCTGCCACAGTTATACGTGGGAAAACAAATGACCAAGCCACACCAGGCTTCTTCCACAGTTATACGTGGGAATACAAATGACCAAGCCACACCAGGATTCTTCCACAGTTATACGTGGGAAAACAAATGACCAAGCCACACCAGGCTTCTTCCACAGTTATACGTGGGAAAACAAATGACCAAGCCACACCAGGCTTCTTCCACAGTTATACGTGGGTAACAAATGTAAAAAGGTTTGGGATAGGGATTTTCAGTATCCCTCAGTTTAAGCACAGGAGACAGTGTGTGTAATACTAGCACACTGCTCACAAATGTAAAACTCTTAAACACAGTAGAGCAAGAGATAGAAAGAAGAAGGTTTAGAGTGCTCTATAGTGTTGGCGGATCAGTTCTGGACTCGTAGGAATGAGTGACTTGAAGCTTTGGTCCTTTTTCTGTAAGTTGACACTAAAACAGAGTGTCGTGATTTCCAGACTTCCAGATGTTCAAGTGATCAGCTTCTTTTTGTTTGAGTGCTTCACAACATGGCTTTTAGGAGACGGTTCTTTCAGTCGGTTCACTTGAGACTCTTTTGTTCTTCAGAATGAATGCTCGAGAGTTCTTCTTTTTGTGTATATGCGTATCTCCTTCTCAGTTGTAGATGTTAGACTCTGTATGTCCTTTCTCTATTCTTGTTCGTGCATGTCACTATTCTTTTCGTTCCATTCATTCTTTTTCTTTAATGCTTCTCTCTTCTTTTTATACTCCTCCATATATGCCCTTTTTGTTCACCCGAGGCCGACAAGATAAATAGTCTTGAGTTACACATGCAATCTTCCTCGTACATTGTATTATTTCTTGATATGTCTGAAAATATCAATAAATAATGTTAGGTGTATTAATTTGTCTAGACATGACCGTTAGATTAGTATTAATCAAATTGGTAAAGAAAAAAGTAGAAATATAATAATAATAGACTGGTCGAGAATGTATGTCACTGTGGACTTCAACTGTGGTCTTCCAACTGTGGACTTCCTTCTGACTGCTGACTTCAACAAAAGGCTTGCTGTCTGTAGGCTTTCAATGGTAGCTTTTACTCCATGTAACTGTAGCCTCTCTAACTGTAGACTTGTAATATCAAATTTGTAGAACTGTAACCTTTGTCAACTGCAGACCTCGATCATCAGTAGACTTAGTCGACAGAAGCTGTCTAACTGTAACCTTGACTGTAGACTTATGACTGTAGGCTTGTTCGAATGCGAACTTGTTCCAACTGTAAACTTGTTCGACTGTGAACTTGAGCAGAGAAAACTTTGAATAGAAGTCTTGTAACTGTGACCTTCGTCTGTGAGCTTTGACAATAGATAGCGGTAGACTCGTGACTGTAAGCTTGTATTAGTCTTCGACTGTAACCTTGTAACTGTGAGCTTATTGCAACAGTAACTTAAGGTGACAGTTAGCTGTAACTGTGACTTTGAAAAGAAAACTCTGACTGTTAGCTAACAATACTAAACTTATGTAAATACTACTGTAAGTTGTTACAGTAAAGTTATGAGAGTAAGAATATGAACTGTTTAGAATAAAATACGTTTAAGCATAGAATAATAAGATTAATGCAAGGTTTTAATACATCATCATCAATGTTTAAGCATGATTTGGGATTATCAAAACAGGTGATTCCAACAATCTCCCCCTTTTTGATAATCACAAATTATGTCAGTATGGAATGAAATATAGATGTATCAGAGAGAAGTGTGCAAAACACAGTATTAGCAATATGAGCACAAAAAATTTGGTATAATCCTCAAGGATTTCTCCCTCTTTGTATAGGTTCATTTCTCCCCCGAGTATTCCCTATTTCTCCCTACTTCTCCCTATTTCTCCCCCTTTGTGATTAACAAAAAGAAAGACAGAGAGAGAGAAAATAAACATTGTATTAATAATGAGTACATTACATGGCCCAAAACGTGAATACATGATCCCTATCAAAAAAAACATAAACAGAATCAATCCTCTTCATCTGTAGGTAAGGGATCTTTTCCTTTGGAGGAAGAAGATGGAGCCGTAGGTGAAAGATCAACAGGCTTAGGAATTGTAACAGGAATGTCTGGAGGGGCAGCAACAGATGCTCCTGAAGGCCTGTAGTGAGTAGCTTGCCGAGGTATCAGTGGTCTAAGGATTCTGAGGGCATCAGCAGGAGATATTACTGAAGAACCACTAGTATTGGAGATAGGTAGGGCAGGAGGAACTATAACAGGTGTGCAGTCCACATGAAGAAAAGGTAGGAGCAGATTTCTGAAATCCATGATGATGTTTCCTCCTCTGTCCATGGTAGATAAGAAGTCATTTTTGTTTTCCAAGAATTTATCCAAAGACGGGGTCAACTCTCGTAGCTTGCTAACTTGTTCTTTGAAAGCTTGAGTTACAGGAGGCAGCTTCATAGTTTCTAGCATGAGCTTGAAGTGATGGTTCAACTGATGCTTGGTGAAAATACGATCAAAGTAATGATCCACTTTACTTTTGATGGCCTCCTAAGAAGCAGTAGCAGCCTGCAGGTGCTCACGAACAAAGCCACTGACTTCTCTTGTAGTAGCAAGGATCTGTAGGTCTGATGTGTCATTTGCACGGGCCTGAGTAAGCTCTTCTCTGAGCAGGCTTCTAAACTGCTCAAGGTCTACAGGAGAGCTAGATGAAGGAAGGGACTTGACTGAGAATGCCACTGTCTCCTTGAAAGACTGAGTCAGATTTCCAATCACTTTCTGAATGACAACATCCTGATTTCTAAAGTGTTCTTTTACTGATTTCTTGAAAGCCTCAAATACTTCCACAAACTGCTTGACCACTTCTTTGATGTATCGAATCTCACTGACCACTTGTGTCTGAGAACTGCTCAGGGCAGTTAAAGAAGCAACTGATTGTCTGAGGGCCACTACTGCTCCAGTCCAGCTTTCAATTTGAGTGTGGCACACTTTCATTTCATCCATCACTTCTTTGATTGGACTTCCCACAACACATCCTAGAGATAATTCTAAGGATTGTTCTACATTTTTCAGCTCATCAAAAAGACTGGTTTTCAATTCAGCAACAGACTGTCTGATGGTCTCCTTCATTTCATTCTTTAAGGATTCAAGGTATTCCTTGGTGGCCAATCTTTCAGTTTCTAACACTGGAGAGCTGTTAGTTAGGATAACTGGATTTCTTGGTGGTTGGTTTTCCTCATCTGAATCCTCATAATTGAGTCCTAACACCATGTATCCTGGATCTGAGGTCCATCCTTCTATATCATACAGTACAGAGACTGAACCAAAACGCTCCCCCTCACTTGGAGCTCCTTCCTGAACATTTTCTACTATCTGCTCGACTCTGGGTAACTCTAAGTTCTCTTCTGTAGCTCTAGCAGGTTCCATATTTGCTTCTTCTGTAGGTTCAGCAGTGAGGTTAGCCTCCCTCTCTGTTGAGTCATCAACCACTTCCATGACAACAGTAGTAGAGACCACTCCTTCTTCCTGGTCAGACATTGACTTGTCTGTATACCCTATCAGAGGGCTCATACTAAGTTCTTCTGTTTCTTCACCACGGATCTCCTCTTCATCTTCTGCAACAGTTTCTTGATTTTCATTTGAAGCTCCAGCCTCTTCTGCTTCGACTGTATCATCCTCGTCAGAGGTGTCCTTGACAAAATATTGAGATTCTTCTTCTTCTTCTTCTGTAGACTCAGTCTCACTGTCTCTTAGAACAGGTTCTCTACTAGGTAGTTCTTTTGGAGGGCTTGCTGCTCCAAACGTCACTGTCCTGACAGGAATGTGAGTAGTCTCAGGATCACTCCCTTCATCAATTGGGGTGTTCTCTCTTGCAGAGTCACCAACTACTGCAGTCTGTTCATCATCTGAGTATACAGGTTCAGGCTCATCAGGCTTTAAGCCTGGATCTCTCCTATCTCTTGGTCTAGAGGGATGAGTAGAAGGGCTAAATTTCTCATAGATTTTCTCCTCATCATTCACCCATGATTTATTCCAGGGATTCCAACTGATCCTCATGAATTTGCAGATTACTTTTGAGATACATACACTATTCTTTGCCACTATCAACTCTTCCTGACTTCCAGCTGCACCTTTCACTTTCAACATTACCGAAATGAGTTTAGCATCAAACAAGGCACTTGATTTTGAGCTTGCCTTTATCATGTCCTCCATCTGAGCCATCAGCAACCTACAAAGGTTGACCTTCCTTCCATGTTTTAATAAGTACATCAAGTAAATATCCTGGTGCTTCGGAGTTGCAAAATCTCCTCTTCTAGGACTCAGTACATGCTGAATAAACTTAAACAGAAGTCTGTCCTCTCCACTCATTTCAGCAGCAATAATCTTTCTTACTGTGCCATTTCCTGTCAGTTCTTCCAGAGCCGTCTCATGATCAAAGATTCCACTATTTGGAGGAGCCTCTCCAGAATAGTAGTTGTAAATACCCTCATGAGGAACTCTTAAACATGCAGCCCATTCAACGGATGAAAAACTGACTTCATTGCCGTTTACTCTGGATACCAGTCTATGCAGATCATCCTCTTCCTCGAACTGTAGATATTCATAGAATTCCTTCACCAGCTTCGGGTAGTACGGTCCATTATTGTTTGCGAAGCATTTGGTCCATCCTTGCTCATTAAGCACTGCCAGTACTAATGATCTGCTCGATAAAATCCACTCTTCACTTAGCTCCTTCTCAGCAACTATTTCTCTCTTAGTCAGATGTGGATTAACAGGTCTTATCAAGGCGTTCCCGGTGCCACTGGATTCGACTCGAGTCCTCTTCGGCATTGGTGCATCTTCATTGACAGTCGGGGGTCGCTTTGTTCTGGCCATTGGAACTGAATGAGGTTTCGAGGTTTGGTTGAAGGTTTAGGGTTTAGGACATGAGAGAGCAAGGGTCGAGATGAGTGGATTGAGATATGTTCGATGTTCTAGATTTTATCATTTAGGTATTTAGAAATAAAAGTATAAAGAAAAGAAACGGTTCGAATTCCCGCAAACATAAAATAAGGTTAAACAGCGAAACAGCCTACAGAGAGATGTAACAGTGAGGTACACCGGTGAGGTCTAACTGTGAGGTTTCAACTGTGAGGTTTCAACTGTGAGGTTTCAACTGTGTGGTTTCAACTGTGAGGTTTCAACTGTGAGGTTTCAACTGTGAGGTTTCAACTGTGAGGTTTCAACTGTGAGGTTTCAACTCTGAGGTTTCAACTGTGCTATAATTAATCATACCTAACTCATGTTTGATGTAACTTAATCTCTCAGAATTCAAAGGCTTTGTAAAAATATCAGCTAACTGATGTTCAGTGCCAATGAACTCAAGAGTGATATCACCTTTTTGATAATGATCCCTCAGAAAGTGATGTCTCACATCAATATGTTTTGTCCTAGCATGAGATACTGGATTTTTAGAAATGTTAATAACACTTGTATTGTCACACCTTATAGAGACATGTTTGAATTGATATCCATAGTCTAGTAAAGTGTGTTTCATCCATAGGATTTGTGTACAACAGCTACCAGCAGCTATATACTCAGCTTCGGCAGTAGAAAATGCAACAGAAGTCTGCTTCTTACTACACCAAGATACTAGTGACTTGCCTAAAATGTGACATGTTCCAGAGGTGCTCTTTCTATCTAACTTGAAGCCAGCAAAATCAGCATCAGAATAACTTAATAAATCAAATGATTGTCCTTTTGGATAAAATAATCCCAAATTGGGAGTATGTTTTAGATATTTGAAAATCCTTTTAACAGCAGTCAAATGAGACTCTTTTGGATTGGCTTGAAACCGAGCACACATGCATACACTGAACATGATGTCAGGTCTACTGGCAGTAAGGTACAGTAGACTACCTATCATACCTCTGTAATTGGTTTGATCCACTGGTTCACCAGTTTCATCACTGTCCAACTTGCAAGTGGTGCTCATAGGTGTGTCACTGCCTTTGGTGCCATCCAAAGAAAAACGTTTTAGAAGATCTTTAATATATTTACTTTGGTTCAAAATAATACCATTTTTATTTTGAAAGATCTGAAATCCAAGGAAAAATTTGAGTTCTCCCATTAAACTCATTTCAAACTCATTTTTCATTATTTTTGAAAAATCAACAAATAAATAATTTTTAGAAGATCCAAAAATAATATCATCCACATAAATTTGTACTATTAAGACATCTTTAGAAATCCATTTAATAAAAAGAGTAGGATCAGCTATCCCTTTAGTAAATCCTTTCGAAATAAGAAAAGAGCTGAGCCTATCATACCAAGCTCTTGGAGCTTGCATTAAACCATATAAAGCTTTAGATAGTTTAAAAACATGATTAGAAAAATGGGGATTTGTAAAACCAGGAGGTTGTTCCACAAATACATCCTCAATTATATATCCATTTAGAAAAGCACTTTTAACATCCATTTGATATAGTTTGAAATTCAGATGAGCAGCATAAGCAAGTAATATCCTAATGGCCTCTAGTCTAGCCACGGGTGCAAAGGTTTCCTCATAGTCTATTCCTTCTTCCTGACTATACCCTTGTGCAACTAGCCTAGCTTTGTTTCTGATTATATTACCAAACTCATCAACTTTGTTTCTAAACACCCATTTAGTGCCTATGGTAAGAGTGTCTTTAAATCTTTCCACTAACTCCCAAACTTTGTTTCTTTCAAACTGATTTAGTTCTTCTTGCATAGCCATTACCCAGAATTCATCACTGATAGCATCATTGACATTTTTGGGTTCAAGCTGTGAAAGAAAAACTTGATGTTCAACCTGATTTCTTAGAGAAGCTCTAGTTTGTGTTCCTCTATCAAGATTACCAACAACAACATCTAAAGGATGATTCTTTAGAATCCTAGTTGATTTGGTAAAGGTTGAACTAGATATTTCAGGTTCATTTATAAGTTCGGGTTCCACAGAGGAAGATTCTGGAAAAAGTCCAGAACTGGATGTTTTTATTACAGGTTCTTTAGATTTGTCATTTAGGTCCAGAACAGATAAGTCTTCTTCAACATCTTCAAGAGAAGTTTTAGACTCATGTGGATCAGTCTCATCAAACTTGATGTGAACAGATTCTTCCACACATTTGGTTTTCTTATTAAAAACTGTATAGGCTTTACTAGACATAGAGTAACCCAGGAAAATTCCTTCATCACTTTTTGGAGAAAATTTATCAAGATTATCTTTAGTATTCAGAATAAAGACTTTGCAACCAAAAACTATAAAGTAATTAACCTTAGGCTTCCTATTATTCCACAACTCATAAGGGGTTTTCTTAAGAACCGGTCTAATCAAGACTATATTAATAACATAGCAGGCTGTATTTACAGCTTCAGCCCAAAAGTAAACAGGCAGGTCATATTCATTAAGCATAGTCCTTGCAATTTCTTGCAGGGTTCGGTTTCTTCTTTCCACTACACCATTCTGTTGAGGTGTCCTAGGAGCAGAAAAATTGTGAGCATAGCCATTGTGTGAGAAGTAAGATTCAAATTCTTGATTCTCAAATTCACGGCCATGATCACTCCTCAAGGTCTTAATCTTAAGTCCACTAAGATTTTCTACAGACTTAGAGTATTTAACAAAGGAAGAGCAGGCTTCACTTTTGTGAGCTAGAAAGTATACCCAAGTATATCTAGAAAAGTCATCTACAAGAACATAAACATAGTGCTTCCCATTTAGACTTGAAATTCTTGATGGTCCAAACAAATCCATGTGAACCAGTTCAAGTGGTTGAGAAGTTGAAACTTCTTTCTTTGGTTTAAAAGAAACTTTGTGTTGTTTTCCCTTTTGACAGGGATTACACACTTTGTCATTTGGGAATTCAAGCTTAGGTAGGTCTTTAACTAGGTGTTTCTTAGAGAGTTTTCTAAGCGAGTGAATGTTGCAGTGTCCTAGTCTCCTATGCCACAGCCAAGACTCTTTATGAAAATCATTTAAGCAAGTAACATTATGTTTAGCTAAAGTGTTTAAGTCAACAGTATAAACATTTTCATTTCTTAAGGCAGAAAATATTAAAGCATTTTTGGAATTATAAACATCACAAGAATTGTTTTCAAACTTGACATTAAAACCATCATCACACAATTGAGAAATGCTAAGTAGGTTGTACTTAAGTCCATCAACAAATAAAACTTTGGAAATTAATAATGAGTCAGTGTTACCAATCTGGCCTAATCCGATGATTTTTCCTTTTGAGTTATCACCAAAAGTGACATATCCTCCATCAACCTTTATTAAGATTTTGAAGCACGAATAGTCCCCAGACATGTGTCTTGAACATCCACTGTCTACGTACCATACCTTCTTGTAATTGCTTTTCAAACAGATTTCCTCAGATGTGTTTGTCATGAAACATATATTAGCACGATTTATTTCAGAATCACTAGATTCTAATTCACTTGTGCTGCCTTCTGAAGCACTCCAGGTGGCCTTCATAGCTTTCTTATAATTCTTTTCCTTGTACTCATATTTCTTCTTGAATTTTAACTTAGGAAAGTCAGCTTTGATGTGTCCTTTCCTTTTACATTCATAGCAAACTATGTCTTCTTCTTTATCAGTTTTCTTCCAATCTTTCTTTCACTTACCTTGTCTATCATACTTACCCTCGTAGTTTGGTTTTCTGAAGAACTTCTTCTTCCTATAGAACTTCTTGAATCTCCTTGCTATTTGTGCCATCTCGGCATCACTGTCAGAATCTAAGTCTTCACAAGATGAGCTTTCAGTTGGTATATGCACTTTCTCCTTGTCTTTGCTCTTTGATGCAGTAGACTTAAAAGCTACAGATTTTCGTTTTGGTTCCTCATCTTCCTCTTTATTTACCTTGAGCTCTTCTTCGTACATCATCAGCTTACCAATTAACTCCTTGACAGGCAAAGTTCCAATATCACAGGATTCTCTAATTGAAACGGATGTGCCTCTCCATCTGTCAGGCAGACATCTCAATAATATCATGATTTTCTCCTTTGCTGGAACAATCTTTCCGAGTGAGCTCATTGTGTTGACTATCTCATTAAACCTGAGATACATATCAGAAATAGGTTCATCAGCTTTCATCTTAAAGTTATCATATTTGATAGTATAAGTATTTAACCTCATTTCCTTGACATTAGTTGTTCCTTCATGAGAAACAGCTAAGGTGTCCCAGATTTCAAAAGCAGTTTTACATGCAGAAATTCTATTGAATTCCTCATCTCCTAGAGCATAGTAGAGAGCATTCACAGCCTTACAATTATTATTGTAAGCTACCTTAGTAGGTTCATCCCAAGTTATTCTTTCAGTTTCTGGAATCTTGTATTGAGACTCTATAGCAGTCCAAATATCAAAACCCATACTTTCCAAATGAATTTTCATTTTGAGCTTCCATTGGGCATAATTCACACCATTAAAGAAGGGTGGCCTGTTAGTAGCAGCACCTTCTAGTCTATTATCCATAAGGAAATTTTAGAAAAAGTTTTAAAGAGATAAAATTTAGAACAAACAGAAATTTAAGATCTTTTAGATAAAACTACAATCACAGTTTAAAAACAGAGAGTTAAAATAAAACTTTGAGCAATTATAACAGAGATAAACACACCCTCTGATACCAAATGTTGGTCGGAGTGGACACTCAAGAGGGGGGTGAATTGAGTTCCAATTAAAAATTTCTGTTAAAAACTTTAAGATTAAATCCCCCAAATTGAAAAACAGCCCAGTCAATTAAGGCAGTAGAGATATAGGTGACTTATTGTTCAACAGGTTTCTCTAAGGTTGATTAATCCTCAGTAAGGTTAGTTTGATGACTAACTTTACTTTTGAAACAAGTTTACTAAACAAATCTCTTATACACACTAACCAAAATTGACTATCAGAGTATTTGCAAAAACAGATTTCTTGTTTACAAAAAAAAAGGAGCACAGCGGAAAAGGGAAAGCAAAGTAAAGAAAAGAATAACAAGCTATTTCAAACAAGAGGTTCAGTCTTAAGCTAAGACTTAGTCCTCTTCCACTTGGTGATCACCTGCCACCAAGAAATTTTATTAAAAGGATTGATACACAGCCTGTATCGGGCTTTACAACAGTTTTCACAAACTGTCCAGGTTTGACAACCTCTGCCACAGTTATACGTGGGAAAACAAATGAACTAGCCACACCAGGCTTCTTCCACAGTTATACGTGGGAAAACAAATGACCAAGACACACCAGGCTTCTTCCACAGTTATACGTGGGAAAATAAATGACCAAGCCACACCAGGCTTCTTCCACAGTTATACGTGGGAAAACAAATGACCAAGCCACACCAGGCTTCTTCCACAGTTATACGTGGGTAACAAATGTAAAAAGGTTTGGGATAGGGATTTTCATTATCCCTCAGTTTAAGCACAGGAGACAGTGTCTGTAATACTAGCACACTGCTCACAAATGTAAAACACTTAAACACAGTAGAGCAAGAGATAGAAAGAAGAAGGTTTAGAGTGCTCTATAGTGTTGGAAGATCAGTTCTGGACTCGTAGGAATGAGTGACTTGAAGCTTTGGTCCTTTTTCTGTAAGTTGACACTAAAACAGAGTGTCGTGATTTCCAGACTTCCAGATGTTCAAGTGATCAGCTTCTTTTTGTTTGAGTGCTTCACAGCATGGCTTTTAGGAGACGGTTCTTTCAGTCGGTTCACTTGAGACTCTTTTGTTCTTCAGAATGAATGCTCGAGAGTTCTTCTTTTTGTGTATATGCGTATCTCCTTCTCAGTTGTAGATGTTAGACTCTGTATGTCCTTCCTCTATTCTTGTTCGTGCATGTCACTGTTCTTTTTGTTCCATTCATTCTTTTTCTTGAATGCTTCTCTCTTCTTTTTATACTCCTCCATATATGCCCTTTTTGTTCACCCGAGGCCGACAAGATAAATAGTCTTGAGTCACACGTGCAATCTTCCTCGTACATTGTATTATTTCTTGATATGTCTGCAAATATCAATAAATAATGTTAGGTGTATTAATTTGTCTAGACATGACCGTTAGATTAGTATTAATCAAATTGGTAAAGAAAAAAGTAGAAATATAATAATAATAGACTGGTCGAGAATGTATGTCACTGTGGACTTCAACTGTGGTCTTCCAACTGTGGACTTCCTTCTGACTGCTGACTTCAACAAAAGGCTTGCTGTCTGTAGGCTTGCAATGGTAGCTTTTACTCCATGTAACTGTAGCCTCTCTAACTGTAGACTTGTAATATCAAATTTGTAGAACTGTAACCTTTGTAAACTGCAGACCTCGATCATCAGTAGACTTAGTCGGCAGAAGCTGTCTAACTGTAACCTTGACTGTAGACTTATGACTGTAGGCTTGTTCGACTGCGAACTTGTTCCAACTGTAGACTTGTTCGACTGTGAACTTGAGTAGAGAAAACTATGAACAGAAGTCTTGTAACTGTGACCTTCATCTGTGAGCTTTGACAATAGATAGCGGTAGACTCGTGACTGTAAGCTTGTATTAGTCTTCGACTGTAACCTTGTAACTGTGAGCTTATTGCAACAGTAACTTAAGGTGACAGTTAGCTGTAACTGTGACTTTGAAAAGAAAACTCTGACTGTTAGCTAACAATACTAAACTTATGTAAATACTACTGTAAGCTGTTACAGTAAAGTTATGAGAGTAAGAATATGAACTGTTTAGAATAAAATACGTTTAAGCATAGAATAATAAGATTAATGCAAGGTTTTAATACATCATCATCAATGTTTAAGCATGATTTGGGATTATCAAAACTGGTGATTCCAACAAAATCCACTTTTTGACAATTTTATGTGTTATATTTGACAAAATAAAATTCTTATTTAGAATCAGGACGTCAAAATTTATTTTGTGTAAATTTTTGGTACCTTTCCGATAAAGTTCATTTTTAATGAATAGTAAAAAATGTTGTATTTTAATTCAAAACCTCTTTTTAATCTAATTTATTTATATGATTATATTATCTTTTGAATTGTTTTTAAAGTAAAATTATAATATATTTTTACCATTTAATCCAATAGTGGTCATTGGAATTAATTTCACTTTGAAATTGGACTTAAACTAATGTCAATCTTTTGATACTTATTGTTTCATAAAAACACGCTATTTGCTCTGACAGCTGGAATTAATTATTAAATTAATTAATGAAACTTATATGTTTTGAATTTTGTAAAATAGACATCATTTTTGAATTCGGAATATCAAATATAGCTTAGGATGAAGTTTTGGTTTTTTTTCTGGAAAACTTCAATTTTTGATGAATAGTGAAACCACTAAGTGGTACTTAAGAAACTGATTTTTCATTCAAATGAATATTTACCACCTCTGTGTTTTGAATTTCAAAAATCCAACATACATGGTTGTCATTAAGAAGTAAAATGGGGTTCAATGGGATTAAAATAATTTTTTGGGGAATAGTAATTTTTATGTTTTTAACCACGATTAGAGGTAATTAGTGTAGTTTAAGGTAAAAATAATGTTTTAATAATATGAGATGAGCTTGGAACATGTCCTACCCTAATTGGATGTGTCATGGCCGACCACTAAAATCCATGGGTCAACTTGGGGACCCCATGGAGCCACTTTGGTTGGGAAATGACATAAATAACTTTTTATTTAATGTTAAAGTAAAAATGACACAAACATGAGATGTTTTACTAAAACAATTTTTTACATGGGGTTATACAAGTCATATTTTTGACTATAAATATTAATTAGAAAGATAAAAATATTCCCTACATCATGATATTTTTTTTATAATTTTTAGACAATAAATATATTAAATTATTTATGACATCATGATGATGCATCGATTACCTCATTAATAAAGGATTTAAATAAAATGAAAAGATAATGTAAAATCTATGACCTAAACATGTCCAAAACCTATTGTATGGGTATATGTAGAACCCTTATCACCTTATCCTAGAATTATATCAATCTGGGACCTTTTAAATCCGAAACTCATTTTAAAATTAAGGAACATTTCTTTACTTTCCAATGGTGCCCCTCCTCTCCTCTTATAAAAGGCCCCCACCTCTACCTCCTTACCCACACTTACAAAGCCTTTGGATTGGACAAACCCTACCCATTTTGTATCTCCACATCCCTCTATAACTCCTTGATGCCTCACTTTGGGCAGAAGTCTTACCAAGGAAGCCTTTGAGCTCAAACCAAAGGGAGTTACCCGATTTTAAGGTAATGTCTTCACTTGAGTCCTTTTGTTTTATTTTGCTTCTCCAACCCCCTATACTCTTTTTATTCATTTATTTTGTAACAAATCCAGTATTTTAAATATACTAGGATGTTTTTATAATAATTATTCGAGATACACTTACACACACCTTCGTCTAATGGTTAAATAACATACTGTTTCTGTGGTTGGTGATTTTCTGCCTCACGAAACGATGATTGTTCAATATTCTTTTAACACCTTTAAAGGTGGCCATTATGATGTCACTGTATTTTATATATGATATATATGGTATTTATGTTTACTATATTCTTATATATTTTATATTTAAAAAATACCTTTATTCTTTTCATGTTGTGTAAATGCGATAATTTCATATGAGGAAGTGTGGACTACCGCCCCCTCAAGTGACGTGACTCGTACATGCAATACATGGAATGTATAAAGAATGAAATTAATGAAAATATGTGACCTATATAACATATATATTATACTGGAATTATAATATATATATATATATATATATCATTTATTTATAATTCCATTAATATGACAAAAAAATGAAGGTAGCGTTAATGCGTACGTACGGCCTACCGTCTCCATGAATGGTGCTTTTTGATTTTTATCTCCAAATGATATGGAATAGTATAAAATGAATATGTACTGTATATATATGATATTTAAATCATTAATAATATTCTGGAAATTATTTACTTATAACTACATGGGAAATCATTTTTCAAACAAGTTTATTTTTGACTCATGTACCAAACATCGGCAAAAACGTCTGATGTGAACTAACCTTATTAAACAATTATTATAACATTATAATGTGTCATATGAACTGAATAATAATCTTTAAAGGAGGTCCTTAGGCAATTATAAATTGACCAAAGTTTATTATTCAGGAATATAAAGAAAGGAACAAGACAAGTTAGACTTGAGGTAAGGGATCCTACTCCTCCCTTTCTTTTTAAGTACACTCTTTTATGTCATTTCATTTAAAGCTTATATTTCTTGTTATTGGGATTTTATTTTATATTATTCATACTGTAATTTTTATGTTCATATGATGAGAGAACCTATTCTATCTCATCAATCCATTTTGGAAGTTTTGAGTGGCACTGTTAGGCTGCTGAATTTTCGTATGAGATCTAACCTCTCTCTTTCTTTTTAAGTACTCTCCTTTATGTCACTTCTTTTAAGCTCCTCTTTGTTATGTTGGGGGATGTTATTTTATATTCCTCTTTCTATAAACTTTATGTTAATATTATGAGAGACCCTATCTGATCTCATCAATCCATTTTTGTAAGTTTTAAGTGGCGCCGTTAGGCTGCCGAGTTTTTGTAAGGGATTTTTCATCTCACTTTTATTCCTGTGAGATTTATGCTACATTTACCACAATTTACTTTGAGTGGTGTATTTACTGCCCATTATTTTACTCATTTTGTAATATAATTTCATTTATGAGTATTTACATCAATGTTGTATTGTCTTTCTTTCACGGGGTGTTCGTTTCGAAAGATACCCATATCGGTAAGGAAACCTTTCACACTCCACTTTTTAAAAGACTTCTTTTTTTATGTATTTTAATTCACATACTATTATGTTGGGATATGTTCTTATATATCCTTATTGATTTAAATTTTATGTCCATTTTATGAGATACCCTTTTTATCTCTCATCAACTCATTTTCTGAATTTTTTAGTGATGCTGTTAGGCTATCAAATTTTTGCAAGGGAACATCCTAACCCAAATTTGATTCTTTGGGATAAACTTGTACTCCTTGAATATGTCAATCTATGAATATGTGTGAATAACCTCTAATTTTTTTACACTTAATATCCACTTATATTTGGTGTATTTTTTTGTCACACGTAATTATGTAATTGATTTATCCTTAAACCAAGGATACCGTCTTTGTAAGGGACTTCGTCTCAATCTCCATTCATTGAGGCATATTTTGTTTTATACACAACATTATTTTATATGGTGTATAAACCCCTTTTACTTTTACGTTTATCCAAAAAGGAATCTTTTTTATACGAAGCATTTTACTAAATGACAAAAGGGAATGTTTTTGTCGTACGTATTCGGTGACAATGACTTCTCCGCCACTGTGACCATTATTTGAGTTTTGGCTTCCTCTACAAGCCATAACTTCTTTTTAAAAGAAAAATAAATACCATGTTTTACTTTTCTTTTATTTTGGTATTGAAAATGGTTTTCATAATGATTTTTATATAAATGTGTTTTATTGATATGTTGTGATTGAAATGTGGAAATTTTATGTTTCCTTTATGCATGTATTATGTGGTACGATTATGTTATGGTTCTTGGGCATTGTTATGAAGACGGGTGGTTCCATGATAAACTAAGGGTGGGTGAGCCCGATATAGCTCTCTAATGCATTGGGTAATGCGAAGGAGTGAAATTTTAAGGTTTCTCCAAAGAGATTTAGGAAATATATTGTGATGGGTACTCCAAACGTAACCAAGAGGGTTACTCCCTACGTAAGGATGTTATGAATGCCTCAAGTTACCTTTATGTATTATGATTTCTATGATTTCTTCATGATTTTATGAGGTATGTTAAAGTGCTTATGTTTTATGAGTAAAGTATGATTTCATTGATTCTTATGTGTACATGTACTCATGTTTTCTTTCCATATTTTTTTATATCCCTTACTGAGATTTTTATGCTCATCCCAATTTTTTTTTAAATGTTTTTCACAGGTCAAGGGAAAGGTAAATGATATGATGATAGTGTCAAGGATATGACAAGAAAGAATCCATGTTTTATTTTAAATATGTTTCCATTGATAGGAAAAAAATTAATACTATATTTATGTAACCACTTTGTTTTAATGTGGAATGTAATACAAGTTTTATGATCTAATTCTCTAAAACTCTAAACCTAAAAAGATCCTCAATGTGTAATCTTGTATAAACTCAAGATTAAGCAAGGTTTAAGGCTGGGGCCTTATAGACAGGTACATAGAACAAGGCTACATGGCATGTTCATACAAAACAAAGTGTGTATTACACAATCTTCCCCGACCCGTGTTGTTAGTGACTCGACCAGGTACACGACTCACTACTACACTGCGTGTATATACCATACATGGTGTGTTCCTGGAGATTTTTTACAACCCGTGTTTCTACTCACACAGTTAGTGACATGGTTTAAAAACCACACGACGTGTATATATAAAGTACACGCCATGTATTCTAGGTTTTTCCAGGCAGTAGCTCTGAAACTACACCGAAGCCGCCTAGAAAACACTAAAAAATAAGAATGAAGGTGACAAATTCCGATCCATGAGGGCCCATACTCCCTGTGAATCAAAGCTTGGAATCTTCTACATATCATATATAATGGAAACAAGTCAATAATCCACAAATTTATGATTCATGACGGCCCATAACACCTTCAGAACCAAAATTTGGCATTCATTTAAGCAAGTTACAAAACAAAAAAACCTCTCTTTTAAACTACATGTATTCTATCAAATAATCTATCACAAGAACATGCATAATCTACACAACGTCTGTCAAAACAACATGCAATTGCTAATGCACCTTAGATGGAATAGCAAAAAATGCATGGCATGTTATTTCTAACAAGTGCATATATGATGAATGAGATAGCATACCCTCATCTCATCGGGTTGTGACAGAAATAGAACCACAATATCAAAAACAATAACAACTCAAACCATGTGAATCACTCTAGGTGAAATCAGATCAACTGTAACATAGAAAAATAATAAAATTGTAATAAGAAAGGTATATTGGATTTTCCCTATACACGGGTTAGCTACTCCCGAGAACAACATAATACCAAGTGCTGAATCCGTCCTATTCCTGGATAAAGGCTCCAAATAGTAAATCAAGTGGAAACAAACCCTATGATACCACATTGTAACGTCCCGGTTCCAGAAGCCACCCAGAGGCACCCCATACCTGGTTGGTCACATGGCCTCAAGCGCATTTCCATAAATGCCATAGGATACTGACTAGAAGTGAGGGCCTTGAGTGTGATAGTGGGGAAACTATGCACTCATTGGCAGAGTACATAGTGGAAGAAAAACAAATAGGCAACAACATAAACTGTAACCATCCATACAAGAGTAAACGATAAACACCAGAAGACTAATAGTAAACAACTGGAGCACACACACATGTGTATAAAATGATGCATGATACATATGTCTAGGAAAGAAGCCAAACAAGTCATAATGATGAATACAATACTAAACCAAAGTGAAAAATAAAACAGGTAAACTCCTCAGCATCGCAAGCCATAGCTTGGTCTCATGCTCTCCAGCTCCACAACAAGTCAAGTACCTGAAGTAGAAGGGTGCTTGACCTTATCTATACCTGACACAATATAGTCTATTTGGGCCCAAAAGCATGGCCCAAACAGGGTGTGAGACAAGGTCCTAGTAGGCAACCACCCAAAGATCTGTCCCTAACAGTTAGTGAATACATGGAAAGTAAAAGTACAGGAAGTAGTAAACATGAGAGCACATAGAAACTGAAATACACAGTCTTTAGCCTATAAAGTACACAAGTAACAGCCAATCAACAAGTAAAACAATAGGTAACCCCCTGGGTAGTTCTCACATCTTAACCCTTATGGTTCAACCTAAAAGTACTAGAAACCCTCTGGGAGGCACACACAGTCTTACCCCTCTGGTCTAGCTGAAGAATAGACTCTCTGAGGAAGCACTCACCGTCAATTCCCCCTATGGTCTCATATCGTACTAAAGGATCTCTAGGGAAGCACTCAACATCTCATTCCCCCTGTGTCCTGCATCAAGGAACTATAGACTCTCTTAGGAAATAATCATCTTCAATTCCCCCTTTGGTCTCATATCAAATTAATAAGACACTCCGGAGAAGCCCTTACGTCCATTCTTCCTATGGTCCACTACGATAGGTTCTCACATCCCTGTGTAAAAAAACTTGCATAGCACGCGTATCACCCCAAGTAAGCCTCTATAACTACTTGGCTATCATTCAAAGGCACAACAGCATAACAGTACAATAGTTCCACTATCCTACAACTAGGCATGGCAACTGGAAAAACACCTAATAGTAAAAACACCTAACATGAAAAACATGCATGGAAAAACATCCAAATCACAGTAAAAATTTCCCTATTCACAAGCATTGACCTCTACTCAAACAATCAAGCAAAGCAGGGAAACAACAATGGAAAAAATAGGAAACCCACAATACCACATTCAAGGGAATTGGTGGAATTGCACAAAATATTCAAAGACATCCTACAGAAAGGCACAAACCACCTACCTCGATGATATGAGATTGATATACTTGAATCACGATGATTGATTCTCCTTATAACATTAAATATCTGATAAAAAAACCAAAATGCTCAACCTACAATATCTTGAGAAAGGGGGAAAATCATGGAGCAAGGATAAAGCATAAGAGAGAACTTACCAAGGTGCTCCCAACACAATCAACAGCGGCTGAAACAGAGATCATATAGAAGCTCGGAGACTCAGAGAACAATCGTAATTGTATGGAATCTCTTGGCTGAACGAGACCTAGAAAATGGTCGTTCTGGCGATTAGACGCGACCCCGATGCGTTTAATGAAAAAAATGAAGTACACAGCGTGTACTTCTGGGGTACACGACCTGTACTAGTCATTTCCATACTCTGCTTTAAGCGGCCTCCACATCGCCCCTACACACCATGTGTGTAGCCCAGACACGGCCAGCACACGGCCTGCGCAGATTCAAAGTACACGGCTTGTACTCATAAAGTACACGGCGTGTATTTTGAAAATTTTCAAATTTTCCCTATTTTTCAAAAACAACCAAAAAAGAAAGGACATACCTGAAATGAAGATCTGAGTTCTTACAATATGTATCCCAAACTAGTTATAGTCTTGTACCCTACATGTCCAAGTGACCCTATATGGTGTTTCTATCCATGTACTCAACTACGTGGCTGAATAATACTACACAGCAGGTACCAAGGTACATAGTGTGTAGTTCCAAAAATGGGTTCTTCCCATGTACTCGGTTATATAGCCATGTACAAGTATGTAGTGTGTACTCCATGTACATGATGTTTACTTAAAAACAGTTTTAATACCTATATAGGAATATTACATGACATGTTTTCATTAAACCACATGTTATGTCATTGGGATTTACCAAGTGGGAATCCCCACAATTGGTCTGAAACACATGTTTTCCTTATTTAAGCATAGATTAACCCCATATGGGTCCATATTAGTCCCAATAAAGACTTAAAAATAGAAATATGTGCAATTATGAGTATGTGCAACATAAATATAAAAATGGAATACCTTTGGCTGAAAATATCCAAATCTTCACATTGATTCATGTTTCACTGTTGTTTCACGATGATTCAGATCCTCCCGAGCTCTATTGTAACACCTACCTTATTCCCTATCAATCTATCAATCCCTTTTACTTTTATCTTAATGTCATCAAAATGAGAGACCCATGGGTATTACATGAGAATACATTGGATTAAAATAAATAAAAAAGGAAAAATAAATTGAATAAAAAGGAATGAAAAATGAAAATGTGGTCAAGGCCTGACCATGGCGCCCAACGTGAGCTTATACATCACCTAGAAAAAACACACCATTCTAGTCTCAAAGGAAATGAAAAAAATCTAAAACTAAAACTCCGTTCAAAATATATCTCTAGAATAATGTGAATTAATTAATTAATATTTTATTAATTAAATATTAAATATTAATTATTTCATGAAAATAAGAGTAATTCAGAATTCCACCAAACTAAAATCCTAGTATAAAAACCCTATTACGAGAGTAATAGAGTGGTAATAAAAATTATCCAAGATCATATTCTATGGTAAAAATACCTTTTTACACTTCATAAACATCTAAAAGAAAAAAACTAAATTTTCACGAAAATTCACAGTCTGGAAGAACATGGGTCTTTACAACCACCCCTATAACCCTTCTCATCCATGAGAATCCATGGTGGTCAGACCACAACCATGTTATCATCCTGAACATGCTAATAACTATATTGTCTTTTCTATCCAATGACGATCCCATTATGCCTAAAAATCTCCCATCAAGGAAGGTGTTTAACTGCGACCCACCTCATACTCCCCACCATAGCAGTATCCTTATCATTTCCCTGAAACTAGATTCCATGTTTAAAGAACTACACTCTATCCATTACTGAATGAAATGTATGGAATGAGAAAAACCGCTCATTCCTTTGATCCAAATAGAAGCATTGAAACATCACTCGTTCCTAGTTTCAGATAACAATTCCCATGGAAAACACCAAAATTCAACTCATGAAGGGGGTCAACAACCTCAAACAGATAATGGTGCACTCCCCACCATATGAATTACCTTATACCACTCCTTAATCAAAACTACCAAGGATTACCTCTATCAAACCATAAGATATATTTTTATAGCATTGTGTATAGATGATTCTATCTCAGTGTAATCTGGTTGATGCTAATTTATTGGTCACAATCATCACTAAACTAGGTGTACACTAAGATTCCATCAATAGGCATGTATTATTATTCCTGAGCTACACTCTCTTTCCTACTATACCTACCAAGGATTAATCCTAATTGGTCATACCCCCACACCCAATCCATCCATGATACATAAACTACCATGGAGGGACATTCATCATTTCATCATGACTCCCATGTGATGATGCCCGTAGAATTTATTTGAAACCATATGTCCTTAGCTCACACATGGCCACTCACCAATTAAATATTTAAGAAGTACTATGACTAACTGTAATGTATTGTTCCTTTATTTCCCAACAAAGTGGGTGTATAGTCCCATACCACCAAAATAAAGGCCTTACTTATGATCCTGAAATTTTCCCATTCGTAATACCAAGATAACTATTCTAGATAGAACATTAATATTAATGTGTCAATAGATCCCTTAGAATTCCTCTTCAAAATCAATCACCTCACATGTTCCATGATTTATTATAGAACCACCAGTCACATGGTGTCATTATCTAAAATCATAGAGTCAATTGTGCAACCACTCATTAATAGGTTCTGATACCCAAAAATTCATGAACATTGAAGCTAGTATGGATACCCAAGCACCATAAGTGATTTATCTAAAACCAAAGGCATTATAATTACTATATCAAAAAACCTGATCACCTCCCATGCATCAGTCTCAACACAAGCATACAGCTGAGCTCACTACCTCAAAATAAATCCATAAACCCTATCTAACTCCTCATATGGTTTTTCCTCAATCAAACCATACATAAACCTATAAGGGTCCAAGTGAAAAATAAAGGCCTCTTGGTCTCCCACCGATCCCTACTGGTCAATTCTCAAGATAGTTCACTAGGTCCTACTACCTAGCCCATTTGTCAAACATCTCACTGAGTTCAAATCACATGGGGCTTAATGCACACACCCATCCCAATACAGGTCATATAATACACCTAAAAATCTTCCCTAATTGAGGTAAGGATAAAATTATGAGGGTCAAATAGGTCATCATTGGTTCTTTTATATGGGTTTTCAGTTCCCTTGTTATAGAGGAAATATGTTGTAATTAGAAGCCCATTTAGACTAAATCCATTAGTAACTACTAACTTAAAGAGATAACTCTAATGGAATTACCTACCAACAATTGGCCTACTATACCCTAATCTTATTTGAGCATCCTCAAAACGTGCTACTCCCTAGAGAGTAACGATATAATGTGTAATAAATATAAATAATTGATCCTCATCATGCATCCGTATATGTTAATACCCCTAAAGGTTATGTTTCACTATCAACGTTTCCAATCAGTATGTCACAAGAGGATCAAACTATATAACCACAATGAAGGTTGGTTAAGTAAATTATCATAGAAATATATATGGAAAAACTCCCTGTTGGTTGTTATGAACATTTAGTTTACCACACCAAAAAAGGAATCACCCACAAAGGGGCTACTAGAAAGGAAACAACTATTGATGCTAACCTATAAGGGTCAAAAATACATGCATTTCATTGTCTCAACGATCTAAATCATTCAACATGATGATGGTTTGATTATGTATAATTTCATTCCAAGATATGTGGGAAAACACTAGATATGTTTCTACTGGCACTTTACATAACTGGAAAAGGTAACAACAACCTATTATGGGTATAACACTTGGAAAACATGTACTCTATTTATCCACTAGGGTCACTACACCTCTTTTTCATGAGTAAAAAATCACCATCCTCGCAATCAAACATCTCACTAAAGATCCACATGACCTACCATCAGAATAATATATATATATATATATATATATTGGATAATTATGTATAATTCCACCAATAATATATATGGGAAAACACCATTTATGTTTTTGTTGACACTTTAAATAGTTATCCTCATCATCAATAAAATCACACACTATCAGGCCTATAACATGTGTACCCTACATGCCAAATATGATGCATGAAAAAATACATCTGGACTCTTTCAAACAAGAGTCAAAATTAATAATTTGCCTATCTCCAATGGGTTTAGATCCTTAAATCCATAATGAATCACAAACTTCACAACACATGTGCATCATGATAAGAGAAAATCATATACAACTATAACATCGTAAATCAAGAGCATCAATCCTATTTCCATAGAGAATAGGACTTATTAATAGGAAAAGTTTCCTCAATACACTAGTATGGTATACATCAAAATCTCTAACACATTCTTAATACCCATATCTACTATATCCCAAATATTAATATAAATTGAAAAGAAACTATTCTGATACTACATGTTCATGTCCTATCCAAATTCACTCTATGAATAGTAACTGAACCAGTTAAGGAAAAGACCTCAAGTGTTCCTCCACATATGATAGAGGATTATTAATATAAGGGAGTTACTATGGTGTGTATATGGGGAGAATATGTCCTCATATTGGAGTAATAAACTAATGGAAATAACCAAGCATTATGCATCACTGAAAATAAATAGAGTGTTGAAGCAATAAATATAACATGGATGAAATAATAAATTAAATGTAATAAGAGCCCAAACACCCATATCATACATAAAACAATAATAGACCACCAGGTTGGCCATACATATACATAAGTTCATAAACTAAATAGAAATATAATTGTAAGGCTCTACTACTAACTCTATGCCAAACAACCTACCCAGTCTCCAAGACATTGTCGATCTGCTCTTTCCTGGTCATAAGAAAACCACGCGAGCATACTCACTCAATCATGAAACCCCTAGATTAAACTATATTTATCATTAATCCATGATTATCCTTAAATAATACATAATCTCTACATGTACATTGGGTTTCACTTATTGGCGTTGAGAAAAAAATATCAGTAGGCCACCCCCAATGGTGAACTTATAACATTTTGTTATAAGTCCATGATAATGAAATATGATTAAAATATACAAATAATTAATATAAATGGAATATGTAAAACCACATTTTATCCTTGTGTCTATGATCTCAATGAAATACACCTAATTTATCCATTGATGGAAATGTTTACGAACTATACATGACCTGAGATCCACATCCATGGCATACCTAACCAAACCTCTCAACACAAGGGACTTGTCCCAAAGGAATCATATCACTTAGTATGCTAATATAAGGTATCATCTATCATTTCATATTTGTATTTTGGAATTCAAATTATAGTAGTCCTATTATCACATCCATATAAATTTTTTTTACTCAGTGCATCAATATGAAACCGAACCATAAAGTATACTATCCTTGCCTAGAACCTCAATTTAGTATCTCAACTATATAAGTGGAACACCACATCCACTATTATCATACACATATATAGAGAATCATGTCAACCATTATCAATAATAATAATGGAACAACATTTATATTGATAATAAAAATATTGTATCTCATGGGCTTGGAGCATCATGTCTAACCCACTTAATCACAGATGTAAACTGTTATGTCCAATATCATGCCTTGTGTTCTAAGAGAATCATTTACAAAAATTCCAAATAAAAAATGAGGATTTACATGTCTATTATTCTGAACCAAGAGGGTATAACATAATAAAATTTAACCTATGTGCCTATCCAAATAATTCCTTATAAGGAATTCATGTATTGCTCAAAGATTACCAAGTATGATCCAAAGAAGTTCCTCTAGGTATCCTAATAATATAATAGTAAAATAGAAATTCTCAAAATCTCTATCCTAGGAAGTACCTTTAGGAATCCACAGTAAATCATCACATCATATCAGGACCCATGGGTTGAGTTCCAGTAAGCATGTACGGAATCATAGTTTCACTAATAGTAATTGGGTGATGGAATAAATAAAAGAGTGAGGTTGTCTAAACACCTAACCCATACCTACTACCATATCCCCTTGGGCTCATATATATAGTATATGTTTTAATGTGACCCCTAAAACTATATCTATCCAATCCCATAATACACTAGCTAAGGTTAGTTAGCTATATGGGAACTCACTAGGGTCCCCTAGGTCAGTACATGGGAGAGGCATTCTACTCAAGATCCTCAAATTTCATGAATAAACAGAGGAATAACGCTTTGGATACTATAAGTAAACACATAAATATAAGCATCCCACTTTGGGGTCCCCTAAGTCAAAACAAAAGAAATGGAATCCCTCTTGGGATCCTTAGAAATGATAAGTAATAAGAGGAATCATGCTTGGGGATCCTCAGTCACAACTAATATCATGGGAGAACACATATCACAACCTCTTCTCTAACATCTAAGATACTCATAGGATAAAGGAGAAAATATCATGAGGGATACATCATTGAGGGAAAATCTACATAATCATCCATAAAAAGGAGATTTCACATGGCCCATCTCAATTCAAGGTCTCTCTCTGGGTTGGTCAAAACACCGAACCTATCCACCTCCTCAATACATGTCTTATTCCCACTAATAAAGGACTATATCATGAAAATTCACTAGACAAGAACCTTATAAATATTTTTCCATGTTCTCATATCATTATCAAGACCCTTAGGTGATTCTTATCCTATGTATCACTCTTAGGAGATTACAGAAATTAGTTACTGGAGGAAGTGCCTCTCTATTATAGATTGTTTTCCCTAAAACACCTTTTAGGAGTCCTCAAATCCGCTCAAAATTTTCACCATCATGATATATGAATAAATATATTCTAAATTTACTACTCATATGCCCAATTATAACTCTAGGGTGTAAAAAAATAATAAAAAAATCATCAAAATGGTAGCAAGGAAGAAATGCATTGTATGTATACCCAAGTGCGTGGCGTGTACTCTCAATGCCCTACCTAGGCATGTACTTCATATGAACATTGTGTGTAAAACCCAAGAACATGGCATGTAAGACATATACCTGGCATGTACCCTACATGGGGTACCTTCCAATGTATTATATATGGCTTCGACATGTGTTTCTACATGAAAGTGTACTTTTACATAGTGTGGATACCACACAGGGTCTGGTCATGTACCCTATAAGTATAAGTCCCCCTATATGGGTTTGATGCCCAAGTAAGACTACACAGTATGTATCCCCAGGTACACATCACACTGTTTTAAAAACTGCATATGAACATGTACTCGACTACATGGGAAAGTACCAATACATGGTATGAACTTTGATTACCCATAGTATACTTCCAAAAATTAATCTTCCCCAAACATGAATCTTAATATATGTGATTTGATAAAACTACATGTCGTGTGATTGGGATTTCCTGAATGGGAACCCCTACAGTCATCCCGAAACACTAGTTTTTTCGATTTTAAGCAGAAATCAACCCCATGGAGGTTATTATAAATCTTAAAAGGGACTTAAAACTATTATTAATTAAATATATGTGGATTTATTCAAAAAAACTACATTGGGTGGAATCCTCTAAATATTCGTACCAATTTTTATTCCACCACCATCGCACGATGATTCAGATCCTCTCGAGCTCCATGGCATCACCTCAATTCTTCCCTCTCTATATCTCTTTATCACTATACATTTTATCTCTAGGTTGTGGAAAGGATATCCATAAGGGTGGAATACATAAGAATATAAGGGAGGAAAATAAGGAAAAGAGGAAAAGTAAAATGAAGAAAATGAAAATAAAAAAAGAAAATAGGACTCAGGCCCGACCCTAGCACCCAATGTGGGTTTATGCATCACCTAGTGCACGAGGAACTAAAATATAAACGGTGTCCATAGTGGAAGATGCATGAAAATATTAACCTTAAGCATAAGACCCAAATCACTACATGATCATATCCATCTGACATAAGGTCCCTCACATATCCCCAAAACATCCATTTAATGGTATAATGATGCATTTCACCAACACATAGACCTGTCCTATATACCTACATAAGATAAGAGATACACATACACACAAAAGTGTGTATATAGGGTGTCATATACACATGTACAGTAGTATTTCACCAAAGGGTTTATGAAATTCAATTTATAATACATTTTATAAATGCTAGTTTTATTGAAAAATAGAAAATAACCTTTAGTCATATGAGTGAGTTTAATGAAAACCATTTACAAAATTTTCACTTAAAATTAAAATGTTTCTTCTTCTTTGGTTACCATTTTAAAGAGTAATGTTTTAATAAATTATATACCTTAAAAAATTTAAATGTATACCCTTGGTTTTATTTAAATATAACTATGTTATTTTACATTTACACTTGATTCTTCTTTTTAAGAATGATTTTAAAAAATATGCTGAGAAGAAAAATGAACCATAAAATAAAAATAAACACTAAATGAAATCCAAGATCATTAACCAAAGTGAAAAAGATATATAAAAATAAATGCTAAAAAAGTGATACAAGTGAAATAGTTAGTTAGATATGGGAATTAAAAGATATAACAAACCATGAACATGGATCCTCAAAGTAGGTGATTAATATATATATTTAGAATCATAAAAAAAATTCACAACACTAATTTTCATAAAATAAATACTTAAAAAAACTCAATAATAATGGAAATTTGGTAAAATAATATATATCTTAGGAAAAAACATATATTCATTTGAGATTATCATATACATACTCAGGTGGACCCATTTACTGGCCTATTGATGGGTTCCTAGAAAAATAAGCATCTTCAAGGAGAACTCCCCATAGATAGATCTTATCATTTTCTAGATGGTACTTGTCAAAGTCAAATTATGACAAGCCCAATAATAATATCTTGATATCCCACCTTGACACAGGGTTCCGATGAACTAGCCAATAGACAGGAGGAAACATATCATAATTAATGTCACAACATCCATAAAACACATCAAGGAATATTTCTCATCTCCCCTATAATCACCCATAAAAAAATATACCACTCCCATTTGTATATACATCAAAAACTAATAAATATAATCTCACCATATACACAAATTAAAATAAATCATGTTATAATGGTCTCAAACCAGTGATGCTTCAAATATCATAAAAACCAATGTATAAGTTGAAAAACATACCTTTAGTTCTAACCAATGATTGAAATGTTAAAATTATTCATTGAAAAACACATTGAAACTAATTTTTTTTATAAATCCTCATTTAATCAAATGTAGAGTGATTGGTTTATTTTTTTTGCTTATTTATTTATGATATTTATGTTATTTTACCCTTGTCCTAGTATAGAAAGGATAAAGTATTACACACATCATTTTGGGCATATAGAGAATTCACATTCCATGCATATGTCATTCCATGTAGTTTCATATGTAGAATTCATGATGTTTTGATTGTATTATTTGAGTGTTATGTCATGCTTTATTGTATAACATGCTTATCTATTTTAATTCTATGTTACATAAATACTTAGAATGCCTACCCTTTGAGTATGTCATGCTTCTATGATATCATCATGTTGATCTATGTGAGCTACTTGTAGCAACACAATTCACTTTGTTTTAACTATGTAAATGATGGAATTGGATTAATGAATTTGGTTGTGATTGAAAGTGGGTCTAGTTTTCAGTTGTAAGGTGTATAGGTGACTTACAAATCGGAAAAGGTAACCCATATACTCAATCCATCTTTGAGTATTAAATATGATTAGAGTTTGTTCAACTTTAATTTGAAATTAACTATTTAACCATCTAAATGATCAATTGGACCCAAGTAGGTAAGTTACGGCATGGTTCTTATGGTATAACCCTTAATGGGTGTTTATAGGTTTAAATTTTAAGCAACTACTATTGGTATTTATTTTGATGAACCATGGTTGGATTAGTGGGACCCTCGAAGGTTTCCTGATATTTAATAACATAAAAGGAATTCATTTTGATAAATTTTCGAATCATGATGGGATATTAATAAATGTGAAATGGTTTAAAAGGAAAGTGTGTTGATACATTCCTTTTTTTCTTTGATGTGTTAGTTAAATATTTGGAATGTTTAAAGAGTAAATTGTGAATAAATTAAATGACTTGAAAATATAACTTGTATAGGTGTCCTTTGTTTAAATCCTTGTGTAAGGGTAGGTTGAGATTTTATTTTGACTATCCATTGAAAATAAATGTGATTGTTTTATGTAGGTCTTTTTCTTTTTAGAAATGGCTTAAATTATTGGATCTTGAACCTATTGTTTTCAGTTTAGCATGACCTAGTGATTTGGTTGATGCTTTTCCTTTCGTAAGGGGTTATCCAGTAGTAGATATAACCCACATAATTAAAAATTCTTTATATATATTTTGATTTTATTAAGTTTTGTGTGATTAAAATTCCATTATCCCTTGTAGGAATCTAAGATTTTAATGACACCCTTGTTTAGATGGGTGGTCATGGTATATTTGACCCTTTATTATCCTTTGTAATGGTTGAGTTGGTTTAGCATCATCCAAGTTAATGGTAATATGGGGCAATATGAATTTGGGTTGAATATATTGTATGGACCATATGATTCCAGAATTCATAGAGAGAGCAGCCTATAGATAGTATTCACGATGTTTTGTCTTGCTTTTGGAACCTCAGGGTAGCACGTGTTCATGTACGCAGTGCCCCGTAGAGTGTTTAATGATATAACAAACTGGTTGAGTTCTGTAGTCTTGTTGAGCCTTGATCTATTGGGTATGGTCTTAGGTCATCTTTGAGTTTGGGTGACATGGGTGTAAGTAAATCAAGTTCTTCCCAATTATCAGGATGGCTTTTAAAGACTCAAGTTTTTTAACACACTGGTCGGTTTAGTTTTTCCTTTCATGGAAATCATTTAAACATTTCTGTTTATGGAGGATATGACCTAAAGTTATTTTGAGTGGTAGGTCTATTACTTCATTCAATGAATAATACACTCTTAATGTGGATTTTTTCATGTCTGTTTTAGTGTTTGTGTGTCGGTGATTTATCGACATTGTGATGTTAGTGTGTTTAGTGGTGTATGTAACCTTTGAGAAACAATGTTGGTCGTGGGTGGAAATGATGGTTAATCTTGAACGATCACATATATTCCTAGGGTGGTAAAGGCTTTTTGATAGGTTAATGTTGGAACATCAATAGGCGAAGTTGAGCTTTTTGAAAGAAAATTTGACTAGTAGTGGTTCAACTGATCTTCTTGGTAATCTTATAACCCTCTTTGGGTACTATTCTTTAAGTAACGATCATGTACCCTATCATGAATTCATCATTGATGCACTAATATAGTGATGGTATTAAACCATGATAAAGATTTGAATTTTTATGGGCTTGTTTAAGTGGTCTCCCTATGAAGAACGTTGCTGGGTTAGCGCGGGTTTGGTTTAAAGGTCGACATTGTCTTCTTGGAAAGCTTGTATGACCTGTTCTATTTCCTTGATCTATAATTCATCTATTTCATTATAATACAGTCCCCATTTTGATATCAGAATTAATTCGGTTAGTTATTTTAAATAAAATAATTCATGGAGCATCGTTCGAATGTTTAGAGGCATGATTTTAAGGCAATTCTAGTGGTGGGGGTGTTGTGACTCGGAATTGGCCCCCTCTTTTAAAGGTTGAGACCTATGGTGTGAAGAACCACTAGTAATTTGTTTCAGGATATGAAAACATGGTCGTGTTTCTAGATAAACTGGATCAGATTAGTGATGTTTCAATGTTTTGGTTGAAAAAATGGGTGTTGGCTCAGATCTTAATGGCTTATGTGTCGCTTTCCAAATCAATACTTAAGGTGGTGTTAGACGTTTAGAAATACAATGTGGATATATGAGAAATAATTCACAACCATTCTGGTTGGTTGATGTTTTCATTTTTCCTGATGGATTCTCGGGGATGAGAAGTTATATGGTGTGGAGGTCGTAACGTCCCCATTTTTAAATGATAAAAAACCCACTTTTGTTAATAAATTAAAAGTATTTTGTTGTGAAATTTTAATTTTTCAACACTTGTATTTATTGTACCATTACCAAAGGGTAAAATTATTCTTTAGAACTCTTAAATATTATATAAAATATTTTCAATTTTAGATGCTGAGTTAGCATGGGATTATGAGGCCTGTAGTCCCACAACGTTGATAGAATAAAAAAAGTATTTTATTCATATGTGTGTGCATTTTTTCCAAAAAAATTAAATAACTCCCAAATAGTTCCTCATATTAGAAATATGAGACCACCGTAAGATCTATAATGTTGGGTTTACCATAGGTAGGGTATAACATTACTGTACATCGGGTGTTTGGAAACATTGCATGTGATCATATGATTTTTATTTTTAATTAATTTATTATTCCATTTTCTCTATAATAAAAAATTAATTTCTCAAAAACTGTGATTATTATGAGAAATATGATACCAATGTTAGGTATTCAATGTTGGTTTTACCCTAAGAGAGGTATAACATTTTTTAGGGTCTAATGTTTGGTCAGATCACACCCGATGATAATTTAATTCGTTTATAAATATTTTCTTGGGCAGTTACAAATAATAATAATAATTTTATTATTAATATTATTATTTGTGTTGAAAATAAAAATGATTGTATATTTCCATAATAAATAAATTTTGTTTCGCTATAAATAATAATTGGTAAATGTAATAATTGTGATATTATTAATTATTTCAATTAAATAGAAATGTGTAATAAATATTAATGTATTAGCTATTATCGATATTTAATGTTTATTGTTTTTAAAATGTTAATGGTGAAATTAATGTGAGATAATTAATAATAATAATAAAATATCCTTGTTGATGTTGTTAATTATCAAAAATAAAATGTGTTAATTATATATGTATGTATATACATGTGTGGGTATAAATGTATATATATAATGTTCATATTTATATAATTTGTGTACATATACATGGGAAATATATATATATATATATATACACATATGGGGGGTGTATGCATGTATGTATATATATAGGAAATAATTTTAATATATACATTTTATGATTATTTAAATGGAATTAAGAAGACGAGATAAAAAATATGAATAGTTAAAGAATTAAATGTTTGAATTAATGAGGGACCTAGGAGGAATGTTGTACAATGAAGCATAGTGGAGAAATAAATTTCCACTATATGTATTCAAATGTTATATAATTAATGGTATTAATTATTTTTAAATAAAATGAGATATTAATATTATAAAGTTTCTTGGGGGGGATGCACATGGGAGGAAGCCAACCCCTTTTCATGCCTATCCTCTTCCCAATGTTACTCTCCCCTTTCTCACCTCCTCTCTCTATTATTTATTTTATTTTATTTTCATAATTTATTCCAATATTCAATCATCAATATCTCCTACAATATTGATCAGATTAAAGCATCATTAGTGTTGTTGGATTCGTCTCAACAATAAAAATCTTAAACATATTTTTACTTATAAAATTATAAGGTTTCGATGGTGTAGTTAAACGTGGATGTCAACCCACTTCAGCATTCATCGTTGCACCTAATTTAAGAAGTTTTTAACCTTTTAAAATATAATATATAGGTTATTAACATGATTTTTGGTGTGTGTGTGTATCTATAGGGTTCCCTTACCATCTTCCCTTAAATTTAATAATTCTTTAAGTGTTTATTGGATAAATTTAATTATGCATTCATAAATTAAATTGATAATACGTTAAATGAATTTTTTAATAGACAATGTCATGATTGTATAATAAAACCTCTTAGAATATGGTCACTATGCTCTAAACTAGAATGTATTGATTAGTGATTTAAATCATGGTTTAGACTAATCTATTTCCATTTTTCAATGTCATAATGAAAATTGAATGGGTTAAATTAGATGAAATGGATTGCAAATGATGGTTTTTCTTTCTTTAAATGTTAAAATTCTATTCCTCAACATGTTTACCATGTTCAAGATGACATTTTTCCTTATTGTTTTGAATTAATTAAATAAATTAGAACTTATTAGGGTGGAATGAAGACACCACTTGTTATAATTAGATAAGCATAGTTTATGTGAAATGTTTCAATGATATGATTTGAATATATTAAATGACTTGATTTAGGGTGGTTTCAAGCCTTGAAAGAAATTGTTTTCAGTGGTATAAACTAAATCCCTTTTTATTTGATATAGTTATTTATATTAATTATGATATGTGGGATCACCCCATCATGTCGTGGGAATGACTAGATAAATAGAATTATTAAAATTAAATTATAATTGTTTATTTTAAACCACCTCTTAGATCCCTTTTAGTCTATAGGCATGGAGACTCATACGTATTTCCACCATATTGGTGTGTCATACTTGGACATTATTAATACTTGGTCCATTTTACATTAAATCCCTACAATAAATTTGGATAAATTTTTTGAATGCTGGATTAGACTTTGAGTTGGCATAATAATAAATTGTGAGGATTCTTATGATAGAATCTCTTTGGATAATCTGGTAAATTAATATATTAATGGCTTTAGGGTTGAATGATTTATTAAACAGGTTTGAGAATATTATGATGGTAATCAAGAACATGGATTAATGAAATGAATTGGTTTGATATATGATTATTTTTTTATAAATTGATTTTTCTGTCTTATGAAGATAAATCGCTTATTTTTTATACTAGATTTATGATTTTTGAGGCTTATCTTTTGAGATTATATAATATTTATGTGATTAATACCTAACGGTTTGATACTTATTGACAAATTGAGTTTGTTTGTATTTGATTCAAGTTTAATGTTGATTCTTGAGGGCTTGGTGGATGTTCCTTCATACTTCTTAAGGGAAAGGCGCATAGGTACTTTATGCCCGAGGGAAGAGTATGTGAATATATGGGAAGTGTAACAAATCATGGTTGGTGTTGATGCGTGATGGCTTGGTGCATGATTTCATACCGCTTGAGGGATAGGTGCACGAGTACTAAATTCCTGAGGACAGAGTATATAATTATGTCGGATGCCTGAGGGCTAGATGTATAGTCACACGATGCCTACGGGTGAGGTTTTCGTTAGTCTGAGGGCAGAGGACATATGTTAATATATATTCGTAGTTATTCATCCTGATGTATGAGGATCTACCCATAGACATAGATATTTTTCTTAGGCTGAAGTAGGTGTTATGGGGAAGGTTTTTGTTTAGTATCCCATACCTAGTTTCTATTATTTAATTTGTTATTTTTTTGCATTTATAATATGTCACATTTTCATTTATTATTAATTACATGAAATGGATTGGTCTAGACACTGTGGGTTCAAGTCTAAATAGATTTATATCTCCCTCCCTGCTCAGGTGACATTTGGTACCTGAGTAGAACTTCTTGCTTGCATCTCTTTGGATTCATTGATTATGTTGTATTGTGTACATGGGAGCTAGGGAGTATAGGAATATGCTTTTGATCAAGATCCTCATGGAGTTAACTTTTGGATTTTTTATTTTCTTTTGTAAATTCATACTAATTTTACTTGTAGTATCACGTTTAATACATGGATGGGGGTAAATTAATATTGTCCATTTTTATTCTGATATTATATTATTCTTTCTCTTCTTATCTTTCTTTTATTACGATTTCTGCATTTATCTGTTATTTATTATCTGATAAACCACCATACAACTCTGATCTAGATGGTATAGTCTCCCCACCGTACCATCAATAGACCCACAATGCTAGTTAACAGCCTCTAACATATGCGGAGGCATGCATGAGTCCATGTGGTGACTGGTCTGACCACTATCTTAGTGATGAGTTAGCACAGAACATTAAAAAGTGGTATTATAGGAGGTTTCTTTTTTTCTTATTTTCCATAAATTTTGTGTTGGTAGAGAAGAGACTGGGAATGTGTCTGTTCATGGTAAATAGTCAAGATTAGGACTGATCACCAACTTGAGGGGAAATGACCAAGTGGTCAGGGCTAGGATTGTTGTTCATGCTATTCGACAATACTGTTGAATCTGATTTCACCTTGAGTGATTGGAGTATTTTTTCACTGCTTACTAGTTTATGACATTTAAGTTATTTTACCCTTGGCCTTGTATGGCATGGAAGAAGCATTACATATATCATATTAGGCACACATATAATTCACATGGCATGCTTATTACATGCCATATAGTTACATATGTAGGCTACTTATTATTTTTATTGTGTGTTTTTAGTGCTATGTCATGATTCATTGTACAACATACTTATCATTTTATATTCCATGTTACTTAACTAATTATCATGAATTTATTGTTTACTATGTCATGCTTATGTGATTTTAGAATGTTGCTTTGTGTTAAATATTTGTAACATCACATTTCTTTTTATTTTAAATATGTAATTAAGGGCATGGTCTAAATGAAATTGGTTGTAATTAAAATGGTAGTTATTTTTACAATATAAGGTGTATGTGCAACATACAAATGGGAAAAGGTAACTTGTGTACATGATCAATAATTAAGTTTTAAATATGAATAAAGGTTGTTCAACTTTAATTTGAAATGAATTGGTTAACCGTATAAATTCTCAAATGGACCCAAGTAGTTCAGTTGGGGAAAAGTCCTTATGGTATAACACTTAATGGGTGTTTATAGATTTAAATGTTTAGAAACTACTATTGGGATGAATTCTAATTAATCCAGGTTGGATTAGCAGGACCCAACTAGTTCACCTAATCTTTAATAACATAAAATTAATTCATTTTGATAAATTTCCTAATTAGGATGGGATGTCAATAAATGTAAAATGTTTTAAAAAGGATGTTTTTTGATACTTCTCTATTTTTCATTGATGCGTTAGTTAAATATTTTAAGTTTTTAAATATTAAATTGTGGATAAATGAAATGAATTGAAAATAAAACAAGTATTGGTGTCCTTTGTTTAAACCCTCAAGTAAGGGTAGCTGGATATTTTCTTTTGGGTAGCCTTGGATTGAATACGCGAGCATTTTTTGTAGGTTATTTCCTTTTTAACAATGGCTTTAATAGTCGACTCTTGAACCTAGTGTTTTTTGTTTTGCGGGACCTGGTGATATGGTCGTTGCATTTTCATTCCTTAGGGGATATCCAGTAATTGAGATAATCCCTATAATTCAAATTCCTTGCAAAATATTGTGTTTTTATAAAGTTTGGTGTAATTTGGATGTTGTTGTCCCTTGTAGGACTCTTAGATTCTTATAACACCCTTGTTCGGATGGGTTGTCATGGTATCATTGACCCTTTCTTTTCCTCATAAATGTATGAGTTAGTATTGCATCACCCGGGTTAATGGTTGTATGGGGAAATATGATTTATGGTTAAATCTCTTGTACAGACCATATAATACTTTAATGAAAGGAATGTGATCCTATGTATAGTATTCAGGATTTCTTGTATTGCTTTTGTAATTTCAGGGTAGCATGTGTTCATGTACGCGGTACCCATCAAGTGTTTAATGATATAACAAAATGGTTGCGTTTGGTAAGCTTGTCGAGCATTGCATTGTTGGGTATGGTATTGGGTAATCTTTGAGGTTGTGTGACTTTGGCATAAATAAATCAGGGTCGTCACAATGCTCGGGATGACTTCCAAAGACTCAAGTGTTTTGACATGTCATTCAGTTTAGTTTTGGTTTACATGCCAATCATTTAAATATTTATGTTCATCGAGGTTCTAACCTAAAGTGCTTTTGAGTTGCTAGTCTATTGTTTCTTTTGATTGTTAGGGAAATTCAAATGTGAGGAGTGTCATTTCAGTTTTAGTGTACATGTGTCAGTGCTTTCTTGGCATTGCGACATTGGTGTGTTTGGTGGTGTATGAAACCTTTGAGAAATGTCATTGTTTGTGGTAGAACATTGGTCATTAATCTTGAAATATCACAGAAATTCCTAGAGTGGTTAAGGCTTGGTGACTGATTAATGGTGGTACATCATTTGGTGAAGATGAGCTTCTTGCAAGGGATGTCGACCAGTAGTGTTTCGACTAATATTCTTGGTAATCTTTAAACCCTTTTAGTGTACACCTTTTTAAACGATGAGTATGTCCACTATCTTGAATTCATCCTTGATGCACTAATAGAGTTCTGGTCTTACACCACGCTAAAACTTTAAAAGCTATTGGGCTTGTTTAAGTGGTATCTCAGTGATGCATGTTGTTGTATTAGCGCGGGTGTGGTTTAAAGGTCAGCACTGTCTTCTTAAAAAGTTTTCATGGATAGTTTTACTTGGTCAATATGAAATTATACCATTTATTTATGATGAGGACCTTATTCTGATCATAATAGTAATTCGTATTTTTCAATTAATGAAAATAATGCCTAGATCATTGCTTCAATAATTAGAGGTGGGATTTTAAAGGCCATTCCAATAGTGGAGGTGTTGTGTCTTGGAATTGGCCCCCTTTAAAAAGGTTGAGACTTATACTGGGGAGCACCACTAGTTATTTGTTTCATAAGATGAAAACATGGTCATGTATCTAGAAAAATGGGATCAGATAAGCGATTTCTCAATGTTTCAATTGAAAAAATGGGCATCGGATCGGATCTTAATAGCTTAGGTTTCACTTTCCAAATCAATATTTAAGGTTATGTTGGGTGTTTGGAAATGAAACGCTGCCATTTGAGCAAGAATTCACAACCCTTGTAAGTTTGGTGATGTTTGTGTTGACACCAAATGCATCTTAGGGATGCGATGTTCTATGTTGGGGAGGTTGTAACTTCCTCATTTTTAAAGGATAAAAACAAAACTTTTGTTACTAAATTTGAAGTATTTTTGTGTGAAAATTTAATATTTCAATACTTGTATTTATAATGTCATTACTAATAAATAAAAACATTCTTTATCACATGAAATATTATATGAAATATTGTAAGAGATAGATTCTAAGTTGGTGTTGGATTCTGAGGCCTATAGAGCCCTGACATTGAAAGAATAAAAAAAATTAAATATATTTAATTCATACACATGTGCGTCTTTAACAAAAGAAATTAAATAACTCCCAAATAGTGCATCATATGTGAAATATAAAACCAATGTTAGGTTTATAATGTTAGGTTTACCCTCGGCAGGATATAACTTTAATATGTGTCGGGTGTTTAGAAAAATCACACGTCATAAGACCCTATTTATTTTTAATTAATTTATAATTCCATTTTTTATATAATAAATAAATAATTTCTCCCAAATGGTGCATTGTATAAGAAATATCAGACCACATTTAGATCCAGAATGTAGGGTTTACCCTAGGTAGATTATAACATTTGTGAGGGTTGAACATTTGGTTAGATCACATCCAAAGATAACTTAATTGGTTTATAAATAATTTCATGGGTATTCAGAAATATTTATAATAATCTTATTATTAATATTATTATATTTTTTGAAAAAATGAATGTATACTTCCAAAATTAATAAATTGTGTTGTGGTATAAATAATAAGTGGGAAATTTTCTAATTATGATATTATTAATTATAAAAATTAAATACAAATGTGCAATTAATATTAATTTATTAGCTGTTATCATTATTTAATGGTTATTGTTTTTAAAATGTTAATGGTGTCATTAATGTGAGATAGTTAATAATAATAATAAAATATCATTGTTGTTGGTGTTGTTAATTTGGAAAAATAAAATTTGTTAAATATATATATGTATGTATATACATATGAGGGTGTTAATTTATAAATATAATATTCACATATATATATACAATATGTGTATATATATATGGGACATATATATATATATCTCTGTGTGTGTGGGGGGGGGGAGGGTATATGCATGTATATATATGGATTAATTTTAATATATATATATATATATATTTAATGAGTATTTAGATGTAATTAAGAAGAAGATATAAAAAAAATGAATAACTAAAGAATTAAATGTTTGAATTAAGGAAGGACATTGGGGGAACATTGTATAGTAAGGCATAGTGTAGAAATAAATGTCCACAACATGGATTTAATTGTTTTATAACTAATGGTATTAATTGATTTTAAATAAAATGAAATATTAATATTTTAAATTACCAAGGAGGGATGCCCATGGGAGAAATCCAACCCCTTTTCACGCCTATCCTCCTCCCAAAATCACCCTGTCCTTTCTCACCTTATCTCTTCTCTAATATTTTTTTATTCTATTTTCATTATTTATTCAAATATTCAATCATTTATATCTCTTACAACTTTTATTCGACTGAAGAATTGTCGATTTTGTTGGATTCAACATGAAAATAATAATCTTAAACATATTTTTTTAAAAAAATAACAAGGTTTCAGTGGTGAAGTTAAACTCGAATGTCAGCATGCATTGTGAGTCATCATTGCACCTAAAGTAAGAAGTCCTTAACATTTTCCCATGTAATATATAGGTTATTGATATGTTTTTTACTGTGAACGTGTGTGATCATAGGGTTCCCTTACCATCTTCCCATTAAATTTAATAATTCTTAAGTGTTTCTTTGATAAATTTAATTATTATTTCTTAAATGAAATGTTTAATATGTTAAATGAAATGTTTAATAAAAAATTTCATGGATTTATAATAAAACCCCTAAGATTAGGTGCACTGCCTTTTAAACCAGAAAGTAATGATTTGTGATTTAAATCAGTTTTTGGATTAATCTCTTTTCATTTTTCCTTGTCATAATGAAAATTGTATGGGTTGAATTAAATGAAATGGATTGCACATGATGACTTTCCTCATTTAAATCTTTAAATTTCATGCTGTGACTTGTTTAGCATGTTGAAGATGACATGTTTTCTTTGATGTTTTAAATTAATTAAATTAAATGGAACTTATTAGGATGGTATTAACACACCTCTTGTTATAATTAAATAAGCACATTTTATGTAAAATGTTTCAATGATATGATTTAAATATATTCAACGACATGCTTTATGGTGGTTGCAGGACTTGAAAGGAATTATTTTGGGTGGTCCAAACTTAATCTTTTTTTATCTGATATAATTATTTATATTAATTATGTTATATGGGTTCATATTGTCATGTACCAGGAACGATGAGATAAATTTAATTATTCCAATTAAATTATAATTGTTCATGTTAATTTTCCCATTGGATCCCCTTAGGTCTATAGGTGTGGAGACTCAGACCTGCAACCACTCAATTGGTGTCCCAGACTTGGGCATTATTAAGACTTGGTCTGTTTGACTTTAAAGACCTAATATAAATTTGGATAAATTTTTTGATTACTGGCTTAGAATTTTAGTTTCCATAATAATAAATTGTGTGATTTCTAATGATAGAATCACTTTGGATTATATGGGAAATTATATATTAACAAACTCTAGGTTGAATGATTTATTAAACCATTTTGATAAAATTATGATGAGAATTATGAACCTAGATTAATTAATTAAATTGGTATGATATATGATATTTTTTTATAAAATTATTTTTTAGTCTTATAAAGATAAATCTAGTATGTTTGATACTAGAGATTTGATTTTTCTTGCTTAGATTTTGATCTTATGTAATATCGATGTGATTGATACCTATGAGTTTGATACTGATTGTCATATTGAGTATTCATGGATATAACTCATGTTTTATGTGGATGCCCGAGGGATTGGTGCATGTTCTTTCATACATTTTGAGGGAAAGGCGCACAAGTACCTGATTCTTGAAGGCTGGCTATGTGATTATATGTGATTTATGAGGACTCATGATTGGCGTTGATGCCTAAGGGCTTGGTGCATGATTTTATACCACCTAAGGGCAGAGTATATGATTATATTGTATTAATGAGGGATAGATGCACATAAACAAGATTCCTAAGGGTGATGTTTTGGTTATCCTAAGGGTAGATACCATATGTTATTGACTATTCTTAGTGATTCATTCTGATATAGGTTGATATACCCACAAACATATATATTTGGCTTAGTCCAAAGTAGGTGGAATGGGATGGGTGTCCATTTAGGATCCTGGACCAAGTTTCATTATTTAATTTTTTATCACTTTGAATTTATGATGTGTTTCATGCTATCATTTATTATTAATTGTATGAAATGGATTGGTCTAGACACCGTGGGTGCTGGCCAACTGAGATTTATATCTCACACCTTGCTCAGAACCATGTATATCTTCTAGATTATAGGTATTTGGATTCGTTGCTTTTGTTGTGTTGTGTACATGGGATCTAGATAGCATTGGCATGGGATCCTGCTCAAGATGCTCGAGGAGTTTACCATTGGGTTTTTCTTTTCTTTTGTAAACATGTACTTCCTATACTTTTATCATCATCTGTCGTACATGTATTTTTGTAAATTGGCAATGGCCATTTTTATTCATATATTATATTATTCTTCTACTTCTTGTATTTCTTTTATTACTACCTTTTCATTTATCTATTATTTATTATCTGAAAAACCATTCTGCTACTCGAATCTAGGGATTATATTATCCCCACCATACCATCAATAGACCCTCACTACTAGTCAGTAGCCTCTGGTGTATAGGGAGGCACACTTGAGTCCATGTGGTGACTGGTTCGGCTATCGTCTTAGTGGTGAACAAAGTTAGGATGTTACAAAGTGGTATCAAAGGATGTTTCATTTCCCCTTTTTTCTTACTATTTTGGGATAGTGGATAGGAGAATAGGAATGTGTTTGTTCTTGGTAATTATTCAGGCTTGGGGATGATCACCCCACTTACGGGGAAATAAACAAGTGGTTAGGGTTGGGATTATTGATCATGTTGTCTAATATTATAATTGAATCTGATTTCACCAAGAATTATTGGTATATATTTTTTGGAATAAAATTTTATGAGATTTATGGTATTTTACCCTTTACCTGATATGGAGAGGATGAAGAACTGAATACATCATATTGGGACCATAGATAATTTACATTCCATTTATATGTCAGGCTATATAGTTTCATATCTAGGATGCTTGTCATTTTGATTGTGTGATTTGAGTGTTATGTCATTCATGATTGTATAACATGATTATTTGTTTATATTCCATGTTACCCGACTACATGGAATTCCTTTCCTATTTAGTATGCCTTTCTTCTATGATTTTAGCATGTTTATTTGTGTTAGATACTTATAGCGACATGCTTCGCTTTGTATTAGATATGTAATTGATGGTATATGCTAAATGAAATTGGTTGTGATTTAAAGGGGAGATATTTTCTAGTTTTAAGGAGTATGGGAACCTTAAAATGGGAAAAGGTAACCCATATAATCAAGAAATATTTGAGATCTAAAAATTATTAATGGTTATTCAACTGTAATTTAAAATTAAATCATTAACCATCTAAATTCTCAACTAGACCCAAGATGGTCAGTTGGGGCGTGGTCTTTATGGGATAACCCTTAATAGGTTTTTATAGCTTTAAATGTTAAGTAACTTCTATTGGGATGAATTTTGATTAACCTAGGTTGGCTTAGTAGAACCCTCATAGGTCATCTTATCTTTAATAACATAAAAAGAATTTATTTTGATAAATTACCTAATCATGATAGGATGTAAATAAATGTTAAATGTCATAAAAAGGATTTTTGTTGACACTTTCCTATTTTTCATTGATGTGTTTGTTAAATATTTTAAATTTTTAAAGATTAAATTTTTAATAAATAAAATTCCAAGAAAAAGAACATATATTGGTGTCCTTATTTTAAACCCTCGTGTAAGGGTAGCTTGGGCTTTTCTTTTGAGTATCCATAGAATGGAATAATTATTGCTTTTCATAGGTTGTTTCCTTTTTAGAGACAGATTAAATTATCATCTCTTGAACCTAGTTTTTTTGGTTTAGCATACCATATTGATAAGGTCGAAGCTTTTCCTTTCGTAAAGTGATATCCAGTAGTTGGTAGCACCCTTTTAATTCAAATTCCTTGGTAAATATTGTGAGTTTATAACATTTAGTGTAATTCGGACGTCACTGTCCCCAGTAGGAATCATAGATTATAATGACACCCCTGTTCAGATGGGTGGTCATGGTATCTTTGACTATTTCTTTTCCTAGGTAGTGGTCGATTTGGTATAGAATCTCCCGGGTTAATGGTCATATGGGGAAATATGACATAAGGCTAAATCTATAGTACGGGACATATGATGCTTGAATGCATATGAATGACAACCTATGGATAGTGTTCATGATGTGTCATATTTATTTTCAAACCTCGGGGTAACTGGAATTTACGTATGTGATTCCCATTGAGTGGTTAATGATGTAACAAACTGGTTGAGTTTAGTAGGCTTGTTGAGCCTTGTGTTGTTGGGTATGGTCTTGTGTCATTTCTAAGGATGATTGAACTGGGAGTAAATAAATCATGTTCATCCCAATACTCAGGATTAATTTCAGAGACTCAGGTATTTTTTCATGCCGATCAATTTGGTTTTGGTTTCCATGACAATCATTTAAAAATCGATGTTTATGGTGGTTCGGAGCTAGATCAATTTTGAGTGGCTGGTCTATTCCATCTTTTGATGACTAGGACACTACTATGGTGGGGAGCATCACGTTGGTTTTAGTGTTTAAATTTTGCTGCTTTATTGGAATCGTGATATTGGTGTGGTTGGTGGGGTATAAAACCTTTGAGAAATATCATTGGTTGTCGGTGGACTAAGGTTCTTAATCTTGAAAAATCGTAGAAATACCTTGAAAGGTAATGTCTTGGTGATTGGTTAATGGTGGTATGTCTATAGGTGAATCCAAGCTTCTTATAAGGGAATTCGACCAGTAGTGGATTGACTGATCTTTTTGGTAATATGCTAACCCTCTTAGTGTACTCTTCTTTAAGTGACAAGTTTTTCCCCTATCTTGGATTCATCCATGATGCACTAATAGAGAGTTAGTATTATTACAAGATAAAGCTTTAAAAGCTATTGGGCTTGTTTAATTGGTCTCGAAGTGAAGCACATCATTGGGTGAGAGTGGGTGTGGTTTAAAGGTCGACATTTTCTTCTTGGAAATCTTGTGTGACCAGTTCTGTTCGGATGATCTAGAATTTGAAAGTTTCTTTACATTGGTGTCCCTGTTATGATCTTGGATGTAATCAGGTTCATTCTATTAAAGACAATCACTCATAGAGCATCACTCGAATGCTTAGAGGTGTGTTTTTTAAAGAAATTATGGCAGTGTAGGTGTCATGGATCAGAATTAGCCCCCATTTTTTAAGGTTGAGACCTATGGTGCAGAGTAACACAAGTTAGTTGTTTCAGGAGAAGACAACATGGTCATGTATTGAGCTAAATGGGGTTCGATAAATGAAGTTTCAATGTTTCAGTTGGAAAATTTTTTGTTGGATCAGATCTTAATGGTTTTACTGTTGCATTTCTAATCAATACTTGAGGCTGTGTTGGGTGTTTGGAAACCCAATGCAGCTATTTGAGAAAGACATCACAACCCTTGTAGATTGGGTGTTTTTTTCATTATTCCATAAGGCTTCTTGGGTATGAGAATTTCTATGTTGGAGAGGTTGTAACATCCTCATTTCTAAATGATAAAAAACCCCACTTTTGTTAATAAATTACAATTATTACTGTTTGAAAATTTAATTTTTCAATACTTGTATTTATTATGGCATTAACTTTGGGTAAAACAATGCTTTATCACTTTGAAATATTCTATGAAATATTTTCAGAGTTTGATGTTAAGTCAGCGTGAGGTTCTGTGGCCCGTAAACCCGCGATGTTGATAGAATAAAAAAATTAAATATATTTTATTCATAAATTTGTGCCTTTTTTTCAAAAAAAATTGAATTAACTCCCAAATACTGCATTAAGTGAGAAATATGAGACAACTATTGGGTCTGGAATGTTGTGTTTACTCTAGTCAGGGTATAACATTAATGTGCATCAGGTGTTTGACAACATCGCATGTGATAATACCCTCTTTATTTTTAATTAATTTATTATTCCATTTTTAAATAATAATTAATTAATTTCTCACAAATAGTGAATTTTTTGAGAAATATGTGACCACCGTTTGGTCTGGAACATGGGATTTATCTAATGTAGGGTGTAACATTAGCAAGCATCAGACATTTGGTCAAATTTCACCCAATAATAATTTAATTGGTTTAAAAATATTTTCTTGAGCAGTTAAAAATAATAAAATTAAATTTATTATTAATATTATTATTTTTGTTGAAGAAAATGAAAATATATTTCCACTGTTAATGAATGTTCTTGTAGTATAAATAATAAGTGGGAAATGTAATAATTGTGATATTATTAATTATGAAAATTAAATGCAAATGTGAAATCAATATTAATTTATTATCTGTTATCAGTATTTAATGGTAATTATTTTTAAATTTTTTATGGCGTCATCAATGTGAGATAATTAACAATAATAATAAAATATCGTTCTTGTTGGTATTGTTAATTTGGGAAAATAAAATATGTTAAATATATATATGTAAGTATATACATGTTTGGGTGTACATTTATATATATAATTTTCATATATATATATAATATGTGTATATATAATGTCCATATATATATATAATATATGTAAATATATATGCAAAAAATATTTATATTAATATATATATATATATATATATTTGCTGGGGGGATATGCGAGTCTATATATATAGGGATTAATTTTAATATATATATTTAATGAGTATTTAAATGGAATTAAGATGAAGAGATTAAAAAATATGAATAATTAAAGAATTAAATGTTTTTATTAAGGAGGGACATTAGGGTAACGTTGTACAATGAGTCATAGTGAAGAAATAAATGTCCACCACATGGATTCAAATATTATGTTACTGAAGGTACAAATTGATTTTAAATAAAATGAGATATTAATATTAAAAATTTCCTTAGGGGGATGCACATGGGGGGAATCAAACCACTTTTTACACATATCCCCCTCCCAACATCAACCTCTTCTATCTCACATTCTTTCTCCTCTATTACTTTTTATTTTATTTTCATAATTTATTCCAATCTTCAATCATAGATATCTCCTACAATATTGATTGGATTGAAGCATTGTCGATGTTGTTTGATTCACCTCGACAAGAAATATTTTAAACATAATTTGTTTTAAAAAAAATAAGTTTTGGGTGGTGAAGTTAAACTCGGACATCAACCCACATTGAGAGTCATCATTTCACCTAATTAGGAAGTCCTTAAACTTTTCACTTGCAATTTATGGGTTATTTACATGATTTTTGGTGTGTGTGTGTAGTTGTAGGGTTCCCTTTCTGTCTTCCCTTTAAATTTAAGAATTCATTAAGTGTTTCTTTGATAAATCTTATTATGCATTCTTAAATGAAAATTTTAACATGTTAAATGAATTGTTTCATTAACAATGTCATTAAGTTATAATAAAACCTCTCAAATGAAGAGCAATTTCTTCTAAAACAAAAAGTATTGATTAGTGATTTCAATATTTGTTTGGATTAATATCTTTTCTTTTTCCCATGTCATAATGAAATTTGAATGTGTTGAATTAAATTAAATGGCATGAACATTATGTATTACCTCATTTAAATATATATATTTTACACCTCAACTTGTTTAAAATGTTCAAGAAATCATGTTTTCCTTGATGTTTTTAATTAATTAAATTAAATGGAACTTTTTAGAATGGTATGACCTCACCTCTTGTTATAATTAAATAAGAATAGCTTTTTTTAAAAATTTCAATGATATGATTTCAATATATTCAACAACATGCTTTATGGTGGTTGTAGGCCCTGAAAAAAATTGTTTTGGGTGGTCTAAACAAAATCCTTTTTTATATAATATAATTATTTATATTAATTATGATATGTGGGATCATGCCGTCATGTCTCGAGCACAACAAGATAAATTGAATTATTCCTATTAAATTATAATTGTTCATTTTAAATCTACCATTGGATACCCTTGGGTCTATAGGTTTGGATACTTAGACTTGGCACCACCCGATTAGTGTGCCAGACTTGGACATTATTAAGACTTGGTCTATTAGACTTTAAGGACCTATAATAAATTTGGATAAATTTGATGATTACAAGATTAAAATATGAGTTGGAATAAAAATAAATTGTGTGTTTTTTTATGATAGAATCACTTTGGCTAATATGGTAAAATAATATATTAACAACCATCAGGTTGGATGATTTATTAAGAAAGTTTGATAAAATTATTATGAGAATCAGGAACCTGGAATAAGGAAATGAATTGTTTTGATAGATGATATTGTAGACGCCGGAAAAGTCCGTTGTTCCCAAACGAAGTTCCGGATGTGGAAAGAGAGGTCATATTTGGAGTCAGAAGCACGTTTCAGAAGGCCCGGAGACCTTGCGCGGAATTTTGGAGGCCCGCGCGCAAAGTTGGAGTGTGGCGTGCAATCTTCCCGGGATGTGCGCAAATGCGCTAGGCCGGCGCGCAATTTTGCGCGCCCGCGGCCCGCGCGACTCCCTTGCGCGTCGGGGCCCCGATTCCGCGCCCGCGAAGGAAATTCCGTGCCCGCGCCATGAATTGCGCGCCGGCGGCAAGATTCCGCGCCCGGGGTTGCCTATAAATACAAGGCGACCCCCGACGTTTTGGAGGTTGGTTGCCAGAATTCGAAGAGTCGCTCATGCATGAAATTCCACCCGCTCCGCGCGCAATGCCGATCTTCAGGTAACCTCCTTTATTTCGTGCAAGAAAGCCTCGGGGTTCGCCTTCGCGCGCAAACCCTTTGGCTTCTTTCCTTTGACCAATTCCTTACCTGAACGCATTCGCGCGTAAAAGAAGCCTCTTGCGCGCAATTTCCCCCCGGGTGCGCGCAATCCAGCCCAATTGCGCGCACCCCCCCTTACTAAGTGGTCATTCGTTAAAGAATGAGCCGTTGCCCCCGCGCGCTATCAGAGGCCCGGTGCGCGCAATCTCCATCTTCCGCGCGCAAAGCGCTGGCCCAATTGCGCGCCAGCCCGCCCAATTGTGCGCCGACCCGCGGTATTGCGCGCCAAGCTCCTCTTTTGCGCGCAAACCGCCAGGGTCGCCCCCTTTAACCCCCTGAGGGTACCCGCCTGTGTGGCGCCCGATGATCTTCATCCTGGGTTCCCGCACCGTGCGTTGTCTTCCCGTGCGGCCCTCCAGGATCGCGCGAAGTGACACGGAACCATCGGCGACAACATTCGTCCGCGCTGCAGGACGTTAAACTGCCAGGCATCCCTCGTCCAAAATGACGTTAAACTGCATTCGTCCACGCTGCAGGACGTTAAACTGCCAGGCATCCCTCGTCCTACATGACGTTAAACTGAATTCGTCCAAGCTGCACGACGTTAAACTACCTAGTATATGGGCCTCCTCAAGGTGTAAGCCCCAAACTCCGCTTCTTCCTCAACACACGACGTTAAACTGTACTTCGTCCGGCAAGACGTTAAACCGTCTGCTTCGTCCTCAACACACGACGTTAAACTGTACTTCGTCCGACAAGACGTTAAACCATCCGCTTCGTCCTCAACACACGACGTTAAACTTTACTTCGTCCGGAAAGACGTTAAGCCGTCCGCATCACCCGATCCCGTGCCTCGCACGCAGGGTCCCCCCCGGTTTGGATGTGGCCCCCACCCGCTCGTCTCTGCAGGGATGTCGGGATTGGAGTGGCCTTCGCCCACGGGGGTAGGGTATTACAAACCCCTAGTTTCCTGTGGGGGACTGCACATGTGTATCTCCATTGTGCTTTCCCACTGCCGAAGCCAGTAGAGGGCGTGACATGGATCGAGGTGTTTCTTACTTTCGGCCCAAGTCCCTCTCCAACTGAGTTTTGCCGCACTCAGGTTGCCTCAGTGCGTAAGTCCTGATAGAATGAACTACGTGGACTTTGATCCCTGTCTTCTAAACAGGGTACGTAGGAAGCCTCCCTGAGGTTCAAGCCCACCACCTGGTCGTCCCGGTCGTATTCACGTCGGTTCGTCCATCAGTGCACCCCTCCCGGGTTCACATTCGCGTTGATCCACCCGACCGTTCCATCCCCCTCTGTGTGAGGTGGTTCGGTTAAATCCTCCACCCGGTAGCCTCGACCTCTTCGTGAGTCGGCTTGCCATCGTCCAGCATGACGTTAAACTGTATATCCGAACGACGTTGACTTTGATCCGCGCTAACGCGCGGTACGTAGGAAGCCTCTACGGGGTCCAAGATCTTCACTCCATCATCCATCCTGATCCTTACCCGGGCCGCCACATCCCGGTGGGGTCATTCCATTTCATTCCACTCCACTTCACTCGGGAAGCCGCCCATGTGATGGCCCCAGCGTCAGAGGTTCCCCGCAAGGGGTTCTGTCATCTGATCCACTCCTCGTGTTGATCAATCTGATGCCGTACCCACTGGACGCTAAACTCGCGGCATACCCCGTGTTAAACATGGGAAGCTGAGGAAAACCTCAGGTAACGCAGTTCCCCGCACCCAGCGCGGGATGCCTCAGGCCATCACGCCTTCAAGAAGCCCTATTAGGGACGGAAGACAGACATGCAGAGCCGCAGTGTTAAGACACGCCCCCAGCACCCAGAGTTACCCGGTCTCCTCACCACAGGTTGCTACCCCGACCAGACCCCTTGGAGCGTCTGGGCGGAAGCACCGTAATTAACCGGTGTCCATGAAGATATGGCGCCGGGAACAAGATTCACGAACATTCTTAAATCTATGAGGGAGACCCGGATTAGGCGACGAGTTCCGAGGAGACGTCCACGGAAGGAGGAGCCGACGTCACATCATCCCGGTTTCGATGAAGGAGCAGACGTCCCTGAATAAGGGACGGATGCCGCCCGCCTTTGGAAAGCGGGACTGCGGGGCCACAAGTCGCGCTCCCATCCCCTCGGGTCGACGGGAGCACGCGCGAACGCGTCCTGGCGGAACAGCGTCGGAACGGAAACCTGACGCACATCCGCACCGAAATAGAAAAATGGTGAACCCGACGTGAATCTCTTCTCCTCAATACGAAGACCGATAGCTTTCAGAGGTGTTGGAAGATTAGAATGTTGCCCGGCCGAGCATTCATCACCGGGGCACGGAACCCGCCAGGGGCTGGGGAGGGGAAATCTGGCACTCCGTCTCACGACGTCGATGGCCTGGGTTCCCCCCACAGAAGGCGTTGTGGCACTAATGATTGGTAGTCGATTCCTTTTCATGTCAGTATTAATGGGTTCTTCTCCCTATCTTCAGGAATCAGGTCACCCGATCCAGTGCCCGATCGCCGCCCGCTCACTGGCGCAGGGGTAGGGGAAACACCGACACGGCTACTCCACGCGGTCCCGCCCGTTCCACAGCCGTCCCAGCAGCCGCAGCTGCGGGACAACCACGCCCTCTCTCCCCCTCGGAGGTCATCCAGAGAAGGGTGATCAACAACTTGGTGCGGAGATATGAGGAAGAGGGAGTCATCCCCACCCGGGACATGGCTCGCCTAGACCTCGAGGAAGCTGCACCTCGCCACCAACGCCGCCCCCGAGGGCCGCGCAGGGAGGCACCACTGCCTACCTCGACGTCCAACCACTTTGGGAGTTTATCCCCGGAACGCTCCGACAGCTCCTTCCCCTATGCGGATGAGGTGGAGGATGTCCGGGACCACCCTATCCGAGATTCGCTCCAGGGATCTGCGATAAGGGCTTCTTCTAGGCCACGTTGACACCGCCGACAGGCCTCTCAAGTCGAAGAACGGGCTCTCCACCTACCTGCGCCGCTGATCCCAACTCGTCTATCCCGACACCAACGTCGGGCACAAGCGGAAGAGGATGCCCACCTTGGGGCCCTAGCAACGGCGGCCGCGTTGGCCCAAGCCACTGCTGGCTCCAGTCACCAGGCCCCTGCGCATCCTGAGCAGGGGCACTTCTATGCCCGACCTGGATCGAGGCCCCGACCGCCCCAAAGGCAGGTTGGGTTGACTCTCCCGGTTGCAGGCACAGGCAATAGCCACCGCGGACCACCTCGCGGTAGCGCTATTCACCAGCAGGGTCCACTCCGTGTGGCCGATCCAAGAGGCATGGGTGATCCCACCTTCCGATCCCAGCCCGGAGGCCTGCCCGGAAGCATCTCTCCCCGCGTCCACTTTGATATCTGTCCCGGTGCTCCTCGCACCTTGGTTTCTAGTCCTCTTGGCCCCAGCACCGGTGCGGCCAGAGGACGCCAGGACAGAGATCAGCCATGCCCCGAAGAACCACCCAGGGGCAGGAAGGCGAGGCATCAACGTAGAGGGAGGAATGTTACGGAATTTCGGACAGAGATCCGACCGGTTCGTTTCTCTGATACAGAGGTGGAGTATGATTCGGCGACAGAGCCCTCCCCCCGATCCCGCCAGTCAGGGGCAGGGGTAGGAATGCGGCACGTCAGCCTCGTACTTCCCGAGAACGAGATCGATATGATCCCCGCTTCTCTCCGAAGGTATATCCGGAGTAGAGAGGGCCTGGTAGACCCCCAAGGATCAAGCTTGTGGATGGTACCGGCCCCTCCGGAAGCGCCTTCTGCCTCGATCGGAGAAGCCGGAGACCTTTTCTGGGGACCGACGGTCGAGCCACGATCCAGTGCGCCCTCGGCGAGCACCGACGCTACGGCAGGATGTTTGCTCGTCGGCCCGTCCTATCGTGATGTGGTAGCTGGGGCACCGCAACCCTCAGAGGGTGGCCCGGGATGTGGAGGCCAATCGGCCTGCTCGCCGTATTCACCGCCGGCCAGTCCGCCGGCCCAGCGGCCCGCCTCGGCACCACTGCCGGTTCCCCGTCCATTCCCAGTCGCTGAAGGGGACCAAGGAGACCTGGGTCCCGAGTTTGAGTCGTGGAGCTTCTGGACCGTCCTTACAGAGGGCCACTTCCCTGAGAAGTTTTGGCCAGTCGTAGGACCGGACTTTGTTGCACCCGAATCGCTCACCCCGGATGAGTTCGAATGCTTCCGCCGAACTCTCCGGGAGACTCACTCCCATCTTCACCGCCTACAAATGCCATATCCCGGGAGTCAAGCGCACCTGGAGGATATTGGTAAGCAGTGCCGTCAGATTGACCTGGCCACGCTCCCCGCAGTTCGGCACCCCGGGTCATTTGGGCACCACAGGGCCCTCCAACAACGATGCATTGAGTGTTTTCAAGTACTCCGCAAGGTTATCGAGGAAGCCACTCCCCACGTGTATATCCGTGGATGGGGTAAGTACGCTTCCCTACGCTTCAGTGCGATTCGCCGACAGCCCGATTCGCTGGGTGGCCCTGAGGGTACATCCCCAGGGACGGAAACGGTCAATATGGCTGACCTATCGGTAGAGGGGAACGACTTGGAACTTCTCGACGGGGGCTCTCCCCCCGAAGACAAGCCATCGTTGGATCCGTCAGTGAGGGTTACTCGTCACCAGAGGAGCCTCCTGGGTCTCCTCGCACCCACTGAAGCACTGACATTGAGCCGAAACGTCAGCAAAGGTAAAGAGCATGGCGGGGCTATAAAGCCCGCCGACCCATCTGCCTCCATGCAGAGGGAAGAGGAGGATCCCGAAAAGGCCACGCTACGTCAACAGCTCGCCGAGCAGAAGAAGCTAGTTGACCAGCTCCTCGTCGAGCGCGCTGCAGAGCGGCGGCCGGACTACGGTGATCCTAGGCCAGGACAGCAGGGACAGGAACAACCGCTCCTCGACGAGACTCTCCCGGGAAACCGTGATTACGTCGTGTTTGCTAACAGGGGAGAGGCCATTGCCTATGGCAAGAGGGCGCGGTATGTTTCACCACACCCTCCCGAGCGGCGTGACTACCTGAGAGACCCTGCTCGGATTCCTCCCGCTGCCCCAAGGGCCGCTCCGCCCGCCATCCCACGAGCTGCCGAGTTCGAAGACCCGGTCAATGACCCGATTGAAGGGCCATGCAATGCGCTCGTGGTTAGAGATCTTCGCCAGGACTGGAACCCATGTCCGGACGATCCGATGGCGGCACTCATCGCCCGCTTGGAAGCCTTGGAGACTCGGCAAGTGGCGATCCCACCGGACGGCAAGCCATACCCAGCATGGGTGGATGACATGCCGGCACCTCCGGGATTCGGGAACCCCACTTTCGCCCCCTTCAACGGGACTGGAGATCCGCCACAGCATTTGGCCCATTTCAACTCTAGGTGCGGGCCTATGTTGGGAACTCCGGCGCAGCAGGAGGCCGCTAAGCTTCGCTGCTTTGTCCAGACACTGGAAGGGCCAGAATTTGTCTGGTACAGCCAGCTCCCCGTCGGGTCGATAACTAGCTGGGAGGAACTTCGTAGACAGTTCCTCTACCAGTTCAGTTCCACGACCCGGAAGATGAGTATCTCAGACCTCTTCAAGTGCAAGCAAATGCCTGATGAGCGAGTCGCGGATTTCGTCGCCCGATGGAAGGGTCTCACGTATTCCCTTGACATGCCATTGACTCAAGAGCAGTTGCTGACAATGTGCGTCGGGAACGTCATGACCGAGCTGGTCCCTTCCTTGATCACTAAGAATTACCCTGGAGGGTTTAGGGACTTCTCAGACAAAGCTCAACGTCTTGAGGAAGCCCTGCAACAGGCCAGTCAGGCACACCCGCTGCCACCTATGATCCCTGCAAGGAGAGTCAGCAGGGCAGAGCCCGCTGTTGTTGCCCAGATAGAGGCCCCCAGACAGTTGGAGTTGCTGCCGGTGAGGCCAGCTCCACAGCCTCACAGGAATCCGCCTCCACGGGCTCAGTTCCCGGCCCAGCAGCGGCTGCCCCAGAACTGACCGGCCCCTCCGCGTAATGTACCGCCACAACCCAGGCGAGATAATCAGGGTCCACCTCCTCGGCAGGCCCCTCCAGCCCCTCGTCAAGACCACGCTCCCAGGGCCCCGCGATACCTGACTTACTCATTTCACGAGGATCAGGTCCCCGGTTATTTCCGGAGCGCCCTGGAGCAGAGGATTGTGCGATTGCCTGAGTGTTGGAGGCCAGAGGAGGCACATCTCACGGATAACCCCCGCTACTGCCCTTACCATCGGGCCCTGGGGCACACCATCCGGTGATGCTACGTGTTTAAGGTTTGGCTCCAAGACCAGATTAACAACAATGTAATCAGGTTGGGCCCAGCTCCAGCTCAAGTGGCGGGTGTGTTCGTGGGACCAGGTGATGATAGTGGCGACGAGGACAAATGGCAGCTGGTCTCCGACCGCGGATCCCAGAAGTATAATAACTGGATGGCCCGCAAGACGATCATTCGCACCCATGGAATCATCCGTGCGCGCTTGAATCAGCCTGAGCCCCCAGAATCTGCGGGTGCTGCTTTGGCATCGTCGTCCCAGCCTGCCTCCTCCGAGAAGAGCAAACGGCGGCGGCGCAAGAAGGAATAGCGCGCCCCGCCAGTTCCGCCACTATCCCGCACTCTCGGCGATTTCATGCCCCCGGAGATGGGGGTCCCTCCTCGGATCCGCCCAGTGATGAATTATTCGTCCGATGACAGTGTTGGGTACGCTTCGGTTAATACCGTCGAGCTGGTAAATCCCTTTTCGGTTCCTGACATTGAAGAACACCAGGTGGACCTCCCTAGTGTCCACGGTCGTCACCACCGTCGGAGGAACCGCAACAACAGGAGTCGCTGGGGCACGACAGTTGGTACCTCCAGCCAGGCCGTGCACGCCACTGAGACTAGGCAGTAGGCTCAAAACCGAGCTCAGCGCGCGCAGCCCCCCCATCCGGGGATGACGGATTTGCCTCCGCCACTGTTTATGGTGTGGGAACAGGCAGAACCGCCTCAGCCGCGCCGCAACCAGCTCCGTCCTGCCACGAGTCCATCCCGGCCTCCTGGCCCCAGTACGGTGACCACTTCCTGGGCTTCAACCAGTGAACAGCGAGATGCGCCAAGCACCAGTCGGCCGCCGGTCCAACCGGCAAGGCCCGTCATGCCTCCAACCGCAGAGCAACCTCCTGCAACCAGGGGCTCGCGCTTGGCAAAAAAGTATGATGTCCTGAATCACTTGGCCGACATCCCAGCAAGGCTCTCCATCCTTGAGGCTCTGCGCATGTCACCTGAGATGCGCGAGGCGCTCGCTGAAGCCCTGAAGAGCCCCCCTCCAATTTGAGATGGAGGTTACGACTACAGAGGCCTTTCACGCCGAAACGATTGAGGACGCCGAATGTCAGACAGTTATCTCGTTCTCTGGTGGGGACGAAGACCCTCCTATACATGGGCACATTCATCCGCAGTATGATACTGGCCAGTTCAATGGCCTTGAAGTCCGGCGCTGTCTTGTCGACACGGGGTCCGGGATTAACCTGATTCCAACTCGGACGCTCCGTAGATTGGGGTTGTGTGAGGATGACTTGATTCCCTCCGACCTCAGGATCCAGGGGTACGACCGCACCGAGCAAACTCCGGTCGGCAAGATACGTTTGAAGACCCAGTTCGGTGACCTGGTTGCCAGCACTGAATTCATGGTAGTCTCTCAGGACACTGTGTATAACGCATTGATGGGCAGGCCATGGCTCCACCTTCATGTGGCGGTTCCCTCGTCATACCACCAATGCCTTAAATACTCCCTTAATGGTCGAGTAGGCGTGCTTCAGGGAGATGCCTCTCCTTTTGCCTCATGTGAAGCCCGCTATCTGGACGCGGACTATTACAAGAGCAAGGATAAGCAGATCCTGGCAGGTGAGGTTGATCCTGTCGTTGTTGCAAGTGATCCATGGGCCAGTTTGGATGACGCTTACATCCTCCCGATCCATCGGTTGGACGTAGCCATGGTCTCGACGGCCTGTGAGTCTCCTGATGAGATGACCGCGACCGCCCATGCCAGCACCAGCGGCCCAGCAGGATCTGGTAGCCCCAATGCAGTTTCCAACGCAGTCTCTCCCGTGGACGATCCCTCCCCGAGTGGAGAGGACGTGGAAGATGCACCCCCAGCCTTTGAGGAGGGCGTCTCCGCCATGGTCGATGAGTTAGTACAGGTGAACCTTGGAACCGAAGCAGATCCAAGACCCACATTGGTCAGTTCTGCCATGCCCTCTGAGGAGCGGCAGCAGTACATGGACTTCCTCAGACAGCACCCTGATGTGTTCGCTTGGGGCTATGACGAGATGCCGGGGATAGATCCTCAGGTAGCCGTCCACCGCCTTGGTCTCCCGGTGAACCATCGCGGGTTCAAGCAGCCTCCCAGGAAGATGCACCCATTCCACGGTGCCATGGTTGAGGCCGAAGTTGACAAGCTTATCAAAGCCAACTTCATGAGAGAAGTTCAGTACCCCAGATGGCTAACCATCATTGTGCCGGTCAGGAAGAAGAACGGGCAGATCAGAGTCTGTATCGACTTCCGCGATCTCAACCGCCACTGTCCGAAGGATGATTTTCCCCTTCTGGTGACAGAGCTGTTGATCGACGCCACGATGGGATTCCAAGCCCTCTCCTTCATGGATGGATACTCCGGATACAACCAAATCTGGATGGCCCCTGAGGATGAGGAGTTCACTGCCTTCAGGGCCCCCCAAGGTATCTTTTGTTACCAGGTCATGCCCTTCGGCCTGAAGAATGCAGGTGCCACCAATCAACGGGCGATGCACCGCATATTCAATACAATCCTCAGCACACTGGTGGAATGCTACGTCGACGACTTGGTGGTCAAATCGTGCCAGTGTCAGGACCATCTCAAAGATCTTGAGAAAGTGCTCGACTTCCTCCGGTCTCGCTGCCTGAAGATGAACCCATTGAAGTGTGCCTTCGGGGTCACCTCCGGGAAGTTTCTTGGATTTGTGGTAAGATACCGAGGTATTGAGATCAACCCATAGAAGATCAGGGCGATTAGCCAGATGCCTCCCCCAGGTAACATCCGAGAACTGCAAGGGTTCCAAGGCCACTTAGCCTATATACACCGATTCATCGCGAATCTGGCCTGCAAGTGTAAGCCCTTTTCTCGGCTCATGAAGAAAGGCGCCACCTATGTATGGGATAAGGAGTGTCAGACCGCTTTCGAGGAAATCCAGCAGTACTTGCTTCAACATCCGGTTTTGATGCCGCCTGTATCCGGGAAGCCGCTGGTCCATTATGTGACCGCCCTGGAACGGTCCCTGGGTGCCCTTCTCGCCCAGAAGAACAACAAGGGAACAGAGAATAGCCTCTATTACCTCAGTCGCATGCTCCTCGATGCGGAAGTCAGGTATTCCCCCATCGAGAAGAGCTGCCTGGTGCTCGTATTTTTCGTACAGAAATTATGACACTACTTGCAGCACCATGAGGTACAGTTGGTTTCTCGGGTAGACCTGTTGAAATATATCCTGAGCCGGCCTATGTTGACTGGCCGTCTAGCGCGGTGGGCTGTGATTCTCCAGCAGTTCGACATTAGGTATGTGTCTTAGAAGGCCATCAAAGGGAAAGCATTGGCGGACTTTCTGGCTGCTCACCCAACCTCCGCGGATCAGCCGCTGGATCTAGGCTTTCCTGATGAGGCCGTTCTCTCGGTCGATCGTGCCGATCCATGCTGGCAGATGCACTTTGACGGTGCTTCCCGGAGCCCCACCGGTAGAATACTCGATGATCCTAAGCTCAACAAAGTGGTTTTGGGTATCGTCTTCATTACCCCGGAGCAAGCCGTGCTGCCATACTCTTTCCTGTTGTCAGAGGGCTGTACCAAAAATGAGGTGGAATATCATGCCCTCATCACTGGCCTCGAGTTAGCTCTCGAGATCGACGTGCCCCATCTATGTGTGAAAGGGGACTCCGAGCTGGTCGTTAAGCATATCAATGGCGACTATGTTGTCAGGAAGCCGGAACTTGTGCCATTGCTGGAGTGCACCCTCCTCCTGATGGCCCAGTTCCCTTCTCGGCCAGAAATTGTCTATATTCCCCGGTCGCAGAATGGTCGAGCAGATGCTTTGGCCAGCCTTGCTACGTCACTTGCAGAGCCTGAACAGGACAACCTGATCGTCCGCGTGACGCACCGCAGGCTCATCGCTCCCGTTATCCCGGAGGGAGATCGCGGCCCGTCGGTAAGTAATCTCACCACGGTTGCCCCTGTGCCTGGAGCCCCGAGTACCACAGATATGGTAGTCGAACCAGCTCCTGATTGGAGGACGCCTTTGGTTGAGTACCTCCAACATGGCATTCTCCCGTCGGATCGGGCCGAGCGCGAGCGAGTTCGACGCCGCGCATCGCAGTTTGTCCTCCAGAGCAGTCCCGGCCTGGTGCAGATCCTCTATAGACGCGGATTTGATGGTGTTCTCCTCCGCTGCCTTCAGGGAGTTGAGATCCCACGAGTCATGCAAGAGGTTCATGCTAGTTCATGCGGTGCCCACCAGACTGGGCCGAAGCTATCCCACCAGATTCGGAGGTTGGGATACTTCTGTCCCTCCATGATCCATGACTGCATCGAGTACGCCAGGAAGTGCCATGCGTTCCAGGTTCACGCGAACTTTGTGCATCGGCCGCCGGAGACTCTCCATACCACCAGGTATTCTTGGGCCTTTGCAGTCTGGGGGATAGACGTTGTGGGACCTTACCCGCCAGTGACGGCTCGCCAGTGCTGGTTCATTCTGACCGCCACAGACTTCTTCTCCAAATGGGCAGAGGCGATTCCGCTCAGAGAGGTCAAATCCTGTTCTGTCGCTGACATCGTGACCTCCAACATCATTTTTCGATTTGGAGTGCCTCACGCTATCCTCACGGATAACGGAGCCAATTTCCGAGCAGCCGAGTTGAAGAAGTTGTATGCCAAGTACAACATTCACTCGAACCATACATCTCGCTATCATGCGCAGGCAAATGGACAGATTGAGGAGTTTAACAAAACCCTCTCTAACATTCTGCAAAAGATAGTTGGTCAGAACAATAAGTGTTGGCTGGACAAGCTCCCCAACGCCCTCTGGGCTTATCGGATGACGACTCACAATTCCACCCAGATGACCCCTTATTCCCTGGTGTATGGAGCTGAGGCCATCCTGCCCATCGAGATCCAGTTACCGTCCTTGCGCACTGCGGTCTACGACCAGCAAGCGCCGGACAGAACTGCTGAAGCCCGTCTAGTCGAGTTGGAAGCACTGGATGAGAATAGGCTTCGCGCTTTGCACAACTTGGAGAGGCATCAAAGCAGAATGGCTCGAGCCTTCAATAAGAAGGTTCGCCTCCGCTCTTTCTTGCAGGGTGACCTAGTACTGGCCCTAAGAGCGCCAATGATCCCCGGCAGGAAGCCGCCCAAGTTGGAGCCCAAGTGGGAGGGACCTTTTGTCGTCCACAAGGTCTATCCCAATGGCGCGTACTCCCTAGAGACTATGGATGGTGAGCGTGTTACTCCTCCCACCAACGCTAGGTTCCTCAAGAAGTACTTTGCCTGAGTGCATTCGTCCTACACGACGTTAAACTGCATTCGTCCCACACGACGTTAAACTGCATTCGTCCAGCATGACGCTAAACTGCACCACGTCCAAGCTACAAGACGTTAAACTGTTCAGCATTCGTCCCACATGACACTAAACTGCACCTCAAGAACTACGTGTGGCTTGATTCCCATCCTTATGGGATACGTAGGACCGCCTGAACATTCATGTTTCAGGCCCAGCCACATCCTTCGGGAATTTCCATCCCATTTCGGGCCCTTGGCCCAAGTGCCTCTGGGTATGCGGCGTATGGTGTGAACGCGGGGTTATGCCCTCATTCACGTCGGTTTTCTCTCCACGCTGCACGCCCCCCACGTTTGGGGATTCTTTCCGCTCCCCCCTTTCTTTATCGTCCTGCATGACGTTAAACTGCACTTCAAGAACTACGTGCGGCTTGATTCCCATCCTTATGGGATACGTAGGACCGCCTGAACATTCATGTTTCGGGCCCAACCCCATTTCCCGGGAATCTCTATCCCGCATTGGGCCTCTGGCCCAAGTTCCCCTCCTTTTTGTGCGAGGCTTATGGCGTGAGCGGGGGATTGTTTCCTCATTCACGCCGGTCTACTGGCTGCGCCGTACGCCTCCCCCGTGTGTGGGACTACCTCACACCCCTCATCGTCCTGCATGACGTTAAACTGCCTCTCAAGAACTACGTACGGCTTGATTCCCATCCTTATGGGATACATAGGACCGCCTGGAAGTTTGTGTTTCAGGTCCAGCCCCGTCTTTTGGTTGCTCTCATGGTGAGTCCTCCGACCCTTTCCGGTGATCTGTTAACATGTTTTGGGTACTCCAGTCTATGACCTGTAGTGTCAGATTCAATCCCGACAAGTCCTGTGTTACTTGTCAGGCCTCGCGCTTCCTCTTGTTCGAGCCTTCACTCAAAGGGATCCTCGTTAGCGGTTTGGATACGATGCCTCAGTGCTCTCCTACCGCTCCGGGTCGATTCCTGGGCTGCAAATCGATATGAATCCTGTGCTTGAGCGGTTGATGCTTGTTTGCTTGCCTCATCCTAGGCTGACGCGATCGGATGTTGTGTTGCGAGTGTGGTCAGCAATGTCCTTGATCGCCATGTCGACTCTTTCAGGATCTGAACATTGGTTGCGCAGTCCTCATCACACTCCGCCTCTGTGCGTTGTAGTGGAATCTCGACACTCTCTCTCTTCATACTGACCTTCAGTACACCTCTACACGTTAGGCAGGCCAACCAGGGTAATGGTGTCTTTCGAGGCTCCCACGATCTGAGCACCAAGGATATGTGCTAATGTCCTCCCTAAGGGCCATGTGTAGCTAGACCCTTGTCCCCATGAGGATGAAGGAGTTGCCCGAACAATCGCGTTCTGGGCCCAGCATAGCTGGAGGCTAGCATCTCTGCCCCTCGGTTGATAGACATATGCAGGCCCCTATCCCAGGATCCTTCTCCTGGAATTGTGCGTGACCGCAGGGATGGGATGTGTCCCCACCTCCGCTGTGTCCGCCGTACCGAAATAAGCGGATTCCTCCATGGTCCGAGCCACACGGCCTTAAACTGTGTTGCTTGGTCTTACCACACGACCGTAAACTGTGATCGTCTTGGCCGCCCGACGAGAAACGACACTGCATTGTGATGTTCTCCTCAGGGGACACTCACGTTGGGCGCTGGTTAATAACCACGCCATTTATCAATGCCTTTCATGGCTTGATTATTGTGGAGACGCCAGGGATTTCTTAATCACAGGCATGTCGATGCACAAAGAAAAACCATCCACCTTTAAGGACAAACAAGAAATATCAAATACCACTTCTTTTGGGTGCGAGGGCCAGACCCGCACCCCTCCCCGCGCTGGTGCCCGATTGTGTTGCGCCGCGCTTCAAGAACTACGTGTGGCTTGATTCCCATCCTTATGGGATACGTAGGAACGCCCGGATGTTTGAAACTTCGGGTCCAGCCCCCACCGCTTAAAGATTCCCCCTTCTCTTGGGAATCCGCCACCTTCGGGTCACCCTCAAGGCGTGTCCCTCGACCCCTTGCAGTGGTCCACCGGTGTCAAGAGTACTCTGGTCTATTGCCAGGAGGGTCAGGTTCAGCTTGGTCAGGTTCCTTCCACCTTTCAGGCTTCATGCTCCCCTTCATTCGGACCCATCGCCTACGCCCTGGGTGGAACCCCCGCGAGCGGTCTGGATACAATGCCTCAGTGCTCTCCCATCGATCCGGGCTGGTGCCCCCAAGGGCCTTGGGCAGCAAATCGATATGAATCATGCGCTTGAGCGGTTTATGCTCGTTTGCTGCCTCATTCCATCAACGGTCAGTGCGATATTGATGCTGCTTTTCCGCCACGGTCGGCAGTACTCCCATATCGTTACGCCGGTGCCCCCAGTACTTGAGTGAATGGCCGCATGATTCACATTACGTTTTCCACCCCCCATTCTGACCAGGAAAAATCTAGGCACTCTTGACACTATCCCTCAGTGAATCTTTGCATATCCAGGGGATAGGACCACGATGTGGCGTACTTTGAGGTTCCTATAGTCCGAGCTCTAAGACCTTAAACTAAGATCTGCCCCTATGGTCCGAGCTCTACGACTTTAAACTAAGATCTCCCTAATCGGGGTTCTACGTCCTGTATGACGTTAAAATGCACTCTCAGAACTGCGTGTGTCTTGATCTCCAGCCTGATGGAGTACGTAGGAATGCCCAGGCATCTCGACTCGGGTCCAGCCTCAGGGATCGCTAAGTCCCGCCCCTCCTCGTCGCCGGTCGTTTGGCCTGGCTTCTGGTAGAGTGGTGCGATTGTGATATTCTCCCTGACTCAGCTCGGGATGCCCCATTGCAATGATGGGAAGCGACAGTTGCCTCGTCAAAGAGGTTCTGTCCGAGAATTGGGGTGATTCACGGCCAGATTAGTGCATCCGCCTAATACGCTTTCCCCACGGTGGCGCAATTTTGGGAGCGTTAGATTCTGTCCGAACAAATCATCACTTCGCCCCATGCTTCGCATTCCCTTTTGATCCGGATTTCCACCCTTGTGTCTGAAGGAACCCCCAAAGTGGTATTGATGATGACATGTGATCCGCCTCCTGCAATATGAATGATGACTTTCGGTTCGTCTATTGCAGTAGTATGGTCGATTGATCCATTGTCCGCTTGCCGTCTTGGGCATTTCCTGGAAGGATGACCGTCTTGGATTTCTGAATTCGAGACACGTGATTCACCCTTTCTCATTTCCGTATGTTCGGATAAAATCTCAACGCCCCTAGCGTTGTCCCGCTCGTGTGTCGGAACAAGTTGGGGGGATGGTACATTGATTAGGTCTGAGGTCTCCCTTCCTAGGAATGACCTCCCTCTCTTCTTTAGAAATCCAGGCCCAATTGTGGATGCCTGAAGCTTGGTTAACGCTCCCACAAGACAATGAATTGTGGTTGAGCACGTTAAGCCCAAAAGATGCAGATAAATATATTGGTTCATACAAATGGATCGAAGTATTGAGTAGCAGAAGCAAAATGTTCTGGGAATGGAAAAAACAAAGCCCCTAGGGATTAGTGTGCTGAATGAATCTTTCTAACGCCGCTAACCTTTGGCTGGCGGCCTCCAGGGCTGCTTCTCGCTCTCTGCATTCCCTCTCTTCATCGGCGGTCGCAGCACGCAGCTCGTCGATCCTGGCTTGTGCACGCTCCCGCTCGACTTGAAGTGTGACCATCTGTTGGCCCGCCTCCGTCAGCTGTACCTGGGCATCATCCATCTGGGCCGTCAATTGCTCCACAAGCTCAGTGCACGCTGCTACGAAGGCCTCCTTCTCTGCCGCCTGCCCTTCAAGGCGCCGGACATCCTGCTCCGCCACAAGGAGTGCCCGCGTGTTCTCCGACATGTCCCGACATTGTGCGATGTCGGCATGCCGGCGGCTCTCGCGCATCTTTTCGGCCATGAAATCACGGACCGTCAGATGGAGGCGTTGAGCATCAGCTCCCCCGTCACACAGGAAGTGCAGCCAGGTTTGAAGCGATCCCATGCGCCCCAGCCACTCCGATGGGTCTCGCTTGAGGAAGCGCTGGATGCACTTACACCCCCTGCGGCGCGTTATCCGGCTCTCCTCGACCGCCTCCGCGTCCGAGTCGTCCATCTCCTCGGGGTCGGCAGGCCGGTAGGCAGGGAAGGCAGCGAGCAGGTCTACTGCGGGGTCCGCCCCTGGGATGTCCTCACAGGGGATAGGTTCCCCAACATCTGGGCGACCTTCTTCTCTCACCCCAGCGGCGTTGACACCCTCGTCAGCCCCCGACCTCTCTCCGATGGCAGCACCGCCGGTGTCCGCTGCCCCCTGATCAGCAGTTGGTGGGGCCGGCTCGGTGTGAGAAGTCTGTTCTGGAGGAGGTGGCATGTCTGCCACTGGTCCACTCGTGAATGGCCCGGGTTCGACAGCCCGACGAGCCTCCAGTATTGAGATCACTGCGCAAGGCATGCCATGGTTAGTCACGGATCATCAACGGCAAGCACCAACAGTAAAGTAAGAAGACTTACGGGAATCCAAAGCGTCATCTTCTGCTATCCCGGCCGCCGTAGGAGCAATTGCAGCAGGGGACCCCTCAGCGCTTTTCAATTCAATGATGGGTGTCTGGCCCCCGCCCTGTCCTGCTGGTGCCTCTCCTACTCTTACTGAGGATGCCTGACCAACATCCGTGCACTCCTGAGGAAGGTGAAGAAATGGGTTTGAAGCTTCATAAGAGAATGGACGAAGCAGGTTGAGTAGGGATAGAAGCGGACCTCGAGGAGCTCGGTGATATCGATATTGTCGGAGCCGGCCACCTCGCCGCTCTCCCGCGGGCTCCCCGGATGGGACCTTCCCTCCGAGCCTTCATCCTCCCCCGTCTCCTCCTCTTCCTCGGAGTCATCGTTACTATCACCTTCCTCCGGCGGCATCTGTTCTGGAGCAGGCTCTAGACCGAGCATCACCTTCACCAGAAGGGAAGGCTCCGCACGCTAACCACGTTGGCGCGCGTACTCGTCCATGGCTATTTGATACGCATACCGCCGGTGGAAGTTCACCCTGTCGGCGAGCTGAAGGCGCCCGACCTCTGGCAGATGGATCCCTTCTCTGGTTATTTTCTGCCAGATGATTTCGGTCCCCAGCGACTGCCGTAGGGTCATCCAGGCCGACCACAGCGCTGGGAAGACTGCATCGTGAGAGGGTTCGAGCAGATTCCTTATCTGCTTCCCGGGCCGCTCCCCGACCACCGCATGTGCCCCCTCTCTGGGCGCTGAAGTCGTGGCGGCAGCCTGCGATGTGCCCGCCGCCGAAGTCCCTGCCCGCGCCGGCTCCGCTGTTTGGCGCGCCTCCGTTCTCCCCCGCGTGACGGCGCCTCGCCTCTTTCCTTGACGCCCAGTCTCCGCACGGGTGACCTCGAGCCGCCGAACTGGATTTCGTAGAATCCCCTCGGAGTACGCAATGGCCCAGTGTTCGGCGTACTCGGTTGCGAATCCTGCGTCGACCCCGGTAGGAGGGAGAGTGATGACATCGCCAGAGCCGAAAGCGGCGAACATTAGCCACATCTGGTGAAGGACGCAAGGGTTCGTCTCCTCCCGGACAGCAGCGAATACCCTCTTCGGCATCCGTTGAAGGCACCCGAACTTCCTAGCGAACCGGGTTGGCACGTAGGGCTCGTAGATCACCTTCCCGTCGATCCGAGCCACTAGCACCCCGCCCCGCATGCTCAGGAAGTATTCGTGCTGCTCCAGTGGACCCTGTCCATTGTCGATCATCTGGACAACGGGAGTGGGGAACGGGCCGAAGTTGAAATTGGCATGATTGCCAATCCGAATCCTCACGCCCTCCTCATTTAGGGTCATCGGAGCGACCCCCGCGATGTTCAGCAGGGAGGGTCGCAGGCCGTTGCCCGGAGGAATGACGGCATTTGGAAACGTATACCCACTGAGGTGAGCAGCCACCCAACCGTGGAAGAATTGAAAGGGCCCACAGATCCTTCGTGGTGACCCCCCTCGCGAGATGCGTCCCAGGATGGCGTACAGCTTAGCCAGCACTGGGACCCCGAGGCTGTATCTCTTGTTGGCGGCCATGGCGCCCGCCATCACCAGTGTCGCCGGGCGGACGCCCATCCTCGCATCCCACAATGACAGGAGCCACCCACTCAGAAAGGCGGCCAGGAACGCCGCGTACCGGACATTTGGGTCCCGGGCCTCGATGACGCGGTACCCCCATGAGCGGTAGTCGCCCGTCTCCAGGACCCGCCAGTACGACCCGTTCCGGCTCCTCTGAGCCGCGGTCGGGCACCGCTTCCCCCTGCCTGGCATCTTGACCGCTGGGTCATGCTCCAAGAACTGGCCGAACCACTCCTTGTAGGTTATGTCCTTGTGTAAGTCCTTGACCCCGAGCCGCTGCGTAGCCAGGTCCAGTAGATGCCATGTCAGAATGGGAGTCCGTGACCTGTCGTACTTGGTGTTCTTCGGAGGCAGGAACTCATCGTATTGGTAACCCTCCAGCGGGATACCTCCGATGCAGTGGATGTCCCAGAGACCGATGCTAACCTCCCCATGATGAAGATGGAAGGTGTTGGTATCCGGGGACCAGCGGGTGAACAGCTCCGGCCCGAGCTCGGGCTGCTGGTAGAAGTGGAACTGTGACGTCCACACCACCTCAAACAGGCCGATGTATCGCAGCTCCTCCGCGAAGTGATCGCAGTTGTGGCGTACCCAGAACGCCTAGGCCCACTCACGGGTGAAATTGCCCCCAGACCGCAAGTCCCAGTCCTTCAGCCAGCCCTTGGTGTCGTCGGTGACACTTTGGCGATACGTGTTCGAGTAGAGGGCTGGAGAGTTCTCCGCAGTAGGCTCACCCCCGGTAATGGTTCGCGTCCTCGGGTTCAGGACATAGACATCTAAGTGCCTGGTCTCCCTGGAAGGATGCCCGTTGATGGTGATGTTGTAGCGGAGAAGCTCATCCTCCCGAGTCACCCAGGTCCGTGGCGCATCAACCTCGAACCCCGGCACCGGAACCTCATCCAGGATGCCATAGTTCCAGAGTGGCAGGTTGTCCGACAGCGGATACGTCTTCTGGGCCGGCGTCAGCAAGTCGAACAAGGATTGATTGTTGGAAACAATCTCCTTGGCTCCATAGACCTCCTCGTTCGTCGCCATCTCATCTTTGCGAATGGAGGCATCCCCCCTCATTCACTTGATTCGCGGCCATCTCAGAAGCTTCGGGAGTCGTGTGGGTTAAGGGATGAGGCATGCGTGATCGGAGGAGGCTGGTAGAGAAATTTTGGAGTTGGCGCGCAATCCTAGTGGACGGCGCGCAATTGGGAAGTCCGTCGCGCAAAACCCCAGGTGTTCGCGCAAAACAAGGTGAAATCCAGATGGGTTTGCGCGCCGAACGGGCGAATTTCGCACCGGCAAAGGCAATTTCGCGCACAAGAGCTTGGAAGCTTGTCGCGCAGAAGGCCTGTGTACGGTACGGGGGACCCAGGGCCCCTATTTATAGGCGAGGCCGGGTGTCCGCGTTGCGCGGAAAGCACTTTGCATGACCACGGCAGCGAATTTCGCGCCCGATGCCCTTTTTGCGCGCCACAGTCCCGCGCCACCCAGGACTTAGGCATTCCGGCGTCTCCCTCGGAACCCGATCGTTGCGACCTCTCACCGATTAGATTCCGAGGGGGGGCTTTTGTAGACGCCGGAAAAGTCCGTTGTTCCCAAACGAAGTTCTGGATGTGGAAAGCGAGGTCATATTTGGAGTCAGAAGCACGTTTCGAAAGGCCCGGAGACCTTGCGCGGAATTTTGGAGGCCCGCACGCAAAGTTGGAGTGTGGCGCGCAATCCTCCCGGGATGCGCGAAAATGCGCTTGGCCGGCGCGCAATTTTGCGCGCCCGCAGCCCGCGCGACTCCCTTGCGGGCCGGGGCCCCGATTCCGCACCCGCGAAGGAAATTCCGCGACCGCGCCATGAATTGCGCGCCGGCGGCAAGATTCCACGCCCGGGGTTGCCTATAAATACAAGGCGACCCCCGACGTTTTGGAGGTTGGTTGCCAGAATTCGAAGAGTCGCTCGTGCGTGCAATTCCACCCCCTCCGCGCGCAATGCCGATCTTCAGGTAACCTCCTTTATTTTGCGCAAGCAAGCCTCGGGGTTCGCCTTCGCGCGAAAACCCTTTGGATTCTTTCCTTTGACCAATTCCTTACCCGAAGGCATTCGCGCGTAAAAGAAGCCTCTTGCGCGCAATTTCCCCCCGGGTGCGCGCAATCCAGCCCGATTGCGCGCACCCCCCCTTACTAAGTGGCAATTCGTTAAAGAATGAGCCGTTGCCCCCGCGCGCTATCAGAGGCCCGGTGCGCGCAATCTCCATCTTCCGCGCGCAAAGCGCTGGCACAATTGCGCGCCAGCCCGCCCAATTGCGCGCCGACCCGCGGTATTGCGCGCCAAGCTCATCTTTTGCGCGCAAACCGCCAGGGTCGCCCCCTTTAACCCCCTGAGGGTACCCGCCTGCGTGGCGCCCGATGATCTTCATCCTGGGTGCCCGCACCGTGCGTTGTCTTCCCGTGCGGCCCTCCAGGCTCGCGCGAAGTGACACAGACCCATCGGCGGCAACATTCGTCCGCGCTGCAGGACGTTAAACTGCCAGGAATCCCTTGTCCAACATGACGTTAAACTGCATTCGTCCGCGCTGCAGGACGTTAAACTGCCAGGCATCCCTCGTCCAACATGACGTTAAACTGCATTCGTCCAAGCTGCACGACGTTAAACTACCTAGCATATGGCCCTCCTCAAGGTGTAAGCCCCAAACTTCGCTTCGTCCTCAACACATGACGTTAAACTGTACTTCGTCTGGCAAGACGTTAAACCGTCCGCTTCGTCCTCAACACACGACGTTAAACTGTACTTCGTCCGACAAGATGTTAAACCGTCCGCTTCTTCCTCAACACACGACGTTAAACTGTACTTCGTCCGGCAAGACATTAAACCGTCCGCATCACCCGATCCCGTGCCTCGCATGCAGGGTCCCCCCCAGTTTGGATGTGGCCCCCACCCGCTCGTCTCTGCAGGGATGTCGGGATTGGAGTGGCCTTCGCCCATGGGGGTAGGTTATTACAAACCCCTAGTTTCTTGTGGGGGACTGCACATGTGTATCTCCATTGTGCTTTCCCACTGCCGAAGCCAGTAGAGGGCGTGACATGGATCGAGGTGTTTCTTACTTTCGGCCCAAGTCCCTCTCCAACTGAGTTTTGCCGCACTCAGGTTGCCTCAGTGCGTAAGTCCTGATAGAATGAACTACGTGGAATTTGATCCCTGTCTCCTAAAAAGGGTACGTAGGAAGCCTCCCTGAGGATCAAGCCCACCACCTGGTCGTCCCGGTCGTATTCACGTCGGTTCGTCCATCAATGGACCCCTCTCGGGTTCACATTCGCGTTGATCCACCCGGCCGTTCCATCCCCCTCTGTGTGAGGTGGTTCGGTTCAATCCTCCACCCGGTAGCCTCGACCTCTTCGTGAGTCGGCTTGCCATCGTCCAGCATGACGTTAAACTGTATATCCGAACTATGTTGACTTTGATCCGCGCTAACGCGCGGTACGTAGGAAGCCTCTACGGGGTCCAAGCTCTTCACTCCATCATCCATCCTGATCCTTACCCGGGCCGCCACATCCCGGTGGGGTCATGCCATTTCATTCTACTCCACTTCACTCGGGAAGCCGCCCATGTGCTGGCCCCAGCGTCGGAGGTTCCCCGCAAGGGGTTCTGTCATCTGATCCACTCATCGTGTTGATCAGTCCGATGCCGTCCCCGCTGGACGCTAAACTCGCGGCATACCCCATGTTAAACATGGGAAGCTGAGGAAAACCTCAGGTAACACAGTTCCCCGCACCCAGCGCGGGATGCCTCAGGCCATCACACCTTTGAGAAGACCTATTAGGGACGGAAGGCAGACATGCAGAGCCGCAGTGTTAAGACACGCCCCCAGCACCCAGAGTTACCCGGTCTCCTCACCGCAGGTTGCTGCCCCGACCAGACCCCTTGGAGCGTCTAGGCGGAAGCAGCGTAATTAACCGGTGTCCATGAAGATATGGCGCCGGGAACGAGATTCACGAACATTCTTAAATCTATGAGGGAGACCCGGATTAGGCGACGAGTTCCGAGAAGACGTCCACGGAAGGAGGAGCCGACGTCCCATCATCCCGGTTTCGATCAAGGAGCAGATGTCCCTGAATAAGGGATGGATGCCGCCCGCCTTTGGAAAGCGGGACTGCGGGGCCACAAGCCGCGCTCCCATCCCCTCGGGTCGACGGGAGCACGCGCGAACGCGTCCAGGCGGAACAGCGTCGGAACGGAAACCCGATGCACATCCGCACTGAAACAGATATTTCTTTATAAAATGATTGTTGTGTATTATGAAGATAAATATGGTATGTTTGATACTAGAGTTGTGATTTTTCTTTATTAGATTTTTATCTTATTAGATATCAATTTGATTGATAACTGGGGGTTTGATATTAATTGGCATATAGGGTTTTCATGGATATGACTCAAGTCTAATGTGGATTCATGAGGGCTTGGTGCATGTTCTTTTGTACATCCCGAGGGCTAGGTGCACAAATACATGATGACTGAGGATATAATATGTGATTATATGGGATGTATGAGAAATCATGATTGGTGTTATGCCTAAGGGATTGGTTCATGCTTTCATACCACCTAAGGGTAAGGCACACTAATACTAAATGCCTAAGGCAATGTATATGATTATGTCATATGCGTAAGGTCTAGACGCTCTAACACACAATGCCCAAGGGAGAGGTTTTGGTTATCCTGAGAGCATATTACATATATTATGGCATATTCTGAGCGATTAAACCTAATGTAAAACAATATACCCACAGACATAGATATTCGTCAAAGGCTGAAGCAGGTGGTATGGGACGAGTGTCCATTTAGGATCTCAGGCCAAGTTGTTATTATTTAATTTGTTATCACTTTTCATTTATAATGTATGTCATGCTATCATTTATTATTAATTTCATGAAATGTATTGGTCTAGACACATTTGATGCAATACTACTAATATGTATATCTCACACCTTACTCTGGTTCCATTTGGACCCTGAAAAGATCATTTAGCTTTTAGATATTTTGATTCATTGCTTGTGTTGTGTTGTGTATATGGGAACTAGAGAGCATAGGACTAGGATGTTGCTCAGGATTCTCAATGAGTTGATTGTTGGTTTTTTCTTTTCTTTTGTAAACACGTACTACTTGTACTTGTAGCATCATATTCCATACATGAATTATTGTAAATTGGCATTGACTATTTTATTCATATATTATATTATTCTTTTGCTGCTTGTCTTTCTTTTATTACTACTTTCACATTTATCTGTTATTTATTATCCAATAAATAATTTTTCTAATTTGATATAGAGATTATATTCTCCCCACCATACCATCAATAGATCCTCACCACTTGCTGGTAGCCTCTAGTATATAGGGAGATGTTCTTGAGGCCATGTGGTGATATGTCTGGCCACCGTCTTATTGGTGAGCCGAGTTGGGATGTTACAAAGTGGTATCAAAGGATGTTTCTTTTCCACTTTTTATTACTATTTTGTGATGGTATATAGGAAACTAGTAATCTGTCGGTGGTTGGTGAAGATTCGTACTTGGGATTGATCACCCCACTTGTGGGGAAATAACCTGGTGGCATTGGTTGGGATTATTGTTCATGTTGTTTGATATTACAGTTGAATCTGATTTCACCTAGAGTGATTGGTGTATTTTTCTGTTGCTAACTATTTTATGATATTTATGGTATTTTACCCTTATCATTGTATTGAAAGAATAAATCATTGAATACATCATATTAGTTACATAGATAATTCACATGTCATGCATATTCTATTCCATAAATTTTAATGTCTATGATGCTTGTTGTTTGGATTCTGTGCATTGTGTATTATGTCATGCTTGATTTCATAACATGCTTAGTTGTTTATATTTTATGTTACCTAACTACTTATCATGCCTTGCCTGTTTATTATGCCATGCCTCTACGATTTCATCATGTTTCTCTGTGTTGGCTACTTCTAGAAACATGCTTCGCTTTGTTTTAAATATGTGATTAATGGAATGGGCTAAATAAAATTGGTTGCAATTAAAAGTGGGGAAATTTTTCAATTATATGGTGTATGGGAGCCTTACAAATGGGAAAGTTAACCCATATACTCGAGCCATCTTCATGTTTTAAAAATGATTAATCGTTGTTCAACTTTAAATCGAAATGAACTCATTAAACACATAAATGATCAACTGAACCCATGTAGGTCAGTTGGGGCATGGTCCTTATGAGATAACCCATAATCAGTGTTTAAAACTTTAAATGTTATGAAACTACTATTAGGATGAATTCTGATGAACCCTGGTTGTCTTAGTAGGACCCTCATAGGTCACCTTATATTTAATAACTCAAAATGAATTTATCTTGTAAAATTGCCTAATCATGACAGGATGTCAATAAATGTTAAATTTTTTAAAAATATTTTTTTGAGACTTTCCTATTTTCTTTGATGTGTTAGTTAAATATATTAAATGTTTCAAGATTAAATTTTGAATAAATCAAATGAGTTGAAAATTGAACATGTATAGATGTCCTTCATTTAAACCCTCATGTAAGGGTAGCTGGAGATTTTCTTTTGAGTAGCCTTGGAATGGAAACATGAGCATTTTCTTTAGGTCATTTTATTTTTAGAAATGGTTAAAATGATCTTCTCTTAAACCTAATTTTTTTTATGACCTGGTGATAGGTTCTATGCTTGTTCTTCCATAAAGAGATATCTAGTAGTAGGTATCACCCATTGAATTCAAATTCCTTTCTAAATATTTTGAGTTTCTAACATTTAGTGTAATTTAGATGTCTTTGTCCCTTGTAGGACTCATAGATTTTAATGACACCATTTTTCAGATGGGTGGTCATGGTATCTTTGACCCTTTATTTTCCCCACTAGTGGTCAAGTTGGTATAGTGTGTTCTAGGTTAATGTTCATATGGGGAAGTACAATTTAGTTATAAATATCTTGTACAGACCAGATGATGCTTGAATTCATATGGAGGATATCCTATGGATATTGTTCGGGTTGTGTCTTCTTGCTTTTGGAACCTCAGGGTAACATCTGTTCACGTACCCAATTCCCATCACATTTTTAATGATGTAACAAAAGGATTGAGTTCGGTGGTCTTGTAGAGCCTTGAATTGTTGGGTATAGTCTTGGGTCATCTTTGAGGTTGAGTGGCCTCGGTGTAAAAAAATAAAGTCCCTACCAATGCACGAGATGAATTTCAAAGACTTAGGTGTTTTGACATACTGGTTGGTTTGGTTTTTGTTTTCAAGCCAATTATTTATACATTTGAGTTAATGTAGGTTCTAACCTAGAGAGATTTTGAGTGGCCGGTCTATTCTTTTTTTGATGACTAGGACACTCCTAATGTGGGGACTGTGCTTCTGTTTTATTGTTTACATGTCGGTGCTTTCTCAGCATTATGAAACTGGTGTTTTTTGGTGGTGTATGCAACTTGAGAAACATCATTGGTTGTGGGTGGAATAAGTTGGTTAATCTTGAATGATCATAGAAATGACTTGGGTGGTAAAGGCTTAGTGATCTGTTAATGGTGGTATGTTAGTAGGTGAAGCCATTCTTCTTGCAAGGGAAGTCAATCGGTAGTGGTTTGACAGATCTTCTTGGTAATCTTCTAACCCTCATAGTATACTATTCTTCAAGTGACGAGCATGTCCCCTATCTTGGATTCATATTTTATACACTAATATAGAGTTGGTCCTACTCCAAGATAAATCTTTAAAAGTTTGTGGGCTTGTTTAAGTGGTCATTAAGTGAAGCATGACATTGGTTTTGGGAGGGTATGGTTTAAAGGTCAGAAATCTCTTCTTGGAAAGCTTGTGTGTCCAGTTATATTTAGATGATCTGGAATTTGATTGATTTTTTACTTTGGGGTCCCTGTTAGGATCTTGGAAGTAATTGAGTTCATTCTGTTAAAGAAAATCATTCCTAAAGTGTTTCTTGAATTCTTAGAGCTATGATTTTTAAGGAAATTCCATCAGTGGAGGTGTTATGGCAAGGAATTATCCCCCTTTTTCAAAGGTTGAGACCAATGGTGGGGAGCACCACTAGTTACTTGATTCAAGATAGGAATACTTGGTCGTGTATAGCTAAATGGGGTCAAATAAGTGATGTTTCAATGTTTTGGTTGAAAAAATGTGTGTTGGATCAAATTTTAATGGCTTAAGTCCCGCTTTCCTAATCAATGGTTAAGGGTGTGTTAGGCATTTTAAAATTCAATGAGTCTATCTGAGAAATAATTCACAACCCTTGAGATTGGGTGATGTTTTTTGTTCTCAAAGGCTTCTCAGGGACATGAAATTATAAGGTGGGGAGGTTTTAACGTCCTCATTTTTAAATGATAATAAAACCCCAATATTATTAATAAATTTTATGTATTTTGTTGTGAAAATTTAATTTTTCAATACTTGTATTTGTTATGGCGTGAATAAAGGGTAAAAGACTTATTTAGCACATTGAAATATTATATGAAATATTTTCAATGTTAGATGCTGAGTCAGTGTGGGGTTCTAAGGCCTGTAAACCCTCAACGTTGATAGAATAAAAAAATTAAATATATTTTATTCTTACATTTGTGAATTTTTTTCATAAAAATGAAATAACTCCCAAACATTGCAATATATTATAAATACAAGACTACTGTTAGGTCTGAAACATTGTGTTTACCCTTAGTAGGGTATAACATTAATGTGCATTTGGTGTTTGAAAACATCACACATGATAATACCCCCTTTATTTTTAACTAATTTCTTATTCCAATTTTTATATAATAAATAATTAATTTCTCACAAACTGTGAATCCTATGAGAAATCTGAGACCATCATTAGGTCTGAAACGTGGTTTTTACCCTATGCGGGGTATAACATTTGCAAGCGTCAGACGTTTGGTCAGATCGTACCCAAAGATAATTTAATTCGTTTATAAATATTATCTTGGCTAGTTAGAAATAATAATAATAATTTTATTATTAATATTATTATTTGTGTTGAAAACAAAAATGAAAATATAGTTCCACAATTAATAAATTGTATTGAGATGTAAATAATAAGTGGACAATGTAATAATTGTGATATTATTAATTATTCCAACTAAATGATAATGTGAAATCAATATCAATTTATAAGATGTTATCAGTATTTAATGGTTGTTATTTTTAAAATGTTAATGGTGGCATTAATGTGAGATAATTAATATTAATAATTATAATAATAAATATCATTGTTGTTTGTCTTGTTAATTTGGGGAAATAAAATGTGTTAAATATATGTATGTATGTATGTATATACATGTGTGGGTGTAAATGTATATATATATATATATAATGTTCATATATATATATAATATGTTTATATATATTTGGGACAAATAAATATGTATATATATATGTGGGGGTATATGCATGTATAAATATATAGGGATTAATTTTAATATATATATATATATACTTAATTAGTATTTAAATGGAATTAAGATGACAAGATAATAAAATATGAATAATTAAAGAATTAAATTTTTTAATTAAGGATTGACCATGGGGGAACATTGTAAATAAGGCATAGTGGATAAATAAATGTCTACCATATAGATTAAAATGTTATCTAATTAATGGTATTAATTGGTTTTAAATAAAATTAGATATCAATATTATAAATTTCTTTGGGGGAATGCTCATGGGAGAAATCCAACAACTTTTGACTCCTATCCTCCTCCCAACATCACCCTCCCCTTTATCACCACCTATCTCCTATATTATTTTTTATTATATTTTCATAACTTATTACAATCTTCAATCATTGAAATATCCTACAATATTGATAATATTAATCCATCATTAGTGTTTTTGGATTCATCTCAACATGAGGAATCTTAATCATTTTTTTATTTATGAAAAGAACTAGGTTTCGGAAGTTCATTTAAACTTGGACTTTAACCCACATCGCCAGTCATCATTTCACCTAATGTAGGAAGTCCATAACCTTTACACAAGTAATATATAAGATATTGATATGATTTTTGGTGTGCGTGTGTAGTTGTAGGGTTCCCTTACCATCTCCCCTTTGAATTTAAGAATGCTTTTTGTTTTTATTTGATAAATTTTATTATACATTCTGAAATGAATTATTTAATATGATAAATGAATTTTTTAATAAAAAATGTCATGATTTTATAATAAAACCCCATGAATGAGGTGCACTATCTTCTAAACCCAAAAGTATTTATTAGTGATTTAAATCATTCTTTGGATTAATGTATTTGATTTTTTCCATGTAATAATGAAAATTTAATTGGTTGAATTAAATGATATGGCTTTCACATGATGGATTTACTTCTTTAAATGTTTATATGTCATTCCTTGACTTGTTTAGCATGTTCAAGATGAAATGTTTTTATTGAATATTTAAATTAATTAACATAAATGGAACTTATTATGGTGGTACAACCACACCTCTTGTTATATTAAATAAACAAAGTTTATGTAAACTGTTTCAATGATATGATTTAAAAATTTTCAATGACATTATTTATGGTGGTTGGAAGCCTTGAAAGGAATTATTTTGGGTGGTCTAAACTAAATCACTTTTTATCTAATACAATTATTTATATTAATTTTGATATGTGGGATTGCACTGTAATTTCACAGGAACACTCAAATAAATTGAATAATTTCTATTAAATTATAATTGTTCATATTAAACCACCTCTTGTTTCCCCTTTGGTCTATAGTCATGTAGACTTAGACCTATGACTACCTAGTTGGTGTGCCAGTCTTGGACATTATTAAGACATTGTAGGTTTGACTTTAAATCCCTAAAATAAATTTGGATAAATTATGTGATTGTTAGCTTAGACTTTTAGATGGCATAAAAATGAATTGTGTGATTTATTATGATAGAATCACTTTTTCTAAACTAGTAAACAAATATATTAATGAACTTTGAGTAGAATGATTTATTAAATAGGTTTGGTAAAATTATGATGATAATTAGGAACATGTATTAATGAAATGAATTGGTTTGATAGATCATAATTTTTAATAAAATGATTGATGTGTCTTAAGAAGGTTAATCTAGTATGTTTTATGCTAGAGTTGTGATTTTTCTTTCATAGCTTTTGATATTATGTGATATTGATGTGATTGATACCTAAGGGTTTGATACTTATTGGCATTTTTATTTTGTATGGATGCGACTCAAGTTTAATGTGGACACCTGATGGCTTGGTGAATGTTCTTTTTTTACTTCCTGAGGTAAAGGCGCAAAGGTACTTGACACTGGAGTGAAGAGTATGTGATTATATGGGATGTCTGAGGACTCATGATTAGTGTTTATGCATGAGGTCTTGGTTCATAATTTCATACCACCTGAGGGCTAGGTGCACCTATAATAAATTCCTGAGGTAAGAGTATATGATTATATCAAATGCATGATGGCTGGATGAAAAATCACACGATGAGTGAGGGAGAGGTTTTGGTTAGCCTAAAGTTATAGGCCATATGTTAGGGTATATTCTTAGTGATTCATCCTAATACAGCAGGATCTACCCAAAGACATATATATTCAACTTAGGCTGAATCATGTGGTATGGGACAAGTGTCTGTTTAACATCTCAGAACAAGGTTATATTATTTAATTTGTTATCAATTTTCACTTATAATGTGTGTCACACTTTCATTTGTTATTAATTTTATGAAATGTATTGATCTAGACACCATGGGTTCTGGCCTATAGATATTTATATCGCATACCCTTGTTAGGTTCCATTTGGAACCTGAGAAGATCTTCGGGCATACAAGTATTTAGATTCAATTCTTGTGTTGTGCTGTGTATATGGGAGCTAAGGAGAATATGATTGGACTTATGATCAGAACTCTCAAGGAGTTAACCATTGCATTTTTTTATTTCGTAAATTTTTACTACTTGTACTTGTAGTATCACCTATCATACATGCATTGTTATAAATTCGTGTTGGCCATTTTTATTCAGATATTATATTATTCATCCCCAGATTGTATTTATTTTATTACTACTTTCACATTTATCTGTTATTTATTATATGATAAACCATTGTCCTAGTATGATCTACAGAGTATAGTCTCCCTACCATACCATCAAAAGACCCTAGCTTCTAGTCACTATCCTCTAGCTTACAGGAAGGCACACTAGATGGCATGTGGTGACCAGTCTGGCCACCATCGTAGTGGTGAGCCGTGTCAAGATTTTATAGTATACATGGAAATATATTTCATTTATTATGGGAGTGGTAATCAATTTTTTCCATGTATAGTAGGGGAACACTTGGTGGATTTAAAATGGATCATTTTATACTGAAAGGGTTTAAAAGATACAACTATGTGCTTCAGAGAAGTTTATATGTTGTAGGGGTTTGTTGATGGAGAATTTTCTAGGGATTCTGAGACTTGGATTAATTTTTTTTAATGATTATCCATAAAGGAGAAATGGTTTGATGGATGTATCATTTTCAATTGGTGGTTACATTTTCTACCATGAAAGTTAAATATGTGGAAACAATGAAAGTGGGAAAGGAATTGATTTGGTTGATACACTTACTAAAGGAACTCACAAAATTCTAGAATGAGGGAGTAATTTACTATGATAGTTAGAGCGTGATTCACATAAAATGAAATCTTTTGTTTCATGTAGGGACAAAACATAGTGACTTGAAATTCAATTAGATTTATAATTTTTTATAATAAAAAGTATTAGAGTTACACAAGATAAAAAGAAGATAGAATTTTGTTAATATATACAAAAAGGTTCTTGTCTAATAGATCTTAAGTAAAAATTGTTCCTCGATGAGACTATGGTGGAGGTATAGGATAGATTTCCCTATACACTACAAAAATAATAATGATCATAATTTTCAGAAGTATTGGATATTTTCTAGATTCTTCCCTGAAACAAACATCAAATGTGTGATTTTTGTGTAATTTAAGTTAGTTTAATGATTTTTCCCATTCAAATTTAATGAGAGAAAATATAAAATAGGCTCAGTATTGGATGTGTGGCTATTGGTAATAGGGAATTCCCACACAAGGTATGCTTCTTAGAAGTTACTAATATCTAAGGGATTATATTCAAGATATTTACTTCACTGGAAGGGGGAGAGTAGGACTTACATTTAGAATATTTTATTTGGATTTATAGTGTATGATAAAGTGTAAAGTTCTATACCAATTCTTATCTACAAGGATAAGGAAATCTATAAAGTATTGACAGTCACTAATGGTTAATGGATAAATAATTTTGAAATTCAGAATTTTATATTACCAGATGATCGATTGGTCCCTGCTATAAAGATGTGGTGTGGAATCCTACACATGTTGTTGATGACTAGGATTTATAGCTATGAAGATATTGTAAATAAAGAATTGAGAAACATTTATATATTTTTCTTTATCATTATTTTTCTTTACGTGTTATGTAAAGTGTAAGTTGAATGAATATTTTGTGAGTTTTGAATCTATTAAATGAGAAGGGTGTGTTAGCTTCCTATATTTTAACACACTATGTTCATGGAAAAAACTCATCCGGAATATCATATTCTGCTACATCCCATGTCTCTCGATGAAGTGCTTCTAATAATGGATTTTTACATGGTTCCAATCATAGGTTCCCTTATCAATACATATTATACCTACAATATGGATTTAATATTCATATTCTGAACATAATATAATGATTGAAAATTTTAAAGAACATGATGATACAATATCTAAGAAAAAATGGAAGAGTATAATAATTAAAATGATTTGAAATAATGATTAATATGGGAACAATGGATGTTTTTTTACACTCAACACAAACACAAAATAATTTAACACTTATTGAGAAATTTCTTAAATATATAGAGAAACACTATAATCCACTAGAATAGATAAGGTGTAAGAAACTCTAAAGTTATAGGTGATCTCATTAATTGCTATTTGAATGAATTAATTTTATGTTATAAGTTGTGAATATCCATATAGGTGACATGGATTTAAAATTAAACAACAAAACCGCTAACCAATCACTATTTGACATAAGGAGTATATATTTCTAAAATATTACTTCATTATTAGTTATTACCTCTAGCATTTTCACAAACTTTCAAGTTATTACTATAGAAATAGGAACTCCACCATCCAAATATATCTTTCCATTGATTATATTTACTTCTATTAACCAATGGTTCTCCATCATATATCTTATAATTACTATAATTCATGAACTGTTTTTGTTCCAATTAAACTCTAGATAATTTTTTTATACTCTACAAAAAAAATTAGGATGAATAACTATTTTTACACCTCATCAATATTATACATGAAGTATATTTTAAGTATTTACATTCATCTATGTTTCCAACGTCTCTCAACCATCCTAATTCATCTATAATAGTGATATCTAAATCAACTTTTACAATTTAAGACTCATTGGGGCATACCACCAACCCATAATTTCATAGTCATTGACTTTTTAATATATATAAATATATATATAATAGATTTCATCTCCCCTTAATGTTTCACTGTTCCAACACTCTATCTTATAGAAAAATTTGGATGAAATTTAACATTAAATGAATATTGTTTCCCTTAAATAAAATACATGACTCTTAAATAATGGATTATAATAATAATATCAATGAAAAAAATTCTATTCATCTTCTACATTTTGATTTCCTATAGTAGGGCCTTCATCCATATCATCTTCTTATTAGCTTGTGTTGTTTACAAGAAACCTGATTCTATGGTTGATAATAAAATTATTAGTCATAGTTTGTACATCTAGAAAATTATCACTCATCCATTTATGAATACTTAGGCAATGGTACTTCTCTAACTATATCTATCTCCTTTAATATCCATACCAATATATCCCTATAATACACCATCAATTTCATAACATAGAGATAATTTCTTGTTCATATTGAGATTATGAATTATCTTCCACAAAACATCCTTTAGTTACATTTCTTGGTTCAATAAGAACATTCTAATAACATACTAAAAAATAATTCCATAGATTCAACATGAATTTATTGGAAATTCACATTGTAAAATCAATGTTTTTAATTGTAAAAACCTTGGCATAAATCAAGATAAAACTATCAATGGACATAGAACCCTCGCTACTTTCTATCATCATCTATTCTAGGTTCCTTTTATTTAGGTATCTTAAGGTTATCATACAATAGTGTTGAAGCTATATATGATCTATATATTCAAAACCTTTCAAAAACTATCAAGATATAGAAATATTTAGAAAATATCATTGTTTTCATCTTCAAGTATCCACTAATCCTCACCGTTAATTGTTTTTACACCCCTAGATCTTTAATATTGAATATTCTATCCATCACCAATATTAATTACATATTATTTTTTAAAGAAACTATTAAAAAATTTCAAACACATATTATAGGAATAAATAATTGTTTTAGAAATAATATTTACAAAAACCATGGAAATGAATTTATTTCAATAGAATATTTAAATAAAATAAATATGAACAATTTTTTACCCTCATAGAATGTAATAAATGTAGGAATAATCTGTACGAAAACAATTTTAGAAAAAATAGGCCCCTATAGATAGTTTGAAGGAAATATATTTCACTAAAACACTTACCTCAAAGGGATAAAATCAATCTTCCTTTGATAAAAAATAATTAACTAGGCCAAGAGGAAGAATTACCCTACACTAGGCTTTAATAATATCAATATTAAAAAACCCTATATTATGTAATGACTAACATAACCACTGGGAGTTGGTAAAGGGAAGGGATGATGGATAAAATAGATAAATAAGTTTTTGGATAAGAATAAAGGGGAGAAAAAATGTTTTTACCTAGGAAATTCAACATAGATATCAATATAGGAGTACTAAAATGAATGAAGTAGGTAGGAGAGACATGAATAGGGAACCCTTTGACCACAAAATGAAAAAATGAGTGGGATATTACCAATAATAGGGGTTAAAATGAATAGTGGTATTTTTGCAAATAAAAAAAATTCTAGGTAAATCGTATGGTTAAGATACATAGTTTATCTAACAACTTTTAAACCATGTGAATGACAGTAGACCACCTAAAACTAACAACATTACATGGATTCATGGTTTATTGAACCATCCACATCCCTTGTTCTAGCCCCTAAAAAATGGGGCTTCATACTACACATGATTAATTTGCATGATTACTACTAACCTTGCACCAACCATGGGACCTACTAACCTTTTAAAATTTAAAATATTTCAATATTAGACTCCACCATTCCTAATAGAATAAAAAATTAAATAAAAAAATAAAAAAGTGACACTATGTAATCACAATTATCCCAAGTATTCCCCATTTTCCCACATAATGGCACTAATGAATTTAGATATAATTTGTACTAAAACCTAGAAATATCATCCTCTGATTAAACATGTGAAAGAGAAGGCTCGAATAGACCTGTTAAAAGAAAAATATATGATGGTAAATATTTTATTGAATCATGATGGAATTAAAAATAATAGTATTCCATGAAAACAATATGTTTAATTATGACTTCAAAAGGTTAACAAAACTGTATGTAAAAATTCTATAAGACCACTCCAAGACATAACCTGATCTATAACTAGATATATGGGAAGTTTAATGGGTTAATTTCACTTAGCGAGCAATCCTTGGATAATAAACCAGACATCCCTCTAAAAATTGAGGAAATTATAAATGAGATAGTAAATCATAAAACCTTTAATGTTTACTTAGAAAAATAAGGTAATGAAAAATCTAACTGAGGATATTATTATGAACTCAAGCTACCGAGAAAAAAATAGACATCATGCCTCATTATGATGATCTTTAAGACTATTCATGATAGTATATTTGTTGAAAAGGATGTGACTGACTCTAGGTCTCCCCACCATGAAATTTATCATCTTGATATAAAGTGAAAGATGAAATTACACTATCTAGGGAGGTCCACTTCAAAAATAATAACAAACATTACCAATATCATGTGTAATAATAAATAAGTAAGGATTAAATTATTCTAGGAGCCATCATACAATTGATTATTAAAATAGAAATAGAGTTGGATTATATAGTTCTATAAAATTTCATATAAATAGTATGGTTTTCTGTATCTACTGGTTAATACATCAGATTTATTATTTCAAGGTTAAGGTACCTTAATAAAATCATTAGCCTTGATTCGGGCTTTGTTATGCGATCCATTCACCCTTAATAAAAATTAATTTTAAAAATATTATACTAATGATCAAGATGGACACACCGGTGATAGATATTTGGTTCTCTTAAGCAAAAGGGTTTAGAATTTTCTAGTTTTCCACAATAAAAAAACAAAATAGATCACTTATTATTAGGAGGACAAATTAGATAATGAAATGAATGACCCACATCAACCCCACATTCCTAAATGGGATCATCTTTCCTCTATATATTATAATATAGAGTATCCTTAATTATAACATATACACCTAAAATTCCATCTATAATACTCTATCCTATTTGATTAAACTCCAAAACCAAGGATTTATTGACTAACAGCATATAATAAGTCTTGTTGAGTTCAAACACTGCTGATCTGAGGTTGGAGTCGAGACCCCTTTTGAATAATTAAGTTTCTAGAGATTTATCAATGACTAACTCAAGAAATAATGAAACAAATATATAAAAATGGTCAATGTAGTCCTTTTTTTTCTTCTCACCATGTCGGAGACTCATAAATTCTAATACTTTCTCCACTTTCATATTTTTAGGATAATAATAATGTATGAGAAATTACTTGAATAATTATAAATAAATAACCTCTTGAAATATATGTGGGCTAATGGCCTCTAACAATTATTGGCTTAATCCTTTAAAAATTCATACAACAATATTCACTTTTAAGTATTTGAGAACTTCCAAAGACTCAAATATTTCTTTGAACTTATTTAAACACTTCATAAACTCTTGTGAATATTTATCTATATAAAATATTGGAAAGTATCGATTTAATATATATTGAATGTGGTATAAGGAAAAATAATAACTAAACTCCACTACTCTATTTAGAGTATGGGTAGAGTAGACCACTATAGAGACTAAATTTAGTCTGAGAGGGTGACAACTCTAAGAAACATCTCTTGGGATAGGCTTTTAATAACTCATTGATACATTTTTAGGAGAAATAATAAAAGTAACATCAAATAAAAAAATTATTAAAATAAACTTCTTGTCTCCAACCACACAAATTGAAAATAATCACAATGTAAAATATCAATACACAATTCACCAAAATAACACAAAATATCATTATAATAAATCTTTCCTTTGACATCATATTAATATATAATTAAATTATAATATTTTATTTTATAAAATAACATAGTATACAAAACATTTTTACATTTTTTGAAAACAAATAAGATACATTTTATGTTAGACTCTTCTATAGTGGGGTTTAAAAACATTCACACTGGTTTTTTAAATATTTGTTTCCATTTATCATTATTTTTAATCAATTAAAAATCATGTACATTATTTTATTCAAATTTAACCCCTAATAAAACTCAACAAAATCATATAATGATTTGGAAATATTTAAAATTCAACCATTAAAATCATTTAAAGGACCCATTTATATTTCAAAAAATCTTCCTGAAATTTCTATTTACACAAGATACTTATCCTTTATAACATGATACTAAGTATCATAACATTATATATCAAGAATAAGTTAATAAAAAAACATCATATAATTTTGAATAATCCCCTATAATCCATATTAATTGAATAAGAGATGAGTTAAACAATATTTAAATGTAAAAGGAGGTAAAATAGTTCTGTTGATAGGGTTTCATGATAGTGTATGATTTGAACATAGAGTTCGGAAGGCTATGTGCTGAGCGTGTGGAAACCACTGGAAGGTACCTTAATCTATGTGAAGAATTTGTACATGATTTTTCAGACTATGATTCAACCATTCACCTCTTAGTTCTCCTCCAATTTCTACCCTTGAACTTTGAAAATCTAAAAATTACCCATGTAATCACAATAGAACTCAAATTATTATTAATGTAGATCAATATAAAAAACAACCAAAATATAAATCCAAATTCATAAATAACATCCAAACTAATATTGTCAACTCTTGTTTTTTTCATGAACGGTGTTAAATGGTGACCTACGCAAGATCCATATCTTGATATTTGACTCATTTCTACAAGTCATCCTCAAATAACATGAGATCTATGATACCAATTTATAACAAACCTACCCAAATCAACTTTTTGAATAACCTGAGTCAGATCACTATAAGGACTAAGGCTTCTTCAAGATTACCATGGGATGTAAACTAGTTCCATGGTATAATACAACAAAGTGAAAATTATTTCACCCTCAAATAATGTTTAACAATCCATAGTCCCTTGCTAAGAATTTGTCTTGTTGTATCCCAGCATTAGAATTCCATGAATTTAATATAAAAATTTTAAAAATAGTGTGGAAAACTAATCAAGGAATAACTAGAATAAATATAAAAACCTAATCTGAAATATAAAACATCAAGAGAGATATATAAAATGTATTAGTGAAGGAGGAACCAAAATAGAATGGAAGGCCAACATGGTAGATACATGAACATATTAACTTAAAGAATAAGACCCAAATCACCACATGATCATATCCATGTGACCTGAGGTCACTCACATATACGCAAAAAATCCATTGAATGGTATAATGATGCATTTCACCAACATATAGACATGTCCTATATACCTTCATACGACAAGAGAGACACATACACACAAAATTGTGTCTATAGGGTGTGATCTACACATGTAAAGTAGGATTTTAAAAATATTTTATAAAATTCCATTTATAATACATTTTATGAATGCTAGTTTAATTTCAAAACAGAAAATAACATGTAGTCATATGAGTGAGTTTAATGAAAACCATTAACAAAATTTTAAATTAAAATGAAAATGTTTCTTATTCTTTGGTTACCATTTTAAAGACTATCATTTTAATAAATTATCTACCTTAAAAACATTTAAAGGTATACCCTCGGTTTTATATAAATATTACCTTGTTAGTTTCCTTTTACACTTGATCCTTCTTTTTAAGAATTATTTTAATAAAATCTTTTTGAGAATAATAATAGACTATAAAATAAAAAATAACCACTAAATTAAAACCAAGATAATAAACCAACGTGAACAAGATATTTAAAAAGAAATTCTAACAAACTGATACAAGTGAAATAGTTAATTACATATGGGAATTAAGAAATATAAAAAACCATGAACATGGATCCTCAAGTTATATGAGTAATCTATATAATTATAATCATAAGAAAAAATATCAAAACTAATTGTGATAAAATAAATATGTAACAAAAAACTCAATAATCATCGAAATTAGGTAAAATTATATATATCCTGGGAAAAAACATAGGTTCTGGTGATATTATCTGAGACGTTATCAGGTGGAACTATCTGGTGACATATTTATAGATTCCTAAAAAAATAAGCCTCATCAATGAGAACTCTCCAAAGACAAATATTGTCATTCACTAGATGTTACTAGTCAAAATCTAGTTATGACCACTATAAGGATAATCTATTAATATAATACCTAGATACACAGGTTTCCCATGAAATAGCTAATGTATTTGATGAATCATATCATAAGTAATATCACAAAATCCATAAAACACATCAAGTAATATTCCTTATCTCTCCTATAATATCCTGTAAATATATATACCACTCCCATTTTTATATTCATCAAATAATAATAAATACCATCTCACCATATGCACAAATTTAAATAAATCCTGACATAATGGGATAAAACCAGTGATTCTTCAATTATCATGAAAACCAATGTATATGGTGAAAAACATAGCTTTTGTTCTAACCCAATATTAAAATCTTAAAATTATTCTTTAAAAATCACTTTGAAACCAATATTTTATTATAAATCCTAATTTAAACCAATGTAAAACCCAAAACATTAAATAAACATAAAAATTATATCTCATATATGAGTAAAATATTAATTTATTTAAATATCAATTGAGTAAAAAAATATTGTGAACTTAAATCAACATATTAGTAGGAGAAGAACATTTCAAAGAAACACATTAAAGTTCAATAACAATTCATAACCACCCAGTAAACATTGATAAATCATTAAATCCACAAAATATCATAGTCAAAATCATTTTAAAATCATTATAATGAAAAAAACATATATTTAGTTACTAATTATTTTTGAGAAGATCCTCATAGGAATTTTATGAAACACATTGTAGGACAAAATATTAGTTTTAAAAATAATCATTATATAAACATTGGAAACCCCACGAAGCCAATGTCATAATTTAAGAAAATAAATTTGTACAATTTATTAACCTCATCAAGGGTAATATATTTATCTATAATATATTATAAAAATATTTTTGAAAAATTAATAACCCAATTACAATTCAAAGGAAAGGTATTTCTCTAAAACTCTTACCTTGAAGGGATGAAATGAATATGTATTTGATGAAAACCACTTTTTTAGGTCAAGAGTAAGGGATATACGACCATAAACTATGAGAATATACTATGAGAATATAAAGATTAAAAAATACTATATTAAGTTTTGACCACCATGGCTATTAGTTTTTTAGAAAGATATGGGCAGGTAGATTAAATAAAGAAAGAAGGGATAGGAAAAGAGGAAAATGAAGAGAAGCAGGGTTTTACCTTTTTGATTCCACATGGAGTTTAAGATAAGAGGAACATAATCTATGGGGGAGAGGTAAGACTCAAATAAAGATCCGTTTTTATAAGTCTTGGGAAAATAAACAGCAAATGACCCAAAATAAGGGTTAAATTGACCGAGTGTATTTTTAGAAATCCAAAAATAAATTTTTGAGTAAACTGCATGATTAGGATAAAAAAATTGTGAATTGTGTGCCACTTGTAACTACCTACATGGTTTGGTTGTATGTTTCCATAAACCATGCTCTATCCATGTTCCAACCACTAGATAGGGTCATTTCATACAGCGTGAAATTATGCTACATGGTTATTATTAACTATGAACAATCGTGCGACCTTAAAATCTTGCTCAAATATTAAAATTTCAAACCTGAACTCCTCCAATCCCATTAAAATAAGTCACTAAATTAAATAATACATAAAATTTTCACTATTCAATTACACGTTATCTTTCATAAAATAATCAAATAACCTATTCCATTTTATGGGTTCACGTTATAGTCTACAACAACATCAATTGAGCCTATGCACCATATCATCCTTTCGATTATCTTTAAAACCATATGGGCACTAAATGAAAATTTCATCCTATAAATCCTTATGAAGAAATTATATCATCAAATCTAATTTATTACTACTAAAACCTTATAATGTAACCATTTTAAGAATATTTTGATTTTTTTTACACTTCACAACTCGAGAGGGTGATTCACCAAAATGAGTATCTTCCTTTTAATGAAGTTTTTCATAAAAAATAATTTCTTATATCATTTCCTTATATTTATATCTTCCATTAACTTGTATACCCATTTGTTCATAAGTTATGATTAGCCAAATAATATATCTATTTATTATTATGTTTCATTCTCATAAAAGGAGTCAATTGTTTTCCTCGTTGTTGATATCCACAGTTTCAAGTTGCTTAAAATTTTCACCTCTTCTGGGCTTTTGGGTTCTCCACTATCTATTAGAAGAAAATATTACATGCTTGATTCAAATATTTTCACATGCCTTATAACCCTGGTAGACCCCCCAAATTGAACTTAATTATTAATTTTTCATTTTATAAAATTCATCCAATATTTTTTTCTTTTAAAATTATAATAAAATATAATTTCCTAAAACCAATAAAACTTATAAATCTAATAGTCTTTATAGAAATTATGACACCTTAATAAAATTACAACTCCTTAAACTAACAAAAATTTTAAGACTTTAATTTAGTTTAACTTGTTCATGAACTATTTATTCTTTGTTATCATTGTTGTATTATTCCATGTATCAACCCTTCTATTTCACCCTTTCATCAAATAATACATTCTAAATTTTACCATCAATATTGATGGACTTATATTTAATAGATATTCCATAATGTTCCTTTCTTTTTTCCAATATAACATTGTGAAACCAGAATATGGCTTTATACTCTAGTATATCTCATTCAGTGTCATGTTTATCTATTATTCCACATAGTTTTATCATGATGTCTCATGTACTATATTTTTAAACATGATTCCATTATTCCAGTAGATTGTATTGAATTATATGCTAAAATACTCATCTTTATTGTCAGGAATCAATCATTATAGCTTAAAAATAATCTCATTTTTCATCGTGGACCTCCATTTAATGAACATATAAATGCATTATTAATTTTTCCTAGAAATCAAACCCACTATTTCCATGAAATGTCATTTATTATTGTAACATATTAAAGTAAAATATAATTATATTGTATTGAATTTGGTCCACGTATATCATTATTCACAAGATTAAGTTTCTGAGACTTAGATGTACATTCTTGTGTAAAAAATACCATATTTTCTACACTCCTAGGATACAGTCTTCATATTTTTTATACTCCATGTTCTTGAGTTTCAATATATATATTTTTCAAGAAATATTCTCATCTCATTCTCACAAACGTAACTATGATAATAAAGAAATAATTTATAATCTATTATTCATCAACTGAAAAGATTTTTTTTATCTAACATTCTCATCAAATATAATTTTTTTTCTTTCACACCTTTGTTTACCACTATGGAACCCTTATTGATCTTCCAAAACCCATACAAAAAAGTTACACAAAACCCTATATCATTAAAATATCCTACAAAAATCATATTCTTCAACAATATTGGTATGTATCTAATCCTTTTCAGCTTCAAAAATCACTTGTTATTTTTTTGAACATCCATATAATCTTTCTCAACAATCTTAAGGTGTTTATAATTGGAAATGTAAACCTTCATAATACTTCCATATTAATAATATTCCATAAATATTATCTCTAATTTATAATTAAAAATTCTCTAGAATTAATAATCCAAAACTCTAATGGACTATTAATACTCTAAATCAATATACCATCACTTATCATCTATTGAATTATTTATTAAACCCATAGAGTTTACTCACTAGTCCTTTTGATCCTTCTTTAAATTTCATTTATTCCCATACTATCAGCAATAAGATTTCAAACCCCTATATTTTTACTGATCATGTTAATGATAATAAGATCAATAACAACAGTAAACTCTCAAAATTAACATTCAGACTAATCATGTTGAATTCATTCACTTTAATAGCTTCCACATTTATTTTTGTCAAATTATTAATAAAGAGTATCTATATTATAATCACCTTGTTCATTTTGTTTGGAATCAAATATATGTTTATGAGTATAGAAATTAAATCAATAGTAGTTTTAATCCCCCAAGTACTAAAGAATACATTTCATACAAATATTATATATAAAATTCAAAGTTGTTTCCAATCAATATTCTCCTATTAATTTTTCTCTATCATATCAAGATTGACACCAGATAATGACAGATTCAGATATCTCAAAACTAATTGTAACACACCTATAATTTGTTTAAAATTTTATATAATTTAAAAATAAGTGTTTTAATTAATAATAATACTTATAAATAATTATAATTTATACCTTTCAGATTAATTAATATTCTAAAAAACAAATACTATTTTATAGTATTGCTTTTGTATGAATATATATTTGATTATTTTTACAAAATTCATTTTTATCAATAGATTATTTAATTAAATAATATATATATATATATATATATATTGTTTATTATAATTATTTTTATAAATACTAAATTATGTTATGAATATATTCACTATTAATATGACACCCTAAGATTTTATGTTATATTTCTTCATAAATAATTTAAATTCATTAGATAGATTATATGCAATAACAACGAGTATTTTTGAAACAATACATTTTTATAGTTATAACCTAGCCATGAAACATAATTTTTCAACATCAATGATTTGAATTTGGAAAAATGAACATACACTAATGCGATCAATAATTTTTTTAGATTCTAATAGGATCAACTTAATTTTTGGTGAATAGTAACATGACCCTTATAAATAGTAATGTACCCTTATGAATAGTAATTTTACCTTTATAAATAGTAAATTTACCCTCATGAATATTAACCTCATCCATTAATGTGTAAATAACATTTAGGCACCATATAAATGAGAGTGAATTCTTTAAAAATAAATAACCAAGTGTTTGTATTTTTGGGAGTAATAAATATTTATATACAATTTTAAATTAAAAAATTTATTTAAAATGAAATTAATTTTAATTAAATTTATTCCTAAAAAATATTTTTTATTCATAAGATTTTAGGAAAATTTTATGATACCTCAGTTAATTTTTGAAAGTATTATAAAATGAGTTTAAAAATTAAAATCAGTATTTTTCAAGTAAATAATGATTTTATTTTAAAATAAAATTTCACATATTTAGGTAACTATTTTGGTGAAATGGAATCTATTTTTTAATTCTAAAATTTAATAAATGATTTGGTTGAATTTTTGGTATTTTTCTAAAATACTTCATTTTTTGGTGATCAGTGAAATTCAATAATTTTCAAAATATACTAAATAAATGAATTTATGCGTCATGCTTGAGTCATGGATGATGTAAATGGTCATTGGTTCAAAATCACATGCACATATAACTATTTTTAGTCACAATAATCAAGAATATTCAGAGTATTGAGCCAAAATATTAAAATAATGATTAAAATAATGGAAAAACCCTCCTCTCATTCACTATAAAAACCACCCTCACTCCATTTTCTCTTCAATCCTATAGACTTGAAGCTTCTCAAAGTTCAACCAAAATACTATTACCTAGTTCCTCCCCACCTTCTGGAGCCCTATTTCATTCCAAAATACCAAAACCCCTTCTCTTAAGGAGGTTCTCAATGAGGATATTTCAACAAGTAAACCCTCTCCCCTTTTTCTTTTAATTCCATTTCCAATTTGTTTTATATTCTTATATTCTACTCACATCCTTTGTAAAATGATCATGATTAATAAATTATAATCTATATACTATAATTATATCATTTCAATGGAAGATACATAATCAATATTCTTACTCTCTCTCTTTTATTTGAAAAACCAAATCATCATCCGGGAGGTACCAATTTACAACCTTTGAGGATGATAAACCATCATTCTTCATTCTCTCCTTAAAAGATGATCCTAAAAACATTTTCATTGTTTAAACATATTTTAAAATATATACTATATCTTATTTAATTATTTTTCAACCATAATTTGTAAATAATAATAAATAATATTGAAAACTTAGTTCATTGTGATAAAAAACCACCGTAAAAATCTAAACAATTATCACTAAATGACTTATCCAATGATTCATCATCATAAAATGTTACCAAATGATATATATTACTATTTAAACTTATGTATGTTTATTAATAATATATAAATTCAATCCTGGATAATTATATCCATTCCCCATGAACATCAATACATATAATCAAGCGAACTTATCACGAATATCAAGAAACGAACACTTCAGAATAATAGAATTCAATATTATAACTTATCAAAAGGTCATAAATGAACTTAATAAAATTATAATAAATTATATTCATTCCTAATAAGTTCTTAATTAAATTATTAATGGGTCTAATTATATATCCCAGTACCTTAAGGTTATGTGCAGAACACATTCATACATAATGTAAGGGTTTTCTAATCTCACTTCCATTTTTGTGAGATATTCCATGATCAACTCTATTTATTATGTATGGTGCATGTATAATGAAAATTGATTTATCATATCATGAATTTATTTATTTTCATGGTATTTAAATGTATCATTTTATGATTATTAATTTTGGGACATATGATTTTATTGATTACAAAGTGGTCAGGGGTTCAACATGAACCTTCCATTTTCTTTCGGGTTATTCCTTCACCATGATTACACAAATATAATGATTATTTTTTTAAATATTATATATTATACTTTTATAATCCAAATCATATATTCAGATCATTTAATCTTCCTTTTATATGAATAATATATTTTAAAATAGTTCCCTTCTTAATTCTTCCCGATAAATAGGCCGAATTCACAAGAACTTCTCAAATTCTTACCCATTTTCAAGTGCACTGTATAATCTGTTTTAAGACTTAATTTTTTTAAAATAGAACATATTATTAAAAGAAACTATAACGTTTCATTTCTGGTTTTAGGATAACAATCATCCCTTTCCTCTTTAAAATCTCTTTAATATTTTCCTTAAACCGCACTAAAATGTTTTATTTCTGAAGCTTCATTAAAAACTCTTTTTACTTGATGTCACTTTCATGGGAAAACATTTATGCCTCAAATATAATTTCAATGTATATAAATTTTATTTTATATGATAAAAATGTTTAAAATATGATTTTATGACAAAAAAATGGTTTTCCACAATAACTATTCTTTCCAAAATAAAAGGATTTTTCTCGCCTCGCTTTTAATTCTATGAGATTTATGACTTGTTCACCACTTATTCCCTAAATGTGGAGTATTTAATTACCTTTGATATATCAAATAATTAGTCTTATTATTCTTATGATATTATATTTAATTAATAATTAAATTTATAATTGTTGTATGGGACACTTTGGTATGTTTAATGATCATTCGTCTTAAGAGTTTATCATTGATTTAATTAGAGTATTTTCATATATGATTTTGATTCAATTATTTAAAAGTGGTATGGGACAATTTGACCAAAATATATATTTTATTAGTCATATGAAGAATACATTTGACTTAGAATGTGATGGGTGGGGCCCTCCATAGCCCCATGATGCATCGATTGGTCTCGTGAGACAAAACAGAACTGGGTTTTGGCCAAGGCCTTACCCTAATATTTTTAGAAGTCTTAGACAATGCCTTGATGATGGGTTTATGATGTATGTAATATGAATTCCCTCATTATAAAATTAGTAATAGATAAATCATGTGATTATTCTACTAGTAGAATATCCATGGTGATGTCTCATGTGATTATTTATATGGAATTATCCATTTGGTTTTTATTCCTAACATATTATTCTTAAGATTATGTTTTAGTGGAATGAGTTATCACTTTGCCTTATTGTTTATGATGTCATATGTTTTATAACTTACCCTTACTGAGCATCTGATATAAAAACTTTCTGAGGATTCCTTTCCCCATGTTATTAAGAAGAAAACATTGAATGAGGTTTCAAGGATGCAATTAATTTCATATTGTATCATGTTTTGTTTTATTTTTCCATTGTTTTATGGGTATCAAGACTCTAATCTGGTCATCCAAGATTGCTAAACTGATTGGTTCTTTAGTATTTGATTCCTTGTAATCATGTCGATGTATTAAAATAATGCATTGGCTCTGGGATTCTAGGATTGGGGTGTTATAGTTCATATCAAATAATGTTTAGTAGAAACCTTATAAACTAGATTTAGAAAAGAGAGGTTAGGGAAGTTATCCATAAGATAGACTATGTGGAGAGGAATAGAAGAACAATGTAGAATTTTAGTAAGGTTTAAATTATGTGGATCTTCCTATAAAATACATCCATGTCTTGATAATACATGTGAACGTGGTTTTGGAACAGATGTACCTAGGGGTAACAACTTCAATAAGGTGTTCCAAGATTGACTTGGGGTAACCTGGTACATGAAAACATGCCTTACTACACTCCTAGTTTGATAATATCAGGGGATATACTTAGGATTGTTCACATTTTACATACATACCATTATAAAGTATTTATGCTTCTAAAGAAACCAATAGGATATATGATACATAAATTTATGTTATGTGATATACCATAATTAGAGTTATAAAAAATACATAATTTTATGAGCTAATATAGTATATTTCATTTTTTATAAATGTCACTTAGTAGAAATAATGAGAACTCTGCCAATGCATGTGATGAAAAGTTTAATAAGGATAATATCTTTCATGGTCTTAAGAATTTTTTAAAGGAAGTGTTCTATAAGGTATCCTCATCATATTAGGAAATAATATCATGTTTTAACAAGATAAAAAAAAATCTATAGGTCCTATGACTTTGAAGGGAAGAAAGAGAAGAAAAGGATTGAAGAGGAGAATATCGATAAAAGGGAAGGAGGGAATGAATCATTTTCCCACATGTGATAACCTTGAAAAGAATCACCTAGGAAAATTCTTGAAGGGAATGGGAGTTTTTTAAAAGTGTGGAGAAAATGACACCAATTTCTGGATTTCAAGGGTAGGAAAAAGGATTCTAATTTAGAATACTACAGCTGTGAGGAGATGCGATACTATGTGAATCAATGTCCCAAGCATCATATAAATATACCCTAAATTATGTTGTTGGATAATGATCAAGTTATTATATTGCCACAGATGAAGGAGAATAATTAATATGTATTTTCATGACTTATATCATTTTAATATTTTATCAAAAATGTACTAGTTATAAGAATTATTTAATATATGAGGATTGTACTATAATGCATTTTCATTAAGGATTTGATACCATATGTTGAATGGTACCAAGAAAAGATATTCAAAAGAAAGTTAAACTTTTTGGAAGAGACGTGATTGAGGGAAATACAACACATAATATATTTCTAATGTTGATATAATGAGGAAGAAATGATTGATTATGATATTTACCGACTACCTTGGAATTGATTATTGACTTTTCAATAAGCGGGATATGCTATCATCGATAAATTTTACAACACTTTTGGATTTAAGGAATATATTCAATAACTTGTATGTTACATAATTAATATAGAAGAATGCATATTTCTTATAAGGTTTTATGGTAATTTGAGTTATTACCATATTTTAGGAGGATAAATGATGAGGTTATTCAAATGTTTGGAATGTAAATAAATTTGAGTTGCTTTATGGCTAAGTTCAATTTGGAAATTTAATGACCTTATTTATAAAGTGACGAATCATTATATTTTGGAATGTTTACTATTTATGAATGGTTTAGGTTGATCATTGTATGAGGTTTTATAGGATAATCTATTAATTCACTACATTAAGCAACTTGTTTTAAAATATGATGTATAGATAGTTAATGGTGCAATCAAATAATAAGATTGTGTTTGTGAAATAATAACATATATTTATACTCTTATAGAGTAGAATAATTCCTCAACTCAAGGAAAACAGTTTTAAATAAAAAATTTTCATATTATCATAATATATGATAATATCAAAGAATTTTTTTATAGTGTTTTATAGTTTTTTATTAATCAAATTTCATCTGAACATATTCTCTATCAGTTTCCATCAAAACATCATAGTTTTACTTTTCTTCCATGTCTAGTTTTTTACTTCTAACTAATGTCACCCCATTAGAAAGAATAGTTTTTTGTGGTGACCACCTCATTTCCCACAGCATATTTTTAAGAGAAAATTTTATTAACCCCATTTCCTATGTAGGTTTCCCACAATGGAATTTTCAAGCATCACCCTTTAACTTTCTAAGTATAGTTTTGAATTGCGAGGATGTAATTTTTTTAAGGGGGGAATATTATAACACCCTGATAATTTTTTTTATAAAGGTAAATAATTTAAAATTAAGTTTTTTAATTAATAATAATACATATAAATAAATATAATTTATCGCTTCAAATTAATTAATGTTCTAAAAACACAAATACTATTTTACAATTTTTTGTATGAATATATATTTGATTATTTAAAAATAATTCATTTTTATTAATAGATTATTTAATTAAATATAATATATATTGATTGTTATGATTAGTTTTATAAATACTAAATTATGTAATGAATATATTCACTATTCATATGACACCCTAAGTTTTATGGTATATTTATTCATAAATTATTTCAATTCATTAGATAGCTTATATACACATAACACTGAGTCTCTGTGATATAAAACTTTTTTTATAGTTATTACCTATCCATGAAACATAATTTTCCCACATCTGTGATTTGAATTTTGAAAAACAGACAAACACTGATACAATTAGTACATTTTTTAGTGTCTAATAGGGTCATCTTAATTTTTTGGTGAATAATAAATTAATCCTTATGAATAGTAATATAGGATTATGAATAGTAATGCTAACCTTATGTGTAGAAACATGACCACTATGAACAGTAACCTCGCCCATTAAAGTAGGAATAAAATTTATGTACCTTATAAATAATTATGAATATTTTAAAAATTAATAATTAAGTTTTGGTATTTTTGTGAGTAATAAATATTTTTTAAAGAATTTTAAAGAAATAAATTTATTTATAATGAAATTTATTTTCATAAAATGTATTGTTAAATAAATATTTTGTTGTATTATGATTTTAGGATAATTTTATAAGGCCTTAGTTAATTTAGGAAAGTATTATAAAATTAGTTTTCAAATTAAAATCTATATTTTTCAAGTAAATAATTATTTTTTTAAAAAATTAAATTTCACATATTTAGAAAATTATTTTTGTAAAATTGATTTCATTTATTTAATTATACATGTTTAAAAATGGTTAGGGTTATTTTTTGGGATTTTTCTGAAATACTTGAATTTTTGGTGAATAGAGAATTTCGATAATTTACGAAGTATGATAAATAAATGAATTTCTATATCATGATTAGGTTATTGTTGAGATAAATGGCCATTTTTCAGAAATCATAGGTACTTATTACTATTTTTAGTCACAATAATAAATATTATTCATAGTCTTGAGCAAAAATATTAAAATAATGATTAAAATAATGGAAAACCACTCCTCTCCTCCACTATAAAAACTACCCCTCCCTCACTCTTCTCATCACTCCTATAAGACTTTAAGATTCTAAATGTTCTGTAAAAATAATATTCCCTAGTCCCTACCCACATCTATGATCCCATGGTATTTCTAAGAGACCAGAAAACCTTCTCTTAAGGAGTTTCTCAAGGTGGATATTTCAAGAGGTAAACCCTCTCCCTTTTTAATTTAATTTCATTTTCAATTTTTTTATATTATTATATTCTCCTCACCTCCTCTGTCAAATTATCATGATAACTCTAGTATAATATATATACTATAATTATATTTTTTCAATATAAGATACATAATCAATCTCATTACTCTCTCTCTCTCTTTTATTTTTAAAATGAAAACATCGTCTGGGAGGTTCCATTTAACAACCCTACTGGATGTCGAACCGTTGTTCTTCATTTTCTCATTAAATGCTGATAATTAAACAAGTTTTATGGTTTAAAAATATTCTAAAATATTTATTATATCTTATGTAATGACTCAAGAACCCTCATTTGTACATAATTCTAAATAATATAACAAAACTAGTTCACTGTGATCAAAAAAATATCTATAAAAATCTAAATGATTATCACTAAATGACTTATCTAATTATTCATCCTTGTAAAATGTAATAAATTGATATATATAAAAATTTAAACTTTTTTATGTTCATTAATAATATATAAATTCAATCCTATAGAATTATATGCATTCCACAAGATCCTCTATACATATAATCAAGGAAACTGATCTCGAATATAAAGAAACGGACACTCTGGAACGAGAGAATTCAATAGTATAACTTATCAAAAGGCCTTAAATGAAATTAATAAAATTATAATAAATTATATACATCTATAATAGGATCTAAATTTAATTATTAATGTGTCTAATTTCATATTCCAGTAACTTAACGTCAAGTGCAGAACACATTCGTACATAAGGTAAGGGTTTCCTCATCTAACATCCATTTTTGTGAGATATTCCTTAATCATGACTATTAATTAAGAATGGTGTATGCATACATCCCATTGATGTATCATATCAAGAATATATTTATTTTAATGGTATTAAATTTATTATTTGATGATTATTAATTTTCTCTCTTTTGATTCGATTAAGTACAAGGTGTTAAGGGGTTCCACCAAAACCTTCATTTTTCCTTCAGGTTATTCCTTCATTATCCTTACCTAGATTTAATGATTATTTATTTTTGTGTAAATATTCTATATTTTGTTATTATGTTCAAAAATAATATATTTATATCATTTCATCTTTATTTTATGGGTATTATATTTTTTAAAATAGTTCCTTTCTTAATTCTTCCCTATAAACAGGCCTAATTCTAGGGAACTTCTCGAATTACTTCACATTTTCAAGTCAACTATATAATCTATTTTAATACATAATTATTTTTGAAAAATTATACATGTTATCATAAAAAAATATTGTGGTTAATTTTTTGTCTTATGAAAAAAATACATTTTCTTTCGCTTTAAAAAGCCCTTTAATATGTTCCTTAAACCACACTAAATACTTTTTTTCTAAAGCTTTATTAAAAACGATTTTTACATGATTTAACTTCAATGGGACAAAATTTATTCCTCAAATATAATTTTAATGTCTTTACCTTTTGTTTTATGTAATAAAAATGTTTACAATATTATTTTACAACAACTGGAAGTATTTTTCCAAAAAACACTTTTTTCCAAAATAAAATATTTTTTCTCGTCTCACTTTTAATTCTTTGAGATTTACGACTTGTTCACCACTTATTACTTGCATGTGGGGTATGAAATTAAATTTTATATATCAAATATTGATTCATATTATTCTTATGATATTATATGTAATTAAGAATTAAAATTATCAAATTGTTATTGGACACTTTGTAATGTTTAATGATCATTTTCCTTGAGATTTTATCAATGATTTAATTAGAGTTTTTCATCTATGATTTTGATTAAAATATTTCAATGTTTAATGGGAATTATTAATATAAATATATATTTTTTATTAGATATATGAGTAATTAATTTGACATAGAAAGTGATGGGTGTGGCCCATTATAGCCCCTCGATGCATCAATTGGTCTCATGAAACAAAACAGAATTGGGTTTTGGTAGAGGCCTTACTCTAGTATTTTCCGAAGTATTGGTTGAGGCCACAGTAGTGGGTTCATTATGTTTGGAATATTCATTACCTCATTATGGAATTATTAATTGATATATCATCTAATTATTAGACTCGTAGAATATCAGTGGTGAAGTTTTATGTGATTATGTATATGCCATTATTTATTCAGTTTTTATTCCTACCATATTATAATCTAGATTATGTTATAGTGGAATGAGTTATTCACTTTTCCTTATTGATTATGATATCTTTTTTTGTATCACTTACACTTACTAAGTATCTGAGCTCATCCCTTTCTTATGTTTCCTTTCCCCGTGTTATGAAGAATAAAACTTTGAATAATATTTCAAGGATATAGTTTATTTTGATATTGTATCATGTTTTAATTTCAATTTTCAATGTATTATTCGTATCATGACTGTAATATGGGTTTCCAAGACTACTAACCTAAACATTCTTTCAATATTTGATTACTTTTAATCATGTCATTGTATTAAAATAATGCACCATCTCTGGGATTTTTGGGTTAGGGTGTTACACAAATAACCATCTATATTAACTTCTAAAACCCAAAATCTATCTTTTTAAACTTTTTAAACTAGTAAATTCTTTCCTTGATTTAGTCTAATCCCATATTCCTTAAACATAACACCCTAAATTTAACTTAATATGTAAAATATATACTATAAACTAAGAAAGAGTCTTATAATCCTCTAGGAATATAAACATATCCTTGGAACCAACATTAGGGATACAAATTTTTGTGGTTTCAATGGGAATATTCCATCTAGAATTCAAAGTTAAAATATATAATAGATATCTAAAGGCACTCCATAAGAAAATATCTAAGAAAAATTCCATACTATATATCAATAAAAAATAATAATTTTTAAATAAAAAAATATTTATATGAGAAAATAAAAGAGACACACACAACAGTAGCTCATAAGTAAATTAATATGGGTCAATAAATTTATTGTAGTAATGGATAAAAATGTAATCCACATGAACAAAAAGGGGAGATAAACTCTTCAGATATAAGTGATCAAACTAATCAATACTCGACCAAACTAATTAAAAGTTACAAATTTCTAAAATAACTATGGGAGTAATTATTTATAGGAAACCTAATAACCTATCACCATTAATTTTTTGGTTTTTAGAAAAAATATTTCATGAAAATTAATTCATAACTATTTACTAATTCAGTCGATTAAATTGACCTTATAGTTAATACTATAGAAACCAAAACTCCACTATCCAACTATATATATCCATTGATTATATTTCCTTTACCCACCAAATATTAATCTATTGTTGATATTTTAGTATCAATATTTCAATATTCATGATTTCTCTAGTGCTTCTCTTTCTGATCCATTGACATTCCATCGACAATGTTTATTTCATGAAATTGGATTCACACTTGAAAAGTGGATCACTGTGACATAATGTTACTATAATAAGAGGATTGAGGCTTATTTCTCAACAACCCATATTGTAGATAGAAAAATGATCCATGTAATATTTAAAAATTTTCCAATAATATAAGTTTGAACATCTCTGTGCATTAGTAAGAACATGATGACTTGAATTTTGTATTGATTTATTAATTATTATGAATTTCCATATGAAATTATAATTCAACACACATATATAAATGAGGTGTATTATATTGTAATTTTGGTGTTAATGTAATGAGTTTTATACCTAGACTGTTTATATGAACCTCAATGGATGTATAATTACCATTCTTGAGATGCAGGTTATGGAAAGGGTGTAGTGATGGGATATTTAAGAAGAGTATCTTTTTGGGGGTGGTGATATTAAGTTTATATATGTGTATATCTATTATAGAACATTGTATAGTACTATTATGGGTAGATTTACACCGTGGTTACATATTTATCCTTTGATATTGATGCCTTATGGATTATTATTATTTATTAATTATTTTTTTTTTTGTGATTTAGTGTCTATTCTCCTTAATGATTTTTATAGACCCACATCACTAGTTGGTAACCTCAAATATATGGGGAGGTCTACTAGAGGTCATGTTACATTTCTTAGATGGGTCCCAAGTAGGTCATTGGTTTAGGGTGCTAAAAATGGTATCATAGCATCTTCTTTATTTTTGCTTTGAATTGTGATTTAGAATTTTTATATTGAGATAGGTTGGTAAAAACGTAGGAAGGATGTTATACTTATTCATTCCCAACACCTATATATCAAAAATTCATGTTACTAGGGGTTGATATTATAATTTGTTAGTTTTTAAAATATAGTAGATCTATTTACTAAAAAATATTCATGTATTCTCAATGGGGTAATATCTATTGGTGAATGTGTATTTTATTTTTGGTAAATCATTTTACAAACAGATGCACCCATGTCACTAAATTGATGGTAAAAACTCTATCATGAAACATTTTCACAAAAAGTAAAATAGTTTGGTTACAATTATAATAACATCAACAGATAATATATGTAATAGTGAAAATGATTAGAAAAATATTCATGTGACATATTTATCTTTTGATCATAACATTATAAAAATTTATATTTCTACTGGTATTATTATTGATAAATTGGTCATATAAATCACTATAAACAATGAAAAAATGTAATTCTTATAAAAATTAAGCATTAATATGAAAAAATATGTGAGAAAATAATTATATTATATTTTTTAATATAAATAAATATACAATACAAATTATAATTATTATATCATATTGTATTGTTATATTTATTTCAAATTATTTATATTTATTACAATATTTACTAAATATAATATTATGAAAATAATGTATGTAAATAAACCAAAAATACTAGTAAAAATAAAAATACTACTAATTTTAAATATTCTCCAATAATCCATGGAACTCATAAAACCTTTTTCACAAACATGAAATTTCAACTATAATCTGATGTCATCCTGTCTAAGAAGTGGAATTAGAATAACATCCCAAATTACCCCAAGAAATTACATCAAGAAAAGTAGAATGTGTATCTTCTCGACCATGTTAATGGAATATAGGAGAACCACATAATCCTATGTCTACTTCTTGAAAATAAAGGTTGTTAACTAAGAACTACAAAACCATTATTAGAATCTCAAGGGTCTTTGTCCTAGAATTTTCATTGCATCAATCTCAATAATGTAATACTTTTCTTTTACCTCTCCTAGCCATTGTTCCTATCCACATCATTAAAATCATTTTTACATCCTTTCCAATAAAATATTATTCATATAATCATTTGTACATAACTCAAATGTATAATAATTTTACTTTTTTAACAATGTTGAACAAAAAATGTACCAATTTATGAAATAAGAATTGTATCACCTCCAAGTTGAAAAAAATTGTGATTTGATGGAATTCACTAGTTTCCCTCCACATTCAGATATAAGAGTGAGAACATTATACTGGCTTTCTCTTCAAATTTTTTTCATGAAATAACAATTCCATGGAATAAATCTTGGGTAATGATAAAAAACACTTCCCCATAATAAATTAAGTCATAGAATATCTCTAAATATAAAAAATTAATTATATATCTAACAATATTAATCACTATAATAAAAATCCAAGGAAAATTAAATTAACATTGTATGAAATAATTTATAAATATTTATAACATATTATTTAATTCATTATTATCAAAATTATAAACCATTTAAAAAATTTTTATGCAAGTTGATCAAAAATTTATAATGTAGGATTCATGTTAATATAAGTTTAAATCATTATTTTCACTTTTCTATAAAGTTGTTTCTAAAATTATGTACATTTAATAATATAAAACGCATGTTGTCTGTACAGTTACTAAAAAATGAAAATTATATTTCAATACCTTTTATGATAAATTTTCTTTCATGTGGCAACAATTTTATATCATTTTATAACACGCATCAACAAAAATAATAACATTTATGCAATTGATTAAGTCTGGTCATTACAAAATATATTAGACAAGAAAGTGAAATTTGACTCAAAAATTTATGGATGATTCAAATTATATAATTAGTAGTTTTAAATCCTCTAGACTTAAAGAATATGTGTGGACAATAAAATATTAATTCTAACTTCTCATGTTTATTTTATCACTCAATTACAATTTCGTATTTCTATTATATTGAACATTTTATCACCATGAAATATTATATAATTGGAATAAACTTTTCCACCCATGTGGTTCTAGTTAAGAAAAGTATTTAAAAAGGATAAGAAGAAATGCATTATTTTTTTTCCCAAAATCATGGACCAGCATTGATATGCAGTAAACTTTGTTAACTTCAAATTAAAAAATCTCATGTTTTTATACATTGCAGTGATGTGGACTTATATGTTTATATAAAAAATCATATAATTTATCTTCAAAATAAATAAAATAAATATAGATAATATTAAAGGAATATAATATATTCATACCATGTAAAGGTTTTAAAATAACTATAAAATACATCATAAATACCGCTCATTGTGATTATCTTGACCTATGAAAACATGCAGCAACACCAGGTTTTTCATGCCCCAGTTTTCCGAAAACAGCTTTGAGGCTGGGAATATTCAAGGATTTCATCATCTTTATATCATAAATGAATTGGTGTTTATTATATTTTTTTTTAATATAACATTTATAGTTACACCCAATGAAACACAATCAATCATTATATCCAACAATGTCTTTGAAATATCAACGTCCTTTGGATCTATTGCACCTATCACATGGTGACTCTTCATATACCATAGTCCCATGAGTCAAATATATTAGCCAAATGGGATCCTATGTAATCTTATCACTAGATCAATATTTTTAAAGTGGAGGTGAATTTTAGAATGAGTGTATACAGAACCTTCACGAATGATGGATGATGAAAAAATTAAATAAGTAGAAGCAATGAATTATTTGAAATGAAACATGAATAGTTTGTTTATTTGATTCAAAAAAATAGCTTCTGAACCTAGATAAATATTCTTTAATTGAAGTTATCATGATATTTTCAAACATTCAGATATACTTTTCATGAAAAAATATCCTTTGAGAGAACCGTACTGTACATTAAAACCCACTAGACTGACCACCAGTCAGTCATCCCAATAAACTCTTAAAACTATCACTACACCTTTACAAACACCACAATAAAACTAAAAAATATCACATCATTATCAATTAAAAAGGATTTATTTCATAACATATTACAAAAAATTATTAATAACAACTAATGGTGGTTCTGGATCACTCCACACAATATGTATAGAATCACTAAAAGTAAAAAAAGAATAATGAGTAATTGGATTATTTAATAAAAAATTTATTTCACATGTGTTGAAAATGTAATACATGTTTCTTTGAACTAAGGAGTGATACATTGTATTTGTGTGGTTATTTTAGGTACTACGATCATAGATCCTTGAAAATATTTGGGTTCTTGTCTCTTTTTGAATAATACTTAGTTAATAAACATTTTTTATTATTTTCAAATAAGGATATGAATTCATATTTTAAACCAAAACAAGAGAAAGAGTCAATTAGAAGGAATAGGTCTGTGATATCACTAAAATAGTGACACGATATCAATATATTATCTTAAACATATATAATGGCCCTGACCCTCCTATTCCATTGCTTTTCCATTTTATGGTGTTTGGGTCACCCTGGACACCATTAGTAAGCCCAAAGGGCAGTGGTGTCGGTGGTAGGATGTCACCACGGTGACACCAATTGGTGAGTCACCGATCGGTGTGTCACTTATCTGTGTGTCCCCGATCGGTGTGTCGTCGATCGGTGTGTCGCCGATTGGTGAGTCACTAATCTGCGCCACACCTGATCGGTGACACCGGGATAGTCGTCGAGATTTTCTTTCACATGTTTCCTATAACACCACTTTTATGTCTTTTAATCGTTTTAAGGTGGTTCAAGGACATTTTTATACCCATAAACAATGTTTTAAAACCCCTAAGAGTGGTGCGACCCTTAGCAGACCTCTTTTCCTCTCGTTAAATGAAATCCTTCAATTCATACCTGTTATGGCCACCTTTCTGATGAGAATTATTAAATATCAATTAATTCCATCATGTGTAACTATTCAACCACGTGGTGAAGCCAAAATTCACATTTATAGTCATTAAAAATTAATATCCCATAACTCCAAGATCTCACCTTTTATCGCATAGGGATTTCTTCTTCTTCTTAGATCGACTCTTTTCTTTCCTTGGTGTTTTTGGAGTCCCCCTTCCCAAGGCTAGTCGTAAACCTATGCTGGATCCATTATTGCTCAATCTTAGTGTCCCCATAGTACCTTCCCTGCAAGTCGCACATCCCCAATTATTTGTGCGAGGAGAGAAGCTTCAATCATTGATCATCTAGGTAATGTTTTTCATTCATCACTCTTTATTGTGTATCATGCAGGGTGGGTATGTTAATGTCCTTATAGGGATGGATGAAACCAATCCTTAACGAAGATAACAAATGGTTTTATGGAATTATGTGGTGTGTCTGATTATTTTGTTATACACTTTTACATTTGATTATATGTTTTGAATTGCATGGGATTAGGTCCACTAAAAATCGTGGTTGTTGTTGGTCATTTATTGCGCATTAATAGACCTCTATTTTTCTGTAAAATTTTATCATTTAATGGATGTAACATGTAAAATAGTTAATCATGTAAACTTATTTGATTAAATGGATTCCCAATGAATAATAATCCTTGCGTGGTCACCCCGGTTAACCAAATGGAAATACGGAACTAAAGTAATGGTGTGGTTGAATCTGAAAACTCCCTTACTCTATTCTGGTGATGTGTATGGTTATTCTGGTTAATGGTTGTGGGTGATGTGATCCCCTTTTGTGCAGTTGTTTTTTGTGGATCTGAGGCCGTGTGGGGATGTATGTTAAAGCTTGGTTTGTTTCCAGTACTTCTAAGGATCTCACAAATCCCTTTTGTTGTTGTGAATGTACAAGAGAACCGGGTGTGAATGCTTAATTTGCTGCTTGGCTATCTTTCCTTCCTTGGTTGGTGGATATTCCTATTATTTTCTCAATAGTGAAGAAGTATCTAAATGGAATCACTTGAATATGATAAAAATAATGGTTTCAATGGGGAATTTCTTTCTGAGAATGAGATGTGACTTTGTTGTGGCTATTGTTCTTTTTATGAATGAATATTAATGAGTGTGTTTGTGTATGGGTTGGTTTTGGAACCCCGATGTTAGGATGAGTTCTTTTTTACCTATATGTATAATTTATTTCTTATGTTTCTTATTTTCACCCCACCCAAGTTGAGAACTTTGTGTCGAACACCTAAATTTCATGGGGGAGGGTATTTTTTCCAATACTCGTCTGAGTGGCTAGGTTATCAGCTCCTTTTCTACTCCCTTTCTCAAGTAGCCCAAAACTATTCTGGTAGGATGTGATGCCCTAAGGTCCATTATAGCCCAAATTCTTCAGTCATGGTACGTTGTCGTGGTTGGTCTGGGTGTTTGTGGATAGGTTGTTTTCCCAAGTGTCTTCGGGATGAGGCTCAGGTGTCTTCAGGCTTTGCAGTAGTTCTTTGGGTCTAGGTGTTTGTCTTTGTGGTTACATGTGCTTGTTGTGTCCCATGAGTTTTTAGGCGAGATGTGTGGTTGTGGTAGCTTAGGTATGTGTGGGGGGGGGGGGGGGTGGTGGTAGTAGGACTGTGATGAGAATGGCGAGAGAGGTCTGACGCATAGGATGTCTTCAATAACATGTGGGAAAGTGGTGTGGGGTACCCAAACATCGATGTCTTATTACTATTACTTTACATTACTTGTGTTATTTGGAGAGTGTGCCTTGGTGTGGTTTGGGTGGATAGTTTCCCTGTTAGGTGCTTTGATTATCTTCTTTTCTCATAGGGCATTAGAATGCCTCCAACTTTTGCACAAGAGATTTTGGTTTTCCCTAATGACTATAACTGTATACTCACCCATCGTATATAAAACTACTTTATGGTTTCTAGGTGGACTTCAAGGACCTTGCAGGACTATATTAGCTTGGACGTGAGGACCGTTGACGTTGATACTTTTCTTTTCCTTTGGTACATTCCTTTGGAGTTTTCTTGTACATAGTATCACTTTATATTGGAACATGCATATGTGAATGGATTTTTGTCTTTACTTTTTCTTATAATTTTTGTGTTTTTTGGATTTAGAATATTATCTTCTGATCCTACTAAATAAAAAGGTTGATGTATTCCATTTTATGTTTTATTTTATACCCTTGGTGCTAGTAACCACTCCAGGGCCTATTGAAGGCAAGACTCATGGGTCATTATCTCTCCTTCAACTTGAGGAATGAAGGGTCTGGATGTTTGATGTCCCTTCTCCCATCTTGGTGAAAGAGGGTCGTGACAGAATGGAATCAAAGGAATGGTTGATAGATAGGATGAATTTATGAGTTATTCATAGTGAGGATTTCATGGGATGGAAGGGTAACAATATTAGGCAATCTTGGAATGTGAAATAAGCCAGGGAAGATAGGATAGGACATGGGATTTTAGGGGCCCATGTGATCCAATGGAAGTAATTTGGACCTACCAAATGACCATGTGAGGATACAAGGATTACAGGGTAGAGACCCTAGGAAAGTTACATGCATGACTTTTGTTCTTGTTTGTCTTGGGTATTTTGGGAATTTAAATTAAATACAAAGTCTAAGAAAAATATAGAAGTAATATTAGACACTACTCAGGATTAGGCATTCTTATTTACTTTGCAGCTATAGAACCCGGACGGTGACCTTGTGTAGTGTGGTAAATTGAGGCCCATGAGACTTTTTTGGCTGATCAGCAAAGGGATGATAGAGAGGAGGAGGATGACCACTGGAAGAGGATGCTTCGTACCCTTTAGTGGCAGACCCTCTGAAGGTACTAGGGTAGTTTCTCAGATATGGAGATAGAGATCTATCTCAAGGAGCTAGAAATATATTTCATCTTTATCTGGGCTCCAACAGAGTACTGGGTTCCTCTTGATGTAAGATATATGTGTGGAGTGGCGCGTTAGTGGTGGATGCTCTATCATGGGGAGAAGAGGGAGGCTGAGGTTTCATGGACTGACTTCAAGAGGGAGTTCCGGGCAGAATTCTTCTCTTCCATAAATAAGGCAGAGAAGAGACAGAAACTACACTCCCTTCAGTAGGGGAGCATGTTAGTGAGGGAGTAGGGGGTCATTTTCAAGGATCTCCTTCACTTTCTTCTGGACCTATTTTCAGATGAGGAGTCTCAAGAGAGACATTTAGAAGAGAAACTCTGACCTTGTCATCAGTATGTTGTTACTCCCTTCACTCTACTGACATACTTAGAGGTCCATAAGAAGAATGAAGTGGTGGATAGGATTCACACACTTGGAGGAGTTCTGTGAGAGGGTATTCAGTTGGGCTCGTCCAAGGGTAAGGTCATCAGTAGTAGGCCTCCAGTGTCAGGGCCTTATAGGTTTTACCCAGTGGGGAGCAGGCCCCAACAGTTCTAGTTTGGATCTCCCGACCCTCTCCCTTTTGTTGCAGGTCTTGGACCGAGATGATTCATTTTTGGTAGTCATGGGGACCTTTGGAATCAGTTCTTGGATAGAGTGAAGTACATTCGGGGTGGACACTTTTAGTTCCCATCTCAGAAATAGCAGTTTCCAGCCACACCTTTTCAGCAGTAGCAGTAGCAGCAGGGATAGCATGCTACCGCTCCCCCGAGAGCAGACATTGTAAGAGGAGGATAACCTTAGGGTGATCCTCAGGGACCTCAATTAGGGCATGGTCAAAAAGGTGTCAAATAGTCGAGGGGCAAAAGATCTGGGTGTGGCCAGTTGAACATTATGGAGGCAGTAGTTCAAGTAGGACCAGAGGATGTTTGAGGTACAGTCAGCTTGTTTAGCACTCTTTCTTTTTTACTTATTTGATTCAAGAGATTATCACTCTTTTGTTGCACCCAGTTTAGCCAATGATCTGGGGCTAGACACAAAAATACTTCCTGTGCCCCTGGTTTTGAGTATGCTAGTCACTGGTCAAACCAGTTTGTCTCATGCTTTCTAAGGATGTAGACTGATGTTGGGACCACATCAATCTAGAGAGGACATTATATTGCAGCAGATGTTGTCGTATGATGTCATTCTAGGCATCTACTTTCTATTATCTTTGTGTGCCATTATCGAATGATTCCTAAGAAGGATCGTGTTTTCAGATATGGGTTTCCAGCATGTATCTTTCATCTAAAAATGAGGTTACCCAGAGGGCAGATGGAGAGTGGGACCCCATCTCTCCTTGTTCGTCGTGCTGTCAGTTGAGTCAGTGGACTTAGAGATGGTGGAAGTTTCATTAATTGTTAGTGAGTTCATGGACATCATCCTTGAATAGGTGGCAACTCTACCCCCTCAATGTGATGTCGTGTTTGGGATAGACTTGCAATATGATTCACATCCGATTTCGATGGATCCCTATTGGATGGCTCCTTCTGAGTTGCGGGAGTTACGAATTTAGATTGATGATATGATGAAGAAGGCTTTTATTTGATCAAGACTATCACCATGGGGTGCTGCAGTCATGTTTAGGAATAAGGCAGACGGTGGTCTCAGGCTGTGCATAGACTACTGGAGACTGAATCAGGTGACAGTAAAGAACCGTTACCCTCTCCTGAGGATAGACAACATTTTTGATCAGTTGAAGGGGGAAGGATGGTTCTCCAAGATCGACCTACTATCAGGACACCACCATTTGAGGGTGAAGGAAGGTGATATCTCGAAGACTTCCTTCTAGGAACTTTGAGTTCTTGGTCATGTCGTTCGGCATTATTATTGCACCATCTGTGTTCATGGGACTCATGAACTCCGTTTTCCAGGAATATCTGGACTAGTTTTTATTCATATTTATTTATGAAATCCTGATTAACTCAATATTAGAGGAGGAAAACAATGAGCATCTGATAATGGTTTCAAGGGTCCTTCGATAGTACCAGATCTAGAGAAAGTTGCCCAATTGCAAGTTCTGGACATGAGAGGTGCACTTCCTTGGACACGTGGTGTCCGAGCAGGGAATAGAAGTTCATTCATCAATGTTTAAGAACTAGTTTCTTAGGGATTCACCCAATAATGTGATGGAGGTTTGTATTTTCATGGGTCTGGTATGCAATTATCATTGTTCTGTGCCTGAATTCTCTCGAGTTTCAGCCCCTTTGACACTTTTGACCAGAAAGGACCCACCCTTTGTGTGGAGTGAGAAGTGTCAGGTAGCCAACTATTATCTAAAGGGGATGTTGGTTAGTGCCTAGTGTTGAGGTTTCCAGAATAAGGGGTGATGTTTGAGGTGTTCTGTGATGCTTCAGGCCAATGCTTGGGGTGTGTGTTGATGCAACAACGGGGGTGATCTCTTATGGGTCTAGGCAGTTACATCCCCATGAGAATAAATATTCCGACCACAACTTAGAGATCGCAGTGGTTGCATTCGCACTAAAGTTGTGGCAAAACTACCTCATCGGGGATCACTTTTTGGTCTTCACAGATCATAAGATATTGAATTATATCTTCTCTCAGTGAGACCTGAAATTGTGGAAGTGGCGGTGGATGGAGTTCCTTCATAACTACGACATCGATATTTCATGAACCTCAGGAATGGGAAACATTGTGGTCGATGCATTGAGTAGGAAGTCTCAGAAGGAGGTGGATTGAGAATAGATAGATGCTTAGAAGGCGATGTAAATGTTTCTTTCCCTACACCTAGATGAAATGGTGAAGGATGGAAGAGTCTGTCTATTTTTGATGATTTAACAGTCCTCTCTGTTGTGGCAGGTGGAGTAGTCTCAGTGGGGAGACTTAGAGAGTGAAGTGATGCGTGATGGTGTTGGACAGGGAAATGAACTCAGTGGATGGTTGAAATATAGAAATAATTAGATGTTGTACAATGAAAAGCTATTTTTCCCAGTGGGCATGCGTGATAGAGTTCTTGGTGTGTCCCGTTACTCACCCCTTTCATTACACCCAAGAATTTCCAAGATGTACCGAGTCTTGAGGGGTTAGTATTTATGGCCCGGGGTGAAGCGGGCAGTGGTAGAGTTTTTGTCATGGTTCCTGGTGTGTCGGTAGGTGAAGGCTGAACACCACGTCCCATGAGGTTTTTTTTACAATCTTTAGATGTCCCTGAGTGGAAGTGGGACGACATCTCTATGGATTTCATCATAGTACTACCTAGAGTTCAATTGGGTTATGATGCTATCTAGATAGTGTTAGACTGGATGATAAAATTAGCTCATGTCCTGGCAATCAAAAAGTCGTGTGTGGTGGATTCTATAACACAGAGATACATGGATGAGGTGGTGCAGTTTCATGGAGTTATGAGGTCCATAGTCTCTTCTAGGGAAACCTGGTGTACCTCATGAATTTGGAAAGGATTGCAACATGATTTTGGCACCCATATATTCCTCATCACTACTTTCCACCCCTAGACAAATGGGCAGACAGAGCGCACCATCCAGACGTTCGAGGATATTCTACAGTCATGTTCAATGGACTTTGGGGGATCGTTGTTACAACAATTTCCTCTGGTAGAGTTTGTTGACAAAAATAGCTATCACTCTACCATTGGCATGGCTCCATTCAAGGCCTTGTATGGGAGACCGTTTCTCTCACTTGTGAGCTGGAAAGAGGTCAGGAAAATAGGTGTTCTTGGCACCAAGGTAGTGCAGAGCATGAGAGAGAAGGTTCAACTTATACGAGAGAGGATGATGGTGGCTCATGACCGAAAAAAGTAGTATTCCAATCATAGGTGGAGACCCTTTGGAGTTGGGGGTTGGGGACCATGTCTTCTTGATGGTCACCCATCGACATGGGCAGCAAAGGTTCAGTAAGGTGAGAAAGCTCTCTCTTAGGTTCATCAGGCCTTTAGAAGTGTTGGGGCGAGTTGGGAAAGTGGATTATCAGTTGGTGTTTCCACCTGAGTTGGAAAGGATCCATGATGTTTTTCACATCTCCCAGCTTCATTGAAATCAACATGATGATTCCCATGTCATTGACTAGGGATATTTGGATATACGGTATGATAGGACTTTTGTAGAGAAATCTGTGAGGATTGAGGATCGTGAGGAGAAGGTGCTTCGTGGAAGAACTATTCCCTTGGTTTTTGTGTTGTTGAGGAATTGTGGCCTTGAAGAGAGTACTCGAGAATGGGAGGCATAGATGTGTTCCCAGTACTCAGAGCTGTTTTGAGTTTTGTTCTATTTTTTTCATACTTGTTTGTGATGTAGTGGTTGACCTTGTTATCTATGAAATGTGTTGTTTTACTTGTTCTCTGTTTATGTGTGAAGAGTCCTGACTATGTAAAGGGGAGGAACTGGTCTCAAATCAAGTTTCATTAAAGTGGATGAGATAAAACCTTTGTGGGCGAGTCAGTTCTTCCCAAAGTAGATAGTATCTCGACATGGAAGAAGGGACTCCCTAATCCATATGACTGGACGGTGTTAACTATATAGGTTTGTGTGGTCATTTAAAGGAGAGGTGTTCCTAGATGTCTAGGGTGGTTTGGATATGAGAGGTATCTTTCAAGGTGGTTGTTCAGACCCTTATCTATAGAACCGTTTTTACTTTTGGTTCTCAAGGACAAGAATAGTTTGATAGGTATCTAATGTAATGGCCCAGACCCTCCTGGTCTATTACTTGTCAAATTTATTATATTTGGCGCACCCTGGACCCCATCAGTAAGCCCGAAGGGTAGCGGTATCGGTGGTAGGATGTCACCATAGTGACACTAATTGGTGAAGTCATCGATCGATGAGTCACCAATTGGTACTACACCCAATCAGTGCCTCGGGGGAGGTTGTCAGGGTTTTCTTTCCCCAATTTCCGGTAACACCACTTTTAAATCTTTTAAAATTTTTAAGGTGGTTTAAGGCCGTTTTTAACCCCATAAAAAATGTTTTAAATCCCTCTAAGAGTGGGGAAACCCTCAACGGACCAGTTTTCCTCTCTTTAAATGAAATGTTTTAGTGCACAAATGTTATGGCCCCCTATCTGAGGAGAATTATTAATTAACAATTAATTCCATCATGTGTAACTGTCCAAACGCATAGTGAACCCATGATCCACCTTTAAATACATTCAAAATTTATATCATGTAACTCCACGATCTCGCATTTTATCACATGAATATTATTTCTTCTTCTTGGATGGTCTATTTTCTTTCCTTGGTTTGTTTGGAGCCCCCTTCCAAAGGCTAGTGGTGCGCCTATGATGGAGCCTTTCCTGCTCACTCATGGTGTCCCCAGAGTTCCTCCCTTGCAAGTCGCACATCCCCAGTTATTATTGTGAGGAGAAAAACATCGATCATTAATCATCTTGGAAGGGTTTTCCTTCGTCTCTCTTTATTTTGTATCATGGGGGTGGGTATGTTAATGTTCTTATGGGGATGGATGAAAAAAACCATAACAAAGATAATAAATGTTTTTTAAGGAATGAAAGAGTGTGTTTTATGATGATGTTGTACTCTTTTAACTTTTATTATCAGTTTTAAATTTTATGGGATTATGTGCACTGAAAATCGTGGCCCTTTGTGGTCTGTTCTTTCACACTAATGAACCTCAGTTTTTCTGGAAAATTCTGTGATTAAATGGATGTTACATGGATTCTAGTTAATCACATAAAATCGGTGGATTAAATGGGTGCCCAATGAATAAGAATCCTTGTGTGGTCAGCCTGGTTAACCAAATGGAAAGAAGGAACTTAAGGAATGGTGTTGTTGAATATGAAAACTCTCTTGCTATGTTCTGTTGATGTCTATGGTTGTTCTGCTTGATGCTTGTGGGGTGATGTGGATGGGGATGGGATTCTCTGTAGTGAAGATGTTGGTTTGTGGATCTGAGGCCGCATGGGTCTATATGTTGGAGCTTGGTTTGTTTCTTGTACTTCGAGGGATCTCACGAATCCCTTTTTTGTTGTGGATTTACAAGAGAACTAGGTCTAAATGCTTAATTTTGTTCTTGGCTATCTTTCATTCCTTTTCTTGTGGCTAGCCCTGTTAGTTTCCAAGTAGTGAAGAATTATCTAAATGGAATCACTTGAATATGATAACAATAATGGGTTCAATGTCGAATTGTTTTTTGGGAATGATTTGTGACTTGGTTGTGATTATTGTGCTTCTTATGAATGAATAGTAATGAGGGTTTTTGTGTATGGGATGGTTTTGGAACCCCTAGGATGGGATGAGTACTTATTTACCTATATGTTTAATTTAGTTCTTATGTTTCTTGATTCATTCCCCACCCAAGTTGAGCACTTCATACCGTAGAACCCCATTTTATGGGGGAGGAAGTTTTCCCAACACTCTGATGAGTGGATAGTTATTATCTCCTTTTCTTCTCCCTTTCCTGAGTATCCCAAGACTATCTAGGAAGGCTGGGACAACTTGTGGTCTATTATATTCTACGATTCTTTGGGTAGGGTATGTTGTGGTGGTGGGTCCTGATGTGTGGGGGCAGGTTTTTTTCCCAAGTGACTTTGGGATGAGACCCAGGTGTCTTCAGGTGTGGCATTAGTTCTTTGGGCCCAGGTGTCTGTGGGTGTGGTTATGTGTAGTTTTTCTGGCCCAGGTGTTTGTGGGTGGGATGTGTGGTTGTGGTAGCCCAGGTGTGTGCGAATGGGAAATGCTAGTGGGACTGCGGTGAGAATGGTGAGAGAGGTTTGATGCATAAGATGTCTTCCATAACCAATGGGAAAGTGGTGCGGGGTACCCCAAACATCAATTTGTTATTACTAATACTTTACCTGACTTATGATATTTGGGGAGTGTTATTTAGTGACGTTTGAGTGGATAGTTTCCCAGTACGGTGCTTTGGTTATCTCCCTTTCTCACAGGGCATTAGAATGCCTCCTCACTTGTGAATATGAGCTTTTGGTTTTCTATCCTGATTATAAGTGTATACTCACCCTATGTATATAAAGCTTCTTTCAGGTTTCTAGGAGGACTTTGAGGACCGTTCAGGACCCTATTAGCTCGGACCCCAGGACTGTTGACATTTATGATTTTATTTTGTTTTAGTACTTTCCTTTGGAGTTTTATTGAACCTTGCAGGCCTATATATTTGAACATGCATATGGGAGAGGATTTTCTTTTTCTTTACTTTTATTTCTAGTTTTTGTGTAGTTGGGATTTACTATCTTATCTCTTGATTCTAGTAAATTAAAATGGTATTGCATTTCTTTTTTACATGTGATTCTACACCATTGGTGCTAGTCGCCACTCTAGGGACTATTGAAGGCGCGACTCATGGGGGTCATTATCTCTCCTTCAACATGATGATGGAAGGGTCTGACAGTTTTTTCCCCCTATCTCATCTTGGTGAAGGCAGTTTGTGACAACATATGTCCCTCGATTCTCCACACACTACATCACCAACTGGTGATGAATTAACCTTCCATATCTTCATGATATGAACTATCATGACATCAATTGTATCATGACTATAATTTTCAATATAATATAAGAAAATCATCATTCTAGTTTTATTATTATCATCACTAGACGTATATAAAATATGTTTAAAGTAACCATAAATGTTTTCATATCCATAAATCATTAACTCTATGTGCAATATATTTTCTTCTATGAACTAGATTTAATTATTCTTTGTAAAATATCTTCAAAGAATCTAAAATTGAATATTCTTTTTATAGATAAGACTAAATATGATTAATAAAAATTTTACCATGAAAAAAAGACATGAATAATGCATGACCTAGATAACATGAAAAATGGAATAGTGACAGATATTTTAACCATTAATATCCTTACCCCCATTAAAACCTAATACTTTATGATCTGTTATCGTCATCCAATTAAAATAATGGAATTTTTGATATTTAATGAAAAATTATTTTATCTAAATTCGTCATCAAGCTTTCACTTAAGAATACATGTAAGGATATGATGAAAGGAAGACCAATTTTTCATTAAGAAATAAAATTATTGAATTTTTTAAAATTGACTAAACTCAACTAAAAAACCTTAAATCATTCCAAACAACAAGGAGTTAGTTTTCCTAATATATTATAATATATAATAAATCATGTATTTAAATATGACATCATCATTAAAAAATTTATTTTCCTTCCATCAATTTTATAGGTCTTTAAGACCATTTCCTTGAAAATGCATATAAACATAAAATTCCGAGATCCACTTATTTTATACAATTATATTTTCATGAAATAAATTTCTTATATCATTCAAAACATTTTCAAAATTCCTCATTCATAGAACATATTTTAAATATATCACAAAAATATTTATTACTAGGTAATCATTGAGTTGATATGAAAGTCAAAGAGTAGTACTTCACATTCAATCATTTAGTAGTTTCTATCATCAAGGTGTTATAAACTAGATATTTCTATATATTTGGGTGTTCATGAACATCTATATAAAATCATGTGTATATTTTTGTGTAAAAACATATCATTGAAGATAAATTAAAGAAACATTAAAACTAATAAGATAAAATGAAATGGGGTGGTTGCATGCATAGAGATTTGGAAAGGAGGAAAAGATTAGAAAAAACCATAAACTTTAGTTACCTATAGAATAAGATAGATAATTATCATATTTACATATATTTCCTATTTCCATAAACATTTATACAGCAATAATATTATTTGAAAATAATAATATAATAAAAAATATAGATGAGGAAAGAAATTTAAAAACTATATAAACTATGTGTTTGAAATTTTAGTGAGTGATGAGTTCTCATTGACTATATGTAATGAGTTATCAAGGACTACCAGATAACATAATAAAATAATAAACTAACCTAAATAAATGGGGAGCTAAAATAAAAACTACTTAATAAAATTAGAAAACTAATCATTATTATCCACAACAAGTTTTTTACCAATGATAGTACATATAAATTTAGAGATAAATGATATAAAAGAAAACATATAGGGGTAAAAAAATAAAGTGTAATTTAAAAAAATTGTATTTATGAATACACAGGGAAGGGGAAATCATATTATATTCAAACTTATTTTAATGTTCATCCATTGTTAAAATCCTTATATGTAATCATATAAATCATATGCCAAAACCATTAAAATAAACTATTTTAGAAATTTAAGTTTTAAAATTATAGGATTTTGGGATAAAATTATATTCCTTTGATAGTATTGAAATATATTCCAATAATACAACCAAAATGTAAACATATATTTTAGTACATATAATAAATACTAAGAAAATAATATTTGTAATATTTCTTAATTTTATTAAAAGATATATTATCATACACTGATTTTTCATTGGTGATAATATTTTTTTAAAGTTAATATTGAATATATTTATTATATAAACTCTATCCAATGAAATATTTTGTCTCTAGAAAATAAAAATATCATTAATACTTTACATATATTTAAAATCACAAAGAGACAATTATATCATCAATTACAATGGGAAGAAATTGTCCGGCAATTTTCCTTTAGCTGTAAGCAAGGTACTTAAAAAAATAAAGAATAAATATTTTTATTTAATAATAAATATTATACAATTATAAAAGATAAAAATAAGGTAAATATTTAAGATAAATACCATGATAGAGCCACCTATGTTAAGTGGGATTTTAAAAAAAACATGTAGGTATCATGTATACTAATGAACAAAAAAAAGGAACACCATTAGACTTATAATTGGAAATATTATATTACTATAATGGGTAAAACATCATTCAACTTCAAATAAAAAAATAACAATAATGTTTTCACATTGTTCAAATATAGGGTTATGTAAAAATAATTGACACTCATGGATTAAAAAATGAAAATAAATTATAGTTTACATCCTTGTTAGAAAAATTAATGGGATCTAATTTCATATTCTTAGGATGTGATAATGGTTTTCATGAGAAAGAAATTCTTATGATTTTCCCAAATTATTTCTTGCATTCTTAAAGAACCTAATAGTCACTTTGGGAAAAATATCGAATTTAAGAACCAGGAACTAGACACTAAAGAAATTTCATGAACAATTACCTATCATCAATTATAAATTTTGGATGGACAATAAAATAGGGGGAGAGTTCAGGATGAAAAAGGTGAGTATGAATGAAATATAGGGGTGTCATGGATATAAAATAATGGGGATGTTGATAAAATAAAACTTTGGATGGAATGAAATCAAAGTGGTGGCTATGAACATGGGATAATGAATAGAGAGTCGAAGAAACCAAGCATAGGTAGTGATGAATTGTATAAAATTAAATGGATTTCTTATAATTGATGGTGAATTTAAAAATGAAATCTTGATATAATTTGATTTTTTAGGGTTTTTAGTGTATCAAATTAGAGGAGGAATTATCACAGTAATTAGAATCCAAGGCTAGGGGATCAATAAATATCATAAATAATTACACATGATGGAAAGGAATTATTTATAAAAAATTAAATATAATTCAAACCCAACCTTTTTTAATTTTTAAATTTATAGTTGACAAGGTTTTGAATAAATTATTAATAATTTTATATTATATAAATTTATTTCATGAAATAATATTAAATTATTAATATTATAATTCAATATATATACATATGTTTTTTTATCAGAAAAATATGCGGTAAAACTAAATATTTAATAAATATATATTTAATAAATGGTAAAAGGTATATTTTTATTATATAATTTATTGAAACATGTTTTTATTATAGTAAAATATTTGTTGGTTATAATAATTAGTAATAATATATTTAATTTGATAACAAAATTGGAAGTATTAGTATGATAAAACAACATATTTAACTATTAATAGAATATTTGTTCGTATTGAATGAATAATATCAATGGATATATATGATGGTAAAGAAAAATTTGGTACCTAAAAATAATACCCAAAAAACCTAATATCTATAGGAATTACTCATTTTTATCAACAAATATGTAATGTATCACTAAATTTATATTAGAACTAGTATATTTTTAGTGATTTTTGAAAATTATGATTTCTATGAGTTATTAATTATTGATTTAATGTTGTTCTAGTGTGGTAAGACAGCATGCATACATGTATCATACCTAGAACCTAGATTTACAAGATATGTACTTGACTATGTGTAACAAAGAAAATTATTTTAAAATGTATTTATTTAATTAGAAATTCAATAATAACTTGTTCAATATTTCCAAGAATATATTATTAGGGATAGTTAATTATTTTATATTATTTGTAATGGTTTTATGAGTGTTCATCTCTTGGATATGATGAGTTACTAAAATATACATGTTGTGTGTAAACGACCACAGAGTGGGTGGTACTAGAACCAGAATCCATAGGCATGGATTATTGTTGGAATATGATTCCTTGGGTATATATTTGTATAGGTGTTGGATTCTTGGAGTATGAATTACTACAAAGATTGGATTTCTTAGTGGATGAGAAAACTTGAGAGGTTAGGCTGGGTATATTGATTTCCCTTGGATTGTATAGGAATGTAAACATAAATAGTGCTTTGTGAGGAATGTTTAGTGTGTTTTAAAATTTTGGTTGGTTGGATGTCTAAATTATCTTTTTAGGACAGCGAGCCTAGTGATGATGATTTGTGACTCATAGTAGCATGATTCAGGTGAGGTGGTAGGATAGTTTGATAGAGTATTGTTGTTTATTTTAGTGTTCAATTAAGATTCATAGTGTGATTAATTGAATAGTTTTGGATTGGATTTTTTGGTTCTCACTTGTAATAAAGTAAGAGTTTATTTGTTGTATGTTTGAAGTACATATAATTTAATTATATGATATGTATGATATGATGGTGTTCTTAGGGATTCAATTTAGATAGGATTAGTGTAGAAAGTCATAGAATGTATGTGGATTAGAATGTCAATATGACTTAGGAAGATAAATTTAATTTTGAAAATCATCTGTATCACATTTTTTTGGCTTGAGGTTTTGAATATATGGGAATTATAAAGATGGGAACGTGTGGTATGAATTACGATATAATGGTATGATTGGATACAAGTTATCATGGATTTATTTTATGAGTGTGAAAATTTATGTCTTTGTAATAGAGTTAAAATTTACGAATTTTGTAAATATATAAAGAGAGGAGTATGATTTTTAATTTTATATTTATTGATGAGGCACTGAAGGTAGATTTCATATGGATTACTAGAAATTAATTTAAAAGATGAGTTTAATGAGATAATAATAATGAGATATTTTTTATTCTGGTGATCTTTTTTTAAATAAAAAAATTATTATAAAATTGTCTAAAGGATTTTTGAGTTAGTTATTAAGGTGAATGTATAATAAATAACCTTTGGAATGTGTTCAATAATGAGATTTACATGGATAATTATTATTTTGGGAAAAGTATTATTGATGGATCAATTTGCAAATATAATCAAATGAGCATATTTATTTTTTAAGACAAATTCCTAATAGAATGTTTCTTTGTAGCATATGAAATGGTGATAGAGACAAATCTAAGGGTTATCACCTAGTTGGATACCCTTTTGTGTGATAATTTTATATATAGGTTGACTAAGGAAAAGGTGAATGAATTTTTATCTATGGTGAGTTGGGTTATATTTGGAGGTTTAATAGGACTTATTTTTGGAATGTATGAAGTCAACAATGAGTCTGAATGCAAGTATTATATAGTAGTTATTAGAGGCAATTTATTTTTAGATATTCATGAACATAACTTATCAATATGGGAGTTTGAAACATTATTTTAGAAATATTACCTAGTTTATATTGTGTTATTTTTATGTGACAAGTTTATAGGGAATTGGGTGTGGTGATAATTGATGGTATGATGACCACCAATGGTCTATGATAATAGGTCCTAGTGGCATGGTTCACCATGATTTATTTTATCATTAGTGTCACATGATCATGGTTTTTTCACATTATGTAATTTGAGCGTGTGATTGGTAGTTTCTAGATAATGTGAAGAATTTAGACATATCAATAATAGTGCAGAAATTATATGGAAAATTCTGTAGTAGGAAACACCCTTTATTTTCCAATGGAATGTTCTTTATTTTCAAGTGGATTTTAGGTAATGTAAGCTATGGAATTCATGGTAAGTCTAGTTAGTTGGTAACCGAATATGTTTTTTGAATATTTGAATGATATAGAGTAAATTAAATTATTATTTCTTAGGTATACCGAATTCTAGGATCGATCCATGGGATAGAAAGATTTAGTTAATATAGAAACTAATTATATATGAAGTGATTATTCTTCTCTGGGAAGGGTCTTGAGTGGCACTCCTCCTGTCCACTAAATCCTCAAGTAGTGTTGAACGACAACAAGGGTTACTGATGCATCATTAGTGAATACTTGATGATGATACGACATCAAGAACAATTCTTCGATTGGGAGAGGGTTCGATCATGATCCAAAGTGGTCAACTTCAATAGATCATGAGGATATTATTCAACATCTTGCTGACATTAGATCTAGAGATGAAATTGAAGATGGAAAAAATAGGTGGCCTTAGATATCTGTTTGTCTTAAAGATAGCGCCACCTCGATGGTATGATTTTCCAAAATAACCCACAGCGACGCTCAGTCATGCTTGAATGTTTGGTTTTATTTTTTATTTATTGTTGGATAAACTGTGGTTTTAGATGTAGTATTAGGGAAGTGGTGGTTAATGAATCTCATGATGGTCAAATTTATTCTGATGATCAAATTTAATATGCCTCTCAATGTTTGGTGTTTTAGGACACTAATGCACAACCTCAATTTATTGGGTGAGGTTTCACACAAATGAGAGATTCTGCACTACCATGACAGAATCCAGCAGATGGTGATTTCACTTCTGGTGCAAAAGAAAACATTTTAAGGAGGAGGTCCATACAGATGATGAAGGGGTAAAGGATAGAAAACCCTTAAGGATTTGTTTTGTGGCAAAACCTCGTTCAACGATATTATTACACATGTAAAGAAAAAACAGATTGATAGTGAGGGTTTCATTTCTGCCCCCCCCCCCCCCCCCGAAGAGAAGGTCAAGGATGAAATACTCCAACATGTCAAAGATCACGTCTAAAAGATCCTCACCTAAGGTGTCCAGAAGGTTCAATACTGATATTATAAATATCTTCAATCAAGTTAACTCTCAATCCAAACAGGAAACTGATTATGAGTACGGTTATGTAAATGATCTTTCATGTTTTGATATGTAATTTTTCTTTTGCTGGATATGTTCCATCATTGTCTTCCCCATCACCTTTCCCTATTTACCCTTTTTCTTAATTTTAATATATTATCAAAAAAAAATACTAGAATTTATTCGTAGTAACTAATTATATATAAGGTTTAGAAAATTTTCTGGTTATAACTAAATATAGGAAAATGTCAGTACTCATGAGAAGTATAAAATTATATAATTATTGAATTGTGGTTTCTTATAGTAGACTATTTCATGATTAATATATTTTGAATTATGTTAATGTAATCAATAGATGTTTAGATAGTTCTTGGAGAAAAAAAGTCTTGTATATTCTTATGATATTGATTTTTGGAGGTCTCCACCAATTATTGAGTGCTTCAGTGGATTTAAACCCATTTAAAGACATTATGATATGATGGTGTGAGGTGTGTTTGAACCACATAAAGTGAGTGATAATGATTTCATGGTAGTTTGATAAAATGGATTATCATAAAGAACTTTTCACAATTCATTGATAGTGGTGATCTATAACTATTGTAGAGTGCATCATCCAAGGGATGAATGGTGTGTGTATTGATTAGGGGAGATAATTTTAAATAAAATATAGTATATCTAGATCATTTCTGATGTCATCTAGGTCATATCTAGAGGATACCTATGAATGGGAGGATAACATCAAAATCTTAGTGTCCATATTTTTTTATTGGGGACATACCATGATTATTCTTAGGGATGAGAATCCATATGGTGAGGAGTTTATAAAGAATCCAAAATTTAAGGTTCATTTAAGATATTAATTTTATCAGTTGAATGTTTAAACATAAAAGAATTTCTAATAATTTCAAATTTTTAATGAAATGATATAGATTTTAACATGATCCATCCTTTTATATCCTCACATGGTTTGGTAGTCAGGTTGAGTGTTCCACCCCAATCCCACCACTAATAGGTCAGGGGATAGTGCCTAGTACTGAGAAGGAAGAACATACATGGTGGGACATATCATAATAAAAATATAATAAAACCATACATTTATATATCCTAATATAAATTATAAAATCATAAATAAAATATCATTAATATAGAATTTCCAAAATATGACATACAGTCATCCATAATAATGTAATAAGTATAAACATTGGATGAAATGGGAAGTTAAAGAGACCAAAAATATAGATAACCCCAAAAGTAAGTGGGAACACCCTTCATCATCACAAAAAAAACCTAAAATAATCTCTATTGAAATTCATCACCTCAATGTGAACTAAGAACTTTCTCTGCCAACTCCATATCCTCCATGATCATCCCTCAACAACACATAATCTATATAAAGCACAACACATGTGGGAAGAACACCCATTTAGGGTTGAGTATAAATATACCTAATAAAACACCCCAAAAATAAAGTAAAATTTTAATGATAACTCAATTGAAAACCAATGAAAAAGGTAGATACCATGCAATGATTAAAAAATCAATACAATCAAAGAAATAATGAAGTCACATTATCACATCCCAACTTAATTTAGGTCATATATCATAGGTAACCTAAGGTGCCTGATGTAAAATAATACCATCAATATTTGAACTCTTTGTATTCCCAGGAACCACACCATAACTTTTAATGAATAGGGAAAAGAGAAACATGATAAATGTATAACCTCATCACTGAACACATGAGTCAATGAGCCAAACATGTGAATGTGTTGTTGTAACCTGAGAAACTTGTTAGGCAATTAGAAACCCAAAAAATATCAGTAAAAAAACTCACATTGAATGACTTTTGATATATGATGACATGTACCTCATAGAGAAATTATATACATGGAGAGGTGGTACTAACCTCATATGTAGGGGTACCCACAGCCCATTCCTTAAAGGGGTTTCTTTAGCCAATACATGTAATGGGAAATGATTCTCTATAAATAACATAACAACCTAGTGAGGTTTATTAAACTCTATGGAAAGTCTTAAAGACCCACACTCATACCTATGGGGGAGTACCAATAACATAAATGTATGAAGAACCTATACCTCATCATAGGTAAAAAGACTGAGTACCAAACCTTGAATTCATACATATGCTTCTGTCAAAGATGATAAAACCTAGGGTCCTGTGAAAGGACAACTTCAAGACCACTACTTGGTAGAGGTACACCATATTGTATTCCTATAACAATACCAATTTCATAGACATTGAAATACTTTTATCATATTTATACCCTAAGTCGAATGCTAGGACCATGTAAATAAGGAACCAATGAAAAAAATAACCCCTCTCATGCATACATGCATAAACTACACTTAAGGGATGAATGAGAAGGAATATACAAATATTATCTCATAATCATTATATTGAAACTCTATCCAGATCCCATCTCACAGAAAATGAGTAATTCCTAACAATTCACTAGACCTTAAACATTGGTAACCTCTAGATTCATGAAATAATGGTACGTCTAATAATACATAGTGTGTGACCCATGAATTTCATGATAATAGTGATCAAGGGAGTTGATAAACCCATTGTTGGTATATATTTCCCATACCTTGGGTCTGCATGGGAGTACTAAGCTCTATAAAGTGTATGGGAGGACCCACACCGTATCATTAGCTCACTTTTAGGGGAGTGATGAACCCCATTCCAACTCTAAACATTTCACCTGAACCCAATAACTTGACCTAAAAATCTAAAGAACATAATATATCTAAAAATATCATAATGTTTCCTAGATATAAAAAATGATTTTTCTATCAAATTATATATAAAAAATTCTTATAATAGGATATTTACTTTCATGATTCCTATGTATGGAAAAATGATACAAAAACACCTAAAAAGTCATATTTTATGAGATGTGGGGAAACCTGAGGTGGGCCATGTGGTGATGAAATGTGGTAGATAGTTTGATATTGGGATGTATGTCTCTCCTTTGAATGGATGGTGGTTGTGTGTGCATGTAGTGTCACATACAACCCATATGGGGGCCTGGTCAGGTTGGTAAAGACTTGCCTTGGGGCCCCGATGCCCTTGTCTAGAGGAGGAGTCTGACTCATGGATTAGCTTGGCCCATTCATACCTTAGGGTTCCAAGGGGAGGCCTGATGGTCAGCTTCCCTATACACCCTCAGTTGGGTTAGACTGGTGCACTCGACCCATTAGGTTTCCTAGCCACACAACCATATCTGGTTCAATACAGGGTCATCCCGCACCACCTGGCCTCTATCCAAGTGATGAATATTATGTGGCACTAGACCAGATATCCATCCCACTCCACTTAGGTCACTTTATTTTCTTCCATCATAGTCTGCTAGTGGGGAAAAACACACTGGCTCCACCAACTGTGTGGTGGCTAGATCCTTTGTTTTCTCCCACCTGATCCAATGGTTGAGAAAAACACTAAGATATTGTCTAATTAACCAAACCCTAGCCACCATTCCTTTGTAGTACTTTAATCATGTCATCCATCTGACTACCCCCATCACACGCCATCAGACCATATCTATACTTCATAGTCTTCTCGAGCTCAAAATTCCTAATTCCATCTTCTCTAATGCCCGTTGTTGCCATGCAATACTACTACTCGATGCTCTCCCACAATGTGTCAACCCTTAGTGATTCATATTTCATTATAAAATTTTCTTATAATCATCTATTATGAGGGCCAGTGGCCATCAATTATTTAGTTGAAATGATAAAAGGAGAATTGTAGAAGTGAGAGAAAAGAGAGATGACGATCTGGGGTCTAACTACCCTATTGAAAACCCACCAGCCACAACATTTGGAACCATTACTCACACTGAGAGATACATGAAATGATGGGGATAGAGGGGAAAATATAGTGGTTCTAAATAACTACCCATTCTTCATTTACCATTACAAAAATTGTGAATAAAAAAATAATTATAAAATTTCATAGGGACAAGGATCATGTAAAATGGTGCAACAATAAGAGTAAAATTTAAATGAAAATTGGAATGGAAATTTAATAAGATAAAACTAACCAATACATACTACAATTCCATGATGAAATATATTCTTCCATCCTCTGATGATCACCACTGATCGATTATCTAATTCTTATCTCCCCTTCTCTTCGATTCACCTCCTCAAACTAATCCCATGGAGGTTTTCCTTCTAAATGACAATGGTGAGAATATAATAATAGAGACAAATGGGAATAATATTTTAAGTTGAAATGTCAATTTTGAAATAATATACCCTCTAATTTGTTCCTCGTAATTATATTCCATAATTACCCTTATAAATTCTCTTATCAAGCCACCCCTATCTTCTTCATGAATTACACATTTGAAACATCATTAAATCTACCTTTTTAAAATTCCATTTTTTATCTCTAACATTCAAATTCAACCACAATAAAATATCTTTCTTCATAATATCATATTTAAGACATCACCACCCTAAAAAAATATATCATAGTCCATATAAAAAATTATAAAATAATATTCCATAACAAAAATATATTATAAAAATAAGTAATATTATTTAAACACAGCTGACACCTAATATCTACCTGAAAAACAAACCACCTAAGAAAATTACCAAATTAGAACCCAAAGTTAAACATCATCAACACTACCCGAATCAAATGGAATACTTAAAATTACATTATAAGAACAATAAAAATATCATTTTACCCTTTTAATCTTACCAAAAAATAATTTTTATAGTCATTAATTTAATATTATATATTTCCTTAAGAATAATCTATCTCAAAATTTCATTGAATTCCATCCTAAGGGAAAACACTATACTGTGAGATAAATGGAACAATTAGAAAAAAAGGTTATTTACAAGGATAAAATCACCATTATACCTTCTATATTCTCAGGGCTTCCTGAAACAAAATAATGAGTAATGTCATTATCTTGGTAAAACCTTTGTTAACACATTCTCCCCACCTTTAAACATTTTTTGTTTGAAAATAAAAACATCTTAGAATGATAAATAAATAATCTCATATATCGACCCCTTGAAAAAAAAATAGTTTTCATTACATTGTTTCTTTTATTTCCTAATATCTAAGAATATATGAGGACCTAAAACATAAACAATGAAATTATCTTTCAAATACATTCATTTGGAATTTCATTTCAATAATTTCTATAATCATGGACAATTGATTATCTCTATCTTGATTCAAGTTAATTCCTATATTCACACATAATCCCATGATTTACAAACCTTTTCAAGGGTATTTCAACTAATTCCTTTCACATACACATATCACTCCCTTTTTATAACACAAATAAAACCCACTATCCACCAATATAATATTTTAAATCCTTCAATTACACATGTACCTTCTAGGGATAACTTCATACTCTAGATCTTTATCGGATGACCTGAAGGTCTGCCACATGATTTTCTATTTTACCACAACAATATTTTCTATTAATTCATCAGTTATTGTACTAAAAAAACTTCAAGGGTATAAGTATATTGAGTTCTACGCTTACAATTGTTTTCTCCAAATAAGGTGTATATACCAACGTCTCTACAACACAACACAAGGGTATTACCAGTCCATGCATTTAGACTTCCCTCCATCCTCTATGAGGACATCACATCTTCCCCTGGTACTCATGTTAAGTTCACGTATAACCCCATAGATGACATGGTTGGTTCATTTCCACTCTCTCAAAAAAATATGGAAAAGCAGACTATGAAATTGAATTAACTTCATCGAACTACTATGATTCCACTTTTCCAGTCTAATAAACACTTCACATCTTAATCTCATCTCACTAGTGACTCATTTTTCCGTAATATAAAATAGATGGTCTTGGCCTATTTAGATGCCCCCATTCTCTTAACTCCATACCCAAGTATAACATATTTTATAACATAATAATATATTATCCAAACCTAAGGAATTATTGAGTTTGATTTAATATGTTGTAGGGTAGTGATAAGAATAAAGGAAACATAGAGTAACAAATTATAATGGAAAGAGTAAAAAATATTTAATATGAACTATTTATTGATTAAATATATTATATAAGTGTTATAGAGATATTATGAGTTTAATATATAATTAAAAGAAAAATTGTGATATATTTTTAATGAATTAATATATCTTAAGGTTGGTATATGACTACATGTTGTATAGATTCATTATTATTCAAACTATACTAGTTTTTTATTATTCAATAACTGATTTTTTTAATTTTTTATAATCAGATTAGCATAATAAATTCTTAAATAAAATATACAATAATGATATTGTACAATATGTATATGGGTTATTGAAAACATATAATTAATTAATCATTTTTAATGAGTGTGTAGCCTTATAAATCCTTTAATTCCATTTATGTTTTACATTCTTTCTTCTTGATCATGCATGCATGGTATGAGTAGATTTAATATCAATCATTATAACATATAATGTTATTTATTTATGTATTAATTATAAAATTGTTTAATGAAAATGATAATTTGAATCATCCCATTCTAGGGTGTTTAGATTAACCTTGAGACCACTTTTGAAGACCATGGGTTGAGAAATTTAATGGAATTTGTGTCGAGGTTAAATTATAAATGTAGACCATCCCTTAGGGGTGGTTTGACCTAATTAGTGGATGTGATTTCTAGGATGGTTGAGTCTAGGTAATATTATTGGTTCTTAAATCTCTATTATGATATCATGTATTTATATTTGTCTAACGCCTAGGGTGAGTCTTAAAAACAACTATGTAACACCTCATTATAATCATATTTTTTTCATTATTTAACAAATGTGTATGAGATACACTCATCATCCAATATTTTTATATTTATTATTATTATTATTATGGAGGTGTTATGTGTTTGATATTTTCATTTTCTCTTAATAGGCATACGAATATCTCAATGTTTTTCATATATGATGTTATTTGCATTTGGATGTAATTTGTTTCTTCTTTGAGTGTCATCTGTGGTATTTTTTGGAAATTTAAAATTTTTCCCCTTCCATCATTATTGTATTTTGGATTTTTTTGAAGGAATTATTTTCTTGGATTTTTCATAGCCCAATGTATTGAAAGAAGGATGGAATTTTTTGGTTTCACCTTTAGTGGTCTGGTGTCTTTTTGGATTTCTCTTAAATTATTATCATCACTGTAACACCCTAGGTAAATAAATAATATGACATTTTAACAATTATCCATATTTTTGATTAAAATATTAATATTACTTTAAATGGGATTCTATGCTCGATGGCGTACTCAATACGCAACAACGAGTTTCTTGGGAATCTTACGTTGCACTCTAATAATAAAATAATATTATTTTAAATGCTAGTTAACGCCTAGCTATTGTAATGGCGGAAATAAACAGAACTTACTACAAATTGATTATATATGTTTGTCAAATATTTTTAATTTTTAAAATAAATGTTAGATGATTAAAAATGCGAATGAATCCAATTTTAAGCGTAAACATTCTAATATTCTTTAAAAGGTCGATTAACTGGCTTTTGATGGCGAACCTCTTTTAAATCAACTTTTTGACAATTTTATGTGATATATTTGAAAAAATAAAATTCTTCTTTAGAATCTGGACATCAAAATTTACTTTGTGTAAATTTTTGGTATTTTCCCGATAAAGTTCATTTTTAATGAATAGTGAAAACTGTTTTATTTTAATTCAAAACCACTTTTTAATCTAATTTATTTATATGATTATATTATCTTTTTAATTTTTTTTAATGTGAATTTAGAATATATTTTTACCATTTAATCCAATAGTGGTCATTGGAATTAATTTCACATTGAAATTGGACTTAAACTAGTGTCAATCTTTTTATAGATATTGTTTCTTAAAAACACGCTATTTGTTTTGACAGTGGGAATTAATTATTAAATTAATTAATGCAACTTATATGTTTTGAATTTTTTAAAATGGAAATAATTTTTTAATTCAGAATATCAAATAAAGCTTAGGGTGAATTTTTGGTATTTTTCTGAAAAACATCAATTTTTGATGAATAGTGAAACCACTAAGTGGTAGTTTAAAAACTGTTTTTTCATTTAAATGCAACTTTACCACTTCTGTGGTTTGAATTTCAAAAATCCGACATACATGGTTGTCATTAGGATGTAAAATGTGGTTCAATGGGATTAAAATAATTTTTTTGGTGAATAGTAACTCTTAAGTTTTTAATCGCGATTAGAGGTAATTAGTGTAATTCAAGGTAAAGATAATGTTAGAATAATATGAAATGACCTTGAAACATGTTCTACCCTTATTGGATGGGTAATGGACGATCCAGACAGTCCATGGGTCATCTTGGGGACCCCATGGAGCCACTTTGGTTTGCAAATGACAACAATACCTTTTTATTTAAAGTTAGAATTAAAATGTCACAAACATGTGTTGTTTTAATAAAACAATTTTTACATGAGGTTATATAAGTCATATTTTTGACTATAAAAATTCATTATAAATCTAAAAAGATTTCCTACATAATGATATTTTTTTATAATTTTTATACATTAAATAAATTAATTTATTTATGACACCGTGATGATGCAATGATTACCTCATAAATGAATGATTTAAATAAAATGAGAAGATAGGGTAAAATATAAGTCTTACACTTGTCAAAAACCTATTGTATTGGTGGATTTAGAAACATTATCACCTTAGGCTCGAAATATATCCTTTTGGTACCTTTAAAATCCGAAAATCAATTTATAATAATGTAATATTTTATAACTTTCCAAGAGTGCCCTCCTCTCCTCTTATAAAAGGCCCCCACCTCTACCACCTTACACACACCTCTCAAGCCTTTTGGCTCGGACAACCCCTACCCATTTCATCTCTCCACATCCCTCTCTTCATCATTGAAGCCTATCTTTGGGCAGAATCTTTTCCATGTAAGCCTTTGAGCTCAAATCAAAGAGAGTTACCTGATTTAAAGGTAATGTCTTCCCTTGTGTTCTTTTGTTTTATTTTTCTTCTCCAAACCCCTAAACTGTTTTTATTAATTTTTTTTAACAACAACAGTATCTTAAATATACTTGGATGTTGTTGTTATAATGATTCTAGATACACTTTCACACACCTCCGTCTAATGGTTAAAGAACATACTGTTTCTGTGGATGGCGAATTATTGTCTCACGAAACGATGATTGTTCAATATTCTCTTAACACCTTCAAAGGTGTCCATTAAGATGTAACTATATTTATATATGATATATAATATGTTTATGTTTTCCTTAAGCTTCTGTATTTTTCATTTATGGAATACCTTTATGGTTTCCATTATGGGTAAACGCGATATCTTCATTTTAGGAAGTGCGGACTACCGCCCCCTCAAAGTGATTTGATTCGTTAATGCCATATGTGGGACGTATAAAGGATGGAATTAATGGTATTAAATACTATATCCTACAGGAATTATAATATAAATTTATATCATTATTATTTCATTCCATTGAATACAAAAAAAAAGAAATGAAAGTAGCGTTCATGCGTACGTACGGCTTACCGTCTCCATGAACGGTACATTTCATTTCTTATCTCCAAATGTTATGTACTATTATAAGTACATATATATAATGAATATATATGTAATATATAACATATAAATTATGGATATCATTCTGTAATTCTAATATATATATATATCTCTCATTTTTTTTAATTCCATTAATATGACAAAAAATGAAAGTAGCGTTCATGCATACGTACGGCCTACCGTCTCCATGAACGATGCTTTTAATTTTTTATCTCCAAATGATATGGAATAGTATAAAATGAATATATACTTGATATATATGATATTTAAAAAAACAATACTATTCTTGAAATGATGTACTTACAACTACATGGAAAATTCTTTTCCAACAAGTTCAATTTTTACTCATGTACCGGACATCGACAAAAACGTCTGATATGAACTCGCTTTATTAACTAATTATTATAGAATTATAATATGTGATATGAACTGAATAATAATATTTAATGGAGTTCCTTAGGAAATTATAAATTGACCAAATTTTATTATTCAGGAGATTGAAGAACTATCAAGTCATGTCGGACATGAGGTAAGGGATCCTACCCCTCTCTTTCTTTTTTGAGTACACTATTTTATGTCATTCCTTTTAAGCTCATATTTCATATGATTGGGATGTTATTTTATGTTACTATTACTGTACATTTTATGTTCATATGATGAGAGACCCTATTTTCTCTCATCAATTCATTTTGGAAGTTTTGAGTGGCGTCGTTAGGCTGCTGAATTTTCGTAAGAGATCCAACCTCTCTCTTTCTTTTAAGTACTCTCCTTTATGTCACTTCTTCTAATCTCCTATTTGTTATGTTGGGGGATGTTCTTTTATATTCCTCTTTCTGTAAATTTTATGTTAATATGATTAGAGACCCTATTTGATCTCATAAATCCATTTTTAGAAGTTTTAAGTAGCATCGTTAGGCTGCCGAGTTTTTGTAAGGTATTTTTTATCTCACTTTTATTCCCGTCAAATTTATGCTACATTTGCCGCCATTTCCTTTTTGTGGTATATGTTCTACCCAATATTATACTATTTTTTTAATATACTTTCATTTATGAGTATTTTCATCAATGTTGTATTGTCCTTATTTCATGGGGTGTATGTTTCGAAAGATACCCAAGTCGGTAAGGGAACCTTTCACCCTCCTCTTTTTAAAAGACTTCTTTTGTTGGGTCTTTTAATTTACATATTTTTATGTTAGGATATGTTATTCTATATCTTTATTGATGTAAATTTTATGTCCAAGTGATGAGATACCCTTTTTATCTCTCATCAAATAATTTTCTGAATTTTGAAGTGACGTCGTTAGGCTGTCGAATTTTTACCAAGGGACCTTCTTAACCCAATTTTGATTTCTTTGGGTTCAACATGTAGTTGTTGAATATGTTATTCTTTGAATACGTGTGAATGAACTTTGATTATTTTACACTTAATATCCACTTGTATTGGGTGTATTTATATTTGTCACACATAATTATGATATTGATTTATCCTTAATTTAAGGATACCTTCTTTATAAGGAATTTCATCTCATTTTACATTGAGAATTCATCTTTGTTATGCACCAATTCAATCTTATATGGTGTATATACTGTCATTTGGAATATTATATCATAAATCCATTTATTCTCATGATTTTATAAAGTTATGATTAAATGTTATTCCTCAATTATTGTATTTAAGTGTCTCTAATTTTGGTAAAAACCCTTTAACTAAAATATCACTGTAAATGTTTTAATGATTTGTTCTTATAAGTATTTCTCATTAATACCCATGTTTTCAAACTGGTTTTAAGGATATATGTATATGGATATTAATGGTTTAAAATGTTAAAATCTTCAAAGTGGTATAGGACTTCGTCTCAATCTCCTTTCATTGAGTCATATTTTGTTTTATACACAACTTTCTTTTATACGGTGTATAAACCCCTTTAACATTTACGCTTATTCAAAAGGAATCTTTTTTATATGAAGCGTTTTACTAAATGACAAAAGGGAATGTTTTTTGTCATACTTATGCGGCGACAACGACTTCTCCGCCGCCGTGACCATTATTTGAGTTTCGGCCTCCTCTACAAGCCATAACTTTTTTTTAAATGAAAAATAAATAGCATGTTTTACTTTTCTTTTCTTTTGGTATTGAAAATTGTTTTGATAATGTTTTTATTATATCAATGTCTTATTGATATCTTGTGATTGAAATGTGGAAATGTTATGTTTCTTTTATGCATGATTTATATGATACGATTTATGTATGGTTCTTGGGCATTGTTTATGAAGAGAGGCGGTTCCATGATAAACTAAGGGCGGGTGTGCTCGATATAGCTCTCCAATGAATTGGGTAACATGAAGTAGTGAAATTTTAAGGTTTATCCAAAGAGATTTAGGTAATATACTGTGATGGGTATTCCAAACGTAACCATGAGGGTTAATCCCTATGTAAGAATGTTATGAATGCCTAAAGTTACCTTTATGACTTATGATTTCTATGATTTATTCATGATTTGATGAGGTATGTTAAAATTATTATGTTTTATGAGTAAATTATGATTTCATACATGGACTAATGTTTTCTTTTCATACTTTTATATCCCTTACTGAGCTTTTTATGCTCATCCCATGTTTTTGAAATGTTTTTCACAGGTCAAGGGAAAGGTTCTTGATATGATGATAGTGTCAAGGAAGTGTCAAGAAAGAATCCATGTTTTATTTTAAATATTTTTCCGTTGATGGGAAAAAACTAATACTATCTTTTTTGTAACCACTAGGTTTAAATTTTGAATGTAATTCATGATTTATGATCTAATTCTCTAAAACTCTAAACCTGAAAGGATCCTCAATGTGAATTATTCATTTAATTAAATATTAAGTATGGTTTAAGGCCGGGACCTTATATTTGGTATCAGAGGTCGGTTTAGATAACTTTAGAGGTTAGGGTATTCTCTAAGCATTAGTTACATTGCCATAATGGTTAGGATTTCAGAAAGAGTCCTAGTTTTAGATAAAGTGAATGAGTAAGTATATATTAGTGTTTATCTTCCTCATTAGTACATGGAGGTTGTGTTGATATACTCACACTGACATTTCTGGTTTTAGTGAATGGATGGATCTAGTAGGCCCCATAGTGACAATAGGTTTGAAGGAAACTATGGTGGTTCTATGATTAAGAAACTTGATGAAATGGGGGATTCAATGAAGAAACTCATGGTTATTCTAAACCAACTATCAAGGAATCATGATCAACCACTTAAACCTTGGTATGTTCTGTAATGCATCATGTATGAGATGACCAATCGATGTGGAAGTTCAGGTAATAATTATAAAGGTAACCATTAGAGTTAATATGATCCTTACTTTTGAGGTAATTATGGGTTATTATATGTTATGATGTAAAATGAAAGGCATGAGATAAAATTTTGGTTAAAATATGTTATGATTATTTTCAAATATTTTATCTTGTTTTGGAGAATGTTTTAATAATTATATAGTTTTGGAAAAAGGACAACACGCAGATCGTGTGACAACCCGTCGTGTCGGACAAATCTGCAGGAATCGAACCCACAACCAAAGTGCGACTGGTATTTATCGCCTACTACTGGACTACGTGAAGTCCCTGGTTATTTTGACTAATTATTTTTATTTAGATGATTTTAGGAATCAAGAGTAAGTTTATTTTGGGTTATCTATGAAAATGATTAACCTATCATGGAGGATATGTGATTAGGTTAATTACTTTTCAATATGATAATTTAATAGCAACTGATGTTATTTGGAGATAAATGTTAATTTGTACCTTGGAAGACTATGTGATTAAATCCTTCAAATATTTGGGTTTCAATCTTAGTTTGGTTTATTTTGAATAATTTTATGGACAATTGTTTATCGAATGGTCTATGTTGAGCTTCGGGGTTTTTTTTGGAAAAATTTTAGAGATTAAGAATAGATTTTCCTTTTATAAAGGATTATAATTTTGTGGATTATCTGATCTCATACTAACAATTTTGGTTTTGGTTTTTGTTTAAAGACATGGGAAATATATAGTTCTCTTTTGTGTATTAGGTGATTCTCATGAAGTTGATTATAGTACTCTTAATGCGAACAAGTCTTCCTAAATACTCATCTTTTGGGGAAAATATGAGTTTGATTAAGGAGTCTAGTAAAAGTTGAAAGTCTACGTGACAAGTAAGTATGTTTCATTATGATTTAGTTAAGCTCAAAAATAAATTCCTTATTGAAGAGTAACATAAAACAAAAATGTTTTCTGTTAACTTTTCCTACTGAGGAATCGAATACTGTTTAACCCATCACAAGTTTGTGATTTTCTTATGGTTAACTTTATCCTAGACATGTTTACTATCACTCTCTCTCAGAACACGCCCCTTTGTTTTTTCCTCCATATCCATGTTTTACTACATGGAATCCTAGTATGGGTTAGCTCGGGTGACCATTGTACTTCTCTTTATTTTTTTTAAAGTGACTGTTTTACTAACTCTTGTTCCGATGTGGGATTTCGAATGAAGTTTCCAAGCCCAATTTTAAAATTGCGAGGACGCAATTCCTAAAAAGGGGGGAAGAATGTAACACCCCAAGTAAATAAAGAATATGACATTTTAACATTTATCCATATTTTTGAATAAAATATTAATATTACTTTAAATGGGATTCTATGCTCGATGGCGTACCCAATACGCAACAACGAGTTTCTTGGGAATCTTACGTTGCACTCTAATAATAAAATAATATTATTTTAAATGCTAATTAATGCCTAGACGTTGTAATGGCAGGAATGAACAGAACTAACTACAAAATGATTATTTATGTTTTTTAAATATTTTTACTTTTTCCAATAAATTTTAGAGGATTAAAAATGTGAATGAATCAAATTTTAAGCGTAAACATTCTAATATTCTTTAAAAGGTTGATTAACCGCCTTTTGATGGCAAACCTATTTTAAATCCACTTTTTGACAATTTTATGTGTTATATTTGACAAAATAAAATTCTTCTTTAGAATCGGGACATTAAAATTTACTTTGTGTAACTTTTTGGTATTTTTCCGATAAAGTTCATTATTTGATGAATAGTGAAAAATGTTGTATTTTAATTCAAAACCTATTTTTAATCTAATTTATTTATATGATTATATTATCTTTTTAATTGTTTTTAATGTGAAATTAGAATATATTTTTACTATTAAATCCAATAGTGGTCATTGGAATTAATTTCACATTGAAATTGGACTTAAACTAGTGTCAATCTTTTATTATATATTGTTTCTTAAAAACACGCTATTTCTTTTGACAGCGGGAATAAATTATTAAATTAATTAATGAAACATATATGTTTTGAATTTTGTAAAATGGACATCATTTTTTAATTCAGAATATCAAATATAGCTTAGGGAGAATTTTTGGTATTTTTCTGAAAAACATCAATTTTTGATGAATAGTGAAACCACTAAGTGGTAGTTTAAAAATTAATTTTTCATTTAAATGTATCCTTACCAATTATGTGGTTTTAATTTCGAAAATACAACATACATGGTTGTCATTAAGATTTAAAATGTGGTTCAATGGGATTAAAATAATTTTTTGTGAATAGTAACTCTTATGTTTTTAATCGCAATTAGAGGTAATTAGTGTAATTTAAGGTAAAGATAATGTTATAATAATATGAAATGACCTTGAAACATGTTCTACCCTTATTAGATGAGTCATGTCCGACCATGAAAATCCATGGGTGCACTTGGGGACACCATAAAGCCACTTTGGTTTGAAAATGAAAATAATACCTTTTTATTTAAAGTTAGAATTAAAATGTCACAAACATGTGTTATTTTAATAAAAAAAACATTTACATGGGGTTATATAAGTCATATGTTTTACTATAAATAATCATTAGAAATATAAATATATTTTCTATATAATGATAGTTTTTTATAATTTTTAGACATTAAATAAATTAATTGTTTTATGACACTGTGATGATGCAGTGATTACCTCATAAATGAATGATTTAAATAAAATGAGAAGATAGGGTAAAATATAAGTCTTACACTTGTCACAAACCTGTTGGATGGGTGGATTTAGAAACCATATCACCTTTTCCTCGAAATATATCCTTTTGGTACCTTTAAAATCTGAAAATAATTTTACAATAAAGTAATATTTTATAACTTTCCAAGAGTGCCCTCCTCTCCTCTTATAAAAGGCCACCACCTCTACCACCTTACACACACCTCTCAAGCCTTTGGCCCAGCCAACCCCTACCGATTTCATCTCTCCACATCCCTATCTTCGTCATTGAAGCCTAACTCTGGGCATAATCTTTTCCACGGAAGCCTTTGAGCTCAAATCAAAGAGAGTTACCCGATTTAAAGGTAATGTCTTCCCTTGTGTTCTTTTGTTTTATTATGCTTCTCCAAACCCCTAAACTGTTTTTATTACTTTTTTTTGTAACAACACCATTATCTTAAATATACTTGGATTTTTTTTATTATAAGTATTATAGATACACCTTCACACACCTCCGTCTAATGGTTAGAGAACATATTGTTTCTGTGGATGGCGAATTACTCTCTCATGAAACGATGATTGTTCAATATTCTTTTAACACCTTAAAAGGTGGCCATTAATATGCCACTATATTTATATATGATATATAATATGTTTATGTTTTCCTTAAGCTTCTGTATTTTTCATTTATGGAATACCTTTATGGTTTCCATTATGGGTACACACGATATCTTCATTTTAGGAAGTGTGGACTACCGCCCCCTCAAAGTGATTTGATCCGTTAATGCCATATGTGGGATGTATAAAGGAAGGAATTAATGGTATTACTTATTATATCCTACTGAAATTATAATATACCTTTATATAATTATTATTTCATTCCATTTAATACAATAAAAAAAGAAATGAACGTAGCGTTCATGCGTACGTACGGCTTACCGTCTCCATGAACGGTACATTTCATTTCTTATCTCCAAATGTTATGTACTATTATAAGTACCTATATATAATGAATATATATGTAATATATTACAAATAAATTATGGATATCATTCTGTAATTATAATATTTATATCTCTCATTTTTTTAATTCCATTAATATGACAAAAAATTAAAGTAGCGTTCATGCGTACGTACGGCCTACCGTCTCCATGAACGGTGCTTTTAATTTTCTATCTCCAAATGATATGGAATAGTATAAAATGAATATATACTAGATATATATAATATTTAAAACATCAATACTATTCATGATATGATGTACCTATAACTACATGGAAAATTCTTTTCCAACAAGTTCAATTTTTACTCATGTAACGAACATCGACAAAAATGTCTGATATGAACTCACTTTATTATCTAAATATTATAACATTATAATATGTTATATTAACTGAATAATAATATTTAAAGGATTTCTTTAAGAAATTATAAATTGACCAAATTTTATTATGCAGGAGATTGAAGAATGATCGAGTCATGTCGGACACGAGGTAAGGGATCCTACCCCTCTCTTTCTTTTTTGAGTACACTGTTTTATGTCATTCCTTTTAAGCTCATATTTCTTATGATTGAGATGTTATTTTATATTAATATTAATGTAAATGTTATGTTCATATGATGAGAGACCCTATTTTTTATCATCAATTCATTTTGGAAGTTTTGAGTGGCGTCGTTAGGCTGCCGAATTTTCATAAGAGATCCAACCTCTCTCTTTCTTTTAAGTACTCTCCTTTGTGTCACTTATTTTAAGCTCCTATTTGTTTTTTTGGGGATGTTATTTTATATTACTATTTCTATAAATTTTATGTTAATATGATGAGATACCCTATTTGATCTCATCAATCCATTTTTGGATGTTTTAAGTGGCGTCGTTAGGCTGCCGAGTTTTTGTAAGGGATTTTTTCATCTCACTTTTATTCCCGTGAGATTTATGCTAAATTTGCCACCATTTTCTTTTCAGTGGTATATGTACTGCCCAATATTATACTATTTGTTTAATATAATTTAATTTATGAGTATTTACATCAATGTTGTATTGTACTTCTTTCATGGGGTGTATGTTTCGAAAGATACCCAAGTCGGTAAGGGAACCTTTCACCCTCCTCTTTTTAAAAGACTTCTTTTGTTGGGTCTTTTAATTTACATATTTTTATGTTAGGATATGTTCTTATATATCATTTTTGATGTAAATTTTATTTCCAAGTGATGAGATACCCTTTTTATCTATCATCAACTAATTTTCTTAATCTTGATGTGACGCCGTTAGGCTGTTGAATTTTTACCAAGGGAACTTCTTAACCCAATTTCGATTTCTTTGGGTTCAACATGTAGTTATTGAATATGTTATCCTTTGAATATGTGTGAATGACATTTGATTATTTTACACTTAATATCCACTTATGTTTGGTGTATTTATATTTGTCACACATAATTATGATATTGATTTATCCTTAATTTAAGGATACCTTCTTTACAAGGAATTTCATCTCATTTTACATTGAGAATTCATCGTTGTTATGCACCAATTCACTCTTATATGGTGTATATACTGTACTTTGGAATACTATATCATCAATCCATTTAATCCCATGATATTATAAGGTTTTTTATTAATGTTTATTCCTCAATTATTGTTTTCAAGTGTCTCTAATTTTGGTAAAAACCCTTTATCTAAAATATCGCTTTAAATGTTTTAATGATTTGTTCTTATAAATATTTCTCATTAATACCCATGTTTTCAAAATGGTTTTAAGGATTTATTTATATGGATATTAATGGTTTAAAATGTTAAAAGCTTCAATGTAGTATGGGACTTTGTCTCAATATCCTTTCATTGAGGCATATTTTGTTTTATACACAACTTTCTTTTATACGGTGTATAAAACCCTTTGAATTTTACGCAAATTCAAAAGGAATCTTTTTATATGAAGAGTTTTACTAAACGACAAAAGGGAATGTTTTTTGTCGTACTTATGAGGAAACAATGACTTATCCACTGCCGTAACCATTATTTGAGTTTCGGCTTCCTCTACAAGCTATATCTTTTTCTAAATGAAAAATAAATACCATGTTTCACTTTTCTTTTGTTTTGGTATTGAAAATTGTTTTGATAATGTTTTAATTATATCAATGTGTTATTGATATCTTGTGATTGAAATGTGGAAATTTTATGTTTCCTTTATACATGTTTTATGTGATACGATTTATGTATGGTTCTTGGGCATTGTTTATGAATACAGGTGGTTCCATGATAAACTAAGGGCGGGTGAGCCCGATATAGCTCTCCAATGCATTGGGTAACATGAAGGAGTGAAATTTTATGGTTTCTCCGAAGAGATTTAGGGAATATACTATGATGGGTATTCCAAATGTAACCATGAGGGTTACTCCCTAGGTAAGAATGTTATGAATGCCTCAAGTTACCTTTATGACTTATGATTTCTATGATTTATTCATCATTTGGTGAGGTATGTTAAAATTCTTATGTTTTATGAGTAAAGTATGATTTCATACATGGACTAATGTTTTCTTTTCATACTTTTATATCCCTTATTGAGATTTTTATGCTCATCCCATGTTTTTGAGATGTTTTTCACAGGTCAAGGGAAAGGTGCTTGATATGATGATAGTGTTAAGTAAGTTTCAAGAAAGAATCCATGTTTTATTTTAAATATGTTTCCGTAGATGGGAAAAAATTATTACTATCTTTTATATAACCACTTTGTTTAAATTTGGAATGTAATTCATGATTTATGATCTAATTATCTAAAACTCTAAACCTGAAAAGATCCTCAATGTTAATTATTCATTTAATAAAATATTAAGTAAGGTTTATGGCCGAGACCTTATAGTTGGTATCAGAGGTCGGTTTAGATAACTTTAGAGGTTAGGGTATTATCTAAGCATAAGTGACATTGCCATAATGGTTAGGATTTTAGAAAGAGTCCTAGTTTTATATAAAGTGAATGAGTAAGTATATCTTAGTGTTTATCTTTCTCATTAGTACATGGAGGTTTTTTTGATATACTCACACTGACATTTCTGTTTTTAGTGAATGGATGGATCTAGCAGGAACCATAGTGACAATAGGTTTGAAGGAAACTGTGGTGGTTCTCTGATTAAGAAACTGGATGAAATGGGGGATTCAATGTGGAAACTCGTGGTTGTTCTAAACCAACTATCAAGGAGTCATGATCAACCACTTGAACCATGGTATGTTCTGTAATGCATCATGTACGAGATGACTAATCGATGTGGAAGTTTAGGTAATAATTATAAAGGTAACCATTAGATTTTATATGATCCTTACTTTTGAGGTAATTATGGGTTATTTTATGTTATGATGGAAAATGAAAGGCATAAGATAAACTTTAGGTTAAAATATGTTATGATTATTTTTAAAGATTTTATCTCGTTTTGGGGAATGTTTTAAAAATTATATAGTTTTGGAAAAAGGAAAACACACAGACCGTGTGACAACCCTCGTGTCGGATAAAGCTGTAGGAATCGAACCCACAACCAAAGTGCGACTGGTATTTATCGCCTACCAATGGACTACTTGAAGTCCCTGGTTATTTTGAATAATTATTTTTTGTTAGATGATTTTAGAAATCAATAGTAAGTTTATTTTGGGTTATCTATGAAAATTATTAACCTATCATGGAGGATATGTGATTAGGTTAATTACTTTTCAATATGAGAATTTAAGAGCAACTGATGTTATTTGGCGATAAAAGTTAATTTGTACCTTGGAATATTATGTGATTAAATACTTCAAATATTTGGGTTTCAATCTATGTTTGGTTTATTTTGAATAATTTTATGGAAAATTCTTTATCGAATGGTCTTCGTTGAGATTTGGGGTTTTTTTTGGACAAATTTTGGAGATTAAGAATAGAATTTTCTTTTATAAAGGATTATACTTTTGTGGATTATCTGATCTCATACTAACAATTTTGGTTTTGGTTTTTGTCTAAAGACATGGGAAATATATAGTTCTCTTTTTTTGATTAGGTGATTCTAATGATGTTGATTATAGTACTCTTAATGCGAACAAATCTTCCTAAATACTTGTCTTTTGGAGAAAATATGAGTTTGATTAAGCAATCTAGTAAACGTTGAAAGTCTACGTGACAAGTAAATATGTTTCATTATGATTTAGTTAAGCTTAAAAATAAATTCCTCAATGAATAGTAACATAAAACAAAAATGTTTTATGTTAACTTTTCCTACTGGGGAATCGAATACCATTTAACCCATCACATGTTTGTGATTTTCTTATGGTTAACTTTATCCTAGACATGTTTACTATAACTCTCTCTCAGAACATGACCCTTTGTTTTTTTCCTCATACCCATGTTTTCCTACATGGAATCCTAGTATGGGTTAACTCGGGCGACCTTTGTACTTCTAATTCTTTATTTTAAAGTGACTGTTTTACTAACTCTTGTTCCGATGTGGGATTTTCAATGAAGTTTCCAAGCCCAATTTTAAAATTGTGAGGACGCAATTCCTAAAAAGGGGGGAAGAATGTAACCCCCAGGTAAGTAAAGAATATGAAATTTTAACATTTATCCATATTTTTGAATAAAATATTAATATTAATTTAAATGGGATTCAATGCTCGATGGCGTACCCAATACGCAGCAATGAGTTTCTTGGGAATCTTACGTTGCACTCTAATAATAAAATAATATTATTTTAAATGCTAGTTAACGCCTAGCCGTTGTAATGGTGGGAATGAACAGAACTAACTACAAAATGATTATATATGTTTTTCAAATATTTTTACTTTTTACAATAAATTTTAGAGGATTAAAAATGTGAATGAATCCAATTTTAAGCGTAAACATTCTAATATTCTTTAAAAGGTCGATTAACCGCCTTTTGATGGCGAACCTCTTTTAAATCCACTTTTTGACAATTTTATGTGTTATATTTGACAAAACAAAATTCTTCTTTATAATCGGGACATCAAAATTTACTTTGTGTAAATTATTGGTATTTTTCCGATAAAGTTCATATTTTAATGAATAGTGAAAAATGATGTATTTTAATTCAAAACGTTTTTTTAATCTAATTTATTTATATGATTATATTATCTTTTTAATTGTTTTTAATGTTAAATTATAATATATTTTTACTATTTAATACAATAGTGGTCATTGGAATTAATTTCACATTAAAATTGGACTTAAACTAGTGTCAATCTTTTAATATATATTGTTTCTTAAAAACACGCAATTTGTTTTGATAGCGGGAATTAATAATTAAATTAATTAATGAAACTTATATGTTTTTATTTTTTTAAAATGGACATAATTTTTTAATTTATAATATCAAATATAGCTTAGGGTGAATTTTTGGTTTTTTTTCTGAAAAACATCAATTTTTGATGAATTGTGAAACCACTAAGTGGTAGTTTAAAAACAATTTTTTTGTTTAAATGAAACTTTACCACTTATGTGGTTTGAATTTCAAAAATCTGACATACATGGTTTTCATTAGGATTTAAAATTTTGTTCAATGGGATTAAAATAATTTTTTTGCTGAATAGTAACTCTTAAGTTTTTAATCGCGATTAGAGGTAATTAGTGTAATTTAAGGTAAAGATAGTGTTATAATAATATGAAATGACCTTGAAACATGTTATACCCTTATGTTATGAGTCATGGCCGACCCAAAAAAATCCATGGGTCAACTTGGGGACCACATGGAGCCACTTTGGTTTGAAAATGACATTAATACCTTTTTATTTAAAGTTAGAATTAAAATGTCACAAACATGTGTGGTTTTACTAAAACAATTTTTACAAGGGGATATATAAGTCATATTTTTTACTATAAATATTAATTAGAAAGATAATAATATTTCCTACATCATGATATTTTTTTTATATTTTTTATACATTAAATAAATTAATTTATGTATGACACTGTGATGATGCAGTGATTACCTCATAAATGAACGATTTAAATAAAATGAGAAGATAGGGTGAAATATAAATCATACACTTGTCACAAACCTATTGGATGGGTGGATTTAGAAACCTTATCACCTTATCCTTGAAATATATCCTTTTTGGACCTTTAAAATCAGAAAATCATTTTATAATAAAGTAATATTTTATAACTTTCCAAGAGTGCCCTCCTCTCCTCTTATAAAAGCCCCCCACCTCTACCACCTTACACACACCTCTCAAGCCTTTGGCTTGGCCAAACCCTGCCCATTTCATCTATCCAAATCCCTCTCTTAATCATGGAAGCCTAAATATGGGCAGAATCTTTTCCAAGGAAGCCTTTGTGCTCAAATCAAAGAGAGTTACCCGATTTAAAGGTAATGTCTTCCCTTGTGTTCTTTTGTTTTATTTTGCTTCTCCAGACCCCTAAACTCTTTTTATTACCTTTTTTTTAACAAAACCAGTATCTTAAATATACTAGGATTTTCTAATTATAATGATTCTTGATACAATTTCCCACACCTCCATCTAATGGTTAAAGAACATACTGTTTCTGTGGATGGCGAATTACTTTCTCACAAAACGATGATTGTTCAATATTCTTTTAACACCTTAAAAGGTGTCCATTGAGATGTAACTATATTTATATATGATATATAATATGTTTATGATTTCCTTAAGCTACTGTATTTTTCATTTATGGAATACCTTTATGGTTCCCATTATGGGTAAACGTGATATCTTCATTTTAGGAAGTACGGACTACCGCCCCCTCAAAGTGATTTGATTAGTTAATGCCATATGTGGGATGTATAAATGATAGAATTAATGTTATTACATATTATATACTACTGTAATTATAATATAACTTTATATAATTATTATTTTATTCCATTGAATACAAAAAAATGAAAGTAGCGTTCATGCGTACGTACGGCTTACCGTCTCCATGAACGGTACATTTCATTTCTTATCTCCAAATGTTATGTACTATTATAAGTACATATATATAATGAATATATATGTAATATATTACATCTAAATTATGTATATAATTCTCGAATTATAAAATATATATCTCTCATTTTGTTTTAATTCCATTAATATGACAAAAAATGAAAGAAGCGTTCATGCCTACGTACTGCCTACCGTCTCCATGAACGGTGCTTTTAATTTTTTATCTCCAAATGATATGGAATATTATAAAATGAATATATACTAGATATATATGATATTTAAAACATCAATACTATTCTGGATATTATTTACCTATAACTACATGGAAAATTATTTTCCAGCAAATTCAATTTTTACTCATGTACCGAACATCGACAAAAACATCTGATATGAACTCACTTTATTAACTAATTATTATAACATTATAATATGTGATATGAACTAAATAATAATCTTTAAAGGAATTCCTTAATAAATTATAAATTGACCAAATTTTATTATTCAAGTGATTAAGGAACGATCGAGTCATGTCGGACAGGAGGTAAGGGATCCAACCCCTCTCTTTCTTTTTTAAGTACACTGTTTTATGTAATTCATTTTATGCTCATATTTATTATGATTGGGATGTTATTTTATATTATTATTATGGTAGATTTTATGTTCATATGATTAGAGACCCTATTTTCTCTCATCAATTCATTTTAGAAGTTTTGAGTGGCGTCGTTAGGTTGCCGAATTTTCGTAAGAGATCCAACCACTGTCTTTCTTTTAAGTACTCTCCTTTATGTCACTTCTTTTAAGCTTCTATTTATTATGTTGGGGGATGCTATTTTATATTCCTCTTGCTGTAAAGTTTATGTTAATATGATGAGAGACCCTATTTGATCTCATCAATATATTTTTGGATGTTTTAAGTGGCGTCGTTAGGTTGCCGAGTTTTCGTAAGGGATTTTTTCATATCACTTTTATTCCGGTGAGATTTATGCTACATTTTCAACCATTTCCTATGAGTGGTATATGTAATGCCCAATATTATACTCTTTGTATAATATAATTTCATTTATGAGTATTTACATCAATGTTTTATTTTCCTTCTTTCATGGGGTGTATGTTTCGAAAGATACCCAAGTCAGTAAGGGAACCTTTCACCCTCCTCTTTTTAAAAGACTTCTTTTGTTGGGTCTTTTAATTTACATATTGTTATGTTAGGATATGTTCTTCTATATCCTTATTGATGTAAATTTTATGTCCAAGTGATGAGATACCGTTTTTTTCTCTCATCAACTCATTTTCTGAATTTTGAAGTGACGCCGTTAGGCTGTCGAATTTTTACCAAGGGAACTTCTTAACCCAATTTAGATTTCTTTTGGTTCAACATGTAGTTATTGAATATGTTATCCTTTGAATATGTGTGAATGACCTTTGATTATTTTACACTTAATATCCACTAATATTTGGTGTATTTATATTTTTCACACATAATTATGATATTGATTTATCTTTAATTTAAGGATACCGTCTTTATAAGAGATTTCATCATATTTTACATTGATAATTCATCGTTGTTATCCACCAATTCACTCTTATATGGTGTATATACTGTCCTTTGGAATATTATATCATGAATCAATTTATTCTCATGATATTATAATGTTATGATTAAATGTTATTCCTCAATTATTGTATCAAGTGTCTCTAATTTTGGTAAAAACCCTTTAACTAAAATATTGCTTTAAATGTTTTAATGATTTGTTCTTATAAATATTTCTCATTAATACCCATGTTTTCAAAATGGTTTTAAGGATTTATTTATATGGATATTAATGGTTTAAAATTTTAAAATCTTCAATGTGGTATGGGACTTCGTCTCAATCTCTTTTCATTGAGGCATATTTTGTTTTATACACAACTTTCTTTTATATGGTGTATAAACCCCTTTGACATTTACGCTTATTCAAAAGGAATCTTTTTTAAAGGAAGTGTTTTACTAAACAAAAAAAGGGAATTTTTTTTTGTCATACGTATGCGGCGACATTGACTTCTCCACCTCCATGACCATTATTTGAGTTTTGGCTTCCTCCACAAGCCATATCATTTTTTTAAATGAAAAATAAATACCATGTTTTACTTTTATTTTGTTTTGGTATTGAAAATTCTTTTGATACTGTTTTTATTATATCAATATGTTATTGATATCTTGTGATTGAAATGTGGAAATGTTATGTTTCCTTTATGCATAATTTATGTGATACAATTTATGTATGGTTCTTGGGCATTGTTTATGAAGACAGGTGGTTCCGTGATAAATCAAGGGTGGGTGAGCCCAATATAGCTCTCCAATGCATTGGGTAATGTGAAGTAGTGAAACGTTAAGGTTTCTCCGAAGAGATTTAGGGAATATACTGTGATGGGTATTCCAAATGTAACCATGATGGTTACTCCCTACGTAAGAATGTTATGAATGCCTCAAGTTACCTTTATGACTTATGATTTCTATGATTTATTCATGATTTGGTGAGGTATTTTAAAATTATTTTATTTTATGAGTAAAGTATGATTTCATACATGGACTAATGTTTTCTTTTCGTACTTTTATATCCCTTACTGAGCTTTTTATGCTCATCCCAAGTTATTGAAATGTTTTTTACAGGTCAAGGGAAAGGTGCTTGATATGATGATAGTGTCAAGGAAGTGTCAAGAAAGAATCCATGTTTTATTTTAAATATTTTTCCATTGATGGGAAAAACGAACACTATCTTTTATGTAACTAATTTGTTTAAATGTGGAATGTAATTCATGATTTATGATCTAATTCTCTAAAACTATAAACCTGAAAAGATCCTAAATGTGAATTATTCATTTAATTCAATATTAAGTAAGGTTTAAGGCCGAGGCCTTATAATCACATCCCTCCTTTATTATTAATTATGACATGGTATAAATTATTTGGTGTGTGTTATGAATTAAGGATAAAAAATTCATGTACCTACTTCTTCTTCCTAGACTCAATATACCAATGATATCTCATCATATTATTTTTATTTTTTTATATTGATTTTCTTTTTTATGTTTTGGTTAAAATTTGGGTAATAGCTTAGAAGTATAATTTTTTAAGGCTTTATGGTTATTTTTACTTCTTCAAATACCTAGATTTTCTACTTTTATGGTGATATAATTATTGTTGAAAATTAGTGGAATCCTTAGGAACTCATTACTTTTTAGGACTCAGTGGTTCATTTACTTATTATTTATCACTATCATTGTCTCAAATATTGTGTATTTTATATATTTTTTTAACTTGTTTCTTTCTTATATTTGATTTCAAGGTTGGTAGTTATTGGTTTTTTAAATACATGGATCCTTATCTACTGGTTTCTGGTTATAGTTACACAAAGTTTTATGTTTTTTCAAGTTCTTGGGTTTACCATTTGAAATGTGAGGTTCCAACTTTTCCATATTGTGTATTTTTACAAAAAATGGATTTGGAATAGTGGTGTGGTGGCTATTGGTGTCACTAATTAAAGTACCTTTGAAAATCATAGTGATATGCGTTGAGTGCAGGGTAGTGGATCATTGTGACCAAATAAAACATTCTTAATAATATCACAAAATTTTCATCCTAATTAAATCTTCAGATCATGAAATGATCAAGTAAATAATGTGAATGATAGATAGAGGTAAAAATAAAAACATATGACCCACATGATTTACCAAGTTCACAAAAACATTATAAATTAGAAATATACTTGATGCTTAGTGGTTATGATCCTGCTTCACATGCCTTCATTTTATTAATAAAAATATTGGAATATTTAGAGTAATAATATGGTTCTAGACTCTTAAAACTATACATTATGAAAAACATGGATAAAATATCAAATACATGTGTCAGTGATAGAAATTTACTTCCTTCAAACCTCATCAAGTTTCTTTAATGACGAATTAAGTGTATAAATTAGTTATTTTCTTAAATAATGATAAAAAATATCTAAAAATTATCCCATGACTTTTCACCAAACTATCATAAAGTCTCATTGCGTTTCTTAAAGTAAAACACCAAATTTCTATTACACTTCAAAATTCATGGCATAACACCCCGAATGATGACATAATTCTTATTAAACATTATATAAAAAAATTATGAATCCATTATATTTTAAAATTATTATTTAAATATAAAAAATTAATATGAATATCTCACGCATTATTTCAAAAATAATTTCTTCACAATATAATATTTTGAGGTTTAAACTATATTAAAAAGTTCAATAAATTATTATGATGTTAATGAGAAAACATTTTCCATAGAATTACAATCCTAAAATTCCAAATAAAGCTCTATAATCATGTGTAATAATTATTATGGTGTAGTATTATGAAATATGATGTAACATATGAAACTATGATGAATTTTTTTTTTAATAATGCCTAACTATCCACCCAAATTAGAGCCTTTAACCTACCCAAATCATGACTTAACATTGATTCATAATACCTATGTAAGACTAATATTGTAATATGTTAAGAAAAAATCATGTTATAACCAAAAAAATACAACATAATTTTCATCTATATGAAAACGTTTTCTATCAAAACCAATAATATTGTAATACACACCATTTCATGATATGATTGTCTAAAACTCAAGAAATATTCATTCCATTTATTACTTTATACCTACAATGAAAAATCAATTATTCCACGATCATGTTGAAAATAAATATTACATGTTTTAAATATAAAAACTTGATAAGTGTATGTCATGCATATATTTTATAGTGTATTTATGTATTGATATTTTTACTTAAATGGAAGATCTCTCCAATTTTAGAATTATTTGATTTGTTTTTTGTTTTATGGAAGGAAACAATGGATATTTGGAAAAGGACAACATTGTATTTTTGAGAGAGAAGTGAAGCTGGAAAGCTGAACTGCACGATTACACGTCATGTAACACAATTACACATCATGACTTTTTTCAAAAGGAAACATATTCACAAGAAAAGTCGTGATGATATTTCATGTTGTGATGATAAGTTACACGTCATGAATCCCAATTTCATGTCGTGAAAGGATTAAAATTTCATATGAGATTCACATGAGATTCACACACATAGAGTAAAACATAGATTGGGATTAAATGATGTGTAACCTAGTTAAATGTTGTGACTCTTTCTATGATGAGAAAAATTAATGTGATGTGGGCTGAGGTTTTTGATGGAAAAGCCTATAAATACAAATGTCAACCACCCTTCCAGTATACTCTGAGACCAGTGGAGGTCAAGAGACACCAACAGAGGCCATAGAACACAAATTGATGAATTGGAGACCCTCTTTGTCATTGTTCTTTTCCATCTTTCCTCTCTAAGTACCCATGCTGCTAATTCTCATCATGCTTATCATGAGTGAGCAGTTCCATTAGTGTTGGTTATGTGATTTTAGTGTGATGTGATTCTAGGGATTATTCTATTTTATTTTTCATATTAAGGATGGATACAACACTATTTATTCAAATCCAATCTCTTTTTTTGCAATCTCATGACCAATGATTTTGAATTTAGGAGTTCTATATTGTTGCATCAATTAATCGCTTTAGCTTGTCTATGAACATTTTACAATCTATGCCGGTAATGTTTAAATATGGGTTTGGTTCAACTATTTTTTACTTTGTATTAAGTAGATGATCACTCCAAAAGAGAAAACACATGACTAGGGTAGGATATCAAGACTAAGGATCCTCACCGACCTGATTCTGACACCAAAACTAAATAAATAAATAATCAATTAAATCCCTAGTACACGAACCCAAAATAAATGAACCTGGAATGTCTCTTATCTTGATTCAACCCAAATATTTGGTTTTGTATTTATTTCTCATAAAATAATCAAACAATTCAAATTTTAATTTTCTTAATTAATTTCATACATACATATCATCATTGTGGGATCGACACTGAGACTTACTAAATAAAATATTTTTAGTAGGTTTACATATTATTAATAAAATAATACACTTTTTAGCCCCGTAGGAATTAACAACACAATGTGGGCTATCAAATTTTTTGTCTCATTTCTAGGGATGGTTTCTATGATTAAATTAATTAGATATTTAGATAGTTTTGTTATTTTAATAAACTATTTTACATTGATCCTTTCATACCGTTGTTTTAGGAACCAATCCATTTCACAACTACTCCACTAGAGGGAAGGATAATATTGAAGAAACTGCATTTTACCCCGATCTAGAGATGACCATACTCCATCAATTAAAATGAAGAAAGAAGATAATCAAAGATAGAACACCATGGAAAGTAGAGATCGATTTCAAGAAGACAATCATTAGTTGGTCCAGAGAGAAGGACCACTGGTCCTAGGAATTAATCATGGGGCAAGCACTTATCAACTACGGAAGACCCTAAAACATGAGAGTAAATATAAGGACACTCCTACCCCCTGTTGCTACTCAATAATTTGAGATAATGTTATTGATCATTCAAATGATCAAACATTATCTTCAATTTTTCAGGCTTCCTCATGAAGACCCCAACTCACACATCAGAAGTTTTTTGGAGATCCGTGACACATTTTAATTTAAATGACGCAGTAAGATTAAGGCTTTTCAGATTCTCATTAAAATAAAAATCACGAGAGTGGATTCAATATTTTCCCCCACATTCAATCAGCACTTGGGAGGATCTGGTAAGGATGTTTTTAACAAGGTCTTTACCACCCTCAAATCCAATAAATCTGTGGGTAATGTTTTTAAATTTTCAATAATTAAATGAAGAATAATTATATAGGTCATTGGAAAGTCTCAAAGGTTTGATAATATGTTTTCCTAATCATGGAATCTAAATATGGTTATTAATTAAAATATTTTATAAAGGTTTATCATAGGGTAATCATTCCATAGCATTTGTTGCACTATCAGGTTCACTAATGAAAAAGTCACAAGAGGAGAGCTATGAAAAATTGGACGAGATGTTCAGAAACAGTTTTCAATGGAAACCAAAATAAGAGAAAGTGTAAGGAGTACAAATGCTGGTTAACATCTAGGTTGACACCCAAATGAACATCATGTCGAAGAAGCTAGTCGGGATGATGTCCAACCAAAATCCCCAAGGTATGTACTATGAAGATGTAAATTTACTTGATTATAATCATAAAAATTATGTGCAGGGATGGAGGAAAAAAATTAGAATCATGTTTAAGGATTTCATCTAAGGAGATAAGGTTTTTAACCTCAACACCTAGGGCCAACCCTGACTAGTAAAGTCTATTATCTATAGGAGACCCTAGAAACTTTAATAACCATAATAGGAGCTGCACATAATGATTTGAATTCTTATTCTAGATACCAAGGAAATGAAACCAGATAATTAAAAAATGACTCACAAAACCAACAAGATACAATGAGGAACATGGAATGTCAATTTGGTAAGATTTCTGATCAACTCATAGATGGAAAAAGAAGATAGCTTCTATGATGCCCAAAACAACACCCTCATGAAGATGTGAATGACATATTTCTAATAAGTGGAAAGAAGACATGAGGGAGTGGTATTTAATTTTCAGGAAATAATGTACAATAATTAATAGAGTAAAATAAATAAGAAGAATCACCACCAAAGTACCAACCATTACTACCATTTCTATATCGAGTGAAACAGGTGAAGACTAATGAGAAGAAACCGAAGTTTTTAGACATATTCAAGAAAATACACATCAACATCCCACTCTCTGAGGAAATTATAAACATTATTATCTATATAAAGTTCATGAAGGATTTGGTGACAAAAAAAGAATATTGAATAATTATCCACCATTCTACTGGAAAGAAAATGTTCAGTATTAGTGTTAAGCATCTACCAAAGAAGCATCATGATCCAGATATTTTTTCCATTCTGATTTTTATTCGTTCTAATGAGTTTGGTAGATATTTATGTGATATAGGTTCCAGTGTAAATATCATGTCATATACAACTTTCAATAGCCTATAATTGAAGGACATTCAACAAAATCGATTTATGCTTCAACGAGCTGATACAATAATGAGGCGTCCTTGAGGAATATTTGAAGATGTCATCATTAAAGTAGATGACTTCTATTTTCCTGTGGATTTTCTAGTGATGGGCATGGACAAAGAAAATATCCCAATAATATTGGTAAGACCATTCCTAGCTATGTTAAGGGAACATGTTGATGTCCAAATTGTACAATTGAGTTTAAGAGTTAGAGGATCTAAGGTAAAGTTAAATTTGCAAAAATTAATGCAAAAATCAGAGGAAGTGGTTGATGATTTTTAAGAAGATAATTTATTGACAAAATAGGAAATATTTTTCCAAGGAAAAAGAGTTGAAGTGGATTCTATAGAGAGTGAAGAATAAAGTAAGAACAAGAGGAATAAATATAATAAATTGATGGAAAATTATGAAGATAGTGAAGGAACACTAATTCAAGAGGAATTTAAAGAAGAAAAAGAAGTTTGGGAAGTTAGTGAAATACCATTGGATTTTTCAATATGGGACCAGAACCAATGGATTAGGCCTATAGAGATTTAGAAATTATTCAACAATGGAAGAGTGAAATTATTTTTAGATAAATGGTGGGGAACAATATAAACCATGGAATAAATACTTCAACAATTTTTAGATCTAGATCAGGTAACCTCTTTCCTAACATCAACCACCTGGATATGACTGAGGTATGGTCATTCCAATGATGGTTAACAAAAACAATTCATGGAGGAAACCTGAGTATTAGTATTTTTCTTTATTCATTTTATGTTTTTAAGTGAAATCACTCATCCCCAAATATTTTTAAATTTTAATGTTATGTCTTGTTCTTTCATTTTCATATTTTTATTTTTATAGAACCATCAAGATATGCAGTAAGCATAAGGATGTAGTAGGAGATGAAGCTGCACAGGAATTAAACATCGTGAAAAGTTTCAATAAGAACCTTTACAGCCCAAGTTTGAAGCATAAATTTGAAATGTGAGTAATCATTTCAATTCTATATTTTTCAACTTTATTTTCCATATTTTAATTTTTTTAGAGATTTAATTGTAAAATTGCATACCCACATTTGATTTATTCATTAATCAACTGAACTAGGAGACATAAACTACATAAAATATAATCATTTCAAGTATTTAGATTTCTTTTTCAATAAATGTGAATAAGAAATATGGGAAAAAGAATTAGTAGAGATAAGCATATAGATTATGATTTGGAAACCATTATTTGAAGAGAATTTTGATTATTTTAAATAAATGTTTAATAATATTTGACCTTGTTTTTAATTTCTAATGTTTTCATTAATTTGTTTAATTATTAGTATGCATGGCCTTGATTGACTGTCTCAACCATTTGTCTCATTATTGATACATCCACTAAGACAATATTTTCCATTCTTTATTTAGTATTTTTTTGAGAAACATGTTCATTTTTTTCTTCTATAACTCTCACTATATCTTATTGAAGCTATGACTGAATATAATCACTTTTAAAATGATTAAGGCAAATTTTTTTCTAGACCTTATCCTGAGACCTACCTTGCATTAATCCTTTTTAATCCCGTATAATCCATGACCAAAATTTTTAGGAAATGAGTCACGTTACAAGACTATTTTTTCCATCCCTACCTTCCTTTAAGAGTTTTCTATGATATTTAATAGAATTAGGGGGGGGACTTCATTGGGTGTACCGGGATATGCTTTATTGGTGATATTTTGATATGGAAATTTTTTATTATGATATGGGGAGAGGTCATGTATCATTCATTGTAATTCATTATTAAACTCTATTGTTAAAAAAAATTAAAAAATGAAAAAAATGGGTTGTGTTTTGGAAAGATAAAAAATCACCATTTTCCAGATCGATGATCTTTTGATCATATGTGGTTACACGATGGATGTAAGATTTTTCCTAAACATAACCATTAAAATAAAAAAAGAGAGAAAAATAAAAAAAATGAAGAGAGGTTGATTCATTCATTTTTCTTACATGTATCATGATCTTACATTGAGATTTTTGGGGGGTAAAGGGAGGTCTTGATTGACCTATTTTTGAATATCATGCAATGTACTTTAGTGTAAAACCTCTTTTTTGAACTTTTCTTTTTAAATAATTTACCAACCATCTATAAGACTCATATTCATTGGATCCTAAATGGTGAATCCCTCATGATTAATTGTGATTTTTGTCTTTACATAGTGATGATATAAGATGCCTTGCCAACATATGATAAGTTACATGTTTTGAGGTATGTGTTAAATTATATTCATTTTTACCCTGATGATGAGTGTAAAATTCAAGTGATGTACATTGTAAGTGGCATACATACTAATAATGAATTGAGAAATGAAAATGGATGATTGACAAGGACTATTTATTTCAAAGAGGAAAACCAAAATACTTTGTTAGCTTATTTCTTTGAAAAATGAAGCATTGATAAATTTTCCCATGTGATGACTGAACATTTCATAATCTATTTGATCAATTTATTTTGTTGAAATTGAATTTTAAGCATATTAATTTGCATTACTTTGTAGTATATTGAGATTTTATCCTTGAGGACAAGAATAAATTAAAGTGTGGGGATATTTGATAAGTGTATTTCATGTATATATTTTAGAGTTATTTTATGTATTCATTTTTCATATCTAAATGAATAATATTTCTAATTTTGGAATGATTTGAGTTGTTTTATATTTTATGGAAGGAAACAATGAATATTTGGAAAAGTATGACACCATATTTTGGAGAGAGAAGTGGAGCTGGAAAGTTGGAACAACACTATTACACATCATGTAACACAATTGCAGGTCTTGACTTTTTTCAAATGGAAATAGTCACATAGGACAAGCTGTAATGAGATATCATGTTGTGACAAGAAGTTACACATCTTGAATCCCAATTTCACATCATGAAAGAAGTCAATGTTTATACGATATTTTCTCAAGATTCATGCATATAGAGGAAAACATTGATCAAGATTACACGACGTGTAATATAGTTACACGTTGTGACTTTATCAGTGAGAATAAAAATTAATGCAATTGGGGATGATGATTTTGATGGAAAATACTATAAATACAATCCTTGATCGCCCTCCCAACATACTATGAGACTAGTGGAGGTCAAGCAACACCAACAGAGGCCATAGAACATGAAGTGATGTTCTGGGGACACGCTTCATCATCGTTCTCTTCCACATTTTCTCTTTGGGTTCCCATGTTTCTTGTTCTCATCATTCTTAGCATGAGTGATTAGTTTTATTATTGTTGGTGATGTGATTATAGGGGGATGCGATACTAGGTATTATTCTATTTTATTATTCATGTTTTAAATTTATATGACACTATTTGTTCAATTCCAATCTATTTCATTTATAATTTCATGATCATCACTTGTGATTTGAGGAGTTTTATTTCATTTCATCAATTAATCACCTTAGTTTTTTTTGACCGTTATGCAATCTAGTATGGTTATGTTTAAATTTTCTTTTGGGTAAACTTGTATTGTATTTTCATTAAGTATATGATCACTCCAAGGTTGAAAACATAGGACTAGGGCAGTATACCAAGACCAAGGATCCTCATAGACTCAACTCTGACACTAAACCTGAACAAATCCCTATTAAATTAAATACCTAGAACATGAACCCAAAATTAGTGGACCTGGAACATCTCTTATCTTTATTCAAACACAATATTTTTTGTTGTCTTTCTTTTAAAACAATCAAACAATTACAATTTTCATTTTCATAGTTAGTTTCAAACATACGGATCATCCCAGTGGGTTCAACACTCAGACTTTCCAAGTAATATATTTCTAATAGGTTTTTATTGTTTTAATAAAATACTAAATTTCATTAGTTCCATAAGAATTAATGACACCCTACATGCTTTCAAAACTCATAAATGAATCCAATCGATAAACTATTTTAGTATTCTCATGATTTAAGAGATACCTATGCACCACATTTACATATAGGGTAATATTTCTTATTTCATTGAAAATATGATTATTATTGGAACCAAGGTTCTTAATATCAAAAAATGGATTGTGTTTTCTATTTTTTTCAATTCATATTGGCTTGATCAAGGAATTTCAATCCATGTGATCATATGGTGCAAGTGGATTCAGTGTTGAACGTGGTTTCATTTCCAATTGTTTTCCAAAATTTTGGAGCTCGAAATCCATAGGAAGGGACAATATTTTTGAAATATGTATTTCTATGATTGACTCTTTGAAATGTGTAAAAGGCATTTATTTTCATGAAGGATGGTGTTTCGTAAAGATATAGATCTTATTTAAGGCATCTAGTGTCATAAAGGCATAATGGTTCATGGAAGAGGTTTTTTGAATAATGGATGAGGTGTGATGGATAGATGATAAGCTACATGAGTATGAGAAGATTCAAGAATGGGAAAATTTCATAAAGCTCCATGAATAAGAGGAGCTTTGTGAATATAAATGAATAGGTTTGTGTAAAACATCATAGTTATATGAAAATATTCATGAAAGAGTTTATTCCTATAAATAGGAGACTGCACATCTTTTGAGATATGAAGAGAATTTTTGAAAAAGGTAAAATTATCTTATTTTGTGAAGGTATTATGATAATAAAATTATTTATAAATCAAAAACACTTTTCAGGAAGAAACATCATGAAAAGAATGGTTGAGAACTAATTAACACTTAGGAATTTCATAAAAGGAAGTTTTGTGAATACTGACAGTTTTTCAAAAATTTGGATTTATATAAAGGCTGAGAGATTCATGAATGCTATAAGTTTTTAATAAGTATGTATGTTCACAAAAGTAAGAATATTTTTGAAAAAAAATTGAGTTTCATAAAGGCTTGGATCTTTGTGAATAGCAGTCTCAAACATCTGGATTAAGTTAATAGTGCATTCAAGTTCCTAAATTTAGGACTGTGGTGAAATTAATGGCTTGTTCTAATCAAGAAAAATGACTTATATTACCAATCTATTATGGATACCTTCAAATCAATAAACTAAGTAAGAATTAACCCAAGGTAATGAGCAAGGGGTAGTTAATGGAATTTATCTGAGAGAGGCCATGTGTTATCCCTAAAAGTATTGTAAAGGCAGTGATCCTAGAATAGGGTGATCATTTCTGATCATTTTTAATCTACAATATTTATTGATGTTTAGTGGGTTAAAATACAACAAACACACTATCAGAATATGTTTCTTGGATTGTCTCTTAATGGTGAACCAAGTATTATTAGTGTCTTATGTTTTTATTTCTCCATATGAGTTTTTAATATTTTCATGATTCCCTTAGATAGGTTTAATAATTTCCTACCAATATGGGGAAAATTTTCATGTCATTTAAAGAAAAAGTTGACACCCTGATTCACCCCTCCCCTCTCAGGGTGCTCTAGGGTCCAATAAGTGGTATTCGAACATACAAGTTATGAGTATTAAAGATTTCTTATGTTGTTGTTTTCATAGAGAATTTAGTGAATTGTAGGGGAGTTCCCCTTTTTGATGGAATAAACATCTGGATTTTGAATAATCAAATGATATTTCATTTATTATCTCTTAGGATGGAATTTCTCTATACCACAGTAAAAAGAATTTAGTTCAGTGATGTGACACGTCTTTCTATGAATAAAACAGACAAGATAATACTTGTTACAAATTCGAAAGCTCAAAATTCTCTTACTACAATAGTATATGATCGAATCTATTTGAAGGTGATGAGTCTCAGTATTTTCAAGTCCATGTGGGAGAAATTTGAAAATATATAAAAAGGTGATAAAAAGGTGACGGAGGCTAAACTTCATGTTTTTCATAATCAATTCTCAACATCTTCTTCTTTCCTCCCATGGTTCCTGAGTTCCTCCTCGGGTAGATGGGTCTCCCCCTATTGTCCTACTTCCATGGATTTTCTCCCTTTATATTCTCTTGTATTTTTATTTGCTCTGGTGTTCATGTTCAGGGGTATCTTCCTCTTCTCTTTCAGTCTATCATATCATGGTTGACCATGTTATTGGTTAGGCAAGATGCTGAAAGAAATAATTTGGGAGGTTTTGCCTTAGATCCTATTTGTTCATAATTCTTTCCTCTTGGTTTTGTTCAAGATCTATAGATCATCCATGGTTTATTCTCTTTCACATAAGCTTTGTCATCCTGGGCGTATACACCCGACGCCATATTGGTTGGGTGTGTTGGTTTTTTCATGTTGGTTTGAGATTTTGGTAGTGGGAGTAGTGGCACTATAGGATTCTTCAAGAGCAGGTTTCTCTCCTTGTTATGCATTCTACCTTTTTATTCACCTCATAAATTTTTAGTTTTTTATCTTTGTTTCTTCCTGGATGTTTTTCTTCGAACCTAGATATCATTTATAAATTTTTTTATTGATGTTTTTTCAATGTTTTTTTGTCATTCGTTTCACATTTCAAAATCTCTATATGGATAGATTTGTTTGGAATTTCTTCTATGATGATGATGATAGATCCTTGCCTATATCACCTAGATTTAGATCTGAAGGCAGGGTATGTTGGTCATGGCAGTGGTCGTGCTCATTGTTGAGGACTAATCCTGTTGCACACACTTCTCTTTCTCATGGAGTCCACCACACTTATCTGATTAAGAACTTCACAGGGATTTTTAAAGTTGTTTTAGGATATGTCATTTGAGAAGTGGAGGTAGTTTCAGGAGGCATTTGTCATGGTGGCATCATCAATGTCCTTTATTTCTTGTTGGGATTATTCTTCATCGAAATTGTAGTGTGTCTTTGACTTGTACATATGATGATCTATAGTGATATGTTTTGGTGATTTACAATGTTGATGATGGACTCCAATGATTGGATACATTTGAGACTGGTGTGGTGATAGGTTGGAATCAACGATGGAGGTGATATGATGGAAATGTCAATGCTGGGTCTCATGATGATGATGGCATGTGACATGATGTGACTTTGGTTGATGTGGGAATTCATGGCTTGAGGTCTCCTTGTATTATGTGTGTGTTTTAATTTTGAACTTCATTTAGTATATTTGAATTTGTATCCCATGTAAGGTGTTTTGGTTACTACTCAACCATAAATCGGCTATTTTAAAAATCAAAAAATAAAATAAAATATTCATTCAGTTAGATAGTTTCTTGAAAATCATTATTGAATTTTTTGGAACTATTTGAGGATTTGGAGAAGAAATTAAGGATATTGACATTGTGCAGAAAACAATGAGAATGCTCCCACCTCTGTACAGTCCAAATGTTATTTCCCTTGGGATATAACTCTGTCAAATATTTCTCTTGAGGATCTACTAATTAGTTTTCTAGCTTATTAAATGAGAGTCAAACTAGAAGATAAAACAAATTTCGTAAGAAATTAAATGGCATTAAAATCCAAGTAAAAAACATGACATTTCCAAAGTTAGTGTCGGTGGAGATAATGTGTATGATGAACTACTTTCTCTTTTTTTTTTGAGAAAATTCAAGAGAAGAAAAGGGATATTTGAAATTAGTCTTCATTTGAAATATTTTTGTTGTGGTAAAGTAGGGAACATTGACTCTCGTTTCTCAAGAAGAATTGATGATGTATAAATTGAATTAGAAATCATAAAGAGGCCTCAGAAGAGGTTCCCACAAAAGGGAGACTTCAAATCAATAAATAAATTATAGAGAACAAGCTATGTATATAAAGAGGGAAAATATAATAATAACCTTTTGGAGGTAGTAGAACTGGAGTTTAAATCTAATGTTAAAGAGACCACAACAGATATAGTTGAAAAGGTTGAACCTTTATATGATAACGGAAATTAATCATATGGAGTTGTAGATCTCAAGGTGTAACTTTAGGATGCTTTTGATGAGATTTATATTCAAAGAAAGAAAAAAAGAAATAATGGAGTTGTGTTAAAAGACTCATCATGGTATAAAGATCATCTCGAAGTAGATATTTTTTGACTATAAGGAGAAGTAGAAGAACATTTGACAAATCATGAAATCTAGAAAGAGGTTTTCCATTTCAAGCTTAGGATTGAAGAGAAGGAAAAAGTTATCAATGAACATACATTGATATTATAGGAAAAGGATAAGATAATCAAGGGCCATGAATAAGAAGTCATTTACTTAAAGACTAAACTAGAAACTAAATCAAAATTAAGGGAAATTATGAAGAAATTATAGTTTGGAAGGTTTTAATATGTGGGGATTTTGGAAAGAGTTAAACATTTTTCTGAATAAGTATAGAAATCTTTTAATGATCAAAGATATAAATTAGTGGGAAGAAGTGTAATTGTATGTGATTACAAAAACCAATGGTTTAAAATGGGATAATCTAATGCAAAGGGAAGTATAAAGTCATACATATCATAATAGTGCATGATATCCTAACATAGATAGCTTAAAACCAAATAGAGAGGAGAGATGAAAATAATCCTCATTTATCCTGATAGGATTTCTAGTCAAATACCTATAAAAAATAATGGGTCATGTGGAGGAATGGAAGTGAGAAGATATTTACTCTTATAAAATTTCAATTTCTCAGCTTTCTAGGCCATACCATGTCTTACTATGAAGATTAAAGGAGCTATTTGGATGGGGAAGAACCTCCAAGTAAACAAAGGATAATTAGACCATATCCTTCATCATATAAAAGAAATAATTTGTATGTATATTTTTTCATCGTTCTAACTTTTTCCATAAATCTATTCATTACAAGTAGAGAAAAGGTGGGAATAAGAACTACATAACTCTAAGACAAGTAAATACCAATCATTCAAGAAGAGCTGACCTTTAAAATAGGTATTATACTCTATAAGAAAAACATGAGATGATTGAACTGTGAATGTTGAAAATAGATTAGGGAAGCCATATTTTTTCTCCACTCAATCAGGTATCTCATGGAAGGAAAAAAAGATCAATAAATCCAACCTAGAACAAATTTATCTCCAATAAATAAAGAGAAATAGATCTTAGATTCATGAAAGAAAATTCTCATCCCATATAAAAGTAAATAAAAATTTGTTGATTTTTTTTAAGAAAATGGGTGATAGAATGGTGAGATTAGGTAACAATGGTGACGTAAAGATCAAAGGTAGTGGAAATATAGAATTATAAAATGATGAGATAATAATAATATAAGTACTCTATGTGGACGGTGTGTGACACAATATTCTAATTGTTTTTCAAATATGTGACTCAGGATTGATAATGTGATTTAATCAGAAGGGGTGCATCATCAAATGGAAGGCAAGTAATTCTCTCATGAAAGTATTTTGTATAAATGGTGATTTATACCAAGTTGATAGAAAATAAAACACTTGTTTCTTAACTATTAAAGATGAAAATAACTTTTGGAAGAGGGGTATGGGTCACATTAATCAATATATCATGGAAACATTATCCAAGATAAAGCTTATTTTTGACCTTTCCAATAGAAATCATGATCGAGAAAAGACATGTGATGCATTCATGTGGGGAAATATGGTTTGGAATCCTTATCATTCAAAGAACAAAAGGTCATCGAATATACTTGTTCCAGTCCACACAAATGTGTGTGGTCTAATGAATGCAACTAGTGTATATGGAGATAGGAACTTCATTATTTATATTGATGATTATAGTAGAATGTAATGTGTGATGTTTATGTAGTGTAAATTATAAATGATTGACTGCCTGAAGAGATATTTTCAAGGAGTTGAGAATGAAACTAGTTGCACAATCAAGATATTACAATCTGCTAATGGAATAGAATACACATACATTGAATTTGAAAATTACCTCCAAAGACATGGGATCAAGTGTAGAGACCTGAAGCTTGACATACATGGACTTTACATTACTTTTGCGGAATACTTAGTACATTACAAAAACACACACACAAGGACCGTAATAGTTTAGTGTCTTTGGAAACTCGGACTATAATCTTCTAATCGTGGTGAAAGATCTTCAACATCTCCCATAAAGATCTTCCTTTTTTTTTACCTAAAACCTTTCTTTATATCCTGGGGAAAAGAAAACATAAAAGGGTGAGCTCAAATGCTCAGTAAGGGTAAACAAAAGAAATATCAATCACATCATATTCATAAGAACATAACATTTTGGAAATCATAACCTGCAAAAGAGAGCATAATTTCATAACATGGGATAAATCATGGCAGTGAAATGTAATCACAATAATCATAACATAAAACATGGAACTTTGTGGCATACACACATAATCATAGAGAATCATTTCTTGTTAGTCAAGACTCATTTCCAAGACTATCTTAGTGGACAAAGTCCCTTTCTGAATCGAGTAATCCTCGTTTCAGTCCTGTTTCACTGAACCGGTATAACCTACCATTCCAGCCATGTCTATCTCATGAGATATAAAATCTTTACCCAATGCATTGGAGGGAGATATAGGTCCCACCCATCTCTTAATGAATCCTTTCTTATGTGTGCCACAAAATCATAAATCATACATCATCGCATAACCCATGTAATAAAAATGGGATTCTTGAAACATCATGACATCATAAATCAATTCATATCAGATAAAGGAATTCATAAACATAATTCCATCTCAACATAGTCAAATCAATGTAAAAATATGGATAGAAACAGAACCCTTTATTATCTTAGATGGGAAATAATTTTGATAAAACACTTGAATTGAATTCTTGAGGAAAATATCCTTTCTTCTTCAAAATCAATTTCTTTTCACAAAACATCATGCAATTTTAAAAGAAAGAGATTTTATTGAAAATAGTCATGAAATATTTTAGAGGAAGCTTCATGAAAATAAGGCTTTATAAAACAGTAGAAATCCGTTCGTGCCGTATAAGTTAAAAAAAACATTCTTTGTACTTTTGTCGAAAAAGTCAAAATGTACCTCGTACGATAAACGACAAAAGATTCCTTTCATATCTTTTACTAAAAACTAACCAAAGGGTAAAATTGGATTTAAAACATTGTATTTGGATGGAAATAATATTACATATTGAGGAAACATGGATGTGGATGATAAAATAAACCCCAGTAAATACTTACGAATAAACAATCTCGGATAAAAATGAGATTGTGATATTTCCCTTACCTTAGGTCCGACTTGCTTTGTAAGTGTCCGAACCTCCTGTATAATGATTTAAATCATGTTATTGACTTATTACAGAATCATATTCATTGTTATGATATCATATATGGTTCACTTATGACATTATATCACCCGCTCTTTTGTAAATTCCATGTTAAAGAAGCGTTTTGGGTAAAATCGTTTCATTTATCGTAGGTGTTTTGACTTGTTGTTCTTGACATCATTATTACTTATATCATGATTTACTTACTTCCAGAATATAAAATACGATTTATATATCATATATATTCAGTATATATATATATAATAGGTAGATAAATAAAATGAAAAACACCGTTCATGGAGACGGTAGTCCGTACGTACGCATGAACGTTGTTTTCCTTTCCTTATTGTCTTGAAATGGAAGTAAGTAGATTACTTAAATATGTATATATATACATAAATCCAGTAGCTTTATAATGTTATATATTTCATTATTATTTCTTATATATACATTATAATCATTCTTAAATGGTTAACATGGAGAATGAATCTCATCGCGTCGTGGAGACGGTATTCCGTACGTACGCACGAGCGATGATATCATTTCTATAAATATTGAATTGAATTGGAGTGGATTATACAATATATCAGAATCAATATGATGTTATAATAACTATGTATAGTTATTCTTTACACCATTATACCCATCCGTGTAAGGTGGTGGTGGAAAATAGATTACACCACGGCGTGGAGACGGTATTCCGTACGTACGCACGCGCGGTGATTTCTTTTTCCGTAGGATGGATATATGGTGAAATAGGGTTGTTTCATACTTATAATAACATATCAGTATATGAGTGATACTGATGTTATTACTTCATATTTAAACAACCTAAGAAGAAGAAGTGGAAGAAGAAATAAAGATTAAAGAATTGGTAACGGTAATTACCTCTTCTTTGAAGCGCCTTTTGGAGACCTCCTCTTAGGGAACTAAAATTGGTCTTTGAGTAAGACCAGAACCTCTAGGATGTTTCTAGGGAAGTGGAGAAGAGATTTTGGCAGGGGTTTGCCGAGCTTGAGTGCTCAAATTGGTGTGAGGAGGAGGGGGAGGAGGTGTCCTTTTATAGGGGAGGAGAGGGGCACCTTAGGAATTCTTAAAAATATTAATTTATAATAAATCTAACCCCACTTAAAAACCTCCAAAAATGACTCATATTCAAAGATTAGATGAGATAGGGTTGTAATCTCATCAACCAATCAAATTTAGACATGTTTGGATATTATTTTAAACCTTATCAATTAGATTTAACTCTAAGTTAAATAATTTAACTTTTACCGTGTCTTTTTGTTTTCTTTCACTATATGGTTAATACACTTACTATAACATGCCAAACGAACCCCAAATTGTTTATTATAAATATATATATCCTTATATAAGTCATTTGGCCGAACCTTAGATTTTTAGGAATAAAATAACAATTAGTAATATAATATTTGATTTAAAAACTATTTTGTGTCAATTTTGACACTATTTGGTATATGATTTTTGTGAAAGTCATAACAGAATTAAATGTTCGAACCAAGTTGATTAAATCAACATTAATATATCATAGTGACCTATAAAATTAGTTGAATTCATAAAAAATCTCAAATTACATTTATTTTGGTGCTTATAACATCAATTATGTCAATATTTCATTAAAAAGATAATTACTGCATCATCGTTGTGTCATAAATAAATTAAATTATTTGATGTCTAAAAATTACAAATAAAATACCATCATGTAGGAAATCTTTTTATCTTTCTAATGAATATTTATAGTCGAATTTATCTTATGTATAACCCCATATTAAAAATGATTTACTTATTAAACATTGATTTTAACTATTTTAACCCTTCTTTAAATAAATTAATAATAAATGTCCTAATCTAACCCAAGTGGGCCTAAATGGTCATATTATATTCATAAGGTTGTTTTTGGTCGAATTAAACTTATCCAATAGAATTAGGACATGTGTTAGGGTAATAGTAATATCCTATTTACCCTTAGTTACCCTATTTACTATTAACCGCGGTAAAAAAAGTAAAAAGTTACTATTCACCAAAAAATTATTTTCATCTCATTGAACCACATTTTAGTCCTTGATATTAACCGTGTCTCTCGGATTTTCGAAATTCCATTCACAGAAGCGGTAAAATTATGTTTTATGCAAAATTCAGTTTTTAACCTACCACTTAGTAGTTTCAATATTAATCAAAAATTGATGTTTTTCAGAACAATGCCAAAATTTCATCCTAAGCTATATTTCATATTCTGAATTCAAAAATGAAGTCTATTTTACCAAATTCATAACATAAAAGTTGCATTAATTAATTTTATAATTAAATCCCGCTGTTAAAACAAATAGCGTGTTTTTAAGAAACAATATCTATTAAAAGATTGACACTTGTTTATGTCTAGTTTAAATGTGAAACTACATCCAATGACCAACATTGTATTAAATTGTAAAAATATATTCTAAATATACTTTAAAACCACTCAAATTAATGATTTATCACTATTAATTATTTCGATTAAAAAAGTTGTTTTTAATTATAATTTAGTAATTTTCACTATTCATCAGAATATGAAAGTTATCCGAAAAGTACCAAAATTTCACCTTAGGCTAAATTCGATACTCCGAATCCAAAAATGAAGTCCATTTTGAGAGTTAAAATTTCTAAAATTTAAAAAGTGGTTATTACTATTCATAACGGCTAGTTTTAATAATATTTTAATAGCATATCATTGTTTCGTGAAACTCAGGATTACGTACCACACACGCTATCGAGGAAGGTTGCGATTGCGTGTAATGCAAGGCAAGTCAAGGATGCGTGTTGTGCAAGCTCCTTTTGGTGTAGCGTATAACACAAGACATTAGTAAAATAAGAAAGAATATTTTTCATAAAATCTCGGGCTGTTACATTCTACCCCCCTTAAAATGAATTTCGCCCTCGAAATTCGTCGGGGTTATAAATGGTTTACTATTCGAAAGTTTCTTTAATAGAAACCCACATCGTAAAAGGGAATACCAAAACTTGGCTTTAAAAACTAAAGTATGAAATGTAACGATTACCCAAATAAACTAATCACTGGGTTTCCACATAGGTGAAAATATGGATATGGAAGAGAAATCTAACCATCATGTTCTGATGGAGAGTGGTAGTGAACATGGCTATGGAAAAGCCAGTAATCACAAATCCATAGATTTGTGATGATATAAGGTACCATCTGATTCATCAGGTATAAGATCACTAGGACAACATTTTTGGTTTTCAAGATCATTTCCCTAAAGTTGAAAATTTTCTTAGAATAAATACTTACTTTATTTTGGTACAATCTCACTTTTGTTCGTGCCTTGAACAATTTCTACTTCATCTCTTAAATAAATGAAGTTGAATTTGTTATTTGTGAAGTGTTAGAAGATCATGTGATAGAATGACTGTTCATTCCATCTGTCTCAAACAAAAGGTTAGCAAAAGTTATTAAATATACATAAGTCATTCTATAGTGAGATTAATCATATATGGTTCCTAAAATGGACTTATACTTCATATATCATGCTGATTAATATAATAAAACTAGTTTCTACTAAACAGGGACTTCCTGTAGGCCAGTGGTAGGCGATAAAGGCCAGTCGCACTTCGGTTGTGGGTTCGATTCCTACAGCCTTGTCCGAAGCGATGGGCTGTCGCCCGTCCTGCAGGTTGTCCCTTTTTCTAAAACTACGTTACTATAACATCCCATCAATAATATCGAAAATCTTCTATCCTTAAACAATACTAACTTATGTTCAACATAATCCAGTCTAATCTTTAGGCTTATACATAATACTGCAGTCCACTCTCATAATATAGTGACAACGATTACCAGAGATTTAATACTGTCGTTGATCCCCACATATCATAAGATATGTCTTGTTGGTCACATTCCAAACATTCAAAGTCCTTAATCGTGTATTCTCTTGAATACCTTAGTGAAAACATGAGTGCAGTTAAAAGTTAACACTTTCCACATACCAAAATCCTCAAAATTCTATATACTCAAACCATGATATCACTTAGTCCTTATATCAATCATGAGCTCATGAATACAATCAAATACCTCATTATCTTATTATTCCTTCATTATGCGCATATCATCTACATTCCAAAAAATATCTCAATCACTTTGAATACCACATCAATAAATATTGCAATACTCAATGATACAACATTATTTTGGAATCCCATTACATAAACACTTAATCATTCCACCACATCGTTGTCATATTCAACATTGTCAATAGTGATCGCATGTGATTTCCCTTGGTCCTTTGCCTTCAGTGGTTGCTCATGTTGATCATCACTAACCCTTGGATTAGGGCAATTATTAGCATAATGCCCCATTTCCTTGCACTTGAAGCATTGAAGTGTTGGCGGTGCGTTCTCTGCAGTGTTTGCTTTATTCACATCATTAGAAACCCTTTTTCCATTACTTCGACACTCAGCTGCTCGATGACCTTCTTTTCCACACTTAAAACATTTTCTAGTCCCTTTTAGACAATCTCCACCATGCTTCTTTCCACACTTTGTGCATAAGGAAACATTCATCTTCTTTTCACCATTATTCTGAGATTTCTCCTTGAACTCCATCTTTCGTTTCTTGTCAAAACCATGAGATGGATATGTAACACCAACTTCCATTTCTACCTTGATAGCACAACGCACAATTTCTTCATAGCTACTGAAGTCTCTTATAGCTAAGGCCCTTCGAAGACTTGGTTTTAAGCCACTGAAAAATCGATCAACTTTACTTTCAGGTTGGATGATAATTCCAGAAGCATACCTTGCAAGTCTTGTAAAATTTGCTTCATAGGTACCAACAGATTCATCATCCCTTTGCTTTAGTTCAAGAAACTCTTTCTCCATCTTTGTTCGAAGAATACGAGGGAAGTACTTACTGAAAAACAAGTTCTTGAACTCGTCCCATTCCATGGACTCAATTTCATCTCTTGGCCTCGTATTCTTGATAAGATTCCACCATTGATCAGCTTCACCTTCCAAACGATATACTGCTAAGATGACTTTATCATGTTCAGAACATTGAAGAACTGAAAATATCTTTTCAGTAGTACTAATCCATTGTTCAGCAACTAATGGATCAGTAGACCCACTGAAAGAAGGTGGACGTTGCCTCATGAAGGACTCAATAGAATATTGTTCCCTTCTCTGCTCATTTGGAAGTCCAGAATGATTCATAGCTTATGTAAGTATAGCAATAAGATTTTGCACTCCATCTCCCATAACATTTGTTTGTTCAGGAGGGCAATCATTGCATTGTCCATTGCATTGATCAACACGGTTCCTTCGGGTTCCAGCCATCGTCTAAAACCCATAAAGAATAGTGTGAGAGGCAAAAATCATGCTAGGGAAAACAACATAATAAAGGGGGAGTACCATCAATATCTAACATCTTAGGTTAAATTCTAAGATCGTTAGCGCAATTCTAGGACTAGAACCTATACGTATACTTAACCTTAGAGACATCCCTAGACATACCTTAGAAATATCTCTAGGGATCTCACTAACGTTTTCGCATCCTAGTTTCCAAAGGTTGACTAAACCTTTCCTCTGATACCAACTGTAGAGACCCGAAGCTTGACGTACATGGACTTTACATTACTTTTGCGGAATACTTAGTACATTACAAAAACACACACACAAGGACCGTAATAGTTTAGTGTCTTTGGAAACTCGGACTATAATCTTCTAATCGTGGTGAAAGATCTTCAACATCTCCCATAAAGATCTTCCTTTTTTTTTTACCTAAAACCTTTCTTTATATCCTGGGGAAAAGAAAACATAAAAGGGTGAGCTCAAATGCTCAGTAAGGGTAAACAAAAGAAATATCAATCACATCATATTCATAAGAACATAACATTTTGGAAATCATAACCTGCAAAAGAGAGCATAATTTCATAACATGGGATAAATCATGGCAGTGAAATGTAATCACAATAATCATAACATAAAACATGGAACTTTGTGGCATACACACATAATCATAGAGAATCATTTCTTGTTAGTCAAGACTCATTGCCAAGACTATCTTAGTGGACAAAGTCCCTTTCTGAATCGAGTAATCCTCGTTTCAGTCCTGTTTCACTGAACCGGTATAACCTACCATTCCAGCCATGTCTATCTCATGAGATATAAAATCTTTACCCAATGCATTGGAGGGAGATATAGGTCCCACCCATCTCTTAATGAATCCTTTCTTATGTGTGCCACAAAATCATAAATCATACATCATCGCATAACCCATGTAATAAAAATGGGATTCTTGAAACATCATGACATCATAAATCAATTCATATCAGATAAAGGAATTCATAAACATAATTCCATCTCAACATAGTCAAATCAATGTAAAAATATGGATAGAAACAGAACCCTTTATTATCTTAGATGGAAAATAATTTTGATAAAACACTTGAATTGAATTCTTGAGGAAAATATCCTTTCTTCTTCAAAATCAATTTCTTTTCACAAAACATCATGCAATTTTAAAAGAAAGAGATTTTATTGAAAATAGTCATGAAATATTTTAGAGGAAGCTTCATGAAAATAAGGCTTTATAAAACAGTAGAAATCCGTTCGTGCCGTATAAGTTAAAAAAAACATTCTTTGTACTTTTATCGAAAAAGTCAAAATGTACCTCGTACGATAAACGACAAAAGATTCCTTTCATATCTTTTACTAAAAACTAACCAAAGGGTAAAATTGGATTTAAACCATTGTAGTTGGATGGAAATAATATTACATATTGAGGAAACATGGATGTGGATGATAAAATAAACCCCAGTAAATACTTACGAATAAACAATCTCGGATAAAAATGAGATTGTGATATTTCCCTTACCTTAGGTCCGACTTGCTTTGTAAGTGTCCGAACCTCCTGTATAATGATTTAAATCATGTTATTGACTTATTACAGAATCATATTCATTGTTATGATATCATATATGGTTCACTTATGACATTATATCACCCGCTCTTTTGTAAATTCCATGTTAAAGAAGCGTTTTGGGTAAAATCGTTTCATTTATCGTAGGTGTTTTGACTTGTTGTTCTTGACATCATTATTACTTATATCATGATTTACTTACTTCCAAAATATAAAATACGATTTATATATCATATATATTCAGTATATATATATATATAATAGGTAGATAAATAAAATGAAAAACACCGTTCATGGAGACGGTAGTCCGTACGTACGCATGAACGCTGTTTTCCTTTCCTTATTGTCTTGAAATGGAAGTAAGTAGATGACTTACATATGTATATATATACATAAATCCAGTAGCTTTATAATGTCATATATTTCATTATTATTTCTTATATATACATTATAATCATTCTTAAATGGTTAACAAGGAGAATGAATCTCATCGCGTCGTGGAGACGGTATTCCGTACGTACGCACGAGCGATGATATCATTTCTATAAATATTGAATTGAATTGGATTGGATTATACAATATATCAGAATCAATATGATGTTATAATAACTATGTATAGTTATTCTTTACACCATTATACCCATCCGTGTAAGGTGGTGGTGGAAAATAGATTACACCACGGCGTGGAGACGGTATTCCGTACGTACGCACGCGCGGTGATTTCTTTTTCCGTAGGATGGATAGATGGTGAAATAGGGTTGTTTCATACTTATAATAACATATCAGTATATTAGTGATACTGATGTTATTACTTCATAATGAAACAACCTAAGAAGAAGAAGTGGAAGAAGAAATAAAGATGAAAGAATTGGTAACGGTAATTACCTCTTCTTTGAAGCGCCTTTTGGAGACCTCCTCTTAGGGAACTAAAATTGGTCTTTGAGTAAGACCAGAACCTCTAGGATGTTTCTAGGGAAGTGGAGAAGAGATTTTTTCAGGGTTTGGCCGAGATTGAGTGCTCAAATTGGTGTGAGGAGGAGGGGGAGGAGGTGTCCTTTTATAGGGGAGGAGAGGGGCACCTTAGGAATTCTTAAAAATATTAATTTATAATAAATCTAACCCCACTTAAAAACCTCCAAAAATGACTCATATTCGAAGATTAGATGAGATAGGGTTGTAATCTCATCAACCAATCAAATTTAGACATGTTTGGATATTATTTTAAACCTTATCAATTAGATTTAACTCTAAGTTAAATAATTTAACTTTTACCGTGTCTTTTTGTTTTCTTTCACTATATAATTAATACACTTACTATAACATGCCAAACGAACCCCAAATTGTTTATTATAAATATATATATCCTTATCTAAGTCATTTGGCCGAACCTTAGATTTTTAGGAATAAAATAACAATTAGTAATATAATATTTGATTTAAAAACTATTTTGTGTCAATTTTGACACTATTTGGTATATGATTTTTGTGAAAGTTATAACAGAATTAAATGTTCGAACCAAGTTGATTAAATCAACATTAATATATCATATTAACCTAGAAAATTAGTGGAATTCATAAAAAATCTCAAATTACATTTATTTTGGTGCTTATAACATCAATTATGTCAATATTTCATTAAAAAGATAATTACTGCATCATCGTTGTGTCATAAATAAATTAACTTATTTGATGTCTAAAAATTACAAATAAAATACCATCATGTAGGAAATCTTTTTATCTTTCTAATGAATATTTATAGTCGAATTTATCTTATGTATATCCCCATATTAAAAATGATTTACTTATTAAACATTGATTTTAACTATTTTAACCCTTCTTTAAATAAATTAATAATAAATGTCCTAATCTAACCCAAGTGGGCCTAAATGGTCATATTATATTCATAAGGTTGTTTTTGGTCGAATTAAACTTATCCAATAGAATTAGGACATGTGTTAGGGTAATAGTAATATCCTATTTACCCTTAGTTACCCTATTTACTATTAACCGCGGTAAAAAAAGTAAAAAGTTACTATTCACCAAAAAATTATTTCCATCTCATTGAACCACATTTTAGTCCTTGATATTAACCGTGTCTCTCGGATTTTCGAAATTCCATTCACAGAAGCGGTAAAATTATGTTTTATGCAAAATTCAGTTTTTAACCTACCACTTAGTAGTTTCACTATTCATCAAAAATTGATGTTTTTCAGAACAATGCCATAATTTCATCCCAAGCTATATTTCATATTCCGAATTCAAAAATGAAGTCTATTTTACCAAATTCATAACATAAAAGTTGCATTAATTAATTTTATAATTAAATCCCGCTGTTAAAACAAATAGCGTGTTTTTAAGAAACAATATCTATTAAAAGATTGACACTTGTTTATGTCTAGTTTAAATGTGAAACTACATCCAATGACCAACATTGTATTAAATTGTAAAAATATATTCTAAATATACTTTAAAACCACTCAAATTAATGATTTATCACTATTAATTATTTTGATTAAAAAAGTTGTTTTTAATTATAATTTAGTAATTTTCACTATTCATCAGAATATGAAAGTTATCCGAAAAGTACCAAAATTTCACCTTAGGCTAAATTCGATACTCCGAATCCAAAAATGAAGTCCATTTTGAGAGTTAAAATTTCTAAAATTTAAAAAGTGGTTATTACTATTCATAACGGCTAGTTTTAATAATATTTTAATAGCATATCATTGTTTCGTGAAACTCAGGATTACGTACCACACACGCTATCGAGGAAGGTTGCGATTGCGTGTAATGCAAGGCAAGTCAAGGATGCGTGTTGTGCAAGCTCCTTTTGGTGTAGCGTATAACACAAGACATTAGTAAAATAAGAAAGAATATTTTTCATAAAATCTCGGGCTGTTACATCAAGTATGTGGTTTCTTTAGCGATAACACCTTAAAAAAATTAGGTTGTTGAATGCATAAATAAATAGGTGGATAGTATGTACAAAATAATGATGATTGAGAGCTGTGTTTCTTATCATTATAGAAAATTCTCTATTTAAGTTGCATCATACACTCAAAATTGAACAGGGCTATTTATAGGAGAGAAAGGGACATCATATTAAATATTGAATGGAAGGAATCCATCACTAAATTATTTTCATGTTTTTTGAAGAAAATGTTTCATCCAAAACAAATAAGAAAATCAGATCCATTATGGTGATGTTGCAGGTGAGGGAATGTTCCTTAGATACTCAATGAAGAGTAAATTATAAAAATTCTACAATAATCATATTATAAACAATATATAAATACATTATTTTAAGATCATTAAGGATAAAAATCTGAATAACATGAGGATATCAAAGGTTGATAGGATTTATGATTAAGAATAAAGTATAAGAGGTACATATTCTAATACAAAAATTATAAAAGGATTTCCTAACATTCAAGGATATCAAAATGATGATGATTTTGAAGTAGAATCACAAGAGGAAGATATTACTAAAAAACTCTTTCATAAATAGAATACCATAAGTTGATCAATACAACATCATTAGGGATAAGACCATACCTAAATAGACATGTATAATGAGTAATGAAGCATATTATTCTCTAATATAAATTATGGAACCATAATCTTTTGAATAAGAAACAAAGGATGAATAATGGGTTAAGGCCATGAATAAAGAACTACATTTTATTAAAAAAATCAGACTTGGGGTTTTGTTAACAGACCATATAATCACAAAGTGATTGGAATAAAGTGGATCTTTAAAAACAAATTCCATATTCTTAGAAATGTGATAAAAATGTCATCTTTGGTGTCTAAATGCTATGCATAGATTGAATACATTCATATTAAAGAAACATTTTCTATTTTAGCTCAACTGATTTTGATTAGGATCTTCCTATCCATGTCAATTCAAAGTGGAAAAAAAGTTCATCAAATGGATTCCAAATAGCATTCATAATTAGTATCCTTGGAGAAGAAGTCTATATTGAACAACCAGTGGGATGTCTTATTGAAAATGATTAAAAAATGGTTTGTAGATTAAAGAAGGTTCTGTATGGTCTAAATTAAGAACCATGAGGATGGTATTCCTGAACGGATCCTTATATAAAGTAGATAAATTTTAAAATAGTATGTGTAGATCATAATCTATATGTGAATAATTCTTGATGAGATCAATTTATGGTGCTTTTTTTTCTGAATGATATTACATTTAGTGTATGTAGGCACAGATTAGTGGAAGAATTTTCAAATAACATACATTCCATGATTGTTGAACTCAAATTCATTTTGGGCTTATAGTTGCTTAAAAATATGGACTTCACCATCATTTCTCTATAAATGTATGCAAGATATATTCTAAAGAAATTCAACGTGCAAGATTCCAAACCTGTGTCAACTCTGATTTCGATTAGAACAATACTTGGAAAGGATGGGGATGAGAAATAAGTGGATAAAACATTATACATAAGGATCATAGAAAGATCATTATATTTGACAAAAACATGACCAGATATCATCTTTGAAAAAAATTTAGTTGCTCTCTTACAAAGTAAATTGAATGACGCTCATTTTTTGCAGCTTTCAAAAGAATCATGAGATATATTCAGTGTACACTCAACCTTAGCTTATACTTTTTAGTAGTAATGGATAATAAATTATCAACACTTTCTGACCCAAACTATGATAGATATATATTTGATCAAAAGTTCACAAGTAGGGGTGCATTCATTATTGGAAACAAATGCATGGTATGATTGAGTATGAAACAAGACAGAACTTATCTTAGTACAACTACAACAGAGTATATCTCAATGAAAAAAGCATGCACTCAACTATTTTTTATGAATAAAAAACATACTGTTATTGGTGGTGATGTGAAGAAACTAATGGTGATACATTGTGACAACAAGAGCATGATCAATCTTATGAAAAATCTAATTCAATAATCTTATACCAAACATATTGATATCTTATATCAATTCATAAAATAAAATATTGAACAAGGTGTGATTAAAATGGATAATTTTGGAACTAATGATCGCGTGGATTACATCCAAACTAATACATTTTTCAGCACTAATGTTTGATAAACATCGGTTGAACCTCAACATTCATCCACCTTTTATTGCATGAGGAGGTTATGGTTTATCCCCTCTCTCCATTTTTTGTAAACTGATTTAACCTGTTTGTGGATGTTATGAAGCTCTATGGGGGATATACGATCTTGGGGGATGTTTATTCTTATGTACTAAGGTACCCATATACTTTATTTTGGTTTATTTTTAAAGTGGTTGAATGAAATTAAATGAATTATATGTTTAAAGGATAGGTTTTTAGTCTCTCAAGAAATGAAATTTTATTTTCCCACTCTTGTTTTATAAACTAATATTTTATCACATGGACTTAGAGTGATGAATGAGTTATCTCATTCCTTTTCGGTTTTTGTTCAAGGATGAAGATTAATTGAATTTTTTTACCAATTACCAATAATTCTAAAGGGGGAGATTATTGGAACCATGGTTTTTCATAGCTAGAAATTGATTTTATTTTTTGTTTTTGGTGAATTTGCACTGGGTTGATCAAGGAGTTTTCAATCCAAGTGATCTTATAGTTCAGGTGAATTCATTGTTGAAGGTATCATCATTTCTCAGTGTTTTAAAAAAAATTCGAGCTCAAAATCCATAGGAAGGGATGAGATTCATGAAACATGGATTTACATGACTGACTCTTTGAAATATGGAAAATTCAAGGAGTTTCATAAAGTTTGGAGTTTCCAGAAGATGTGGATCTTTGTGAAGGAATCTATTGTCATGAAGCTTTGATGGTTCATGATTGAGGTTTGTCAAATAATGCCTCAGGTACAATGGAAATTTGGTAAACTACATGATTATGAGATGCGTTGAGAATGGGAAAATTTCACTAAATATTGAAAAAGAAGAGGATCTTCATGAACATGAATGAAGAGCTCCATAAAAACTATAGTGATCCAAAAATATTTGTGAAGGAGGTGTTTTTTATATTTATATTACCATATAACATTCGATACATGGAGAGAATTTAGAAAACAGGTGAAATTCTATGATTTCATGGAGGTATTATGAGATGGGAATTCTATACAAATTATGAACTCTTCATGAGTAGAAGAATTGTAAAAATAATGGTCCAAAACTAATGAAACTTAGTCATTTCAGAAAATGGAATTTCATAATGATTGAGAGTTTCATGAAGGTTTGGAGTTATGTGAAGGATGAGAGTTTCGTGAAGTTTGGGAGCTTCAAGAAAGTAAGTAGGTTTGTGAAAAATGAAAGATATTTGAAACAAAAAGTGGGTTTCAAGAAGGCTGGGAGCATCACGAAAGACATTCTTAAACATATGGTTTTAGTGGAAAGTGAATTTAAGTGCATCAATTTAGGACTATATTGCACGAAGTGTCTTGTGATACCCAGGTATAAAGACCTATATTTCCTCTATATTAAGGATACCTTCAAGTCAATAAACTAATTAATACTTAACCCAAGGTAGTGAGCATGGGGGAGTTAAAATAAGTGATCTTAGGGAAGTAGTGTGTTATCCTTAAAAGTCCTGTAATATTAGTGAGTCTGGAATGAAGTGACCATGTCTGAACTTTTGTAATCCAAAATATATAGTGAATATTAGTGGATTAATGTATGACCAACACACTATAATCATATTCTCCTTTGACTATCCCTTAGTAGTGAACAGAGTAAAACAATGGTGTTGTGTTCATATTTCTACACATGAGTGTTTAATATTTTTATGATTCCATCAGAAATGTCTAACAAGTTCCTACCAATGTGGGGAAAAGTTCCATCTCATTGAAAGAAAAAGTTAACACCCTGATTCACCTCTCCCCTCACAGGGTGTTCTAGGGTCATATATGATAATGAAAAATACTATATTACCCATATATCTATTCATATTTTCTCAACCCATTCATTGTAATTTCAATTAATAATGTTTATTTAATCTACCCCTTTGTATTTATTGAAAATATACAATAAATTTTATTAAACATCCAACTACCAATATACTATTGTGGATCTCGTTGTAAGGAAAGTATTATTAAACATTTTATCTCCATCATATAAAATCTCATAGTGATTAGTATTTCTCCACCTACACTAGGTCTTAAATAAATTCATAGGAATAAATCAGAGAAAATAATTCAATGAACACATTGGGATTTGTAAGATAATATACTCTGAAAAAAATATCAAGTTATAAAAGGTATCCTTCATTAAAGGATATATCATGATATATTCTACTTTTTATTTTTTGTAAAAATAGCCTATGTTTAAATCAATAAATAACACCTTCTTCTTGATGAAGTGGTATTTGATATCAATATTCCTCATCCATGAGTGTTACTTATAATTTTTTATTGGATTGATTACACTTTGGTTATGAAACCTGATTATCAAAAGACATGTTACTTCTACCCTCATCTCATCAATTATTGGATTCATACAAATCATATGAGTTTTGTATTTTGATGTCAAAATATACTCATTTTTATTATTATGAAAGTGAAAAAAATATTATTCTTAGAGTTCTATAAAAATCCTTTCCTCAAAAGAATAATGATCCTTCAAAAGTATAGTAGTGAACTTTCCATTCCAATTACTCAATTAGAATTGGAAAAACTATAAATTTATAAATATTTATATTTTTCATATCTCTAACTATACTCAATGTTTTAATTGACATATGAAAAGTTATATTTCATTTACATAAGAGGTGATTCAATCATTTTTTTTGGAATTGAGCACAAATTGTAAAAAAAACCACAATGTATCATCTTAACACTCTCATGTTGAGTAAGATTCTAGCTGATGTTCAAAACTCCTTTTAATATAAACTCATTCCTTCTAAATTCAAGGAACGTTAATCCCAAGTATAATAGGAGTTGAAAATTATCTTCAATTATCTATTTTAATTCGTTTTAAAAACTCACAAGCATGTTTTTATTGTGAGATAATAATATAATATTCTATAATCACAACATACCTCTAAAATGCATTTTTTTTGAGAAGTGTGCACTACAAAGATTTATTTTTCTCTAACTGGTAGCGTATTTTGGGTTTTAATTGGATTTGTGTAATTCTTTTTGCAATGGGCCTATTGGGATATCTTATCTTATTTTTGTATTTGTTATTTGACATAGATTATTGTGTCTTTCAGCCTAGGGGTTTTTTCAAATTATTTTTTGATGACTATGATGGGGTTCTATAAGGTTTTCCTTGAACCCCCACTCTATATTTTATTAATGGTCTTGTATAATTATGTTTAAATAAGATAAAATTTCATTTTTTTCCAAAGCATTCAAAAACATTTAACTCACTGATTAAAGAAATTTAAAAATGGTTTTTTATTTTTGTATTAATATCATTACATATATAAAAATTAATTCTCTAAAAATGATATCATCAGTATACACAATCACAATCAGTGAGTTTAGGTTATTTTCATCAATATATAAATTATTTTCTACCTTGAATATAATGAAATATATACCCTTTATGATTCTATATAATTTAGAATACCATGCTCAATGAAATTTTTTTCTTATAAATCACTTTCATCATATTTCCTTCATGATAACCATCATTATCAAGACTAAATTTTTCAAGTTGTTCTATAAAAACCACCTATTCGTATACTCTATTTAAAAATATTTATTTTACATATATTTGAAAAAAAATTAGTTTAATTAACCACATATAAAAATTAAAATTATTATCATTTCAAGACTTGTGACTAGATAAAAAGTATTATCAAAGTCTATAAACACAATTTGATTGTATCTATTATAGAATAAGCTTATTTAATTCTATTATACTTTTCCCCTATCATTGATTTTATTTCTAAAAAACCATTTTTCCTAATTATATTCTTACCTTTGTAACTTAACACCAATTACACAATGTATTCATTTTCAACTTGATTTAACTCGTCCTCCATGGTTTCAATATAATACTTATTTTTCAAAGCCTATTAAACACTTTTTAGTTTAGCCTATGAAAGTGGGCTTGTATGATTTTATTTTCTCATTTTCTTACTTTTTGGAAAAAAATTGTACTGTGTCAAATATTATTTTAATATCTATTTATTTTCTATGTCCTAAAAACATAGATCCTTCAATTTTTTAATTTTTTTATATAAATTGAATAAATACCCAGAAAGTCATTATCTTCTTCATTAGCATAATCATTATTATAAACTACAGGAAATTATATTCACTATGTTCTACAATACTCTATAATAATACATCATATATTTAAACCATTTCTTAATATTTTTATTATAACATGATAAATTCTTCTCCCTAGTTATATCCAATAAAATTCCATCATTTTATCATTCAACAAATTTTTATAAATATCTTCCTTTTATATTTATATAACATGGGTTGTTAAACACCTTAAAACTCTTCAAATTAATGGAAATTTCAAACAACATAACATAAGGTGTATTTATTGAATTAGGTTAAATTAAAAATAAATTTAGAAGGTAAACAACCATTGTTGTAGACAATTTTTAAAAGTATTTTGACATTCCAATCTTTGAGAACATTGTTTTCTAGGTCAACCAAACTTTAGTTATTCCTATCAAAAACCCTTTTTTAGTATATAGAACACTAAATTTATCCTCTAACCTATTATATTCAATATATACTTTAATGTATCCATTTTTTATGTTAAATATATTGCTATCGGAAAACCATTTTTAATAAAATCCCACTTAGTTTTTAGGATACCGATGAATCCTTTTAAATGAATCATTATCTTGTAAAATAATCTCAATAAAATAAATATAATTTATTTAAGAAAAATACTAAAAAAATATAATGAAATTATTATTTATATTGGTTTATTTCAATCATATTGGTCCACCCACATTTGACTGAATTAGTTTCATAGGACTCTTAATTTTCATCTCTAACTTCTTGTGACTATTTTTCACAATTTTTCATTTAGGAAAAATTATACAAGCTTTAATTATTTAGTGGTTTGGATTTATAATATTCCTTAAAATTTATATTTTAAAATTATATTCATTTTATTGTTTCCAAAAAAATAGGTTTTCTATAACACTAATCATTTTCTACTTTCAGATTCTTACATTAAGTATTTCTATCATGGTAAATAAGAAATATATTTTTACTTGTCCATTTTCCTTTCATGATAATTTTATCATCCTTCAATAACCAAATGAAAAATAAATTATTTTAGAAAATTTATTTATTCATACTATCAAAATTTTGAGACAAACTAAATAGATTATGTCTTATCCCATCAAAAAAGAGATCATCGCTCTGAGTGTAATTCCTATCTCCAATTTTTGTACTTATAATTCATTTCTGATTATAGAAACAATAATTTCTAAATTTAATAGTTAATGCATCATATTTGTGTATTTACTTAAACAAAATGTCTTTTTCTAGTCATATGTGACAAGTAATAACTATTTTCGTTCCAATAAATATTTTTTTTCAGATTTTTATGCAAACTCAACCACTATGGAATGGTCTTGTAAATCCTCTTATTATTAGAATTATATTTCCACTTTTATATTTGATATAGTTGGAACTAAAGATTATATTATTATATTTGTTATTAATTGGGAATTATTTTTAATTGGAGGAATTTTTTATTTCATAAATTGTCCAAGTATTGAATTATCCTTGAGTGCATAAGACTTTTGGTGAACACAAAATTTGAAAAGGTATAGAAATATCCTTATATTCATAAGACATACCTAATTTCTTAAGACTTTGCATAGTATTGAAATTTAACCAATTAAAAAATTTTCTCATGTGTGTGTAAGAATTTTTTTTGGACTTCATAAGGATTTTCTAGGTAAAGGAAAATTCTATAAGTCTTTTTAGATTTCTGTAATACTTTTTCTAGATTTCATAAGACTCGATCAAATTCATAACACATGTCAGTTTTCATAATACTTTCTTTATTTTGTAATGTTTTTTGAGGATTTTGTAAGACTCTTATAGACATCAAATGTACTACCCAAATTTATAAGACATTATTTTATATGTATTAGATATTTTATTAGAAATTTATATGAAAAAGGAGAAATATAAGTGAAAATGTTTTTGGAATTTCCCTTATTATGTTTCATCGAGGATCAATTTGAAGATAGTGTGGATGAGTTATTACTTGTGATATTTGAAATAGACATATATTTTGAATCTATTGATCACGAAATTATAGATAAGAATAGACTGATATTAAAATTGGATTATTATTTGATGTTTTTTTAGTTTAAAATAGAGATAAATTTCTTGAGATCACACCCTGACTCAAATATTAACATCATTTGTTTACATGCATGGAAATTTTATTCATAATATATTATAATTAATAATTTAGCGAATAAAAAAAATAAACTCATAAATTTTTTTGGTGGAGTGAAGAAGATTATTTTTTGGGAATATTTTGAGTATTATGGATCTTTAAAAAGTGGATTTCCCAGTTCTAGATTTATAGAATTTATATATTTAAAATATAGAAAATAGCATGCATTGTATAATTAAGAAAAAAACATTATCACTACAGATTTCATGGCGTTTTTCATATTGAAAATATATGAAATAATTTTCGGAAAACTAGTGGGAATAAAAGGGGAATTATTTGAGAGAGGGGTAATCACTACTATTATTGAAAACATCTGTGTGAAGAGAAGAAGTGTAGATTATGAATAAGGGAAGGAGGAACACACTTGAATATATGGAAATTATGAATAATAAACAAGGGTAATGATAAAACCAGCACTATATTTATGTTCATATTTAGTTATTAAAATATTTTAAGATATCAATTTGTTTCATATTTTATTTTCAACCCTTGACATAAAGCAACGTATAACATTTCATAGAGATAAATTTTTCCTAGGATAATGAGTGAATCCTTACCAAACATTTTTAATACATACATGTAATTATATTACCCCTTAGTATTCCAATACACAATCAATGTATGATCCTGGAAATTTACGTTTTTGGTGAACCAAGTAAAACACTTGTGTATTTTTATTTACTATCATTATTTATAATGTGTGTTTGTTTGTAGAGAATGATATATTTAACTTGTTCATGTTATCATGTGGAAAATGTCTTGAGATAACAAAGAAAACTTGTATACCCTAATCCAATCCTCCATTCGTAGGTTGTATTAGTCTACATATTGAAACATGTGGTGTTGAATCATAGGTTTTAAGTAATTAAATTTTCATATTTATCTTAACTCTATAGTGAATACAATGAATGAAAATGGTGTTCCTTTATTAAGTGGATGAAAATATTAAATCTAGAAGAACCACATGTGATCTCACATATAATCTCTTAGACTCACAGTTTTCTCTGTTTTTATTATTGGATCACCTGGTATTAATTATTATTTATTATCCATGAAAAAAGGAGATAAAATATTTTTCGATGGTGATTCCAAATCCTAGAATTATTTGTCTACATATTTATCAAACATGATTTACATAAATGTGATGGGTTTAAAAATTGAAAAGGAAATATGGGATTACATTTATGATATCTATAAAAATTACAACAAGGTTACATAAGAAATGATTCATGTATTATATAATAATTTTTGTAATCCAGATATGTATCCAGATGAAAATATTGATGGTTTTATCAATTGCATTGTTGAAGTGGTTTCAGAAATATGAGGACTTAGTGTATAAATAAATGTTGTAAATGTATTAAAGGATATATTGATGAGTTTTCCACCCCTTTAAACCACAAAAGTGTATTCTCTTAAAGAAACAAACCTCACTAAGCTTTCATTGGAATAATTTCATAGTAGTTTGGTTTCCTTGGAAATGTGGGTCAATATAGAAATAGAAACAAATGTACAAACAAGTAAATGGGATTCAAATCCAAGTGAATATTAATATCTCTAAAGATAGAAATGAAGAGGAAGACGTTGATGATTAATTTTTATCTTTAGTGGAAGGACATTTCAAAATATCTAATGGTGGATTTAAAGGATAGTTATTCTAGTCTTGTTTCCAATGTTTCGATTTTGGACAGACAATAGTGAGATGTATATGGAAATTTGATGGTGTTGAAAATGAGATAGAAACTATGAAAAATCATTGAATGATGTTTCCCCTTAAAAAATATTTCATACCTAGAAATTATTTCATAATAAATCTTAATAGAAATAGCTCTGTGAGCAAGGAAAAAGAAGCTAATGAAGATTATATAGGGGAAGAAAAAACTTAATTTAATATTATACTAAAGATTCCATGATGTCCACTATTGAAGATGAAAACTATGAGATATGAAATGGTAATCAAGATAAAATTGAGGTAGATATAAAGGTGGAACATGAGGGAGATATTGATGAACTCTATAATCAAATTATGAAAAATAAAAAAACTGGAACAATATTAAAGGAATCTTTAAATTATGTGGATCAACTTGAGGCTAAGATAGATTGACTATAAAAGTAGTTTTTATATCATCCAACTAGTCATGAAAGCTCATAATAAGTTGTATAGTTTAAACTCAAAACTAAAGAACCAGCTAAAATGATTGACAGTTTAAATTATTTTCTATTAAAAATCACAAAGAGATATAAATATTCTTATTAATAGGTGGATAATTTGTGAAATAAAATTGAAATTGAAATATATTCAATTGATCAAAATATGAATATGTTGTTTATAAAATTTTCTGATAAAAATTTATAGTAAAACTCTAAAAGAGGTTTAAAAATTGTTGAGAAAATTTTAGATAAACAAAGGCCTAGATGTCATGGAAAAGGTAGAGTTGGATATTTTTCTAAAATATCAAAAATAGGAGCAATGTAAGTTTGGAATAAAGTGAAATAGATGGTTATAGAAACCCCTCAATATTAGAGGAGCAATCAATGACGAGGGAGCTAGTAAAAATTCATAGCCATGTGGAGGATAAAAAGTTAAATAACATTTCTTTTAAAAAAGTTCTAGTTTTGTGTCAATATTGTACACATTATATTATATTATAGAGATGTGAATAGTAACATATGTAACATCCCAACCTGAGATCCATTCAAATAGTTCCCCAAACATGTTGGTCATATTTCCTTAATTTTTCCTCCTCGTATGTCAGAGGTTTTTGACTAGCAGTGAGGGTCAGATGATGGTATAGTGGAGAGACTATACACTCAAGATCAGAGTAGCATAACGGTATGACAATAAATATATAAATTATAGCATAAGTAGTATAAGTAAATGAAAGAGTAGTGGATGATAAGTAAAATAACCAAATGATTATAATACATATATAAAAATATCTCCAGATGATGAATCAAAGTACTTGTATAAAAGTATATCATATAGTTCGATAAAATAAATGAAAAAATAAATCGAATAAAAATCCCAGAGAGAGATCTCTATGATAATCCTAATTATAAGCTCAAACCTGTTCTCTTAAGCTCCCATGTACAATGCTCATCACAAGAAATAATCCATGGAACTACAAAGATAAGGTCTACTCGAGTACCCCGGTGCAATGGTGGTCCGATTAGGTCTTGACATATACTCATTAGGCCACCACCAATAGATTCTGAAATATTTTATTATAAAATAAAGTAGTTTTTAAGTGTAATAAATTTATTAGGATATTCTTAAATAAAAGTAAGCAAGTTGAGTTTGAGTTCTTCAAGGACACCTGGCTGACCATACCTACTTTATCCTAAGTCAGAATACCTATGCATATGATATATACATATTGAGATAGATATGTATATATATATATGAATTATAAACGTGGGAACATTTATATCCATAAATATATATATAGTATTATCTAGGACCTAATATGTAACTCACATGTACATGTGTAATATTTCTCATAATAATAATAGGAAACTCATGAATATAAATAAGGGTTTTAATGAATTGTTTTTAGGATCAATATAATTCACCAAGCTGAGTATCATAATCAATATTTGACTCCATGTCGAGTATACTAGATAATAACAAGGAGGGTTGTACCCAACCTCATAATCAAAGGGATGTGGAATGTCGTGCCTTGAAACTCAAGTGAAATGGAATCCATTCCAACATCCTTAGCTAGGGGGTTGTGACACATCATGGAAAAAAACCATACTCAAGGTCCATTTATTCAATAAGTAATAAGGTAATCCACTTTTCCTATGATACCTTAGCCCAGTGTTCCATAAATAGGCATCCAACATCACTCAAGGCACAGTGGATACTTCTCATTATAATTAATGTAGCGTTTATTAACAGGACATATATTCATCCAAGACACAAATGAAATTAAATTATGAATAATAAAGGATACAATGACTATAATCATTTCATACCACAACCCCATTTTAATTCCCATTTTATTAGAGAAGACAACTCACCTTAAAGGTAGTTTTATTATAATTGAGTGTGAGGATACCATCTTAAGTTCATCTAACTAAAGTTCATTAATCCTTATAAAATAAATAATTCACCACATTTAAATGATCACCAAGTTTTAGCTAGATAAGGCATTATAAATTAACCATTTCAGAATACAACCATAAGGGTGTCCTAATTTTCCTAATAAAGGCATAAGCCATAGATATATGGACAACACAACCAAGGGGTGGTTTTCATTGAGGTAGAATACCTTAAATGGTACAAATTAAAGTGTAAAGTCTATCTAAACTATTGAATTAGGTCTTACAATGTTAGTTTCACAATTTTAGGGCAATAGAGAGAGAATTAGGCATGTTGCACAACAGTGTGATATATAAACTACTAAGAGTTTAAGGGAAAATCCACATACCACCAACATTATATCAAGAACACATCCTCTATCCAATATTGAGGCTTAAAATGAGATGATTGAAGAGAAATTGAAAAAACAATCAATCAACCTAAAAATAATAAAAATTAGATTTCATAAAGATGGTGTAAAAGGTGATAAGATAAATGGATAAAAGTTTAAGGAGTCATAAACAAACTGGTACAATTCCAACATGATTAATAGAACTCAAAACTGGGGTCAGATGGTAAAGATATCTCCATTCCTAGAAGAGAGGAAGAGCTTCATGGGAGGGCTGATGTGCATGGGTAAGAGGAGAAGAAAACGTAGGAGGAGAAATAAAATGAATCAAGGGTAAAGGGGTAAATTTACCCCTTTAAATGAGGTTAACGGTTTGGCTACACGGTTGGCCAAAATATGCACCAATCGTGCTTGAGATACTACCTACGAAGGGGGGTCACATGACTTATGTGCATGATTTTAGAAACTATGGGAAAACAATGTGTTTCTCTTAAGTGAAGAAACCTAAAATAGTCACACAACCATGAGGCCTGGATTCCTCAATTAAACTAAAACATGTAGCACCCTCATCCTCTATAGATAGGCCTTGCAGTTTCTCCTGGAGGGTCGCACGGTTTTATACAAACCATATTCCTGAACCAGCTTCTTCTATATTTTAATTTTTAGGGTTCGCCACTCTGAAACTCAATAGAACACCCGAGACGCCTATAGGTCCTTGAAATACATCTAAAGAAACACCTTAGAGTGTTAAGAATATCAAATTTACATTTTGAGGCTTAGTTTAAAGAACAACTTGTCCATCAAACTGAAAACTCAAGTTCCTTCAGAAAATTTTAGCTGAAAAAAACATGGGATGTTACAACCTCCCAGCCTTAGAACTTCTCATACTTAAAAATACTTGTCTAAACTATGAAAATAACACCCTAAATACTCAACTCATGAAGTTACCTTTAAATATTTTTGATGTGTTTCCAAACACCCGACACGCCTTCAAACATCCCTTTAAGCATACGGTATATAAGTCGTTAAAACTCAATCCAACACTCATATTCTGAATTGAAACATTGAGACGGTACTTACTCGGGATCTTATATCCCAATACACAATCACCTCATAATCTCTTTCTTCAATGGTCCCATGCCACTATCAACCAAAGGGTTTTATCATTTTGAAGCCAATTTTTTTCCACGACACTCCCCATCATCAAAATTCCCTATCTTAGCATGCACATAGATTTATAAAGACGCTATTGGAATGATCCTTATCTTAAATTAGAATTAGACCATAAATCAACTTCATATAGTTAAATTTAGTATAATTTTCATGAAAAAACCTATCTGACCCACATTGCACTCACCTCATCACAACAACATACCATGAACAGTTCCTCACCGACCATATATAACGAAATAAGAGGAAACAATTCGAGACACTTCCATCCAACTATTCTAAAAAATTATCAACTTTTACTTCCATATTACCATAACCAAAAACCTGATTCCTCCCACTAAAGCACCTTGTCCCTTCCTAGAACACATCCTTCAAAGCACATACCCAACTTCTGATTGACATTTCAAACCAAAACATTCATTTTCATTGTCATTCCCCAACACAAACATGGTGTATGCCCGATCCAATACACTAGGATCATCACACTCAAAGCATATAACGTAAGATAAACAGACGTCTGTGGTAAACCTGGAATCATAAAATAGAGTCCAACGTACTCATCCAAGGTAGTTTATACACCGACACTTATAGGTGATACATTGATTCATAGCTGAAAATCCCCCGCATCAAAAACACTAACTAAGTCCAAAGAAAATTCCTCTTGGATTTTAAATCAAATATCCAAATAGTTTCCGTGATTCTATCCAAGGTGTACAAACTCAAGAATGTAGGTATCACTCAGGACTAACCATGATTCAGGAGTGCAACTCCCATTGAGACTATTTATTATAATAAAAGTTCATTTTAAACTTTTAACTCAGTGTATAACTAATGCACTCTCAATGTATTCTGGATGATATTAAGATATAGAACCTGATCAAAATTGAGACAAGAGTACACTAAGAGGATGTCGATAATTACCCAAAAGATTCTAGACACTCCCATCATATCCAAAATTAAGTGCTTAGTATGGTTCCCAACCAACCATATTCAACTATCCAATAGAAATAGCTGAAGCACAACCAGTTTATTTTTATTTGAAAGTATAAGATATTCTTATTGAAGTGTCATCAATGACTAACCACAATTACATTAGTACCTGAGGTATCACATAATTACCCAATCACCACCACTAATTTCCATCCCTAGATAATAGTGTTATTCAAGGTTACGTACACTTCTATTCATTTCATCATTGTGCTACCTTGCAATAAATGACACGTTAAAAATAATGTCAGTCCCATGTGAATTTAAAATTTATACTAACCATGTTTAAATATTCCTCCCCAATTGTGTTCCTTATACTTGGAATTACACACTATTTTAAGATTGATACATTTATCCCCACCTTAAGAGTGTCCTTATCATCATATTTACTAAAAAGGGGAGATCATCCCATGGAACATTCTCCATTAACTACTATCTACATGTTCTAGAAGTGTCCAACATGCTTTAGAAAGCACTAAATTGAATGAAGTCAAAAATAACCTCTATAAGGCATGCTAGATTATATTCACATATAGGCATAAACCTGACACTTCTTCTGATTAACATCCACTAGCACCATAACATCAGACATAGAATCTAAAACCAACTAACCAGCATGTCAGAACATGTGGTCCTTTTTATGAATTTATCTCTTTCATGGGAATGAGTCTATTTTTTCCAAACACTCAGGTTACTCTACCATAGAGATGACTAGTGAGAAAAGCCTAACTACACAAGTCTTTAAACAATTATAACTAAAATCATACAGTTAGTTGTACCACTTAGATAATTGATGGGTGACATGTGTATTAACGCATACTATCCTAATATTTCATGAGAAATATGGAACATCCTTGATAATATCCATAATCGTATCGACCTTATGCATCCCAGTATCTAATGTCCCATAAAAAGAATAAATGCAATTTCCTACCATCCCATAAAATTATAAAATAGACTGATAACCTCCCAAGTGATCCAAAATTAAAAAAGAAGGAGAAGAAGGGTCACATGACCTATTAAGAAGCCGATTGTGCTTTAGACACATCTAACCTGTTGTCATTGAGAATTTATTGATACTCATGTATGTAATAAGGTTCAACTTATCAAATGTACACCTATCAATACAAGGTGTAATTTTAGAAAGCAAGAATCATACATTGGAAAATGGAACCCAGACAATACCACACATCAGAATATCCTCAGAGAAATTATAAACACTTTAAAGTTATTAGGGTGCTACCTACATCAGGTTAACCCATATTGTAGAATAGAATTCCAATACTATAGTTAGGTCACATTGGATAGGTCACTAAGATTTACCACCTATCATTTATATTCAAGATATAGAAGAACATGAATCCTATTGGAAATTCCCAAGTTCCCATTCCAAGGTAAGACTCAGGGGAAATATTTAAACTACCCTTACATGAGGGATAAACTAAGGATGCCACATAAGGTATCATTTTAAGGAATTTTACTAACTTTCCTTTAATTATTTAAAAATTTCAATACCAGTTTTAAAGAGAATCTAGTACCAATAATAAGGAAAACGTATTTGATACTGTATTTGGCAAAAGAGGCATGGCAGACAAGTAATTTTAATCAAACTTCCTTCCAGGAAATATTTATTTAATTGAAATCCTTTCATAATTAGGAAATTTATCATATAAACTCAATTTTAATCATCATTTATTTATCCATAAGCTTTCAAAATTGTGTTTAGTTAAATAAAATGTAAATTATAATCTACATAGGTAAACACTATTTAGGTTTACATTGGAATTTTAATTAACTAACACATTATAATTAATAAATCATAAAAGCAGATAACATGTATTTTATAAATTAAATAGGTACAAGTCAATTAATATTTCACCATACGTTTATATGTAACACCATATAACTGGAAACAAACACATTAAATTTATATCCCTACATAACATAAACATACCCCTATAGGGTTAAGTACTAAATCACATCAAAATAAAGGCAAACTATAAGTTTCACTATCAATTCATTTTGGGTTCATCATAATGCAACCTGAAACACTTAAAAAAAATTAAATTTATAACAACCCTAGTAAGTTTATCTCATAAGAACAAAGCACCATGAACAACCTTTTTGGGTTGATTCAAGTCTATCTCATAAGAAAAACATCCCAACTGACCTAATTAGGTCTAGTTGTGCATTAAAAAATTTAGTCATATGGGTCGTCATGCCCAAGTGATAGAGTTACAAGCCTTTCTAAAGAAGCTATTTCTTTTAAGGTCAAAATTTAACATCTTCTATATTTATACAGTGGTATGAAGGTATATTAAGCTCATATATGATGGTTCGATTATATTGGTTACCATTTCCTAATTTATAAAGTGATCATACACTTTACAGATTGAAAATTGTCTCCCATTTATTCACAACCAGTTTGTTTCATCCCATGAAACTAATGGTCCCTGGCTCTAACATGTAATGGTTGTTTATTTAAGGTGTCACCATCAAGAAATATAGGAAAACACCATTTAGGTTAATGTTTATGCTTTAATAACCAATTATATATCAAAATTATAACTATGAATTTTCTCATAAGCAGTAACTTATTGGTAAACATGCTAAATAGAAACATAAGTAAGAAAAATAAACATGGGAAACTACTACGTAAGTAGAAAAACACCCAATCATGGTTTATAGGTAATCATGCTAAACATAGAACTTTAAAAAAATAATCATCATAATAAAATACCTAAGAAGTTGTACCATTAATCATGTTACTAAAATACCTGACATGGTATATCACATACATGCTAATAAACACGCACGTAACATTAACAGATCACAATAGTCTAGTAATGCAATCTACATGGCATGACATATGCATGGCATGTGAATCACCATGTACCTACATTTATGCATGTAATGTTACTTCCATTCAATATCTATCCAAGGGAAAAATGATGAAAATCTCATTAATCAATAATAAGAAAAAAGTACACCATTAACTGAAGGTGAAATCATAGTCTACTGTAATAAATAATAACATGAATGATAGTCCCATCCCTAGCCACATAGACTTTTCCCCATGTTTGGGGTGATCACTCACATACATGTTTACTTACCAAGCACCAAAACATTCATCGTCTCTTGTATAGTATCCCCAAATAGTAAGTCAAAAGGAAATGAAACACCTTTGATACCAATTTGTAACATCCCGAACCATGATCCACTAAAATGGTACCTCGATCCAGTTGGTCACATGACCTCAATAATTAATCCCCATACTCTAGAGTCTTCCGACTATCCATGAGGGCATGATGATGGTAAAGTGGGGAGATTATACCCTCAAGATTGGAGTATCATAGTTGTATAACAATAAATACATCAATAAATAGTTGAATCAGTATAAATATATGATAGATCAGTAGAAGATAAATAAAATAAATTAATGAGTAAAAGTGTCTAACAACAAATATACATGTATGAATTCATGTACATATGATGCTACAAAGTACAAGAAGAAAATTAGAGTAGGTGGTACAATACAATACACGAAAAAAGAAATAGAATAAAAATCTATGAAGGTGATTGCCATGAGAATCCTAGGTACTAGCTCGGTCTTGTACTTCTAATATCTCACGTATAACACACAATATAATAAATAATCCATGGACCTCTAAACATGAGGTCTTATTAGGTACCCTAGTGCAATGGAAAACCAAGTAGGGTGTGAGATGTACTTAGTATGCCCCCACCAATGGTGTCTAAATATAAATCTTGTCTATGAGTATAAAATACAATAGTTTTCATGTGTAATAAATAAATTAGGTTATAAGTAAATAAACATAAACAAGTTAGGATTAGATTCCTCAAGGACACCTGGTCAACCAACCCTACTTCATCCTAAGTTGGAATAACTATGCGCGTGATATATACATATATATAGAGATAAATGTATATATATATATATATATATTCACTATAAACATTGTAATGTTTATATCCATATATATATACGTATAATTAGAAAGGACTCGAGGTGCAACTAGGAATCTATGTGTAATACTACTCATAATAATAATAGGAAACTAATGATAATAAATAAGGGACGTTGTACCAAAGGATCTAGATCAATTTAAGCCAATATGATGAGTAAAATAGTCAATGTAGGATGTTATATCAAGTATCGTAAATAACAAAGAGGAGGGTCATAACCAACCTCTTAATCATAGGGGATTCGAACATCATGCCCAATAATCTATGTAATGTGGATGCCATACAAACAACCTCAACTAAGGCGGTGTGACATGTCATAGACAATGACCCTACTCGATGTCCCTTTAGCCAATAATAAATAAGGTAATCCACTTTACCTATGAGCCTTTAGCTTGATGTTTCGTAAATAAAAAATCAGCATCGCTCAAGGTGTAGTGGATCCTTCCCATTACAATCCATGTAACATTTATTAATAGGCTATATATTCCTCCAATCCAATAATATAAATAAATTATACATAATAAACGAATTCATGAAAATAATCATTCCATACCACAACTTCATTTGATTTCCCATTTTATTATAGAAGAAAAAGTGCATTAAATGTGGTTTTGACATAATCAAGGGTGAGGTGGTCATCTTAAGTTAATATAACATTATTTTATTAATCCTTATAAAATTAATCATTCATCACATTTAAAATATAACCAAGGGTGAGGAATATAAGGAATTATAAATTAAACATTTAATAATACATCCATAAGAGTGTATTAATTTCCCAAGAAAGGAATAATCCATGAACATCTAAATGATTCACCCAAGGGGTAGTTCACTTTGAGGTATAATACCTCCAATGATTTTAATTAAAGTGTAACTGCTATCTAAATTATGGAATTAGGTCTTACATTGTTATTTTCACAGTTTAATGTCAATACATGGAGAATCCATCATGCATCACAGTGGTGTAATTTATAAACTTCTAATAATTTATGGGGAAATTCATAAACCACCTACCTTATACCAATGAAGCTTCACTCATCCAATATTTATGCTTGAATTGATTCGGTTCAAGACTAATTAAAGAAATTGAAAAGTACCTTAAAAATGGGGTGACATATCTCACATTAAGACAAAATATAATATGTGAAGATAAATTAATAAAATAAAAATGAGGATTCATAGAATCATTGGTACACTTCTAACATTACAAAAAAAACTCAAAATGGAGGCTGGATGGTGAATATATCCCTATAGCTAGAGGAGGAAAGGAGTATCTCAATAGTAGGGCTATTGTGTATAGGTAAGTGGAGAAGAAAACAGAGGAGAATAATTAAAAGGAAATGAGGGGAAGGGGTAAATTCACCCCTTTAAATGATCCCCATGTTTTTCCTACATTTTTGGAAAAATTGTGCTCCAATTGTTCTTAGGATACTGCCTAAGAAGGGAGATCACATGGTTCGTGAACACAGTTTGAGAAACCATGAATTTCTCCTATGTGGAGACACCATAAATAGTCACATGGTTATACATCCTTGTTATAATGGTTAGACCAAACAATGAAGCACTATTAGCCTCTCTGGATAGGACACATTGTTTCTCCTGAAGGTCCTCATAGTTTTATTCAAATTTTGCGCCTATGCTAGCTTATGAATTTGTGTTTTTAGGGTCCCCTGCTCAAGAAACTCAACAGAACACCCGAGACACTTATTTGTTCTTAAACCAGATCTAAAAACAGTAAATTGTAGTTTTATAACTCTTTTAATTACATTTTGAGGAATAGTTTAGAGAATATATTATCTATCAAACTAAAAACTCAAGTTCCTTCATAATATTTTAGCTAGTTCAAAAAACACGGGATGTTGCAACATAGAAAGAGAAGCACAAAAAAATAGAAAATAATAATGAATCCATATCCTTTAGAAAAATAAATAAAATCATTTTATGGATATTTCTATATGTGTTCTAATAATGGGAATAGAGTAATTTATTATAGGAAAATGGAAAAAATAGATGTTACCACCGTGGGAGTTATAGGTAAATGTTTATAAAAAACCAAATATGAATACATTGGGTAAAACATTTTCTATTATAAAAGAATAATAATAACATGATTATTATTTATGTTCTTGAGGAAGAAAGGAAATGGAATCTCATGTCTCCGATTTGAAGGGTATCCCTTAATAATAAAAGAATATTAGAGTGATGAAAAGCCTATACAAAGTTTCATGCGAAGCTATAATGGATAATATCATATGGATTATTGATAGTGGGTGTTTAACCCATATGATGGAAAATATGATTCTTTGGAGGAATGTGAATGATGGAGTTGATGGTACTGTTTTATTTTGTACTAGTGAAGCACTGGATATAAAAGGATATGGCAAGTCATGACTAGGAGGATATGGACATAATTATACAAAATTATCCTTGTTGATTGAATGAGGAAAAAAAATATTAATATTGGGTAACCTATTTAACCCTAGGATTGAATTCACCATTAATCAAGAAGGATTATTGATTAAGATAGATGTTAGGAATTCCTTCATAATAGGCTAGTGAGTTTGTGGTAACCATTACCAGGTGGATAACTAAGAGAAAACATGTGTATTTATAGTGGAATAAGAGAACAGTTTGTGGAACCAAAAGCTTTGATATATTCACTATAAATTTTATAAAAATCATTCCTAGATGAGATCAGATGTCGACATATCCAACTTACTGCATGACTAGTAGTAGATTATTTATGTATGTATATAGGGGAATATGGTGGGTAACCTTGATTAGTAGAAGAAGAGGGGGGAGGGTCTAATTTTTTAGATCTAATGAAAATTGATGTTTGTGTCTCAATGAATCATTTATTATCATGAGGAAGAATTTACTTTATTCTCATTCTTTATGGATACAATAGAGTGACTTGTGTCATGTTCATACATAATAAGGAGGTTTTAGAGAGCATGCAGAGGCACCAGAGGATAATGGAAAATGAAATTGGCCACACATGCAAATTACTATATTGAAATAATTTAATATAGTAAATATTCATTCAAATATATAACTACCTAGAAAAATGTGGCATAAACTTGAGTTATTCTCAATACATAATCCCTATCAAAATGGGTTCACTCAATAATAAAATCAAAATTTTAATTTTTTTTCAAAAATGATGCATATTTAAAGTGGTTTTATCTCTCCATTATTTGAAGGAATAAGTTTAGGTCATAGTGAACACTCAAAATAAGACATTGATAATATTTGGAGAAAAATGAACCCACAATGAGGTGTGGTAATAAAGGAATCCATAACTGAAGCACCTCTGATTTTTTAAAAGAAGATGCTACATACATATTGAAGAAACAAATCAAAGAAAATATGGTTATAAAATTGATAAAGAAGTGTTCTTAGGCTATATAATGAAGATTAAATCATAAAAAAATATAAGGGATAATTAAAATTTTATAATGTAATGATGTTGAGGTTATTTAAAAGAATGTGGAGAAATATTCTTGGAGTTTTGACCTAAGTAATGTCTTTAAAGAAGATGATAAAGATTGTGTAAATTATATAACAGTGCAAATTCACTCAAAAGATGAATATTTTGAGGTTGATTCATGGTTGTAAATAACTCTTGAATAACGTAATCAAATATCTTAAAGAAACAATAAGTGGATAAAAGTTTATCCAATAAATAAAATTGGTTATAAGGTCACACTAACTCAGATAGATAGGATGAGGATAGTAGAACATACTTTTTTGTTATAAACTATAGATCCAAATCATTTGAAGATAAAAATAAGTACGAGCCATGGTTAAGATCCATGAATGAGGATCTAGACTAGATTGGAAAAAAAATTAGTCATGAGAACTTGTGGATAAACTAGAGCACCACAACATGATTTGAAAATGTGGGTCTAAAAAATTGATAGAAATTGAATTTTTATATTATGTTTGGATCGAATGGTATATAAGGAGTATACTCAAATCGAAGGTATGGATGTTGAAGAAACATTTTCACCAATGTCTCAAATTGAGTTAATACGGAATTTTCTAATAGTATTGATTCTGAGAGGGTATGGTTTTTTTTAAAATGGATATAGAAATAAAATTATTGAATATTGTGATAAATGAGGAATTATATATTTAGAATCCAATGGGATTCTTGATTATAAATGATGAAAAAATGTATGTAAATTTAATAAATCATTGTATAGCCTAAAGTAGGTAGTAGATGTATGGTATACTCGATGTCAATCATATATAAGGAAACTAAAATAAAAAAATATGGTGTTGATCAAAAACATTATGTGAAGAAATATGACGAAGAAAACTTTATAGTGTTGGTAAATGTGGTTGATATAATATTTGAGGTAAGTAAACAAAATTTAGTAGAAGTGTTCACTAATTTAAAGTATTTAAAATATGAAATTTTAATTATTGGTGAGATCACTTATATTCATGAATTTAAAATTAATCATAATGAGATATACCCGTTTATCTTATAAGATAAATATGCAATTTAGTTGATTAAGAAGTTTGATGTTCATGATTCAAAAACCATATCGACTCCCATTAAAGTTGTAACCAAACATGGGAAGTGAAAAAAGATATGTTAGTAGATCCTACCAATTACAGGATGATCATTAAGAGTATTTTTTACTAAAAAACTAAAACAAAATTCATATGATACTAACTTAGTAGCTTGGTTTTAAATCAATTCTAATGAGGATCACTTTATAGAATTAAAGTGAATAATGAGGTAGATTTGATGCAATCTCACTTATGGATTACAATTTAATTTAGATAATGAACATGAACTATCAGTCTTTTCTAATGTTAATAGGTCTTGTGATGTGGGGAAAAGAGGTACATAATAGGACGTTCTTTAAATATTGGTATTAAGTGTGTAAGGTAGAAGAGTAAGATTCAAGAATGAACATATCTTAGTATTGATGAGGCAGAATACATTGTAGTAATCAAGTCATTCACACATATTCAGTAGATAGAATAATAATCAAATGATCTATGAAAACTAGTGAAATAACGAATGATAATATTTTGTGATAACAAGAGTGAAATCAAGATAAAAAAGAATCTAGTTCAATACTCTCAAACCAAATTCATTAAGTCCATGTAACATTTGATTAAATAGAAAGTATATAAAGGAGTTATCAAGATAGATAATGTTTGGGATAATTAACAACTTAAAGATATCATGACTATGCCCTTGGCTAAAATAGTATTTGAGAGACATAGGATGAAACATAGTGTTAAACTTCCTCTTCCACTTAAAGAGGATTAGATATTCCCATTTTCCCATTGTATTTGATTATTTTTTGGATTTTTTTCTTCTATTTTTTATGTAGGTTTTTATTTAATTTTAATTTGATAAGGGTGAGATATTATCCATATATAATTATATAAATAGAATATAGTCTTTATACGAATCATATTAGAAGTATTTTTGGTATTATATTATGTATCATATTTCCTACAATGATTACTAACTCGCAAAGGATTAAAGACATGGTTTATTTCTCGCTATATAGAATCTTGGATAAAGGATAAGCTATGAATCGACTTGAATATAGGATACCACCTTGGAATATTATTTTCAAAGGTGGACAACGATAGTGGTGGAATCGAAAAAATATGGGGAGATGAAGAATGTGGAGAAAGAATTGAAGCATGATCATGTGAAGGAATTGATAACAAAATCCATGGGTGGGGATGTTGGAAGCAGAGATTATATTGTTGGATTTGTTTTCAATTTATATTTGTTATTAGTTAGAGGAATTATAGAATTTGGAAAATCATACAAGTATTAAAGTCTCATTTAATTCATAATAATTTGGGTGGACATAAACTTTAAGAAAGTATAGAAGTTTCCATATTTTAATAATACTTAATTCATTTTATAATACTTTAAATGGAATTGACAAATGAAAAAGTACAAAAGTTTCCCTATGTAGATAAAAAATTATTTTGGATTCGTAATGCATTTATGAGGAAAATAAATATTCTCTAAAACTTTATAGATTTCTGTAATACTGTTTTTTATTTTGAAAGACTTGGTGGAATTCATTTGTCTTGTCTATTTTCATAAGAATTTTTGTATTTTTTAAGGGTTTTTTGTGGATTTATTCAAAATATTTTGGATTTAATAGGGATTAATAAATTTTCAAATACTTTATTTCATAGGAAATCAATATTTCTTAAGGTTATTTGTGACCATAGGGGAAATTTTAAGTGTGAATCTTAAGGTGTCATTCCATTTTTATTATTGGTGAAGCTTCATTTTGAACACAATATGGAAGAGTTATCCCTTGGGATTTTTAGATAATTTTATAATTTTGATTTTGGTGATCATTCCATGATAGAGAATAATATACCAATATTAAATGATGATTTTTTTGAGATGTTGTTAGTTATTTAAAGTATAAATTGTGTTCCTGACCGAGATCACACTATGACTTAAAGATTCACACCACATGTTTCCATGCATGGGAATGTTATTAATCATATATTATAATTAATAATTCAATCAAGCAAGTAAATTTAAACTCAAAGATACTTTTGAGTAGTGAATACCATTATTTATGGGAAATATTTATAAGATTATAGAGCTTTAAATGGAGGATTTACTGGTGCTCCATTAATGGAATTTCAATATTCAAAATATGAAAAAAAATTTGTTCTATATAAAAATCAATTAAAATATAATATCATTGTGTATTTCATAGAGTTTTACATATATTAAATATGGGAAATATTTTTGGGGAAAACTTAGGGTAATAAAAGGGGATGAAGAAGAGTGATGTGTCATTACTAATGCTATTAAAAACATCAATGTGAAAAGAAGAAGTGCATATTACAATGTATAGAATCATTTATACTCTTTAAGAACTATATTTTAGGAATAATAAAAGAGGATATGATAACACCCTTATTCGATTGGTGATCACATTCTATACTTTAAAATATTATAACAAATTTATGTGTTATATGTTTTCTTTGTAACCTATATCCAAAAGTAGTGTTCAAGAGACCAGATAGGGGAATTGTTCATGGTATTGGACGTACATCCTTCCCAAACATTTGGAATACCTATATTGGAAAGTATTACCACCCATTACATTGAATTATTTTCAAAATATTATCCTTATACTAAAACTTTATAGTGAACCAAGTAAAACACTTTTGTCCTTACATTAAATTTCTTCATCTAGAATGTGTGGGTTCTTGAAAACGAAGATATATTTAGCTTGTTATTGCAAATACAAGGACAGTATCCTATGAAATTTAAGAAACTATAACCTTATAATTCACCCACCCCCTCATAAGGTATATTAGGCTACTGTTTTGAACAGATTCTCTGAATGAAATGTTAAAAACTTGTTAGTAGTATGTTCTTATCGATCACAAACATAATTCTTTTCATGTTTTTAAAAGATATTTTGAATTTTTATGTTATATTTTTAATTCTATATTTTTTCATATAATTTACCCCCCTAAAATCATGGAAAAACTTTTATTGAGAGAAATAATTGTTATATTAATAAAAATATTCCTTATATCCACACACTCAACAACACCAACATTTACCTTGAAATTTAAATATCCTCCCAAGATAGAAAATTTATTTCTCAAAATTCATATCTTTATTTTTATTCAAAGAAGTACTAAATTATTTTCCATTAGTATTAGGGATTTTTTTATGCTTTCAGTAATAATTAAATTTATCTTGGTCTTATCCCAATAATTTTTTTATACCGTGTTGTTTTTTTATTTTCAGCAAAACCAATTAATATTTTAAAGGTTGTATAACTTTTTTTTAGTGATTATAAAATTATATATTGCTATTATTTCCATAATTTTCATATATTTATTTACAAACATGAGTAAAAAATATATTTCATATATATTCATAGGATAATCATGATTTTTTCTGTGACTTTGAGTACTTTCTTTACTAAACTTTAAGATTATGCTAATTATTTATTAGAATTTTTTAATTGAAATTGAAATTTATGTAAGGAATTATCACCTTCAAGAAGCTACACCTCAATATATTTAATCTCCTGATGTTTAACAACCAAATTAGATTTCACGAGTTCAATCATCTTATTTCATTCCTAAAGAATGACATTTTTAAATGTAATTTAACATAAACATTTGGTAATATTATCATCATCAACCATGAAATTTAATTTATCAAGTTGATACTTTATGTTTTCATTATACGTTATTATGGATGTCTTTTCTATTTCATGTTTTTTAGTTTCATTGACTCTCTGTATGAGCATCATTGTAAAATGAAATTACTTTAGTGTTTCTTCATCTTCACAACTATATTATTCATTCCATTATCAATATTTAATGAATTCATTGAAATGGTTTTTCTGAGACATGAAAAATGTACCAAATTTATCATATAATTATTCTACTTTTAGTTTATATTCAGTATCATAATATAACATATTATGTTTTGGTAAATCATTCCTCTTCTTTAATGAATTTTTCTTTCACTTTCAATTAGATAATTTTTTCCTCTTCGATCACTTGTCACCATTTTTCTCCTTGATAATATTATTAATAAATAATATTAATATTTTCTTGATATTTTATTGGTAAATTATTAGATAATTAACCAAAATTTACAAAATTAAATCATTTTAAAAGAACCATTCATTTATAATTACCTTGACCCATTTAATGACTTTGTAGAAAAGTGATGTAAACTCATTAAAATTCATGAAATCATCTTCAACATTTGATTCCACTTGTTGATACCTACTTGAATCATTAATTTTTCAAAACTTTTGGTTTTTAAAGGCAGTATCCCTTTTATATTTCTAATTATTATTCAAGTATGTCCCTCTTATCATCATATAGGCTATAAAGATGTTTCTAATTTTTTTATAATCCCATACATGGCTTGATTTTATAAGGATAAAATTATCTCATCAAAATTGTCTGGTAGAATCCTCATATATTTTTTTAACATGGTATAATATTCAAAAACATATCTAGAACATTAGGCCAGGAAGAAAATTTTTTACCCTAATAAACTACGCATCCACCAAAACAGATTTAACCATTAAAAATTATTCAAATTAAACCTGGAATTTTTAAAATCATGACTCAAAAAAATTCTTGCATCTTTAAAGATTATTATAAAGTATCCTTTAAATGGTGTTCTCTATTTTATATCCCATAACTCATATGAATTCCTTTTGAGAGATTAATTATAGTAATGCATTGCTTACTCTCACATCAAACTAAATATTCTTTTTATCTTGTAAAGTAGAGGCAACTCCAACTTTAGGTACATTAACACAATTCTTAGTTTTTTCTTGAGAATTTAAATTCAAATTTATAGAAGATATGGAACCATTAACAATTTATATAAGTTAAATAATTTTTCCTAAAACATGGAAGGATTATTGTTGATAGAATTCACAAACTCTATGAAAATTCGTCAATTAAAAGATATAAAAAATAACAAATCATAGATCCTTGTGAATAATGTTAAATATCTATTCTGAAATAAATTTATTAACAATTAAATGTGGAAAATATGTATAATTTATTGATAATTATCAAAGGAAAATAATATGATTCAAGATTATTGAAACCAACTTCAACTCTGAGACCAAATAACGTTCCCAAGGAAAGTGATTTGATAAGCACTACAGGGTGAATCATTATGAAAAAATCCGTAAAAATAATTAATGGTTTCATTATGGTTAACTAATTTTATCATGAAATGATCATTAAACTAATGTTAACAAGATATATAAAGAGTAACAAAAACACATGACACGAAAAGTTTACAAGGTTTACCAAATATTTTTATCGAGTGGCTATGTCCATGGGGTTTAGCAATTGTGATACTAATTCAGGCATATTCATTTAATATAAAAAAGTATTAGAATATTTAGTGAAGGAGGATGGTCTTTGACTTCCAAAATTAGGATGTAAGATTAAATATGATGGTTAACATTGTTTATTTATATATATTAATCCTCCTTAGGTGCATCCAATTTTAGATCAAGTGTTTATCTTAGTTTTTATTTTAAACCATGGTTTAAAGGAATTGAAATAGATATTAATAATGAATTGAAAGATATCAAAAAGTATCATCATCTATCCCTAATAAAAAACATCAAATTTTAATATCACTTTAAAAATATTGGTTTAAAACCATTAATTATGGTGTAATGTTGGGATAAATTTTGACCCAAAAATTATGAATCTCATAAATTTTAATAATCCTTAAAAGATTCAATTGGGATCAAAAAAATACATAGAACCCATAAACATTAAAATATAATGTATTTATCTATGGTTAAATATTTTTAGCATCAAATTCATTTGAAATCTCTAAAAAATAATTGTGGTTGGAGCCTTAAATTATAGTACAATACTAAAATATTGTGTCTATATGATTACAATACATTATCATACACTAATACATATTAACAAAGTTGTGATGTGAATAATTCCCATTAACACCCAGTTGTGCCCCCATCTATGCTCCAATAACCTACTCAAATCACAACATAACATTACAAGATGATATATACAATAGACTAAAATTGTAATATCTTATTATAAAATCACAATGAAGACAACATGAATTGCATCTTTATTTTCACATATGTTAAAACCTTTTTATCTAATAACCATGTATGATATATTACCCATCATATCCTAGAGTGATTTTCTAAAACTCAATAAATATTTATTCCATTGCTTCATTTATTGAATAATTTAAACCTTCTCATCAATGAGCATGTGGAAATAAATAAAACATCAGAAAATCTTCAAAACTCAAAAATTAATTCACTCATGAAACTAGTCATAGTACACTCCTAATGTGAGAGTAACCTAAACTCTTTATTTAGAAATAGAATAATTTTTATGAGGTCACTAGAAATATTAGTTAAAATATCATTACTATCATAACCATGTCTCAATTAAGGGATTCTCAACTCCCCCTATATCAATTCTCTTCACAGGGTATCTTCACAAACGTTTTTCATGATAGTGATTTCATTAAGGTTCCCAAAGATCATGATTATTTGAAAGATAGAAAACCCATATAATAATTTTGATTAATTGTATGAAAAACTAAATCTAAAGGCAACATTCCTTGTAAATTGGGTAAATATAAATGCAAGTATTATTATATATGGAAATTAACTAACTAGTGATTGATTTCAATGGGAAATGTTTTTTCATCTCCTTATTCATTATATGAATGATCAATAACAAGTTTGGTTATAAGGTTTTGTTAACATTAATCTTTGTGTTTTAAGACTATAGAAATGGTTATTGGAATTTATTCTTGTTACAGATATATCCATTATTGATTTAGTATAAATCATCCTAATGATATTATTGGTTTCACTATCATCCTATGGTCTTGTTAGATCTTTCACATGATATTGGTGTTTCAATTAGAATTTATAAACATGCTCTTAATATTGTATTTGGTCACTTTTAATGATTTTCAATTGATGTTGATCTCTCAGGAAATATACCAGAGAAAATTGTGTTTGATAATATAGGTACTAGTATTTTTACTTATGTGTTATCTAGAAATGTCCCACATTACAACTCTCTTTATTGATATATAGGGTATTTTTTGGTAAGGTTATGAAGAAAAATAATTTGATGACATCTTAATGGAAAAAAGAGTCTAAAGGAATTTTTTTGTGGTATTGATGATCCTGAAGGGAAAGTTAAACATCATAATATATCTATTTTATATAGTAATCAATATGAAGTGATCAATACAAACAAGCATTTTGTTCCCATGGTTTCTAAAGTTTGTAATCTTTCTTCTAATCATAACTCTAATGCCTTGAATCCTAGTGGTGATTAAAATAATAATTCAACATATGCATGTGTTGGTTACTCTTAAGGTGAGACACATGCATTAAATTGAGAAAGAAGCTAATGTTGGAGATTTTTAACTTCATAAGAATACATTAAATAGGGAACAATCACACAAAAATGGCTATTATTTAAAAAATATTAGGTATAGACCCATCATTAAATATCTTAATGGTTGATTTTTACCTTTATTTTGATCTAATTTGTTCTGGTTTTAAGAATTAATGTCCTCTTATAGCTCTTTTCTCTTCTTTAACTAATAAGGGTTGGTTGCCCCCATCATTTTAGAGTATTATTATTATTATTTCACCTTTCAATGACTTCATATAAATTAATAATAATAATAATATTATTATTATTATTATTATTATTATTATTATATTTTGGATTTTATTTTATTATTTTTAGAACATTACTTATACCATTTCAAATTAATAATGAAATTGGTAATTATTTATAATAAAATTATAATTATTAATTATTTAATGCAATTATTGAAGATTTAATTATTAATTACTATATTATTATCAATAACATTATTAATTTTTATAAAATGCATAATTAATTATCATCAACATCAATTATTATTATTATTATTATTCATATTATTAGTTATTAATCATCAAAATATTTATTCACAATAATTATAGTAGATATAGGATGGGTTTTGAGGAAAAGAAACCCAAATGGGTCCATTAATTATGTTTGGCCGCATAAACCTTCAAAAGGATGACCCGCAAATAGATTGAATTCGTATACTAGAATACCTAGAGGTAATGATTTTTAAAATTCCTGACCCAAACCATGTTTTGTATTTTTTCCAAATAGCCTAGGTCCAGTTTTTTATCGAATATGGTATAGAATTTATTTTCCTCAACAAATTGGCTCAAATATGTTATCTTGTGTCCCTCTTATATAATTAATTCCACAATAATGGGTCAAATAAAGATCATATTTTCATATTTATATAATATCCCCCACATCATCTAGGTTTTTAGCATATGTAATCTATTAAGAGTATCATCACTTGAACCACATTTTGACGGCATGTCTCACAAGCACCCCATTCAACATGACTTCACCTACCAAAACCCCCATACTTTCACTAATAACATATGAAATAACATAATCATTGTAACAAGTTTCATATATAATTCTGAATACTTTATTTCCATTACATTTTCCTATTAATAATCACATATAATATGTGTTCTTGGACTTCTATGCAGCAGTGTAGTGGTCCTGTTCTAGTGGAATTATAGTGTTTTCATTATGGCTCTAACTCTAGAAAGTCATTATAGTGGTACTATAAAAACTATGTGTATGGTACTGTTGCATTGAATTTAGAGAACTTATACTAATTGGCATCAAATGGTGGGTCTCTAGTTAGATCTAAATGGGTATAGGTTAACCCTTTGAGGGGGGGTATTGTCTTGGCCCATTGGTTCTTGTGGATGTATGTATATATTTTGTATGAATTGTACCACCAAATAAGTAAGTAAAATAGTCTTGTTATTATTTATTAAAAACTAAATTATTATTATTAATTATATGTCTTTTTCAATGCATTCGCTGCTCAACACCTCTTAGTCTCATGGTCGATCCTCAAGGAATGGATCCAATTCTTAGAGTCACATAAGAATTACACACATATACATGGAAGGGAAACTGGTGTGTTTTATGAGTTTTCTAAGAAAAAAATTCAAATAATTCTTGGTCAAAAAAATGAAAAATGTATTTAAAAGGCTGCAAGACCCCTACCACCTTTCAGCAAAAAAAATATATTTTTTTAATATACATGTTTTTATATTTATAAATATATACATTTTTATATTATGATAAATATATTGTGTTTATTTTATTTTGTTTAGAATTATGTCAATAATATTTAAAACTGAAAATAATATTTTTAAAAAAATATATTTGGTCACATATAAATTAGTTTTTACTTATACTTTTCATGACTATTATTATGTTATATTACCTCATTTTTGGATTTTGTAAATCATTATATTCTATTGAATTATAATATACTAGTAAATGGTATAGTATGAGTAGAAATTATTCATTTTACCAAGGTTCAATATCTAGGGTTATTTTGAAACTATAATGTTCCAACTTCATCAATTTTTTATTGTAATGTAATTTTACTATCACAATATATTTTTGTTTTAAACCATTATAGTTGTATTTATAATATTTTTTTACATTATTTTAGTTTTAAATTTTTTATTATATTTATGGAATTATTTTTATTTTCAAAAACTTTTTAGATTCTTAGACTATTTTTTATGTTTTATTTATATTGTTTTTATTATTTATATGTTATATGATTTTAATGTTTCTTACTTGAAATTTAATAAGTTTTCATATGTTTCAAGTAATTGACTTTGAAATAAATAAAATTTAAAATGTAACTAAAATATAAATTAAAATTAAAACATTGGATAAACTTGTAAAAATGATTTAAAGTAAAAAAGAATTTCTTAATTTTAATAGATATTCAAGATATACATGAATGAGTATAATCATTGTATATGGTGAGGTTTAATCCCACATGGTGGTGTTCAAATGAGATGCTCATATCGAGATTATCAACCACTATGCTGGGGTGAAGTATGATGAGTTAGAGGGGGTTGATCCTCAGGCACTGGTACATCAACCGTCAGAATCTCTATATATGTCTGAATGGGAGGAGGTGTCAATTGGATGTCATCCTGTACACCTGATCCTTCTCCCACATGGGTAGTAAAAGGTCCATCCATCATCTTTGGGGGGAAACATATATCCTATAATGGATCTGGAATGAAAGCTGGAGTCTTGGTAAATAACCCTTGATAGAATCTCAGATAATCTACACCTGGAAAAAAATGAGGATATCCTTCCAATATAGATGGATTACATGCCTCCTGAAGCACTCCCCCAATTGGATAAAGATGGAATACTATAGGGATGATCTCTTCTTGTGGAACATGTTAGGCCTCACATGCGGCACAACACAGTCTATGTCATCATCATCATGGATCCTCATCATTAGAAACTATTGGAGGTGGTTCCTGAGTAGGAACCTCCACTCCCTTGGTTGGAACCTCCACTCCTTGGGGTCAACGATTGAAGATATTATCGTGAACTACATGATAAGATTGTATCTGCCTTTTGAATTGTAGCATGGATCATTGTAAGTCTAGTAACCTGCTCCTATGGATCATACATGCAGATAAGATATTATACCCTAGTATGTTGTAATGAGATTAAAAATGAATTGGAAAATAGTACAATGAAAATACTAGTAGAAATTTATTGACTTTCTAGATTCTGAATCCCTCTGTCATTTCGAGTAATAAAAAGTATAAACTTTAGATTATACCATGGATAATACTCGACTTATTATGATAGATGCAATCATGTCGTATATAAACCCCCAATATGAAGTGATGCTTGTCTTACCTAGAGGTAGAGATATTAGGTATGATGTTGGAACCGGTTGAGATCCTTCCTCCCTATCAGTTTCAAGTAATGTGTCTCCTGTATATGTCTTAGTTAAAATGGAATGCGCTGAACACATCCAAACCATTGCATGACTCTATTAATATAGTGCCACTCCTTATTATGACAATGAATTATTGGAACTATATCCATAGAATTATGAAGTCTAGCAGTGTAGTATGCGGACAACTGTTCCAACAAATCTTAATATGGCATCCATGAAATCTTATATTTTAACATCCTGACCCGGCTCACCACTAAGACGGTGGCTGGAATAGTCCCCACAGGACCTCAATCGTTCCTCCTCATATGCTAGAGGCTGTCGACTAGCAGCAAGGGTGTAAGGATAGTCAGTGGGGAGACTATAACATAATATTAGAGTTTCGTAGTGCTATAACAGAGTAAATAATTATCAACAATAGAAGTAGTAATACATAATTGACATATAGAGGAAGGCAGAGTTCATATAAATGAACAAAACTAGCCAATGCCAGTTTATTTAATAAATGAATGCATGACATGATGTTTTTACATAAGAGAAATAATTAAATAGTATGAAATGTTTTTCAATACAATACAATATAGGACTCAAGTAACGAAAATAACTAAAACTCCAAAGGCAATTCTCGATGAGCATCTTGAGCTCCAACTATGTCTTTTTCTCCTAACTTATGGGTACAAGTGAACAATAAAAAGCAAGGTGCAAGCCCCTTTGAACAAGAATGGTCTACATGTGTACCCTAGTGCAATTATGGCCTGAGTCGGGTGTGAGATATAAATCCTAGTAGGCCGTCACCATCAGTGTCTAACCCAATATCGACAATGTAATATAAATTAAACAAGGTGAAAGCATGCATAAATAAAGCAGTACATAATAACTAAATGGAAAGTAACTGCTTCAGCCCTCGGTTGGTGTCAGGATATATAATCAGTTCATTAATTAAATATTACCAATTTATTTATAATTGACATGTGAGTAATTCGACGACTGAGTCCAAGGAGTTCTTTCCAAAGTAAAATTGGGAAAAGTAAAGACCAGGTCCGATGGGCTTTAACCATGGCACCTACTTGTCAATGTTGGACCTAAGGAGTGTATCCAAGGCCTCTTATGATGGTATTTAGTATTAAATTACCAATTTAATAACCTGGGTAACAACCTTTAGATAGTATAAGTAGTGAAGGTTCCAAGACATAACAAGCCAACTTGAAAAGCTATCTGGTGGGGGAGTTCCTGGGTAAAAACCAAGGTAACGTAAATCTCCCGGAAAGCTAACTCAGTGGTATTTGAGTCAATATAATTGGAAAGAGTGTAATCCAAGAATTATAATCAAAGGAATTCCACAATATGGTGCCGATCAAGTCCAAGGAGTGCATCAAAGGTAAAACGGGTCTAAGCCAGGACTGGGTCCAAGGAGAGTATCCAAGGAACCTACTTATCAATGTTGGATCCAAGGAGTGTATCCAAGGCATCCTGTAGTAGTGAGAAGGACCAAACAATATAATATTGGGCATCTGAGGATAGACAAGAACAGAAGTGTAGGCGGCTATCAACCTAAGAAAACTGCATCCTTGAATCGAAATGGGGTTTCTCGAGACCCAATATATTCTCTTCGCAAAATCCAAGGTAAATTCAAGTTGGTCCATTCCTATTTGATATTGTAAGCATGTAAAAATTCATTTATCCAAGTCTTTCATTCCATTATTGTGTATACATCAAGTAGAGTTGAAACCATTCATTTATCAGTCCAATCCTTTTCTTCCATTACTGTGGATAGGCCACGTATCATTGCAACCATTTAGTGAAAACCATTAATGCATTTTTAAAGGTCAAGGTCCACACTACTACCTTCTCATAACATGGTAAGGGTTGACACAAATGTGAAACAAATTATCTTCTCATGAACCTGGGTCCATCTATGGAATTCCTACATGGAAATCCATGTATCACCCAAGGTATTAGCATGAAAACCCATTGATTCCATCACGACATTCCTACTTGGGAACCCATGTGTCACCCAAGGTTTTGTTAGTATAAAAAACATTTGAAAAAAAAAATCAGTAACTTGTTTTGAGGGTCAGTCATTTAGCATTAACCATTCCTTTAACTCAAATCATTTCATTTACCAAAACATGTCAATTTTATTTAAATGGTTTCAAGTATACATACAAAATGAAATGACCTCTCTGGGTAATTCCAATCCAAAACTGGACCAAACACTTAGATAGTGCTTCGGTCCTTTAATCATTTTTAAAAGGGAAACTCGGTGTTTCTAATTTCATTAATTTCATGTCCTAAGCACCTCATATCTCAAAAAACATATAAGAATTATCATTATAAACATGCAAAGTCAAGAAATCAAGGTATAACCACTAATTTTAAGCTTGAAGGCAGCACACCTCTGTTTGAGGGGCTTTATTATAAATACTTGGTATTGTTTTTCAACAAATCATTTATCATATTTAGCATTTAAAACATGAAACATGATAAATTCACATTTAATAGGCATTGGGCATAATACTTCATTGCATGAATTAACTTCTAATAGAAGTGTAGTAAGAAACATTATTAAAGAATTTATAAAGTTTGTGGACTTGGAAAGGGACCCTACCTCATGGTGGAAAAAAGCCGTCTAAATCGGCACTAAATAAAAAATGATGTGAAACCACATGATGAAGCTCAATGCACTACAAGCAACATGCTTGGGTCTCATAAACACCAGAATACATAAAATATATCTATGAAATGTGGAGAAATCTTACCCTAAATAAAATTTGGTGGACCGAAACCACCTGAACCGCCTCGCCTTTGACATCAGTTTCTGGAACACACTCCCACAAGTCGCAAGAGAATTTACGCACCAATATAGACCAAAAGGAAACCAAAAATTAAGACACCTCAAAGCCTAGGGTGTTTGGAAAAACCAAAAATAATAAAAATGGAGGCCGAAAATTGGTTAATGGAGGGAGGAGTGGAGATGAGGGAGCTTACCATGTTTATTCGAATGAGATTCATGATGAAGAATGGTCGGGATTAAAGGAGAAAGAGAAGACTGGGAAGGGGTCTTGTGTTCGTGATGAAGGGGGAGAGCCCTATGCGATGGTGAGTAGAAATGAGATGGTGAGTGAGTGTAGGTTTTAGTTTTTATTTTATTCTTAATTTAATTTAATTTAAATAAACCAAAATTTTAAAAAACAGTGTGACGTGCACTGTTTATCCCGCACGGTTTTCCAAACCATGCATGAACCGTGTGGTGCCTACTACTTCCAAGACACACCCCTCATGTGATAGGTGCACAGTTTTGGAAGCCATGTGCTACCCTTGTTCTAAGCCACTTCCCCTTTTTAAATAGGGTTGCATGGTTACAAGTAGTGGGCCACACGGTGTGGCAGAACATGCGCAAACTGTGCACCCTCAGATGCCTTTCAAAAACATGATGTTTTTCTGGTCCGATGTTCCTAAAGATTCTCAAGACACTCAAGATACTTCTCAATAAATCACCCAAGTCCAGAAACATCACTTAAATGTGATCCAACTCTCGGAATTATGTTCTGATTCTCTTTTCTAAAAATGACCGGTTTAGTAAACAAAAAAGTTTAAAAAATTCTATATTTTAGTCCAGTTCAAAAACATTGGATTCTAAAATCTACCCACTTTAAAAAATTATCATCCCGGAGAAGCCTTTAGGAATGATCTAAACATCACCCAACCTACAAGGTACATTAATTTTCGTTCATATTGTTTCATTTGGTTACCAACTCCCAATGAACCTTATGCATTTTTATCACACTCTACACTTCTGCCTTTACAACCCAAGCCAATGCTCAAAGTTTAACTTAAACATAGAAACGAGGCTTATATGGGACTGTTTAGATAGATACATGGTAACATCAAAGTCATAATAACATTAAAACAATAGTTCTCCCCACCATAGGTATAAACTTAAATAAGGGGGAAATCCAAGCCACGGTACCTCCACCATCGGATATGTCATACAAATCACAACTCTAGATGTTATTATGACATCCCTGACATGATTTTGTAAAAAGTAAATAGTTGAATTTTGGTCAACCTAATAGAACTCGTCGAGAAATATTTTTTCAGAATACACTACCGATCTTGAGACTATACTTTCCTTTACCTATAAATGCTCTTTAAAATGACCCCTTACAACCGTAAACATTGAACTAAAGGGAGAGAGAATGAGTCGAGCCACTTGACTAATGTATCTCATAGGAGTCTAGCCTAGGTGGCTAGAGAAATTCAAAATAAATGGCTGGAGTCCTGAGTCTAAGCAAGGCGTACCTACTTGGGAACCCAAAAATCACTCAGGACTTACCAAGCTTTGATAAGAACCACACTTTAGCATGTAGTAGTGATAATGATCATCTAATAATCTCAACAGCTTTTAAGGATTTATCACAGCATAGGACTGAAGCTCTATTAGTGCATCAAGAATGATGTCAAGATAGGGGACATGCTCATCTCTTAAGAAGACTACACTAAGACGATTTAAGATGGGGTTTCCAGTCAAACACACCCTGAAATTGGAAGACAAAATAGTCAAACCAAATCAAAGTTGTGCTGCCAAGCAAGAACCGACACAATTTTTGACTTGAAATCCATAAAGGAATTCACGCAATAACCAAACATTTACCAATGGTCCTCTTAGGTTTCCTTCTACTTAGAAGGGAACATTAACTAACTTCACAAGACACTACCCTCTTTAGGAGTGTCCTAGTTGAATGGGAAGAAAACTAACAGCTTATAAGAACAGTAGATTAGAACAATGAGATCGGTGTGTCAAAACACCTGAATCTTTTGAAAACCAATCTGAGTATTGGGATGGAACTGATTATTTACACTAATTACACTCTACTTGGAGATGACCTAAGACCATACTCAACAGTACAAGAAGAATTATTTCAGAGTCGTATTTCCTCATACGGTCATTTTCCTAGAGGATGCTATAACCTGTCATCCATTACTAAGAAGAAAAAAGGGTCAAATGACTCACGAAGTAGCCGACCATGCCTGTGGAACGTCTAATTAGCTCAAAAAGGGAATTACTCAATGTTCAAGACCATAACAAGGTCATGAAAAACATGACCATCCATCCAAACATGGGTGTCGCTTTAAAACTGAAATTCCTACTTGGAACAACAGCACCGAACAACACTGAAGAGTGAGAAGGGTCACAACACTAGTAAGGGATTTAAGTTCTAAGGGAACTACCTACCATGGGTTAGCCCCTTACAAAGATCAAGATTCAAACCTATCACCATGTCATTCCAAAAAAAATTCACCAGACTCAAAACTGATCTTAAATCCATTGTTACGAAAAATAATGTCGCTAGAAAGTACTCATGCTTCCATTCCAAGGAAACTCAAGAGAAGTCTGAACTACCCTTACATAAGGGTTTTTAATAGTGGACACCACTAAAAGTTCTATTTCCAAGCCTCATATATTTAATCATATTTAATCTATAATCATTAAAGATTTAATCAAACAGCAAAGTATCATTTTCAAAATAATTCACAAGGTACATAATTTAAACTAATGCCACAATGGAAAAACATACATGTTTTATAAAACTCCCTTTTTTTAAAAAAAAATTGTTAGTTGACATCCCATCATTTTTTAGGAAACTTATCAAAAAAATACTTTTAAGAGAAATAGGTGACCTACAAGGGTACCATTTTAACCAGCCTGGGTTCTCAATAAAGAAACCCAATAGCAAATGCACAATTGATAAAAGTTTAAACACCCAAATGGGTCATCTGATAAAAACATTCCCCAACTAACCTACTTTGGTCCAGTTTCATTTTAGAAGCTAAACATTTTGATTTTAGATCAAAACAAAACATCATTCACATTTATAATCATTTCACAAAGCATTGTTCCATTTCATTTAATATGGGTTGTTGTTTCCCAATTTATGAAGCGCCCATACACTCCATGGGTTGAAAATTGGCTCCCATTAATCAGTACCAATGTCAATTCAGAATTTAACATGATCAACATAATGGTACAAATTATATGGGTGGCCACCTACCAATCTGTAAAGTGCCCATACACTTTATAGTTTGGCATTTGGCTCCCTTTAGTCTAAACCAAATTCAATTAATAATTGAATTTAGTAGAATTTTCGCAATGGTTTGATTACATAGGTTGCCTTTTCCCAGCTATAAAGCACCCATACACCTTACAAATGAAAATTGGCTCCCGTCACAACTACATCCAATAACTTAGCCCATGCAACCATTTACATATATTAATGTAAGCTAACATTTCACTATAAGAATCTAACACGGAGCAATGAGCTAAAATCACAGAAGCCTGGAAATTTAATCAATGGATCATGCTATAACAACCAATAAGCATAGAAGGCATGCTAATTTATTACCTTAATAGGTATAAATCTAAGCATGGCATATTTATAAGACAATGAATCATACATAGCAGGAAACCTACTAATGAAACTACATGTCCTGGCATATATGCATGGCATGTGAATTTCTAAGTGCCTAATATGATATATGTAATGCAACTTATTTTCTATATCAGGACATGGAATGTTTCCAATGTTCCAAAAATCATAATTAGTATAATGTACACTAGTCACTCTAAGTGAAATCATATCAATTGTAATAGCAGACAACATAAACAACAATAGTTGCCCTGGTCACTTGGTTATTACCTGTATGTGGGGTGATCAGTCCCAAGAAAAAATATTAACCAAGCATTGACACATTCCTAGTCTACTATCTACCAACCCAAAAGAGTAAGTCAAAAGAAAAAAAACGTCATATGATACCAATTTATAAAGTCTTGAAACGGCTCACCATTAAGATGGTGGATGGACCAGTCACCACATGACCTTAAGTACACCTCCCCATATGATTGACGCTGTTGACTAGCAGCGGGGGTGTAAGGATAGTCTGTGTGGACACTATAACTTCTTATTAGAGTTGTGAAACAATATAATAGAGTAAATAATAATCATCAATGGAAGTAGTAATACATAATTGATAAGAAACGGAAGATAGATTTCATATAAATGAACAAAAGTGGCCAATGTCAGTTTATTTAATAAATGAATGCATGACAGGATATTGTTACATGACAGAAAGTAGTAAATAGTACGACATGCCTTTCAATACAATACAATGTAGGACACAAATGAAGAAAATAACTAAAATTCCAATGGAGAATCTCCAAGAGCATCTTGAGCTCCAGCTTAGTCTTTTGCTCCAAACTCCTAGTAACAAGAAAATAGAAACAAGCAAGGGACAAGGGACTAAGAAATAGAAAGGTATACTCAGGTACCCCAGTGCAATGGCGGCCCGAGTAGGGTGTGAGATATAAATCTCAGTAGGCCTGCACCACTAGTGTCTAACCCAATCCTAATAGTGTAATATAAATTAAACAGGGTTCCAGAATGCATAAATAAATCAATACATAATAACTAAAATCCAAGTACCTGCTTCAACCCTTGGCTGGTGTCTAGACATGTAATCATTTCATTAATTGAATATTACAAGTTTATATATATGTCCCATGTGAGTAAGTCACCTACCGAGTCCATGAAATTTCTTCCAAGGTAAAACGGGGCTAAGAAATGACTGGGCCCGATGGGCTTTAACCATGGAACCGACTTGTCATTGTTAGACCCAAGGAGTTTATCCAAGGCATCCTATGATGGTATTTAGTATTAATGTCCCAAGGTAATAACCAAGGAAACAACCTTTATATAGTATAATTAGTGAAGGTTCCAAGATGTAAAAATGCAACATGACAAGATATCTAGTGAGGGAGGTCCAGGGTAAAAACCCAAGGAACATAATTCTCACCGAAAACTAACTCCGTAGTATCTGAGTCCAGATAAGAGGTAATAGTGCAATTCAAGAAGCATAATCCAAGTCATTCCACAATAAGGTGTCTACTGAGTCCAAGGAGTGCATCCAAGGTAAAATGGGGCTATGTAATGACTGGGTCAAAGGAGTATATCCATGACACCTACTTGTCAATGTCGGATCCAAGGACTTATCCAAGGAATTCGGTAGTAGTGAGAAGGACCCAATGGTAGTATACCAGGCATCTATGGATAGAAAATAATAGAATTCTAGGTTGTTATCAACCTAATAAAACTGCATCCTTGAATCGAAATGGGGTTCTGGGGACCCAAGGTATTCTCCTCCCAAAATCCAAGGTGAACTCGAGTTATCCATTCCTATTTGATATTGTAATCAAGTAATAATTCATTTGGTCCAATTCCTTCCTTCCATTAGTATGGATTGGTCAAGTAGAGTTGAAACCATCTATTTATTGGTCCAATATTTGTCTTTTATTAGTGTGGATAGGCTATGTATCATTGCAACCATTTAGTGAAAACCATTAAGGCATTTTCAAATGTCAATGTCCACACCGCTACCTTCCCTTAAAATTGTATGTGTTTCCATGGACATGGAATTAATCCTTTTCTCATGAACCCGAGTCTGTTAATGGAATTCCTACATGGAAATACCTGTATCACCAATGGTATGAGAATGAAAACCCTTTGATTCCATCACAACATTCCTACTTAGTAACCCATGTGTCACCCATGGTTTTTTAGTATTCAAAACATTTGAAAACAATTTGGTAACTTGTTTTGAGGGTCAATTATTAAGAATTAACCATTCATTTAACTCTACTAATTCCATTTACCAAAACATGTCAATTTCATTTAAAGGGCTCAAGTATCCATACAGAGGGAAATTTCCTACATGAGAAATTCCTATCCAAAATTGGACCAAACACTTAGATGGTGCTTTGGTCCTTTAATCATTTTAAAAAAGAAAAACTCAGTGTTTCTAATGTCATTAGGGCCATTTTCTAAGAATCCCATATCTCAACATAACATAGAAGCATTATGATTATAAACCAAAAAGGTCAATCAAGAAAGGTCTAACCACTACTTTAAAGCTTGAAGGTAGCACACCTCCACTGTAGGGGTTTTATTATAAAAACATGGTATTGTTTATAAACAAGTAATTTATCATCTTTAGAATTTAAAACATGAAACCTACTAAATTTGCATTTAATAAGCATTTGAAATAATAACTCCTTGCATAAATTAAATTATAAAAAAAGTGCAGTAATAATTTTTATTAAAGAATTCATAAAAATTGAGGACTTGGAAAGGGACCCTACCTTTGGGTGGAACCAAGCCGTCCACATCAGCACTGAACCCAAAACAAAGTGAATTCTCATGGAGAAGCTCAATGTACTACAAGAAACCTATCAAGGACTCATAAACACCAAAATTACTAAATCATAACAAGGAAACGAGGAGAAAATTTACCCTGAAGAAAAGCCAGTGGACCAAAACCACCCAAAACACCTTTCCTTTTGCGGCGGTTGCCAGAACACACATCCTCAGGTCCCAATAGACCTTCCGCACCAATCTATACTGAAATAAAACCGATAATTAAGATACCCCAGACCCTAGGGTGTTTGTAAAAAACAAAAATATGAAAAAGGTAGGCCAAAAATCAGTCAAGGAAGGGAGGAGAGGAGATTATGGAGATTACCGTGTTGATTCGAATGAGATTCACGAAGAAGAACGATCAGAATTGAAGGAGGAAGAGGAGACCGAGTAGAGAGATTGTGTTCATGATGAAGGTGGAGATCCCTATGGGTTGGTGCAATGAAATGATAGGGTGAGGGATAGTAGGTTTTAGTTTTTATGTTCTTCTAATTTTAATTTCATTTAATTAAATTAAAATAAATCACAATTTTAAAAACTTGGCAACGCACACAGTTTTGCCTGCACGGTTTTTCAAACTGTGTGCAAACTATGTGGAGCCTACTACCTCGAAGAAACACCCCTCATAGTCTATGCACACAGTTTTTGAAACTTTGTGCATCCCATGCGCTAATCCACTTCCCCTTTTAAAACAGGGTCGTACAATTACTTATAGTGGGCCACATGGTTTGGCAGACCGTGCACAAACTGTACGCCCTATGATTCCTTTTAAAAACATGATTTTTTTAGCTCTGAAACTCCTGAAACTTCTCATGCCACTTGGGAGACTTCTTGGGCCTTCAACCAAATCCAAAAACATCACCTAAGAGTGATCCGAATCAAGGAATTAAGTTCTGAATCTTGTTTCTAAAAATGACTGTTTTAGTAAACAAGAAAGTTCAAAAACTACTACATTTTTGTGCACTTCAAAAACACAATATTCTACAAATATAGCATTTGATATTTGTCAAAACCCTTACTTACTATAAAATGATGATATTATTAAAGAAATTTAAGACAATGAATGATTTTATATACCTACCTCATTGGGTTTGATATTGTCCAACATGAGATGGTATGCACTTAAATGGGGTGTCGGAGCACTGATGATGCTATCTACCTGAATCCAATTATAAAATACAACATTGAAAATGATTAATAATAAGAAAATAAATTCAATAACTACTACTATAATCATAATCCAATATAGATGAGTTATCGTAATAGTGTCCATGTGGAGCATCATGTAGCACAACTATAAGAAGCTATTGACCAGCTACATCATGGGAGAGGGAGGGGATGCGCTCTCATGCCCACATATAAAGAAGGATGAAACATACTCCATGATCTGTGCGGTATGAATGACATGTCATGTATAATGATCTATAAGTGTAATCCCAGCATGAAGATCCCCATATGTGTGTCTCAGCCTGATCAAAATCCACCAGTATCCCTAGATACATCATGTAAACATGAATACCTATGTGATCAATGCAAAATTTCCTCCAATGATCTATAATATATAGGCATGGGGATGAAATGTGATATTATGCTCATCAGCGTCATCAGGTAAATGTGTAAAGTGCATCTCAAACCACCTCATTGACATCGACCCACCATCTATAACAGGATCATCAGCCAAAATGTTGGTGCCTAGTAATCTCTACACATGCTCAGGCCAATATTCATGCTTGGGTCCATTAACTGCATCCCCCTAGATAGGAATACCAAGTAGGACTACCACATCCTCTAGGGTGATGGTCATCTCTCCCTCAGGTGGGTGGAATGTGTGTGTCCTTATTCTATGAATCTATTAAAGGGAAGTAAGCTGGTGATGATCAATAATTGTGAAATCAAATATCGTAATTTCATAGAAGCTAGCATAGAATAGGAATGGTATAATAGCGGTTTGAGGTAGCATGTGATGATGATGGTGCACTCTACGCACCCTGATCCGTCGAACCAGATGACCATCCATCAGGACACGGGAAACATGATTAGCCTACTCTGTGAGTAGTATAGTATCCTTCATATTTATTTAAAAAAATGAAATAAGTCCTAAGTGTAAAATATAAATCTATCATTATGGTCAGAAGAATATTATGAATATTATAATGTAATACATGACATGTTTATTCCCATTTTTTATGAATCTTTTTTACCAAAAGTAAAGGGATCGACTTTATGTTTTCCAGAGCATATTTCTAAAGTGTTTTAGATATTTATTTTACCTAAGAAAGGGTGTTTTGTAAGATATAGTTATATATATATACATTTAGTCATCATTATCTAAAATTTTATTATAAAATGGTGTGATTTGTAATTTATGTATGATTTCTCACATGATGGTATGTTTCAAAATTATTTTATCATATTCTTGCTTTATGGTTTATCCATGGAATGTTTGATTCTGCTTTCAGGTCACCTCACATGTACTTTCTATATTCCTTTTAATGTGAATATGAAAGGCTTTTTTTTATTTGATAATAAAGGTATTCTGAAATTTCAGACACTTCTAAATCATTAAGGATCTTATATTAACACCATATAATTAACAGTTTGAGAATATTACATTATTGTTCCAAAGAGTGTGAACTCAATCCAAAAATGTTAGGGAATCATTTATGGTTATGACCATATTGATGACATATGTTTCATCTCAAACCATTCCATTGTTCTTGAGGCCATTCAATATCATTTTGCATCCTACTAGTCTTTGGTCTCCCTCATTGAAGAAACATGTTGATTTCAGGTATCATTGTTGGATGGTCTTTGGGCATTGGGAAATATTGAAAATCCCCAATGGGAATCCATGGTGTAGAATAAAAGTTAGGAATGGTGTCTAGATGTTGCATTGATTCAACATATTTTTTCCATTATATTTTCATAGAGGAACATTCTATGATGGAATATGCACATAGAAACCATAATGTGTGTATATTTCTGCATTGACTTTATCTTGCTTCTAGTAATACCACCATTTTTTCACTGTTGTGGCTTATGATGGGGTATGAACACTCATTAACTTCATGTCGAGAGTCTTCTCAGTGAAAAAGTTACACATGATAACCATAAGCTTATTATGTTTTCTTTTTCAATCTCTTGTTAAAATTTTATTTCGTACCTTATCCCCTTTTGAATCCTGTTAGAGGACAGTTTTTTATCTATCAACAAATTACTTCACAAAATGATAAAATGTCTCCTAAACTAGATCAATTATAGGTAATCTGAAAATCCCCATGAAGACATCATTGATGAAATCCACAATTTTTGTGTTCATGTGTCTGTACCTCTTCCCCCCATCATGTGTGAAGGTCTATTTTTGTTTTGGAATTTGCATCATATAATCATACTTTTCTTGATTAACCTTTTGGGTTTATTTAAAAATGTGTTTCAAACATTCATTGATATGGCTCATATACCACACATAAGTGATCATTTTTCACATAAATTAATTTTATCTTTACATTGAAATAGTAAAAAATAACAATGACATTGCTTATCAATCCTCGTGATTGTATTATTCGTAGGTTTATTATGGAATGTTTTCACATGTTGGTAGTGATGTGTATGATGTTGTACTAATGATGTGAATTTGGGGGTCTCTATGTATTATGATCTCCATTTATTTCCTCATTGATTTACTGATGCCGATTAGATATCAAACAGACACCCTGAATGTGGGTGAAATAGTTGTTGATACATGCCAAAAACCAACTCCATGATTCATAGTTTTCCTTCTCCAGAATTGAAAATTCAAGCGGAAGAGTTTAATAGTTGCAATCTTGGGTTTTCATAATCAATAATAAGCCCTTGTATTTTCCATATATAAATTTTCCATAAATTTGTATGAACATTTTGTTTAAAAAATGAGGAAATATAGGGGATGAATACAAAAAACAACTGATGTAATTAAACATGATATGTATCAAGGTGATTATCTTGAGAAAAATGTGCATTCATATGAATATGGTAGAAAACATGGTTGTTGTTTCTCAAAATAGCCAACAGTTGCAGAAACACCCAAAACAATTTATCTCAATCACCATAGACCTTCACAGTTGTCTTTTGTTTCTCCATCCATGCCTTATTATAGGAAAAATTATAATTGAAAGTTTGCTTTACCCCCTCTTGTATAAGGGCTATAAAAACATCTTGGAAAGTTATAATCATCTGGATAATAATAGACAACACAAATTCATTATCCAATGAAATATGATCTTATGTCAGGTTTTCATGAATGCAAGTATGAGCTGCCTCAATCATCAAAATTCTCTGACCTCCAAATTCAATGTCTGGAATCTTCCTCAAGAGGAATCTACAATCATCCCCTTATTTATCACACCATATGATATATTTTCTATGGCTTGATTATTAAAATAAATATCTATAGTGCCGCTCTATAAAAAGTATTTTTAATATGTTTTTCAATACATCTTTACTTGGAAAATCCATTCCAACATATAATATTTTTTATAGATCACTAAACATATTTACTGCAACTCTAGGAAATTCAGTTGTAGGTGTGAGAACCCTGTAGTCGAATTTGGGCAAACATGTCATTGATTTTGGCCAAGATGTGAAGAGTGGTGAATGATTTATTATGCATTGGTGTTATTTTATAATTACTACATTTCTAGAAACCTCATATCTAACTTATTGTTCTCCCTCATCATCAGAACTGTTGTCTTCATATGTTCCCTCATTAACAAAATCCTCATCATAAGTCAAATTTATATGCATATATGATAGATCATCTAGTTTTTCCTCTTATTCATCATAGTGAGGAGCCTCAATTTATTTGGGCAGACCATCTTAAAATACTATTATAATTCTACATCATCGTACAATTTGATGTTGTTTTTATACAGTAGAAACCTCAACATACAACTCTATCATGAGACCATCTGACTGGTGGAAAAATGAATTTATTTCTTGGAACCACTACTCATCAACAATCAATGGACAAGATTGATGTCATAATATATCCAGGAATTGAAAATTTCTATAGCTAATAGACTTGATCTCTTGATCAGGTCACAGACTTAGGAAACCATGAATACTTCCTTGATGTTCACTTAGGGATACACAATCAAAGGTCATATCCATTTTTATTGTTTGTGTACTATAATTAGTTCCTTTCTCTGTTTGAATAATCTCCCTATAGTAGTAGATACAGAAAAATATGACTCTATACATTGAACTATTTTTTGGATCAAAATTATGATAGTGTAAATAATATTGACAATGAAGGTTGTCCATATAATCTTTATGATACTGAAATTTTAGAAAAATTATTTATATCCTAAAATATGATACTAATATTTTATTATATAAAATTTAATTATAAAATAAGTCACAGAATATTTTGGAAACCAATGTAAAAAAAGAGAAAATGTAACACCCGAGACTTTTATGTTATATAAATCATCAAAACACTTTCTTGGCTTTCTTTACACGCAATCGCGACCTTCCTCGATAGCTTGCGTCGTACGCAATACCGAGTTTCACTAAATAACAATATGCTATTAAAACTAGCCATTATGAATAGTAATAACCACTTTTTGAAATTTTATAAATTTTATTTTTCAAAATGGACTTCATTTTTGGACTTAGAATATCGAAATTAGCCTAGGGTGAAATTTTGGTTTTTTTTCTGAAAACTTTCAATTTTTGATGAATAGTGAAACCACTAAGTGGTAGGTTAAAAAACTGAATTTTGCATAAAACCTAATTTTACCGCTTCTGTGAATGGAATTTCGAAAATCCGAGAGACGCGGTTAATATCAAGGACTAAAATTTGGTTCAATGAGATGAAAATAATTTTTTGGTGAATAGTAACTTTTTACTTTTTTTACCGCGGTTAATAGTAAATAGGGTAACTAAGGGTAAATATGATATTAATATTACCCTAACACATGTCCTAATTCTATTGGACAAGTGTAATTCGACCAAAAACGAACTTAGGAATAAAATATGACCATTTAGGCCCACTTGGATTAGATTAGGACATTTATTATTAATTTATTTAAAGAAGGGTTAAAGTAGTTAAAATCAAAGTTTAATAAGTAAATCATTTCTAATATGGGGTCATACATAAGATACATTCGATTGTAAATATTCATTAGAAAGCTAAAAATATTTACTACATGATGGTATTTTATTTGTAATTTTTAGACATCAAATAATTTAATTTATTTATGACACAAAGATGATGCAGTAATTATCTTATTAATGAAATATTGACATAATTGATGTTATAAACACCCAAATAAATGTAATTTGAGACTTTTTATGAATTAAGCTAATTTTCTAGGTTACTATGATATATTAGTGTTGATTTAATCAACTTGGTTCGAACATATAATTCTGTTATGACTTTCACAAAAATCATATATCAAATAGTGTCAAAATTGACACAAAATAGTTTTTAAATCAAATATTATATTATTAATTGTTATTTTATTCCTAAAAATATAAGGTTCGGCCAAATGACTTAGATAAGGATATATATATTAATAATAAACAATTTGGGGTTCGTTTGGCATGTTATAGTATGTGTATTAACCATATAGTGAAAGAAAACAAAAAGACACGGTAAAAGTTAAATTATTTAACTTAGAGTTAAATCTAATTGATAAGGTTAAAATAATAACCTAAACTTGTCTAAATCCTATTGGTTGATAGGATTTCGACCCATCCCCACTTTAGCTTCGAAATAAGACCCTTTGGAACCATTATAAACCGATTTTGACTTTAATATAAAATAATATTTTGAGATATTCCTAAGGTGCCCCTCTCCTCCCTTATAAAAGGGCACCTCCTCCCCCTCCTCCTCACACCAATTTGAGCACTCAAGCTCGGCCAACCCCTGCCATTTTCTCCTCTCCACTTCCCTAGAATAATCCTAGAGGTCCTGGTCTTCCCCAAAGACCGATCTTAGTTTCTTAAGTGGAGGATTCAAAGAGGCGTTCCAAAGAAGAGGTAATATCCATTACCGATCTTTACAATTTCTTTCTTCTTCAACTTCTTCTTCTTTAGTTGTTTCATGATAAAGTAATAACATCAGTATTACTTACATACTGATATGTTATTATAAATATGAAACAACCCTAATTCACCTTCTATCCATCCTACGGAAAAATGAAATCACCGCGCGTGCGTACGTACGGAATACCGTCTCCACGTCGTGGTGTAATCTATTTTCCACCATCACCTTACAAGGATGGGTATAATGGTGTAATGAGCAACTATATATGATTATTATGAATTAATATCGATACTGAAATAATATATATATATACTCCAATACAATTCCACGATCATAGGAACGATATCATCACTCGTGCGTACGTACGGAATACCGTCTCCACGATGTGATGCGACTCGTTCTACATGATCTTCATTTCATAATGATTATATAAATGAATTGAATGAATGAATATGGTATATACTACACTAATACCATTCTGGAAATGAATTATCTATAACATAAAGATAAGAATAAGAATTTATTCGACAAAACACGCATAAGAACAAAAAGTTATAAAGACCCGAGTAACAAGTAACAATGAAATATTACTAACAAGAAGATAATAATATGACCATATATGATCTCATATCAATATGTATGATTCTGGAATAAGTCAATAACATTATTTAAACCATTATACAGGAGCTTCGGACACGAACAAAGCAAATCGGACCTAAGGTAAGGGAAATATCACAATCTCATTTTTATCCGAGATTGTTTATTTGTAAGTATTTATTGGGGTTGTATTTTATCATCCACATCCATGTTTCATCAAAATGTAATATTATTTCCATCCACCTACAATTGTTTAAATCCATTTTTACCCTTCGGTGAGTTTTTAGTAATATCTATGAAAGGAATCTTTTGTCATACGAGGTACTTTTTGACTTTTCCGACAAAAGTACGAAGAATGTTTTTTTTAACTTATAAGGAATGAATGGATTTTTAAAACATTGTTTCCAAGAAGCTTCCTTTACAAGTTTTCAAGTTTATTTTTAATCAACTTCTTTTATTTTAAAGTTGTATGACATGTTATGAAAGGAAAAATGTTTTTGAAGAAGAAAGGATATTTTCCTCAAGAATGGAGTTCAAGTGTTTTATCAAAATTATTTTCCATCTAAGATAATAAAGGGTTCTTTTTTATCCCTATTATTAAATTGATTTGTTCATGTTGTGATGGAATTATTTTTATGAATTCCTTTATCTTATATGAATTGATTTATGATGTCATGATGTTTCAAGAATCCCATTTTTGTTACATGTGTTATGCGATGATGTATGTTTTATGATTATGTGGCACACATAAGAAAGGATTCATTATAAGATGGGTGGGACCTATATCTCCCTACAATTCATTGGGTAAAGATTTTATATCTCATGAGATAGACATGGCTGGAACGGAAGGTTATTTCGGTTCAGTGATACAGGACTGAAACGAGGAGTGAACTCGGTTCAGAAAGGGACTTTGTCCACTAAGATAGTCTTGGAAATGAGTCATGACTAACAAGAAATGATTTTCCATGATTATGTGTGCATGACACAAAGTTTCAAGTTTTATGTTATGATTATGGGGATCTCATTTTCACTTCTATGATTTATTCCATGTTAAGATATTATGATCTCTTTTGCAGGTTTTGATTTTCATAAAGATATGATATGATTTCTATTTCCTTTATTTGCCCTTGCTGAGCATTTGAGCTCACCCTTTTATGTTTTCTTTTCCCCAGGTCAGGAAGATGGATATTAAGTAGAATATGCTAAAAGGGACCCTAGATATGATGAAATAAATGGGAGACACTGTAGAAGATTTATGAACCAGTTGTTTATGTTTCCCAGTTTCTAAAGACACTATACCTATACGGTCCTTTGTGGTTTTGTCATATGTTGTAATAAGTGTGCTTCAATTTCGAAGTATTAACAATGTATGTAAAGTATGGGTCGTTATAGTTGGTATCAGAGGAAAGGTATAGTCAACCTTTGGAAACTAGGATGTGAAAGCCTTAGTAAGAACCCTAAGGATAAGTCTAAGCATAGAACACAATCTTAGTGTTTTAGAAATGGCCTTGAATAACCTAGGATAAGACCTTAAGCATGAAAATTTTATTCTTGAATTATGTGGTTTCCTATTATAATTAGTGTTGCTCACACTATTCTTCTTGGTTTTAGTCAATGGCTGGAACCCGAAGGAACCGTGTTAATGCGGAATGCGATGGGCAATGCAATGATTGTCCCCCTGAGCAAACAAACGATATGGGAGCTGGAATGCAAAATCTTGTAGCCATGCTCACACAACTTTCTCAAGCTATGAATCATGCAGGATTTCCAAACGAGCAAAGGAGGGAGCAACATTCTGTTGAATCCTTCATGAGGCAGCGTCCACCTTCTTTCAGCGGGTCTACTGATCCATTAGTTGCTGAACAATGGATTAGTACTACTGAAAAGATATTTTCAGTTCTTCAATGTTCTGAGCATGATAAAGTCATCCTAGCAGTGTATCGTTTGGAAGGAGATGCTGATCAATGGTGGAATCTTGTTAAGAATACGAGGCAAAGGGATGAAATTGAGTCTATGGAATGGGACGAGTTCAAGAACATATTTTTCAATAAGTACTTCCCTCGTATTCTCCGAACAAATATGGAGAAAGAGTTTCTTGAACTGAAGCAAAGGGATGATGAATCTGTTGGTACCTATGAAGCAAATTTTACAAGACTTGCAAGGTACGCTTCTGGTATTATTATCCAACCTGAGAGTAAGATCGATCGATTCTTTAGCGGCTTAAAACCAAGTCTTCGAAGGGCGTTAGCCATAAGGGACTTCAATAGCTACGAGGAAATCATTCGATGTGCTCTCAAAGTCGAGATGGAGATTGGAGTAACCCATCAGTCACATGGGTTTGATAAGAAGAGGAAGATGGAATTCAAAGAAAAATATAAAGAGCACACGGAAAAGAAGATGAGCTTTTACTTATGCTCAAAGTGTGGAAAGAAACATGGAGGGAGTTGTCTTAAAGGGACAAGTAAATGTTTTAAATGTGGAAAAGAAGGTCATCGGGCATTTGAATGCCGTGATAATGGGAAGAAGATGTCTAATGACGCAAACAAAGGAAGGGATACACAGAATGAACCTACTACACTTCAATGTTTCAAGTGCAAGGAGATGGGGCATTATGCCAATCAATGCCCAAATCCAAGGGTTGATGATGATGGTCGACGTCAACAAAATCTTAAGGCTAAAGACAAAGGAAAGTCACATGCAATTTCTATCAGCGATGTGGAGTACGATAACGAAGTGGTGAAAGGTACACTTACCGTCCACTCTAAAGTAGCAAATGTTTTATTTGATTCTGGATCCACCCACTCTTTTATTTCTAAAGAATTTTCTAAGGGTATCACCATATTACCTCAACAATTAGATGTTGAGTTAGCTGTGACAACACCTAATGGCACATCAATCGCATCAAAAGTTTATAATTCTTCTCCGATCGAAGTTTGTGGGAAAGTGCTTCCTGCAAATCTTGTGATCCTTCCTTTAGTGGAATTTGATGTGATTCTTGGCATGGATTGGATTTCTCTACATGGAGCTCATATCAATTGCCAAAGAAGGGAAGTCACATTTCATATTCCAGATCAATCTACGATCGTCTATCAATGCAAGGATGAACATAACCTTCCAGTGGAAATTTCTTCCATCTTATGGGTATTGATTCCACTAAATGAAGGTTATTTATCTCAAATGGTTGGTGAGAAACTCACGATTAAGAATATGCCCATTGTACGGGAGTTTGATGATGTCTTTCCGGAGGAATTGCCGGGTCTTCCACCAAATCGTGAAGTTGAGTTTTCAATAGAACTCGTACCGGGTGCTTTGCCTATTTCAAAGACACCTTATAGAATGGCCCCAATTGAGTTGTAGGAATTGAAGAAGCAACTCCAAGAGAATCTTGATAAGGGATTCATACGCCCTAGTGCGTCACCTTGGGGAGCACCTGTTCTATTTGTTAAGAAGAAAGATGGATCAATGAGACTTTGCATTGATTATCGAGAACTTAACAAGATCACTATCAAGAACAAATATCCTCTCCCACGCATTGATGACTTATTTGACCAACTACGCGGAGCTCAATACTTTTCCAAGATTGATCTTCGTTCAGGGTATCATCAATTAAGGGTCAAAAGGGAGGATATACCAAAGACGGCTTTCCGTACAAGGTATGGACACTATGAATTTATAGTGATGCCATTTGGTCTTACTAATGCCCCTGCTATCTTCATGGATCTAATGAATAGAGTCTTTAGAGACTATCTTGATCAATTTGTGGTAGTCTTTATAGATGATATTCTTGTCTATTCAAAGAGCAAGGAAGAGCATGAAGATCACTTGAGAATTATATTGAAGACCCTGAGAAAGGAGAAGCTTTATGCCAAATTTACCAAGTGTGAATTTTGGCTTCAAAAAGTTGCATTTTTGGGTCATATAATCTCAAAAGAGGGGATATCTGTGGATCCAGCAAAAACAAAGGTTATCGAAAGATGGTCAAGACCAACAAAAGTAACTGAGATCCGAAGTTTTCTTGGTTTGGCTGGATATTATCGACGTTTTGTAAAAGATTTTTCACGATTATCTAATCCACTCACCAAGTTGACTCGGATAGGAGTTAAGTTTGTTTGGACAGAGGAATGTGAAGAGAATTTCAAGGATTTGAAAAGAAGGTTATCCAGTGCACCTGTGCTCACACTGCCTTGTAGTGGAGAAAGGTTTGTGATCTACAGTGATGCATCCAAGAAGGGATTGGGGTGTGTTCTTATGCAAAATGATATGGTGATAGCTTATGCCTCACGACAGTTGAAAATCCATGAGCAAAATTACCCAACACATGATTTGGAGTTGGCTGCGGTAATCTTTGCATTAAAGATTTGGAGGCATTACCTTTATGGTGAAAGGTGTGATATTTATACTGATCATAAAAGTTTAAAGTATATTTTCACACAAAAGGAGCTGAATATGCGTCAAAGAAGATGGTTGGAGCTGATTAAGGATTATGACTGCTCAATCCATTACCACCCTGGGAAAGCAAATAAGGTGGCAGATGCATTAAGTCGACAAGACCATGCTAGTTTATCCATGATGAGGATCACAAAAGATCCAATATTTATGGATTTACAAAGGATGGATCTTGAAATTATAATGGAAGGGGAAAAATCTTATCTTTCTCAAATGAATGTTCAACCATCTATACATGTGAAGATTAAAGAGGCACAAAAAGAAGATGTCGAGTTACAAAAGAAGGTGAGAAATGTTCCTGAATTCAACCTTGATTGTGATGGGATAATAAAGATCAGGAATCGGGTTTGTGTTCCTCCCATCCCCGAATTAAAGAAGGAGCTGCTGGATGAGGCTCAAAGTTCTTCATTCTCTATTCATCCTGGAAGCACGAAGATGTATAGGGACCTGAAAGAGTACTTCTGGTGGGATGGCATGAAAAGAGATGTTGCTGAATATGTCTCTCGATGCTGGGTTCTGAGAGACAGAAGTCTAAAGGGATGTTATAACCATTACCCATACCCGAATGGAAATGGGAAAACATCACTATGGACTTTGTCACAGGACTTCCTAAAACATCCAAAGGCAATAATGCTATCTGGGTCATAGTTGATCGTCTTACAAAGTCTGCACACTTTATTGCTATTAGAGAGGATTTCTCTCTAGATCAGCTTGCCAGGATATATGTAAAGGAAGTGGTAAGATTGCATGGAGTACCACTTTCTATTATATCTGATCGAGATCCGAGATTTACCTCGAAGTTCTGGCGAAGTCTTCAGCATACTCTGGATACAGAGTTGAGTTTCATCACTGCTTATCATCCCCAGACAGACGGTCAGTCTGAGAGAACAATTCAAACCCTAGAAGATATGTTGAGAGCTTGCTCTATGGATTTCAAAGGAGGTTGGGATCAACACCTACCTTTGGTAGAATTTTCTTATAATAATAGCTTTCACTCCAGTATTCAGATGGCTCCTTATGAAGCTCTCTATGGAAAGAAATACAGGACTCCAACTTGCTGGGATGAAGTTGGGGAAAGAAAGCTATTAGGACCTGATCTCGTTGATGAAATGGCAGAAAAGGTCAGATCTATTCAACAACACATAAGAGCAGCTCAGAGTCGACAGAAAAGTTATGCCGACAACCGAAGAAAAGACCTAGAGTTTGAAGTGGGTGATAAAGTGTTCTTACGAATATCTCCCTGGAAGAGGGTTATGAGATTTGGAAAGAAGGGGAAGTTGAGCCCTAGATATATCGGTCCTTTCGAAATACTGGATCGTGTTGGGAAGGTAGCTTACCGATTGGCGCTTCCACCGAATCTCTCTCAAGTTCACGATGTGTTCCATGTATCTCTCCTGAGAAAGTACATACCAGATCCTTCACATGTACTCAGCTCAGAAGTTGTACCACTGGAGCAAGATCTTTCTTATAAAGAACAGCCGATAGAGATTCTGGATCGTAGCGAAAAAGTCCTACGAAACAATACCACTCGCTTGGTGAAGGTTTTATGGAGGAACCACCAACTTGAAGAATCTACATGGGAGTTTGAGGATATGATGAGGGAGAATTATCCTCATCTGTTTGTTACAAAGTGATGAATTTCGAGGGCGAAATTATTTTTAAGGGGGGTAGAATGTAACACCCGAGACTTTTATGTTATATAAATCATCAAAACACTTGCTTGGATTTCTTTACACGCAATCGCGACCTTCCTCGATAGCTTGCGTCGTACGCAATACCGAGTTTCACTAAATAACAATATGCTATTAAAACTAGCCGTTATGAATATTAATAACCACTTTTTGAAATTTTATAAATTTTATTTTTCAAAATGGACTTCATTTTTGGACTTAGAATATCGAAATTAGCCTAGGGTGAAATTTTGGTTTTTTTTCTGAAAACTTTCAATTTTTGATGAATAGTGAAACCACTAAGTGGTAGGTTAAAAAACTGAATTTTGCATAAAACCTAATTTTACCACTTCTGTGAATGGAATTTCGAAAATCCGAGAGACACGGTTAATATCAAGGACTAAAATGTGGTTCAATGAGATGAAAATAATTTTTTGGTGAATAGTAACTTTTTACTTTTTTTACCGCGGTTAATAGTAAATAGGGTAACTAAGGGTAAATATGATATTAATATTACCCTAACACATGTCCTAATTCTATTGGACAAGTGTAATTCGACCAAAAACAAACTTAGGAATAAAATATGACCATTTAGGCCCACTTGGATTAGATTAGGACATTTATTATTAATTTATTTAAAGAAGGGTTAAAGTAGTTAAAATCAAAGTTTAATAAGTAAATCATTTCTAATATGGGGTTATACATAAGATAAATTAGATTGTAAATATTCATTAGAAAGCTAAAAATATTTACTACATGATGGTATTTTATTTGTAATTTTTAGACATCAAATAATTTAATTTATTTATGACACAAATATGATGCAGTAATTATCTTATTAATGAAATATTGACATAATTGATGTTATAAACACCCAAATAAATGTAATTTGAGACTTTTTATGAATTAAACTAATTTTCTAGGTTACTATGATATATTAGTGTTGATTTAATCAACTTGGTTCGAACATATAATTCTGTTATGACTTTCACAAAAATCATATATCAAATAGTGTTAAAATTGACACAAAATAGTTTTTAAATCAAATATTATATTATTAATTGTTATTTTATTCCTAAAATCTAAGGTTCGGCCAAATGACTTAGATAAGGATATATATATTAATAATAAACAATTTGGGGTTCGTTTGGCATGTTATAGTAAGTGTATTAACCATATAGTGAAAGAAAACAAAAAGACACGGTAAAAGTTAAATTATTTAACTTAGAGTTAAATCTAATTGATAAGGTTAAAATAATAACCTAAACATGTCTAAATCCTATTGGTTGATAGGATTTAGACCCATCCCCACTTTAGCTTCCAAATAAGACACTTTGGAACCATTATAAACCGATTTTGACTTTAATATAAAATAATATTTTGAGATATTCCTAAGGTGCCCCTCTCCTCCCTTATAAAAGGGCACCTCCTCCCCCTCCTCCTCACACCAATTTGAGCACTCAAGCTCGGCCAACCCCTGCCATTTTCTCCTCTCCACTTCCCTAGAATAATCCTAGAGGTCCTGGTCTTCCCCAAATACCGATCTTAGTTTCTTAAGTGGAGGATTCAAAGAGGCGTTCCAAAGAAGAGGTAATATCCATTACCGATCTTTACAATTTCTTTCTTCTTCAACTTCTTCTTCTTTAGTTGTTTCATGATAAAGTAATAACATTAGTATTACTTACATACTGATATGTTATTATAAATATGAAACAAACCTAATTCACCTTCTATCCATCCTACGGAAAAATGAAATCACCGCGCGTGCGTACGTACGGAATACCGTCTCCACGCCGTGGTGTAATCTATTTTCCACCATCACCTTACAAGGATGGGTATAATGGTGTAATGAGTAACTATATATGATTATTATGAAGTAATATCGATACTGAAATAATATATATATATACTCCAATACAATTCCACGATCATAGGAACGATATCATCACTCGTGCGTACGTACGGAATACCGTCTCCACGATGTGATGCGACTCGTTCTACATGATCTTCATTTCATAATGATTATATAAATGAATTGAATGAATTAATATGGTATATAATACACTAATACAATTCTTGAAATGAATTATATATAACCTAAAGATAAGAATAAGAATTTATTCGACAAAACACGCATAAGAACAAAAAGTTATAAAGACCCGAGTAACAAGTAACAATGAAATATTACTAACAAGAAGCTAATAATATGACCATATATGATCTCATATAAATATGTATGATTCTGGAATAAGTCAACAACATTATTTAAACCATTATACAGGAGCATCGGACACGAACAAAGCAAATCGGACCTAAGGTAAGGGAAATATCACAATCTCATTTTTATCCGAGATTGTTTATTCGTAAGTATTTATTGGGGTGTATTTTATCATCCACATCCATGTTTCATCAAAATGTAATATTATTTCCATCCACCTACAATTGTTTAAATCCATTTTTACCTTTCGGTGAGTTTTTAGTAATATCTATGAAAGGAATCTTTTGTCATACGAGGTACTTTTTGACTTTTCCGACAAAAGTACGAAGAATGTTTTTTTTAACTTATAAGGCATGAATGGATTTTTAAAACATTGTTTCCAAGAAGCTTCCTTTACAAGTTTTCAAGTTTATTTTTAATCAACTTCTTTTATTTTAAAGTTGTATGACATGTTATGAAAGGAAAAATGTTTTTGAAGAAGAAAGGATATTTTCCTCAAGAATGGAGTTCAAGTGTTTTATCAAAATTATTTTCCATCTAAGATAATAAAGGGTGCTGTTTTTATCCCTATTATTAAATTGATTTGTTCATGTTGTGATGGAATTATTTTTATTAATTCCTTTATCTTATATGAATTGATTTATGATGTCTTGATGTTTCAAGAATCCCATTTTTGTTACATGTGTTATGCGATGATGTATGTTTTATGATTATGTGGCACACATAAGAAAGGATTCATTATAAGATGGGTGGGACCTATATCTCCCTCCAATGCATTGGGTAAAGATTTTATATCTCATGAGATAGACATGGCTGGAATGGAAGGTTATTTCGGTTCAGTGATACAGGACTGAAACGAGGAGTGAACTCGGTTCAGAAAGGGACTTTGTCCACTAAGATAGTCTTGGCAATGAGTCATGACCAACAAGAAATGATTTTCCATGATTATGTGTGCATGCCACAAAGTTTCAAGTTTTATGTTATGATTATGGGGATCTCATTTTCACTTCTATGATTTATTCCATGTTAAGATATTATGATCTCTTTTGCAGGTTTTGATTTTCATAAAGATATGATATGATTTCTATTTCCTTTATTTGCCCTTGCTGAGCATTTGAGCTCACCCTTTTATGTTTTCTTTTCCCCAGGTCAGGAAGATGGATATTAAGTAGAATATGCTAAAAGGGACCCTAGATATGATGAAATAAATGGGAGACACTGTAGAAGATTTATGAACCAGTTGTTTATGTTTCCCAGTTTCTAAAGACACTATACCTATACGGTCCTTTGTGGTTTTGTCATATGTTGTAATAAGTGTGCTTCAATTTCGAAGTATTAACAATGTATGTAAAGTATGGGTCGTTATAGAAAATGCCAGATCAGTTTATTTATCAATGATAAAATAACAATTGTGATCATATAAAGTGGAATGGATAAGAACACAAACATTAAATAACACATAAATTATTTATAAGAGGCAAAAATACATTTCCATTTTTCAAGAGAATAAAGTTTGGATGAGATGAGGCTAACTTCAGAAGTTAAGTAAAATTCATCTTATTTTCATGTGCTTTCTTAATAACATATTCCAAAGAGATGTACTTAAATTTTGAATTTTCAAAATATTTTATCCATCTAATAAAAAATCATAGATTATATCTTAGATTTAATTAGAAGGATGAATGTATTTGAAAATTTTAAAAGTCTTGTAAATAACTTTGGAAGATTTTATTAAGCTACCACTTGAAAATATGGTGAATTTTACTTCACTTATGAAGTCATACTCATCTCATCCAAACACTATTCTGTTGAAAAATTTCAAGGTATTTCTTGTTTGTTGTGAAGAATTCATATGTTATTTAATGTGTTTCTTCTTGTCTGTTTCAGTTTATATGATCTTAATTGTCGTTTTATCATTGATAAATAACCTAATTTTGTGTTTTCTCTTCTTTTTACCTCAGTTTCCAACAAATTCTATAAATCCTATTGATAATGAGGGTTGAACATATTATCTTTATGATACTAAAATTTTATAACATCTTCTAATATCCTAGAATATGATATTAATGTTTCCTAGTAAATTTTTTAATCTTTATAAAGGTATTTCATTAGTTTATAAAGAAAATATGAATCATCTAAAGCATATCCACCATGAGTTTTAGACTAGGTGTGCAGTAAGGCCCATTGTCATTCGCCAATTCTCGATTGAGTCTAGCTCAATGTGATGTTTTTGGGTTTTACCCTTAAGTATATATATTCCAAATTCATATCCACTTGCAGTATCCATACATGGATTTGATTTCTTTGATAACTACATAATATTTATACTGTAAAAATTTTAGAATATTTTCTTATATCCTAAAAGACGAGTCTAATTTTTTGTAGTATAATTTTTAATATTATTAAAGGTTTGTTCAATGGTTCATATATAGAATATGATTCATCTAAAAAATATCCATCAACATTAATCATTATTTAATCATACCTTAATTATACCTTAATTATTCCTTAATCATTCTATAACTATTAATTAATTATTACTTAATTATTCCTTAATCATTACTTAATAATTACTTAGTCATTAGTTAATCCTATACTAATCGTTGCTTAATCATTCTTTAATCATTATCTAATCATAACCTAATCATTACTCGATCATTACTTAATCATTATTTAATCCTACTTTAATCATTCCTTAATAATTCTTTAATCATTAGTCAATCATTAGTTAATCATTCCTTAATTATTCCCTGATCATACCTTAATCATAACATAATCATACCATAACCATTCCTTAATAAATCCCTAATCATTACTTAATCATTAATTAATCATTACTTAATCATTCTTTAATCATTACTTAATCATTACTTAATAATTATTTAATCATTACTTAATCCTACCATAATAATTCCTTAATCATACCTTATCCATTCCTTAATCATTCCTTAGTCATTAATTATTCATTCCTTAATCACTAGTAAATCATTCCTTAATCATTCCTTAATCATTACTTGATCATACCTTAATCATTCTTTAATCATTAGTTAATCATTTTTTAATAATTCTTTAATCATTGCTTATATTAGTTAATCAATACGTAATCATTATTTAATCATTACTAAATCATTATTTAATCATTACTTAATCACTTGTTAAACATTCTATAATTATTATTTAATAATTCTTTAATCATTAGTTAATCATTATTTAATTATTATTTTTTAATTAGCTAATAATTAATTAAAAATTACTTAATTCATAATTAATTTTCACATAATAATTAGTTAATCATATAATATTAATTAGTTAATTATTATTACCTAATCATTATATTTAATTATTATTAAATCAAAAGTTATTCATTAGTTAATCTATACTTAATCATTATTAAAAATAACTATTATTTCAAAACTATATATAAATAACTAAACTACTAATTAAATAACGTATTTAGAACTAACTAAAAAAATCAATTAAATAAATAAACAACATTAAATTAAATAAGAAAAATACCACTAATGATGCTTCTCCAAAAATAGGGACTTATTTTAGGCCCCTAGAACCACAACGCACAAAAAAACCTTTTTAGAGGGAGGGGGTGTAAAATCTAGAGAGAGGAATAAATTTTCAAGCGGGGAGGAGGGGGGATGAAAGTTCCCTATTGCCTTTCAGATATATTTTTCAAAAAAAATCAACCTAGTTTTATTTAATTTTTTTCTTCTGAAAATGTAGCAAAAATCTCGGATCTGATATCTGATTCCCTCTAAAAGAAAAATGTTGGGGAATGTGTCTGGGTATTTATCTCTTTCAGAGGATCTCATGTGTCTTCATAATTCTACTATTTTTGTGGATGTTTAGTCTTGTATTCATCATTCATCATTGTAAGCACTCTTTTCCCATTTCTATTTAATTTGATGGGTTTAGGTTTCTTTTCTCAATGCCTAATCTATTTCTAATTTTAATAATAATTATTATCATTGTAATTGTAATTATTATTGGATTAAGGATGTCTCAGATCAGGAACTCATGACTTGATGACAATCTTTTTTCTAATTGCATTTCTAACTGAACCAAATACTGATTTTGCTGATGGAGTTGAGGATTTAGGGAAATCAGAACCAGATTTAGTAAACACCAAGTCTGTGTCTTCCAAGAAGAATGATTCATCTGGAAGGTATATTGAGGGTCTTTAGAATTTGTACTCGACCTCCAAGTGTATGATGAAAAATGGGTCCATGGATGTCGTTGAGGTAAATCAGGGTTCTCATGAGTACCAAAAAAATGGATATAGGTTTTACATTATTCTTTTTGTAAAATGTTCTTCAAAAGAAAATCCATGGGGATTTGATGATTTGAAGACTTGTATTGATAAACATTGGGGATTTGATAACTAGTATTTATTATACCTTGTTATAGGTTCCTTCCATGTAGTTTTTCCTTAATTGGAGCTTAAGATCTGGGCCTGGGGCCATGGGTGCATATTTTTCAAACTGGGCATTTTCGGATCTAGGAATGGGATCCCTTATTTAGTCATGCCCTTGTTAAAACTCCATTGCATAGGTATGGGTTTGTGTTCATAGCCTGAGATTGTTTTTTAGCATCCTCGTATCCTACGGTACATTACATCTATCATTTATTTTCCGATCAATGTTGATTGAGAAATGAAGATAGATCGACCTGAACATTATTCTAGAATTCATGTTGAAATTTATTTTTGTTTTAATTTGATTAAAACTATAAATTTGGATTCCGGGGAGAATACAATTGAACTAAACATTGAATATGAAAAGATGTCAGTCTTGTATTATTTTTTACTGTGTTGGGAATTTCTATTGTGAATCCAGATGTCCTAATTTTAAGTTTTCATATTAATTTTGATTTATAACTTTTTTAATATTTTCATACTTCTGCAATGTAATCAATATTTTCATTTACACTATATTTATTTATCATGCATTTATTATTTTACTGGATACAATATGTATATGCTGGAAATATAGTTTTATTGTCAGGTTATCTGCTAGGGGTTGATGTGTTTCACCACCCTTTCTATCCTGGTCATCCATATATTTGTTGGCGTTCTATTCTAGGCACTCGAGGGATTCTTCTTTGCTGCTTCTGTTTGGTCGGGTTATTAGTTCATTTCGGTTCCCCAGGGGTTTTCATCACCCCTATTGTCCGATCAGGGACTAACGATATCTAGTTAAGATCTTAGATCCTTCCCTCGTTAGTCCCTTCACTAGATCTTTGGTGCTCCCAGTATGGGTTTTTCCCTTCCTCGGTGGTGATCCTTCGTGCCAACGGAACTCTATGGTGTGCTACTTGCTCGTCACTTCTGGTGGAGCTTCAAAGTTAGTGGTATTTAGATAAAGAAGACACCAGGTTGAGTTCCCAATTATGGAAAATCCAGTCTAGGTGATTCCTCTGAGAAGATTTTGGTTCATCGGCAACATAGACGAACCCTACCTATGACAAAAAGTGATCTGGAATGTTGGGTTTCAGTATACCCGGCATTGTATGTTTTTTATTGTTCTTTTATTTGGCGGTTTCTTCATATCAGTTTAGTTTTCTATTTATGTAGAAATTTCATTGATTTTTCCACTGTAAATTAAGCCTTTTATTTTTGTTGTAATAAAATGTGTGATTTTTTTGTGTTTTTGTCATTTGGTAGGATACCTAAGGATCCGAGGCATGTAAATCATCTTGTCCATTTACTTTTAAACATATTTCATTACTAGTTTTGATTCTTGATTTGTGAACGCACAACACCAATTCAATTCTTGATCTCCCATGGTTGTTAGTTATCCCTATGTTGCAACTCCCAAGCCACAAGAAGTGGTATCAGATCCAATCTTCTGATTGTGTTACTGATTTCAACCTATAGTTTACATATGTCTATGGTTATTTGACTCTATTCATCTGTGCATACAATATTTTTTTATAGCTGTTTATTAAGTAGAAATATGTATACTGGTATCATTTATTTTATCTGTTTGCCTGTTGTAATTATTTTCAAGCCTTTGTAAATTTGTTTCCTACTTCCATCATATTTGGTTTAAATTTTTTTCATTGTATGAAGTTTCTTTTCACACTATTTATAGCTTTTATACAATTTTACTGTTGTATTCTACTTACTAAATATAGTACTTAGTTTATAGTTCATTAATTTGGGTTTCTTTATTTTGTTTTCCACATCTAAATTTGGTCAAATTATTCTTGAACATTGATGTTGTTTTCTTTTAACTAAAATAATTATATTCACTGAATCTTTTTCACATCCATATCTCATAGTACACATTTACTGAGTGAGATCAGTCAATTTTTGGGGGTGTATTCTTATCGTTTTCCCCAATCATTCGACATCTACTCATTTGGATAAACAATCCTACAATAAGGTATCAAATTGAAAAATTCAATGGAGGCAGTGACCTCAATCTATGAAGAATTAAAATGAGTGCATTACTTGTCCAGTAAAACCTTATTGATCCCCTCTCTAAGCCAACTAAACCTATTATAACTATTAATAAAACTGGACAAAATATTACTAAATAACAACTTCTACCCCAAAACACTCTTGTTAAATCCCATAATTCACTATTGTTGTCCTTAGGAGATAAAATCCTCAGGGAAGTGGCCTATGAGTCTACCACTACCGAAATCTGGTTGAAGCTGGAAAAACTATACATGACAACCTCCCTAGTAGGTAGTCTATATAAGAAGCACCGCATGTTCACCTTTAGGATGAGACATGTTACTTCTTCAAAATATCATCTTGATAAATTCAATAAATTCATGTTATATCTATCCAATATAGATGTTTTGGTAGATGATGAAGATCAGTACATCATTCTCTTAATCTCCATTAACCATAGTTATAGTACCTTGGTTGAGACTGTGATGTATGGTCAAGACTCCTTGACTCTATAAAAAGTCAAGTATTCCCTTATATCCAAAGAACTTCACTCTAAACCTAAGGTTAAAGGTGAGCCCGAGAGTCTGTTTACTAGGGTAAGACATCTATATAAATGAAAAAAGAAACAATTAATTAGATATAAAAGTAGAAGAAACAAAGAACCTAGGAAAGAACCAATACCAAATGGTAGTATTAAAGAATGAAAAGTCACTTGCTTCCATTGCGGTAAGCCTGCACACACTAATCCTGGATATAGGAAGCTTAAACATCAACAAAAGTGCCCCCAACCCACTGACCAGTATTGTAATGCCTCGAGCCTAGAATCCCATGGTTGGTTCATTATTACATAACATTGGCATGATCACAAGGGATCAAATCCCGAATGACCGATCAGTTTAGTATAATTTAAAGTACTAGATACATATATAAGTTTTTCATTACATTATAAAATAAAAACCAACAACAACATTGTCTCCATTGACCACATTCATTTCCCTTAGAATATCCCTCCAGGCTAGTCATAATATACTTCTTCACATCCTAGGAAAAATAAAACATAGAAAGGGGTGATCTCAGATGTTCATTAAGGATAAAAATATAGCAGAAACGTTCATTAATAAGCATAAACATTTAAGTAAATGTATAATACAAAAATAAAAGCCTTTTAAACATAAACTTCATCATAATATGAAAAATATAAATCAAATAATGCCATTTATTTATTCACATAGATATTTTACTAGTCGAATAATCACATGTAATATCAATAGCCAATTTCATAATGATGGAATGCATCATACCAATCTTCATAACCACATAGTCAAGGCCTTGTGCCAAGACTACAAATAAGATTTTTTCAAGGCCTTGTGCAAAGACACTAGTTTGTCTCATGAGACCTACCGATGCATTGAGAAGCTATAGAGGTCTTCACCCTTCACCTACTAAGTCCAATGCAATCCTCATATGAAAAGGTTTAAACATAACATAAACATTCATATTAAAACTAGCATATGAAATGTCAATACTTTATCTATAAACCATAAAGGGTATAAAAATAAAAAATCCATAGTCAAACATATCACAAAACCTTCAATACAATATGGAAGATTTGTATCATAATAAATCACTGTCAAACAAGTTTAAAATCCATTAAAGGATGTTGACATGGGATGAAAATGATTTGTAAATCTCTTTGAGAGAAATATATATTTTCATGAAAACATTTAAAAGTCACATAATTTAAAAATGAATACATTTAATGATGTCTTTGAATCAAAGTTTCATGTACCAGTTTTAAACTTTTGAAAGGAATTAACAAGTTAAAAACATTTATGTCCATATAAATAAATCCTTAAAAACCATTTTGAAAACATGGACATTAATGAGATTGATTTAGAAGAATAAATATTTAAACAATTTAAAATGATGATCTAGTTAAATAGTCCCTTCCAAAAAACCTTAAAATATTCCTATTGAAAATATTTTTATGAAACATGGATGTGGATGATAAAGAGGTCTCAGTAGATAATCATGTAAAAACAACCTCAGATAATGAAGATATTGTAGAATTAACCATTAAATTGTACTTTTCCTTGTTCGAGGGTATGTTAACCTCCTTTATAATAGTTAAGTAATTGTTATTAAATTATAAAATCATGATATACATAAATATTATATCATATATTATCTTCTAATATTGCTTTGTTAATAATATTTTAGTAGTATCATCGTTTCAGGTGTTAACTGATCTGTTTTTGTTTATATGATCGGTTACATATGCCATGTTTGTTATGGATAGGATGTATTTGATTAATATAATTATTGATATTAAGTTCTTAAACATTATTTTTAATCATAAAATAAAAATTATTCTTGAATTATTATTACGGGGAATGAATCTCATCGCGTTTGTGGAGACCGTAATCTATATATACGTACGAGCAACAATATCATTATCTTGATTGTGAAATTGTATGTAATAGGATGGAATAAAATATATAAAGAATAATTAACATGTTATATTTATTATTTAAATCATTTTTACTCATTATTATACCCATCCAAATAATGATGTGTTTGAATAACAAACTACACAACGACGCGGAGACGGTAAGCCGTACATACGCACATATGGTGACTTTAACATTTATAGGATGGATAGAATAATTAATATGGGTATACCATATTAATAATACATTATAGTATATAATAGGTACTGGAATAATTATTTTGGTATTGAAACTACAAATAAAGAGTAAGTGGAAGAAGAAAAGAACTTGAAAGAGGGTGGTGAAATTATTACCACTTCTTCGGGTGTTTCCTTTTGAGTTGATCAAAAGGGATCCTTAGGTTGGATTTATGATCAAAGTAAAGACTCTAAGTTTATGTGAGAGATGTTGGAAGGATCTTTGGGCAGGTTTTTGCTAATCCAAATGGCTTTGGAGGTGTGATTTTGAGAGAAGGGGAAGTTCCCTTTTATAAGATGGGTGAGGGTCACTTTTAGAAAGATTAAAATATTAATTTATTATACAATAATATTCAGTTTATAATGGATCAAAATGAATTTATTGAGATCCTTAGGTGGTTATGGGTCTAAATACACTCATCCAATATGTTTTAAACAATTTTAGGTTACCATTAAAACCTTATCTTTTAGATTTAACTCTTAGTTAAATGATTTAACTTTTACCGTGTCTTCTTATGTTCTTAAACTATATGGTTAATAAATTTACTCTAAACTTACAAGATAAAATCAAGTGGTTCATTAATGAAATATATAATTATATTTTAGTCATTCGGTAGAACCTTATATTTTTAGGAATATTGTATCAACAAATAATATAGTGTTTGTTTTAAAAACTAATTTATGTCAAGTTTGACACTATTGTGTATCTTATTTTTTTGAAAGTCATAACAACCTTATCACTTAGTAATAAATATATCTAATCAAAACTAACATTTCATATTAACCTATAAAATCTGTGGATGGCATCAAAACTTTTAAATTATATTTATTTTAATATTTATAATATAAACTATTTTAATATTTCATTAAGAAGGTAATAACTGCATCATTATTATGTCATAAATAAATTTAATTATTTAATATATAAAAATTATAAATAAAATATCATTATGTATGATAATTTTTTATCTCTATAATTAATATTTATAGTCGAATTTATCTTATATATAACCCTATATTAAAAATAGTTTATTTAATAAACTTTGCATTCAACACTTTTAACTCTTCTTTAAATAAAATAATAATAAATATCCTAATCTAATACAGGTGGACCTAAAGGATCATAATTTATTCCTAAGGTAGTTTTTGGTTGAATTAAATTTATCCAATAGAATTATGACATGCGTTAGGGTAATTATAATATCATTTTTAACTTTAATTACCGTATTTACTTTCAACTATGGTAAATAAAAGTCAAAAGTTTCTATTTAACAAAAAATATTCTCAACATATTGAATAACTTTTTAATTACTGATTTTAACTGTGTCTCTCAAATTTTTGAAATTCAAATCATAGAAGTGGTAAAATTTAGTTTCATTCAAATTTGCTAACATGCCTAGATGGTGGGTAAAAGACTTTAAAAAATTCAATAAAATTTTAAACATCTGATTTTTATTATAAAATGAATCTAATTAATTACATTGAACTAATATAGGTATTATTTATCAATTTTTTATTTAAATAACTTTAAATAAAATATATAATTATATAAATAAAAAGTTTATTTTAAAAAACGCAGTATTTTTCATTATTCAATAAAAAATTGAATGTTTTTAGGAAAATACCAAAAATTCACCCTAAGCTAATTTTGATATTCCGAATAAAAAAATGAATTATATTTTAAAAAATTCAAAACATATAAGTTTCATTTATAAATTTAAAATTAATTCCCACTGTCAAAACCAAAAAGACGGTTTTTTAAAAAGTAAAAACTATCAAAACATTGACATGTGATTATGTAGAATTTAAATGTAAAATTACTTATAATGACCTATATTGAATTAAATGATAAAAATATAATCTAATTATACTTCAAACCCATTAAAATGTATAATTTAACACTATAAATTATTTTGATTAAGAAATTTGTTTTCAATTTAAATTTAGTATATTTCACTGTTCATCAAAATATGAAAATTATTATAAAAACACCAAATATTTCTCCAAAAAAATTTTATGACCAACTTCTAAATAATAAATTTATTTTTTCAAATTTCATATAAATGTTTCTGATATTTCATTAAATAAATTCACCATTAATAGGCGGTAAAATTGCATTTTTGAAAATAATTCCTTTATCTGAAAATTTGAATTTGTTCTTATATTATATCTAAGAAACACGTAATATGGGTTTTAAAATTATATAGAGTATATAATATTAAAAATCTAGTTAATAATATTCATAATAGCCTTTCGAAGAAGTAGTTTAGTAAGTCTTGGTGTGCTCGAACTCGGTGTTGTGTGTAGCGCAAGCTATTGAATTACTTTAATGAGATAACATACTTTGAAATCTTGGGGTGTTAAATTCTCCCCTCATTCAATAAATTTCATCCTCGCAATTTGAAAATTTTCTTTGAAAATAAATGGTTAAAATAGAACAATACCTTTGTGGAAAACCCACATCATAAATTGGGTTAATAAAATTTAGTCTTAATAAGGGGGAAAGAGAAATGAAAAAGTCACCACCAAACTATGATCTCAGTTAGGAGAACATTAGTGGAAATTAGAGACACATAATTGGAGGTAAAATGTTAACATTTATAGGGAGTGATTGAGGTCATCAATCACAAACAAGTGTAAAATTGAGGGCCTCAAAACCGTCAATCTAAGATGATGTAAAATATCATCAGTTCAAAAAAACATAAGGTATTAGGATAACAGATTTTGTTTTAGGATCCCTTCCCTAAAGTTTACGAATTAATTTATTTATATAATTAGAGGATATATATATATATATATACTTGACAAGTAGATTTTCATCCTTCAACTAATTCCTACGAGAAACTCATCTTTCACCCAAAAGTTAATAGAATTCAAAAATATTGAATTTAATTTAATCATATAGGGTTTCAAAAAAATGAATTTATAATTTATCTGTAAGACCATTTCAAAGAAAACAACATTATACAAACCAGAACATGATGTAATCTAGTGGTAGGTGATGCACCATTGTCGCCCTTCAGTTACGGGTTCAAGTCTCGCGAACTTGCCAAATGCGACGGGTTGTCGCCTGACCTCCGAGTTGTCCTTTTTATGATAATATGAAAATAATCTGAGGAAATGATTTGACCTTAACAATATTATCCATTATCAAACATAATTGATTCTAACCTTTAGACTTATCCAAAATACTTCTGTCCAAAATTAGAGTCCAAAATTTATAAGGAAGGTAAACACAATGAAGATCCTTTTTTCCATGTAATGACATGTGAATTCCTTCATCGTGTATTATTTTAAAACACTATAACACCCTGAATTACCATATAACCTTATTTATTACATTCATTATCCCTTATTCCATATAGAATTCTGGATATACTCCTTATATCCAAAAATGTTATAAACTCCAAAAATGATGGAATATACAAATCATTAATCAGTTTCAAGGTAGTCAAGAATATATAATATAAGTTATCCCAATCAATCATATCTTATTCCAAAATCCCTACCTCGGTATCAAAACCATATTAAGGTTTATCATTATATAAACCATATACTTTCTAAAAACATTAACCTGTTATTGTGTCAATTTTCTTGGTTCTACACAATCTGAAGTCCTCAATGAAATAATACTGTAGTACAATCATTATATACTCTATAATTATTATAACAAGTAAATCATTAATACAATACTCAAAAGACACAATACTTTAATAACAATATAATAACTATAATCATTCCACTTCATCTTTGGTAGTATCATACATTAATATTATCCAATAATAGAATTTAAGGTATACTTTGATGATTGATTCGCGTAGTGTCCCAACTCCTTGTAGAGGAAGCATTGTACATTTGAAGTCTTTTTCTTACCCTTGAAATCACGTAGTTGGTGTCCTTTTTCTCCACACATATAACAATATCTCATTCCATTCAATCATTTACCAAGGTTATTCTTTCCACATTTATCACATATGGGAAAATCTTTCTTTCCTCACTTCCATTTATCCATCTTTCTCTCTTCCAATCTTTTCTTTTATTGCTTCCCTTCAAAGCCATAGGACTCAGAGAATTATTTACTTATCTTATTAACACATGATACTATTTCTTCATTTGATGAGAATACCTGGGAGACTATTTCCCTCTTAAATTTTGGATTAATACCCTAAAAGATATGATCCTTCTTAATCTTTTGATCATGCATATTGCTGGAATTTTCATTCATTCTACTAGATGACATTTCTAAACAATGGCATACACTAGGATAGTCTTTGAATTACTATGCATAATTCCAAACTTGTAAATTGAAAATATTATGCATAAAATATATAATCATAAAATTTTTTATTTGAGGAAGTATTTACTCCTAAATCCTTCATAATGGATTATAATGAAAATGTGAATTATCCTAAGGATATCCCTCAGGAGTGTCGTAACCATGAGTGCAGCAAGACCCGTTGTCATGTACCAGGATACCCCAGGTCAAGCCCAAGACTCTTTGTTGGATTTTTCACTCCTAGGTATATCTTTTCCAGAGTAGCCTCTACTTGCTCGTATCCAGACAGGGATGTATTGCTTGGAAAATACCCAAAATCTCTACATTACCAAAATTCTAGAATGTTCTTCTATACTAATCCTCAAATTTTATGTTAGGGTAATGTGATTTAATCAGATTTTATCTAAATATAGATTCCAAGGTTTGTACTAAAATTCTTCTGATACGAATTGTAATACCTCAACCCCAGAATCCTAGAATCAGTGCATTATTACATAACATTGGCATGATCACAAGAGATCAAATCCTGAAAGACTAATCAGTTTAGTAGGCTTGGAGTACTAGATACATACCTATGTTTTACATTACATTATAAAATGAAAAACAGAAACAACATTGTATCCTTTTACCACATTCATTTCACTTATAATATCCTTGAAGGTCATTCATAATATACTTCTACACATCTTGGGAAAAATAAAACACAGAAAGGGGTGAGCTTAGATGCTCAGTATGGATAAAAATATAGTAGAAACTTTTATAAATAAGAATAAACATTTAAGGCATTGTATAAGGCTAAAACACAAGCCTTTTAAACTTAATCTTCATCATAATATGGAAATGATAAATCAAATAGTGTCATTTACTTATTCACATGGATATTCTATTAGTCAAATAATAAAATATAATATCAATATCCAATTTCACGATGATGGAATGCATAATGAGAGACTTCATAACCACATAGTTAAGGCCTTGTGACAAGAATACAAATAATATTTTTCCAAGACCTTGTGCCAAGACACTAGTGTGTCTCATGAGACCTACCGATGCATTGAGGAGCTATAGTGGGCACCACCCATCACTTACATAGTCCAATGCATTTTTCATATAAAAATGTTTAAACTTAACATAAACATTTTTATTAAAACTAGCATATTAAATTTCAATACTTTATCCATAAACCATGAAGTGTATAAAAATAATACATCCACAGTCAAAAATATCACTAAACCATCAATACAAAATGGAAGATTAGTATCATAATAAATCATCTTCAAACAAGTTTAAAATCCATCAAAGGATGTTGACATAGATGGAAATGATTTGTAAAACTCTTAGAGAGAAATATCCCTTTCTAATGAAAACATTTAAAACTCACACAATTTAGAAAAGAATAAACTAAAATAATTTTTTGAATCAAAGTGTCCCATACCAATTTGAAACTTTTTAAAGTAATTAACATTTTAAAAACATTCATGTTCATATAAATAAACCACTAAAAACTATTTCAAAAACGTGGACATTAATGAGAATGATTTAGAAGAATAAATATTTAAACAATTTAAAATGATGATCTAGTTAAGGGGTCCCTTATATAAAAACATAAAATATTCCTTTTGAAAATGTTTTTATGAAACACGAATATGGATGATAAAGAGGTCCTAGTAGATACTCACGTTAAAATAACCTTAGATAATGAATAGATTGTAGAATTAACCCTTACTGTAAAGACCCGTAAATTCCAAGGAAATTTTTTTTTTAATTTTATTTAGAATTTTACAAGAACACAGTTTCTGACGGCGCCTGATTACAAGGCCTGGTGTGCCCGGAATCAATTTCCGAAGATTGGCTCGGGTACGTTCTGTGAACGGACGAGCGGGTTTTTCTAACTTTTGAACCGGTGCTGGGAATCAAATTCTGAGGGCACCGATGGAATTGCAGCACCGGTTTTTGCTTAGAAACGCCTCTTTCGGAGTTGCGTTTACTCGGTTGTGCTTTTTAATTTTTGGGGTTTAAGCTAAGAAATAAAATAAAGTTGTATGACAATTTTATTTTATTTCACTTAAAGCCGCTTTAAAACCACTTAAAAGCTACTTAAGCTGGGTTGATGCGGATAGGGTGCTATCCAGAAATACCCTACCCTCTTAGTAGGATGTTTGTGAGGTGGGGCCTGCATGATCCCCACCGTTTCTTTTATTCTTAAGTAACGCACCTGCACCCCTATTAAACGAAGTCAACTGACGCGTTTTCTTAATTTCTTAACGCCCCGATTTAATTGGGTTGTTAATTTGTTAAAATTAATTCTTTGAATTAATTGTTCTTTTCTTTTGAAATTCAAACGTTTCTTGTGCGTTAATAAAATAAGATAACTATTATTTTATTTTGGGTTGAAACTTGTGGCGTGGAGAGGATTTGGAGGAAAGCGTTCTTCTTCGGCGAAGAACGCGAAGAACGCCGGCCTTCGACGAAAGGCGACGAAGAACGCCGAACCTACGGAGATCGACGACGTGAAGCCTTGTACCGTGACGCCAACGGATCTCCCTTTATGACACTTCTTCCGCGACGATCCAACCCTGTGACAGCCTTCGATCGGCAACAACAAGATCGTCGACGCGATGCCCTTCCGCGGTGTGACGATCACCTCCTTCCGCAACGACCTCGCATCCGACAACGACGGCGAAGTAGGGATTCTTTTTGTTTAAATGATTTCATTCCCATGACGGTTTCCTTTAAAAAAAGATAAGGAACCCAGTTTTATAGAACAATTTTAATTTAGTAAAATTGTTTCGGTTATGTTTCTCTGTTTTGTATGATCCTCCCATATGATATCGTCTAACGCGGAGGGTGCGGGCCAAACGAACACGGCCCGAAAACCCTCCGTCGTTCTTCGTGTTTTGCGGATTTGGCAGGCGATGACGAAACGTGCCGCAGAGGCGATTTGGGGTTCCCGCAGTGAAAAACGGATCCCTGGAGGAGCAGCGGCGTAGACGTGAAGAAAAACGGACCACCGGAGCGCGTCCGGTGGCCCGCGGAAACTCCCGCCGGCGCGCCACGCCGGCGCGACGGCGCCGGCGGCCGGAGGCAGTGGCGGCGCCTGGCGCGTCGCCGGAAAAAACCCCGCCGCAGCTGAAGCCGCGACGGCGAGCCGGTTCCGCGGCCGCGCGTAACCGGAAGGAGGGACGCGGCCCGCCCGCCGCGTCTGCGCAGAACCGGAAGGAGGGACGCGGCCTGCCCGCCGCATCTGCTGACGAGGCGGCCCCAACCGGGGCCGCGGTGATTCTTCACACGGGGGCAACAGGTCCCCCGCGGCTTCTCCTCGCGCTCAGCCGCTCGGCCGAGCCGGGCCGGCCGAGCCGGACCGGGCCGTGCCCTGGCCGGGCCGGGCCGGGCCAACCGGGTCGGACCCGGGTCGGGTCGACCCCGGTTCGGGCCGACCTAGGGGGGATCGTGCCGACCCGGGGGGGGGGGGGGTCGGGCCGGGTCGACCCCGACCCGGACCCCCCGTTTCCGGACCTTTTGGGTCTTTTGCCCGTAACTTGGGCTGCAGACATCCGATCGACGAACCGTCTGTTGCATAGCGATTCTTGGATCGAGACGGTTGTTTCGGTATACTATACTCAAGGTGCACCTTCCTTTTCGGGAGCCCATGTGGTTAAAACTCCATAGTTAAGCGTGCTTGGCCTAGAGTAGTGATCAGGATGGGTGACCTCCTGGGATGTTTTCCAGGGTGGATGTGAGACGGAAAGGCCAATAACTAACAGACCGGGCGTCCGATTGACGCGCCATCTGTTTCGTTGAATTCCTCTTGATGAGACTGACCTTTTGGCATACTCCGCCTAAGTTTTGTATGCATTTGGATTATGGCCGGGTTTTGTTCGCACACAAAACCAACTGGGTCCCTGGGACGAAAAGGCTAGTAACTCACAGACCGGGCGTCCGATTGACGCGCCGTCTATTGCGTTGAGACCCCTATGACGAGGCGGTCCTTTGCGATACTTCTTCGTGGGACTTAGAGATACTTGGAGTATCGACTAGTAGCTCGTTGAGCGGACCCTCCCAGAGACGAGCATACGGAGTACACAGACCGTGTAGCCGGCCGAGACCTGACGACTGCTTGACCAGTCGACTCGGTGCGTTACGGATAGCCCAATGGGGAGAGCTTGGTTGTAGCAGCAGACCCACGACAGAGGTGCGCTTGGTTGTAGCGGCACAGGGGAGCGCTTGGTTGTAGCGGCAGACCCACGACAGAGGTGCGCTTCGTTGTAGCGGCACAGGGGAGCGCTTGGTTGTAGCGGCAGACCCACGACAGAGGTGCGCTTGGTTGTAGCAGCATAGGGGAGCGCATGGTTGTAGCGGCAGACCCACGATAGAGGTGCGCTTCGTTGTAGCGGCACAGGGGAGCGCTTGGTTGTAGCGGCAGACCCACGACAGAGGTGCGCTTGGTTGTAGCGGCACATGGGAGCTCTTGGTTGTAGCGGCAGACCCACGACAGAGGTGCGCTTGGTTGTAGCGGCACATGAGAGCGCTTGGTTGTAGCGGCAGACCCATGACGGGAGAGCGCTTGGTTGTAGTAGCTGGCCCGCAGTACTCGATAGGTGGAGTTCAACAGCAGTCTTAGGTTAGTGAGCAGTACCTCAGAGTCGTGACAGGACCACTGTACACTCCAGAGACGAAGCTCTACAGCAGTTACGGTTTCGATAATGAAAATCCTGGTTTGAGCTGAGACTTTTGACCTTTGTGTTTACCTCATGATTGAGATGGGTCACTTGATAACTTAGGTATATGTATGGGCATATACCTGGGTAGTGGTTATCCGTTGATTTCACAATCCTTGTGTTTTCTCATGATTGAGATGGGTTACTTGATAACTTAGGTATATGTATGGGCATATATCTAAGTAGAGGTTATCTGTTCAGATATTCTTGTGGTTATCCTTGTTGGTTTAGTGTGACCTTGAGGTTCTCGGGGTCCCTACTGAGTATCGTTATACTCACCCCTGCACGGGCTATGCCCGCACCTCGTTGTGTTGGTTGCAGACGACGGGCAGTGCTGACTGAGGCCGAGTGTTCAAGGACTGGTCGGTACCCGGAGGTAGACTACACGACTATTCAGTACCCGGAGGTAGACTACACGACGAGTCAGTACCCAGAGGCGGACTACACGACGAGATGACACACAGAGGAGGTTGACGGACGAGAGCATGGTGGAGGCTATCTGTACCTACCCTTCAGGTAGGATCCGTGGTGGATGACCAGAAGCTGCGCTATCTGTACCTACCCTTCATGTAGGATCCGAGGAGGACGACCCAGGAGCTGGTTCCTTATTCCGGCTATTTGCCTTTTTTCTATTGTACCTTGTTCAGTTGTAGTTGTACTTATTTTTGGGTTTGTATTCTGGCCCATTTACTTTTCAGCATTTTTTTGTACTTAGTGTTTTGTTTCCGCTTCTACTCTGTGGTGCTTGTTTTCTTTTATAAAGGCAATGCCTTCCCAGTTATCGGGATTTACGCCTTTGATGATTCACGGACCTCTCGCGCTACTCCACATATATGGTATGGGAACCGTTCTTCAGGGCCCGAACGTTCGAGCAGGGGCTCAGGCGGGAGAACAGAGCTTCGGTTGTATCACACAACATTCTGACGCAGAAAGGAGTATTGGAGTGAGCCCTCTTAGTGGAGAGTTTCCTTGCTGAGCAGTCTCCAACAGCAGAACCCACTACTAGCCAGCATGCGGCAGAGTCTTCTGTAGCGGGCAGTAGACAGATGATGCAGGGGTCCAAGAGGACCAGACCTACAGGTGGTCGACTGCGTGACTCAGGGTCGGTAGTGCGAGGCACCAAGGGAAGTGATAGAGCCAGACCTGCCATGAAGCGTTACTCCTGCGGCGGAATTGGTCACATAGCACGTGACTGTCCGACCCGCCATGCAGATGACCAGCAGTTAAATGATGAACCTCCGAGGCAGAGGCAGAGGTTCGATCTGGGTGGACTGCAAGGAGCAGGCGGCAATGGCAGAGGAGCTGGTCGTGTAGCTGGAGGTGGAAGACGCTTCGGGATGTTGCCACCACCACCATCAAGAGTCCCACCCCGACCGCAGGGGACAGAAGGACATGGGAGAGCTCAGCTTCAGGCAGCTGAGGCCTGTGGTCTTGGAGCTCCGGAAGCAGATGGACAGGAGCGGGACTAGCTTCCGACCTGGAGGCTATTGATCCTGTTGCTTCTGGTTTTGTTGATGTTTGTCTGTAGTTGCTTTGTGTCTTGTACTATGAGCTGCAATAATAAAAAGACACTTATCTTTGTTTGCTTTCCTATCCTTTTGTTTGGTTGATACTGAGTGGTCTCAGTTAAGACTGTTGACATGACCCTCACTTTCGAGTTTTCTACTGAAGGAGACCTAGTGACCACACACTGATGCAGACAGTGTGACTCGACCCTTAGAGGCGAGAGTGACAGTTGGATCTCTTGGTAGTTACGTCGAGTCCTTAAGACGTCATCCATGGAATGAATGCATCATTCATGTCAGGATTGACTGTATTAGGCAACGAATGTGGTTCATCTAGGGGATGGGAACAGATTTCTCTTATCGGCAAAGAAGAAATCATAGCAGCTCTTGTGAGACTAGAGAAGGTCCAGGTCATCCAAGAGCGGATGAGGACGGCAAAGGGCCGACAGAATCCTTATGCTGACAGGGCTTGGAGGCCTCTAGAGTTTGAGGATGACCAACACGTCCTTATACAAGTCTCACATCGACGAGGTTTACAGAGATGTGTCCAAGAAGGAATGTTATCTCCGAGGTTCAACGGACCTTTCTAGGTCCTCAGCTGGGTAGGCGAGGTGGTTTACTGCTTGACCCATCCACTTCAGTTGCACTAGGTGCACGACGTTTTCCACGTATCCCAATTGAGGAGATACGTGCTCGACCCTCCATATATCATCGACCATGGGGAGCAGGACAGTGGCGATGAGGTGACTTCTACGGAGGTTCTGGTGGGGACCGAGGATCGACAGGAGCGGATCCTAGGAGGACGGTTGATTCCTCTTGTGCACTTTTTTTTGGCAGCACAGGAACCTCCAGGTGAGAAAATGGGAGCGGAAGGCTCAGATGCATGCTCAGTACTGCCTTTGTTTTCCTAAGTTTGTGGTGATTCTTTACGGGGACGTAAAGCCATGTGGTGGGAGTAATGTAAAACCCGTAAATTCCAAGGTAATTTTTTCTTAATTTTCTTTGGAATTTTACAAGAACGCAGTTTCTGACGGCGCCTGATTCCGAGGCCCGGTGTGCCCGGAATCAATTTCTGAAGTTTGGCTCGGGTACGTTCAGTGAACGGACGAGCGGGTTTTTCTAACATTTGAACCGGTGCTCGGAATCGAATTCTGAGGGCACCGATGGAATTGCAGCGCCAGTTTTTGCTTAGAAACGCCTCTTTCGGAGTTGTGTTTGCTCGGTTGTGCTTTTTAATTTTTGGGGTTTAAGCTAAGAAATAAAATAAAGTTGTATGACAATTTTATTTTATTTCACTTAAAGCCGCTTAAAGACCACTTAAAAGCTGCTTAAGCTGGGTTGATGCGGATAGGGTGTTATCCAGAAATACCCTACCCTCTTGGTAGGATGTTTGTGAGGTGGGGCCCGCATGAGCCCCACCGTTTTTTTATTCTTAATTAACGCACCCACACCCCCCTATTAAACAAAGTCAACTGACGCGCTTTCTTAATTTCTTAACGCCCCAATTTAATTGGGTTGTTAATTTGTTAAAATTAATTCTTTGAATTAATTGTTCGTTTCTTTTGAAATTCAAACGTGTCTTGTGCGTTAATAAAATAAGATAACTCTTATTTTATTTTGTGTTGAAACTTGTGGCGTGGAGAGGATTTGGAGGAAAGCGTTCTTCTTCGGCGAAGAACGCGAAGAACGCCGGCCTTCGATGAAAGGCGACAAAGAATGCCGAACCTACGGAGATCGACGACGCGAAGCCTTGTACTGCGACGCCAACGGATCTCCCTTCGCGACGCTTCTTCCGCGACGATCAAACCCCGCGACAGCCTTCGATCGACAACAACAAGATCGTCGACGCGACGCCCTTCCGCGGTGTGACGATCACCTCCTTCCGCGACGACCTCGCATCCGACAGCAACGACGAAGTAGGGATTCTTTTTGTTTAAATGATTTTCTTCCCGTGACGGTTTCCTTTAAAAAAAAGATAAGGAACCCAGTTTTATAGAACAATTTTAATTTATTAAAATTGTTTCGGGTATGTTTCGCTGTTTTGTATGATCCTCCCATCTGATATCTCCTAACGCGAAGGGTGCGGGCTAAACGAACACGGCCCGACAACCCTCTGTCGTTCTTCATGTTTTTCGGATTTGGCGGGCGATGAAGACACGTGCCGCAGAGGCGATTTGGGGTTCCTGCAGTGAAGAACGGATCCTGGGAGGAGTAGCGGCGTAGACGGGAAGAAAAACGGACCACCGGAGCGCGTCCGGTGGCCCGCGGAAACTCCCACCGGCGCGCCGCCGGCAAAAACCCCGCCGCGGATGAAGCCGCGGCGGCGAGCCGGTTCCGCGGCCGTGCGGAACCGGAAGGAGGGACGCGGCCCGCCCGCCGCGTCCGCTGACGAGGCGGCCCCAACCGGGGCCGTGGTGATTCATCACGTGGGGGCAGCAGGCCCCCCGCGGCTTCCCCTCGCGCCCGGCCGAGCCGAGCCGGGCTGGCCGAGCCAGGCCGGCCGAGCCGGACCGGGCAGCGCCCTGGCCGGGCCGAGACGGGCCAATCGGGTCTGGTCGACCCTGGTTCAGGCCGACCCGGGGGGGGGGGGGGGGGGGGGGTCGGGCTGGACCCGGACCCGGACCCCCCCCCCCCCCCCCCCGTTTCCGGACCTTTTGGGTCTTTTGCCCGTAACTTGGGCTGCAGACATCCGATCGACGAACCTTCAGTTATGTAGCGATCCTTGGATCGAGACGGTCGTTTCGGTATACTACACTCATGGTGCACCTTCCTTTTCGGGAGCCCACGTGGTTAAATCTCAATAGTTAAGCGTGCTTGGCCTAGAGTAGTGATCAGGATGGGTGACCTCCTAGAAAGTTTCCCAGGGTGGGTGTGAGACGGAAAGGCCAATAACTAACAGACCGGGCGTCCGATTGACGCGCCATCTATTTCGTTGAATTCCCCTTGATGAGATGGAACTTTTCTGCCCGAGTTTTGGACGTAGTTGGATTATGGTCGGGTTTGGTTCGCACACGAAACCAGCCGGGTCCCTAGGACGAAAAGGCTAGTAACTCACAGACCGCGCGTCCGATTGACGTGTTGTCTGTTGTGTTGAGACCCCTATGACGAGGCGGTCCTTTGAGATACTTTTTCGTGGGACTTAGAGATACTTGGAGTGTCGAACAGTAGCTCATGGAGCGGACCCTCCCAGAGACGAGCGTACGGAGTACGCAGACTGTGTAGCCGGCCGAGACCTGACGACTGCTTGACCAATCGACTCGGTGTGTTACGGATAGCCCAGTGGGGAGCGCTTGGTTGTAGCAGCAGAACCACGACAGAGGTGCGATTGGTTGTAACGGCACAGGTGAGCTCTTGGTTGTAGCGGCAGACCCACAACAGAGGTGCGCTTGGTTGGAGCGGCACAAGGGAGCGCTTGGTTGTAGCCGCAGACCCACGACAGTGGTGCGCTTGGTTGTAGCGGCACATGGGAGCGCTTGGTTGTAGCGGCAGACCCACAACAGAGGCGCGCTTGGTTGTAGCGGCACAGGGGAGCGCTTGGTTGTAGTAGCAGACCCACGAGAGAGGTGCGCTTGGTTGTAGCGGCACATGGGAGCACTTGGTTGTAGCGGCAGACCCACGACAGAGGTGCGCTTGGTTGAAGCGGCACATGGGAGCACTTGGTTGTAGCGGAAGACCCATGACAGAGGTGCACTTGGTTATAGCGCCACATGGGAGTGCTTGGTTGTAGCGGCAAACCCACGATGATAGAGCGCTTGGTTATAGCAGCTGGCCCGCAGTACTCGATAGGTGGAGTTCTACAGCAGTCTTAGGTTAGTGAGCAGTACCTCGGAGTCGTGACAGGACCACTGTACACTCCAGAGACGGAGCTCTTCAGCAGTTACGGTTTCAATAATGAAAATCCTGGTTTGAGCTGAGACTTTTGACCTTTGTGTTTACCTCATGATTGAGATGGTTCACTTGATAACTTAGGTATATGTATGGGCATATACCTAGGTAGTGGTTATCCGTTGATTTCACAATCCTTGTGTTTCCTCATGATTGAGATGGGTTACTTGATAACTTAGGTATATGTATGGGCATATATCTAAGTAGAGGTTATCTTTTGAGATCTTCTTGTGGTTATCCTTGTTGGTTTAGTGAGACCTTGAGGGTCTCGGGGTCCCTACTGAGTATCATTATACTCACCCCTGCACGGGCTATGCCCGCACCTCGTTGTGTTGGTTGCAGACGACGGGCAGTGCTGACAGAGGCCGAGTGTTCAAGGACTGGTCAGTACCCGGAGGTGGACTACACGACGAGTCAGTACCCGGAGGTGGACTACACGACGAGTCAGGACCCGGAGGTGGACTACACGACGAGACGACACACAGAGGAGGTTGACGGATGAGAGCGTGGAGGAGGCTATCTGTACCTACCCTTCAGTTAGGATCCATGGTGGACGACCAGGATCTGCGCTATCTATACCTACCCTTCAGGTAGGATCCGAGGAGGACGACCCAGGAGCTGCTTCCTTCTTCCAGCTATTTGTCTTTTTGCTATTGTACCTTGTTCAGTTGTAGTTGTACTTCTTTTGGGTTTGTATTCTGGCCCATTTACTTTTCAGCATTTTTTTTGTACTTAGTATTTTGTTTCCACTTGTACTCTATGGTGGTTGTTTTCTTTTATAAAGGCAATGCCTTCCCAGTTATCGGGATTTATGCCTTTGGTGCTAGTCTCCAGCCCCTGGCCTATGGAAGGCGGGCTTGGGGTAGTCACGGCACGGGCCCCGAGGACAGGTCGTGACACTTACCTTGTACTTTTCCTTGGTTGAGGTTACATTAACCTCATTTATAATAGTTAAATCATTGTTATTGAATTATACATGAACCACATATATAAATATGATATCATATATGATCTTCCAATATTGCTTTGTAAATAATATTTTAGTAGTATCGTCGTTTCGAGAGTTAATTGACTCAGTTTCTTTTATATTATTGGTTACGTAAGCCATGTTTGTTATGGAAATTATTTATTTGATTCATATCCAGAATGATATTAAGTTCTTAAACATTATTTTTAATCATAAAATGAAAATTATTCTTGAATGATTACGATGGGATGTTAATCTCATCGCGTTCATGGAGACAGTATTCCGTATGTACGTACGAGTGACAATATCATTATATTAATGGTGAAATCATATGTAATGGGATGTTATAAGATATATAAAGAATAATTAACATGTTATATGTATTATTTATATCATTTATACACATTATTATACCCATCCAAATAATAAAGTGCTTGAATAAAAAACTACACCATGATCTGGAGATGATAAGCCGTGTGTACGCATGTATGGTTACTTTGTCATTTATAGGATGGATAGAATAAAAAATATGGTTGTACCATATTTATAATAACTTAACATTATGTATGAGGAACATGATTTATTATTTTGGCTGTATAAATCAAAGAAAGAGGAAGTGGAAGAAGAAAAGAACTTGAAAAAGGGTGGTATAATTATTACCTCTTCTTCGGGTGTTTCCTTTTGAGATGATCAAAAGGGCTCCTTAGGTTGGATTTATGTTGAAATTAAAGACCATAGGTTTATGTGAGGGAATTTAGGAGGATATTGAGGAAGGGTTTGGCTGAGAAAAATGTATTTGGAGGTGAGATTTTGAGAGAAGGGGAATTGCCCTTTTATAAGAGTGGTGTGGGTCACTTTAGGAAAAGATTAAAATATTAATTTATTATACAATAATATTCGGTTTATAATGGCTCAAAATGAATTTATTTCAAGAATTAGGTGGTTAGGGGTTGATATCCTCTCAACCAATAGGTTTTAGATAAGTTTAGGTTACCATTTTAATCTTATCTTTTAGATTTAACTCTTAGATAAATAGTTTAACTTTTACAGTGTCTTCTTGTATTCTTACACTATATGGTTAATAAAATTACTCTATACTTTCAAGAAAATATAAATTGTTTAATTAATGACATATATAAAATTATTTAATCTCTTTTGCAGAATCTTAGATTTTTAGGAATATTATATCAACAAATAATATAGTATTTGTTTTAAAAACAAATTTATGTCGATTTTGACACTATTTCGTATTTTGTTTTTGTGAAAGTAATAACAACCTTATCACTTAAAAAAATTATATAATCAACCCTGACATTCCATATTAACCTATAAAATTCGTGGATGTCATCAAAACCTTTAAATTCTATTTATTTTAATATGTATAATATAAACTATTTTAATATTTCATTAAGAGGGTAATTACTTCATCATCATTGTGTCATAAATAAATTTAATTATTTAATCTCTAAAAATTATAAATAAAATACCATTATTTATTAAATAATTTAATCTTTCAAATTAATATTTATAGTCGAATTTATCTTATGTATAACCTAATATTAAAAATGGTTTTGTTAATAAACATTGAATTTAACACATTTAACTCTTCTTTAAATAAAATAATAATAAATGTCCTAATCTAATAAAAATGGACCTAAAGGATCATATTTTATTCCAAATTTTTTTGGTCGAATTAAACTTATCCAATATAATTAGAACATGTGTTAGGGTAATTATAATATCATTTTTACCTTTAATTACCCTATTTACTTTTAACCATGGTAAATAAAAGTAAAAAGTTACTATTCACCAAAAAAATTATCATCTTATTGAATCACATTTTACATAATGATGTCAACTGTGTCGCTTGAATTTTTGAAATTCAACTCACAGAAGTAGTAAAATTAATTTTCATTCAAATTTACAAACGTGCCTAGATGGTGGGTAAAAGATGTTAAAAAATTCAATAAAACTTTATACATCTAATTTTATTATAAAATGAGTCCAATTAATTACATTGAACTAATATAGGTATTATTTATCTATTTTTACTTTAAATAAATTAAATTAAATTAAATTATTATTTAAATAAAAAGTCGATTTTAAACAAAAAACGTTGTATTCTTTACTATTCATCAAAAAATTGAAAGTTTTCAGAACAATACCAAAAATTCACTCTAAGATAATTTGGATATTCCAAATTCAAAAATGAGGTCTATTTTACTAAATTCAAAACATAGAAGTTTCATTTATTAATTTAAAATTAATTCCCATTGTCAAAACCAAAAGGAGGGTTTTTAAAAAAGTAAAAACTATCAAAAGATTGACATGTGTTTATATCAAATTTAAATGAAAAATTATGTATAATGACCTAAATTGTGTTAAATGATAAAAATATAATCTAATTGTACTTCAAATACATTAAATTTTATAATTTAACACTATAAATTATTTTGATTAAAAAATTTATTTTTAATTAAAATTTTGCATCTTTCAATATTCAACAAAATATAAAAATTATTAGAAAAAAACAAAAAATTTATCCAAAATAAATTTTTATGTCCCACTTCTAAATAATAAATTAATTATTTCATTTTTAAAATAAAAGTTTCAGATATTTCATTTAAAAAATTCACCATTAGTAGGGGGTAAAATTAAATTTTTTGAAAAATACTTCCTTTATCTAAAAAATTTAAATTTTTCTTATATTATGTCTCAGAAACACATAATATGGGTGTTAAAATTTTATAGAGTATATAAGATTTAAAATTTTGTTGCTACTATTCATAACCTCATTTTGAACGGCTAGTTTGGTAAGTTGTGGTGCGCTTGAACTCGGTGTTGCGTGTAACGCAAGCTATTAAATTACTTTAATGAGATAACATACTATGAAATATTGGGGTGTTACATTCTACCCTCCTTCAATAAATTTCTTCCTCATAATATGAAATTTTTATTTGAAAATAAATGGTTAAAATAGAAAAATACCTTTGTGGAAAACCCACATCAGAAATTGGGTTAATAAAATTTCCTCTTAATAAGAGGGGAAGGGAAATAAAAAAAGTCACCACCAAATTATGATCTTGATTATGAGAACATTAGTTGTAATTAGAGAGACATAATTAGAGGAAAACATAAATATTTATAGGGAGTTATTGAGTTCATCAATTACAAACAAGTGTAAAACTGAGGGACACAAAGCCATCATTCTAAGATGGTGTAAAATACCATCAGTTCAACAAAACATAAGGTATTAGGATAGCACATTTCTGGTTTTAAGTTCCCTTCACTAAAGTTTAAGAATTAATTTATTCATAGAATAAGAGGAAAATATGTATATATATATATGACAATTAGAGTTTCATCCTTCAACTAATTCCTACCACAAACTCAACTTTCACTCCAAAAGATAATAGAATTCAAAAATATTCTATTTATCCTAATCGTATAAGGTTCCAAAAAAATGAATTTATAATTTATCTGTTAGACCGTTTAAAAAACTACATTATACAAACCAGGACATCACGTAGGTCAGTGGTAGGTGATTCACCCTTTTTTCCCTTTGGTTGCGGGTTTAAGTCTCGCGGACTTTCCAGACGCGACGGGTTGTTGTCCGACCTTCGGGTTGTCCTTTTTATAGAAATCCAAAAATAATATCAAAAATGATTTAACCTTAACAATAGTATCCAATGAAAAACGTAATCGATTCCATATTTTATACTTATCCAAAATACTTCTGTCCAAAATCGCAATCCAAATTTATAAGGAAGGTAAACACAATAAAGATCCGTTTTGCCACGTAATAACTTATGAATACCTTCATCATGTATTCTTTTAGAACATTATAACACCCTAAATTAACATAAAACTTTGTTTATTACATTTTTTCTCTCTTATTCCTTATATAATACTAGATATAATACTTATATCCAAAAATGTTGTAAACTCCAACAATGATGGAATATACAAATCATTAATCAGTTTGAAGGTAGTCAAGAATATCTAATATAATTTATCAAAATCAATCATATCCTATTCAGAAATCACCACCTCAATATCAAAACCATATTAATGTTTATCTTTCTATCAACCATATATTTTCCAAAAAAATTAACTTGTTATTGATTTATGTTTCTTGGTTCCACACAATCTCAAGTCCTTAATGAAATAGTATTACGGTTCAATCCTTATATACTCTATAATTCTTATGACATGTACATCATTAATACAGTACTCAAATGACACAATACTTTAATAACAACATAAAAACGTTAATCATTCATCTTCATCTTCAGTAGTATCATAACATGATTATTATCTAATAGCATCATTTGGGGTACACTCTGATGATTGATTCCTGTAATGTCCCAACTCCTTGCAGATGAAGCATCATACATTTGAAATATTTTTCTTACCCTTGTAATCACGTGCATGGTGTCCTTTTTCTCCACACTTATAACAAACTCTCATTCCCTTCAAGAATTTACCAAGGTGATTCTTTCCATAGTTATCACATATGGGATAATCCTTCTTTCCACTCTTCCCTTTATCTATCTTTCTCTCTTCCATCCTTTTCTACTCTTGATTTCCTTCAAAGTCATAGGACTCAAATAATTCTTTACATATCTTATTAAAACATGATACTATTTCTTCATATGATGAGAATTCCTGGAAGACTATTTCCCTCTTAAATGTTGGCTTAATAACATTAAATATTTGATCCTTCTTTATCTTTTAATCATTCGTGTTTCTATAATTCTCATTCTTTCTACTAGGAGCCATTTCTAAATAACAACATACACAAGGTTAGTTTATGAATCGTAATTCATAATTCCAAAATTGTAAATTGAAAATATTATGCATATAATCTATAATTATAAAAAGTTTTCTTTGAGGAAGTATTTACTCTTAAATCCTTCACAATGGATTGTAATGAAAATGTGAATTATCCTAAGAATATCCCCTAGGAGTGTCGTAACCAAGAGTGCAGCAAGACCCGTTGTCGTGTACCAGGATACCCCAGGTCTAGCCTAAAACACGTTTTTGGAGTTTTCACTCTTAGGTACATCTTTTCCAGAGCAGCCTCTACTTGCTCGTATCCAAACAGGGATGTATTACTTGGAAAATACCCAAAATCTCTACATTTCCAAAATTCTATAAAGTTCTTCTATACTAATCCTCAAAGTTAATTTTAGGGTAATGTGCTCCAATCAGAGCTTATCTAAATCTAGATTACAAGGTTTTTACTAAACTTCCTCTGATACCAACTGTAACACCTCGACCCCTGAAGCCTAAAGTCAGCGCATTATTATATAACATTGGCATGATCACAAGGGATAAAATATCGAAAGACCAATCAGTTTAGTAGCCTTGGAAGTATTAGATACATATATATGTTTTACATTACATTATAAAATGAAAAACAACAACAAAATTATCTCCTTTGACCACATTCATTTCCTTTAGACTATCCCAGTAGGTCTTTCATAATACACTTATTTGCATCCTGGGAAAAATAAAAAATAGAAAGGGGTGTGCTCAGATGCTCAGTAAGGATAACAATATAGCAGAAACTTTCATAAATAAGCATTAAAATTTAAGGCAATGTATAAGAATAAAAAGACCTTTTTAAACTTAAACTTCATCATAATATGGAAAAGATAAATCAAATAATGCCATTTACTTATTTGCATGGATATTCTACTAGTCTAATAATCACATGTAATATCAATAGCCAATTTTATAATGATGGAATGCATAATGTCAAACTTTATAACCACATAGTCAAGGTCTTGTGATAAGACCTCAAATAATATTTTGTCAGGCCCTTGTACCAAGACACTAGTTTGTCTCATGAGACCTACAGATGCATTGAGGAGCTATAGCGGGCTCCACCCGTCACTTACTAAGTCCAATGCATTCCTCATATGAAAAGGATTAAACATAACATAAACATTTATATTAAAACTAGCATACAGAATGATAATACTTTATCCATAATCCATGAATGGTATAAAAATAACACATCCATAGTCAAAAATATCACAAAATATTAAATAAAATATGGAATATTAGTATCATAATAAATTAACTTCAAACAATTTTAAAATCCATCAAATTATGTTGACATATATGAAAATGATTTGTTAAACTCTTTGAGGGAAATATCCCTTTTTCATGAAAACATTTTAAAGTCACAAAATTTATAAAGTAAGACATTTAAATATATTTTTTCATCAATTTTTCTTATACCACTTTGAAACTAATGAAAAGAATTAACATTTAAAAACATTCATGTCCAACTATATAAATCCTTAAACCCCATTTTGAAAACTTGGACGTTAATGAGAATGATTTAGAAGAATAAATATTTAAACCATTTAAATTGATGATCTAGTTAAATATTCCCTTCCATAAAACCTTAAAATATTTCTTTTGAAAATATTTTTATGAAACATGGATGTGGATAATAAGGAGCTCCCAGTAGAAACTCAGGTAAAAACAACCTCAGATAATAAAGAGATTGTAGAATTAACCCTTACCTTATACATTTCCATGGCCATGGGTACGTCAACCTCCTGTATAATAGTTAAATAATTTTTATTAAATTATACAAGAACTACATACATAAATATGATATCATATATGATCATATAATATTTCTTTGTTAATAATATTTGAGAGATATCATCGTTTCGGGTGTTAACTGATATGTTTTCTTTTATATGATTGGTTACGTAAGACATGTTTTTTATTGATAGGATATATTTGATTCATATTCAGAATGATATTAAGTTCTTAGAAATTATTTTTAATAATAAAATGAAAATTATTCTTGAATGATTACGATAGGGAATGAATCTCATCCCATTCATGGAGACGGTAATCTGTACGTACGCACGAGCGAAAATATCATTATATTGTTGGTGAAATCATATGTAATTGGATGGTATATCATATATACAGAATCATTAAAAATTTATATTTATTTTTTACATCAGTTATACTCATTATTATACCAATCCAAATAATGAATTTTTTAACAAAAAACTATACCACGACGTGGAGACGGTAAGTCGTACGTACGCAGGTATGGTGACTTTATCATTTAAAGAATGGATAGAAAAACTAATATGGTTGTACAATATTTATAATAACATCACAGTATGTAGGAGGTATTGGATTAATTATTTTGGTATGGAAACAAAAAATAAACAGGAAGTGGAAGAAGAAAAGAACTTGAAAGAGGGTGGTGAAATTATTACCTCTTCTTCGGGTGTTTCCTTTTGAGTTGATCAAAATGAATTCTTATGTTGAATTTATGATCAAATTAAGGACTCTAGATCGATCTCAGTTAATTTGGGAGGATATTTGGTCAGGGTTTGGAGGATCCAAATGGCATTGGTGGTGTTATTTTTAGAGAAGGGGAAGTTCCCTTTTATAAGAGGGGTGAGGGTCACATTAGGAAAAGATTAAAATATTAATTTATTTTAAAAAAATATTAAGTTTATAATGGATAAAAATGAATTTAATTTTATAATTAGGTGGTTATGGGTCTAAATCCTTTAAACCAATAGGTTTTAGACAAGTTTAGTTTACCATTTTAACCTTATCTTTTTTATTTAACTCTTAGTTAAATAGTTTAACTTTTTCCGGGACTTCTTTTATTATTACACTATACGGTTAATAAACTTACTCTAAACTTCAAAGAGAACCTCAAGTGGTTCATTAATGACATATATAATATTATTTAAGCCTTTGGGATGAATCTTATATTTTTAGGAATAATATATCAACCAATAGTAGAGTATTTGTTTTAAAAACAAATTTATGTCAATTTTGACACTATTTGGTATTTTGTTTTTTTGAAAGTCTTAACAACCTTATCTTTTCGAAAACAAATTGTATAATTAACCATAACATGTCATATTAACCTAGAAAAATAGTTTATGTCATCAAAACTTTTAAATTCTATTTATTTTAATATTTATAATATAAAGTATTTTAATATTTCATTAAGAAGGTAATTACTACATCATCACTGTGTCGTAAATAAATAAAATTATTTAATTTCTAAAAAATATAGATTTAATACTATTATGTAGGAAATATGTTTATACTTCTAATAAATTTTTATAGTCGAATTTATTTTATGTATTACCCTATATTAAAAATGGTTTAGTTAATAAACTTTTAATTTAACACTTTTAACTCTTCTTAAAATAAAATAATAATAAATGTCCTAATCTAATCCAAGTGGACGTAAAGGATAATATTTTATTCCTAAATTTGTTTCTGGTTGAATTACACATATTCAATAGAACTATGACATGTGTTAGGGTAATTACAATATCATTTTTACCATTAATTACCCAATTCACTTTTACCAGTGGTAAATAAAAGTCAAAAGTTACTATTCACCAAAAATTATTTTCATCTTATTTGTCACAACCCCCTCCCCAAATATTATACCCCTCCTGAGCCAGAAATGTGAGAAGGGAGATAGTGACCCCCGAGTTCTTCCTCTAGTAAGCCTCGGGTTGGCAACTAGCACTGAGGGTATAATAAACACACAAATGGGAGGCATTACCCTCTAAGAGAACACATGCAGAAGAGAGAGATAAGATAGACACCAAACAACTCCAACTCAGAAAAGAAATATAAATTAAACTTGAGTAAATATATGAAATGCTATGAAAAATTACCACAACTGAAATGGAAAACTACAAGTACCCAAAATAAAAGTAAAACGGCAGTGACCACAAGCCTGAACATATCCTGCAACCACAAGCTAGTAGTAACCATCTTGATCTACAACCTGCTCCAAGTGACCTGAATGATAGTTTATATATACGTAGGGTGAGTATAATAGTATACTCAGTAGGATCCTCCCCGAAGCCTCTCGTGCAAGAGTAAATAAAGCATGCTAAAGCACAGTGAACAACAAGTGAAACTAACACATCACCTAAATAGGAATGCTATGTTCCCAACCTCACCATGGCTACTCTCACCAAGTAATCCATACAAGAATATAGCATATAGAAAAAAATATCAAGGGTACCCCGCTTCTACTTCCCCGCTGGTTTTCCGCTTTGCCCCAACGACATACTTCCTGTGCATCTCTCTCTAAAGGCTTGCCCGAATACACCTGGGATAAGCTCCACAATCTACACTATGTGAACCACAAAGGCTTGCTCGCAGACACCTGGGCTAAGCACCACACCATACTCACAACCCAAAAGTAACCAGGTAGTTTCCAGGAGCCACCACAGCTCGTATAATGTATATCATACATCGTGTATTATACTTCAAGCCATTACAGCCCATACACCGAGTAAGGATTCTCAATCCATCACAACCTATATGCGTTACACCTATAGTAGTCCATAGAATACTATATCTAGAATATATGTGTGTAAATAACCACAAGCCATTACAACCCTCTACACACATATATGGGGAAAACTAACCATTGTGCCAAATGGAACTAGTATCTACCAGGAGAAGAGAGCAGGGTCAAAAGGGGTAGTCAGCCATTCACCCTCCCATCGGAACGTTGGGGGAAACACCCCCAGGGATTAGAATCCCCGAGGTGCCAATTTACCTTACTAACAGGGTGGGGTAGCGTATAGAAACACAAAAAGTACAGAATATATCATAACTCACAAACACACTATGGGAATAACCTAATGTTAGACACAACTACAACTAATGTCTCTCAGAATCTAGGCTGTCACTTCTAAGACTAGGTATCCTTTAAGAACACAACCATAAAAAGGGTTTTATTAGATTACTTCATTCCCTTTTTATCAATTCCACTATATGTTAATTAATTCTTCAAACAATAATTAACCAAGAACAATTCCACATTAAATTCCATTAACATCACATCCCAAATCCACTGTCCCTTCAAAAGTTACAACCTAATCATTAATTTTCAACAAACTCCAACCTCCATGGGTTAACATAATTTATTAAAACATTAATTACAGAAATAATTTCCCCATATTCCCAGGCATTATAGAAAAGCATCCTATGTTACTAAACCCAAGGGGGCTCAACACGGTGAGTAGATGTACTACCCGTCGACTCTGTGCCGCCTATAAAAAGTGCATAGACCCATTCTCCCTGGAGAGGCTAAACACAGAAACCACGTGGCATACCCCACGAGTCTTCGCCCATTTCGGAAGAAGGGTAGGCATGACCAGCTACCTTGATCAGTGGGGAAACGTAAGCCAGATAAACAACCAAATAATCCACAAGCATCCAACAACCACATCTAACCCATTCCATCATCCCTAGTGTCCTCCCCAACACCCACATGCATAAACCGATGCATCTCTCCACTCTAGGCGTCATCCACTGCCACAACCATAAGGCATCTATTCCCCCACATATCACAACACCCTCCCAGGGTCACATCACCACACAAGCTGCAGGAAAACAAAAATCACATTAATTTGGGATCTTAGCCCTTTAACAAGGCATCCATCCTTCAAACAACAAGCACCAACAGATTTCAGGTTTACCAACCAACTGAATTAAACACATACATCGGCATCAATTTGATTAACATCAATTTGGATCAACAATCACAGCAACAACAACCGAATTATTTTACATACCTCATTATCTTTAGACAATTAGTTATCAATTAATTCCGTCTTTAAGTTCTTTATCGATTTCATCAAGAACCCCATGCTAACAAGCAAGGCATAAATAACACAATATCTATCAAATTAAGAGGCAAGCTGTAATCATGGTACAAAGAAACAACATGCGGTCAAACCAATTCTTTTAATCCAGTTCAAGTATTTAATTAGGTAAATTCCATTGTAATCCAAAGGGATAAATCATGTTAACTCTACGATTGCACATAAACAATTAGAGAATCCTCAAATCCCCTACCTCAACGGTCAAAGAACACCCAAGAAGACCGGGCCAATTAACCAAGGATCCTCCCTAGATCTCTTCACTTAACACAACCAAGACCAAATCTCATCATAAACAACATCCAAACACTTATATCTACCCATTATAGGTGTAGATCTACGATCCCAAGAGAAGAGGAGGAGTAGATCTAGGTAGATTTAAGAAACCAAACAAAAAGGATCACATACCTCGATAAACCAGCTTCGATTCGCAAAGAGAAGCCTCCATATCACCTCCAAAATTCTTAGGAGAGGTTATTCTACCTCCAAGGGAGAGTAATCCTGAATTATGGCTTTTTAGGGGCTTAAACAAGGTGATTAAAGGAAAAATGTGTTAGATCCACAATTTTATGATCTAACTTTAAGTGCCCGCACAGTTAGTCCACACGGTTTACTAAACCATGCGCTAACCGTGCACTAGCTTCTGCCTATTCAAACACTCCTCGCACGGTTAGTCCACACGGTTAGACAAATCATGCTCTAACTGTGTGTTAGCCACTGCCTCCAAGATAGCCTTGCACGGTTTAGATGCACGGTTTAGATAAACCGTGCACCAACCGTGCGAAAGCTATTACCCATTAGCTTTCCTTAGAAGTCCACCCAAACGCACCCCAAGCCACCTTAACCCTCCAGAACACCTCTAACACCACATTTTCACAAAGGGAAGGACCTAAGAGGACCGGTCCATTACATCAGATACCTCTCAAAACATTCTCGTCCTCAAGAATCCAAAACCCACCTAAAGAGAAAATGAAACAGGGTTTGGAAAACCACCCACCGAGATACCTCTCAAAAGAGAGAAAGCCAACAAAGCAACAAAGGAAGCCATCTCACAAACATGAAAGTTTCATAACCACAAAAGTTACAATGATACATGAAAAGAGTCAAACATCAAACAAATCTGGGTACTGGATACACATATGTGACTCACGTTCCTAGGTACTCTCCTCCAAGCCACTGTGTCACCACAAGACATGAACTAAGGGAATGAAATGCTCTTTCAACACCTTCTCCGTGCGGTCTTGGATCTCCATAGGTCACTCCTAAAAGGTTGCATCACCATCAACATTTATATCTCCCCAATTGATGACGTGAGAGTCATCATGAAGATAACTATGAAGCTGATATACATGGAAAACATCATGTATCTGACTCATCTGTGGGGGAAGTGCTACTCGGTACACCACAGCTCCAACATGAGCTAACACCTTGAAAGGCCCAAAAAACCGTGGAGAAAGTTTACTTCCATGACCAAACCTCCACTGCCCACGATGGGGAGTCACCTTCAGAAACACATGATCCCAAACATTAAGCTCTAAGGTTCTCCTACTTTGATTGGCATAGGATTTCTGATGATCTTACACTGGCTTCATCCTCTCACGAATCACCTAAACTATCTCTGTTTTATTCTGCACCAGTTTCGGTCCAAGAATTGCTGACTCTCCGACCCCATTCCAGCACAATGGAGAATGCCATGGTCGTCCATACAAGGCTTCAAACAGCGCCATACCAATGGTGGAGTGAAAACTATTATTGTAAGTGAACTCCCCCAAGGATAAGTGCCTCATCCATGAACCTCCAAAGTCAAGAACACAAGAGCGCCACATTTCTTCAAGAGTATGGATGGTTCGCTCTGTCGGACCATCCGTTTGAGGATGAAAATCAATGCTAAGGAATAGTTGAGAACCAAAAGCATGTTGGAGACCTCTCCGCACCCTGGAGGTAAAACGAGGATCTCGATCAGAAATGATCATCCTTGGGACTCCATGAAGTCTCACCACCTCCTCTAGATACTGCCTCGACAAAACTTCCACTTAGCTTGACTCCTTAATCACTATGAAGTGGCGCAATTTTGTTAAACGATCCACTACCACCCAAATAACATCATTTCCTCCCAGAGATCGAGGTAAACCTGTAACAATATCCATTGAGATGTCCTCCCACTTCCACAAAGGAATATCTAATGGTTGGAGAAGACCACTAGGAACACGGGGTTCGGCCTTCACCTTCTGGAAGACTAAACATCGAGACACAAACTCCGCAGCCGCACGCTTCATCCCATGCCACCAAAACTGACTCCTCAAGGATCTGTACATCTTTTTCACCCTAGGATGCACCACTAAAGGAGAACCATGGAACTCTCTAAGAACTGTCTCGCGCACTTCCAAGGGAACAAAAATCCTTCCATGATATAACACTCTGTGTTTTTCATCCTCATACCAACCATCAGGGGCCTCACCACAAACAACTCGGTTTCTTCAGACCTACACCTCTAGATCTCTCATCTGGGACTCTTCCACATTCTTCTCCAGGGATGACTGTACCGTCATCTGAAAAATACAGCCTCTACCCCCAACTTCTCCCAAATCAAGATGTAATGTTGATAGTTCTTTTATTACTCTCTAGGAATCACCAGATTCACCTATAGAATCACTATGTGACGTTCAGCTTAGGAAATCAGCTACAATATTTACTTTTATAGGTGTATACGATATTTCAAAGTCATATTCCTATAAGAACTCCATCCACCGATGTTGTCGCTGGTTCATGTCATGCTAGGAGAAAACATACCTCAACCTATTATGATCAGTAAAAACCATGAAGCGCTCACCAATGAGGTAATGTCTCCACAACTTCAGAGCAAACACCACAGCTGCCAACTCAAGATCATGGTTGGAATAGTTTCATTCATGGGGACGCAACTATCGAGACCCATAAGAAACAACTGACCTCTGCTGCATGAGAACAAAGCCTAACCCCAGATGTGAAGCATCGCCGAAGACATCAAACTGAACTCCTTTGGCTGGAAGACAAAGGACTGGAGCACTTACTAACTTCTCCTTTAGATACTCAAAAGTTATCTGACATTGATCAGTCAATATGAATGCATGATCTTTCCTTGTAAATGTTGTCAGAGGAGTCGCAACCCATGAGAAATTGGCTATGAACATCCTTTAGTAGCCTTAGAGACCAAGGAAACTTCGTACCTCTAACACTGTCTTGGGAGCTTCCCAAGACACAACTGCTTCAATCTTCGATGGATCCACAGCTACTCCCTGTTGGGACACAATATGCCCCAATAAACGGACTTCTTGAGCCCAAAACTCACACTTCGACAACTTCCTGAACAGCTGATTTTGACAAAGAACTCCCCAAATGGCTCGTATATGCTCTGCATGCTCCTCTTCAGATGTAGAGTAAATAAGGATTTCATTTATGAAAACTTCCACGAACTTGTCCAGGAACTCATGGAAAATAGCATTCATCAAACCCATGAACACAGCTATAGCATTCATCACACCAAACTGCATTACAACGAACTCATAATACCCATGATGACAATGGAAAGCAGTCTTCGAGATATCCTCATCTTTCACACACATCTGATGGTATTCTGACAGCAATTCGATCATTTAGAACCAACTTGCACGCTTTAGTTGATCGAATAAATCGTCAATCCATGGAAGAGGATAGAGGTTCTTTATTTTCACTTTGTTTAAGCAATGATAATCGACACAGAATAGCAAACTTTCGTCGGCCTTTTTCACGAACAGAACTGGTGCACCCCACGGTGACACACTTGGCCAAACAAAACCGCACTACAATAGACCATAAAGATGTATATGTAGCTCTCGTAACATAGAAGTGTCCATATGATATGGAGACATATAGATAAGAGATGCTTCTGGATGTAACTCGATCCCAAACTCAATCTCTCGTTGAGGGGGTAATGCTACAACCTCTTCTGGGAAGACATCATGGTACTCCTCTACGACCCTAGGAAACGCCAACTGTTGAAGCAATCCACGATAGCCTGCACCGAATACAACCAATCCATGCCGAGGATGACACCATATGGTTGTATCCATAAACATAGAAAATATCCCCATGATCGGTGTTTCCCCAACACTAGCTCACAGTCTCTACATACTTCAAACAAGTCAGCTCAACCTCCAACTGGAGTAGTCAACGCTAAGGGCACTAGAAGCCTCTCTACCTCAAGTCCCAAAGCATGGACAATGGTAGGTGATATGAAGGAGTGTGTCCCTTCTGAATCAAACAAGGAATACACCAAGGTAGAAAACAAGAAAAGGGTACCTCGAACGACATCTAGCTCGTCCGGTGCTGGAAATGCTAGAGCATGAAGATGACCATGACCTCCTCCACGACCTCTTTGTCGCCGATGACAACCACCACCATGGTGGCACTCTACTCTCTGAGGATGGGGATCATCACGGGGTTGTCCTCTGCCTTCCCCATATACCCTTTACTAATCTAAATTTGGTGGAACTGGCTACTGACAACTCGGCCGAAACTGCCTCAATGGAGGAACCTGGAGCATAACACCTGGTGCATGATGACCGCTCTAAAATGTCGGTCACTCCCTCTACTAATGTCCATGACCAACATAATAAAATCAAGCACCTGATCCCTTGGAATAGGCAGGAGAGTTGCTGCCTCTGGAGAAACGAGATGTGAAGGGCTGGGACTTACCCCCGGCTAAATGGAAACTCTTCTTCCCGAAAAACGAAAAATCTCGGACTGCAGATCTGCTTGTGAGGAATCATGCTGATTCCCATCTCATGATGATCCGGTCCTGGAAAAAGTCCTCTCAACAACCTTCGCCCTCACCAGCACCTCGAGATATGTCTTCAGCATAAATGGGGTGACCTGGCGTTGGATACTTGGTCGCAAAGCCTCCTCAAAATGCCTCGCCCTGACCTCCTCATCTGGTAACAGGTCCGAAGAATATCGTAAAAGGTTCCTAAAATGGATTCCAAACTCCCAAACACTATAGATCCCCTATCGAAGGGTAAGAATCTCCTAGCGACTGGACGCCTTTGAAGTTGAGGAAGGTAACTCGACTCTGAACTTGTCTTGGAATTCCTCCCATGGGATCGTTGACTCCTCACAATCCTCGAGGAACAAGAACCACCATTGCCTTGTTTCTCTATGCAGCATCGTCACAGCTATGGACACGTAGTACTCATTTCGAGCATGGATCGAAATGAATCCTATCTTGACCTCCTCCAACCAGTCTTCTATGACTGCATATGAAATGGATCCCTCATACTCCTGTAGACTCTGGCGCTGAAACTCTCAGAGTTTCTTCCTTCAAGTGTCGGCATCATCAACCTCTACCCTGTGGCGACCTGCTGGAACAGCCTGCCAGATATCTTCTATGTAAACCTGACGAGGACGTCGACCTGGAGCCATACCTGCAAAATAACAAACACTAAGAGCTCCTAAGCCTGGAATATGGAAGACTCAACATTTATTAATTAATTGTTTTCTTTTTTTCTTTTTGTGTTCACCCATCCCAAGGTCTACCCATTCAAACACAGGCACAAAGAAGAATGATGAATGATCCTTTCTTAGGTCTCTACCATGTGACCAGTATCACCCTATTTTAGTAGCCATTGTAAACTTAAAGGTTTGTACATAAGATCATAGGGGGACCTAAATGCCTATGTCAGCTGGTCTATAGTGTTTACCTCACTTGTTAAACATGAATGACATTGTTGCCCTACCAACCCATGAAACCTCACATTTCCTAACTTCAAACTCTATCCTATCCCTCAACCTGACCTCTAATACCACTCTATCATGACCCCCTCCCCATAATGTGTACCCCTCCTAGGCTGGCAATGTGAGAAGGTAGATAATTACCCCCAAGTCCTGCCTCCAGTAGGCCTCGGGTTAGCGACTAGCATCGAGGGTATAATAGACACACAAACAGGAGGCACTTCCCTCTTAGAGAACACATGCCGAAGAGAGAGATAAGATAGACACCAACCAACTCCAACTTAGAACTGAAATATAAAAGAAAACCGAGTACATATATGAAATTCCATGAAAAATTACCACAACTGAAATGGAAAACTACAAGTACCCAAAAAAAAGTAGCACGACTACGACCACAAGCCCAGATAGCTCCTCCAACCACAAGCTAGTAGTAACCATCCTGATCTCCAACCTACTCCAAGTCACCTGAAAACAGTTTATATATACATAGGGTGAGTATAACAGTATACTCAATAGGATCCTCCCTGAAGCCTCTCGTGCAAGAGTAAAGAAAGTATGCTAAAGCATAGTGAACAACAAGTGAAACTAACACGTCACCTAAACAGGTATTTTAAGTTCCCAACCTCACCATGGCTACTCTCACCATGTAACGCATACAAGAATATAGCATATAGAAAAGAATATCAAGGGTACCCCACTATTACTTCCCCACTAGTTTGCTGCTTTTCCCCAACAACATTCGTCTTGTGCATCTCCCTACAAAGGATTGCCTGAATACACCTGGTCTAAGATCCACAATCTGCACCACGTGCACCACAAAGGCTTGCCCGAAGACACCTGGGCTAAGCACCATACCATACTGACAACCCAAAAGTAACCACGTAGTTTCCGGGATCCACCACAGCTTGCATAACGTATATCATATGTCGGTTATTATACTTCAAGCCATTACAACCCATACACCGAGTAAGGATCCTCAAGCCATCATAGCCTATATGTGTTACACCTATAGTAGTCCATAGGATACTATATCTAGAATATATGTTTGTGAATAACCATAATCCATTACATCCCTCTAAACACATATATGGGTAAAACTAACCATTGGGCCAAATGGAACAAGTATCTACCAAGTGAAGAGAGCGGGGTCAAAGGAGGAAGTCAGCCATTCACCCTCCCATCGGAATGTTGGGGAAAACACCCCCCCCCAGGGCTCAGAATCCCCAAGGTGCCAGTTTCTCTTACTGACAGGGTGGAGTAGCATATAGAAACACAAAAAGTACAGAATATATCATAACTCACAACCACTCTATGGAAATAACCTAGTCTTAAACACAACTGCAGCTAACATCTCTCATAATCCGGGCTGTCACTTCTAAGACTAGATATCCTATAACCACACAACCATAAAAAGGGTTTTATTAGATTATTTCATTCCCTTTTTATCAATTACACTATACCTTAATTAATTCTTCAAACATTAATTAACCAAGAACAATTCAAAATTAAATTCCATTAACGTCACATCCCAAAATCCATTATCCCTTCAAAAGTTACAACCTCATCATTAAGATTCAACTAACATCAACCCCCATGGTTTAACATCATTTATTCAAACATTCATTACAGAAATACTTTCCCCATATTACCAGGCATTCTAGAAAATCATCCTATGCTACTAAACACAAGGGGGCTCAACACGGTGAGAAGATGTACTACCCGTCGAGTCTGTGCTGCCTATAGCAAGAGTGTAGACCCATTATCCCTGGAGAGGCTAAACACAGAAAGAACATGGAATACCCCATGTGTCTTTTCCCCTTTTGGAAGAAGGGTAGGAAAGACCATCTGCCTTGAGCAGTGGGAAAAAGAAAGTCAGATAAACAACCAAAGAATACACAAGCATCCAACAACCACATCCAACCCATTCCATCATCCCTGGTGTCCTCCCTAACACCCACATGCATAAACCGATGCATCTCGCCACTCTAGGCATCATCCACTGCCACAACATGAAGTCCTCTATGCCCCCATATATCACAACACCCTCCCAGGGTCACATCACCACAAAAGCAGCAGGAAAACAAACATCACATAAATTTGGGCTCTTGGCCCTTTAACAACGCATCCAGCCTTAAAAAAACAAGCTCCAACAGATTTCAGGTTTACAACCAACTGAATTAAACACATACATCGGCATCAATTTGATTAACATCAATTTGGATCAACAATCAGAGCAACAACAACCAGAATCTCTTACACGCCTCTTTATCTTTATCCAATTAATTATCAATTAATTCCGGCTTTACGTTCTTTATCAATTTCATCAAGAACCCCATGCTAACAAGAAAATTATATATATCACACTATCTAGAAAATCAAGAGGCAAACCTTAATCACGGTACAAAACAACAAAATGCGATCAAACCAATTATTTTAATCTAGTTCAAGTATTTAATTAGGTCAATTCCATTGTGATTCAAAGGGATAAATCATGTTAACTCTATGATTGCACATAAACAATTAGAGAAGCCCCAAATCCCCTACCTCAATGGTCGAAGAACGCCCAAGAATACCGGACCGATTCACCAAGGATCCTCCCTAGATCTCTTCTCCTAACACAACCAATACCAAAGCTCATCATAAATGATATCCACACACATAGATCTACCCATAAAATGCGTAGATCTAAGATCCTGAGAGAAGAGAAGTATTAGATCTAGGTATATCTATGAAACCAATCAAAAAGGATCACATACCTTGAGAAATCGGCTTCAATTCGTGAAGAGAAGCCTCTGGATCGCCTCCAAAACGCTTGGGATAGGTTCTTTTACCTCCAAGGGAGAGTAATCCCAAGTTATGGCTGCTTAGCGGCTTTAATGAGGAAATTAAAGGCAAAACAAGTTAGATCCACAATTTTATAATCTAACTTTAAGTGCCTACATGGTTATTCCACACGGTTTACTAAACCGTGCGCTAACCGTGCACTAGCTTCTGCCTCTTCAAACACTCCTCGCATGGCTAGTCCGCACGGTTAGACAAATCGTGCGCTAACAATGTGTTAGCCACTGCCTTCAAGACGAGCCTTGCATGGTTTGGCTGCACGATTTAAGCAAACCGTGCACCAACTGTGCGAAAGCTATTACCCTTTAGCTTTCCTTAAAAGTCCACCCAAATGCACCCAAGCCACCTTAACCTTCCAGAACACCTGTAACACCACATTTTCACAAAGGAAATGACCTGAGAGGTCTGGGCCACTGTATTATTGAATCACATCCTACATACTGATGAAAACCATTACTCTCTAAGTTTTTAAATTCAACTCAAAAAAGTGATAAAATTAAGTTTTATGCGAATTTGCTAACGTGCCTCGAGGTGGGTAAAAGACGTTAACAAATTCAATAAAATTTTATACATGTAATTTTATTATAAAATGACGACAATTAATTAAATTGAAATAATATAATTATTATTTATCTATTTGGAATTTAAATAAATTTAAATAAAATAAATAATTATTTAAATAAAAAGTCGATTTTAAACAAAAACGCAGTATTTTTCACTATTCATCAAAAAATTGAAAGTTTTTAGAGAAATACAAAAAATTCACCCAAAGATAATTTTTATATTAAAAATTAAAAAATTAGGTCTATTTTACTAAATTAAAAACATAGAGGTTGTATTTATTAATTTAAAATTAATTCCCATTGTCAAAACCAAAAGCGGGTTTTTTAAAAAGTAAAAACTGTCAAAAGATTGACATCTGTTTATGTCAAATTTTAATGTAAAATTACTAATAATGAGATAAATTGTATTAAATGATAAAAATATAATCTATTTATACTTTTAAACCATTCAAATTTATAATTTAACACTATAAATTATTTTAATTAAAAAAGTTGTTTTCAATTAAAATTTAGCATCTCTCACTATTCATCAAAATATGAAAATTATCAAAAAAACACCAAAAAAGTTTCCAAACTAATTTTATATATCCCAATTCTAAATAAGAAGTTTATTTTTTCAAATTTAATATAAAAGTGTCAGATTTTAAGTATAAAAAAATTTACTATTAGTAGGCGGTAAAATTGTTTTTTTGAAAAATACATCATTTATCGGAAAAATTGAATTTTTTCTTATATTATATATAAGAAACACATAATATGGGTGTTAAAATTATATAGTGTATATAAGATTCAAAATGAAGTTAATACTATTCATAACTGTTTTCTGAACGACTAGTTTGGTAAGTTGTGGTGCGCTCAAACTCAGTGTTATGTATCGAACAAGCTATTGAATTACTTTAATGAGATAGCGTACTATGAAATCCTGGGGTGTTACAGGTATCTCCTTGTGGACTCTGGATATGACATCAGTGAAGTCTTAAATGTTTCCAACCATACACTTGATTGAGAGTGGGTACTTGACTCTGGTTGTTCCTTCCATATGTGTCCATATGAAGATTCATTTTCAAAGTTGGTCAAGAGAGTGGAAGGAGATGCTTTTTAGGGAATAATAATAAGTGTAAAGTGGAGGGTAGAGGATATTTTCTATTATAACTTGACAATAAATTTGTTATTACCATGCCTGATGTAAGGTGGGTTCCCAACCTCCAACACAATTTAATTTCCTTAGGAGTCCTTAATAAAAAAGGATGCACCTTTAGATCAGAATTCAGCTCTATTAAAATCTATAAGAGATCTAGGACCATTATTTTAGGGTCTCTCACAAATGGGTTGTATGTCTTTGGTGGTAAGACCCATTCAAGGTAATCAGGTATTGTTTATTATACAAACACTGAGAGTACTATGCTTTGGAATAGACGGTTGGGGAATATAAGCTCCAAAGGGTTAAAAGAACTCCGCAAGAAGGGGCTGCTGAATGACATAACACCTACCGACCTTCAATTATGTGAAGACTGTATAATAAGAAAATATAAGAGGGTTTGTTTCAATAGATCCACCTTTAAAGTCACTTCCCTACTTGAATACATCCATTCAAATTTATGGGGACCAGTGAGGACTAATTCTCATGGTGGAGGATCTTATTTCATCACTTTATTTTATGATTTATCTAGGAAAGTCTAGGTGTACATACTGAAACACAAATCTAATGTTTTTAAAACTTTTAAAACCTTGAAATCTTTGGTCAAAAATCAGACTGGAAAGAAAATAAAGACAATGAGGACCGAAAAAGGCTTAGAGTATTTGCCTATGGACTTTATTGAGTTTTGTGAAAAATAATGGATTAAAAGACATAGAACGGGTAGGGATACCCCCCCAACAGAATGGTCTAGTAGAGAGGATGAATAAGACCATATTAGAATGTGTCTAAAAAATGCTTTCATACTCAGGCCTCCATAATTCTTTTTTGGGATGAGGCCACTAGAAATGTTGTTTACCTAATCAATAGGTGTCCCTCCTCTTCTAACCAGATTAAGACATGAGGAGAGAATTGGACTGGAAATCCCCATTCTTATTCCTACCTTAGGATTTTCAATTTCACATCCTAAGCACACGTTAGGACTGATAAACTATAACTGAGAGATCTCAAATGCATCTTCATTGTCTACCCTGAGGGAGTAAAAGGATATAAACTCTAGGTTGATAAACCCGGGTACCCCAAAATAATTATTAGTAGGGATGTAGTCTTTCATGAGTCAATCCCTACCAAGACCAAGGCTTCACCACACAACAGCTATGACACAGACCTCTCTGGGTCTGATGAACCTGAGCCCTTGGCTCATCTTGAGGATGATATCCAGCCTGATCAACCTGCTACTTAGCCCGCTGCTCTGGCTGATTGTGAGACCAGTTCTGGTTTATATTCGGAGTCTGTACCTCCTGACACTTATCAAGACTATCAATTTACCTTTGGTAGACAAAAGAGGGTCCCAAGACCTCTTTCTGGGTTCATCGAGTATGATATGCCTTTCTATACTTTTCATGTGGCACAGGATCTCATCGATGATGATCCTCAATCATATAGCCAATCCTTGAAAGGAAAAGTCTCTTAGCAATGAGTTTTTTCTATGAATGAAGAGGTGCATTCAATAATGAAAAACCATACATGGAATGTTGTCAACAAACAAATTAATGTTAAAGTGATTTGTTCCAAATGGATTTTCAAAATAAAAGAGGATAATGCTAAGGGAGGAAAATCAAATTCAAATCTAGGTTAGTGGTTAAGTTTTTCCTCCAGAAATGAGGGAGTTGATTATTCTGAAATATTTTCCATAGAAGTGAAACACTCTTCTATTAAAATACTATTAGCCTATGCTACCTATAATGACTTCCACATTGAGTAATTTGATGTTAAAACTACTTTCTTACATTGTGACCTCAACGAAAATATTTATATAGAGCGTCTTGAAGGCTATCCTAGTGAATTTAAATCACATCAAGTGTGCCTCTTGAATAAATATCTACATGGCTTGAAAAAAAGCCTCAAGACAATGGTACTTGAAATTTGACGCATTCATGTTAGGTAATAAATTAACTATGATTCTATGTGATGCTTGTATTTATTTCAAATAAACAAAGACCTACATCATTTACCTACTGATGTGTGTTGATGATATTCTCATCATATGAAAGGACATAAATCTTATCTCTTCTATCAAAAATCAATTAAAAAATACCTTTGAAATAAAGAACCTGGGTGTGGCCAAGAAAATTCTTGGTGTTTAAATCATTAGGGATAGACCCAATAAGTTTCTTTATCTTTCTCAACATGGATATATTTTTAAATTTCTAAATAGGTATATGTTTGAATCTTTAAAACCTATTAATATTCCTCTTGCACAACATTTTAAATTGTCAATGATAGAAGACCCTATAGTTGTGGAAGATATTGAGTTCATATCCAAAATCTCTTATGCTAACATAGTTGGAAGCATAATATATGTTATGATTTTACACATCCTAATATTTCCATTGTATATTGAACCCTTAGCAGGTTCTTGGCCACACCAGGAAAGCCACACTAGCATGCACTTAAGTGGGTTCTTCGATACCTCTCTAGTATACCTAGTATTTTTTTATGTTATGGTAGAAATATAAATTATGCTGAACTTATATGTGGTTATGAGGATGATTATTAGGCTGGAAATGTTGATACCCATAAATCATTAATTGGTTATGTGTTTAGTGCATTCAGTGGTTCCATTTCCTAGAAGTGCAACATGCAATCTGTTATTACACTTTCTACTATGGAATCTGAATATATATCACTAACTGAGGTAGTCAAAGAAGCCTTATGGATCCAAGGTTTGGATTCTGAACATTAAATTTATAATACTGCTATTAATGTTTATTCAGATTGTCAACCAAAAATTAACTTTTCCAAAAACCTTCTTTTCCATGGAAAGTCAAAACATATTGACATTATGTTACATTTCATTAGAGATGCCGTAGAATCTAGAACTATGTGTATCAAAAAGATACACACTGACATAAACCTAGCTGATAGTTTTACTAAAGAAGTGGTTATGTCTATGTTTAGTTTTTGTTTAGATAGATAAAACTTGGTACCAATTCTATGAACCTTAGGTCCAATAACACCACCAAATTAAATTGAAAATGGTGGAGATTTGTGAATTAAGATGTATTAATTATCTATTTTCCTATTGATTTTCATTTATAACGTTTTTAATATTTTCATACTTCTGAAATATAATCAATATTTTCATTTACACCATATTTCTTCAACATGCATTTATTATTTTTCTGGATACAATATGTATATGCTGGCAATCCGGTTTTATAGTCGGGTGATCTGCTGGATATTGATGTTTTTTACTGCCCTTTCTATCCTAGTCATCCATCTATTTTTTGGAATTCTATTCCAAGAACTCAAGGGATTATTCGTGGATACTTATATTTGGTCGGTCTATTAGGATATTTCAGTTCCCTAGGGTGTTTCATCACCCCTGTGGTTCGATCAGTGACTAACACTCTCTCGTTCAGATCTGAGATCCTGCCCTTATTGGTCCCTTCACTGGATCTCTAGGGCTCCCAGTATGGGGTTTTACTTTGCTCAGTGGTGATCCTATGTGCCTACCAAACTCCATGGTGTACTTATTGCACATCACTTCTGATGGAGCTTCGAATATAGAGGTCTTAAAATGAAGAAGACGGAAGGCCGAGTTACCAACGAAGGATGATTTAGTCCAGGTGATTCATCTGTGACGATTGTGGTTCATCAAAGACATAGAAAAACCCTACCTATGATGCAAAGTGATCCAGACTACTGGGTTTTAGTTTACCTGGAACTGTAAGTTTTTTATAGTTCTTTTATTCAGTGGTTTCTTCATAGTAGTTTAGTTTTCTGTTTATGGAGAAATTTCATCGATTCTTTAACTATAAATTCAGCCTTTTATTTTCAAATTAATAAAACATTTGAGTGTGTGGGGTTCTTGTCATGTAGTAGGATACCTAAGGATACTAATCACATAAATTATGTTGTCCATTTACTTTTCTGCATCTTTCATTACTAGTTCTGATTCTTTCTTTGTGAATGCTCAACACTTGTTCGATTCTTACTCTCTCGTGGTTGTTTGTTATCAATGTGTTGCAACTCCCAAACCACAACACTTATATTAAATGTCTTTATTGATTAATTTGATATTACTGTAATAATTCCTGTACATTGAGCGATATGTACAGATTTAATAAAGAGATATTGGGTATTGATATTACTGTTTCTGGATCTTCCCGATAGGAAACTGTCCATGTTGTTTGGGAAGAGACCAGAAGCTCTGTTGTAGTGTTGGCTGGGCCTACCTCTCTAGTGGATAAAGTCCTCATTCAGATGTAGTATTTGATTCCATAGGATCCCCATTGGAATGGGGATAGAAACATAGTTATTTTCTCTAATAATTAGATTGATTCAGGTTTGGTACACCCTGCCGACTTGCAATAAAATCATAAGAAAGATAATTAGAGTGTGGAATAGGATTTTGTTAACAATCCTGGGAATGAACTGATAGGGCATGATGAATTAATGTCAATTGAGAGTGATACTGAAATTGATTATATTGATATAGAGGTAGAAAAGTACTTTTATTTGGGGGATAATGAAGGGAAAAGTACTATTGGTGTAGGTTCCTCTATGCAACTCCAAGAAAATGGTGTATCCTTGTGTTCAATCTAAAATGTTACTAGGATGAGAATTTCATATCCTCCTATTAATAGTACTATGTGGTATTCCCAAAGAAACTATGTTCCTTATAATTTATGGAATTCCTTAAATAATAATGTAGATTACACTTGTAATACATACAACACAATATCAGGTATTTAGAAGGCCTCGATGTAGGGTGCTTCATCTGGCAGTCTTCAGATTCAGGATTTCAAATCTGAATCTTTTAATGGACTAGTTCATATGGAGGATGGGGTAAATTGAGGTGTGGGTTAGGGGTCTCACAAGGAAGGGTTGTAATTATCTCCAAATAAGAATATAGGAATGGACTTTACTATGATAGAATCTTCTAATCCTACTAAATCGTCACCTGATTGGAAAAATTTACACAGACAATAGCCGAGGATATATAATACACATGAATAGGTAAATGATCTAGATTATCCTACAAATGGTTTGGTTGAAAGTTGCGTCTCCATGTCTAATTATTTTAGAAATAATGACTCACTAGATGCTTGGATTTTGGACTCGGTCAGTGGAACTAAGGTTACTACATCGAAGGAGGATCCACTTCCTTCCACAAAGGACATCTAGAAGAGGTTTAAGTATCAAGATAACCCATGGTGGATGATGAAAAATAAGAGATGAGGAAATCATCCTCGTGGCCGAGTTAATAGGGGGTATTGATATAATAGGAGCTTTCGTTCTTAGGCTAAGACAATTTGAGTATCTTGGGATTTGAATTTTGGGATTGCTTGTTTGGACATTGTGTTGATTCTTTTATTGTTTTTAGAGGATGTTAAGTTTCTTTGTATGACCCCATCCTCCTATGTTCATGTTTTTTCTCCATTTAAGTTAGGGTCTTATCTCAAACAATTTCAGAAATTTATTATTATTTTCATTATAACAATAATAATTATTATTATTACTATTAATATGGGATGATGATAGAGAAGGGAATTCTCTAAAGTGATGATGATGACTATTAGAAAAGACAATTAAATCTTTTTTATAATTTATTGCTTATTGATGTTGTTTCTGAAAAAACTCACAAGTTTATGAAACCCTATATAAAACCAAATATTGAAGATGTATTCGATCCAAAGAAGTTACATCGCAAGGGTTTATCAGTGAGTGTATTCTTAAATAAGGAGAACTCAAGAACGATTGTATCATTAAAATGGTACTATAATGATATTTATGTCTAGATTAAGGAATAAGAAAAAAGATTCAAACAATGTTGGGAAAGAAACATTTGTGTGGATAAACTATATATAAATTATAGAATAGATGATTTCCAAGATTGAATTAGTTTTTGATCATGGTCCTAATTTAGATTTTATTAGTATCCCAAAATAATAAAATGATATGTTCCTAGATTTATTTATTTTATTATATTTGTTACAGGGTAAAATTATCTGATGTTAAGTATGGTTTTAATAAATCGCATATAAAATAGAATAGTTTTTATCCTCGATACATTATTCCTAGCAATATATTGACTTAAATAAGATATTTTTGGACCAGTGAGAAGAGTTTACTCATAACTTTGTTATTTCTTTTGATGTGAATTTTTATTTAATTTATGGGCACTGTAAGGCATGTTTCTCATATATTTGATTGTTTACATGAATTCATGTCTCTAGTGTTTTTTGAACTCTACAATATTGAAGGTGGATAAATGTATATACCTATTGAGATATTGTTTTCATTCACATTTTTGGTATTTCCTCTTCACGGTATTGTGTTCTAATGATGGTTTTTTATGTTTTTCTATTTTTTTAATTCTATGTTTCCTCGAATGTGTGTGTGTTTGTAAATAGTGACATATTTGGATTGTTCTTGCTAACACATGGACAAGAACATGTGAAAGAAAAGAAAATTTTAACATCCTAATTTAACCCCCTCATAGGGTTTATTAGGATACTGGTTTCAACAGATACTCTAGAAGTAATGTTAAATAGTTGCTAACATTATGTTCTTCTTGATAAAAAAATGACAGGTTTTTTCATGTTTAAAAGATATTTTGATTTCTTTTACATTATCTTTAGAATGATATATTTTTTTGCCTATAATTCAAAACCCATAAATAATGGGCACATAATCATGGAGAGAAAACTTGTTATATCAATTAAAATAATCCTTATATCCATACACACCACAGCAACAAATATCTACCTTCAAATTTAATTGTCCTCGTTAGAATTTTTTTCTCACAATCCATATCTTTATTTTTCATTTATTGACTACTAAATCATTTCCCTATGTATTTAAAGTAGTTTTGCACTTTATTTCACAATGAAATTTTCATTTGACTTATCCCAACACTTTTTTCATGCCTTATTGTTTTTGTAATTTTTTGGACAACTGCTTAATGTTTTAATGGGTGTATCACTTTTCTTCAGTGATTATAAAACTACATTTCCCTTATTTTCATCACTTTAATTGATTTATTTTCAAAAATGAGTTTCCAAATAGATTTTATATTTCTTAATATGACAATAATGATTTTTTTGTGACATTGATAACTTTATTTACTGAACATGAAGATCTTCCTACTTTTTTGTAGAATTTTTTAGTTCAAGATGATATTTATTTAAGAGATTCTCATCTTCATACAAATACACCTCAATAGATTTAATCTCATCTTTCTTAACAACCTAATTATATATCAGAATTTCAATCATCTTATTTCTTGCCTCAAGAATAACATTGAGAACTTTAATTTTACATAAAAATTTGCATTATTTTCTTCATCAACATTGAAATTTAATGTATCAAAGGGATTATTCACAAATACATTCTCTATCATTAAGGATTCCATTTCAATTTCAATTTATTTATTTTCTATGACTTACACTATACGTTTTATTCTTAAATGGAGTTACTTTAGTGTTTCTTCATCTTCACTACTATATTATTCACATCTTAATCCATATTTAAATAATTCATTGGAATGGCTTGTTTAAGACGTGAAAATTGAACCAAATTGTTCTTCTAATTATTATTATATTTTACATTCCTTATCATAAGAAAACATGTTATATTTTGATATAAAATTACCCTCCTTTTATGAATTATCCTTACCAATTCCATTAGATAATTTTTTTCCACTTTCAATACATGTAAACTTTTTTATCCTTGATGATATTTTTAATCTATCATAATAAACATTTTCTTGATTTTTATTTGGTAAATTTAATGATAATTAACCAAAATTTTCATAATTAAATCATTTTAAAGGAACTTTCATTTATACATTCCATTGGACCATTGCATGCCTTTGGAGAAAAGTGATATAAAATCATTGAAATTCATGACATCATCTTTAGCTTATTTTTCCTATTCATGAGACCTATTTGAATCGTTAATATTCAAAACTTTTGGGATTTAAAGGTAGCATCCCTGTTATCATTTTCTTTCTTCTACAAGAATGGTCATATTATCATCTTATAGGATATCAATATGTTTCTATGTTTGTTTATTATAAACCAATACATGTTTTGATTCTCTAAAGCATAAATTTTGACATCAAACATATTTGGTAGAATCCTCCTCAATTTCCCCAACATGGTATAATCTTCAAGAAATTTTCTAAGAAATTAGATTAAGCTTAAATTTTTTTTACAACAATAAATTACACATCCACCAATTCATGTCCGACCATTAAAAAATGTCAAATTGTACATGACATGGTTAAAATCATGATTCAGTAATATTCTTGTCTCTTTTATGAAATTAATAAAGTTTCTTTCATATGGAGTTCCCTATTTTTGTATCCCACGACTCATTTAAATTCTTTTTTAGAGAGAAATGAGAGTTATTCATCGCATTCTCTACCATTGGACATGATATTTTATCTTAAAAAGTAGAGGCAACTCCAACTTTGGGTACATTGACACCAATCTCAGTGATGTCTCAATAATTCCCATATGAAGTTATAGAATATATAGAACCATACATGGTTTAAATAAGTAAAATACATTTCCCTAAAACATAGAAATAGCCTTATCAGTGATATAATTCTTAATCTCCCTGAAAACTATTCAATTAAAAAATATAAAAAATCAAAAAAAAAATATATCCTTGGGAATAATGTTAAATATCTCTTCTGAAATCACTTGATTAATGATTTGTGGTGGGTGAACTTGTATCATTTATTGATAATTATCAATGTAAAATATTATGATTCTAGATTCATGAGGATAGACTGAACTTTGATACCAAAGTATGTTCCTAAGGAAAACAATGTGAGAAGAATTATAGGGTGAATCATTGTGACCAAAAAACATTTCATAATAATCTCATAAATTTTTTTCATTATGGTTAAAGTATTGTATCATTAAATGACCATCAAAATGATGTGAACATGATATAAAAGAGTAATGAAACATGACACAAAAGATTTAGAAGGTTTAACAAATAATTTTATCGAGTGGATATGTCCATGGTTCTTAGAGATTGTGATAATAATTTAAACATCTTCATTTTATTATAAAAAAGAGTAGAAAATTTAGTGATGGAATGTGGACTCGTGTTGCAGAAACGTCGAGAGCCGCTATGACAGAATGATTTGGCAGATATAGAAAATTTAGAAACAAAAGAAGAATAACATGGGACACATAGATTTACATGGTTTGAGAAATGATCCCTACGTCCACGGAGAGGTAGAAATATCAATATAGTTGGGAGCACCAAATTATAGGGATTTTAAGGGTTATCAATCAAACACATAACCCTAACCCTAAATGGGTTAATAAGAAGGGAAATCACTATTCCACCAACCATGTGGAATGTTTTTTGTGATACAGTGTCGCGGCTACCAAAGTCCAAAAGTGTTATAATGGCTGGTGATTGGAAGTCCATAGAGCTACAGTACCAGTGTCTCCAAAGTCTGGCATGCTATAGTAGTCATTCCAAAGTACTCACTACTATAGTGTCTTGTTGTTGTCAGTCGGTCAGCTCTACTACAGTCGTTAAGAGCTACTACAGTGCTCTTAAAATTTGGGCTAGGAACCTTCATCCCCCGGAGCAGGGGCATGTTTCCCTTTGCAAGCCCCAACGAGCTCACCACAAAGCTCAACCCACGGAGCTGCGGCCTAATACGCAGTATGGGTCGAAAACATTTGGCTCAACAGCATCCAAAGAGGATCGGGTTACAGCAATCCAACAACTTAGACTACTAACAGTAGGTAGTAAGATCAAATATGAGGGGCAACCGTATTTATTGATATACCTCAAACCTACTAAAGTGCCACCAATGATTGATCAAGATTTTATCTTAGATCTTTCAAACCATGGCCAAAAGGCACAAAAAATGATCTTAATAATTCTTGGCAGGATATCTAAAATTATCATCACCTTTCCCTGAGAAAAACATCCAAATTTTATAGCTCTTAAAAAATAATAGTGTGAAAACCTTAATTATGGAGTAATGGTTGGTTAACTTCTAATCCAAAAAATATGAATCAAATCAAATTTAATAATCCTTTAAATCTTTAACTCGGTTCAACTTTCCTCGGCCTTGTGATTTATTGTAATTTTATTCCTTGTGTCATGTGCCACTTTCGAAGTTGTACCCAATTTTTTAAAATCAAATCATTGTAGTGTAACAAAGAAACACGAAAACATGTATTTTTAGACTCAAATTCTAGTACAATTCTAAAATCTTATGGGAAGATGATTAAAACATATTATTATGAACTATGACATAATGAATAAAGATATAACGTGAATCCTTCCCATTACCGCCCTTCTTTGGACCCATTTTGGCTCCTTCAACCTATTCAAATCATGACATAACATTACAATGTGATATGTAGAGAAGAATAAAATTGTAATATCATATGACCGGATCACAATAAAACCAACATGTATTATTGTGTTATCTTCACATATGTTAAAACCTTTTTATACAATAACCAACTATGATACAATACCCATCCATCAAGGATTGATTTTCTAAAACTCAAGAAATATTTATTCCTTCACTTTCATAACAGAATAATAAAAAACCAACTCATCCAAGATCATGTGAAAATAAATAAAACTTCAGAAAATATTCAAAACTCATACATCAATCCACTCAATAAACTAGTCATAGTATGCTCCTGGTGTGAGAGTTACCTAAAGACTACATTTCCAAAAAGAATAATGTTTATGAGATCACTTGAAATGTTAGAAAAAATATCATTACTATCATAATCACATCTCAATTAAGGTTTTCTCAACTGCCCTTATATTAATTCATTTCATGATGTCTCTTTACAAACTTCTGTAACGTTGGTGATTGCATTAAGGTTCCCAACGATCGGGATGCTTTGAAAGTGAGAAAATCATGTCCCAGTTTTCTTTTATTGCATGAATTGTTTAATATGAAGGTGACATTCCTTGTTAATTAGTGAAATTTAAGTCCATGTTTGATTATATAAAAAAAATAAACTTACTCAATATTGATTTTATTGGGAATAATTTTTTTATCTTCTTCTTTATTTTATGGTCGATCAATTAGATGTTTTGTTATTTCCCCACCTTTGTTGGTGAGGTGGTATGGGTTTGGGGGCGAGGGAAAGGTTGTGTGGTCAAGTCCCTAGGATTATGATTTAATGTAATTAATTCCAAATTAATTTATTAAAAAATGATCATATTTTTATATTCGTTGAAGACCCACCACATCATCCATGTTTTTAGAATCCAAACTCTACTAAGAGTTTCACCACTTAAAGCATGTTTTGACTGCATGACTCACAAGCGCCCCCATTCAATGGCTTTCACCTATCATAATCCCAAACCTTTCACCAAAAAAATTATTGTAGTACTGTGTGGCATATCCAATGTTTAATCCTTTATATCCTTTCAATTTTCCCAATAATAATCTTATAAAATATGAATGCTTCGACTCCGAGGGGCACTATAATAGGTACATTATGACTCTAACTCCATAAAGACACTACAACGATATTTTAACACCTAATTGTGTGGTATTTTTGTACTGAATTTAGTTAATTTGTATGCCTTGGCATCAAATTGTTGTTTTCTGGTTAGATCTAAATGATTATAGGTTATCTTTTTGATGGGGGATGTTGGCTTTGGCCCATTGGGTTTAGTGAGGTTACACTGAATTATATATATAAAATATAATGTTTTATCGTTGATACATAATGCCTTAAAAGTATATTGTCATAATTTTTATTTTTTATGGAAAAGTAATAAGAGTTTACTCAAAACTTTGTTTTTCCTTTTTTTGTGGATTTTTGTTTATTTTATGGTCATTGTAAGGCATGTTTCTCTTATATTTTACGGTTTACTTGAATTGATGCCTCTGGTGTTATTTGAACTCTATACTATTGAGGGTGGAAAAAGTGTATTCCTATTTGGATATTTTTTGGATTCAAAGTTGTTGTATTTCCTCTTTTAGATATTGTGTGCTAATAATGGTGTTTTTCTTTCAGATTGTCCTTTTTGTATTTCTATGTTTTCTAATGTCTTATGATTTTTCTTGAAATTTTGTCCCGTTTTTTTATTTGGTACTTTTGTTGATGAATTTTTATTTCAGTGGGAAAAATTTTAAGAATGTATGGATTTATGTTTTTTAGCATATTGTGGTTGAGGGATGTGTGTATTTAGGAAATTGGGGCAGGTAATGTATTTCTCAAAATAAAAAATTATTTTACAACTAATAATTGTTTTACTTTTACCCATCACAATTGATGATTTTCGAAAGGAATTGATTTAATTGTGCTATAAAATCCAAAAAATCTATCTCATAAAGTTTAAAACTTTCTCAAGAGGGAGATTCAGCCTCAATGATTCTGGTTGTAGATTTATTTTTCTAAATGTATATATTAATCTACAGTTTTATCAAGCGATGTTCTAAGTAATTTATATTTATTTTATTTTTGTTTTCATTGAATTTCTTATTGGCGTAAGCTTATCGTACCTTGTATAATCTTTTATGATTGTTTTTTTAATCAATAAATCTTTTAAGGAACATGATTTGGTATACTAGCTCATATTTTGATCCATTATTGATTATTACTACTTCTATTATTATTTTAGTGATCATTGAGTCAAGTTGTTTAGACCTGGGTCCACACCAAAATAGATTCATTACTATAAATTTCACATCATTAAGAATTGTCTATTATCAAAGCTATACAATGTTGATAAAGGGGATACTTTTATTAGTTCTCAATAAAAGAAATGATAAATGTGATCTTTATCGGTGTTAATAAAGCATTGATAAAAGGGAACCCTTTTTCAGCAATTTATATAGTACTGATAAAGATAACGTTTTATTAGTGTTTTACTTAGCATTGATAAAGGTGTGATCTTTTGTAGCACTAAATTGTTTTTTTAGTATTTATTAAAGGTATATTTCATAAAAGACACTATATACTATTTATTATCATATTTTAGTATATAAATATATTTATATTGATATAGATATAATAAATTTTCATAAGTATGACTTATAAAACATTAAACACGTTTTTAATTTGAAATATAATAGATTTAGTGAAAATGGTTTATAATTTAATTAAAAATTAATATTAAATAAAAAAATTCTAATTTTTATTGGGTAATAGAAATTCCATTACAATTTGGTTATAGAAAAAAATAATAATAAATATCTTAAGATAAGTTGAAAACAATACTTGAAATTCAAATGATCATAACTTCTGATCTAAGGGTTTGTTTCATCCCCCTGATCTATCAAATCAATGATTTTGAAAACATATATGGTGTTTGGTACTAGATTTATTCAGTACTCTAGTTTTTCTTTCCAAAAAATGCCTAAAATTCATCCCAAACTTAGTTTTTAGTTCAAATATGTTATTTGTTGAACATTGAATAGAATTTCAGCTTTGTTTAAATGGTTCCTCTTTCTTTTTTTAGTTTAAACTAAATTTATTCCCCAGTATTAAATCCATATGGATAATATGGTGCTGAAATTGGACTATATTTCATATTGTAGTTTTATTTATCCATTTTTTTTTGAAATAAAAATTTATCTATTTAATTTTCCATAAAAAGTGAATGAATATGTATATATACCTATAAGAATTTTTATATAATGTTTTTATATATTCATGTATATATATAAAAGTTGTTTGGGTGGGTGGGGTTTGGGGCCCCAGTCATGGGGTCATGTCCCTAGGCCGATTATTTGCGGGTTTTCCTTGTAGCTTGTGAGCTGCCATTTGGTGGTTGTAACACAGCCTTTTATATATATGTTGCAATAAATAAATACTAGAAACCATATAAACTGACATATATATTAACTCACACATAGATACACACACACACACACACATACAAATAGAACCATTTTCTCTTGTAGCGTGTGTATTGTAATGGACCCACCTTTTAAATATATAAATATATCATTATATAATTTATTTAAGTGTATTTATTTAAATATATGAAAATAGAAATAAATATATAATAATATATATGAATATTAAAAAAATATTCATGAATATATATATATATATATATATGAATATATCATTATATAATAATAAAGTCATTTAGGTGAGTAGTAATTTCATTTATTCGCCAAATGGTGGGAAAGTGGTAATTTCATTTATTTAAAAAATGGTGGTCTCTTGAATTTAATGTGAAATTAAATGTTTGAGGTGGCCGTTTTTTGTGGGTTCTGCGCAGCTAAGGCATGTGGTGGGAGTCCCCAGATTAACCGTATTTCTCATTTATAAATTGAGATTATTTAAAAATATTTTTGAAGCCCTAATGATTAATAGAAACTAGTGTCGATAAATCCTCCATCAATAACTATTAGAAAATGTGTCTATAAAGACACTTCTTTATTAGTGTTTTTTATCAATGTTTTGACAACGTCATACTTTTAAAGTTGATAAAAATAATTGTCATTTTTTAGCGTTGATAAAATTATTTTATATTGTTAATAAAAGCGTATTTTTTAGAAGTGTTCAATCCAAAACCATTTTATATTTTAACCTTAATTTTGGGGGAAATGTTCATGTTATAGGTATGGATAAAGACATTTATGATAATAATTATTTCGTTTTGAAAGGTGTGCGAAGTGTGATGGGTGAATTGGAGCATTTTGTGGGAGTAGATAAAAAAGGGTTCATTGAGTGCAATCTGACATTCATCTACTGTAGTTAAAAGGGTTAATTTTCATTCTCATGTTTCATTACTGCTGATCTCATTTTACAATCATGCTCTTCTTTGATTTCATGAAATTTAACATTCATCTACTGTAGTTTTACTTTTTTTGCTCACTAATAAATTGTCTTCATGAGTTAAATTCCTATTTTCTTTATTTAGAAATTTGATTTCATGTTTGTGGCTTTTAAATTTTATTCATTTATTTATTATTAATATAAATTTTTGTGTTCCTTTATAATATTTTATTCATTTATTTACTATATTAATGTTTATATTGTATAATTGTTTGATATGATAAAATGATAATATGTTTATATTGTATTCATTTCTAGATGTGAATAAATGATTAAATGTTTATAAATTTGTAATGATTATAAATTTTTATAAGTTTACATGATTAGATGTTCATATAAATGTTTACAAGTTTATATTTTAATAATTTTTAGATCATATTTTTTATATAAATGTTTATGAATAAATGAATAGTGGATTTTTTGTTTCGATTACATGTTTATATAAATTATCATTAGTTTTTGTTTACTTTTCTGTCAATATTTTTCATATTCAATGTGTGCTTTAATTTTTTTGTGTCTGTGTGATTTACTCATGTATATATTATTTATTGGTTTATATGTATTATATTAATATATTTATATGGTTATATATTTTATTTTTATATGTGTATATATAATTTTAATCTATATATTTTAAATTTTTATATGTTTCTATGTTTTAAATTTTTCTATTTATATATATGCTTATATTTTTATATGTTTCAGTATATTTATATATTGTATTTCTATTTTCAGTAATTAATTGACCGTAATTGGATACATTCTCAATGAACTAGTGGAAAATATCAGAAAGGGGTTGATGATATTTTTGATAATTTCTAAATGTAATCTTGTAAATAGAGAAATTTGTTTTCATTCTTGAAATGTTTGAATAAAAGAAAATTAGGGAGTAGATAAATCAAAGACCATATGATTTTATATGGTTTGAATCATAGTTATACATAATGGATATGTTATAGTGAAATAACAAAGAACTCAATATATAACATTAATAAAAAAATTGTATGAGACAAAGGATATTCTTAATAGATTAATTTATGATGTGGGCATTATAACAATTTAAATAATAAATTTTTTTGAAGGATTGTAAAAAGACACTGAAAAAAAAAATTTCTTGGTTTGTATTGAATTTGTAGTGTTATCAGTAGTGTCGATATTGGTTTTTCTAAAAGTGATAAATAGTTAGAGTGATAGATATTACACCTAATTTCTTGAACTTTTAAAATGATTACATCCAGAAGTTAATGGGCTACCAAATTCTAATTATGATGTAAGAAAAATATTATGTTAAATGGGGGTGGGGTATAAGAAAATACATTCTTTCCCCATTGACTGTATTGTGTAGAAAAGAATGTAAAAATTTATCAGAATGTCTTAAATACGAGACATCATGATATAAAATGGAAGTGGGATCTAATTATGATTCAGTCTCATAACCTAGCCTATTGTTAAGGTAATCTGGAATCTTTCAGTATTTCCTCATTTAAAGCATTTATATTCAAATAAAAAATTATGAAAATCGGGTAATATGAAATACAAGTGAGAGAATCTCCAATGGAACCCTATATCATCCTTTTGATTCATCATAATTGAAGTGATTTGATAAAAAATCTTCTAATTTTGAAAATAAAGTTAGAAATCGTATAATGAGATTGTGCACATATGGAATGAATCCACATCGAAGCCTCTATATCCAACAATGTGTTGTGAACTAACTCATCGGGACCCTGATCAGGAAATTAGTCAGCTAAGAGTGTGATCCCAGACTCGCATCCAATAAGTTAGGGGATGATGACTTTCATCAAGTAGGCATATCCCAAAATATGGGGGGCCTTGGCCTATATCATCATTTAAGATACATATCTCCAATGCATAAAACAAATAGTATCATAAAACATGTTTATACATATAATCAATTGAACTATATAAAACCCATTCATAGGAAATTAGGTACAAATACATCACCACGATGGAACATTCAAATGAAGCATACATCCAAATATCCTATGAATCTGACAGATACAAGACACACAAAATCTCATCTTTACTATATGTACACCTAGAATGATCTCTAACGACAATAGTTATTGCCAAAATTAATGCCACCATTATCCATTACGTATCTTCAAACATCACCAGATATCAGCTCCTAACAAGCCACACCATCTCCACATCTACCATGAATATCTCTAAACCTCTTCATCATCTACTCAAACACAACATGTGTGGGCCAAGACTATGAAATGGTTACAATAAAAATTCCTAGTTGGATGCCCTAAAAGCCACAAAAAAACATAAAATTATAGTTCAAATCAAATCTCAAGGTACTAAAGAGTAATAAGGAGTAAGAAAGGGAATAATATCCCATATATGCTTAATCACTATAATTCTTTGTGACACAGAGTAGTCCCAGTCATCTCATCCCCAATGCTCAAAGGTCATATCTCAAGAGCAGGTAAGGATGTTGGGGGAATGAAAAATCCCATGAAGTCTGAAATTGATATACCAGTAGTTTATCAAATAACCAAGGTAACCTATGGGTTCCTAAGGATTCATAAGTCTCATAGAATCATATCTTATCCACCACTCGAACTCTCTAAAATTACACTAAGAACAATAATGGGGTTCTTTCTCCCAATTAAGGTGAGTACTTCAGTTGATAATATACCACAACACACTACCCACTATGTGTGTGTCATCATTCTTGAAACCCATAGGGGAACCTATGCCTTTTTCAAGAAAATATCTCGGTTAAAAAATACCAACACTTGCTACCATAACCACTCGAGTATGAGCTAACCACATAATCTTATCAAAACTGAAATGTGGGATTTGCGTCTCACCAAAAGAAACCTTAGATGAGGGAGTATAAACCACAGTGGAGGTTCCCATGCCCTAACTAAGATCTTAGATAAGGGGGATACATGAAACATAGATAGAGAATATCACACTTTGAACTAGTGGGGGTATTTTGACAATGCCTCTAAAATGACCAACATACAAAGGATCTCATTCCCTAGTAAAACTGGATGAGAGATACCAACCCTACCTATAAGATGATAGAGATAGATGATCACACAACCAAAGTAAATGGGGGGATACAAATCTTATCTATAAAACAAAATTTTGATAGAGGATATTGAACGTTGGGTAGAAAATGGGATTCTGGCTCTACCTATATGATTACAATGCACTGATCATCATGCTCAAACCCCTCACTAAGCATATAGATTCATTTTCAAAATCTTTTTATCTCAGATAGAAAAATTTCTCAAATGTTCATATAGATTATGAAATTGAAATCAATGTGAAAAAAAACATAGGATGGACTATTTATTTTCACGAATCATACCCTTTGGGAGTAAGTTGAATAAAATACCCCTATTAGGTGATGCCAACCAAGTGTCAGACCTCCAACGCAATGGGAAATGGCGAGGATTCACTCAATGGGTTGTGTAGTTCCCACATATGTTGCATCATGTTTATATCACTAGCCAGGAGAGTGCACACAACCCACCACAATGTACTTCCTGATCACTAGACCATGCTACTCTATTGGTTGGGTCGCTGCATTGGGCCACTTGCGACCAAGATTGTGAATTGTTGGTGTGTCCTGGTTGGTCCACTAGTAGGGAGGGTCACTAATTTAAAGAACCCTACCTTCCATGTGGCTAGCAAGTGATGACTCAATCATTCTAGATCGAATGACCGGTAGGGGATATACCCTAGCCTCTCTCCACCCAAACTCTATTGTAGCTCGCTGGTTATCATGTCCAGACCACAACTTTTGTTGTGGATGCTACACATATCACCACCACTAGTTGTCTATGTGGCTGGCCTCATTTTCATTACCCTGAACACTATTGCAGCTGACTCTATCACCAAAAAACACTATTCATCCTCTTCACACAGTGTTTCTCCATATTAAAATAATTATTTATTAATTAATTAAACAAAACATTCCACCTACAACAACCAATCCTGAGGATCTTAGTGAAAATGAAATTTATACCTACCCTAGGGTAAAACCCCTATTTCAGATGTAACCATAATCACATATTTTCCATCCAAGGATTTATTTATATGTAAAATCATAAGTTAAAATAATGCACATGTACAGGGGATAAAAATAATATTTTTGAATCTTAATATATTTTTATTAAGGACCCTCCACACCCAAAAGTATAGTCTGGCTTAAACTGGTGGATAAATCCCACACCATAGAATCAACAAAGACCTAAAATTTTTTGAGGTAATTTTCTAGGGTAAATTTAGTGTTTTAACACAAAGAAGGTCCCAAATCTCTAAACCTCAAAAATTAGTTAATTCTCAACTAAGAAAAATTTCGGTAACTGGATCCTCCCCATTATAAGACCATTTTTCCTCAAGAAGGAAAGTATAATAGTTCATACAAATAGAAATCTCATAAAACATATCATATGAAAAACCACTCAACATCACAAAATCTTCAATTATATTATAGGACCGAGCTTTGAAAAAATTGGTACACAATCATTTACAAAGTAGTCCCTCTTATCTACAAGATAGTGGAACCACCACATCTTGAAGCATGAACCATGTGGAAACATGATTCAACTCTAGAAGAGTCTTTCCAAGCCTCTACACCCAAAACTCTTTTCTCATTTAAAGATGTTTCTTTTTTATGGTATAAAATAAAATCATAAACCACTAACACCAGTCATAGAATAGTTCATTTCCAAGGTTATCCTTGGTGGGAGAACCTATCTTCACACCTTTAAAGAGAATACATTAGGATTTTCATATGATAAAAACTCATCCACATCACACTCCAACAATTACTTCTTTTCTAGTTACCTCACTAAAACCAGAAATGCCACTATAATGCATGTAATTTAGCTTCCACATCAGCTTCTCTTCCCCATTTTCTTCCAGAAAGGTGCCAACACCGAGGTCAGTAGCTTGAGGCATGAGGGAAACATGTTACTAATCCCCCAACCACTTCATAAACATTCACTATAATACTCTATCCATAGATTGATCTCTAATAGGCTTGCAACCACGGTGATAGAAAACCTAGCTATGTTGTCATTTTTCTGTTATGAAATATACATACAAGATCCTTAGTAACAACATAAATGTCTTAAAATTGCCCAAAATCATACCATTTCCTTTTAGGTGGCCCAATCTACCATAATTTGAAGTGGATGGTCCTGACCTTTTAGATGACCCTACTCTATCAGCATCAATCCTAAAGATAACATCATCCTGAGCAAAAACAATCTACATTCTCAAGAAAAAACCTTCTCTAGAATAGTAAAATAGATGTTTATATATAATGGGTACACACACATTGATCCTCTATACATTACACACTAAGTATCATAATCTACTTGGGTGATCTACAATTAGGATTTATATTATTTTATTTAATACAAGAAATAAAAAAGAACCACGCACAAGAGCCTCATACTAGTTGGTGAGGACTCGTGAAGTACATCCAAGAGACCCAAGTTCAAAACTTATTAGAGACATATTTCTGGGTTACTGCAGCAATACTATAGTAGGAACTATAGCTAGGACTATAGCATACACTATTTGGTGCCGCATCATCCAGAACTATTCCTATTTTTTGGATTTTGGGCCACCAATTTGGTCCTCTGGTTCTTCAAGGCCTTTGGGCCAATAAGGATTTTGGGACACCTCAAGGCCTTTGGGACACCTCAAGGCCTTCAAGACACCTCAAGGCATTCATGCCACCTAAACTTATACTAAATTGACCAGGAAGACTCTATAAAGAGAAAACTCTAGATGAGGATTCAGAGTAGGTGTATTCATGATAGTAGAAGCTAACAGATGTGGAAGAAAGAGAGGGTATGGAGTTTTCATCAAGACCATACTTTTCATGCACAAGAATCCTAGTCGAACAGTCATGTGAAGGTGGAGAGTTGATATCATGATGCAGATGCTAGGGAGGAGCAGTTCCATGCAGTTATAGTCTGAATATTTCCTCTAAGGCCTATGATTCATGTATTCTCTAAGCCTATGGGCCTTGTAAGGGTTCCCCGTCATCCCTTGAAATGGGGGTTTTCAAAAATAAATAAAAATAAGGCCTTTTGTATATTCCGGCTAAGGAAGAACCACTATCCACATAGAAAAGTGGGCAATTTTTTCCCCATTTTCTGGAAAAACATTAAGGTATAATCCCTCAAGAATATCTAGTCACAGAGGGACACTAAATATACATCTTCAATACATGCCTCTCTCACACAAGGGATGAGTGTGGGGACACCACCATTGATCAATGGTGTGAATATCTCTCTCTTTTGAACCATGAATACCTACTCCAGAACTAGCTACTCATGCATGTCCTTTATTAGCCATATGTAGCGCCCTTTTTTGGATGCATAAACCAACATACCACTACCTATCACCTAATATTTTATCAACCACCATGGACTCAATATTAATATGAAATAAGATACCTCATGAATCCACATCCCATACATTGATAGTTTATTTCACAACTAGAAATTTCATGCAAAGATAAGGGAAAATTCATCTAACTCCCAATAGGCTCATCTATGAACTAATTCCAAGAGGGTTCATCTATATAGCCATATAAATTATAGGGTTCTCATCATTACACTAATTAACACCCAAATACTCTCCCTAAAATTCATGTAGATGCACACATTAGCCTCTCATTAAAAGTCAACCAGAGGTCACCTTTCTGAAGAATCTATGCACTCCTCAACATTTATAGGATGTGAATATCTCATCCATGTACTGAGCACATAATGTTATTTATATCAATTGATGGCTGGCCAGCTTCATCTTTAGGAGGGTTGACTCCACTCACCACACCCATAGGGTGAGAATTCTCACCAAAAACATCAATGAAGACTTCTCATTATGGAACATAAAGGTCTCTATGATCTGATCAATTAAGATATTTGAAACCTGGCTAAACTATGACTTTCCAAACTTATTTATCAATGATAATCTCAATTAACTAAAGGTGGTTGAGTGAATTAAATATGATCACCGTCAGTGGAAACTATTTAGTTGAAAAGGTTCTTCCTAGGGGTTCTTGAAGAATATCCAACTCCCAAATCTTTGGTGAAGGTAAAATAACTCATCTCTACACCATCTTTTATAAGGTTCCCCGAAGAGAGGACATGTTTTATACTCTAATCTACATCTATTAATGCTAGAACATAGTCATCCATCCCATGAATCATCTTATAGAATTTACTATCAATTTCATGAGTGTGAAATAAACTAACTAATTCTAGTGATAATGGAATTAGACCAATGCATCACTCATCTCTGATTTCACTTACACCACCCATTGTTCCACCAAAGGCACCTCAGTATCTAATAAATACCAACAAAAAGTAGGTTCCTAATATTATCACAATATTTAATATAGAGGTTTTTCCATGATATCGCATTGTTTATCTGTAGATAAAATGTTGACTTTTTCCCACAGCTAAGCCTTATTTTCAAAAAGAATAATCAAATACCAACGCTTTGTGGGAAGCCTCTAATAAAGGCAGTGTTACACAAAAATTTGACCAAAACTCACTAATTGTTACTTTTGAGTTTCTCCCTAAACCATTAATCTAAAAAACCCCTCGAATAAATTTTTTATGGAATGCATCGTATTGGGGCCTCTATATATACTCAAAAACAGTTACACTACCCTATGGAGGATCCAAAATCTCCAAATAAAAGACGAGAGTTCAACCTCAATTTATTGTAGAGGAATCCCATCGTATGTTTGAGAAAAAAATACCTAATAATGACTCACCATACATTTTATTTTTATCGATACATGAATTAAAATCTGGTTATTAAAAGATTGATCCCAAAGGTATTACATGTCTCAAACACGATCCAAACCATTTTTGTCCATGGTTTAGTTTATCATTGAAAATCCATGAAGTATATATCATCACAACACACATAATACATAAAGTCTATATGTAGTCTTGTATAAGTCATTCGAAACTAACATCATGTCAACGAGATCCATACTCATAGAAAATGATAGAGAAACTGACTTATATTACGAGGCAAGAATGTCTCTCAAATGAGTCTAAGATAACTACATGTCATCATTCACCAACCGCTGGTGAGAGGGTCAACTATTGGCATGGGCCCATTATGACCCTGCATCAACACACATATTGGATATCAAGGGGTAGATCTCTTTATTTATGAAAATTAACATAGAAGTATTAAAGCATAAATAGATGAGACGACTCAGGAAAAACATGAAAGATCATAACTGACTACTATATGATACATATGAGAACTTTATTAAATCCCAAAATGATACATTTGAGATCTAGGTTGAAAAAATAGTTATTAGATCCCTAGTGAAAGGATACATAATCCACCACACCTATTTTGGTCTCCCTAATCTGAGAATCGAGCTAAAGACTCCCTTAACAACACTCCCTAATGTTCCTAAACTCATCCTCTAATAAACACTAACTCCAAACTCCATCCTTAGGATAATCTACTCAGATGCCACTTTTACAAGACCTAACCCACCGATCCCCCGTATAAGATAGGTATTAGTCGAGAGTGATACCCCAAGACTGCCTCTAATAGAACAAGGGTTAATGAATACCATTGATTTATCAAATCTCTACTTATGGGAGGTGTTAGCTTATATAAACCGACAATATATACATATATCCAATGAATAAAATAAATAGAAATTCTAGATGGATGTATATATATATATATATAATCAAATGAACTTTATAAAATACATACATGAGATATCATGTACAAATACATTACTATAATGGAAAATAAATAAAACCATACATTCAATAAGCCTATAAATCTGAAAAATACAAGACATAAGAAAAATATTACTTGATTCATGTACTCATGAAATGATATCCATCTATAATGGTCACCACCACAATCAAGGACCACCAAGCTCCATCATATGTAATCAACTATCACCAGGAGTTGGTTCCAAACCATCCATACTAGATCCACATCTATAGAGACCATCTCAAAACCTGTACATTTTTTATACTAACACAATATGTGTGGGTACATGCCTGTATAGTGGTGAGTACAAACATGCCTAATTGGAAAACTCTAAAACCACAAAGAAAACATATAACCATAGGATAGCTCAAATGTACCTCTATTAGAGAGAAAACATGAGGAAAATATGAAGGATTGATCCAGATATGTTCAATCACCAGAAGTCATAGTGACACGTAGAATTACCAGTCATTTAAGCTCCAACCCTCAAAGGTTGTATCTCATAAGAAAGTAAGGATTCATGGGGAACAAGATACGGCAACATTTTTGGAGTAGATAGCCCAGAAGTTCATAACATCTCAAAGGAAAAATATGGGTACACGAGGAGTCAAAAGTCTCATAGAATATGATTTACCCCACCACTCCAACTCTCTATAGTTCCACTAAGAACCATGAAGGGGGTCCCTATCCTCAATGAGGTAGTCATGTATGTAGAGGAAATATCAGACTATACTAGCCACCATATTTCTGTCACCATTCCAAAAAACCATATGGGAATCTGTACCTTTTACAATAATAGATCTTGGACAAATGGTACTAACCCTTTCTATCATAACCACTAAGGTATGTGAAAACGATATCACCTAACTAAAACCATAGTGGGGGACTTATGTCTTTCTAGAGCAAACCATAGACTAGGGAGTACCGATCCTAGTGCATAATCGCATGCCTTGATAGAGATATTGTATGGGGGGATTCTAACTCAATTGATTGAGGTTATTTCCCCCCATATAAGTAGAATAAATACCTACCCTACCTATAAAATATCCCTTTGTTTGAGGATCCAACACCTTGATTAAATGGGGGGGAGATACTGACCTTACCTATAAGATGAGATAGAGGATCTCACACAAAAAATATATAGGTGGGATACGAACCCTTTCGATAAACCAAGCCATAAATACAGGATCACATGCATTGGGTAGACAAAGTTTGGGGATATCAATTCTACGAGTAGGATGAGAATACTCTAATCATCAAATCCAAACCTTGTCATTAACCCTATGGAGTCAACATTGAGATCTACCTATCTCACTTCATAAATGTTCTCAAATAGACTAACTTGATAAACCATTTCAATCTATGTGTAATAATACTTATGATAAATTATTTATTTTATTGAATCAAACTCTTGGTGAGTAAATAGTGAAAACACCCCACTAAAGTGATATAGGCCACATAGAAGACCTCATATGCACTATGTGGAATGCTGAGAGAGGGAGAGGACATACTCACTTAGGAACATGGTTCCCCATATGCCTTAGGGTATGGTGCCCTCGCGTACCACGCTGCACATGCCACCTAAACCAAGTTAGTTGATTCAACCCTCTATAGTGCCCCACCCGATGACCAAGATGCCCTACATGGTGGGCCACTATGCTAGGCCAACAGGGGATAAGACTACACATTGTGTGTCGGATAGGGAAGACCCATCAGTGGGGAGGACCACAAGACTAAACAACCATTCTCACTATATGCACTACCAAAGATCAGACCTTTAATTACATGAAAAACGGGCTTTAATAATGCGAAAAAAATGTTGTTATCCTAAGCATCATTAAAAGGGTACCCCTTTATTAGAGCTATAAATAGAATGGATAATGTCCCTACTGTTGTAGTGTGCTGTTAAAATTACAGAACACTCCAACAAATACACCTATATGGAAATACACCTATATGAAAAATCATAATTTAATTGAAATAAAATTTACATCACAAATACAATAAAAACACTATATTTTATATATTTTATATATTTAAAATAATGTCTTGTACAATTACATTAGCAATTACTATCACAAAAATCCAAAAACATCAATGTTTTGTTGTCTTTGGCACCTGTGACCCCTTCTCAAAAAATCTCAATCACGGTATCTGTCGCCAAACAAGCCATCCAAACCACAGCAAAAGAATATACCTGTATAAGAAAATAAATCTTATATTAGTAATACTATACAGAAATAAATTAAACATAAATATGAAACAATACATTAATAAAATGTCAATTTTAAATTTAAACCACACAATTTGAGTCATAACGGGTACACTGTGTATCATATTATGGTGTGGTTGATTCCAACAGTTCAAATATAAATTATGGATCATTTTCCAAAAGTATAAAAACAATCCCAATGTGTTTGATTATTTTTTATTATTTCACAAGTATTTTTTACTGAAATTCCATTTTAAACTGAAAACGCATACTTTGAGTCACACCGGTCACATCGTGTGTCAGTTTTTCATGAGACTAATTACTACACATCAAAAATGTCTTATGAATAATTATCTAAAATTATCAAGACAATATGAGTGTGTTTTCTCAATTTTCAGTGAGTGACACATGTTTTAAACTAAAATTTCCATTTTAAAATGACAATAGACACTTTGAGTCCTACTGGGCACACCATGCATCAGATTGAGGTGAAGATGATTCATACAAATTGAAAATTTCTTATGGATTTTAATAAATTATGAAAACAATATGAATGATTTTTCTTAGTTTTGAGTATGTCGCTTTCATTTTTTACTATATTTTCATTTTAAACTGAAAGCACACACTTTGAGTCATACCAGTGACATCATGTTTCGGTTTGATGTGAGACCAATTCATACATATCAAAAATGAATTATGAGTCATTTTACTAAATTATCAAGGAATTCTAATCACATTTTCTTGGTTTTTAGTGAGTGATACATGTTTTGAACTAAAATGTCAATTTTAAACTGATAACAAACACTTTGAGTCATACTAAGCACACCATGTATTAGTTTGAGGTGAAACTAATTCCAACATGTCAAAAAATGACTTATGGGCCATTTTACTAATGTATCAAATAAATTTTAATGTGTTTTATTGATTTTGAGTATTTCACTTGACTTTTTTACTAAAACATCATTTTGATCTAAAAAAAACTTTGTGTCATACCGATCACATCATGTATAGTTTTGACATGATATTATTTCATACAAATAAAAAATAACTTATCAAAATTTTTCCTAAATTATCAAAACAATCTAAGTGTGTTTTCTCAATTTGTAGTGAGTAACACATGTTTTGGACAAAAATGTCAATTTTAAACTGATAATAAAAACTCTTAAGCCTTATCAAGAACTTTGTGTATTATATTAAGATCAAGATGATTCATAAATTGAAAAAATGCCTTATGGATAATTTTCCTAAAGTATAAAAAAACTTTAAACGTGTTTTCTCTGTTTTGCGTATCTCGCTTGTGTTTTTTTCTAAAATGTAATTTTAAACTGAAAACACACACATCGAGACATAATTCTCACATCTTATGTTAGTTTGACGTGATAATGATTATCATCTGTCAAAAATTACTTACGAATCATTTTCAAAAATTATCAAGATAATTTAAACATGTTTTCTTAGTTTCTAGTGAGTTACGTATGTTTTGAACTAAATTATCAATTTTAAACTAACAACAGACACATTAAGTCATACCGAGCACATCATGTATTGAATTGAAGAAAAAAATTGTTCTAACACATCCAAAATGACTTATGTAACTTTTTACAAAACTATAAAAATAATTTTAATGTGTTTTATTATTTTTGAGTATGCCACTTTTCCTTTTAACTAAAATTTCTATTTTAAATAAAAACACACTTAGAGTAATATCAGTCACATTGTGTATCGGATTAAGTTTAAAAATATTCCTACTTGTCACAAATTATTTATAAATCATTATACTAAAGTATGAAAACAATAAAAATTTGTTTGAATATAGTTGAATATGTCACTTGTCTTTTTTACTAAAATTTCATTTTAAATTAGAAACACGCACTTTGTGTCTGATCGGTCACAACATGTGTTAGTTGTACATGAGACTGATTCCTATATGTCAAAAATTACTTTTTAAAATCATTAATAAATTATCAAGAAAATATAAGTGTGTTTTCTTAATTTTTAGTGTGTGACACGTGTTTTGAACTAAAATGTCAATTTTAAATTGATAACAACCACTTTGAGCCATACCCGGAACATCATGGATTATATTGAGGTGAGGATGATTCCTGCACATAAAAAATGACTTATGTATTGTTTCAATAAAGTATAATTACAATTTTTATGCATTTGATGAGTTTTAAGTTTGTCACTTTTCCTTTTTACTAAAGATAATGTTAATTTTAATTAAAAAGAAACACTTGGAGTCATATCAATCACATCGCGTGTCATATTGAGATGATACATAAGAGTCATTAAGTGGAATGTAAGAGTAAATTAGACTATTCATTATATATCAGTGTCTATGTCTATATTTATATAGGAAATCAGAGGTTGTTGGTCTGAATTGAGGAACATCCATGAATATCAAAAGATAGTACTACTTGATGACCACTTAGGATGCACTATAAGTGGGTGAGAACACTTGCACATATGTGGTGATGGAATTATCAGGCGATTAATTTTATTATTGATCTAATTGGTTGATTTTACCAAATTTGGTTGTAATACTTGTAAGTTTTTATGAAATATAAATTCATTAATGTTCTACCTTAAATGTTGAATGCATTGGAGAATAAAAAGAAAATTGCATCATCATGAGTTCATCATCCTTGCTGAGTGCATGATCATAAAACATGAGTGAATCATACTTGTTGAAAAAGTAATTTCTTAATGATATCTGTGAATATTAAAAAAATAAGTATTATATAAAAATTATAAGGAAATTAAATAAAAAAAGTAGATAAAATGATGATAAAATTAACTAAATAAGTAGTAGAAAGTCACATATTCATGATATATGTGTACATTCTAACCTTGCATATACTGGTCATTCATTTCTAAACAAATATATTTCCACTTTTGAATATGATGATTTTTAATAGTTTTTGTAGAACTAATAAAAAATAAATATAGAAAGGATTAATAAATATTTTAAATTACATTTTAATTATATTTGAAAATACCTCTTTAGGGATGCTAGTTTTTTTAGGGTATGTGATATCTTTCATAAATTTTCAAACATAATAACTAAAATCATCTCCATTGGTTTGTTTTATATACTACATAAACATTTAAATAAGTAAATAATTAGTTTTGATATATGTTTTTATAGTTAAATCTCATTATATATACCCTAATACTTATCCACTTGTAGAACTAGATAAGCTCCTTGTGATCATGTACTATCCTCATGCCATGATTTTTATGATATTTAAAAACCTACATATCCTAACACAATTCTCATTAAAACATAATATAAAAAATATATAACTTTAATTTTAGTTCTAAAACATTGCATGAAGTGTATTACAATTGAATAATGTCATCACGTGTGGTCATTTTTTTCAGTATCCATATAGTGAATCCAAAAAATAAATCTTTAGAGTATATAAATTGACTACAATGAGTAACTAATTCTTCCTAAAAAAATAAAAAGGAATAATTAATGAAAGGAATAAAAATATATTTGATTTGATTAAATTATATATTTTTACCCCTACATCATTGGTAATAAGAGGATTTTGTCATCCATAAGTTTTCATTCAAACACTACAACCATTTTTTCCACTATTACATAAATTTTATTTGATTCCAATGAGGTTTTTTATATAGAAGTTATGTGAGGACTAATTATTCCATATTTTCATTCATAGGGTTTTCCATTCAAATATTACTGACATATATGACTATTAAAAATATGAATTATATCTATTCATAATTAACATAGTGGATTAGATACTAGAAAAACAAATCATAAAAACACACCTCATGTATACATTTAAAACTATAACTCCTTTCCATTCATATATGAGGATTTTATTTTCATTCTCAAGAGAAATAATGTTTGTAATGGCCTCTCCGTACATTTTTTCTTCAAAATAAACTATGAAATTACTAGCACCTTGTAACCATGTATCCATATGAACCTCAAATGTTGGTAAATGTATAATTTTAAAGGGTGGGGTAAATGTACTTTGTGAAGATATTTTTGATTGTTCGGTTGATTATTTAGACTATTTTTATTCAACCTTACATTTCACCCTCTTCCCTTTGTCTATCTATAATACCATTCAACGATTCAGACCTTTTTCATTAATTATTAAAGGCTTTGCATGAGAAATAAATTGGAAATTATATCCTCATTGTATAATTTTTTTTAAAATATATATTATCCATGGTACAAATGTTCCAATACCTTGCTCGACCATATGAATATGTGTATCATTAAGTGGAATTGGTAGCTCGATGCTTGGATCATGAGCTATGTTAATCCCAACTCTCACATGACCTATTGAAAGTTATCTATTATGTACAGTATATTTTTGGATATTAAACATGGTATCCCTCACAACAAGGTGATTTATGGTTGTTTATATATATATCACAATCGTTTTCACCCTATAGAATATCAGTATAGAAAAGGTATCAATGTCTGTCAGATTCATATTTCATAGAAACAATTTTGATAATATTGATTACCTCATCTAAGATATATCTTTGAGGGGAATGGATTTCCTCAGATATGGTGGGTGTGGGGAGATCTTCGTGTAGTGATTGTTCTTGTGTTGTTTCTTCACTTTGATTCTTTCCCTTAAGATTTTTTAGTAACTCCGACTACCAATTAAATTTTTCTCTAAGAGTATATAATAATGCATGAAACTCTTACATTTTCTTATCTTTATCTCCCTATTAATTTATTTTATAAAAATATGTTTTCGGTGTCACCCAAAATCCAGTACCTCTGACACAACCATACCATTGTTTCTATTTCAAGGAAACTGATAGTAGCAGCTCATTGAGTAAAACAGAGGATGAATCATGTGTTTAAATCAGATAAAATATATAGGAAAATATGTAATCCTTATTATTTAATACATATTTAATGTAAAACAAATTTTTTATTTCATAATAACACATGATTTTCACACTTTTTTCATGATTTCATCTATTAGTATCTCTTCATTATTTAAACACGCCTCCTTCTATAACACCTTATGTGGGATGGAAGTGTCTTTGTATTTTGATTCACCAATATTTATATAAATAGGGGAACATAATTGTGTTTCTATTTCATGTAACATAAAATTATTATGGTATATTAAAAATGCAAACCATTTTTTTCAAGTGAAGCATACACCATCCTTACTTTATGGTAGGGGTATGTTTTTTTGTTACATGTTGCTTATTTTCAGCACCGAGTTTCTATTTTATAAATTAAAAATTCATAATCAAATTGATTAATAAATGTATTTTAAAACAATTTATTTCTATTCACAATGTACCCAAAAATATGTATGCTCATTATGAACAATAAATGCATCCCATACTTTGTAGCTAATTAGGTGTGCACACATCTGTAGTGGGTGTAGAATTTTTTTCATTCAGTATATTTGTAATAAAACATCATAATAATTGCATGAAAGTCTCTATGAGCCATTCCAAAAAATCATTAATAAAAATTTCATTCATGATCCATCTATTATAAAATCACTCTTCAAGGGATAATGAAGAGTAAGTCAACATTTCATTATTTTTTTAGTAAAATAAATAAGGTGTACCATAATGTTACCATAATCTCTTCCCAAATCTATTTATTAAGTGAATACACAACATTATTCCATAAATCTATATCAGTCATCATGTTCTGATGAGTGGTGAGCTCAATGAAACTACTAAACATGGTCTTTTGGGGTTAAAATTAAAGCGACCATATCCTTGTACACATTTTTACTTTTTTAAAGGTTGTGGTTGAAGCCTCATTTTGTTATTATTACAAAGCAAAGACCTCTTTAAACTGGGAAGAGGGAGATCCATTTCACTTCCCAAAGGCCCAGGGGGCTTATAGCCCATTACATGGCCCGTAGGCAGAAACCTTTTGGCCCAAGGCCCATTCTGTGAATAGTACTTCTACAGTGCATGCACTACTACAATGCCCTCACAATACCCGCTGCTGCTATAGTGTCCTGCCACCACTATAGTCCTCACCGTTGCAATAGCCCCTCCGCTACCCGTATCCACTACAGTGTCCTGCCACCACTACAGTCCTCACTGTTGCAATAGTCCCTCCACTGCTACAGTACCACTATAGTACCATTGCATCACTGCTATAGTACCTACGCCCAATGGGTTTTGAACCCCCATTTATCATGTAGGATTACAATGTTTTTACCACTAAGCTAAACCCCAAGGATCATAAAATAAAAACCAAGGATCATAATGTCTTGTGTCTTTGGAAGACTAGTTATATAAAATTGAAAACATGAAAATATAATAAAAAATATTTATATTAATATTCCATAATGAGATCCTAACTTCATTTGAGATCCTAGATTTTCATAGGATAACATGGGGAATACATAGACAAAGTCATGAGCTAAAAATCCTAGTAAGGGAATAAACATATGAGTAAAACATAATACATGGTTTAGAATGCATAACATGATGACATAAAAAGGAATAAAACATCAGTAAACATATGAAGTCGTAACATATAAAACATGGTATCATGAGATTATGGAAAAAATTTAATGTTGAATCAACATATAGCATGACATAAACACGAGTCAAAGATAAATGATAAGACTACATCACATAGTGGAGAAAGTATGATAATGGATTAGGTTTACTCCCTAATCCCGTACATAATGTCTCATGAGAATAAAAATTACCCAATGCATTGTAGATATATCTAGGAACCCCCATCCTAAAATTTTCAAGCATATTCATTCCACATAAAGAATAAATCATAAGTAATAAACATAAGGGTTACCCAGGGAATGTAATGGGCATCATAATCATGTCATAAGGTATAACCAAAGGGTGCATCATCATAATGGAATCCACGAAAGAATGGATTAAATCATTAATGTACAACAATGAAGTAAAAATAATAATAGGTCGTTAATAATGATGTCCAACACAAATGAGTAAATGAAAAAGTGTCTTTAGAAAATGGGGAAGTTCTCTTTAATCGGGTTTGCTTATTGAGAGAAAATGAAAATAGAACCTTTTAAAACATGAATTTTCCCATAAATTAAGGATTAATTGATATGGATAAATAATTTTGGAACATATAAACATAATTTATAATAATTATATAAAAATAATCTATAAATAAATTGGTGTAAATAGAGAGAAAGTTTAACCAAAAGGTAAACTTGGAGGTTTAGAGAGATATCTTACCTTATGTGTGGATGTGTTCTGCACTTTCACTTAATGTCCTAGATAATAAAATTAGATCCACTAATTATATAATTAATAACTGTAAACATTTATATTTTATTTATTATGATTTTATTAATTTCATTTATTTCCATTTTTATGAGTTATAATGTTTAATTTCATTGTTCTCGAAGCGTTCGTTTCATGGTTTTATGGTCGATTATCTTGAGTATAATTGTGGGAGTTAATGTAAAATGGGATAAAAAATATAGAAGTATAATGAAATAGTATTAATATAATTCCATAATTTTAAATTGGCCTATATATCATTTTTCCGACATGGGAATGATTCCTTATATAAATTTTTAATGATATACAATTACGTTATTTTGATGGTTTTTCAGTCATCATGAGCTTGTTTTGATTTATTATTTAATATTATGTATATATATTAGTTCAACAACATAAAAAAGTTTTAATATAAATTTTAAAATCTTTTTTAACCGTTATAATGGTATTATGATATTCCTTGAAGGTGGTAATGGAAAACGAAAGCTCGTTGTCCATGAAGGTGGTGAATTGACACATCAGAGATGATGTTTTAATTTTCAGAATAAAAGAAGAAGATAAGAGATATTATTATGGATATTCCATTTAAATAATAAAGTTATAGTATATATGTGATATTATAACAATAACGCTACTTTTGATTGGTGGTGACGATAAATTGGAAGAAAGAGAGAATTTAAAAGAGAATGAAAGATGATTTTACCTCTTGAATATCCTCTCCGTGAGAACCTATTAAAGGGACTTGGGTTTGATATTTTTTTGAGAAAAAGACTCATAGACGTGGGGAGAAGGGTTGGGAATGTAATTGGGCAGAATTTAGACAGTATAAAAATCTTAGGAGGTGTTTGTAGAATGGGTAGTATTTATTGGAGGAGGAGAGGGGTTCTTTTGGTTAATTTATTCATTTTTTTATTATTATGGACCAAGACTATAAATAGTGATTATTACAATGAAAAAATATAGTAAATATTTCATGTTAGTTCTAGGTAATTTAAACTTACATCATCCATGACCCAACCAAGACTCAAAAATTCATTTCTTTACTTATAATGATAAATATCGTAAATTTTCGTATTTCGTTGTTAAAGAAAAAATTTACTATTTTAGAAAAATACAAAAAATTCACCCTAAACATTTTTCTAAATTTATATTTTATAAATGAATTCATTTTTTGAAAATAATTTTGTAAATATGAGAAATTTAATTTTTAATTAAAATCATCATTTATTTGAGAAATATCGTTTTTAATATTATAATAGATTTTATGACACTTTGTTAAAATAATTAAGGACTCATAAAATTATATTAAAATTATAATAAAAATAAATATTATGTTATAAATCTATTTTATGGAAATAAATTTTCTTTTAAATCATTATATTTATTATAAAATAGTGAATAAGCATTTATGTTTTATAAAAATATAAAAATTTAAGTTATCATTTTTAAAACATTTATTTACTTATTCAATGACGTAAATATATCATATGTTAATTTATAATATGCCTAAATTTTATTTATACTTTTATAGGTGAGGTTAGTTTTCTAACAGCTAGATTACTATACCTAACAGTCACATTTCTATGTCGATGGTCAGGTTACTATTCTAATGGTATAGATTCATTAATTTCAATAAATAAATATGATTTAATTCATTATTAATCTATGAGAATAATATTTTGTTTGTTTATCTATGTGATGTTTGTGATTTACACTATATGACATAATTATAAGAAGGAAATTTTCATTGATAAAATTATGAGCCGTTACATTCTTCCACCCTAATGAAATTTCACCCTTGAAATTTCATTCTACATACTAAGGTTAAAACATGTGAGGGTAGTTCTACTTCATTACTTATAATAGTTCCAATGTCACAACTTCATACTTATGGTTTTTTTTATTGTAATTTGACTAAGTGAGTAGTATTGTTGTGTATAACTTTTTCTCTATGGTCCAAGATCTTCACCGACTGTTCCTTGTAAGAGAGATCATTTTCCGACTGCATCACATCCAAATTTAGTACATGAGATTGATCTGGTATGTACTTTCTTAGGGGGTATATGTGAAACACATATTTTACTTGAGACATGGTTGGTGGAAGTGATAGTCAATATTCCACAGCTATGATGCGATCAAAAATCTTAAAGGGGTCAGTGTACTTGATAATTATCTTTCCTTTCTTCCCAAATCTCATGACTTTCTTCTATCGACATTGGGCTTCTTTGATGTGTTCTTGTATGGTTTTCACCTTTTCTACCATTTCATTGACCATTTCAGGTCTCAGCAGCATAAATTCACCAAATTCATCCCAACATGTCAGTGATCAGAATATTTTACCATAAAGGGATTCATATGGTAGTATTTTAATGCTTGAGTGTAAACTATTGTTGTAATAGAACTTGACCAGTGGAAAATGTTGATCCCATCCTCCTTTGAAGTTCATAGATCATTCTCCAAAATTTCTTCTAGTGTCTAAATTTTCTTATTAGATCATCCATCTGTTTGAGAATGATGAGTCATAATAAAGTTTATCTCAATTTTTATATCATTTTTTATACTTTCCAAAACATGGAAGTAAATATCAGATCATGATTGGATATAATCGATAATGGTACTCTATGTAGCCTTACCACTTTATTATATTTACCAAGATGGTAGTGGATTGAGTAATCATAATCCTTGATGACCTTTAACCATATTTTATGGAACATATTAATACCATTCTATGTGAATATATATTTTAAGTTCTTATGATTAGTATATATTTTACACTTCTCCACATATAGATAATGCCACCAAATTTTCAACATGAAGGTCACAGCTGCTAACTCCAGATCATGCGTGAGATATTTTTTCTCATGAAATTTAAGCTACCTTTAGGTGTAGGCTATCACTTTATAATTTTTCATCAGTATAAAACACAATCCCTTCTTTAAATCATTGTTTTATACCACAAATAGTTCCCCACTTATTGGTAGTATAAGTACTAGTACAGTGATAAGCCTCTTTTTTAACTCTTTAAAGTAGTCTTCACATTAACTACTGCAAAAAAATTATTTCCTTCTAATTCATCTTGGTTAGTGAGTTTGAAAATCATGAGAAATTCATAAAAAAATCATCAGTAATACCCAGTTAGACCAAGGAAACTATGGATCTTCATTACAGATGTTGGAATCAGCCACTCTTCGATTTTCCTTGTCTTGGAAGGGTGCATATATATTCATTTTCTAGTCACTACATGCCCTAAAAATGATATTTCCTCCATCAAGAACTCAAATTTATTTTACTTTTTTATAGAGTTTCTCTCTTCACAAAGTCTTTAACATAGTATTCAAATTCTCCTCATCCTCCTCTTTGATCATAGAGTATATCAAAATATCATCTATCAAGACTACCAAAAAAATTCAAGTTACTCTATAATGACTCTATTTTTTAATTATGGGGATATTTATAGGGAATTAGTGAGTCTGAAGAGAATCACTATGAACTCATAGTTTCCATTCCTATTTTGAATGGAAGTCTTGGGAATATATTCCTTCCTTACCTTTAATTGGTGATATCTCGAAAAAAGGTCCACCTTAGAGATATACTTGGCCTCATATGGATGATCAAACAATTCAACTATCCATGAAAGGGGTATTGGTTCTTTATCATGATTTTGTTGAGTTCACGATAATCAATATGGAGGAGCATTGATCTATCCTTCTTCTTGATGAAGAGGACTGACACACCCCATGGTGAATCACTCTGGCATATAAAACCCTTGTCCAGATTCTCCTGTAACTTCTTATTAATTTCCTCTAACTAAATGAGGTTCATATTATAAGGGGTGATTGACATAAGTAGTGATCTAGGTATAAGATCAACTGAAAAATCAACCTCTCAATTAGGAGGAATACCAGGCAATTATTTTGGGATCACATCAATGTAATCCCTCATAATGTTAATGTCTTCTAGAATGATATTCCCCGTTTTCTCAACCATTTGAGCAAGATATTCTCACTCATAAATCAATAATATCCAAAATTGATCCAATGAGTCTGATGAAGATTAATCCTCCTCCTTAAACTTGTACAGAATTGGAGGATTCCACATAATGTGATGAGTGATATCCCTTTCTCGATAGTTGATGTTTTATTTATATAAATATATCCAATCTATGCCCAATATTGAATAAAACTTCACTAAAGGAAGTAAGATAATATTTTCTAGGAGGTTATGTCCACAATCATTAATCGGGGAGGAGTTATATAATTTGTATGAAATGATTTCCCCTTTCACTAATATTATAGATAACTCAGCCTTCATATTCTGAGGTGGTGTTTGAATAGTTATACTAAACTTTCAAGATATGAAAGAATGTATAGAACCATAATCAAATAGATCTTTTTCTATTCTTGAATGAATAACCAGTGTACCTATCACCACATCATTTTGAGGCTCCACCTCAATAGTAGTGATATAATATGTACTTCATTGCTTCCTTGGAGGTTATTATTGCTTATTTCCTCAACGAATCCTCGGATTAAGGAATTTTCCCACATAATTCCCACATTCCATGCAATTGAAACAATGAACTACAAGATGAGTATTGATATGAACTATTTTTTTATTCTACATTAGTGGGATTCTTCAAATCCCTTCAACAAAAATTAGCCTGATGACCCTCTCTTCTACATTTGAAGTTTCTAATAGTTTCCTTCAGATAGTTCATGGGATTATTCTTCCCACACATTTAACATTTGGGTTATTGGGTTTTCTTTCCTTAATGGGATTTATCTATTTATCCTATAATATTAAACCCTATTTTTTATGTTCTTATATTTGAGCCCATGAGACAAACGAGAGTTCTAAATATCCATCTCATCCATTAGGGAATATCAGATAGTATTCTCATAGATTTCAAAATCTCGAATCATCGATCATTTTTGTAGACTCATATTTAATCTACTAAATAAATGATCCAACATACATTCCGTGTTTATTAAAAATATGGAGGCATATCTTGCAAGCCTTGTGAAAATTTCTTCATACACCCTGATAGAATCGTCTTCCTATTTCTTCAGTCCAAGGACCCCCCCTCTCCATATTAAGATATAGAGTTTAAGGAAAATATTTATTGAAAAAATATTTTCTTTAATCCTTCCTAATCAATGGAATCAAGTTCCTCCTTAGACTTTCTGTTTTTGATCAGTGTACACCACTAATCAGCTTCCCCATAAAAATGATTAACCACCAACATGAATTTCTAAACTTTTGATCATTGAAGGACACGAAAAATCTTCTCAATGGATTTAATCTATTGGTCAATGATAATGGTATCAGAAGATACACAAAAGATAATATGCCTTTGTCACATAAGATATTTGACTAAAATAGTCTATTTCTTAGGAGAATAAGGGAATTGAACATGATTCAAGTTATAATTTATTACTTGAGCCTGTTGATCTGGTACTATCATGATGTTCTGGGCTCCCATTCCCACCAGATTTGGAATATCATTGGGTAATCATCACATTTCAAATCACATTGATTGTTGTAACATGTTATCTTATTTACCACCGTTAACTAAGAGAAAGAAATAAAATAAAATTAGCTTGGATTGAATACATAGATAATAATTATATAAAAGTTAACTTCAAACATAGAAGGATAAAATTATAATTTAAAAGAATATCCTAACTTGTGATTCCCTAAGTTTAAATATAGGTTATCTATGGTGATATAATTATCCCTACGGTTATTACTGAATTTTTTTATTCATAATCCCAAAAAATAACTACACCTTGTTATAATGCCAACTATTGAGACCCTATCCATTTACACATTTTTTTACATGATTTTTATCATATTTAACCATCAAATATAAACCAAGGATTGTAGAGTATACTGTCTTTGGAATATTACATACATAAAATTGAAAACATGGAAATAGACTAAAACATATTTATATTAATCTTACATTATGTGCTCCAAACTTAATTTTAGCTCCCACATTTTCTTAGCATAACCTAGGGATTACATAGACAAAGGGATGAGCTTAAAAACCCAGTAAGGAAATAAACATAGGAGTAAAACATAGTACATGGGTTAGAAGGCCTTACATGATGACATAAAAACTCATAGAACATGAGTGAACATAGAGAATCATAACATATTGAACATGGGATCATGAGATCATAGATACATAGAAATGTGGAAACCATATATAACATGACATGAACATGAGACAAAGCTAATTTCCATGACTATATCACATGGTGGGAAAAGTCCCATAATGGATTAGGTTTACTCCATAATCCCATAAATGACGTTTCATGAGACTAAACATTACCTAATACATTAGAGTGTTATCTAGATTCTCCCATAATAACATGTTCATGAATATGTGAACCACATAAATAATAAATCATAAGTAATAAACATAAGGGTTACCCATGTAATGAAATGGGCATCATAATCATGTCATAAGGCATAACCAAAGGGTGTATCATATTAGGATACATGAAAGAAGGGATTAAATGACTTCTGTACAATCATGAATTAAAAAAATAAGAATTTTTCATGAATAATGATTTCCAACTGAAATGAGTACATGAAAAAATGTTTTTAGGAAACTTTATAAATGGTCCACTTTTGTGAAGTTTAAGGGAAAATAATAATGAGTTTTTAAAAAGGATAAAAGAATACTTGTTTGAATAATATCAGAAATGAACTAAGAATTTTTTTTCTTGATAAAATGAGTAATTTTATAAAAATAACGAGGGATTAACACAATTTATGGATTTTAAATGAAAATGGGTATGAAATGGGGAATTTCTCTTTAACTGTGCTTGCTTATCAAGAGAAAATGAAAAGGGAACCTTTTAAAACGTGTATTTCCCCATAAAAGAAGGATGAATTTATCTAGATAAATAATTTTGGAATATATAAATAGAAATTAGAAAAATTATATAAAAGGAATGACGAAACATATTAGTGTATAGAGAGATAAAGCATAACCCAATGGTAAATTTGGTGGTTTAGAGAGATCCCTTACCTTATGTTCGAACGTGTTCTTCACATGCACTTAATTTCTTGGATGATAAAATTAGATCCATTAATTAATTAATTGAGAACACACTATATATATGTTTTATTTATTATAATTTTATTAAGTTCATTTGTTTCCATTTCAATGAGTTATAATTTTTAATTTTTTTTGTTCTGGGATCATTCGTTTCATTGTTTTATGGTCAGTTCCCTTTAGTATAATTGTAGGAGTTCTTGCTAAATGGAAGAAAAACTCCAAAAATAGAATGAAATGGTATTAATATACTTACATAATTTTAAATTTTCCCATATATCATTTTTCAGATATGATAATGATTCATTAAATAAAATGTTAATGATAAATGTTTAGTTTATTTTGACAGTTTATCGATCATCATGAATTAGTTTTGTTTTAATATTTAATATTATGTATATATATTAGTTAAGAACATGAAAAAATTTATAATATACATTTTATAAATTTTTTAACCAATATAATAGTTTTATGAAAATCCTTGAAGGTGAAAATGGAAAACAAAAACTCATCATCCACCAAGGCAGTGAATCAACACATCACGGATGATGTTTTCTTTTTTAGAATAAAAGGAGAAGGGAAGAGATTTGATGATGGATAATCCATTAAAGAATTCACATTATAGTGTATATATGATATTGGAGCTATAATTTTACTTTTTATAGGGTGAGGATAAAGTAGAATAAATAAATAATTTAAAATAGAAAGAAGGAGGATTTTACCTCTTTAATATCCACTCCTTGAGAACCTTTATAAGGCACTTGGGTTTGGACTTTTATTGAGAAAAGCAACTCTAAGATGTGGGAAAGAGGCTTAGGAATGGGATTGGTCAGAATTTAAACATGCTAAAAAGCTTATTATGTGTGAGGATAAGGGGTGATATTTATAAGGGGAGGAGAGAGAGATGATTTTGGTTATTTTATTCATTTGTTTATTATTTTGGATCAAGACTATCAGTAGTTTTGATTCCCATACCTAAATACAGTAACTAGAGAATGTTAGTTCAATATAATTGGTAATTACATCATCCAATACTCAACCATGAATAAAAAAATTCTTTATTTACTTATAATGTTAAATACCGTAAATTACTATATTTCACTATTAAATAAAAAATTAACTACTTTAAAAAAATCAAAAAATTCATCCTAACAATTTTTTGATGTTTAGAGTGAAAAAATTGACTCTATTTTATGAAAATAATTTTCTAAATATGTGAAATTTATTTTTTAATTAAAATCATACTTTATTTAAAAAATATTGATTTTAATATTATAACAGATTTTATGATACTTTAAAAAAGTAATTAATGTCTCATAAAATTATATAATAACTATAATACATCAAAATATCAATTTATGAATCTATTTTATGAAAAAAAATCTTTTAAATCTTTATATTAATTATAAAATTTTAAATAGACATCTATGTTTTATAAAAATACCAATACTTAATTTATCATATTTAAAACATTTATTTACAGATTCCATGATATAAATATATCATTTTTTCATTTATAATATTTTTAAATTTTATTTATACTTTTATCAGTGAGGTTACTATTCTAAGGACCATATTACTATTCCTAGTGGTCACATTACTATTCCAACAGTCAGGTTATTATTCAAACGATATAGATTTCATAATTTATATAATTACCTCTCATTTCACTCATTCTTCATTTATGAGAAAATTATTTTTTTGGGTTTCTCTATGTGATGTTTTTGATTTACACTACATGACATAATTATAAGAAGGAAATTTGCAATGATAAAATTCTAGTTTGTTACAAACAGCCTAACCACCAGAATTCCATACAACCTCTAATTTGATTCCTTTTCTTCTCTCCTTAATAATTTTTTCTAAAATCATCATTCTATGATGCTCTTATTTTTTTTGGGACACTGTTTTTTAACCATCTACCAATTCCTCAAGTTCAAAATCATTAATATGTTGTTCCTCTAGATTTCAAGTATTTACATGGGCAAAAATTTATTGTTCTTATACATTGGGAGCACCATCAGGTTGAAAAACATGTTGTTCCTCATGATTGGGATCATCAAAACATGTAGAATTCATTATCTACAGAAGTGGTTCAACATTTAATTTTGATTACGTAAATGCAACAATGAACCAATAATAATATGAAGAAACATAATGTATATTATAAGAAAAAATTTATTATCGGACTCTCTTTTTTAAAGGTCTAAATGACTTATTCTCTCTATTGAATATCCAAATACCATCATTATGGTATCCTATGACATACAAGAACTCATCTACATTGGGTACACTATGAAATGATTATGAAGTATGAATGAAAGGGTCATCCTTAATTGAATTTTCATCTGACCCTTTAGTGGGTTTAGTTGATAATAGAACAATTGGACACTTTCAGTTTGTGGGATCTAGAACATAAAATACTTGTACCGATAATGATTACATTATAAAAAAATTATCTATATACCCTTTCTTACTGAAATCCACTTTCATTAATTCCAATTCATTTATTTTAATAGAACTCCCATTATCATCCCACTCACATTGAAAAAAAATCAAATGGAATGTTGTATAATCCAACTGCCATATTTTTTTGATGATGCAAACATATAACATTTTTGAATAAATTGGATTTCTATCCTTTATACTAGATACATGCAACACATTATCCACAAGTGTAACTCCACTAGTTTTCATGGTATTGCATTCATAAATTTTATTTTTATATAACATATAACCATTAATTACATAGACATTATAAGATAATATATGCACACTTGGTCCTTTTTCTAGCCATCAATTTTTTTTTGAAATTGAATTCATATTTTCAGTAGATTCCTTAAGAATATTGTTGAAAAGCCTTTCTATAAACTATTTATTATGTGTATTTGATATCCATATTTTATCCCGGAATGGGTTCAAATGCCTAATAATTTATTTTTGTGTTTAAAATATGGGTAAACCTATAAAATTTTTATGATAAACATAAATTTGAGGTAGCTCCTAATCTGTAATAATGATTATGACAACATCTATTCCAGAAATTCCTTCACCCACAAGCCACCCAATGTGATGATATTTCTGTAGACCAATACATTCCGCAATGAATAGGTAGTCGGTACAGAATTCAATAACTTCCTCAAAAATATATCGCCCCATAATAAAACCTTTTGGAAGACTTTGATTTTTGAAATACCATTTAAAAATATTCACATACCATCCAATTAGGTATATCCATCTATAATGTACAACACCAAATAGTCAACTCTCTCTTACCAAGTGAACCATCATATCAAAGAATGATGGTAGGAAAAAAATTTCAATTCTCATAATATGATAAAATTTTCCTTTTTGATACATGGAAATTTCTCTAGGTCTACAACTTTGATTTATATAGTTTTGAAAAATAAACAAATCTTGGTAAATGTATGAATGAAATTCATGAAAAAATGAAATTTAAATCAACATGTATTAGATCTTGCATCAAAAAATGACATTTATGTGATTTTAGACCCTTTAAATTTAAATTATTCATTGACATGATATCTTTGATATTCGATGAATAACCATCCGGAACCTTTACATCATTCAAGATGTTTCAAAACTGATATCTCTATTACTTTGAAAGAATGTAAGTAGATGGAGGAAAAAAATTCTTTTTTTACGCTTCATTAGCACCTACTCTTCCAATATTTCCATGTCAATCATATAAAATATAGCCTTAATTCCACATTTTTTTTCTAGGTGAATTTATTAACATTACAATTAAACTATCAATTATATTTATTCTACATGCATAAAATTATCAAAATTCCTAATGTATAAAAAATTCCAGTATAGTAATTAAAAAAATGGATCTCTTTTTCTAACTGATTTTTGTATGTTTTATCGAAAAATGTTTACCAAAATAAGTGCCCATATCTTTTACTTTCTCAAATAGTTGATCACCTGTTAGTAGAGATAGTGATTTATGTTCTTTTGAACTCCCATAAAATTATGTCATCAAAGATAAGTACTTTTTTCATCAGGGTAAAAATCTTTGATGTCATAGAAATATATACTTTGATGAATGTTTCAAACTAATTGACTATGTACCTTGTTCAAAAATGGGACACCCTTGAGTTACTTTAATGTTATATCCAAAAACATTTCAATAACCAGAAAATATATTTATCACCCTTTACAAAATGGATATCAATGTGAAATCTTCATTTATGTAAGCATCATACAATGTAACACCTGAATCCCACAATAATTTTAAATCTATAATCAATGGATCCAAAAAATCAATATCATTATCTGGTTAGTTTGGTCCTAATATAAGCAGAGATAATGTAACAAACAAAATTATATCAATAAAATTCTGCTTTTATAATTATCCCATATGGTATAAATAACATAAAATCACTTAGAGAAAAAAATTCAAACTTTATAGATTAATAATGAATGAAATAAGAGGATATTAAGAAATTAAGGAACTTAAACACATGGAACAATAACTTGACCTTTGAAATAGTAATACGACCCTTAAGAATAATAACTCGACCAATAGAATAGTAACCTAACCTATGAAAGTATAAATAAAATTTAAGTATCTTATAAATGAAAATATTATATATTTATATCATTGAATAAGAAAATAAATGTTTTTAGAATGATAAATTAAGTTTTGGTATTTATTTGTGAAACATAAATGTTTATTTACAATTTTATAATTAATATAATGATTTAAAAGGAAATTTATTTTCATAAAATTGATTTATAAATTAATATTTTCTTGTCTTATAATTCTAATATAATTTTATTAGACCATAATTAATTTTTCAAAGTGTTATAAAATCATTTTTAATTTTAAAAATGGTATCTTTTGAATAAATGATGATTTTAATTAAAAATTAAATTTATCATATTTAAAAAATTGTTTTCATAAAATAGATTCCATATTTTAATTCTAAACATCTAAAAATGGTTAGGGTATATTTTTTATATTTTTCTAAAATAGTTGAATTTTTGTGAATGGTGAAATAAGGTAGTTTATAATATAAGCTAAATAGATAAATTATCGAGTCATGTATGATGTATGGATGATTTAAGAACAATTATTTAAAACTAACATGCACTAGTTACTATAAATATTCAAAATAATTCACAATATAAATAGTCTTGATCCAAAAATAATAAACAAATGAATAAAATAAAAAAACACCCCTCTCCTCCACTATAAATACCACCCCTCACCACCTCTTTTTCTCACACCACTAAAGCTTTGAATCTTTTCCAAATTCTACCCAAATATATTAAAATATATCTTCCCCATTTCCATGATTTTTTTGTTTCAATAAAATTCCAAACCAAATTACCCTAAGGAGGTTCTCAAGGAGAAGAATTCAAGAGGTAAAAACCTCTTTCTTTTTTCATTTAATTTCTTTTCAATTTCTTTTAATTTATTATTTTCTCCAAACATAACCTTATCCAAGTGTATTTATAACTCCATTATCTTATATATATTTTAATTTTATTATGGTAAAGTAATCATCCCTCTTAAAACCTCTTCTTCTCTCCCTTTTATTCTAAAATTGAAAACATTGTCCTTAAGGTGTTTATTTATCGCCTTTAATGATGAAAAATTTTCATTTTACATTACCACCTAATATTATGTTCATAAAAAAATTATAATTGTTGAAATATATTTTAAAATTATTTTTATAACCCTTTTTATGTTTGGGAACTAACATATATACATAAAATTAAATAATGAAACAAAACTAGTTTGTGATGGTCGAAAAACCGCCAATTTTACCTAAACTTTTATCATTAACATTTTATCTAAGGAATCATACTCACATATGAAAAAATGTTATGTAGGAACATTTAGTATTTTTTAAGTTTATTAATAACATATATTTTCAATTCTGTATAACTATTTTCATTTTACATGATTTTCCAATCACGTATACAAATAAACTGATCATGAAAACCAAGGAAATAGATGCTCCTGAACGATGAAATTGAATCTCATAACCCAAAAATATAGCCATAAATGAACTAAATAAAATTATAATAAATTAAATGAATGTATATGATATTCTGAATAAATTAATTAATGGATTTAATTTTATTATCCAGGACATTAAGTACAAGTGCAAAAAACTTTCAAACAGAAGGAAAAGGATACTTTCCGAACATCCATTTTTTCCATCAGGTAATGCTTTCTCTTTATTTACATTAATTTAATTATTAATTATTATTATTAACTACACATATATTCAGTTTTTAGGTTTTAAATATATTTTCCTAGCTTAATTATTCTTTCTTTGATATGGAGATGCATGTATTATAACATTCCCTTCCCAATTCTTCCCAATAAGCAAGCCCGGTCAAAGGGAACTTCCCAAATTCTTACCCATTTTCAAGTACCATACATATTAATTTTTAAGAAACCATTTTTTTCTAAAATAATTAATTTTATCATGAAAAAATATCTTGGTTCATTTTTGGTATTATGAAAACAAATATTCCTTTTTCGCTTTAATTGCTCTAATATTTTCCTTGAACCACACTAAAACTTTTCAATTCTAAATTTATTAAACACTATTTTTATATGTTTACACTTAAATTGGGAATCATTTATCATTATATATTCTTATTTTACCTAATTAATATCCATTTATAATTTAAATCCATTCTTTTATGGACACTTTTATGATACACCCATTTTTTATGCTCTATGACATGATTATGATACCCATTTCATTCCATGGGTAACCCTTATATTTATGTTTGATTATTCACATGGCACAAATATTTATGAACATGTTTTGATTGGTGAACCTAGATAGTGATCCAATACATTGAGTAATGTTTAGTTTCATGAGACGTCATGTTTAGTTGTCCTGGTGGTAAACCTTGAATCATACTCCTCTATGTGCAATGGTTTTAGTGGTTAACCTTGAATCATGCTCCTGAATGTGAAAAGTTCTTGGAAGGTAGAATTAACTCATGATTATTTCATTTTTTATGTTATTTCCACACTTCTATGATTCCATGATTACATAATTCCATGTTTTTTATGTTATGATTCCATATGTTTATTCATTTTCCATGCCTTTTTATGTCATCATATTATGCCTTCTAACATATACTCTATGATATATTCATATGATTATTCTCTTACTTGGATTTTTATCTCATCTCGTTTTTCTTGTACTCTTTAGGTTATACTATGCAGTTGTAAGGGCTCAAAGGAAGTTATTATTTCATTATAAAGATTAAATATATATTTTTGGCTTCCATGTTTTCAATTTTATGTACCTAATATTCCAAGGTCACTAGAATTTATGATCCTTGGTTTGTATTTCATGGATAGTTATGATTAAAATCATGTAATAATACGTGTAAAAGGCTAGGTCTATCATAGTTTGTATCAAAGGATGGTCTAGTTATTTTTGGATATTAGGACTAGATAACATTTGTATGAACTCTAGGAATAATTCTATTACCATGGATAACCTATATTGAAACTTAGGGAATCACAAGTTAGGATATACTTTTCATTTAAAAGTTTATCTTTATATGTTTAATGATTCCTTTTTATATACATATTAACTAAGTATTCAAGCTCCCTAATAACAATTTATTTGTCTTAATAAATTTATGTAAATAGGACAACCCATTAAAACAATAAATATGATCTGAAATGTCATGATTGCACTAATTAAATGCCAAATCTGATGGGAATGGGTGGTCAAAAATTCATGACAGTGCTTTCTCAACTAGCGCAAGTTATGAATAATAACTTGAATCATGTGGAACGCCCACCTTATCCTAAGAGAGATAAATTTGTTGTCAAATCCTTCATATGTCAAAGGCATCATATATTTAGTGGATCTCATGATCCACTCATCAAAAAACAATGTATTAACTCCATTGTGAATATTTTTTTCCTCTTGTACTTAAAAAGAGTAGAAAGTTGTGTTAGTATTCTATAGTTTTGGTGGGGAAGCTGATGAGTGGTGAACACTGATCAAGAGCATGAAGTCTAAAGAGGAAATTGATTCCCTGAATTGGGATAAATTCACGAAAATATTTTTTCAATAAATATTTTCCCCAAACCCTTCATCACAAGATGGAAAGAGAGTTCCTCAGTTTAAAGCAAAAGAAATATGAGTCTATCAGGGCATATGAAGAAAACTTCATAAGTCTTGCATAATATGCCTTTGACTTTTTCATGAACATTGAAATCAAGGTGGATTACTTCTTTAGTGGACTGATGACAAGTATAAGAAAAGTGATAGAGATTTGAGACTTTGATAGCTATGGAGATATTTTCCATTTTACCCATAAGGATGAAATGGAGATAGGAGACTCTCAGTTGTCTAATGGGACCAGATTTAAAAATTGAAAATTGAGTTTAATATGGAAGGATCATCGGATAAATCCAATTACGGAACGAAAACATAGCATCACATGTGACAAAATTTTGGAAAGAAGCATCTTAGGATCTATCTAAAGGGAACCAGGAAATGCTTCAAGTGTGGAAGAATACAGTATCTAAATAATAACTATTAATGGGATATGAAAGATTCCACTAATTTGGAAGAATAAATGATGGTTCAAATAAAAAATTAGCATGTATTTTAGTTTTTCAACTGCATGGGACATGAAAATTAGGTTAACCATTTCCCTAAACCAAGGGTTGTTGGGGGAAATCAACAACAACAACCTCTAAGGTAGTAAGTAAGAAAATACTCTCTCACTATTTCTAAGGTGGAGCCTAATAATTATATGGGGACATTTTGGTGATTATCCATTCAATAATAGAGAATATACTTTTTGATTCTAGTTATATTCCATCATTAATATCTTGAATGTTTAGTAGAACTATTGAAAAACAACCTCAAAATATAGAGGTGGAGTTATCTATGAGAATAATAAATGAGAAAATTATTGCATCCAAAGTATATAAATCCACCCCCCATTTAATTTTTATGAACTAAACCACCCAGAAAATATTTTATTACTTCCTTTGGTGGATTATGATGCTATATTGGGCATGTATCCAAATCCAACATCAACTGACGAGAAAGGGAGATCACTCTTCACATCTCGAAGTATCCTCTAATTTTTTACAAGTGTAAGGAGTATGATAAATCACCATTAGAATCAGTATCTAAATTATGGATATTATTTTTATATGATCAATAATATATATCTCAAGTTATTGAGACAAAAGAGAGGATCATGCTCAAAGACATGCCCATTGTGAGGTACCACACTGATGTGTCCCCAAAGAGTTGTCTAGTCTTCCTCCTAATCGAGAGGTTGAGTTATCAATTGAAATTATTAGTAGATCTCTACCTATATAAAATTTACCTTATAGAATAGTAACCAAGGGGTGTACCGGTCCTCATAATAAAAAATAACGATGGATCAATTCACCTTTTCATGGATTATCATGATTTCAAAAAACCATAATAAATAAAAATTATCCCCTACCATGGATAGATGACTTGTTCGATCAACTACATGGGGATAATAATTTATCTAAGGTGGAACTTTAGTTGGGATATCACAAATTAAATGCGAGGAAGGATGATATTCCCAAAATTTACTTTTGAATAAGGTATGGATACAATGAATTTATAATGATGCCCTTCAGACTCACTAATTCTCTAGCGATTTTATTGGATTTAATGAATAGAGTCTTTAGATATTACCTTGACCTTTTTTGGTAGTCTTTATTGAGGATATTATGATATACTCCAAGAGAAAGGAGGAATATGAGTAGAATTTTAACACTATGATAATGACCTTGTAAAGGGAGAAAATATTTTCAAACTATAGTAAATGTGAGTTTTGGATAGAGGAAGTATCATTATTGGGGCATATTATCACCAGAAAATGAATATATATGGAACCTTCTAAGATATAGGCAATTAGAGAGTGGCATTAAATAACATGTGTAATAGTGATCCATATTTTCCTTACTCTGGATGGGTATTACCAATGATTTTTGTAGAACTTCTCACTATTGTCAAATAGAATAACCAAGATGAATCAGAAGGGGATGATGTTTTTATGGACCATTGAATGTGAAGACTTCTTCAAGGATTTTAAAAAGAGGCTTATCACTACACCAATTCTCACAATACAAAAAAGTGGGGAACTCTTTGTGGTGTACAACGTTTCATAAAATAAGGGATTAGGATTTTTATAGATGAAAAATGATAAAGTGATAGCCTATACTGTAACATCCCCAACCCAAGAGCCACTAAACCGGTGCTCCATGCCATGCTGTCACATGACTTCAAGAGCACCTCCTCATACGGAAGAGGTTTCTGTCTAGTGGAGAGGGTATAATAAGCCACATGGGGAGACTATACCCTCTTTACCCGAGTAAGCCACAGTAGATCACAATAAAAATAACATGAAAAATATAAAATAACCAATAAACATGCATAACCATACATTTCCCATCATGGTAAAAACACCAATCTTATACAACAATTTCATTCTGTACTAGTAGTGCAAGTTAAATAAACCCAAAAATAAAATAAATAACCCAAAACTCCCAATGGGTCCTGACTCTATGTTTTGATCCTTCTCCATGTATGTCCCGAGCCCAACTCAACATCTTAGTATAGGGCCTCATCCCTTGTCCAGACCTGCAACCAAGAGATCTGCTCGGGTACCCAATGGCGGCCAATGCAGGGTGTGAGTACAAAACTCAGTAGTCAACCACCAATGGTGCCTAAAAAATATCTAGTCTAACATATGTTGCATGCAAGTACAAAATAAATGGTAAGTAAACAAGGAACAGTTTGGGTATAATAAGTTAACAGGGTTCATTAAAAATCATTACTAGAATCTTTCCCAATTCCATTTCTTATACCATCATCATTACATAAGCCACATTTATCACATGTTCCATGGGTGAGGCATAATTATCCTCTACATAAGGGTCTAATGAAATCAATCACAAAGCATAGGGTAAACATGTGAAGTCCCAAACTCACTTGGGATACACATTTCACATCAACACATTTCCTCACCTCGAAGCCTCAGTCTGAGTGGAATGACATCAATACATTAACCTCACCATGAAGCCTCAGTCTAGGTGGAATGCAACCATTATGGGAATAGTGCCTCTATCCCCTTCCCTAATCTCTTAATTTTGAGGTGGAGTTTAGAGCCTTAGTCTAACTCGACCCAAGGGCGTAGAACCTCAAGTCAGTACCCCACTCTACCAAGCAATGTTCACATGCATATTTATCCATCACCACATCCATAACATAACACCACATAACATAACCAATTCCATTGGAAATAATCATTCACAATTCATATCAAACAACTTGGAAAATAATACTCTGCGATAACCCATTGACACACTTCCCAAATACAATTCATATCCATTTAGCCAAAAACCAATTCTCATGCCTTAACCTATTAGGTGTATTCGATAACCCATATTCCATTATCAAAATTCATCAATGACCATACATTGACCCATTTATCCCATTTATCATTTCACAAGAATTCACCCACTCGTGCATTTCATGTACAATTCCTATATCACATAACACAATCACTCTATCACATTCAATAATTTAGGTGCACCACCTAATCGTTATGTATTAACCCATTCCATAACTACATCTATTCCCTTGTTACATCTCATTAACATATTCCCCATTCCCATTCAATTACCCCATTACAAGTTCCCAATTCAATATGCACTAATACCTTTTGGCATTTCTAACCAAGTTCATTAAACAATCGACGTAATCTCATTCACCCAATTACCCATTTTCTTATCATTCCAACAATGTCTTATTCTCTTATATCCCTAGGCATATTACTCACCATTACATTTATGACTTAATCAACCATGAAGACATATTATACATGTGTTCCACATTAATAATTGGAAACACTTTACTCAACCCAACCACACTCTAGGTCTGGGTTTTCTGACACACCCCATGGGTGTCCATAAAATGGTTAAGTACCCCTCCACTCATCCCATGGGTATTCTGAGGGTTTCATGAAATAATTTAGACACGCAGTTTACCAATTCATACCCAATATAACCAATACACAACATGATAAGGGAGAAACCCCAACACACATGCACAAATCTTGGGAAAAACTATGATATATAACTTGTAGACCACCTACCTCGGATCCGTTGATGAAATCCCGCCAAATCAAGTACTTAGATCCAAATACAACACAACATTGAAGACTTATCCTTGATCTCACCTAAAAAGAATGGGATGAGATAATTTGATGGCTATTTCATAAAAGACAACACCTAGACTAAAAAAGAGAGAGGAGGAGAAGACTAGACTCGCCCGGATCTTCGATTCGCTTCCAACAGCACTCCAAATGGTCAAGAATAAAAGAAGATCGATCCTTAAGAGCTCTTGGTCTTCTTGGATCATTCCTAGGGTTTTAAGGGGGAAGGAAGAGGAAAAATTCATGTTGGGTCTTAAAATCAAGGGGAGGAATTTTTGTAATTTTTTACAACTTTTTTGGGTCATGCAGTTTACCCACACAGTTTTTTGAACTGTGAACAAATCATGTGACATCTACTTTCCATGTGAGGCCACCCTGCATAGTTCCTGAGGATCCCTCACAATTTCCCTAACCGGGTGCAGAATGTGTGAATGATATTGTCCGAGGATGGCTGGTCTTCAAGGTATACCTGCACGGTTTCCCCTAACAGTACGCAGACCGTGTGCCTTGCACTGCTCGGCCTTATTTCTCTTCTCTTCGTGCCCCGAGCGCCCGGGCACCCCCGAGCCCCCACTTAAACTTGGAAAAAACCTGTCTAGCCACAAAGGTTATGTAAATACCCAGAATTTATGTGGAAATTGTTTTTTATTAAATACATGGGTATTTTACGAGACCGCAAAAACTGGCTGTGCGTGATTATGAGGCTCAGTGTGCCCAGAATCAATTTCAAAAGTTTTTTTTGGGTACGTTCAGTAAACGTACAAGTGGGTTTTTTATAACCTTTGAACCGGCTCTCAGAATTAAAATCTGAGGGCACCGTTGAAATCACATCACCGATATTCGCTTAATAAGACTTTCACCTCGATGGCAGTTGGTCGAGAATAAAAGATAGTTTTTGGGTTTTTTTATGAATAAATTTAATAAAAATAAAGTTGTGGCTCTATTTTTATTCTTTTTGGTTAAATTATCCAAGAGGAGGTAGGAGGTGGGGGCCACCACACCTTAACCTCCCATGAGAGGTTATGGTGGTGGGGCACACCCAAGGTCTAAAACCCCTCTTCATGTGGAGTTAATGCGAAGGGGACCACCCGAGACCACTTAAACTCTAGAACTCCCCTCATTAATGAGGGGGAGCCTCTTGATCACCTATACACTTAATGGTGCCAACCCACCCCATTTAATTAATTAAGCCACATCAATTAATTAAATGCCTCTTTTTGAACTTCTTTCCAACAAAATAGTAGATATTATAATCTATTATTTGGAACGTATTTTAACTTTGGTCTTTTGGAGAGTAGAGCTGGGGGAAGAAGAACTCTCCAATGAAGAATGACCATCGAAGAACGAAGAATTATTTATCCACCAATGACAGACATGTAACACCCCAAGATTTCATAGTATGTTATTTATTCAAAGTAATTCAATAACTTGCACTACACGCAACACCGAGTTCAAGAACACCATGACTTACCAAACTAGTCGTTAAAAAACGGTTATGCCTAGTATTAACTGAATTTTGAACTATATATAATCCTTATAATTTTAGAATCCATATTATGAGTTTTTTAGACATAATTTAAGATGTAGTTCATTTTTTTCAGATAAAAGAAGTATTTTTCAAAAAATGCACTTTTACCGCCTTTTAATAGTGAACCCTTTTTAAATACAATATTTGAAACTTTTATATATTTAATTTGAAAAAATAAACTTCTTATTTAGAATCAGGACATAAGAATTTTGTTTCAATAAATTTTTGGTGTTTTCCTGATAACTCTCATATTTGGGTGAATAATGAAAAATACTATATTTTAACTGAAAACAACTTCTTTAATAAAAGTAATTTATAGTGTTAAATTATACATTTTAATTGTTTCTAAGTATAAATAGATTATATTTTTACCATTTAATCCAATGCTAGTCATTGTAAGTAATTTCACTTTGAGATTAGACATAAACAAGTGTCAATCTTTTGATAGTTATTGTTTCTTAAAAATATGCCTTTTGATTTTGACCACAGGAATTAATTTTAAATTAATAAATGATACTTATATGTTTTGAATTTGGTAAAATAGATATAACTTTGGAATTCTGAATATCTAAACTAGCTTAGGGTGAATTCTTGGAATTTTTTTGAAAACTTTCAATTTTTGATGAATAGTGAAATACACTGAGTTATTGTTTAAAACCGACTTTTTATTTAAATAGTTATTTATTTTATTTAAATTTATTTTAGGTCAAAATTGATAAATAATAACTATATATGTTAAATTCAATTCATTAGATTCATTTTGTAATAATATTAGATATATAAAATTTTATTGAAACAACATTTATGTATGTAATCTATCTTTCGAGACTGCTAAACTGATCGGTTCTTTGGGACTTGATTCCTTGTAATCATGCCAATATATTAAAATAATGCACTGGATCTGGGTAACTAGGGTCATGGAATTAGAGTTGGTATTAGTGGAAGTTTAGTAATAACCTTGGAAACTATATTTAGATAAACTTTGATTAGAGCAGATTGCCCTAAAATATACTTTGAGGATTAGTATAGAATAACTTCCTAGAATTTAGGTAATGTAGAGATTTTGTGATTTTTCCAAGAAAATACATTCCTTTATGGATACAAGAAGATAGAGGTGACTCTGGAACAGCTGTACCTAGGGTTAAAACCCGAAAACACCGCTTTGAGTTAGAATCGAATGGGAACTAGTGCACGACAACGAGTCTTGCTTCACCCTTGATTACGACACTCCTAGGGGATATTCTTAGGATAATTCCCATTTTCATTACAAATCATTATGAAGGATTCATGAGTATACACCTCCTCAAAGAAAATATTTTTATGGATTATATCCATGAATTGTTCAATTTACATTAGGTATTTTACAAGTTTGGAATTATTCATTGCAACTCATAAACTGACCTAGAGTATGCCACTGTATAGAAATGGCACCCAGTAGAAGGATTGATAACTCCAACAATACATATGATCCAAGGAGTAAGAAGGATCATATCTTTCGTGGTATTAAGACAACATTTATAAGGGAAATAGTCTCACATGTATTCGCAACATATGAAGAAACAATATCCTGTGTTAATTAGATAAGTAAAGAATTCTCTGAGTCATATGGCATTTAAGGGAAGCAAGAGAAGAAAAGGATGTAAGGGAGAAATATGGATAAAGGGAAGAGCGAAAAGAAAGATTTTCCCATATGTGATAACTGTGGAGAGAATCACCTTGGTAAATTCTTGAAGGGAATGAGAGTTTGTTATAAGTGTGGAGAATAAGAACACCATGTACGTGATTTCAAAGGTAAGAAAAAAGTTTCAAATGATTAAGAGTTCTTATGTTGTTATTAACGTATTTTTTCATTTGAGTTTTGTATCAACGATGTACTAGTTATATGAATAATGGAAATAAATAAGGATTGTACTGTAGTACTATTTCATTGTGAATTTGAGATTATATGGTCCTGATACTAAGGTAGTAATTTTGGAATAAGAGGTGGTTGATTTGGATAAATTATATTGGATGTTCTTGACTTTCTTGGAACTAATTAATGGTTTGTTTATTTCATGATTGTTGTAATATTCAAAAAAATCTGATGTAAGGAACATATCCAGTATTATATAAAGGATAAGGGAGCATGAATGTAATAAATAGGGTTGTATGGTAATTTAGGGTGTTACCATGCTTTAAAATAATAGATGATGAAGTTGTTCACATGTAATTACATGGGGAAAAAGGATCTTCATTGTGTTTAACTTCCTTATAAATTTTGGACTGTGATTTTGGAAGGAAATATTTTGGATAAGTCTAAAAGTTGGAATAGATTAAGTTTGAAATTGGATATTATTGTTAAGGGTATTTTTGGATGGTTATAAAAAGGACAACACGCAGACCATGTAACAATCCATCGCGTCGGATAAAGTTGTGGGAATCGAACCCACACCATAGTACGCTTGGGATTTATCGCCTACCATTGGACTACATGAAGTCCTTGAATGGTATAATCTAGTTCTTTTTAAAGGGTCTGATAGGTGAATTATAAATTCATTATTTTTAGAACCCTATATGATTAGGATAAATAGAATATTTTTTTGGATTCTTTTTGGAGTGAAAATTGTGTCTGTGGTAAGAATTAGTTAAAGGATGTAACTCTACTTTTTAGGTATATATAAATATATATTCCCTCTTATTAAGACTAAATTTTATTAACCCAATTTATGATATTAGTTCTCCATAAATATATTTTCTATTTTCAACCATTTATATTCTAAGAACAATCTCAAATTGCGAGGACGCAATTTATTGAATGATGGAGGAATGTTAAACCCCAGGATTTCATAGTACGTTATTTCTTCAAAGTAATTCAATAACTTGCACTACACACAACACCGAGTTCAAGCGCTCCACGACTTACCAAACTAGTCGTTCAAAAGTGGTTATGAATATTATTAACTGAATTTTGAACTATATATAATCCTTGTAATTTTAGAATCCATATTATGAGTTTCTTAGACATAATATAAGAACTAATTCATTTTTTCAGATAAAAGAAGTATTTTTCAAAAAATGCACTTTTATTGCCTTTTAATGGTGAACCCTTTTTAAATCCAATATTTGAAACTTTTATATATTCAATTTGAAAAAATAAACTTCTTCTTTTGAATCAGGACATAATAATTTAGTTTCAATAAATTTTTGGTGTTTTTCTGATAACTTTCATATTTGGGTGAATAGTAAAAAATACTATATTTTAACTGAAAACAACTTTTTTAATCAAAATAATTTATAGTGTTAAATTATACATTTTAATTATTTCTATGTATAAATATATTATATTTTTACTATTTAATCCAATGTTGTTCATTGTAAGTAATTTCACTTTGACATTGGACATAAACAAGTGTCAATCTTTTGATAGTTATTGTTTCTTAAAAATACGCCTTTTGATTATGACAAAAAGAATTAAATTTAAATTATTAAATTAAACTTCTATGTTTTGAATTTGGTAAAATGGACTTCATTTTTGAATTTGGAATATCAAAATTATCTTATTGTGAATTTTTGGCATTTTTCTGAAAACATTCAATTTTTGACGAATAGTGAAAAACAATGAGTTATTATTACTTTTTATTTAAATAATTATTTATTTTATTTAAATTTATTTTAGGTCAAAATAGATACATAATACCTATATATGTTAAATGTAATTCATTGGAGTCATTTTGTAATAATATAAGATATATAAAATTTTATTGAACTTTTCACCGTCTTTTATCCACATCCTAGGAGAATTTTCAAATTAGCATAAAACATAATTTTACCGCTTATGTGGGTTAAATTTTTAAAATCCAAGAGACATGTTTGATATCAGTAAGAAAAATGTGGTTCAATAAAATAAAAATAATTTTTTGGTGAATAGTAACTTTTTTACTTTGATTTACCATGGTTAAAAGTAAAAAAGGGTAATTAAGGGTAAAAATGATATTATTCTAACCCTAACACAAGTCCTAATTCCATTGGATAAGTGTAATTCAACCCAAAAATACCTTTGGAATAAAATATGATCCTTTAGGTCCACTTGGATTAGATTAGGAAATTTATTATTAATTAATTCAAAGAATAGTTAAAATAGTTAAAATCAAAGTTTAATAACTAAAAAATTTTAAACATATGGTTATAAATTAGATAAAGTAGACTATAAATATTTATTAGAAAGATAAAAATATTTTCTACATAATGGTATTTTATTTATAATTTTTAGTCATTAAATAATTTAATTTATTTATGACAAAATGATGATGCAGTAATTACCGTATTAATTAATGATTAAAATAATTGACATTATAAATATCCAAATAAATGTAATTTGAGACTTTTTATAAATTCCAACAATTTTATATATTATTATGACATGTTACTATTTGTTAGATCAATTTCGATGGAAGTAATCAGGCTGTTATGATTTCAACAAAAAAACAAATACCAAATAGTGTCAAAACTGACATAAAATTGTTTTTAAAACAAATATTATATTATTAATTGATATAATAGTCCTAAAAATCTAAATTTCAGAAAAAAGACTTATATAATAATATATGTGACATTAATAATCCAATTGGGGTTCGATTGGTATTTTATAGTAAGTTTATTAACCATATAATATAAAAATACAAAGAGACATGGTAAATGTAAAACTATTTAACTAAGAGTTAAATCTGAATGTTAAGGTTAATATGGTGATTTAAACATATCTAAAACCTATTTATTGAGTGTTTTTAGACCCATATCCATCTTATTCATTAAATAATTCATTTTGGATCCATTAGAAACCGAAAATGAATTTATAATAAAATAATATTTTAAGTTTTTCCTGAGGTACCTCTCACCTCTCTTATAAAAGGGAACTTCCCCTTCTCTCAAATTAACACCTCCAAAGCCATTTGGATCGGCCAAAACCTACCGAAATATCCTCCCAACTATCCTACCTTCATCCTAGATGCCTTCCTTTGGTCTCAAAGCCAACCAAATGAGCCCTTTTGATCAAATCAAAAGGAAGAACCCGAAGAAGAGGTAATGATTTCACCACCCTCTTTCAAGTTCTCTAATTCTTCCACTTAATCATTCTTTGTTGTTTCAATTCTAAAATAATAACTCCAGAATATAATATATACATTGATTTTATTATAAATATGGCACAACTATATTCATTATTCTTTCCATCTTATGAATGATAATGTCACAATGTGTGCGTACGTACGGCTTACCGTCTCCATACCGTGGTGTAATTTGTTATTCAACACTATGTTATTTGAATGGATATAATGATGAGTAATATGTATATAAATAATTCCAATAACATGATAATGTCTCTATAAAATTAAAATACCATCCAATTCCATCCCTTTAAGGAAATTATATTGTCACTCGTGCATACGTATGGATTATCGTCTCCATGATGCAATGAGAGTCATTTCCACGTTCATCATTCATCGACGATTATAAAAATATATATTACTAATAAGTATGTAATATATGAAATAATAATGCTACTGTAGATATATATATATATATATATATATACTTTCATATATCTTATTCACTTAGTTCCATTCAATACGATATGAAAACGGAAACTGCGTTTATGCATATGTATGGACTACTGTCTCCATAAACGGTGTTTTTCATTTCATATATATGTCTATTATACATATTTATATTCTAAATATATATGATATATAAATAATGTTTTATATTCTATAATTATTTAAATATTGATGTAAGTGATACAATAAAGAGTGACAAGTTAAAACACATATGATAAAAAAAGAAATTATTACCTGAAATGTAAATTTAACATGGAAATTATTATTAAATGGGTAATATAAAGTCATAAATGAATCATGTATGATATCATAAATATTAATATGGTCCTGATGTAATTTAATAACATACTACGATCTTCATACAAGAGGTTAAACGTACCCTCAACTAATGGAAAGTGCAAGGTAAGGGTTAATTCCTCAATCTCATTATTATCCGAGATTGGTTATGTGTAAGTATTTACTCGGGCATTTTTATCATCCATGTCCATTTTCCATAAAAAATGATTTCAAAATGAATATTTTAAGGATTTTTGAAATGAAATATTTATCAAGATCATAATTTTAAATGTTTTAAAGATTTATCTTTCTAAATCTTTTTAATTAATGTCCATGTTTTCAAAATGATTTTAAGGATTTATTTATATGGACATGAATGTTTTAAAATGATAATTCTTTTCAAAAGATTCAATGTGGTATGGGAAACTTTGAATCAAAAATCTATTTTAAATTACTTCCTTTATAAATGTGTGACTTTTAAATGATTTTACAAAAATGAAATTTCTCTCAAAAAGTTGTACTCATCATTTTCAACTATCTCAGCATCCTTTACTGGATATTGTTTTTGATTAAAGATGATTTATTATAATACAATCATCTAGATTGTATTTAATGTGTTATGATATTTTTGACTGTGGATGTTCAATGTTTATACCATTCATGGTTTATGGTTAATGTATTGAAGTTTCGTATGCCAGTTTTAATACGAATGTTTATGTTATGTTTCAACTTTTCCATATGAGGAATGCAATGGACTTAGTAAGTGACGGGTGGAGCCCTCTATAGCTCCTCGATGCATTGGTAGGTCTCATGAGACAAACTAGTGTCTTGGCACAGGGCCGTGAAAAAAATTTTATTTGTATTCTTGGCACAAGTCCTTGACTATGTGGTAATGATGTTCAGTGTTAGGCATTCCATCATTATGAAATTAGTTAATACATGTGATTATTATACTAGTAGAATATCCATGGGCATGTTTATATGGAAATGACAAATTTATTTTTTTCATATTTTGTTCATGTTTATGTTTAAAAAGGTTGTTGTTTTTATTACACATCTTGCCTTAAAAGTTTATAGCTTCCTCTAAATTATTTACCCTTACTGGGCATATAATCTCACCCCTATCTTATGTTTTATTTTCCTAGGATTCCATGAAGTGTATTATGATTGATATGTAGGGTTAAGATAAAGGTAATAATGGCGTTCTCAAAAAACTATCTATGCTAAGTCTTATGTTTGAAATTGTAATGTAAAGTTAATGTATGTAATCTATTTTCCAAGACTGCTAAATTGATCGGTCCATCGGGACTTGATTCCTTGAAATCATGACAATGTATTAAAATAATGCACTAGCTCTGGGTAACTAGGGTCGAGGCATTACAGGACACATTCTTCCTTCTTCAACCGGAATAGGGAAGGAAGCTTCGTCCTTAAAGAACACCGAAGACATCGTCCTCGACTTCTTCTTCTTTTCCAATGACAATGAATCTAAGGTAGGGGTGTGATTTGATTTCTGAAAAGTTGAATCTTCCTTCCATGATTGTTTCTCTTGATCTACTTGCTACCAAAATAATGTGGGAGGACCAGGCCAAATGAACATGGCCGATCCCTCCGCCGATCTTGTGAATGTTCGGTGTGTTCTTCACGTTCTTCATGGGTGACGAACAACGAATCGTTGCGAGAGCATTGAGCGACGCAACGATCCCAAATTGAATACCCAACATCACAACGAACTAGTGGAGGTGCAACGAAGATAATGGGTGACAGATCAGATCGGAATGGGAAGGATCATTCCTCAACCGTTCTTCGAGCGGGGGAATCAAGTCATGTTTTTGGAGCTGATTGGAGGCCCAAAAACACCGGAGATGACTATGGTACATCACGTCGATCTAGTGTCTAATGTTTCGTGATGAATGGACTGTCAGAACAAAGATCAGACTTCATGGGAGGCGCGCTGGCTGGAGGCGCCATTTCTAGAAAATTCCAGAATACACGCCGTGTACTTCAGACGAACACGCCATGTAGTATGAGCGTTCTATGGCTTGATATTCAGACATTAGACAAGTAACACATGGCGTGTCACCCCGGTCACACAGTGTGTATTCTCTACGCAGAATTAAGAAGAAGCTTCGTGAGACATGGCGTGTAATCTGGAAATTAAACAGACATGGGAAGAATTACATGGCCAAGAGGCACGACGTATACTATCTACATAGATTGGAAGAAGCGGCTTCACGAGACTCGACATGTATCTCAGGGGTACATGGAAACGTGGTTGAGTACACAATCATGTACTCCACCACATGGCAATGCATGGCCAGTGGCACGAGCTACCCCATGTACTAGTTACATGGGTTGGAGAACACGGGTTGAGGCCATGTACGGGTACATGGTCAGTGTACACGGAGCCGACCCCAGTTTCCTAGAAACGGGGTGTAACCATACCACATGATGTGTACATTATTTTCTACACGATCAGACTTTCAACATGGGCCGTTGTACACGGGCAGTACACAGGGTCTGAAGACATGACATGTGCCTTATTCCAACACGTCGTGTATATTTTTTTGGAAAATGGCTTGGTTATCTCATATTTGTGTCTTGGACACATATTGATCGGATTTCCCCCTATGACGTGGCAGAATTTTGTGACACATGGCTTGAGGAGCAGACCCTCCAAGAATCAAGGATGCTATTGGAAACCCTGAGGCTGGCTGTGCATTGTTGACTATTCTTGGATCATGTGTTGGTCCGACAGTTCTATTTTTTGTTCCTGGACCATGTGTTGGTCTGAAAGAATAGCTGGACCTGGATCATGTGTTGGTCCGATAGATCTGAAGACTATTCCTGGATCATGTGTTGGTCCGACAGTTCTGAATTCTGTTCCTAGATCATGTTTCGGTCCGACAGAATAGCTGGTCCTAGATCATGTGTTGGTCCGACAGCTCTGATGATTCAGTGGCTATATCTGATCATCTCTATCTTTGTATATAAGTTGTGTACCTATGTGATCAAAGTCAGTGACTTCTGTGTTTTCCTCATGATTGAGATGGGTTATTTGATAACTTATGAATAAGTATGGGCATATACCTAAGTAATGGTTATCCATTGATTTCATACTATGTGGTTTATCCTTGTTGAATTTTGTGAGACCTTGAGGGGCTCGGGGTCCCGACTGAGTATCATTATACTCACCTCTACACAATCTATGCCCGCACCACATTGTGTTGGATGCAGACAATGGACAAAGTTGAATTAGGCTGTGTAGCAGGAGTGGTTGGTACCCGGAGGTGGACCTTATAACGAGATGGTACACAGAGGATACTGACGGATGTGGAGTGATGAGGAGGCCATATATACCTACCCTTCAGGTAGGAACCCTAGAGGATGACCCAATAGCTGCTTTTCTTTTTCTTTTTTGGTTTTACTCATTTTTCAGTTTTACTTTCACTTTCCAGTTGGGCTTGTATTTCCAACCCCTTTACTTTTCAGCACTCTTTTGTATACAGCATTACATAGAATTTACTTCCAAATCATACACTATTGTGTTTGTTTTTTCTATTTATAAAGTCAATTCCTTCCCAGTTTTAGGGATTTAAACCTTTGGTGCTAGTCACCAGCCCCTAGCCTATGGAAGGCGGGCATGGGGTAGTCACGGCATGGGCCCCAAGGGATGGTTCATGAAAAATTGGTATCAGAGGAGTCGGTTCTACTGCAAAACGTAGGAATATGGTCTTTATTTTTTGTTAAGAAATAGTGTTAAGAGTATTGAGTGAGGTTTTTCAGTTCATGGAGTCCAGTGTTGGTGCGGCGGCCGACGTATTCACACACCAGGACCCTGACTTCTGATTTCTGACTCAGTGCATGAAAAAACTGATTGCGTGTGTGTTACAAGAGTTTTCTTTGTGATCACATTGAGTCATCTCACCAGGTATAACTTATTGATCGTGGTGCACCTGTTTCTTTACAGGATTCCTCCACGTAGACAGTCATCCAGGGTTCCAAGAGTTGTACGAGATGATATACCACCGAGCGATGAGGCCTCAGCGTAGGGCCCTATTGTAGCGTAAGCACCAGCGGTACCACTACCCATTGGGCCATCAATATCACCAGCCCCAGCAGCATAGAGTGCACGTTTCTTGAGCGCATTGCATGAGTTCCAGTTCCAGAGGCCGCCTAGGTTTAGGGGAGCGACGGACCCACGGGTAGTTGAGGATTGGATGGAGGTTGTGGTGAGAGTCTTCAGACTAGTAGGGACACCATCTGATCTTATGGTTATCCTTGCTATAAGTCTCCTTCAGGCAGCAGCAGGCATATGGTAGAGCCTGATTCTCCAGGTACAAGATGAGGCGATACTACTCTCGGCTGACTTTAAGAGCATATTTCGGGTGGAGTTTGTCCCAGCCACCCTATGTGCGGTGCAGATACAGAAGCTAATACATCTATAATAGGGTAGCATGATGGAGGCACAATACTCAGTGAGGTTTACCGACCTCTCTAGATACTCCACTGATATGGTTTGAGACACATTCTTCAGGTCCCAGACCTTTGATCAGGGGTTCAGGTGAGATATCAGAGCGTCGATAATCTCACTCAGCATCCCAACGCAGGTGGGGTGTTAGAGAGATCCCTCCTAGTGGAGAGTTTACTTGCTGAGTAGTAAACAACAGCGAGACCCACCACTGGGCATCACGTAGCGAAGTCTTGTGCAGCTGCTAGCAGACAGATTTTGTAGAGGTCCAAGCGGACCAGACCATCCGCTGGATGACCTCAGGATACGGGTTCAGTTGGGCGGGGCACACAAGATACATCCAGTCGTGCCTAGAGAGGGAAATGTTACTCCTGTGGTGGCCAGGGTCACAGGGCTCATGACTGTTCAACCCACCGTACTAATGATCAGAAGATAGTTGAGGGACCTCCCAGGAAGAGGTAGAGGTTCGATCGGGGAAGACCACAGGGAGCAGGTGGACATGGTAGAGGAGCTGGCCATGAAGCTGGTGGTGGATGACGATTTGAGGTGTTACTGCCTCCACCACCAGGAGGTCCTCCCTGACCACAGGGAGCAGGTGGATAGGGGAGAGCGCAGTTCCAGGTAGTTGAGGCGTATGACCGTGGTGCTCCAAAGATTATTTGAGGTACAATATATGTCTACTCCACTATAGCTATAGTTCTTATAGACACAAGTTCCAGTAACTCTTTCATTTCCACTACCCTCATTCGGAGCTCCAAGATTTTGACAGAGTCGTTGGTTCGATCCTTACATCTAGAGACACATACGGAAGAAGACTCGATAATTACGCACTGGTGCCGGCAGTGTGAGCTTACTCTAGGAGGTTAGAGCTTCGGCTGGGATCTCCTTATAGTGGCGTCAAGGCCTTACGATATCATCTTAGGTATGGACTTGTTATCTACAGTCCATGCTCAGATCGACTACATTAGGCGGAAAGTGTGGTGTGTTCACATGGATGGGACCAGGTTCACCTTCACCGATGAGAAGAGATCCTTTTCAGTACAGGACAGACTTACTTATAAGAGGGTGCAGTCGATCAATCATCAGTTGGCCTGCCTTACCTTCGAAGCAATTGATGTGGAGAGTCTGATCTATCCTATAGTGGTGGACCAGTACACAGATGTTTTCCCTAACGATGTTCTAGGACTACCTCCTCACAGAGAGGTGGATTCCTAAATTGAATTGTACCCCAGGACAACACAGATATCTACACTAGCATATCGAATGGCTCCCACTAAGCTTCACGAGTTGAGGGTATAGCTAGAGGACTTGTAGGGGAAGGGATTCATTCGGCCTAGTGTTTCTCCTTGGGAAGCCCCAATTCTATTTGCCAAGAAGGTGGACAGAATCTTGAGGCTCTGTGTTGACTATCATCACCTGAATCAGGTGACAGTGAAGAACAAGTACCCGCTCCCAAGGTTCAAAGACCTCTTTGATCAGCTGAAGGGAGCACAGTGGTTCTAAAAGATAGACCTCAGATCATGCTATCACCAGCTCAGATTTCGAGATGAGGATGTGCAGAAGATTGCTTTCAAGTGTCGTTACAGGCACTATGAGTTCTCGGTTATTCCCTTCGGTGTAACCAATGCTCCATCGGTGTTCATGGGACTCATGGACAGGATCATCCATCCATACCTCGATTACTTTATCATAGTTTTAATAGACAACATTCGGATCTACTCGATTACTAAGGAGGAGCATGCCTACCATTTGCGGGTAGTACTGGACACACTCCGACAGCACCAGCTTTATGGTAATCTCTTGAAGTGCCAGTTCTTGATCTGAGAGGTTCACTTTTTGGGACATGTCATCTCGGAGGCTAGAGTTGCAATGGATCCAGTGAAGATTGAGGCGGTAATTTCTTGGGATCCACCCAGGTGTGTGATGGAGGTATGGAGTTTCCTTGGTTTGGCTTGATATTACTGGAGGTTTGTACCAAACTTCTCCAGAGTTGCAGCACCACAATCAGCCTTGATGAAGAAGGGGAAATCCTTCGTGTGTTCGGAGATATATCAATAGAGATTTCATGAGCTGAGCTATAGGCTAACTAGTGCCCCCATCTTGAGGAGTCTAGAAGAAGGTGGAGGGTACGCAGTTTACTAAGACGTATCAGAGACTGGACTCAGGTGTGTCCTGATGCAGGAGTGAGTAGTGATCGCTTATGGTTCTCAGCAGTTGAGACAACATGATCATAACTACGCTACCCATGACTTGGAGTTAGCAACAGTGGTCTTCGCCTTGAAGATGTGGCGACACTATCTGATGGGAAAATGTTTTACCATGTACTCTGATCACAAAAGTCTTAGGTATATCTCCTCTCAGAAAGACCTGAATCTGAGACAGCACTGATGTCTTGAGTTCCTCCAGTTCTACAACTTCAAGATAGTTTATACTCCTAGGAAGGGTAATGTTGTTGCAGATGCACTCAACAGGAGGTCTGGTATACATCTACAAGGATAGGCGACAGATCAGCTATCCACTTTACAGATATCCTTTGTGGATAGAGATGGAGCATCCTTCCTAAATTCTCTTACAATCACTCCCCCACTTCTTCAGTGAGTCAGGGAGGCACAACATAGGGATGCTGACTACGAGATATGACATGCTTACGTATCCCCAGGGCAGTCACCTGATGGATTTTCTGAAGGTGGGGAGCACTTCATTCTCTTTAGAGGATGTACTATGGTACCAGTGTCACTTCATGAGTATGTGTTGAGGGAGTTCCAGACGTCCCCTCTAGCGGTACATCCCTGAGTGGTGAAGATGTACCAGGACCTTCGATGACATCACTGGTGGCCAGGTATGAAGAACGTAGTAGCGGAGTATGTCTCTCGATGTCTCAGTTGTCAGTAACTAAAGGTAGAGTACTAGGTACAAGCAGACTTGGTTCAACCATTAGAGGTCCCAGAGTGGAAGTGGGATGGGATATCCATAGACTTTGTGATGGGTCTTCCATGTAAATCCAGGGGTCATGACTCGATTTGGGTGATCTTTGACTGACTCACCAAGTCGGCCCACTTCCTACCAATTAGAGAGTAGGGTTTAGTAGAGATTTTGGGATGCCTATATGTGAAGGAGATTGTGCGACTACATGGAGTACCTTCTTCTATTGTCTCCAATCATGATGCACGGTTTACTACCCAGCTATGGAAGGGGTTTCATGAGGCTTTTGGGACACAACTTCATCTAAGCACCACCTTGCATCCTCAGACAGATGGTCAGACTGAGCGGACCATTCAGACCCTCATGGACATGCTTCGTGCATGTGTCCTCGACTTCATTCTTAGCTAGAAGGATCACTTACCTTTGGTGGAGTTTTCATACAACAATAGCTATCACTCCACCATAGGGATGACACATTTTGAGGCCTTTCATGGTCGACCTTGAAGATCACCAGTGTGTTGGACAGACCTAGGAGAGTCATCACTAGTGGGACCAGAGATAGTACATGCTACCATAAAGAAGGTTCAGATCATCCAAGATTAGATAAAGATTGCACAGAGTCGGAAAAAGTCGTATTCTGATTGAAGACGAAGGCATATGGAGTTCAAGGATGGGGACCACGTCTTTCTATGGGTCTCACCTCAACAAGGTCTACATATATTTGGATGAGGCATCAGGTTATCTCTGAGATTCACCAGACCATTATAGGTCCTCAGTAGAGTAGGTGAGGTGGCTTACCACTTATCTCTTTCACCTCAGTTGCACCGAGTGCATGATGTCTTCCATGTTTCTCAGTTGAGGAGATTCATGCACAACCCTTCCCACATCATCGACCATAGAGAGCTGGATGTCGATGATGGGGATACTTTTACAGAGGTTCTAGTGGAGATTGAGGATCGACATGAGCGATTCCTACATGGACAATCAATACCTCTGGTGCATGTTTGCTGGTATCACGGGAACCTCCAGTAGAGCACATGCGAGCAGGAGGCTCAGATGCATGCTCAGTACCCCCATTTATTCCCTTAGTTCGACTTTTAGCTTATAGGGATATGAATCCCTGAGGTGGGAAGAATGTAACGACCCAGAATTTTTGTAGAAAATGTTTTTTTCTTAAATACATGGGAATTTTACGAGACCGTGAAAACTAACGGTGCGTGATTCCAAGGCCCGGTGTGCCCGAAATCAATTTGTAGAGTTTTGTTTAGGTATGTTCAGTAAATGTACATGAATTTTTTTTATAACTTTTTAACTGGTTCTCGGAATTGAAATCTGAGGGCACTATTGAACTTGCTATGTCGTTATTCTCTTAAGAAGACTTTCACCTCGATGGAAGTTGGTCGAGAATGAAAGTTAGTTTTTGGGTTTTTTATGAATAAATTTAATAAAAACAAATTTGTGGATTTATTTTTATTCTTGTTAGTTAAAACCTCCAAGAGGAGGTTTTCAGTGGGGGCCACCACACCTTAACCTCCCATGAGAGGTTATGGTGGTGGGTCCCACCCGTGGTCTAAAACCCTTTTTCATGTGGAGTTAATGCGGTGGGGACCACTCGAGACCACTTAAACTCTAGAACTCCCCTTATTAATGAGGGGGAGCCTCTTGATATCCTCTACATTTAATGGTGCCAACCCACCCCATTTAATTAATTAAGCCACATCAATTAATTAAATGCCTCTTTTTGAATTTCTTGCCAACAAAATAATAGATATTATAATCTATTATTCGGAACGTCTTTTCACTTTGGTCTTTTGGAGAGGAGATCTTGGTAGAAGAAAACTCTCCAACGAAGAATGATCATTGAACAATGAAGAACGCTTCATCAGCCAATGATGGACACCTTCTTCCTTCTTCAACTGGAACAAGGAAGGAAGCTCCATCCTTGAAGAATGTCGAAGACATCATCCTCAACTTCTTCTTCTTTTCCAATGACAACGATTCCAAGGTAGGGGTGTGATTTTATTTGAGAAACATTGAATCTTATTTCCATGATTGTTTCTCTTGACCCACTTCCTACCAAATTAGCGCAGAAGGACATGGCCAAACGAACACAGTCAATCCCTCCACCAATCTTTTGAGTGTTCGGTGTGTTCTTCACTTTCTTCATGGGTTACGAACAATGGATCATTGCGAGACCATTGGGAAAAACAACGATCCTAAATTGATGAGCAACATCACAACAACATAGCAGAGGTGTGACAATGATAGCGGGTGACAGATCAGATCGGAATGGGAAGACTGTTCCTTGAGCATTCTTTGAGTGGGAGAATCAAGTCGTGTATTCAGAGCTGATCGGAGGCCTGAAAACACTGGATATGACTACGGGACATTTGGCCGACCTAGTGTCTTATGTTTCATGAAGAACAGATCATTAGAACAAAGATCGGACTTCACAGGAGGCACGCTGGTTAGAGGCGCCGTTTCTGGAAAATTCCCGAATACACGACATGTACTTCAGATGAACATGTCATGTAGTACGAGCATTTTGTAGCTTGAGATTTAGACGTTAGACAAGTGACACACGGAATGTGACATCAGTCATTCGGCGTGTATTCTCTATGCAGAATGAAAGAAGTGGCTTTGTGGGACATGGAATGTAATCTAGGAAATAGACGGGACACGAAAAGAATTACATGGCCAAGAGGCACAGCGTGTACTCTATATGCAGATTGTCAGAGGCAGCTTTGTGAGACTCGACATGTATCTTAGGGGTACACGGACACAGGGTGGAGTACATGGGCATGTACTCTACCACATGGCTAGGCATGGATAGTGGAACGGGCTACCCTGTGTACCAGTTACATGGGTTGGAGAACACGGGTTGAGGTCGTGTACGGGTACAGGTAACGCGTACACAGAGCTGACCCCAGTTGCTTGGAAATGGCGTGTAACCATGCCACACATCGTGTACTTTCTTTTCTACACGATCAGACTTTTGACACGGGCCGTTGTACACGAGCAGTACCCGGGGTCTGAAGACACCATGTGTGCCATATTCCCACACATCATGTACTTTTTTTTTTGAAAAATGGCTTGGTTATCTATTCTATGTGTCTTAGACACGTATTGCTCATATTTTTCCCATATGATGTGTCATACCATTGAGACACTTGGCTTGAGGAGCAGACCCTCCCAAAATCAAGCATGCTATTGGAAACCCTGGGCTTGGTTGTGCATTGTTGATTGTTCCTGGATCATGTGTTGGTCCGACAGTTCTAGCTTTTATTCTTGGATCATGTTTTGGTCTGACAGAATAGATGGACTTGGATCATGTGTTGGTCTGACAGCTATGATGACTGTTCTTGGATCACATGTTGGTCCAACAGTTCTATCTTTTATTCCTAGATTATGTGTTGGTTCAACAGAATAGCTGGTCCTGGATCATGTGTTGGTCCGATAGCTCTAATGATTCAATGGCTATATCTGATCGTCTCTATCTTTCTACATAAGTTGTGTACCTATGTTAGATGGGTAAGTGACTTCTGTGTTTTCCTCATGATTGAGATGAGTTACTTGATAACTTAGGTATATGTAATGTTATATACCAAAGTAATGGTTATATATTGATTTTATACTCTGTGGTTTATCTTTGTTAGATTTTGTGAGACGATGAGGGTATTGGGGTCCCTTCTGAGTATCTTTATACTCACCCATGCACAGGTTATGCCCGCAGCACGTTGTGTTGGATGCAGACGACAGACAGCGCTGACTGAGGCTGAGTAGCAAGACTGGACGGTACCCGGAGGTGGACCCTACAATGAGATGGTACACAGAGGAGACTGATGAACGTGGAGTGCTGAGGAGGCCATATATACCTACCCTTCATGAAGGATCCCTAGAGGACGACCGAGTTGTGTCTTTTATTTTTATTTTTATTTTTCAATTGTACTCATTTTTCAGTTGTACTTGCACTATTCAGTTGGGCTTGTACTTCCAGCCCCTTTACTTTTCGTCACTCTTTTGTATACAGCTTTACTTAGCATTTATTTCCAACTCTAACTCTGTTGTGTGTGTCTTTTCAGGTTATAAAGGCAATGCCTTCCCAGTTTAAGGGATTTACACCTTTGGTGCTAGTCGCCATCCCCAAGCCTATGGAAGGCGGGCTTGGGGTAGTCACGGCACGGGTCCCGGGGGACGGGTCGTGACAAGATATACCCAGGTCAAAACATAAATGAAAACATTATTTAAGAAAAAACAGGACCGTACAACCTCTCCACCATATAACAGATCTTCCCCAAGCCACCCTTTCAAGCATAACTAAGATTCTGTAACTAAAGGTCTTTCCACTAGGCCTGCATATCCACCAACTTTCCAAGTTTCTGTTTTCACATCACAATGCCACCAAACTCGGTTCAAGGGAATAGAATTTCCCCTCAATACTTCCTCACCATAACCTGAAAATAAACCAGAGAAACTCCTCATGGATTCATCCATTTCATCCATTCTCACCCCGAGACCTTCATGTGGGAAACTTACCAGACATCAAATAACTCACAACACATGGGACTTAACACATAACATCACATAACCATGGAGGGACCAATCAAAACATAATCAACCCGATCATCCATACAACTCATGACCCAAATCACTTGGCATCATTTTATAGTTCACCCAACTCTAATGGTGAAAACCACGATATAACCCGGAAGAAAACATGCAATCCTTCCTACTACCTTTCTTGAAGATCTCATCCCACAATTATACATCCAAATGAAACTAAAAAATTATAGCTACTTGACCAGTTAAACAGTTCCATATCTCTCTACCAGGGTTAACTCACCCGAATGGTGACCACTCCAATCCTTCCAACCTGAAACTTTGTTCACGTCATCAACCAACCGTTTATCCGGAATGGTTCTCTCCACCATTTCCAGTTACTTGGCACCTCCTCCATCGACAAAGGACCACCAGAACTCTACCAAACTTTCCCATCACCTGACATGTTCCAACTCACCATGCCCAAGCATCCATAGGAGCATTAACCTTCCTTCGCATCCAGCCACACCATCACTACCATTGGGAATACATCCCTACACTATCCATTCATGGACTAAGATCATCCTGATCTCACTCAGGTACTACTTCGTTCTGAAAGGCTCTTTCTGCTACAACATAAACTTGAAGGTGGGTTACTTTCGCCTCACCCATTCAGTTTTACCATCTCAGGCCAGACCACCTACGACTATCTTTCCCCAGAACACCCACCTTCCACTGATGGTACGCTACCCCTTTATCACCTTTCCAAGTTTATTACTAACATAAAGTCTATCCTTATCATTCCACACCCCCACTGAGGTCATATCTTTAATTCTAATAGAATTCCATCATCATGGCACTACCTCCCTTCAGACCATCATCAGCTTCACCCTTGGCATGTCATTACATCACATGGCCAAGGTTAACTCAGTTTCATGATGTTCCAATACCACACAAGGGAATATTACCCGTGTCTAACCCCAATCTTCATTTAAATTATAGGACCCCCAACTTATCTTCCCCAACTTGTTGTCATATCCAACCACACCCTCCTACGACTCAACACAGACATCACAAGCTTCACTTGGAACTACTCTGTGATCAATCCAACACTTAGACATCACAAGTCCCCCTCCACGCATCCCATGAGGATCGTGAGGGTTTTAAGAAACCATTTAGACACACAATTTACAAATTCATACCCAAGATAACCAATAAAAAACATGATAAGGGAAAAATCCCAACACACATGAACAAATATAGGGCAAAACTATGGGATATAACTTGTAGACCCCCTACCTCGGATCTATTGATGGATTCCCTCACAATCTAGTCCTTAGATCCCAATCCAACACACCTTTGAAGCCTCAACCTATATCTCACATAAAAATAAAGGGTTGAGAGATTTGGATGGAGATTACACAGAAGACAAGACCTAGAATAGAAAGGAGAGAGGAGGATAATATTAGACTCACCCAGATCTTTGATGCGCTTCCAACGACACTCCAAATGGTTAAGGATCAAAGGAGATTGATCCTTGGGAGCCCTTGGTCTCTTTGTTTCGTTCCTAGGGTTTCAAGGGGGAAGGAGGAGGAAAACCCTAGTTGGCTCTTAGAATCACGAGGTGGAATTTTTGTAATTTTTTCTAATTTTTTTGTCTACACGATTTACCCGCATGGTTTTCCAAACTGTGTTCAAACCGTGCGACAACTACTATGTGTGAGAGTCCAACCCAAATGGTTTCCTGGGGATCCCACAAAGTTTCCTTAACTGTGGACAGACCGTACAAAGGATACTATCTGAGGATGGCTAGTCTGCACGGTTTACCCACATGGTTTCCCCTAACCGTGCGTAGACTATGTGCCTTGAACTGTTTGGCTTGATTGCCATTCTCTTCACACCCCAAGCCCCCAGGCACCCCTGAGCCACCACCTGAACTTGGGAAACACTTACCTATCCAAAAAGGAGATACCCAATCCAACACTTAAATGAAAACATTCTTTAAGAAAAACCGGGACCTTGGATACACCTCAAGGCAGTTGAAAATTCATGAGTGAAAGTATCCCACACATGATCTGGAGTTGGCAGTTATGATCTTTGCATTGAAAATCAGGATAATTATCTCTATAGGTATAAGTGACAAATATAAACTGATTATAAGAGCCTAAAATATATATTCACCCATAAGGAGATTAATATAAATCAACGAAGATAGTTAGAGCTCATCAAGGATTATGACTGCCGAATCCATTACTATCCTGGTAAAGAAAATAAGGTGGCAGATGCTCTAAGTTGAATGGATCATGCATCTTTATCAATGATGAGAATTGAGAAGGATCCAATCTTCTTAGACCTACAAAGTATGTACGTGATAATTGTTAAGGAAGTAACCTCATCAATCCTTTCACAAATTATTTCCCAACTATCTCTTATAGAGAAAATAAAGGATGCTCAATGAAATGATGTGGAAATTTAGAAAAAGGTGGTAGATATAAAAATTGGGAAATCCATAGAGTTAAAAATTGATGAGGAAGGAGTCATGAGATTTGGTTCATGGCTATGTGTACCATCCAATCCAAAGATAATGAAAGAGATTCTGAATGAAACACATAGCTCAACCTTCCCTATTCACCCAGAGAGTATAAAGATGTATCGAGATCATGGAGAGCACTATTGACGGGTCAATATAAAGAAGGAGATCACTAAATATATATCAAAATTATTTGTATCTATGTAAGTGAAGGATGAAAGGAAAAAGTATAAGGGGATAATGCAACCATTACCCATACCAACATGGAAATTGGAAAACATCACCATGGAATTTATCATCGTACATCCAAAAATATCTAGAGGAAATAATTATATGTGGTTTTTTGTGGATCATCTTCAAAAAAATCTCACTTTATTGAAATTTGAGAGGAGTTATCATTGGGTGAACTTGCATGGATATACATCAGAGAAGTGGTAAGGATACATGGAGTACCACTATCTATTATATCCGAGCGAGATTTGAGATTCACCTCCAAGTTCTGGAAAAGTATCCAACATGCTCTAAACACGGAGTTGAGATTTTGTATGATCCATCACCCTCAGAATTATGGCCAATCTGAATGGACTGTTGATACACTAGAAGACATTTTGAGAGTGTATTCTACGGTCATCATGGGAGGATGGGACCAACACCTACCACTAGTCGACCTGTCCTACAAAAATCGTTTCCCCTAGAACATCCAAATGGATCCATATGAATCCCTTTATAGGAAAAAATTTAAAACACTGGCATGCTAGGATGAATTTGGTGAACGTGAGCTTCTAGGGCCAGAAATGTTTGAATAAATGGTGGAAAATGTGAAAACCATTCTGCAACACTTCAAGGTAGCCCAAAGTTAAAAGAAGAGACATGTTGAGAGTGACGGTGAGGGTTTAGTTCCACGAAAGCTTGAAGATGCAAGAGAGGAAGAATCTATTAGGGTTCTATGTAAAACATTAGGTAAGTCTTTCATCAGTACTTTGAAAAAATTGATGACAAAGATACATTTTATCAGCACTAAAATAGTAATCATAGATAAAATGTATCTTTATCATCTTTTTTTTAGCACTGATAAAGATCCAATTTTAAAAATATAATAAATATAATTAAAATTTTAAATTTTATATAATTATAAATAAATATTAGAAGAATTAAAAATATGTATGTATAAATATAATTATAAATAAATAAATATTTTATTTAAATATATTTATTATAATTTTATAATTATTTAAATATATATTTAACTATTTATAATTATAATTATATATATGGTGACCGAGGTTCTCTCAAGTGGTACCCTATAAGGTGGTCACTCCCTGACAATGAAACTGCATCAGGTTCAAGTCCTTTCACACTCAAATTTAACTGGGGAAGGATGACGCAAAGGTGTTGGGTTTGGGTCTAGGAAAGGTATGGTGTGATACCAGATATCATTTTATACATGGGGGTGTAGGTGAGTGGTTCACCACCCCCTTTGGTATATGGAGGCAGATGGGTTTTGATACATAGCCACATCAAATATGAACTCCAAATAAATCGGGGGTCCGGTCGGTGTTGGGCGTCAACTGATTCCATTAAATGAGGGGAGCCGCGACTTTGCGGGAGGCGTGTGATGGACCCCTACTCGTCAACGGGAGTGATACCGATGGGAGGAAGCGAGCCCATTGCAGGGGTGAGGAAAGGACGCAACCCGGCTGGCCGGTTTGTGGCAGCATGAAACCAATTATGGCACTGGGGGTGCAGGTCCTAGTGTTAGGTGATGACACTCATGCAAAGTGACGAACCAGATGCTTTCGGGAGGTACAGTTGCACGGGTGTAATTTCTCGGGTCTACGTATGTGGGTGGAATACAGGGGAGGACTGATGTATTCTTCGGGCACCGCGACTGTCGGTCGATGAGCTTTTCGTGTTCGCGACGAATGCGTGGGACGATGAGATGATGGCTGTAGGAGGAGCGAAAATCTCTTCGCCGACGTTGTGGGCACTGATGATGATGCACCCACAGGCACCGGCAGCAAAAATCCTTCGTTGTAGATGACTACACGCAGCGGGCGCGACTTTGGAATAGGGGCGATGCATTAGTGGAAGATGGAGCAGGTGCAAGCTCATCATCCGATAATGAGTCAGAATCTTCTAGAATGGTTCGACTCTTATATTTCCACAAAATATCACGACTGTACATCCTCAGATTAGAGCGACTACCATATCCAATATTTTTTGAGAAATATTTCTGGACTAGAAGATAGTCCCTATAGCGATAAACACGCAGTTCCATTTTCGCCAAAGTAAAAAGTCCAAAAAATGTTCCTCTTTAGTGAGACCTTGTGGGGTCCTTTCACCTTCAAAGTCATCTAGAGGAGTTTTGAAATTTTTTTCCTTAGCAACTTCACACTACACGACTGAGGTTTTTCCAAAATAATCATAAAAAGTATTCATAAGATCAAAAAATTGAGATGGATAAGGTCATTCCACATTTTTCATACCATCAGAGCTCATTCAACTACATCCCCTTCCATCTTCGCTTTACATGTTTCTACCTCGGTTCCACTACTTATGAGTCTTCCAAGTACCCTCCTCATCATCCATGATCTTTGGATATTGTAGACTAGGTCTAGAAAAAGAATTCCCGGCAAGAGCCTAAACATTATTAAAACAAACCACAACAACCGCCTCCACAACCTCCCCTTCAGAGACATCTGATACAATCAAAGCAGTAACATCTTCACATTGATTTAGATCAGTCTCAACAACCAAGTTATTCGCAGTATCTCCCCCATCTTTTATTATCTCCTTTCTCAAAGAGGATTGAGCTTCTTTGAGTTGAATATTTCTAACATCCATCTTCCCTTTCGAAAGAAATTGATCCTCTAGAAGTGCAACAACATCCCCTTCAATCTCACCATACTAGTCCTGCACCTCAAACTCAGCATGCTGAAAGGTAGAATTATCTACACCATTCATTCATCACCTGTATAGCCCTAACCTTGAGGACTTTTAGACAGAGATCCATTCTATTCATCCTTCATAAGATTATTAGAAATATGATCATTTGATGTGGTACCACATGCAGGAGCCTCCACTTATGAAACATAAACCACATACCTATAGGAAACAACCACCTTGTCCTTTCTAGTTAAAAGAGACCCACCATACGGGGCTTTCATAGCCTACCAAACTGGTGGCATATAACCATCATGCAACTTATACTTGCAATTATCCACCAGATGACCAAACTTATTGCAGTTTGTGCATTTTAGACCTCTTCAGCACCTTTTAAACAAGTGGTCAAGGCAATTGCATTTTTCACATAAGTCAGAAAGATTTTAAAAATCAATTGAAAAATCAATTATGAATTCATTAGTAACCAAAAAGACAATATCAATACGATGGGAATTAAAATCAACCTCCAACAAAACTCTAGAAAACAGACCATAACTAGATTTTTTTTTCTTTCTCAAATTTTATCAGAAGACCCAAAGATGAGGCCACATCCTTGAGGATTTGGGGGTGCTAGAAGAACCATTTTAGACTGCTAATTCTAATCCACAGTTGGGTTATTGAATTCCCAAATGAGTGTGGGTCAAACAATGGATCTCAATCCTACAATCGTAGCAATATTGCCTTGAGAGAGACAATGCCAAATACCCAGTCTCGCAACTTCTAATTATTTGAGGGAAAACCCCCTAATAGAATGCCTTACTGATCGAGGTGATTCTCCAACCTCCAAAACCCATAGATCTGGACAAGCCGGTTATGAAGATCCTCAATCTTTCAAATATTTTCCATCAGAGAAATCGTCAATCAGGAAAGGATTGAGAAACAACAGTCATTAAGTCGGTCTTCAAGAATTTGGGGATTTGTCTCAACAAACATCATGGATCCCTTTCATGTGATTCGTTTTTGTGAGTTATTGTGAAAATTAGAAAATTACATGGAGTTTGAATTGTTACCAGACCTTGATTCCAGAAAAAAATTCGATCGTTCTTGAAACTTCAGATCTCCCGATGGATGTGCTTTGTGTTCTGCAAACTTTTCTGCACCATCCAAAGCCGACACATCAAGGACCAAATCTCGAACCACCTTAGTAGGGCCAACAAAGACATCACATGGATCAAAATACCACTCTGAATAAAATACCATGCAAGTCCACACCTAATTGCCCTAGATCTGTGCAAATTTCCCAAGAATCACCTTGAATTTTCGAGAGACTCCTGAGAAAAATGCCATCCTCACATGATATATAAATATATATTTTTTTATAATTTTATAATTATATATAATTATAATTATAATTATAAATAAATATTTTTTAAAGTATTTATATATAATTATAAATATACTTATATAATCATATATTTTAGATAATTATATATATATTTATTAATATATAAGTATATATAATTATAAATATAATAAATATATTTATTATTTAAATATATTTATTATAATTTTATAATTATATAATTATATAATTATATAATTATATATTAATAAATATTTTTTTAAAACACTATATATATTTATAATTTTATAATTATCTAAACACATGTCATACATATACACATGTACACATGATATATATATATGTGTGTGTGTGTGCGCGCGCGCGCGCGCATCCCATGTACACATGCACATGTATATACATACACATACATAGATCTGTATGCTTACAACATCTACATATTCACATATGCAACACACACACATGCACACACAATACAATGCACACACATATTTGCACATCAACATTAATATAAATATATAAGTTCAAATATAAAATATTATCAATACATCATTTATATTTATATAATTGTTTGAGTTATTAATATATATATATATATATATCAATATATCATATCTATATTAATTATATGCTTGTATTTTTTAATTAAGGTATATAATTAAACAATTAATCATTTTGACTAATATAAATTTGATAATTTTTATTATATAAAATTATAAAAATAAGTTTCATTTTTTTATTAAAAGTTATCCAAACTATATTTATATATTATATTTATGTATATATACTTATGGTAATATAAATATTATATATAAATATATATAATTAGAATTATAAATAAATATATTTATATATAATTATGTATAATTATGTTTAGTACTGATAAAAGCCGACACTGGGTAAGACATGATTTGTGGCGGTGATGGCGGGTTGGTGGGAATTCAATCATGGAAGGTTTGAAGGACCAACAAAGGGTTCACTAGGTATTCTATATAGTGTTGGGGTAGTTCGGTTACCTTAATGGCTTCTATAGCCACTCCACGCAGCACCATCGCCAACCACTACTACTACCCACCTCATCCCCATCGCTGTCGTATGCTACTCCAACTCACCCCTCCATGCCCCTGCCTCATGATGTTACTCCATGAAAACCACTACCACCACTTTCTGACCCATCTCACCGTGCCCACCACCTCCATTCATCATCTTCCCTCACGCCTTTAGCCCCTGCCCACCTGCCAGACCAAACTGTGGTCCATCCATTGCATGTAAAGGATATGATATAGGGATTGGATAGAGAAAGAAATAATTTAGAGTTAATGTCAATGGTCTTGTTATAAGTACAAATTTCCCTATAAGAAATGTGTCTAACCATAGTGTGGAAACATATCCAGATTTATATATATATCACCTATGTTTTCACTACATTTAAAAAACTAAATTTATACCTCCCCCAACATAAAAAGCCATTTCAGATGCGACCATAGTTTCATATTTCCTATGTAAGGCTTCATTTATAAGGAAAAGAACATAACTTAAGAGAAACCATGTGCGGCCTAAAAATAATATTTTTATACTTAATATAATTTTTCTCACTACCACAGATATGGGCATGGGATACATTGACTTTTATCAGTGCTATGAAAAAAGTGTTGATAAAAATCACACCTTTATCAATGCTAGCTAAAAGTGTCGATAAAGGTAATGTTTATCAAAACTAAAAAAAGCGCTGATTAAGGTGTACCCTTTTTGAGTGCTTTTTTATCACTAATAAATGATATATTTATCACATATATTCTTAATGATAATAATTTTTTTGAAAAAAAATTATTAATATATATAAAATTATTATATTTATATTTGAAAATAATGGTTATTTGTATAAATTAATTAAAAAACGCATGTATATAATTAATATATATTTTTTAATAGTTCAAATATATATAATGTTTTAAAAATGTATTTATAAGATTATTAATAAATAAATATATATTTAAATAATTATAATATTATAATATTTTTTTAAATAATAAATATATTTATTATATTTATAATTATATATAAATACATTTTAAATATATTTATTTACAATTCTGATTATATAAATAAATATATGTCTCCAATGAATTTGGTCAATATATATATATATATATATCAAGAGATAATGATGATATTCATGGACATGATTGGAGTTATTTATGTTCATACATTAATGCGTGAGTATATATAATTGACTTTATATGATCATAAGTTTATTCATGGACATGATTATGGGTTTCTATGTTCTAAATGTTGAGATTATCTATATTATGACGACACATGCATATGTTGTGTATTTACGACTCATGAATGTTCATTTATACATCGACACTCTTGTTAATCATGCTTTCCAAATATATAAGATGACTCATTTTTTATAATCTATACCATATTAGGTATGATTCATTCTTGTTATACCCATTAACTTATTATATTCCCATTAATACTTATAAAATTACAATAAATATATTTAAATAATAAATACATTTATTATATTTATAATTATAAAATTTTAATTATATATAAATACCTTTTAAATATATGTATTTATAATTATAATTATAACAATATATATATATAAATAATTATAAGATTACAATAAATAAATTTATTATTAGTTTTTATATATATTTATATATTAATAAATATCTATAAATAAATATAAATATAATTATATACAAATACTTATAAATATATTTATTTATAATAAAAATTATAAATTAATATATATATATATATATATTTAAATAATTATAAAATTATAATAAATATATTTTTTATATTTTATAAATATATATATTTATAAGCAAATATCTCAGCCATGGATTTGGAAAATATAAATCCATGACCTCAAAATTTATTAATAAAATGAAAAAGTACAAGGTAAGAGGAAGCATGTCAACAAGACATAATGTTCCCATAGTAAAAAACTATAAACTGGTCATTTAGATCATAATTTACATGGATATCATCCTCTAACTTTTAAGCGTCGACCATGCCGCAATGTCTTGGCCCTTTGAGGGGCCACACATTCTTCATCTGATAACAATGTTGATGTCGATGAGACCTCTGAAGTGGTGAAAAATCATAATTTCTTGGATAAATCTCAAAACTCCATTTTTGAGTTGGAGCAAAGTCAATATTCAAAGTTAATAGATAATAACCTATGCACTTTTATATAGTCATTATAGCCAAAGACCTCTGGCTCCATTGATGAGAAGGTTACCTTATGTTGTGAGAGGTACCATTTTTTTTCTTCCTTGTTGATGCCTACAATGGGCCTTTCACATTTCTGAATCTTCGTGGTTACAATTTTTGAAATCTTTGCTCGTGTAGTTTCAAACTCCTCATCAAAGGCTCTGCCAAAAGAAAACATATAAATTTTTCATTAAATCATTAAAATGAGGTGGCTAATTTCTCCCCACATTCTCATCACTCCTGTAGTAGGGAGCATCAACCGAATGCTCAATCTTCAAATGGAAAAAACTACTTTTCAACCCTCTTACTGCTTTCCAACATAAGTGGGGTCTTATTCAAAGGGGACACAACCTTAGAACCACAAACACTCCTACCTGATAATTCAATCTGTAATTGGGAGACCTGCAAAGATTCACTAGGTGGTTCATCACCTCCCTTACCCTTTTCCTTATCTTCCATGACAGAAGGTGTCTCACCTTGTGGAGAGCTTGTAGATTTTTTCTAAAAATACATTATAACAATATTAGTATCCATAATGATCACCTTCACCTATTCAAATGAAATAGTTGGAAATGCAGTTTTAAGAGCCTTAGAATTTTTTGGCCTGACCAATTGGAATCCCCCATCACCCACTACCTTAGACTTCCCCTTCCTTTTAATAGAAGGCATTAAATCAACCCTCATGCCAATGTCAAATTCCTCTTTAATGGAAGCCTCAAGAGCGGACTATCCATCATACACCTTAGTGACAAGATTATCCGATAATTTGTTCTCAATTCCCTATGCCAAAGAGAAATGTTGAGAAATAGTTCCATGACCCTAAAGTGGGGCCTTATCCATCTCAGGAAGAACCCTTATCCCAAAAATAGTTCCCTACTTGATCACATCATCAAAGGAGGGAGTTCCACCAACATGATCATAGATATCAGGGGTGGTCACACCTTTTTTCACCTTCTTAAAGACCTACTTTCCCCTCTTAGGACTAGAATTCCCCTATACTATCCACACAAACTGGTCACTTTATCCTACATTGGTCAGAGACATGGCCTATTTTGTTGCAATGAGAGAATTGCATTATATTTCAACATTGTGCAATAAAATGTCTAACAAAAAAAAATTGATACAAAAATATGGTATCCACATAAATTGAATTGACAATTCCAGATTAAATTCACCTACAACCAAGAAAAAAGTATCAATGAGATCACAAGACAAATCAATCTCAACTAGAAATCTACAAAAATGTCTATACTGAGCTCGTTCAGTCTATTTATCAATCTTGATCGGCATCCCAATAGTGGATGAAACTTCCCATAGTATCGATGGATGCCAGAAGAACCAATTCAGAACCCTAATTTTGATCCAAACTTTAGTAGAGGAGTTCTCAGAAGAAAATGGATCAGCAAGAGAATACCACTCTTGAAACGTATGAAACCCAAGTTTAATGGAGATCAGAAAAAAAAACTCAAGGTAGAAAATTTGAGTTTCTTCTATAGAAAAACAATGTGATGAACACCATTACCAATAGAAATTACGTGCTAGTCATCAAAACCCCAACATTTATGAAGCCAATTACTTAAATCCTCAAGATTCCATGGAGCACCCTTATGAGGAATCAAGATCCAATCAAGGATATAGAATCTGTACTCCTCAAGGTAATCCTAAAAAATCTTAGGGTTGTCCTACAAGAAGGTGATGAATCCTTTCCCGGTGATATGCTTATGAAGCGATGTAGAAACAACATATAGATCAGAAGAAACCTTGTTCTCCGAGGCATTAATCTTCAAGTCATTCAATTTCCCTACAAGAATTTTTTTGTCATTCTTTAGCTCACCAGTAGGACCCAATAGAGATTGTTACACCACACTACCACCCGATGCGACAATCGATGAAGGGGAACACATATCTTCGTTGGATTGAAGTAACAATCCAGAGTATTCACTATTAGTCGACATCACAAATCATAGGTAGATCACCAGACAAGCACAGAGAGCCTCTCTGACCTTATATATATATTTATATATTAATCAACATATAGATATAAATATATTTATAATTATATAAATATTTTTATAAAAATATTTATTTATAATTATAAATATAAATAAATAAATAAATAAATAATTATAAAATTATAAAAAATATATTTATTATATATAATTATAAAATTTTCAATATAATAAATATATTTGTTATAATTTTATAATAATAAATAAATAAATATTTATTTATAGTTATAATTATAAATTAATGTATATTTAATTAAATAATTATAAAATTGTAATAAATATATCTATATGTTAATATATAAATATATCTATATGTTAATATATAAATATATATAAATATATTATTATATTTAGTATATTATAATTATATATTAATAAATATATTTATTTATATAAATATATATATGTAATTATATATAAATACTTTTTAAATATATGTATTTATAATTATAAAAATAAATAAATAAATAAATATTTAAATAATTATAAAATTATAATAAATGTATTTAAATAATAAATATATTTTTTATATTTATAATTATATATTTATAAATATATATAAATAGTTTTATATATATTTATTTATATATTAATAAATATATATAATCATATAAAAATAAAAATATATTTATAATTATATATAAAAATGTATAAAATAATAATAAATATATTTAAATAATAAATATATTTATTATATTTATATATATATATATATATATAATATGAAAATATCTAATTATATAAATATATTTATTAATATATTTATATAATTATAATAAATATATTTAAATAATAAATATATTTATTTATTAAGATCTTTATCAGTGTTTCGTTAGCACAGATAAAGATTACCCTTTTAGTGCTAATAAAACACGGATAAAACCTATCTTTATCAACACTATAATTTTAGCGATGATAAAGACACATTTTATCAGCATTTTTTTAGTGAAAATAAAGGGGTATTTGTATCATTGAAAAAAAAACAATGATAAAGATGTGTGGTATTAGTGGTTTCTATTTTAGCACTGATAAAATACTCTTTATCAGTACTTTTTTTAAAGCACTGATAAAAGTATTCCCTAATATTATAAAAATGACTCTAATAGGGTCTCTTTCTCTCGCTCCTTCAAAGATTTCATGGAACCTGACCTCTTCCGCCACCGAACCCTACCACCGCGCCGCTGAACCCTACCACCCCACCGTCGAACCCTGTCACCCTTTCCACAAATCCCTACTGCCCCCACTGCCGAACCCTATCGCCCCTACCGCTACCGCCGTTGAACCCTACCGCCGCCACCGCTACCTCCACTTCCACTGAACCCTACCACTACAACCGAACCCTACTACTGCTGATCGTCGTCGTCACTGCCTTTGTCGCCACCACCACAGATTTCCCTCTCCACTACCACCGAACCCTACCACTACTGTTGAACCCCATCCAAGCCTTAGGTATATATTCCCAAAGGTCATGTGAGTTATTGTAGAATGAATTTTAACTAATGATAATCACAAATATGTGACTTTTAGATGGAGGGTCTTGATATAGTGTTTTTTAGAGATTGTTTTATTAATGATGATGCTCTTGAGGTGTGCAATAAGAATGGAGAGAATGAGGTACTATTTTATGGCAAGTTGTTTATTCGGTGAGATATGTGATAGGTGGTTCTATATGAGTTCCATTACTCACCTCTAGTGGAACATCTATTATAGGAAAGAAATTTATTATATTTTTTTGATATTCTAATTATTTTATTCCCTCATTTTTACTTACTAATTATGTTATTGGATATTTTTTAGTTAATGGGTCATTTCATAGAATTTTTTAAATGCTATTACAAATGTATAATATTGTGAAGTTAGATGAGATATTTGAGTTTTTGAACAAAATTAATGGATAACTATTCATAATTATTCATTTTGTTATGTTGAAGGTAAAATATGTTTGTTTTAGCTGTGGTAGAGAAATGTATATATGTCTTGATATGTTATGTGAATACGAATTTCATAATTAGATATATATATTTGATAAAGGAAATGAACATCCAGGTATATGTATGATCTTATATTGATCATATATAAGATATTCCTTATGGTGTGGATTGAGTTTGATAAAGGTGGGGAATATATAATATATCTCAAAGAATATGTAAAATTTTTCTCTATTTTGAAGAAGAAATCTGGCAAAGTAAAGTGATAAGCAAGATGTTCAAACCACACATAATATTCCAAGAGTTGATACGTAGGATCCCACACATAGCAGATAGAAAAGTGAAGGGCCATATGTATTGTATTTATCTAATATATATGATGCTTGATTGATATGTAAGTTATTATTTCCATGTTTTATCGATACATAACATAATTTCACTCACCTCTAAAAATGCAAAAGATATTTTTAAAGGAATAGGATGATACATAATATACTTTCCTTGGTTGTTTGAAGATTACATAAGATGTTTTCGAAGCTTCAAAAGGGATAAATTCTGTGTACAAATGTACCATACCTTTCTTGACCATTATTGGGTTGATGTATAATGGTTTTCATAATTCTTGATGGATGTTAGGGCCTTCTTTTGTATTTTTGGTTGGCCTGGTGCAATGACCTGATCTATTCAGTGGTGATTATGGCTAGATCAAGTGGTTTGTAGTGTGGGTTGAATGTTTGGGGTGTGATAAATTGTTAAGAAGTGTATCTAAGCATAGGGTGACAAGTGTGGTAGTAGAATGATGATGTTTTTAAAAGTAGTGAACATTTCTTGCATCTCTATGTCCAACATAACAAATTAAGAGGCTATTCAACCAAAAAATGTCTCTATCTTATATTTCGAAATTATAAAGATGGATCATCTTTTATAATATTTATATTTCACTTCATTTCCTTTAAAATGATAGTTTTATAACAATTTTATCGATGCATATTTCTCTCAAAAAGAGATTAAAAAACTTAAAATATGCATTTCATTTCACTTTCATCAATTATATATATTCTAATACACATTTCAAAACATTGAATTTAAAACCTTTAAAATATCACTTATTTATGATAATTAAATCCTAATGGTTCAAAATTTCTTCTCATCACAATCTCAAATATTATTTTTGAAAGTTACTCATAAAACAATATACTTCTATAAATTAAGTACACTTTTATAACATATATGTACATTTTTATAGTTTTATGAATTTATATAAATGTATAAATTATGTATATTTCCTTAAAATATATATTATTTGAGAAATTATATATAATTATATACTTCTATATACATCTATAAATTTATATACTAATATGAATATATATACATTTTTAATTTATAATTTAATACTTTTTTTTTCAATTTATCAATAGTTTAATACTTTTATACATTCATAAATTTAATGTTAGTGTTAAAAATATTTTAAAAAACATAATAATATCTTTTTGTAATTGTGAAACCATTATTATATTCAATAGCCTTGTTTTCTATTATGAATAGGGTTTTCAAAAAATATATCTTTTTTTTAAATTTCCATCATTACATTTAGTAGCCTTATTTCATTGATTTTTTATAATGTAAATATGATTTTATTCTTCATTTACACTCATCCGAAAATGGATTTGATCATTAAAAATATTAAGCGAAAAATTGTTTTTAAAATTGAAATCTTCTCCATTATATTTATAATTTTCCTTCAATAAGTTTTTGTTTTTGGTCATGTGGGATGATAAACTATTTTTAAATATTTCTATTTTCTTTCAAGAAATTCCTGAGATCCATCTTCCATTGAAAATCTTTTTTATTTATGTATTTTGTTAAATATTAATATTACCGAATAAAATAAGATGGGTATTAATAGAAAATGGATGGATACCAATCATATGACAAAAGAGTATAAATATAGGGTGAATTTGTTCATCATGTTTGTAAAAGATCATGTATATGACCCTTCTCAAATCCTTTGTTTGTGGTTATGCTATTGTTATTCAATTCTAATTAGTCAAGAGGAGTTGGAAGAACACTTGATCTATAATGGAATTGGTCACACTTATAAATGTTGGAATAGAACTGGGAAAAAAGATAATTTAGTTAGTGAATTGGATTACACTACATTTTATGGAACATCAGATATGATTACAAGTGTGGACAATAAAGAAGACCACATCAAGGATGTGATTATAAGTGTGAATGACGATGAAAATCGTATTTTGGAAATTAAAATGACAGTTGAAGATTAACTTCATGATTGTCCAAAAGAGCTTGAGAAGTTAAAGGGTTGTGAAAAGACGCCATTGTATGCTGGTTTCACTAGATACACAACATTGTTAACAATACTGAAGCTTTATAATTTGAGTGATGAAAATTAATGGAGTAACACCAGTTTTACTGAACTAATGGCTCTCTTCAATGATATGATCCCATAAGATAATGAGCTCCCTAGCCGAACATAAAATACTAAAAAAATGAAACATTCAATGGATATGATATCTGAAAGATTACATGCCTGCCCAAATTATTGTATACTATTTTTCCAGGACCAAAAATCACATAAATAATTCCTGAAGTGTGATAATTATTGATACAATAGTGATGAATTGAGTCTTATGAATGTTCTATGGTACTTTACAATCATTCCAAGGTCTAGGTGCCTATATAGAAGTGAGTAGGCTGCAAGGAAATTAACGTGGCACACATATACAGGATATAAATATGGTAAAATTCACCATTGATCAGACAATCCTCAATGGAGTAAAATTGATGATGAGTATACTAAATTTGGAAATTATCTGTGAAACCTTCATCTTTCATTATCTACAGATAGAGTGGATCCTTTACTTTTCAAAGCAGCACTCACAACACAGGCTAGTTATGTTGGTAAATTATAACTTTTAATCATGGTTAAGAAATAAAATACACCATGTTATATATACTTATATCTGGACCAAAACAACTAAGTAATGATATTGATGTTTATTTGGATCCATTGATCACATATTTAAAATTATTGTGGGATTTAGGAGTTACATTATATGATACTTAAAGAAATGAAGATTTCACTTTGAGAGCCATGTTGTATGGGATGATAAATGAATTTCCTACTTAAGGAAAATTTTCAGGATATAACATTGAAGGAACTCTAGGGTGTCTCATTTGAGAACATGTTACACAGTCAATTATGTCAAAACATTCATCGAATATAATGTTTCTATGACATCATAGATTTGTACCCCAACAACCTAAGTATCGATCTTGGATATCATTTGATGGAATTTCAATAGAATTTACAAAACCATCTACACTAATAGGTGGCCAACCACTTGTGAAATTAAAAGATATGGATACTTATTTTAGTAAACCATTTTTGAAAAACCATACAAATATTATTTGTAAAAAGAGATTATTATATTTTAAATTACAATAATGGAATTTTCTGTATGTAAAAAAATTCTTGATGTTATGGATGTTGAAAAAATGTATGTGATAGTGTAATTGGCATGTTAATAAATTCACTTAAAAAAAGGATGGAATTAAGACTAGTTTGCACATATTCTACATGAGGATACAGGAAGATTTTGTGCTAGTGAAGGGTGAAAAACTAACTTCTCTTTCTCTAGCTACTTAAGCTTTTTCCAGGAAGGAGAGATATTAGTTTTTCAAATTATTTAATGACCTAAAGTTTTCATAAGGGTATTCATATAATATCAAGAATATCATGTCGATGAATGATTTTAAGTTAAAGGGTTTGAAATCACATGACTGGCATGTTTTTATGAAAGATCTAAATCTTGTAGCTTTACATTGCATTTTTCCAAATAACATCCATCATACATTAAACAATATCTATTTCAATTTCAAAGCTATATGCAATAAGGTATAGACTTAGAGAAACTTATAACTATAGAAAAGGAAATATTCATCATATTATGTGAATTAGAAATGTTTTTCCCACCATTATTATTTGATATGATGGTTCACTTAGTGAGAGAGATTTAACTATGTGGTCCTGTACACTATATATGGATATACCCCATTAAATGATATATAATTATTTTGAAAGGGTATGCCAAAATATGATGTCCATACGGTTGTATGATGGAGTGATATATTATTGAGGAAGTCATTGAATTCTATACTGACTAATTTTCTGGTGTGGAAAGTATTCGTCTATCAAAATTTCATTACACTTGGTGGAATTTAGATGAAGAAATTTCTAAAAGAGATGTTGTCACAATCAATATTATAGATCAAGAGCATGCCCAACTTTATGTTTTTCATAAGAGTTTAAAGGTTTATCTATATGTTGAGACCCAAAAAAAAATTATTAGGCATTATAATCCATCAAGGAATTAAATCAAGATATCAAATACATATAATCAGCAGTTTATATGATGATTTTGAGACCATATTTTTAAAGAGTCGTATAAAAATCTAGATTCAATTTCAGAATGACTTCAAGGGCTAGTCAGAAGAACAAGTGTATATGTATTATCTTACAATGGTTATGTAATTAATGGTATATGTTCAATACAAATGAAGGGATGCATGTGTTTGGTACTAAGGACCATAATCATATTTATGTGAATTTTTCATACTTTGGAATCATCAAAAAAATATGGGAGTTGGATTATACAATATTCCAAGTGATTATTTTTCAATGAAAGTGGGTTGATAATAGGGGTGTTGTTAAAGTAGATAAATTGGGATTCATGAAAGTGGATTTCAGTAAAGAAAGGTATAAATAAAATATTTATAATGGCTCAATAGGTAGTACAATTATATTATGTTCTTGATCATGCAAACCAAAAAAGGTCAATTGTTCCGTTATCGACCAAAACGATTGAAGTGTTCAATGAAAATTTAACTAAGCATTACCCTTTCATTGGAACATCATAATCATTTTATAGTAGTCCCATTGTAGATGAGAGTTTTGAATGTCATATGAGACCCCAATAAAGGGATTTAGATACTCGATAGATGGGCCAAAACCCATTCAGCCTTTAAAAATAAGTGATTTCAATAATTAGGTTAATTTTTTTTGTAATATACATTATGTTACCTCATTTTATTATATGTTCCCTACTATATTTATATAATATAAATTAAATTTTCAACCACTTCTATATATAATCACTATTACACATGCTGGTGCTCCCAATCCTGAGGAATAACATGTCTCTTAACCCACTATTGCTCCCAGTACAAAGGAACAACAACCTTCTACACATTATGGTGCTCCCAATCCTAAAGAAAAACATGTCTCTCAATCTACTAAGATTCCTAGATCAATTGAACAATGATATTCATGCATGTGATGGTGCTCCCAATCCAAATTAACAATAGGTTTCTCAACCTGGTATTACTCCCAGTGTAGAGATACAATGACCTTCTGCACATGGTGATGCTACTAATCCTTAGGAAAAACATATTAATGATGTTGAATCCAATAAAATGGTAAGAAAATAAGGATCAATGATGAAATAAAAGGAGCACCATAGTTTTATGGTGTTATAAAAAAATATTAAGGAGGAAAGAAAGGGCATTAAATTCATGGTTAGATGGAATGAAAATAGCCAACATGTTAACTTTAAGAAGTCCTTATTCTGTAGTTACATTAGGATCATCAATCGATAACTTTGTCCAATTGATGTAGATATGTAGAACCATGTTGTGCCCACACTTAAGGAACTGATTTGGGAAGAGATTACATTAACATTATGACATCCTTTTTAAATTTGAAAAAAATAAAATAATGAAACATCGACATACTCTTCATCATCCATTATAGAGTGAATTTATAACAGATGCCTCCCAAAATAAATATGTATTAATGTTTACCCCAAGGATTCATAGAGGCTTTCACATAATTATAAAACGATTTCATCTTAAATATGTTAAAGGGAAAATAAACCCACACCCACTGCTTATGTATGCACATATGAAAATCCAAGAAGTGTGGGATACATTTACTGGACACTGTGTGGAGATGTATTTTTTAGGTAAATTGTGGTTGGTAATACATTGTTTGAAAATATGTGTATTTATCACATTGATTGAGAAATTTTTATTTATGAAACAAAAAATGAGTACTAAAAATAAGGAATGGGAAGCAAAACTAACATACTCTTAATGTAAAGAATGGTTGGGGTATTAGTCACTTGAAAAAAATGGTATGTATTTTAAATCTATCGTAATACTTTTATGTGACATGAAAAAATAACCTAATTATGTTCCTCTGTTTATATGTAGATTGATGAATCCAAATTCAAAGACACTTCCACCCCATGTCATGTGTTATGGAAGAAAAAACATATCAATAATGATGGGATACTAATTGATGAAAGCCACCAATTTTTTTTTGGAAGAATGTATAATTATTACATAATAAATTTTTTCTTTTCTTAAAAATGCTATTACATAACAATTATTGTAACACCGAGATGTTTTTATAAAATATTTTCTTTAAATAATTTTTATTCTTTAGTAGCTTTTGTTTCTGGAAATCATGAGTTTAAATGAACTACAAGATGACCTTAGTATAAAATTACCATTATAGCCAACTATTAGTTTACCAGGAATATGTATAACTAAGTTCTGAAAATGCATTGTGAATTCATCAGCTATCAATTATTTTGGAAAAATATAAATCAATTAAGTATTTATATTATTGAGTGAATTACTTTTGGTAATAAATTTAACTCGATATATATATGTAATATACTTAAGAAAATATTTTTTATATTAATTCAAAGGTTATTTTAGTCATATGGTATGAATAAATTATAATTGATGTGTAAAAATATATTATTTTTGAAAAGGAAATTTTAGGCCTTTGAATGGAGAACCCCTTTCAAATTATGATTTTGAAAAATTAATAATTTTTATATTAAAAAATAAAAATTTTATTTTCAAGAAGGTTATAAAAAATTACATTGGATGAATTTCTGATATTTTTTAATTAACATTCATGTTTTGAGGAATAGTAAAAATACACTACATTTTAAGAGAAGACAATTTTTTTAATCAAAATAATTTATATGGTTAAATTATAATACTGAATGGTTTTGAAGTATAAAAAAATATATTTTTATCATTCAATATAATTTATGTCATTAGCATTAGTTTTACATTGAATTCATATGTAAAAACATTTCAATCTTTAGCAATGTTTTAATTTTTAAAAACTCGTTCTCTCAATCCGACAACGAGATTGATCTTAAATTAATTAGAGAAAATTATATGTTTCAAATTTTTAAAAATTAATTCCATATTTAAAATTATTAGGTCCAAATTTAGTTAATATTATATTTTTATTTTTGGGCATTATGAATAATAACTTTGGTAAATATTTTTATTATCATGGTTCAAGGTAAATCTGATAATTAAAGGTAAAAATAACATTAGAAAATTACTTTAACACCTATCAAAATCCTATTGGATGACTAAATTCGACCTTTATCATCAATTTTTTTAAATTAAATCACTTAATGACTACTTTCTTATGAATATGACATTAGTTTTAGTAAAATCAATGAATGTGACAAACTGTCACACTTTATTTTTATATAAGTATATTAATTTTAATATATGGATAACTGGGGGATAATATCAACTATTGATAGTATCTAGAAATATAAAATAATTAATTACATCATAAAAATTTATATGAAATATTTAGAAATTAAATAATTACCATTAATGATGACACAATAGTGACACGAAAATTATGTTATTAATAGAAATATCAAATAAATGATTTTAAAAATATTAGAATAATTATAATATAAATTAATTAGTTTTCTCTATGAATTTTATATGTGATTATGAAATTTTCTGAGTATATTAAATGTTTTTTTTAAAGTTACATTCTGTGTGAATTTTATTTAAAATCGAAGAAACAAATAGTGTCAAAATTGACACTATTGATATTTTATAAAAATAAAATTTTATTAAATTATTTAAAAATCATAAAAATATTTAAAAATTACATATTGATAATTATAAAGTCTAAAATGTAATAAAATATCCATTTATTTTTAATTAACACCATATAAGTAAATATTTATAACTATTAAATATTTAGAATGCTATTACCACAATTTAAATTAAGTAGATTAAAAAAAGGATAAATCAAAAATTTAAGGTTTAAATTAAAATAAAAACATTTATATAGTTTAGTGGTTGAGAGGATTTATACCATTAATCACATTTTCTATAAAAAAATACAATTTTGATGCATTTTAATTTAAAAATTAATTTATATTACTTTAATAGTTTTGGTTTTTCCAAAGGTGTCCCTCCCCTCTCTTAAAAAAGGGAACCTCTATTTCTCTTTTAATCACACCTCTAAATCTATTTTCCCAGACCAAACCTACCCATTTCCTCTCAAATATTCCCTAAATTTATCATAGAGTCCACAATTTGGGCATAAAGCCATATTAATGAGGCCTTTTGTGCAAATCAAAAGGAGATACTCGAGAAAGAGGTATTTTTTATCACATCTTTCAAAAATATTTTCTTCTTCTACTTCATCTTCTTATGTTGTTTCCAAAATAAAGGAACGAATCTAGTATATTATTCATTTTTGAGATATTATTATAAATATGGGACAACCATATACCTCCTTTTATCCATACTATAAATAACAATATCACTATGGGTGCATATATATGACTTACCATCTCTACGTTGTTGTGTAACCTGTTATTCAACAATAATTTATTTGGATGGGTATAATAGATGTAAATAATTAATATAACATTATAATTATTGTGTATAATCAATATACCTTCTAATTCCATACCGTTTTACCATCAAATGGAATGATATCATCGTGCGTGCGTACGTATGGCCTACCGTCGCCACGACAAGGTGAGATTATTCTCCACGTTAACAATTCAAGAATGATTACAAAATTTATATGATGAGTAAAAGTAATAATTATGAACTTAATTTAATTATATACAAGAATAAAATACATACTAAGAATAAAAAATGACTTACATTAAAAAACAATAATGGGAAAATAAAGCAGTTTACTCACAAAATAATGACAATATTGAAACACTATTAACAAAATGATATAATAGGATCATATATGTTATCATAAATATGAATACGGTTATAGAATAATTTAATAACAAACTTTAACCATTATATAGGTGGTTTAGATACTTTTGAATGATATCATACCTAAGGTAAGAGATAATTTTTCAATGTCACTATTATTCGAGTTTTTTTATACGTAAGTATTTACTAGGGTATATTTATCATCAAAATCGATGTAATATTATTTTTATTCTTTTAAAGTTGTTTAAAGTAAATTTTACCCATTTATAAATATTTATTAAAAACTTTAAAAGGGATATTTTGGTTTTTTTGATACAATGTACTTTTTGAATTTTCTAGAAAAAGTACGAGGTGAATGTTTTTTCATCTTATACAACATTAATAGATTTTTACAAATTCATAAAGCCTTATTTCCAGGAAGCTTCCTATACTCGATTTCAAGTTTATTTTCAACATATTATTTTCTTTTAATATTGTAAGACACTTTGAGAGAATAAAATGTTTTTTAAGAAGAAAGGATATTTACTTCATGAATTAAGTTTTAAGCGTTTTATCAAAATTATTTTCCATCTAAGATGAATCTATTTAAATAGGGTTATGTTTCTATCCTTATTATTACTATGATTTTATTTTGTTAATGATGGATTAATGTTTTATATGGATTATGTTATAAAATAACGATGTTTAAGAAACCCATTTTATTTCTTTAGTTATGTTATTATTAATGCTTTATGTTTTTGGGGAATATGTAAGAATGATTTCATTATGAGATGGGTGGGACCTATATCTCCCTCCAATGAATTATATATGGATTTATATCTCATTAGGTAGACATGAATAGAACGGAAAGTAAATCCAATTCAGTAATACATGGATAGAACAACATGTAACTCAGTTCAGTAATGGAATTTGTCAGCTATGATGGTCTTGGATATGATCCATGGATAATATGGAAATGATTTTCTATGATTATATGTATTCCACAAAACGTAATGTCTTATGTTATGACTTTTGGGATTATGTCCATTAATGTTTTTGAACTTTAATCCCATGACATGAAAAAATGATATTTCGTATGCAGGATAAGATTTTAAAATGTTATGTTCTTATGTATTATGATTATGATATGATTGATATTTCTCTTGTATACCTTTACTAAGCATTTGAGCTCACCCTTTAATATTTTTCTTATCCCCAGGTCATGTAGAAGGGTATTAAGTAAGATAAGTGAGAAAAGAGTCTAATTATGAAGAAATAAGTGGGAGACAATGTAGATGTTTTATGAACAAGCTGTTTATATTTCCCAGTTTCTAAAGACACTATACCTATATGGTCCTATCATGGATTTGTTATATGTTGTAATGAATGTACTTCAATTTTTAAGTAATATCAATTCTTTTAAAGTATGGGTTGTTATAACGATTACTTATTTTCCCATATTTTATATTTGACAAAGTCACAAGAATCACCAACACCTGTACCAAATGAACAACTACTAGCAGTGGCCTTAAAGTGGCCAAAAAAATATGGCCACATCATATGTGCAGATTTTAGTTTGACACCTTGAACATATTTTGTGTAAAAACAATAAGAGGATAAAAATGGTCTATCTTATGCAATATAACATATTGGAGATTTTTTTTGGTAAAATATAACATTATCTTATACATGTTAAAAAAAACATGTGATAGTTTCATTGGAAATTTATTATACATAAAAGAAAAGATAAAAGATGTATTTCTTGTAGAATTATACTAAATATCTATGAGAATTTGTTTAAAGTTAGATCCTTTTGTGACAATAAAAAGAAAATATAAACCTTCTTCTTGTCACATAGTAAGTAAGAGAGAAAAAATAATTATTTATCAATGTATTCATGATATTAATGTACCAAGTGGGTATTCTTCAAATGTGAAAATATTTGTTTCATTGAAATATTTTATGTTAATAGACATGAAATCTCATTATTGTCATGTATCAATGCAATAAATATTTCTTGTTTCACTATGTGAGATATTTATGATACCAATCAAGGAATCTATCATCAACTTATGTAATTATTTCATTTATATTTATATAAAAGACCTGGATCCAAATTTTTTATATAAATTAGAGAATGAATCAATCCCCTTAAATTTTAAATTGGAAATATGATTTCCACCATCATTTTAAGATTTAATGGTTCATCTGATGATTTATTTAATGTAAGAAATAATGTTATATGGGAATGTATATTTTTAATGGGTGTAAAATTTTGAAAAATATATGAAAATAATAAATGGATATGTTAAAAATACACATCAACCAAAGGCCACATTTTTTCGAAGATAAATATCATAGGTAGTTGAGTTCTATACTGACTACTTGTATGATGTTGAGCATGTTGGTCTCTCTATATCTTGGCATTTAGTAGTTAATAGTTAAGGTAATGAGATTCATGGATTAAATGTATAGTTATTTACATGTGATATATTTATGTGTACACGTTTATACATTTTTTACAATAAAATTATGGTTCTACCATATATATCATCACATATTAAAAAATTGAATGTTTTATATTCAAAACGAAATGAAAAATGATCAGTAATTTAATATAAAAATTCATTTCTTGAATGGTTTAAGGATAAAGTCAACACTAATCCATTTTCATCAGAATCCTTGAAGTGGTTTTTGGGGGATTTTTTTTAATATAATAACAGGTTATAATTTTGAAATTAATGGTTTCAAATTTCACATAAAAAATTAGGATAATAAGTGTATTTTTCAAAATAGTAGACTAATGGTCATTGCTGAAGCAATGTGTTTTTCAAGTGGAAAATTTAATTTTTTTACATTAATAACATATATTAGAGTTGTTAATTATATATGGAAAATTGGTTATACAAATTTTCCAGTTCCAGTATTTAAGTTTAACTAGGTTAATAGTAATAGTGGTGTGAAACATTATGATTATGGATTTATACTTTTTTGTTTGAAAATATTTAATTAAAAATAAAAACTATTTATAATTTAAATTCATGCAAATTAGATATTATATTTTATTAAAACATCAAATAATCAATTGTTTTCTTTTTTCATGGAAAATAAATTCATTTATGTGATGAATATATTGTCGATTTTGATGATGTTATAGAATTTTGGGATATTTAGGGATGTGAAATTAAACCAGGAGGAATTATATGATATCATATTGTGAATCATACTATATAACATGCATGTGATGCAAATCATAGGCTATAATATGTGTGTATAATAAAATCTATATGTGATATGACATTATCCTATACTATAATTTAAAATTGAATTATGATACACATTACATTAAATTGATTCTACAATGTGGTTTCCATATATTATTAATCCATTAATGAATGTATTGAAAGTTTTCATGTGTTCATTAAATGAGTTAATTAGTTACATTAGTCATACATTAATTATGGGTAGAATTTAATGACACCATCTATGGACAAGATGTTCTTTATTCATGAAGTGCATTAGGGAGACATATAAAAGGAAATAGATTCCCACATTAATCGGTGTGTGAACAGAAGCATTGGAGGTTATGATCATTTTTTTAATGTAACACTTTCTATAAATCACATTGATCTCAAAATTATATTAATCACATATATGTGATGGGGCTAGCACCCCTTCATCATTTGAGAGTCCTTCAGTTATGAATCGACATCCTTTAACCAATGTAATCCCATAGTGGAAGGATTATTCCATATGCTACTTTGTGATCATTGTTAAGCATGATATAAGGAAGACAGAGATAACTTCATTCATGATAAAGGTTTTCTATTCTATGATTTTATTTCATTTATAATTCCTTGAAGATTTATCACCTATGTTTGGTTTTGTTTTAACTATGTTTGATCAAATGATAATCCCTAAAACCCCTTAGTGGTATCAGTGCCTTGTTTTTCAAGGATTAAATCTGTTAATATACTAATTTTAAAAGAACAATTATATCATAATCATTTGAAATCATTTCATAAAAAATGATATGAAACATTTCTTCTATTTCAATCAACTATAATGTACGAATATGTTATAATGTAAAGTATGATATAGTAGACACCCATGTTTTGAACTATTTCATATTTTATAATATCAGATTTCATAAAATATGAAAGGATTCAATTTTTCTAAAAAACAAGGGAATGTATTATAATTATTATATACCTTATATTGTAAAATATGTTTGGTCTTATATGATTCGACTAATTATAAACAATGATATAAGTCTTATTTTAAAATGTAATGTCATATCATAAAATGCAAAATATATGTGGGTCTACCTTACCATACTATCATTTGTATTTTATGATTGATGATATGATTTTTATTCATAAAATATGACTGGTACAAAAAATATTTTTTTATATTTAATTAATTTTGGTATAGTTTATAAATGGTTTATAAATTATAAGTGTTAGAAATTATAATATCATTTTTTGTACCGAAATCAAATATAGAACTTTCTATATTTACTTCTCATGTTTTAGAATATTATTAAAATGTTTATTCATTTGTTAAAATCTTTTGATATTAATGTTTAGTAAATAGTTTATGATTTTTTAATGTTGTATGTTCTTAAATTTATATGATAAATTGTTTCTCAAAGATATATCCTTGATTTTTATTCTAGGTCTGACTTTATAAGATTTAGTTTTTTATCTACCTTGACCTAAAATTGATTTTAGAGTTTTGATTTTGGAAATATATATCAAATATAGTTTGTGAATATTTAGATTTAAAGATATTATGAATAAAATCCTCAAATGAGTAAATTATCTCTACGTAGAGTGACATTAGGTAAGACATAAAACTAGCTCAGATACTTATGTCTTTTTCAATAAAAGTTGGGGTTATCTATTTATGGCACTGGTCTTACTCATGTAATTATTTTCAATTTTATATAACTCTATTACTTCACATGAGAAGTTTATAGAACTTATAAATGGTATGTATTTATATATATATGAATATACATGGATTCTAATCTTTTTGAGCAGTACGCAATTTTTTGTTGTATAAAGACTTACACATTAATTGGGTGTGAAGACATTAATTTGGTGGATTGAAGAGGGATTCCAAAACAAAATCGTTAGAAGTATGCATGGTCAATGTAATACAACATTAGAAGATAAATATTTCATAATATCCAATAGTTATGAATTTAATAAACATATGATATATATTAAAAAGTTGAGACTTTTAAAATGGAAACACCCCAAATACCTAGTTTTAGATTCCTTCAAAAGAGGAACTTTTAAAATCCTTGATCATCCAACTGGGTAAGTCATTCCATAGCTGGGTGCACATTGATTATATTGTGTAGGTAAATCAAGTGACATGTGACACTAAGATATCCTTTGGTAGGTCATTCCAAATCTATGTTCCCATAGATTTTCCGTTGCTGTCTTATTATGAGTATTTGTTTGGGTTACACTTACCAGAGAAACCATTGAAAATAATACTAGAGAAATAATATTGGGTTTATACATAGGGATAGATTGGGTAAAGAGTTAACCACACCAATATACAATAATCATAACTATTATGATTTAGATAATTCCCTATCTAATATTCAAATCTTATTTATGTGAGACCTGATGTAAGTCATGATGAAATATGGATGTTGTCTCACTAAATAGATATGATTTATTGAGTTATCATCTTAGTGGGAGGAAATTCATTATAATTTTTTAATAAAATGATATAAAATATGATAATCAACCACTAATATATATTTGTTATAGATTATGAAATAATATATAATAATCATATTGGTATCACTTTTAGGAATGACCTATAAAAAAATTAAAGATTGGTATCTATGGTTGAGAATTGTTCTCAAGGAGAATCTTTCTGAGCATCTTAATGAGAATGTTATAGAGATTAATTATAACACCTCTAAATCATGGTAATTAGATGTTGTGTGCATGTCACACATTTTTTCTTACAAAAACAAACTCATAAGTTGAATGGAATTAACAAAAGGTGATATTGATCTTCACATTAATAATAGAGGAAGAGTTGTTATATTATAATTCAAAACATAGGATCTTTCCTTACCCAGTAGATTAGTCTTATAATTGGAAAACTATTATTATGTTCCTATCATAAGAATGAATTTCATTTTTTTTATGTTGTCTGGATAAGAGGGGAAATTTCATTATCTATCAATAAAAAAGTTGTTCTATATACAATAAAAGAAAGTTTTATGTAATGGAAAATATAATAAATAGTTATACATTATAGATATATATAATCCTATTGATGACATTCAGAATAATATGGACAAGGTTGTATCTAATTGCACCTACCTTTGGCATTGTCTCATTGAACATATAAATGAGAAACACATTCAAGAACTCGATAAGGATAGATTATTGGACTCATTAAATAATGAATCATTTGATAATTTCAAATATTTTTTATTAGGAAACACTACTGGAAAATAGGTCTATACCCACACTCCAAAACTTTAGGTATAGGGATAGTATGTGAAACTACACCCACGGTTTTCCAGAATCGTGGGTATAGGCCACCGATACCCACAGTTGTACCAAAAACCGTGGGTATAGTTTTCTTTTAAGGCCTATATCCATGGTTTTGGAGAAAACTGTGGGTATAGGGTATTTTCTGAAGACCTATACCAATAGTTCATCAAAACTGTGGGTATTGGGATTTTTTTTGAAGACCTATACCCACGGTTTTGCAGAACCATGGGTATAGCTTTCTCGTGTTATGGCGGGAAAATAAAATTAGGTGGGACACGGGAAAAATTTTGTGGGGAGGCATTTATTCACGGTTTAGATTAATATATTTACGTAAATATAAATATATAATATCAAAAACTCAGTAGCTCGGTTGGTAAACCGTTTTACGCATCTGCTGTAGGTCACTGGTTCAAATCCCTCCGGTCGCATTTTTTGAATTTAAATACCCATGTGGATTATATTTATATATATACGGAGATGTATGTATATATAAAAAATATAAATTTTAGCTCAGTTGGTTGGATATTGGGGTGCATTTGCGAGACTCTGCATGAAGTACCAGTTTGAAACATGCCCGACGTTTTTTTCGGAATTTTAATACCGCATATTAATATATAATATTAGATACATGTATATATAATAGATTAAAGTCATATCTTGGGTGGTCTGTTGGTTGGGTGCGTTCGCAGGCGCAACGTGAGGTCGGGGTTCGAAACCCCCTGACAGCTTTTTTGAAGATTAAATCCCCCATGGTTTGAGAACCATGGGGTCAAAGCTGTACCAGCGTGGCCACACACCTGCCACACTGTGGAAATCCTATCCCCACGGTTTCTCCAAACCGTGGGTATAGCCCAACCCCCCTATCCTAACGCCGTTCCAGCCCACGGTTCCCAAAACCGTGGGTATAGGATATACCCACGGTTTTGGGGGCTATACCCACGATTTTGAACCATGGGTATTTGGCATTTTTCCAGTAGTGAAAGATGACCAAAGAACATTTTAGTAGAATGTTGAAAGGGCTAGTAAAGTATTAAATCTCATATATAGTGACATATGTGAAAATATGAGTACATAAGAAAATATTTGTTTTAGGAACATTGTTACTTTTACCAATTAATTTAATCAGTATAGATATCGGTTTCTTGTGAAAAAAATTAGAAAACAACTAAAACGATCAAGGAGTTTTCGAATAAAGTATAGAATCAACTAGGAAAAAGTATAATTATTCTCAGATTAGATCAAGATGGTGAATACTAAATCCAGTGATTTATTGATCATATGAGATATTGTAGAATTGTTTCATAACTCACTCCTACCAGAACACCACAACTGAATGGAATGTGTAAAATGAGGAATTGTACCATGTTATACATGGTTATATCAATGATAAGTTAATGTGACTTTCTTATTTCATTCTAGGATTATGCTTTAGAGACTACTATATTTCTACTAAACTATATTCCATCAAAAAAAATCACAAATACACCATATGAGATATGTAATGAGATACATAACTGAATGTATTTTATGAGAATTTGGTTACAAGGAATATGTATAATATTTTTTTAGATAAACAAATCTCTAAATGATAAAAATGTTTATTTTTTGTAACCCCGCAAGATTTATGACCCTTTAATCTTTCTTTAAATTACATATCTATAATTCTAAATAATTCTTTTTAAATAGAATTAATTTCTTTATAAACTAATCCATACAATATATAAATAAAACAAACTAAAATTTATTTATTCATAATGGAACATTACAATAAAGGCACATATATTCATGTATTATATTCCATAGAATATTTTATATAATGGATAATTACATCCATTAATGTGAATTAATTAAGATGGGAAAATAAAAGGAAAATATTAATATCTTTAAAACAATGATTTCCACCAGTGAATAATTACCCATGAGAATCACCATTAGTAGAACTGAGCCAATAATGAAAAAACTCTATTAAATGATTCTGAATTATGAAAAATACTTAATTTAAATTTATAGAACATGAAGTGTGATTTTTCACGTAAAAATGGAAAGAATTTATAGGATATAATGTGATAAATATAGCCATTATAAATTGAAATATAATCATTGTAATTATGGTCATTGGATATAAATGTATCTGATAGGTATACAAAAGTTTTTTATTTTTATAAACCAATAAAATATAATAGGCTGCACAAATAATAAATAATAAAACAATAACACAATATTTAACTTTATCTATCAATATATTTTTATTAGTTAAATATTAGTATTATAAAAGTATGATATGATGCATTTAAAAAGATCAAAGATATATTTTATTATAAAATAATTGAAAAATTAAATGTTTAAAATATAAAAAATCAATTTTAGGGGTATTTTGTAAAGAATATTTTAAAATGAAAATTTTCAAATAACTATATTTTATGCCTTCAATATATTTAATAAAATAAAATTTAGAACTACAAAATAATTATTTTTAATAAAATATATTTATAAAATATATGATAAAATAAATTAGCATTCATCTAATAGTTATTATTAGTCAAATAATAAGAAAAAATTCATTATATGCTTCAAAATATGTTTTTTAATTTATTTTTCAATATTTTTCATTACTATATTGAAATTTATTTTTATTAAAAATAGAATTTGAGTATAAAAAATAGGTTTTCATATTTTTAATATTAATTTTCAAATTATAAAATAAGTATAATTTCATTTTTAGGCAAAAAAATAAGTTAGAGAGGTTAAATTGAATTACCATGATAATACTAAAGGTTTATTTTCAAGGAATTATTTTTATAAACAATGTGTAATTTTTTAAAATAAATATATTCCCTTTTTTATTACTCTAATATTATTTTTCTTCATGTAAAAAGATATATTAATACTCACTTAATTTTTTATTTATGGGAAATGAGAATGAAAACACTTAATGTATAAAAAGTCATTTTTCTAAAAAAAATATTTCTTTCTATATAATATATATTAATTTGAAAGTTAAATTTGATCATATTTAGAAAATTAATTAGATTAAATTAATTAAAAAATTTTAATCTTCACATCCATATTTTCTAAAAATGGTAATATTATATTTTTTATAAGAGAATAATTACCATGGTAATAGTTTAATCTGTGATAATAAGGGTAAAATATGGCATCTTTATGTGGCTAGAAATTATGCTAAATTAACATGAAAATCATAAATTATAAAATACCTATAATATATTGTATCACCATAATCAAATGTCTCACAAAACGTTCCTCAATAAACTCCCCAAAATCTCATGTTATTTCATATTTACCCCTAACCTAACTTCAGTTTCCCATGAAAAGTTCCTTTTTCACCTATAAAAGGACATCACTTCCTCCCACTTTAAGAATGAAATGTACATTAAAAATCAAAGGAAAAATTCCATTCTTTTCTCCCCTATACCCCTATTCCACGTTTATAATACCTTTTTTTTACAAAAAAGGGTCCAAATTCCCCCATTCCCCATTTGTATTTCAAGAGAAGTTTAAAGTCCTCAACATCAGCACTATCCACTCCCTAACCATTTTTTCTTTACATTTATCATAAAAAACGATTCTAAAAATAAATAATATAATGACATAAGTATAATTATTATACTAATATTTTATTATTTTAATGGAATTACCATTTTCTTGCTTCCATTTATTCAACAAAATGAAAACATCGCTCGTGTTACGCACAGACGGTCCAATTCATGAACAAAATATTTTATTTTTCATTACTTATTTTCTTGGATAGTTAATTAATATATTTAGTGAAGAAATATATTATTTATGAAATGACTAAAATTATAGAAACATGATTGTAGGATTCTGTTAATAATATTAATAAAAAGTTATCATTGTAAATTTAACCACCTAAAACAATAAAAGTAAGAGGAGAAACAATTTATTCTTTATTGTTAATAGCTTCTTATCTTACCTTATAAATCCAAAAATTATAAATTTTAATTTATATTTTTAATAACACATATATAATATCATTATAGTTATGTAATAATTATATTATAAATAAATCACTTCATAATTACACTTATCCATTGATTATAGAATGTACTTTTTAAGAAAATTTAACCACCTATATGAAAAATGATATAATTTTCTATAATGGATGAATATGAAAAATTAATTACTTGTAAAATAAAAATTTAATTATTAGAATTTTTATGTGATGATAATATTAATATTAAAAAAAATTATGAATATACCATCTTTTTTCATTAAAAATTACCAAAACAATATTATCACGGAGTTCAGCTTCATGAATTAGAATTTAAACTATCATTGAATGAAAATAAAACATTATAAACAATTTTGGAAAATCTATTATAGTACCTTAAATAATCAGGTAATGATTAAAATTTTATCATACAATTAGGATCTATATTGTGATTATGAAGTTCATCCAAAAGTATAAAATTTTTCAACACCTCTTGATGAAAATAAACTATAACTAATTTACATATGAATAGAGAATAATTATAAATGAAATGTATTAAAGGTAATATATTTTAATAAGGTTTATAAATAAGTTATTAATGTATTATAATATGGGAGGTTGAAGTGCGTCTAACCAAGTGGTAATTCAAGGTAAGGTTTTTGGTCTCAATATCTCTTCATTAAGGAATGTTTTCATGCTATGAATAAATTATTATTGTATATAGTTTAATTACTAAACCATTGGATTACATTATTATTATTTAAGTTTCTTTCATGGGATTTACAAGTCAATTTATGAAACCCACAATCTTATTATTTTGATTCAATTGTTACCATATTCACAAGGGATTTGTCAACCCAACCTCTTTTTAATTGACTCATAGGCTTTATCCCTTGAATATGAGCTACTAAATTTATTATATTTTTTCATTCATTTATTTTAAATTATACATTACTTTATCCTCTAGGTAATTTTTTATTCTTAAATAATAAGCATTCTACTCTGATGGATTCCCATCTCGATACAAAGTTGATGTTGATAAAATTAATTATTGTCCACTCTAATTTTCCTTTTCCCTCAATGTCCATATTATTTATTTCTAAAAATATTTTTATTTTTTATTTTAAAACCAAAGTATTTATTATCTCATGTTACCTTTATATTTATCATTAACTATTTTTTAATAGAATCTTTTTAACTATTTTAAATTATTTGGTCTTCTATGAAGATATTTTAAAATATTGAAAATTCATATCTATTCACAGTCATATCATTTATCTTCCACTCAAAACCTGTTGACTTATACATTATTTCATTTTAGGGATCAATTATTACGATTTATTTTAACGTTTTTTTAAAAATGTTTTTCATGTTACCATCTCAAAAATGACTTGTAAAGGTAAACTGTAACTTCAGATTTTTATAGCAAGGATGAAAATGTTTGATGAAATAAATTTTAATGATTTCACTTCCATTCCCCTCTATAACTATGGGAATTATCTCCTATATAGTTATTTTTGATGAATTAGCCTCCATATTCCCTTATTAAATACTCTATTTTGAGTGATTTAATTTTTAGTATCAAACGATCATATTTTTCAAAGAATTTATATGATACCATTTAGAAATGACATGAAAACCAATTAATTTAAATGGGTTTTAATGATATGGTATATGATTGATTTCATATAGAACACAGATGTATGGATGTTTATGGTTGAGGTCCTATATCTACCTACAATGAATTTTTTAATGTTTTATATCTCTTGAGATAACATACTGTAGAAATGATTTGTTTTATTTACAACATAAAAGGTGGGAATGATTGGGTTTTCTTCTGAATTAAAGGGTCTAAATGTTTGGGTTTTCTCACAACGTGATGATTCCCTATGATTTTGTTTTTTCCATAGTTCCTTAATATGCTATTCCATATTTTTATGTTATATTCCTATGATTATGATCTATGGATCATGTTTATTATCTCATGGTGGTGCACTCTTATTCAATAGTATATGTATGTTAATTTTAGATTACATGTCCTTCTGTCTTGGATTGTGGAAAAAGATTATTGTTCCTTGTTCTATTTCTATCATGTTCCTATTTTATAATATGCTTATAATCTATCCCTTTTATTTCTTTTTGATAAGTTTCACTTATTGAGTAATATAGCTCACCCTTTCTATTATTTCTCATTTCCCAAGGAAGTTACATATAAGGTTATGTATAGAAGAAAGTATTGTATAGAGATGTTGTGAGAAATGTTGAGGAAATTATGTGGAATAAGATCATTATATAAAGAATCTAAAAATAAATTAAACCAGTGGTTTATAAGATTGTAAAATTATTATGAAGTGTAATATTTATTTAATGTGAAATAATTTAAATTTTATCTTTGTTTATCTCCCTTGGAATCAAAGATAGTTAGTAAATAATGTGTATTTCTTACACTGAACCCTAAAGTGCGGGTTAGTGGTATCAACATTTGTATTAGCATAAGATTTAATTATTTATAGAGATTAGGACTAGATAAAATAAGTGAAAAAACAAGAGATAATTCTAAATATAGGATATAATAATAAAATTTCATTAAATTAAATAGTGTAGGTTTTTTAGTAGTAACATCTCTATTTAGATACAAATATTATGATGCAGGCACTACCTTAGATTCACCTAGTGGTAAAAACTCTGAAAAATGTTCATTAGGAATCAAATAAATCTTCACTCAGTGTAAAAAAATGGGCCTAACTAAACACATTATTTTAAACTCTCAGGGGATATGCATTGGTTTATTCACATGCTCTTTAAAAATAATTATAAAGGATTTAAATTAACTTGGCAATATAATTTATAACTTGTTAGATTAGAAAAAAATAGGAATATGATTATAGATAAAATATTTTGAAACCTATAGACTCATAAGTTATGTTATTCACGTTATTTATGAGTTATTTTTTATGTTCATAGTTTTAGTTTTATACATATATTAATTTAAGTATTCTCAACCCCATGTTTCCTTTATTTAAAGTAATTCTTGAATCTTAGATTAATAGAGTTAACAATGGGTACCATGGAAAATGAAGGGGTTTTACTAATGAAAAAATGAATGAGATAGGTGTTGGAGTGAGAAATATTGTAGTTTTTACTAACCATATAACTCAAGTTATGATTAATTATTTGAAACTAGTTGAATTTTAAGACATAGAAAATAAGATAAAAATGGATTTTCATGAAATTTTATATGATTAAGACCATGGATGATAAAAGATTAAATTTATTATATATCATTAATGTGGTATGAAGAACCCAATATATGTATATAAGAAATCAAAGATTTTTTATTTGTGGTGATAAAGGATATCAGGCAATCAATTACAGAGGGAAAATAAAGAGTTCGGTTAATACGATAGAGAAAATAATGTAATTTGTATGAAACCACTAACAATTCAATATTTTAAATGTTAATAGTATAGAAATTATGTAAATAAATTCACAAACACAAGGTATAATTAGGATAATATAAATTAACAACCTCCAAGTCTAAGTTAACATGGAATAACCTATTTAATGACTACCACTCAAGTGGATTGTGATAATAAAGGTACAATTATCATCCACTTTGGATTTTTATACATTTTATTAGATTATAATTATACCCACTCTATTAATCCAAAAACATTTCTATGTTCATAAAATCACCACACCAATGATTTTATATTGATTTATCATATAAAACTACTAGTTGTATGATTAATTAATACCAATTCGATGTTTACAGGAATGTGATTCAAGAAAGTATAATTATTCTACACTTTGAAGAATTTAATGTGATTTTAGAAATAGATTGGATATATCTAAATAAACTCAATATTAATTATCTAATTAGGGAAATAATATTTCATGTTCCAAATCAACATATGATCATTTATCAGTATAAGAATGAATATAAACCTTATAGGATGACTAATTCCATTATATAGGTTTTAATAACCAATTATGGTAGTATTTAACTCAAATGATTGGAGAGAAACTAAATATTAGGTTTATGCCCATTATATGGAAAAATATTTCTTCCCAAGCCTTACCTAAGATTGCAATGTATTCATATCATTAGAAATTATACCTCAACTCATGACTATGTAAATAATAAAAACATCTATTTTTATTTACAGCGGAAATAAAAATTACAAGAACAATATTTATTTAAGGGGGATAATGTAAAATTTATAGTTTTTTATTCCCTTGTATTTCATCAAATTTTATATTTATAATTATAAATAATATTTTTACATTCTTTAAAAATAATGAAAATATAGTATAAAATATGCCATCTAAGATATAAATCAAAACAACAACACTTAATTCATTCATAAAAGAACATTAAAACAAAGATACATTTTTTCAATAGTTGGGTTTGAATCCTCTTTTAATTATTAAAGAAAAGACCTATTTATATCTGGGTAGAGGGAGACCCATTACATAGCCCATATGGACAAGGTCAAGTGGCCCATGAATATAAAATAGAGGCCCAGTACAAAATCATTCCTGCATCATCCTACCTACACCACCAGGCCTACATCATGCATGTGTTACCACCTGCATCACTACCTGCCCATGTCATGTGTGAGTCATAACCTGTACTATAAATCCTCCCATGGGACTTTCCAAGATTCGAATCCCGGTGTTTTAGATGTAGGATTATGGGGTTTACCACTTAAGAACCACCCCAACTACAAAACAAAGATACATGAAACCATATATTACTCTACATTGAATATTACACACTATGGATGATCAAATACATTAATAGATAAAAAATTACAATTGAACAATAAATATAAAATAATAATATCTTTAAAACTAGTAGATCCCTAGGATCATCATAACCCATGATAATCACCATAAATAGAACTAAACATAAAACTCCAAATAATATAATTAAATAAGAAATAATTATGAAAATTACTTAATGAAAATTTATGGAATTATAAGTTTGATTTTAGAGGTAATAATGGAATGAATATGTTGGATTCAATTGGAGAAATATATCCATTTTAAAGGAAAATACGATCATTGTAAATACGATCATTTGATATATATGTATCTAATAAGCATACTAATGTTGTGTATTATTTAAAAGAAATTTAAAATAATATGATGCACAAATAAAGAATAAATAAAAAAATAATATTTAACTAAAAAATTTAATAATAATATTATTTATATTCATTAAATATTTGTTTTATTAAAGTATTATATGGATAATTTATAAACTTCAAAGAAATATTTTAATTTCAAGGGATTTATTAAATTAAATGTTTAGGAAATAAATAATGAATTATAATTTTATTTTGAAATATAATTTAAAAATGATATTTTTTATAGAATTGGATTTTCATGTCTTGAGTATCCTTATCACAATAAAACTAATTAATAGTAAATAATGATTTTAAATAAAATTTATTAACAATATATTTGAAATTTAAATTAAGATTCATTAGGCATGCCAATATTAAAATTAATTTTTATCATCTCTAAAATTTAATTTTTTTAATGTTTATTAATATTTGTAATATAAATTTTTGAATAAGTTATTAATGAAAATTTAAATTTTAGGGATAAAAATAAGATCCTGAGGTTAAACTTAATTACTATAGTAATGGTAAAAGGGTCATTTTCAAAGAATTATTTTTCATAGAAATTATGTAACATTTTAAAAAAAATTGACAAATTTTGGATGTATTTAATTTATGTTAGTAAAAAATATATTATCACCTATTTAAATTTTTATTAATATGAAATAAGAATAAATAAACTTAATGTATAAAAGATATTTTTATACAAAACAATTGTTTTTTATGTTTTATATTTTAATTTAAAAGTTAATTTAATAATATTTAAAAAATTAATTATATTAAATGGAATAAAAAATCTAAATCTAGATGTATAAATTTTTCAAAAATTACCATCTATTTTTTAGAAAAAGAATAATTACTATGGTAAAAAATAATCATGCTTAATAAGGGTAAAAAAAGGTAACATATTATAGATCAAAATTTTCTAAATTTACTTGATAATTAGGCCTTTTATAATACTGTTTTTAGGTTAGAAAATCATACAATCATGTCTCACCAATATTTCCTCACCTTACTCTCCTAACTCCCTTTTGATTCCATATTTACCTCTCACCTAACATTAGATTTCAATGAAATGTCCATTATTTTTACGAATTAAAGCTGATCAATTCCATCCACTTCAATCCAAAAAAATTATTTGAAAATAAAATAAAACTATACATATTTTTTACTTCCATATGTATCTCTTCAATGTTCGGTAGCCCTTGGATATATGAATTTGTCCTAAGTCCCCAATTTCTATGATTTCATTCAAGAGTGGATTCTCAACATGAGTACTATCCACTCCCTAACATTTTTCTTCTCTATATTTATTCTCTAAACCTATTCTAACCAAACTTTTATAATGAAAACTATATCATTATTATAATTTTTTTTATTATTTTAATGTAATGAAAATTTTCTACCTTCCTTTAATCTATTCAAGAAAATTAAAACATCGCTCGTGTCATGTGCAGACTACCACCTCCCTGAATGATGTATTATGTTTTTCATCATCAAAATTAATTGAAAGTTATAAAAATGGATTTAAGGATTAGATAATATATTTATGACATGATTAATATTATATAAATTTAAATTATGAATTACATTAATAATATTTACAATATGTAGTCGTTGTAAATCTAAACGCCTAAAATGAGAATATCAAGAAGAAAATTGATTTCTCCTTTATAACTAATAACTGATTATAATTTCTTATTAATCCACCTATTATAAATTATATATATATATATATATAATAAAACCTATGTAATATCATTATACCTATTAAATAATGACATTATAAAAAATTACTTCACAATCTTACTTATATATTGATTAAAACATGTTCTTGTTTTAGTTAATTTAGCCACATACATGAAAAATAATATAATTTCCTATCATGATTGAATATGGAAACATAATTACGGGTAATATTAGATATAAATTAGTTAATAATAATCAATTTTTTTGGAAAGTAAATATGAATATTTAAACTCATTATTATGATATGACCTTTTATTCATATGAAATTACAGAAACAAGAGCGTCAGGGATTTCTTCTTCACGTATCATAATTGAAACTACCATGTAGTGAATTTATTAATTTATACATGATTATTGAACATATATTTCAAAATCTTAAATATTCTTGGAATGATGAATTTTTTTTCAAATAGCGATGATCAATAACTTCATTAGAAAGATAGTATGAAACAAATACAATTATTAACGTCTAATGATGAAAATAAACTAGAAATTACTAACATATGTGTGGAGAATGATTATAAATTATGTTTATAAAATTAATTATACATGAATAATGTTAAAAAAGTTATTAAGATAGTTATGTTTATAATATAAAATGTTATATCCCTTCTGAACAAGTGGGAAACCAAAGCAATGGGTTTTATCTCAATTTCCCTTCATTGAGGAATTATTAATATTATTCAAATATTAGTCATTTATATGGAACAATTAATACCCCATTGGATTATAGTATTATTATTATAATTTTTTATTTAATGTTATTTAATAGTCTATTCATGAATCCCTCTATTATATTCTTTTGATACAATCATTACGAAATTTATAAGTGTTTTTTTGACTCAATAACCTTTTCATTGAGTACTAGTTTTTCTCCATTGAGAAAGAGATTAAAAGTTTATTATATTTTCCATTTATTTATTTCTTATTATAATTTCCTATTTTAATTATGGGTATTTCAATTATACATAAAAATATCATTCTTTTATTGATTCACATCTCCATAAAAAGTTTCCTTCGACAAGAATAATTCTTTTCCCGTTTAATGGGTCTTTTTTCTCCATGCCTATATTATTTAATTCCTCAAATTTTTTCCATTATTATTTTGAAGCCCAAAAATTTATTATCTTATGATACCTTCATATTTATCTTTACCACTTTTCAGAATTTAATTTTATAACACTTTTAAATGATGTGGATTTTAATAAAGATACATTAAAATATTAAAAAGGAATTTATTTTCAAAATCATATATTTTATCTTGCACCCAACCTATGTTTACTTTTCCATTATTTCCTTTAAATTCTCCATTATTGTGATTTATTTTAAAATTATGTTTTTTAAAATGTTTTATGTTTAACTTTTTGGAAAATAATTTTAAAATTGATCTATAACTTATTCTTTTTAGAAAAAGGATGAAAATATTTTTTGAAATCTGTTTTTATAAATTTTCTTTTATTTTCCTCTCTATCTAAAAGAAAACTATATCCTATTGAGTTATGTTTCATTAATCCCCCTTTATTCACTCTTATGAAATACTTCTTTATGTGTGATTTAATTTTTGGAATAAATTGATCAAATTCTTGATGAAAATTCATGCGATACACTTTAAAAATATTATAAAACCCATTTCCGTCCATGGGTTTTCATGATATGGTATATGATTGAATTAATATGGAAAACATATGTATAGATGATCATGGATGGGGTACTATTTCACTCTAAAATTAATTTTTTAATGTTTAAAATCTCATGAAATAATCGAGCATTTCCATGAGGGGATTTGTCTTAGATCCCAGATCAATATTTTTATTTATCTAATTATTAAATATAGTGAAATACCATGGTTGATCACAATGATTCCTATCACACAAAACTGAGATTATATTAAAATATTTATAAATTAAAATATACCAAAATAATATATATTAATATAATGGGGGGTTTGTAATTCATTTGGTATAACTATAAATATATGAATAAAAAACATATAGAATAAAACCACACAAAAATATGTAAGTAGGAATAAAATATTGATTACAGTAGTTCATGGTAATGAAATCATCATTCCTTAATAATATGTAACATCATACCACTCAATTTATAGATAAAACACTGTCACATTACACCAAAACATTTGAAATGTTATTACCCCACACCGATTCCACCTCATGTATGGTAATAATTTATCAAACTATGTCTAGGATACCTCTTCCTAACACATCACCATAACAATGATACTCTACCATATGTAATATTTTAATGATTAAATAGAGGAATATATATGAATAGGAAGAGGAAGTTAGTGGTAGGAAAAAGGGGACGACCACACACTCTAGTACTGATAGCCACCAATAAAATTCTAAAATAAAATTAGTAGAACACATTGAAGTAAAATAAAGTCAAACATCACTACTTACTCAATTGAATAATAGTCAGGATTAGTTCTCTATTTTCATGGAGTTAAAAATAATCATGGTGGGTTAAAAACAATATAGAAACAAAAATAAGAGTGGAGGAAAAATATTAATCTAATATATATTAGAATTTTATTTTATAATGACTATATAAAATAAAATCCTACTAAGATACTAAAAATATCTAACTGAAATAACCAAATACTTAAGAGGGAGTAGAGGTACAAATTTATAGGAATGGGATATGGATTTTTTTTCACTAAAGTTCATTCCTTAAAATATTATCATGCTTCTTGGATTTTTAAATGGTTGGATGTAGAAATGTGTTGTTTTTCTTTGTCTCCTTTGTCTACCATATGAATTTTGGATCATTGGGACATGGGTAAATAATTTTATCACCCAATCACTAATGAAAACTTTTATGCCCTTATAAAGTCTTCATATTCTACTTATTTAATTTCCCATCCATTTATGACTAAGAAAGAAGCATAATCACACAAAAACACAATTTAAGAAAATTATCCTCTACTCATATATTTTTTCACACAAAATTTTAACTCATCCATTTTGTAAATTTTTGAGATATAACCCAATATTTTTAGGTTTCTAGATCTATGCAAAAATTTCGAGGCTTTAATTGTGAGATTTGTTTTTGCCTCAAATTGTTAGATTAAAAATTTAAACCCATTAAATGAAATAAATACCATAAATAATGTAAAAATAAAATAAAAAATTTAAAAATTTGTATTAGCGTTAAAATATTTATTTCTAAAATATAAAATTAAATAAAAAAAATTAAAAATAAAAAACTCATCCATTTTTGCAATTAATCTAAAATTTCTATTGAAACCTAAAACAGTGAAAATTGCTCATAAAAAAAATTATGGGATTAAAAAATTGAAATATAGTATAATTGTTTTTAACATATGATCTTTATCATTTCTCCACACTTAACCATAACACTGAAAGGCAATCATCTAATACCCATATCAAAATCTACATAAGAATCAATAGTGATATAATTTCCAAGATCATTTAAAAAATTGAATCCCATCATGTCTAATCTATGAAAAAAATTACCTTTTATTTTTTTCTCTAATAATTAAATTCATTTAATTTTAAATATCCATTTTTAGCCTAATCACACTTACCTCACATTGAATTTTATGTCAGTCTTTAGTCAAGGGAAATGAAATATTTAGTTATGATCATGCTTGGAAATTTTATGTATCACCATAGGATTATGAAAACTATAATCTCTCTACATCAATAGAAATTAAAAAAATGTATCCTATCATGAGTAAAGTTTTATGTAATTTATGTGGATGTGGGTTTATAGGTAAAATCATTTAAAATTTTAACGGTTTATAAAAGACAGTTTCACTCTTAAGTTAAATGACATGAATATTCAAGGGAAAACCTGAATTTACTCACTAAATTGACCTTATAAATGTACACCACACACCATTTGACACACGAAATTAGTCAAAGATGAAATAAAAGAATTATTTGTTTTTAATTCTCCCCCTTTCTTTTCAATTTTTTACATTTGGTTTTGTTTTTCATTTTTTTTCATAGAGTATGAGATAATAATTGAATACAATGAATCAATAACCCCTAATTCACTTGATTTTTGAGAGGGTTATGGTTCAATAATATATGAATAATGAATAATTCAATACCAGTACCAATTTTTTATTTTTTTTCTATATTTCTTAATTATAATTTATTCTAGATGAGAACAAGATTATATGAATGGAGTGTATCAAAATAATAAATCATACCCATTTTTCAAAGTATAGGGAATGTTAAAAAAACCTCACACATTACATGAATATTATCCCATGAAACACACTTGAATTTACTTTCTTATACACTCAAACTAAAAAAATATATGAAAAAGTATTAAGAGAGAAGGTAGGTAAGGAGAAATCAGCTTATAATATGGCTTAAACCTATAAGGAAATTAAAGGATTATAAGGGATAAAAAAGGGTTAATGTAAATGAAATCATTAAATAAATGATTTTATATCCAAATAAGTTCCTCAATCACATTAAAAAACATTTTATAAACACTAAATATTTTTTATGAAAATAACATTTTTTTTGGTTCACACACAAGATCCAAGTTTCTCTCTAGAAAGTGTGGGTATTAAGAAGAATATGAAATAGTTCTTCAGAATATTTCATAGTAAGGGAAAAATATTTTTAGTTACTGTTTCATGGGAATGGATATCAAAAATGAAAAAATTCATAAAAATTATTTAAAATTAAATTCCAAGAAAAACATTTCACATAAAAAATTATTCAAATTTCATCAAAAATCAAGAAAACTATCTCAAAATATACTCAAGTGTGGAAAATGATACAAAATATAATTTTATGCTCAAATTTCCAAGAAAAATGAATAAAAAATATAAACACACAAAAAAATTTCAATGTAGGTTGAAAACACCCTATACTGAAATTTAACTACCCCTTAATTTATCTAAATAAAATAAAACGATATGGATAAAAAACCAAAGAGGACATAATGAACAACAAAAGATTATTTTATAATGGCATCCTTGAGTTAATATTGTAGATTCTATAATAATAAACTTATGAGAATATAATAAAAAAATAAAAAATAATAAAAACAGAAAAATATTAAGTAAAAAGTATATAGAACTTGGTTTGAAACACATGTTGGCCATGTTTTATAGAAAAACCTTAGTGGGAAGTTCCAAAATTTGCTGTAATCTAATATTTGATGGGGAGTATTTGACAAAAACCACCACATGTGAGTTTTTCTAGTTTTAATTATTAGAAATGGGGTTTGGAGGGAAACATAATAAAATAAAATCAACCCCTCCCCTAGAATGAATATAGAAAAGAGATGTAAGGGGATAGGGAAAATTGAGAAGGGGTGATCCATATTTTATTCAGTTGGGGGAATGGTGTCCACTAGTTGTATATATATTTGGATAGGTTACAGATTCTATTCTGATTCATGATCAAAAATTAATTATTTAATTATTATTATCTTTATACCATCATCCTTGCATACACTAGTGTGCGACTCAATTGAGTCCCCTATTCTATCCTCAAAATATTCCAATTCTTCATCTTCTTCTCTATATTCTAAGGTATTGCATGCATTATATGAATCTAAAAATTAAAATAAGAGGGAGGTAATATTCAATCCATATTTAATAAAATTGGAATGAAATAAGTTCTTGAAATGGCTGTCTCTATAGGTTGGATCAATTTTAAGGTCTTCTTCCATTCTTTGTACCTCTTGGAGTTAGGTTTTCATGGATGAAAGTAGGCAGTCGATCTACTCTATCTTTTCTTAAAACACCACCACTTTTGTGGAGTATTATTCCAAATATAGAGAGATGTAGAAAGGTTTCCATTTTTATTTTTTAGATATGGTAGGATCAAAATTTTTCTTCTACTTCTATAAAATATGATCAATATACTTCCAAGACATTTTGAACTCCTGTAGAAACATCAACCGACATGTATACTTCCAAAAAAATTTCAATTAGTTGTTGAAAATGTACAAATGGATATTTAAGTATCCCCATCAAAGCCTCATGAATCTTTTCAATTATGAATATTAGTGTAATGTGCGTCACTTATTCTTCAATTTTATATTGTTGTTTCTCTGAAAGAAAATCTTTGATATAGTCTCAAGATGTATACAGGATCTCTATTTGTTTGTTAGATTATTCCATCAATATAAATAACTCCAACATTGGAATATGCATTGAATATTCCATAATAGATGAAACAACATGTAAATTATATGTATAATCATTGATAAAATTAATCTTAAGATTATAAAAAGAAATATGTCTAATGAAGTTTTTTTTAGTTTTTAAAATTTAGGAATTTTCAAAATTTTTGAAAAATAGCATGCGTAAGATCTTTAAATTCCCAAAAGTAGTGCTAGATTGATTCATGAGGGATTATGATACATCCTCAGTAAATATTTTTATTTACCAAAGAGCCTAATATATTTTAATCCCAGGGTCAATCTCATAGAGGTCTCTCACACAACACTAAGATTCTATTGTCACTATTTATAAATCAAAATATACTAAACCAATATATAATAATATAATGTGGGTGGGGGGGGGGGTTAATAATTCATATGAAATAACTATAAATATGATAATGAAAAATTTAATGGATTGAATAATACACATAGAAGTCAAAGGTAAGGACCTATTGTTATTCGTAGTTAACTGTGATGAAACACTTATTATCCAAAAACATGCCTCATCATCCTACTCAATGTAGTAATCCAAACTGACGACACTACACTAACCCATTTATAATATTACCACCCACAATGTGACCTACTTATGTGGGGTAATAATCTCAAATACAACGGATATCATATCGATTCACCACACATCACTATTACAATACTACTCCATTGTATACAATATAGTAATGATGAAAGAGAGGAATATAGATGAATTGGAAGATGAAGTCAATGACAAGGAAATGGGGGAAACCACAAACTCTAAATATTTAAACTACTATTTAAATCCAAGAATAAAATAATTTGAGTATACTAAAACACAAGAAACTTAAACATCACGATTCCCCCCCCCTCAAAAATAAGTGAGGTTTAGTTCTCTATTTTCATGTAGTTGAGAAGAAGCATGACTGGAGAAACAAAAAACAAAAATAAAAAAATATAGGAAGAGGAAGATTAAACTAATATATATTATAAATCTACAGGAGAATTGAAAAATAAAATGAATGCCTAACAAGATACTGAAAACATGTAACTAAAATGGAAAACTCCTCGAGAGGGAGTGGTGGTACAGATTTATAGAAAGTGGTGTGGGGGATTTTCAATCAATATCTTTTCTATAAAAGTATATTATTTTTGGAATAGTAAATAGAAAAAGATCATAATTATTCCTTAATTGACGTTTTTTTATTTTTTCACCTATATCAACCACCATAATATCATCTTATTTATACACATGTTGGAAAGTTATCACAAAATTAAAAAAGAAGTTTTTTATGCCCTAGCAGACTTTTTGTTTTTTTCCATGTCTAAAAAATATTAATTAATTAATTAATTTTCCCTCTTTAATTGGGTTGATAGGTAACCATTACATGTATCGTAATCCTAGAGGTAGTTAGTCCAAATACATGACCAATGGAGGTCCACATAACACACATGAAAGGCCCTAAAGACCCATGATTGCACAAAAACTGCCCCACCTTATAAATTTGATGAATGATTCTAAGATTACCCTGTGTTTCATTAAAGGTGTCTAGTGATAATTTCCCCATGAAATGCTACATGATGCCTGATACAAATAGATAAATCCATAACCTCATATTTCCAATGAATTTTTGTCCATAAATGAGTTATAATCATGCACTCATATAATTTAATAAAATGATACCAAGACTCTTATATTTCACCAACAACAATAATTTCTCATTTACTTTGTCTGATTAGGATATATAGTCCCATATTTGTAAGTATCTAGAACTATACATATATTTTGAGGCTCGAATGGGGAGTTTCTTATATGCCTTAAATTATTTGAATCAATATTTGGTCTTATTGGATAAAATAAATCCATTCAAGTATATAATTCTAAAAAAATTAATTTAACATTTTTAATATTTTAGAAAAGCTTATTTTTGAAATACAAAAAAATAAAAATAGGTGAAAATCCAAAATTCATCGATTTTTAAATTAAGCATAATTTACTACTAAAAACTAAAATGTAAAAAATTACTATAAAATAACACTATGATATTATTAAAAAATTTAATTATATTATACAATGTTTGAGAATATAAGCTTCATAGCCCCCCACATTTAACCATTGCGTTCCTATCCAATCATCTAATATCCTTATCAATAACCATATAAGAATAAAAAGTAGGAAAATTTCAAAAATATTTCCCATAATATAATTTTATAATATCTAATATATGAAAAAACATTTAATTTAATTTTTATATCCCACATTTAAATTAATTCAACCTAAAAAATATATGAAGGATCTAATCACACTTATCTCACATTGAATTTCATGTCACTCTTCATATAGATAAATGAAATTAGGATTTAAGATCATACTTATAAAATTCATGTATCACCACAAGCTTTTAAAAATCATTAACTATCTACACAAAGAGAAAATAAAAAATGTTTCAAATCATGATAAATTTTCCAGGTGATTTTTGTGACTAAGGGTTGGTTGGTAAAATCATTTAAAAATTTAAAATCTGAAAATAGGAGGTTGCACTCTTAAGTAAAACTACATGAATATTCATGTGAAAACACATGAATCGCCTCAATAAATTCCTTTTAAAAATGCTCACCACACAACCTTCTACATGGGATATGATTTAAAAAGTGAATATGATGAAATATTTCAACCTCATTCTCCATTATGTAAAATTTACATTTCAATTATTTTTCATTTTTTTCAAAGAGAATAAGATGAAAAGTGAATAAATTGAATGAATTTCCATACATTCCCTTTATATTCAATAGATACACACATCAAAGGATTAACCACAATTAAATATTTAATCTCATCTACATTTTTTTTATTTTTTTTATTTTTTCAATTTTAAATTTTTAGAGGATAACCATATGATATGAGTGAAGAATAGTGAAATACTGACCTATGCCTATTTTTCAAATTCCAAGAATGGTTACACACAGCTCACAAACCTAGTAATTAATTGAATCACATAAAATACATATTAATGGTCATTTAACCTCTCTAAAATATGAAATATACCTAAACAAATATCAAGAGTGTGGGTAGGTATAAAAACATGCTTATAATGTTGCTTAAACCTATATGGAAATTCATGGAGTCTAAGAGATAAACAAGTTAAATTTTTTTTAAAAAATCTCTAGTTAAAAATATGTCTAACCAAATAAGTGACTTAATAACATTAAAAACATTATATTAACTCTAAATATTATAAAGATAAATATCACAAGTTTTATCTCACACAAAAAATCCAAGTTTATCTCAATAAAGTCTGGGTATTTGAAATAATATAAAAAATTAGTTCAAAATATTTCATAGGATGGAAAAAATATTTTGATTCAGTATTTCAAAAGTATGAATTTAAAAAATAATTAAAATTCATAATGAATCTTTAAAATAAAATTAAAGGAAATAATATTCATATCTATAGTCATTTAAAAATTTTTTTCTTTAAAAATCAAGAACAATATCTCCAAAAAAACTCATGTGTGAAAAATATTATAAATTATTTTTTAAAGATAATTGTTCCTAAAAAATGAAAAAAAATCACACAAAAATTTCTAATTTGTAACTCCCTCAAAATTAAAATTAAATGCCCCTTATTTTAGCTGAAAAAATAAAAAACAAGGGAAGAAAAACCAAATCGAAGTAAAGACATAATTTGAGATTATTTTCTAGTGGTAGCCCTGAGTTAAGATGCTATATTTTATAGATTTCAACTTTAGAGAAAGAAAAAACTAATTGGAATAAATTAAAATTAATGAAAAAGAAAGATAAAGGGAAAACTGGATAAAACTTGGCTTACCCTAATGTGGGTACGGGTTTCTCGACTGCCCGTAGTTGGAACTTTTTGAATTTTATCCCTAATAAAATAGTATATGGGGAAAACATTAAGAAAAATAAAACATATAAATTGTCCTTGTTTCCATGAGTAGAAACAGAGAGTAGGTATCCCCAAAATAAAATAACATAAACCCATCACCTTGAATGAATATAGAAAAGAGATGTATGTGGAGATGGTAATATAATAAGGGGTTCCACAATAATTGTTTAGTTGGAGGAGTGGTATCCTATAGTGGTGTGGAAATTAACAAAATATATGTCTTGTTTTATCGTATAGGATAAAAAATTTATCATGCAACTATTCCCAGCTTTATACCATAATCCTCATATGCACCAGTATACAACTTAATTGCCTCATATATTCTCTCCTCAAAATAGTATACTTCTTCATATTCTTCTTCATCCTCCAAAGAAGTTCATATGTTAGAAGAATATAAAAAATCAAATCCCTAAGTGGTAATAATCAATTCATGTTTAATAAAATAATAATTAAATAATTTTGGCAAGATATTATCTCTATGTATTAGATCGACTTTTAATTTCTCTTCATTTCCCAGAACCTCTTGCAGATCGGTTTTCATGGATGGAAAATAGTAGTCAACATCCTCCATATTTTCTTCAAATTCTACCAATTAAGTGGGTTCTTAATATAAAGCGATAGATAGGTATAAAAGTTATAAGTATTATTTTTCAAATATCGAAGGATCACATACCTTTTTAGAATCTATAAAATCAATCCAATATTCTTCAAAGTCATTTTGATCTCCCAAAACAATACAAACTAACATGTATACTTCTAAAAAATATTTATATCGTAGTTTATAATTGTCTAATTGATCTTTAAGTAACTATCTTAAGGCATCTTTAAGTTCTCAAACTATTAATGTTAGTGTATCCATCTTCACTTTATTTTCAATTTTATTAGTTTCCATTCTGACTGTAAATATCTGATATCATTACAAGAAGAGGAAATGATCTCCTTTTTTTTTTCAATTCTTCCATAAATCGAAATCCATCCTGTATTAGAAAAGGAATTGAATCTTTCCTACTGGAATCATCATAATTATAAGAATATTTATGTTCATTTAAATAATCGATCTTAGGATAATGATTAGAAAGATATACAATGAATCATTTTTTAGTATTTGAAATTAATGTTTTTGGTTCATTTTTGAAAAATAGTGTGTGTAAGATCTTGGACTCCCTAGAAACAATACCAAATTGCTGTGCGTGATTTTTTTGGATCAACATTTAATATTTTTATTAATTTGATAATTCAACATATTGAAATTATAGGTTCGATAGTAAGGGTTCTGCCCACATAACATTGACATTATACTATCAATATTTTTATTTAAAAATATAATAAAAGAATATATACTAATATAATATTGGGGGCTGTATTTTAAGAGTTAATATTTTATTAATATAAATATAATAATTAAAAATATAATTAATTGCACAAAAAGTGAATAAAACCATTGGAAGAAACTATTATTATTAGGATTTCACAATGATGAAATCATTATTCTTTATAAATACGTTTCATCATCCTACTCAACACAGTGATCAAAACCTATCACAAAACACCAACCCATTAGAAATTTTACTAACCCACATGCTTAACTTTTCATAGAGGGTACTTCTCTCATTAGTTATGGTAAGAAAACCCCTTCACCACACCTCACCATCACAGTGATACTCTACCATATAAAACATTATAATAATGAAGGGGAGGGTTATAGATAAATACGAAAATGAAGTAAGTGTAATATAAAATGGGAAACTAAACATAATAATTAGTTTCAAAACCACTAAAATCATAGAATTAAATTATTATAACCCATTATATGATGATAAATTTAAACATAACCACTTCCTCCATCGAATAATTTTCAGGGTTAATTCTCTATTTTCATGGAGTTGAGAAGAATTGCGATGAGAGAAACACCAAAATAGATACAAAAGAACGAGATTAATAATAAGAGGAATATAATATATATTATAATTTTAAAATATTATTAAAACATAAATGAAACCCTATTAAGGTATTAAAAATATCTAACTAAAATGGGAAACTCTTTAAGATACAGTGGAGGTATAAATTAATAGGAAGGAATGAGGGAAATTTTCACTGAAAATATTTCCACTGAAAGTTTGTGTATTTTTTGCATAATGAATGGATGAATCCCATATTGTTTATTTCATTTTTGTTTTTTGTATTTGTCTCATATATCTACCCTTAAAATATATAATTATTTTTAAAATTTTATGGAAAGTTATAATGAATTACTAAAGGAAATTGTCCTACCCTGGTTGAGTTTTCATATTCCCTTTCTTTGATTACCAGTTCATTTAAGGACATGAATAAATCTAAATAACACATAGATAAATTTGAATAAAATGATCCTATACAACTTATATTCTTCCCAAAAAAATTTCTCTCATTTACTATGGTCGTTTAAGAGATATGGTCCCATCTTTAAAATTCTCTAGAATAGGGAACAAATTTTGAGGCATGAGTTGTGAGATTCTTTTCAGCATCAATTTTTTTAGATTCAACATTCTGTTTCATCAGATGTAATAGATAAAATAATGTATGTAATACTAAAAATAAAAAAATTTTAATTTGGAAAAACATTATTGTTTTAATAAAAAATTAAATTAAAATTGTTTAAAATACAAAATTCATCCATTTTTTATAAAGACACTTAATTTACTAAAAACACCTAAAAATGTGACAATTTCTCCTAAAATAATAAACTTATGATATAAAAAAATTGAATTTCAATAAACAATGTGTGAAAATATAAACTCTATCAAGCCCTACACTTAACCACTACAGTACTGTGAAATCATATAATATCCCTATAAAAATTCAAACCACAATAAAAAGATATAAAATTTCAAAAATCTTTTCTAAATCAGAATTCCGTCATGTCTCATCTATAAAAAATAATTTTCTTTCATTTTCAACACTCACATTTAAATTCATTCAACCAAAAAAATCTATCTACTACTCAATCATTCTTACCTCACATTAAATTTAATGTCACTATTTACTCAAGAGAAATGAAATTTGGATTTACTATCATACATATAAATTGCATGTATCACCATAGTATTGTGTAAATAATAATCTCCATAAAGATAAAGACATAAAAAATAAGTCCAATCATGGGGAATTTTCTAGGTAATTTTGGTGGATATGTTTTTATGGGAAATATTTTTTAAAAATTTAAAATTTTAAAAGAGTAGGATAAACATGAATATTCAAGTAAATATATAAGAATTACCTCACTCAATTTCCCTTAAAAATGTACACTGACCTCCCTTTGACATAGGAAATGAGTCAAAAAAGTATTCTGAAAGAATATATCTTCATAATAATTTTTTTAGTTTATTCATGTAGGATGCAATTATAATTGAATATAGTGATTTAATTACCATCCATGACCATGATTTTTGATAGGGAAATGGGTTAAAAAAGTAATCTCAATATAAAATTCCATTTGATCTCTATTTTTTCTATATTTTATTTTAATATTTTATAATTTTTTTAGAGGATAAATAGATGATATGAATGAAATATGCTGAAATTATTACTCATTCATATTATTCTAAATTACCAGAATGTAAACACACACCTAATACACCCAAAAATGAAATACATCCTATAGAACAGAAATGTAGCACCCTTACCCTACACTTAAACTTCAAATATCCCTGAGAAAATATTTAGAGTGAGGGTAGGTAAGGAAAAATTGACTTATAATATGGATTAAAATTATATGTTAGTTAATTAATTATAGGTGATATATAAGGTTAAATTTAAAATAATGTTTTAAGTTAAAAACATTTCTAACAACAGAAGTTCCTTAATCACATTAAATTTTTTCTTGACCTAAAAATCAGTGAAAGATAAAAATCAAAAGTTGTTTTCTGAACACAAAATCTAAGTGTCTATAACAAATGTTTAGGTGTTACCAAGAATATGAAAAATTATTTCAAAATTACTTACATGATTGGTAAAATATTTTCAATTAGTGATTCATAGGAATATATTTCCAAAATTGTTCAAACTTATAAAAATTATTGGAAATCAAACTCATGGATTTTTTTTCAATTCAATAATATTTTATAAATAAATTTCTTTAAAAGTTAAAAAAACTATATAAAAATAAATTCATGTGTAAAAAATCGTTGAAATTATTATTTTAAGCAAAAAAATCTTAAAAAATTTAAAAAACCACAAAAAAATTTGTAAACATGTTGAAAATATCCCAAAAATTAAATTTAACAACACTCTAATTTAGCTCAAAAATAATAATAATATAAAGGTAGAAAAGAAGAAAGAAACAATGAGATATTATTTTCTAGTAGTAACCTTTATTTAATCACCAATATTCTATCACTTTTAACACATGATAAGTAAATATAAAAAAAACATAATAAAATAAATAAAATTAAAGAGAAGGGGTAATTATGATATAACATGGTTTGATCACCTGATGTGGCTATATTTTTTGACTACATCCTCTTGAAATTTCTAAAATTTTATTGCCAATATGATGGGGGATGAGGATTCTTTAAGATAAACATCAACATATTGATTTTACCAGTTTCTATGAGTAGACACTGAGAAAGTATACCCCCAAAATAAAATAAAATCAAACCATCCCTTAGAATTAATTGAGAAAAGTAATATAAGGAAAGAGGGTAAAGTAAGAAGGGGTCCTCCCCATTTTTTCACTATAGGAGTGGTGTATAATGGTGTTGCGGGCATTAAGAAAAGATGTGTCTAATATTCTAATTTAAGATCAAAAATTTATTCTATAATGATTCTTATCTTTGTACAATCATCCCCATATGTAAAAATTTACAACTCAATTGGATCTTCCATTAGCTCCTCAAAATAGTCTGCTCCTTCATATTATTTTTCAACTTCTAAGGTAGTTAATGTGTTATCCAAATAAAAAATATCAAAGTAGGGTTAGGTAATAATCAATTTATATTTTATTAATTCAGAATGAAGAAATTTATGAAAATATTTTCCCACTAGGGAGGATTGGATTTTAATTATTCTTCTTTGATCCATGCCTCTTGAAGTTGGGTTGTCATAGATGAAAATAGGTAGTTAATTTCCTCCATAATTTATTTATATTACACCACTGTGGATGTGTCTTCTTCCAAATAATGTTATAGGTAGAGTGTTGTTGATTCCTCTTTTTCAAATATTGAAGGACCACTTAACTTTTTAGATTCGGAATAATATGACCAATATTCTTACTAGTCATTTTGATCTTCTACAACACCATCATCTAGCTTGTCAACTTTAAAAACATCTTCAAGTAGTGGTTAATAATGGTAAAATACATCTTCAAGTATCTCTTCCATAGACTCATTTGGTTCTTAAAGTATGAATGATAGTGGAATGAGATGCACTTATTCTTTAATTTTCAATTGTTTATACTCCATCAGTAAATCCTTGATCTCATTACGAGAAGTAAAAAGGGAATCCAATTTTTTTTTCAATTTCCCAAAATTCCAAATCTCTCCTACATTAGAAAATACATTTAATTTCTAGTATTTAAATCAAAATCTTTGCAATAATATAAATAATAATTTAAATAATCCATCTCAGGCTTATGAAAAAAATATATCCAATAATGCTTTTTTTTAGTTTTTTAAAATATTTATTTTTTTTAAAAATATTTTGTAAAATGTATTATACTCACTAAAAAATGATAAATTAATGCGTTGGTATTTTTCATGGATATGAATTTATCTAGGAATAAAAAATATTTTAATTATATGTTTAAACTCGTTGAGGCCATTCACACAACAATGAGATTCTATTGTAACTATTTATAAATAAAAATATACCAAATTAATTTATTCAAATAAAATTTGATATTTTAAAAATTTATATACTGTAAATGATATAATAATGAAATATTTATAGAATAACTTAATACACAAAGAATTCAGTGGGAAAAAATTATTATTTTTTAGACTTCATATTGATGAAATCATTGTTCTTTAATTTTTTTCCTCATTATCATACTCGTTTTAGTGATAAAAACCTATCAAAATATAAGAGACCAATTTAAAATGTTACTACCCCACACTAATACCTCTGAATTTAAGGCAATAATCTCTCAAAATTTTGCTAGAATACCACTTGTCCACACATCACCAACACAATGATACTCTACTGTATAAAATATTTTATTGACAAAGTGGAGGAATATATATCATTATGAAGAGGAAGATAGTGAAATAGAAATGGGTGAAACTGAAAACCCTAATCAGTTTAACCATAATTAAAATACAATAATAAAATTATGATAATACATTCAATTTCAAGAAACTAAAACATCACCTCTTCCCTCCTTTAACAATAGTGAGGGTTAGTTCTCTATTTTCATGGAGATGAGAAGAATCATAGTGGGTGAAAAAAACAGAAAAAAATAAAAGAGAGGAAGAAGAATAAGAAACTAATATATATTAGAAATGTAATATATAATTACAAATGTAAATTAAACCCTACTAATATTATGAATATATTTAATTAAAATTTCCAACTCCTTGTGTTGGATTGGAGGTACAAATTTATAAGAAGGTGTGAGGGAAATTTCCCCCCATAATTTATTGTATTAAATTAGGACATTTTTTGGCATTGTAAATGGATTAATAAAGGGAATCTACCTCATTTAATTTGTTTGGATTTTTCATGACCATCTAATATAGAAATTATGATGTATTTGGAAATTGTTAGTAAAATTTATCATTTCATTATTAAAGAAAACTTGTATTCCCTAGAAGACTCTTCATATTCCCATTCTATGATGTCCCACGAATTTTTGACTATGATGGAGGAAGAATAACACATATATACGTTTTTATAAAATGATCCAATGTATATTATATTTTTTCACACACAATTTAAGATCTTTTAATGTGGTATTTTAGCAGATATGATCCCATCTTTGAAAGTATTTAGAACCGTGCATAGATTTTGAGGCCCAAATTTTGAGCTTCTGCTGGGACACAAATTTTAAGATTAAAAATTTGGTCTTATTGTATGAAATACATCATATAACATTTTTAATCCTAAAAAAATTTATTTCACATTTTTTATTTTTATATAAAGAGTTATTACCAAAATACAAAAGAAAATAAAAATATTTAAAATTCCAAAATGCAACTATTTTTTAAATTAAACCCAATTTACTACTGAAACCTAAAAATGTGGCATTTTACCATAAAATAACACATTAGTGGGATTTCAAACATTTAATTATATAATTAAATGTGTAAAAATATTATATTCATCAAGAATTAATATGATTAGTTTTCTTCACAACTTAAAGGGTTGACATGAATGGATTTTTTCAAAACTTAATGGACGAACATGATTAGGTTTTCTAATAATGTAATGATCCCCTCTACTTAGGTTTGTGAAATAGTTACTTTTTCTGCTAGGTTATATTTTTATATTATATTTGTATGATCATTCTATAATGATCATTTTTATTGTCTCACATTTATGCACTCTAATGGAACGGTATATGTTTTTTCATTTGAGATTACATGTCATTATATCTTGGCATATGGAAAAAAATTATTGTTCCATGTTTTTTAATAAGTTATTTCTCTCATTCATATGTTTTCTCATATTCTTATGTCATTACACTTTTTCAACACATTGATATGTTTCCCTTACTGAGAATTTAAACCCACTCATTTTATTGTTTCCCATTTCCTAGGAAATTATTTATAGGATTATTTATAGAAGGAACTCTTGCATATAGATGCTATGAAAAATGTTGAAGAAATAATTTGAAAAAATATATTTAAATAGTTAATATACAAGGATACTAAACCATTGGGTTTTGGGATTGTAAAAGTATTATGATATGAAATGTTCAATTAACGTGGAATATTTGAAAGTCTTTCTAGGGTCATCTCACATGGAATCAAATCCATTTTATAAATAATTTATTTTTTATCATCAAACCACAGGTCTAGTGAGTCTCATTTTTTATACTTAAGAGACTACATTATATTATTTATATAATCTAATAAGAAACAAAATATTTGTTTCATAATGTGATGTTATCCTTGAAAAAGAACACTTATGTTTAGGAATATGTGGGAAAAATGTTAAACTTGGAGAGGTTTATGACTAACCAAAATGAACGGTTTTTAAGGGTGGATGTGTATTTGCTTCTAAAAATATTTGTAAAAGAATAACTAACTCAAGATACAAAATAAAATTTATGTTTTGGTAGTATTATTTAATAACTTGAGACAAATAGATTTCTCAGAGAAAATGATGATGAAATAATGTTTATAATAGATGAAATGACTTCCCATACGAAATACATGAAGAGGTAGGATTATAATAAATTATTAAAATCCATGGAATCTAAAGTGTAATCCATATACTCTAACAATTTTTGGAACTCAGTGGATGAACCCAAAATAATAAACCATAATATCTCCCCCAGAGTGTAGTCTGATAAAGTGGTTGTCTAAGAGGATTTGGTATATGTTGTTTTAGTGGAAATTGTGTTCTTGGAGGCTCGAATAGAATGGTATTCCTCCCTTATTTTGGGTTATAAATAGGGTTTCAATTATTATCTCAGGGATGGTTTTCCAATGGTATTTTAGTGTGTTGTCTTTTATGTAGGTTTTTTTCAATTGGAAATCACTAGTGATGGCCTGCTAATGCCTTTTTTATTATCTAGGGATTCTATTTCTTGGTGTGTGTGATCTGGTTTTGGCTAGAGTTGATTTCTTGGATGGTTTTAACTATCATCATGGAGTTCTAGTTTTGGTATTGTTTAGTTTCTTCTATGAATGTTCTCTTCTAGATGCAATGGGATAGTGACAAGTGTTTCTTAAGCATCTCACTTACATTCTGGTTTTCACCTATGAGTGATTGATTCGTTGTCGATGTTAACATCAAATTAATATGTCATGAGTATCTGCAATGTTGGTGATATAGAGGATGGAGTAATATGTGAATTTTTATTATTGATGTCTGCATACAACTATTGTAGACATACTATCTTATTTAGTATCCTACATTCTGTATTTTTTAAATTTGAAATTCAAATTTTGTAGGCTAGATGATACCTTTTTGGTTTTGTTTTTTGGTAATTATTTATTTTTTTTATTGGTTTTTGGATTTTTTTTACATATATTGAAATTTTTTTGGTCTCTTATTAATACCATAAGGGTTCTCACTAATCCAATTCAAGTGGTTTTATAGAAAATAAAAAATATATATTGGGGGGAATGGGTAAACCCCATAGAATGAAAAGGGTTTTTCTAAATGAAAACTGACATGAATGGTGGATTATCTACCTATGAATCATATCTAGAGGAAAAATGCTTCATTTAAGATCATTGTATAGTTAATAAAGAAACTTTTAGATCTATTTTGATGATAAATTTCATTATGATATTACTTATAATATAAGATTATATTTATTATTAGATGAACGTAAAAAACTCTTTCCATAATGAGAATCTTATCGATGATGTGTATATGATACAAATTAAATGTTTTTAAATTCCAAATTAAACTACTAGGGTATTAATGATACAAAAATCCATTTATGAATCAGAGAAAATATCTTTTAGTTGGAATATCTGGGTTAAAATTCGGTAAAATATTCATATATCATTAAAAATAACCATGGTTCTTTTTTATATAAACATATTACTAGGTATATAGTAGTATTTATAATATTATATGTAGATGATAAAATAATTATCAGAAATAAAATCCCATAACACAACTTTGTAATGATATGGCTGTGTAAGTGATTCTTAATGAACAATATGGGTGCAACTGCTTGTATACCAATTATGAAAATCTATATAGATAGATCAAAGAGGTTCATTAGATTGATTCAAAATTCATATACTGGGAAATTGATAATGTTATTTAGAATGGAGAACTCAAAGGAGGGGTCTTTATCAGTATTTCATGACAAGAATCTGATTAATATTTAGGATCCTTCTAAAGTGTTATAATGGATGGATATGATTTCTTATATGTCCACCATATGATCTGTCATGTATACCATATTGTGAACTCAACCCAATTCATATTAGTATTTGATCATAAATAGTAGATATAAATATTAACCTAGTGATCATCACTAGATTTTTAGAGACCCGAAGCTTGACGTACAGGGACATTACATTACTTTTGCGGAATACTTAGTACATAACAAAAACACACACAAGGATCGTAATAGTTTAGTGTCTTTGGAAACTCGGAATATAGTCTTCTAATCGCGGTGAAAGATCTTCAACATCACCCATAAAGATCATCCTTTTTTTACCTAAAACCTTTCTTTATATCATGGGGAAAAGAAAACATAAAATATTGAGCTCAAATGCTCAGTAAGGGTAAACAAAAGAAATATCAATCACATCATTTTCATAAGAACATAACATTTTGGAAATTTTAACCTGCAAAAGAGAGAATAATTTCATAACATGGGAAAAATCATAGAAGTGAAATGTAATCCCGATAATCATAACTTAAAACCTGAAACTTTGTGGCATACACACATAATCATAGAGAATCATTTCTTATTAGTCAAGACTCATTGCCAAGACTATCTTAGTGGACAAAGTCCCTTTCTGAACCGAGTTCACCACTCATTTCAGTCCTGTTTCACTGAACCGGTATAACCTACCGTTCCAGCCATGTTTATCTCATGAGATATAAAATCTTTACCCAATGCATTGGAGGGAGATATAGGTCCCACCCATCTCATAATGATACCATTCTTATGTGTGCCACAGAATCATAAATCATACATCATTTCATAACCCATGTAATAAAAATGGGAATCTTAAACATCATGACATCATAAAACAATTCATATAAGATAAAGGAATTCATAAAAATAATCCCATCATAGCATAATCAAATCAATGTAATAATAGGGATAAAAACAGAACCCTTTTATTATCTTAGATGGAAAATAATTTTGATAAAACACTTGAACTCCATTCTTGAGGAAAATATCTTTTCTACTTCAAAAACATTTTCCTTTCTTAACATGTCATACAATTTTAAACTAAAAGGAGTTGATTAAAAATAATCATGAAAACTTTTAAATAAAGATTCTTGGAAATAATGTCTTAAAAATCCATTCATGCCGTATAAGTTAAAAAAAACATCCTTCTCGTACTTTTGTCGGAAAAGTAAAAAAGTACCTCATACGAAAAAAAGTCAAAAGATTCCTTTCATATCTTTAACTAAAAACTCACCGAAGGGTAAAATAGGATTTAAAAAATTGTAGGTGGATGTAAATAATAAAACTTATTGAGGAAACATGGATGTGGAAGATAAATTACACCCCAGTAAATGCCAAAGTATAAACAATCTCGGATAAAAATGAGATTGTGAAATTTCCCTTACCTTAGGTCCGATTTGCATCGTCTGTGTCCGAACCTCCTTTATAATGATTTAAATAATGTTATTTACTTATTACAGAATCATACTCATTGTTATTATATCATATATGGTTCACTTATGACTTTATTTTACCCGTTCATTTGTAAATTCCATGTTAAAGAGAATTTTGGGTAAAATCGTTTCATTTGTCATCCGTGTTTTGACTTGTAATTATTCATATGATTACTTAGATCATGATTACTTAATTCCAGAATATAGAACATGATTTATATATAATATATATTCAGAATATACATATATATGATAGATCAGTAAATGGAAAGAAATACACCGTTGATGGAGACGGTAGACCGTACGTACGCATGAACGTTGTTTTCTTTTCCTTATTGAGTTGAATGGAATTAAGTATATGACATACATATATATACACATAATATAGAATCATTATTATGTCATATATTTCATTATTAATTATTATATATACTTTATAATCATTCATGAATGGTTAACATGGAGAATGAATCTCATCGCGTCGTGGAGACGGTAGTCCGTACGTACACACGAGCGATGATATTGTTCTCATGATCGTGGAATTGTATTGGAGTGTATGTATACTATTTCAGAATCAATATCACTTTAAAATAATCATATATAGTTATTATGTACACCATTATACCCATCGAAGTAAGGTGGTGGTGGAAAATAGATTACACCACGGCGTGGAGACGGTATTCCGTACGTACGCACGCGCGGTGATTTCTTTTTCCGTAGGATGGATAGATGGTGAAAAAAGGTTGTTTCATACTTATAATAACATAACAGTATATGAGTGATACTGATGATATTCCTTCATAATGAATCAACTAAAGAAGAAGAAGTGGAAGAAGAAACAAAGATGAATGAATCGGTAACGGACATTACCTCTTCTTTGAAGTGCTTCTTTGAGATCTCCTTTTAGGGCACTAAAATTGGTCTTTGAGGAAGACCAGAACCTCTAGGATGTTGCTAAGGAAGTGCAGAAGAGAATTTGGTAGGGGTTGGCCGATCTTGAAGGCTCAAATTGGTGTGAGAAAGAGGGGGAGGAGGTTCCCTTTTATAAGGGAGGAGAGGGGCACCTTTGGAATAACTAAAAATATTATTTTATTATAAAGCAAAATTCGGTTTTAAATAGCTCCAAATTGATTTATTTCAAAGCTAAGGTGGGGATGGGTCGAAATAATCTCATCCAATTGAATTTAGACAAGTTTAGGTTCCTATTTTAACCTTATCATTTAGATTTAACATTAAGTTAAATAATTTTACTTTTATCGTGTCTTCTTGTGTTCTTATACTATAAGGTTGATAAACTTACTATAAGAAGTAAAATGAACCCCAAGATGTTTATTATTAATATATATAACCTTATCTAAGTCATTTGGCCGAACCTTAGATTTTTAGGAATAAAATAACAATTAATAATATAATATTTGTTTTAAAAACTATTTTATGTCAATTTTGACACTATTTAGTAATTGATTTTTTGAAAATCATAACAGAATTATTAGTTCGAAAAAAGTTTATTAAATCAATACTAACATGTAATATTAACCTATAAAATTAGTGTAATTCATAAAAAGTCTAAAATTATATTTATTTGGGTATTTATAACATCAATTATGTCAATATTTCATTAATAAGATAATTACACCATCATCTTTGTGTCAGAAATAAATTAACTTATTTAAAGTCTAAAAATTACAAATAAAATATCATTATGTAGGAAATATTTTTAGATTTATAATGAATATTTATAGTCGAATTTATATTATGTATAACCCTATATTAAAAATGATTTAGTTATTAAACTTTGATTTTAACTATTTTAACCCTTCTTTAAATAAATTAATAATAAATGTCCTAATCTAATCCAAGTGGGCCTAAATGGTCATATTCTATTCCTAAAGTTGTTTTTGGTCGAATCAGACTTGTCCAATATAATTAGGACATGTGTTAGGGTAATAATAATATCATTTTTACCCTTAATTACCCTATTTACTTTTAACCGTGGTAAAAAAAGTAAAAGTTACTATTCACCAAAAATTATTTTCATCTCATTGAACCACATTTTAGTCCTTGATATTAACCGTGTCTCTCAGATTTTTGAAATTCCACTCATAGAAGAGGTAAAATTACGTTTTATGAAAAATTCAGTTTTTTTACTACCACTTAGTGGTTTCACTATTCATCAAAAAATTAGAGTTTCTAGAAAAATACCAAAAATTAGGCCTAAGATATATTTGATTTTAAGAATTCAAAAATGATGACTATTTTACCAAATTCAGAACATATTAGTTTCATTAATTAATTTAAAAATTAGTTCCCGTCGTCAAAACAAATAGCGTGTTTTTAAGAGATAATAACTATCAAAATATTGACACTTGTTTATAACTGGTTTAAATGTGAAATTACATCCAATGACCAACATTGTATTAAATTGTAAAAATATATTCTAAATATACTTTAAAGCCACTCAAATTAATAATTTATCACTATTAATTATTTCTATTAAAAAAGTTGTTTTTAACTATAATTTAGTAATTTTCACTATTCATCAGAATATGAAAGTTAACCGAAAAGTACCAAAATTTCACCCTAAGCTAATTTCGATATTCCGAATCCAAAAATGAAGACTATTTTGAAAAATAAAATTTAAAAAATTTCAAAAAGTGGTTATTACTATTCATAATGGCTAGTTTTAATAATATTTTAATAGCATATCGTTGTTTAGTGAAACTCGGTATTGCGTACTACACACGCTATTGAGGAAGGTCACGATTGCGTGTAATGCAAGGCAAGTCAAGGATGCATGTTGATCAAGCTCCTTTTGGTGTAGCGTACAACACAAGACATTAATGAAATTAAAAAGAATATTTTTCACAAAATCTCGGGCTGTTACATTCTACCGCCCTTAAAATGAATTTTTCCCTCGAAATTCGTCGGCGTTATAAATGGTTTAAAATTAGAAAGTTTCTTTAATATCAACCCACATTGTAAAAAGGAATACCAAAAACAATCTTTAAAAACAAAAGTATGAAACGTAACAGTTACCCAAATAAACTAATAACTGGGTTTCCACATAGGTGAAAATATGGATATGGAAGAGAAATCTAACCATCTTGGCTATGGAAGAGCCAGTAATCACAAAGCCTTAAAGTTGTGACGATCTATGGTACCATCTGATTCATCAGATATAAGATCACTAGGACAACATTTTTGGTTTTCAAGATCATTTCCCTAAAGTTGATGAAATTGGAATTAGAAGAAATACTTTCGTGATTTTGGTATAGTCTCACCGTTTGTCGTTCTTTGGAAAATTTCCACTTCATCTCTTAAAAAAATGAAGTTGAATTTGTCATTCGTGATGTGTTAGTAGATCATGTGATAGAATGATGGGTCATTCCATCTGTCTCAAACAAAAGGTTAGAAAAGTTATCAAAAAATACATAAGTCCATCTATAGTGAGATTAATCATATATGGTTTCTAAAATGGACTTATACTTCATATATCATACTGCTTAATATAATAAAACTAGTTTCTACTAAACAAGGACTTCCTGTAGGCCAGTGGTAGGCGATAAAGGCCAGTCGCACTTCGGTTGAGGGTTCGATTCCTACGACCTTGTCCGACGCGATGTGCTGTCGCCCGTCCTGCATGATGTCCTTTTTCTAAAACTATATTACTATAACATCCCATCAATAATATCGATAAAAAACTTCTATCCTTAATCAATAATAACTTATTTCCAACATAATCCATTATAGTCTTTAGGATTATCCATAATACTGCAGTCCATTCTCATAATATAGTGAAAACGATTATCAGAGATTTAATACCATCGTTGATCCCCATATATCATAAGATATGTCTTGTTGGTCACATTCCAAACATTTAAAGGCCTTAATCATGTATTCTCTTGAATACCCATTGAACCTTAGTGAAAACATGAATGCAGTCAAAAGTTAACTCTTTCCACATACCAAAATCCAAAAATTCTATATACTCAAACCATGATATAACCTTCTCCTTATATCAGTCATGAGCTCATGAATACAGTCAAACATTTCATTTTCTCGTTTTCCTTTCATTATGCGCATATCATCTTTTTTTCCAAAAATATCTCAATCACATTCCATGGTTACCGGTACCATTGAACACCACAATAGACCAATACATAAATATTCCAATATTCCATGATACTATATACAACATTATTTTGGAATCCCATTACATAAACACTTAATCATTCCACCACATTGTTGTCATATTCAACATCGCCAATAGTGATCGCATGTGACTTCCCTTTGTCCTTTGCCTTAAGTGGTTTCTCATGTCGATCATCACTAACCCTTTGATTAGGGCATTTATTAGCATAATGCCCCATTTCCTTGCACTTGAAGCATTGAAGTGTAGTAGGTTCATTCTGTGTATCCCATTGTTTACATCATTAGACATCTTCTTCCCATCATTGCGGCATTCAAATGCCCGATGACCTTCCTTTCCACATTTGAAACATTTACTTGTCCCTTTAAGACAATCTCCACCATGCTTCTTTCCACACTTTGAGCATAAGGAAACATTCATCTTCTTTTCACCATTATTATGAGATTTCTCCTTGAACTCCATCTTTCGTTTCTTGTCAAAACTATGAGATGGATAAGTAACACCAACTTCCATTTCTACCTTGATAGAACAACACACAATTTCTTTATAGCTACTAAAGTCTCTTATAGCTAATGCCCTTCGAAGATTTGGTTTTAAGCCACTAAAGAATCGATAAACTTTACTTTCAGGTTGGATGATAAATCCAGATGCATACCTTGCAAGCCTTGTAAAATTCGCTTTGTATATACCAATAGATTCATCATCCTTTTGCTTTAGTTCAAGAAACTCCTTCTCTATCTTTGTTCAAAGAATACAAGGGAAGTACTTATTGAAAAATAAGTTCTTGAACTCATCCCATTCCATGGACTCAATTTCATCTCTTGGCCTCGTATTCTTAATAAGATTCCACCATTGATCAGCTTCACCTTCCAAACGATATACTGCTAAGATGACTTTATCATGTTCAGAAAATTGAAGAACTAAAAATATCTTTTCAGTAGTACTAATCCATTGTTCAGCAACAAGTGGATCAGAAGACCCACTGAAATAAGGTGGACGTTGCCTCATGAAGGACTCAATAGAATATTGTTCCCTTCTCTGCTCATTAGGAAGTTCAGAATGATTCATAGATTGTGTAAGTATAGAAATAAGATTTTTCACTCCATCTCCCATAACATTTGTTTGTTTAGGAGGAAAATCATTGCATTGTCCATTACATTGATCAACACGGTTCCTTCGGGTTCCATCCATCATCTAAAACCCAAAAAGAATAGTGTGAGAGGCAAAAATCATTCTAGGGAAAACAACATAACAAAGGAGGAGTACCTTCAATATCTAACATCTTAGGTTTAATTCTATGATCGTTAGCGTAATTCTAGGACTATAACCTATATGTATACTTAACCTTAGGGACATCCCTAGACATACCTTAGAAATATCTCTAGGGACCTCACTAATGTTTTCGCATCCTAATTTCCAAAGGTTGAATAAACCATTCCTCTGATTCCAACTATAGAGACCCGAAGCTTAACGTACATGGACATTACATTACTTTTTCAGAATACTTAGTACATAACAAAAAACACACACAAGGATCGTAATAGTTTAGTGTCTTTGGAAACTCGGAATATAATCTTCTAATCGTGGTGAAAGATCTTCAACATCTCCCATAAAGATCTTCCTTTTTTTACCTAAAACCTTTATTTATATCCTGGGGAAAAGAAAACATAAAAGGGTGAGCTCAAATGCTCAGTAAGGGTAAACAAAAGAAATATCAATCACATCATTTTCATAAGAACATAACATTTTGGATATCTTAACCTGTAAAAGAGAGAATAATTTCATAACATGGGATAAATCAGAGAAGTGAAATGTAATCCCAATAATCATAACTTAAAACATGAAAATTTGTGGCATACACACATAATCATAGAGAATCATTTCTTATTAGTCAAGACTCATTTCCAAGACTATCTTAGTGGACAAAGTCCCTTTCTGAACCGAGTTCACCACTCATTTCAGTCCTGTTTCACTGAACCGGTATAACCTACCGTTCCAGCCATGTTTATCTCATGAGATATAAAATCTTTACGCAATGCATTGGAGGGAGATATAGGTCCCACCCATCTCATAATGATACCATTATTATGTGTGCCACAGAATCATAAATCATACATCATTTCATAACCCATGTAATAAAAAGGGGAATCTTAAACATCGTGACATCATAAAACAATTCATATAAGATAAAGGAATTCATAAAAATAATCCCATCACAACATAATCAAAACAATGTAATAATAGGGATAAAAACAGAACCCTTTTATTATCTTAGATGGAAAATAGTTTTGATAAAACACTTGAACTCCATTCTTGAGGAAAATATCCTTTCTACTTCAAAAACATTTCCCTTCTTAACATGTCATACAATTTTAAACTAAAAGGAGTTGATTAAAAATAAACATGAAAACTTTTAAATGAATATTCTTGGAAATAATTTTTTAAAAATCCATTCATGCCGTATAAGTTAAAAAAACATCCTTCTCGTACTTTTGTCGGAAAAGTCAAAAAGTACCTCATACGAAAAAAAGTCAAAAGATTCCTTTCATATATTTTACTAAACACTCACCGAAGGGTAAAATAGGATTTAAACAATTGTAGGTGGATGGAAATAATATAAATTATTGAGGAAACATGGATGTGGAAGATAAAATACACCCCATTAAATGCCAAAGTATAAACAATCTCGGATAAAAATGAGATTGTGATATTTCCCTTACCTTAGGTCCGATTTGCTTCGTATGTGTTCGAAAATCCTGTATAATGATTTAAATAATATTATTAACTTATTACAGAATCATACTAATTGTTATGATATCATATATGGTTCACTTATGACTTTATTTTACCCGTTCTTTTGTAAATTCCATGTTAAAGAGCGTTTTGGGTAAAATCGTTTCATTTTTCATCCGTGTTTTGACTTGTAATTATTCATATGTTTACTTAGATCATGATTACTTAATTCCAGAATATAGAACATGATTTATATATAATATATATACAGAATATACATATATATAATAGATCAGTAAATGGAAAGAAATACACCATTCATGGAGACGGTAGACCGTACGTACTCAAGAACACTGTTTTCTTTTCCTTATTGAGTTGAATGGAATTAAGTAGATGACATACATATATATAAACATAAATCCAGAATCATTATTATGTCATATATTTCATTATTAATTATTATATATACTTTATAATCATTCATGAATGGTTAACATGGAGAATGAATCTCATCGCGTCGTGGAGATGGTAGTCCATACGTACGCACGAGCGATGATATCGTTCTCATGATCGTGGAATTTTATTGGAGTGTATGTATACTATTTCAGAATCAATATCACTTTAAAATAATCATATATAGTTATTACGTACACCATTATACCCATCCAAGTAAGGTGGTGGTGGAAAATAGATTACACCACGACGTGGAGACGGTATTCCGTACGTACGCACGCGTGGTGATTTCTTTTTTCCGTAGGATGGATAGATAGTGAAATAGGGTTGTTTCATACTTATAATAAAATATCAGTATATGAGTGATACTTATTTTATTACTTCATAATGAAACAACTAAAGAAGAAGAAGTGGAAGAAGAAATAAAGATGAAAGAATCGGTAACGAACATTACCTCTTCTTTGAAGTGCTTCTTTGAGATCTCCTTTTAGGGCACTAAAATTGGTATTTGAGGAAGACCAGAACCTCTAGGATGTTTCTAAGGAAGTGTAGAAGAGAATTTGGAAGGGGTTTTCCGAGATTGAAGGCTCAAATTGGTGTGAGAAAGAGGGGGAGGAGGTGCCCTTTTATAAGGGAGGAGAGGGGCACCTTTGGAATAACTAAAAATATTTTTTTATAAAGACAAATTCGGTTTTAAATAGCTACAAATTGATTTATTTAGAAGTTAAGGTGGGTATGGGTCTAAATCCTCTCATTAAATTGAATTTATACAATTTTAGGTTCCTATGTTAACCTTATCATTTAGATTTAACATTAAGTTAAATAATTTTACTTTTACCGTGACTTCTTGTGTTCTTATACTATAAGGTTGATAAACTTACTATAAGAAGCCAAAAGAACCCCAAGTTGTTTATTATTAATATATATAACCTTATCTAAGTCATTTGGCCTAACCTTATATTTTTAGGAATAAAATAACAATTAATAATATAATATTTGTTTTAAAAACTATTTTATGTCAATTTTGACACTATTTAGTAATTGATTTTTTTGAAACTCATAACCGAATTATTAGTTCGAAAAAGTTGATTCAATCAATACTAACATGTCCTATTAACCTAGAAAATTAGTGTAATTAATAAAAAGTCTCAAACTATATTTATTTGGGTATTTATAACATCAATTATGTCAATATTTCAATAATAAGATAATTACTGCATCATCTTTGTGTCATAAATAAATTAACTTATCTAAAGTCTAAAAATTAAAAATAAAATATAATTATGTAGGAAATATTTTTATATTTATAATGAATATTTATAGTCGAATTTATATTATGTATAACTCTATATTAAAAATGATTTAGTTATTAAACATTGATTTTAACTATTTTAACCCTTCTTTAAATAAATTAATAATAAATGTCCTAATCTAATCCAAGTGGGCCTAAATGGTCATATTTTATTCCTAAAGTTGTTTTTGGTCTAATTACACTTGTCCAATAGAATTAGGACATGTGTTAGGGTAATAATTATATCATTTTTACCCTTAATTACCCTATTTACCTTTAACCGTGGTAAAAAAAAGTAAAAAGTTACTATTCACCTAAAATTATTTTCATCTCATTGAACCACATTTTAGACCTTGATATTAAACATGTCTCTCGGATTTTTGAAATTCCACTCACAGAAGCGGTAAAATTAAGTTTTATGAAAAATTCAGTTTTTTAACTACCACTTAGTGGTTTCACTATTCATCAAAAAATGAAAGTTTCCAGAAAAATACCAAAAATTAGGCCTAAGATATATTTGATATTAAGAATTAAAAAATGATTTCTATTTTACCAAATTCAGAACATATCAGTTGCATTAATTAATTTAAAAATTAGTTCTCGTCGTCAAAACAAATAGCGTGTTTTTAAGAGATAATAACTATCAAAAGATTGACACTTGTTTATAGCTGGTTTAAATGTGAAACTACATCCAATGAACAACATTTTATTAATTTGTAAAAATATATTCTAAATATACTTTACAACCACTCAAATTAATAATTTATCACTATTAATTATTTTGATTAAAAAAGTTGTTTTTAATTATAATTTAGTAATTTTCACTATTCATCAGAATATGAAAGTTAACCGAAAAGTACCAAAATTTCACCCTAAGCTAATTTCGATATTCCGAATCCAAAAATGAAGACCATTTTGAAAAATAAAATTTACAAAATTTCAAAAAGTGGTTATTACTATTCATAACGGCTAGTTTTAATAATATTTTAATAGCATATCGTTGTTTAGTGAAACTCGGTATTGCGTACTACACACGCTATCGAGGAAGGTCGCGATTACGTGTAATGCAAGTCAAGTCAAGGATGCGTGTTGAGAAAGCTCCTTTTGGTGTAGCGTACAACACAAGACATTAATGAAATTAAAAAGAATATTTTTCATAAAATCTCGGGCGGTTACAAGATTTATATGATTAATAATTTAAAGTATATGAGAAGGACTGGGAATATGTCCTTTCTATTTTGAGGAGAGGATGAGCTCTATGAAAAAGGTAACACAATCATTAGTTTTTAATCTTATTAAGATGACAAGAGAACTTATTTTTGTTATGTATTTTTCTTTAATGTTTTTTTATTAATTAATGATAGATATAATGAAGGGGGGGATTAATTAAATTTTTTTGAACTATTAGATAATTATCACTCTTGTAAAAAAATAAATGAAATCATGATATAGAAATTTTTCAGAATAAAGTTCTTCTAATATGATTAGAAAATAATTATAATTATGAAAGTAAAATATAATAACTAGGTAATGGTATATAAAAACATTTTATCTACGAAACTGTATGAAAACCTAAAATTACGCACAATGATGAAGAAAATTATAACTCCCCAAATGAATGAGGTATTCACTTTAAACAAAACCATCAAGGAAGTCACTAAACCTAACCTTAGGTATACTTGATTATGAACCCATTAGAAGGCCTATCTTCCAAAACCCTAGAGGCCCTCAGTAAACTATATTTGAATGAATTTTTATCTTCCTTTCAGAATCCCTTGATCTCACCTAATTAATATAACTTATTTTCCATTAGCCTTAGGAACCCTTAATCTCATAGATCTGAACAACAACACATGCCATTAAATAACTTTTGATAATTTATAATAAATCCTCATATATGTATTCTCTTAAAAAAACCCCTTAGAAATATTAAAAATGAAAACACTCAATTCAATAAGAAGTGGTGGACATAAACAATATTCATAAAGATTTTTATCCTTGTATATAATTATTCAAATAGAGCACATAATACTATTTATTGTTAATCTTTATAATGGATCCAATGTCCAAATTTTGTGTTTCTCATGTTTATATGTAACTTCATTAACAACATCATCTATTCATATGATGAATATACTATTCCTCATATTCTACTGATGAAGTTTTTCAATGCAACTACAATGATACTTTTAGAAAATAAACAGAAAACAAAATATCCCCGTGAAACACTTATGTAAAGAAAAAAAATACATAATTACACATTAACTCAAGTATACTGACACTTATTCACATACACATTCCTTCAGGTAAATGTACTCTTAACAAGATTCTTCTGATTACGGTAGAGTAATTCAGAATAACTACTTAAGATACATCAAAAAATCAACTTTAAAATTATTATATGATAAAATAAATATAACAAAGATAAAAATGATAAAAATAATGTGCATTGTAAAATTTTAAAATCATTTCTGAAATAATTCTTTTGAACCCATAGAAATGTGAAGCTATTTCTTAGAAGAGTTCCAAATAATCCACCAAAGAGGACTCAAAAAGAGAGGTAGTATACATCACTACGTTATATAATGTGAAGAAATGTCTTTTGTATCAAGAAGTACATTATTGAACTTGGACTAATCTTTTTCATTGAAGGATTATAAAGGTCCTGACTATTCATACATAAATAATACATCTTTTTAGATGAATATTCAATATATTTCACAAATACACACCTAAGGACCATAAAGTTTTAGTTTCTTTTGAGACCAGAAACACAATATTCTTATTTCATGAAAAAATTTAAATATCTCCATTAAATATTGTCCCACATGGTACACTTCATAGACATACCGCACTTAAAAACTTTCTTCATAACCCGGGGAAAGGAAACATAACAAAAGGTGAGATCAGATGCATATAAGGGTAAACTTGGGGGATACCATATAAACATCAACATAAGGGTATTAAAACATGATAATAACACTTGAAAAATATACCCTTCATATCATAGATCATAAAATTGAGTCATGGAATAATTCTTGAGAGTTTATAAGACATGAATCCTAAATGAATCAAAGAATACGAGTAATGAGAGCATAAAATTGATATAAGAAATAAACTTGTATAATACATATAAGCATATGAAATTTTATGTTAGGGATACTCACAAAGACATTAATAACATGTTAGGATTAGGATAACCAATCCAGTACCTACTTTGGGCTTGGGATAACCTCTCGTGTGCACTCTTTAGGCTTGTAATGGACTCCAATGTACCCTCTTTTCTAGGGATTGGGATAACCTCACGTGTACCCTCTTATTTTGAGATTGGGATGACCTCCCATGTATCCTATTATTTTGAGAATGACATAACCTTATGTGTAACTTTTAAGATCATATAACATAAATCATTACCCAAGGCATTGGAGGAAGATATAGGCCCAACCCATCACATAATGAAAATCATATATAAGTGCACCATAAGATCATAAATCATTCATCATATTATTACACATAAAAAAGAAATGGATTTCATAATCATTTCATCATATCATAACCCATGGAAAATAAATGTGTTTCATAAAAATTTCATCATATTATAACCCATGAAAAATAACAGGTTTCATAAAAACATTATAATCATAACCATAAACAAAAACCATCCAAAGAATGAATAAGGATAATACCATTTTATCATATCCATAGTACAACATAAGTGACAACAATGTTTTTTGTTGATGATGAATATAAATTCCATAAAATTATCATGAAAATATTATTAAGAAAAAATTCCTTTCCATTTCTAAATAACATCTTTATAATATAAAAATTATCATACATTAATGAAAACATTTTATTTGACAATAAAATTGGAAAAATTTAAAGAAATATATTATCACCTCCTTATTTTAATGATAAAAAATAATTTTTTATGTTTATAATAAGCTCAATGTTTTATTATATTAAATAATTTTCTAACAAAATTTGTGATCAAACTTGGTTAAGGTGTTTACCTATCGATTAATTCAATGGATCTACTGTTAGCTCAAGAAAATATTCTATATTATATATTGACCTACCCTCGGTTCAACTGATCTACCATTAGGTCAACAAAATATACCAATAAACTACATATAACACTGAAATATCTATTTCTAAAAGATCGAATGATGAAGATATCCATTTACGAAGAAATCTACTATCAGATATATCTATCACTAGTCAGATCTATCATCAGCAGATCTACCATAAGAACAGATATACCACTGGACTGTGCTATAACCATTTTATGCTAATATTCACTAATGATACTAATAAGATGATCTAATTATAGAAATAATCTACTTTGAATGATAATCCAATGCCAGAATAGATCTACCTTTCAGAGATTTATTTCCAAAATTCTATCGTTGCTGTTCGGGCTCTTTTTAGAATTTAATTCTTCCAATGGATAGTTTAATGAATTAAATTCAGTTACTCTACATATTATCATGAATAATTATTCTTTAACTAATCCATGGATACATTAAATAAAAATTCATAATTTTTTAATTTTTTTCTCATCATGATGATTTGAGTTTTATTAATATTATTCTCAATAGATTATTAAACCCAGAGTGATAAATTTTTTGTAAAACTCCCTCATGCATCACTGTTTCTAATAAAAATGATACAATAATGATAAATGAATTGTTCTGAAAGAATCTATAATAAACTTGTGTGTGGAAAGATTCTACACATCGATAGTCAGAAATGTAAGGATTTTTCATAACTTAATGACACTTGATTTTGCTTCACAGTTCATGGAACCTATTATAGCTCCTTTTAAAGATACATTCATGTACCTTTGAACATCTAAATCTATTAGGATTCAACAACATCACGTTTTTCCATTTCTAATTACTTTATAATTCTATTTATGATTTATATTTGATATTTGTTTAGTTTTACTCAATTTATTAGTAAAATATAGTCTTTTATACTTATATAGAGAGTGCTCACCACTCTCTCTCATTTTTTTTACCTCTATACCCCAGAAAACTATGGGAGATGTTGTGTGTGAACTGTATTTATTTTTTCCCATATATAAAAATTAAAGATTCTTTGTTTCTGGATATTGTTTTGAGTTTTTTTTGTAAAACCTAATCCAGATTGTGGATCACGTTTATTGTTTAATAAATTTCTTGGAAGTAGGTGATTTTCAAGTGGAAGAAATTAAGTCTCGACTTGAGAACATACAACTTTTTTTAATTACCCTATGTTTTTATTAGTTTTTTCTTGTATTTTAATGTTTTAAAACTATATCTATTTTATAATGTATATCAAAACATTACTCTAATAGTAAATATTATTTTTTGTTCTATATATATTGTTTGATCAAGATATTTAGTTTCATAAGTTAAATTGATTTAAAATATTATTTTAACTAAGCATTGATTCAACTTTGGGAATCTATTTTAAAAATAAAATTATATAATTATAACATTTTAATTAAATTAGTGTTTTTATTAAATTGGGGGATTTTATTATTAAATTATTCTTAATATAAATTTTATTGGGAACTCAATTCACCCCTATCTTGAGTTTCTTACTCAAACAAACATAATATCTTGTTACTATTATCAGCTTTCAATTTAAAGATATTAAATTTCTATTTATTATAAATTTAATTCTTTATGGATAATAATAGGAAAGAGTGAACTGCCACTAACCTCCTTCTTTATTTTAATGGTATTAATTATTCTCAATGGAATATTTAAATTTAAATTCTTATTAAAAGCATGGGTTTTAAAATTTAGGCTATCATTGAGGATAAATAAGAATTACCCAAGATATCTAGAGCTGGATAGTGTGATCCTACAAAAGAATCTTATTGCAATAAATATAAATAAATGAATAATTTATATTATGATTTTGGAGATGAAGAGTTTAATAGAATATCTTCCTATACCATTGCATTTAAAATTTGGGATACCTTAGCTATTTCTCCATAAGGAACATCAAATTTCTAAGAAATGCATTGAATACTTAATCTTTTAAATATGACACAGTTAAGAAGAAACATAATAAACCAATTTTTGATATGTATATTAGGTTCAAAGAGATTTTGAAAATGATGCATTCACTTGGGAAACAAATTACTAACAAAGAACAAGTGATTCACCTATTAAGATGTTTACCTAAAATTTGGAGAGGAACTTCAGTTTTAATTTCAGACTAACGTAATATAATAAATTTTCCTATTAAAGATATAATATGAAAGGTCATGATGTATTAAGTGGAACTCAATGTGAGCATAGAATAAGAATATGAAACAAAGAGTTAGTTAGTAGTTTTCAAAACATCCGATTTAAAGAAAAAAAGGATAATTAAAGAAGAAATCTCATGTGATGGTGAATCATATTTAGATAGTGATGGAGAATTTTATCATTTATCTATAATATTTAAGAAATTTTTCAAAAGAATAAATTAATCAATAATTCAAACTAAAAAGGTAATTATGACAATAGAGGTAACATGATAAAACAATTGAAAAAACATGATTCTTCAAATGAAATAGTCTACTATGAATGCAAGATAAAAGTTCATATCAAAGAAGTCCATCCTAAGTTAAATTTTACGAAAAATTATGATGACAAGGATAAAATATATATTGGGGATATGAAATAAAGTTGGATCATTTCATAATATAGTTTAAGTGATTCATATTCAATTAGAGAGGACAATCACGATAGAGCCAATATGTGTTTTATGATAAAAACATTTGAGGTATCTAATAGTTTTTTTTCTGCATCTCTTGTTCATAATTAAAATATTTCTACAAATAAAAATAGTGAAGAAAACATATATATTGATGAAATATTTGAATATTATAATATGCTGGAAGACATTTTTAGTGAACTTAAAGATAAATATAAAAGTTTAAGAAAACAACATGATTTGTCAGATCTCCTTAAAATAGATCTTAGAATAGAAAATGTTAAAATGCTAAAATTATAAAGGAAAATAATGTAATAAAATTATAAAATGAAAAATTGAAAAAGGATATATAGAGATTCAATAATAAAAGAAATAATTTAACCCATATGATTGGAACGTAAACAATACCTAAGTATACCAAATGAATCAGATACCAACTTGGACAAATAAAGATGCATAAGACTAAGTTTATTTAAAGTTCTTGTTCTACCAGTACTATGAATACTTATTATTATTACGAAAAAAATAACGATTTTTATTTATTAAAGTCTCATATCTACCTATTGGAATCTAGTTAAACAATTATAGATTCTTAAAGACATTATTACTAACATCTCTATACCAAGAAATATACAGGCACCAAAATCATTTATTATTTAATTCTATTTTTAGGTTACTTGCTTGAAAAGATCCAATATGTACTTATGGAATATAGACATTAGTTTCTCACGAAACATGACTTGGGTCTATTAATGTTTCAAGAACCCAATCAAGGTTAATGGTTTACATGTCACCTTTGGTGAAAATTCCAATGGAATAATAATTAGACTTGGTTAAATTAGTAACTCTAATACATTTTTAATTTCCAAAGTATTATTTTTAGATCTATTAAACTATAATATGCTTTGTATATACCAGTTAGGAGATGAATGTTTCCATGATAAGTTTGAAGAAAATGTTTCTATTGATTGTTTATTTTAAAAATGATTTACTTTTCACTGTTTGAGAAATGATAATGTATATAATATTAATTTAGATTCCTTGTTTTCTCAAAACATTTCCTATCTAAGTAATTTTACAAAGTGTATTTTCTTTAGAATAAGAAACTAAGCCATTTAAATATTCATTCACATAGAAAGAAAACTATGAAATGGTTATTCAAAGATCTTCCTAAATTATATTTCCCAAATGGAAAAGTTTATATCCCATGTCAAAAAGGGAAACAACACAAAATATCTTTAAAATCAAAGATGTTACAAATTCCGAACACCTAGAGTTGGTTCACATGGATGTTTTGGGACCTTCTAGAGTTTATATATTAACTGGGAAGTATGGTCTGTTAGAAGAGTCTTCTAGATATAATTGGTTATTAAATCTATCTCACAAAAGTGAAGCTTTCTCTTATTTTTCTTAGTATTTTAATCTTGTAGAAAATATTAGTAGGTTTATAACAAATACCTTATAAAGAGATCATAGAAATGATTTTGAAAAACATTATTTTGAATTATTATGCCCATAATGTGGCTTAAATCGTAAATATTCTAATCATATAACCCCACAATAGAATGGTCTAGTATAAACGAGAAATATAACCCTTTAAAAAATTTTATAGGCCATACCTATGATTTACCTATTTATTTTTGGGTAGAAGTTTGGACTAAACCCTTATACATAATCAATAATGTTATTATAAGACCAATTTTAAAGAACATACCATTTAAATTATGTAATGGAATAAAACCATTGTTTCAAAGTCTACATTCTCAATACAATAGAAAATATGAAAAAAATTTCATCTTGGATTTATGAATGAGTTTTCCTAGGATAATCAATAACTAGTAAGTCATACAGGGAATTTAATAAAAGGAATAATATTATGGAGGAAAATGTATATGTAAAATTTTATTAAATAGACCCACATGAGTCTAAAAAGCTTTTATAAAACCTTAAAGATGATCCATATAATCAAAATATAAATGGTAAACCATATGATAGTTATATAAAAAAAGCATAATAATCTTCTAGTTCTTTTGAACTACCTAAATCTGAACCCATAGAGGATAATAAAATATCTAGTACTTAGTTTCCTAGAACCATTAGGAACCATAAATATCAACCCATAGATTCTATAGCTAAAGACCTAGATAGAGGACCAAAAAACTAGAGTTTCTTTTAGAAATCAAATTGAACAACAATATTTCTTGTCATAACATGAATCTAAGAACACCAATGATGAAATTGATGATGAATTATGGGGAAAAGAAATGTGAGAAGAACTAAATAAATTTGAAAGAAATAATGTTATATAACTAGTAGATAAACCTAAAGAAATTATGACCATTAGAACTAAATGGATGTTTAGAAATACTGTGGATGAGTCAGAAAAAATAGTTATAGAAAAAAGAGTGGATTGTTTTCTATCCATCCAATGGCCCGAAGGCCTTCATTTTTAATGATTTTTGATAATACACATTTAAAGGGGTGAGGTGGAACCCTTACAATTCCAGTATGCATAAGTATTACATGGAACTATAGGCCATAGAGGAATTCATTTCTCATTGGCTTCAAAAATTACATACAACCCAGACTAAATTCTTGGAACTGCTCCTCCTAACATCATCATCGTGAAATAAGCTCTCCACCTTCACATGGATATTCGGCAAGGCTATCCCATTCATGCATAGGCTTGTATCAATGGAAGGTGCCATACCCTTTCATTCTTGCAATCCATTTAGCTTATAATGTGGTGAAAGATCCTTACTAATCCCCTAATAGAGATTGTTTTTTGTAGGTTGTCTGGTTTGCATCTGCACTAAAGGTGGCCCAAAGGCCTTGAGGTGGCCCGAAGGCCTTACTGGATTGAAGGCTTGGGTGGCTCGAAGGCCTGAAAGGACTCAGGGACCAAATCAATTGCCCAAAGGCCCAAACGGGGGAAACTTTTCAGCTACTACAGTACCAAATAGTGCCTACTACAGTTCTTGTACAATACCTACTATAGTACAACACAGTTCCCACTACAGTACCTTATACAGTACTGCTACAGTACCAAAAATTATTCCTTCATCTGGATTTGATCCCGGTTCACTTGGATGCACTTATGAGTCCTCACCAACTGGGCTGAGGCTCATGTGCCGGAAAAAATAGTTATAAATATTACTATATTGTTTGCACAAGGATATAGTAAAAATGATATTGACTATGAGGAAACCTTTACGAGAGTATCTATACTTGAAGCTATCATAATGCTACTTCTTATTCAACAAATATTAATTTAAAACCATATCAGATGGATATTAATATTTCATTCATAAATGGTTATATAATTTAAGATGTTTTTTGAGAAACCCCCATGATTTCAAAATATTCATTTTCAAAGTCAAGTTTTTAAATTAAGATATTATTTATATGGTTTAAAACATGATCTTAGATCTTGGTATGATATGATCATATCATTTTTGATTTCTAAAGTTTTTACAAAAAGAATCTATAAACCTACTTTATTTATAAAAATAATTTCAAAAGATTTTTTGCAACTATGATTTATATTGATGATATAATTTTTGGATCTTCAAGAAATTATTTGTGTTCTAATTTTTCAAAAAATGTTGCAAGGTGAATTTTAAATGAGTTTAATGGGTGAATTAAAATTCTCCCATGGTTTTCAAAATTTTCAAAATAAATATCGAATTATTTTAAATTAATGTAAGTACACCAATGTTTTTTGAAATTATTTTAGTATGGATAAAAAAGAGTAGTGATACTCCCATGAGTACATCCTATAAACTAGATCTTAATGAAATTGTAGAATTAGTTGACAACCCAATTATAGAGGTATGATTGGAATCTTGATATATTTAACTATTATCCAAACTAATATTATTTATTTTGTATGCATGTGTGCATACTTTCAGGATAATTCTAATGAATCAAATTTATAGGCAATCAATATAATTTTTAGGTACCTCAAGTATACAACCAACTTAGGACTATTTTATCATAGAAGGAAAGAATCTTATTTAGAGAGTTATTTAGATGAAAATTTTGGTTTTTGTAATTTATAAAGAAAAAAAACCTCTGGAATATGTCACCTTATAGGCAAGTCACTAGTTTCATGGTGCAGGAAAAAGAAAAATTTTGTTTCACCATCTACTACCGAGGTTGAATACATATCTATTAGAATTTGTTGTGCATAAATTCTATGTATGAACCATTCATTACTTGAATATGGTTATAAATTATTACATGCCCCTTAAAATTGTGATAATACAAGTGAAATAAATATCTCCATGAATCATATATCTCATTATAAGACAAAACATATTTATATAATAAATAACATTTTGAGATATCATTTCCAAAAAAGCTAGTATAACTCTTAAATTCATTGAAACTAAACAGAATCTTGCTTATATATTTATAAATACATTGAATTTTGATAGATTAATCTAAATAAAACATGAACTAGGAATGATAAACTTTGGTTAATTATTTATATTCATATTTTCTTTTTATAAAAATTTCAAAGCTGGTGATCTATGAATGGAGATCGATAGTTGGTGATCTACCATTAGTGATCTACTATAGGTGACTGACTGTTGGTGATCTACTTTTGATGATCTATTATTAGTGATCCCCCATTAGTAATCAAACATTGCTGATCAATTTTTGGTGATCTACCACTGGTGATCCACCATTGGTGATCAACCATTGATGATCAAAAATTGGAGATCCATGATTGGAGATCCAACATTTGAGTATTTCTGATTAAATTATATTACTCTTTTTTTGTTGTGATTAATTTTTTATTGGGTTTATTTATGTTCATTTTATTATTATAAATTATTAAATGCTAAAATTAGGTAAAATAGTATTTTTAGAACCCTCTCTCTTATGCCTCTTTTGAACCTTCTTTATCTTTTCACTCTAAACTTGAAAACCTCCTTGTGTGCACCCATTTTCCTTCATACCAGTGAAAAAATGGTGAGTGTAAAATGTGGAACTATTTTATCTCTTGATGAATCACTTCCGTCAAAGAAATCAAAGGGTGAATCTATTCAGACTGCTATTGTTGAATTGAAGAACCCAAAACACTTTACTCGAGTTGTAGTAGTTAAAATGGAAATTGATGCTGAATGGTTAGTTTCAAGAAAGTCACTAGTGAAGAAAGTGATCTATGAACAATGATGGATAAAATGGTTTTCTAGGAATGTCCAAACATTCTATACTAGGATAGTTCACCAGTTTTATTAGTTTTCAGAGTATTACATCAATGAGAAGAAATATGTCATTAGAAGTATGATCGATGGAAAAGAAGTGATCTTTTATTTAAAATATTGGTCTATATTCCTCTATATACTTCATATGGTTTTTATGATGATTTTCAAGGTTCCATTATTAAAAATAGTGATTTCTCTTTGTGTATGAGGATTATTTGTTAGGGTTAACTAGAAATTATACTATGAGATGGAATACTACAATACAACTTGATTGGGAGTGTAGAATTTTGTTTATGTTTATCCAACAACTTTTTTCCCAAAAAGGGGGATTTTAGCACCATGAGGTGCTAGGATGTGTTTATATTTTTTATATGAAAAGAGGAGATAAGATAAAATTATGTAGATACTTAATGGTTCTTATGATGTAATTGAGTAAGACCTCATATAGATCAAATTACTCAATCTTCCTTAAGTTTATTTTATCTACGTTTGAATCCAAAGTGTTAGTGATTGAAGATGAACATTATTTAATTATAAGTGTATATTTTTGTTTAAGATGGTTTACTTAAAAATAATGAAAGAAAATTGGAACCATTGGTTGAGGAAGTCGGTTGTTGATAATGATAAAATTTATAACAATTTTAATCATATGCAATATCCTTAAAGACCTAGAAATATGGTTGATCCTGGCTTGGAGCTAGATGAAGTTGTAGTTTATTTATTCGATAAGAAAGTTTGGGAAGAAGAAATTGATGTTAAATAAGAGGATTCAATAGATGTTTTAGTAGGGTATGAAATTGACCTTGATGTGGTTAGAATCCAAAATGTTTTCTATGGACTTGATAGTCTATCTATTCCTCTTCCTTCAAAAGAAATCATACTAAGTGAATGTGAATAATATGAAGATACTAATGTCTCAGGTAAAGAACTATCTAATATTTTTTTCTAAGAGATCAAGAGAAGTTATTGAATAATCTGATGGGTCTAACAACGGTGATGATAATACTGACGAGGAAGAGTAGTAACATCACTCTTATAGTTGTTATGCTTCAGGTAAGTTTGATAATGAGGTTAGAACTAGTTCTACTGAACATATTTATATTATCCAAGAATCTATTTTTATAAATGAACAAATTTCATAATGATTTTAGGATTCTAAATGTCATAATGCAAATGGTGATTAGTTTCAATATTCGAAGATTCATGATAAGGACGTTGTATCTGATAGAAATGAGGATAGATCACCTACTAAGGGCAAGACATCCCCCGAAGCTACTCAATTTGGGATTGACTATTTAGAGTTAGATAATGATTATAATGACCCTGGAAGTCCATTTGAGAATGGAGGACTTTCAATTTTTGTTACTAAATAATATCCTAAGGGATCTTTTCATGAATAGATTGATGAAGAAGGTTAGTTGGAATCTTTTCCCTCTGGCGATCTTGCAACAACATCTAAACATATAGATGAAAACCTACCTAAAAAAGATAGAATTACATCTCCTTTACCTTATTATTTTATACCATATGGTTATGAAACCAAATATTATCTATATTATTTTAGAGTGAGTGTTCTATTAGATATCATAGGTATACTTAGATCTACACACCCTTAAAATAACAAGCTTAGTGAAGATAATACAAAATGGATTTTTAAAATTTTCATATATCATATATAACTTAAGATGATTTTGAAAATGAAATAACAGGAAATTGAGAAAAAACAGTTTTCTAATCAGATTGAAGAGACTAGATAAATCATGAAATAAATGAGGGGGATCCTTCCTACAAGTTAGTTATCTATTATAGATATATTAGAGTCTTTACCTACAACTGATGCATCACTTCTAGTGCTCCACCTCCTTCTCCTTCTTCAACTGATGCAGATATGATTTGTTCCATAATTATAGAGGAACTGAATGCTATTATGGGTGATAATTATACACCTCATCAAGAGGAACTTCATCAGATAAAAATACATGGTGAGAATAATTATAATATGGTTAAGGAATGATATAATGAGTCTAGAAGTGATAAATACACTATCACTAACACCATTTAATATTAATATTCATGAATTTATAAGGAGAATGAACTAAATTATAACATTAATTATCTTATTTAGAATATAACAATTCTTCATGTGATTAAGGAATGCAATGATAAAGTGACTCAATTAAAAGTTTTGGAACCTTTTCTGAAGATCTTCATGGAAGAAAAAAAGGATTTCTTCAAAGAAATAGAGCAAAGTGGAAATATCATCACATATTTTGTTAACTTTATGAGAACCTTTATTTATTCTTCTATGAATAAAATAGTAGAAACATAGGCTATAACCATGTTTTCTATCAATTCTGTACCCACTTTATCACCTCCTCCTATATAATTTTAACCTTCTGGCATGGGTCTATTTGAGGCAGTTTAGCATCTCAGTACTTTCATGATCAAGGATCTCCCTCAAGATAATCCTACACCATCCACCACCACCAATATACCTCTATCTACTAATAATGGAAAAATCATGTGGTTTATTCTTTACATAGACCCGTTAGTGGTTAAGATTCGAATTTGTTTTTTTACAGAGATTGTATTTTCCTTTTACAGCTTTTTGTGCTATAACCTTTAAATTTTATATCTAATGAAACTTATCTATTATTTATCTTTATATGTTATATTTTATTTTATATTATTTTTTATAATCCCAAAATAGTAAGTATACTTGAATGGACTTTTAGATATTACTCATCCAATTATTGATTTTAAATGTCAAGGATAAGTTAAGTAGAACATTCTTCATATTCATCTATAAAAATCTCTATATCAGTTGTTATATAAATGGTTATAAATTCCCAAATATGTGATCATAAAAATTGTGGTATTATTAGAACCTCTATATTTTAATGATCAAAATTTATGTTTTTTATGTTTCTAAAAATCTCAATTTTTTACGAGAGTAAACAATTTTCTATGTCACTTTGTGAACAATCTTTATTGAAGTGTTGATCTACCAATTAGTTCATCAGATCTACCATTAATTCAAGAAAATACACCACTAGCTATGATGATATACCATCAATTCAACTGATCCACCATTAGTTCAATATTATTTATTGGTGGACTACATCTAATAATAATTTATCTACCACTGATAGATCTATTAATGAAGAGATCTATCATTAAATAGATCTACTGCTAGTCAAATCTACATCCAACACATCTACTGTCAGAACCAATCTACCATTCAACTATGATATCTACAGTATATGATACCATTCACTAATTCTACCACCCAAATGAGTTACCACAATACTCATCTACTTCCAGTGAGAATCTACCACTAGAGTAGATCTATCATTCCTAGATCGACCTCCAGAATGCCAGCATTGCTGTCCAAACTCTTATTAGAATTTAATTCTTCCAATGACTAGTTTAAAAAATTTAATGCAGTTAGCTGCACATAGATTTAAAACTCATTATACTTAAACTACTCCAAGGATTCATTAATAAAAAATTCACAATTTCTTTATTTTTTACTCAATACAAGGATTCAGGTTTTATTATAATTATTTTTTAAATATATAATTGGACTTTGAGTAATATAAATTAAAAAAGAACTTCCTCGTGAATGGGTGTTTCTAATAGCATTGATAAAACAGTGATACATTAAAGAATAAAAAATAATCTATAATACACTTGTCTGTGGAAGGATTATAGTCATAAACAGACTAAACCTGAAGGTTTTTTAGTTCTTTATAGAACTATTTTACTATAAATTTCATAGAACCTATTCGAGGGCATTTAAAAGATAGATTTGAGGACCTTTGAACAACTGAAGCTATTAATATTGATAAGCATCACTTTTTCCCATCCCTAATCACTTTTTTATTTCTATTTATGCATTATATATGAGCTTTGTACAGTTTACCCTGTTTATTAGAAAAATATTGTCACTTTTACTTAACTAGAGAGCGATCAAAACTCTCTATCAAATTTATTAATTTTTATACCGATGATAACTATGGAAGAGGTCATGTGTGACCTTTACATGTTTTTATCACACAAATAATTATGAAAGAGGCTTTGTTTCTCTATAACCTTGTTTGCTATTGTCTGAAAATTTGATCTTGGTTTTGGATCAAGTTTATTATTTAATAAACCACTTGGAAGTTGGTGATTTAAAAGTGTATGGGATTAAGTACCATATTGAGATCAAACCCCTTGTTTTAATTCTATTATGAGTTTTTTATTTTGAATTTATGTATTTAAATGTTTTAAAGCCGTAAATATTTTAAAATCTATATAAAAACTTTACTCTAATAGTTATTATTTACTTTTTTTCTATATAGAGTGTTGATAAAGTAATTTTGTTTCAAAATTAAAATTTATTTCAAATATTATTTTAACAAATCATTGATCATGCAGTGAGAAGCTATTTAAAAAAATCAAATTATATATTTCTATGGTTTGTATTAACTTGGTGTTTTTATATCATTAGGGGATTTAAGTTTTAAATTATTTTTAAATAGATATTTTATTGGGAACTCAATTCAACACCAATTGAGTTACTTAATTTGACCAATATAATATTTAAACTAATTAGTGTCCATAATGGATAAAAATACCATGCATGACTTACATGTTAAAACAAATATTCCTTTCATAAGGTTTTTATGAAGTCAAAAGTACCTCATTTGGAAAATGAAAAAAGATTTCTTTTTGATTTTACTCTTAAAATCCATTCATAGGTAAAAATTTCATTAAAAAATAATCATATATTATTAAAAAATTTCTATAATTTTTTTATAAAATATGAACATGGAAGAAAAATGATTTTAGATCGAATAGATAAATAAATTTTATTTTTATTAAAAATATTATTTTGGTTTATTTAATCAATAAATATATTAAAATGAAAATTAAAAATGTATTCTCCAAAAAACTAGTGGAAAATAATATCCACGAGGTTTCTGATATTTAGATCATAATATTTTATCATTGGAAACTTAGTAAAAAAAATTATATTATACAATGATATTGTAAGATAAAACCATTACCAATTTGGGAACATTTGAATCCTAAGGAGCATGAGTGAATAACTTTAAATTAAACTTTAAATATCATGAGAATAAATAAATTCATGATATAACATATCAGTGGGATAGTATATACACATCATAAAGAAGATAGGTGTATAACATAACATACATCCAAAAGAATACAATTTGAGACAATAATATCTTACCTCAAATCCTTAAATTCTTTGTACACATTCTCATAACTAGAATAATAAATATAGATTTTTTATACATATATTATATAATCGTACTCATAGGTATAATACCATATATGATTTACTTATATCCATTCACCACATTTTTATTTAAAACTCTTTGTCCAAATCGTGTTTTGGGTAATAATTGTTTCATTTTTCATGTATGTTATGGTTTTGTAATTTTAGTGATTTTACATTAAACATGATTACATCATCTCTAGAATATTAAAAATGATATAAATATCATATTTATTCATTATATATGTATCTGGATTCATCCATAAAAATTATAGATAGAAAATTATTTATACATTTCATTGAAATGGTAGGTTATACATAAGCATGGACACTACTTCTATTTTCTAAATGAGGGAAATTAAATAATGGTAAACCACATATAACATGAAAACACAATTTGGTTAAAAATAAATCTTTTTTATTTATGATTAAAAAATTACATTATATTGGTATAATGAATATAAATTTATAATATATAATACTTGAATATAAATAAGGAATGAAATTTAATTACTATTAACAATACCCAGGTTGTTACATTCTTCCCCTTTTAAAAATTGCATCCTATAATTTTCTCTCATGCATAATAGGAAGGGTTTAAAACATTTTCAAAAAAAATTCCAAGGAGTGGATGATAAAACATATTGAGATGAAAGGGAGACCTTTTTAAATATTTAAAAATATTTTTTTTGAAAACCCCCATCATAAAAAACAATAATAAAAATTCCTTATTAAAATAGGGAAATGGTAATACAAAGTTAATTTGAAATAACACATAACTAGATTTCTAAATTGGAGAAAATTAGTGTGATGTGGAAATATGAACATGATGGAAATACATAATGACCAAATATTGATGAACGGTTACATAGAACATTGATTATAATAAAGTGAATGATAATGATAAAGTCAATGGATACAAAACCACAAACCAATGTGGTGTGAAAAGTACTATCAATTCATCAGAAGTCAAGGTAATAGGATATCATTTATATTTAAATATCCTTTTACAAAAGTTGAGGAATCAATTTATCATATAAACTAATAAAATAGGGAAATATACATACTTGACAGATATAATATCATAATTTAATCAATTTATCCAACAATCTCATCTTTTTCTCTAAACAATGAGTATTAAATATTAATTTTTCTTACTCGAATCACTACAATCAACTTTTAACAGACCACATAATAAACAAAAGAATAAAAATATATTCCTCCAGTCTTTAAACATTAACAAAAAATAAAATATTTATCCCAAGGTAAAATAATATCCAAAATTTGTAAACCTTCATATGAAGAAATGATATATTAATCTCTACAATTCACAGATAACATGAAAGGTTCAATATAGATCATTCCATAAATAAATAACCTTATATAAAAAAACTCAATAAAATCAACATTAAATAATTTATTAACTAAAAAAGTTGTATCCTAATTTTTAGCATACATCCACAAAAAATATAAAAGAATTGTTCCAAAATAATTATTCATGTTAAACTTAAGGGTTACTAATACCTCAACCCAATAAAACATCTTCAAAAATATCAATAGCCACCTTAATATCATATTACATAAAACATAAAAAGGGCATCTATAACTTTAAACATATGATCCAAAAAAAATATAAAACCATGATTGTATCTATAAATCTTAAGTTAACCTGACATGAAATCATCATTGTTTCCAAATTTATCAAAACCCTCCTCTAATACCAAATATACCATCTTCATACCCGCTCTACCAGATCCAATAACTAAAAATAATCTTTACATTTATAGCATTGATACCGATAAACATGACCCAATTTTAACAAATCAAAACATATAAGATCAAACAGAAATATTTAATCTCTTACATAATCAAGGACCTTTTAGGTTTAACATTTTATAGAATTAGGATAATTATTTTCATGGAAACTTGGATAAATAAACACGTGTTTCATAAAAATCTATATAATCTCCTAATAAGTTCCCAAAATTTATTCACCTTTTGAGTCATGACATACTTAAAACCTTTCTTAACATCTCAGGGAAAATGAAACAAAATAAGGGTGAGCACAATTTCTTAGTAAGGGTAAGCATAAGCATTACAAATTAAATGAACTTAGTGAGCACATGATGAGCATAATGGTATGATGAAATATTCAAGGTATGTGAGAATGAAATAAGATTATTCTTTCCATAACTACATAGAATATTGAATAATTATTTAAAATAATAAAATATTTATATAAGATAATAATCATGGGAAATGTGAAAATAATCCATGAGCAACGATCCATTATAAAATCATAGAAATCCTTGAGAAAACATGTCAGTATCTTGGAGAATTTTCTTCAAATAACCATCACAAGAACCATTAAATATTGTATAACCTTACCTAGTTATTACCCATAACCTCTTAGGATTAACCAATTAACAAAGTTAACTTCACATTGTCTTATTAGAAACTTATATATAGTCAACTTGTTTTGTTAATACCCAATATATTAGAGAGCTATATCTAACTCACCCATTCATATAAGTTATATTGGGTTCACCCATTGTATAATATGTATCACTTTCACCCATAATTATCAATAATTTCCATGTATGATTCATGAATATAACACATGGAATCTTTCATTTTCATCATCAAACTTTTAACAACAACTTTCATTATTTTATAATTTGATGTACCTGTGGAAAGGAAATGGGTTTCATAAAAACCTAAAAAAAATACAATCATAATAATATATATATATAAAGAATATGAATGATATCTTAATATAATATTCCTGAAAATAATATAAAAAATTAAAGGATGTGGAAATAGAGGAAAATACCTTTAAAATAATATTTAAAACATTTCATTTGAAATATATGAAAATGCCCTTTTATTTTGGTAATATTTTATAAAAATTTATAGAATTTTCAGAAAAAATGTTTTATTTGAGGATAAACATGGAAAATTATAAATTAATATTCATTGAAAATAACAGTCATGATGTTGTGAATTTTTTTCATGTCATCAATTTTAAAAATAAATATTCTTTTTAACTTTTTAAAAAAGAGTCAAAAGTATCCCATGCGGAAAACAATAAGAAATTTTCCTTTAAAAATTTTATAATTAGAATAAATATCTTGGAAAATAAAATTAGTAAATCATTTATGTTTATAAAATTAATTTTTTTAAATAATATAAATAACATGGAGGAAGATTTTTTTAAAAAATTATTTTGCAACATTAAAACAATGTTTTTAATGAAAAACCATTTATGACCTTTTAAAAACCAAAAACCCTTTGAGATAAAAAACAAAATAAGGAATATAAAATACCATGAGTATAAAAAGAGTAACTATATTATATATCAGGATTCATTATATACACTATGTAAATAAATATTGGTCCATCAATCAAATCATGTATCACAGAAGAGATTCCAGGTCGAGAAACCCTTATAACTATTATAATGAATGAATGAAAATAATATTGAATGATGTAATATTACATAGTCCTATAAAACAAATAATTTCTATTAATTAATAAGTTAAAACACATTAAAGAGAAAATAAGTACACCATATTAAATAAATCATTGTGTATTGTATGATTCATGTATGAAAGAAATGAAATTGAGACCATAAAAACCCTTAAATCTTTTATAACATTTGAATCAATATCTCGTAAAAGATAGAACATAAAAGTGACAATAAATTTCATGATAAAAGATACAACCATGATATAAAATCTCATTTAAGAACATATTCACATTATAAAAGGAATTATGCACACATTAAATAATTGTATCAATGAAATAATATTGAGATGAATAATCCTTATAAATATCATATCTTCGAAGTTATCATTAATCAATAAAGTTATTATGTGTAACAATTATAAAACCAGAAAAACTAATTGGAAATAAAACATAATGCAATTAGTGGTCATTTCACATATAATCTCAGTATAACATAGTCAATTATGTATAAGTATAACCCAATGAATAAAAATTGAGTTACGAATCCCCTTACCACTTTGTAACTTTCAATTAAAATCCTATTAGATGAAAAAATTTGAATTATAACTTAAAATACAATGTGGTATGAATTATTCATGATATAACCTATAAAAGTTTAGGTATATAAAATATATATAATAAATTAGGTTCATAACAATGAAATATTCCTAAATGAAGGGAAATTGAGATGAAATCCCTTACCTCAAGTTCAGATTTGATGTGTATGTCATTTAACACACGTATAATAAAAATATATAAATTTATTTATTTATTAATAATTTTTTATTGATTAATAACTTATCCATAAACCATTTATTTCATTTATATTAATGACATATTTAATTACTCAATCAGTTGAATCCACATTAGTAATTTTGAATATATTCGATTCATAGCATCCAAATGACATAAGTATGTTGACTATGGTAAAAGGTATATTTATTAAATCATCCCCATAAAAATAATCATGATATAATTATCATTTTTATACTTTAGTTTTAATTTTAAAACCAATCAATAAAGATGATTAAGAGAAATGAATTATATTATGATCATGGAGATTTTAGGTTGTACGTATGGAAGAGTAAATTTTCATTTTTTAATGAACATGAGGGAAAAAGGTAAGTATTATGTTTCATTTAAATAATGATCATCATATCATAAATATAATATTTTCTATTTAAATATACTTATATATGCCTTCCACTTGAAGAAATGTGGAAAAAAGAATCACATCATTTCATGGATATGGTAATCCACATGTACACATGAATGACGTTATCATTTTTCAATTGATTGAAAGGTAAAAAAATTGAATATTTATTATCTTTAAAAATTGATAATTATTTCATTATGACCATATATATAAATTAAATCCGTCACTATAACCATCCATAACAGGTTGTTATGTAAAATGAATTACATCAATTCGTGAGGTGATAATTCGCCATACATACAAATAATGGTTTCATTTAACATTTGATGGAAGAAGGATATGAATTATAGTAAATAAATTAATATAATGACATCTTAGTATATATTATATATTTATGTTATTATATCACAATTTTTAGAAGTGTTTTTAAGTAGGTATAAGAAAAAATAAAACTAAAACATTCTATTAAATGCTATACCTCTTATTCATATAACTTTATTTACGTTATACATTAACCCCTCTAAGGTTGAAATTATGAGCTAAAAAAGAAAAATAGAATGTGGGGAGGGGTATTTTTTGTGTTTCTTCCAAATTATAGTTCTAAAAAGGTATTAAGAAGAGAGGATAGGAGGTACCCTTTTATAAGTGAGGGGAGGGGCACTCTTGGAATTACTTAATGCAATAAAATAATATAAATTAATATTTATATACAAGTGAATTTTTTTTATATATTTATGATATAGGATGAGAATTATTTGAAATCCTAACATATAATTAAATTTGGAAATGTTCAGAAAATGCTTTCACCATTATCTCATTTTTTTAAAACCTCGTTAACCCTTTTTACGATTAACATGATATAAAAGGTTTTTACTATTTAAAGGTCAAGAAATCTCATATAAAAGGAAAAGTTATGAATAAATGTATAATGGTTCATATTTTCAACTATACCCCATTAAATTGGATAAATATATAGTTTTTATTAATTTTAAATCATTTAAAAAAATATTAATTGTTATAAAATATCATTAATGACATTTTTGGCACTATTCATTTACTTTGACATTAAAGTTATCAAGATAAAAATAGAATTAAAATATATAATATTAATAAAAAAATAATGTGTTATAAATTTGTATAAAATTTGTTGGAAACTATAAAGAACACAAGAAATTACCTTTAGAGTTTTAAAATTCATTTTCTTTATTTTTCAACTGCATCCACAAGGACTATGTGAGATTTGCATAAATATTTAAAGTAATTATTCCATAATTAAAAATTAAAAATAAATTATTAACATAAAAATAATTTCATTATCCTCAAGGTAAAAATTAATATTCATTCCCAACTTATTTGTATCCCTATGTGAACAAATAGTATATATTAAAAAGTAAGAGAGTGATACTTGGTATTTTCCTTTACTTAAAATAATAAACAAGTAATTTTCAAAGAAAAATGGGATAAAATTTCCATAAATTATAATATTGGATGAGGAAGCTATAAACCCACTCATAAAATATATTAAATTAAAATTTTTGGGTAATTTTTAGTCTTTATCCTTTTATTTTTTATCTTAATTACCTAATTTACCCTTTAGTAAGGTTAAAATTATTTATCATAGTTATAGTTCATAATGAACTTAAATAAAAGTGTCTTATATTAAAAAATGGGCCTAATAATTAAAAATATGGAATCCATTTTTAATGATTAAATTTCTATAAGTGGCATAAATTAAATTTTGGAAAAAACACAAAACACAAAAAAAATATGTTTTTAGAAAAAACGTGTTTTGATGTCAAAAATGAACATATACCAAAATTATGTATAATTATTACTCCAATAAAATTAATTATATTATTTATAACTAATTTATACCTATATTACTTTAATATAAAATGGGGATTTTAAATTATTTCAACTAATGAAAAGAAATGAAAGTAATACAAAAATTATTATTTTTCACTTTTCACTAAAAAATAATATATTTAAAAAATAAAAAAAATTTAAAGATAAGATAATTTTGATATAATAAATTAACAAGTAGTATCATTTTTATAAAATTAAAATTATAACTTTTTTAAATAATTTTTATAAAATATGACCTTATAGTGCATCAAAACCCAATTTGGTTAGAAATAATTTTTTTCCATTTGACTAAAAATTTCCTAATATTATAATAACGAATATTACTCTATAAAATCAAATTAATGAATATTTATAAGGAATTAAATTGATTTAATATTACAAATACCTTTATTTTTACAATTATTGTCATTATTTTCACGAAAATATTCCTACAACTCCCTCAAATCATTAAACAACATTCATCACTTCCCAATAAAGGGCTAGAACCCCTTAAAAATTTAAGAGTGCTAAATTTATGAAATTGGATCATTATAAAATTATTATTCCTCAATGGTATGAAACTTTTTTCTATTTCTTCAGGATCATCATCAAACACACTTATAGGAAGGTTGATGCAACTTATTTTGGGATACATGTACATTAGTCTTGGATTTTCTTATACATTTAATTCATTTAATCTTTAGGTTAGTTTACACTAAGTTATATCTTATGTTGATCTAAAATAATCCATTAATGATTTTTATTATTTTGAAATATTACTTGATATTAATAATTACTATAATGTTTACATGGTTTATACTATACAAAATGATATCATAAAATAAATATGGGAAAACACACTATTACCCTCCTAACTATTTAGGTAAATTTCAATTTTTAGTGAACTTAACACATATAAAAAAAATTCTTTTTTAACATAAATATTTAAATTTATAGATGTTGATCATTTTTTGCCTTTTTTTGAATTTTATATTCATCAATTTTAGTTCAAAAAGTTTTAGAAGAAAAAGAATTACATAATTATATTTCTCTGAAACATACACAAGTAATTTTTTTTAACTTGGATATTTAAATCTCTAGATGTTTATAATTTATTCCATTTCTATATTAAATTTAATATTCATGATTCTGGTTAAAATTTTTATTAATAAATCGTGAAAATATCATTTCATTGTGAAAAATTCAAATGTAAAAACTATTTTTTAATTTAAAATTTAAAATTAATATATATTGATCATTTCGACCATTATTGAAATAATTTCTATATTCTATAGTTTCATTTACATGTTTTTTTTGTTTAATATGACTGATATAATTTGTTTTTCTATAAATTAAACACATAATGACACTATTTTTTAACATATGTATTTATATATATATATTGATCATTTTTAAAATTTTATATTAATTTATTTATTCATAAATTTATGTTATATATTTTTTAGTTAAAGAATCCATTCATCATTATTTTTTTGTGATTATTTATTTATAGTCATAATTTGTAGATATAAAATTTTCTTTAGCTCTATTGGTAAATAAAATGGTATAATTTTATTCAGGTTATTTAAAATATAATTTTATATTTGTAAAAATCATTCAATTCTAATAAAAGGAAGGTATACAAAATTTCCATACATTAATTTATTTATGTGACACACATGGAGGTAGAGAAACATTTGTTGAGGTATGTGTATGTTTTATCATATTAATATGTCTATAATAATAAAATTATTTAATGGTATTAAATTTTTTTGTCAAATACTTTTACAACACTACTAGTGTTCCTACCATGGAAGAGCCTTATTATTATCTAGATGAGATGACACCTAAATTTACTAGATGTGGGATTTTATATTTTTAAAAACATTTAATTTCCCATGGGCTGAAGAGTATGCTAATTGAATTTTATTATTATAATAACCATGTTGGATCAAATGTGATGCGATTTAGCAGTTTTGTGTTCATATTGACACATTGAAAGATTATAATTTTATAATTTTATTATAAGAGCATTGATTGACCAATAAAATAACTATTATGGGTGTTTTTAGTGGAAAATATATCAACTGATTTTTTTTCATATTCATAAAATATAAAATATTTGAAATGACTTATATTAAATTTATTAAATTATATAAGACATTCAATATTCACGATACAAAAGAAATGAATCAGAGTTAGATGTATTTTACAGTAATTTTATAGATATTTTAATCAAAATTACCTTATTTTTATATTTTTAGGAGTATATAAAATGAAAACCCATGCCTTAAATATGATATATTAGATAAACATACATGGAAGAGGTTTGTTTTAATTTATATGAGAAATCCTTTTTGGTATGCTAATTATTATATATAAAATCAATTTATAAAATTATTTATAACTAGTAAATGACTTATTACTTATTTATCATGTAACAAACCTCTATGACATCTCACCATGATATCTAGTCAAAAAATATATACCCTCACACCTTTTCATGTGGATGGGATCCCTTACTAGAGGAGAAAATGAATGTGAAAATATCTGATAAATTAATAGCTAAATCAAGTAGTGGATTTTAAGAGTTTTAGTTCCTCCCTAAATATTTCCCACTCTCCATGAAATATTGATAAGGGTTATAATGAAAAAGTGTTAAAGTTGCTTTCCTATCTATTAATACAAGTAGATGATAAGATTTTATGAAATATTTTTTTTTAATTTTTCTTGAATATTAACATTTTTTTTAAAATTAATCAGACTAATATAACATTTAAATATATATTTTTTAAATTCCATTCATGATAAATATATATAGTGGACCTTTATCCTTGAATATAAGATGGATATTATTGAAACATCTTTAGGAATATATGAATACAAAGGCTGCGTAAGAGGGTATGAAGAGAGTGTCGGTATTAGAATGTTATTGAAACATCCTATTAAAAACATTAGGGAGGTAGAATACACGAGAAATATATCTTCTCTGAAGTCTAATATACTAGACATGAATTAGGTGTTAGATGATCAAATTTTATCATATTTATAGGCTATGTTTACTAAAATGGAGAGACATACATAACTTCTATAGCCTATCTACCTAGATCCTACACCTCCTTATTTTAACCTGAATGCGTTCTATGATTTTCAAGTTGGTGATCCCGATTTACATGACATAGAATATAAAATTTTAAAAAATATTGGGCATTATGTACACCATAAGCTAATGCAGTTAGATCAGGTAATAATATCGGTACATGATATTACTTATACCACTTCCATTATACTATTTTTTAAATTTTGTGTCTAGATTTTGAGAGATTATGGGTCATTTTTTACTCAATCCATCCATACTTATCATTTAATTGATATGGTTTCCACACTGGGTGAGGAGGCGGTCCTCACCACTAGGGATGACATCAATAAACCGGAGATATTTTATAAAGGAAATCCAATGTTTTTCATTGATTTAAATTTCATTGGTCATATTACATCTGAATGAAACAAGGAAAAAATTTGTATCATTTTCAATGATAAGGGGCATGATTATGCCTCTTATAAACTGATCAATGATAATGAGAAGGAGAAGGAACATCCCTATTTAAACACAATGTATCTACAAGGCTTGTCCCTATGTTGATGTACTTTTACGATAACAAGGTGGATGATACATCCTCCCAGATTCCAAATGTTTCTAAAAGTAATGGAACACCCCATTTTGAGGAGAACCATGGACTAAAAAATGATTTATATTCCCTTATTGGACTAGTTAAACTGAAATAGGTTGTGAAATCCCTTAATCTCCATCATTTTAGATCCCCTCTTATTATGGTTGATATGAATGATGTATGATTTATTAATGAAGCTATTCTTAACCATAACACTAAGGAGTGGTAAGATTAAAATTATAGTAGGTAAGATTTCAACCTTTGATCTCTTATTTATTTAAATTCACAACCATATTAGGTGGTTTTTATCATAAATGAACACAATTATGATCAATAATAGGATTATATTGGGAAGGAATTTATGATCCTTGTGTCACAAAATCCAAGAAGGAAACTATAGTAAGGGAAGAATTATCTGAATCAAGGGAATAGTTCCTTAGAGCATATAGCTCTCCCTTATTTTGGTCAGGATATTGGAGTGAAAGTTGTTCATGTGACACAACAATAGGATGCCTATTTTTCAAGTCTAGTGGCTACTCCTGGAGTGAATTCACCTGAGGTGTTATTAGACAATAATGAAAATCATGGTAAATGTTTTCATGATGTAGGTCCTATATGTGGACAATATGACTGAACTCTATGGAATTCTCAGAAGGTCTCACGTATCTTTAGGGATTCCATGTACAACTTTGGTTTCTCAGCTAAATAGGGTGATTCATCCACACTAATGGGCACCTATTTTGTAAAGGAATCCCATGGATAGGAACATAAAGTTATTAAAGTGTATCCAATAACTATTGATGCTTCTTAGAGTGAGGTTATAGCCAACCAGAATGATGAGGAAGTTCCATTATCTCATGTTCCATCTAGAAAATATACAAGGAGAAAAATCAGTATGGCTACATCTAAGGGAATTGTGAATTCCCATAATAAATTCACTCCACTAGGTGAAATATTGTTGGATGATGAAAATGAGGTTCTTCCCTCTACTGATGTCTCCTATGACCCCTTTGAGAAAAACTATGATTTCTTAGACACTAATAATGAAAAGAAGAAAGTTTTAGGAAAGGTAAAGAATATAATAGTGAACTTACTATAGAGGGATAAACTCAAACTATGACTAAAACCTCTCTTATTAAATGATGACCAATTATTGGAATGGTCAAGGGCTTGGAAACTATCCAATTATCACAGAACTAAGCCATTTCATTATAACTACAAAACCTATGATGAGTAGACTTACTGATCCAAAAATATTGTTTAAAAAATTGAATTCCTTCAAGTGTGCCTGCCTAGGTTATTACTTTATCTCACAAAACATAAATGAAAGTTATTTTGAGAATCTATGGGTTTTAAGTCATGATAGTATCTATATTCACTCCTATATGAAGAATCAACATGTTTTCACAGTTAATATTGTGATTCAAGGAACTTTTATTTACCCACCCTCATTTTTGCTTCCAACTCCAACCTTAAAATATAATACCTTTATGAGAGATCTTGAAGTGAAATATGAGTAGATAACCCATAATATAGTGATCTGGGGTAACTTTAACACTGTTTTATGACCTAATGAAAAATGGTTCTCACATTAACATGTTTCCTACCTAGGAATCTAATTCTTTTATTGATTGATGAAATTTGGTTGAAGTTTGCATTACTAGAGGAGATCTCACATAGAGTAGGTATAATCTCAATAGAATGAAAGTCAAGAAATTAAATAGATTCCTAGTTCATGTTGATGATAGAAATAATGACATTAATGTCTGAGAGATCATTCTTTCCAAATTTCACTCTGATCATAACCCTTTATGGTGAATATTTTCACCAGAAAATTAAGATTAACTTCCCTTACCTTTATGTTAAATAATTCATGTCTTTTTGTGCCCGTATAAAGGGATATTTTCATAAATTCATAGAATATTGAGAATTTAGGAATCACACTCACAATAATATCCATAGATATTAAGCATGTCAAAAAAATGATTAGGTAAGAGAGTAAAATATCCTTATAAAATATAAAAAATGATATTAAATCTGTAGAAAAACACATTTTAATATGATAAAATTAAAATCATATTCAATATTCTTCTTAATGGGATGTGATTAAGGCTCTCTCTAATCGCGATGACATGATTTAACTCAAATAAATGTTTTACCGGAATCAATACAACATCATACGGATTCAATAGGGAGATATACACTACATATTATTTTGCTTATTTCACATGGAAAAGAAAACCAGCATAGGGTTCACTACCTTTGAAATTAATGGACAAATGTTTAATTTAGAATATTAATTATTCTGTGTTTTGGTCACCTAATTTGAGAGACTTTACTAAGAAAAAGGGTAGGACTATACACAGACAAGTTTTGATACTATTTCACCCACTGTTGATACTCATCAAAATATGAGATTAAATAAATCTCCTCATGAATGGGAAATCAAGGATTCCCTCTTCTATTTGTACTTTATTGTTACAACATGATTTAATTTCATCATATCACTAAGTAATTTTCTCTTTATGGATATAATTATAATTTTTTATTATGGTTTCATTGTTATTTAAATTATTTATCCTCCTATCTAAGACCTATAAATGATAATATTCCACCCACTGTTGTTTTCAACTCCCATCCAAACACAGATTATCACTATTTATGTTCAAATGATTATAGGATCCTTACAATGTAATATAAGGTTTGGGAATACATCATTCACACCCCTAGGGGAGGTATCATCCATTCCCCTTGTGTTATCAAATAGAAAATTCTCCATTCATGATACAAGAATTACTTAGTTGATAATATGTGGACCACCAATCTTCAAAGGTCCTTGATTAACTCCCTGAATCATATCTTCCTTATAATTGGTTTTTTTATAAAATCATCATGATAATATAGTATCCCTTGGATTCATATATTTGACTACTAAATTTTTACCTGACAAGACTATATGAAATTTATACTTGATATTAAACTCAGTCCCTCTATGATATTTCGTCATAGTTGTGATTAAATAAAAAAATATTTTGATCAAAATGATAGGAAAAATAAATAAAAACATGTCTCTCTCCAAGTATCATTCAATGATATATCATTATTTTAGAGCTTCCCCTCCTCCTTTTTCACAATTACCTTATTTAATATATGGTATTATAAGACTATTCTAATTTATTCCTCAATAAATATTCCATTATTCTATTATGAAGTAATATTATTCTTCTTATTCTTCTTCAATACTATTATTATTTAATATTAGTATAATTATTAGGTTTCTCTTTGATACACCGATTTTTATATAGTTCAGTATGTAGTTCATATATTCATCCCTATTTTTTCAGAACTTCCTCATATATTCATAATATATCATGAATATTTTTTCCATAATTAAAATATAAAAACTATTAATAATTCACTAAAATTGATATTATTTTTCAAATAGATTGATATTTCATGTTTGAATCCTCAAAAAATATCATTTAAAATACTATACACAAATTCATTAAAACTTCTATGAATCATGATTCCATTTTCATATACTCTAAAAATCCTCTAGGTATTAAAATTAATTCCATGTCATCAAGGAATCATGAGAAACCCTCACAATAAGGAATTTTTGGTTATAGTATGCCTTATTCTCTTATTATCTATGAATCTTGTTCTTATTCCTTATTTTATCTTGAATTAAAAACTATTTTTTGATTTTTATTCCATAAATGAATAGATTATTGAATCATTTGATTTTATCTCTAGAAATTATCACATATATTTAAATGTTGGTTTTGTGTTACAACTATATCCAATTATGTATCTTAGTACAAAATCTTTTCAATATTTCTCAAACCAATTACTCATATGAAAGATATGTTTTCAATTAAAATATCCAATTCATTTACAATTTTTTTCATTCCAATCTATCTTCTGTTTTGTATGAATTGAATCCTATTTTGTATCACTAAACTTATTCCGTATCATAATTATTCCATTTATTTGCCTCTTTTTAATAATGAACACATTATTTATTAGAATAAATGAAAATGGTAATTTTTTAGATAACACTTATGTGGAACATGTAGTGTCCTTTAACCATTTACACCCCAAATACAATTTCATTAGATTAAATGACTTTCATATGGTATAATGAGATTTTAAATGAGTATTATATATATGTTAAATGACCCTTATGAAGATACCAAATGAATCATTTTTTATCTAACATTTCATGGATATTACTATATTCTTCCTCAATGGATATTTCAAAAGAATAAAAAACTCTTATTCTCTTCCAGAAATGATTCTTATATAATGTGGAAATGATTTATTCAATGTTAGTAATCACTATTGTTATTTAAATAATGAATCTTATAGGATCTAATTAATCTTATGAAATATGAAAATGTCCTATGAAATGTAATTTATTTTTATGAAATGTCATTGAATATTCTGAAATATCATTGAATCTTGTTAGATGTTCATTCCTATAAAGATTTTACAATCTAAAGATGAAATGTCCCATATAGAGGTACAATGAAATGTTTCTCTAACTATAGAAATAAATATTTTTTAGATAAATTAATAGCTTATTTTATCCATTAAAGGTAATTATAAATTAATTAAAATTAAATCAAAACATCATCTAAAGGACCTCCTTTACTTGATATATCAGTCTATAATCTCAGTGCTTTCTAGATAGATTCTCTTACTTCAATATAGTTTTTCACTCCTTTAAACACAAATCTCAAAGATATTTTCCATATTCTACTTGATCCATCTTCATTAGATATAATATATAGTTATTTAATCATCAATATAATTAGTGTTTATAATGAAAATAAATATTATCTTTCTAATTATATAGCTTTAAAATGATATTTATATGAATGTTTCTATAAAGAAACTTAAAATAGAATCCATATATTCCTTTTATCATTCATGTACAGGAAATAAAAACATTTTCTCATTTATATATGAGAATAAAATTAATCAATCCTTCATTAACTATTAAGATCTTACACATTTCTTAACTCATATTTAAAGATTCACAACAATTACAACCATGCCTATTGATAATAAATGCAATTAGAATTCTTTCATTGGTATCTTTAGTATCCCCCTTGGGATTTATTATCAATACCATTAAATATTTCTATATCAATATGTGTTACTTTTAAATCTTATATCCCCTTACTAACAATTATTTATAAGGTAAAATTTAGGGAATGTATCACTTTTGTTTATGAAACTTACATAGTTTTCAAAATAAATTCTCCTCCCATTGATTCGTGGTTAGAGACTCATTTTATTAAGATATGGATAACACTAAATTTTTCTTGGGAATGAGACATCAATTAATCAACTTTATGGCTATATGGGAAAAACATGTTTAGAAAATAATATTGATTAACCAAGAATAAAAAACTATATAGCATGTGATATCAAGTAATAATTCTTATTTTATGGGATAAAAAAATTGATTCAACAAGATATTTTTAATCAACCATCTCTCAACATAGCTAATAAGGTTTAATATAATCAAATAAAGGATAAAAATTATAAAAACCAAAAAATAATCTAGCTTTCTATAGGTGTTTTACTAGATTTTATATCCACCAAAAAGAAAATATATATGATAGATTCCTCATCAGTTTTATCCCCAACTCAAGAGATGCACTTAATTTTATATCATAGTCATTATTAATCAAAAATAATCTCCAAGAACTCTTTTAAACCACTTGAATTTTTTCAAGGAAACACTATATATTTCCATGATAGATGATATATTACAACTATATGAATGTTATAACTTCCATACAATTATATTATTTTAAATATCACATTAAATTCTCCAAATGATATATTTTTTTATAAAAATATATGTTAACAGGGTGAGTTTTCATCAACTTATTATTAAGAGAAGCGGGGATGAGATGTTTATCTCAACCAAGAAACCCTTTTCTCTTTATCTATAGATATTTGATAACTCCTCAAAATTATAATCCCTTTAATTATTCGAGTATTAAATTCCTTGGGAAACAATGCATACATAATTTCTTTGACATACTACTTGTGATTAGTTTTTTTCTTCACATTAGCCAATATGAAAAATGAATCTCTTAATTCTTACTTCATATTTTTTAATTTTTAATCTAGTAGGATAGTCATGTAGTCCTTTAAAAATTGTCTATTCTACATGCACCTTCCACATTGATATTTAATAACTCTCGGTCCATACTTTTTTGAGAACCTATCCTAAAATTATAGTTCTTCTTCATATTGAATTACCCATTTCACTATATCCCTTGCACTTTCTTATTATTTCTTCATTAATCTAGTAGTTTCTAATTAATCTCGTAAAATATTTAAGAATCCTTTTTAAAATGATTATATACTTTTTATCTTCCACATGGATTCATCACAACCATTGTGTTACCCTTTTTGAGAAAATCCTCTACCTGAGTCATTGGGATGTCAACCAATAAACCAATCCACTTATACTTTTGTTGAGTTTAATCCCTTTTTGAATACATATTACTTACATTAATTCCAATTTTCATATACAATTTGCAATGGTCTATGTTTTTACCATTTCTCCACCAGAAGAAGAATCTATATTGGTATTGAATTCTTATTCACTTTTATTATTATGTTATTTTTTCACAACATTTATCTTTCGTTTTACACCTCTCTTCACTTACAAATATCCCACGGTAGATTTTCCTTTATTTTCTTTTAGATAATTTTTTTTCTGGTATTATATACTAAAAAAATGAATTGTTCTTCATTGATATGTACATGATTACTTCAAAAAATTGTCCATATTTATGGAAATAACTATAAAATTATTCCGAGAATAAAAATCTATTCATGGTAGATATATTTATTTTCTTCTATGAATTATTCTATTTTAAAATAGATTTTCTTATTCTCATTATGTTAAATTCTCTATAATACAAATTTTATATATTTTTTATGATTTTATATATTATTCCAATATTCAATTTCCTTATGCTTAAACCTCTAACAACACCAGCAATAACCAATGAATCTCCTTTAGTAACATATTGATTCAATTTTTCTATAAATTATATATTGTGAAACTTATTATTTTGTTATAGAGATATAATCATTTTGGGATTTTCATGGGGAAAATCATTTATTTTATATTAAAAAATCCATCCTTGATTATTTTATATTTTACTTATCATTATTATCCAATTGAAGTTTTTAAAATTTTGAATAGAAACTAATACCAGAATATGAAATTCAATTAATAAAAATAAAACTAACATGGTCATGAGTTACATTTATCCAAGAGCCTGTTTTGGGTAGATTGAGAAGTAATTTTAATATCTTCTTTCTATTAATGCGTTCCCTTTTAGAGAAAATTATCTAATGAAATTATTTCATGGAAATAATATTTTTTTAGATTTTTGTGAAGATCCTACTGTGGTGTTTTCCTAATTTTTCTGATTTAATACCAACCAAATACATCTCAGAATAAAATAATTTATCTAGTTATAAAGTGATTTAACCCTTTAATCACTTTTATTTTTCAATTTTATAGTCCAATCTTCATTAACCTTACTTTCCATGTTTATAAATTTTTTAACCTCATTTATTCTATTTAATTTAATTTATATCTGAACATCTTTTACATTTATATAAGTTTGGTACAGTCTTTTTAATGCATAGATCACTTTTACAAATACCATTTATGTTATATCCTTCTAAAAAAACTATTTTTTAACTCTTCTTAAACCATGTGTTGTTTTTCATTTTATATTATTAAATATTCTACTTTGTATTTAACACATTATGTGGTAGTTTCACATATTTTTTACTTTTTATCCAATTCATTCTCTATATCATCAGTCCCCAATTATTGCTATGTTTTCTATTAATAAATCCCTTGATAAACCCTCATATATATGTGTTTACATAAATGGGAACTTTCTTAAAATAATCATTGTCTTTAGGGTAAAAATATTAAACTCTTTTAATATACTCATTATCCTATTAATTATTTGAGCCAGAACATTAATTTTTAAATATATCACTCTAAATAGGTTGAAAAACTAAAAAATTATCACTTTGAGAAGATTCATGTAGTGTTTTATCATTTTCTATTATTTTCAAATATTCCTAAACTTCACCACCTCCTTTTTATCCTTTTATTAATGATTTTATTTTCTAAAACCTACATAATAGATTTGATTATAATTGAGACTAAGTTATCCATTTGGGGAAATTCTTAATTTTCATTAAATATTTACTTCATATGATTTTAGAATAAAAAATTGTAAAATAAAGTTGATCTTATTAGTGGATAGTTTTTTTAGCTCTGATACCAATTAAAGTCCCCAGAGGATTGTGTAGGGATATTGAGATGGTGGTGGGTGAATTGTTTTTCCCTTATTTTAATGTGTATTACATTATTATTCAATTATCATATATTAATACCAATAAATTTTTCTCAGTTAAAAAGTATGAATCTTTTTATTTACACTCTAACCTCTCCCCAACATGAATTGTAGAATTTACATAAGAAAAAAAATCACACAATGTTTTTTAAAGGGTTCAACTCCAATGAGGAAACTTATTTCATTCTATATTAAAATCTTTTCATGAAATAAATTATCACTATTAATTTTCCAGTGAGTACACATTCTTAAAAATTGAATACAAGGGTTAGGAATGTATCATCCAAATCCCTAGGGAATGTATAATCATATTATATTATGTTACATCCAAATAATTGATTTATTATATCAACTAGAGTGGTAATATATTTTATAACCACCATTATTCAATAGTCATTTATAGACTCTATAAATCAAATCTTTCTTTTACTTTGAATGACACAACATCATCATGATAAGATATTATTACATAAAATGAGGTGTACATCTTCTAAATATGAAACCAATCTATACTAAATCCCTATAATACTTGATTATTAACTCAATATTGTAGTGATATTCAATAAAAGTGTATATTCAGTCGCTGGAGTCTCACCACAATGGATATGCAGAATAAATAACATTCAGTCTCTCCCCCAATCACCTTATATGATATATGAATATGAACAAACATCTATTTTTTATCCTTCTCAATCATATTCTACAATATAGGGTATTTTAGGACCATTATTTCTCTCTTGATTCATAGATCATTCTTCCTATATGATATCAAATTATTATTCTTCTCATGTAGTTCATTATCAAGTTCATCTCTCTATATATATCATTATTTCTTCACTACCCTATATATTTATAAAATATTTTTTCCATAATTAAATTTTGGAAGGTATTTTTATTTGATGACTATTTACCTTCTTATTCAAATCATTATATATTTTTAATATGGATCCTTAAATTATCTAATTAAGATTTTTTGTAAATATCTTTATTTAAACTTCCATGAACCCCGAGATTTTTCTATCTTTAATCACTTCACAAAGTAATAGGAATTTCAATTTATTTAAAAATCTATATAGATTCATGAGGAAACCTTATAACATATAAAATGTAACACCTTGATATTGTATGATATATATTTCCTTTTAAATAAATTCAATCTATTTGATAACTTGTATTACACGAAACCCCAAGTCTAAAAGAACCATACCGTTATAACATAGCCATTAAATCGGAGGGTATAAATAGGGCTATCTAAATTAAAAAATAAAATATTTTACAAATGAATAAATATATTTATTGGTTATCAATTTATTATAAATAAAAAGTGAACCATTTGAAATAAAAATAGTTTTGTTCTAAAAAACATTTTAAAAAAAAAGTGTTCACCGAATTTTGTGCAATTATGGTAAAATCAATATTTTACCAATTTTATAAAATTTATTTGTTACAAATAAATTAAATTTTTAAATAATTATTTAATAATTATATTATGTTTATTTTTTGATAATTTTATGAAAAAATAATTTTTGAATAATAGTGAAAAAATAAATATTTTTATTGAAAACTGCATTTTCATTTAAAGAATTTACAAAGTTAAATTATGAATAAATTTAATTAAAAAGTAAAATTAGTTCAATTATATTATTATTAATAAAATTTTTGTTATTTTAATCTTTAATATGATCAATTTTTATATAAAAATGTTTGTTACTTATTAAAACTTTTCTTTGGAAAATTGTTTTTATACTGTTTTCGGGTTTAATTTTTAATTGAATTATTTAACTTAGGTGATTTGAATTTTTCTAAATAGATTAAACATTTATAATAAAAAAATTAATTTGATATAATAAATTCATTTTTTTTTCAAAAAGAATTTTGAAAATAGTAAAATTCTGTTACCGCGATTAAGGTTAAAACAAGTTTACCAGGGTTTAAACCAAAAGGTAGGGGTATGTTTTCCAATAAAACATAAAAAAACATTTTTATGGAAATATATAGACCTTATACTTTTTCAAATTCTAATATAAGGTCGTTTGAAATCATTTTTGTTAGGAATGAATTTATCATTTCGTATTCTGTTGGGGAATTTCCAATTAATTTCCATGAAGGCCCCCTCCCCCACTTATAAAAGGACACCTCCAATCCTATCAAAAATTAATGTGCATATTGATTGATATAATAATTGTGAAAATACCTTAATTACATCCCTAAACATGACCTATAGTCATTTATTGATCATAAAACTAATATATGAAGGCTTTAGGTATAAACCTAAAGAGGTTTTCTAAAGAAGAGGTACAGTTCTTAACAAAACATTTTCATTTATATTCTTCATTTAACACCGTAAAATAACCATAAAATATGAAAACAAAATAAAACCATTATCTAAAATATATTCATATGATATTATTTTAATATAATAACCTATATTCATATCACATGACATCAAATGAGAAATGAAACTGTTGATCATGTCTATGGTGGATACAACCTGAGAAACCGATGCAATTTATTTTCCATCACCACCTATAATGGCTGGATATAATGATGTATTTAATGTATATCTATTATTTTTAATACATAATTATAATACAATAATTATAATAACCCATATACCCTATTTCCATCCAATCCGTTGGAAAATTATTACATCACTCATGCGTACCTATGAACTACCACCTCCACAAAGTAATGTGAAACTTTTCTCATTTTACTTTAGAATGATGGTAATAAGGATATATTTAATTAATATATATGATATAGTTATTATTATTTATAGTTGAAGTATTATTTACATTTCTTTTATTCCATCTTTTAAAAAAATAGAAACAATGTTCATGCTTACGTATGACCTACCATCTCCATAAATGGTGTAACTCATTTTTCGAACTCAAAATTTCATGGACTATTATTAATACTTATATTATTAATATTTGTTATATTTATTTCATGTGTAAAATTCCAAATATTATTAAACCATGATCAAATTATAATAATCAAAACAATAGAACCAAAGAATACATGAAAAATGCAGTAATTATCACCTGGAATAGTGTTCTTAATATAGATTTGTTAATAAACATGAGATAAAAAGTTATGAGGAAATCAAATATTGAATAATTTATATGAGTATGGTTATTTAATATATTTATTATAAATCCATTTTTATTATATAGGAGTTTCAGACATGTACTGTGGAAATCAGACCTGAGGTATGGGTTTCTTGTCTGACTTTTACTTCTATGATAAATATGTCATATTAATCGCTTATTTCTTTTATGTGGTGTATATAATACCACTTTTATATGTTATATCATGAATATGATTATTTTTAGGTTATTTAAAATTTTAATTTTAATTTATTTCTTTCATGGGATTACAATTCAAAAGTTATGAAATAGGTAAGGGTTTATTTCAAACACTAATCACTATTTGAGATTGTTATGTTAAGTCTTCCTTGGGAGAATAATTTGATATTTATTTACTAAACACAATCTATTTTATTATCCTCTTGTTACTAACATAATAATACCATTTTCCTCTATTTGTTACTTTAAATAATTGTAAAAATATTTTTAATAAAATATGACTTTATTTATATCTTTGGTCGAAAATTCTTTTTCTTCCATATCCATGTTTTATAAAAATATAATCGAAAATGGTTTTAAAAAAATCTAAATGACTTATTCAATAAATTTTTTCCCATTTATAACTTTTAATTTTTTTGAAAGGAATCTTCTTGTCATTTTCTTAACAATAAATTTTTATCCCTTTTAAAATAGTATAGAAAACATGTTTTTAATTCAAATTGTACGAAATTACCCACCTTCATGACCACTCATTATTTTGAGTATTAATTTAATAGTTTAAAATGTTATTTTTTAATGAAAAAATTTCTCTCAATATTATTGAAATATTTATTTGAATGATAATTTATAAGTGGAAAGGATATTTTCCCCATTATTTTTTTCATGGATTTTTCATGGTATTTCTATTCATAAATGGAAAAACCCTCATTTTATGTTACAATACATTGGGAATATGTTGTAATGATACCATCCTAATTATTTATCCGAATAGTTTATGATCTCTTTGACTGGGATGTATTATATTGTTACTATTCACTATAGTACTCTAGATGGTTTATGATTATGTTAATTGATTGGGGAAAGTATTAACATTCGTATGCTAGTTCTCAAATATGGGTTTTTAAGTTGATTATATTTATTCATTTTAGAAATTATTAAAATTTCATACACTAGTTTTTAATATGAATGTGTACATTGATTATGATTCTCTCCATTCATATAAAGAATGTATTGGACTTAGTAAGTGATGAACAGGTCACTATATTTACCTTTGATGCATCAAGAGGTATCATAAGACAAACTTTCTTAGGTTTTTCAAAGAGGCCTTACCCATTTATGTATGATGTCTCTGCATGAATCTTTGAATGTATGGTTATGATTTCCAACATTATTCATTCCATCATTATGAGATTATTTATTGATGACCATTTTATTATTCTATTAGTTATAATATCTATTAATAAGTTTCAAGCTCATGTGATTATTCATATGGAATTATTTTTATCATCATTTATTCTAACCATATTATTATTAATATTCAATTTATTAATTAAATTTTATTTTTTTCTGTTATTTACCATTCTATATTGAGTATTTGTTATTTGTTTAAGTTAGCTTTTATTTTACACATACCATTACTAAGAATTAGATATAACACTTTTATTAAGTTTCCTTTCAACTAGATACTACGAAGTGTACTATAATTATAATAGAGGGATATTCTAAGGGAATATTGATGTACTCAAATAAAATTCTATGTAGTATTTCATTTTTAAAATTTTAATATGATATTTAATTATGTATATTTTCTTCCAATACTACAAAACTATTCGATGATTTGGGATGTGATTCATTGTATCTTTTGCAAATGTAATAAAGTAATCTATGAATCTTGTATACCAGGGTCGGAGTCTTTACAGTTTTTATTAGAGGAAGTTTAGTAGAACCCTTGGGAAATATATTTAAAAAAACATTGATTAGATAACATATACCTATGAATAACATTGAGGATAATCAAGAGTATAATATAACATCCTAAAGTTTTGGTAAGGTAGATAATATATTAATTTCCTATAAATACACCCCCTTATAGATAATATAATTGGATGTGGCTCTAGCATATATGTAACTAGGGGTAATAACATTGAAAAGGGTTTATTGGCCATTGATTCAATCATCATTATGTGCAAGAAATTGAGCCTTGCTGAACACCTAGTTTGACACTCCCAAGGTATATTAATGGGATAATTCAAATTTATTTATAAACCATTATAAAGGATTCAAAAATATTTTATAGCTTGAGAATATTTCAAAGGATACCCAGTTCATGATTTTGAGATTAACTATGCATAAAAGTTTCAATTTATATTAAGTGTGTCACCAGTTTTGAAATTATAAAATTTTAATCATAATGTTATAATCTAATCTAATATATTATTTTATTTATAAATTGATCATGATGGAAGGAATGAAAATTGTATCAACGCACATAATCCATGATAGAATTTCCCTCTTGGGAAAGACAATGAAGCTAGAGGTAGAGTTGTAGGTGAATCAGATTACATTATTACTATATTAGGGTATTTCACTCATGTTATGGCCAATAACCTTGCCTATATATATCATCTTACTATTCCAAAATTCAGTGTTGAAATTTCATACCATTTCATGCATCAACAACCTTTATCATTCAATAGGACTAAAAACCCATTTATATATAACCAATATATAAGTTTCCAAGAGAAGATATTTATTTTTTTTGAATGTAATGAATGGGGGAAGGTTTTAATGGAATTTTATCTCTTATTGGGGGGATGTGGATTAGTAGATGTAATTGATACAAAAAACTAGGGATTAAGAAGAGATATAAAACATGGAGTGAAATAATTTTAAGGCACTCTTCTTGGAAAAATATTTTCCCTACGAGCAACAAGTGGATATGGAAAGGAAATTCCTAAGAATAAGATAAAATGAATATGAAAATTTTTCTAATTATAAATCCAAATTTACAAGGCTAGAAAGGAATGCTGTAAAATATATACATTATCCAATGAATAAGACTATTCATTTATTTTTTTGGGATTAATCCACTCCTTGAAAGGGAACCAGTGCTCAAAATCCACTCATCATATAAGGATATAATATCTTTCACTATTAATATAGAGAAATAATTTTCCATGTATTAGTCTTTGAAGGAATGAAATATAAGAAAAGGGATAATGAGTACTCTAGAAAAGGAAACACAATAAAATATAGGAAAGGAAGAGTGTAATTTACACCTTGTGATAAATGTGAAAAGAAACAATGTGGAGTATGATTGCTGGGAATGGGACACTACTACAAGTCTTGAGAGAAAGGATACCATTCTCATGATTGAAATGGAAATAAATGAGTTTCGAATGTGAAATGATTCAACAGTATGGATATGGGACACTATATAAATGATGCTTCCAATCTTCATGGAAAATTTTCCCAGAAAAGGATAAAGAAGTATGTCTAAGAATATGTAATCACAATTTCTAATGTTAAAGTTATGAATGATGTGGATTTATGTATTTTACTCATATAAATAATGAAAATCAGACGTTTAATAGAACAATAAAATGGGATTTATCTATGCTATAGAAGCAATGAAAACATGATTAATGTTAAAGAGTGGGATTTAATAGTTCTTGGAAAATAGCTGATAAAGGGTGTCTTTAAAAGTGCTAAAAATCACTAATAAATGGGGACTTTATTAGTGATTATTTATTACTTATAAAGTCAACCTTTAATGGTGTTAAAAAATGATGTTAAGACCCTGCAGATATAGGGTATAATTTTTCCCACCAGCCTTTTATCAGCACTTCCCACCTCCATCATCTTTATCAGTGCATCCCTCACCCCATTATCAATTCTTTAGATAATTACACTCTCTCACACATGCTCCTACCTCTAGTGAGTTTCAAACCTAACACCTTCAGCTCACAATTCATTGCCTTTTCCACTCACATATGTTGTTTTGTTTTCCATATTATGATATATCTACTTATTTATATATATTTCATTATATTTTTATACATATATTTATATATATGTTTATATACATATCTATATATATTTAGAAATATATTTTATTTTTAAACATGTTTAAATATTTGTTTATAAAATCTAATTTTTATGTGTGAATATATATAAAATATGTATATATTGGTATATATTTGATTATAAATAATAGTACATTATGAAAAATGATAAAATTATAAATTTACAATTTTAATATTAATTTAATACATGGGAATAAATTCAATCCCCCATAAAAAAATCCCCCTTAAAATAGGATGAAAAACCATCAAATGTGTAAAAATTGGTGTACCCCAACTAAAAAATCATTTTTGGAGGCCTTATAGGTATTTTTTGTCCTATAAAAACATGATAAGGGCCCCCCTTTTCTATAGGGTGTAGAGTTTGCCGCAAACATCAATTTAATATATGGTAGAGCCCAAACAGACAGTTGGATCAAAATTTATAGACATTTGATATTTGAGTTATGTTTTGAACTTATTTTAGATATTTTATTTTTATTTTTTGATTTTTTATCTTCAAATTGTTACTAAATGACTATTACTCAATAATAATTGGATAAATATTAACTAAAAATATATTTTTTAATATTTTTATAAGCCATTTTCACTAAATATTGTATATATTATATATAAATGCCTATTTAGCCATATCTAAAACACAATTAAAAAATATATATTATTTTTATCTCAATATAAATATATTTATATATTTATAAAAATATAAATTTATTTATATAGTAATATATAATTTTAAATGGAATATTTTTTTTTGAATTATACCCCTTATCAGTGCTAGTAAAAATGTGTTGATAAATAGGGTGTCTTTATAAGAACCTCTAAAAAATAATTGATAAAGAAACCCTTTATCAACTCTTTTTTATTATTACATATAAAGAACCCCCCTTTATCATCGCTTTTTTATAAGCATTGATAAAGGACCCCCTTTATCAGCAATTTTTTACCAGCACTGCTAAAAGCCCCCCTTTATCCACAATTTTTTACTAGCACTGATAAAGGCATCCTTTATCAGTGATTTTTTACAAGCACTGATAAAGAGACAACGTTAAGAACACTTCTTAGAACTATTAATGACCCCCTTTAATAGTGCTAAAGAATCACTATTAAAGACCCCATTTAATAGTTATTTTATTAGTGCCAACAACGAGGATTTTTAACAACACTTTTAACTAGTGTTTCCAAAGCCCTAATTCTTAATAAACCCAGTTTTTTAGTAGCATATGCTCAAATTTATCTAATTCTTTATTTGATTCTGGTACATCTCACTTTTTATATATTCTATGTTTTTTTATGAAAATTATATATTTTCTTAGAACCTTATGAAATGATTTATCTGTCAAGAATCTTAATGGAAGTATCACTAAAAAACATGACTTAGTCAACTCCCATTATGACACATAAATATTCCCAATTTTCTAACATCATTGTTATAACTATGGTCGATTTTTTTATAATCCTTGGTATGTACTGGTTGTCTAAATATGGTGAAAAAATTTATTACAAGGAGAAGGATTTTATGATTCATGAAGAAGATGTAGAATTATTGATCTTTAGAGGGAATGATTCATCATGTGATCCATGTCTAGATCCACCCAGTAGCTATTCTAAATAACATTATTGGGTAACATGAGAAAACAAAATCTATAGATGGAAAGGGTAATCAATAAATTGATGATTTTACTACTACATAGTAATATATTGATTTATTTCCTAAATAATTACATGGGCATCAACTATAACATAAATTTGAGTTTTCCACTGAAAAAATATCTAATATAAGAACTATATCAAATAATCCCTAAATAACGAACACTTTGGAATAATTGGAGTTGAAGAAAAAAATATAAGATTTGTGTGATAACAGATTTATATGCCCTAGTGTTTCTTCTTAGGGAGCTCTATTTCATTTTTTAAGAAGAAAGATTGATCTTTGAGGTTGTTCATTGATTATAATTAAATAAATGATATTAAAAAAATTATTATTTTATACCTTGCAATGGTGACCTATTCGATGAACTTCATGAAGTTCAACAATTTTTAAAGATTGACATTCGTTTTATAGGATTCGAGCACAATAGAATCCTCGGATGGGTCATTCAAAAATTTTATTTTTGTCATGATTGATGATTATCCAAGATTTACAAGATAAAGAACCTCATGATAAACAGAACTGAATAAAATAAAATGCAGAATGGATAAAATTCCAGAACCAAAGTACAAAACCATCACATATTATTTAAAATTAATTTAATCTATTATATAATTACCTTGTTAGAATTATTTCTTTATTGATGAATCTGTGAATAGATATACATTATAAATTCACCATGTTATAAGAATCAAAATAATAATCCCTATAAAGATGATTTATACATGTTCTATAATTATCTGAATGTCACTGTAGGAATCTCTTGGTAATAGCATGGAGGATCCTATCACTTGCGTAATTTTCTTTGATCTCCTTGATAATAACTTACAAACGATTCTATTTGATCTCTCTTGACTCAAGAGTGAGTGGTGGAGGAATATCTCTCTCCATCCGTGGGAGTGTTCTTAGAGAGGATTCTCCACATTCATTTTTCACAAAAAAACAAATGAAATTTCTCGCATGAAAAAAATAATATAATAGGGTTTATATACCACTAGGGTTAGAAATAAATAATTTAAAAACATTCCATGTATTATTTATTTAATCCCTTGTGGAACCTGATGTCTAATATAATAATATTATAATTTATCAACATGTATTTAGCATGTGAATTAAATTAAATTTTATTTAACAAAATAATATTCAATATATATTATTTCTCACTAGATCATAAAACATAGTCTGATATTCCTACAAAATATTTATTGAGCCTTGAAAAATGTATATTTATTTATTAAATAAATATCACTACATTATTAATAAATAAATAAATAAACATTATTTTCACTAAATAAAAAATATTTATTTATTAAATATACCACTAACATTATATTCTATCGAATAAATTGTGAGAGAATATATAGAATCAATAAAACATTAATAATTAATAAACAATATGTGGGATTAATATTTATTCAACTTGTTAAATAATAAATAATAATATATTATTTAGCTGAGATTTTGGATATACTTAGTGTTTCACCCTCTAGGACTCTTTCTCAGTGGCATTAAAAAAGGATTCCTAATTTCCATGGTTAGCACCCAGAAACATGCGAAGGAACCCATAAAGAAAGAAGTTAATGCATAAATGACATAAAACCTATGAATTATCACTATGTAATATACTCCATTTATCATGATATCTTTAATTAAGCAGGCTTCATGCTGGTGCCATCAACCTATGCTCTCGATCTCTCTTTCTCTGAATTTTCCAGAATCAAACATTCCTATAGAACACTATGGACATGTATTTATTTAGTCTATATCATTTCTATCAATGGTACTAAGATATTAATTTCTATTAAAGAATAGAAGAGATAAATCCTTTGTCATATTATTCATTAATGCAATATAACTCATGATGCACCCAACATATTCTACCTCACCACAAACATATGTCATCCCTCTTTTCAGCAATACATAAATGTACCTGAATTATAATATTCATTAATAATAATTATAAAGACTATGTATTAATACACACAACTAAAAATATTAAAATCTAATAACACATATAAATATGGATTTCCTATGAGCGGCTCTCATTCTCACAATATCCTACACTATATATTACCAAGGGCGTACCACATGAGAATGTTTCTCAAAGTCCTATGTGTCTCTACCCCTGATAGTATATATCATTTATGTTCCTCAAATGATATCACCTGACTATAGAACATATACTTAAGACTACTATTATGAATCTTTGGGGTTCACATAATAGTGGGGAACTACTATGATCCTTCAATGAAATTCATTTTCTTAGTAAATTATGACATACTATGTTACACAGAACAAAAAATATGATGTGATAATAAGATTATTAATATTAAAAACTATGAATATTGGTTGGTTCTTGGGAACTGACTCCAATATACTCCCACTTTCACTAGATCCAACTTCTAATAACCTTTAGTCCACTATCTCTCATATTATACTCATGCTTCAACTGAGAGTGGCCTTTCGTAATGGAGTCCACCATATTTTCCTCTTTGGGAACTCTACTTATTGCAAATTCACCCCTCTGAGAAAAAGCCATCAAGAGGTGATACTTCTAGAGTTTTTTCTTTTTCTGTTGGTTTGAACTTGTCTCTTTTTCAAGAACCACCATTTTAGTATTATCACAGTACATTGTGACAAGTTCTTTATTTCTGGGTACCACATCAAGATCCTTATGAAATTTCCATATCCAAATGGAATATTTGGATCCTTTATAATCCACTATATACTCGGACACCACTGTAGAATCAGTGACAACTAGTTGATTTGGACTCTTTCAACACACAACTCCTCCATAAAGAAAGAAAATACATAGTTATTGAAACATTAGATCATTTTGATATTTCTAAAAACTAGAATAAGTATCATCCCTAATAACCATCTCCTCATCTAATCCACACACCAAGAAAAAATCCTTACTTCTTATCAAATACATATGGATAACATTAACAATAGATCAATGTTTTTTTCTTGGATCATCTTGATTTATTCCGAACATGATCAATGTGTAAGAAACATTAAGTCTAGTATGTTAAATGGAATATATGAGTTATCATATCCCTAAATCATATGAGATCTTACTCATTCTCTCTTTCTTCTATTGTTTTTGAGGAAAAATTTTCTTAAAAATATGTATACCATATGACACTGGAACCAATACCCTCTTATATTATTCCATTATAAATCTCTTTAAAACATGGTTAATATATGTAATTTGAATTAGTATAAGTATCATCTAGTATCTATCATGAATTACCATGATACCTAGAATATTGACCGCTTAAACTAATTCCTTCATCGAGAAACACTTGGTTAACAAGTCCTTAACAGATTGTAAGACTGGCATTTTATTTCCAATAAGTAATATATCATCAACATATACAACTAGAAAAAAGACTACATCTCCACTAAACCTCTTGTAAACACAAGGCTCACATTCCATCTTAATGAAACCATATACTTTTATAGCTTTATAGAATCAAAAGATCCATAACTTGGATGATTTATTCAATACATAAATGGATCTGTGTAACCTAAAAATCATTTTGGCATCACCTAGAGTGAAACAGCATATGGTTGTGTCATATATACATCTTCATAAATGTTACCATTAAGGAAACCCATTTTGACATCCATTTTCCAAATTTTATAGTCTTGGTAAGATTCTATAACAAGAATAATTCTGATGGACTTAAACATGGAAATTAGTGAAATGTTTTCATCAGAGTTAATTCCATGACACTATTTCAACCCATTATCCACTATCCTTACTTTATAAGTATTTACTTTACCTTCCATGTCCAGTTTTTTCTTGAATACCAATTTTAACCCTATGGGATTTAGATCTACAAGTTCATCAAACAGAACCCAAAATTGGTTATGATACATGTAATCCATTTCATAATTCATGGATTATTTCAATATTATAGATTATAATCTCTCTACTTCCTCTTTATAGGAGAAAGGTACATCATTATAAATGTAATGGACCGGACCTCTCCTGTCCATTACATTGTCAAAACGTGGTGTTGGAGGTGTTCTTGGAGGTCAAGGTGACTTATCCCCAACACTTTGCCAAATTTCCAGTTCTGTGAACAGTGTTTCCAGTTTTATGAACAGTATCGGTAGGTGAACAGTGTTTCCTGAATGGTAACCTTCTAACAGTGACCTTATAATGGTAGATTTGAATAGTGGTTCCAGAATGGTAGCCTTCTAACGGTGACCTTATAACCATATACTTGAATAGTGTTTCTAGAACTGTAACCTTCTAACATTGACTTTATAACAGTACACTTAAACAGTGTTTCCAGAATGGTAGCCTTCTAATAGTGACCTTCTAGCGGTGGACTTGAACAGTGTTTCCAAAATGGTGAGGTCTAATGGTGACCTTTTCTTTCCTTTGCCAAATTTTCAGTATGTGAACAGTGTTTCCACCTTCCTACAGTTTCACCCCTTTGACATTTCCTTTGACGTAAAATACATTTAAAGCTTTGTTTTAAGGACTATTAAGGCCGATTCAAATGCCATAAATCCTATATTAATTATTCCTATGAATCGGGATGTTTTTACTCAGTCAAACCGCGTGGGTTAATGTGATCCCTTTTTAATGGAGAATTAACCGGATCTTAAACTGTCACCCATTAAATCTTCAAAAAGGGACGAGATATCATTCTCCCTTGTTCTTCCTCGTTCTCGGCTAAGAGATTCTAGAACATTTAAATCCTTCATGTAGGAGTTACACAATCAATCTTTACTCCTAGGATTGGTTCTCCTCTATTTTGGATGCAACTGAGCTGTTTCTGTCAATCTTCCCAATAAGGTATGATTTATCATCGTTCCTTTGGGGAACATCTTCTCTTGTTTCTCCCTTCCATATTATACCATGTAATTTCCAAGATTCTAATGGGTTTTTCTTGGGGTTAGTTGGTACTATCATACCATGGCATCCTCTGGTGGATGCAGTTGTCATGAGAGGAGGATTATGACCCGTTGTGTGGATAAAGGACGTCAAGAACTCTTCAAGGTAGGGGATTCATGTATTTTCTAATTGTATATGTGCAATCATAGAATTATCATCATTTAGCCCTTTGGATCACAATGAAATTGAACTAATTAAATACTTGAACCAGATTAAAAGAATTGGCTGATCACATGTTGTAGCTTTGTACCGTGATAACGGTTGGCCTCATGTTTTGCTAGATAGAGTGATATATATGTTTTCTTTGATTATTTGTTCGTTATTGATGGAAATTGATAATTAACGTAAAGCTATAATAAATTGTTAATTAATTGGTAAAGATAAAGAGGCATGTAAATGAATCTGGTTGTTGCCATTGTTGTAGTTGTTCTAATGTGAGGTTAATCAAATTAGGGAAGTAAGCATTGTTCTTTAATTGTGATATCTTACTGATTAGGTATCCCATAACTCGAACCTATGAATAACAAATCTTCAAATTCAATATGGATTAAAGAAAAGGTTTTGTGAGAATTTCTTAAAGGTATTCTGAGTTACCCTCTTGATTGTTAAAGGGCTAAGATCCCATTGATCTGATATTTGTTTTTCTACTGCTTGTGATGTAATGTGAGCCTGGATGGCTATTGTGATATGTGGAGGCATGGGGACTCGTGGTTGTGGTAGTGGATGATGCCTAGGGTGGCGAGATGCATCAGCTTGTGCATGTGGGTGTCGGGGTGGACACCAAGGATGATGGTATGTGATGAATGTGATGGCTGGATGTTGGTGGTTTTGTTTGGTTGTTTATCTGATTTACTTTTCCCCACTAATCAAGGCAGTTGTTCTTGCTTACCCTCCTTCCGAAGGAGGCGAAGACATGTGGGGTATTCCATGTGCGTTCCGTGGTTAGCCTCTCGAGGGAGAATGGGTCTATGCTCCTGCTATAGGCGGAAAAGATTCGATGGGTAGTATATCTAATCACTGTGTTGAGCCCCCTTTGTGTTTAGTAGCATAGGATGCCTTTCTAGAATTCCTGGGAATATGGGAATGTAATTTTGTAATAAAAGTCAGATTAAATGGTGATAATCCACATTGAGTGAGATACTATAATTTAAAGGTGATGTGAATCTTAAAAGGAGCAGTTGATTATTGAATGTGATGCCAATTCAGTTTAATGTGGAATTGTTAATGGTTAATTAATGTTTAAAGAATTAATTAATATACAGTGGAACTGATAAAATGAGAATGGAGTAATCTAATAAAGCTCTTCAAATTTTTGTGTGCTTATAGGATACCTAGTCATAGAAGTAGCATCCTGGAGTCTAAGAGATGGTAGCTGCAGTTTTATCTAAGACTAGGTAATGCCCATAGTGTGGTTGTGAGTTATATATATATTCTGTAATTTTTGTGTTTCTATACACTACTCCACCCTGTGGGTAAGGGCAACTGACACCCTGGTAATTCTGAGCTCTAGGGGGGGTGTTTTCCCCAACATTATGATGGGAGGTTGAATGGATGACTACCCCCTTTGACCTCGATCTCTTCTCTTGGTAGATCTTTGTGCTGGTAGGCACAGTGGATAGTTTTACCCATATATGTGTGTATAGGGATATAATGGATTGTGGTTATTTCACACACATATATTCCGGATATAGTATCTTATGGACTACTATAGGTGTAACATGTATAGGTTGTGATGGATTTAGGATCCCTACACGGTGTATGAGCTATAATGGATTGAGGTATAATACCCGATGTATGATACACGTTATACAGGATGTGGTGGCTCCCAGAACTTACCTAGTTACTTTTGGTTGGGAGGATGGTGATGTGCTTCACCCAGGTGTCTACGGGCAAGCCTTTGTGGTGCACGAGGTGCAGATTGTGGAGCTTACCCTATGTGTCTACGGGCAAGCCTTTGGAGAGAGATGCACAGAACGTATGTCATTGGGGAAAAGTGGAAAACCAGTGGGTAAGTAGTAGTGGGGTACCCTTGATATTCTTTACAATAATCTATATTCTTGTATGCATTACTTGGTGAGAATAGCCATGGTGAGGTTGGGAAATTAGTATACCTATTTAGGTGATGAGTTAGTTTCAATTATTGTTCACTAGACTTTAGCATGCTTTCTTTACTTATGCATGAGAGGCTTGGGGAGGATCCTACTAAGTATACTGTTATACTCACCCTATGTATATATAAACTGTTTTCCAGGTCACTTGGAGCAGGTTGGAGATCAAGCTGGTTACTACTAGCTTGTGGTTGTAAGATCTATTCGGACTTGTGGTCGCTGCCGTTTTACTTTCTTTTGGGTACTTTTAATTTTCCCATTCCATTTTAGTACTTTTGCATGAAATTTCATATATGTACTTGGGTTTCTTTTATATTTCAGTTCTGAGTTGGAGTTGATTGGAGTCTATTCTATCTCTCTCTTCTGCATGTGTTTTCTTAGAGGGCAATGCCTCCCATTTGGGTGTTTATTATACCCTCGGTGCTAATCGCCAACCTGGGGCTTACTGGAGGCGGGACTCGGGGGTCATTATCTTCATTCTCACATTGCTGGCCTAGGAGGGGTACACCTTGTAGGGAGGGGGTCGTGACAGAGTGGTATCAGAGGTCTGGTTAAGGGATAGGATGGAGTTTAGAGTTAGGCACATGTGAGGTTGCATGGGTTGGTAGGGAAACAATGTAATTCATGTTTAGCAAGTGAGGTAAACACTAGATACCGGTTGAGACATAGGTGTTTAGGGACCCCTATGATCTGACGTACAGACCATTATGTTTACAATGGCTACTAAACAAAGTGATACTGGTTGCAGGGTAGAGACCTAGGAAAGGATCATGCATCATTCTTCTTTGTGCATGGGTTTGAATGGGTAGAACTTGGGATAGGTTAACCTTAAATTAATAAAAGAAAACAATTAATTTATTAATGTTGAGTCTTCCATGTTCCAGGATTAGGAGTTCTAAAAGTTGTTATTTTATAGGTATGGATTCATGTCGACGTCCTCGTCAGGTTTGTGCAGAAGATTCCCAGCAGGCTCTTCCAGCAGATCGCCACCTGATATAGTTTGACGACGACAACACTTGGAGAAAGACACTCCGAGAGTTTTAGCACCAGAGTCTATAGAAGTGTGAGGGATCCTTTTCGGATGGAGTCACAGAAGACTGGTTGGAGGAGGTCGAGATAGGCTTCGGTTCGATTCGTGCTCGGAAATAACACTAGGTGTCCTTGGTTGTGACGATGATGCGTGGAGCAGCAAAGCAGTGGTGGTTCTTGTTTCTCGGGGATCGTGAGGAGTCATCGATCTCATGGGAGGAGTTTCGAGATAGTTTTAGAGTCGCATTTCTTTCTTCGATTGCGAAGGCGTCTAGTCGCCAAGAGCTTCTTACCCTTCGACAGGGGAGCTCCAGTGTTCGAGAGTTTGGAATCCATTTCAGGAACCTTCTACGATATGCATCAGACCTATTACCATATGAGGATGCCAGGGTGAGGCATTTCGAGGAGGCTTTGCGTCTAGAGATCCATCTCCAGGTCACCCCATTTATGATGGAGACATATCTTGAGGTGCTGGAAAGGGCATATATTGTTGATAGGACTTTGGCCAGGACCTGATCTTCACGAGAGGGGAATCGTCATGACTCCTCATGAAGCAGAGCTGTGGTCCAGGGTTCCTGGTTTTCAGGGCAGAAGCGTTTCCGTTCACCTGGGGGTAGGTCCCAGCCCTTCCCATATTGTTTCTCCAGAGACAGAAACTCTTTGGCCAATGCCTAGGGATCAGGCACTTGTTTTTCTTATGGTGTTCATGGTCATCAGCAACGGGAGTGCCCGACTTTTCAGAGTAGTCATCATGCACCGGGCACTCCGCTCTAGGTTCCTCTGTTGAGGCAGTTCCAGCCGAGGCAACAGCAGCAGGTTGCACCTGCTTTAGATCACCAGAGGTTAGATAGAGCAGGAGGATAGCCCCATGATGCTCCATGTCCTCAGAGTGCAGAGCGCGACTATGGTGGTGGTCGTCATCAGGGTTAGAGAGGCCGTGGAGGAGGTTGTGGTCATCTTTATTCTCTAGCGTTGCCAGCCCCAGGTGAGCCAGATGTTGTTCGAGGTACCCTTTTCTTGTTTTCTACCTTGGTGTATGCTTTGTTTGATTCAGGAGAAACACACTCCTTCTTATCACTTACCCTTGTCCATGCTTTGGGACTTGAGGTAGAGAGGCTTCTAGTGCCCTTGGCATTGACTACACCAGTTGGAGGTCAAGCTGACTTGTTTGAAGTATGTAGAGACTATGAGCTACTGTTGGGGCAACACTGCTCTTGGGGAGATTTCCTATGTTTACGAATACAACCATAGGATGTCATCCTCGACATGGGTTGGTTGTATTCGGTGCAGGATATTGTTGATTTCTACAGGAAGAAGGTCATTTTCTTTGATGCAGATGGAGAGAAAGTGGTGTTTGTTGGTGGGAGAGATCCTCAGATGAGTCATAGATGAGTTCCATACTTAACATCCATGATGGATGAGATGATGCTAAGTTCTTCATAGGTTCAGCAGTCGGTGTTTCCTAGGGTCGTAGAGGAGTACCCTGACATATTTTCAGAAGTGGTTGTAGCCTTACCCCCTCGACGAGATATCGAGTTTGGGACCAAGCTACAGCCAAGAGCGTCTGCTATCTCTATGTCTCCATGTAGGATGGACCCTTCTGAGTTACGAGAGCTATGTATTCAGCTAGATGGTCTGTTGCAGTGCGGTTTTGTTTAGACAAGTGTGTCACCATGGGGTGCACCGGTTTTTTTGTGAAAAAGGCTGATGACAGTTTGTGGTTGTGTGTCGATTATCATCGATTAAACAAAGTGAAAATAAAGAACCGCTATCCTCTCCTGCAGATTGATGACATATTCGATCAACTGAAGGGTGAAAGTTGGTTCTCAAAGATCGACTTGCGATCAGGATATCATCAGATGCGTGTAAAAGATGAGGATATCCCAAAGACTGCTTTCCATTGTCGTCATGGGCATTATGAGTTTGTTGTAATGCCATTTGGCATGACCAATGCTCCATTTGTTTTCATGGGGTTGATGAATGCTGTGTTCCATGATTTCCTAGACAAGTTTGTTGTAGTTTCCATCGATGACATCCTTGTGTACTCCAGATCTGAAGAGGAGCATGGAGAGCATCTACGAGCCATTTTGGGAGTTCATCACCAACATCAGTTGTTTGAAAAGTTGTTGAAGTGTGAGTTTTGGGCTTGAGAAGTTATTTTATTAGGGCATGTTGTGTCCTAATAGAGAGTAGCTGTGGATCTGTCGAAGATAGAAGCAGTGGTGTCTTGGGAAGCCCCCAAGACTGTGTTAGAGGTGCGAAGTTTCCTTGGTCTCACAGGATATTATAAGAGGTTTGTAGCCAATTTCTCATGAGTTTCGACTCCTCTGATAGCTTTTACCAGGAAATATCAAGCATTCACATGGATTGATCAATGTCAAGAAGCTTTCGAGTATCTAAAGAAGAAGTTGGTAAGTGCTCCAGTCCTTTGTCTTCCAACGGAGAGAGTCCAGTTTGATGTTTTCTGTGATGCTTCACACCTGGGGCTAGGCTGTGTTCTCATGAAGTAGAGGTCAGTTGTTTCTTATGGGTCTCGGCAGTTGCGTCCCCATGAATGCAACTATGCCACCCATGATCTTGAGTTGGCATCCGTGGTGTTTGCTCTGAAGTTGTGGAGACATTACCTCATTAGTGAGAACATTTTGGTTTTCACAGATCATAAGAGTTTGAGGTATGTTTTCTCCCAACGTGACTTGAACATGCGGCAGCATTGGTGGATGGATTTCTTACAAGAATACAACTTTGAAATATCATATACACCTGGAAAAGGGAATGTTGTAGCTGATGCACTGAGTCGAAAGTCACGTAATGATGTTGTGTGTGAATCTGGTGATTCCAGGAGAGTAATGAAGGAACTTTCTGCTTTTCATCTTAATATGGAAGAAGTTGGGGGTAGAAGTTGTCTTTTCCCGATGACGGTGCAGTCATCACTGATGAAAAAGGTGTAAGAGTCTCAGTTGGGTGATCTAGAGGTGGATGTTTGGAGAGACATAGTTCTTTGTGGTGAGGCCCTTGATGGTTGGTCAGAGGATGAACAACACCGAGTGTTGTATCATGGAAGGCTTTTTGTTCCCTTGGAGATGTGCGAGAAGGTTCTCCAAGAGTTCCATAATTCTCCCTTGGCAGTACATCCTAGTGTGACAAAGATGTACCGATCCTTGAGGAGTCAGTTTTGGTGTCCTGGGCTGAAGCGTACGGTTGCAGAGTGTGTGTCTTGATGTTTAGTCGGCCAGAAGGTGAAGGCCGAACACTGTGTTCCTGGTCTTCTTCTCCAGCAATTAGAGATTCCTCAGTGGAAGTCGGAAGACATCTCAATGGACTTTGTTACAGGTTTACCTCAAGCTCTAGGAGGACATGATGCTATACGGGTGGTAGTGGATCATTTAACAAAATCGGCCCACTTCATAGTGATCAAGGAGTCGAGCTCAGTTGATGTTTTGTCGAGGAAATATCTAGAGGAGGTGGTGATATTTCAAAGAGTAACTAGGAAGATCATTTCTGATCGAGATCCTCGTTTTACCTCTAGGGTGTGGAGAGGTGCTCAGCATGCTTTTGGCTCTCAACTGTGCCTTAACACTGCTTTTCATCCTCAAACGGATGGTCAGACAGAGCGAACCATCCAGACTCTTGAAGACATGTTGCGCTCTTGTGTTGATTATTTTGGAGGTTCATGGATGAAGTGCTTAACCATGGTATAGTTCGCTTACAATAATATTTTTCACTCTACCATCGGTATGGCCCCGTTTGAAGCCTTGTATGGCTGGCCATGCCGTTCTCCGTTGTCCTAGACTGGGGTTGGAGAGTCAGAAATCCTCGGACCAGAACTTGTGCAGAATACAACAGAGATGGTTCATGTTATTCGTGAGAGGATGAAGATAGTGCAAGATCATCAGAAATCATATGCTGATCAAAGAAGGACACCCTTAGAGTTTAATGTTGGGGATCATGTGCTTTTAAAGGAGACTCCCTGTCGTGGGAAGCGAAGGTTTGGTCATGGAAGTAAGCTTTCTCCCCGGTTTTTTTGGGCCTTTTGAGGTGTTAGCTCGTGTTGGAGCTGTGGCGTATTGAGTAGCACTTCCCCCTCAGATGAGTTGGATACATGATGTTTTCCATGTATCACAACTCCGTCGTTTTCTTCATGATGAATCTCATGTTATCGATTGGGGAGAGATCGATATTGATGATGATGCAACCTTTGAGGATCGAACTATGGAGATCCAAGACCTCTAGGAGAAGGTGTTGCGTGGGCAATCTATCACCTTAGTTCATGTCTTGTGGTGACACGATGTCATGGAGGAGAGTACCTGGGAGCGTGAGTCACAGATACGTGCTCAATACACAGAGTTGTTTAATGTTTAACTCCTTTCATGTAATGATGTTTCCTTTTTGGTTATACCTTTTATGTTTTATTTATGTACCTTTGATGTGATGTTATTATTGAATTGTTTGGATATGAATTTTTTGTTCCCATACTCTTGGATGTCGTAGTTTTGTTCCAGCTTTCGAACAACTCATGGTGGTTTTCCCCTGAGAGGTATCTTATGGGGCTGTTGTTTATACCCCTCTTTCTTTTGGGTTGGTTTTTAATTCTTGAGGATGATAATGTTTTGAGAGGTATCTAATGTAATGGCCCAAACCTCTTCGGTCCATTACTTTGTGAAAATGTGGTGTTGGAGGTGTTCTGAGAGGTCGATGTGACTTATCCCCTACAGTTTTCCAAATTTCCAGTTCTGTGAACAATGTTTCCAGTTTTATGAACATTATCGTTAGGTGAACATTGTTTCCAGAATGGTAACCTTCTAATGGTGACCTTATACCGGTAGACATGAACAATGTTTCCAGAACGGTAACCTTCTAACGGTGACCTTATAATGGTAGACTTGAACAATGTTTCCAGAATGGTAACCTTCTAACGGTGACCTTATAATGGTAGAATTGAATAGTGTTTCTAGAATAGTAACCTTCTAACAGTGACCTTCTAACGGTGGACTTGAACAGTGTTTCCAGAATGGTGAAGTCAAACAGTGACTTTTTCTTTCATTTTCCAAATTTTGAGTATGTAAACAGTGTTTCTAGCTTCCTACAGTTTCACCCCTTTGACATTTCCTTTGATGTAAAATACATTTAAAGCCTTGTTTTAAGGACTCATAAGGCCGATTCAAATGCCATAAATCCTATATTAATTATTCCCATGGCTCAGGATGTTTTTACTTGGTCAAACCGCGTGGGTTAATGTGATCCGTTTTTAATGGAGAATTAACCGGATCTTAAACAGTCACCCCATTAAATATTCAAAAAGGGATGAGATATCATTCTCCCTTGTTCTTCCTCCTTGTTCTCGGCTAAGAGATGCTAGAACCTTTAAATAATTCACGTAGGAGTTGAACAATCGATCTTTACTCGTAGGATTGGTTCTGCTCTATTTTGGATGAAACCGAGCTATATCAGTCAATCTTCCCAATAAGGTATGTTTTATTGTCATTCCTATGGGGATCATCTTCTCTTGTTTCTCCCTTCAATATTATACCTTGTAATTTCCAAGATTCTAATGTATTTTTCTTGGGGTTGGTTGGTACTGTCGTACCGTGGCATCCTTTGGTGGATGCAGTTGTCGTGAGAGGAAGATTGTGACCCGTTGTGTGGATAAAAGACGTTAAGAGCTCTTCAAGGTAGGGGATTCATGGATTTTCTAATTGTATATGTGCAATCATAGAAATAGCATGATTTATCCCTTTGGATCACAATGAAATTGACCTAATTAAATACTTGAACTAGATTAAAAGAATTGGTTGATCGCATGTTGTTGCTTTGTACCGTGATAACAGTTTGCCTCATGTTTTTCTAGATAGAGTGATATCTATGTTTTCTTTGATTAGTTGTTCATTCTTGATGGAAATTGATAATGAACGTAAATCCAGAATTTATTGTTAATTAATTGGATAAAGATAAAGAGTCGTGTAAATTAATCTGGTTGTTGCCGTTGTTGTAGTTGCTCTAATTTGAGGTTAATAAAATTAGGGAAGTAAGCATGGTTATTTAATTGTGATAGCTTACTGATTAGGTATCCTGTAGTTGGAACCTATGAATAACAAATCTGCTAATTCAATGTGGATTAAAGAACAGATTGTATGAGAATTTCTTAAAGGGGTTCTGAGTTACCCTCTTGATTGTTAAAGGGCCAAGAGCCCATTGATGTGATGTTTGTTTTCCTGCTTCTTGTGATGTAATATGAGCCTGGATGGATGTTGTGATATATGGAGGCATAGGGACTCATTTTTGTGGTAGTGGATGATGCCTAGGGTGGCAAGATGCATCATCTTATGCATGTAGGTGTCGGGGTGGACACCAAGGATGATGGTATGGGATGAATGTGATGGATGGATGTTGGTGGTTTTGTTTGGTTGTTTATCTACTTTACTTTTCCCCACTGATCAAGGTAGTTGGTCTTGCTTAACCTCCTTCTGAAGGAGGCGAAGACACATGGGGTATGGCATGTGCTTTCTGTGTTTAGCCTCTCGAGGGAGAATGGGTCTATGCTCTTGCTATAGGCGGTAAAGACTCGACGGGTAGTATATCTACTCACCGTGTTGAGCCCCCTTTGTGTTTAGGAGCATAGGATGCCTTTCTTGAATGCCTGGGAATATGGGAAAGTAATTCTGTAATGAAAGTTTGATTAAATGGTGACAATCCATGTTGAGGGAGATACTGGAATTTAAAGGTGATGTGAATCTTAAAAGGAGCAGTTGATTTTTCAATGTGATGCCAATTCAGTTTAATGTGGAATTGTTCACATTTAATTAATGTTTAAAAAATTAATTAATGTATAGTAGAACTGATAAAATGAGAATGGAGTAATCTAATAAATCTCTTCAAATGTTTGTGTGCTTATAGGATACCTAGTCTTAGAAGTAGCAGCCTGGAGTCTGAGAGACGTTAGCTGCAGTTGTATCTAAGACTAGGTAATGCCCATAGTGTGGATGTGAGTTATATATATATTCTATAATTTTTGTGTTTCTATACGCTACTCCACCCTGTCGGTATGGGAAACTGACACCGCAGGGAATTTGAGCCCTAGGTGGTGTTTTCCCCATCATTCTGATGGGAGGTTGAATGGCTGACTATCCCCTTTGACCCCGATCTCTTCTCTTGGTTTATCTTTGTGCTGGTAGGCACAGTGGTTAGTTTTACCCATATATGTGTGTAGACGGCTGTAATAGATTGTGGTTATTTCACACACATATATTCTGGATATAGTATCCTATGGACTACTATTGGTGTAACGTGTATATGCTATGATGGCTTTTGGATCCCTACTTAGTGTATGGTCTATAATGACTTGAGGTATAATACCCGTTGTATGATACACGTTATGCAGGCTGTGGTGGCTCTCGGAACTTACCCGGTTAATTTTGGTTGGGAGGATGGTGTTGTGCTTCTCCCAAGTGTCTGCGGGCAACCCTTTGTGTTGCACGAGGTGCAGATTGTGCAGCTTAGCCCAGGTGTTTGTGGGAAAGCCATTGGAGAGAGATGCATAGGACATATGTCATTGGGGAAAAGCGGAAAACCAGTGGGGAAGTAGTAGTGGGGTACCCTTGATATTATTTACAATATTCAATATTCTTGTATGCGTTACTTGGTGAGAGTAGCCATGGTGAGGTTGGGAACTTGGTATACCTGTTTAGGTGACGAGTTAGTTTCATTTGTTGTTCACTTGGCTTTAACATGGTTTCTTTACTTTTTCACGAGAGGCTTGGGGAGGATCCTACTTAGTATACTGTTATAATCACCCTATGTATATATAAACTATTTTTCAGGTCACTTGGAGCAGGTTAGAGATCAAGCTGGTTACTACTGGCTTGTGGTTGGAGGAGCTGTTCGGACTTGTGGCAGCAGCCATTTTACATTCTTTTGGGTACTTTTAATTTTCCCTTTCAGTTGTAGTACTTTTGAATGACATTTCATATATGTACTTGGGATTCTTATATATTTTAGTTCTGAGTTGGAGTTGATTAGAGTCTATTCTATCTCTCTCTTATGCATGTGTTCTCTTAGAGGGTAATGCCTCCCATTTGGGTGTTTATTATACCCTCGGTGCTAGTCGCCAACCCGGGGCCTACTGGAGGTGGGACTCAGGGGTAATTATATTCATTCTCACATTTCCGGCCCAAGAAGGGTACACCTTGTGGGGAGGTGGTCGCGATAGTCGACAAATAATGAGCCACCATATTTTATTATTAGACAACCATATCTCTCTAGTTCTCTTAAATCTATTATGCTCCTATACAGTACTTGTGTTTCAAGAACTTTATCATCCATGGGGACCTTTGGAATCTCTTCCTGTACCAACTCTTGTATATCTTGAGCATCAACATCATTGAATTCATTATTTCTCCCACTATCCTTTTTGAGGATGTTCTCCCTCTCAAAAAATAAAACTTGTCTGTCGACAGTCACTTTCTTTTCCTAGGGGTTTTTTAGTACTATCCCTTTGTTTCCTTAGGATACCCTATAAAGATACACTTTGTGCCCTGGGGTGATAATTGTTTTTTTTGGGGAAGACATTAAAAAATTCATCACAACCCCATTTACGTGTTTGAAGAAAACATGATTCTTTTTACTATATAATTCGAAGGGAATTAATTTTTTTACTTAATTGGTACTTAGTTTAATTTATATGATGTAGTTTCTAATTCATATCCCAAAAAGGACAATGGAAGATCTACATGACTCATCATCATGATTACTATGTCTAAAAGGTAAATTTCCTCCATTCACTAACACCATTTATCTGTGGTGCTTAAGGTGGAGTGAGTTGATATAGAATCCCAAACTCCCATAGAAAGTCGATAAAATCTTAGTTAATATATTTACCACCTTAATCCAATCAATGATTTTTTGTCTTCTTTCCAAGTTGATTCTACACTTAATTCTTAAATTCTTTGAAATTATCAATTACTTAGACAAATAAATTATCATCTATACATTGAAATATCTACTCAAGTCATCATTAAAAGTTATGAATAAAGAATACCCACCTCTATCTTCTACTAAAAATCATCCACACACATCAGTGTGTACTAATCCTAAAATCTTTGTATCCCTTTCATCCTACCCACTAAATGGTTTTTTGTCTTTTTTCCTTGAAAAAATCCTGGAATCATTCATGTGTTTTTATCTTAAATGAGTCTTAATAACCATATTTATAGATATTTGTCAAATTATTCTAGTTTATATGACTAATATGGTGATTCCATAGCTGGGTGATATATGATTCCTTGGAACATTATTCTTTATCAATCACTAATAATTGGTTTTCATAATTTAATACATAAAGAATGATATTTAAATGAACCATACCTTAACATATGTTTTCTTTATAAAAGAAACAACGTTTATTACCAATCATGAAAATAAACCATCTGTATCTAGGCATGACATGTAAATTATGTTCTTGGTAATAGTTGATACATAATGAAAATATTTTAAAACCAATATCATTATTGTTAAAAATTGAATGTGGTAGTCACCAATGAATAGAGTATCAAGCCTCACACCATTTTCAGCTCATAAATCCTCCACTCTTTAACAATATTTCAAAATCTACATGATTCCTACAAATATATACTAATGTGAGCACCAAAATCCATATCTAATACCTAATTTGTAGATATTGAAAGATTATACTCATTAACAAATTCACCTTTAGCTTCACCTTTCTTCTGGGTATAGTTTTCTTCCAATGGCCTTACATGGCACATGAAAAATATACTGCCTCATTTTCCTTTCCCTGCCTTTGGATCTTCCACTTATTGAAAGGATTGTGCTCGAGAGATTAAGAGTTCTTATGATTCTTAGACCTATTTTCCTTTTTTTTATTTTCTTGTTTACCATAAAGAAAATTGGTTTGTCAAGCCTCATGTCCTTATCTAATTGGAGAATAAATTTAATAAGTTCTTAAATCCTATTCTTATTATTTATCATATTATAATTGACAATAAAAATGGAGAAGGTCTTAGGTAGAATTGAAAATATGATATCCATGCCCAAAGCATCTAAGAATTTAATCCCTAAGATGTCTATACATTCAATGTAGCCAATAATATTTACTTCATGAGGCTGATCTGGCACAAAATCTCCAAGAATAGTAGTAAACATAGAATTATAAATCTTGTATCTCCATTGTATCACCTTCAATTGATATAGATCCTGAAAGTGAGGCATCACACTATAAACATCCACATCCTCATGTTGCTTCAAAATATCATAGTTCAGGGATGATATAATGAAACATTGAACATATGCAGCCTCAGTCACATGTTTCTCACAAAGATAAAACTATTCCTCACTAGCCTCATTACCAGGTGCATTAGGAATAAGTTCTTACATCATATATAATTTTTTTTCATGGTATACCATAGCATGCAAGTGCCTTTTCCACTAATGGAATATTTTGCTGATGAGAATGTTATCCTTCTAAAGTATGGATTATAGTGATATGTTTGAAATCATTTTCTGACCATTTCTACAAATTAGATGAGAAAATTTTTACTACATTATTTGATAATATTTAGAAAAATAAATAAATATTATATTTATTAACCACCCACTATTTTATCGAAACCCAATATCCCTGACCATTGGCTTTAAAATATCCTATTACATGGACATTCTAGCTGTAAGGATCCATATTCCCCTTCTCATTACACCAAATTTTATTGGTCAAGCCCCATTCATGGTAATTGGTATTCATTCCAAATGCCAACTATATTAACTCACAATTACTTAATTTTTTGAGTGGAATCTCCAATCCTAAAATTCTTAAATTAGATTTCCTCAACCCTTACCTCTTAGACACCCCATGTCCTCCTTTGACAGTCATCCCTTGATTTTAAATAAGATAAAAAAACCCAAAAAATAATGTTATATTTCCCTAATAAATAAAAGCAACCCAAATTTGGCTTTCCATGCACTTTGAACTGTGGTTCAATTTTAATAAAATTTGTGGTAAGCTATACTTAATTAATATATAATTGAGGGGTTTTATCTTTTATGCAAAAATTTCCAATTATTATATTTATCACATGATAGTAAATATTATGTTGATTTACTTAAGTGATTAACCATGTCTTAGATAATATTTAAATATAAGAAAATTTATTTTATTTCTTTCATGAATGCTTGTTAATTAATATATTCATGTGGGTGTGACAAAACAACCATAAATATATATCCATGAAACTGAAAGTAATTATATATTAAACTTCCATGATCATGTTTTTTTACTAATGTTTAGTTTATCTAATAGATAATAAACTGACCTTCGACCTAGGGTAAAAACACCTTGAACCAATTAAGGGCCATGTTGCAGCTTTCCACTAGTCCCCCGACGTATCTCTCTGGGATTGGTTTCACCTCAGCTCCCAACTTAAACCGCCTACATTATCTTGAGAGATTTATCCATTACATATGATTTTAATAAAATTTAGGTGAGGGGAAATGGTTTACATAAAAGAAACCATGGGCATGAAAACAATTACATAATAATAGGATAAAATACATGCATTCCAAAAATTTAATTTAATAATAAATTAAATGAAACCAATCACATTCAAAGGTATGGATCTAAGATCATGACCACACATTAGTATGAAACAAATTATGTTTTTTAATAAAATCTTAATTCAATTCCAATTGTTCTTATTTAAGATAAATCATGCTCAAATAAATTAATCATTTTATTTAATTATTTAATTATTTTATACTAATTTTTATCTCAATTTCATTGATATTATCATCAATAACAATTTTATTTTAAATTAACTGTGTACATAAATGTACATTGGAGGAAACACGTCTGAATCTACCCAATATGTATTATACTCATATACTATTTACTATTACAATATATGGAATGAAAAATATATAATTTACATTTGATGGCATGTACTATATAATTAGTGATTAAATACATTACATGATTTTTCTATCAATGTTATGCTTCAATACATAGAGTAATAACTATTGCAAGACTCATATATGATATGTGGATTTGAATATTATGAATAAATTAATTAAACAGATTAAAACCCATCACATGGAGTGCCCAATCATTTTAATGACCACACATAAGAATATATTGAAAAAATTTACATAGTATAATAAATTAATTTTAATTCTCTGTAATTTGGTATAAGTACATAGTGTATAAAAGATAGATACACAGCTTGTACTTTTCACACTATTGATCCGAGACACACACCTAGGGAATCAATGTGTAAACCCTTACATGGAAAAATATGTAGTACATGAAATTTATATGGGATATATTTCATTAGGTCTCTAATTTACTATTCACCGGTGAGGTAGGATGTGTAAGAAGATACACATCCCCTCTCTGATTAATGACTACACATTGTGTACGTGGGATACCCAACATGTACTCTATCTAAGCATACACTGAGTTGGCTAGGACAATATATGATGTGTAATTAAATATGCTTCATGTAATAAATTCACACATGATAAATTAATTCCAAATTAATTCTTAGTTCATTAAACACTAGTACACGATGTGGACCTATAGGTTATATGATGTGTACTCTTGTATTATTTGAAAATATTCCTCAGCATATTTTGATGAGATCTATTATTTTAATTCTTTCAGAAAATTAATCATTTTGATTATATTTATGAGAAAAAAGAGGAAGATGAATATCTCAAAATTTGGACTAAATAACGATTAAACATGAATTTAAAACTAAATAAAAAATGCACAAAAAAATAAATAATATTTAAATAATTATAAATAATTATGTGACCCCTTTGATACCAATTTTAGGTTCCTAAAGTTTCATAAGAGTGTGATGAGTCATTCTTAACTTTTATTTTTATCATGATCAATGATCAATCTCTGATTTACACAATAAAAATGTTGCAATCAACTAAATTGAATCAAAGAAAACAAAAAGTGGTAAAATTATAGAACCATATCACAAGATCATGATATATTATTTATAATTAATTTAATATATTAAATAATTATATTGTGATAATTATTTATTCATTTATGGATCTAAAAACAGATTTCTATTATACCATCATTGGATTATAGGAATCAATAGTGGATTCCTTCTAGCATCAATCCATATATGATCAAGAAATCTTAAAACATCACCACATGAATCTATAGGTGATAGCTTGATAGATCATACTGATTGTGTCATTATCCTTTTATCTCCTTGAGAATTGATTATAAAGGATTCTATTTTATCTTTCATTTCTCAAGAATGGGAGGTGGAGGAAGATCACTCTCCATTCTTAGGGGGGGTTTTTGAAGAAGGGAGCTATCTAGGGCTTCAAGAAGATTATCTAGATTTTTTGTGCACAATAAAACAAATGAATTGGCTATCTTAGAAAAATAATATAATTTGATTTATATACTATTTGGTTTAGAAATATATAATTGCACAGGTTCCCTTAATTATTTATTTAATCCCTTGTGGAACCACATGTCTAAGATAATAATAATAATATTTCTCAATATTGTCTTAACTTGTGGATTAAATTAAGTATTATTTTGTCAAATAGTACTAAAAATATATTATTTATCACTAGATTATTAAAATTGGTCCACCATTACTCCACAACATAATTAGGCCTTGAATAATTTATATTTATTTTTTAAATAAATATCACTTTATTAATCACTAATAAATAAATAAATATTATAACCACTAAATAGAAAATAAATAATTATAAAATATTATACTCACATGAAATTCTCTTAAATAACTAGTGAAGAAATATATGAAATCAAGAAAATATGAATAATTAATAAACCACATGCAAGAATAATATTTATTCAACTTTTTTAAATAGTAAATAAAAATATATTATATCACATATATTCTAGATACACTTTGTGTGTGACCCTATAGGCCTCTTTCTCAGTTTCATTAGGTGAAACAACCTTAAATAAATGTTTAGTGTCTAACAACAAACCATTTTACCAATATATAAGGAAGTAAATTCCGTAATGACATAATACCTCAAACATATTCTGATTTTGTAAAATAATCCCTTTATCATGGTATCTCTAATGAAGTAGGTTGCATGTTGGTTCCATCAATCTATATTCCCAATGTATTATTATTTAGATTTTTAGAAATCGAACTTGATTAAACAATACCATGTCCATTGATTTATTTAAGCTATATCATATCTATCAAAATTCACAATATATCAAATTCTTTAAAGGAAAATAAGGAAAAAATCCATTCATTCATTATTCAATAATGCAATTTTACTCATGAAGCACAAAATGTATCCTACCACACTAAGAACATTTGTTTTTACAGTTTTCATAAATACATAAAAATATGCAACAAATATTAATTAATAATAATCTTAAAGTATAAGGATCACTACACATGTATGTAGATATGAACATCCAATGACATGTATAAATGTGGATTTCATACTAGTGGGTCTCATTATTATAATATGCTATACTAAATATTACCATGTGAGTAAACCATGAGAAGGTTTTTAAAGTCCTATGAGTCTCCACCCCTAATAGCCTTAATCATTTTTTTCCTTTAAATTATATCATCCAGCTATAGAACATATTTTTAAGAATATTTTCATAGAACTTATAGGTTATCATTATAGCAGGGAACTACTATGACCTTCCAGTGTGGAAGAAACTCTTAGGAAATTATCACAGACTATGTTATATAGAATAATAATCATGATGTGATAATATGTTTATTTATATTCAAAATAATTAATATCAGTTATCATATTTTACACATATGTTTTTTCTAGGGTACCAACTCCAACATGTTCTAGGTATCAACAACTGTGAGTAAATAAGGAATACATTCTGAAGATGGAATTTTATATGAGGTATAGAGATTATGATTTCTTAGTAATTCTATTTAGAATGATCAATAAACCATCAGCTTTCATGGATTTAATTATTATAGTATTCAAGGAATATCTTGATAATTTTTCTGTGGTATTTATTGATGATAACTTGGTGAATTCTATGAGCTATGAGGACTATAAGAATCACACGAAGATCATTGTTGAGACTCTAAGAAGAAAATATTTATATGGTAAATTTAGAAAGTGTGAATTTTTCCTTCAGAATGTTTCTATTATTGGATATATTATCACCATGGATGTAATCTCAGTTGATCCTATAATGAAAAATGTAGTCCATTAATGGCGTACACCAACTACCATTACCAAGGTTTGTAGTTTCATTGGATTGGTAGGTTACTATCATTTATTTTGTCAATATATTTCTTGATTGGATAACACATTAACCAATATTATTCGTAAAAGAGCTATGTTCATATGGATAAAGGAATATGAAGGATATTTTTGATTAATTGAAAAGTATATTAGCGGATTATATGATTTTTACATTATAATCAGGAAATGATGTGTTTTAATATATTGAGATGCATTGAAGAGGGGAATTGGTTGTGTCCTTATGTTGACTGATAATGTTATTTTCTATAAATCAAGGAAGTTGAAGATTCCTAAACAAAACTATGTAACCCGTGATCTTGTGTTGGAATCCATAAGTATTTCATTAATGATTTGGATAAAGTATATCTATGGTGAAAAGTGGGATATATATATGAAATATAAGAGTTTGAAATACACATTTTCACAAAGTGAGCTCAACATGAGGAATAGGAGATGGCTTGAGCTAGTTAAGGACTATGATTCTTCAATACACTACCACCTTGTGAAGGAAAATAAGTTTGTAGATGCATTGAGATAGAAATATCTTGTAATAATGAACAAAATGATATCAATAAGGATCCTATGTTAGTGGATTTAGTAAATATAGATCTAGGATTTACTAAGGAAGGGGATATGTGAGTGACTTTTCAATTGATTTCCAAATAAAATTTTGTTAGAAAAGATAGAAAGTTCTTAACCTGATGATGATAATCTTAAAAAAAAAATTAATGTCGTGAATAATGGAAAATTGGTAGACTTCATATTTGAAGATGGTGTTCTAAAATTTGTAAAGAGACTATGTGTCCCATATATAATTGATATTAATTGGGAATTATTGGATGATGATCATATCTTGAATTTATCTATCCACCCTTATAGAAAAAAGTTGTATAGAGACATGAAGGAACATTTTTGGTTGGATAATATTAAGAGGGAAATTCTTTATTATGCGTCAAGATGTTTAGTTTTATAATAGGTGGAGGCTAAAAGATAAAATCCTAGATAAGTCATGAATCATAAACCTAGTTATATATATAAATAGGATGAAATTACTCTTTTATTTTTTATTAGATTACCAAAGAACCCTAGAAAGAATGGTTCAATATGAGTTATTATTGGACACCTCACCAAATATACAGATTTCTATTCTATAAGAGATGATTTACTTTGGAAAACATTACACGATTCAATTTTAATGAGGTTATAACACTTCATGGAATACCTTTATCAATCGCATCTGACAGTGATCATCGATTTACAACGAAACTCTAGAAGAGTCTTCAGAAGGATCTTGATACCCAACTTCTTTTGAGCACAGATTGGCACCTATAAAATAATGGATGGTTTGAAAGTACTGTTAAAATATTATAATACATGTTTAGGTCATTATATTTTTACTTTAATGGTATGAGGGATTAATATTTACCTTTTCAATAGTTTTATTATAACAATATCTTCCATTCGAGTATTTAAATAGCATCATTTGATGCATTATATGGCGAGAGATTTCACACTCCATCCTGTTGGGATGAATTTTGTGAAATGAATATTGTAGGCTTAGAGATTGTGGAGTAGAAGATAAAAAAGGTAAATACTATTCAAATTCATATAAAAGTATATCAAGGAAATCAAAATATCTATGTCGATAAATAGAGGAAATATTAATAATTTCATGTGGGAGACTATGTTTTCTTGAATATATCTACACAGAATTGTGTTATATGGTTTGGTAAGAAAGGTATACTTATCCCCTAGTAAAATAAGAATTTTGAAATCCTATAATGAAATGGAGTTATGGATTACCCTTTAGTAATGGAACCAAGTCTCTCTAAAGTACATGATGTGTTTCATATATCATTGTTAAGGAAGTACATGCCAGACCCAATGTATGTGATTGTCTATGAATAAATATAATTATATACATATACATCTTACTTTGAATAGTCTATCTAGATGCTGGACATAAGAGAACAAGTTTTGAGGAATTATATTTCTCGATTGGTAAATGTACTTAGCATAAATCATAAGACAAATAAGAAACATTGGAAACTGATGAAGTTATGATGAAAAAATACCCAAATATTTTCATGAGGTGACATTATAAAAAATTTTAGGATGGATTTTTTGTAGGAGTGAAGGATTTTACACCCTAAAAAATTATGGTATATATTTTATTTTATATAAATTCATTATCTTGGATATCTTAGGATACATGGAACTTCGAGTCTAAAAGAACCATACCATTATAACGTAGCTATTAAATTGGATGGTACTGGTAAGACTAATTAAATTAAGAAAATTATATAGATTTTACATATGTAAATAAATTAATTATTTATCAATTTATTATAAATAAAAATAAGAATAATTTAAATAAAAAAGAAATGTTCTTTTTTAAAAATCCAATGTTTTATAATAAATTTTTTTCTACATTTGGCTTGTTATGTTAAAATTGACTTTTTTCAATTTTATAAAATTTATTTGAAAAATATATATATTTTTTAAATAATAATTTTAAAATTATCTTAGATTTATTTTTAGAAAATTTTCTAAAAAGTCAATTTTTTTGATGAATAGTGAAAAAATACCAATTTTTGTTGAAAACTACCTTTTTGTATAAACAATATAGAAAAGTTAAATTTTGTTAAAAATGTTTTAAAAATAAAATAACTTCAATAATATTTTAATTAATCCAATTTAGATATTATAAAATAATTATATTTTTACTGTTTATATAAAATCTTTTTTTAATTATAAAATATTTTTTTGGAAAACCATTTTTTCATCGCGTCTATAGGTTTTATTTTATATTAAATACTACCGATTTTGTGATTTTAATTTTTAAAAATGGATCTGATATTTGGATTATGAATAATTAATATTAGTTGATAATTTCATCTTATTTTTTCATAATGATTAGAAAAAATAGTAAAAATTAATTGCCACAATTAAGGTTAAAATTGATTTTCTAGGGAGGGGGGTTAAACCAAAATATAAGGGTAATTTTGATAATTATATTTATCCAGATATAATTGAATAGAAATATTTTTACAATAACCTATGAAATCATTGAATTTATTCTCGTTTTGAAGCATTTTTCAAGATAATTACTATGAATTTGTATTCTTTTGGGAAATTTCCAAGTAATTTATAAGAAGGTACACTCCCCCACTTATAAAAGGAAAAAAATTATCTTATACTATACACACATAAAGATACTTTTTTATAAGAAAATACTTATAGAAATAACTTCCTTACATACCTCCACATGACCTAGATTCCTTGGTTTTTTCAAAAATTCAATATAAGAAGTCTTTTAGTATAAACCTAAAGAGGTTTACTATAGAAGAGGTATTGTTCTTAACCATACAATTTCAGTTTATTTATTTCTTTAGATCCTTAAAATATACATAAAATATGATAAAATAATAAAAAAATTATCTACCTTATACATATATGTTATCATTTTAATGGAATAACCAATATCCTTCTCCTCTCCCCGTCGAATGGAAAATGAAGCCGTCAATCATGTGTATGGAGGACTACCACCTCGCAAACGAATTTAATTTATTTTCCATTACCACCTCTAGTGGATGGATATAATGATGTATTTAATATATATATAATATTTATAACATAATTATAATTTATTAATTATAGTATCACATATATCTTCCCACCTTCTAATCTATTGGAAAATGATAATGTCACTTATGCGTACGTGTGGACTACCACCTCCATGAAGAAATGTTTAACATTTATCATTTTTTAACATCGATGGTAATAAGTATATATTTAATGAATATATGATATAATATTTTTTATAGAAATTTGAAATATAATTTACCTTTCTTTTGTTCCATTTATTAAAAAAATGGAAACAACATGCATGTGTACGTACATCAACCTATGTCCATGAACGATGTAACTCATTTTCCTAAATCACATTTATTGGAATATTATTAATAATTATATAATTATTATATATTATATTTATAGAATGGTAAAAATTATAGAGATTATGGAACCATGATCAATGTATTATGATGGAAACTACCAAACCAAAACACACATGAAAAATGAAGCAGTTATCACCCTAAATTGTATTTTTAATAACGAATTACTAATAAAGGGATGATAAAATTTTAGAATAAATTATAAAAGGTGTTATATATATAATTATGGTTATCTAATATATCTATAATAAATCTATATTTATTATACATGAGGTTCAGACACATATGAATGAAATCGGAACAAAGTTAAGTGTTTCTTGTCTCACTTTTAATTTCATGATACATATTCCATATTCACCACTTATTTATTTGTGAAATGTATATAAATACCAATTGATATGTTATATCATGAATATATTTGTCTTCATGGTAGTTAAAATTTTAATTTTATGTTATTTATTTCATGGGTTTATGACAAAAAATTCACCAAAGTGGTAAGGGTTTACTACATAATATCATCATTATTTGAGATTGTTTATGTTTAAGTCTCCCTTAGGGGAATAGTTTGATATTTTTATCTTAAACACAATATATATTATTAAAATTTGATTATTCATGATATTTTCATGTATTAGTACCATTTTAATCTATTTTTTACTTAAAATGATTGATATGTTTTTTTAAAGAAAGGATGAATTTATTTCTCTCTTCGGTCGTAAATCATTTTTCTTCCATATCCATGTTTTCTAAAAATATTTTCTAAAATAATTTTAAAATTATGAAAAAAAATTATTAAATAGATTTTCACCCACATTTTAAATTTTACAAAATGGTTTGTATGGAATATTCTTGTCATTTTTTGAATGAGTTACTTTTTAACCTTTTAACAATAGTGTGAAAAGTATATTTTTTATACCGCAAGTATAAAATTATCCACTTTAAGAAACACTCATTATTTTGAAGATTAATTTTAAAGATTAAATTTTCTTTTAAATAAAATAGTTTTCCTAATATTCTATAAATATTTAGTTTTTGAAAGTGATTTTCAATGCAACAAATATATTTTCCTCAGGAACATTTTAATGGAATTTTTATGGTATTTCTATTCATCAACAAAAAACCCATCATTTTGACTTATTCTAAATTTGGAATATATCATAATGATACTATAATTTTTATTTATCTAAATGGTTTATGATCAGTTTTACTAGAATGTACTATTTTGATACCATTCTCTATTCTACTCTGGATGGTTTATGATTATTTTTATTTATTGCGGAATGTATCGACATCCATATGCTAGTTTTCCAATATGAATGTTTATGTAGATTATGTTTATTAATTGGGTAAATTTTTAACATTTCATATAATAGTTTTTTAATAAAAATTTCAATGATTATTATGTTTCACCCCTTTCATATAAGGAATGCATTGGACTTAGTAAGTGATGGGTGGGGCCTACTAGAGACCCTCGATGCATTAGTATGTCTCATTAGACAATCATGATATGGTTTTTGGCTGAGGACTTAATCATTTATGTTAGATGTCTTGGCATGAGGCCTTGAATATATGCTTATGATGTCAGGTATTATGTATTCCATCTTTATGTGATTAGTTATTGAGGTTCATGTGATTTTTAGATTAGTTATAGTATCCATGTATAAATTCCATGCTTGTGTGATTATTTATACACCATTATTTTGATCATGATTTATTCTTTACATATTATTCATCATATTAAAGTTATTCATTAAATGTAATGTATTTCATGCATTCATATTTCCATATTGATTATGAATTACTTGTTTATGATAGACTTAGATGTGTTCACACCCTAACTGATAACTATAACTCACCTTTTTTTGTTTCCTTTTTTAGGATGTTAAGAAGTAAATTATGATTAATATATAGGGATATTATAAGAGAATAATTTTTTACTCAAAGATATTTATATCTAGTTCCAATTTAATAAAGTAAATACCGAATTTGGGTAACTAGGGTTAGGGTATTTACATAAACTTATATTTGATTTCATAATCTTATATTCTCATATAACAATATTCAACTAATTCATCCTCTTATATTGAATTATAAAATCATTTTTCATATTTATTCTGTGAATGAACAAATCGTAAAATCATATGATTTTATCTATATAAATTATCACATCTTCCTAAATGTTTGTTTCTTATATATAAATTATAACATCAAATAAATCATTCTATAATATCTTCATCACATTTATCAAATTGTAAACTCATACATAAGTTATATTTTATTCTTCCATATCAAAGGAAATCACAATTATTTTATTTCCCAGTTATCTTTCATATCACATACACTTAATCCTCTTCTATATTAGCAGTCCTATTCAATATCACAATGATTCTATGGATTTTATTAATTTGAAACATTAATTGATTATTATTATGAGTGAATGAATTTCAATTTCTTAGATGACTCTTATATGGCCCATATAGATCTCTTTTCCAATTTTCCTCATCAAATGTTGTTTCGTAAGAGTAAATTTTACTTACATTCGTGATTGATGAATATTATGTGGTACAGTGTGCCTTAGTATTACTTTTACATAGATGTAAAATGACTATTACAGAGAGTCTAAATAATTTATATTATTATATGATATTTCAAACCTTCAAAAACATTATTCCTAAAATGATGTTATGTAAGAATAAATAACTCTCACACTCTCTCTAAAATGACTCTTATGGAATGTGGTGATGAATCAATCACAGTCGGTAATGAATGTTTTGATTTATTTAATTACTCTTACATAGTATTGATGAATATTATAAAATATCAAATAATCATAATAAATGGAAATTAATCATACAAAATTTCATTGAGTTATATGAAATTTCACTAACTCTTACAAAATTTCTATTCTGATATTGATTCTCCACTATTGAGTTGAAATATATCTTTTAGAGGCATTATTCTAATTTTCAACAACTCTAGAATTCAAAAATTCTTCAAGAATATTAAAAATTTATTTAATAATTTTTAGAGCCATCTCAATTACTCTATATAAACTCAGAACATCATCTAAAGGATATACTTTACTTGATATGATTGTCTAAAATCTAAATGTTCTATGGGTGGTTTCTAAAACTTCAAGACAATTTTTAACATATTTAAACACAAAGTTTCAAGACATTTTCAAAATAGATCCCTCATAAACATAAATTTTTATTGTGGAGAGTTATTATATCATCCATAGAATTAAAATTTTTTATATACATGAAGATTAACACTAAAATAATTCGGTTTTAAATTGCTATATCACTGAATCTATATATAATGAATCTAAAAATAGAAACCATAAATTCATTTTTTATTTAATCATGAGAGGAAAATCTATTTTATTATTTATGTATAATCATCAACTCAATCATTCCCTATTCATTTATTAGGATCTTCCACATCACCCCACACATATTTAAATATTCACAGTCACAACAAAAACCTTTCCAATTGAAAAAAAATCAAAATTATTAATGATCCATTAGGATCTTCACTTAGAAGTTGATGGTAGAATCATAAATCAATTCATGAAAACTCAAAAATTCTTAAGAAATGATAGAACGAAAAATCTATATATATTCATGAAAAATATAATCAATAAATTATAGAGGCATATAAAATTAAAACTTGAACAAAATAGAACAGATGAAACCATTTTATTCAAAAAAATCATCTTAGTAAATAGGAATGAATTCTATTACAGGTAGTGATTGAAAAACTATCATTATAGTATATTTAACATTTTAATTTAAGGAAAATAATTTTGAGTATTAATAAACTAACTCAAATCGAAAGTGAATCATTTTATGATACTTTGAAAAATAAGTGAAAAAATTTAGTAAATTCATTGTTAATAAAACAAGAAGCACAAATTATTAAATGACATATGGATTTAACATGTTTTGTCTAATTGGAATACATTCATAGGGCATAATCATTATGGGTTTCCATTATGAAATAATAAATTGAGTATAAGAAATATGATAAACATTGAAAATGGAATGGATAAGGAAACATATGTGATGTACATAATGAGAGAAGACAACAGAAAACATGGGACTTCCTAAAAAATGGACAAATAAAATTTTTAATGTGTTAATAACCCCTTAAAAAGAATAATTCAGACATCTATTGATGAATAAGGTTAATTTAATATGCTAAAATAATTATTTTTGATTCCTCTAGATTTTCTAGGCTCATCATCATTTAATATTGCACACTGTTAGTCAACACAAAGGATCAAATCAACTCAAGGATTCATTTTTTCGGTTTAAAAACTAGCTCAATCAATCATTCTCTTGGATTATTCTCTAAATATTCATGAGCTTGGATACCAAATGTCTCTCTTATACTCGAAAATTCATCCCTCCCTCCCTCTAATTCAAAACATGATGTAAGCAAACCAAATCAATGACTCATATACCAATAATCTCAATAAAAAATGGATATCAGGGCCATGAAAAATCCTGGTATTGGTGGATTGATATAATTTATATGAAGAGTTGGATAGCCCTGAAAAATTCAAATATAACCACTTGTATATGAATGTGGGAATAAATGTGAGGCCCATGAGTAGATATATAAGGGTTATTATAATCCAATATGTAAGGCTGGTTACGAAACAATATTAAAGGGTTATTATAATCCAGTACATAATTTTCAACATAAGTTAATACATGAGGTTTGTTACAGGACAATACATAAGGGACAAACTGTGACACATTGGGATTCATAATGGTTAAACTTTGACACAAGGTAAAATTATGGGTCACCCTATGACTAAATAAATCTATAAGGGCCACCCTACGAAACACAAAATATGTAACGGTCATCCCTCAGTTGTAGTACTCTCATTTTAGGTGAAAAAATACATAAACGATTCACATAAGAGTTATAATTACTAACATCAAGGGTCACAAGAACCATACAAAAGGGTTACATGGAATGTACATAAGGGTCACATGTGTAAGACATAATGATCATAAGGATGAGCAAAATAAAATAAAATAAGTATGGCCAAAACTAATCTTCAATCAATTAAAAATTTAAATCAACATAATAAAAATTAAATTCAATAAATAAGAAAATAAATATAATATTAAATCATACATTAAATATTCCATAAATAGGGAATTCAAAATTCATAGGGTTGTTATACATGAGTTTTATGAGGGAAACAGAATGGCTTAGAGTAATTGATTATAGGGATTTCATTTTCAAAAGTATAAATTATTGTTGATTATATTTAACTTCTATAAAAGATAAAAACCATAATAATTATTTCATATTATATTAAAATAGGGATAATAATGAACTGGGCCATGAATGAGTTGTTAGTTGAAATCATTATAGGATTAAAGGATTATATTTTTCTTAATGTTAATGTCAGAATTTTGAATAATTATTTATATATCATTATTTTCATGAATGAATTCTAAACCCCCGCTTCCCCTTTAAAAATTAGTTTCTAAAATAACAAAATAAGATAATAGTTTTTGGGTAGTAATAATTCAAATATTTGGGGAAATTATTCTATTATGTTTATATATGGTTTATTTTCTTGTTGCATGCATGAATTGATTTTTCATTTTTAAATTATCCTAGTTCTTATGATCTTAATTATTTAAAATAATTTTTATCATAGGATTAAATAACTAATTAATAATAAATTTTATTTGTAATATTTTTCTATTGGGAATTTCTTTGATTCAATTCTATGAATGATTTTTTATGATTTTTTATTATGAATCTTACAAAAACATTATGCATCATCCAATTTTTTAAGATAAAATAGGATTAAAAGAAACCAAAAAACACACACCCAAACCCCTAGTTTGAAAAAACTCATCCCTCTACACATGGAATATATGAAACGAATAATATATTTTTATTACATTACATGTCCTAAAATCCTAGAGACGCTTAGGCATTAGAACATAAGGCCCAACATATCGATGGATGAGTACATCATTTCCCCTAAATGAGGGGTCTAAATCATGCCATTTTACTAGTATTAAGAATCATTTAACCTTATTAATAGTCATATCAACTTGTTATTAGTTTGAAATATGTATCTCCCCCATGCCAAGAGTCATTGCATCATGCTAGCCCCCAATGCACCACAAGAGGTAACCCGTCTATCTCACATCTGATATCTACAGGAGAATTGGGTTGGGTGATATATCGCATAAGTACCAACTATTTTTTGATCCTCCCACATAGTGATTCCTGTATGGTGGCCAAATCCATCTCTTTTCTATTGCATTGCACCATCTGACTTGTCCCATTGTATTGATTGTCATGTAGCAGGGCAATTATCTTTCCAATATCGAAAACCCATGGGGATAGATGGTTGGTTGATATGTTCTACTGAAAAAATACATCTTTGGACACCTCCCACCTATATGATCATAAAAAAAGATATTTTATGATATATTTCACTTTAAATAAGTCTGATGTCTTCAATATCATTCATTATATGCAATACTATGTTTAAACTAACCACATTATATGATTGAAATTTTATTATTTAAGGTGACTATTATTTAATTGACATTGGATTATATGATATGAATTTGAATAGCTAAATTTTGAATTTATTTACACATATATATAATGAATTAAGTTGTTATAAATTGTATAAAATTAAAATAATAATATTTGATGTTTAAAGGAGATGTTTTTTCAGAAAACCGATTTTATGTGCACAATGTGATTTTATAATAATAAATTAAATTAATCATACTTAATAAATTATTTTAATGAAATTTTTATATAATATATAAGTTTATTTATTTTAACATACATATAATGTTTTTTAATAGAATAATAATATGAATAAATTTAGTTTTATTCATAAAAATTAATTTTTTACTAAATATATTTTTCATTTAATTTTACACACTTATTTTAAAATAATTTACTATAAATTATAAAAAATGAAGCTAATAAAATGATTTTAATGTATTTAATAAAAAATTAGAAATTATTTAATGATATAAATTTCATTTTTCATCTTTATGAATAATAATCAATGTAAAAATTCAATACTGCTTTAAAGAGTTAAAGGGTTAATGGGGGTTAATCTAATGATATTATGGATAAAATAACTAAAAAACTTATATATATACTATTTTTAAGTGTATTTGAGCCCATAATTATCATATATTATAATTTTGGTTGTTTTGGTGATACTTTAGGTTGAATATGACTTTATTATGTTTTAATAGTTTAACGATTTACCAGAGTGTCACTCCTCTCACTTAAAAAATGAAACTTCTTATCCTCTCTTATTCACACTACTTGATCCATTTATCTTGACCAAAATCTTCCCAAATACTCTCCCAACATCATTAATCTTATCCTTGTGGTTTCACTCTTCCCAAAATACCCATCCGAGAAGCCTTAAGTTTCATTTCAAAGGTAGATTCAAGAAAAAGATATATATGTTTTTACTAATATTTTTAAAGTTTCTTTCTTTATAGGTATCCTAATAATATTATATAAGCATATTAAAAATATTAAATAATTATATTTAATATAATAATAAGTTTTCATTTTAATGGTATAATTATTTTCAATCTTCTGCCCATCCATTAGAAAATGGTAGCATCGCTTTTTCATATGGGTGGACTACCACCTCCACGATGCTAGGTGATTTGTTTTCATTTAATTTTTACATGGATGGTAAAAAAGATATATTTAATGAATATATATGATATATATGATATAATTAATATTCTATAATGGTGATGTAATTCATTTTTCATCACAAATTTATATGAATTGTTATGAATGTGTATATAATGAATAAATATGATACTTATAACATGATAATATTTGATGAATACATGACCAATGTGAAAGGACCGGAACCATCAAACCAAAACATGCATGGAAAACAAATTAGTTTTCACTCAAATTTTAATTTTAATAAAGATTTATAAATACAAGTATTATTTGAAATTATAAGGGTATGATACATATTTTGTTATGTATGAATATTTTTAAGGAATAGATTTATAATAAATCAATATTTTTTATATAGGATGTTTGAATGCATACAATGTAAGACATGACTTGAGGTAAGGGTTTATGTTAAAATTATATTTCTTTTCAGGATTATCTATGAAAAATTTATATTGAGGGAAATTATATGGTTGTTATTTATTAAGCCATTTATATTTTATTATTCTATTTTTATTACTATAATTTTCAATTAATAGTTATATTTTCCTCTATTTGGTACTTAAAATGATCGATAAAATGTTTTTAAGAAAAGAAAACCCCATTTCCTATTTAGTTGATGAACATTTTATCATATGTTACTACTCTTAAAATTGTTTTATTAAAGTTTATATATATTCTTGAAATTATTTTAAAAAAATTCATTTTCAATAGCCTTAACCTTATTTTCAATTTTTTAAAAGGAATCTTTTAAAAAAGATATTTAATTATGTCTTTTTTCACAAAAGTGTGGAATGAATGTTATCTTTTAACATATATGCCAATAAAATTTTTCCCATCATAATGATAGTTCTTTGATTTTAATATTCCATCACATGTTCCAATAGTAATGTTAAAATAATTTATTATTATCAAAATTCTTGTAATTTTTAGTTTTTATTATACCAAAAAAAGATTATTTCCCCCTTTTTCAATGAAATGTTGAAAAGATATTATAATATAATTTTTCATATATATCAACCTGATTTAAGGATAAATATGATTCATTAGGGATAATATCTTATGATACCATCCATTTTCTTTATATCTAGGAATTATGATGATGATGATTTAAGTCTGAATCTAGGAAACACATTTCCTTCCCTTGGGTTAATTTAGTTATATTGAAATATTTATAAAATGCAATTATTTTCCACTGGTTATGCAATGATTAAATGATATCATGTTTATAAAACCTGTTTCCTTTCCATTTTTTATGATTTTTTTGATTTATGAATGTTTTATGAACATTTGGTGCACATATATATGGTTTTAATTATATATTTTTTTGGTGAGCCTGAAATTATATAGCCCTCAAAATAATTGGGTAAATAATGAAATATCATGATATTATAGAGATTGGAATAGGTTGTGATACTCTATCCAATATGATAGTCTTGGGAGTGAACCCTGACTAGAGATATTATGGAATGGGGGAGGGGGGTGAACCCAATCTACTATTAGTCTATTCCCACTATAATAGTCTTAAAATTTATCCCTTACCATGGAAGTGATTTTTTATTATTTTATGTAGGGAACAAACTTAGGCATCATACTTATGATATGATATTGTAGATCATTATTGATTATTGATGATTCCACACTCTTGTGACTTATGTTTTCTCTTATAATAAATCCTTATTACATGAATAATTATTAATGATCATTGAATGATTCTGTATACTTTTCATAAGTTATGAACATGATAGAAAAACCTTATGTTTATCTTATGCTTACTTATGATCATTGATTGATATGTATTATGTTTACCCTTATTAAGAATACTATATCACCTATTTTATGTTTCCTTTCACCATGTTATAAAGATTTTTTTTATGTAAGGTATGCATTAGATGTGTGATATGCGAGAAGAACATTTTTGGAGATATTGAAGATCATTTATGAAATATGATGATAATATATCTAGTCTCAAAAGACTCAAAAACATTATGATTTTGGGATATGTATTATAAACAGATGTATTGAATATTCATATAAAATAATGTAATATTTATGTATGTGATGGTTGGGTTGCCCCATGACACCCACCCATCGCCCTAAAGCAATGCCCGCCTATTAGACTGAGTTGTTCATCTAGTTTCACCATGTCATATTCTTCCCATTGATGATGGATTCAAGTATTTATTTCCTGAAGAATTTTTTGATGAATAAACCACCAAGTGGAAAAGAATACTAGAGACCCATTTTCATCCCAAAATCCCATTCGAGATGAATAGTACCTCTTCTATAGTGCATTGATATAGTACCTTCTATAATAGCCGCACTGCTACATTCTATTATACTTAAACCATACAAGATAATATACCTATGGAAATTTTCTACAACATAGATTTTATTTTTGGTTTTTTATATTGCAATATGAATTGTTTACCACTCAAGAACCACCCCAATTGCATTCATTATCCTAAAAAATGTTTATCACATTGAAATACCACAAATAATTATTCAATAGATATTGAGTAATACCCCTTACATATTACAAATTATTCAATGCACATGAATGTAAAACCATTTTGGGTGGTTTAACATTCCCACAACAATTTTTCTTTGAGTTCACCTTCCTGTTCTTAAGACAGTGTTTTGAACATGATAGTAAGGAGAAATGAATAATGATGACTAGTTCCTTGGGTTTACATTGGGAAGAGGGTGCATAATAATTTGATTTCAGGGATTTTATGGGTGATAATAAATTTAATGGGACTGTTAACAACCAATGAAAGGATGTATGATGAATAGTGAAGTTTTTTATAGGTGAGAGGGTGAGTTATAGGGCCTCAAACATAGACAACATTGGAGGTAAAATCAGATGATGTGGTTATGGTGGTCGATGTGATGTGAAAAATGAGATTCTATACATTATAGATATAAATTTCTTTACTACAAGATGTAAAGTTCTCCAAGTTACCTAACATTGATTATAAATATTATATGGTTCTAGTATTTAAACAATACTAATAATTTTACATGGGGTGTGACCCTAAATCACATGAGAGTTAATTTGATATTGATTCCCATATCATGTACCCATGTACACAATAGGTAAAATATTCTGATAAAAATGCTATGTGTCCAAGGAAACACTATAGTTTATGTAGAGGAGATAAATTTTTATATTTTAGGGGAACACAACAAATATCCCATATAGTTCCACATTCCATGTGCTATAATATAAAAATTGTGTATTATGGTCATAAAAAATTATCTTCCACAATATTAGTTGTTCATATTTCTAGAGGCTTCCACATACCATGTTCTCAACAAATAAATTCTATTTATGCTAAGCCAAAATCAATTGGATTAGGAAATTTTTTTCTCAACTACTACAGGGGCCTACATTCCATGTACTCTAGAGTGAATGAAGTGTAATGGACACTTTTCAGTATTCTACATGTTTTCTTATTCAATATTAATTTATGGATTTATAAATAGTATATTATGAGAATTTCTCCTGATAAAAAGTGATGGTTAATATATATACTTCATAGGAATATATCTCTGATGCATATTGGGTAGTTCAACTTTATTAGCTCAATGGATACACAAATAGGGTTTGGATTGATATCATGAGAAATTGTGGGATCAATAATACCCATGGTGATAACATAATATCAGGTTATGAATCATCCTTATAAATAGTGAAATAAGTAACCCACATATTATTTTGGGGCGTGGGTCCTCCACATTTAGAGTCGATAAAACCCTTGGATGTTTTATATCCAACAAGATAAGGTGTAGGTCCTCCATATAGGTTAGTAATCTTTTTTACTAGCATAATCTTTATTGATCCTTGGATCCCCCACTATATATTTCTAGAGATAACATAGAGGGTTGTCGGTGTAGTTTATGGGGTTTAGGTACTCTCCCATGTACTGAGGCATGGTCTTACACAATGGAAGATAAAACCTCCAACAATATGCATTCATCTAATAAATAATAGAAAAATTATTAATTCTAGTGAATATATACATGGGTGATAAGGGGAAATATTATCTAAACAACATGGGTTCAATTATATTATAAGGTTCCCTCAGTTTGTGAGATTTTAGGAGTTGAGATACATTGGTTTAATAAATCTTCCTATATTCTTGATCACCACCAAGGTGTATCTTATAAAATGGGTATGAAATTTTTTAAATTATAGTTTTATTATATCATTAGTTCACCTTATTATATAGAGTTATGAATATCTATAGATATAATATTTTATAATGATATGTAACTTCACTTTGTTCCTATGTTTCCTTAATATAATTACCATGTGTTTTATTCTTAGCTTATTTTTGATCTTATATTATTTTGGAGATTGTGAAGACATGTTGTCAGGTTTTTTGATTATATTTTCATGGTGTAATATTGAATACATTTATACTCTCCATTAAATGATATTTTTACCAACACATGTTTTGTATATGATGACGAGGAAGTGTTTAGAGATAGTCTTGGAATTCATAGATATGGATCTATTTTTGTGAAGCTTATGATTATTGGAACATAATGATACAAGTACAAGTTATTTTTTAGAGGGATATTCTCAGGGGTATATGCAGAAAAGAGATGATATCCCATTACATATGTTTATTGTATAGAGTTTCATTATCATGTGTATTGATTAACTATCTTGGTGTTCTCTAGATCTTTGTGTTGTATATATATTTTCCATGCATCCTTTGTTATACTGTTATTATATTTATTTAAATTAATGATGGGTTTTGGTTATATTATATATATTTAATTGTATATTTGTTTTAGTTTGTTATAGGATAAGGCCTCTCATATATGTTTATGGATTCATAATGTTATCCATCAGCCTCTAGTTTATTTGAGATAGTGTTGGGGCGATACACATAGCTAACCAACAATTCACGATGGGTCTTGGTGGGTCAGATATTTTAATAATGGAATCAAAGTAGTTTGATGACTAGAGATGGAGTTTAGATTTAGTGGCCTTATGATGAAATATTTGGGAAATTAATGAAATGATATCAAAATATTTTCTAGTTTATTTATAAAATCATGAAATGAAGTGTTGGTGATGAAACTGATGTATACATTCTCCCAGACATTGATAATCTATGGATTAAAAAAAACCACGAGGAAAATATTTCGAGGTAATGTTAAAAGAGTACAAGCATCATGTGGTGGTTATTAGTGATATTTCTTGTCCTTCATTGGTTATATCACCTAGATATTCTTAACTCAATGTGGATATAACCTATCGAATGATTGATTTCACCCATAGATAGTTATATTATATATATTGGAAGGCTCGTGATGATACTATGTCAGTTCATGAAAATATCCTCGTAAATCATTTGAGATATTATGTATTAATTAAATAGATTTTATTTGGAGGTATCATTACCCCATGATTATTCTAATATTAACTTACCATTAGGTTTAGTGAGGATATTCATGCAGAGTATATGGTAGTTAGTAAAGAGATAACTAGAATACATATAGGTAATGTAAACTATGGGAATTTTAGTAGAATAGGCTTCCTAGAATCCAAGATATCCTTAATCATTTAATGATAGAGGGTTAGTTGCTGTTTGTGGATCACATATTTTGTTTGGTTCAGATAAACATTAAAAATATAATGATTCATTATTAGTTTTTTTATGGTTTAATTAGCTATTATTAGATTTTTTTCCATCAAATAAAGAATAAAATTCTCTTTCGTTGTTTCACATAGAGCTCTTGTTCAAGATATAGTTTAATCTAGAGAAATTGAGGATGATTCAAATTCTGAAGATTATAGAACCACCATAGGATATAATTCCCATATTTTATTATGATTAAGGGTTACAAACCTCACTAGTATTCCAAACACATGATTTCATATGAAAATTCACAAAATTATATATTCATATAGAGCCTCTAAATAGAGAAATTAAGTAAAGACTGCGATCTTATGAATCTTATCCTATGCTAGAGTCTTCAAGTGAGTGATGGTATTGAGAGTCTCCTCATAATGATGCACCATGATTATAGAAATAATCCATAATTCTTTCAGAATATAACATAAGTGATTCCATAGAAAAGCCTCTTTTCTAAATAAAAAATTTATACTAGGAACCTTTTTATTTCTATGAATGTAGTCAACCAAGAAGGTGGGTCGAGGATATGACAATTTAAGAGACAATAGTGATGGATTGTGTTTTAATCCATGTATAATAATCCCACTATTAAATGAATATTACCATGAATAGAGAAACCATATATAAAGTTGTGAAAAGATGTATTCAGTGGATTCATATTATCTAAATATTCTAGTAAAATTTTGAAGTATGATTTACATATTTCATTTATAGAACCATGTTATTTTTTGTTGCAGGCATACACTATTATTCCTATACATTTTTTATGATATTTAGTGTTCCTAGTAGAATTTATAAATATCCATGATCATCATTAGATTTTCTACTAATGGATTCCATCATTTACTCACTTCTTAAAATAAAATGATTTTATATTTTCTAGATAAAGGGTAATTTTAGGATATTCCTTCATAACATTGATTTTCCCAAATAGCTTCATTATTGGTAGAGATTAGTTACCAATCTCTTAAATTGAAAAGTGAAATTTAATCAAGTAAATTAATAGAGGACCGCCTTCAGTAGTGATTGGGGCCCCCAGTTATGGTGAGAAGAGATAAACATCAAGATATTATAGCTGACTACCCCTCAAATTTTAATATTAGATAATCAATTCTAGAAGAATATCATATGATTCACTACATGTTTAGTGATGTAATGGATGAATTACTTGCAAATGTTGTCCTAGGTTTCCCATATGTGGTTTACTAAAATGTATAATTGTTCAAATTTTAAATTTACCATTAATGTGTTGTAGTGTATACATTTTTTGGAATGTTGTTTAGAAATAAAGGACACCCATGATGAGTTAATATACGCATAGAAAAAATACCTTTCCATTCCAATTTTCAGAGAAGTATATTGGACTTATATAGATTTCTTGTGTAATTACAAAGGATTTATAGCTATGGATTGAAATATTACGGTTTATGTTTTGGATTTCTAGGTTATTTTTTATAAAGCATGTTGATGCACTGGATATGGTCATGGTTATCCTTTATAAAGAATGAGGATTTGAGGGTTGTAAAATCATAGTGGCAGAATAGTGGTGATATAACTAGAGATATCATAAGAAAATTATTTTTTTAGTTTATAGATGCGATATTTTAACTAATAACCTTGTAGTTTTTTGTTATTGATAGGAGAGAGATATATTTCTCACATTTAGTCAAAAGTGTTTCCCATCCAACAACCCATTCTCTAATAATATAACATACTGGTTTCATTGATTGAGTAGTCTTGCATGAACACATATTATTTGGAAATAGGCCTTAAGGCTTATTTATAAAGGTGGAGAGTAGGTCTTACACCTATACAAGTTTATAAGGACATATTTAGAATATATTTTTGATTTTATCATCGTGTAATAATTTTTTATATTTAATATTGAGTGTTTCTCTATAGGTTATATATTTCGATACTTGGGTTTTGGTAGCTATTAACCCAGTGTATGGAATTGTTAGAGTTGGTTCATCTAAACGTTTAGGAAAATATGATTTAGACCATGGAATAATGGTTCACTAATGAGTAGTGGTATATTTATATATATTTTTGATGAGGTCGGTGTCATTTCTTGTTGATATGTTTAGTATATTTGTTAAATAAGTGATTAAAATACAACTGGACTATTTTGAGACGTGATATTTTTTAGAGATAATGGTAAAAATGTGAGGTTTCTGTTAATATTTATGGAAAAGTTGATTATGAATAGATATGTTGCACATATTACTTAATCAATATACATTATAATCCATGGATTATTATTATGGGATGATAAAAAGTTTAATAATACCGGAAAAATATGCTACTCAATATTTTTTCTGGAGTTGGTGTAAAAAAATCATTGTTATTCTCAGTTGAGGGATTTTATCCAAATACATTGTTCGTATATGATAGTTATCTAGATAAATTCATAAATATGGGAAGAAAAATGATTTAATAAGAAGTTTTCACCTAATAATGAACCACATTTAAGTGGATGTTAGTGGTTTTCAGTTTTTTTTCCTTACATATAGTTGGGAAAAATTTTTGTATTGAAAAAGTATTGGGTGCTGGAAAGGGAATGTTCATTTCCTATATTGTTGTGTTTTGGGTTCTCTCAAAGCCTGAACACCATAGACTAGTCAAGTGTGTGAATAAAATATTTTTTACCACATTATTGTTTATTAATTTCTTAGTTTAGTATATTAAGATGATTAATTTTTTAGTGATAGAAATATTTAATGGTTGGGAGGATGTAGTGACACACTTTTTTCTTGTCTAGACTTTGCTAATTTTTTAGTTAAGAGATATTGGGTCCTTTAATGGGGAAAATGATAAATTTATCCTATAAAATTAACTTTGATTTTATGGGTACTTTCATTTAGTTTGGAGAATGCTATTTTCCATTGAGAATTTCTTTGGTAATTTTCCAAAAATATTAAATTTACCAATGAATGGCATGTTCTGGTAGAATTAAAATATAATATATTTATTCAAATACATTATATTTTTATGGATTATTTTAAAAAGTATACAATGGGGATATAATTTTTTTCTTATGGTAATGATGACATGTAAATACCAGAGGATGTGGAGTTTGATATTTTTATGTAGGAGGAGTGACAAGTTAGAATAAATAAAAAAGGAATATAATGGTTGGTTTTAATTGAAAGTTAGTAGATGTTTTCAATTAATAATTACATATAGAATTATATGGGATATTAATTAGTTAATAAAATTTATTAGAGGGTTTTCATTTTATAATAAATCCATTAATGGAATTGACTAGAGGGATTTCCTGAGGTTACCACCCACCATGTAACCCATCCGGAAATGCCATGTAAGTAGAACCTATAGGCATTAAATCATAGAAGAATCTACCCAGCTACAATAAAGGAATATATGCCACACTACACCAAAATAATCTTTGAATGATAGATTAAACCACAACTAAATCATTTTGTGATAGTTTTGAAAACAACCTCTAAATCATGTGTCAACAATCATTTAGTAATGGTTTTCCAAAATCGCTACGAAAGAACTCAATATTGGTTTTTGAAAAATCAGGAGAATAACTTACTAGTAGTTCAAATCACCACTAAACTATTTCATGACTGTTTATTTTTTTTATTTTTTTATTTAAGTATTTATTAATATTTAATTATTTAATATTTAATACTTATTATTTCCTATTTATTTATTACTTGCATTTACACATGTCTTGCATGCATGCATCTAATATGCAGAAATTCAGCATATATAAGTGTTGAGTGAGATTTGAACCCCTTACCTCATGGTTTGCAAAATATTTACCACTCCTGCAATCTCTTCATGTGGTGTGTAAATAGAATTTAATATACTTATATATATAGATAAAAAACAAATAATAATATAAAATAATAACAATTAGTAATAACAAACTAAAAAAACAACCAATAAATTAATATGAACTACATTAATAATAATTATTAACTAACAAACAAATGATTAATAAAAAACAATAAATAAATAAATAAATAGAAAATAATACATTAATAAAAAAATAAATAAAAAATAAAAATAAAAAATAAGTAATAAGTATGTAAATAAATAAATATATATTTTAAAATTATCAGTAAATATATAATATATAATAAATATGACATTATTAAGTAATGAATAAATTAAAAATTAATAAAAAATACATTAATATATGATAAATAAGTAATAAATTAATAAGTAATAAATTAATAAATAATTGATAAAAAGTAAGTAATACATACATAATACATAATATATAATAAATTAAAAATAAAATAATAATAAAATGGAAATAAATTAAAAATAAATTAATAAAAAATAAATGATTAATAAATAAATAATATAAATATGTAATAACTAATAAATAAGTATTACATAAATAATACATAATGCCATAATTATAAAATAATAATAAATAATAAATAAATAATAAATAAATAATAAACTAATAATAAGTTAATAATAAACTAATAATAAATAAATAATAAATAATAAATAATTTATAATAAATATTAAATAAATATTAAAAAATAGTTAAGAAATAATTTAATAAAAATTAATAATTTAATATATAATAAATAAATAAATAAATAAATAAATGTTATATAAGAAATACTAAATGAAAAAATAATAAATAATCCTTAATAAATAATTTATAAATAATAAATAATTATTTAATAATAAATTATATATATTCTTAATAATATATAATAGATATATATTAAAAACTTAAAAATATTAAATAATAAATTATAAAGAAATAAAAATAAATAATATATTATAAATAATAAAGAGTAGATAATAAATAGTAAATAATAAATAATAAATAATAAATAATAAATACTAAGTAATAGTCAATAAATAATAGATGAAAATAAATATCTATAAATATATATACATATAACAAAATTTACAAAAGTATATATAAACAAACATTTTTGTTAAGTAAATATATATCAATGGAGACATGTATATAATTATTTAGTAATATAAATATAATATATTCATGAGTAAATATAAATTTCTATATATATAAACCTATATATGATATAAAAATATATAAACATAAATATGTATAAATATTTACAAATTTATATAAATATATATAAATATTAATAAATACATATAAATATGCACACATAGATACACTTATATATAATTTTAAATTAATATTGACATGTATATATAGATGTATAAATTTACATATACACAAACATATATATTTATATATTTAATAATTAATAAATCACCAAAAAATGGAAAATACTACAATTACAACACCATTTAATCAATATGAATGTAAATTCTTACAATAAAATTAGAGATGACCAAAAAAGCTTATGAATACACTCTCAAATGATTCAGAAATATCATAAAATGTTAACAAATCATGGTATCTGAACAAGAAACTCAGTTTTAGAGGCCTTCCAAGCCTTTTTTAACCTTGAAAAAATGGTGACCAATGTTCCTCCAATTAACATGGTGTAGATCTCATCATAATATTTGATTTGATATGTGCTAGGGACAAAAAGGACATCCTGATCAAAATTTAAAACCATTTGAATTTCATGTTTGATTTTCATCTTCTCTTAAAAATAAAATATTTTTAATCCATTAATTATTAATAAATTATTATCAAATGTCATTGTATCTCATTTCACAAGCTTCAATTTTACTGGTTGGGGGTTAAAATGAACACCTGGGTCAAAAATTATCCTCATTTGATGTTGAAAACTTATTTTCAACTTATCCATGAATTAATATATGTTTTAAATAATTACTAACTAATAATTATAAATAATAAAAATTAACACATGAAAATTAATTTAAACTGTAAATAATAATAAATAATTGAATAAAAATAATAAATTTAATTTATTAATAATAAATCATATTTAAATATTTAATATTTAATATTTCTTTCAATTAATAGGGAAGAATTTTTAACATACCATATCTATTTAATGGCATTTTTCCAAAACTGTATCTAGAAAATAAATTATATAAAACATTAAAAAAAGTTTAAAAATATGATTTAGTGGTGGGTTTTCAAAAAACTCCAATAAAATTAAATAAAAAATTACTAAAATTTAAAATTTATTTTTGTGATGATTTTTCAATCCCTCTTTAAAAAAACTGTCATGAAATAATTTTTGATGGAATATTTAACAGCGATTTTCAAAACCTCCTTGAAATTCTATTTTTCTAATAGTGAATGTATTCCATATTACATGTTGTTTATTGAAAAGTCATTAGTATTATTTATGTTTTATCACTCAAGAGTATATTTTGGTTCCCTCGGTAGTCCAGTCTAAGTGTGTTTTTATATATAATGTGATGATTCATATCTATATTACATAAGTAGATGTCTGAGAGCAATTTTGAAAGGGCATGTTTCGTAACATTGTGGAGATGATGTTGAGATTGGATGGGATATCTAGAGTAGACATAAGGTCCAACCCCCTAATGATACCTTGTCATTAGGGAGACGGTCCTCCATATATGTTGTGGAGTATGTAACCCCAATTATGATGGAGTTTATGTCCTCCAATTATGGACTAGGTAAATCCCTTGGACAATTCACTTCCACTAAAATAATGTGAAGGTTATCTGTAGGGATTTGTAACCACCTATAGTGGTAGTAACATTGGTGAGGCATGGATCCTACACTATATATTTTTTTAGATATAATATATAGGGTTGGTGGAATGGAGATAAATTTTATGTATTACCCTATTTATTGAGGCGTGATCTATCATAAGGGATTGTATTCCTTTGATCGATATACATTCCTATAACAAGGTGTAGTTACACTTTTTATTTCAATGTTATAACATTTTAATTATACTATGGTGATGTGAGACTTATGAAGTGCCATATTTTCTAGATTAAATGGGTTTTATGAAATTAGATGGTTCTCTCAGAGAATGATCCTTGAGGATCTAGACTCCATTAGTTTATAGATTCTCCATATTCCCGATCACTACTGAGGATTCCTATAGTTGGGAAATGAACTTTAAAAATTTTAGGTAAGTTGATATGTTGAGTGACATTTGATATTTAAGGTTATCGATCCTTATAAAGCTAAGAAATAAGGATAATACACGTCCCAATGTACCTGTGTTTTTTTCTAAAATTTATATCTTTGTTGTCATTGTATTCTTTATTATCTATAATTATTTTTGGGATTTAGTAAACATGATGTTATATATTTTATCATTGTTTTTGGGGTATCCAAGTGAGTATATTTATACACACCCTTACATGGGCCTTATACCCACATGCTTTGTGATTGTGTATATGGTTCACAGTTCAGAGATAGCATTTGTTATCATGTAATTGGACCTATTATTGTAGGGATAATACTTGGTGTTTCATTGAGAAACTCAGTGATATAACTTTCTACTGGAGGGATCTTCCTAGTATTCTATTCAGCGAGGAGATGATATTCTATTTCATATATTTAATATATCATATAGAATTATGTTTTGTATTGATTAAATATCAAGGTTTCACATTGTGAATTGCATTGTTTAGCTGTTGTCCATGAATTAATTATTATACCCCTTAGTTGCTTATTTGAATTAATGTTAGTTGTTGGTTATATTTTTTATATTATAGTATTTATTTATTATATATTTTTATTGTATTAGTCTTAGAAAGTTTATTTATTTCTTCTTAATGATAGTCACCAACCTCTAGACTATTAGAGGCCAACATGGGCTGGCACACTTAACTTACTACAAGTCTTGGAGGGGTATATGTGAGTAGGCATGGGTCATGTAATTTATTATAAATGTAGTAGGTTAATTGAAATTGATTTATAAAAAATTACTACGTGGTTTATGGGACCTATAATGTAATCAACAAAATTTTATTTTAGTTATTACTTATTTACATGTATTTTAATATGTTTGGATTTAAAATAGAAATTTTTTTTCTGGAATGTACAATTGACCCATATAGTAAAGTTAACCATACAAGGGAATCATGTAGTTTGGTTATTCATTTCTTTAGAATATAGATAATTTAAATTTATTATATCTATTTCATGGCTCTTCAATACTATTTTATTTTTGGGTGTTCCGAATTCGGTCATGTGGATTCTCTATCCAAGTTATAACCCCTATTTCTTTAGCGAGTCTATGATGTTTTCAAGTTTAATTTTTGTAAAAATAGAAGGTTATATATTCCTTTAATTTAAAATTTCAAATTTATATCACCCTAACTATAATAAAAATTATAATTAACTATGTTATTACCCCTTCATGATAGCACACTCAACCCCACACTTAATTCAACCCACCTCCCCCATGTGATATCATTATTTGTAACTCGAACCTTACTCATGACCCTAGTAAACAACAAAATCCTCCTACCCCCTCATGTGAAATCACTTAGTGTTACCACCCCATGCGTGAGCCCCAGAAAAAATTTCATAAATTGAATATATGGCTTTCGGGAATCCATTCTCGTATCAGTGTTCCCCAAAATGAAACAACAGACCAACCTAACCAACATATTTATTTTTTATTATCTATATTATACTATATTTATGAATATGTATGAGGTGAAACATAATCTACATTCATATATTCTAAATCATTTACATAATTGAAACATTGAATAAAATAATAAACTCAACATCTTGAGAGTCATTAATTTTAGTTTTTTTTGGAGATTAACTATATATGAAAATAATTTGATAATTATTTTGGAAAGTTTCACATAATTTCATAATTATAGGCATTATTCTAATCATCTCCCATGTTAAAATCATCAAAATTACCTAATAAATAGAAACATAAGAATGTTTTGTGCTCAAAATACTAATAAGGAATACGTACACATATCAACATCTTACCCAGGGTGATATCAAATTAATATGATAAAACAAAAATGTGAGAAAAATATATGATTAAAAGAACATAGAAATATAAAATGGTTCATATATGAGAAAAATAACCCCATATGATAGAAAATATACCCTGGTGTAAATAATAAAATAACACGAGACATAAATCACAATCCATGGAGCCTAGAATAGTTTCATATCAAAGGAGTGTAACACCAAAATAATCATTGAAGCATAACATTGTGTATCAAGAATCACCGCCTGTTTCCCAAAAGAGATCTTCCTTCACAATATGTTTCCCACTTTGGACCTAGGGTCAATAATAATTTATCCTTTACCTCATTAGATTTAAATCTTCACCCATTGAATTAGAGGGCCATATAGGGCCCACCCATCACTTATGTATTAACTATACACATGTGTTCCATATTAAAACATCTAATCATCACATCATTAAAAATTAGTAATAAGAATGAGTTCCACATTACATTTCACAATGAATTACATAAATAACCACATAAACCATATCAATTGATCCCATATCCAATCATAGAAAATAAGAACTTCATTAAATAATTTATTGAGTGATTTATAAAACATAACAACATGAAAAATACTTTTGAGAAAAGGTGGAAAATAGAAGCTAGATTGTAAAAGAAAGTAAAAAGTATTTCATTTAAAATAGTTAATCTGAAGTTAAAATGAAATGATACATATTTTTATTTCAAAATAATGAAAGGGTACATTGGTGATAATTGAATACATGGTTTGGATTGAAAGATCCATTTAAAAGATATCAACACTTAAGATGATGATATTTATTCAAACAATTTATAGTTTTATGGAAAATAAAACTTTTTATATAAGGGTATTTAAATTAATAACTCATTTTCCATAAATATATAAAAGTACACATCATATGTAAAAAAATATAATTCATTCTATGGAACATTTAAGGTTTAATTTTAAAAGATACTACATAACTCAAATAAATATATTCTAGTTAACAAAGTCCCTCACATTAACTCTAGATTCCTAAGGAAGTTCTTAAACCTCTTGTATCATAAGAATAAACTTATTAATTACTTATTTAAGAACTTTATTTATATATATTTTCCACATATACTCTTAATTTTTAATAAGTCTCTTCATGTATTAGGTTTTTATAAACATGTGTTGATCATTTTTTTAATTTATTAATTTTGGTGTTGGAATTTCTTGTTATAGGGAATTTAATCATTAAAAAACAAATAAATTTTATTGGAAATGATTTGTTATAAGGTTTTATAATTTAATAAATCTCTTATTAGATAGTTTTTTTTTAATTTTCTAAACATAAATTTTACGATGAACTAGTTTCTAATTATTTATCAATATCGATGGATTACCTTAAAATGATCATTAATTATTTTTTTAATAAGAAGTAATATTAATTATTTCAATAACCATATATATCATATATATTAATTAATTATAAACTATATCCTTTTATGAAGTTGGTATAGAGAAACAAAATACATCATTCCTTAGAGGAGATACTCTGCATGTATGCATGAATGATAATATCTTTTTTCAAGGAAGAATAGAAAAGAGAAATTTGGTTCTTTATTTAACACTTTTGAAAATATAACACATATCATTTTTATTATTTAATTTCCCTTTTATACAAGACATTTTAATTAGTGAAGGGAAACAAATCACATTTATACATGGAGGTGGTAGTCTGCACACACGCACAATTCATGTTTTTTTATCACAACAGAAAAGGGAAGGGTGGTTAATAATTGTACCATACTTATAATAACATATCAATATTGTATTGATATACATTATTTAATTTTTAAATTTTGCAATAGGATTTTAGGAATAATAATCTCACAAAAATAAATAAGAAATAGAAACGAGTGGTTATAAATTTATAACTCACTACATGGATTATATCATTTTCTAACGGGCTTAAACCTTTTAGGGATGGTCATTTGAGATGACCAAAACCACCTTATGAAGGATAAGAGTTTTTAGGAGAGGTTTTTCTCTCGATTTCGGGTTGAACATAAGGGGTTATGGTGTGAGGGGAAGTGGTGAGTGGAGAGACCCATTTATAAGTTAAAAGGGATGACATTGTTTTGTAAATCCCTATAAACATTTAATATTAGGAAGTAACTCTTAATGAAATTGGACAGAAAATTGAGAAATAATGAAGATTAGAAGTTATAGGGTTTTGAAAGGCCTTAACAATTAATTCACAGTCATTTTTCAAACATGTATGAATTCATTTAGTCTTAGATTTTTTACTTTTACAATTTTAGTTTTTTCCATGGTAACTAATTTTTATTTAAGTAACATATCGTTTTTGATCAAAAAATAAAATGTTCCTCAGTATATAATTCTTACCTAGTTATACCATGATTAAAATTTATTGAATACGATTCAATTTCAAAACGTTATAAAATTCATTATAAAATAATTATTTTATAATGTGCTAAAAAAAGTTTGATAAGAAAAAATATTATGTATGTTCTACAACCATTAATACAAGATTATAAACAAGAATAATATTTTTTAAAATTTATAATATATCCTTTAAAATGAATATTTTTTCTATAAAAGGATTTGATATATTTCTAAATAATTATTAGAAACAAAAAATTACATAAAAGGAACAATAATTTTAAATAAAATACACATCCCTATTCACATAAAAAATAGTTTTCTTTAAAGAAAAGTCTCAAAAATTATCTTAAGATAGAAATTCCATGATAAATTTAGAAACAAATTTAATTTTTTCTAATTGACATTCTAAAATTTATAAATTATATTTTTAAATTAAAACATAAAATATGGCGAAAAAAATATTTTTTTAGGAAATCAACTCTTTGTATATTATATATTCTTCATCCCATTTACTATAAATAACTATTTAAAATATTTTTAATCATTTATTCATAAAAAATATTATATTTCAAAAAAATTAAATTTTATAAAAAATATTTTAATTGTTTGTTTTTACAGTAGTAGAGTCAATATTTAAATTGAACTTTATTTTTTCCCTTAATATATTTATGGCAGGGATGCAATTAAATTAGTGTTTCTCTATAAAGAAATCCATGGAGAATAGGGTCTTTGATGGAAAAAAATATTTGGTATAGAGTGAATCTCTGATCTGATTGAGGGTTTTATTGGTATGCCAAAGAATGGTTATGATCCTATCTTATTGGATGCCTCGTCTCAGGATCTGATTGATGAAAAAAAATATGAATCATTCCATGAAAACTCCTATTGAATAAAGGGCTTGATATCTGGATCACAGGGGGCACATATGTTTTTTTCACTAATTATATAGATAAAAATGAGTCTCATAAGAAGATTATTAAGATGAATAGAGCACATTCATTTGTTGAAGATAGGTTGAAGGTTTTTATGAAAAAATATGAGGAATGAAATTTTATTATTCTCACATAGTTGAATTTCTTACAGTAGGAGAATTCATGGAATATTGAAAATTTACAAAAGTCATTTAATAATATTTTTTGGATATTAATAATGTAGCATCACCTCAAACAGTAAGAGATATTTTATTATCATCTTCACATATAATGATTCCTAGGACAAAGTGTGGGGCTTTGGAACTATTTCAATGAAGCTAGGTTTTCTAATTATAAAACATTGAGATCCAGTAGTTGATACACTAATTTTTAATGAAACAGTCACCCAAATATGGATTCTAATTCATGTCGTAAGATGGTTCTTATTAGAACTGAAAATCCTTTGGGACATATCCTCAACAGTTAGTGTTCCTATAATGTTTGATAGGGATACTTAATGCACAAGGTATGATCACATCATATGAATTTTAGTTGATGTTGATATATCTTATCCCATTATTCAGATAGTTCACTTATTGCTACCTAGTTCAAGCTTGTTCTAGAAATTAAATTATATAAAATTATGAATCTATGTTTGAAATGAAAATTAATTGGGCATATTACTATGAAATTACAGAGGATATTCTATTACGCTACTCCAAATACGACCTCTATCAGCACAAAAAAATGGCCTTTATCAGTGCTAGAAAAAGCACTGATAAAGCTGGAAAAGATAGGGGGTACCCTTTATTAGAGCTTCAAAAAGCACTGATAAAGACCCCTTTTATCAGCGCTAAAAAAAGTGTTGATAAAATGGGTCTTTTATCATCGCTAAAAAAAAGCGCTGATAAAAGGGTCCTTTATCAGCGCTTTGTTTTAGCACTGATAAAAGACCCCTATATTAGCGTTTCCTTTATCAACGCATTCATTTTAGCGCTGATAAAGGACCCCTTTTATCAGTGCTTTTTTAAAAGTGCTGATAAAAGGTAAAAAAATAAAAAAAAATTAAAAAAATTTAAAAAAATTTAAAAAATTTAAATTTTTTCCAAATATAATGCCAATCGGGGGGGGGGGGGGGGGTTATAGCGCTTGAGCCCCCCCCTTTTATAGCGCTTTTCTGCCCCTGTACAACACCCCACACACCCCCTTCACCCTTTAACAGCGCTTTCTGCTATATTCCCCCATGCGCGCGTGCCCCTGCCTCCACCAGGATTTGAACTCGAGACCTCCCCCCTACGCGCCTAAGCCTTTACCACTACTCTATTTTGATTTGTCTTCTAATTCATGATATATATACATATATTAATTATATATATTCATATAGTAATATATATTTATATTAATATACATAGTTATATTATAATATATATATATAGTTATATTAATATATATCTACATATATACAGTTATATTTATTCGTATAGTAATATATATTTATATTAATATATATAGTTATATTTACATATATATAGTTATATTAATATATATATAGTTATATTAATATATATAGAGTGATATTAATATATATATATTTATATTGATATTAATATATATATTTATAGTAATACTAATATATATATATATATGTAGTTATATTAATATATATATAGTTATTAGATTAATATATATATATAGTAAGATTAATATATATATATAGTTATATTAATATATATATATAGTTATATTAATATATAGGTATATAAATATTCATATATTTATATTTTAAATAAAATGGATGTTAGTTATTATTTAGATAAATCTAATATATTTTATATGTAAATATATTTTATTTTTTATATTTATAATTAAATTTTTAGGTGTGAATATATAAAAAATATGAATATATTGTTATATATTTGATTATAAATAGTAGTGAATTATAGAAAATGATGAAATTTAGAAGAAATAATATCAATAAGAATGTAATACATTAGAATAAATTCAGACCCCACCAAAAAAATCCAATAATACCCCATTAAACGAAGCTAAAAATCCACAAAATGTTAAACAATCGGGGTACCCCAACTAAAAACTCAGTTTTGTAGGCCTTCTGGGCCTCTTTTTGACTCTAAAATCCCTTGACCAATGTCCCCCCAAGACACAATGACGTAGAGCTCATCGCAGGCTTCGATTTGATATGTGGTAGAGCTCAAACGGACACCGGATCAAAAGTTATGGCCATTTGAAGTTTGAGTTGCGTTTTAAACATTTTTTGGATCTTTGTTTTTAATATTTTTAGTCTTCAAATTGTTATTAAATGACTATTACTCAATAATAATTAGAAAATTATTAATTAAAAATATTTATTTTAATTTTTTAAGAATCCATTTTCACTAAATATCTTATATATTATGTATGTTAAATGTAAATGTACATTTATACTTATATTAAATATATTTTAAAATTATATATTATATTTATATATCAATATAACTATATTTATATATTAATATATTAATATATTTTTTTTAATTTTTTTTGAAGTTGACCCTTTATCAGCGTTATGAAACAAGTGCTGATAAAGGGGGGTCCCTTTAGCAGCACTCAAAAAAGCGCTGGTAAAGGGGTGCTTTTATCAGTTCTTTTTTGAGTGCTGATAAAGGCACCCCCCTTTATCAGCACTTTTTCATTTGTGCTGATAAAGGGGGGGGGGGTGCTGCGAAAAGCTGTATTTGTGGTAGTGTTATTAGAACTATAAGAAGCTTGATCATATTATTGAAAACTGTATGTTTAAATTAAAGGTGGATGGCCATTATATGAACTCCAAAGAAGGATTGATTGTGGATCATCATCAGCCTCATGTTGAGAATGTGGGTTCATCCTCTTATGATTCCACTATTATGCAAGAAAATAAGACCATATATATATACTATAAGAGGGAATGTCACCTTACTAAAACATTAAATTCCAAATTTCATGCAACTAAAAATGAAGCTTGTATGGCTATGGTATATGTTGTTAATAAAATCCACAAAGCTAGTGGAATGGAAAATAGGGTTCTTATTGAGGGGAAGGCTATTGATCCAATGGTTCCCCATCAAGGTAATTCTCTGGTTGTGCACTCAAGGGATACCTGTGAAGACCGTCTTGGTCATAAATCCTTGGATGAATATGATTTTTATATTGTTGATTTACTTGATGATATCTACATGCAGTTAGGTAAGAGAAGGGAAAACCCCCTAATGGATCAACCATTTTCACCATAAAAAGTGATATAAAGGATCCACAAGGATCCCTAGTCTGATATCTTATGATGGTGGAAGTGAGAATGATAGATATCTTAAAATATCTTCATCTAATGATGTGGATCTACATTTAGGGGCTCTCCATTATGATACTTATGTTATGTATCTTATAGATACATCTATAGTGATCCTTGATGGAACTAAAGAGACGATGAAGCCTGCAACATAATAAGTGATGGATACTAAAATTCAGAACACTAGTCGATAAACAATAAAATATGGTAAAAATGATATAGATATAAATATAAGAACCCAAGTTGTGCATAATTTGGTCTCTCATGAGAATGAGATTGAAGACTTCCCATCTAGTAATAATCCCACTAAGAAATTTAAGGACTTATTCTTAATGATTAATTCCATTAATAAACAAGACATTGGTACCTTTATATTGAGTGTATCAAGAAACATCATGGTGTTTCCTTCAATTCAGAGTTTATCAAGGTAGAAATTAATAAACACCCTTCAAATAATAAGGGTATCATTCAGAAAGAATAATATCCCAAGGAAATTAGTGAAGATAAATTGGGGGGATGATACTTACTCATTATGAACCCACAAAAGTTCTTGTTTTAAAGGTTTTGTATTATCTACTCAAAGGGGAAATTAATCTAAATGAAATGAACATTTAACTTCCAATCCACCCTAAAAATTTATCAAAATAAGGAATAGGATCTAGAGGTGAATCTATTAGAGAAAATCCTATAAAGGTCACTAAATAGTGCCGAACATCAAATATAGATGATAAACTGCTACAACCTCTTAAGAAATGGAAGAGGTCTTGACCCGTGGCCAGTAAGGGAGAGTCTTTAAATAGAGGAAATGAGCATGATAAAAGATAATCTCCATGTTTTGTTAGAAATGTGATCCTTTTTTGTGTGATAGTGGATTTATCACACTGACATATCATTTCATCCCAATGTTCTCCCATATATATCTTTTTTTAATAAATATTTGGGGATATGGGTTTGGGTTTTTAAATTAATGGAATGAGCCTTAATTGAATATATATATATATATATATATTTCATAGTTTTGTTACCACTTTTTTTGTCTGCTAATTATACGATAAACTTAAAATTATATATATTAGTATTGTTTTGGTATAATGTATAGATCAAGATATTTAACATAGTATTTATTTATAGAGAACTATTTTACTAAAACTTAGGTTATTACATTGTACCTCCCTTAAAAAGAATTTAACTATATAAATTTTATTATATGGATGGAAAAATGTGAGGGAAATTTTCCCTCATCATATCCTTTTGTTCCAATGTATCCTCCTCAAACTAATTACTTCACCACAGAACTATGACTAGATGAGTAGTCTGGTTTTTGAGAATCTTATCTATTCAATCTAATATTTCTCTAGGTTATTCTATAAATGAATGTTCATTTTCTAGTTTTTTTATATTCCAATCTTAGTATATGTGACGGTTCTTGTATGTACTTCCATAAAATAGATACGTAGAACAAATTGTACACTTATGAGACGTGTATAGGGAGATTTATGAGATATATTGTGACCCTGAAATGATCAATTATCTTAAAGGGATTGATGTATCTAGGTATTAACTTCCTTTTCATTTCAAATTTCATATCCCACTTCCATGAAGATATTTAAAGGAACACCATGTCACTATCATCATACTCCAGATCTCATCGATGATTACATGCATAACGCTTTTACCACTTTGTGCCGCTTTCATATTTCATTGAAAAATTTGAAACTTTTCCATAATTTCTTAGATAAGGTTTTGACCTATCATATATATCTCTTCAATTTCATCCCAACATTTTGGTTTCCCATATCTCTTCCCATAAAGAGTATCATATGATTCCATATGAATTATATAATGAAAATTGTAGTTATACGTGTACTCTACCATGGGTGATTTCGATCTCAACATCCTTAGAAATCCATTGAACAAGATATTAGAAAATTCTCTAAATTTTTAATGGTTTTTATAAATGACCATCAATCTAAGGTTGACAAATAGTGATGAATATCAACTCTATCTTCAACTATTTCTCAATACTTCTTTAGAATCACATTTTAATCCTCAGATCCCGATTAGATACAATGGATAGTGGTACTCTACAAAGCCTTACCACTTCTCTTCTGAATATAATGGATAGTTGGTTATGGGAAAATATTATTTGATGGAAAAAAAATGCATAGAAATCGTAAGGAGATTGAATATAACTGAAATGTTATTGTGGCATCTAGATGTTTTGAGGTGTCTTATGATGAAATACATGGTGATGTTTTCCTATTTCTACACTATTATGGAAAATGGTTGCGACATACCCTTATAATTTTTCCATTCATCCTTAATGTACCGAAATACCAATAATTGAGATAACTATTCTCTAATTTCTCTATTTATTTAATCCCACCTTACGTTTTGAGGTATCTATACATATTTGTACTGCTTGAATAAATATAGAAGGATTTTCTATGGGAAATGTCAAATATTTTCTTCTTAAATTCTGATTTTTATGGGACACATATACTAGTTCAAAAACATATAGCTTTATATTTATCGTAGTTGAAATCTAGAATATTTTATACTTTTTTTTAATATTTTTACCCCATATTTTTAGGATTCATTGATATTTACATGAATGGATAGTTGGGAAGAAATTTGGGCAATTTAGTACCACTAGTTTTACGAACATAACCCGTTATTTATATACTTTGACCTTTTAAATTACTTGGGTTATGTAGGGATAGTTTTTAGAAGGGTTAGAAATTTTTTGAAGTTGTCTTGTGGAGGTGAACGGTTTGTGAATAGTTAGTAGAAATTTTGATCCACCTCCAAAAACCATACAACTTTTGTTAGGAGTAAATAGATAGGTGTAGAGCTGGTGCATGGTTTGAAAAAACCATTCAAGTCCCTAAGGGAAACAATGAAACTTGAAATAGAGGTAAAATATAGTTGGTACACAGTTTGTTGAACTATGTGATCCAACCATGTGAGGGGTGGTCCTAAGGCACTAACACCACATGGTTGGCATAAGGTTTTCCAAGCCATATGGAATATCCTTGTAGTGTACAAGTGGAAACCCAAAATTTATGGATATAATCTTAATTATGTCATGAAACCCTCTTTAATTTCCTAATCTCGTCGAATCTCGAATTCCTTTTGGTCCCTAGGCTTGATAGTATATCCCCTTTACTTCAGAAGTGAATATTAGGTGAATCAAAGTGCAATGTAGATCCAAATTTGTAAGTAATTCACCATTCTTCACCGTTACTCTAAGATATATTATTATCATCTCTGATAGAACAATAGATCTAGTCTCTTATGGATAAATCTTTGTTTTATAATGTAAATCTTTAATAACATTGATTGGATGTATTTAAATAATGAAAATAAATGATGGGATCTTGATAATTGTAGCGTCTCTCTTCATCTTCACAAACTTTTGAGAGGTAGGTGGCTTCTATCTCAACTCAACCATGACTTAGAACATGAAGGATTGGTTTTCTTTAAATAAATTTCATGAAATTATTGTGTAATAAGTTTGTGATTATTGATGGAATCCTCTTTTGGGTTATAGATTTAATGATTGGAAATTGAATGGCTTCTTGAAAAATCATATTTGGTGATAATTTTAAATTGACGATTTTAGAAATCTGGTTTTGTTTAGTACATGGAATTTTTTTTAAAATTATTTAAAAATGTAAGTTTTTTTGTAGAAAGGCTTTTCATGGAATTTGGAAGACATGTTTGGTGTGAGTGAATTCATAAATTCCATCTCGTTGAAGGGATACACACCATTGCAGAACCTAGTATTTGTCACGTTATGATGAATTAGTGGATAGATAAAGGAACACTCATGAGTATGTAACTTTAACCTTAGCATGCATGGGTAAGTTTATGGAGTCATTTTTATAGGTTTTCTAAATTTTTTGGAGGAATTTATTCTTTTTAAATTTTCTCCTTAAAACTGGTTTACTATTTTGATAAAAATATTTTACATTCATTTAAAACTATTTCATTTATGTATTTTTGAAAAAAATTATTGTCTTAGTGGTATGAGTTGAGAAGTATTTAGGGAAATCCTCTCGAGTTTAGACTCACCCCCTACATGGGAACTATTGTGAATTTTTAGATGTCATCTATTAAGAAATAGTTGATGTTTATTTTTCTAAGTTATTTCGTGATACTTATTAATAAAATGGTCATGACATGTAGAGTTTGAGATTAGTGTAGTTTGGGTGTGTCTAGTTTTATTCCACTTGTTTTATTTGAGTGTTGGTTCTTTTAGTTATTTTGATTATTTCCTTTGGTTTCCTATTATACTTTGATATTGTTTACTATTTGGTTGTATTGGTATGAATTATATGTAGTGTTTGTTGTTTATTGTGTATAAATGATGTAGTTTTTTATTTGAAGGTAAAATAGTCCCCCAACATACTTTAAAGAACTTGGCATCTATAACCATCCTTTGGTGTCTTATGGATGTCACCTAAGGCCAGTAATACCACTACATATTCTAAACCCAATGATGAGGGGTGTGATGTTACACATGGAATTAGTCTTGGTTAGTTAGTCTATCATTTTTGGGACAAATGGAATCATCATTATTTTTTTATTGAGTTTGAAATGGTATTGTTCTTATTCAGTCCTTGTGTTGGGCTCTTAAAAATGAGATAAGAATATCAAAACTTGAAATAATTAATATAAAAAGAAATTGATAAATTATTTATACTGAACTCCATGTGAACTAGATCTTTGGGTACATAAATGTTTCAATTCAATTATAGGTAATTTGTTACCCCATCATCATGGGTTTATTGGGTGAGTGTTGCATAACATGAATTGATTACAAGAAATCCCATTAGGACTTCATTAATCATATCCATTTTTATGATTTATGAAAATAGTTTTGAAATGGTTACAAAAATTTTATTTTGAAATGATTTAACATGGATTATGTTGATATGGTAGTTTGTAATTTATTATCCTTCAGTTTCTAGTATGTGATGACAAAATAAAATTTTCCTCTTATTATAACTAATGGAACTAGGTCGACATAATATGAATTAACCAGAAGAGGCTTCTAAAAATACCTAAGCCACAAGTGAACCAACTACTAGTTCAAAGAATTTTCCATGATTTTTATGCCACAAGTTGCGGTAATCAGAATGATGTGCCTTAACAAGTTTAGCTTTCAGTTCAATATCAATAGAAAAAACCATCCACCTTTTATGGGGATTTGTAATAGGAAAAAACATATGTTTGGTTGAATAGGACGAATCAAATCTTTATCAATGTATATACTTGAGGATCCAACAACCCAATGGTTGAATTTAATAGTCTATACTAAAGCTAACCATGATATTTTATGGGAGGATTTTAAAGAGTATTTTAATAAAAAATTATACCCGAACTCTTTTAATATTTCTAGAACAAAAAAGGTATCCAGTTTTATGTAATATAATCTATTGGTAATGGATTATATAGATAAATTTATGAATCTATTCCACTTTTCCCAGAATTTGTGGCAAGTGTGTCCTTGAAGGAATTCATTTTTTATTTTGGATTATGACCAGATATTAATCAATGATTTTCATTTTTTATAACAAACTATAGAGATACGATCAATAGTGTGACTATGGTCGAAAGAGATATCACTAAAAATAAAGTTTTAGAGTTCATGTTTATACTTATAGTAATAGGTGGGAACTCTCACGAGGAATAAGAGAATGAGGGACACCTACTTGTTAAGATATTGGATACCTCAAAATCAAACCACGAAATTAGTAAAAATTCATCATCAATTGAAAAGTAAACCCATATATTTTAAATGTGGTTATTTTTGGAATATAAAATGAGAATATATAATACTATATAGATTGTGCAATAATTTTATTCATATGGTGTATCTTTAACATTATTTTTATAGTGATCTAAGTTCTTATACTAGAGACACTGATCATGCTTCTCATACATCATTTCCTTCGAAGGGATCAGTGAAGTAGAATAATTCCCATAAATATAATAAAGTGATATATGTTGATTCTAGGAACACCATTACTCCTCAACCTATACAATCTCAATAGGGTAACAAAGAGAAAATCAAAATGGGTAAGAAATTTTAGGGAACTGAGAATGTGATAAAAAATTATCAAAAATTTCCTTAGATAGTGAGAGGTGTGATTATTTTTAATTCTACATGTATGTAATTTTTTATATGGGAATGTCCTACTCATTTATTTCTTCCCATGTTTCAAATCATACGGGTTTGCATGTTGAGATCATGCCTTCCATTTTGAATCTTCAAACTTTCACAAGATAAAGAGAGTGTTGAGCCTTTCTGTGTAAATATTTTTACATAACTATTGATGGGGATGATTTTATTTTGGATTTATCTATTTTTGAGATGGATATCTAGGAATTCAATTGGGGTATGGATTTGTTAAAATTTCTCAAATCCTTCATCAAATGTAATAAATAAAATTTTAGTTGCACTTTTCTTGATGGAATCAAGCATCTATTTAGAGGATATTAGTATATAAAGGTAAGTAGATCATGTATTTTATCATAGATGGTTAGAAAAATCTTTCATAATTTAGTGATTCTTACTTTGAAATATAAGAATGTGATCAGAAATAATGATTTTTTATAAATAATTGAACAATTACCAATTTCTTTTCCTAAATATTTCTTAGGGTTTCCACCAAAAAGAGAAGTGATGTTTATGATTGATCACATATCAAGGGAAAGTAAAATTTCCCTACAATCACATTGGATGTAACCAATGGAATTAAGGGAATTGAAATTTCAATTATAAGAGTTTTAAAGAAAAGGGTTCATTAAAATTATCATGTATCAGTGGGCAGAACCCATTATTTTTTGTGAAAAAGGTAAACGAAAATCACAGTCATTGTGTGGATTATCATTATCATAAACAAGTTATAATAAGGAATAATTATCCAATTCCACACATTGATGAATTTTTTGATCAATTTAGGGGATCCCAATGGTTCTATAAAATTTATTTATGTTTGGGATATCACCAACTATGATTTTGGAGCGAGGATATTCTAAGAAAATATTTTATATTTAGATGTGACCATTATGAATCTGAAATTATGCCTTTTTGTTGTATGAATTAACCATCCATATTTATGGAATATATGAATTGAGTCTTTAAATGGTATCTAGATAAATTTTTGGTGGTGTTTTTGATGATATTCTGGAGTATTCTAAGAAAAAAGTTGAGCATGAGAAATACATGGATATAGTGTTGGATATAATGCGAGAGCATCAACATCATGATAAGTTATCAAAGTGTGACTTCTATATACAATATGTGTTTTTCATGGGACATGTCATTTAAAAAAAGGATTTTCTATGGATCCTAAAATGATTGAATCAGTTATCTCTTGGAAACCATTGATGGATGTCTTTGAGTTACACAGTTTCCTTTCCTTAGTAGGATACTAAAGATTTTTTGTATGTTTTTTTCACATTTACTCCCACCAATGATAGATTTTATGAAGAAATTAATTATTTTATAATGGAATGAGTAATTCTAGATATAATTTCAATAACTAATGTTTACAATTACATCAGTACCTATCCTCACATTTCTAGAGTCTGGATAAGACTATATAGTCTATTTTCTTGAATCGAGATCTGGGTTGGGATGTGTTCTCATGAAGAGAGATCATGTTCTTGCATATGGTCACTAATAGTTATAGATGAATGAGATGAAATAGCCAAAGAAGTATTTGGAGCATTCTACTATAGTTTATTCCTTAAATACATGGTTTCACTATAATTTTGATAAGTAATTTAGTGTGTATAAGGATCATAAAAACATGAAGAACTTTTTTTCAGAAATATAAATGAATATTTGAAAATGATTATGGATGTAATATCTTATAATTTTGGACTTAATATTGTTATATAAATTAGATAAAGAAAATTATATATAAGATTCCTTGAGTTGGAAGTCATATGTTCATTAGGATAAATAGGCATCAGATCAATGTGCATTTATTTCAGTCATAGATGATATGAATCAGGATTATGTAGAACAAGGTGATGTTGAACATTGATTTTATGTTTTAATTATAATTGATATGGTTTATAAGATTAGAAATGATCAAATATCTAATAATGAATGTTTTACCATGATCTAAAAACTCAATGATGGAGAGACCACTTGGGGTTGAAAGCTAGATCAGAGTTATGTGTAATAGTTTAGAGATTAGATGGTTGTTCTTTTGGCTTATCAAGAATTACTTCTTGTTGTCTACCACCATTAGACATGGGATATAAATCCTAGGATTCAGAAAATGTATGAAGTATTGAAATAATATTTTCGTTGGTTGTAATTAAAATATCTATAACAGAGTATTCCTTGATATTCCTTACCTATCAACATATAAAGGCTAATCATTAATGATAAGCTGATATGTTGCGGTATTTACCAATTATAATAAGAAAATATGAGAAAATAGCTATGAAATTTTGGAATAGGTATTCCATGGATGGTTAGTAAGCATGATTCCATATGGATTATAGTTGATTTAATAACAATGTTAGCTTACTTAATCCCTCTTCATGAAATTAATATGGTGGAAGACTTATCCAAAATCTCTATTCCAGAAATTATAAAGATTCAGGATGTTTTAGTCACAATTGTATCTAACTGAGACACTATGTTTACATCACATTTTTTTAGAAATATTTATAGTAAGCCCATATAAATCAGTTAATCAAAAGCGTGGATTATTATCCTTAATTATATATAAAATCCAAAAGGATGATCCAAACATTGGAGGAAACTCCTAGGGATTATGCAATGGATTATAGAGGCTCAGGGAAGGAGGACATACCATTAGTAGAGTTACCATACAATAACAATTATTATGACTCAATGCATATGGAATTTTTTGAATCATTTTATGGATACCCTTGTCATTGTCCACTTTTTTGGATGGAAATATGCGCGACTTCACTCTTTGGACCCAACCTTTCACAAGTGACAATAGATAAAATTCAGATAATCAAAAAAAGGATGGAGATGAATCAGATTTAACATAAATCATACAAGGCTCATCATCAATGACCTTTATAGTTTGAGTTAGCTAATAATGTATTCTTGAGATTCCTTATAAGGATTTCACATCGTCATTTGGGTAAGAATGGAAGGTTTTATCCTCAGTACATTGTTTCTTTTGAGATACTGGAATAGGTTGGTGAGGTGGAATATAAAATGGATTTACCTTCAAGGTTCAGTTTAGTGAATTGTATTTTTCAAGTATCTCAGTTAAAAAAGTACCATCCTTATCCTAACAATGTGATTCGTTGGGACCATGTTGATTTAAAACCAGATTCTTCTTTGATTTGTGCACCAATACAGATTGTGGAAAAGAAAGAGAATCACTTGTGTGAAAAAACTATTAGTTATGTTTCAGTTTTATGGTATCATGGTCAGAATTAGGAAGAAAAATAAAGATCATGAAAATGAAATGTTAGAGAAGTGGCCTGATATTTTCAATAAAAACATTGGTTTTCTACTATCTAGGGAAAGAAAAACCAATATTGGGGAAAACTTTTCACCCAAAATATTTACATACAAAACCATCTATTTATGTAATTTAATATTATAAAAGACATGGGTTAATATTAGGGAGTTTAAAAGAGGATTATATGTGATTTAGAGGTGTTTCTAGTGGAGTATGGTTTGTACAAGGTTAGTATAAATTGGGCACCGCCTCTACAAAACTATAAAACATGTACTGTGAGTAACTATAAAGGTTCATGGTTAGTTCATGGTTTATCCAAACCATTAAAGTTACTAAAGAGAACTATGAATCCTAATAAATAAGGATTACATGGTGGATACATGGTTTGTCTAACTGTGTGATCTAACCATCTGCGGAGCGCACTTAAGGCATTATTACTCCACAATTTCTCAATGTGTACAATTTACATGTAACACCATAATTTTTTATTTAATATGAATTATATCCTAAATATATCTTTAATCACATAATCCATTAGAATCTTGAATTATGTTTTCTCTATAGGCATTAAGGATAACCCCCTTTGACATGGAAGTGATTCTTTAGAGAATTAAAGTGTATTGGAGATCTGGATTCGTCTGTAAGTCATCATTCTTCATAGTTTCTATTAAATATATTATCTTAATCTCTCTCATAACCATATATCTATCCCATTATGTATATATATATATATGTTCTATGATGGTTTTATTAATTAGTTTTGATTGTATATATTGAAGTAATGAAGATCCACGGAATGATCTATAGAATTGTAGTGTTGTTCTTCTTATACGCTAACTATTGAGGGGTAAGTGGATTCTCTCTCATCCCTACCTTAACATAGAACTTGAAAGATTAGTTTTTTGTAAATGAATTTCTTGAAATTATTTTGAAATACATGTGTGATTCTATATTTAAACCTATTTTGGGTTATGTATTGAAATTGTAGAAATTTAATGGTTTCTTGGAAAATCCACTTTGGTGATAAAATCATAATGGTGATTTTAGAATTTTTATATTATTTAATTCATGAAAAATATTTGTGAAAATTATTTAAATAAATAATGTTTTTATATGGAATGGGTTTCCATGTAATTTTAAATACATTTTGGTGTGAGTGCATTCATAAGCGTGACCATATGTTCCATTGGGGAACCTGGTATTCATTACCTTTTTAAGACTTTTTGGATCGATGAGACACTAATCATGAGTATAGAAATATCGCATGGGAATTCATGGGTGTATATATGGGGACATGGTTATGGGTATTCCAAATAATTGATAAAGGTTTTATACATTTTAAAATATTTCCCTTGGGTCTTGTTTACTGTTTTGATATAAACTGTTTTATTTACTTTTAAAACTATCTTGTATATAATTATACTAATAAGTTTTTCCTTAGTGGCATGAGTTGGGAAGTGTTTGGGTAAATTCAACTGAGTTTAGAATCACCCCCTAATTGGGCACTATTGTGTATTTATATATTTTCTCTATTGAGACATGGGTAAATAAAACATGTCCCAGTTATTTAGTGATTCTTTTTGATACCTTGTGAATGACATGCAGAGTTTTATATTTGAGAGGATAAAGTGTTTCTTGTTTGATGGGACTTGGGTGTTTTTATTTTTATTTTTTTTGATATTTTGGTTCTTTTTAGTATTTCCTTGAGGGTTTTTCTTGTTCTATGATGTTTTATAATGTTTTGGTTTTATTCTTGTTCATGCACCAAATAAAAGATTAGATATTAATTTTGTATGTTGTTTGGAATGTTTTATTGAAGGGGAAAATCAACCCCAACATTCATTGAAGACCTTAGTATTTGTTCTTAGCGTTTGGTATCTTGTGGTCTCACCTAAGGCCAGTAACAACACAAAATATTCTCAAACCAATTAGGAGGAGAAGAATGTTAGCTGAATGATATGATTTATCACCTTGCCTTATGACCTCAAGATTAATCCTTTGAAAATCCATGAGTACCGGGTCCTTTTAAATTCTTATAATGGATAGATTATCATGACCTTTTCTTCTCAGAGCATTATCCAATATAGTTTCTTTCCATATGTGGTAATGTATTTATCAATTATAATCTTTTATCAACTCAAAAGATCTCCTTTGATTTATATTACACTACTTGTATGTGAATATATATTTATAGATATTGTTATTTGAATATATATCATGCTTTTCTATTTCTATATACTATCTCCAAATATTTAATAAAAAGATCACTACCAATAGCTCCAAATCGCGATTTGGGTAATTTTTATCACAATTATTCAATTGGGGTAAGAAATAACTGATTACCTTATCATTATACATGAAAATGCAACCCAAAACCTCTTCCAAATTAAAATTTATATTAAAAAACCTTCCCCAATGCATGGTAATGTATGTAAAAAATTACTAACCAGTCACTTTTATATTTACTTTAAAATATATTCACATTACACTATCCAATGAAAATTTACCCCATTCCATGTTAACATGGTTAGTGGATTTTATAGGTGTTAGAAATTTCTCAAAAAGAATTGATAATTCCCTAATAACATAACAAAAAGAAAATTGTAGGTTATAGTGGCCATTCTTGACCATTTATTGATATATTTTATCTATGACTGATCTAATTATATGCCCTTAATTTTTATTACATGACCAAATATTGATCCCTTATATAGAAATAATTAACACTTTCAAAATTTGGAATGAATATTTTTCATTCTGAAGGTCTTCAATATTATCTAAAAAATGATCTTCATAATCTACATTTAACTTTACGTATATAAGAATATCATCTATAAAAACCACCATAAATTTATTAAGGTAGTTTTTAAAGACATTATTAAATATATCCATCAATAAATAAGGATAATTAGTTAATCCAGAAGGAATAAATATAATTCATAATGTCCACATTTCACTGAGAAACCAGTTTAGGAAATATCGACCCTTTTAGACAATACTAATGATATCCATATTGATGTTCAATCTTAAAAAGACACTAATATTTTATGATTTTATCTATAATGTCATTGAAAAAGGTTAAAGGATATTTATTCTTTAATGTGATCTTGTTAAGACCCTAATAGTCAATGAAATGATGCATGGATCTATATTTCTTCATAATAAAGAGGACATTTGATCCCCATAGTGAACCACTGTGATCAATAAAACCTATGTGAAAATTCTCTTTTAACAAATTTATAATTCCTAAAATTTAATATAATCAATCTTATATGAACTATTTGAGATGGAAATAGATCCAAGTATAAGTTCAATCGATAACTCAACCTTACACTCTGAGGATGACCAAGAAGTTTATCTAGGAATACATCAGTATATTCTTGTACAATGGTCATGTCATTAATGTTAGCATCTTCTATGGTCATTTTAGATATAAATACATAATTTTGGGTATAAAAATCCATATTATAGGATTTTATTTTAGGGGTATATCATACTTATGTTGAGAAATGATAATAGGATGATTTGGGATATGAAATGTGATATTCTTCTCTAAAAAATTGAAATGATATTTATGTAAGGAAAAAAAATTCCCAATATTATTTCAAATTAAACTGAGGGGATAATAATCATATTATTAATAAGCATATTGTTGAAAATTTTGATTAGATAGGAATTATATATATTAGACGCAATCAACACGTGACTAGGTGCTTTCAGATATATTTCAATATTCAATGTTTGATGTGATAATCCAATATTTTTAGAAATTTTTTATAATATAATAGAATGTGAATAACTATAATAAAATAAGGAATTCATTGATATTAAATGGAGAATAAGTTTAGCACACATAATGAGATGGATAGAGATAATTGTAATGTGGTTTTGTAATATTTTCTCCATTCCATTAGATGTTTCATTACAATAGCCATCACATTGTCCCTTACACCAATTGTTAATTTAGTTCCTTATAGTTCCAACCATCTCTAAAACCAAAAGGGTTTGACATGATTGATGAAAATTTAACATCAATGGTGTATTGGAATAATCAATAACATAAAATAGATTTAAAGTCAAAAACTTTTACCCTTTTACATAATCATATTAGTCTACTATTTCTTTAGTTCAACCTATATCAATCTTAGTTTAACATAAGTAACTTTAAGTATGGTTATATTAGGCTTCTCAACTTAATCGATAAATGTAACTTATAAATATATCCTTTGTATATTTTATAAATACAATGTGATTAACCAACAAATATTTCCCAGGAGTGTCTAGATAGGTGTGTAGTCTTATGCCCACTCATCATGCATGATATCTATGATCAAGTTAATACTAAACCAACCCTTTTTGCAGTGATTAACCATAGGTGCATCTATGCTATTTCCACATCCAATTTCCTAGATATGGACAATTTATTTTGAATAAAATAACCTACTCAATAATTTTCTAGTATTATAGGACATCATCCCACAATTTTAATCATCTATAAGGTTTTTACTAAGGTTCTATAACCCTAATACCAATGTTATCTATGATAATATAAAAAATAACTAATCCTGCATCTAATAACAACTGAGGTGTCCCAAGATAAACACTCATATATTATATATCATTTTAATCATTAACAAATTATTTTATATTGCAGGAAATGATCAGCTTAGTGTATTTGAAGAATATTTACACAAGAAACTTATTTTACAATGCCTGTAATAATTTCACCATAATTTCATCATACTGTTTCTTATTATACAAATTTTATATGTTAAACATGTCCCTATGCTTTAATAAATTGAAAATAATAATGGAGAGAGATAAATTTAAAAATAAGGTCTTAAAAAACATATCAACATGATACCTAGAGTGAGATCAAAATAATATGGGAAACTAATACTTTGAGAGAAATCTATGATTTAAACAACGTGGAATCATAAAAACTACTCATATAGAAGAATATGTAATATTATATGATAAAGAATATTACATTTGACTTACATCATGATATAGTGATCATAACATAGTTTAATATCAAAAATATTGTGACAATAACATAGTCATAGAAACACAAAATTGTGAATCAGACATCAGAACTAGTTTTCCATAGAGATCCAGGAATCACAAGTTGTTTCCCATTTTTTATTGAGCATCATTACAAATTTTACCATTATGTCATGAGATGTGGAGATTTAACCAAAACATTGGCAGTATATATAGTTTTAACCTATTACTTAATGTTTAAACCTACACATGTGCTGATCAATAAAAAAGCTAACCATCATATAATTAAAACTCAAGAATAAGAATGGGTTTCACGTTACATTTCAAAAGGCACCAACTAAATAACTACATAAACTAGATGAATTTATACCAAATTCTATCAAACAAAAGAGTAACTTCATAAATTCATTAACATATTGATTTATAAAACACAACATTATGGAAAATATATATTCTGGGAGATAAATAGGAAAACATAAGTCAAATCATAAAAGTGAGTGACATGGATTGACTTTAAAAGGGAGAATATGAAGATCACATGAATTGATACATATTTGAATTTCTAAATAAAATAGGAGAACATTGGTAGTAAGTTAAAACATGTTTTTGAACGTAATATTCATTTAAAGTAAACAAACACTTAAGATAATTTGAATTATTCAAAACATATTATAATTTTATGGAAAATAAACTACATAACTCAAAGAAAGTTATTTGAGTTACCAAATTCCAATTACAATTACTCTTGATTACAAAGAAAGTGATTAAAAAACATGTGTGATAAATATAATAATATTAATTAACATTATAAGAACTATATTCATATATATTTTATATTTATAACCTTAATTTATAATAATTCTCTTTAGGTATTATATTTTCATAAATGAGTATTGATCAATTGTGATAATTTTGTAATAAAGGTGTCAAAAGTTCTTATCTCCAAAAATTTAATAACTAAAAAAACCATTAAAGGTACATAAAATGATTTTATATAATGTAATATAATGTCAACATTCTCTTAAATTTGATATTTTTGCGTTTTGTTAATGTGAATTTGGAAACCAACTAGTTTCAGGTTATTTATCAGTAATAACTGATTTCATTATAACGATCATCTATTAATTAAAACTTCCTTATAGAGTCAGATTAATGATATATAATACTCACACAATCACAAAAATATATATATATATATATTTATATTATTCTTTAATTATAAACTTAAAATTTTCATGATAGTTGTATAGAAAAATAGAACACATTGTTCCATGATGGCAGTAGTCCGCAAGTACACATAGACGATTTTTGTTTTGAGGAATATGTAATGGAAAAATATTGTTATTTATTTTTAAATTTTAAACATTTAATATATATCATATATATTTAATAAATAATTCTTTTATACTAGAAATTTTATGTAGTGAAGGAAAATAAAACACATTTACTCATGGAGGCGATATTTTCCATAGATGCACGATTCAACTTTTCATTTTTATTAATGAAAAACGGAAAGGTGGTTAATGATTCTACAATAATTATTCTAAAATAGTATTTTCCTAGTGATAGATATGATATCATTTTAAGATGGTTTAATGTAATTTAAGGAATAATAAGTGCATATAAATAAATAATAAATAAAAAGGAGTGATTAGAATTTTATACCTCACTACTTGGAATATCTCCTCTATAAAGGGGGTCAAACCTTAGAAGGATGGTATTTTGAGAGGTTGATAACCCCATTAAAGAGTATAAGAGTTTTTAAGAGAGTTTTGGGTAGATTTTGGTCAAAACATAGGGGTTTTTTGTTTTAGGGGATGTGAGAAGGGAAGATTTCCTTTCATAATTAAAAAAGGAACGATATTTTTGTAATAATCGTAACTTTTTAATTATGGGATTTCAATATCAAGGAAAGAGGCTCAAAAAATGATAATAATAGAGATAAAATGTGATAAGGTTAATAAAAAACTCAACTACTCATTCCTCACACATGTTTTAAACATGTTTTATTTTATTTAATCTTTTTTACGTTTTAGCTTTTACCACGATAATTAGGTTTTACCTATGTAACTTTGCATTTGTGTTTTAAAAAATAAATTTATACTTATTATATAATTTGGACCTACTGATTCCAAATAAGAAATCAATTTAATTTTAATAAGATTATAGAAGTGAAAAAATTAATTATATAATAACAAGTATATAATGCAATGAAAATAATCTCTTATGAAAAAATATTAATTAAGTTCTAGAAAATAAAATATATGTTTTTAAAAAAGAATCAATATTTTTAAATTTATTATATTACCTATAAAATTATTATTCCTTCTTGAAAAGGGTTTTCTAAATTTATAAATCATTCTTATAAACTAATAATTCCATAAAAGACACAATATTTGTAAATACAGTATATTAAACTCTTCACCTGAAAAAAATTTCATTAGAAAAATATAAAAATTTCATTTTGAGATATTTTTTTCTAGATAAATCAATAAATGAAGTTCAATTTTTTAAATTAAAATCTAAAAATATAAAAATTATATTTCTAAAATGAAAACAAAAAATTATAGAAAACTATTTTTATAGGAAAATGAATTTTGGTATATTATCTATTATTCCCCATGTTTCATATTAATTAATAATTAAACTAATGTTAACCATTTATTCATAACATAATATATCATACTTAAAAAATTAAATTTTATAAAAAATATTTTGTCAGTTTCTTAGTTCCACAAGTTGAGTAGATATTTAAAGTGATTTTTTGTTATATATATGTAAATAAAAAGTTAATTAAAAATATTTATGCCTTCAAATTATTTGACTACCTTTTAATGGTATATATTTTTTTAGTTTAGGTGCTGTGTGTGGAGAAAGCTATAAAACAAAACATTTATTTAAGGAGAAAATTTTATCCAAAATGCAGGTCATTACAATGTTAATATATTTGTATCTAAAAAAATAAATATTTATTTATATATAGTAATAAAATTATATAACTATATAAATTATTATAATTATAATTATAAATCTAAATAAATAAATAAATATATTATATTTATATACGTGTTTTATATTTTTATGTGTATACTTATTAATTTATATATTTATAATATATATATATAATATTTATAAAAGTGTTAATATATATGTGTGTGAACAGAGAATTAATCTAAGAACATTATTTGACCTCCTCTAAGTGGAAGGGCAAAGCAAAGATAGTATTGGATTTGGTTTATCCTACCAACAAGACTACGGTGAGTAACATTGGTTTTTCCACTATCACTCATCATGCCTCTTATTTAGTTTTTCATGAAACTTTAACATTTGAAGGTATGAATGCCTATTCATCCAATTTAGTTTATAATGATGGATTTCAATTTGTTCTATTTAGGTATTTGAGGTCTCTTCCTTCAAAGATTGGATTCTCCCATATGTCTAGAGTTCCAAATAATATATCCTTCACCCCATTATCTCTTAATATGGAACCTTATTCCTGGAATCTTCGGCTGGTCCCCTTATAAGATTCAGTTGGTCATGATAATGATGTGTAGAGCAGGGGTATGCATGGTGTAGTGCAAGTTCCAAAATATTTTTTTTGATGTTCTTTCTCTGCTCAATGAATGTAAGGATTTCTCTCATAGTGAAAAAATGTTGTTGGTATTCATGATGGATAGGGATGAAGGTTTTTCTCTATTTCACAATAAAGGATCTACCTCTACTCTTTATTTGGCTTCCAAAGTGTCAAAAATAGAATATAATATAGGTAATGTGCATTTTCTCTCTCAAAAAGATGAGAATGTCCCTACCAATGTTGTGCAAGATGAAGAGCTAGTAAATAAATTTATTACACACACATATAGAAGCACTAAAATTGATGTCCATTCTATGATCATTGAGGATATTAATGATAAGGAACATACTCTCATGGAGAAGGACAATTAGAAATTAGAGAGGGATGAACTAAAAGGCAATCAGTAGAGGTTAATTATTAGAAATAGTGATTTCATCCCAAAAATCATCGCTAAGTGTGAAACCATTTTGATTTGGCTTATATGATAGAGGAAATACATTAAAGGGTTAATTCTGAATCAGTTGGAACTGACATTGAAAGCCTCCTCCACCAAGTACAAATCATAAGAGAGCATTATACTAAGGGATGTATCCACAAATGTGGCCTGGAAATAATTGATTGGAATGCCTTTCAGTATGAGGAACATAAGATAAGGATGAGGATTAGAAAAAACATGGTTTTTTATTATCTTTGATGGGGACATGTTCACCTTTTCTGACCCCATCTTATCATTTATCCGCTTTATTTTTTTATTTATTTAAAGGGGATTTGTCCATACTTTTTTGATGTTTTTTTGATAGAAATACATATTATATATATATATATACATATATCAATGTGTTAACTGATAGAGACATTTTAAAACACACACATATTAGTATATAATATAATACACCCAAGATAATATTAATATTTTATAATTAATGAATTAATTACTAATATGTATTTATATAATTATTATTAAATATTATTTATTAATGGTCATTTAGTTATTAATTATTATAAAATTATTTATAATTATGTTTTAAGTCATAATTATTAATATTTAATTAAATTATATTTGTGTAACAAATATATTTTTAACATCTCATGTCTCTCTCTGTTTCTACTGTTCTCCCTCTATCTATAGGTATGTATGTATATATGTATGAATATTTGTATGTGTATTCATAATATAATATAATATTATTATTTAATATTAATATATATGTGCATGAGTGTGTTTAGAAACACATGTCCATGTTTATATATGTGGAATATTGCATTTTTATTACATAACATTTCATTACATTTGACAAACAGAGGATCTTCAAAGTCCAGTGTCTTGGAAATTAGGAACATAAAACATGAAAACAAAATAAAACATTATTATAATCTACTTTTAAGGCTTAATAATAAGTTCATATTAATTAAAATTATTTCAAATTATAACTTGGAGACATACATCAAAGGAAAGGGTGAGTAGAAGGCCCAGTAAGGAAAACAAGGGAATCAGTTTACTTGTGAAATCAATAAGAACTTGATAAAAAACAAAGAAATGATAAATGGAAATCAAGGAATATGATAATGAAAATAACATTAATCATAACTTGAATATGTGGATACAAAATTTAATTAATACATTCATGAACATATCACCAAGTTTCATCCCCAAGGTATCATAAAAGTTACCAAGGTTATTCACCAAGTATCGCGAAACTTGTCATCTCTAGAGATTAATTATTTACCCAATGCATTAGAGAACTATCAGGGAACACCCTTAATATGTCTTTAATTTCATGTGATCCACATAAATCATAATAAAAAATTTCATAAATAACCTATAGATAATAAAAGAAATGGGTTTCATTTCAAAATCGTGACATTTTAATAGTTCTTAAAAACTTGATCATTATATCATTTATAACCCATGGAAAGGGAGTGAGTGTTATATGTATTTGAATTCCAGAATAAAATAGATATATTTTTTGTATTGATGAATACCCCAAGAAATGAAAATAGATTTGGGTATTTACATGAATAATACATGAGATTTTTTTGAGAAAAAAAGAGAGATTTTGAGACGAACATTCTGCAGCATAACGACTATATAACATGGTTTTAGAAAACATTGGAAAGATAGGGGACAAGAGTAAACCACTGATAAATAATTCATAATATATTATGGTTATATAATAATATCATGGTATGAATATTTTAATGAGATACCACAAGAAAATAAAACATGAAAGAAAAGAGAAGATGCTATTTCTTTTACAAAAAATTCGGTTGCCTAACGACCTCGCAAAAAAATTCAGAAAATAAATTGACAAGAGCGGAAATGGTCTCTAATAATTTTCACCTGAATTAGAATGTAATAAGAATATATAAGAACATACCCTTACCTAATAAGATGTAAACTAGAAGACATAATATAAAGAAATCATGACTAAAAAGAGGAGGGTGAAAGGTTCTCTTACCATGAAGAGTATCTTTGAGAGCTCGATAGTTGGGACCTTGGGGGGCATGATGGAACCTTAGGAGGACTCCTTGGGAGGTAAAAAGTCTAGAACATTATTGAGGAGGATTTTGGAATGAAATTAATGAGGGAATGACTTGGTATTTATAAGAAAAGTGAGAGAATATTTAATTAATTTCCAAGGGACACCTCATCTGTGGTATTTGCAAAACCATGGGCTTTACCCCATTATTTCCCCATGGTATTGGCTGCTTGGGACACATCATTACATATCTTACTATTCAAAAGCCTACTAGATTTATTAAATCATGATTACATCCACAATTATGTCATTAAACACCCCAAACTCAAAACTGTATTTTTATAAATCACTGAAGGTTCAACTCTTTTAGAAAAATCCCAAAAATTTACCCTAAAATAATATCAAGGCTCTGAATTAAAAAATTAACTCCATTTTATAAAAAAAATATAAATATTTTTAATTTATTTTTTAAATAAAATAATTATTTATTCAAAACAAACAACTCTAAAACTATAAATTTTTTTGTAACACCTTGAAAAAGTAATCAAGATCCCATAAAATTATCATATAACCATAAGAAAAAAATGTAAAAATTTATGATTACCTTTTATGAAAACACATTTTCATTTTAAATTATGAAATTAATTATAAAAATGTAAATTAAATATTTATAACATACAAAAATACCAAAACTTGTACTGTAACCATTTTTTTTACTTTAATGATATCTAAATTATATTTATAAAATAATGGGTAAAGTTTCTATTTCTTGGCTGATTCACTATTAATTACTAATCATAAGAGTATATTACTATTCATACATTACTATTTAGAAAAAATTAGTTGACTTTATTAGACTCTAATTTTTTTACTGATCACAATTGTAGAAGACCATTTTTTGAAAATCATTTCACATTATTAATTATTTAAAATTTACATGAATATTTTAAAATACCTTTATTCCAAAATTCATTAATAATATTCATCCTATATTTATCCGGAAATTTGAAAATCACAAATTTTTCCATAATAATAAATAAAAATTTTATTTATGTTAAGGGATTACAAAAAGTATCTAAGGCCTCATTACATAGCCCATTATAACACCTACATATGTCCTATGTGTAAGGTGTGCTATGGTGAAAGAATCTTGGGGTGGCTCAAAAAACATTGCCCAAGTGGTTATTTCTATCAGCCTTAACTTCTCCCTTAGGTGATTCCCTTCAAGTATCACATGTTGAAGTTCAGATTGGGCTTGGTTTAGAGAAAAGACTAGAGATGCTACCTCCTTCCCAAGCTCTGACAGATAGGCTCCGTACAACCCGAGTCTTCTGGATTAAGCCATCGACTCTTCTTTCTATATTAATTAACCAACATCACATGTATTTATAAAAAATAATTGTAATGTTAAGAGTTTAGTTTCTAATATTCATATTGAAGAACGATCATATAACTATCAAAACCCAATAGTCTCATTTAATTATACTCACTTCATTAATTAAAGGATATAATTTGTGGATTATAAAATAAAATAACACACAAATTTAAGAAACGAATATTATTCAAAAGTTCCAGCCATTACATTATTCCCCCTTAAAAAATTTTGTCTATGAAATTTTATCTCATACCCTAAGAAGAGAAAATGTGTGGGTACTTCTTCCTCACAAGACTCCTCTGGTTCCCATGTGGCTTCACCACATTTGAGGTTCCTCCACAACACCTTAACAAGGTGGGTCATCTTGTTGCCTATAACCTTATCTCAACGATCCAAGATCTCCAATAAATGTTACTCATAATTGAGGCCATTTTATTGTTGTACCACCTCTAGATTTAGTACATGTGAGGGTTAGGTATGTACTTCCTCAAGAGGGATACATGGAAGACATCATGAACATGGGCTATATTTGGAGGAAGTACAAGCTGATAGGCTACTTCTCCTATTTGATCAAAGATTTCATAGGGGCTAATGTACCTAGGGATGAGATTACCTTTCTTCCTAAACCTCATGAATCACTTCCAAGGTGAATTTAGAAGAATTAACTCATCACAAACATCAAACATCAAGTCCCTTCTATAGTTGTCAGCATAGCTATTTTGCTTACTCTAAGCAGCCTTAATGTGTTGTTGGATGGAATAGACATTTTATGTCATCTCTTGCACAAGATCAGGCCCAAGAAGCATTCCCTCACTAGATTCATTAAAACAAGAAGGAGTTCTATAAAACTTACCATATAGAGCTTCATAGGGTTCCATTTGAATTCTAGAGTGGAAGCTATTGTTGTAAGAGAACTCAACTAAAGGGAGATGTTGATCCCATCCACCTATATATTCCATTGAGCATGTTCTCAGAATATCCTCGAGTGTTGGAATAGTTGTTTTATATTAGACATCAGTTTGGGGGTGATTGGACATACTAAAATTCAATTCAGTGCTCAGATCATGATGAAGACTTCTCCAGAATTTTTATGTGAACCTTAGATCATGATCAGATATGATATTAAGTGAAACTCTATGCAGACTTACCAAATCATTCATGTAAATCCTAGCAAGTTGATAAAGAGAGAAATCTTCCTGAATAGATATAAAATTGGTAGTCTTGATGAGATAATCCACAATAACCCATATCACATTGATTCTTTGGAAGTTCTTAGGTGACTAGTGATGAAGTCCATAGTGATATTATCCCTCTTTCATGCCTGTATGGGAAGTGGTTTCAATAACCCTTTAGGAATTTGTCACTCTACCTTCACTTTCTTACATAACAGGCACCTTGAAGTGTAGTAAACAATCTCCATTTTCAAATTATCCACCCAATAAAGATAACAAAGGTCCCAATACATTTTTGTGCTTCATGGATGTATTGAGAAAGCAGAGCTATGAGCTTCATCCATTAGATCCTTCTTTATTTTCAGAATAAATAGAACATATAGTCTTGTATGAGATTTCAGTACACCTACTTGATAAATGATGAACTCAGGGAACTTCCCATATTTTATATCCTCAAACTTCTTCTGTAACAAAGGATCTTCTTTCGTAGATTTCTAGATCTTATCTAGTAATGATGGTTAAGAAATAATTTGGGTTAGGGTTGATGGTGTCCCTTCCCATTTAATTCCCATGTCCAAAATTACTAGGTCATTGAATAAAGGATCTCTTTGAATCCTCATCATGGAAAGAACAACAGGGTATTTATTACATAATGCATCAACGACTTTGTTTGATCTTCTAGGATGATAATGAATTGAACAATCATAGTCCTTGAGAAGTTCCAACCATATCTTTTGTCTCATGTTCAATTACTTTTGTCCGAAAATATACTTCAAACTTTGATGGTCTGTTTATATATCACATTTCCTCCCAAAAAGATAGTGCCTCCATATCTTCAAAGAAAATGCATCCAAAACCAGCTCCAGATCATGCGTAGGATAGTTCTTCTCATGAGTCTTTAACTATCAAGATTTTTTTTTCATTTTTATTGATTTTTTATAACCCCCTTTCAAGGGATGTGGGGAAACACTTACAAGGACCGTAGGTTTAGAAATTAAATTTTTCATAGGCTTAGGAGATTATATGACGTGAAGGTCTTAGAGATGCATCACTAAAATTAACGAATCCTTATCCACTTTAGGGAAAAGTTAACATGGTTTCAGTAACCAATATCTTCATCAGCTCTTGGAAACTTTCTTCACACTCCTTTTTCTAGATGAACTTAACCCCTTTTATAGTTAACATGTTTAATGGATTTGAAAGTCTTGAAATGCTCTTCACAAACCTCATATAATTTCCTGCTAAACCAAGGAAACTACGAATATCAGTTATTTTGCTTGGTTGAGGCCACTCCTATACAAATTTTGTCTTTATAGGGTCAACTGTGATTTCTTCATTGGTAACAATGTTCCCTAAGAAAGAAACTTTTTGAAACCAGAATTCACATTTGATGAACTTTCCAAAAATCCTTTCCTTATGTATAGTTTTCAAAATACCCCTTATATGATCCTCATGCTCCTTATGACTTTTGGAATATATCATAATATCATAAATAAAAATTACCAAAAATTTATCAAGGTAGTCCTTAATGACTCTATTATTCAAATCCATAAAAATAGCAGGTGCATTAATCAGTCCAAAGGGCATAACAACAAACTCATAATGCCCATATCTTGATTGAAAGACATTTTTTGGAATATATTATTTATTCACCCTCAATTGATAACAACCAGGATGAAGATCAATATTAGAGAAGAATTGAGCCACACAAATTTGGTCAAATAAGTCATCAATTCTTGGAAGAGGGTATTTGTTCTTCACTGTGATCTCGTTCAGTTCTTTATAATCAATACATAACTGCATTGATCCATCCTTATTCTTTACAAAGAGAACTGGTGGTCCCCAAGGAGACACAATCGATTGGATAAACCCCTTCCCCAAAAGATCTTGGAGTTGATTATTTAATTATTCTATATCCATATTTTCTATCCTATAGGGGGTCTTAAATATCAGATGAGACACAAGTACGAGTTCAATGGAGAGCTCGACCTCTCTTTCTGGGGGAGGTCTAGGTAATTCCTCAGGAAATACGTCAATGTGTTCTTGGATTATGGAGACATTTTCAATCCTCAAACTCTCATTTACTTATTCTTTTTCAATGATAATCTCCTTAAATAAGGATATACGAAGTTCTTCTAGACAAATATTAGGATGAGATATCTCTCCACGGAAGATAATTGTAGGTTTTCCATTTTAGACTACTAACATTCCTTGCTTCTACATTTGATCATAACATTATACTTTTAGAGCCAGTCCATCCCTAGCATAACATAGAATTCCATCAAGGTAATGACTACTAGATTTGTGACACGATTATGCTGAGTAAATTAAATTCTAGAGTTTATAAACTCTAATGATGCTTGGATAATCCCACCAAGTGTTTTGACTGATAACTCTACTTTTAGAAAATCAGGGGTTGATTATAAATTCATTTCAAACATAGAGGAAATAAAGGAATGCATAGTACCATAATCAAACAAAGTACTTGGTAGCATTGAGAGAACAATAAGGGTACCTCCCACCACATAATTTGGCACTTAAAATATTTCCGTAGTGATTGTAAAAGTATAACCTTGTTCCCATAGCCGTTGCTGAGGCTGATGATGATTCCCCTCCATTGCCCTCTGATTTGGATAGTTATTACAAAAGTGATCATTTTTTCCACACATATAGTATTAAGCATCAGGTAGGGATTTAACTATATTCCCTTTTTCACTTGTGTTGGGAAGTAGTGGCATCACCTCACGATGGTAATTACACACAATGTGGCCATCTCTACCACAGTTTTAGTACTTCCATCTCCTGAGAAGGCATTTCCCCAAATGGTTATTACCACATTTATTACACGTGGGATGTTTTACTTGATTTCCTCCTCTTCCCTGATCGAAGAAGTTCCCTAAGCTTGGATCCATCAATATTTTCTTGTCATTGGATTTATGTGACCATTGCATCTCACCAAACTTGACTTCATCTTTCATCGCATTTCGCAGAATCTCATCATAGCTATCACAATCTCAGTTGGATAGATTATTCTATAGATGAGGTCTTACTCTATTGAATAATCTATAAACCTTACCATTTATATCCATGATGAATCTATTGGTGTAATGTGAAATCATTGGGAAGTTCATCTCATAGTTTCCCACAGATTCTTTCTCCTTCTACTTTAGCTCAAGAAACTCCTTCTCCATTATTGTTCTCATTGATCGAGGGAAATAATTGTTAATGAAGATCCCTATAAACTATCCCCACTCCACAACTTCAACCTCTACTCTTGGACTTGTGTTATTAATCAGTTCCCACCACTTATCAGCTTCTCCCTCTAAGTGATAGACAGCCAGGGTGAAATTCTCTTGCTCTGAACATTAGAGCACAAAAAAGATCTTCTCTATAGACCTGATCCACTGTTCAGTAATCAACGTGTCGATCGATCTACTAATGGTTGGTGGCAATTGATGCATAAAGGACTCAACATAATGTTGTTCCCTTCATGGTGAGATCGATCTCCCACCTTGATTTAAGTAATTTTTCCATAACTTGAGTTAGTAGGTTCATCCTTCGCATGAGAGTTTCCATTCTGGCTTCTATCGGAGGGTCATCAACGCATGGTCCATTTCCATCCCCATTTTCACGGTTCATCCTATTACCCGCCACTTTCTGAAAAAATTAAACCTTAGTGACAGGATTATTTCATTTATGAATCTTTTAACTATAATGGATTTTATGTCTTAAAACATCACGCTTTAAACAATTACATTTCACTTTAAATCCATCATAATGATTCATAAAAAGCTCGTTTAAGGACCGTTTTTGTGTACCATGATACCCTAGGTCAAGCCCGAAACTCCTTGTCAGAGTTTTCACTCCAAATTACATATGTGCGAGAGATGCCTATACCTACTCGTATCCAGACAAGGATGTATTTTCTTGATAAACCACTTACTCGATACCCCCCAAAATACCAGGATACCAGGAAGTATTCATATATTTAAACATTTTTCTATAGTGTTATTCCTAAAGTTTTCATAGCCTAATTTCCAAAAATATCTAAACTTTCCTTTAATACCAACTATGGAATCCCGCCTTTTTTATTAAATAACTTTTAATTACATTTTACAAACATAGGATCTTTAAAGTTTTGTTTCTTGGAAATCAAGAATATAAAACATGAAAAAAACATAAAAAATATTATAATCCACTTGAATGGATTCATCATATGTTAATCCTAAGTGAAATTAATTCATCTCATAACCTGGAGACATACATCAAAGGAAAGGGTGAGCATAATGTCCGGTAAAGAAAACAAGGGAATTATTTTACTTGTAAAATAAATAAGAACTTGATAAAAATCATATACATGAGTTATTGATGTTAAAGAATTTCATAATGAAAATAACATTAATCATAAATTGAATATGTGGCTACAACATTTAATTTTTAGATTCATGAACATATCGCCAAGGTTCATCCCCAAGGTGTCATAAAAAATTACCATGGTTATTTAACAATGTATCAGGAAACATGTCACCCCTAGAGATTAATTTTTTACCAAATGAATTGGAGCACTATTAGGGAGAAACCTTAATATGTCATTACTTTCATGTGACCCACATAAATCATAATCAAAAATTTCATAAATAACCCATAGAGAATAAAATAAATGGGTTTCATTTCAAAATCTTGATGTTTTAATAGTTCTTAATAACTTGATCATTATGTCATTTATAACCCATGGAAGGGGAGTAAGGTTTATATGTATGTAAATTCCAGAATAAAATAGATCAATTTTATGTATTCATGAATACCCATGGAAATGAACATATATTTGAGTATTCACATAAATAATTCAAGATAATTTCTTGAGAAAAAAAGAGAGATTTTGAGACGAACATGATGCATCATAACAACGATATAACATGGTTTTAGAAAACATTGAAAAGAGAGGGGACAAGAGTCAACCACTCATAAATAATTAATAATACAGTATGGATACCTAATAAGATCACGTTATGGATAGTTTAATGACATACCACATGAAAAGAAAACATGAAAGAAAAGAGAAGACACTATTTCTTTTATGAAAAATTCGACAGCTTAACAACATCGCTAAAAAATTCAGAAAATAAATTTATGATAGAATAAAGGGTCTCTCATAATATGGAATTGAAATGTAAAGTAATAAGAATATATAATAACATACCCCCACATAATAATATGGAAACTATAAGACATAACATAAAGAAAATCATTACTAAAAAGAAGAGGGTGAATGGTTCCCTTACCTTGAAGAGTATCTTCGAAAGCTAGAATGTTAAGACCTTGGGGGGATTGAGGGAACCTTGGGAGGATTCTTTGGGAGGTAAAAAAGATTATAACATAGTTTAGGAGGAATTTGGAAAGAAATTAATGAGGGAATGGCTTGTTATTTATAGGAAAATTGAGGGAATATTTAATTAATTTCCAAGGGACACGTCATCGGTGGTATTTGCAAAACCCTGGGCTTACCCATGGTATTTTACAATGGTATTGGAAACCTGGGACACCTCATATCATATCATACTATTAAAAAGTTGACCAGATTTATTACATCAGGATTACATCAGCAATGATGTCATTAAACACCCAAAACTCAAAACTATATTTTTACTATTCATCGAAAATTCAAATGTTTCAGAGAAATCCCAAAAACTTACTCTAATCTAATATCGTTGCTCTAAATTCAAAATTAAATCCATTTTAAGAAAATAATTTTATAAATAATTTTACTTTAATTTTTAAATAAAATCATTATTTATTAAAAAAACAACTCTAAAACTATAACTTGTTTTGTAACACATTGAAATAGTAAGCAAGGTCCCATAAAATTATCGTATAACCATAAGACAATAAAGTGAATTTTTTTTATTACATTTTGTGAAAATACATCTTAATTTTAAATTATTATATTAATTATAAAATTGTAAATAAAATGTTTTTGACATACTAAAATACCGAAACTTATACTATGACCATTTTCTCACTCTTATGATGTCAAAATTACATTTATACATTCATGGGTGAAGTTCTATTTTTTTGGCCGATTTTCTATTCATTACTATTAATTACTATTCATAAGGGTATATTACTATTCATACTTTACTATTCCCCAAAAATTTAGTTGATCTTATTAGACTCTAAATTTATTACTGATCTCAACTGTAAAAGGCATTTTTTTTGAAAATCATTTCACATTATTAATTATTTAATGTTTACATGAATATTTTAAAGGACCGTTTTTCGAAAAATCATCAATTTTATTTATCCTATATTTAACCGGACATTTGAAAATCACAAATTTTACCAAAATAATAAATAATTATTTTATTTATACCAATGGATTTAAAAAAGTATCTTTGGCCTCATTACATAACCCCTTATAACACCTGTATAAGACCTAAGTGTAAGGTGTGCTATGGTGATAGAATCTTGTGGCGGATCAAACAACATTGCCTGAGTGGTGATTTCTATCAACTTGATCTTCTCCCTTAGGTGAATCCATTCAAGCTTCACATATTGAAGTTCATCTTGGGATTCATCTAGTGAAATGCCCAGAGATACTACCTCCTTCCCAAGCACTGACAGATGGGCTTCATACGGCTCGAGTCTACTAGATGAGGCCATCAACTCTTATTTCTTTATTAATTAACCAATGTCACTTGTATTTATAAAAAATAATTGTAATGTTAAGAGTTTAGATTCCAACAGTCATATTGACCAATGATCATATAACTGTCGAAACCCAACAATCTCATTTAACTATACCCACTTCATTAATTAAAGGATATAGTTTGTGGAGTATAAAATGAAATAACACCCAAATTTAGGAAACAAATATTATTCCAATGTTCAGGTCGTTACAATATATCTATGTATAAATTAATATATATGTATTATTTATGTGTGTGTGCAAAAATACTTATGAGTTTATATACTTATTTATATGTTAAAATATTAATTGATATATATATATATATATATTAATTCACACACACACACACATATATACATATATATATATTAATATATATATATATATACATATTATAAGCTGATATATTTTTTGTACGTGTCACATATAAAAACATATAAGTTTATATATTTATTTATATATTAACATAATAATTTGAACATATGTATAGTTATTAATATATATACATTAATATATATATATATATTGTTATAAATAAACACACACGCACACACACACAAGAGAATTCCAGACCATAGGTAATCCCATGGCCCAAAAATTTAATTAGAAAAGTAATTTAAAAATGTATAAATTATTATAAATATACATTTATTTATTTATTTTTGTTGCATTTTAAAATGAAATTGAATTTACAACAATTTAAAATGAAGTTATATTAGTCATGAATTAAAACACTACTAAATTATAAATGTCTTAAAATATTGTCAAATCAATAATATTTTAGAATTCATATAATTTAGTAATGTTTTAAAATGAGGCTAAATTAACCTCATTTTAAGAAACAACAAAATTATCAATTTTTTAATTCATTGATGAATTAATGATGTTTTCAAATTCAACTAAATTAAATTTTTTTGATGTTTTGAAATGTGGCTAAAAAATAGTTAAATTAACTATATTAAAATTTATCCAATTTCTAGTAAATGTGATGACAAAACACAGCTAAATCAAAATTTTTACATATTTTAAGAAAACACGGAAGAAATCCTATTTTTACAGTGCCTCTTTCCACTTTCTTACATGTCTCGACCTAACCAAGCATGGTGGATGAAATTATTGTTACATATATTTTCAAAGATAGTTGTTTTAGTGTATAGGGTGTGATAAGTCCTTTTCAATCCCTTTTCATCATTTTTTTGAAGAAGCCACATTGATTTTTTTATTCCAAGGTAGGTGATTCTATTCTTTTCAATTTATTTGACAGAAATAAGTATTTTAGAGTCTTTAAAATTGATTTTATATCTAAATAAATCTAATATACTATATTGATTACTAATTTATAAAATTATTTATTTACTTACAATATAAATTTTATATAAATGATGTTTTCATGGAATTTTTATAATTTCCACAATAAACATATTTTTAAAATCCAAGTGCTTCATAAATGTTCAATTTAATTATATATTTAGACAACTAGAACCTATATATAAAATTTATTTTTTATTTTGAAAAGGCAAATTGCATGGTTATAAATTCTTTTTTCAATGTAAATATCATTATTTTCCATGGAATATTTGAAATATTGGTCATTTACTCACTTGGATTTTACCGTTTCATACGGGTTACATAATTTTGGAATTTATTGATATAAATTGGTGTTATATATGAATCCCAAAGGTGATATTTCTATATTGGGTGTGCATGTGATAGAAGTTTAGTATTATAAATGTGTTATTTGATATATTAATGCATAAATTTATAAAAAATCAAGTGAATACCTGAATAACTAAGATAGAATTCTTGATATGACTGCTATAATAGTGATATTATACACTATTAGTACCCTAAAGTATTTTTCATTCCCTATCTAGAGGGATTACCCCCTAAAACATTACATTTAATGAAAATTCTGGCATGTTCTAATAAGATTACATCTTATTACTAGTGAGATGGTTTTATGAAAGAAAAGTACAAGATTTACTTATTTTTCCAATAGTAGTAGTGCCAATATGATTAATGATTTATTTAAGAAACTATTAATACTTATAAGATTTTATTGCTTCTTTGTCATCTTGGTTATGTTTTTTTACATTATTATTTTATTTTGAATGAAAAAATAATGATTTTACTTTTCTATTATACTCAGACATATATAATAAAAGTATTTTCTTTCTTTATTTTCACAAAATCATTTAAATCTTATCATAATTGTTGAATTGTATAGATTTTTTTTGTCATCTTAATAAGACATTTACTCACATGTGAAATACTCACTTTGGAGGGAGTATTTAGAATTTGTTATCCAAGATGTATGTAAAATGAAAGTACCCCCCTCTTTTGAATGTTATATAGATCATTAATAGAGATACAAAGAAAATGATATGTGTAGGTGGTCATAGACCACATGGATAAGGATTAATTTTCATGATTTAAGTTTTTAAGTTTATTTTTTTGGTCGTAATATGCCACATCAGGCAATAATTCTATTATTGGTATACACTTATATTTTAGGATATATTGTATATTCTTATTTACATTTTATTAGTAAATCTATGTTGGTATTTCTTGAATTGTGTATAATTTCTTTAGTGAATTTAATTTGAATATTTAATTTTACTCCTTTTTTTTGTTTTATATTGAATAGTTGATATCCTCATCACTTGACCCAGCATATGGTGACATGGAATGAGCTTTACTCCTAGTATTGTATCATATTAGGTTTCATGATACACTATATAATATCATGTTATTTGTGATGGATAATTACTATTACTGTATGCCATGATATTTTTTGTGATAGAAAAGTCATTTCATCACAAATACATTGAATGAAAAATATTTTATTTAAATATATAAATTACTCATAAATTTTATTTTCAACATATTTACATGTATATAGAAAATAAAATATATGACAGATTTCAATATTTCATCACAAATAAATCTTAATAAATTAAAATTTTAAAAATTAAATTGATATAAATAATACTACAAAAAAGGTTCATAATAAAAATAAAAAATAACATTTTATATTAAATATCTTTATAAAAAATATTATAGTATTATAGTTAGTGAGGGGGTGGGGTATCGGATTCAAGGGAATGAACATGAGGAGGGAAGTCCATACCTAAACCACTTATAAATCATTGCCTCTACTCTATCACCTTCTCATGATCTTACTCTTATTAGAGACATTTCTACTCCATCCACTAGTTTTGTTCTTCTTGATCTTTTGTCAAGATCTATATATTCTAATGTGGATTTGTCAACCTATCCTCATCATCCATGATATGGAATTATGATGATCCCATATGATCTTCCATTAAGCTAAATAATGACATTGATTCACTACCACAATAATTGGCTGCCATCGATCATAAGATGATATCGATCACCCAAATATTCTCAATTCCTATTATGGTCACTTATAGCCAATCCACCTAATCAAATTGTGGAACAATTGTTTCCTATCACATATATTGTTTAATTTTGTGGTACATTTTATTTGTTATTGATCTTATCATCGATCTTTATATTTTAAAGGTTCTTTTTTGAAAAAAATTGTAGTTTTAAGGCCCACCAATAGGCAGTGCATGTTTGGAGTACGATTAATAGAAACCATTCACTAGACAAGAGGAGATTATGCACCTTGTAAAGTGAAATTTTCTAGCCCACATGACCTAGTGCACGAGTATGCAGGTTGACCATGTGCATAATATAGTGGTACAGTCTGAGGTGCACAAATATGTTCCCAAGTACGCACCCTCCACAAAAAAACCATACATACTCTTTTCCTCTTGGAAACATGTGGTTCACAAATAACACATGGTTTAAAAAAGTGTGTGGACAAACCATGTAGCCTGCTTTGAACTTTAGAAATGTTAAATTTCCAATGTACCCCCCTTGATTTAAACCCCAAATCCAGCCTTACTCGCCCCATTCAGGATTCTCAACCTTAGGCATTCCTCCCCTCTCTCTTATATCCCTTTGAACTCATTCCCTTGGTGAATTTAGTGTGGATCATTAAATAACCCTTAAATTAAGCCTCTCATCTCTTTTTTTCTTCATCTTTATTAGTCTCCTTATTTTTCTCTCATGGGTTCTTCTTTATCTTCTTGCATTTATAGTGTATCGTCATGATGCATTTATGATTTCCACTATTTTTATAGAAGTTTTAAAGATAAATTTAGGTGACTCCCAATTTTAACACTATTTGAAAATATTTAGGTTCTTGTTATTGTTTTTAAATGGGTTCTATGAATTGAATGAGTGGTTTAAAACATGTTTTCAAATGTTTTTTTGTCTGTGTAAGGGTTTGAAAGGGGTTTTTCATACTGAAAGCATCTATTTTTCATCTGTGTTTCTGTTTTTGTATGTGTTCATATGTAAGGGGTGGATTATTTGACATAGGTAATGAAATTGAGTATAAGGGAATCATATGTATCTTGGTGGGAAAACAAGGTCTAGTATGCGAGGAAGTTCGGCAGGGCTTAGGCCCAGTTCCTCCTAGAAAATTTGAGGCTACAATACTAAAAAAAATATATGGTGATGATTTGAGACCACTATATCATGGGGTGTGATTCCCCTATTGTGGATCATTCATGAGGATGTTGTGGTTTTTGGTTGTTTCTATAACTAACAGATCCTAGGACCCCACTAACCCAAGTGACTTAAGGATTACCCATGGTGCTCATGTGATACTATTCTTATCATTTGGATTGTTGTTTTTTTACTTTCCATTTTAATTCTACTGAATGCCTCATTAAATTTTTTCCTTCTTTTTCATGAAAACTAGCATGTTTATTTGTCTCACAATGTTATAGCATGAAATACATTTTTGGTGATATCATATTTTGAGTTGAATCACACTCTACATAAACTCTTATATGTATGTAGACCTTGTTATGTTTGACCAAGATAAGTACAAAGTGTTCTTTGGTGGTGAGAGTGGATCTAGTTGCTAGTGATTTATTCTTTAATAGGTTTTGGTGGTGATGGAATGAGAGTGTTGACCCACTTTTATCATAGAGTCTTGGTTGTGAAGTTTCTTCCCCTCCCTATTTTTGGTATTTTAGTTTTTAGTTAAAAATGTAAAATGATAATTTTTTGATAATTAAAATTTGGTTATAGATAATGTTTGATATGCATTTTATAATTATTTTGGGTTTTCTGTGGTTTAATCTTATGGGTGAAATAATTCTAAAAAAATGGGATGTTTGATGCTACGCCCTAGTTTCTCTCATGTGGGGATCAAGAATTCCCTTCGAGCCTTATGACAGTCCGTGTTAGGTGTTCAGTTGGATGTAATCCAAGATTGTATCATGGAATAATAGTATTCGAGTAGTATTTCTCCATTATTTGGGTCATGATATTTGAGAGAGTCAGGATAGAAAGGATCTTGGACTATCAGGGCTTGAGGTTCTACTTGTGACTGGGCTGTTTGGCCAACACACCCCATAAAAGGCCTTGGATCACCATGAGATATTTTGGATTTGGTTGGATACCACTCATGGGTGAAATTTATAGGCTACAAACTATGCATGTACCTCGAGTGGGGGGTCAAGTGGTTTGAATTTTTATTGTGCTTATTATGATTTTTTTCGTGACTTACGTAAGTGTTTTTGTTTTTGGGTTGTTGAGAATTTTCTTGAAATTTCTCAATGGTTTCCTTGTGTTTGTTGATGGTTGTAGCCTCATGCCTCTGTAGATACTTCCTATTCAACTATGGGAAGAGGATAGACAGAGTTATACCTTACTATTTGATCAGATACTTGTGGAAGCGGTGGTTCAAGTAGTTCAAACATTGGACCAGGGAGTAGGCTCACGTCCCGCTCTTGTAAAGGAAACCGAACCTCGTCCAAGATAGAACAAGGATCTAAAATTATTCATGAACAAGACTCTTTCCTTTCAGGGTATCACATGCCACCAAGAAGCTTATGAATGTATTGAAAAGAAAAAAAGGTTGTTCAGGGTCCTCAATACTCATAAGGTAGTTAAAGTGAAGTGTGATTCATTCTTGTTGGAACATCCCAGTTGGAGGTGGTGGGACTCAGTGGTTCAGGTTGTGGATCAGAGTAGATTGGTTGGAATGAATTAAAGGTTATCTTTAATAAGAATTAATTCCCTGAGACCATGGCCTTCGCTATGACATAGGGTTTCTAGATCCCCACCATGGAGATCATACCATGCTTATATATGACAAACACTTTACTAAGTTAGATTTTTTCTCACCTGAGGTAGTTTTTAATGTGAAGGTAAAGGCTCAATGGTTTGAAATGGGGTTACAGACATACATCTAGTCCTAAGAATTATTGTTTTAATTAAATACGGATGTCGAGATAGTAGATCATGTCTTGATAGTGGAGATAGATCATGTTTTAATGTCCTGTTTTTCTAGGGTAGTTTCTATAGTGGGATAAGGCAGCAGTTTCTCATCTGAAAAAAGGAGGACATGAGATGATTGGGAGAAGAATTGACGTAGTATCTTAATACATCCTTCCCGATTATCTTTTTCTGTGAGATTAGACTATGGATCAGTCTTATTCCATTATTATGGAATGTCATGGCATATACGGTTAGCTTGTTCTACCCCACCAAGCCTCTTCTATTTGTGTGGACATATGAGGCACATATATAAGTTTTGAAAATTTGAATGACCAAATCAGTGTGGTGTATGTTCCACAACCTCCCAGGGAATTTTATCATAGTTAGAACCATTTAGGATAGATGGTTCTTAGTTGGAAGTCATGGTGGATGATTTCTATCTACTATGGGAAAGAGTTATATTAATGTAGAGCCATATCTCAATAGTCATTCTCAGGCCCAGGTATAGATGAAGAAATATCATTCCATTGAACACGTTCTGAGAAAATCAGATGTAGGGACTATGACAGTCTTATGGTACATTTTTTATTTTGTTCTCCATAGCTGTTGGCTTATTTGATACGAGAAATTCTAACTCCTTTATCTGTATCCATCTTGTGTATTTTTTTTAAAATTACCGACTGAGTTCATGCCCCATGTGATAGAGTTAGTAATGAAACTTGGTAAGAAAAGAGAGCAAGGTATGATGTGTCCATCATGTTCCCTCAATTTTTTATGATTCGAGTAGAAGTGGGATTTTCTAGTTCTTTAGATGGACCTATTTGACGTGATCCTCAGTATAGATTGGATGCTTCATTTTAAGGTATATATCGATTTTTATCAGTGATGAGAGAGATTTATAAAAACATATGGGGGTAATCATGTCTTATTAGGTGAATGACATCCTTATTCAGGATGTGAAATACCATCACTTATAGAGTTGGAAAATCTCAATTTTTAGGTCTGATCAATCGTGTTGGATGATTGTGATGGAGGTTCTGAGGATAGATTACCTTATGTGGTTGATTAGTTTTCAAATGTGTTTCTTAGAGATTTCATAGGGTAGCCTCTGGAAAGGGATATATAGGTCACCATAGATTTGGAATTGGGGAAACCAATTATATCTCTTCCCTCATACCATTTTCACAAAAAGAGTTTAGGTAATTACAGACATAATTAGATGATTTTGAATCTAAATGATTCATTCACTTGAGTGGATCACCATGGGTTGTCAAAATTCTATTTGTAGAGAAATATGATGTGTTTTTTTGTGTACTAATCACCTGAATCTAAATAAGATAAAAAATTAATAATAAATACCCCTTTTTCCATATTGATGACCTATTTGATCATCTTATGGGGGAAAGGTGGTTCTACAAGGATGACTTGTGTTATGGGTATCTCTAGGTAAGAGTCAGAGAGTCAAATGTCTTTAAAATAGTATTCTGAAGTAGGTACAACCACTTCAAGTATCTATTCATGCCCCTTGGGTTGAAAAATATTCCATGGGACTTCATAGAACTTATAAACAAGGTGTTTCATTTGTACCTTGATTCTTTCATTGTTGTGTTTTTGTATGACATCCATGTTTACTATGAGAACAAATAATATCATGAGAATCATTTTAGGGTTGTTCTAGTCACCCTTTGAGATCACTGTATATTTTATAATATCTATATGTGCACATTATAAATCAAGGAGGTGAAGTTTATGGGAAATGTTATCTCAGAATGTGGGGTTTTGTTGGACACCTGGAAGATTAGTTCAGTGATTTCATGGGAACATACAATAAATGTATTCAAGATTATGAAATTTTTGGCCTTAGTGGGGTATTATAGGAAGTTCATTAGAGACTTATATTTACATTATTTACCCATTACCACACTTTCCCAAAAAAGGGAAAGGATTGAGTAGATCCTAGAGTGTCAGGCATCCTTTGACGAGATCAAGTGGTAATTGACCAAAACCTCTATTTTGATCTTTCTAGAAAATGGAAAGGGTTAAGTGGTATACTATGATTCTTCCTATATGGTTATTTGGTGTGTGATGTTATAGGATTACCATGTAGTGGAAAATGGTTCTTTCCAAATCTGACCACATGAAAACAACTACATAACCCATGACTTGAAATTAGATGTAGTGATGCTCGCATTGAAGGCATGGCATCACTAAATTTTCTGGGTGAATTTTGTAGTTTACATAGATCATAAGAGCATGGACTATATTTATACCTGAATGATATTAATTTGAGGTAGTTCCATTGGGTCTAATACCTTTATAAGATCAATTTTTTTATCTTATATACCCCAGGAATAGGTAATGTGGAAGAAGATTATTTGGGTAGGAAAATGCTGATAAAATCTACTATGAAGTCTTGTGATGAGTGGACATTGATGTTGATATTTTACCAGATGCATCTAGAAGACAAGGAGCATAGTGGATCCATATTCCTAGCTAGTTTTTAACTGATGAACTCCATTATATTGTTGATTCTGGAAGATCAACCTAAAGATGATATCATCCTGTGGTCTATGAAATTTTTAAATGGAGGGGAGTTGTCTAATGGGTGTTCATTATCTTTTAAGGGAGTTGTATTATTTTAGGGTCTTATTTTGGTGTTGTTGTCTTTAAATAAGTTTGATATATCAGATAGACACAAGTCTTAGTGGTATGTGAACCCTAGGAGCACCAAGATGTTTTATGATCTGCCCCATCATTTCTGGAGGTTGGGAATAAGATGAGATATAGGTTAATTTCTATCCAAGTGTTACACTTGTCAGTAGGTTAAAACAGATCACTAGAGGCCCTCATAATTACTTCATCCACTATGAATTCCTACGAGGAAGTGGGACAAGTTCACCATGGATTTTATCATTTGGTTACCTCATATTCCCTAAGGTTGGAAGGTGATTTGTTTGGTGATTGATCATTCAGTAAATCATCTGATTTCATTCAAATCCGGGACTCAAACAATGTGGATGAATTCTTCCAACTGTATGTTTGGGAGATAGTGAGGCTTCATGGTGTGACATATAATATGGTTTCAAAATAAGAACCCCACTTTTCCTATTGGATCTAGGAAGGCTGTTATAAGGAAATGGGGTCATAGATCATGCTCATTACGACATGTAATTCTCAAATAGATAGTTATATAGAGTGAAAAAATCAAATATTGGAATACATTCATCTCATATATGTATTGGATTTTAGAGGCTCAGGGTAAAACCATTTAGGATTGGTTGAATTTTATTATAATAAGAGTTATCATGGCACAATAATATTGGCTCCATTTGAGGCTCTTTATGTTTGCTCGTTTCGGTTACCTTTTTGTTGGGATGATGTAGTTTAGACATATTTGTTGAGATTGAGCCTTGTACAGGAGATGACTGGTAATTTCTAGTTGATCATGAAGAGTTTTTTAATGATTTATAGCTTCAATAGGTCTTATGTCAATAAGTGGTAATGGGCCTTATAATTACTTGTTGGTGATTGAGTGTTTCTGAAGTTGGCCCCATGTTTGGGTCACCTTCATCTTGGTAAGTAATGTATGCTAACACCGAGGTATGTCAAACCTTTTGAGGTTACCGATATATTTGGAAAGGTTCCATACACATTACATTTTCTATCCTAGTTGACATAAATTCATGTCATGTAACATGTCTCACAATTTAAGAATAAAAATATAGACCTAAATCACATGCTGAATTGTGAGGTATTAGAGTTGGAGTCTAATTTGTATGTTGTTGAGAGATCCATACAGAGTGTGGACTTCTATGAAAAAGTTATTTGAGGGTATTCCATAACATTGGTCCACGTTCTTTTTCAGCATTATAATTATGATTATGATACATGGGATATGAGATATTCGGTTGAGAATTAGTACCAATTTTTATTCTCTAATCATACTTTGGAATGATTTTCCAAGGGCATAATGTTTTCATGGTGGGGAGAATTATCACTTATGTGGTTTAATTTTGAGGTGTGTTTTCTTTTATTTTGATCTTATCTTGGTCCTTTGGCTTTCCCAAAAACTTTTTATGAAAAATGGTGTTTTTTCGGCCTAAACACAGGTGTCTCATGATTGGTGTGTGGTTAGTTGAAATCATTCACTAGCCCATAGAAGATAATGCACCCTAGACAGTGGTACTATCTAGACCACATGGCCTAGAGAACAGGTGTGTAGTATAACTATGTGACTAAGATAATGGCACATTATGAGGGCCATATCTATGTTCACGAGCATGAACCCTACAACAAGAAACCATGTGGCCTCTTTTCCTCTTAGATAGAGGTGCCGCAGGGTTGGAGCACAATTTTACAAACAATGAGGCCCAACTATATGGGCTTCCCATAACATTAAAAAGGAATAATTTCCCTTTTTAATCCTTTAATTTAACCCCAAATCCACTATTACTCACCCAATTCTAGATTTTCTGCCCCATACACACCTAGCCATCTCTATTGGCTCCCTTTAACCTCAATACCTTGGTGGATTTTGGTTGGATCCTTCAAAAACTCTTCAAGTAATCCTATCCTCTCATATTGTCTTCATTATTATTTCTATACTTCACCTTATATCTTGGTTTATTCATTCTTCATCATAATATTTTTCCTAAATAATGTTAACCTGTGATTATTTAGGTTTTATCTTTATGTTAATGATGTGTTCTATTCTTTATAGGGTCTTTTCTTGGTACATTTGTAATTTCCATCAATTTCTAGAAGTTTTAAAGATAAAGGTATGTGGTTCCATTATTTAACATTGTTTGATGTTTTTTATGTGATTTATATGGTTTCTAAATGGGTTAAAGAAATTGTGTGAGTGGTGGGATACAAATTTTCAAATGGTTTTGGTGTGCGTAAGGGCTTGAAAGGAGTTTTTGCATATTGATTATTGTGATTTTTCATGTGTGTTACAATTATTAGATTTGTGTATGTGTAGTAGGAGGTTCATGAGACATATGGAATGAAATTGGATGCAAGGGAATACTAGGTATCTATGTGGTAAGACTAGATCTAGTATGTAAAGTATTTGAGCACGGACAAGGCCCAATTCCACCTAAAAGGATTGATGACACAACACTAACAAAACATATAATGATGATCATAGACTACTAGATCTCTAGATACGATTCTCTTATGGTGGCTTATTCATGAGGGTGATGTGGGTTTTCGTTGTTCTTATCACTAAGGTACAAGGATCCTAGGACCCCACTAACCCAAGGGACTTAAGGAAAACCTATGGTTCTCATGTGAAACAAATCTTTTCAGTTGGCTTGTTTTTGTGTTTACATTCCATTTTAATTGTAGAGAGTGTATCATTCAGAATTTTTTCCTTCTTTTTCATAAAAACTATCCTGTTGATATGTCTCATGATTATATAACATGGAATATATTTTTGTTGTATCCTAATAGGAATTTATTCACCCCCAACATACACCATTGGGTGTATGTATACCTTGTTATGTTGGTCCTAAGTGATGGAATGTTGTTCCGCGGTGGTGATAGTTGATCTGGTTTCTGGTGGTTCCTTCTTTGGTAAGTGTTGGAGGTGATGGAATGAGGATTATGACCCATTTATTTCATAGAGTCTTGGTTTTTATAGTGGTATTCTCTACTTTCATTTGTTATTTTGGTAAAAAACTTAAAAATTATGAACACATGACAATTTGTATTTGGGTTTGGTTAATGGTTTAGATGTGTTGTGCGATTCTTTTGGGATATTTATGGATGATTATTACAGGTGAAATCATTCATGAAAATGTGATGTTTGTTTCCCAGACACTCGTTTCCAACCTATGGGGATCGAGAACGCCCTTTGGACCCTTCCAGAGGCCCGGTCAGGTGTTGGGTTGGATGGAATCCTAGATTTGTTCATAACAAAGACTTATCATCCCGATGATTCATCTTAGCCAAAATCTCACACATGATAGATGTTTCAATATCATACCTCTCCTACAACTATTTATGTAGAAATTATAAAGGTAAAAAATAATTACTTTAAGTTGGTTAAAAATACTAAAAAATAAATTCTAATAACAATATGTCAAGAATCTCACAAAAAAGCTTTCCCAGAAGTGTGATCAATGAACATAATCATATAAACATGAAGCTTCACAAAAAAATGATCAATCACATAATGTATAAATTTATTAAAGAAATTTATTAATAAATTTATATATAAAGTAATAAATAATATCACTTAAGAATTATCAGTTATGTATACTAAATGTATTACTCCCTAGTGAGGGTTTGACATCCTTCTTCCCATGATTGTATCAATCAAAAGATAATCTCATCCAAAACTCTCCCCTTTCTAGTTGGTTGAAAATATATCCCTTGTTTTGGATGGGGATGCAGTCATCTCAATGATACACACAAGACACATCTAATAAATTTAATAATTAGCACTCAATAGCTCTCAAATGAATGTTGAATAAAAACCTAAGGAAAAGGTCACATATTTAAGCCTCCCATGCCTACAAAATGGGGGTCCCATGCTATCATCAATAGGAAGAAACAAAATAACCAATATTTATTAATCTTGTATATTATAATTAAAAAAAATAATTTTTTTTTTATTTTCATACCATCTAATATTGGAAAATGTGATGATAAATATCCCAAGGAACCAGATCCCAGTAAATCGATGGCGTAAAAAAATATTTCACTAGAATACACATAATTGATAAATTATTGATTTAAAAAATGTGTAAATTAGAATATTACAAAAAAATAGAAATGAAATAAATTAAATTAAAATTAATTGAAATTATTATTTTAACTTATTTCCTCAAATGAGGAATAAAATCAAGAGATTAAAATCTCTTAGGAATAATATTGAGGGTTGTCAATTGTTTATGGCCTCAAATAATCTTAGTAGTTGGTGTGGGGATGACATCCCCATCATATTAAAGAAAAGGAGGATCATGATTAAGCATATCATCCTCAGCCAAGCTACGCATCATATCATCGAACTCTTCTTGAGAAATATGAAACATATAATTAAAAATAAATTTAAATAAAATCAACAAAAAATTGAAAACTAATAAATATTTATTGAAAATAAATAATATATACCCCCCATGATTTTTAGTTGAAAGTAACACCTCATTATTAATCCTAAAATTTATATACATTAGCATAATCAACATCATCTTATTCCTCAACATCGTCAACTTTCATAGGATCTATAATTTTACAATCTCTTATTCTTTCAAATTAATTGATAGTTACATCCTATATTGTATCCAAACTATCAAACCTTAATTGAAACTTTTCTTCCATGATATAAATATCCTCTCATGTAAGAGATGTATTCGGTGACTTATCCAACAAAATTTCATGTATTTACAACTTCACAAAACCACTTTAATTTTTAATAAACTGGTTATCAATAGAATTTGTTTTTATCACACATCATTATTTATTTAAATCTCTCAATGAAAAAGAATAATTATTTAATAAATATGATGATCCTGATGTGCCAACATAAATGGTTCATTTGATGAAAAATTAATTTTAATCAATTGGTTGTAGTAACTAAATCAATATGGGCATGAATTGAGTTCCTAAAAAAATTTCTATTAAAATAAGTTTAAATAAAATCCCGTAAATAAAAAAAATTCTCAGTTTATCAAAATATTAGTTTAATATAATTTTTTCCTTTGAAAAGATTTCTCAAAATATTAAATAGGGGTCAGTTAAAACAATGTAAAATTTTCATTAACTTTTGAAATCAATTTACTCAAAAAAATACATATATAAACACTAGTTAAGATTAACTATCATAGTAGTGGTTTTGTTTATAGTTTTAAACCAATTTATTTTAAGGATATGAAATGAAACAAAAAACACACAAATGAATTAAAATAAGGGTATGAATATCAAGATGAAAACAAACCCCTTTTACTTGGAAATCACCTACTGCCAAACATATTATATAATAATAATCTTGATTCACAACCTTGATTTTGTACAAAGACAATAGATAACAGGTTGTCCAAACCATGCATATAACTCATCCTTAATAATCATGGGATGAAAAAAAATATAAGAAACACAAGGACTTATTCCACAAGCACCATGGGTATATATATTTAAGAGAGTGAGGAAGATATATTATATCTTTTAGTTATACTTAGGATGCATTTGTATTGAATAAATATGGTAAAACACACATTGATCATGATTAAATACAAAAAACAACAATAGAAATTATTATTATATAGAATTGATTCTGTTTCATGGGATAATGTGCTATGAAATATTGAGTATCCTCAGATTTATGTTGGATAGAAGCTCAAGATTTTAAAAAAAACATTAAAACAAAGCATCATAAGCTCTCTTTGTTGTGACTGTTCATAGGATTCATATAAACTGTGTGATACATTCACTCATAGAGTAAATAGTGGAATTTTTTTATTTGGTATCTTCAGAGTTTATCCGACATAAATCTTAAATAATTCCACACATGGTTCTAACATGGCATAATATCATATTTAACATGTAAGAGCATCGACTTTTAAAAATAATCACTCAGATGTACTGAATCCTTACACCGAACCTTTGACATAGATTTTAATGAATCCCCATAGTATTTAAGAAAAAAATAATAAAATAATCCAATTCACTAAATGCATTAATATATCCAATGAGGCATTTGACCAAAATAAGAAAGATAATGATGGTAGGTAATCTGGAGGCAAGTGATCTCTGGCAGTGACTCATTCTAACTGCGACTCATCCTAATGGTGATCCATATGATGGTGAGAAATTTAGAGGTGAGTCATAATGTGGTGATACATTTATATATGATTCATTTAATATAATGTAAATACATGTTGTCCCTAGGTCATTCAATGATACGCCAGCTTTGGCTGTGGGTAATGTCCCTGAACTAGAAGCCACTAATCAAGTTCTCCAATCCAGGTCACCACATCACCATAAGACCATCTACACATATTTTATAGGATTCTGATTAGTTGAAAGGGTATAATTAGTCACATTAGGAGACTATACCTTATTTACCAGAGTAAGCCACAATAGATAACATATAAAAAAAGGAAATAATAATAGAATTAACTAAAACATGAATTACCAACCATTTTCAAAACATGGAACAAATCAAAACCAATGAAAAATATTCTATGCCATTCTAATAGAGAAAAAAGTAATGAAAAACCAAAATAAATACAAATATATGAATCCCCAAATGGTCTTAACTCCATGCCCTGATCCTTAATAGTGTAGATCCCTTGCCAAAATCAAATCCCTAGCATTAGGTCTTTGCCCTTGTCCTGACCTACAAACACGAAATCTTCTTGGGTACCCAATGGTGGTCTAAGTAGAAAGTGAGTACAAATTTTTAGGCCACCACTAACATTGTCTACAAAATATCCAATCTAAATAAAAAGTGCATGAATGTATGAAATTAATGACTAGATAATTAAAAAACAACACAGGTTCGATTAGTTAAAAATATCCACTTTAACCATTTCCATCGTTATTTCCATTTTCAATTGTTATAATGTTTTCATAAGTAAGTTAATTTTCATCACCTATTTCATGGGATAGGAAACTACAACATTTACACAAAGGCATAAGTTGGTCAAATATCTTGCATAAGGGGATAATTCATGTTCCCTATCTCACTAGGGATAGAAATTTCCTAATCAAATACATCACACATACCTTGGAACCTTGGTCCAGGTAAATTCATAAAATTAGTATGTTAGGGGAACAGATCATCGGTACCCTTACCTAACCCATGCATTATTGGGTGAGGTTTAGAGCATCAGTATAACCCAACCAACAGGCCTAGATCCTCAAGGCCAATACACCACAACTACTAATACATGTGCACATCTTATTTATCCATTGTCCATATTTACCATGTCACATAGTACACAAAAACAAATAAACATAACATTCATATTCCATAACAATTGAACATGTGAATTAACATCAAGTCTTAACCCATTCTCACATTACAATTTACATTACATATCCCATGCAACACTTTTCCATTTCACATGCTTTATCCCATTTATAATCATTAAATATTTTCATAAATTATCCCATTTAAAATATTCATAAATTCACATGATTTAAACAATTTATAAAAATTATATAGAAACACTTTAATTTCATACATAGATGTTACATTACTTTTTTGGAATACTAAAAATAATACAAAAACAGCTGCCCGAAGACAATATTAATTTAGTACCTTTGGAAACATGGAAACAAAAACACTGGTACATGGGTTAGCTACATTATCACCCCTAGGTTCTCCAAGACTAGAACCCCTCTTAGACATATCATACATAAAATACATCTTTATAACCTGGGGAAGGAAACTTAAAAAGGGGTGAGATCATAATGTCATTAAGAGTAAAGAAGGGAGATATGTAAGCATATAAATGATCATAAGGTATAAGAATGTGATCATAACATTAAAAGATCATACCCTCTATATCAAATATCATAAACATAAATCCTGGAATAAATATCTATAGTTCATAAGACATTAATCATAAGGGAATTAAGATCATAGGACACGAAAGCATAACATAGGAGTAAAACATGTAAATGTGGTATACACATAAACATATAAAATCCTTTGTCAAGTCTATCTGACAAGACATTCATAACATGTTTGGCTTGGGATATGACCCATGTACCTTTTTTGGGCTTGGTCTAATAGCCCGTGTACACTTATTTTTGGGATGGGGATACATCCCATGTACCCACTCACTTTTAGGCTGGTGATAAAACCCGTGAACCAGCTTATTATCAACCTTGGGCTACAACCAATGCACCAGCTTAATTTCTAGATTGGGCTACAACCCCTGTACCTTCTGGTTTTTTGGACTGGGATATAACCTGTGTACCCTTTGAGCTCATATACCATTTATCATTACCCAATTTATTTTATAGAGATATAGTTCCTGCCCATAACATAATAAAATCACACATACATGTTCCAAAAGATAAAAAATTACATAATATCATGAACCATAAAAAGAGATGGGTTTTATAAACATCATATCATAACCCATGAAAAGAAATTGATATCATAAAAATTCATCATTTCATTACCTATAGAAAATTGGTAGGTCTCATAATTATTTTATCAAATCATAACTCATTAAAAGAACCAGGTTTCAAGAGCATATAACTCTTGGAGTAGAAATGATTATTATAATCATTATCCCATAAAAACATAAATCACTCAAGAAAGATCTTGAATGGTTTTCTTGGATCATATTACTTGAAATGCATGTGTAAAACCAAATGTTGTCATCTTATAAGAAAAATAATTATGAAATATATTTTGTGGAAAATATTGTTTGTTCTTTGAGAAATTCTCTCTAAAACATAAAACATTTTTAAAATATTTTTTTGAATGAAGAATTGATAACATATAAATGAATATTTGAAATCATTTCTAAACTATTTTATATATAATTGCTTCTAAAACATATAAAAAACTCTTGAAATCATTTAAATCCTTTTCATTGAATATAAATTTTTGAAATCACATAAAGAATGATTTGAAAATCACCTAAAAGTGTTTTTGTACATAAAACATTTTAGAAAACCTTTTTCTTTGAAAACCAATTTAAATTTGAAAAACATAAAAAATCTTCGAAAAAGTATTTCTTTAAAAATAATGTTGAAAAATTATAAAGTAAGAATCATAGAAATTATGTTCAAGATGGTAGGTAAGTCTGTATATGATGAACATTCACTTAATACCATAAAATTTCAGAATAGTGCCTTGATCAGAATTTGAAAATAAGATTTAATTTATAAAAACATTTGTAAAATTTAAAATAAGGGTAAAAATTTCATGTAAAAATTATAGGATAATGTTAAAAAAAATTTCAAAACATTTTTAGAAACACAATTTTGAATGAACACAGATTTCTAACTGAAATAGAAGATATAACCACATATTTATAATTTTATTCTTAATTATCTTAAGTACCATTATTAAAAAATTGTACCAATTCATGGATATAACATTAACATACATTTATTAGTAAAAATAATGAGAGTTATTGATATATGGATTATAAAATTTCAGCTATGGAAGTATAATGGTAAACAATCACGATAAATGATGAGATTATTACAATAATTTGTTGCCATTTTGGTAAGTTTAATTCATGATAGATAGAATAAAATAAATTAAATCTTAAATATATCATTATAATAAATATATTATTGATATAATATGTCAAAAGGAATTATATAAACATCATATAAAAGCATTTCTTAATGACATTTTATGCTTCTCAAAGAAGGGAAATTGAGAAAAAGTTGCTTTACTGATTTGGTAACTTTGAAACAAAACCCCATGAAATAAATATAATAAAAATGATATTTAAATACCCATAAAATTAAGTATAATGATAATGGAATACATACATGGTATGTATACATACCAAACAAACAAAATGAGGGGTGAATAAGGCATGTATCACATGAAAATAAAAAGTGAGATGAAATCCACGTAACTTACATATTGAATCTCATCCTAATCGTAAAAGATTACTATTTAATAAATTTAAGTTTATTATAAATATTTAATGAACTATATTATTATATATAATACCAAAAATTATTTTTTATAAATTTATATTACCCTCATATTAACAATTTTATATTAAGGTCATGCTTCGGGTAATATTCCCTTTGTTTTTCATATTTGTCTTAATTTTATATATCTTTGGTCTTTATGATTATATCATTATTTAGATAATTAAAAAAATTATTTCAATATAATTTATATTCATTATATTTTTATTATAATAATCTATAGGATATAGAAGTATGATGTGGAAAACACCATTTATGAAGAAGGTAGGTCGTATTTATGCATGAACGTAGATTACATTTTTTTTTTGTATTTAGAGAAAGAAAATAAATGAAATATATGTATATATATATACATATAATTATTCTTGTAGAATTATTATATCTTATAAATCATATAATTTTCACAAAACCCATGCACAATCCATTCAATGTAGTTTTTGAATGAATCACATCTCGTTGAGGACGCTGTAGTCCACACTTCCACCAACGATGTTATCATATTTACACAAGGTGGAAAGTATAAATTTATGTGTTATAAAATTATTAAATAAGAATAAATACATTATAAATATCATATTTATTATATATAAACATATTTTTCATCATAATTCCCACCGTGATAGGTGAAAAAGGAAGAATGAATAATTATCATTTCGTGAAGCGGTAGTTAGCAATACACATAAATGGTAACTTCATTAATGATTAGATGTAAGTGTGTATAAGTTTTTTTAAACCATTATTATAACAAAATATTAGTATATTTATGAATATTTTTTTTATTTAATCATTTAATAGAAAAAATTTAATGATTTAAGAAAGAAATAAAACTAATGAGTTTGAGGAAGAATGCTACCTCTTATTGGGGTAACTCCTTTTGGTTTGCACAAAATGGATTCCTTAGATCACATAATACCCAAGGGGAGGAATATATTATGAGGGGATGTATTTTTAAGATATTTTTTTGGGAAGATATTTCTTGAGAATAAATGTATTGAGAGGTGTGAGGAGGTGGGCGGATATGAGGCCATTTTATCGTGGAGGATGAGTGACACTCTTGTAAATGGTGGGAAAGGGAATTCCACCCATATTTTTCCCATGTGAAGAGGATAAAATAACAAATAAAAATATATAAAATGGATTATAGGGAATAAAAATGGCTATAAAATTGTTATTGGAAAAGTTTATAGGTCATTTGGGACATTAAGATTATTGTTTAATCGCTTATTAAGCATAATTTACATTAATCGTTGCAATTAATTTTAATTATTTCACTAATATTTTTTGTATAAAACCAAGTTAAAATTATTATACATTGTAAATTATTATTATTAAAAATATGGAATATATTTTTTCAAAATTACACTCACATAATTTGAATAAAGTAATTTAAATTTAATCCCACTGATGAGATGACAGTGAGGGGTTTTAAAGTAAAAACATAAAAAGGTTTGATAGCATTTTATACTCAATTTCAAAGTAAAATTGATTAAAATGACCTAAATTGAATTAATTTATAAAAATATTATCTAATTAAACTTTTAAATAAATTTAAAATATAATTTATACTTACAAATAAATTAGAAGAAAAAATAGTTTTCAATTTAAATTTATTATTTTTGACTATTCATCCAAAAATGATGTTTCTCAGAAAAATCCCAAAAATTTACCCTAACAAAATTTCAACATTGTTAATTCAAAAAATAAGTTTATTTGATCAAATTATTTTTCTAAAATGTCTAAAATTAATTTTATTATTTTTCATAGGACATGAAAATCTATTCCTTTTAGAAAATAATGTTCTTAAACATATAAAGACATTACCAAAAATTATATTTTTCTTAATAATTTTTTTATATTGGACCATAATATAAAATATCTGACAAATAGTTATTACAATTCATATTACTATGTTTAATGTCTAGGTTATAACAATCTTGTTTAAAGAATTGTAACAACAAAATGATGTTTCGTAAAAACTCAGTGTTACATGTAATGTTTTCCAAGTCAGCATTTCATGTAGTGAAAGACAAGTTGGTTACATGTGAAAGTAATGTTTGAAATAATTCAATGAAATAAGTCAATGTAATTTCATTCATTTAAGGAAAAAAATATCCATAAAAACTTGGGGTTTTACATTAAACACACTTTAAAATGAATTTCTCCCATAAGAAGTGTTTGGGTTATTAAAGGTTTACTACATTAGAATTTATTTCCTAGAAACCCACATCATAAAAATAGATACAAAATATTTCTTTTAATTGGTAATTTTTGAATCATAATGGTTAATCAATGTAACATATAACTAGGTTTCCACATTGGATAACATAGGCGGGAAATGAAAACATGGATATAGAAGATAAATATAACTATCATTTTCTCATAGAGAGTGATATAGACCTTTGTTAAGATAATGTTATAAATCATAAAGAAATAAATTATTGATTATCTGAGGTGCCATTTGATTCAATAGAAATAAAGGTAATATGATAACATTTTTGGTTTCAATATCCTTTTCTAAAAGATAAATAATTTAAATAAAAAGAAAAGTTTACATATATTCATAAAAACCATAAAATTTGTTATGCCTTGATCAACGTATAATTTATCTCTTATTCCATGAAATGAGGGTCAACATTTTTCCATAAATCATTAAAAGATAATGATATCAATGATAATTAATCCTATTTGTCTTCAGATACAATCGAAACAAAGTGGTTATAAAAATTTATCCAATAAAATTGTCTTTAAGCCTTTGGGCCTTGTAAGGGTTCCACCTCACCCCTTGAAAGGTGGATTATCTAAAATAAAAGAATATGAATGCCTTCGGGCCATTCTGATTGATATAATACTTTAATCTCACAAACTTCTTATGAAGATTAACATAAAATTTCTTTAAATGGTTAGCCTTATTACCCTTCTGAAATATGAAAATTAAAAACATTAAAAATAAAGTCCTAAAGTTATATTATCACTGATCCCCCATATATTACAATTCATCTATTGGTTTTCACCTTCTAAACATGTAAATTCCTTCATAAATTATTTTATTTTAAGATGTTAATAAACTTAAATAACATAAATCCTTATTGAAATCATACATGATTCCAAAATATAATTCACCCTTTATTCCTTAAATAGTATCTATTTAAAAATAATAATTTTTTATTTTATGATTGGGTCCATCCTTGTAAATATAGAAAATAATTGTGATTTCATTTGTCCAAAATTCATTTAGAGAATGATAAAAAAAATTTAGATTCATATCATGTTCTAGTAAATGTTGAACAAAATGTTTTTCATAGATCTTATTTTTAGAAAATCCCATAGTAGATTACCTAATATAGAGTTACCTAATTATCATGGTTCACTTCCTCCATTTTGATTGCATAAGCTTTCCCGTTTTCCTTTATCTCTACAGGTTGTTGGAAATGACCACCATTTTTAACCCTTGTATTTGGTAAATTTTTGAAAAAAGATCCAATCTCCTTGCAATTGAAACACAATTGTTTTGGAGGTGAATTATATGAAGGTTTATCATTATTCACATCATTAAATAAATTTTGACAATCACTTTGGAATTCATTCGCTTGATATATCTCCTTTAGAAACTTAATACATTTACCAGTACCCTTAAGACAATTACCACTATACATCTTTCCAAACATAGAGAATAAATGAAAGATCACCTTTTTATATACATGAAATTTATATTTTCCCTTGAAATTTATATTCCTCTTCTTGTTAAATCCATTAGATTGATCAATAACTCCAAAGTCCATTTCAAAATTGATTTTACAACAGACAATATCTTCATAGCTAATAAAGTATTTTATGGCCAACACCATTACAAGACTTGGATTTAATCAACTGAGGAAACTAAAAACCCTACATTATATTTGGATGATAATATCTTATGTGTAGCTCACAAATCTTGTGAAATTTTTCTCATAGGTACCAATAGATTCATCATAAATTTTCTTCAACTTTAGTAACTTTTTTCCCATCATCATAGGATGAAAATTAGAAAAGTACTTATTAAGGAATATGTTCTGGAACATTTCCCAATCCACGGATTAAATTTCATATTACATATCCATATTCTTGATTAAAGTACTCCACTATTACAATTCACCTTATAACCAATAAATATACAGAATTACTTTCTCATGATCCAAACACTGGAGAATATAGAATATCTTTTTAGTGGTACTAATCCAGTGTTCAGTAACAAGTGGATCAGAAGACCTAATGAGAGAAGGTGGATGTTTCCTTATGAAGGACTCAACAAAACGATGTTCCCACCATTGTTCCTTTAGAACCTCATCATGATACATATCTTTAGAAAATTCTGTGATCATAAAAATAAGGTTTTTCGTTAAATATCAAATAGAATTTGGGTGATAATGAAGACAAACATTGAATTTTTTGTCGCATTCACCATTAATGCAGTTGGTATAGGTTACAAACACTGACAAAACCCAAAAATTATAGAGTAAGAAACATTTTTCATTGTGAGGAAGAACATAATCATAAAAACCCACTCACAATATGTCTAAATTATGACACCTTACTTAATCTATAAAACCCTAGGTTTAACCTAGGCTATTTATAGTCATCTTCTACTCAAGTATTTCATGATTATTTCTAAAGAGTTTGGGAATTTTCAAATAATATCCCCTGGTAGTGTCAAACCAAGTTTGAAATAAGGCTAATTTTCTTATACTAGGTTATGTTAATTGAGGATCGATACACCTTGAGTCAGATTTGTTACTCCTAGGTTCATTTATACAAGAGCCACATCCACTTGTAGCATCTAGACACGGATGTATTTCTAGGAAGAAACTCAATCTATTATTTAACAAAATTTTAGTAAATTTTCCATAAAATTAACTCATCCTTAGAGACATCCCTAGACATATCCTTTGAAATATTGTAAGAGATCTCACTAAAAGTTTCTCATCCTAGTTTCTAAAGGTTGAATAATACTTTTCTCTAATACTAATTATAGAAACCCTCACTTTTCATATAGAGAAGTTACATAACTTTTGTGTAATATATATACAAATACACAAATATATGCTCAAATACTGTATTAGTTTAGTGAATTTGGAAACACAGAAACATAAACATCGGTACCTGGGTGAGCTATATTATCTCCCACTGGGTTCTCCAAGACTGTTACCCCTATTAGACATATCATACATAAAATTTTTCTTTATAAACTGGGGAAGGAAACATAAATAGAGTGATATCAGATGATTATTAATGGTAAAAGAGGGAGATATGTAAGCATATACCTGATCATAAGGGTATGATAACGTGATCATGAAATTAAAATATTATACGATGCATATCAAAGATTATAAACATAAATCATGGAATAAAGATCAACAGTTCATGAGAAATGAATTATAAGGGAATCAAGAGAATATTACATGAAATAATAACGTAGAAGTGAGACTTGTAATTTTGGTATACACATAAAAATAGAATGTCTTATATTGAGTCTACCTACAAAAACTTTCAAAACACGTTAGGCTTAGGCTATGACCCATGTACCTACTTCAGTCTTGGGATAACAACCTATGTACCCTATTATTTTAAAAATTTGGATTCAAACAACATATTATTATACATTTATAATTGCGATAAAACCTATACAAATACTTCTATTCAGTCTAGGGATACAACCCTTTCACCTTTTTATTTTTAGGCTTGGGGTATAACCCATGTACCTTCTTGTTTTTAGGCTTTGGCTACAACCTATGTAGCTTCCTGTTTTTGAGCTTGGGCTACAACCTGTATACATTCTTGTTTTCGATATTGGTCTATAACCCTCATAACCTTTGAGATCATACACCATTTATCATTAAAAAATAACTTTTATGGAGATATAGGTCCCACAAATCACATAAAAAATTCATACATACATGTGCCACAAGATAATAAAACATGAATCAAATCATTACCCATAAATGGATATCGGTTTCCTAAATATCCTATCATAACCTATAAAATAAAAATGTTATCATATATTTTCATTATATATATACCTATTGAAAATATATAGGACTATTAATCATTTTATAAAAGCATGACCCATGAAAATAAGAATGTTTAAAGAGAATATAACTCATAGAAGAGAAATAGTTGTCATAATCATCATCGTGTTAAAACATAAACCACTCAAGAAAGAATATGAGTTGTGTTCTTGTATAATATCACTCTAAAAGAATGAGTAACACCAAAAGGCTTCATATTATCTGTAAAATAATTTTTTAATATCTTTTAAAAACACCTCCTATGAAAGAAAATATTTTCATTAAAAAAATTTCTTTAAAACATTAAATATTTTAAAAATGTTTTTCTTGAAAATAAACTTGAAAACATATAAAAGATGATTCGAAATTTTTTTGAAACCCTTTTATATAAAATATATTTGAAAAATATAATGAAATTTTGAAATCATTGAAATAATTTTCATTGAAAATAACCTTTTGAAAACATATAAATGAATATTTGAAAATCACCTAAAACGGGTTTTGTACATAAATATTTTTGAATCCTTTTTCTTTGAAAACCACTTTATATTAAATATATTTATAGAACATTATAAATAATAATTTTTCAAAAATTACATTGTGAACATATAAATTGAGCATCATGGAAATGACAATCATGATGGTGGGTAAGACCATAGATGCCGAACAATCCCTTTTTTCCATAAAATTTCATAAAATTTCCTTGATTGAAAAAAAGAATATTACTTTATAAAACCATTTTTTATTGGTAAAACATAGGTAAAGATTTCCTTTTTGCATAATAGGATAATATGAAAAAAATGGAAAACATTTTTAGAATCATGATTTTGAAAGAACATAGATTTCTGATCGAAAGGGAAGATATAGCTGTATTTTCATACAAATATTATATAAATAATCTTAAGTACCAAAGAGTATAAAAATAGTTCCATTAATTGGATATAACCTTCATATATATGGGTTCATAAAAATCATGAGTGTTTTTGAGTGATGGATCATAATATTCTATTTATTTAAGCATAATCATAAAAAATATCGATAAATAATGAGACTGTAATAAAAATATTTTACCATTTTGGTAACTATAATTCATGATGGATAAAATAAAATTATTTTAATCATAAATTATCATTAAAATATGGATTTTAATTATATAACATGTAAAAATGTTCTATATACAGCTCTTATAAAAATATAGGTGTGTGACATGACATGTGTCTAAAAGAAGGAAAATTGAGAAAAGGTTGCTATACTAATTTGGTGACTTTTAAAACATAACCCTCATGAAATAAATATCATTAAATTGATTTTAAAATACTCACATTATTATGTATAATATTAATATAATAAGACCATGAGAAGTATACAAACCAAACAAATGAAAAGAGATGTGAATAAGGCATGTATCTCACAGAAATAAAAAGTCCGATGAAATTCCCTTACTTTACATCTTCAATATCATCGTACTCATACAACATTCCTATATAATAAATTTATTTTTTTATAAATGTTTTAAATAACCATATTATTATATTTAATATAATATATTATTTTATTTTGACTTTATATTACCCACTTATTAACAATTCCATGATAAGGTTATTCTTCTGCTATTATCAGTTTTGTTTTTCGCATGTGTCTTAATTTTATATATTATTGGTTCTTATGATTATATCTCTATTTAATGAATTTAAACTATGATATAAATATAATTTATATTCAGTATATTTTTATTATGATAATCTATAGGATATATAATTATGAAGTGTAATACACAGTTTATGAAGACGGTAGGTCTTACGTACACATGATCACTACTTCTGTTTTTTATCATATTGAAAGAAATAAAGTAAATGAAAGATATGTATATATTTGTATATGTATCATAATTATATTAGAATTATTATATCATATATCTCATATAATTTCACTAATATCATCTTTAATACATTTCATGTAGAGTGTGAACAAATAACATCACTTTGAGGATACGTTATTCCACAAATCCACAAATGATGTTATTGTTTTTACACAGGTCAAAAAGTATAAAGGAATATGTTATAAAATAATTAATGATGAATAAAAAAATTATAAATATCATACATATTATATATAAACATATTTTCTATCGTAATCTCCAGCATGAGAGTCAGTAAAGGAAGAATGAACAATTGTCGTTTTGTGAGGCGATAGTTAGACGTACACATAAACAACAAGTTTGTTACACATTATATGGAAGTTTGTGTATGTTTATGTTCAAACCATATTATGAAAACATATCAACATATTTAAGATATTGTTTTTGTTATATAATCTCATAACAATGAGATATGAAAGAGCATAGAATGAAATAAAACTAAAGAGTTTGAGGAAGAATGTTACCTCTTATTCGGGTAACTCCTTTTTGTTTGCACCAAAGGGATTCATTGGATGAATTTATTACCAGTGGGAGGATTCTAGGATAATGGGATGTATTTTGAAGGACTATTTTGGAATATATTTGTTGATATAAAGTAGATTTATAGGTGTGAGGAAGTGGGAGGAGAGGAGGACTTTTTATAGTTGAGGAGTTGTGTCACTCTTGTAAATTTTGGGAAAGGGAATTTCACCCACATTTTCCAATGGAATGTGACTCCCATAATGGAAAAAATTATATAATATGGAGAATAGGGTCTAAATATGTCTATAAAATTATTATTGGAAAACTTTCTAGGTCATTTGGGCCCTTAAGATTAAGGTTTAGTCCCTTATTAAGCTTAATTTTACCTTAATCATTGTAATTAATTTTAATTACTTTCCCTAATATTTTTTGTAAAAAATAATTTAACCTTATTATACATTGTAAATTATGATGATATTAAATATTTATTCCATATTTCCAAATTAAAATTATAGAAGTGGTAAAAATTAATTTAAATTTAATCCCACATATGGGATGACAATGCAAGTTTTTGAAGTAAAATTGTCCAAATGTTTGCTAAGGTTTTATACTCAATTTAAAATTAAAATTGATTCCAATTACCTAAAATGGATTAATTGGTAAATAATGATATAATTAAAAATTTAAACCAATTTAAAATCAAATTTATCATTTTAAATAAATTAGATGTAAAAGCAGTTTTGAATGAAAATTTAGTATTTTTCACAATTCATCCAAAATTAACATTTCTCAGAAAAATAAAAAAATTCCCCTAGGATTATTTTTCCATTATAAATTTAAAAATGATGTTTATTTAATCAAATTAAATTTATAAATGTTTCTAAATTTAAATTTATTATTTTTCCTAAAAGGACATGAGAAACATTTCATTTGAGGATGTAGTATTTTTAAACATATAATGACATTACCAAAAAATATATTTTTCATAATAAAAATATTTTATTTTATAAATTCATTAAAAAAAATATTTTAAAAGTTTTAATTATTATTAATATTACTAGTTTTAATGTCTAGGTTACAACCATATCATTTAAATATGTATTACAATGAATTTAAATTTCATAGAAACTCGATGTTGCATGTAACATACTCCAAGTAAGTGTTGCATGTAGCACAAGAAAATTATCTTCCATGTGAAAAGAATATTTGAATTATTGAAATTCAAAACATTAATGAAAATTAATTCATTCACTAAAAATAATCCATAAAACTTAGGGTGTTTCACATTCATCATTTCACCATAATTAACTAAATTATGCATTTCAATTAAATTTTATATGATGTTAGTCACATTTACATTAATCCAATTAATCCATTTTGACACCATTCTAAATATAACTTATGTAAGTTTCTTGGTATAGACACAACTTTCATCATTCCCTTTTCAACTCAACTAACATACTAACATGTTCATCATGGCCTCAACTTTATAAAAAGTCAATTCCATTCTTAACATCAAAATATTTAATGTTTTATAATTTTCATATAACCCATGATTGGACCTAAACTAGTATAATCAACCTCAATGCATCCCAAGAAGATCATGAGGGGTTTAGTTCATCATTTAGACAACCTTTCTATCAAATTTTACTAAAGGCCTCACATTCACAATAAGAGAGAACCATTAACTCAACCATACATACAGAAATCAACATTGAAACTATGGGATATATATTTTTGGCCACCTACCTCAAATATAAATATAAACACACCCTTAACCTTATCCTTATATTTAGATTCCATAAACATTTCAATCCCTAACCTGAAATCTACCAGAAAAGATGGTTTAAGGGATAAATATGAAGAAGAACAAATACACAAGCCCTAATCCCGAAAAAGGAGGCAAGAAGAGTGTTAGACTTACCTATAGCTTCGATCTGCAACCAAAAACACTCCAAAAGATCTAGAATCGATGTATATAGACACTTGGGAATATTGGTAGTGCATGGTACATCACTAAGTCTAGAGGAGGAAAAACTAAAGAGGAAATTAGTTGAGAAACATAAAATATCAAGGAGAAAATTGGGTAAATTTTAACCTTTTAATGAGGCGCAAAATTTTTCAAACTATGTGCCAACCCTACACCTGCCTCTGTCCAAGAGTGGATAGGTTGCAGAGTTTCCTAGGGATCCTCATAATTTTACAAAAAACTTGTACCAACCATGTAAAATGATTTTTTAGGGTGTCATGGTTTGGCTTCCCCCCTAGCATAGTTTTCTCTAACTGTGTTCCAACCATGCAACTTGTTCTAGATGGCCTGATTTACCTTTCTTTCTTCTCTCGAACACTTGAAAACCTCTGATATTCCTTATACACCTAGTCAAAATTTATTTATCCTAATTTAAGCTATTCAAACTGAGGTTTAAATGATAATTTACATCCAATAATTATGGGATCTTACAACCTCCCGACCTTATAATGGCTTGTCATCGAGCTGCACTTCCTAGAATCCCCGAGCTTCCGAAGAAAATATGTCAGGCCAATGGGACTATATATACAACTCCCATTCCCAAGTTTCTTCCTAAACATTCCCATAGAGACATAAAACTCGAATTAATGGTACAATATTTCCCCTCAAGACTTTCTCACCATGATCCACAATATAAACCGAATGCTCCCCAGAGGACGTATCAACCTCAAGCTCAAAATATTCAAAATAAATAACATGATTTGATGGGGAAACAACCTTATTAAAACCCTAAGAAACACATGATCACTAACAAAAAAATCTAGAGTTTTAATACACCAATCAGAATATGAATTCTGGCTACTCTGAGCTATAGCCAGACATTTCTAAATCAATTGAATCTGTTTCGATGTCTCTAGCATGAGGCTAGGTCCCAACAACCATGATTCAATAGCTTCCATCCAACAATACAAATATCTATATAGTATACCATAAAAAAACCAAAAGGTTTCATCTAAATCATATCATAATAATAATTTTTATGGAAAACTCAAGAAGTGACAAGTTCTTTTCCCTCTTTGCACCAAAATATTCGACACATGCCCTTAACATGTCCTCTAGTACTTGAAATGTATGTCTTGATTTCATGTTCATTTATCGATGAAAGGCCATAATAAAAAACAACTGGGTACCAAGTGCCCTTAGTAACCCCTTCCATAAGCATGAAGTGAAATGTGAATCATGATTATAATCTATAGTCTAAGGTACCCAATGAAACTGCCCTACCTCTTAAACAAAAAACTCACCCAAATGATCCATAAAAAAAGTCACTCAAATTAGCAAGAAGTAAGCTACCTTAGATAAACAATTAATTTTTTAACCAGATCAAATCATTATTATAAGGCATCATCAGAAGACCTACCATAAAATCCATCGTCACATAATCCCATTTCCACTATAGAATAGGAAATGGCTATAACAAACCACCCGGTCACTAGTGCCCAGCCTTCACCTCCATAAAATTAAGGAATCATGCCTTTAAACTTTCACTTCCTTCTTCATCCCTAGCCACCAATAATACCCTTATTTATCATAAGACATTTTAGTCAAACCAAAATATAATTCCAACATTGATTCTTGAAACCCTCGCATCAACAATTCTCTTAAACACAGCAGAACAAAAACAAGACCCCAAACATACACAATATCATCATCACCAATGTTTCAACTATAAGGTGAATCCATAATTTTAATAATTTACCATAAATCCAAAAATTATGATTCTTAATGTTGTCCCCATGATCAAGCTCATAAGTGAGGACTCAACTACAAATGATGTAAGGTTCATATTCCCTTGTCCCTCATGCACCTCCAGATGTATCTCAGAAAATAATTCCACTATCTTCCACTATAAAATAGATTCCTAAACTACCTAATTTTAAACCTTTGGAATCAAAATATATGAAAAATATACCCATTTACATGTATATAAAGCAGATCAAAGTCAAAATATTCCATGTATTCAACCCATATTTGTTGCTTAAGATTTAAAACAGATTGGGAGAAGATGTAATTAATAATTTAATGATTTGTATACACTGTGGACCACTCTCCCAATAAGTAAGGCCTCAAAAAATTTAATGAATAAACCAATACAACCAATTCAAGATCATGAGAAGGGTAATTAATCTCATGGGGAATCAACTGGCATGATCCATATGCATCAACTCAATTGACCTGCATCAACACATCCCAAATCCCAAAAACATATGCATCACAAGACAATGTATACTATTGACCGACCTCGGGTATGATCATAACTAGTGTGGAAGTAAAACTATTCTTTAACACTTGAAAATAATTCTCACATGCTTCTGAACATTCAAACTTTATGCCTTTCTTTGTTAGGCTTGAAAATGTTGTGGTCAAATGTGAATATTTTTTAATGAAACTTTAATAAAAGGCAAAAAAACACAAAAAACATCAGATATCAGTAACATTCTTGAGATTCTCCCAAGACACAAATTCCTACAATTTATATTGGTCTACTGACAGACCTTACACTGAGATTATTTGGCCTAATAAATGTAAACCTGTCTATGAAGAATTGTTATTTTGATTTCTTGATGTATATCCTATGCTCTCTTAGTGCACTCAAGATAATATCAAGATGTTTGGAAAGATTTTCATGTGTTATAGATTACACAAATATTTCATTAATGAATAAAAATAAAAAATGATCTTGATATGGGTGAAATATTCAATTCATTAGAGCCATAAACATTATCAGTTCATTAGTCAAACTGAACGACATCATAACAAACTCATACAACCATACTTGCTCATGAAGGTAATCTATGGTATATCAGAAGGTATTACCCTCAGTTGATGATATCCCATCCTCAAATAAATCATGGAGAAAACTAAAGAACCTATAATATGGTTGAAAAGATCATCAATTCGTGGAAGTGAGTATGTATTCTTAGCTTCCATCTTACTTGGCATCATGTAATTGATGCACAACTGTAAATATCCATCGGCATTGTCGGAAACCAGAACTAGTGGTCTCCAAGGGTATGTACTAGGAAAAATTAACCCCTTTTTCTCTAGGTAATCTAAATGATTTTTACATTCCTGGATCTCAGCTGGTGTCATTTTGTATACAGAATAAAAATTAGTTCAAATCATGAAAGCAATCTATCATGAAACCAACATCTCTCTCTGGCAAAAGCCCTAAGAAGTCTTCATGAAACAAATTCTTGAACAAATACACCACATGAGCAAGAGAATCTTCTCTACTTCCTCAACATCAAGAATAAGATAAGACACCTGGGCTGTATGTTCACACAAATTCTGAAAATATGGACCTATATTTTTTGCTTGAAAATCTAGTTCACTATGATGGAAATATGTGTTTTCCTCATTATACATGAACATTACCATCTAAAATTTACAATAAATATAGTTTTGGTAAAATAGTAGCCATTCCATCCCTAATATTAGATAAAATCATGACATCTCAAACATACAAAAGTCCCCAAAAAAAGTACACTTGTTGACTTGAAGAGAACACCACTTACATTTCCTAATATTTTCTGCTAACACGCCTAATGGTGTATCAATTGAAATGACCCCACAAAAATGATCCACCGCTAGTCCTATAAAAATAAAAAACCGGGTTAAAAATTAATATGAGACACGAATATCAAAATGAGAACTAGAAAGAGATGAATATACAAGGATAAAACATCAAATAGTCAATAGTCTAACCTTTCCACCTCATGGTGTAGACTAAACTGCATGGCATTGAACTATCCATTTTCCCTGGCCCCTATTATGAGTTGTTGATGAAAAAATTTCTTTCTGATATAGATTCTCTCACCCCAAACTACCACATCATCTACCAATACCTATATAACCATTTGATCTTGAATTGCCTAACGGATATGGGGTAACTGACCCCCCCTACAAGGACTTAACATTAGCCTCAATCATCCATCTGTACCCACCTATCAAGGGTTCCTAAAAAACCATTATACATTCCCCATTCTACTGTATGATCGACATTCAATTGGTGGTCATGGTCACTAGCCATGTATGTTCCCTAACCTACCACACTAATAAAAAACACCTAGTCACCACCTTGAGAGGATGATCATTTCTACTGACTATTGTGCACACTACTACATTGGTGGATATTCCCAAAATGATGCTTCCTTCCCTCAGAAGTTGTACCACTGGATCATCCAACTGGAACCATCGACCCACAACATAGAGACTTCTTCATGTTCCCTTTTAAAATAAGGGCTTGATCCACCGCCTATACCAACATTTTTTAATAAAAGATATTCACCTAGTATTTGATCTTGTGTCTAAGTCTATCCTGAAAGCATCAAACCATAGCAGCCTCATCCCATGCCAACACTAGAAAAAACTGTTACAACTCTATTAAATTGACCATATATTCCAACAATGGAATCATCCCTTGGGTCAACCTCAAAAATTATGTAGCCTAATATTATATAAAGGTCTCGGGATAGAAATTTTCTAGAAACTATTCCTGAATGACATTCCATAGGATACCATCAGATTGATGAGTTTGAACTAGGATATCCTAGACATGATTTTTTTTCCTAAAAAATATATGCTTCCAACTTGACTCTCTTATCTGCAGGTGTCTCTAAATGATCAAAAATCACTTGGATGGACTCTCTCTAGAACTCTAAGGCCTCTGGTCCGCCCTCTCTAGGAAACATTGGATATTGCTGCAACTAAAACTCTTTGGTTAGAACAAACAAAATTTGTATGACCAACCACGGTTCTCATTCCATCATCTGAATAAAATGTCCAAATTTATCATCGAACTTATGTTATCCTTGGTTATTTTGGAACACCAAATTTTCTTTCTCCACTATTGGTGGATAATTCTCAGTGATATCCTAATGTTATCCCACCATTATAAGCCATCATGGTGGAATTTCTCAATAATGAAAAACATAATTCCAATAATAATTAATATAATGCTTCCAAAATTTACATAAAATAAGGCTCTCCACTACCCACAAACAACCCATTTCACATATGCTATCCGAACATACATCGCAACATCTAGAACACTACCCTCTACTATCCATACAACGGGTCAATGTCAACTATGTGTAAACCAACCTACATAGTAACAATTCTTTAACTAGACACTCTTTTTAAACCATTTCTACTTTCACAATGGAAAAATTATTCTTTAGGCACATTTCTATCATGAATATTCATTACAACTAAATTTATAATAATTTACAACTAATTTTAACAAATATTTTAGCTGATTTTTGACCCTTTCATTAATAAAAATCCATTAACCATTATTTCACATTCATTTAATTTCTACTTTTACATAGTCTTTATTAGAAACCATTTTATTTAATTATTTTCACAAAAATAAAATGAATTATACCCTTCATGTCCCACACGTCCATCTTGTGTTTTTCGTCCATGATGCATGACACCTATATCCATTGGTTACTAACATGATGCATTAATTCATAACCTAATTACATTCCATAAATGAGTAAAATATCAACAAATAATCACATCATTTAATAAGTGAATCACCTAATAGTGAAATATCATTCAACTATAAAAACACACAAAATGAACAATAATTCCCACCCTGGGTACTCGGGTTTTCATTCATATATGGGTTAGCTACTCTCATAAAAAAGCTCATCACTAAGGCTTGACACAACCTAATCTCCCTTCCAAGATCCCAAATTGTAAGACAATAGAAAATAATTTATCTGCTATCACTTTATAACATCCCCAAACCAGAATCCACTAAACTGGAGCTCTGAACTGGGTCACCACATGACGTGAAGTGTACCACCCCCTATGTCAGAGGTTTTTGACTAGTAGTGAGGGGTTAACAAATCACATTGGTAGACTATACCCTCTTTACCAGATTAAGCCACCACTTATTAAATATGAAATAAACAAAGTAATAAGAAAATGACCCAAAAAATTCATTACCAACCATCTCCCAAACAAGGAAAAAACCAAAACCAATGATAAATATGACATGTTATGCTAATAGTTCTTAAAGTGAAGAAACCCCAAAATAAAGACAAATATCTGAATCCCCCAAAAACCGTGACTCGAAGTCCATATCCTCAACCATGAACATCCCAAGACCAACTAAAATCCCCAGCCTAGGGCCTTTGACCTTGTCCTGAACTACAATCATCCACTCTGTTTGGGTACCTAATGAGGGCCTAAATAAGAAGTGAGTACAAATCAGTAGGCCACCACGAACTGTGTCTACAAAATATCCAGCCCAAATGGAAGGTGAATGAATGTTTGAAATGAATCATAATATATACAATAAACAAATTGGGTGCCATTATTTAACAATATCTAGTCTAACCATTTCCATCATTAATTCCTTTTTCAACACTTATACCATCTGAATTACTAAGTTCATTTTCATCACATGTTCTATGTGTAAGGAATCTATATAATATATAAAATTTCCTAATATGGTCAAATATCATGCATAAGGGGATAAGTAATGTTACTTATCTCACTAGGTATAAAAATATCCTAAAAAATACATCACACTTAGCTTTGAACCTTGGTCCCAATGGTTTCATCAAATGCATCTATTATGGTCATAGAGCCTCGATACCCTTCCCCAAACTGTTCCTTATGTGGTGGGTTTTAGAGTCTCTGTCTAACCCAACACATGAGAATAGATCATCAAGTCCAATACCGAACAACTACTAAGCCATGTTCACCTGCTTGTTTATCAATTCACCACATATACCATATCACATACTATAACCAAATAAATACACATAAAACTCATATCCCATGAAAAGTCAACATCTTATTTAACATCAAGCCTTAACCATTAGCACATTACTATTTATATTACATAGCATATTTAACCCATTTCCCTTTCTCATGATTTAACCCATTTAGTATATTCAATTATTTTTATAAATTATCCCTTTTAACATATTCATCAATTCACATGGTTTATCCCATTTATTCAATTTCATCATTTTAGGAACACGATGATAAGAATGATCATATTTTGGTGTTGTATTATTTTCAATTATTTTTTAGAAGAAAATGAATATTAAGAAGAATAAAAATCTCCTCAATTTTTTTGAAAATTGGAATGATGACTAGATTAACAATGCTTGAAAAGGTCGATCGTATTGAGAAAGAATCTTGCATGAAGTAAATGGTAATTAGAATCAACTTGAGCATGGTATGAAATGAGTGATTGTAATGTGGATGAATCACAATCTATTTGTAAATTATAAAAAAAATTGAAGATGATTTACTGATCTTGAATTTACCATAAATCATAAGTATTTTGTAAAACCTATGATGATATCTTGGTTAAAGAAAAGGTGAGTGAAAGAGATGCTAATCATATTCATCTTGATTGTAATTATGTCAATCATATTTAGTCTATATAGGAAAGTAACATGATTATGGAAAGGATAAGAAGTTACAACACCTTCCATTGTATGTCAGATGATACTAATGCTTATTTTCAAAATATTCAAGGTCATGAAGCAAGTCATCATACAATATGATGTTTTTAAAATAAAAAAATCAGTTAAGTAAATGTTTTATAGCCTCAAGGTCATCATAATGAGTTTTATAGATGTATATTTGTTTAAAGGCTGAGAAGGAAGATCGTAATGAAGAAATAATGTCAGAGTTGCTGACACAATCCCATCTTATTTGGTGTACCATCATATTCATCAATGAAAAAATTGTTTTCATCAATATCGATGGTAAAGGAATTGAAACTGTTGAAGTCAATTCAAAACACAATGAAAGATAATGATGAAAAATATATTCAACCATTTATGAGGTATGCATAACATCATAATGAGATAGATTGTAATCAGAACTAGAATCAGACTTGAGTTTGGTAAGAGTATGAAGGAGATGGTTGGATGTGTCCTTAAAGAGGGATTTTTAAATTTTAAAGTTGCGAAGAATTTTCGAATATCTGAGAAACCAAAGGTACTAGTTTCAAGTCATACTAATAGATAAAAGATATAAATATTTGGAGAATAATGATCATGGGTATCATATTGAGAATAAAATTAAGAACATTGATTTGTTTTCAAATGATTTCATCAATTGGGTTAAGAATCATCATATCAGAGTTGATACTGATTCATCTTACTGATCATAATAAAAAAATTACAATTGGAATATAGAAACATAATTGTATTAGAAATCAGTTTGGTGAATCAAAATTGGATTGGTGTTTGTAAATAAAGACTGAATATGAGATAAATTTATTAGAATTTTTGAGAAGGATTGGGTAAAGACGAGAAGAGTTGAAGAAGTTAAGATGCACCTAAAATTCAAGGAAACATTCAAATTCAGTTCATTTGGTTGATCAGAAAAGTTTTCAAGAATCATTCCCAAACCACAATTGGGATGAATATAAAAGGTGAAAAGTACATTACACTTTTTTGACTGAAGTACTGTTCATGATAATTATATAAAATTCATATCGCTAAATAATTTTATAGAGATAATAAGATGTTTTTGTATTGGTACTTGTTTAATAATTTTTATCAGGCAGGAGTGATAGGAGAAGAAGTAAGAATTAAACGTATTTAGATGATAATCATATTTATCAGATCGTTGTTTTCATCTGACTATCATACTCTGCTTTTCTTCACATTTATTTGGTCATCATATAGGTCGAGATAATCAAAGAAAGATTATAATATTTGGTTTTACAAACTGAGAAAGATGGTGTTGAGAATTGTCTCCACCATATTCAGATAGATTTTTATTTTCATATTTAGTATTTAGACTAGGAAAATCGGACTGGGAAACCAGGACGAGTTTTATATCTAATTCCACGATTTTTTTACGATATTTTGGGTAATGAAGTAAAGAATCATTTTGAATGGATTATATTTTTGGTAGTTGATAAAGAATAACATGTAACATGTTTTTTTATAAAATTGATGTATTACATCATTTGTGTTAGAAGGATCGTACACACTGTTGGATTGTTTAAATAGTGTTGTACAAGTGAAATGGAATATTTTACTCATTGTATTCCATAATTTTTTTTATTTTCTAGTGGTTTGTGGGGTATTGTATTACTTTTATACCATAAAAATGATGTATATATTCATATTTAATAAAAAACCTTATCAATTTTTATGTTCCTATGGATGTGTATTTTCTTTGTTTCATTAGGGAATGAAATATTTACATAGAGGTGAATATTTTTTAATTTACAGTAAAATATAAAAATAAAATATATCATTGATTCACTCCCCCTCTCAGTGATTCAATTATCCTTTATGGGGACATTTAACTGGTATCATAGGAGAAGGTTTCCTTCATTTATTCTTTAATAATGTTTTGAAGTGATGATGATAGATAAACTGCATTGTGTGAACAGAAAATGTATTACTATTTTTCATGGTAATAATTATCTTATCAGGAAAGATATAATGTTTCCTTATCTCATGCCTCATGGATATAATGTTCTTGAAGCACTATTAGATGGATTTCCTCCTATTTTTGATAAATATATTCATACATCTATTGATAAGAGGAATCTAGACAATGATGGAAGGGCCACGAATGATTTTCTATCATGACATTATAAAATTGAATTCCTAAGGGTGAAAATTGTTTTAATGACCAAAGGTATATGAGATAAATTAGAAAACATATTCAGAGGAAATAAAAAAGTGATGAAGTAAAAATTATAAATCTCAAGGTTGAAGTATGAAGATTTGAACATGGGTGAGTATGAATCTGTTGTGGATTTCTTTACCAGGGTGAATGAAATTTTGAGCAATATCAAATGTCTTGGAGAAAAGTTATAAGATTCTACATTTGTTGAAAATATCTTACGAATCATTCCTAATATGTTTTATGACAAATTTTATTCATTGAAATAAAAATAATACTTATACATTATATCTAGTTGATTTTTATATCACACTCATTACTTATGAAATGAGAATGGAGAAAGAAATGAAAACAAGAACACAATTCTATAGAGAAATGCCTTTCACGGCCACCAAGAAAGAGATGTTGAAGAAGATTCATATTGAAGATAAATATGATCAAGTTGATTTCCAAAATGAGGTATGAATTTTTTTGATGATATTTTATCCTTTATTTTTAAAAATGTTAAAATATGTATAGGGAAATAAAAAGGGAAGCATCCCTTGATTTTTTTTGAATATGGATCTATTGGGAACTTCGCAGCTAATTTTCCTCAATAAAAGAAAAAATATGACAGTGATGAAGAAGAAAGATGACCGAAAATGTAATGAAAGAAATAGAGATATAAAAGAAAATAATATTCTATTTAGAAAGATAAATATTTATTAAAGGCCCAAAGAAAAAGTTTCTTATCTAAAGATTATGAAAATTAAGGTAGTGATGATGAATCCAAAAATTCTATTGAGTATGGTGTTGAGAATACCTTTATTTCAATAGTGAAAGATAAATAGTTCGGATTTAATAGTTCCAAAAAAGATTAAACTCAACATCAATTTCATTTAAAAGAAGAGTTGAAAGAATTTATGAGAAATATTAGAAGAATTGAAAATAAAAAGATATGATAGAATATGGATGTTCCATAATAAGAAATCATGATTGTTTTCCTAACGAGAAGGTTGATCTGGTAAAATAAATTTATAGTATAAATAAATCTCTTACGGAAGAAAATAATGATAATGAACTTTAAGAATTTAATCTAAAAACAAAAGAATAGTAGTTGAAACATGTTCATCAAAAACCTTCTAAATTTGAACAGATAAATATAGGTTTCAAAAACACTATCTCTATAATTTGTGAAATCTATATTAATGGTAAACATGATAAGGTTAAAAAATTTACCATAAAAAGAAGATAATGAAGAGGGAATTGTTTCTGAAATAATAAAAGCTGTGAATGTTTTTTATATTGAAAAAACCAATAATGTTTGGAATTCATAAGTTTCAAAATTCTATGAGTCTAAAAAAGATTCTAAAAATTCTATATTTGAAAAGATTTATAATACTTAGGATTATGATAATGGTAAAAAGAGAAATAATTTTCTAATTAATAACAGAATGGTTTGTGGGTTAAATAAGAAATACAGGAAGGTTTCTAAGAAACATGTTCACAAATCCGGTCAGTATGGATATTTCAGAGGACGATATTTTTTCTATGGCTATTTCTAGTATTGTGGTTGATTTAGACACATGAAAAATATGTTTTGGTTCATCAAATAAAATTAATATTATTCTATAGGTTATGAAAGGAAAATTTTGAGGGGGAGTCAATCACCTTAAAGAAAGAAGTCATATAAGGTTGTTTTGAAGAAACCTGAGAAGATTGGAGTAAATATTAAAAATAAGTTCCAACCCCCTGAATCTATTTGGAAAAAACTTGATCAACTGGGGATTATTTCTAAGGGTTGTATTGTTGTATTAAAGTCACAAAAAAGTTTCTTTACAATTGTCAAAATCCAGATATAAAGAAATAAAAGAAAGAAGAAAATTCTCTTGTTGTGGACACTCTTTTGAAAATTATAAAATGAGAACAAACATGGTTATTTAATAGTGGGTTCTATTCTTATCTGATAAGATATTTGAGATTTTAATAGAATGTGAATTATTTAATAGAAGTAACTGTGACATTTGATAGTAATTAATCATTATGAATCAAATTTTTTAGATCAATTATCATTCGAAAATAAAAATTGAAATATAAGAAAACATTATATGTTGGTGGGTAGAAACATAACCTACTGACTGTTTCAAATTTTTTTTTATGAAGGCAATAAATTAACTTTTAGGAAAGATGTATTTGTTGTAAAAAGTGATAAGAATGTAATGATAGCTATAAGAGGCCAACATACAAATGGGAATTTTTTTCAAGTTGGTGAGATAAAAAACTCTTATTACTTGGGCATAGTGGAAGATAATAAATTATGGCATAAAAGGCTTGGAAACATGTGTTTGAGAAACATGAAAACATTATACATAAGAAATAGTGTCTATGACATAAATTATATTACAATATAAAGATATTAGTGTAGTACTATTTGTTAAAATGTAAATATTAAAAATTCAGTGCATTTGAAAGTTCATATTTGTTTAAAAAACCATAGAAATTATAAAATTTTGATATATGTGGGCTGATGATAAAAATAATGAATAGATATAAGTATTTTATCACTTTAACTGATGCCATTACTCATATTACTTGTGTCATTTATATGAAATAAAAATCCAATTCTATGAAAGTGTTTAACAGTTTTAGGAGGAAAACTAAAAATGAATGTGAGTATTAAATTAAGAAGTAAAGAACTAACAATGGTAGTGAATATAGAAATGATGAATTTGAAATTTTTATTGAGAAGAATTGATTTAGGCATGAGTATATATCTCTATACATTCCTAAAAATTTGGGTTGCTGAAAGAAAGAATAAAATCTTGGTGGAAATGGGAAGATGTATGTTAATTGAACATGGTCTTTTTCATTACTATTAGAGGAAAGACATGAGTACTACTATATACATTAAAAACCAATTTTCCCATAGTCCATGTTCTGCTATGACTCCATATGAATTGTTTTACGTAAAAAATCTATGTTTGAAACACTTAAGAGTTTTTGGGATTCCATTCATTATAAAGATTAAAGGTGAAAACTTGAGAAAGTTTAATAAAAAATTGCCAAGATGAAATATTTATTGTATATGCCTTGTAAGATAGAGTATATAGATGTTTCAATAGTGAAATTGGAATAATTGTTGATTCTTGTGATTAAAAGTTATTGGAATGACTAAAGAAGAAAAATAGACTCATAAAGATAAGGAAGTTGAGAGTAATATGGAAAAAATTCTGATAAGGATACAAACAATTGTAATATTATTCAAAGAGAAGAACAAAACTCAGATATTTATAGTGATGAGGATGATACTTGAAAATATCATTCTAGGAAGAGGATGTAAGTGGAAACTCAGAATATTATTTGTGATCAACATTAAAAAGTTTATAAAAAGAGAACAAAAAATTATATTAACAAACTTCTTTATATTCAAAAGAAAAGCTGAATGATGTAAATGAAGATTGTAAGTATTTGAAATGGGTTTGAGCCATGAATGAAGAGCTGTATTAGATTGAAAATAATGATACGTAGGGAAATTATTCCTATGCAAGAAAAAAATCTTATTGATATAATGTGGGTTTTCCAGAACAAGCTGAATGAAGATGGTGAAGTTATAAGAAACAAAGATATAATAGTATCAAAAGTTACTAACAAATTAAAGGTGTTTATTTTGATGAAATATTTTCTCCGATGGAAAGGTTAGAAAAAATTCTAATTTTATTTATACTTCTACACAGTTATGTTTCCAAAATTTTCAAATGTGTCTAAGGTCCACATTTCTAAATGGGGATCTCAATGAGGAAGTTTAAATTGAACATCCTTGTGTACTTTTTGTTAAGAAATATGAAAGTTATGTTTTTAGATTGGTGAAAGCCTGGTATGGGATGAAACAATCTCCGAGAGCATGGTATTCCAAAATGGATACATTCTTATGTAAGATGAGTTTCAAGAAAGGATGATTTGATAGTAAATTTTACATCAATGAAAGTCAAGAGTATTCCCGCATAATAATTTCTTATGCTGATGAAATTATCTATGCTGGTAATTATTAAAAATATTATGAATGATTTTTTGAAGAAATGAAAATGTTGTTTGAGATGTCCATGTTGGGGGAAATGAAATTATTTCTTGAGAAAAAAATTATATAAAATAAGAAATACATATTTCTTTCTCAAGAAAGGTATACTATGTAAACTATTAAGAAGTTCATAATAGATAACTCAGAACCTACTTTCATACCAAATTTCAGTGGGGAATTTTTTTTATAATAATGGAGAAGAGAATAAAGATAATCAGAAAGAATTTTGAAAGATTATTAGATTTTTTTGTAGTTAACTTCGTCAAGACATGACATTGTTTATACTGTTACCTTATGTGAATGATCTTAGTGTCCTCCAAAATAATCACATTATTTTTTAGAAAAATAATTCTCAAATATTTCGAAGGCACAAAAAATTTCAGAATTAAGTATGAATTCTTAGAAAGTATTGATTTTTTGGGTACACATATACTTATTAGGCATGAAATAATGATGATAAAAGTTACATATATAGTGGAGTATTATTTATGGGAAATATTTGTGTTCTTTGGAATAGAAATATATAGAATTTTGTAACTCTTAGTGTAATTGAATCTAAGCGTTTTTCTTCTACTCAATTTGCAACCCAACATATGTGGATGAAGATCCCATTAGAAGAATTACTTGTTTAAGTGAATTTACCCATGCTCTTGGGTTGTAAAAATCAAAATAAAATTTATCTCACCATGAATATGGTTCAAAATTTTCCTTCAAAACAAGTTGGAATTTAATATAATTTCATCAATGTGAATGTGGAGAATAATGAATTAATGTTGGATTATGTTCTGACATTGGAACAAGTAGTTCAAATTTTCACAAAAACTTTACCGAAGGAATCCTTTTCTAAATTTAGGTTGAATATTGGAATCCAACCACTTTCCCATCATTGTTAAGGTTTGTGTTTCTATCCCCTCTCTCATCTTATCTTTGGATAGTGTTGTCAAGGGGATAATTCTTTCATAAATCTATCATTTTGAATTCATGTATAAAGGGGAACTTTTGGGTAAGCTATGAATTTAGTATTGTATGTGTGGGAGCTATTCTCACTATTTGTTAGAGTGGTTATAGGAATCAAATTTCTGTATTCAAGGGAATTTGATGAAATAGAGAAATACAAGGAAGAATGTTGTGAAGAAATGTTTAATAGTTTTTATGATCCATAATTTTAGACAGCATGACTCTGTATTCAATTACTCTTATTTGATCTAATGAGTTAGCTCACGTAGGATTAGAATTGGTTATAAGTAATCCATCGCTTGGGATAGAATGTTTAGTGATTTATGTATCCTTGTTGACAATAAAATCCAAATGGGGATGTTTTTTGGACCATGTTAACAAGGATGATCATATTCTGAAGTTGTCTTTTGTTTTCAATGATGTTTTGGAAGAAAAGGAAGTTTAAAAAGAAAATAAATCACTTCACTTTGTATTTGATGAAAATAATATTGAACACAGTATTCAAGGAATCAGACTCACAATGCTTGAAAACGTCTATTGTATTGAAGAAGTGTCTTACTGGAAGTAAATGGTTATTAGACTCACCCTAAGTTCAGTATGGAAGGAGTGATCATAATGGGGATGAATCAGAGTCTACATGGATACAATTAAACAAAAGTGATGATGATTTTGTTGATCATGGAGTTGTCCTAAATCATAAGTATTCTGTAAAACTTATGATTCAATATTGATGAAATAAAGAGGATGGGAAAGAGATGCTAATCATATTCAACCTGATCATAATCGGGTTAATCATTTTCAAGATGTGTCGGAAAGTATAAAGATGTTGGAAATAATGGTAATTTATAATAATTTTCATGGTAAGTAATACGATGCTAAATATGATCATTAACATATTCAACATCATAAAAGAAGTTATGATACAAGATGAAGTTTGTGAAAGAATAATGTTGGTGAATACAGTGTTTTCTAGCCTCATGGTTATTGTAATGAGTTTGCAAGATGCATATTTGTTGGAAGGTTAATAAGGATGATCATAATGGAGAAATTATGTTAGAGCTACAAACACTAGGCCATTGTATTTATAATTCCATCGTATTCATCAAATAAAGAATTGTTCTCATCAGGATCAACTGTAATGGAATTGAAATAGTTGAATTCAATTCAAAACACAGTGAGAGTGACCGATCAAAAATGTAGTCAACCATTTATTAGGTGTGACTTACATCTTAATGAGATAGATTGTAATCAGAACTGGAATTGGACTTGAGTTTGGTAAGAGTATGATGGAGATGGTTAAATGTGTTGTTAAACACGTAGGATTGAAATATGAATGTAGGTTCTCAATATAGGGGGGGTGGGGGGGGGGGGTGAATTTTGTCCTTAAAAAATCATTAGAAAACTTTAAAGTTGATATAAATATTTCATTTTTAACCTTAAGAAAAACTATGTTCAAAAAAGTTAAACAAGGTAAATTCACAAGACCTTTTAGTTCTACAAACTTTCTAGGTTCCAGAAATATGGTTCCAGAAATGAATCTTAAGAAAAGTGTACAAGAAAAAATATTCTACCTTAATTCATATAGAATTTTATTAATCCGAGTATACAAGTACAAGAATGTATAAGATAATAATACTTTCCTTATTTATCAAAATTCAGGGGAAAATAAACATGGAACAATAAAAGTAACAAGTATGAAATCTTTTAACCCAAATAGTAGGGTATCTAAAAAAAGGTGGATAAAGGTCCCTTGATTTATACTTTCAAGAAAGTATGTCTTACCCACACTAGGTTAATCCCTCAATAAGAATATCAGATTCTATTTTGTTGTCCCCGAAATCGCTCAAACTATAAGGTAGTTGACACCTCTGTCTTCCTTATAAAGGATGTCCTTGAACATTAAGGTAGTCAGAACCTCTATCTTCCTATCCCTAGAAGTCCCCAATTGTAAACAACTAAAATCGGAGTCGCATGAAGCAAGCAGAACAAGATTTTCTGTACGCATAAGGCATGAGAGTCTCTCTCTCTATAAATCAGTTCATCAACATAAAATCTCTAGAGTGATCAAATGATTCATCAAAAAAATGTTTTGATCTCTTTCAAATGATATAATATTTAGATGACCCTTTTAATCGGTTGGCACCCTCCTCCATTGATCTTATTTTTCCTTGAATCTCAGAGGGACATGTACATGTGTTAGTCAAATAACAGTTAGTTAGATATAAATTGTACGACATCATTTCATATCTAAAAAAGGGTATGATAAATATAGTTGCTTAACCAAATCCTTTTTTCACATTCTATGAAAAAAATAATGTTTTGAGTCTAAGAAAAAAATCATTCAGAGTTTATATTAAATGGATATTCTGATTCTATTTTTCAAGGAATTCAGAATTAGAATTATATACACTTTAGAGTCTGAATATCAAGGGAATTTAGAGTCTGAATTTTAGTGCAATTGGGAGTCCGAATTCGGAGGAATTTTGGAGTTTGAATTCTGAGTAATTTTAAGTCTGAATTTTGAGAAATTCGTAGTCTGAATTTGAAAAATTGAAAACCAGAATTTTAGAGAATTCGAAGTCTGAAATTCAGATATTTCGGAATCTAAATTTTTGAGAATTCAGAATTTGAATTTTAGAGAATTCAGAATCATAATTTTAGAGATTTCAAAATATGAATTTCATAGAAATCAATGACTGAATTTAGAGAATCAGGAATCTGAGTTTTTCATAATCTGGAATATAAATTTTAGAGAATTCAGAGTCTGAATTCAGAGAATTCGGAATTTGAATTTCAGAGAATTTGAAGTTTGAATTCAGAGGAATTTAGGGTTTAATTCAAAGAATTCGGAACCTGAATTCAAAAGCTGAAAAAAATACTCTATATGTCAACATTTATATGATTCAATGTTTTTTAGATATGATAACGAATTTTACACTTTGAAATAAAATGAGTTAAATTTAGAGAAACTATAACATGAACAATGAGAACAAAGGTAAGGAGAAAATTTCCTTGGGGAAGGAAAATTTTCTGATTAAGATTAATATTTGAGGAAATAAAATTTTCCTTGAGATAGAGAGTTTGTGATTTTCATAACATAATAGAATGGAAAATTAATAAGGAACCCTTATTGACTCAACAAAATAGAGAGCTTGAAATTTGAATGTAGGGAAGAATTTTGAAAAATCTGAGAAATAGAAGTTACTATTTTTCTATCATACCAAAATCGAGAAGTTATATGTCATTAGAGAATGAAGAAGATGGGTTTCATATTCAAAATAGAAAGAAGAGACCTATTTTTTAAAAATGATTTTATCAATTTAGTCACGAACCATATTATCAAAGTTGATACTAATTCATCTTGTTGATCATAATGGAAAAATGAAAATGGGCAGAGAGAAACATAATTGTTCCAATAATCCGTATAGAGAATCGGAATTTAAATGGTGTTAGTAAAGAATTCATGAAGAATAGATGAAGTTTTTTGAATATTATAGATGGATCGAGAAGAGTTTTTAAGAGATGATGAAGTCATGACGCACATGAAATTCAAGGATACATTCAAATTAAGTTTATTTGGATGAGTGGGAAAGTTTTTAGGAATCCTTCCCAAACCACAATTAGGATTATTATAAAAGGTGAAAAGTTTATTGCAATTTTATGACTGGTGTATTGTTCATGAGAGGTAGAGATAAGGTGGAGTGCTAAAGAATTTTATATAGAGAAGAAAAGCTTTTCGTATTGAGCTTTTTTGAAGTAGTTTCATCGAACCATAGTGAAAGAAGAAGATACAAGATTACAACGTATTCTGAAGATCATTATATTTTGTAGATCATCATATTCATCTGACTATCATACTATGCTTGTCATCCTATTTGACTTGTCATCCTATCAGGTTAGATAAACAAACCATAACTATAAAATTTCATTTTCTAGATTTAGGAACAAGGTGTTTAGAATTGTGTCAACCATATTATCAAAAAAGTTATTTTTCTTATTGAGAAATCAGAAATTGAAATCAGACTAAGTTTTATATCAATGTCCTCAGTGTTCATTCCAGCTTCTAGGTAAGAATGTGAATAATTGTGTTTAAAGGAATAAATTTTTGGCATTTGATAATGTATTACAGGTAACATGCTTTGTTACAAAAACATTGTATTACATAATTTGTGCTAGAAGGATCTCACACACTATTGGATTTTTTGGAATCATCTTGCTTTAATGATAAAAATTCAGGTTTAACTATTTTAAATCATGTTTAATATTTTCCTATAATGTTTCATTTTTAATCTTAATCTATTAGGTGAGTATTACATTTTAAGAAGGATTTCAGATATTTGGTAAAGTATGAGTCATAGTTAAGAGAACTTATAGTCACCATTTTTGTGACCAAACGGTCTCACTGTTTAGCATCAAAATCTGTAAATTATGGGTCACTGTTATAGTGACGCCATTGTATTATGATATCATTTTCAGAACATAAAATGTACTAGACATAGTTGTGTCATGTAACCAGGTCAGAATGTGCAATGTACGAAACCCCATTGTATCAAGTCACCAGTTCAGAATTCGCAAAGGGCCAAACACCATTTCAATGATATAATTGTATCATGCTACCAATTCCAGAACTCCCAAAGGACCAAACACCATTTTAATGAAACCATTTTCATGGACATAATTTATCACAAAGGACCTAACACTGTTACTACAACACTATTTCATCTCCCAATATATTAAATTTGTTCACAAAGCACATGACACCGGTCTGAAGGCACCGCTTAGAATCAAAGGATGAGTCACCATTTATTGGGGAACAGTTCTTGAATAATCATTCCTATGAAACCATTCCTTTGTCACAAATTACTGGGAACCATTCCATACTTATCCATTTTTGATTTATTTCAATTAAATTTAAAATTATATCTAACAATCACATTTGAGCTATTTAATGACACCGATATTATTAATGAACTTGTGTAGACATGTGAGTATAAAGTACGAGGTATGAGGTGTCGAGATCATTCTACCTATCTACCAAAACACAAACAACCAAGGATTAATATGTTATAGTGCACGATCTGAATAATATAAGAGAGAAACACAAACTAGGCCATGTAGCAGATCCACAATAATCCATCCTAAATTCTGTGAGCTAATGAAGAACTCATTATGAACCATCCTAAGAAAATCCTTGAAGTAGCAACAACTCAATGAAGATGAAGAACTACAAAGAACATCCCAATGAACTAGAAATAAGAAACCAGAACACAAAACCCCGACACTCTGTTTCTATGTCTATTTCCAGAAGAGTACCTGAGCTTCAAATCTACTACATTCAAAGAGTCTATAACAACATATAACAACACTCAGAAGCATTTCTAATCCCTTCTTATTATATTTTTATTTGTTGTGTATTATTTTATTATTTCTTTGGGAAGTGTGTGTATCATTATAAAAAACACACACTATCTCTTATGCTAAACTAAAGGATACATGATATCCTCTGACTACCACTCTATTATACCATTTTACTCCCATGTATAACTACAGAATAGGTCTCTCTGTGACCTAGTTATATTTTCCTTGAACATAAAACTATGGTAGAGATATATTTGACCTAGAAAGATTGTATGCTATTGTAAACCCTGATCCAAGGTGTGGACCAATCTTGTTTAAATATATTTTTCATTGTGGAATGTGATTACCAAGTGGAGAGGAATAAGTATCTAATTGAGACTAAACCTTTTTTTATCCACTGTCTTCAAGTTATGTTTTATTTTTTGTATTTTTTATTAAAATAAATAAACATTACTTTTCATTGATAGTTAATATTAGATAGTGTTTTTTCCATAATTTTTATTAGTAGAATGATTTCAAAAGTCTACGTGGCTTTATAAATTAATTTAACTAAGAATTAATCAATCTTTAAGGATTATTTCAAACTCTTAAATATTTTATAAATATGATACTTTGGTTAACTGTCCTGCTTCATTATAAATTGGGGATCATTGAATTTAATAATTTTTAATAGAATTTTTTTTAACAACTAAATTCACCCACACTTGAGTGTCCTACTTCAACCGTCTTTTGTTATCAAAGGATGTTTAAAGGATTTTTAAAATCTTTTTAAATGTGATTTTATTTGTGTTTTAAAGATATCTAAATTTCTGTTAGTTTTCAATTTTTAGATCTCTAAAATCTATTCTTTACTCATTATTAGGAATAATAGACAGAAAGATGTTGTTACCAATAGACCTCCCTACATTAATGGTAAAAATTACGCCCAGTGGAAAATAATGATGAAAATGCACTTAGAAAACATGGGGTTTGATATTTAGACTATAATAGATGATAAATATGACATACGAGACACTCCAAGGAATACATATACTGATTACACAAAAACTAATTATAATAATAATTATAAAGCCATGAATGCCTTATTTTGTTCTTTAAGAGATGAAGAATCTAATAGATTTTTTGCATGTAAATCTGCCTAAGAAATTTAGGATACCTTAGCTGTTTCACATGAATTAACTAATAATGTTAAAGAAACTAGACTTCATACATATACTATTGAATATGAAAAATTTAAGATAAATTCTAATGAATCAATTTCTGATATGTATCTCAGGTTTGATGAGATAGTAAATACAATGAGCTCTATTGGGAATCATGTGGATTGCAAAGAACAAATAATAAAACAACTTAGATGTCTACCGAACTGGTGGATAGGAACCTCAGTATCAATTAGATAATCCTCTGATATTTTTAATTTTCCAGTCAATGAGCTGATAGGAAAGATTATGATGTATGATGAAGAATTCAAGGTAAAAAATAAGGATAGGATGAACAAAATAAAATAGTTTGTGGATTTCAAAACCACTACATCCAAATATAATGTAATAGAAATGGTACAAACTCATTCTAATAGTTCCAGTAATGAAGAATCACCACCAGATAGTGATGAGGAAATGAATAAATTATCTATAAGGATTAAAACGATTTATATAAAGAAAACATTTTTCCAGAAGCCAAGCTACAATGGAAAATATGACAATAAGGAAACTAGAAAAAGCATTATAAGAAAAATTAAAATTCAAATGAGATTGTCTATTATGAATGTAAAAGAAGAAGAAATGTAAAAACTAACTATCACAAATTAAATTATAAAAAGAAATATGACGATAATGATAAAAGGTACAAGAAAGTAATGAAGTCCACTTATAGTGATTTAGAGGATAGATCAACTCAGTCAAAATCCTTACATGATGAAAAGTTTAATAAATATAAAATGGGATTTATGATAAACAAATCTGAGATAACACTAGAATCTCTCATACATAAAACTTATTATTCTAGAGATGAATCCAATTATAAAAATATGTCCAATGAAGATACTTTTGAATACTATAACATTCATTAAGATACATGCAATGAGTTAAAAAATAAATATAATGTTTTAAAGAACCAATATGATTTTACCTCTACTGTTAAATTCGAACGTTCTATTGAAAATAAGACAAATTCTAAATTTCTTAAAGAGAACAATGAACTTAAACTGTCTAATGTTAAATTAAAAAAGGACATATAAAAGTTTTCCAATGGAATGAATGAACTGACACAAATTCTTGGTAAATATGTTTCACCAAAATACAATATTGGTATAGGATACCAACAAGGGAAAATGAATCTGGTAAATAAAATTGTGTCAAAATCTAGAAAATCTGTTTTCCTTCTCAAAATTAAAAAATCTTCTTCATGTTATAGTAGTGAATAATAATTTACTATCTCTAGGTTTTCTAGAACCAATAGTTTTTTTCCAAATACATTATGAACTGTTTATAGGAAACCCATGAAGCATGTATGGCTTCCCAATAATTTTATTACTAATATTACTAGACCAGAGAATGTCTGGGTACCAAAATCATTTCATGTTTGAATTTTTTTATAGGAATGAAATTCAAATAGATCCTATAGAATTATATAGCAATTGGATAGTGTATTCTCAAGACATGTGATAGGGGACTACTCAAGTTTCAAAAATCTTGTCATGATAGATGGTGTCATGTCACATTTTTTGATAATGCAAATGGAAAAATAATTGGCCTCAGCCACATTGGTAACTTTAATTCAGTTTTATTTTCAAAAGTTCTTTTTTTGATGGATTAATGTATAATATTCTTAGAATCTCATAGTTATGTGATGATTTATTTCATGTTAAATTTGAAAATGATGCTTGCAATATTTTTAATTCTATGAATTAATATTTATTGCTTTTAGAAATGTAAATTTTAATGCTATTAATTTAGATTCCTTATTTTATAAAAATTTTCTTGTTTGAGTGGTTTCCATAAAGAGTCTTGGCACTAGAATACGAGACAATAACATTGTAATATTCATTAACTTAGAGAGATTACTAGTAAAGAGTTAGTCAATGATCTACCCAAACCAAAATTTCTAGATGACAATGTTTGTGCTCCTTATCAAAAAGGTAGACCAAAAAATCTCTTTCAAAACCAATAAATAATTTTCAACTTCTAAACGTATTGAGTTGGTTCATAGAGATTTTTTTACCATCTAGAGTTTAAGTCTTAATGGGAAACACTATGTTTATTTTTTAGTATATGGCTACTCTTGATATACTTAGACCTTTTTCATATATCACAAAAGTTAAGCTTATTATAATTTCATCATGTATTATAGAACACCCAAGAACCTAAGTGGTATTAGGACTAAATCTATAAGAAGTGACCATGGCTGTGAGTTTGGAAACCAAGAGTTTGAATCTTTTTTCTTATAAAATGGATATATTCATTAATTTTTATCTTTTAAAACAGACTTACAAAATGATGTTTTAGAAAGAAGAAATAGAACCTTATAAGAAATAGAATATATTATGCTCAATGAATATCATTTACCTATTTACATATGGGATGAATTTTTTAATACACCTTGTTATATAATTCATAGAGTCTCGATTAAGATAATTCTTAAGTAAACCCCCTATAAGTTATGAAACAACAGGAAACCCAAAATTAACTACATTAATGTTTTTGGTTGCAACATTTATATTCAAAATACTAAATATAATCATTATAAGTTTTCCACCAAAAGTGATGAAGGAATATTTATAGGTTATTCAATCACTAGAAAATTCAATAGAGTCTTGAATAAAAGAACCAAGTGTGTGGAAGAATCTATAAATTTCAAATTTGATAAAGCAGATCCACATGAACCCAGGAACTCCCACGAAAATATTGAGGATGATATGTACATCTTGGACATAACTACCAAATCTTCTGATCCTACTATTAAGAAAAATCTTAAATTAGAGATTTATGGAAAATCTCTAGGATCTAACTATAGAGAACACGACCCTTTTGAAGAAGCAGATACTACCAAACCTTCTTTTTCTTGACCTAAAAGAACTCTTAAGAACCACCCACTAAATGCAATAGTTGGGGAGTTAGGAAAAGGAACTCAAACTAGAGATTACCATAGAAACCAGTTTAAACATCATGCCTTTTTTTGTCACATCTGGAACCTAGGAACAGAAATTATGCAATCAATGATGAATTTTAGGTAATGTCTATGCAATAAGAACTGAGTCAGTTTTAATGAAATAATTTTTTGAAACTAGTAGATCAATCCAAATATATCATGACTATAGTATCAAAGTGGGTGTTTAGAAATAATGTAGTTAAAGATGGTACTATAGTATGAAATAAAGATAGATTGGATGCATAAGGATATTGTTAAGGAGAAGGTATTTACTATGAAGAAACTTTGGCACCAGTTTCTAGACTAGAATCCATCAGAATATTGTTAGCATATGCTGCACATATAAATGTAAATCTATATCAAATGGATATCAAGAGTGAATTCCTAAATGAGTTTATAGTTAAGGATGTTTTTGTTGAAAAAAATGCTAGTTTTACAGACCATAATTTTCCAAATCGTGTCTTTAAATTAAAAAAGGATTTATATGGTTTAAAATAAGCTCCAAGAGATTGTTATGATAAAATAAGTACTTTTCTTATTTCTAAAGGTTTTACAAAAGGCATATCTAAAACTAATATTTTTAAGGAATGAATTTCTAAAGATGTTTTAGTTTTTGAAATCTATGTTTATGATATGATTTTTGGATCATCAAAAAATTATTTATGGTTTTATTTTTCAGAAATGATGAAAAATTAATATGAAATGAGTTTGATGGGGGAACTAAAATTATTTCTAGGTTTTAAAATCATTCAAAATAAAGAAGGTATTATTTTTAATTAGAGTAAATATACTAAATATATTTTATAATGTTTTTGTTTATATAACTTAAAAATTAGTGATACTCTTATGAGTACCACCTATAAGTTGGATATTGATGAAAATGGTAAATCTGCTGATCACACCAATTATAGAGGTATGATTAGAAGTCTTTTCAACCTAACTGCTAAATAACAAGATTGTGTGTTTAGTTTGTGTATGTGTGCTCATTTTCAAGAAAAACATAAAGAATATCATTTAACTTCTATTAAAATAATTTTCAAATTCCTCAATCATTCTATAAACAAAGGACCATTATATCCTAGATTACAATCATTTGATTTAGTTAGTTATTCTAATATTGATTTTTGTGGTTTCAAGTTAGATAAAAAAGGGCCTCTAGAACATGTCACTTTTAGTAAAGTTACTAGTATCATGGTATAGTAAAAAAATATATTTCATTATCTTCTGATAAAGTTGAATACATATCTTTTGGTAGTTGTTGTGCTTATATTTTGTGGGTGAAAAAAAAATTCTTGAATATGGATATCAATTTAGGAATGTCCATATAAAATGTGATAACACAAGTTCTATTAACATCTCTAGGAATCTAGTCTACCATTCAATAACAAATCATATTCAAGTAATACATCACTCCATGAGATATATTTATCAAAATGGTGATATTAATTTATAATTCACTGGCAATGAACAGTAGCTTGATAATATTTTTTACTATACCATTATATTCTGAAATATTAGATACATCATAAATTAATTGGGAATGATCAATCTTGAGTGATATTTTATTGTCTCACCATTTACTGTCTCACTTGAATTTGGAATGATCAACCTTGTCTAACAATTTACTATCTCACCATTTACTATCTCAGAGTTTACAATCTCCCCATTTACTGTCTCACTGTTTGCTGTCTCAATAATTTCTCTCACCGTTCAGTGTCACACCATTGTGAAGTCACTGGGACTTGATAGAGCGTTATCGTGGGTGACCTCAAATTATTAGTGTAATTTGGGGTACTTAGGTGCAGTAGAGTGGCTGACCAAGGTCGTCTCTCAAAGGAGGAAGTGAATTTAACAACTTATTAGAGGTATTCTAAAAAAATAAAATAAAATAGAATATAATAAAAACACTAATTTAAAGTATTGGGGTTTGTTGTAGTTTATGAATCTAGAAGAAGTTTTCTGGAAGAAGATTGCATAATTTTTTTTGTTTTTAGTTTTGAAATGAATTTCGATTAAAATGACACAACGAGAAGATGTTTTTTTAGAAATCTATTTAAAAGGCATAATCGATCTAACTCTACCTCTTCACTTTATTATTAATAATTATCATGTAAATTAACATTAACTTAATTATGATCCCTTAATTTGTTAAATCCCGAACCCTACGAGAATTAACTTTACCACGAAGATGATGTGAATTTAACCCTAGGCTATCTTCGGAACATGCAATCGCAGCACCCTGCTTTGATTGATGTTCTAAGATTATATTATGGTCAGTGGTAAATTAAGACACATATCCATTCTGGAAATGAGTATTAATTGTGTTTAGGGATTATATTTAAACTCTACAAATTTATCCCATGTGGTCTTGTATTACCGATTAAGATCGCGCTCTCACAATTTACAAAAAATCCCGACCTCGCGTGTTTTTGTGTTAATTGTTAAATTGCTTGCTTAGCTTCTTACAATTTAAAAACACAATTCATGGATCATATTAAATTAATTACAGTATCTCAATGATTCAAAAAAATTAAATTAAGAGGTTAGAAGATAGATCGATTACTAAAATACTACTCTTCCATGGGTGGCGTAATCATCGTAGAAGCGTTTTGCATGTGCAAAGGTTTATAATGGGTATAACCGAACAACGCTTCTACTCAAGAATTACAGACCAAAGAGGAAGATTAATAGAAGAAGAAATTTAAACAAAATATAAGAAAAGAGAAGAAATAAAAGAAGAACAAAGAAGTTTATTACACAAATGAAAACATTACAAAATGAAGAAGAGAAGGAGGCTTCGATGAGGAGATCCTTGCTTCAAGAGCTACCCCTCTTACAATGGTTGGAGAATTTGGGTGAAACAAATTCTTCTCTGCCTCCATTCTCCCAATGCACGTCCCAACCCCTCAAAATAAGAAAAACTCAAATTTACAGAGGGGAGGGGAGGAGAGGTTACAAGTGGTTTCAGGTGTGAATGTGGAAATTCAGCCAAATATTTTATGCCAACTTTCACCGCCCATTTGACCACCAAATCTCGTCAATTTTCCGGCCATCCAGAAGGATCCAATGAGAGAATATGGGTCCTATATCCCCTCTCCAAATTTGGGCTCAATACAAGCCCATATGTAGGAGTTATGGCCGCAATACATCATATTATCTATTCTGGCGAGTCCAGCCCAGCTTTGACTTTATGGCCACATTACTCCATTAAAATGCATTCTTTTGATCTAGTGTCCTGAATAAAATTTGTAGATAATTACGATAAGAACAATGTTACAAAATTTAAAATTCATATAATACATATAAAATCATTTATCTTCGAAATACTACAGTGAACTATAAAGGGTAAAACTTGAATTTTCAGCAAATATTCAAAAGAATGATCTAATACCAAATATTTTATAAATAAACATATTTAACACAATTTGAGGAAATTATATCATTTATTATCAATAAAATATTCAATAAAATAGTGTTTTATCAACTCCCCCACACTTACCCTTTTGCACACCTGGGAAAAACCACATATCAAGTAAACATCAATATCAAATCAAAACCAATTTTAAAACACATATCCTTAAGATCAATCAATTTCACACCAAGAATAAAAAGATATTATGCCTCAGAAAAAAACTTATTTCAAGTTCTCCATTTATATCATTCAATATATTTCCACTTCATTTATCCTCCCATGCACAAAACACTTACCTCGCTTGAATTTTCTCTCATCACTCAAATATAAATTTTTTTGCAATGTGTTTCTCATCCAAACTCATACAAGGGTCACCATAGGCTTGATAGATTCCTACATCGCTACCCGAGGTGAGTCAAGGACATATTTTTATCATGAGATCTTTTCAGTTTTGTTCTGTGGCTTTCGGTTGGTAGGATTAAGATGTGAAAAACTCTGAGGCTGAATGAGGAGGGCTTGACTCTTTTGAAGCAAAATTTCATTAATCTAATTTTCACTTAAATATGGTCTTCTCTTCAATCCTCATAGTATAAATTCATCTCCATCATCATGAAAAGTCATGAAAGTTTTACAACATTCATCATTTCAGTATAAAAAAATTCAATCTTCTCAAACATGATTTTCTTGAAAGCTTCAGATGAGCACAACTTTCCACCTCAATTAGAAGCTCCAGAAAAGGGACAGCTTCACTTTTCATGAAAGCTCCAGAAAAGGCACATCGTTCAATATAATGACTTTCTTTAGCAACAAACACATCTCTTCAGAATTTAATTTTCCACCCAAAGTATCACAGAATGTGGTGGCAAAACACAAGACAACTTCCCCCACACTTAAGCTCAACTAGATTATGCAATTTCACTTCAAGAGTTTGTTAGATAGGAAAAATTGGCTTGTAATGTGGCTAACCTAACAGGCTTTGCATGGATTCTAAGGTCTACAAGGATTAAATATTCAAGGTAGGCCATTATAAAAAAGGATTCTTTGAAATAGGGGCTTTAATACCAAAAAATGCCTCAATTATTTAAACATAAGTACCTCAAACCCTCAAGTTTTGACAGGAATAGATCATATTCTGGTTAAATCAAGTATGGTTTGGTTCTCTCAAGAAGTGAGGTGAATGTAAAGAATATGAAAATAATGGTTTAGAAGCCTCACAGGAAAGTGATTTCAAATATAAAGACAATGAGATTGGAATGGGATCAAAATTCAGCGTACTTTTCATGAAATTACTAAATATTTGAACTTGAAACAAAGTCATTTCAGCATTCATTTAAGCTTAGTTCCAAGGGGTAAATTGTTTCACTTATTGATATGGATTTAAAAATGGTGATGAGAATCATTTCAGCCCAAAAGTTTCAAAAACACACAGAAAATTGTAAAATAAACACACAAAATTTGAAAAACACACAATTTTTTTGGTTTTTTTTGAACAGGAAAGCAATTAAAATTACTAAACTAAAAGGTTCCCTCCCCCACACTTAAAATATTGCATTGTCCTCAATGTGAACCTTTGAGATGATATATGCACATGAAATGTAGAATTTTTAAATAGGACAAATAATATAAAAGTGAAAGGGTTAGGAACAACCTGATGTGCTCAAGTGATGATGGGGGCATGCAGTGTGATAAAATCCACTACATCAGTAGGAAGTCCCTCAATGTATCTCTTAAAACATTTCCCATTGACTGTAAAGCTCCTTCTAGTGTCCTCTTGTGTGATCTCCACCACACCATAAGGAAAAATATTAGTCACAACATAAGTACATAACCATATGGAACGCAACTTACCAGGCATCAACTTCAGTCGTGAACTGTAGAGAAGGACTTTCTCTCCAACATGAAACTCCCTTTGTTGGATCATTCTGTCATGAGAAGATTTTGATCTTTCCTTGTAGAGCCTTGATTTCTCATATGATGATAATCTAATCTCTTCATGCTCTTGAATTTGCAGCTTCCTTTGGATTCTAGCTTGGGCCAAATCCATGTTGCATTTCTTTATAGCCCAATAAGCCCGATGCTCGACTTCCACTAGGAGATGACATGCTTTCCCAAAAACAATCCGAAATGGGGACATACCAATGGGGGTCTTGTATGATTTTCTATAAGCCCACAATGCATCATCCAAGTGCTTGCTCCAATCCTTCCTATTTGGCTGCACAGTTTTCTCCAAGATTTGTTTCAACTCACGATTTGAAACCTCAGCCTGACCATTTGTTTGGGGGTGGTATGGTGTTGATGTTCTGTGTGTCACCCCATACTTTCGAAGGAGGGACGAAAAATTCCTATTGCAAAAGTGTGTCCCTTGGTCACTGATGATGGACTTTGGTACTCCAAACCTGCATAAAATTTGACCCTTGAAAAAATCCACTACAACTTGAGAATCGTCAGTCCTGGTGGCCTTGGCCTCCACCCATTTACTCACATAATCAACAGCAACCAAAATATACAAAAATCCAAATGAACTAGGAAAAGGACCCATACAATCAATGACCCATACATCAAAAATCTCACAGAATATTATGGGTTGTTGGGGTATCTCATGTCTCTTAGAAATGTTCCCAGTGTGTTGGCAACGAGAGCATGACTTACAAAACACATGGGCATCATGGAATAATCTTGTCCAATATAATCCAGAGTCCAAAACCTTCCTAGCTGTCCGTTGGGGTCCAAAGTGTCCACCACAAGAAAGTGTATGACAGAAATGAAAAACAGACTCAAACTCATGATCGGGAACACACCTCCTAATGACTTGGTCACTACACATGCGCCATAAGTATGGATCATCCCAAAAATAAAATCCCGACTCACTATTTATTTTTTGTACTTGATGTTTCTTTAAATTTGTAGGGATTTCAGAAGCAACAAGGTAGTTAACTAAATCAGCATACCAATGATGCATACCTGAGATGGTATAGAGATGCTCATCAGGGAAAGTGTCTCAAAGTGGTACCTGATCCAAGGTGTCATCCTCTAGTGTGTGAGTAAGCCTACTCATGTGGTCCGCCACCATGTTTTCTGACCCCCTTTTGTCCTTTATCTCGATGTAAAACTCTTGAAGAAGGATCATCCAACGGATAAGTCATGGCTTTGCATCTGGCTTCTTCAGGAGGTACCTCAAAGCTGCATGGTTAGAAAAAACAACTACTTTAGAGCCCAATAAATATGAACCGAATTTATCTAAAGCAAATATGACAGCAAGAAACTCATTTTCTGTGGTTGTGTAGTTTTATTGGGCTGAATCCAATGTCCTTGATGCATAGGCAATCACATGTGAACGTCCTTCCACCCTCTGAGATAAGACAGCTCCAACCGCGAAGTTGGAGGCGTCACACATAATCTCAAATGGAAGGTCCCACCGTGGGGGCTGTATGATAGGTGTTGTGGTCAGACACTTCTTTAGCTCATCAAAAGAAGTCCTACAAGAATCATCAAACACAAAATCAGAATCATTTTAATGTAATTGTGACATAGGAAGAGCGATCTTACTAAAATCTGTGATGAAGCACCGATAAAATCCTGCATGCCCTAGGAAAGATCTAACATCACGAACACATGAAGGATAGGGTAAGGATGAAATAATGTCTACCTTAGATCTATCAACCTCTATCCCATGTTTTGACACCACATTCCCTAAGACAATGCCATGCTCTACCATAAAATGACACTTTTCAAAGTTCAGGACCAGATTCTTCTCAATACAACGATTCAACACCTTTCCCAAACTACTTATACATTCATCAAATGAAGACCCATACACTATAAAATAATCCATAAATACCTCCATGCAGGTCTCAATAAAATCAAAAAAAATACTCACCATACATCTCTGGAAGGTACCTGGGGCGTTTCAAAGTACAAATGGCATCCTCCGGTAGGCAAATGTGAAAAAGGGACAGGTTAATGTAGCCTTCTCCTGATCCTCTGGAGCTATAGGAACCTAAAAATATCAAGAAAATCCATCCAAGAAACAATAGTGTGTTTTCCCAGCTAGTCTCTCGAGCATTTGATCAATAAATGGGAGGAGGAAATGGTCCTTGCGAGTGGTCTGATTTAGTTTCCTATAATCAATACACACACGCCAACTGTTTTGCACCCTCATTGGAGCTAAATCATCTTTCTCATTTTTAACAATAGCAAAACTAGTTTTCTTAAGCACAACCTGAATTGGACTTACCCACTGAGAATCTGAAATGGGAAAGATTATACCTGCCTCGAGAAATTTCTCAACATCTTTTTTAATAACTTCCAGGAGGGTGGGATTGAGTCTCCTTTGTGGATGTCTCACCGGTTTAGCCCCATCCTCCAAGAGAATCCTATGCATGAAAATGGAGGGGCTAATACCTGATATGTCAGCCAAGGTCCATCCAATCACCCTGATGTTCTCCCTCAAAATATTCAAAATCTTTTCTTCATGTTCAAAAGGGAGATTGTTAGTAATGATAACAGGTATTCTCTCACCATTAAACAAGTATGAGTATTTCAGATTTGGTGGCAATGGATTGAGTTCTAATGAAGGAGGGTGTAGTATGGATGGAGAAATTGATGTGACAAACATATCTGCACAATGAACATCAGTATCAGAATAAAAATCATCACAATCAGAGAATAAAGCACCAAATCCATCAGCATACTCAATAGCCATGTCATAATCAGAGTTCACATGATCAAAATCAAAATATGATTCCATTTCAAAATCAAATCTTATAGAGTCTTATTCCATAAAAACGGGTGTAGAAGTACTCTTAGACATCAAACTAGAACCAATACTCATAATCTCCCTAAGTATAGGACAATCCAATTCCATGATGTTTTTACTTGGTGGTTCAAAATGGGGGATAACAAAAGCAGAATGGTCCTGTGAGGAGTACTTCATGGAATCCATAACATTAAATATCACAACTTCATCTCCAAACTCCATGGAAAGTGTACCCTCATTGACATTTATGATAGTTTTTGCAGTTTTGAGGAAGGGTCTACCTAAGATAATGGGGGCATCAGAACTTACCTGATCATCCTCCATGTTAAGCACATAGAAGTCTGCTGGAAAGATCATGTCTCTTACCCGAACAAGTACATCCTCAAGAACTCCCGCTGGATATGTCGTATCTCTATTCGCCAATTGCACCATTACTCTTGTTGGCTTCAACTCACCAACGTGCAAGGAAGAGAATACAGAGTGAGGCATCACATTTATTGAAGCTCCTAAATCAAAAAGAGCACCAGAGAAGTGAAACTCCCCTATGGTACATGGGATGGTGAATGTCAAAGGATCCTTTCACTTTTTTGGCATTGCTAGAGTTGGTGTAATGAGTGCCGAGACATTCCTTCCAAGGTTTATCCTCTCATTTCCCTTGAGCCCTCTTTGATTGGTACAAAGTTCTTTTAAGAATTTTGCATACCTTGGAATTTGCTTAATGGATTCAAGTAGAGGAATGTTGATCTCCTCACACTTGAATGTGTCCAAAACCTCCTTTTTCATTGCTTCTTCAGCCATCTTCTTGGTTTGAACAACCCTGTTTGGAAAAGGAAGGGGTTTAGGAGGTACATCATCAATATTTTTCTTACCTTTATCTTTCTCCTTGGATTTCCCATCAGTTGGTATGGAATGCGGCTTCTCTAGAGTAGAGGTGAATCCTGGTGGAATTTTAGGTCCAGATATATCATTAATTTGCTTCCCACTTCTCAATGTGATGGCACTAACATTCCCCTTTTGATTTGGAGTTGGTTGGGAAGGTAGATTTCCAGAATTCTTACTCACAAGTTCATGGAGGGCAGTGGCAATCTGACTCATTTGAGTCTTCAACTCTCTCAGCTCCGGACCCTGACTCATCAGCTCATTCTGTTGATTAAGAACAATTTGTTTCAAAAGATCATCAGTGTTAGAGTCTACCTTGTGTTGGATATTCCCTTGTTGCTGAATCGTTGATGTTTGAGCTTCAAATATCCTTTGGGGTTGTTGGAAACCCTGTTGGTAAGGTGGAGCCTACTGGAAGTTTGGTTGAAAAAGGGGCCTTTGTTGTTGACCAGAGCCATACCTCATGTCTGACTGATCTTTCCACCCTTTATTGTATACTGTATCAAACTTCTTTTGGGGATATGGTTGTTGTTGTTGCTGCTGAAATGGTCTCCCAAGGAACACTGCTGCACAATCTTCTGTCACTTGTAGTTGTGGGCAACAGTCAGTTGGGTGACTTGTCTCAGTACAAATGCCACATGGCCTTGAAGGAGGGGGTTGGGATTTCTTTTGAGACAATGAAATCTGACTCACCATATTTGTCAATTTTTATAACTTAGTATCAATCAAATGACTTTCAAGAGAAGAAGGACTTACTTGATGTACTCCTCGAACATGTTGTGTACCTCTATCACCGAATTGTTGAGAGTTTTAGGCCATTTTGTCGATGAATGCTCGTACAGCTACTGGTGTCTTGTCCACCAATGCTCCTCCAGCTGCAGCATCCACCATGCTCCTCTCCATGGGTGTGAGTCCTTCATAGAAGTACTGGATGAGTAGTTTCTCACTGATTTGGTGATGCGGGAAGCTTGCACACAACTTCTTTAATCGCTCCAAGTACTTATACATTGACTCCCCTTGTGCTTTCTTGATCACCGATATATCCTTTCGAATGGATGTGGTCCTTGATGCTAGAAAAAATATTTGCAAGAAAAGACGTTTCAAATCATTCCAACATGTTACATCTTCAGGTTGAAAATAATACATTCAATATTTTGCAGCTCCATCAAGTGAGAATGGGAATGCTCTTAATTTTATTTGATCTTCAGAAACATTTCTTGGTTTGAGGGTTGAGCAAACCACATTAAATTCTTACAAATTTTTATTGGGATACTCACCAGAGAGGCCATGAAACATTGGAAGTAAGTGAATTATCCCAGATTTTAGTTCAAAGTCCGATTCGAGGTTCAGGTATGCAATACAGTTTGGTTGATAGTTAATATCAGGTGCAACCAATTCTCAAATGGTTCTTTTAAGTTCATTTCTATTGTTTCCAGCCATTGGTTCCTCTTTTATGTTTGAATTTTAATAGCTTCCAATTTCAATGTTTCTAGAAGAGAGGAATTCACCAACTGGTTGAATATTGAAACTTCCCGTAGACTGAGAATTTCTGATTTGAGCCCTAAGGCTACATTCAATCTCAGGGTCAAGATCTAAGAGATCTTTAGGATTAGTTCTTTTCATAGATAAAATAAAAAGGAAAATAAAGAAGGTGGACCATAGTAAAATAAAAATGAGAAGTTTGGGTTGATGGACCTAAAAGAAGTAGAAGATAATAAAAGAAGAGGAAGAAAAATCAGATTGGGTACAGAAGGAAGAAAGAAGAGAGGAAGAGAATAAAATGTAAAATAAAATAAATACCTCTAATTGGTTGAATTAATTACTTGCCTCCCTGGAAATAGAGCCAATTTGATAGAGCACTGTCGTGGGCACCCTCAAATGATTAGTGTAATTTGGGGTACTTAGGTGCAGTAGAGTGGCTGACCAAGGTCATCTCTCAAAGGAGGAAGTGAATTTAACAACTTAATAGAGGTATTCTAAAAAAATAAAATAAAATAGAATAGAATAAAAACACTACTTTAAAGGATTGGGGTTTTTTATAGTTTATGAATCTAGTAGAAGTTTGCTGGAAGAAGATTGTATAATTTTTTTTGTTTTTAGTTTTGAAATGAATTTCGATTAAAATGACACAACAAGAAGATGTTTTTTTAGAAATCTATTTAAAAGGCGTAATCGATCTAACTCTACATCTTCACTTTATTATTAATCATTATCATGTAAATTAACATTCACTTAATTATGATCCCTTAATTTGTTAAATCCCGAACCCTACAAGAAATAACTTTACCACGAAGATGATGTGAATTTAACCCTAGGCTAACTTCGGAACATGCAATCGCAGCACCCTTCTTTGATTGATGTTCTAAGATTAGCTTATGGTCAGTGGTAAATTAAGACACATATCCATTCTGGAACTGAGTATGAATTGTGTTTAGGGATTATATTTGAACTCTACAAATTTATCCCGTGTGGTCTTGTATTACCGATTAAGATTGCGCTCTCACAATTTACACAAAATCCCGACCACGCGTGTTTTTGTGTTAATTGTTCAATTGCTTGCTTAGTTTCTTACAATTTAAAAACACAATTAATGGATCATATTAAATGAATTATAGTAGATCAATGATTCAAAATAATTAAATGAAGAGGGTAGAATATAGATCGATTACTAAAAGACTACTCTTCCATGGGTGGCGTAATCATCGTCGAAGCGTTTTGCATGTGCAAAGGTTTATAATGGGTATAACCCAATAACGCTTCTACTCAAGAATTCCAGACCAAAGAGGAAGATTAAGAGAAGAAGACATTTAAACAAAACAGAAGAAAAGAGAAGAAATAATATAAGAACAAGGAATTTTATTACACAAATGAAAACATTACAAAATGAAGAAGAGAAGGAGGCTTCAATGAGGGGATCCTTGCTTCAAGATCTACCCCTCTTACAATGGTTGGAGAATTTGGGTGAAACAAATTCTCCTCTACCTCCAATCTCCCAATGCACGTCCCAACCCCTCCAAATAAGAAAAACTCCAATTTATAGAGGGGAGGGGAGGAGAGGTTACAAGTGGTTTCAAGTGTGAATGTGGAAATTCGGCCAAATATTTTATTCCAAATTTCACCGCCCATGTGACCACAAAAACACGTGCATTGGCCGGCCTTCCAGAAGGATCAAATGTGAGGATATGGGTCCTATATCTAATCTATAAATTTGGGCTCAATACAAGCCCATATGTATGCGTTATGGCCGCAATACAGAAGCTTATCCATTTTGGCGAGTCCAACCCATCTTTGAATTTATGGCCCAATTACTCCATTAAAATGCATTCTTTTGATCTAGTGTCCTGAATAAAAGTTGTAGATAATTAAGTTACGAACACTATTTCAAAATTTCAAATTCAAATAATACATATAAAAACATGTATCTTCGAAATAATACAGTAAACTATAAAGGGTAAAACTTGAATTTTCAGCAAATATTCAAATGAATGATCTAATCCCAAATATTTTATAAATAAACATATTTAACACAATGTGAGGAAATTATATCATTTATTATCAATAAAATATTCAATAAAATAGTGTTTTATCTGGACTCCACATTCCAATCTCTCCATTATAACTCAAATTTCAATATTTATTAATCCATTCCAGCATCTTTATTTTAATTATGATACTTCACTTTTATATTATTATTTTTTATTTTGAGACTTTTGAAATCAATAATTGATAAAGCCCATAAATTCACTTTTCTCCTCACTCGTGCTTTCTACTCCCAAAGTCATAGCCCTTTTTTCTCGAACTCCTTTCTATCCTTCAAATACATTCCACATTTCAAAAAATCCAAAGATGAAGCATCCATCATCTTGGACTTCTAAGAGGTGCAATTCATCAAAGAAAGTTGAAAAGAACTTGATAAAAATGCTCAATAAACCTGAAAACCCAAGTCTTGAAGATCATGTAGTCATACTGGAAAAAGAAGTGAATACAAAATGACTTCTTTAGAGTAAGTCACTTGTTCTTAGATTTTTGGGATAATATGGTTGGTTAGAATGGTTTACAAATGAAACAATACCCATATATCTTAAGCTTGTTTTTTAGTTTTACTAGTATGTTGAGTTTGTCTTTAATTCTTAGGATTACAATGTTTTAAAAAGTTAGATAAATGGAAAAAGGTGTAGTTTTTCTTCAAGGATATGGGATACAAGTTTAAGAGTCCCTCTGGAAGGTATCTTCAAGAATTATCAAGTGTCATTCTATATCTAAGTGATATATTTCTCCTATAAGAGGCGTTGGGTGACATGACTGGTGATGGAAAAAGGAGATGGCATATAGCTTCTGAATTAGATGGGGAGACCAGGTTGTTGTTAAAATTTGTTCAAAAATTGATATGTACAACAAAAGAAGACTTTTCTACTCCTAAATATCATATTATATTATTATTGCATATCAAGAATAATGGTCAAATGATAATTATTATCAAGTACCTTATCCGTCACATGTGTGATATGATCAAGACAAATTCAAAGTCAACCTCCTTATTATATTCAAGAATCATTACTACTATGATTCAAGCCAAAAGACTAGTAAGGAAGGATTAAGAAGTTATTTAGATCATTGAGTTTTTTCTATCTTAGGATATATTTAGGAAAATTAAAATCACTTGGAATCCATGGATGAAGAGGATCTGAGTTGAAGAAAATGAAAGGTTGTATGAGGATTTCAATCCTATTGAGCGCACTTCAAGACCTAAGAATATCACTAATACCAGTTTGGAACCAGATGAGTTTGTGGAATATTCATATGAAGAAATAGAATTTTATGTTTCAATAGCATGATATGGAGTTGTTTCGAAAAGTAGTGACCCATATATTTCCAAGAGGACTGAAGAGCCTCTTCATGCATCTCCTGAACCATCTTAGGCTGTTACCTCTAGAGATTATAATCTCTACAACGTTTGTGAATGAGAATGTGAATTAATGACATCCAATGATAAAGATTCTGATAAAGATGAATAAATTGGGTAACTACATTTTTCTAATGAACAACAGATAGAAGAATAATTTATCGATACAGAAGTCATTTTACCTACTGAAGTAAGGATTGGACAAGAATTTCTATTAAAAGGAACTATGGAAGATATTGAGAGGTACTAATAGATTATAGAAGATGTGGAATGAGTTTACTAAATTTAGTCTATTATCCCTCACGAGGTAGCACTGGTGGAGGGGGTGAAAAACCTCAGTTTGGAAAGTATGGAAGTATAGAATCCATTGGATTCAAGTTCAGTGGGTGCATTGTATAGATTTTCCAGCTACATTAATACTGATGATTCTCAAAAGTCCCCAGTGAAATAAATGGACCGCTCAACTGAGTTTCAAATAAAACCAATCACAAATAAATAATAGATATCTTATATAGATCCATAACATATCTGTATTCAAAAAAAAATACTCATGAAACCCCCAGTTATGTAAGCCATGATGATCTGGATGTTTTTTGATAAGATATATTGTCTGGATTTGGAAAGATTATAAAGTCACTACCTGATCCAATGAATAACCTCAGTGAAATATATTCTTCACTGATTTTGGGAAGTTGATATGATATACTCAAACTAAGATGATCCAAGAGATTAAATAATCCACAATTTAAAATAAATAGTTAAGTGAGGAGGTGAAATATTTAATGTCTTTGGTTGAAGAATTGAAACCAAATGTCCAAGATGCTCTTTTCCCAACTCAGGTTGTTAGTATAAGAGAAGATGATGCATACATGATTTCAAAAAGGGTTATAACTGAGATGAAGCCCATTTATTTCATTGGTTTAAGAAATTTACAAGAACAACACCATGATTGAAAATGAAATGCATGGAATTGTGGCTGCAATCAATCGATGACATATGAGTAAAAAGGATCTATGGAAACTGTTATTAAAAGGCTTAGTTCTCTCTCTTAATTTTCTCATGCTCCATCTTTTTATGCTCATCCATATTATCCTTTGTACAACGAAATGATCAAATCATTTTTTCGAGAATAGATTTAGTATTTGAAGAGTGGAACTGATCAGGAGTGTCTATCAAAAGCTATGAAGAATTGTGATCTATTGCATAAAATGGTATGGTTTTATTCCAAGGAAGATTCAACTACTGATGAAGAAATCTCTAAGAAAGTTGATTACATCATTAAGAGGATCAATTCCAAACATGAGTTTACAAGTCATTTAAAATATTTAGTGGAGAAAATGAAGCTACCTCTAGTGACTCAAGCTTTCAAGGACCATGTTTAGATGTTAATAGACTTCACACTTACTATTGAGAAGTTTATAGAAAATAAGGATGTCTTTGAGAAGGCTATAAAGTGTTATGGGAAGATCATAAAGGATTTTATAAACCGATTGAAACCTAATTTTCATGTTCAATGAATACCCATATTTTCTATTGTAACTGCTTCTCTTAGACCTGACCTGATTTCTTCTATAACTCTTTCATCCTCTACCTGTTTCTCCCTAGTTACCATGACCCCTGCTCAATCTCTAAGACAAATTAGAACTATCATATCTGAGCAACCCTTACGTTTTTCTTCATCTAAACCAATTATTTGACCTTATATTTTTTAACGCCTAACTCTCAATTCCCTCTCTCTTGGCCCTATATCTTCCACACCTACCACTTCCACACCCTCTACCTCTACACATTCTATCTCTGATAAGGACAAAAGGAAGGCTACAAAATCTAAAGCGATGTGAAGGGTGATTTTTGATTGGGTTATGATGTATTTTTCTTGTGATTTTACTATACATTGTCACTATATTCAATGAAATCAACTCTCTTTTATTCAGTTTTAAATTTAATTTCATGCTTGTGTTTCTTTTTCATAATTTTTTTTTAATAATCACAAAAGGGGGAGAAGAACTGGAATTTATTCAATTTTTAAATATATGATCTAATACTATAATTTAATGTCTTGATATTATGTCTTAATTTAGTTTAGTTTATTTGATATGTTAAAAATATGTTTATTATTTTTAATAGTTTATGGCCTGAAAATTCCATGATTTGTGATCATCAAAAAGGGGGAGATTATTGGACTTATCTAAATATAATGCTAAAAAATCAATTTTATCTCATGTAAATAATGTTTAATCTTGTTCTATAATGTTTCATTTTTAATCTTAATCCATTCTGTGAGTGTTAATTTTTAATACAGATTGCATATATTTGGTAAAGTATGAGTCACCATTAAGGTGAACTCACAAACACTATTGATGTGACCAAACAATCTCACTGTTTAGTTTGAATATCTGTAAAGTACGAGCCACTGTTATAGTGACACCATTGTATCCATCTACTGGTTTCAGAACTCGTAATGTACTAGACACTACTATATCAAGTAACTGGTTCAGAATCCACAATGTATCAAACACTGTTGTATCATGTCACTAGTTTAGAATTCAAAAAGGACCAAACAAAATTTCAATGAAAATGTTGTTGCATGATACTAGTTACAGAACCCAAAATGGACAAGAAACCATTTCAATGACACCGTTCCCAATGACATTGTTTCTCACAAAGGACCTAACACCTTTCCCACAACACCATTGCATCACCTAACAGATTCATGCTATTAGTTCTAGAACACACAAAGGAGTAGGCACCATTTTAATGACACTGTTCCCAATGACACCATTTCTCACAAAGGACTAGACATTATTACTACAAAATCGTTGCATCACCTATCCAATTCAAAATTTTCCCAAAGTATGAGGCACCGGTCTCTGTGTGTCTTGGTTATATTTTTTCCCACACAAAACTATTATAGAGGTTTAGTGGACATGGATTTCATGTATGTTTTTGTAAACCTTGATCTAGGTTGTGGATCAATATTGTTTATATATATTTCTATTAGTGGAAGGTGATCACTAAGTGGAGAGGAATAAGTCTCTGTTTGACACTAAACCTCTTATTTTATATGATTTTTTCAAGTTTTGTTTCCTTTGTTTTCTTTGTTTCTTAAAATCAGAAAACATTACTTTGATTTTATAGTTAATATTAGTTAGTTTTCTTATAGAATTATTTTTGTAGACTGCCCTCAAAAGTTAAAGTGACTTCATAAATAGATTTAACTGAAAATTAATCAACATTTGAGAAATCATTGAAACTCTCAAATCTTTTAAAAATCTGCTAATTTGGTTAACTGGCCTGTTTGATTTGAAATTTGAGAACTTCAAAATAAATAATTTTTAATAGACATTTGTATAGGAGCTCAATTCACCCCCTTCTTGAGTGTCCTACTCCGACCAATATGATTTTTTTCATAGTGCTACATGAGTAAAATGGCATATCCTACTCATTGTATTCCACAAATAAGTATTGTTTTCTAGTGGATTGTGTGATATTGAATTATTTACAAACCATAAAAAGGACTTAGGTATTCTCATTGAATAGTGAAAATTGTTAATTATTATGTTCTTATGGATGTTTTTTTGATTTCTTTTAGTAGGGAATGGAATATTTAATAGGAGGTGAAGGTTGTGTCATTTTCAAAGAAACCATAAAAGAAAATATATCACTAATTCACCCGCTCCCCCCACACAGAGAAACAATTATCCTGACTCAGGACATTCACATCACTTCACCTACATTATCCCACTTATTCATTTAAATTAATATTAATATGAAATTAGTCACATTAAAAATAATCCAATTTACCCATTTTCACACTATGCCAAACAATCCCTTATGCCAATATACTATCGGGGACACCACTATCCTTATTGCCTTTTCAACTCAACTAACATACTATCATTTTCAACATGGGATCTACATTATCAAAAATCAATTCCTTGCTTAACATTACCATTTTCAATTTTCATGAATTTTGGTACACCCCATCGGTGGCTCTAAACCGGTCTTATAAAACTCTATGGATCCCATAGAAATCATGAGGGGTTTAAATCTTCATTTATCCAACTTTTATACAAAATATTTATAAATTCATTAAATTCAAAAAATATAGAATCATTATCACAATTGTACTTAAGAAAATAAACTTCTAAACTATGGGATATAACTTATAGACCAACTACCTCAAATATGAAGATAAATGCACCCCTAGCCTTAACTATATATTAAGATTCAAGAACCCTTTGAAGCCCAATCCTAATATCCAGATGAAAAATAGGGTTTAAGGCTTAATAAGAAGAAGAAAAAATCCACATGCCCTAATCTGAAAAAAATGAAGAAATATGAGTGTTAGACTTACACAAAGCTTAGATTCACAACTTTCTACAATTCAAACAGACTAGAATCAAAGAATATTGATCCTTGGGAATATTAGGAGAGCTTGTCTCATCATTACAGAAGGAGGAGAAAGAAATGTGGAGATAATATTATTAGGAATTTAAAATACCATGGGAAAAATTTGGTACCTTTTCGCTTTATAATGAGGCACACAGTTTGCCTGTACGATTTTCCAAACTATGCGCCAACCAGCCCCTGGCCTCTTTCCAAGAGGGGATAGGTCACACAGTTACCTAGGGATCCTCACACATGTTTATAAACCATTCACCAACCATGAGAAATTATTCTATCTAAGGTCACATTGCTTTTATTCCCCCAGTAATGGTTTACTTTGACCATGTGATAACCATAAGAATTTCCCTAGATGACCTGATTCCCTTTTATTTCATGTCTCGAACCCTCATAACACCCCTAATCTTACTCATACACCCTGTAAACATTTATTTATCCAACATTAAAATATTTTAAAAAAATTTAAATGAGAACACACCTCTATTAAGTTTAGGATCACACACAGAGACTCTTGTTCTACCGTGACTCATCTCAATGTTGACTCATCTCAATGGGGACTCTTCTCAATGGTGACTAGTCTCAATAGTGGCTCATCTCAATAGTAACTCATCTCAATAGTGACACATCTTAATGGTGACTCATCTCAATGGTGACTCATCTCAATAGTGACTCCTCTAAATGGTGACTCGTCCTAATAATGAATTATCTCAATGATGACTCTATTCAATGGTGAACTATCTCATTGAATACTTGTCTCAATGGTGACTCATATAAATGGTGACTTATTTATGATGGTGGCTCAATTCAATAATTATCCAATATTTCCTCATAAATCCATATACTACAAAAGGAACCATAAATAATAAAACAAATTAAAATCATATTAAACTTGTTTTTGTGATAATTAAAACAAGGGTGCCGACAATCTACCCCTTTTTCATTATAAAAAAGTTGGAATATTGGAAACCATATATAAAATAAAATTTAGTATAAAAATTTAGATTTGAAAAGGGTCATGATACATACTTAACTTTTTAAAAAATGAATGTGTGAGTTTTATCATTAATTTTAAAATTTTAAAATAGAAGATAAAATAAAAGAAGGTATGAAAAAGAAATGTTAAATAAATATAATAAGGTATCAAAATGAAATGTTAAATAAAATAGGTATAAAAAGGTATGAAATCAAATAATATCATAAATGTAGAGGAAATAGGTCATAAATAGGGGTTGCAAATGAATTCCAAATTGATTTTCCCCTATTTGGATTATCAAAAAGTTAGGTAAATAAGTAGTAAATAGAAAACATATAAAGGGTAAACAATAAGACTAATTCCATTAATGAGTAAAGTAATTGAATTACATTAAAAAAAGACACAAAAATTCATACAAAAGTCCCTAAAAAAGTACTAAATTCATTCACTTATTTGATCAAGTAGTTAGAAATAGAGGTTCATTTCCCTTATCAGATTTAGAGGGAACAAAAGTAGAGGTTGAATTAAGAGTGGAAGAGGCTTTAGAGATAGAAACAATAGCTGTGGGGATAAATGTTAGAGGTGGAATCTCCCTAATGATCAATTGATGGAGCTTCCAAATTTCTTCCATTGGAGATTAACTCAGTGGCTAAAATTGAGCAGGAAGAGTTGCATTTGGATTTTGAGTAATATCTAGTTTGAATTCCTTAAGAGAAGTGGACATAGGAGTCAGATGACAAGTTACTACTATGGCCTCATATACTACTAATGTAGTCCCATACACATGTAATAAAGGCTTCATAAATTTGATTAAGTCAATGAGAATTTGGACTCCACGCTCCATGGAACTAAATAAGTATTTCCTATCCTCTTTGAAAAATCGAAGCACCTACATCACTTATTTTATTAGACTGACATTCTCCATGAAATATCTGACAACAAGTGGAAACTAAAGTATTTCCATAAGAAACATGAAGTGAGTGTTTAGATTATTCTTAGTATAGGTTAAGGAAATGTAATAATTAATTTTATTTTTGACAGTTTATGTTCCATTTATAATATCATTCATACATTACCTTACCATTTTATACATATGATAACTATTATGCCAGATTTGCCTCAATGTCACCTATGGGATATAAAAAATATATCCTAAAACAGCTTGAATCTCCTCTATGATAACCAATCTAATCAAATTAATATCCTTGTAATGAGTTAGAGTGCTGGAAGTTGAAGTTAATGAAGACCTAGAGTCAAACCTATCTAATATAAAATCCAAAATCTCAATAAAATAGTTCTTCATATCTTCTATTAGAGTCTATAAGGACTCCAAATAATTATCTAGCCACCTATATTCTATCTCAACTTATCAATTATGATGAATCATTTTAGGATAAATGTGGTGAATCACAAGATCCAATATGTATCTAATATCTCTCTCACCGATATTTGTGATGAAATGATGTTGATTTTTACGAATACTATCTTAACCAGATGCAATACTTTCCATGAAAGACTTCAGGTTAGCTCTAGTAACAACATCAACTAGTATAGGAGAAAAAATAGGGAATTGTGAATACACTCTCCTAGTAGTATCCTCTGTTATATCTAGTCTTGTAGGAACATATGAACAAAATCTATAAAGATCCCCTGAAACATCTATTTACTCCACAATTGATCCCTTAGGATCAATCTCTCCTTGATCTGGGATAGGAGTTCCACCATGATTTGGTGGAATTCTATCATAATTTGAGTCAGGGTAGTGCAGGACTTTCCTCACATATCATTGATATCTACCAAATTATTTAAAAGTTGAATAACCCACACTAGTAGAAGATTAAATAGTATACTCAACAACTATCTTCTCAAAAACTACAGGCTTAGAATGGTATTTATTAATAGGGTCATCAAGGTGGCTAAAAATACTTGGGGATTACTCCCCCTCAATAAATGCTACCAACTCATCTCTAGCAACATTATCAACCTGTTGAACCAAGAATGGTATATCCTCAGACCTAAAAGAAATAAAAAGAAAATCCCTTTGAATAAACTCATTCCAGATCCATCTCATGATCATTAGGCCTATCATGATTAAAACGAACACCATTTTAACTTCCAACTCCATCATTGTATCTTTTATCATTATCATTTCTATCTTCTTTATTATAATCTCCTTATTTTTCATCACTTAATGATCTATTAGCATTTTCATCATCTTCATATTCTTCATCATCTACATTATCATCATCTTTTTTTACTTTGATTTTCACAATTAGAGACATTGAAAAATTTATTCAAAGGATTGATAGAATTAATTTTATAATTTTCTTCTCTTGATTTTTATGTTTCATATTTTTCACTCCCCTTATTAGAGTATCTATAACTAGTAGATCCTTAAGAAGACTAGTTGAACTAAAATAAATTGTTGGTATCTTAGGTATGTCTGGGTCACTACCCTCCTCAATTGAAAACTCCTCTCCCCCTTACCAGAAGAAGTAACCTCTTCTTCTTCATACTCTTCATATGAGTATACAAAAACATCACATAGATCCAAACCAAGATCAAAAAGATATTTCAGTCTAGTAGGATGATCACTAGGATTGAACTCCTCATATAAAATATCAACATCAATAACCTATTTTATCAGCCATGGGTTCCATTTAATTTTTATTCGCTTACAATTTTATTTGGTCAAACAAAAAACCCCACAATTCTAATTGGGTTTCTATTCCCCATCAACCAATCCATTGGTTTCCTACAATGTTGAAATTAAATTTGGATAAACTATGGAGTTTGACCTAGGTTATGGTTAGAACATTTCCATCATATGAACTATCAAACACCTACAGAAGTTGATTTTATGTTTATTTTTCAAAATCTATAATAGATATACATCTTAATATTACATTGTACTAAAATTAACATTTCATTGGCACAAAATATGCTTTAAAAACATTAATAGTAAATATCCCTCACTATCTAACTCATTTATTGATGCTCTTATTAAGGTATTATCTTTTTTAAGCTTATACATGGAATTATCATATTTGAAATAATTTATATCACTTGGATATGATCCCTGATAATCATTCGAGACACCTTCATGAGGAACATTAAGACATCTTTCCCATTGAATTGAAGTGAAAACAATCTTCTTCCCATTTATCCTATTTTGAATATAGTCATCATCTTCCTGAAAACTAAACTCAACATTCTGATAAATCTGATGCACTAACCTTTGATAGAATGAAATTTCATTATTCTATAACCAATCTACTTTTCCATGTCCTTCATTAAATATCATATTTGATTATTTTCTTGACATAAACCACTCAATATTCACTTCCTTCTAAGGAACCACTGTTCGTAATACAAGATGCTGGTTCTATGGCTCGACAACTATTCAACACAATTGTCCTCTTTGCATATTAGATGGACACGACTCCTCAAAAGTCAACACAACTACTCATTTTTCTATAACCATTTCAAAGAGATCATAAAGTTTGGATGAGGTCAAAAGAAGGGGAAAGGTCATGAGAGGAAGTCCAAATAAAGGTTTAAAGGGAAACAATCATGAAAATGTGTATACAAAGTGGACTAAGGGTTTAATTTATATCATTTAGGGACTTAAATATTCAAAATCAATATAATATATTTAAATCTAAAGTAAATATATTATTATCACATAAATAAAATTAGAAACAGAGGTGTAATTCCATTGGTGGGTCATCCAATAGTGGGTTTTCCAATGGTGGGTTATCCTGTGATGGGTTATCCCACGTTGGGTAATTTCCAACAGTGTGTAATTTAAAATGGTGGGTAATTTTGAATGGTGGGTAATTTACAATGGTTAGTCACAAAAATTTAATGTTAACTAAAACTTAACAATCCTAATAAATGATTGATGTAGTTAATTCTCTCAAAATTCATTTGATTAGTATAGATATCAGTATGTTGATGTTTTATTCTAATGCATTCAAGGGTTAAATCAATGTTTTGAAAATGATCTCTCAAAAACTGATGTCTTACATCAATGCGATTTTTTCTGGAGTGAGACACATGATTCTTTGAGATATTTATCACACTTATGTTGTAAAAATATATTGTGACATGTCATAATTGATATCCCTGGTCTAGTAATGTGTGTTTCAACATCACAATTTGAGCACAATAATTACCTACAATTATGTATTGAAATTTAGCAGTAGATAGTGAAACCAATTTTTTTTCTCACTACACCAAGATACTAGATATTTTCCAAAAATATGACATGTTCCATCAGTTCTTTTTTCTGTCAAACATAAAAGCACCAAATTTAATATCTAAATAACTAACTAAGTCAAATTATTGTCCTATTTGGTATAATAGACCAAAATTGGATCAATGATAGTGGCATTTAAAAATACTATTAATAGTAAGTGTGACTCATTTGGGTTTCCTTGAAAATGAGAACATTTACAAAGACTAAACCTAATATCCAAATAGATAGCAGTTATGTAGAGAATAATTCCAATCACAGCTCTATAACTGGTTGGATCTACTAGTTTCCTAGTTTCATCAGGATATATATTATATGTGGTACTCATAAGAGTGTCACTACCTTCAGTGCTATCCATACAAATTTTTTTAATAGGAATTTGGTGTACATAACTTTATTTAAAATAATTCCTTCTTTGTTTTGTAAAATATAATAACCAAGAAATAATTTCAGTTCACCCATTAAACATTTTTTTAAATAATTATTCATTAATTTTGAAAAATTAATAAATAAATAATTTTTAGAATATTCAAAAATAAAATCATCTACATATATCTGAACAAATAAAACATCTTTTGAAATTATTTTTATAAAAGGATAAGATCATCTATTTCTTTTGAAAAACATTTTGAAATAAAAAAATAGTTGACCCTATGATAACAAGATATAGGATCTTGGTTTAAATTATGAAATTAATTTATTATTTTGAATACATGATTTGTAAAATAAAGATTTTGAAAACTGGGGGGTTGTTAAAAAAACATCCTCAAATATATAACCATTTAAGAATGCAATTTTGAAATCAATTTGATAATGTTTGAAATAAAAATGTACTGCATATGAAAGAATTATTGTAATGGATTCATGTCTAGCCATAGTTGAAAAGGTTTCCTCATAGTATATACCCACTTCTTGACTATACTCTTATAAAATTATTTTAGACTTATTCCTTAATATATTTCCAGATTCATCAAACTTTTTTATAAATAGACACTTAGTTCCAATAGTCAATGTGTCTTTAGGTTTGTCAATAATCTCACTTACATTATTTTATTTTTATTGGTTATGTTTTTCCTATATATCCATTACCAAAAATTCATCATTAATTTGCTCAATGATGTTCCTTAGTTCAATATTTGATAGGAATGCTTGATGTTCAACTTGGTCCCTTATAGAAGCTATAGTATATAAAGATCTATCTATGTCTCTAATGGTGGAATCTTAAGGGTTGTATTTAAGTGTCATAATAGTATTAGTAAAAGAAGAGTTGGTCACCTCATGACCATCTACATGTTCAATCTCTAGAAGATCCTCAAAACTAGATGAATTTTTTTTACTTTGTACAGAAATGTCAGAAGGTTTGTAATTAATGTCTAGATTTGATATATCATACTTAAGGTTTTCTAATGTGGTTTTAGGAACCTGTGGAAATTTATCATAAAAATTTACATGAATAGACTCTTCCATAGTTCTGGTTTTTATATAAACACTTTAGAGGATTTACTAGAGGTTTAATAACCAAGGAAAATTCCTTCATCACTCTTGGAGAAAAACATGCCAAGATTATAAATAATATTAAGAATAAAGACTTGGAATCCAAAAACTCATAAGTAATTGAACATAGGAATCATATTATCCCAAATATTATAAGGGATTTTTTGAAGAGTGGTCTATTTGAAACTCTGTTAATTATATAGAAGTATGTATTCACAGCCTCTACCGAAAACTAGATAGGTAAGTTATATTAATTTAGGATCATCCTAGACATTTATTGAAGGGTCATATTTATCATTTATACAACACCATTCTTATGGGGGTCCTAGGAGCATAAAATTTATAGTTATATTCCTTTTATAATAAAAAATATTTGAGGTACTTATTTTCAAACTCACATCCAAGGTTAATTATTAAGGTCTTAATCCTAAGTCCAATTATTTTTTTCGATATATTTTTCATACCAAGTAAATTAAGAGTATGATATACTTTTGGGAGCTAAAAAAAATATCCAACTATAACTAGAAAATTACTTTATAAAGACATAGACATAGTTCATCCCATTTAAACTAGAAAATATTAATGGTCCAAACAAGTCCATGTAAACTAACTCAAGAGGTTGATAATTTGAAATTTTTTTCTTTGATATGAAATATATTATGTGTTGTTTCCATTTTTGACATGGGCTACACAATTAATAATTTGGGAATTCAATTTTAGGTTGACCTTTGACTAAAAATCTCATAGAAATATTTATATGTGAGTAAATATAATACAGTCTTAGTCTCCAATTACTAATACAAGATTTCTTATGAAGGGAACATAGACAAGAAACGTTTTGAGAAAGTAAAGAATCTAAATTAACTATATAAAAATTCTCATTGCTCAAATAAGTAAATACTAATACATTTTTGGAATAAAAAAAATAATTGTTTTCCAATTTCACATGATAACCAACACCACATAGTTGTGAGACACTAAGAAGATTTTATTCTAAACCAAAAAAAATTATTTTAGAAATTAAAACTGAATTAGAGTTTCCAATTTGGATAAGGCCAATGATTTTACTGTTATTGTTTTCACCAAAGCTAACATTTTTACCATAAACCTCTATCAAGTTCATGATTCTGGAGTAATCTCTTGTAATTAGTTTGAAGAAAACTCTTACCAAGTATAATAGAATTATATAGGATCTCTTCAACCAATTACCCTATAAAACAAATTTTATACCAAGAGTGATTTTGGTAATTAGGTTCTTTGGGTCAATATATGTTAGTGATTAGGGATTTAAGAACCAATATTTTCTTAATAGGTTTTCTATATGATGAATTTATACTCTAGGAAACAAATAATTTATTATGTCCCTTTGAATAAAAACTTGTAGTAGAATTTCTAGATTTGGATTTTGGAATAAAATTTCTCTTTATAATTCCCCTCTATTTAGGTTAGTAATCTAAACCAGCAATATAAATAGGTGTTATTTGTATTTCTAGTATTTGAGGGAAATTTTATATTCTATTAGTTAATTTCTCTGAGTATTTATTTAAATTTTATTTCAACAATTTTAGTTCTTTATTTTCCTTCAACAATTGAGCATACTTATATTTATCTACAACAAGTCCAGATTTAACACTAGTAGATAGAGTATGCCATTTATTCAAGGTATTTTATTTATATTTAAGATCTTTGAAGTTATAATAAAAAATATTGCAGTATTCAAACATTTTAACATTTTTAATATTTTCATCATTATTCTCATCTTCATAATGATTTGAATTATTTATAGTTGATACAATAATTATCTCAGATATGTTTTTCAGGAAGCACATATTTTCTTTGTTCATATTTTTTTCATTGGAGGGGTAGAATCAAAAGATCTATCCTTAAAGGAACTCTATAATTCTTTAATTGATTTCTTTTAATTTTATATCCTTATCATTATACTTATTTTTATACTTTTTCTGAGGATAGTCTATTTTGACATGCCCTTTTCTATAACACTCATAACAGGTAATATCATATAAATTATAATATCTTTTCTAGTCTCTCTTCCAGTTACTTCTATTGTCATCCATTCCCTTGTAGCTTAGTTTCATGAAGAATTTATTCTTATTATATAATTTCCTGAAGCTTATGGATAGATGGTCCATCACTTCATCACTGTCAAATAGAGATTCCTCATAAATGTAACTTTCATGTTGAAAATTTCCATTTTTTCTTTGAATCAATATACTTGAAGGCTACATGATTCCTCTTAGTCACATATTCCTAATCTCTATTAACTTTATGTTCTTATTCATACAACATAGTATTTCCTATTCGTTTCTTAACAGGTAGTTTACTAATGTCACAAGATTATCTTATTGAAACTAATGTTCCTCTTCATCTTTCTTGAAGGAATCGCAATAGTTGCAAGATTTTATCTTTTTATGACATTGAATTTCCTAAGGAACTCATTTTATTTACTATATTAATGAAACTTACAAACTTATCATAAATAATATCATTGTATTTCATCATAAATTTATTGAATTAAGTTTTATAAGTATTAAATCCAATCTCTTTAACAATAGAAATTTTTTCACGAGAAATAAAAAATGTATCCCAAATGTCATATATAGTTTTCCAAGAAGATATCATATTAAACTATTCACATCCTAAATAATAATAATAATCATTCCTGTAATTAAAATTATTTTTATAGTAAATTTTAGTATCATCATCCCTTGTAACTCTAAAATTTTAAGGTAACTCATATTTATCCTTTATAGTAGTCCATATTACAAAATCATTAATTTCAATGTTGATTTTAATCTTTATTTTACATTGATAAGTGTTATTTCCGATAAATAAGGGTTTTATATTGGTAACATAACCTTATTTTTTATTGTACATTGAAATAAATAAATTTAAAACAAATAAAAATTTAATATCTTTAAAACACAACTAAAATTATAGTTTAAAAGATTTGAAAAAACCTTTGATACCAAATGTTGTTCGGAGTGAGTAACTCAAGAGGGGGGGGGGGGTGAATTGAGTCCTCAACAAAAATTTATATTAAAATAAAGTTTAATTAAAATCCACCAATTAAAAAAATTCACAGATAATAAAAATAATAGTTTGATATAATATTTATCTTTTATAATAATCCTCAATTTTTGATTAGTGATCAGTTAAAACAATATAAATAGTTATTTAACATTGTAAATGGATTCCCTAAAAAACACTTATATAAACACTAGTTATGATTGACTATCAACACAGTGGTTTTGTTTATAGTTTTAACGAAATTTAGTATATTTCTTTGAAATTAAAAAAATACTCACAATGCAATTAAAACAAGGGGTTCAATATCATACTAAGACCTAATCCCCTCCACTTGGGAATCACCTTCTTCTAAGAATACTACATTAAAATAATCTTGATCCACAACCAGGATCAGGTAAACAGAAAATAACTAACTAGTTATCCAAGCCATGAAAGGACCTCTACAACAATAACCAAGGTAAGAAAAAAAAAACGCCACACAATGACCTCTTTCAAAAACACCATGGGAATACAAATTAAATAGAGTGAAGAAGATATCTTATATCATTCAATTATAGTGTAGAAAAAATGTGGGTTGAATAAACAGGTTAAACCACCCACTAATATATATTAAATGAAAAAAATAATAAATAGAATGTATAATTTTTTAGAAAAGGTATTGTTTCTCTGTGTGATGTTCTTTTAAATATTATGTATCCTCATATGTAGCATGGAGAGAACATTGAGTCATTTTTTTCTGAAAATTGTAGTAAAATAGAGTGTCGTAACCTTTCTTTGTTATTATTTTTTGAAAGGATTGATATGATCTTTGTGTTCCACTCTTTCAAAGTAGAAAATTATGAAATAATACTTTGTGTAGGATTTTTAGAGATGATACCTCTTGATATAGCAAGTAGTGCACACTAAGTTTTAATTGGACATAATATCATATTGATCATGTAGGAGCATCAAATTATAAGAATAATAATTTGGATCTTTGAATCCCCATACTAATCACCAAACATGGAATTTAATGAATCCATACAATATTTAAGAAAATAATTATAAAATAATCCAACTCATTAAATTCATTAAGATAGACATTGATTCATTTAATTCAAAATGAGAAAAACAATGACAGTTGGTAATTTGGTGATAAGTGAAATATGGCGGTGACTAATTCTGATGGTGACGAATCTTGATAGCGATTAATCTAACGGTGAGACATCTAGTGGTGAGTAATCTTTCAGTGAGACATTCAGCAGTGTGTTATTTGAACTAACAATTTGACATGGTGGTATTATGTCATCTGGTAGTAGGTTAGCTCTGGTGGCAACTCAGGTTCAGTAGTGACTCTTCTCAATGGTTACTTGTCTCAATGGTGTTCATCTCAATGGTGACTCATCTCAATGTTGAATCATCTCAATGTTTAATCATCTCAATGGTGACACATATCAATGGTGACTCCTCTTAATGGTGACTCTTATCAATGGTAAATCTTCTCAATGGTGACTCATCTCAAACCCGACTCGTCTCAACAGTGAACAGTCTCAACGATGAATTATTTTTGATGGTGAATCCTTTCAATACTTATCGCATATTTCAATATAATCCTTATAGTATAAAATTCTATAAAAATAATAAAAATCATTAGAAACAAATTTAACATGATTTTTTTACCATTAGAATAGGGGTTCCAACATATAATTTATGTCAAACACTCCCTCACACAAATGAACATTCAATCATTGATTATTTCTTCTAGTATTTTATAAATGTCCAATTCGATTTGACTACGATGGGTCTCTATAAAACAAACAGCCTTATTTCTCAAATTATTGACTTTCTATCTATTTTTGTTTGAAATTGAAATATATTAACCTCATAAATATTATAATATTTTACAAAATTGGATGGTGGGGGCACTGAGTTCACATAATCAACTTTCAATTCAATTTCCATGTCAGTATATTTAACTACATATAAAATACCTAAAGATATAATAAATAGCATATTAATATCATATGTATTATCTTAATAAAATTTCACTAATAGTCATTGAGACCAGAACAGAAAATAACAATAAGTTAGAAATTATTATTTTTAATTTATTTGCATTTTAAATATTTTGAAATATTTTTTCGATTTTTTTATTAAATTAGAATAATTTATTACTCCATAATATTTTTCTTTGTTTATTATAAATTGTTATAAATTCAAATTAAATAAAAATTATTTTGGTCTTTATAAATATAATAATATCATTATATTTTTTATTAATCATTATTGTTATATATTTAAGGATTTCTATAGTAGTAAAATTTATTAATTCATTATATTTTATTTAATAATTAATTTTATATACTAAAATTGACATTTTAAATTATTTATATCCATTTAAATTAATTTTCTTAAAATTTTACAATACTACTATTTTAAAGTAAAATCTAAAAATCATTATAACTGAAAATTAAAAGTTTTCCATAATTAAATTCACTTAATTTATTATAATTGTTAATTAGAATTAGATTTTCCATTTATTAAAATAAATTTTAGTAATTTATACTAATTTAAAATAATAGTTATTATCAAAAAAATATTATATTTTAAAATTATTAGTATTTTTTTATTTTTTTATTATAACTATTTATTATTATTTTATCATATTAATATTTTAACTACATATCGTTTTTTATTAATTTATTATAAATATTTATTCATTATTATCTTAAAAGTGTTTTTGAACTAATATATTATATAAGTATATTCAATTTTTTACTCTTATGCACACTTATATTTCATTTATTTTTCATTGAAATATTGTTAAATAATTTTTGTAATTTTATTTTTTAATTTTAAATTCTATTTAATAGGAATAATCATTTGTATTATTTAAAATAATTAAAAGAAATTCACAAGAACATTGAAATTTTTAAAGTGACTTATTAACTGTATAATAACTACTTATTATATTTTTTAGTTTTTTAATTAATTAGTATATATCACTTTATAAGAACTACAAATTATATTTTTTTAAAAAAATTTATACTAATGGTTTATTTTTTATTTATTATAAACCCTGGCTGAAAAATAATTTTTTATTTAAATCACTTATGAGAAAATAGTGGGAAATCGTGTTGTCCAATGCTGAGGATCATCTAACATAGAAGAAAGTCACATAATAATTAAAAACAAGGCTTAGAATATTAGAATTTCTTTCTCGGTATTACCTCCATTGATGTTCTTTCACCTTTGTACTTGGGTCTTCCTAATAATTTAAATAAAATAAGAAAAACTAATTATAAATAAGTTTTAACAAGTAATATAATAACAAAAAAACAAGTAAATAATAAAATTTTTCAAATAAATTTTAAAATATTGCCTTTAAATTGAATAAATAAACAAACCTAACTCTAAAATGATATATCAGGATCACAATAACCTTCAAGGACTTATTTTGTGAGTGAATATGTGATAAGGAATTAATGGGTTCATGAGTTAAGTAAGTGAATTTTTTTATGTACATTTTCATTAAAAAATCCATTATAAAATGTTCTCTACAAAATTTTTTATGCCATAAAATTTCAAAAAAATATGGTATAAGGGATATGTACCTGTGATGGATGACCCAACTATAAAAATCAATATCTATCATATTTAGTATTTCTACGTTTATGAATTTTTGTTGATATATAGATTATATCTTAAACAATATGACACCATTTTAAATAGTGTCATAAAATGAATTTTTATGATGAAATAAATAGTTCATCACAATTATTATATTATGATGGATTTATATATTTCATTTTAAATATTAATTTCATGACATAAATGTATAATATTTCCATGAATTTTTAAGAAAATATATACATTCCATCTAAAATAATTCTTAGATGAAACCTCACAGGATTTCTCATCAATTTTTTAATGATGACCCTAGATTATGTCATAATTAGGCATCTATTATACTCTTGTTATTGATGAATATTTGTCCATTTTATAAACATGTCATCAAAGCCACCATTTATGATAATGGCAGGTGTTTTGCAGTGATCTTTTTTAGAAAATAGAAATACTTTATCAGTAAGATGACATGCTATTCTATGTTATTATATCGAATCAGTTTTGTCATATTGAGTATGTTTTTTTGGATAGTTATGATATATACGAGATAATACTATCAGATCATAAGGGGTATATTGGGAATGATATTTTTACCAACATTGGTTTTTATGTAGACTTGGTTTTCCAAGGTATTTCGGGCATGCATATTTTTATTAGATCACTATTTGTTAGTTTTTTTTATATTTTTCTTTAAAATAGTGTTATTAATTTTAATATTGATTCACTATAAGTTATTTTAATAAATTTAAATATTATATGTGAAACATGAATAAAAATCCATGTTTCATAACCATGTTGAACGAGTTACATAAAATACAAGGGATGCTGTGTAACCCACTCTATGTCATCCACTGTTTTCATTATCAGAATCATGGTCCTAGGATAGTTCATTACAGACCACGAATTTTTTAGAGACCAATTGTTTTGTTTTAATTCCATTACCTATGGCTATATATGATATGTATTTATATTTATTACTCATTTAAGTTGATTTCATGGTATTTTCATAATATGTTGACATTATTATATTGATATGTAATTCAATTTATTTATTTTAGAGCTATGATTTATGTTTGATTGAGTTTTTCGTTTTCTTTCTTTATTAGGGTAATATTTCTATCAGAAGTGAATTGATGAATTCAAAGGGTAAATCAATATATAATATTCCAGGTTATAATCTTTTAGTTTTTCATAATCCAATTAACTCTACCATCCATATTTTCTATATTATTAGTAGAATTTAAGAGTGGGATCTGGATTTATTAATGAACCATGATCTGAAGCTTACACATTAAAAACCACCTAATTTATAGCGTAATTAATGACCATAATAGGTGGTGGTGTGGTTAGAGATGATTTAGTGGATTTTTTATCTCTCCTTACACACATAAAATTAAAGAGGTGAATGATTCCAAATATATAATGCTAATTCCATCCCTGAAATTGTGGGTGTTAGTAGGAGAGGAAAAGATACGTTAACATCTCATTTAAAAGGGTTTCACGGAAATTTTTAACTATTATTTATACTTTAAAACATTAAATATAGCTACAACTATGGAGTCCTTATATATAAATATTATGTAGTTGAATAACCCGGTGATAGATTACATAAATCAATTTGTATAATTGAAGCATTTTATAATTGGGGTTTTCTCTAATAGAACACTAATGGATCATAGGTTTCAATAATCTTAAGAAATTATATATGATTCAGGGTTTTCTTTTCAACATGAACTCATATAATTATATAGTCAATAATGTTTTTATGGTTATGACATAGATTATGGGGATTAAATGTATTAGATATACTACTTATCCATCTAGTGATATCTCAAAATGTGGAAAAAACATGTGGAATATTTTTAGACAAGTTGTAAAGGTGTTCAACGATCATACAAAATTGTTTCCTCAAATTCTTTGGAATGCATACCTTTTAAATAATTTTAATGTGAAAATATGAGGAATTCAAATCCTTACAATTAAGAGGCCATGAAATCATTCCTTCTAAATCAAAGGTTAGTAGATCTTTAAATCTTTATTATGAAACCTTGTCTTCAAGTAAATTGAGTTAGATCTACTCACTCAAGAGGCTCTTATATATAACTGCATGCATATAATGGAATATATACATACTCTCATAGTTATCAATAATAGAGGTAGACATAGGGTGATTTTCATTTTTATATAAAGTCTCAAGGTAGTCTTGAATCTAAAAATTTTTATGTTGAAGGCCATGTGCATATAGAATCATAATATGAACCAATGAATTTTTGAGGCACTATTCTTATTACCTCATTTATGTCTCTAGATTTATTTTACATAGGTTCTCTATATTAATTTATAACATTAAATGTTTTTATTCAATTATCTTAGAAATATAATCATATGAATTTAGAAATTGAGATCACTACTCCCATGGGAAATAAGATGGACCATGGGTTCAAATTCACTTCCTTTCATATACTGATATGAAATGTAAATGTTATTTGACAATTTATTTTTCATGATTTGGATGTTATTTAATTTTTATTAGGAATTAATTTTTTCATTAGTTTTAAATATTATATCTATTAATAACATTAAATTGTGGTCTTCCACTAACTTACTAGGATCCCTTATTCTTACCATGGTGAGTGGGATCCAAGATTAGGTAGAAAAAAAGAATGATTCTTCCATTCATTTTTAATATCTCTGTAGAGTTTCTATGATTTATTTTTGATTCTATTAAGGTAACATTACAAATTAATCTTCCTAAAGTGGTTGATAAATATATGAATGTTTTCCCTTACGATTTATCAAAACTACCAAGAAAGTGGTGAATTGGAATTATTATTTGAAATTCTTCTAGGGACACATTACATATCCTAACCCTTGTATTGAATAGATCCCAATGAGTTTATAGAGTTAAAATTAGTTCATAAAGATACTAATGGAAAAGGTTTAACTCACCCTAGTGTGTCACCACCAGTGTATCCAATTCTATTTTAAAAGAATAATATGAATATCTTCTACATTATATTGATTATTGAATGTTGAACCAAGTTATTATTTAAACTAATAAAATTTCCTTATATTGATGATGCATTTAATAATTTTATAGGAGAATATTGATTTTAAAAAATTTATATTCAATATGGATATCACCAATTGATGGTGATAGTGGATAATATTTTTAAAAACACATTTTTGAGAATATATAAACATTATGTTTAACACTCTAATAGTTGTAAGGTGAATTATCAATCAAATTTTCATTGAACCACATGTATTTTTATGATTTGTAAATGGTGTTAATGTTGTAAGGGGATTAAATATTTTTTTGGGAGAACAAATCATTTTCTACAATATCATTCATTTGAATGGTTCCACTAGGTATATGATGGAATGGTACCGAGTACCTAGTATAAACTGGAAGTAGGGTAGTACCTTCAGGATAACCGCTAGGTGGTTGAGGGACTTGGGGAAAGAACCTGGATGGTACTGAGTAACCAGTGGATGGTTGGTGGGGACCCAATGTGTTCCTTTTAGGTTTTTATAAATTTTAAATCAAATTATTTATTAATTATATTTTTTTTATAAAATTATAACATTCTATTATTTGATTCTCCATCAGGATGGAGCTCTCTCCACATTTTCCTTTGTTCTCCCTCAATACAAGTCTAATCCTCCTCATTTTGGTCCAACTATGGAAATTATCATCGTATTGGGTTGCCCCATGTAAGACCACATTTCCTCAACTTATATCTAATTTATATCTCTCAAACTCATAATCTTTTTCCAACATTTCTTAATTTTAGGTCTTTTCTAATATTTATAAATTTGTAACATTTAAATGTGAATTTTATAATGGTATTTATGTAATTGGATTTTACTATCCTGTGCTAGGTTGTCCCTAGAAATTCATGATGTTTTACACATGTTGTATACTAATTATGATATATGGTCTCTCCACCGATTTGCGATGAACCTAAAATCAAATTTAAGTATGTCATCAGAATATGTTTGAGTTGTGTAAGGAAGTATAGGCACAAAATAGTCATTTATCCTTATTCCTTGATCACATGGACACTTATTTTTAGGTTTTTTACATAGTGTGTTTGGTTTTGTGAAAAATATTATTTGGTTTTCAAACATTAGACATTACAAATTGCGTAAATCTATAATACTAATAGAGAAATGGATGTGGGAAGGATGGTACCATGGTAAAAAAAGAAAACCAACGAATATGTGTTTTTAATATTAAGTAAAGGGTTAATTTGGAAATAATATCATTTAAAAAAGTAAGAGGTTATGATTATTGAATCATTTACACGATAAATGTTAGGAAAAGGAGAATCCAGAAGCTGATAATATTCACAAGGTGATTTGTTTGAGGTGGTGGCAGTTAAGAAATAACCATTATGAAGGTGGGAGCATGTGTAACAAGATAATATAGAGGTAGAACTAGAGTTATAAAATATTTCATATGGACATCATTTATAAATAGATGGGGATGATTCACTTATACTAGACTGAGACTTGAAAATATTGTTTTACAAAATCCTTTTTGTCTTTTCATTTCATGTTTTTATTTGGTTATAATCTCATGTTACATATTTTATTTATTTATTCGCATACATTATGACATGTACCAAATTACCTTAATCCATGTCTTCATAGTTTTATTTTCTTCAATTAGTTTCTTATTCTTTTTGACATACCTACTATGAGTGCATGTACTATTTTAGATAGTGCATTAACAATGGTCTTAGGATTAAATGTTTTAAATATTCCTATTTATAGTATTGTGGATTTTTACCTTCGATATTTCCTTGTTGTATATTTGAGGATTTCAATGGATGATTCATTTTGAATTATTGGATCTTATGTAACAAGTTGTATCAAAGATTGTTGGAGTGTTCTTATGGAATCTCATAAAAGAGCTTCTAAAAAGTATAAGTTTCCAATAATTTACCCTTTACAAATCATTGGTATAATTATATTTCATAAGATATAATTGGAAGAGGAAAATTTGTCGATTTATTTTTTATATGGTTCAGGTATTAGTTATTATAAGATTTATATGTAGAATACCTATTTCAAAATAAACTCAATCTTCCATTGATCATGGTGAAGCCACAAAAAATTCCATAATAAAAATGGAAATGACTTAATTAGAAGACATTAGTTTTTTTCAAAATTTGTTATCCCTAAATGTAACATCCAGACTATAGTAACTTGAAGGTGATGGTTATTTTACTACATCATTAAAAGATATGAGGGGTCACATCCTAAAGGAATAAATAGTATAATACTCTTGGGAGACTATAAACATACAATATTATCACATTGAATTTAAAAAAGTAAACAAAAACATAATATTCTAATGATAACATTATATTTTTTATATACATGAATTCATTTATAAAACACTTTTGGAAAACCTGGGGAAAGAAAAACAGAACAAATGGTGATCTCAGATTCCCATTAAGGGTAAGCGTATAATAGATGCTATTTTGGATAAATAGAACTTGAATAATATAGAATAAATAACTAATAATAAAATATTACATATATCTAATATATTATAAAAGGGACTAAATCCATCAATGATATAGGAAAATAAATAATCACATAGATAACAAATACTAGTTTCATAATGATAGAGAAATTAATGTTTGAAATCATAATTTTATTATCTTGGCCTTGATCCAAGACATCATATGTAAATAGGTATGTTGTATTACAAATACCCAAACTAGTTTGTCTCATGATACTTACCAATATAGATAGATAATACAATAGACCCCAATGATCACTTACTCATTCCAATTAACACATCATTTGAAATGGGTGAATAATAATTCAATAAAAAATCAATAAAAACATTCATATTGAAAACCATGAATATGAAATGTTAATATTTTCCCCAATAAATAAATATAATAAAATAATAATAATAAATATTTAGAAATATGTTGGATGGTAAGATTATAGTATATACCATTTAAAGAATAATATTCATTAAAAATATGTACATAGATGAAAATACATTGAGAAGATAAGTGGAATATTTTTTGATAAAAATAGCTTTTCATATTGAAATCACTTATTTAAAATATAAAGAACTAAAAAATATTAGGAGATACATTTTATTTTAAAGGAACCAATTTAACATTTAAAGTAGTAATCAATGAAAGGAATAATTTGGATGATCGAAAAATCCCTTCATATTTTATATGTTAAAACAATGATTCCATTCACACATATGGTATAAAGTACATCATTTTGAAAATTACATGATGATTCCTTTTAAACATTTTTATAGAAATTAAAACAATGCTGAAAATAAATTTGATCAATCATTTAATAATACTAAATACATTTTGAAACCATTTTTGAAATCATTTTGATGAAAATATTGACATTTATGAAAAAGATTTTGAACCGAATAGAAAAACAAATTTGGGTTTCCTTACAACATTGTTTTTATCCTTTTTAGTTCCAAAGAAGGTGAAAATGGAAATTATACTAGAAAATGATAGATAAAACAAGATGATATAAAATAAAATGGGTTTATAATAGAAATATCATATAATTCCTCTAATGAAAACATAAACAAAAAATCCTGAATATGGATGATATTATCAAATAAACCCTTAATTATAGTCAAACTTTCTTGATATGTTATTTTAACCTCATCCATAAAGAATTTAAATTTATTATAATTATATAATAGATCCATATACAAACTTATGTTATCATATATGATCTACTTAAACACATTTAAACACTACTTTAATCTTAATTATTTATTTAAACCTCCATTTTTAGTGCTAATTGCCATTTCTTATAAGTTTCAGTTTATTAGTTTCAGTCCTTGCATCTTGATAACTGTTCCAACTTATCTATAATGTTAATAATGGTTTAAATATTTTTTATAATTATTTTATACATATTTATAATCATTTGTGAAAGGTAGGCATTAAAAATGAATCACATCGCATCGTGGAAGTGGTAGTCCACAAGTATGGATGAGTGACATTAATATTCTTTAATGAGTGAAAGGGTAAGAAGTTAAATTATATATTATATTTAGATAATCATATTTATGTCATAAATATCATATATATTCATTTTTTGATCACTGTATTTATCCAATTAATATGATTATAATAAATTAATACTCTGTGAAAAGGAGATGACAGACCATATGTACACATGAGTGATGTTTTAATTTTCAATAGGATGAAAAAGATGAAATATGGTTGTCTCATTTTGATAATAAAATATCAGTATATTTATTATAGTGGATTACTTATTTTTGGATAAGTACAAAAAATATATAGGTATTATATTAAGAAATAAACTTTAAAAGAGTTAGTAATGATGATTATCTCTTCTTCAAGAGACCACCATTGGATCATACATTAAGACTGTAACATCTTGGGTCTGGAAGCCGGTTGACTAGTGCCTTGTACTTGGTTGGCCACATCACATCAAGAGAATTTACCAAAATGGAATAGGCTTCTGACTAGAAGAGAGGGACTAGAGTGTGATATTGGGGAAACTATGTCCTCATTGGTAGAGTGTAACAAAGTGGAATAAATAATAACAATAGAGGAAGTAGTAAACCACATAAAACAGAAGTAAACAACGGAATACTGAATGATAAAGATGGACAGAAGGCATATAATATCAAAATTACGCAGTACGTCACATGTTCTATAACAAAAACAAACACTGGATACACTAAAATCATGTAAAATACAATAACAAAGTATGGTAAAATAAAATGAATCTCAGAAGCATCGCAAGCTAAGGCTTGGTCCCATGATCTTCTGCTCTTAAGGAACAACCAAGTACAAGTAAAACGGTCCTTCCCCTATCAAAAAATGCAATAATATAGTCTATTTGTAACCAAAAACATGACCCAAATATGGGTGTGAGAAATAAATTCTAGTAGGAAACCCCCCAATGTCTATTCATATCTTTTAGTGAGTATATGAAACAGTAGTGTAAAATATTTAAAATGTCGTGAACTAGAAGGTACTCAAAAGCAAACAATCGTAAAAGTACTGGCATTATTTTTCATTCATTTAATTTTTTAATCAATTAAAATTCATTGAACTATATATTTCTTAGGGTGCAGTCTAAGACTGTCAATCCCTTATGTGAAGTAAACAAAATAGATACCTCAGAATGAAATCTATCACAAAAAGTGAAGATCAAATCCAATCATGTTCTTTGTCTTGGCAGATGCGTCATAAGTTATTCCATTCCATCATTAAAGTATAACCTCTATTCAATCAGGATATTCCTAAGTTGGAGTTCAGATATCACTACAGCTTTAAATATTCTAACATCCTATGAGTCCATTCCTAGTGGTGAAACCATGGTGCCCCACGTATCACTCTCTACATCGGTATAAGTTCAAAAGAGTATGTCTTTAGTGTTCCTACTAGGGAACCCCAAGGTATCACTCTATGTGTAATATAATATTATATCAATTTAGACTATCCCATATAGTCTTAATAGGTATCTCAAGTGTCACTAATGACTTATAAATCAAAATATTCTTGATTTCGTCCATTGTTTTCTAAAATGAACCCATGTATCACCAAATGTGCAAGGTACAACAATTATGTGAGTCCTTCCACAACTTTCTATGCTGAATCCATGTATTATCCGTTAATATTTACCATTTTCTCATTAAAATTCAATAAAAACTTCCACATTATTTATAAATAAAATACAGTACATTAAAAAAAGTCAAACACAATTATTAAGAAATAATAAAAAATACTTAAAATTCTAACGCAATTACAATTTTGTTTTAATAATTAAGATCATTTTAAACGACCCTAAAGGGAATGAAGTCATTCCCATCAGAATTCTCATCCAAAACAACTATACAATAGTTATCCAATAAAAGCGCACCCACAGGGTGGAGCTTAATCAAAAGTAAAATAAACATGCTTTAATTCAATGAATTATGTACCAGAACAATGTTAGGTAATAATTAGGATCAAATTTCTTTCAAGGCATCTCCCTAAGCATGGGTGTGTGGTATAAAGAAACATATAAACATCTTGAAAATTAACTAGAGGCACGAGACCACCTACATCATCATAGTATGACTCTCTTCATCTGGCCTTGAGCTATAGTTTGAGCTAGAATTACATAGATCTAAAAAACAAGAATAAAAAATAAAAATTAAATAGCATCCTCTAGAATAGGAATTAGGAATATTGGATCAAGGTTAATTTATATATTACCTATATGGTTCAAATGTAACTGACAACTACTGAATCAGAGTCCATATGAAGATTTGGGAGAAGGTTGAAGTTCCTATGGTGGTTGTTCATCAACCCGGTGAGCCCTCTATCCGTTCTACCAAAAGGAGGGGCCTATGCCCATTTTAAGTGAGAGAAAACATATAACCAGAGTGTAATACCATATACAAAGCGTTTATATCATTTTACGATTCATTGTTGGTTGTTTTCCACTAACTTACTATCCAGGACCTGCCAACATGACTACAGAGTCTGTACTTAGAAGTACACGATGTTTAATTGGAATCCCATTTTTCTGGGTGACATGACCACACACCATGTATTCCTACAATACATGGTAAAAATACATGTCATGTACATTTAATTACATGACGTGTAACCCAAAATCAACCCCTATGATAGTACAATTCTAGTTCTTTTCTTGCTTTTCCTTATTTTCTCAAAAAAAAAACAAATGAAAAAAGAATAAAAGAATCTGTTCCTCAAAAAGAAGAACACGGTTCTTACAATCTTCATCCTTTAAAGAAATTCATCCCCGGATTTCCCTTCCAAGGGTGGTGAAGAAATATCTAAGAATAACTCCAGCCACTGAGCATGTACGTCAGCCTCCCACTCCCAAGTCTCATCCAGCACTCATCCATGCTGCCATAACACCCGTACGCCAGGAACTAACCACCATCGAAGAACCTTCATGCTCCTGTAAAATATATGAATTAGATTCTTCTCAAATGATACAACAACCTAAAGATCAACCTACTTAGGCTAAAAAATGTGAGATAGGTCTGAGTGATAGCGGAATTTCCAAGATACATGGAAGACACTATGCATGGATTGAAACCTCTAAGGTAACTATAACCAATAGGAAACCGACCTGACTTGGTCCATAATATCAAATGGTTCGACATATCTCGATAATGTATTACCATGTCTCCTAATTATCTTTTGTCCCAACCTAGGTGTAACACTTAAGAAATATCAATCCCTAACCTCAAACTCAAAAAGTCATCTATGATGATCAACATATGATTTCTGACGAGAATACATAGTATCCATCTATTTGTGAATCAAGTGGACCTGTTCAATAGTCTTCTAGACAAGATGAGGTCCCAACATAGCTACCACTCCATTATCTTTCAAACATAGAGGTGATCGACATGAACTCCCATACAATGCCTCATACTATTCCATAAGAATATTATCATGGAAGCTATTATTATAAGCGATCTCAACTAGGGGTATATTATTTTCCCAAGATCCCCCAATGTCTAGGACACATGCACACAACATGTCATCTATCACCTATATCATACGATCTGACTAGACATTGGTCTAAGGGTTGTATGATGTGCCCAAAATCACTTGTGTTCCTCATGTCCTCTAAAAACTCTGCCAGAAACGAGACGTAAAGAGAGTATCCCTATATGAAATAATAGAATGACGGACCCTACGAAGTGTACCACCTCTCGAATATATATCTTTCCAATCTCATCAACATTTTTGGTCTCCTTGATCATCATGAAGTGAGAAAACATCCTAAGCCTTTCAACCACAACCCAGACAACATCGTTGCATCTAGGGAACCTCAGTAACTCCATCATAAAATCAATCACAACATCCTCCCATTTCTACTCTGGATTATGTAACTACTGCAAAACCACAACCATATGATGATGTTCTACCTTCCCTTACTAACATGTGTAACAACTCATAACAAAACCACTTACTTCTTGCTTAACTACTGACCACCAATACAGAAGATGTAAGTCATATTAAATCTTAGTGACTCAGGGATGCACAACCCAAGATAAAGTATGAATGTCTCAAATCATATCCTCTAGTATATCCTCTATAATCGACAAACGTCCATGGATATATTGAATATCATCCTTGCCTATCATCCACCATGGAGGAGGGTCCTCACCTGCCACACTCTCCTATATAATCAGGCCTTCAAAATCTGATAGCTACCTCATCATCACCCTATCAATAGTGTAGAGGTAACTACCAAAGATTAAAGATAAGTCTATCCCAAACTACTGTGAACCTCAAAATGCATCATAGACAACAAAATACATAAACATCCACCCACCACTACACTCTTGCACTTCCTGTATATGACTTATCCTTCTCAGTGTGTCAACAACAACATTTACCTTTCCAGGTGTATAGGGAAGCTCAAAATAAAATGAATGAAGGTATTCCACCCACCTTCACTATCTCAGATTCAAATCACGCTGATTAAATATGTATTTGAGCATTTCTGGTTTTTTTACACCACAAAATTTTCCCCTATAAATAATTTCACCAACAAAAAAAAGCATGAAAGACTACAACTAACTCGTTATCATGTGTCGGGTAATTCCTCTCATGTGGCCTCAACTGCCGAGACTCGTATGCAATAACTCGATCCTCGTGGATATGAACTTCTCCAAACCCAATACCCGATGCATCACAATAACCATTGTTACACTTTCTTAGCTCTATAAATATGAGTATAAGCACCAAAGTCAAATGTACCTTCAACTCATGAAAGACTCTATCATAGGAATATGACCACTGAAAATTCATACCTTTCTTAGTCAAGCCTATCATCAGTGATGTTATGCATGAAAGGTGATGTATAAAAATACAATTGTAACCAACTAGCCCCAAGACTTGTTGTACCTAAAAACATTCCTGGGCTGCTCCCAGGTCAATACTGCTCTCACATTCTCTAGGTCAACTGATACTCCAGTCTCTGAGATGATGTTACCCAAGAAGTTAATCTAATCCTTCTAGAAGTGGAATTTTTCAATATTATCATATAATAGCTTGTCTCTTAGTGTATTGAATACGATATCAAGGTGTTTGGCATGGTCGTGTCGATTGTGAAAATACAAAAAGATATCAGCCTTGAAAATCACCAAAAAAGAATCCTGGTAAAGATGGAACACTCAGTTCATTAGCGCAATGAAAATTGTAAGTGCCTTTGTGAGACCAAATAGAATAACCAAGTACTCATAGAGACCATACATTCTATGAAAGGTTATATGAGGTATTTCTCTCGATAAAACATATACAAGGTGATATATTTTCCTTAGTAAAATCTTTGAGAAAACTCAAGCTCCTCCAAGATGATCAAATAGGTACTCTATCCTTTGCAAGGGATATTGATTATTAACGGTCAACTGGTTCAGTTTCTGATAGTCCATGCATAGACTAAGGGTACCATCTCACTTTTCCGCCAAAATTAATGGGGAACCCCAAGGGGTAGTAATGGGTTAGATAAAACCCTTAGCTTCAAGATCTCCCAACTACCTCTTGAGCTCATTCAACTCAGTTGTAGTGTTCCTGTAAGGAGGAATGGATACCAGTGATGCTCCTGGAAGTAGCTCGAAAATGAACTCCACCTCTCTAACTATAAGTAATAATGATAAGTCATCCAAAAAAATCCCTAAAATGATAAAACATTGGAGGGAAATCTATCAGACATGTTCCCTGAATATCCACTTATAAACTCACAATCTGGGCTATCATTCCACCAAACTCACAATGCTCAGGTCCAGCTCAGCTCACCTGAACATCCCATTCACCCTTATGTAAAATCTCTCCTCCCATCAGTGATGTGAAACTCACTATGCAGTGACAGAAATCAACCAGGGCATGAAAAGAAACCAACCAGTCAATTTTGAGAATGACATCAAAGCCCGTCATCTCTAAGACATAGAAAATCCAGAGAAAGTGAAACCCACTAATCTCAAGGGTTCACTCCTTGCAATTACGCACAAGTGAAATTCTAATCATTAAAAGAGTTTCTATACTAATAACATTATAATATGTATAAATATAAATCCCATGATTTTCCACAAAAACTGTAGATTTAAAACTATTTTTACCACTAGTATAAAAAAGTGTAGAAGATAAAACAAAGGTGACTAGGATAATACCTCGGACTGTAGTTCTGGGATCCTACCTCTGCTAGGTCTGTTGCACTGCATTAGTCTTACATGCATCGTGCCTTGAGACACTTCTTCTCTACCCTAAACATGCCCACTCTACTATCAATGAGATCCTGGGGTATGGATACCAGGGCCACGACCACTGCCATGGCCTGAACACCATGACGTATTCCAGTTTCTAGACCGATGAGAAGCTATAGACCATACTTCTACCTATGGAGTATGTATAGAAACTCTCTCACAAGTCACTGGTGGAAACATCCGGTAGAAGCACTATAGATGGGCCATCTTTCCACAATCTCGGCACTCAACTGGGTCCTTCAGGCCTTGGGGACTTGTATGTCCTGGCCTACTAAACTTGTAGCACCTCACCTATTTATCATAAGAAAGGTTCTGATTGATAATTTCCCTGTTAGAAAAATCTAGACAATGCTTCTTCATTCCAATTTAGGTAGTTCCAAAAATGGTTACCAAACTGCCCAAGATAGCACCACCTGCTTCCTGCAGATTGTGCTCAATGATCAGCACCTGATATACGATTGTAGAGACTGAAGGCAACATGATGAATATAAATGAGATCAGATATCAAATTGGAGACCATCCTCAAATCATATATCTTTTGATACATCACCACCCCTCAGAATAGGCACAAAATGTTGAAGCTTAGTCAACTGGGAAGAATAGTCCATAACTGACAGTGTGTCCTGCTCTAGGTGCAAGAACTCCCATGTTCAGTCGGCCCTCATCATCTCAGGAAGGCAATCATCATATAAGGCCACCTAAAAGTCTTCCCATTACATATCATAATGATGCCCCACCTGAGTGATAACATCCCACCATATCTTTCCAGAATCATGCAACATGTATATCATGAGATTGAGCCTCTTCTTGAGAGGCATCTCAAGATGTTTGAAGATAATTAGCAGTGATTCGAGCCATGATTCTTTAGCATGTTGTCTACCATCCCATAAAAAGTTAATTTCATGATACTATTGGAATATATGAGTCAGCTCTTACATAGATGTGGCAGCCTATGGTGCTCCCTGAAATTTCTACATGAACCTCCCAAAAGCTTCACAGAACTGTTCATACTCACCTGGTTCCAGTACGGCAGCAGGTTCCACAGATGTCATAACTGGAGGATCCATTGGTAGCCCATGACCTACCATTTCTAGAGTATGATCATCAATGCTCAACTCATGGTAATTGTTGTGGAATAACTCTATAAGGTTAAGAACATTCCTTAGTTAAATCTTATTGTCATGTTTTTCTGTCCAAAAGTTTCAAAACAAAATAGGATAAGACCCTAAATGTTTCGCAAAAAGGGACTACAAGGCATGTAGAAAAAATACACGACATGTAACCTTAGGATCTTACATTGTCATTTTCTACCACTGACCGGGCATGTATCAACCCCAAGTACACAACATGTTCCACAGATACACGACATGTACACAGGTCAATCATCTTGTCCATGTACTCCAACACGACAAGGTCCACATAAATTCTTCCTGGGTATGCAACATGGTGCGTACTGAGGGTACACAGCGTGTGATGATCAAAACACACTAGCTCATGATTCTACAAAAACTTCCAATTGCACGATGGGATACTAAGTGGCCTCTACACAGGGTACACATCATGTTCTTCTTAAAATTTGAAACATCATCATCCCCAAACAAGAATGACACACAACATGTTAGGCTAAACTACATGCCGTGTATACCGAGTTTTTCAAATAAAAGCTCTAGATTTCCCCAAAAACCCATTTTCTGTAGTAAATCCAACAACTGGGATGCTAAATTTTGATCTTTGATGGCCCATACTCCCCACAAATCAATGTTTGGAACCCTATCATAACATATATTACTCAATTAATTATAAAAAGATAAACCATGATCCAAAAAATTCTGGTCTAAGAGGGCCCATACACCTCAGGAAATAATGTTAGGTGTCTATTCAATCAAACCATATGCATACCAATACATCTATCACTATAGTATGAATATCTATCAAGGTATTATATCAACAAGAGTTATATATAGAATGAAATATTTCCCAACATCATGATATATCTAATGCATCCTAGATGGCTTGACATAATGCATGAAATGTGATTATATAATGTGACTATATGATACATGAGATGGAAAACCCTTATCTCATCAGGTTTCAGATGAAATAGAACCTAAAATTATATCAATAGTAATGGTAGAAATCATGTGCGTCGCCCAACAATGAAATCCAATGAGTTGTAATAGCTCAAAATCTGAAATCCCAATCTATTTTGAGGAAATTTGGATTTTTCCTATACATGGGGTAGCTACTCCCTGATGAAGATAATTAACAAATCCCATATCCTTTATATCATAACCAAATAGAAAACAAAATCAAGAAAATAAAGCCCCTATGATGCCACGTTTTAGCGTCCTGGGTCTAGAAACCACTCGACCGGTGCCCCGTGTTCAGATGGCCATATGGACTCAAGCGCATTTCCCCAAACACCAGAGGCTGCGAACTTGAAGATTGGGCCAAGGGTGTGATAGTGGAGAAACTATGCCCTCATTGTAAATGTCTAACACAATGGTATAAATAATGACAATAGCATAATAAGTAAACAACATGCAACTGAAGTAAACAACTGATGATTGAAAGATAAATATAGCCAGAAGGCATATAATATAAAAATGATGTAGCATGTCACATGTTCTATGAAAACAGTAAAAATATTATACACTACAATCAATTAAAATAAAATACCAAGGGACTATAAATAATGAAACTAAATTGAATCACAAGATAAGGATTGGTCACCTAATCTTCTTCTCCAAACCAACAATCAAATACCAGGAAAAGGGTCCTTGACTCTATCAAAACCTACAAAAATATATTCGGTTTCAGCCCAAAAACATGACCCAAATAAGGTGTGAGAAATAAATACCAATACGCAACCACTAAAGTTTTGTTCCAATCTTTTGGTGAGTATATGAAATAGTAGTTTTCAATAGTTAAAATGCAGTGAACTAGAAGGTACTAAAAATCAAACAATCCTACAAGTAATGGAATTCATTTACATTCTTTTAATGTTCATTAATCAATTAAAATTAATTGAATTATATATGTCTTTGTGTCTGGTCTAATCCCATCAATCCCCTATGAGAATTAAACACAATAGATTCTTTAGCATTCTATCTATCATAAGAAGTGAAGATCAAATCCAAGCATGTGCTTTGACTTGGCAGATGTGTCATAAGTCATTCCATTCTATAATTTAATTATAACATGAGATTCCAATGTTGGAATTCAAGTATCACTACATGTGTAATTCAACTGACATCCTAAGAGTCCATTCTTAGTGGTTCTACTATAGATCACCAAGTATCACCCTCAGTGATGGTATAAATTCAAATGATTTCATCCTCTGTGGTCCTACTAGGGATCCCCAATGTATCACTCTATGTGTAATATAAGATTATATCAATTTAGTACATCCCTGGTGGTCCTACTAGGGAAACCATGTGTCACTAATGACATATAAATAAAAATCCACTTAATTCCATCTGTGGTGTTTTAAACTGATCCCATGTATCATCTAAGGTGTAAGGAATAATAATCTTGCAATTCCGTCCATGACGTTCTAAGCTGAACCGTTGTATCACCCAACACTATTAACCATTTACTTTTTAAAATTCCATTAAACCTTCCAACATGATTTAATAAGTAAAAACATTGCCTGACAAAAGGAAAACACAATCCCAATGCCATAATAAATAATACTTACAATTCTAATGAAAATTCAATTTCATTTTAACAACTATGTTCAATTTAAATAACCCTGAATGGGAATGAAGTTGTGTCCATCGACATCCTCAACCAAAAGGCTATAAAATAGTTATCCAAGGGAAACACACCAACAAGGTGGTCCATAATCAAATAAAAAGGCTATACACAGTTTAATTCATTGAATTAATTACCATAACAATGTTAGGTAATAATAAGGATAAGATTACTTTCAAGGAAACAACATAAAAACGGGAGCACAGTAGAATGAAACGTATAAACATCTCAACAGTTAATGAGAGGCTCGATACCTCTACCTCGTCATGGTTTGACTCTCCTCGTATAGCCTCATGCTCCAATTTGAGATAGAATGTCCTAGATCTATGTAACAAAAATAAACACTCAAACTTAAATACCATCGTCTAGAATAATAATTAAGAATAATAGATCAAGTATAATTGAGATCCTATCGATACGGTTCAAAAGAAACCGAAGATGACCAAATTGGAGTCAGGATGGTGATTTTGGAGAAGGTTGATGTTCCAATGGTGTTTGTTCTTCAACACGACGATCCCTCTATCCGTTCTACTGAATGGAGGAGATTCTACCAATTTTAAGTGAGAAAATATATATATACAATAAATTTAATTCCATTTACACTACATGTATATCATTTTAATGTTCATTTGACTACCATTATCCATAGACATACATTCCAGGACCTGCTGAAATTATTACACGACATGTACTAAGAAGTACAAAGTGTATAGTTGGGTTTTCAGCATTTTCTAGCCGACATGCCCACACGCCATGTATTCCCTTAACAAACTTTCAAACTACATGTCATGCACATGGAATTACATGGCGTGTAACCCTGAATCAGACCATTTTATAGTGTGATTCCAATACATGACTAGTTCTTTTTTTTTCTCAAAAACAACTCAAAGGAAAAAGAATGAAAGGAACCATAACACAAAAAAAGAACCTTATTATTAAAAAGCCTCATTAGGATGGTATTATGAGAAGAAAATAAGTTTAAAAATGAATGGAAGGAATCTAGGATGTTTTTTATACAGGTTTTGGTCAAGGTATAAGGATCAATGTTTTTGAAAAAGGGTGTATAAGAGGTTCCCTTTCATACATGAGAGGAGGGACACACATAGAATTACTTAAAATATTTAAATAATATAAAGTTATTTTCTTCTAAAAGTGGATCCAGATTTCCATATCATTGAATATGATAAGGGTATGTTTCAAATCCAACCAACCAATAGGGATTATGTATGGGTTTTTATTATCTTAATCCTTGATCTTTTATTTATAACCCTTTAAACTGATTTTAACCTTTTCCAATGTGATAAATATTTACCATGACTAATATTAATTATGAAAAAAATTATGTTTACCTCATTAGTTAATATTAATTATTATAATTAAAAACACCGAATCCATTTTATGTTGTTCAACTCCAATGAGTGGTATTAATTAATTTAACTATATGTTATTAATAATTAATGGAAAACACTTTGAGAAAAAATGAATGCTTTACACAATAAAATAATTTTATAAAAAAATAAATTTTAATGTCGATTTTAGTTAGATCACATGGATTATATTAAATCCATGGTGTATGATTTTTATTTAAAAAAAGAAATATCCTAAAGGATGGTTTTAACTAATTTATTAAAATATAAGAACTAAAAACCATTTTTACTTGATAAAAAACATTACTTATATTTCCATAATGTTAAGTGTATATTAAAAAGGCCAACATTATATTTATATATAAATTATAAAAATTTATAAATATATATTTTTTCTACCCAAAATATTTCATAAACCTTAATGTTATTATTATATTATTTTAATCTCATAAAACTTACATTTATTGTAAAATCTATATTTCCAACAATTCACTCGGAAAGATTTTTTTTAAAAGTCACCCCAAAATTATTTTAACTTTTTGAGTTAAAAATAAAATTTATTTTTCAAAATTTATTTATAAAAATTTAAAATTTAGGTTTTAATCCATTTTTTTACAATGATATGCATATTATACTATTATTTATTTGAAAAGAAAATATAACATAAAATAATTCAATCTCAAGTGTTTTATTCTTCCCCCTTTAAAACTTCCATCCTCAAAATTTCCATAATACCATCTCGTGATCATATTGGTCAGTTCTTCATCATAAATTTCTAATGTTCCCTTATTTACTCTTCTGTTTTAAGATTTCTAAAAAGTATCGTTACAAGTAATGTTATCTTATTCTTCAAAACTTATTCTCTAGTGTAAGGAAACTAAATAGGCACTTCTTAGTTTGATTAATTAGGTTAAAATTATATTTTTTTCAAAGGTGAGCACATGCTTTGTGTCTGGAATGTACATATATAAAAAATAGATATGGAACACATTATGACCTTGAGATAGGACTATTAACATTTCTAATTGGTAAGACACTACTACAAATATTTCCATAATTTTATAAGGATTGATGTACTAAGGAATCTGTCTCCCTTTCTTGATGAATCTTGTAAAACCTTTCCATAGAGACACTTTCATAAAAAAATGATATCGCACTTGAAATTACATGTCCTTCATTTTCTTATTGGAATAATATTTTTCCACACATTGATCTACATTAATATGATTCTATAGAGTATTTATATAAACCCATATATCCTTAAAAAGACCCGAGCATATAAGATCGCTTTAAAACGTCATCCCAATAAGTTGGAGTACATCACCTATTTTCATATAATTTCACATAGGGTTTTATTTTAATGCATTAATGGAATATATTATTATTTCATAATAATATAAATGGTAAATATTGATATCTTATAATTTTAATGTCAAATAAACATGTCCTCAATATATTATCGAATATCTAAATAGTCCTTTCAGACTACCCATAAATTTGATAATGTTATAAGATGCTAAAAAATTGCTTAGTTTCAAGATACTTCTTAAGAATATTCTATAATTTATATGTAAATAATGGATCATGATTAGATACAACTAAAATAGTTTTTCCATAAATTTCCACAACATTATTAATATAGAGCTATGTGAGGAACTCAAGAGGTATATCTTCCCTTATAGAGAAAAAATGTGTGGACTTGGTAAGATGATCAATAATAAACCATATGTTATCATTATTTCAATGAGTCTTTGGAAGTCTAGTGAAAAAGTATATAGTAATATTATCTCATTTATATATAGGAATAGGTTGAGGTTTCATGACTCCTTTAATATTTTTCTCTCACCCTTTACCTATTAAAAATCTAATCATCGTGATATATAATTTTAAATTTCCCATTTCACAATATCCTATAAAAAATGTTCCATCAAATGTTCATACATTTTGGATATTTCAAGCTGTATAGTAAAATATGAGATATGATATTGATTTAAAAATTCTATTTTTGTCCCATGAATCGATGAACCACCTAGATTATATCCAAATAATAATATATCTTATTTATAGAGGATGTTTTCTAACATCCCATCATTCAAGTCTTTACTTGAATTTATTCATCCTTAAATTTGGAACTTTTTATTTTCAATAATAAGGATATTTCAAATAACATTTGGAATAGATGTGATGTTTCCCATTCCTTAATGATTCCTAAATCCAACATTACTAAATACATGAATATATAATCATTGAAAATTATAATTTTATTTAAAAAACCACAATATTACCTACACAACAGAGAAAACACCTTATTTTCCTTCCCATGGTGGAAGTGTATCGAGAAATCATAATCATCAAGTAGTTCTAACAATAATATGTTTCCCTTGTTGATCTATTTCTGTGAGATGAATTTTAAAACTTTTTTGATCCATATATATTTAAAATTTTTCAACATAAAGAAAATTCCTTTATATCTTTAATGAAAATACTATGACTACAAGATCAAAATCCTAGTAATATTATTTTGTTCATGAATATTTAATGTCCTTGTTACATGGGAAACAAATATATCATTCTATATAAGGGAACATCTAAGGCCATTAATTAATTAATTACAATATACCATAAATACAATCCTTTATAATCGAAAATTTAATATCAATGCATTAAATAGTATATTCATAATGATTCAAAATTTCTATAAAATTAATCTAAAAATATAAACTACCTCATTACATGACAAATTATTTAGAAGGTTCTCAAATCTTGATTTTATTGAATAAATATTTGATAGCAGCCTACTAATCTAGGAAAATTATTTACCTCTAACATATTCATTGGAATTTCCCATTCCAGCCCTGCATTTATATTTGAAGGATCAACAGATATTCTATCCTAAGTGAAAATATAGAAAAGAAAAAAACTTCTTGAAACTACAATCTGCATTTATAATATCATCCATATAAGTAATTTTCTCTAATATTCTTAATAATTATTCATAGATGAATCCTATTCCAATCATGGATTTTGTATTATTTCAAGATATCAAAATTTAATAACATAACAAAATTATAATGATAATACATGAATTCATTGTTCATTAAATCCATATAAACATAGGGTGAATTAGTTAATACAAAGGGAATTAATGTAAATATGTAATGTCCATACCCCATATGAATTTTTTTCCTTTAGAATACATTATATCATTTCATGTAGTTGATGATAAACAGAATGAAGATCAATGTTTTAAATTTCTTTATCTCCTTGAATTTGAACAAATAAGAAATCATTATAAGGAATGAGATACTTTTTCTTTATAGTAATGGAATTTATTTCCTTGTAATCAATGCACAACATCACAAAACCATATTTCTTGATATCAAAAATATCAAGGGATACCCATGGTGACACACTCTAGAATATAAATCCCTTATAAAAAAACTCATATAGTTGTATCATTAATTCCACTAATTCTACTATGAATATCCAATATCGAGTCTTAGATATAGGTTTTTCATTAGATATGAGATCAATGGAAAACTGAAAATCATGATTAGGTGGGTTTACATGTTTTTCTTTATGAAACACATAAATTTATTGATGTATAATTGGTACATACTATATTATAAGGATACTTTTTAAATTCATAGGATGTGTCTTATCTTTGTCTCCATGAATTTTTTCTAGGAGAGAAAATGAAGGAGGATTTATACATGATTCATATGATGTAGTATCCCCTATAGAGTTATGGGATTCAATATCACCATTAGAAATTGTAATATCTTATCTTGTAAATAAATTTTCACATTATAATTTAAAATTAAATCCATAAAAAGGATTATATCACATTCAAATATATATATATAATAATAAGGTTTTCATATAGTGTATGTCTATCTGTCATAATGGGGATTGACTGACATATTCTTTTTTCCCAAATATTTACACCATGATTCATGATTAAAAGCCCCCTTCTTTTGGTGCTAGGGAATATATAATTTTTTAGCTAACATGGAATATATAAAAGAGTGAAAATATTCATAGTAATATAATGAATGTGATAATTAGAGGCTATGATCAACATACCTGCCACTACATCATTAGGAACTTCAACCTCAACATTAGTGATCACATAAGCATTGAATTTCCATATTGGTCGTTTTTATGCCAATTCCATTGAAACATGTGGAATTCATTGACATAGTTCTATATATCCTTTTAGATAAAGCATTGAACATTTTAAGCTTATTTATTTCCCTTATAATCATGATACTTATAGAATTTATCTCTACATTTAATGAAAACTATGATTACCATCAAGCCCATTCCACATTTTTTCATTACATAATTATTACAATTTAGACATTACGCCATTACATTATTCATTGTTTCCATATTTATTATTCTATAGTGCTAAACCACCAACTTATTTTAATATTTTCCTTATAAGACACAAGATGTTTAGAATTAATTCTCTATCTCGATAGAACATGATAATATATACACTTATGTGGAAAATTTATGATATAATCAATACATTAGATGTCTAGGATTTATTCCATCAATGAAATGATAAATTTTACTCCTATATTATCTATGTAATTTATAATATGAGTTGATAACCTTGAAAAATTAGATTCGTATTCAACAAAATTTTCTCCTTACTTTTGACTCAGATTAGAGAATATACTCTTCATTTCATCTCACTAATCATGAGGAAATTGTTATTTTTTATGAATATCTCATTAAAATTAGTCCACACTATACAATTTATTTCTTTTGTATCCTTAGTTTTTTTATAAATGACCAATATTGATTATCATATCCTTTTTGATGATAAAATACATTGATAACTTTCTCTCTTCAGCTCTTCGCAAAATAAAAAATATCTTCTCCAAGGACTTCATCCATTGATTAAAAACTAATGTATCATTAGAAAAATTTTGCAATGGAGGATTTTGAATCATGAAATGGCTGAGTAATACTTAAATATATTGTGGATCAAGATGATTCTCCATATGGGAAAGGATATTGGTCATAAACTAAGTCAACTATCCCAATATTGTTATAATTGGTTTACATCAAGATCTAGATCTTTTTCAAACATCATTGTATTTACTAAGAGGAGAATCCTGACCTTGTATACATCCATTAAAATGGTTTTTATTCCTTCTTCTAAGTGAAATTTCTAAATATTTTAATATACTAAATTAGCTCATAGAATTATGGTTTTAAAGTAATAATATAAAATTCTAAATTTGGTGTTACTCTTAATATAAATTGAACATTTATACATATTTAATCTCAGAGTCATAAATTTCGTATCTTTGATAATATTTTGAAAACATAAAAGTATTTCAAATATTTTATATGATTTATAAATAAAATGTGAGTAAACCACAACATATCCCCCGAGAGTGTCTAGACAGGTGTGAAGTCTAAGGCCCACTCATGGTGCAATGTCGATGATTAATTTAATTCCAAATTTTCCACTTTCAATTTTTTTTACCCCTATGTTCTTCTACTCCTAAACCTTATCCACATTCCAGTATCCCAATAGGGATTTAATTTCTAAGAAAACCATAGAATATTAACATTATTAAAACTTTATGATATTATCCTATACTTATACTTATCCTTATATTCTTCCATAAGTATATATTCTCTAATATATGTTTTCATTAATAGTAATCTAATATTTTAGATTAAGATTCCTTTAATATTGACTATAACACATTAAAACTATTAAAATAGAGATGGTTATTATTTTGCTGCATTTTAACAAGATACAATGGAAAAATATTGAAATATCAAATAGTTTAGTAATCTTGGAATACTAGATAAATAAATTATTCATATAATACATTTGAAAACATTTGTTAAATCTTAATATTCTAGTAATAAATTCATCATTTATTCCTATATATCCATAAAATAAATCATAAATCTATTTGTTGAAACATGGGGAAAAGAAAACTTAATAAATGGTGAGATCATATGATTAGTAAGGGAAGTCTTACAATATAATCCATCATCAAATAAATAAATCATGAATAATATGGGAGAGATAGAAAATAATCAAATATTATATATAATTAATATCCTTGAAATGGGGACATATTAATGGATAACATAACAATTTAAATAATCCCATGGATAATAAAAAATAGTTTTATAATTATTGAAAGAATAATGTTAGATTTCACAATTTTAATATTATAGCCTTGATCTATGACATAATACATATATAAGTAATGAATACACTAAATACCTAGAAATAGTTTGTATCTTTGGACCTTCTAATGCATAAAAGGGCTATAATGGGATCTACTAATCACTTACTAAGTCCAATGCTTTCATCATATGAAATGGGTGAATAATAATTCAATACCTAATCAACATAAAAATTCATATTGAAAAACTAATATATGAAATGTTAAAATATCCCTAATAAATAAATATAAAAACATGATCATAAGACATCCAATGAAATAAGATCAATGGGTACACTATATTATATCCCATAAAAAGTATAATATTTATCCAAGGATGTTCAAAAAGATAAAAATTCATTCAAAAGATCACTTGATCATTTTAGAGGGAAATAACCTTTTTTTAAATCACTTAATTAACAATTACAACTTTCAGGAATATTATGAAAAAATATCATTGAAAATAAAATTATATACTTTTAAAGGAATCTTTATGTAAATGAATATTCATGATGGTGGTAAAATTATTTCATACGGTATATATTAAAACAAATATTCCATTAACACCTTTGTTAAGAAGTAACTCATTTAGAAAATGATAAGAATATTCCTTTTAAAAAAATTTATATAAATTATAAATACTTTAAAAATGAATTTAATTAGTTATATAAGAATAATAAAAACATTATCATAAATATTTTTAAGAAAACAATGAAATGAATGAAAAATATTCCCCACTAAATAGAGAAACAAAGTTAGTTTTTATTCAAAAAATTATTTTGGTATTTTTTAGTGATAAAGAAGGTAAAAATGAAATTAATACTTTGAAAAAATAGAAACAAAAAGTGGAAAAAAATATATATCGTGTATGATTTTGAAATATAATATAATTTCTCTAATGAAAACTTAAACATAAATATTCCCAAATAATGATGAGATATTAAAATAAACACTTACCCCCCTTTTTGGATTTCTTCATATGTGATTTTTATCCTAATTTATAATAATTTATAATAATTTATAATTATATAAAATAAAAATATACATACTTATAATATACCATATCATTAACATATAACATTTCAACACATATTTATTAACAATTCTTTCTAAAAATCCCCATTTCTATGTGTTAAGTACATCGTATTTGTTACATAAGTTTTTGTCCATTACTTTTAGTTCTTTTGACATTATCATGGTTCAATATTCTCAATAATTTTAATATTGATATAAATAACATAAATATTTATTATATTCATATTTACAATTATCCATGATATGTATATATGAAAAATAAAACACATCTCTTCATAGATATGGTAGTGCACACATTCACACGAGTGACATTATCATTTTTAACATGTCGAATGGTATGAAAGTAAATTATATATTATATTTATAAAAGCAAAATTATTTCATAAGTATCACATATTTTTTTTATTTCATTATTTTTGACCATCCTAGTAATGTGGTGATTGAAAACAATTGAAACGCTATATGGATACGGTAGGCGGTATGTACGCATGAGTGATATTTTTGATTTTCATAAGGTGGAAAAGATATAGAATTTTTTTACCATAATAATAATAAAATTTAATTATATGTGTGATTATAGAGTCCTTATTTTAATATGGGTACAATATATTTATATGAATTATAAGAAGATTTTTTTTAAAAGAGTTGGTCAAGATTAATACCTCATCTCTGAGAGACCAACTTTGGCATACACCTTAAGAATTATTAAGATGGAAAATGTAAAAAACCTCATCTAAATGAGTTATAAATTTAAAAAGTAATTTTAATTTTTTATTTTTTAGATTGCTCAAATTTTTAAACAAGGTTCAAAAAATCATTTTGAATGTTTTGAGACCTCTAAAGTGTGTTTTTAGATGAGGTTTCGGGATTAGGAGGTGATTGAGGGAATAAAGAAGGATAAAGGGATATGATGAGTGGTTAGGAATATATCTTGAAGACACCAAATGGGTTACTGGTTAAGAGATGGTAGTTTTTGGATAGCAGATGTCCACTGACTATCTGGTTGACCTGCACTAGCCAACCAATAGGGACTGGTAGTGGCAAGGACCACTACCTAAATCCATTGGCTAGTGGATGGATTCTACAGGATATCCAATGGAAATTTTAATGGGGAATAATTATCCTTTTTCCACATTTTTTAGAGGGAAAACCCTTTTCTCCCTCATTCTTTTCTCTTGTGCATCCATAGGGCTGCCTTCCCATCCTCTTTTCTTCATCCCCCTTTAATGGTGTTGTCTTGAGGAGTTTCAAATACTGATTTGAGGTATGTATCATCTTTTATCAACATATATTTGTTCTATCCTCCCCATGTTAAAATTTTCTAATTCATTGGATAGGTTTTCTTTGGAAATTCAACAATATCAGGGTTTAATTACCCAATTTTTATGGGGCTTTCATCTATATTAGGATATGGGTATCCTGAGACTCCATATGAACTAGGTTCATTGAAAATTTGGATTGTTATATTGTCTTCTTTTTTAATATTTCTTTGTTTTAATTAAATTAAATATAAAAATGGTTTCATTGGTTGGGGATTGAGATTAGTGCCAGTTTTGAAGTGTGTTAGGGGTTTCAAACACCTCATTTCCTGAAGACCCAATTATGGTTTGATGCATGGTAAGTATTCATGATTTATACTAATTTTATTTGGAATTATTAATTAATTAAAAATGATATAATAAATTAATTTGGGATTTTAGGCTTGATATGGGAACCTAGGTGGTCAATATAGGTTTGAGTGTGATTTTATGGGGCCTAATGGGCTTTTCCAGAGCTGTTATCCCTTATAAAATTTAATAAATAATATTTATATAATGTTTGTGGTCTCATTTACACACCCTATACTAATTTTTTAAAGTGAAATTTTTGGAATTTTACCTCACCACCTTGAGTGACAAAAATTTATTTGAAATAATTTATAATTTTGAGAATTAATTTTTAATTGATAATTAATTAGATTTATAGTCTAACAAAATGAAGATGCCTTGGGTGGGAAACACAAGGTGTCTAGTATCACTGTAGGTGCTCAAAAACCAACTAGTTTCTTTGGACCCTTATGGAAGAAGGCTTAGAGAAAAAAATTATGATTACTTGGGCCTTTGAAACCCTTGTGACATGCTTAGACTAAGGGTTTAAACCATAGGATATGAGTGATAGGTCATATGAGTGCACTAACCTTGTGAGAGCTCGAGAATTGAGATGTGGAATGAGACATCTCTATGTTGTTTTTAAAGTGATAAACCTATAATAAAAAACATAGACATACAAATTTGATGATGACAATTAGGGATACATTATTCCCTGGGTGTAGATTATTTACTTGATACCTAGACTGAGATTAAGGAACCCTATGAGGCTACCCCTATTATGTTGTGACCAATGAGAACTGAGTGGGTGACTGATTATTAAAATTCCAGGATGGGATTAAACATCTTGTGTATAGAGAGTATATTATGTCACTTAAAAACCAAGAAAAATTATTTAATCTAGGGGATGTGGATAGAGGTGAGGGGATTGGGAGTTCATCCAGGCCCTACCACATATTTACAATTGACATTGTTATTCTTCATGCAACTAGAGACTCCCAAACATGTTTCTTGGGATCTGACCTTTGGGACTGTGGAGACATGATGGTATTTATGGGGATACACAAAGATTCTTCTTATGATCTAGTTATTAAGCCACATAAGAATATCAGGATGTTGGGTTTCAACATAGAGTCCCATAGATGCCTAGTGTACCAAGGCCTAGTTCATGAGGTGATCATAGGAGTTTTCTTAGAAGGGTTTAAATAGTTTATTCCCATATGGTTTGTTTTATATTATAACATGATACACCTTTTGAATGTCTTGTTTGATGGTTGAGGAAACATTCATATGGGGAGTTCTATGATGTCATGGGAAATGCCCAGATGGAAAACTCTCATATGGAAGGTATGATATAATAAAATGGATTCTTTGAGTTGGAGACAATTATGGTTGAATTAACCTTAGATTATAGGATAGCATATGGATGAGATTCCAGGGATTTAAAGCCAGGATATTATTATGGACCATCATGTGCTAGTCCATTGGGGGCCTTACAAAGGAGGCTCGGAGCCTATGATTTGTTGGGGGGGGGGGCTTACTATCTTCCGAGACATGTCTGGTATGGTTTATTAGGGTGACCATGGCTCTATGTTTGTGATACATATGGTTATTACGATGATATGTGAATAATATCATAGGGGAGGTATGTGATACTTAGGGATTATTCCTGAATGAGAATATTCCCATAGGGGAGGTACATTTATTTATGGGCATATTAACTTAATGTGAAATCTCCCAGAAGGGTAGGTATGTGACAATATGGTTTGAATTATTTCAGGACATGGCCAGATACACTAAAAAATCTAGTCTAAGTTGGAATTGTTTATTATTTTATTTATTGACCACTGGTTATTTATATATTTTTAGGATGTCATGTGCATATATCATTTTATATGATGGTTGGTAAGAGATCACATTGGTTGTACCTTAATGAGTTTTTTCCTCATACTTTTCTTTGTCTACCATTTAACTTGGGTACCTTAGAATCCCTCACATGGTTATTGCAGGACAAGGTTAGACTAAGGACTCTAATAGATTAGGCGATCAAGATGACAAAGATTTGAATAACGTTAAAAATGAGGAGAGTCTTTGAGAAGTTATAGAGCCCAAAATATGCTATTTTATTTTCTATTGTATGAATATGTATGAATGACTATGTGGGTGGATAGATGTTACATGGATTGGCTGTTTGGTCCATTACAACATTACATTCTTTATCTATCATGTTTATATTTACTGCTTCTCTAATTCAATTTATTTTTATTTTTCATACTCAGGTATAGATGTTATTTAGATATTTATTTTTCTATTACACACTCTAATATAGGGGGTATAGCCACACCATAATACCTCATTATACCCTTGATACTAGTTGAAAGCCTTTGGCAATTGGGGAGGTATGCTAGAGGTAGAGTAGTAACCATTGATCCGGTATAGGTTAGTGGTTCAGGGTGGAGAAACATTAAAAAGTGGTATCATAACACATTATTCTTTTATCTTACTGATTATGGAACTCATAGATATTATATATAGTGATATATCAGGTATTATTATGGATGTTTTTTCTAGTGCACCACAAACACTATTCTTAAGGGATGTCTAGGTTACTAGGGTGGAAGAAAAAAATTATTGACTTGTGTTTTTATGGTTGATATGATTTTTAACTCATGCTATGAACATGAAGATTTATATTTGAGATCTATGAGTTATTAGTTTTTGGATATTATCCCATTATCCAAAGGACATTTATTATTTTTACATACCATGGCCTATACTAGAAATAGGTGTCACATACGTCATAATAAGAATGTAGGATCTATTTGATATTAAAATATTAGGGTTATCACATTCACTGATGACTAAGCCTCGAATGTTCATATTCTCAGAAACTAATAATATGGTATTTAACCACATAAACACATACTTTAATTCTACATAGTTTGGTCAACTTTTATGGATGTTTTATTTTGGTAGCAGGTCTTATAGATCATATGGTAATGATTTTCGCATGGTCCCTTTTGTTAGGGATGGGTGGATACCCTAAGGGGTCAATGAAGGTACTCAATATCTTAGAGACGAAACCCTTTGGGGTGAGTTTGGTGTAGTATTGATTATTTAAAGTTCTAGTAACAACATATATAGAGTTTTCCTATATATATTGAAATTTAACTCTACATAATGGAGTCGGTGACTGTGATTCACTAAATAAAGATAATATAAAATGACGCTATTATGTGTTAATGTATAATTTTGACTGGTGGGATGTTATTATATAGGAAAAGTATAATTTGAGGATGGTCAGTGTGAGTCGATGCCCTTATCGGTGGAGGACATGAAACATGATCAAAGTGATGTTAGGATGGGTGCAATGATTACTATCCAATGGGTTGTGACTGTATTAAAGGATTGTTTTAGGCTAGATGGAAGGACCTAGATACCTTATATAGAATTAATTAGTGTTTGGTAAGTAATAGATTTTCGTTCAATGCAAGGAAAACCTATGAGATGAGTTGGGCAAGATTTTTGGGGGAGATTGAGGCATGTAGAATGGGTGATTGATTCTGAATATTCAATTGATTGAATGAGGTGAAATTGAATATTTTATATACATGTGGTGGTTCCTTTTATTCCTTGGGGAAGTCCCTTCTAGTTCTAGGGTATTAGATTCTCTACTGAGTGTGGTGAGATCATGGGTATGGGATCATATTTTCTAATGATGCAAATTGAAATAAAATTATGTTGAAAAATATTATGATAAGTGTTGTAATAATTTTGAAAAGAGATAAGGGAGTTCTTGGTTGGATGATACTTGAATGCTTGAGTACCATGGTTAGTAATTAGGAACTTGAGAAAAATTTTGGTGATGTGTGAATCATGGATGCATGAGTTGGGTGATGGTTTAGGTGTTATGGTATTGTAAATAAATGATTGAATATGGTTTGGTAATAGTATGTATGGATTCACATAATACCTATTTAAATTGTGAATTTACCAGTGACTATGTGAATTATTTGGATTGATGCGCTTTTATAAAATGATATGGGGATGGTTCTTTAGGTTTAATGAAACTTAGAAGCACTTGTTGTGAGGGATGTTTTTGAGGATGGACAAGGTTCTATGGAAATACCGTCCCAAGTGAAATAACTGTATTATAGTGATAGGAAAATAATCATGGATTAAAAGGAGGGGATTTCATGTGACGTGGAATCTGTTGAGGTGGAACATGGGTATAAATGAGTTTGACTATGTTATTTGTATTTGGGTAAATAGATTTAATGATATAGTCACTCTAATGGTGGGGAGTGTGACGTTTATCGTGGGGGTTATAAAAATTATGTAGAGAGGTCATGGGAATGTGGGAATAGTTATTAGATAGTCATTTGGGAATTTTTATGCCAATGAGTAAATGGATTTGGGTACATATGGAATCCTTGGTGAATCCCAGGTATGAATTCAGTTGAGGTTTTTAGTGAAGGGAAAGTATGGTTATTGAGGCTGGGATGCATTATGATGGTCAATATGTGTTATATAAGTGGGATTTTAGTTCTCATAGTATTAAAATAATAAGGAAATGGATAGTGGATGGTTCAACTTATAAATACTATTGGAAGCATGGAACAAGCTTTAATGAGAATGTTGATAGGATCATGGGATTATTATGGGCTTAAAATGATTATGATTGAGTTCAGGGAAATACACTAGTAGGTGGATCTAATTATTTTGACTTATGGTTGTCAAGAGAAGATCAACCAATGTTTAATGTGATATAGAATATAGTGGGCCAGAAACCACATTGGGAAAGTAATTTTGAATATGATGGATTTTTTGATAATTTACCTTGGATTTTTGAGGAGACTTCCTCTGTGATCATGTATGCCCAGGCTAAAGATATTCATCCCATAATCATGGAAATTTAGAACAAGGTGGGGCAACAACATGGGATTGGTGGTTTCACATATATTTGGGAATTCTAGAATGGAAACTATCTATAGTATGTGGATGAAATATTGGTATGGAACTCCAATAGAAAATTATAATGGTATAGGTTTCACAGTTTTGAAATTTTGAATATATTGGAAAATACCTATGGTGGGGAGAACCAAATTCCAATGGAGTATATGGATGATGATATGGTTGTGTCTTGTGATATACGAGTGTCATGAGGAACTATATTAGAGTTTTAAAAATTGTTTTGGTTGTTAAATCATGGTTCAATGGATGATGTTCCATAACATGGAGGTTTCTATTTCTAATTGAATTTGGTGTTTCATGTTGGAACATCCCTAGTTACTAGTGAATGAATGAACTAAGCTATCCAGGATCAATGCATGGATGCTTCAAGGGAATTCTCAGGGAGGAGATGTGTTATGGTTGGGAGATTGTAAAACTCCTCATCCATATGGGTTATAAATTCTAAAAGTAAATTTAATTTGTGAACTATTGAATGATATAAATTTTGAATCACTGTATGGATGCAATTTTTGATGGTTTTGAAATAACTAAAGGGTATTTTTTGAAGAGGTTTTAGGTTTGTGAGGTGTATGAGGATTGTAATAAGGATTTGGAGATAGGTCACATGGTCATTCTATAACATGTAGCCACTAGATAGTTAGTAGCCATTCCAAGGGGTTGGATAGACAATAGGTGTCTAGTGGAAAACCATTGGGGAATTGCAGTGTAATGGAAAATTATTTGAATCCCCCTACTATTTGGTGGGTGTTTTAAAAGGGAAAAAGTTCAATTATCCCTCTTAGGTTTTTGGAGGAGACACCCCCTATTCCTACTTATTTCCACTCGAAAGTCAAGGGGATCTCTCCCCGTTCTCTCTTTATTAAACCCCTTTAAGGGGGTGTTTCAAGGATATCAAAAATATTTATTTTTGGTATGTGTTTCATTAAATAATCCTCTATTAGTCTTATCTTCCATCAGTTCAAATTTCCCTCTTCATTGGATAGGTTTTCACTAAAGATTCCACCAGAGGATAGTGGAATCACTAGACTGGCATGGGGATTTCAAGAAAACTAGGAAGAGGGTATCATGAGATTCCATCTCCACCTAGTTCCTCGATGATTAAGTATGGTATGTATCCATTTTGTTTTTTAGGATTTTTGTTAAAATATAAGTAAATAACTTTTGGAATTTTTTTTCATAGTATATTTGGATCTCCATAGGTTTAGATGTGTGTTGGGTGTTTCTGTCACCATATTTCTGAAAGAACCGATGTTGGTTAGATGCTTAACAGGCTGCCCAATTTTATTCGAATATATATTTTTTGATTAATTAATTATACATGTTATAAATAATTAATCAATGAAATTTGGAATTTTATTAGAGCCTGTGAGGTCCATGTGGATTCAAATAAGCATTGATAGAGGTTGGAAGGCCTTAGCTGATCTGCTAGTACTTGTTTAATTTAATTGAAAATATTCATATAAGATAGGTGATCTCATGTACACACCTATGGTATGTTTATTTTTTATGTGTTTTTTGAAATGTTTTCTATCCACTATAGTGTGTTTTTCATTTTAATGAAAATAATTTCTAATTAAATAAATTAATTACTAAATGATATTGAATTATATAATTTGTTTAATTAAATGATGAGACCTAGGGAAGAATACACAAGGTGCTATAGACAACTATAGATCCTCAGACACCATCTGGTCAGATCAGCCACTATGTACTGTAGGATTGGATAATTAATTTTTGATTACATGATTCATTTTAACTCTTGGGACATTTTTAGCCAAATGTACAGAATTTTCACTGTGGGTTATGGGTTGGTTTAGTGTACCGACGTTGTAAGACATTGATGAACTGAGATAGTCACTCTTCCTTCTCTAATCTATTTCTTATTTGTGATACTATACATATTTGGAAAGGTCATGTTGATTTGATTTGGATTTCATGGAAAATATTATCCCCCAAGGATTTTTTATCGACCTAAGAACTCGATCAAGACCAGTGACCAATGTGAATGTGACTCTAATATATTGGGACCAATGAGATCCCAATGGGGTTCTAATAACTAATAGTCCCAGGGTGGGAGTAAACGACATGGGTAGAGATATAATATGTATCACCTTATAACTCTTATTGATGATGTAAGATGAGCGGAACTAGATAAAGGTGAGGGTATTGGGAGTTTAGATAATTCCTACAACATATTTATGCTTCACCTTTTTATTTATGATGTAGGTTAAGATGAATAGACATGTTTCTAGGACTCAAACGTTGGTCTTGTGGAGATGTGATGATATTGTGGGGGATTCCCAGATGTTCTACATAGGATCCGACTATTGAGTCATGTAAGAATCCCAGAATTCTTGGTTTTGACCTCTAGTCCCTATGATGTCTATTATACCTAGGTCCAATTCATAGGATGATCACATGAGTGGTCTTGTAATGTTTAAATTAGTCGAAATACATTAGGGTGGTCTTGTATTATGATTCGACAAGCCCTGGGGAAGAGTTGTTTTATGGTTATGGAATCTACCATAAAGTGTGGTTTTTGACATTGTCGGCTATGGTTAGACCCAAAAATCATATATGGTAGGTCTGTGATAATCCATTGGCTACCATGAGTTGGATCCGATTACGATTGTGGCTTTGTTTGATTAGGATTTCAGATATAGCCATGATTACATGGATTTGGATATAGATGTTATGGTGGAAAATCATTTTCAATCCCATAGGGGCCCTATGGTGGTGGATTGGAGAGTAAAATTTGTAGGGGGATTCTAGATATTGAGGAATGGAGGGTCTCATATATTGGTGTGACCTTAGCTTTGAGATTTTGATACTTATGGGAATTAGGATTAGATGAGAATAATTCTATAGGGGAGGTACATGATACTTGGGGACTATGCCTAAATGAGAATAATCCCATATGGGAGGTAAGAGATACCTTTGGGACAAATCCCTAGATGAGAAAACTGAAATAGGTGAGTTTTGTTATACTATTATTAGCACGATTTTGCGTCGGGTTTTGATTCATTCTGGCATTGGTCTGAAACTGATATAGTTGATTGATTTAATTATTATTCAGTAGTTAATTATTTATTTAGATCATGTCACATATACATATCACTATATATTATAGAAGGTATGAGCACACATTGGTGGTTCCCTATTGAGTTTTTTCTGACACCCTTCTCGGGCCTCCATTGAACTTGGATACTTGATTAACTCTCACATGATTATTATTGGCACAGGTTAGGATGAAGTCTCAGATATATTGGCAAAGTGGGAGCCATTAAGGGGGTTGGAGATCAGAATGAATAGATTCCTGGGGTACTTGTAGATACTAGAATATTTTATTTATTTATTTTTGTTATCTATATGTATGAACGACCGAGTGAGAGGTCAACTATTGTATGTCACAGATTTTTAGCCTTTTTGACATTACATTCATTTTTAGTCATATTTTCATTTAACACTTTTGTTTTTTAGTTTTAGTTTATTTTATGTAATCAAATATAGATTCAATTTATCTATTTAAAATTCTTCTACTCACTATGATACATGGGGTATAGCCTCCCCATCATAACCCCTAATACCATTTCTACTGATTGAATGCTTTTGACATTGGGGGAGGTGTGTCTATGGTACAACATTGACCATAGACCCGACTCTATATAGTTGTATAGGGAAGATGGGATTTATAGTATTAAGATAAGAATCAATGCTAATGAATTAAGCGATGAAATCTATGATGTTTTTTTGGGAAGGTTCTTGATGAGTAGGAGGGGTCAACTTTAATTAATAATGGAGAAGAAGAGGTTCCATTTTATAACTGAGGGGAGGGAAACAGAAGGAATTACTTATAATATTTAAATAATCTAATTTAATTTTCTTATGTAAGTGGTTAAAAAATATCATATATTGAAGGATGATCAGGGTAAAATCTACATCCATCCATCTAATGATTTTTAATAATGTTTTTTTTTGGGATATCTTAAATCCAAATCCCTTTATTTTTAACCCTTTTTAACACATGTTATCCTTAACCAAGGTGATAAAAATTTACCATGGTTACTATTCATTATGAAAATAATCAATTTGGATGTGTAATATAATCCTAAAAATTATAATTTCAAAGATGGAATCCATTTTACATGATTCAACATAGAGAAGTAGAATAAATCACTTTTTAAATAAATTTTCAAAATGCTACCAAAATGTTTTTGAAGGAAATAGTTTTTTAAGCATAAAAATTATTTTAAATAAAAATAATGTTTATTATTTATTCAAAGGAGATCAATTAGATTATGTTAAATCAAAAGATACTTATTTTTCCTTGAAATGAAACCAAAACCAAGAGGTAACTTGTAAATAGTTGTTTAAAAGAGAATAACTAAACATAATTTTTCTTTTAACAAACATTTACATAAATTTCTAAAATATTAGTAATAAATTTCAAAATTAAAAATTATATTTTTATTTTAATTATATTAATTAAAAAAATATTTTTTATAACAAAAAAATTCTATAAACTTGTATTCTATTCTTTATATCATTATATCATCATAAAATTGAATGTTTTTGTAATATCAGTATTTTTAAATATTCATCAAATAATCAACTATTTATGAAAAAAAAATTAACGTAAGATAATTTTAAAATGATGAATTCAAAAATGAAATTAATTTCATAAAATTAATTTGATAAATTTTTTGAATTTAGTTTTTATTCACATTATTTAATAATGTAACGTAAAATATAGTGTTATTTTTTTAAAATGAAAAGATTACTTTCTATAATAGAATCAAAGGTGTTATAGAGAATATGAACATTAATACATGTGATGTGAAGACAAATATATAATTGATATAAAAACTTGTGAAAATTTATTGGTATACTTTAACAAGAATTTTTTTTCAGGTGCTAATAACATTTCATCATGATGATGTTATAATGAATACTAGTGGATAATTATCTAAATGAGATTAATGTGATCTAATTTCAGTTGGTCTTGTTGGTGTGAAGTCATTTTAAGGAATGTTTTCATTAACCCTTATATCATTTTCCCTATAATTATAGGATGCGATGGTTACTACTATGAAAAAAGTCCATTTGTAAAAATGGCATTGTCTTCAAATAAATCAATGATCTGACTTTGAATGATGAGATCTATAAATAGGAGGGTATGTATAATGGAATTTATGGGAAGCTCTAAAAAATGAATTTAATAAAACAAAGGGGAATGTAGAAGTGATAAAATCTATTGAGAGATGGATGGTCCTGATGTCTCCTAATGTTGGAATTATGGGGGGGAGAGACATTTATACAAGGAATATCAAGAGAGGCATGTTAAATATAAAAGGAATTTTTAATTTTTATCTATAAACATCACATTTATTGGGGAGACAAGATTTTTTATCCTAAGTATATAGAATTTGATGGGTTCATTGATATTATAATGCAGAACTTCTTTTTAATAAAATTCTGAATGAGTATGGATTTCAAACTATATATTCAGAATCCTTGTTAAGGTTCACTTTACATATGGAGAGGCACTTAAAGGTGGCAGTAGTGTCTACCTTGTGTATCCAAGATTCTGTAAACTATTTAACTTTAATTCCATGTATTTTTTTAATATTAATATTTTATTTTTCATAAATAATAGGTCATGTTTGATGGTTGTTCCCCAGACCAGAAGCTTCATGAATGCAATGAGGATATTATCCATTAGGTAGTGGAAGATAGGATCATATAATTCAATAGAGAATCTCATATACCCATTCATCTTCTTGATAAGGAAAATGTTTTTTTCCACATGGGGAAATGGACATCCCCGATGAATATAGGTTTAATGAGCTTATTAAATTCATCCTTGAACACAGAATTGTGGGAAGGTTACATTATTCTAGGTGTATTGTTATATCCAGGATGGATAAGAGGACGGAAAATATAGTGTATTATGACCTAGTTATCAATCCCTGGAATCTCATAGAAGTTCTATAAAAATATGTTGTAGTGTTTCTTTTGGAATGCAATATTGAATTCTTAATCATTGAGTGAAAAGATAAAAGTAATCAATGTTGGTATCAAATCATCCTGGGTACTAATGTTCACCTATTTTATCTAATCAATAGTGGTGGAAAATCAATCTTCCAAAGTAGGAGTAGTGTCATCTCACTCTTCCTCATCAGATGTATAAAAAATATAGTGGGAATTTAGCTCCTTGGGTATAGGTGATTGGAATGTAGAATAATCTTGATATGTGGTGGTGGAAATCTCTAAGGATTCGATCCAAAATTATATTCATATAGAGTCCATATTTATAATTTTTTTCCCAATACTTTTTATATTTACCTATATGGACTTCCCATTATTTTAAATCATAATGTCTCAATAAGCCAATAATTAATTAGCTTGTATCTCCAGTATCTGTGAGTGAGACTATAATTAATGGTAAGAGGGAGTATTATCCAAAACATTCTATGAGGGATATACTAGTAATATACATTAACCAATATCTCATTTGAATATTAAGTTATATATTTTCACTCCACATATTTAATATAGTGAAGTGGGGTTCGAGGTTTGGTTTTTTCATTTCCAGATAGTGAATTTATAGCAAAAAACACCTTTATAGTCATCTGAGGGATTATCAGAATGGTTGTCAAATAATTAGTGAAATTAACACTTATCAATCCTTTTATTAGGTGATTTTATGTAATTCTCGCATAATAACAATCATTAAGGCAATAGGTTTTACTTGAGTAAAAGGGAGAAACATAAACATAGAACATCACTACTTGACCATTGAGGGAGTAATTGAGGTATTTCTGACATGATGAAGTGATGACTGTATGAATTTGTAGAACATGCCTTCATAGTAAGTCATTTAAATTTTCAACTCATAAGAAAAAAATTAATTTGGTATTATATTCAAAATATTCTATCCTAATATTTGTTCAATGTTACTGAGTAATCTATATTCCTTTTTGTCGAACCCTAGAATCTTTAGGTTCAATGTTCTTAATTTTCATTTTTATATCCTAGATGGAAGAGAATCATACTCAAGTTAAGATGGATAATAAATCCATTGTATAATAAGAACTGATGAAAATAATCTCTATTGAGTTTTCTTCAGGGATAGAGGTGGAATATGTGACCATATATGATTTCTCACACATATTTCTCAAAACAATATTTAGTTCCCTAAAAAACTTTGATATTTATATTTTATGCATGGTTTGGTGTAAAAGATAAAAGTTCTCTTCAAGAACCTAATAAGGGTATCAGAAGGTTCATTTTACAGGAAAAGTTCATCAAGGATTAGGATCCGGTATGAGGTACTTATGAGGTGTTTGATAATTTCATACTTCTATTATAGGGGATGTTTTTACGCCCCAAGGTGTGGTACTTGAGTGGATGTATGGAGGGAATAACTATTTGTGGTATAGAATATTGTTTTACACCTACAAAATTCTACTATTGGTTATATTGTTATGGCTCATCCATGAAATAAACAAGATAAATGGGGACTGGGGCTACACAAGAGGATGATTCCATATGAGATTGTTCTTTTTGATCTCAAAGAAAAATATTTCCTTCTTATATCATCATTATTTGTTTAATTTATATGAATAGAAGCTGAATGATGGTTATTTCCTAAAGAACATGTACAATTTTTAAAAGATCATTGGTTGAAGGATTTAGGAGGAGTTAGAAGGCGTGTTTCTCTCATGGACATAGAAAAATAGTCCACCAATATAAGAATGTTTTGATAGGAAAATTCACCTAACCTTTAGAGGGTTTCTCTAATGCTTGGCCAAATATAAATCATTCTATAGATGTAGGGGTTATGATGTACAAAAAAATATGAGATATATTTTAAATTGGAAAGTGATTCTAGTCTTCCATTAATGATTAACATTGCTTATATTAATATTTGGAGAGTTTTGTTATTGATAATGTCTCTTGAGAGAATGAAAATATTGGAATAGATTCAAGATGATTCATCTCTACATACATCATTACATGGGTTTGAGTGGATGACTTTTGGAATATCCAATTATCATAAAATTCAACTCCTTATATCGAGGTTCACTACCAATACGTTGTATCTTTTTCATCATTGAGGATGGTGGAAATTCATGTGATTTGAACTTGAGGATCAAAATAAATCCACTATACTGTGATATATAATTATTTATAGTTTATCAATAAGAAAAAATAATTCCAAAATCTTGTGTCCATGGAAACTGTTATAGGGGAAAGAGTTGGGATAGTTCATTAACATAGCCTCTTGCAGCTTCTTGATGCCATGAATCCTGAGAATATTATTTTTTATGAAATATTTTAAGATAAAAAGTAGTTGATCTTTCATAATGTAGAAGAAAATATTCTCCAAATTGAATATTTTAATTTCTAATATCTAATAGGATCTTAGTAAGATATTATCTATATAATCCTATAATTTTTGCGGCATGTTCTGTGGGACCACATAAAGCATTATTAATAGAGAGTCAATAGTTTTAATCACATAATATATCAATGTTATAGTATAAATTCATGTAGGTGAATGTGGTGGTGGATGATACCTTTTTTTTGAACACTATATAAAATCACCTTAGAAATGTAACATCTATTTAAAATATAAAATACACCTTGGTAAATTTTAGAGACTAGAGTCTAGATCATATCATCATGAAAATTATCCATGCACATCTCCAAAACCAATTTCTTATGGAATTTTTATATAAAAAGAGTTTGTTAGATCCTTATATGGAGTAATGATGTTTGTGAAATTCTCATTGTCATTTAATTTTAACTTGTATTGATTAGTGGTAATCATTCTATAGAAAGTGGTTTTGAACTAGTAGAGAATTTATTAATGAAGATCATCTAATATGGAGATAGATCACAGTTATAGAGTGTCATTCGTGAAAAAGGATTTATTTTAAATTAATAAACAATGTAACATATGTTATCAACATCCTACTAACATAGAATGCCAAAATTTGTCCATAATAGGAAGAAAGGTTCTTGTGGCTATACTCTAGGTCACTTATTCTATTGAAGGGATCAAATAATGAGTTTATTGAATTTTAAGCATGGGAATATGGTCCACCAAATATGGGTTCAAGTTAATTTTTGTTTTTACTAAATATCATTTCATCCATATGTCTTATAGGTGACTAGAATGTTCACTAATTAGATCATCCCAAGAGGATTCATCATGATTAGTCCATTAGATTGTCGGTTTACCCATGAAGTGGAATTGTGGTGGTCTAATAGTGTGAATTTACATAAATTCACTAGAGAGGGATACATGGGGACTATAATGATTTTGTACAGGTTATTAGATAATCCGACCGTGTTATTTGAATATTAGTCAATAACCATCAACTAAGGATACTCCATGGTAGGTGCAATATGATTATCTTTAACATCCTCCCAATCAAGATTGTATCATTAGAGGAGATAAAAAAATGAAATGTATATAACTCTATATATTATGATGTAGATCAGTGTTTAAGGTATCTGCATACTTTGATACACTAGAGTCTAACAAAGTAGATAGTTTGATTACACACCTTCCTTTTACAAGTTTTTTTGGATAATGAGAGAATAATGGTTGGGAGACTACCATGAACCATTCCCTGTCACTATAAATGGGATGGTCCAACTATAGTGGGATTCAAGGGACTTATTGGGTCCTCTATAGGATACTATTATCGATCCATATCATGCATAGAAATAATCTAATGATTTTTAGGATGATTAAAAGTGACAAAATTGACCTAGGCAATGGTCAAAAGTGAACAGTCTCTAACATCATTTGAGGGATTAAATTTTGGAACCTACTATCAATGAATGAGATGATGGAAATTTAAGAAGGCTTAATAGCTTTAAAATCAAACATATAAATGGTTATTTTTCACTTAAATGATCATAAATTGTACGATAATACTTTCAGTACATACTTTTTAGAATTTCTAACAACACCCACCAATGTAAGGACACTGATCCACCAAATGTACTGAGTATTAATTTCAAAATTTATACTTAGGGGATTGAATGTGTTCAAAATTTACAATATAGTCCAATTGTAAGCATTAAATGTCATTCAACATCTCCCATATATTCATTTAATGTTATACTCCATGACTTTCAACAAGTAACCTATATACGATAAAGGATGGAGTCTCGTATAGATATAATATGAATAAAATTCAGTTAGTGTATAGAGAATAAAACAAACTCTCTTTCCCCCCCAATTCTATTTATAAGTAAGGTATTTCTATTACTAACATTTAATTGTTTTTAGAAGACTATAAATAAGACATATGAGGGGGAGATCATGATATTATTTATTACAGAGATCATGATGGGAGTGTCATTTTCTAGGATAGACTCCCTTGGGTTATAGGGAAATATGGATGAGTGGGATGAAGCGTTAGAAACATTTGATTGTAGGATAAAGACCTTGTATACTCATCTTGATAAATTTCATCAAGTTAATATGGTTCTATTGAGTATCATTCCTCATTATAAAATAGGAGATATGATCTTGATGTTTCCCCTAACCCCAGCTTATAAATATAAAGAAATAATTTTAAAAACATTTGAGATGGTACCAAAACCAAGTCATGTATTTTAATTTGAATTTTTTTATTGTTACCTAAACTAAACAGATCATTATTTTACATCAGTTACATTATTTAAAAAATACATCTCAAAAAATAAACTCACAATTCCAAGAACAGAATGTTTAGTATCTTTGAGGACTAGATATATAATCAATTTATTTTACAATACTTGTGAACATTTATACATAATTGAGACATAATAGTCTCTGCATAGACTTATTAAATGTAATAATAATATTCATTACACATGGTAATGGTAACATAAGAGAGGGGTGAGATCGAATGCTCATTATGGGTAAACATAAGTGATAACAATAAAATATAATTAATAAAAATAAGATGAGAATATGGGTATGAGCATGATATATAATAAAATTATACATAATAAATAATAGATAATAAATCATGGAATAAGGAATAGAATAACATCATACATGTAAAAAATAATATGAAGACATGATTCAACAAATATCATATACGCAAACATATTATATGAATGATAATAATCATATAAATCTGACATTTTTCAAAGATTTCCTAAACAAAAATATAGGTAAATATTATATTCATGAGCCACACCATAAGTTTACATGATTATGAGTAACTAAAATTTACTCATGAATAATTATATCACCATATATAAACATTAAAAAAATTCATTGAAGGATAATATTTTACCCCACGAGTCATCATCTGCACTTATGAGTGCCACTTGAAAATTATTCACCTTTCATGTCATAAAGAACAAACCAAAATAAAATTAGTTTCATAATATATTAAAAATAAAATCAAATAATTTATATTTAATAAATAATCCATATAAATAAAATGGGATTCATTTCTATTTCAAATAGAATCTCATAATAAAATCATTCATAATAAAAAAAGATAAACATATGGAAAATAAATGGGAATCCAAATATATTTAATAATATTTTTGGAAAATACCATTCAATCAAGATAATAAATCATATAGTATTTACACTATTTGGAAAAAGGTATATGCTTATGTTAATAATTTTCATAACAAATCAATGTACTCTATCTAGGTGAACACCATTCAATTACAGGAATAATGTTTAGAGTGTTAAAATTAGAAAACATTAGAGGATATCTTGTATTTATATATAATGGATGACTATGCAATAAAAAAGTAGTGATGGACCATTCCTCCAAAAGGGAAGGACACTACAAAATCAATCAAAAAATATAAATTATATTTGTATCTTTTTCTTAATATAACTAATTAGGTATAATATATGTTGAGGAATAAGGACTTAGTTTATAAATTCATTTCATGAGTTTTAAGAAAATGACTTCAGAAATTAAAAATATCATGGATCGTTTAAAATAAGTAATTTTTTTTAAATATTAGAGAAAACTAATTTCTTTTTTAAACCAATAAATCATAGATATAAATTTTCATATAAAATAACAAAGGTAGTGTAAATATTTGTTTATACAAAAATACATTAAAAATAGATTTTAAAATATATTCAAAAAAAGACGATGTTACATACCACTCTAAAAAGTTATTTTTAGAATAGGACTTTTAAAATATTTATTTTTTATCTAAATAAATGTGGTGTTGAAGATAAAAAATCTTATTTGAATATATGAAAAATCCTTTTAATGTCATGAAAATTATTTTTCAAAAAACCCACATAGTAAAAGTATAGAAAATAATAATTTCTAAAATATTATAAGAAAAAATATAGAGTTTACATAAGATAATAAATAATTATCTTTCCAATTATAAAGGATAACATTGCAGGTAATGGAAATTATAGAGAAAGAGAGGAAACTATCATTAAATAGGATTAGAATTATTCTCAATAATGAGATACTTGTTGGGAGTACGATTTTATGATGATAAAAGAATTAATTTAAATTTTATTTTATACCATATAAGAAGATAATATACCCTTAAATATACTCTTAATATGTACTAAACTAATCATGGAAGAAAAATAATTTAAGAGGAATAATTATTAATCAATAGAGGGAGTTGTGATAACAAAAAATCTCTTACAACATTAGTATCTTTTGAAAAATAATGAACATAAATAGATTACATTATATGGAAATTAAAAACCATGAATTAAATTAATATAGTTAAATTAATTCATTTCGTAGTGTATAAAATATTATAATGATTACATGGTGTATAATTGGAAATCTATCTCGAGGGATGAAAATTTGATACAAGAAACCGTTACCTTAATTCCACACTCCCAATATAGTACTTGAATATCCCGTATAAAAAAAAATTTAAATATATATTTAAAAATCTTATTCATATATATAATCTTTTTTTTAAAATAAATTATAATAATTCTCTATATGTATATTAGTTTTCTATTAACTATTTTCAATATTAGGTATGAGTAGTCTTGATCATTTTAAACTAGATTTATAATAGTAAGGATGTTATTCATTCTTATCCAAAATATAATCATTCCTAGATAATTAAAGATAACTGAATTAATATTTTATAATTAATTATAATATTAGAATTTCATTCTATAGAATATTTGGTTATAGTTCTTGTATATGAAAATGGTGACAAGCGTGTTTTAGTGTTTTTTAACTAATGAAAAGTTGTGTCTTAATTAATGAGTTTAATATTAATGTCACCATTCAACAACCAGAAATAATATCTATATTTGATTATTTATATCATACATTATCCATAGTTATGTTCTCTTAGTTATTCATGAAATTAGTTTACATAATTTTTAAAGTAGGGGGCAGACTAACCCAAATATAAACATTCTATAATGAAGGGTGGATTATGACAATGAAAGTTGTAACATTGGAATAATATAAAATTTATAGAATTATAATTAAATTATTTAGATGATTTAAATGTTATTAATCATATTTCAGAATTTTTTAATAAATAATAGATAAAATAGATAAAAAATGAGATACGTAACTTCATGGGGATGGTAATCCACACAACGTACAATTAACATTTTCATTTCCTAATGAAAGAGTAGGAATGAATGTGAATTATAATTTTTATTTTAATCGACATTATTATATAAAACATTTAATATTTATTCATTAATTTGACACATATAATCAATTAAGAGAGGTGGTGGTTAAGAAACGATAGTCGATCTATTATGGAGGAGATAGTTCACACAACACACCGATGATAGTTTTTATTTTAATAATTGAATTGGGGAAATTTGGTTTATAGATATTAAATTATAATAGTAAAATTAATTATTAAATAATTATACTGAAATTATATATTATTTATAAAATTATATTTGTAAAATTATGAATGAAAATAAAAGAAGTTAGAAAAAAAGTAGTAATGATGGGGACTAGGGATTTCTATTGGAAGACTCATTAGAAATGGTGGTATTATAAAAATATAATATTATCGTAAGACTAATGAAAAGGATTAGGATTATAGGGAAAGTAATAAGGCCTATGTTTCAATAGGAAAACTAATTTTTTGGTGGTCTAGAAGGGGTGGTGAGAGACCCCTTTTATTAGTGGTGAGAATGATTTTTTTTGTAATTATAACCACTTAATATAATTGTATCACATGTTATACATGTAAATTAGATTATAAAATTTACAATAAGGAAGTGGGGGAAAATATATTTTCATTAATCCAACAACCATTTATTTTAACAAATTTGTATTCATTTTATATGTTATTTAGTCTTCAGAGTTTCACTTTGACCATTTTGCATTTTATTATAGTAACTAATTTTTATCTACGAAATTTACTTTTAATTCATAAAAATTAAATAAAACATATTAATTAATTTCTACCTAATGTCTCTAAATATGAAATAGATTTTTCATATAAAATTTCAATGTGCATGAAAACTCAATTTTAACAGTAGCACACGTGACATGTAAAACCTCATTTTTTAGAAGAAGTGTATTTTTAATGATTAAAATTTATGTGTACTATAAAATTTTCAATGTATTTTATTTTGAGAATAATTTTTTATTATAAAATAAATAATTTTATGTGGCTTTAAAATCAACCCAAAACCAAATTTCACTAAAATATTATTGACATAAAAGAAAAGACAAAAAATAATTTTTTTTAAATATTACTTATGTTAGTAAAATGACAATAATGGGTTTTATAAATTAAGCCCTAGTTTTTATAATGTATAGTTTTAATTAATAAATACATAATTGATTAATTTAAAGGATTATAAATATATATGTATTTATTATATAATTATATTGTTACATTTTGTTAATCTTTTTTAATTTTAATTCTAAAATTTATAAATTTATTTTTTAAATGAAAATAAATAATATAAAGAAAATTTTCATTTATTTAAAAAAATGACATTTTGAAACATTAAATATTATTAATATTATTTCACATAAATTTATAATTTAAAAATATTAATATATTAGTTCGTATATTATAATATATTAATATTTATAAATTTATTTTATTTTGAAAAAATAAATGATTCATAATTTAACATTTCTTAGGATAGAATATTACATTTTCTTTAAAAAAACACCATTTAAAATATATTTTTATTTTATAAAAATTAATTTTTCTAAGTCATTGATATTAAAATATATTTTTGAATTTTATAAATATATAAACTCATTTATAATTAATAACATTATTAATATCAATATACAATATATATATATATATAATATTTTAATATAATATTTTTATATCATTAGAGGATACTTTAATATAAATTTACTTCTAATAAAACACAACTTCATATACCTTTTGGATTTAGGTATATCGAATAAAAATGTTCTCAATGACCATATTTCCAATGTCTATATTTCCAACGTTAATATTTATAATGTTTATATTTCTATTTTATATATAGAAATGATATAATCAAGCATTAAATTCTAACTTATTATGGAATAATTCTCATATTTTTGAATTTCATTTCGATCTCACAAAATGATTTCTCATTTTCAAGGTATTCTTCATTATTATAGGTTTTCGTTGGCTATTTTCAATCATTAACTGTGAAGATAATATAGTATACCTCCTAGTACTAGAGATTTTTTATTACATGATTTATAATTTATATAATTTTAAAAGATATAATAATCCATGGTGAGTAATAATAAGTTTCATGCTATTTTATTATTTTTGTGCATGTAATTCTGAAACAATACACTTTTAATTATATTTATTTTGTTGATTATAAATACATGTTTTTTACTATGAAATTACATTAAACGATTTTCAGAACTATATATGTTGAGAAATTTATGTTATTTAATGGTAATTTCTTTTTGTATAAATTGTTTTGAACATGTTTTTAAGTAGTCTGGAAACACTATTCATACCCTAGGTTTGTAAAACAAATGTATGGGTTTTTAATCCTATATTTGGAGTAAAATTATGTATCAAATACCCCATGTTTTTGTAAAAGTTTGGATTAGGAACCATACTTTTGAGAAGATACCCTATGTTTATGAAACTAACTTATGGTTCAAGGACCAAATGTTTTGATGTTAACTATACATTGTTAACCATACTTTTGAAGATAACCTTACCTTTAACTTGGTCAACTATGATGTTTAAATTAAAGATATTTTTCATGTTTTCATAAATGATAATGATTGAATTATTTAATCTTGATTAAATGTACTTATATACCAATTCAAAGACTCATATTAAAATATTTTAAATCATACCTATTTATAAGTGAAGTTATGACTTTATTTGAATGTTTAAAACTCAATTATTTCTGATTTATAAGGAAATATTTGGGGATATTTTAATCAATAGAAAATCTAGTTTCTCTTGTTAAATACCATGAGATAATTATTTCCCACACAATAATTTCCACATAGATCATTTCGAAAAGAACATTAATCTCCACTATTCTAAAGAGGTACACATTGGAGACACACATATTATGACCTTTCTATGATTAACTTTTTCTTATTATTTCTCCATCTATTAATCTTTTTTTGTATTTATTAAATATCATTTTAATCCCTTATATCTTCAAAACTATAAATTTACGAAGACTATTCTATATGGAGATGAATATCCATTATCTACAGTTGCTGCTATAATTGGGAGCTAAATCTATTTCACATTCACATCAATCAATCTTTATTTCTTAGAGTTGTAGCTACCCATACACATTCACTGTGATGTGTCAGATTCTCATTCTATGTTGTGGATATTTTGATTCCTCATAAAATAACATAAAGTCCATATAAAATAGTTTTGGAAAAGGTGTCAAATTCCTAAACTAAATTATGTATGTATTAGGATAAGTGAACCTATTTAATGAAAATCACAAGGATTTCTAACAGGGTTTTGGTTGAGTGCACATGGGAACCTTTGTGCCCAAATCCATTATAAAAATTGTTTTGTTCTACATATATATTTTTAATCTATATAAGTTTTAAAAAAAGTAACTCTTAATATCTTTATAACATACTATGATGGATAAATAATGAATTTTTTGACATTTTTAAAAGGGAAAAACAGAACCCCCTATTGAGTATCTTCATATTATTCTGACCTAACAATCATTATCAAAGGATGGTTTTTTGAAAAAGTATAATAATCTCTAGTAATCTTGAGTAAAAGGCCTATATGAAGATAAATGTTGATGAATGAATTAAAATATGGAATGCACATGATCTATACTCCTTATTTTAATGGTGAAAATTTTGGATTCTGGAAATAACACATGGTTATTTATTTTATGACTCTTGGATTCATGATCATTATGAATATTTTCAAATCAAATACTTGAAGAACGAAAAACATAGGATACTACTAAAGAAGCTAAGTATGTTGTGAACTCTAGATACATGAATGCTATTATATATGGACCCTGTATAGATGAATTTAATAATTTATCTCCATGTACTAAAACCAATGAGATATGGTAATCAACTTTGGTATCTTATAAAGGAACTGAATTGTCAGGAAATTAAGATGCAACACTAAAAATATGAAATTCGATAAATTTAGAATGTATGATGGTGAAGAATAACTTAAATGAATAGAAGATGGAATGAATCAGTAAATGATGTTACTCCCTTGTGAGATACAATTAAACAATAAATCGATCTTTAAAGATTTTTATATTCCCTCCCTTTAAATGTACTGGGATATCTGCATCAATCAGACAATCCAATCTAGTCTTATAACAGACAATGAAAAGTTTGATTGGAATTATAATGATTTACAAACCAAAAAATAAATGTTATAGATGAATATTATAAGACGATAAAAATTGAGAATACCACTCTTAATGTTACTATGAAAAAATATGAAAATAAATCCTAATAGGATTATATATTCTCAAATGATTCAGTATGATCATATTCTAGATTTGAACTGGCTAATCTAGCTAGAAAATTAAGAAAATTCTATATCAAGAAGAGAAAATTAAAAATGTCATTCAAAAGTATCAAAAACGATGGTTGAGGAATTAAATAAGTATGATGCTATGAATGTAATGAAATGGGAAATATCATGTCTGACTTCCCATAACTAAAACAAGATAAAATATGAATGGAAATGAAAAAAGAAGTATCATATAAGAACATATTATGAGCACAATGGTAAAAATTATATGAAGTCTACTTGGAGTTTCTCTGAAGAGTCTAGTAGTACTAATAAATCTAATTCAAATGAAGTTGCAATAAATATGATATAATATATGTGATTTTTGGATAATGATATATAATAGGTACAATCTTACTATTATTCTAGTTTTGATTCTGAAATTATATTTAATAGTTAATGAACATCCCAATGTTCAATGATTGAAGAAAAATAAATATTATCAGTAAAAAAATAAACCACTAAAAAATATTCACAATGATATTTTATATTAAAAATATTCCATGTTAAAAAACACATGAATTTTTTTTTCCAAATCTACCTCCAACTATACTATTAATGAACACAGAATTAAATAATTACAAGTTAAATTAGTCTCAGTTAAAAGCTTCACCATTATATTAACTTAGGGAGAAGAATCCATAAATAAATTACTCGGTAAAAATGTTCCATAGAAGAATAAATATGAAATAAGAATCCATGGATAAAAATAAAAATTATATAGATATTATTTTTTACCTATTTTTAAGAATATCAACATATGAAGATTCACAAATTTCTATTTTGGAATGAAAGATAATTATTTTAATAATTATTGTTTGATAAATAATCAAATAAGTGAAATAAAAAAGGTTTTGTTTTTTTAATTATGTCTAAATATTGTACAATAAATATTGGAAAAATAAGGTAAATATAGTTATCCAGATATTTTATTTCTAACGTTGCTGGACCTATCAAAATTAGCATACCAAAACAAACTTTTATTTAAAGGTTTTTCATGAAAAATGAAATAGGAAAAAATATAGTATCCTATACAGATAGAAGATTATCAATAAACATTAGTTGAGACTATTTTAATTTTAGTACATTAGAAAAATTAGATGGGTGCCTCATTACCTTATGTAGTAATTAAAAAGGAAAAATAGTTGGATTTGGATTAGTTAGAGATCTGAATTCCATTTAAATCAACAAAGAACTAAATATTAAAGGATTAAAGAATAATTTTATAAGTATTTGAAATTTGTGATGATGGTTTTTATTTTAATTTTTTTAATAATTCCTTCTCTATTTTTAATGATAAACTATTTTTTAGAGAACCTAGATATGAAAATGTTTATACATTAAATCTTAATTCCTTATGTATATAAATAGTGAATTTTTTAACTTATGAGATAAATGAATCTTTGATTTTACAAAGGTGTCTTAGTTACTATAATGTATTTAATTTGTATAAATTATCTATGAAACAATTAGTTTTTGATTTGCCTTGTATTAAATTTTATTAGGATTAATTATGTTATGTATGGTGAATTGAAAAAAAACATGACCATCCATCAAATCTATTAACAATGTTTCTACATTCAAACTAAAAGAATATATCGACATGGAATTTTTTAGACCATCAAGATCATCAAGGTTTTTTGGTAGATCTTATGTTTTTGTTTTTTCTGATTATTTTTCAAGATTTAATACGGTTTATTTTGATAAAACATTAAAGTTAGGTTTCTTATATTTTTGATAATATTTTTTAAAATTATTCAAAAGGAAAAATATTTAAAATAATTTCATTTATAAGTGATCATGGTGGAAAATTTGAGAATCATGAATTTAATATATTTTCTTAGACCTATATATTATACATACCTTCTCTATTCCATGAACTCTTCAACAAAACAGAATTATAGAATGAAGATATATGAATATTCAAGTAATGAAAAGAACTATGTTGAATGAATATAGTCTTACGATCTATTTTTCTGGTAGAATATATTAACACATATTATCATGAATATATTTTAATAAGATTCATTCTTACAAAGGAACCTTATAAATTATATAATAAAAGATAAAAATTGGTTAAACACATTATAGTGTATGGTTAAAAGGTGTATATCTTTATTAGTAAGGAAACCCTTGGTAATTTTGATCGACATCCTATTAAAATAACATTTAAAGTAAATTTTACTGCTTATAAAATGTATAGAGTGCGTAATAAAAATTCAAAAATAGTTTAAGAATATCTTTGTGTGAAATTTGATGAAAGTGAACTACTTAATCACATTAAAAATAAAAAATGTGGAGTACAAAATTATTACAAATGTGAGGCTTGAATCTCCTAAAGTTTATTTTTAAATTAAACTAGAATATTATGTAATTCAGTCCAGTCTAGAATAGCACAAAACTGGTGAACCCAAAATTGCCTTACCTAGAAAATCTAGAACCTTAATGGATCAACCTTTGGAAACTAAAATTTAAAATCTAGATATAGGGGATATGAAAAGAAGGAATATTAGAACTATTATTGAAATCAATGCCTTTATATCTCAATTATAACGTAAATCTATAGAGGAAGCATTAGTAGATGAAATTTGTATAATATCTTTTCATGAAAATCTTAACCAGTTGAGAAGAAACAACGTTTGGGAATTGGATGATAGGTCAACTGATCTTACTATAATAGGTACCAAATATGTATTTATAAATAATAAAGATAACCAAGGGATAATTTCTATAAATAAAGCTGAATTAGTAGATAAATGATATAACTAGGAATAATTAATTGATAATGATGAAACATTTTCACCTATTTCTATATTATGCACTATCATTATAATTTTAGCTTATGAATCTCAAATAAATTTCAAATTATATCATATATATTTAAAATCATATTTTATGAATGGATATTTTATGGAGGATGTATATATTGAACAACCTCCAGGTTTGGGAGATACTCACTAACTAAATTCAGTTTTAAAACTTGCTAAATCTATTTATGGACATAAAGAGAATACAAGAGCTTGGTATGAAATATTAAGTCCCATCCTACTATAAAATGGTTTTTTGTTGGATTGGAAGATAATACTATTTTTAATAAAATAGTTTGTTCTGATATTTGATTTTTATAGATATTTTTAGATGATGTTATCTTTGGTTCTACTAAAAAAATATTATTAATGATTATTCAAAACTTGTACAAAAGGAATTTGAAATGAGTATGATGGGAGAATTAAATTTATTTCATTTCATTAAAATCCATCACATATATAATGGGAATTTTTTTAAACCAAAGTAAATATATTATTGATTTATTGAAAATTTTCAGTGTAAAAAATTGTAAAACATAAAAAACACCCATGTGTTCTAATATAGAACTTTATTTGGATGAGGTTGGAAATACAGTTTTCAATAATTTATATAGAGGTATGATTTGAATTTTTTTATACATTACTACTAGTTGAATATACATTATGTTTTATATCTATCATTGTGCTATATTTCAATGAAATCCAAAATAATCACATATTTCTAATGTTTAGATAATATTAATATATTCAAAAATAACTATTATTCAACCTTTAATTTACCCAAAAACATTTTATTTTAAATTAATCACCTTTTTAAATGTAGATTTTAAAGCATTTTTTTAGATTGAAAACCTACCTCCGGAACCTGTCACTTTTTTGGAAGCCCTTTGTTTCATGTTCAATTAAGAAAAAAAATTTAGTTTCTTGACCAATAGTTGGGGTAGAATATATATCTTCCAGAATTTATTGTTCACAGGAGTTGTGGATGAAACAAAAACTATTTAAACCTTTAGAACTCTCAATTTCTCTTCCAAACACTAAAATCTAAACGAAAAACCTTATATTATATATAATGTTAAGGAATAAGAGGATAGAAGAAAGAATATTGATCATTTATAAGCACCAACATGCTTAAAGAGACAAAAAAATGACCCCCTTAATAGACGTTTGTCAACATTGACTGGTTATTTCAAATAAATTAACTATTAAAGAAATTTTTAGTTTTTCAAGGATTATAATTTATTCTCAATGATGAAAATATAGAGTATGTTTTTTACAGTGAAGAAAAATATTTTTATGAAAATTCATAGTTCGGTTTTGGTGACACATAGGATGTTGTCGACTCAAAGGTAAATAATGTGGAGTTTTTTATCTATTAAGTATAAATGTACATGATTTTTTTAGTATCCCTATTAAGAGGGTTTTTATATTAATATACAGTCTATTAAAGATGAAAATCATAAATATGAATATATTATATATTTTATTTTTGGATCTACCCTTTTAAGAAATATGTTTTCAAATATATTGAAGCTACTAGATGGTATTGGTAAAATTTGAACAATGTACAATAGTTAAAATTATTTATGAGTTAGAGAAAATCACAATTAAAATTTTTTATATCCTTTTTTGATGGTAAGTGACATCAAGTTTAATTTTAGTTGAAATATTCTATGTTATATGCATTATTTCTTTCAAAATGAGGCTATAATGTTCTTTTATTCTTATTGATGTTGTCTTAATACGATTTTATATAAACATAATAATATTTTTGATATTCAACTCACCATTAAATGTCATCACAACAATATTATTTCTAATATAAACTTATGAAAATTTAGTTTTATTTCGAGCCCATAATAGGAAAGGTGATTCTTGTTGTTGTTGATGAACATCAAGTATCTGGGGCACATACGCACTAAGAAAAAGGTACTTAAAAGTCTGCTAAGTCAAGACAAATTCATGGTGAATAATTTTGAGAACCAAGAATATAGGATGTTATTGGTGTAAATAGAAAGATACATAGGGTATATTTACATGATTCACATGATACAAGGGATTCTCATCATTCTATTGAAGAAACCATATAAGAAGAAAACTATAGGGCTCTTCTATCATGGCATAGACTAAGAGTTAAGACTAATGTTCAAACATAAGAAGATGCAATTATAAATGTTGAATTACTAGTGTTTTTGGGTTTAGAAACTACATATATAGAAATTAAACATGCAATACTTGATGAGCATGGGGCTCGTGTAGAATATCAAGTTGAAATTAATTCTCAAGATGGTGAGAAATTTCAAGAATCCGTGGTTAAAAATTCAAAAATATTTCTAAATCAGACAGTTTTTGTTACTGAATAATCTTTGGAAAATAATTCTAGTTATTCTAATTTGAAAATATAAGTTATTGACTCATTTTTAAAATCATCAAGTGAGTATAATTAAGTCCATTCCCTAAATGTAGATGAAATAGATAATTTATATCAAATTAGTGAAGATGAATCATTAGAATATTTTAATTCTAATATTAAATATTTGGATTGAAGCTATAATTAGATGAAAGAAGAGAATTCAAACATGCAGAGTGACATGGATGTTACAAGAAAATATTTGGAATATTTTAAAAGATAAATTGTTCCATATGATGAGTTGGAAATAGTTCAATCTCATAAGTGCAATCTAAAAGGTAATTCTATTTCAATATGAAATTTTGATGGATTTTAGGGAGAAATGTTTAGTCATATTAGGGAGCTGAAGGCAGAGTTTGATTCAAAATAATATTTTGGTAATTGAATGAAATCTATGGGGATTCTATTTGAATTAATAATAAGTAGGTTAATTCAATCAAGGGATCCTAATTCTAGTCATCCACTCTCTCCAAATTTTATAACACAATTTGACTCTGTTGTTGTAGTTCTATCTACAATAAATAATCAGATATAGAGCATTAAATGTGATAATATTCCACGTCATATATTGTTTTCAAATAGGGAAAATCTTTTTGAGAAGTTAAAATATTATGAGACTTGTATTAGAATCCGTATAAATAATTTAAATGAGATTCTATAGAAGATTTTATGATTTACATAGAATGGACTTGGGTTTTTAAAGGTCAATTTAGTTGAAAATTTGAATATGGTAAAAGATATGAAGAAGTTTATGAAATAGAGAGATGATATGTTTAATCACAATTTTAAAGTAATGATGTTAGAACTTATAGATATTCATCAGGTTATTCAAAATTATCTTACCTCTAAAATCTCATCAATACAAAAAAAATCACCCTCATCCAATCCTATTTCTATACATTATGAGCCATATATTTTTTATAATCATAATTTTATTAATTAAATTCATTTAATAATTTTAATTTTGTTTATTTATTTATTTATTATACTTTTCTGTCCAACTCTATTGACTATGTGTGAAGGAAAACTTTCTTAGAAAGACATAACATTTACTGCATGTTTTATGCTACATTAACTACGTTATATATCATTTTTCCAAAATAATATTTTGATATCACAAAAGGGGGAGAAAATTGGGTAAAAAGGGTATTCAATTAATAATATATTAATCAAATATTCTAGGATTAATTTAGTAATTTAAATCTTTAAAATAAATATATTTTGTTTTTTCTATATAATATTTTAATAATATTCTTTTGTAATAAATAGATTATAAAACATTAAATAAGAATTATAATTTCTATTATATCTCTTTATGACTCTATTTTATTTGTTCATACATTTTTTATTTTTTATTATATGTTTTTGATATATGTTTTTTATCATTAAAAAGGGAGATATTGTTTGGAATATATTGTCACGACAATACTCTATGAATCTTTTTGATTTTGACGCTCAGAAATACCCTGGTTTGTTTTACTAATGTAGTTACTTGATTTTTTTTCAGGATCATATTTATCGACATAATTATATTATTTATGGGTTAATGGTTTTTTTCTAAAGTCTTCGGGATATTTGTTTATGTAGTTTGGAGATACTATTCATACATTATGTTTTTAAGCAGAATGTGTGGTTTTAAAACCATATGTTTGGAGTAAACATATGAAATAGAAACCATAGACTATTATAAATGCATGGGTTGGGAACCATACTTTTGATAATATAACCTATGTTTGCGAAACTACTGTATGGTTTAACAAACCAATGTTATGAATTTAATCATACATTGTAAACAATACTTTTCAAATTAACCCTACACTTGACTGTGCCAACTACAAAGTGTAAATTCCAGAAATTTTATACATTTTATGTAATGATCATAATTTAATAATATAATCTATTTTAAAGATATTTAAATATATATTCAAAGGATCATATTCATACAGATTAAATTATTCCCATTTCTAAAAGAATTTATGACTTAATTTGAATGTTTTAAATTAAAATATTTTTGACTTGTAAGGTGATATCTTTAGATTTTTTAACCGAGAGAAAATAGAGTTTCAATTGTTAAATACCAAAAATTATATATTTTACAAATAGTAATTTTCAAAGAGGACCTTTTGAAAAGAATGATCTTTTCTACTATTTTGAAGAGCTTAAATTTTGACACATATATGTTATGATATTGTGCTAATTAACTATTGTTATATTGTTTTTACAATTATTTTTTGGTTACTAGATTTATTGAAGATCATTTAAAATAAGGATATCTTCAATGTTGTTATTTTGTGAAGACTCTTAAATATAAATAGGAAAATTCATTATCTATAAGTGGCTACTGTAACTATGATATAAATTTGTTTCACAATAAAATCTGTTTTTCTTAATTTCTTAGAGTATTAGATGCTCGTACTCAGTTATGGTGGTTTTTCATCTTGGGTTCACTATAAAATTACCAGAAGGATTTATAAAATCTATTTTATAAAGGTTACAACATTCTATACTTAGTAGTAATTATGATTAGAGGACCTTTTTAGTAAAAATCCCCATGATTGATCAGAGAGAATTTTTAGACTGGAGTAGGGGATCTTTTTGTCTAGAATCTCTATAAAAATTTCATTTTTATTATTATTTTTTATGATACATACCAATCCTAACAAATTGAACACTTCATTACTTCATAAAATACAAATATGGTTAAAATTTTAATTTTTCTTGTTTTTTAAGTGGAGGAAATTCACACCCGTCTTGTGTATCTTCATATTTTTCTTGCATAATCGTTATATAATTTTATTGTGAATCAAACATATTTTGTTAGCATAATTCATATCATATATTACTTGTTATCTTAACTATAAAAATTAATGTAATTTTATTATTATAATAAACATATAGTTTATGTAAATAATATACTTCCCAGAAAACCATGTCATTTAAATCTCCCACCTTAAATAAATTGTATCATCATAATTTTCGTAATTACATACTTTCAAAAAGACTTAAGGCCACCAAAAAAAGAATAACGACTCATGATAAAAGCTATAAAGTGAAAAACACATTTCTATCATTGAGAGTACTAGGTAAAATATCATTTACATTGTAACTATCATATAATAATATTCTCAACCATTTATTCAAAATATGAATCTATAGATAAGTTATTGTAATTTCAAAAGTCATACATTCCATAACTTCTTTTTCAAGATCCCATTTGGTATGAAAATATTAAAACTAAAATGAATATGATAAAATAAAATAGAATTTGTGAAATAGATAATATGAAAAAAATAGAAATCCTAATATTTTATATCTAATGAAACAATTATTTCAACCGATCATACTTTCATTCAACTTTATCACACATGGTTCACCCTATTACTCTCTTCGTTCAACTAGGATACTTTATTTTGTATTCCCTCATATGTATTAACTAATTTAATGAATTAATTATGGAATAAATCTATTATAAAATCTTGTAAAGAGAATGTGATTAACCCAACCATATTACCCAGGAGTTTCAATCTAGTTGTGCAGTTTTGGACCCACTGATAATGAAACCTAGTGATTATTGAGTTAATACTCAACCAAAGTTGTCTAGGGATATCACTACTAAGTTTATATGTTCTATAGACACATATACTTTCTAGTATCCTTATATGTATTTAATTGATATGAGAACCACACAAAATCTATTTTCTAAAATTTTCAAATGCTATCCTATACTGAGAATTATACATTAGACTAATTCATAGGATTTTTAAAAATGTTATCAAATAATATATAATAAATAAATAAAATAATCCTAAAAAATAACTCAACACTTACCTGATACCAAATATAGTGATCCAAGATAAACTTATCTTTATTTTACACCATCTCCATTATTCAAAAATTACTTCTCAAACACAAATCACATGATACCAAGAATTTACGATCTAGAGTTTTTGAGTACTAACTATAAAATCAATTTATTTTATAGTATATGAGAGCATATCTATAAAATTTATCCATTCTATAGTCCTTGTATAATTATTACAAGTTACAATTACCTCCATAACTTAATGAAAAGAAAACATAATAATAGGGTGAGATACAAATCTTTCTAAGGGAAAACATAAACAATAATAGTTGAATACCATTATTTACCATACTATAAGAGTATTTTTATAACTAAGATACATAAGAAACATATAAACAACAAATTATATATCATAAATCACGTAATAAGGCTTGGAATAATATAATACACGAATAAATAGAGTTTGAAAAAATGATTAGATAAATATGGCCCATGAGAGAATAATATAAGAAAATGAATAATCATAAAATATGACATCTTTCATAATTTTTACTAGCATTATTATAAAAAAATAAATTTTTTTATTTACAAAATCAGTTCCCACACTTAAACAAACAAAAATGTTCATGTGAATACTAATAACATAATATTTAAACATTTAACTAATTAATTTGACTGAGATAAACGACCCCACCCATAATCATCCATACATATGAGTTCCACATGAAAATAATTCTCTAATCACATCATAAATAAACCATGTAAATAAAATGAAATCTATAAAACTTTTTAATGAAAATAATTCTTTCTTTAGCATAAAGAGACCATGGAAATAAAATGGGTTTCAAATACTTTTCTAATTGAATCAAATAATGAATTCATTAATAAACATAATAAGATAAACCATGTAAAATAAATGGGTTTCCATATTTATTTAGTAATATTATATGAAGGTAGAACTCAATCAATATAATAATGAAAATAAAACTTAAACCATATTGATAAAGGGTGTGTGGTTAATTTTAGAAATTTCCCAATCAATTGTCATCTGAAATCTTAAAAGAAACCATTAAATTATTGGAAGTAAATGTATAAATTTTCAAGAGGAAAAACATTGAAAGATGGATCATATTTATAGATAATGGAAGATTAGGAAAGAAAAAGGTAGTGATTGACCATTCCTCTAAAAGATAATGAAATTAAAAAATCTATCCAGAGAGAGTTTGAGAAGTGCATTATTTTAACATTTTCCTAAATATAGTATAATAAATGTTAAAGAATATTTATTTGGTTAAAAAACATTTTAAGACATTTAGAAAAATCAATTTGGAAATATGAAATATACATGATCTTTTTAAATTATTTTAATTGAAATAATTTATAAATCATGGAGAAATTTAATTTCATTTAGAAACTATGAAATAACTTGGATAACATTTCAAACAAATTACAATTGTGTTAGAAAGATATTTTCACATGATAAAATGTTGAAAATATATTTTAGATGACATTTATAAATTTATAATGTTATGAATAACATTAAAAGTTTATTTTAAAAATGGTAAAGTGAAATAATTTATGAACATTTACCTTTTTAAAAACAAACCACTATAATAGATAGTTTAATATATATAATGGTTTAAAAAAAATTGGCATAAAAGGTAAATTTGTTTCAATGAATAGAATACATTTTTAACATTTTTTAATACATTTGTTGAGAACCAAGATCATAAAAAAGTAAGGAAACATCATTTTTAAAATTTCTCAGGAAAATATATAAGTTACATGACATAACAGATAATTATGTTTTCAATTATAAAAGATTACATTTATGGGAATGAAAATTACAGATAGATAGGGGAAACCCTTATTAAAGAGGATATAAATTATTGTCAACAATTAGATACGTTTTAGGAATAAAATTTTATAAAGGTAAAAGATCCGAATTATAGGTCATTTTATAACATGGATGGTGTTAATGCACCCTGAAATCAACTATTAATATGTAAGATACTAATATTGTAAGAATGAAGTTAAAGATGAAGCATTATAACTCAATGTAGGGAGTTGAGTTGACATGAAAAGCCCTTACAACTTTAGTATATTTTGAATTGAAATCCCTTTAAAGAGAGGAAATGACACTGATCAACGAACACAATGAATTAAGTGAATATGGTATGATAAATTAATTATGAATTACAAACTCTATTCTAATGAAAGCATGGTGTATAATAAAAAATATGACTCATGTGGTGAAAATTTGAGATAAAAGACCGTTACCATAATAGATGACTTCCACTAAAGATTTTGAATCTATCATATAATAAAAATAAATATCATAATAATATATTTTAAAGTTGTATTAAAATATATAACCTTTTTAAAAATTAATTTATATATATATTTTATAATTATATTTTTTTTTATTATCTATTCTAAATATTACATGTGAGTAATCTTGATCATTTTGAAATCATTTCGTAATAAAAATTATGTTATTCATTATTCTATCAAATATATTAATTCCAAAATAATAACTATAATTAATGTTTTAAATTTATTTATAATGTTTTAATTTAATTTTATGACATTTTTTTTACATTTCTTGTAGATGCTATTGGTGAGAAACATGTTTCAGTGAATTTAAAAAAACGAATGGCGGTAACATAATTAATGTGTTCAATATTAATTTTACCATTAAAATACCAATATAAAATAATTATTTTATAATTTATATTATATATTATTAGTAATTAAGTTCTCATAGTCATCCATGATATTTATTTAAAGTAATTTTTAAGTTGGTTGTAAGACCTGCCTAAAAATGAGCATACCTTAATTGATGGATGATTATGATTATTAAAGTTGTTCATTTGGGAATAATATCATTATTAAAAATCATAATGAATTTTTTTATATAATTAAATGTGAGCTAATTATATTTTAATATTGGTTAATAAATAATAAATAATCTAAAAAAATGTTATACATTACTTCATGGAGGTGGTAGTCTGCATACTATACGATTAACATTTTTTTCCAAAAGAATAAGAGGGAATATATGTAGATTATAAATTTTATTTTAATTATTATAATTTGGTTAAAAATTTATTATTTATTCTTTAGTTTTACCTATAAAATTAGTGAAGAGATTCTGTGGTGAAAAAACAGAAGTCATCGCTTCCTTGAGGCGGTAGTCCGCACAATGCATGAATGCCGATATTTTTTCATAATTGAAAAGGTAAAGGTGGATAATAGTTATCACCTTATAATAATGAATTTAAATATAAAAATATACTACTTTCATTATATATGAATTAGAAATTTATATTTAGTATATTTATAAAGAAAAGAATATATGTTATGAAAAAATTACTCATGTAGAAGATTTGGACCCTACCTTTGAAGGCTCCTTGAAAATTGATGTATTAGTAAAATATCATGGGATAAAAATCTAAATTAAGAGGAATTAAATTCTAATGGAAATAAAAATGTTCATATTTTCATGATGGAAAAAATTTTATGTGGTGGTATTAAAGGGGTGGTGACATTCCCATTTTATAAGTCGTTAGAATAACAACTTTGTAATTATAAACACTTAATACAAAGTTATGAAATTTTAAACATCTCAATTGGAAACAAAAATATGTAAAAATGGATTGGAATGTTATATATGTTCAACAATCCGTCAATAGTTATTTATGACATGATTTAAAAAGTCTTGACGTCATTTAGTCACAGAAATTAAACTTTTATAATTTTTGGTTTTACCTAATTCATTTACATATAATTCAATGAAATAAAAATTAACATATTAAATAATTTGGAACTAATGATACAAAATATGAAATAAATTATCTGAGGTAAATTTTTTGGTGTAAGAAAAATAAATTCTAACATCAGCACATGTAACACATACAAAATATTTTTTTACAAAGAAGTGTATTTTTATGTTTGAATGTAATGTGGAGTGTAAAATTATACTAGCTATTGAATTTTAGGATATTAATTAGTTTATTATAAAAAATATATATTATATGGATTTTAAATAATTCCAAAATAAAATTCTTCTACAATATTAATTATATTAATGAAAAGACCAAAAACAATTTTAGTGAAAAAACTACTCATGTTCCAAAAATGGAAAACATAGGTTTTCAATATTTAAAATAGTATTTCTAAAATGTATAGTTTTACTTATTTAAAATATATCTGATTAAAAAAATATTTTATAAACTTTTATGGAATACATATATAATTATAAGGTCATAGTTTTAGAAAAAATAATGTATATTCAATATTCTCCTCGAAATTATGTTTTTTAATAAAATACATAAAATAAATTATGCGTTAATATTGTATTTATAAGTCCAGAAATAAAGATAATTTTATTTTATTGAAATTATAAAATTATAAAATTTATCTTTTATATGAAAACACAATATATAAATAAAAACTTCTTTTATTGAAAACAGTTGGTGTTTTGAAACATTAGGTCTTATTAATATAATATCATAATAATTTACAATTTAAATAGTATGAATATATTAGCTCATATATAATAATATTTTGAAATTGGTCAATTTAGTTTATTATGATAAAATATAAAACACATAAGAAAATAATTCTTTGAAAAAAATATTTCTTTTATACTAAATACACATTATAAAAACATGAAGAAATTTTTTATTTATATTTGAAATTAAAATTTTACTACTCTATTGATACAAAATATTTTTTTTGAATTTTATAAATACATAATATCATATATTAATAATTATATTAAATATATTAATATGTGATGCATAAATATATATATTTATAATTTTTGGAATATTATATTTTTATTTCATTGTGAGTTATCTTAGTCAAAATTTACTATGACGAGTTCAAAAATTCAGTATACCAATGGGATACATGTATATCCAACAACCATATTTTCAATGACCACATTTTAAATGACCATATATTCAACAACCATAAGTATAATGGATAGATTTTGTTCCTATATATTGATGTTTTAGAATAAAAAATTTTATTTTCACTTCTTATGGTATAATTATCATTTTAATTGATTTCATTTAGATATAATGACAAGATTTATAATTTCAAGATGTTATTCCCTATTATAGTTTTTTTCCTTTTGTACTGGTGATCCTCAAGGGTGAAAATGCTATATGATATCTCCTAGTGTTGAAGATGTTATTCTTTTCAATTTATTAGTTACTTTTTATTTATTCACTTCTAAATAATGTAATAATACATGGTGAGTAGTAATTAGTTTCATGTGATTTTATTGTAACATTTTTCCATGAATGAATAATTTTCTTTCATTTCCATTCATATATTAAATTACTCATTACAAAATATATTTCAATTAAATTTAAAATATTTTTTATAATTATAAATGTTGGAACCACTTTGTGTATAGGTTTGTATTTGTTGTCAATAGTTGTCAATGGAATATCAAAATGAAAGAGATCAAGAAGTACTCCAATAAAATGGAGGAATGGAAGCTCACAATGAAGGAGATCATGAAGTACTCCGATGAAGTAGGGGAGTTGTGATTCAGACGATTGTTGTGATGATTGTATGTTCAAAGAACATGTGTCAAAGGTGATAAATTGTTTACAACAATGAAGAATGTGAGGAGTAATCCATCCAAGGATGATTAAAGCAGGATTGTGTTTTTGGATGAAGACCATGCAATTCCTCCTTATTGCATAAGAACCATGGGATTTGATGAAGACCATGAAATTACGTATTATTGCAAGAGAACAATGGGTTTTGATGAAGACCATGCAATTAATCATGATTGCGTGAGAACCATGCTAGAGACTTCTTGACGGATTGAATCACAAGTTTTGCATGAAGTAGAGGAAGATGGTTGAAGATGAAGATACTGTGCAAGGGATTGAAATTTTGTGAAGGCCATGAAAATTGGACTTCTGCGATAGCCATGCACATAACATTTTCATAGAAGATGATGATACTAAAGCTATGCCTTCAAAGAATACATATCACAATAGTGGCGTTTGTGATAAAAGCAGAAGAGTTGCTGAATGATACAGATCACCAAGAAGAAGTGTTGTTGAGGTGATCGTGCTTGTCGACAAAGCAAACAAACGACATACAAATTTGTTGAAAAAGGAGATTACATGGTGACATGTCGATTTCAAGAGTTGTGGTCAACGATCTATGTTTGATTCAAGAAAATCGACAGAGGAATAGATGATCTGGAGGTGGTACAAAAAGAGCAGATACAAGGTGGCGCCGTTTTCCAGTGTTTGCCAAATTTCAGGGCCACAAAATCAACAAAAGAAGAATGGTGATTTTGGCAAAGGTACTTGCGCGCCATACACTTGGAGGATAGGAAACTTGCGCGCCATATGCTTCTGGGGATCAAAACATAAAAATATGGAAAAGGAATTAGGGTCGTGCAAGTGTTGGTTAAGTCGCGCAAGTGGACTTGCGCGACAGCACCTACAAGGAGTGGAACTTGCGCGTCTATGGTTTTTCGAGATCAGAAGATCAAAATTTGACAAAGGCAAGAGGGTCGCGAAAGTGTTGGTTAAGTCGTGCAAGTGGACTTGCGCGCCAAGGAGAAACTTGCGTGCCGCCGCTCAGGGGGTCCAGTTTGCCTATAAATACTAGACCACCCCTCCTCATTTATTACGGAGCTCAAGACTTTGAGATTGTTCGAGCTCTCGTCTCGCAGGTGGTTGAGCCGCGCAAGTAGGGGTTGCGCGCCGAGTGAGGGTTGCGCGCCCTAGAAGATTTGGGGGAGAAAGAAATTATGTCGCGCAAGTATTAAGTTCAAGAAGGCAGTGTCACGCAGGTGCTTCAGTGACACTTGCGCGCCAGTGTAGACTTGCGCGCCACCGGGAGACTTGCGCGCCGGGCTTGAAAAGGAAACCCAGACATTGTTGAAGAACACCCGCCTTTCTGGAGCTATACAAGAGCTGAAGATTGCCTGATACTTTCGGTGCAAAGTGAAATTGGTTCAGAAAACTAAATGATACATGCATGATCTCATGCATACATGGAGAATTGATTCTGATGAATGCCGAGTAAGCTGAACATAATTTATTGAGCAATCACATAAGTGATTGTGATTTAGGCAAACAAAGACAAGGGGATCTAGTGCATTCATTCTTTGCACTAAAGAAGAAAGATCGAACTATAAAGAGAATCAACTCTGAACCATTATGCAAGCCAAGTCTCATGCAGAACAGGAGACGAAGAAATTCAATGCACACCTATTGAAGAGACCTTCACGTCTATAAACTGAGTGGGACTTCACCAACGGCAGTGAGCCAGGGGGAGTCAACGGGAGTGACCCGAGGGACGCAGTGAGCTATCCCTGAACAATTGTAAAGGCATTGAGCCTGGGACAGAGTGTCTGTACCTGAACATTTGTAATCCGCAGCTAGTGAAGCATAGTGGATTTAGGTACGACCGACAACCTATCGGCGTATGCTACTTGGACGTAGCCCTTAGTGGTGAACCAAGTAAAAATAGTTGTATCATCTCTCTGCATGTGAATGTTTAATTGTTGTTCATATCCATTATACAGGTTTAAGTAGTTCCTACCAACGTGGGAACAAGATCCACAACTAAAAGAAGAAAAATTTGCCACCCTGATTCACCCATCCCCTCTCAGGGTGTCCTGGGGTCCTACAATAAACATATTGTTTATGAAAATAACATGCTTCTTGAATAACCATCGATTTACATTTTGAAATATTGGTATGTAAAAAAATACCAAAAGACAACTAAAACATTATAGATATCTAGATTACCAAATTCAGAAAAAATAAAATGAAACACACATATTAAAAACTCAATTTACAAATAAAATGTTATGTTTAGAAGGAAACCCATGTATCAAATGGTGGAACACCACAATCCCCATACTGACCTTTTACAATCTAAACATAACAATGTCCACGTCATAGGATAAACAGACCACTAGAAACCACTAATTAAACATATACAGAACAATAACAAATGATAAATCTCTAAAACTCACCACCATGCTCCATCGAAAATACCATCACACAACATGTTGAAAAACCTTCATAAATAAGAATCAAGTAGAGGGATCTAAATGAACAAAAAAAAACATCCAACATCATCATTAATATTAAATAACTAATAGAGATACATACTCATGTGAATAACCATTGGAAAATAAAAATACGAAGCAATAATGAAACCAATAATTACAGACCCTCTATTACTTCTCAAAAACACCATCACCCATTCAACAACCTAACCCAATGATTCAAAATTTTAAAAACTCATTAACAATATCAAATAATAAAACCTAAGATCCAATAGAGAAAAATTAATGAAAAAATCAATGGGATAAATAAAATAATAGTAAAATAATTTTATAACGCATATCAAGAATCTAGGGACTATTGCGCAGCTTTAAGCATATTCATTTATATTTCACCTAGAGAGACCTCATTCCATATTATATTGGTTTTAACATCTGGTATTAGAAGACTAGATAATATTATAAATAATGAAAACCCTTATATGTGAGAACCGGCCACAAAAGGAAACCCAAAAAACCAAAAAACCTCAAAAACGATAGAAAAAACCACCCGACCCACACTCTACCATCACCATCCCAAGATTATAAATAAACCATCATCATTGATATATATGGGTTCTAACAAGATGGGAATGAAAAAAAGAGTATATGAGGAGTAAGAAATAATATTTTGGTGCAATAAAATATCAAAATAGATAAGCAATGTGACCCCAAATACAACCATAATCACAATCCAAAAAAATCGATTTTTACTATCTTATTGAGATTATGTTGGCCATATATTTTTGGATTGTATGTAAGAGTAGTTTTGATGTCAAAAATATTCAATAACATGGAGAAAAACAGGAATGATTCACTAAAAAGGTGGGAAATAGATGATAATGTGATTGGAAATAAGGAATCATATAAGAAAAAAACTAACCTAAAATTTGCATGAAATAAATATTTCAAGAAACATGACATGAAAAAATTTTAGAAAAGGAAATACATCTTCCATTCTTATTTTCTTATAAAGGTAATTTTTTATCCTATGCAATTTTTTATTTATAGTAAAATACTCAATAACCATGTGTTTTCCCCTATGGATTATTGTGGTGGTGGAAATATTTTTTCAAGTTGCAATGTAGTTTTAGCTTTTTATATATTGGGGAATACTTAATATGAATTCCCCATATTAGACCTTCAAAACTAGCACATAAGTTCCTTGATCTTGAAATTCTCTATGTCACATAGATATTTTCCTTGAGCATTGTTGTTAGTTTCATAGTGGGTATATCTATAATAATTTATAGACTCTTTCTCCTATAAATGAACTCTAAGGTGGTATATATCTACATCAATGGTTAAACCTCAATGATAGATGGTAGTGAAATCATTAGCTGGGAGAGTTGAACCACCTTTCTTTGTGAGCAGTGAGGATGTGAACCCAAGACTAATGAAAACTATATTTTGTATCCTCCAAATGGTTTGGATGATAAGTATTGGGATAGAACCTGTATGAGTGGTTTTATATATAGGAGTGTTTGGTTATGGATATTGGATAGTGACGTACCCCCGATGTTAGTGTCGATCAGTCTAGACCATATAATCTTAAATGATAGTAATCCCTACCTATTTAGTAGTTATATGAATCTCTCTATATTGATTGATACATAATCTATAGGGATCCCTCCTTGGTGTCCACTAAAATCATCTTGGCATGTCACACAATGAATATCCCTCAATTTCATAGTGTTAGGGAATGAATAATGTATTATCTCTTGGGAGAGGCTTTTATAGAAGATGGTTGTGGTGATGAGTGGGTATTTCCCATATAAGATTTTTTTATCAGGGGCTCTAGTGTTTTTTGTGCCTTCTAGACTACACATAGAAACTTTCCTAAAGTAGATGATATCTTCTAGATCACTGTGATTAATGAGGTCATTGATAAATCATTATTTCATCATTATCATTAAGGAAAAGGGTTAATGGAATCAAAGAATCATAAAATATATACAAATTTATAGCTAGGAATGTGTGTATAAAATCTCTACATGTAGGAATATATGGTTTTCAGATGTATCATGGGAACCCATCTTACCCCCCACCTATTATCATAGATAAAGATACCTTTGTCATTCTAATGGCTAAAATTATATAAGAATTCAATGAAAACCATGAATAGGTTATTGATGATGATGATGCCCAAAATTCCCAATATTAATCATCCTCTAATAGTTTATGAAGAATAAATTCATGACATATAAAATTTCATTTCCAATGCTTTATTCTGGGACCACTATACTAAATTTTCTAGGATTTGCAGGATTCATGCCATGTATTCTCACTTTACAATGGTAGGAAACATATCACTACTAGGGTGATGGAGATGAAACATTTTATTATAAAGAGATGATGGTAGGTTACCATATTTTTCTAAGAATATCATTACCCTGTATTAAACTATCTCATATAATTATGCAATGCTAATTAAACAGGTTCATGAATCCATCCTTATAAACATTGGATCATTTCATCAATTTCTATCTTAATAGGGTGAACACCTTTAGTTAGAGAGGATGAATCTCCCTGAAATTTTAACCATCTTGGATAACATTCTATCTTCTTCATAGTGTTTCATGAAGGAATTTTATTCTTCCCATAAAAGGGAAAAATGATTTCTTTGTTTATAGACCAGTATGATTATTGTTGTACATTCATCACATTGGATATTGGTGAATCCAATTATTTTCAAATAACTAATCCTGTTTTAGTAAAAAAAGGCATCATGGATCAACATACATGTCATCCAATGGTTGTCACTAAATATATATTATAATAAACACATAAGTTATCACATACCCATCACATAAAAAATATGTGTTAATGATGTTTTAGATAGGTGGGCCATCCAATTCTAGTCACATAGGGCATATGATGCTTGAAAAATAAGGAAAGAAAAATATACTCTTATACTCATTACGTAAGGGTGGTCTTTCCTCTTATTATCATCATATAAGGGCTATTGATCATCTTATTATTTTTATATAAGGGCAATTGACCCTCCTTTTCTCATTATAAAAGGGTGGTTGACACTCGTTTTCTCATTATATAATGGTATTTTATCCAATTATGCTGATCACATGACATAGGATTCTCATATTATTCTCATCATTTAAGTGTTATTGATCCTATTATTCTAATCCAATAATGGAATTTGATCCACTTATTCTCAACTCCTAAAGGAATCTAGGGTTTAATGTACATTGGATACATAATCCTAGGACTGGTATTATTTAGAAAGGTGATAAATCTTAGAGATGATTCCCCTTGGGGGATATGGGATGGTAATGATTTTGAGATGTTCGGATATGTCTTCAAATAGTTTTAAAATGTATCTTATTGGGATTTTATTTAAAATAAACATAATTTGTGTTTTATAGTGTAGCATCCCCCAATCCCTCGCTCTCTCACATGGCTAAAAAATATTGATTAGAAAACCTCAAGAGCACCTAAACATGTTCTAAAGGCTTTCGAATAGCAATAATGGTGTAATAAATATAATCGAGAGACTATACCACCTGGTATAGAGTCACAACAAAAAAAATCAATAATAATAAATATTGGGGTAACTAAGTATAACAAAACCATATATCATAAAAATATGAAGTAAAGGAGAAACCAATAAACCAAAAAATATAAAATCATATAATAACAAGCTGATATGTATCTAAATATCAAAATAAAAAAATAAAATTAAAAGAATAAGTTGATACAATGAGACTAAAAAGACCTATGTCCTGAACCCCACATCAGATTCATCTCCAAACACTATCACCAACCCACAATCAACAGTCACCAACAATGTCCCTTTCCCTTATCTACACCTACATCCATGAAATACACTGAGGTACCAAATGGTGGCCTGATTAGGATGTGAGTAAAATTTAGTAGGTCAACACCAATGTGTCTAGAAAACAAGTCTGATAATAATTTCATGTAACAAAGCGACTAGTAGGTGTTTTAATTAATCAATTAATAAATTACATAAATTAACCTACTTCAGAACCATGCTGGAATGTCTCTGATCACATAGAAAAATATTTCCAACCATAAACATAACTATGGAATAATTAAACAATTAGAAATATCCCCCTCTTTATGAATTTCATCAACTGTTCATATCACAATATATAAGAATATCAACAAGTACTACTGGGTATATACCTCTATATAAAAATTTTAGTGTGTATCACTGGTAATTTCCCTCCATATAAGCATTTTAGTATAAATAACAAGGTATAGATCACTATATATGCATTGTTATATAAATCACTAGGCATAGCCATTTAAATAAGCATTTCAACTTAAATCATTTGGCATAACTCGCTATATAATCATTTTATACATTTAAAATAACCCTATATATATGCATTTGGGAAGGAACATAATAAGTCCAAGTAGATGTCAAAATATTACATCAAAACCCAAAATGGTTAATTATGAAAATTACTATTTGCCTTAAAATGTCACTTTCATTTATATATTAATTTATCAAAAAAAGCATATAAATAGGCCATAATATACTACCAATGTTATTTTGTATCAGTAAATCACCAAAAATCTAATGTCATGTTAAAATCACATTAAATAGTTATCCAAGTTCATATTAATCCATGGTTCACTCAGCCAATGGGTATCTATAAACCAGTGCATGTAAAAAATTGAATCCAAATGGATCCAACCAAAATTCCAATATATTATTTCCATTAAATAGAGAATAAATAAAATTATATAAAAAATTATGTCGAAACAATCATAATATTTTATATACTTGAAAATTAAACAGACCATTCGGTTCGGTTTAGACCCTCTACCTTTATTAGGTGATTATGTAATGCATCCAACTAGAGTTTCCAATAATAATAGTGGTGATGAAGATCAATAGAAGGAACCTAGGGTTTGATTTCTTGAAAAATACATGCAAAGTGAATGAAGAGACACTAAAATTTCGTGGAAATTATTATAGTGTTGAGAGGAAGAAAGAATTCTCTAAAATAATGAGTGAATCTTATGCATGATAGAATTAAAACCACTAGGGCCAAGAATTACATGGCATGTAACCCTTTCGTATCATGTATTTATAAATTAATTAGATATGCTATGAAATGAGTCAACTCGAGATAATATTTACACTAATTTATTATTTCACATCATGTAATATGATTTCACATCGTGTATTAATTTCATGTCATGAACCAGTTCATGACCTAAAACCTTTTACGTCATGTTTCTAGCTGCATTTAAACATCATGTAATATATTTAAACTATTTGAAAATGTTCAATAGATAGTATCAATACTAAATTATATATAATCATCTGAATAAACTCTGAATACTTCTGAACGGGCGATGAACCCTCATAAACCCATTTAACATGTTTATACCCAGACTCCATTAATTTATTAAAAATGCATACATCCTTAAACATTAAGTCATTTTGACTTTAAATAACTCATTGTATTCTTACAAGAATCAACCACTAAGGTCTATAGTCAATGGAAAACACCCCAATAGACCTTTAATATAAAACTCATAGAGGGAAGTACCTTTAAAAATATGGGATATTATAACCTCCCCACCATATAATTACTCATCATATAGCTTTTCCTGGCATCTCTACAGGGCCTCAAAAAATATGTCTGGCCACTATGAATTCATATTAGACTCCCTCTTCTAGGTCTCCTCCTGAACACACCAATGATACCACTGCACTTGAACAAGATATATAGTCCTACCCTAGAGATACTTCTCAGTATAATACAAAATCCATATTAGATTATCCTCAAAGGAAACATCTACAATAATCTAAATTTCTTCCACAACAATCTTATTAGAAGGGTATAGATGATATCTTCCAATCTGGGACATGTGAAATAGGTAGTTCAAGGCATTACAACACTATGAAAGGGCTAATCAGTATGTCACTTGACTGAACCTATCCACTATATCAATTATCTTAACAAAAAAGGTGATAGAATCCCTTGTTTCATAATATGGAATTCCACTACACAGGATACACCTGGGTGAAAACCAAATGACCAAAATCAAACTCAAGAAGTCATATATGAATGTCATTGTGTGATTTATACCTACTCATATTGGTCACAAACTACCTCTTGATTAGTAAAACCTGCTGTCTATGACCTTATAAAGCCCCTACAAGAACCATGATGTGAAATGAGAATCTCTTTCTAAAAAAATACTCCTCATAATACAATTAAAATCAACTATCTAACACACATAGATATTACCTAGATCATAAATAATGAAGGTATACCTCATATGAAAGAAGAGGTATACCTTCATCAGTAAATCCATGATCACCCACAATACATCATTATTTAATGTTCTCCTTGGTAATCCTATCATAAAATACATTATGTCACCATACCATTTCTAGTTAATATTGGGATGATGTTTCCACCACTAAGATGGCCTCTGATGATCAGATTTCACCTACTCAAAGGCGAAAAATCTCGCCAAAAATACTATTATTTATTTAATTATTCATGGACCCGAGTACTATATATAGAGATTATAATAACTATTTTTCAAAAAAGTATGAATAAACAATATATAAGGATAAACATATCTCATTATATCCTCATGAAATCCTATAGAAACCCATACTCATCCATGAAAAAAAATGTCATTGCCAAGAGACTTTCTTTATTCTATATCCACGCAATATAAGACATCTCTCAAAACTAATCCCCCCAAATCAGATAGATTCTCTATTTTAATATGGCACAAAATTATTGGTATAATATATGTATCATCCAGAGCTACTCATCCATATAACTCTAAAAAATCATAATTTATGTTTGCAAAGAGTTCCATCATCTGCCACTCATCACCAGAATCCTACACAAACTCTATCCGTGTCTTCCAGTTGAAGGCATTGATAATGATGTTTCTTTTGCACAGTGTATAATCCAACTCAAATTAAAAAGTCTATAGATACTTGACCCACCTACTCTACTAAAGGTTCATGTCCCACTATGAAATGAAGTAATTGAGGCTCTTGTTGTCACTGTACACAAAACATCTCTCTCAAATAAGATAATGTCTTGAAAATATCTAGGCATGTAACACCATATAAAAATCCAAATTCTGAGTAGGGTAATTAATCTTCTACAGTCTTATCTATCTAAATCCATATACAACCAATCTATCCTCATACATCCTAGCTGCTCTGAGTCCTTGTCTGGATGAATCCGAGTACATGGTATATGATTTAATTGATAAAGTTAAAGTGATGATAGGTTGTTAGTTTATCCTTATATCAAGATATTGAAAATATATGTCATAAGAATACAAATAAACAAAATTTACTTCCTTATTGTTCATCCCAGACATTGATGCTTATTGATGAGAGAATTTCTTGATAAACCACTAATAATAACCTTCTAAAACACGAAAGATTTGAATCAAAAAGGAATTATTAGGTCACTCCAAAGAAACCATATTTGAAACCTTCTCTAGATCCACTTTCACTCCAAAATATAAGATTACAATATACAATATGTTCAATTTATTAATCTAGAACTACATTTGGTATGCTTGGTATAAAGATGGTGCTGTATCAAAGCACTCAATATAATTCTAAGATGTTTGTAATGATCACCCAATGAATGGGGGTACACTAATATTCTATTTATAAAACCACAAAAATTGGTCTAGAAAAGTATGAAAAATCCCATTCATCAAGTCCATGAATACCACTAGTTTGTTCATCAAACCGAATGAGATCACTATGAACTCAAACTTGCCATACCTGCTCCTAAAAGAAGTCTAAGGTATGTCCAATGGACTCACCCTCAACTGGTGGTATCAAAATATAAAATTATACTTAGCGAATATATTCAATACACTAAACATTTTGAATATATCATTGATACATGTAAAGGGATATTGGGTCATAACATTCATCTAGTTTAGTCTCTGATAATCCATAGATAAACACAAAGTCCCATTAACCTTCTTGGTGAAAAGTACAGGAGAACACAACAAAGTTGTACTAGGATATATGAAACCATTAGCGTCGAGATAATACAACTAAATAGTGAACTCCCAAATCTCTATTTGTGACATCCTATGTAGAGTGATAAAAACTAGTTCCACTCTTAGAACCAATATGATCATGAACTCAATCTCCCGCTTGGGTGTTAATTCATTGAAATCATCCACAAATTCAACCTAAAAATGGTCTACCACTTTAGGAAAACTATCCTACTACATTACTGCATCACCCAAAATAATTATTTATATCTAAGCCATGAGATAATCTAATCTTACCACAATTGGCCCCATATGACCATTATAAAGATCCCACTCACCTTAGTGTGAACAGATGCCTCCTTTTCAATATCTAAAGATAAATCTCCTCTGGTAAAATTTAAAATGATCCTTGTATAGGATAAAAAAATTCATATCATGAACCAAATCGAAATATTCCATTTCTATAAAAAACAATTCTCAAAAGAAATGGTAAACACAGATATCTAGAAAACAAATCTTGTAGTGGTTTATATTCTCTAACTACACTCCCAGCATTGTATTGATGGTCAAATCACCTTCCAAGAATCTCAAAACCAATTCCAAAACATTTACAAAATGTAAAGATAAAAATAAATTTGATTCTATTGTAACAAACATAATTAAAGAAAGTGTATTTGATTGAATAACCATACCTTTGATTATAGATGCCCCAATATCCACAATAGTCAAAGTAGTCTTCACAACATGTTGTTGAATTTCTCCACTTACCTGGGGTCTTGTATGACTCCCATAAGCTATTACCTCTATCTGTTACTTACATTCCTATAGTCAGGTACCACATCCCCTACCTTGACATGAACAACTAGTGGAACTCCAACTGCATATCTATTGAGGATTAGCTGAGTCCCTCCCAAAATTTAGTACATGTCCTAATCCCCTTTCACTACTCTATTATGAGAAGTTCCTAAAAAGATTATTGATATGACCCAACCTACCATAAGCATGGATCTTCATAGAGTGGTACATACATTGGGGCCACATATAGCCCAAATTTATATGCTAATAAAACTAAAATAAAACATGGTCTTGATATGACTTTCCACTACCATGATTACTCTTACTATTGTTTCCTTTATAGGAACTTTCATAGTAGCACTTGTTTCCACCTGAATAAGATCTCCCACTTCAGTATACTAACATAGCCTAGCCACTACTCATGGACTATCTTAGATTCCTATCCTGGATAAGTGCCTCATGCATTACATGAAAAGATAGTTAGGAGAAATATGTTCTCCTGTAACATGATATCATAGTGAAACCCATCATAAAAATGACTCACCCTTGAGATCTCATCAACAAATAAATATGGAACAAAGCAGAACAATTCTGTGAAATGTTCAACATAGTCCATCACTAACATGACTTCCTATGTCTTATGATTGAACTCACGGGACTTATCATCCCTTAACATCTATGTATATATGTGGCCCAAGAACATATCCTGAAATTACTTCCAAGACAAACCCTATTGACACATAACCTACCCTATAATGTCCCACCAATTCTTAAATGGTCCAAGAAGTATATAAAAAAAATATTCACCCTTCTATCTGCAATTGTATCACGTTTCATGAAGATCATATGGATGGAATCAATTCATAACTCGGATTCCTAAAGGCTTATATCCCAAGTAAATGTATAAGGATGCTTCAGATAGATCTCTCTTGTTAGCTCAGACATCAAATGGATTGTTAGAACATTATTCTTTTCCATGGATCATATGAACCTATAGATTTTTTTCCTGAAACTAAACACTCATATGAATCATAAGAGCTATAGGAAGATTTTTCTTTATCTATGTTAGGAGTTTACTAATTTCCACTCTCTTAAATACCAAATCAAAGATAACAGGGAAACATTTTCTCTACAAGACAAACAGACTCCTTAACACACTTTCTAAAATAAGGATAACATCAAAAGGTGAAGAAAAACAAAGAACCACTACTTATGGTCTCTTTAAACATGGATTAAAAGTATTTCAACATGAAATATTAGTTAATTTCATTACATTTATCAGATATAACATATATCTCAATTCATAGTTTAAATAGTAATGTATATGACACATGAAACAAATATGTCCCTATCAGGATCAATTGATGTCAATATATATCCCTATGTAACAATAAAGATGCATGAATACTCAGCCTGTACCATACCAGACCATGAGTGTAAATATCAATAAATAACAACATCATACAACATATGAATCAATATGGGTGAAATAACATCAAATATAATAGGTGAACATCATGAACAAAAAATTACATCCACGAGACTAAGATATCCCCCCATTAATGGGTTAGTTACTCCCATGTATAAGATCATTACCAAGTCCTGAAACATCTTAATAACTTTTCTTCCTTTCCTGAAGACTAAAAAAATAAAAAATAAGAACATTTCCTTATAAAACTAATTTTTAATATCCCCTGATCTGGCACTATCTCATGTTTCCAAAATGGGTAGGTTACAAAACCACAAATGTGCCTCTCCATATTCTAGATGTCACTCACTAGCAGAGGGAGTGTGAAAATGTAGTTGGTATTTTATACTCGAATTATAAATTTTAAATTTTTTGGAATAATGAAATAATATTAAATATTATAGTAATTAAGAACATCAAAAACCATATAGTATATGACTAGGAATTAAAGATGAAAAAAATAAACCCGTAATACAATGTCCTGTAATGACAAGGTGAGATGTATCTAAATGTAAATCTGAAAACAATACAAATAAAAGAATAAACTGACATAAATTACCACAAATGAACATAGTCCTTATCCCCATATCATTTCAATATCCTGACACAAGTCCAGACCAGTAATTAAAAATCAAAAACAAGGTCCTTTTCCATTGTCCACACCTACATGCATGTAATCTGTTTGGGTACTAGACAACGACAATAATAGGGTGTGAGTAAAATAAATTAGTTCAAAACCACCATGTCTAAAAAATATTCTAGTAATATGTGTAATAAATATCATAATAAATAGGTGTATTAATTAATTAACTAATACATTACATAAATCTTCTTTATTTGGCACAATGAAAGAATGTATTTGTGTATATAGCACAACCATGAAAATTGTATCCCTAACCATGGAATAATAAAATAACCAGGCATTACCTTTTTTATAAGCATTTAAGACTCTAGGAATAGCCGTATATATATGTATCTCAACATGTAAAACTGTGAATATCCTTCTTATATAATCATTTCAGCATTTATCACTTGGCATAGCCTATTATTTAAATATTTTAGCATAAATCACTTGCCTTAGTAAACTATATAAGAATTTCAACATTTATATTTGGGAATATCATGAAATAAAATAATTTAAACATAAATAAAAAGGAAGAACCATCTATATAATCATTTCAACCTGAAAGATGATCCCTATATATAATAATTTCAGCATGAACTCAGTAAGTAATAACATTAAGGATATCACAATATCACATCATCAGCCTCAATGGTTAATCATGAAAATTATCATTTTTCATTCAATTTCACATTAATTTATCTATCATTTTATCAAAAACCATATAAATAGACCATATAATTTTACCAATGTGATTCTATATCAATAAATAACCTACAATCTCATGTCATGTCAAAGACAGTTCAAACCATTAGCCAGGTGTTATTAATCAAAGGTTCTCTCTCCCAATGGGTATCCATAAGCTTGGTCGCATCAAAAATTGAATCCAAAGGGATCCAACCAAATATTACAATCCATGATTTATAATTAAACATTTAATAAATTAAATTACCGCACATGTTATGTTAGTGAAATCTCAATATTTGATAAACATGATAATGAAATAGGCCACATGGTTATGTTTATACCCCTACCATTATCCACTTATTAAAAAATTCTTCCAACCCAAATCACCAAAAAGAAAAAATGTGATAAAGATCACAATAATAAAATTGGTGTTTGATTTATTGTGTGAGACTAATGGAGTAGAATTGGGGACTCCAAAATCACATAGAAATCATCCTAGGGTCGAGTGGAGGAAATACTAAACTAAACCAATTAAAGAATCATATGCATGGAATGCTTAAAACCACTAGGGATGAGAATTATATGGTCTGTAACCATTTCAAATTGTGTATCTTTAAATTAATTAGATACACCAAAAAAATTCTCATAATGGGTTTATATTTACACCTATCGATGGTTACATTTTGTGTAATATGATTTCAAATTATGTATTATTTTCTTGCAATGAACTTTTTCATGACATGCATCTATTCAAAAAATGTTTCTAGAAACATTTACATGTAGTTTAATATATTTACATAATGTGTAAATGTTCTAGAGATAGGTTTGGGTGCCAATTATATAGAAAAGTCCCAATCACCTTTTAATCCTTCAAAAATCATGGAAACCCCTCGTATACCCATTTAGAAAATTTACATATAGACTCAATTAATTAAAACAAAAATACATACATGATATTTACTTCATTTTCCCTTGAAAAATCTCATTTTATCCAAAAAAGTCCCAACCAACATGGTTTAATGAACAATCAAAACAAAATAAATATGTTTAATAAAAAACATAGAGGGACATACATAGAAAATATGGGATCTTATTCATCGTGTAAGATTGAATGAAAAGACCATTCCATGTAATTTAACACTATTTTTTTGGGATTCTTGGTTTATAAAAGAGTTTAAAATATAAAATTAAATAGTGAAATATATTGGGTTTACTAATCTAGATCTACCAAGAAAATGAATATGATAGAGTAAGGTTAGAAGGATAACATTTAGTAAGAGGCCCACATAGAGGTATGAATCATTAAGAAGATTACAAATAACATCATCAACAAGTTCATTATTGAGGTTACACTTTTTATGGTAATAACATGCTCATTTTTAGAAACATGAATATGTGGGGGACTAATATGAGTTCTTCCTAATACTAAATGGATGGAAGGGGCTCTGAGGTGAAAGTATAAAATTCTAGTTATTAATTTTATGTTTTGATGAATTTATATAGATTTGGAATATGTGGGTTCCATGTACTATATATTCATACATACCATAGTATTACTCAAGAGGAATCAAATGAGTTGACATAACAATGTCTCATGTAAGACTATAGTTGGTTAAGACCTTAACTTGTGAGAGGAAATGCTAACTCATATGGGGAGTGTTTTCCATTGAGAAAAATTTGTGAAAAAAAATCATTAACACATTTCAATTCATTGAATTGATTTAGGGGTGGAAATTAACATAAGATTCTCACCTAATAATGTCCTCCATGTTTTCTTGGATTTCACTTGTTGTGGATGTTGATGTTATATGAGCTATGAGCTTTAGGTTCCCTGAAATATGAAATTTTATTTTTGAACCCATTAAAATATAAAGCCATGGTCTTTTTATTAGCCTCTATCCCATGGAACTGAGTGTCTCATAAAATAATTACATTTGTATGTAGCTCCATAATTTCATTGTGCCTCAAGATATAGAATCATTGAGATGAGGTTGTATAATAATTCATTATTATGATTCAAAATCACTTTATTTTTCTATTCTTCCAATTTTATCTTCAGAGGACACATTTTTGAGTATCTAAAATGGATAAAAGTATTAATAAATTTTATATGGTTTGAATTAAATTACATTTGGAATTTATAACTGATTATTTTAGTTTTATAAATATTTTTCTTATATAAGGATATTAGTGATTTGGGATGTAAGGTACGAGTATGCCAAAAAATGATAAACCATTTGATTTTATAAAATGCATTGGGAAAGTGTCATTTCTGTAAAATTTACCCATGTATTTGACTATGATTAATAACATATTTCATTTATACCATTTTAATAATTATCATTATCACCTATATCATATTATTGATTTGAAGGATTTATAATTGTAATAAGAATAATTTTTTAAGAAACCTATTTGGATTCTTGATAATTTGAAAAAGGAATTATGATTTAAATAAATTACTCTATTCAATTTTCTATGATTATATGGAAATTATATCCCTGAGAAATTGGTTTGTGAATTAATTATTAATGTGAAATGGATTTATCTATTCTCTTTTAAGGAACAGAAATGACTCTCTATGAGTATAACGTATAATAATTTATAAAATCCTTATACCCATGTTGTCACTAGCATATACATATTTGTATTACTATTTATTTGTTTTAGTTTTATGATGATTTGATTGAAAATTTAAAAAATTGTGATTTTTTTGGAATTCATAATCAAATATACTAATAATGGGATTGTATAGGATAAGAAACTTATCGAGTGAGGAATGCATGATCGAGTGCATAGTCTCCAAGTCCGTGATTTCTGTTCAAGAATTTCTAAAAAATATACATATTTTATTTTTTTAATATATTGAAAAAGTATTCTACATATTCTATTCTATGGGTTTCAAGTCACAACTAAGAGGTTCCCCCAACCATTATCTTTCCCTTCCCCTCCATCTATGGTGATCCAATGGTATTTTTATATTGAATATTTATGGAAATAAATAAATATATCCCCTTTTATCATCTAGTTTTTCTTTTCTCTATTGTTTCACATTATTTATTATTTCTCCTAACATTAATATCATGGTTTCCTAATCAATTGTTTGTTATGTTCTGGAATTTAGGGACTTTGGTGTCTAGGATGTGTGATCTCTCTATCTAACCATAATATATCCTTTTTAAATAATGTATGTTGATTATATTTGTCGAAGGTTGATGATTATATAAATTTTCCATTATTTTATAAAACAATATATTATTATTTCCTAGAAACATATTTTTTATGTGAATAAATTTTAATTTTAATATTCAGGTTGGATTTTGTGAGTGTGATTCATTATTTACTTATAATAAATATGTCATATGAAGGGGTTTTTGACCAAAATTGTATAATTTTAATATAGAAATGTTTTTAACATTAAAAGTTTATGGTAAAAATCTAAACAAAATTTATTATCAAATAACTATAACTTATATTGATGAAATGATTTATTATTAATTTCAATGATCTAAATTTCAATGTTTTGAATTTTGATTTTTTATAAGTCTTTTTTATCATGATGTATAAGGAATGTTTTCATTTACTAACTTTTATTTCATTAATTGATATATACTATGAAATTAGATAATTTAATTGACATGAAAAACTGTTAAATTGATTCCATAAGGGGTTCTTTCTAATAAGGGTGAACTGGTGATGTGATATGAGTTTTATAAATTTGAATATTTGATTCTTTTTTTTAATTTAGAAAATTTATTAGGAGGACTAGAGTAAAAAAGTGGGAATTCTACAAATGAGTTTTATACTATTGGAATTATAAATATATAATATCCATAGATATTTACAAAACTCTAGATTATTGGATTTACATCCCAAAGAGGAAATTACAGTGTATGTTGGGTGTGTGAAAATAGGTTAACATCATTTCACAAGAGTGATGGTTCCACAAATTTCAATTACCAAATTATCTACCGAATCCCTATTTAGATATCACATTAATTCTATTTATTTTTATGGAACCAAATTAATAAATATAGTGTTTCATTACTTATTGACTATCATGTTTAGGATTTTATAAATTAGGATTTTTTATAGAGAAAGTATAGAAGTTTTATTAAGGTAATTTACTCATACTTTTGTAAAACTTTATTTTTCATTATTTATTTTCAAACAAACATTAGTGATTTATTGTAACACCCCGAGATTTTATTAAAAATATTCTTTTTAATTTCATTAATGTCTTGTGTTGTACACTACACCAAAAGGAGCTTGTACAACATGCATCATTGACTTGTCTTGTACGCAATCGCGACCTTCTTCGATAGCGTGTGTTGTACGCAATACCGAGTTTCGCTAAAAAACGATATGCTATTAAAATATTATTAAAACTAGCAGTTATGAATAGTAATAACCACTTTTTGAAATTTTGTAAATTTTATTTTTCAAAATGGACTTCATTTTTGTATTTGGAATATCGAAATTAGCTTAGGGTGAAATTTTGGTACTTTTCGGATAACTTTTATTTTCTGATTAATAGTGAAAATTAGTAAATTTTAATTAAAAACAACTTTTTTAATCGAAATAATTAATAGTGATAAATTATTAATTTGAGTGGTTTTAAAGTATATTTAGAATATATTTTTACAATTTAATACAATGTTGGTCATTGGATGTAATTTCACATTTAAACCAGTTATAAACAAGTGCCAATCTTTTGATAGTTATTATCTCTTAAAAACACGCTATTTGTTTTGACGACGGGAATTAATTTTTAAATTAATTAATGTAGCTGATATTTTTTGAATTTGATAAAATAGACATCATTTTTTAATTCATAATATCAAATATATCTTAGGTCTAACTTTTGGTATTTTTCTGGAAACTTTCATTTTTTTGATGAATAGTGAAACAACAAAGTGGTAGTTAAAAAACTGAATTTTTTCATAAAACGTAATTTTACCACTTCTATGAGTAGAATTTCAAAAATCCGAGAGACACGGTTGATATCAGTAAGTAAAATGTGGTTCAATGAGATGAAAATAATTTTTGGTGAATAGTAACTTTTTACTTGTTTTACCACAATTAAAAGTACATAGGGTAATTAAGGGTAAAAATGATATTATTATTACCCTATCACATGTCCTAATTCTATTAGATAAGTGTAATTCGACCAAAAACAACCTTAGGAATAAAATATGACCATTTAGGCCCACTTGGATTAGATTAGGACATTTATTATTAATTTATTTAAAGAAGGGTTAAAATAGTTAAAATCAATGTTTAATAACTAAATCATTTTTAATATAGGGTTATAAATAATATAAATTAGACTATAAATATTCATTAGAAATCTAAAAAGATTTCCTACGTAATGATATTTTATTTGTAATTTTTAGACTTTAAATAAGTTAATTTATTTATGACACAAAGATGATGCAGTAATTATCTTATAAATGCAATATTGACATAATTGATGTTATAAATACCCAAATAAATATAATATGAGACTTTTTATGAATTACACTAATTTACTAGGTTAATATGACATGTTAGTATTTATTTAATCAACTTTTTTCGAACTAATAATTCTGTTATGAATTTTAAAAAAAATCAATTACTAAATAGTGTCAAAATTGACAAAAAATAGTTTTTAAAACAAATATTATATTATTAATTGTTATTTTATTCTTAAAAATCTATGGTTCTGTCAAATGACTTATCTAAGGTTATATATATTAATAATAAACAACTTGGGGTTCTTTTGGCTTCCTATAGTATGTTTATCAACCTTATAGTATAAGAACACAAGAAGACACGGTAAAAGTAAAATTATTTAACTTAATGTTAAATCTAAATGATAAGGTTAAAATAGGAACCTAAACTTGTCTAAATTCTATTGGATGAGAGTAATTAGACCCATACCAACCTTATCTTCTAAATAAATCAATTTGGAGCTATTTAAAACCGAATTTGGCTTTATAATAAAATAATATTTTTAGTTATTCCAAAGGTGAATCTCTCCTCCCTTATAAAAGGGAACCTCCTCCCCCTCTTTTCTCACACCAATTTGAGCCTTCAAGCTCGGCCAAACCCTGCCAAATTCTCTTCTCAACTTCCTTAGGAACATCCTAGAGGTTCTGGTCTTCCTCAAAGACTAATTATAGTGCCTTAAAAGGAGATATCAAAGAAGCACTTCAAAGAAGAGGTAACGTCCGTTACCGATTATTTCATCTTTATTTCTTATTCCACTTCTTCTTCTTTTTTGTTTCATTATGAAGTAATAACATCAGTATAAATCATATAATGATATGTTATTATAAGTATGAAACAACCCTACTTCACCATCTATCTATCCTACGAAAAAAGAAATCACCGCGCGTGCGTACGTACGGAATAGCATCTCCACGCCGTGGTGTAATCTATTTTCCACCACCACCTTACTTGGATGGGTATAATGGTTTACATCATAACTATATATGATTATTGTAAAGTGATATTGATTATGATATAGTATACATATACTCCAATACAATTCCACGATCATTAGAATGATATCATCGCTCGTGCGTACGTACGGACTACAGTCTCCACGACGTGATGAGATTAATTCTCCACATTAACCATTCATGAATGATTATAAAGTATATATAATAAGTAATAATGAAATATATGAAATAATAATGATACTGGATTTATGTGTATATATATGCATGTCGTCTACTTAATTCCATTCAACTCAATAAGGAAACGAAAACAGCGTTCATGCGTACGTATGGGCTACCGTCTCCATGAATGGTGTATTTTTTTCCATTTACTGATCTATTATATATATGTATATTCTGAATATATAATATATATAAATAATGTTTTAAATTATGGATTTAAGTAATCATGATCTAAGAAATCATATGAATAATTACAAGTCAAAACACGTACGACAAATGAAACGATTTTACCCAAAATGCTCATTAGCATGGAATTTACAAAAGAACGGGTAATATAAAGTCATAAGTGTACCATATATGATATCATAACAATGAGTATGATTCTGTAATAAATCAATGACATTATTTAAATCATTATACAGGAGGTTCAGACACTTACAAAGAAAATCATACCTAAGGTAGGGGATAATTTATCAATCTCATTTTTATCCGAGATTGTTTATTCATAAGTATTTACTGGGGTTATCTTTATCATGCAAGCCCATGTTTTACAAAAATAGTTTCATGTATGTTTAATGTCCTTTTTACCCATTTTTTATTTTACTACATGGTCTGTAAGGAATATTTCTTTTTTTTACATTACGAGGTACTTTTTGACTTTTCCGACAAAAGTACGAGAAATTTTTTTAACTTATACGGAGTGAATGGATTTTTACGGTTTCATAACTTCTCATTTTCATAAAGCTTCCTCTACAAGTTTTCAGGAATATTTTCAGAAAACCCTTTTCTTTTAAAATTACATGCCATTTTTTGAAAAGAAAGTGATTTTGAAGAAGAAAGGATATTTTCCTCAAGAATTCATTTCATGTGTTTTATCAAAACCATTTTCCATCTAAGATGAAATTATTTCAAATGTGTATGTTTCAAGTATAATGTCTCTATGATTTACATGCTTTCAATTTTATTATGATGAAATATCCATTTATTTTATATGGATTACGTGATGATGATATGATGTTTATGAATCCCATTTTATTCTTTGGGTTATAATGAATGTTTTAAGTTTCTGTTGTGGCACAAGTAAGAATGATTTCATTATGAGATGGGTGGGACCTATATCTCCCTCCAATTCATTGGGTAATGATTTATATCTCATGAGATAGACATGGCTGGAATGGTAAGTTAATCCGGTTCAGTGTTATAAGACTGAAACGAGGAGTGAACTCGATTCAGAATGGGACTTTGTCCACTAAGATGGTCTTGGCAGAAATGCCTTGGCTACTATGGAAATCATGAAATTTGCTGAATGGTTGCCACAATTACATGTTTTATTCCCATGAAATATTATCATTATTCATATTTCGTTATGATATATGCCTTACATACTTCCAAGATTCATGTCTTTGCTCAAGATTTTTATGTTTAGATTTTATGATCAAGTTTTTGCATTCCAATTTTTATGGATTGTTTTATGTTCTCTATGTTTACCCTTACTGGGCATTTGAGCTCACCGCTTTTATGTTTTATTTTCCCGAGGATTTAAAGAAAGGTTTTAGGTAAGAAAAAAAATGGTAAGATCTTTATTGGGAGATGTTGAAGGTCATTCACCATGATTAGAGGATTTTATTCCGAGTTCCAAAGACACTAAACTATTACGGTCCTTGTGTGTCTGTTTTTCTTATGTATTAAGAATTCCACAAAAGTAATGTAATGTTCATGTACGTCAAGCTTTGGGTCTCTATAGTTGGTATCAGAGGAAAGGTTTAGTCAACCTTTGGAAACTAGGATGCGAAAACATTAGTGAGATCCCAAGAGATATTACTAAGGTATGTCTAGGGATGTCACTAAGGATAAGTATACGTATAGGATATAGTCCTAGAACTATGGTAACTATATTAGATTAAACTAAAGATGTTAGATATTGATGTTACTCCCCCTTTATTATGATTTTTTCCTCTCACACTATTCTTTTTGGGTTTTAGAAAATGGCTGGAAACAAGATGATTCACGATATTGGAGGATACGATGGACAATGGAATGATATTCTTCATGAGCAACCAAATGAAATGGGATTTGGAAGTCCAAACATCATTATTATGCCGAATCAGCAATCACATAATATGATCAATAAAGTAAATTTTGATAAGTTTCCTGACTCAGCTAATAAGAGAAAGATGGAGTTTCATGATGATCATAGAGGAAAGAAAGTTCAATTTCTCCTATGTAAATCATGTGGGAAGAGGCATCAAGGAGAATGTTTCAAAGGAACTGGAAGATGCTTTGGGTGTGGAAAAGAAGGACACAAAGCCAGTAAGTGCAAAGGAAAATGTTCAGTTAACACCATGGATGAGGATAATGGTATTGCTACGACATCAACAATGGTTAAATGTTTAAAATGTGGAATGTACGGGAATTATGCAAACCAATAGCCTAAGGGAAAGTCTCATGAAGAGAATCAGTATGGTTGTATGGGTAGTATTTATGTTGATGATGATGATGAGACTACAAATGATATGTGAGATGAAAGAATTGTTGAAGCTCGGTCAATGGTTTAAGAATGTAGTGGAATAATTACATGTTTATCATGTGTAATGTTGTATAAGTAATCTCATGGTACTGTGGAATAAATAGACATCTAAGGATTGTTACACTATTGTCTTTCCTTGAGTTTTGAAAGTGTATGATTAATGGAACCAGTATCCATGAAAGGTTATTCAGATATTTTTGGAATGTAGATGATATGCGCATAATGAAGGGATAAGGAGAAAATTAAATGTTTTATAGTATTCATGAGCTCATGACTGATACAAGGAGAAGGTTATATCATGGTTTGAGTATATATAATTTTTGGATTTTGGTATGTGGAAAGAGTTAACTTTTGACTGAATTCATGTTTTCACTAAGGTTTAATGGGTATTCATTTTTCAAGAGAATACATGATTAAGGTATTCACATGATTGGAATGTGACCAACAAGATATATAGGGGATAAATGATGGTATTCACATGCTTGGTTGATGACATTTCAAGTAATCGTTTTCTTTATACTATGAGCTTGGAACGAAGTATTTTAGATAATCCTAAAGATTGGAATTGATTATGTTAACAATAAGTTAGTATTGTTTAAGGACAGAACTTTTTTTTTGATATTATTTAAGTGATGTTATAGTAATGTAGTTTTAGAAAAAGGACAACCTGTAGGATGGGCGACATCCCATCGCGTCGGACAAGGCTGTGGGAATCGAACACATAACTGAAGTGCGACTGGCCTTTATCGCCTACCACTGGCCTACAAGAAGTCCCTCTTTAGTAGAAACTAGTTTTATTTTATTATGCGGTATGATATGTGAAGTATAAGTTCATTTTTGGAATCATATACGATTAACCTCACCATAGATGGACTTATGTATATTTGATAACTTTTGCTAACCTTTTGTTTGAAACAGATGGAATGACCCATCATTCTATCACATGATCTATTAACACTTCATGAATAACAAATTTGACTTCATTTCATTAAGAGATGAAGTGAAAATTGTTCAAAGCACAAACAACAGTGAGATTGTACCAAAATAAAGTAAGTATTTATTCTAATTCAAATTCTTCAACTTTAGGGAAATGATATTGAAAACAAAAAATGTTTTCCTAGTGCTCTTATATATGATGAATCAAATGTTACCTTAGATCATCACAAATTTATGGCTTTTTGATTGCTGGATTTTCCATAGTCATGTTCACTACCACTCTCCATCAGAACATGATGATTAGATTTCTCTTCCATATCCATATTTTCACCTATGTGGAAACCCAATGATTAGTTTATTTGGGTAACCATTACGTTTCATAATTTTGTTTTTAAATATTTTTTTGGTTTTCCTTTTAACGATGTGGGTTTATATTAATGAAACTTTCGAGTAGTAAGCCATTTATAACCCCGACGAATTTTGAGGGCGAAATTCATTTTAAGGGTGGTAGAATGTAACACCCCGAGATTTTATGAAAAATATTATTTTTAATTTCATTAATGTCTTGTGTTGTATGATACACCAAAAGGATCTTGTACAACACGCATCATTGACTTGTCTTGTACGCAATCTTGACCTTCCTCGATAGCGTGTGGTGTACGCAATACCGAGTTTCGCTAAACAACGATATGCTATTAAAATATTATTAAAACTAGCCGTTATAAATAGTAATAACCACTTTTTGAAATTTTGTAAATCTTATTTTTCAAAATGGACTTCATTTTTGGATTCGGAATATCGAAATTAGCTTAGGGTTAAATTTTGGTACTTTTCGGATAACTTTCATTTTCTAATGAATAGTGAAAATTAAAAAATTTTATTTAATTTTTTTTAATCGAAATAATTAATAGTGATAAATTAATAATTTGAGTGATTTTAAAGTATATTTAGAATATATTTTTATAATTTAATACAATGTTGATTATTGGATGTAATTTCACATTTAAACCAGTTATAAACAAGTGCCAATCTTTTGATAGTTATTATCTCTTAAAAACACGCTATTTGTTTTGACGACAAGAATTAATTTTTAAATTAGTTAATGTAGCTGATATGTTTTGAATTTGATAAAATAGACATAATTTTTGAATTCATAATATCAAATATAGCTTAGGACTAGTTTTTGGTATTTTTCTGGAAACTTTTATTTTTTGATGAATAGTGAAACCACTAAGTGGTAGTTAAAAAACTGAATTTTTCATAAAACTTAATTTTAACGCTTCTGTGAGTAGAATTTCAAAAATCCGAGAGACACGGTTGATGTCACTAAGTAAAATTTGGTTCAATGAGATGAAAATAATTTTTGGTGAATAGTAACTTTTTACTTTTTTTTACCACGGTTAAAAGTAAATAGGGTAATTAAGTGTAAAAATGATATTATTATTACCCTAACACATGTACTAATTCAATTAGATAAGTGTAATTCGACCAAAAACAACCTTAGGAATAAAATATGACCATTTAGGCCCACTTGGATTAGATTAGGACATTTATTATTAATTTATTTAAAGAAGGGTTAAAATAGGTAAAATCAATGTTTAATAACTAAATAATTTTTAATATAGGTTTATACATAATACAAATTCGACTATAAATATTAATTAGAAATATAAACAGATTTCCTACATAATGATATTTTATTTATAATTTTTAGACTTTAAATAAGTTAATTTATTTATGACACAAATATGATGCAGTAATTATCTTATTAATGAAATATTGACATAATTGTTGTTATAAATACCCAAATAAATATAATTTGAGACTTTTTATGAATTAAACTAATTTTTTAGGTTAATATGACATGTTAGTATGGATTTAATCATCTTTTTTCGAACTAATAATTCTGTTACGATTTTCAAAAAAATCAATTACTAAATAGTGTCAAAATTGACATAAAATAGTTTTTAAAACAAATATTATATTATTAATTGTTATTTTATTCATAAAAATCTAAGGTTCATCCAAAGGACTTATATAGGGTTATATATATTAATAATAAACAAATTGGGGTTCATTTGGCTTCTTATAGTAAGTTTATCAACCTTATAGTATAAGAACACAAGAAGACACGGTAAAAGTAAAATTATTTAACTTAATGTTAAATCTAAATGATAAGGTTAACATAGAACCTAAACTTGTCTAAATTATATTGGATGAGAGTATTTCGACCCATCCCTACCTTATCTTCAGAATAAATCAATTTGGAGCTATTTAAAACCAAATTTGGCTTTATAATAAAATAATATTTTTAGTTATTCCAAAGGTGCCCACTCCTCCCTTATAAAAGGGCACCTCCTCCCCCTCTTTCTCACACCAATTTGACCCTTTATGCTCGGCCAACCCCGGCCAAATTATCTTCTCCACTTCCTTGGAAACATCCTAGAGGTTCTGGACTTCCTCAAAGACCAATATTAGTGCCCTAAAAGGAGATCTCAAAGAAGCACTTCAAAGAAGAGGTAATGTCCGTTATCGATTCTTTAATCTTTATTTCTTCTTCCACTTCTTATTCTTTAGTTGTTTCATTATGAAGTAATAACATCAGTATCAATCATATAATGATCTGTTATTATATGTATGAAACAACCCTATTTCACCATCTATCCATCCTACGGAAAAAGAAATCACCGCGCGTGCGTACGTACGGAATACCGTCTCCACGTCGTGGTGTAATCTATTTTCCACCACCACCTTAATTGGATGGGAATAATGGTGTACATAATAACTATATATGATTATTGTAAAGTGATATTGATTCTGAAATAGTATACATATACTCCAATACAATTCCATGATTATGAGAACGATATCATCACTCGTGCGTACGTATGGACTACTGTCTCCACGACGCGATGAGATTCATTCTCCACATTAACCATTCATGAATGATTATAAAGTATATATAATAAGTAATAATGAAATATATGACATAATAATGATACTGTATTTATGTGTATATATATGTATGTCGTCTACTTAATTTCATTCAACTCAATAAGGAAACGAAAACAATGTTCATGCGTACGTACGACCTACCGTCTCCATGAATGGTGTATTTCTTTCCATTTACTGATCTATTATATATATGTATATTATGAATATATATTATATATAAATCATTTTTTACATTCTAGATTTATGTAATCATGATCTAAGTAATCATATTAATAATTACAAGTCAAAACATGGACGACAAATGAAACGATTTTACACAAAATGCTCATTAACATGGAATTTACAAAAGAACGGGTAATATAAAGTCATAAGTGAACCATATATGATATCATAACAATGAGTATGATTCTGGAAAAAATCATTGACATTATTTAAATAATTATACAGGAGGTTCAGACACTTCCGAAGAAAATCGGACCTAAGGTAAGGGATAATTTATCAATCTCATTTTTATCCGAGATTGTTTATTCGTAAGTATTTACTGGGGTTATCTTTATCATAAAAGCCCATGTTTTACAAACATGGATTCATGTATGTTTAATTTCCTTTTTACCCATTTTTAATTTTACTACATGGTATGTAAGGAATATTTTTTTAACATTACAAGGTACTTTTTGACTTTTCTGACAAAAGTACGAGAAAAATGTAATTTTTAACTTATACGGAGTGAATGGATTTTTACGGTTTCATAACACCTCCTTTTCATAAAGCTTCCTCTAAAAGATTTCAGGATTATTTTCAAAAAAAACCCTTTTCTTTTAAAATTACATGCCATTTTTTGAAAAGAAAGTGATTTTGAAGAAGAAAGGATATTTTCCTCAAGAATTCATTTCAAGTGTTTTATCAAAACCATTTTCCATCTAAGATGAAATTATTTCAAATGTGTATGTTTCAAGTATAATGTCTATATGATTTAGATGCTTTAAATTTTATTATGATGAAATATCCATTTCTTTTATATGGATTATGTGATGATGATATGATGTTTATGAATCCCATTTTATTCTTTGGGTTATGATGAATGTTTTAAGTTTATGTTGTGGCACAAGTAAGAATGATCTCATTATGAGATTGGTGGGACCTATATCTCCTTCCAATGCATTGGGTAAAGATTTATATCTCATGAGATAGACATGGCTGGAATGGTAAGTTAATCCGGTTCTGTGTTACAAGACTGAAACGAGGTGTGAACTCGATTCAGAATGGGACATTGTCCACTAAGATGGTCTTGGCAGCAATGCCTTGGCTACTATGGAAATCATGACATGTGCTGAATGGTTTCCATAATTACATGTTTTATTCCCATGGAATTCTATCATTCTTAATGTTTCTTTATGATATATGCCTTACGTACTTCCATGATTCATGTCTTTGCTCAAGATTTTGATGTTTAGATTTTATGATCAAGTTTTTACATTCCAATTTTTATGGATTATTTTATGTTCTCTATGTTTACCCTTACTGGGCATTTGAGCTCACCCCTTTTATGTTTTCTTTTCCCCAGGATGTAAATAAAGGTTTTAGGTAAGAAAAAAAGGGGAAGATCTTTACTGGGAGATGTTGAAGATCTTTCACCACGATTAGAAGATTTTATTCCGAGTTTCCAAAGACACTAAACTATTACGGTCCTTGTGTGTCTGTTTTTTTATGTATTAAGTATTATGCAAAAGTAATGTAATGTTCATGTATGTCAAGCTTTGGTTCTCTACATTTGTATTAAAAAAATTATTATATAGAATCGTTGGTGAGGTCATATTATCCATTTTACATACACCTTATATACACTCATGAGTGTGTATATGGACTTGGGTAACCATGATACATGTAAAAAAAAAGGATCAGCCACCTTTGCTGGTGTTACATAGTTAATGGATCGATATTTTGTGGTGTTGACATGTGGAAGTGACGATGATTTATTTAAATAACGAGTTATTTTTTTACAATTTTTTTATATTATTTTTGGATCTAAATCATAATAGGCTTCATTAAAAAATATTTTTCTTATTGGTGTATAATTATATTTTTCTATATCTTGTTTATGTTCGATACATTTTCTTAATAATTATATGCTTATATTGTATGATATATTTTTTTATTATTGATTTTTCATATGATTCAGGAGGTTTATTACTTATTGGGTATCTTTTAATCATAAATATTATTTTTATTTATCATTCGATGGTTTATCGAATGAATTCTACAGTCCACATTTCTGTTAAACATTCAAGTGTTATATTTATTGATATAAGTGAGGGTGAAATCAACCCAAATAGAAAATAATTGATACACTTATCACCTATGATGGCCTATGTAAATTTATAATTCTCATTATGAATTGTGTCATAGCGAAAAATGTATCAAGACTAGATAACTGAGTATTGTATTTTATATGGGAAATTTAAAAAAATATAATAGGAAGGTTTTATAAATGGATTCCTATTAGGTGAAAAACCCATGTCTTATATTGTTGAGCATCAATTGAGTTATGAATAATTTGGTTTGTAACTATAATCATCGATATTTTATGAAGTCAATGCATTATTTTTATTATAATATTAAATAATTATATGTTTCGAATATGATAAAATTATTTTATTTTTAATGATGTAAAAGAAATCATTGGTTGTGATAAAAATTTTGTTAAATATTAAAGAAATTATAAAATTTCATATGTTTCTAAAGAAATAAATGGGGGTGATAAAAAATGGTTATCCTAATTTCTATAAGAAATATAATTTTAGATATGAATTAGAATAATTTCTCTATGAAATGAGAAGAAAATATAAGGGATGCTGAAATTATTATGTTTCATTGTATCCAACATTTCTATCCAATTAAATGTATCCATTACTCGGTTGGAAAATGTTGTATAGTAAAATAAAAATAAAAATAAAGAGGATTCATGCTTTATTCCTCATAATAATGATATTTATTATAGTTCAATAATTTAATATATTTTTCAGAGCATTTAAAATTCCTTCAAAATTCTATCATTATAAACTTTTGTGAATTATATCACTTGCTACTTGAGATTGGAAAATATATTCACATAATAGGTCTTGTAATATTTAGCTATAAAATTTAAATAGGAATAAAATGATCTTGAAATTTTCTCACAATTTATCTTATACAATAAGGTTTATGTACTTTAATGTTCATAACATGAATGAATACACTCTATGATTTAAATCCTTATAGTGGGTCATTGTACGCTTTTTTATCTTTGGGGGAGAGTCTATATGGTTTAAATACAAGAAGAAATACACTACTGTATTTTATAGAATATGGAAGGAATTATGTTCAATAGTAACAATAATTAGTCCACAATTGTCACATTAGTGTATCCATCCTTCAATTGTGGAACTATATTGTGGAAAATTCCATTAGAGAATTGTGAATGTAACTATTGTGTTTAAATCCATTCAATAAGTAACATTATAGTTTGAAATATTATATGATAATTTGGAAGGTTACTTTGAAGTTTCAAGTTATCCAAAAAGACAATTATATTTTTCTTTTGGTGAGTTCATGCACTGAGTGATATATATTAAGGATCTTCCAAGTAATTCATGGGTATTAAGAGATCAAATAAGTTGTACAAATAATATTGTGATTAGACCTCAAAGTAGAATTATTCATATATCTTTTATTTAGAATCAAATCCCATGTAGCTCAAAAAAGATAATTATTTATATTAAATTTGTTTAAGATGAAAAAATTAATTTTTTGAAACAATATGTGTTATTCCATATACATAGGGAATAAAATATAGATAAATTCCATGTGAGTAAGAAATAATACTCAGTATTGAGAAAGGGTCCAATGATTTTTAATACATATAACAGAGGCATGAAACATATACATGGAATAATACATTGATATTTAAAGAAATGCAAGAGGTAATAAAATGTACTTTAACTCCACAGTAACATGATATTATTCTATATTTTAGGGTCATGTTTCATTTAAAAAACCAGGTACATATAAAAAAAATTTATTTTCATTATAGAATTAAATAGTTAAATTCATTATAAATATATAATGATATAAGTTTTATTTATATAAATTTAAAAATCTATGATAATATAATAATAACCATTCTTATAAGAGTAAAAATAAAATCTATGTATCTTATAAGTGAAAATATGATATATTTATATCATAGAATATGTAAATAAATGTTTTTAATATGATAAACTAAGTGTTAGTATTTTTGTGAAACATAAAAGTCTATTTATAATTTTATAATTAATATAATAAACTAAAATAAGACTTATCTTCCAGAAATATATTCATAAATTAATATTTCCTTGTCTTTTTATTATAAGTAAATTTTATGAGGACTCATGAATTTTTTAATTTTCCATAAAAAGATTTATAATTTTAAAAATTTGTATTTTTATATAAATTATTATTTTAATAAAAATTAAAATTTATAATATTTAGAAAATTATTTTCATAAATTGGAGTTTATTTTTTAATTCTAAATTTTAAAAAATGATCAGGGTGAATTTTTTGGATATTTCTGAAATACATGAATTATTGTGGAAAAGTAAAATATGATAATTTAGTGTATATATAAATTATAAGTTAAATACAATATTCTATTAGTCATTGACGATTTAATCACAATAATCTAGAACACACTTATTTATGTTAATATGTTTCATGATAATTCTCTAACTATTCATAATCTTGAGTGAAAATAATAAGCTAATGAATAAAATCATCAAACCCCCCCCCCCCCCTCTACTATAAATACCACCCCTCACCACATCTTCTACTCACACCTAAAAATACATAAAACCATTGAAAATTATGAACAATAAACTTCCCAAGCCTCCACCCCAGGTAGAATTTCCTTTAAATTAAAAATATACCAAATACAATTTCCCAATGGTGGTTCTCAAGGAGTATAATTCAAGAGGTAAAATATCTTTCATTTTATTGTATATTTATTTTAGTTTTTTTCTTTTATTATTATCTCCTCACATTCCCACATATAAGTAACAAGATAAATTAAATTTTTTATATATTCTATAATGTTATATTAGTAATTTTGTATCCATCATCAAACTTATTCTCTTCTCCTCTTATTCTTAAAAATCAAAACATTTTCTTGGATGTGTTGATTTAACATCATCGTGGATGATGTGATTTCATTTTCCATTACTACCATATAGGCCAGTAATAAAAAAAATTTTATGGATAAATATTATTTAATTCTACATATTATATGTTATATAATATTATGGAACCAATAAATAAATCATATATTAAATAAAATGTTATATGTTTGTGATGGTTGTAAAAAATGCCAAAATAAATTAAATCATATTCATTAATGTTTTATCTAATAAATTATCTTTATATCATTAAAAAAAGGATATCTGGTATCATTTATAACTATTTAAACAAATTAATATAATTTCATTCCACTTCTGGAGTTTTTTTCTTTCAACCAGAAATCCCACATTGAATCAACTATAGAATCCATGAAAAAACACACCCAAAACAATAAAAATAAAAAATATATGACGAATAAAAGGGTATAAATATTTTATAAAAAGATCCTATAAGGTACTATAAATATTAATTTGGTTATTTAATAAATTAATAACACTCTTAAATCCATTATAGATGATTTTTGAACCTGTTTGATGGAAGTGAAACCCAATATAAGGCACTCTTCAACTAAAAAATTGTTTTAAATATTTTTATGATTTATTATTATAAATATTTATAGATCATGACCATGTTTTAAAAATAGATTTTATGAATAAATTTATGTGTATATAGATGTTTTAAAATTTTAATTTTCGAATTTATCTGAAATGTTTCCAAAAAGGAATTTTTCATGTTTTATATAAAGGATATTCCATTTGAAATTATATTTATTGTCTCTTTTTAAAAAATTTAAAAAAAATTGTTTCTTATTATCTTATACACCATGAGAATATTATCCCATTTTCATGGATCCTTGATGATTTTATTTATTTACAATTTTATATGTTTATTTACAAAAAAATTATTTTCTTTGTATTTACACAATATTCTTATAAAATGCATGATTTTCCTCAAGAAATGTTTTTATGATGCATGTGTACATGTTGAAAGACTATGTTATAGTTTATAGAAATTGTTTATAATGAAGGATGAGACCTACATCTCCCTCTAATTAAATGGGTATGTTTATGATTGACGTTGGTCATAATGTTTATTCGAACTGTTATTGTGATGGTTACACAACAAGGTAGATGTGAGGGTTACTTCATAAGGTAGCTATGAGGGTTATATTGTATGGTGGCCATGAGGGTTACAAATCATAAAATATCCATGAGACTTACAATATTATGTATATAATGGACCAAGTTACCTAAGTTATCAATTTATTTTTTCTATGTTTTATGAAAACCTCATTCTTTTAGAATGAATGTATTTGTAAATTTTAAGGGTCATAAGTTTATACTTCATGTGTTTGTTAGTATTCAAGGACCGATGGTTTTAATTCCTTATTTTTATGTCCCTTATTGAATTTTTTTCTCATACCATGTTTTAAAAAATGTTCATAGGGTATACATATTTTAATGAAAAAGTATAATCCAAGCCAAATGTTGTGAAGAATTTTTAGGAAAAAAACTCATGTTTTGTTAATAACTTTTGTATTATAGGAGAAATGGAAACTATTTTAGTAGTATCCACTTTATATTATTGTGGGTTGTTATATATGAATTGTGACCTAATTATCTGAAAATATATTTGGAAAATATCTTTGAGATTATAATAATTAAATTCTAATAGAATTAACTACATTATGTAATGTTTTAGGCTGGGTCCTTATATGTGTTATAAGAGTACAGTATAAAAACATTAGGGGTTAGGATGCAGTTAATAGAGTGAAATAATATTTTTGTATTTTATATTTAATTTAAAATGATATAAAATTTAATCATTACCATGTTGCATCATCTAAGATATGTCTGTTCAGAATGATTTTTACTAGATTAAATAGGGAATCTAATGTAGGAAGGCACCGAGTGGATAATATTTTTCAAAATCTGCAACCAGGAAAAGTAGGAATTTGAACAGGGCTATTTGGGATAGTAACCAATTAGTTAACTTATGTCATAAATTAAAGTGGAATACATGTAGGAGAAAATATAGAGTTACTATATAAAAAATGATGATAGTAGAACATTTTATTTGGAAACACACTCCTACATTCTTTGGATCTTCTGAACCAATAGTGCATGAAAAGTGGATTTAATCCATTTAAAGGATATTCTATGTCATAGGTTGTTCATATAATCAAAATTATTATATTGAAATTTATGGTTTAGAATTTGAAGCTGACTAGTGGTGGTCAATAGTCAGGAATTTCAGGGAAAGATAAGATACTGATTCCTTTGAAATGGATGAATTTATAAATCTTTTCAGTGAAAGTATTTTACTAAATTGGATTAACATAGAATGGAAAAGAAATTCGTTGAATTTTTAAAAAAAGATGCAGATTCAGTGGCTATTTATAAATCAAACTTCACTCGATTTACAAGGCTCCAGATCTTACTTTGGATCTTGGTAGTAAAATAAATCTTTTTCACTTTTGAATTAAGAATAGATATCAAATGGGATTGACTTCTCAAGAATTAAGAATTTATTATAATCTGGTTTGATGTGCTATGGGATTATAAAAAGAGTTTTTTGAAGATAAAATAGAATTTTAAAACAAGTTTAAGAAATGGACCAGATATAAAGCAATGGGTAAGAATCAAACAAACATATTTGAAGGTATAAAAGTCCAATTTCTTGTTTAGGGAAATTTTTGTAAAAAGAACCCTGGGGAATACCTTAAAAAACATGGTAATTGTTTCTAATGTGGTATGTTTAGACACATGGTCAATGATTTCAATGAAAATGATCATAGTATTTGAATGTTTAATTCCAATAAGGAAACTGTAAATTATTTTAAATGTAGTGATATTGGGAATTATGTAAATAAAATCCCAAAAAAGTATCAGGATGATGGGAAGTAGCTAGGATATAAGCACAAATCTATAGTGGAATCCTTTATGACTATTTCGGCAGACGTGGTGCCATCCAATGAAGTGGAATTAGGTACATTTTTTATTTAACAATATTTTTCTAATGTACTGTTCGTTATAGGTGCAACAAATTAGAAATTTCACCTCAATAAATGCAACCATATATTATACAAAAAACACCATGGGGAAATATTAATGAAAAAAGGGATTATAATTATAGTCCAATTGTTGTATGTCGAATGACATTACCAACAAACCTTGTTGTTTTCCCTTTGTAAGGTTTTCTGTTATTCTAGGTATGTATTTGATTTCTATTTATCATTCTAAGATTTATTTTAGAGTTAATGATGTTGTTTTTCAGAAAGAGTTTTAGTTAGTATAATTGAATGAACCCATAAAATTGATAACATATCAAGAAGTTGAGAAACTATTAAAATATATAAATGAATGTTGCTTACAGATATTTTTTACAAGACGATAATTTTTTAGATTAATGATGTGAAAGTGGTAAATTAATTCCTTGATGTTTTTTAATGAGTTTCCCGGTGTTATACATGATTGAGAAGCTGGATTTTTTATTGACTTAGTTCTTTATGATAATATAATTTCAAAACACCCTTATCGAATGGATCAAGTAGAACATCTGAATTTTTAAAAGTAGTTACATGATATTCTAGAGAAAGGAATCATTCATCCTATTACATCACTATGGGTTGATCTTGTTTTGTTCATTAAAAATAAATATGGTTTCACGAGACAATTCATTGATTATAGATATTTGAATAAAATTACTGTTAATATTAAGTATCCATTTCTTCATATCGATGAAATGTTTGATTAGCTCTAGGATTATACATATTTTTTCAAGATTGACTTGAGATATAGGTACCATTAGTTGAATTTTAAAGATTATGACAACTCAAAAATAGATTTTCATACAATATATGATAGCTATGAGTTTATTGTTATTCGCTTTCTTTTTAACATATTCCGCTACTATATTCATGGTTCTTTTGAATAGAATTTTCTTATGAATATTTGGATAGGTTTGTTTTTGTTTTTATTGATGATATTTTCTTTTATTAAAAAATTTATGATGATCATGAAAAACATATAATGATTTTCCTATAAACCCTTAAAGAAATGAAGTTGTATGGGAAATTTAAAAAAATTTATTTTTTGTTACAATAGATTTATTTTCCTAGGAAGATTGTAAATAGGTATGGTATAATAGTTGATCATTCCAAAACAAATATGGTTTATGCATAGACAAAACCTAAAATGGTAACTATGATTTATATCATTATTGTATTATAAATCTATTATCAGTGGTTTTTAAAAACTTACATGGTTATCTCACCTTCCAACTAAGTTAACATAAAAACGGTTTAAATATATTTAGATAGAAGAATGTTATTTTTTTTATATGAAACTGAAAAAAAGGTAAAACAATTCTCTAGTTTTGTGTCTTCTTTCCATAAATATAGAGTTTGTTAACTATAGTGATTATTCATTGAAGGAACATGGTTTCATTCTAATGTACTATGACAAAGTAATTGATCATGCTTCATGGAAACTGAAACCTCATGAATTAAATTATTCCAAAAATGAATGGAAATGAATAACTATGGTTTTTACTTTGAAATCTTATAGACATCATTTATATGGATCCCAATGTGAAATATATACTAATCATAAATATTTATTGTATATATTCACTCAAAAGGAATTGAACGCAAGGAATAAAATACGGCTTGAAATGATAAACAATTATGATTAATCGATCAATTACCATCTTGGAAAAGAAAACAATGTGGAAGATTTATTGAGTCAAAAACATCATGCTACAATAATCTTGTTACATTTGGAAAATGTCACCATGGTTAATGATTTGATAATTTTTGGATTGGAAGTTGTTGGTTTAGGAAATTCAATTATTTTCTATCAGGTGTTAGTGCAATCATCTTTGTGAGACAGAATTAAGAAAGCCCAAATGGAAGTCTATGAGTTACAGAAATAGATTGAATTGGTTAAAAGGGAATGTTTCAACAATTTAACATTGATAAATATTGTTTTCTAGATATTTGGGTAGAAAATGTTTGTTCCTTCTTAATGACTTTTTAATAAATAGTTATTAAGTGAACATTATAGTTATCCATTTTCGGTTCATCATGGAGTCACTAAGATATATGAAGACATTTGAGTGTATTACTAGTGAGATGGAATGAAAGAAGATATTTCTAATTTTGCCATGAAATTTTTGACTATTGAACAGGTTAAAGAAGTGTAAAGACTACCGAAGAGGATGCTTCATCCTTTTCTAGTTCTAGAGTGGAAATGGAAAATATATCCCCGGATTTTGTGGTGGGACTACTAAATAATTTTTGAGGTAACGATGCCATTTGTCGTATTTTTGACTGATAGACTAAATATTCACATTTTCATATTATTTGAGATTTTAGGTATTTTAATTAGGGTTTTTCACTATACCTTAACAAGATATTCCATCTAAATGGAGTTCACCACTCCATAGTATCTATCTATGATCCAAAGATCATTTATAACATTTGGAAAGGCTTCCAAAAGTCATTGGGAAAAGAATTAAATTTTGACATAGCCTTTTATCCCCAATATTATTGATACACCGAGTGAAAAATTCATACATTGGAAGGCATGTTTTGTTCTAATTCAATTGATCACCAAGGAAGTTGGGATAATTATCTTTTTTAGTTGATTTTTCATTTAATAACAGTTTTCATTCTAGTATACAGATGACACCATTAAAAGAATTATATAGAATGTGGTGTCAAACTCCAAAATTTTGGAATGAATTTAAGGGAAGAATGTTAATGGGACTAGAATAAGTATAGTAATTAGATGAGAAATTAAAGATGATCAAATATCATATGAGGAAAACACCGAGTAGGCAGAAAAGTTGTGGGGATAACCGCATGAGGGATCTTTCATTCAAGGTTTGCGATCATGTATTTATCAAAGTTTCCCCATGATAAAATGTGATGTGTTTTTGTATGAAAGGGAAACTGGTTCCATAATTTATTGGACCTTATGAAATCTTGGATAATGTTGGATCAAATTTTTTAGAGTGGATTTACCTTTAAGTTTGTCTAAGGTATATAATTTCTTGTTTTGAATTTAAGAGATTATGTGAGAGATTCATCTAATTTTTTATCTTAGAAGTAGTGCAGCTGGAAGAGAACATTTCATATGAGAAAAATACTATTCAGATTCTTGACCATAGATAACATGTTTTATGGTATAAGGGAATTGAACATGTTAAGGTTTTTTGGAGAAACTACATGGTTGAAAAAGAAACATGGGAATCTAAATATGATATGAGGGAATGGAATACTCACTTCATTAATATGTAACTAAAAATTTTGAGTACATAATTTATAGAAGGTGGGGAGAATTTTAAAACCTACGTACTTATAAAATTATTTGTTTTCATTCTATAATTGAATATTTAAATTCATTATAAATGTACAATGATATAAGTGGTGTTTATAGAAATTAAGGAATATATAACAATAGAATAGTATCCTCACATATAAGAGTATCAATAAAAAATTTTATCATATAATTGAAAATATTTATAATCATATCATCGAATAAGTAAATAAATGTTTTGAAAATGATAACTTAATTTTTGGCCTTTTTGTGAAACATAAGAGTTTATTTAAAATTTTATAATTATATAATTAATTAAAAAAAAATCTATCTTTGAAAATTAGATTCATAAATTAATATATTTTTCTTATAGTAAAATGATTGTTTTATGAGAGCTTAATTAATTTTGTAGATAGTCAAAAAATTAGTTATAAATTTAAAATATCTATTACTAGAATAAGGTATGATTTTTATTAAAAATTCAATTTCTCATATATAGGAAAATATTTTCATAGAATGGAGTTCATTTTTTAATTATACACATTGAAAAAATTGTTTTGGTTATTTTTAAGGATTTTTCTAAAATACTTGAATTTTTTGTGAATGTTAAAATATGGTAATATATGATATATATACATTATATGTTAAATATACTATTCCACGATTCATTGCTCATGTAATCACCATAATCTCAAACTCTTTTCATTATTTTAATATATTTAGTGATAATTCATTATCTTTTCATATTCTTGATCAAAAATAATAAACTAATGAATAAAATTTTCTAAAAACACCCCCCTCCTCCACTATAAATACCACCATCAATTCCTATTTTCATCACACCACCAAATCCTTGAATTTTGTGCAAATTCTACCCTATTCTCTTTCCAATATTCTCCCCCACATACATGCTTAACAAAGACTAAATCTATTTTCTCTTAGGAGGTTCTCAAGGAGGAGAATTCAAGAGGTAAAATCCTCTTTCATTTCATTTTATTTTATTTTCAATTTTGTTTATTTTATTATTATTTAATCACCTAAACTCATAAAAGTGACATGATAATAGTATATTAAAACCTCTCAAATTCACGTCTTTTTATAAAAATGAAAATGTTGTCCATGATGTGTCGATTTACCATCATCGTAGAAGATGGGTTTTCATTTTCCTTAATAAACATTAAGGCTATTAATAAAACCATTATTATGGATATATATGATTTTATTACACACATTAAAAATAATATAATGTTATGGTACAATTTTATAAACATGATATTAAATAAAATTTTATAAGTTAATAATAGTCGTAAAAACCTCCAAAATAAATTATATCATTTCAATTAATGTTTTATCAGTCGAACCATCATCAAATTATAAAAAATTATATAAGGTACAATTTAATATTATAGAAGCGTTTTAATACCATTTATTTCCACTTAGAGATTTTTCTTCCATTCAACAAGAAAATCCAAATTGAACAAACCGTGGAAACCATGAAATAAATAAACCGTAAAAAATAAAAATAGAAAAATTTATCAATAATTAGGTGAGAAAATGTTATAAAATGTTTCTATAAGGTATTATAAATATAAATATGGTTCTTTAATAAATTAACAACTCTCCTAAAACCATTATATATAAGGTTTTAACACATATTAAAGATGTAAAAACAATAGTATGTGAATCTTCAACTAAAAAAGTGTTATAAATGTTTTAAAGATTCATTCTGCTAAATCATTGTATTTCATGAACATTTTTTCAAAATATTTTAATAAATTTATTTATATTTACATAAATGTTTAAAATTTTAATGTTTTAATTTCTCTCAAATTTTTTCAAAAATTGATATTTTCGATGTATTATGTAAAGAACATTCCATTTAAAATACTCTTTAATGTATTCTTTTAAAAAATTCAAAAACATGTTTTCTTCTTAACTTATACGACATGCACAAGTTATCACATTTTCATGAAAAATTAATGTTTTTATGTTTTTTCAATATTACTTTTTTATTTACAATGAAAAATAATTCTTTTTTATTTTCATATAATTCTTCTAAAATAAGTGATTTTCCTCAAGATTTTTTTATAATGAAAGTGTTCATGTTTTATGACTACGTTTTGGTTCATGGGTATTATTTATGATGAAGGGTATGACCTATATCTCCCTATAATTCATTGGGTATGTTTCTGTAGGTAGTTGACCATAATTTTTATTTCTAGAGTAACTATAGTGGTTGCACTATAAGGTATCCATGAAGGTTACATCATAAGGTATCCATGAGGGTTACATTGTAAGGTAGCCGTGAGGGTTACAAATCATATAGTAGACATGAGGGTTACAATGTTAATAAATTAGTGCCACAATTTACCTTAATGGTTTATATATGTTTTCTATGTTCTATTGAAACATCATTCTTCCACAATGTAACTATATGTCACTTTAAAGGATGATAAGGTTATCCATTATGTGTTTATAAATATTAATTGATTAATGATTTTATTTCCTTGTTTTATATACCTTATTTTGGGTTTTGTCCTCATACCATGTGTTAAAATGTTTTTTCATAGGTATTAAAGATTTTTAATAGAAAAGAAGAATCCAATCTCAATGTTGTGATGAATTTTCATGAAACTAATTCTTATTTTATTTAATACTTTTGCATTATAGAAGAATTTGACACTGTTTTAGTATTATCCAATTTGTATTCTTGTGGGTATTTATGTACGAATTATGATATAATTATCTAAAACTCTAAGCTAAAAATATATATGGTATTGTAATAAGTGTATTCTAATTGAAATAATTAGATTATGCAATGTTTAATGTCAGGTCCTTATATTTTTAGTAACACCATTATTATATTTTATGATTTAGTAAAGATCCATATAGTTGGAGAGTTCATTTGGTTTTTTGTAATTATAATTATGCATGAGTGGTCTAGATTTCAAGTATTTAAAATAATTATGGAAAATTAATAGGATATAAATATAAACAAACTAATTATTGGGGAACATGAATAAGTGTGCACCATGTAGGAACTCTGGGAAGATGGTATTAGGTTTAAAATACTCATGGGATATTTAAATGTTTTAAAAATATTGTATTATTGAGAAATTATATGTTTCCATAATGGTTTGCGAATTAGTGACTATAGTGAGTTTCATAAATGTGAAATGATTCCCAAAATATAACTCCAACTTAATAGTGGTTATGTGTTGTTTCATATCACGCATGAATCTTAATTAGACGATACATTTTTCATAAAAATAAAATATATTTTAAATTTATCTTATTTGATGTGGCCTCTATTACAAAACGGGGAGATGGGACTTGTGTGGAGATCAAATTTGGTGTTGTTTCTTCTTTTCTTGATTTGGAAAATGACATATTAGAGTTCTTATTTCATTAAATAATATTAATTCTCATGTTAAACTTAGTCAAAATCTCATTATATTTATTTAGGCATCAAGATGAATTTTTCTAAAATAAACAATTAATAGGAAAACATTTTTATTGAATGAGTGTAAGTTCAACATGGTTCTATTGACATTGTGATAATGATGAGGATGAGTATAATCACAAAAGACATTGATTATAAATGGAAACAAAGGATAAACATTTGCGTTTAATTTACATTGATGAAAAACGCCTCTAACTTGTATCCATCTCATCAATAATGAGTTCAATAACTATTTAGTGCATACAAATTCCCCCTATCGTTAGATTCAATTAGTAAAAAAAGTATCCAATTATGAGGGAAAGCGAAGGTATTTCATTCATTTTCTTTAGTTTATGTTCAACTGTATGTTCAAAGGCTACATTTACTTTTATATATAGGCGACACATGCACAAATATGGGGATTATGAATTTAAAAAAATTATAAAAATAAATATCTCTATTAAAAAATGTTGAAATTATCTTTTCAATTTCTTTATGTAGTATTATGTTTTTACATATGTCCTTTGATCAATTTGTATTAGTGTATAGGACATTTTATCTTGGATTTTGTTTGATGGAATAACTTTAATAACAAATTCATATAGAGGATGTATGAAAATGTGTTATTTGAATAAATTTCCTTTCATTTTTTCTTTTTAACATGATTTTATAACTGTGTCCATTTTTCTAGACATACACTATTTTATAATAATTCTGAAAAACTATCAATTTTACTAATATAAATTTTCTAAATATGACTTTTCACAATGTTACTTATGATGGTGAAAGTTTAAAATCTATAATTTAAAATTTCAATATCGAAATACACTAAAACTCCACTCATCACTGTCAATCCCTTCCAAATTTAATGGGATAAAGCCATTGAAGATACATGTTTTCAGAATAAAATTCATTCTACACAATTGGTCATATAGGTGATTGTAGAGACCCAAAGCTTAATGTACATGGACATTACAATTATTTTCCAGAATACTTAGTACATAACAAAAACACACACACAAGGACCGTAATAGTTTAGTGTCTTTGGAAATTCGGAATATAATCTTCTAATCATGGTGAAAGATCTTCAACATCTCCCATAAAGATCTTCCTTTTTTTTACCTAAAACCCATCTTTATATCCTGGGGAAAAGAAAAAATAAAAGGGTGAGCTCAAATGCTCAGTAAGGGTAAACAAAAGAAATATCAATCACATCATATTCATAAGAACATAACATTTTGGAAATCTTAAACTGCAAAAGAGATCATAATATAATAAAATGGGATAAATCATAGTAGTGAAATGTAATCCCAATAATCAAAACATAAAACATGAAACTTTGTGGAATACACACATAATCATATAGAATCATTTATTACTAGTCAAGACTCATTTTCAAGACTATCTTAGTGGACAAAGTCCATTTATGAACTGACTTCACTCCTCTTTTCAGTCATGTTTCACTGAACCGGCTTAACCTGCCGTTCCAGCCATGTCTATCTCATGAGATATAAAATCATTACTCAATGAATTAGAGGGAGATATAGGTCCCACCCATCTCATAATTATACCATTTTTATGTGTGCCACAAAATCATAAACCATACATCATAGCATAACCCATGTAATAAAAATGCGAATATTAAACATCGTTATATCATAAAACAATTCATATAAGATAAAGGAATTCATAAAAATAGTTCCATAACAACATAATCAAATAAATGTAATAATAGGGATAGAAACATAACCCTATCTTATCATAGATGTAAAATAATTTTGATAAAACACTTGAACTCTATTCTTGAGTAAAATATCCTTTCAACTTCAAAAACACTTTTCCCTTCTTAACATGTCAAACAATTCTAAACTAAAAGAAGTTGATTATAAAAAAACTTGAAAACTTGTAAAGGAAGCTTCTTGGAAATAATTTTTTAAAAATCCATTCATGTCGTATAAGTTAAAAAAACATTCTTCTCATACTTTTGTCAGAAAAGTAAAAAAGTACCTCATACAAAAAATGACAAAAGATTCCTTTCAAATCTTTTACTAAAAATTCACCGAAGGGTAGAATTGGATTTTAAAAATTGAAGGTGGATGGAAATAATATTACATATTGAGGAAAAATTAATGTTGATGATAAAATACACCCCAGTAAATACCAAAGTATAAAAAATCTCGAATAAAAAGTAGATTGTGATATTTTCCCTTACCTTAGGGCCGATATGCTTCGTATGGATCCGAACGTCCTTTTCTTTGAAGCACCTCTTTGAGACCTCCTTTTAGGGTACTAAAATTGTTCGTTGAAGAAGACCAAAACCTCTAGGATATTTCTAGGGAAGTAGAGAGGAGAAATTGGCAGGGGTTTGCCGATCTTGAAGGCTCAATGTGGAGTGAGGAAGAGAGGGAGGAGGTGCCCTTTTATGAGGGAGGAGAGGGGTACCTTTGGAATAACTAAAAATATTATTTTATTATAAAGTCATATTCGGTTTTAAATAGCTCCAAATTGATTTATTTCGAAGATAAGGTGTGTATGTGTCTAAATCATCTCATCCAATAGAATTTGGACAAGTTTAGTTTACTATTATAGCCTTATTATTTAGATTTAACTTTAAGTTAGATAATTTTACTTTTACCATGTCTTTTTGTGTTCTTACACTATAAGGTTAATAAACATACTATAACAATCCAAAAGAACCCCAAGTTGTTTATTATTAATATATATAACCTTATCTAAGTCAGTTGGCTGAACCTTATATTTTTAGGATCAAATTAACAATTAATAATATAATATTTGTTTTAAAAACTATTTTATGACAATTTTGACACTATTTGGTAATTGATTTTTGTGAAAACCCTAAAAGAGTGACTAGTTCGAAAAAAAATATAACTAAATCTATAAAAACATGTCATATTAACCTATAAAATTATCAGAATTCATAAAAAGTCTCAAATTACATTTATTTGGGTATTTATAACATCAATTATGTCAATATTTCATTAATAAGATAATTACTGCATCATCTTTGTGTCATAAATAAATTAAATTATTTAATGTCTAAAAATTACAAATAAAACACCATTATGTAGTAATTCTTTTTATATTTCTAATGAATATTTATAGTCGAATTTATCTTATTTATAACCCTATATTAAAAATTATTTACTTATTAAACATTGATTTCAACAATTTTAACCCTTCTTTAAGTAAATTAATAATAAATGTCCTAATCTAATCCAAGTGGGCCTAAATGGTCATATTTTATTCTTAAGGTTGTTTTTGGTCGAATTACACTTATCCAGTAGAATTATGACATGTGTTAGGGTAATAATAATATCATTTTTAACCTTAATTACCTTATTTACTTTTAACCGTGGTTAAAAAAATTAAAAAGTTACTATTCACGAAAAATTATTTTCATCCCATTGAACCAAATTTTACTTACTGACATCAACTGTGTCTCTCGGATTTTCGAAATTCCATTCACAAAAGTAGTAAAATTAAGTTTTATTTAAAATTGCAAATTCTCCTAGGAGGTGGGTAAAAGACGGTCAAAAGTTCAATAAAATATTTATATATCTAAAATTATTATAAAACGACTCCAATGAATTACATTGAACATATATAGGTATTATGTATCAATTTTGACCTAAAATAAATTTAAATAAAATAAATAATTATTTAAATAAAAAGTCGGTTTTTAAATAGTAACCTAGTGTTTTCACTATTCATCAAAAATCGAAAGTTTTCAAAAAAATTCAAAAATTTCACCCTAGGATAATTTCGATATTCCGAATCCAAAAATGAAGTCCATTTTCAAAAATAAAATTTATAAAATTTCAAAAAGTAGGTATTACTATTCATAACGGCTAGTTTTAATAATATTTTAATAGCATATCGTTGTTTAGAGAAACTCTGTATTGCGTACAACACACGGTATCGTGGAAGGTCGCACTTGCGTGTAATGAAAGCCAAGTCAGGGATGCGTGTTATGCGAGATCCGTTTGGTGTAGTGTACAACACAAGACATTAATGAAATTAAAAAGAATAGTTTTTGTAAAATCTGGGGGGTGTTACATTCTACCCCCCTTAAAATGAATTTCACCCTCGAAATGCGTTGGGGTTATAAATGGTTTACTACTCGAAAGTTTCTTTAAAAGAAATACACATTGTAAAAAGGAATACCAAAACATGGATTTAAAAACTAATGTATAAAATGTAACGGTTACCCAAATTAACTAATCACTGGGTTTCCACATAGGAGAACATAAGTGAAAATATGGATATGGAAGAGAAATCTAACCGTCATGTGCTGATGGAGAGTGGTAGAGAACATGGATATGAAAAATCCAACAATCACAAAGCCATAAATTTTTGATGATCTAGGGTACCATCTTATTCATCGGATATAAGGTCACTAGGACAACATTTTTGGTTTTCATGATCATTTCCCTAAAGTTGAAGATTTTGAATAAGAATAAATACTTACATTATTTTGGTACAATCTCACTGTTGTTTGTGCTTTGAACAATTTCCACTTCATCCCTTAAAGAAATGAAGTTGAATTTGTTATTCGTGAAGTGTTAACAAATCATGTGATAGAATGATGGGCCATTCCATCTATTTCAAACAAAAGGTTAGAAAAAGTTATCAAATATACATAAGTCCATCTATAGTGAGGATAATCGTATATGATTCCAAAAATGAACTTATACTTCATATATCATACCATGTAATAAAATAAATATAGTTTATACTAACCAGGGACTTCCTGTAGGCCAGTGGTAGGCGATAAAGGCCAGTCGCACTTCGATTGTGGGTTCGATTCCCACAGCTTTGTCCGACGCGATGGGATGTCGCCCATCCTGCAGGTTGTCCTTTTTCTAAAGCTATATCACTATAACATCCCATCAATAATATCGAAAATAGTTCTATACTTAAACAATACTATCTTATGTCCAACATAAACCATTCCAATCTTTATGGTTATCTAAAATACTTCGGTCCAATCTCATAGTATAAAGAAAATGATTACTTGAAATGTCACATAACAATCACGTGAATGCCATCATTTATCCCCCATATATCATAAGATATATCTTGATGGTCAAATTACAAACATGTGAATACAATCAAACATCTCATTATCTTCTTATCCCTTCATTATGCACATATCATATTATTTCGAAAAATATGTCAATCACTTTCCATGGTTACCGGTACCATAAAATTATTAAAAACCACAATAGACCAATATATAAATATTCCAATATTCCACGATACTATATTCAACATTTTTTTGGAATCCCATTACATAAACAATTAATCATTCCACAACATCATTGTCATATTCAACATTGCAAATAGTGATCACATGTGACTTCCATTTGTCCTTTGCCTTAAGTGGTTTCTCATGTCGATCATCATTAACCCTTGGATTAGGGCCTTCTGTAGCATAATGCCCCATTTCATTTCACATGAAGCATTGAAGTGTTGTTGGTGCATTCTCTACAATCTTTTCTTTATTCACACCATTAGCAACACTTTTTCCATTACTTCGACACTCAGCTGCTCTATGACCTTCTTTTCCACTCTTAAATCATTTTCTAGTCCCTTTAAGACAATCTCCGCCATGCTTCTTTCCACACTTTGATCATAATGAAACATTCATCTTCTTTTCACCATTATTCTGAGATTTCTCCTTCAACTCCATCTTTCATTTCTTGTCAAAACCATGAGATGGATATATAACACCAACTTCCATTTCTACCTTAATAGCACAGTGCACAATTTTTTCATAGCTACTGAAGTCTCTTATAGCTAATGCCCTTCGAAGATTTGGTTTTAATCCACTAAAGAATCGATCAACTTTACTTTCAAGTTGGATGATAAATCCAGATGCATACCTTTAAAGACTTGTGAAATTCACTTCATATATACCAACAAATTCGTCATCCTTTTGCTTTAGTTCAAGAAACTCCATCTCCATCTTTGTTCGAAGAATACGTGGGAAGTACTTATTGAAAAATAAGTTCTTGAACTCGTCCCATTACATGGACTCAATTTCATCTCTAGGCCTCGTATTCTTGATAAGATTCCACCATTGATCAGCATCACCTTCCAAACGATACACTGCTAAGATGAATTTATCATGTTCAGAACATTGAAGAACTGAAAATATCTTTTTAGTAGTACTGATCTATTGTTCAACAACAAGTGGATCAGAAGACCCACTGAAAGAAGGTGGACTTTGCCTCATGAAGGACTCAGTAGAATATTGTTCCCTTCTTTGCTCATATGGAAGTCTAGAATGATTCATAGCTTGTGTAAGTATAGCAATAATATTTTTCACTCCATCAGCCATAACATTTGTTTGTTCCATAGGACAATCATTGCATTTTCCATTACATTGATCAACACAGTTCCTTTGGGTTCCAACCATCGTCTACAACCCAAAAAGAATAGTGTGAGAGGCAAAAATCATGCTAGGGAAATCAACATAATAAAAGGGGAGTACCTTCAATATCTAACATCTTAGGTTACCATAATTCTAATACTATAACCTATACTTATACTTGACCTTATGGACATCCCTATACATACCTTAGACATATCTCTAGGGATCTCACTAAAGATCTCGCATCCTAGTTTCCAAAGGTTGACTAAACCTTTCCTCTGATACCAAATATAGAGACCCGATGCTTAACGTGCATGGAAATTATATTTCTTTTGTGGAATACTTAGTACATAAAAAAACACACAAGGATTGTAATAATTTAGTGTCTTTGGAAACTCGAAATATAATCTTCTAATCATGGTGAAAGATCTTCAACATCTCCCATAAAGATCTTTCTTTTTTTTCTTACCTAAAACCTTTATTTATATCCTGGGGAAAAGAAAACATAAAAGGGTGAGCTCAAATGCTCAGTAAGGGTAAAAAAAAGAAATATCAATCACCTCATATTCATAAGAACATAACATTTTGGAAATCTTAACCTGCAAAAGAGATCATAATATCATAACATGGGATAAATCATAGTAGTGAAATGTAATCCCAATAATCATAACATAAAACATGAAACTTTGTGGCATACACACATAATCATAAAGAATCATTTCATATTAGTCAAGACTCATTTCCAAGACTATCTTAGTGGACAATGTCCATTTGTGAACCGAGTTCACTCCTCATTTCAGTCCTGTTTCACTGAACCAGTTTAACTAGCCGTTCCAGTCACGTCTATCTCATGAGATATAAAATCATTACGCAATGCATTAGAGGGAGATATAGGTACCACCCATCTCATAATGATAACATTCTTATGTGTTCCAAAAAATCAAAAACAATACATAATATCATAACCCATGTAATAAAAATGGGAATCTTAAACATCGTGACATCATAAAACAATTCATATAAGATAAATGAATTCATAAAAATAATTCCATCACAACATAATCAAATAATTGTAATAATAGGGATATAAATAGATCCCTATATTATCTTATATGTAAAATAATTTCGATAAACCACTTGAACTCCATTCTTGAGGAAAATATCCTTTCTACTTCAAAAACACTTTTCCCATATTAGCATGTCATACATTTCTAAACTAAATGAAGTTGATTAAAAATAAACATGAAAACTTGTAAAGGAAGCTCCATGGAAATAATGTTTTAGAAATCCATTCATTCCGTATAAGTTAAAAAAACATTCTTCTCATACTTTTTTTTGGAAAAGTCAAAAAGTACCTCGTTTGAAAAACGACAAAAGATTCCTTTCATATATTTTACTAAAAACTCACCGAAGGGTAAAATTGGATTTAAACAATTTTAGGTGGATGGAAATAATATTACATATTGAGGAAACATGAATTTGGATGATAAAATACTCCCCAGTAAATATCAATGTATAATCAATCTCGAATAAAAATGAGATTGTGATATTTTCCCTTACCTTAGGGCCGATATGCTTCGTATGGATCTGAACCTCCTCTTATTTGAAGCGCCTCTTTGAGACCTACTTTTAGGGTACTAAAATTGGTCTTTGAAGAAGACCAGAACCTCTAGGATGTTTCTAGTGAAGTGGAGAGGAGAAATTTGCATGGGTTGGCCGAGCATGAAGGCTCAATGTGGTGTGAGGAAGAGAGGGAGGAGGTGCCCTTTTATAAGGGAGGAGAGGGGCACCATTGGAATAACTAAAAATATTATTTTATTATAAAGTCATATTGGGTTCTAAATAGCTCCAAATTGATTTATTTTTAAGCTAAGGTAGGGAAGGGTCGAAATCCTCTCATCCAATAGAATTTGGACAAGTTTAGTTTACTATTTTATCCTTATCATTTAGATTTATGTTTAAGTAGGATAATTTTACTTTTACAGTGTCTTTTTGTGTTCTTACACTATAAGGTTAATAAACTTACTATAACAAGAAAAAAGAACCCCAAGTTCTGGTCATTTCATTGCTCTACGCGCAAATTTTTTTTTTAATTTTTTTTTGAATACTCATATTAAACTAAAATGATCACCAAACCTATGTTATTTATTTAGGGGACCCCATGAACTTAAACTAATAGCCGACTATCCAAAAGATGTGCATTGTGATTTTTTTTATTTGGATGAAAATATAAATGATGAATTATCACATTGGACAACCACACTTTCCAAAATCTATTCTCATGAAATTATACAAGGATTAAAATCAGAATGGGGGTATGATAAATTATTTGATATACAGTTTCAAAGTGTGCAATGTGTATTTCCATGTTTAAAGTTAAAAGAATTTTTCCTTCCATTTAATTTTTTTTTCAAATCATTCATTATTTTTTGACACAAAAGCATTTTTTTAATTTTATCTCCCCCCAACATAAAACAACACTGTCCCCAGTGTTTGAAGAAATGAAAATTTAGAAGGAGTAGAGGCAGATAATGGAAGTTCAAAAAGGAAATTGAAACTGAGGATCATGGAATAAAATCACCTTGTGGTTGAAGCTGAAGTTCTTGCTGCTCCAAATTAGTCCTTTTATATCTTGGGGGATGTAGGCACCTCCTTGATTGAACATGTATCACCCAAAATAGCACCTAAACAAAATGAAGAACAATCCAGACAAAACAAACAACACAATGACTTATCTAATTCCAAGTATCATCATTTTTATGGTTTTTCATGTTTTTCTATTTTTTTAAATCAAACTTATGATACATTGTCTTCTTTTAATTTTCTGGGTAAGGTATTACTCAGGGATCACACCGCATGACACAAATGAATACGATGCTCCCCTTTCATACACATCCATAGTCATAATAGACGAACATGTCAATAGTCTTTTTTTTAAAATATAAAAATGATTAATTAATCCTATTTAAAATATAAAGTTAATTAAAATAACAAAATGATAGGAAACTTGAAAACCATTGGTTGCCTTTCATGAAGATCTTTGTTTAATGTCGTTAGCCCAACATGGACCCTAAATCTATCAATTTTTTCCTTGTTCATAGGTCGACTCAGTTAAATCAACCTCTATTTCCTGTTTATTGAATGATTCAATGAATGGTTTTAACCTTTGACCATTGACCATGAAAATGTAACCACTTGTGGGATCTTGAATCTCTACTTCCCCATGGGGGAATACATGATGCACAATGAAAGGTCCTGACCATCTAGACCTTAACTTTCCCGGATGTAACTGAAGTTTTGAACTATACAAGAGCACAAGTTTTCCCGGTTCAAAATGTTTGACCTTGATATTCCAAGATTGGTAGGCTTGAACTCTATCTTTATTGATCCTTGAATTTTCATAAGCCTCCATCCTTAGTTCCTCCAGTTCATTGAGATCTAATTTAATTTTTGTTCCGGCCAGTGAGAGGTCATAATCCATTTTCTTAATTGCCCAAAAGGCCTTATGTTCAATCTCCACTAGAGCGGTTGACAGTTTTCCAAGAATTTGCTTAATCTCCCTATTCGCTAACTCAGCTTGACCATTGGTTTGAGGACGGTATGCAGTGGAAACTTTTTAAGATATAACATACTTAGACATGAGTGAAGTGAATGAGCAGTTGCAGAAATGGGTTCCTCGATCACTGATTATAGCCCTAGGAATTCCAAATCTTGAAAATATGTTCTCATTTAGAAATCAAATCACAACTTGATGATCATTGGACTTAGTGGGAATGGACTCAACCCATTTTGAGACATAATTAACAGCAAAGAGTATGTAGAGGTATCCTCGAGAGTTTGGGAAGGGACCCATGAAGTCAATTCCCCAACAATCAAATATTTCAACCATTAAGATGGGAGTGAGTGTCATTTGATTCCTTTTTGGGATGGACCCTACTTGTTGACACCTAGGACAACTTTGACAAAATGTGTAGGAGTCCCTTGAGAGGGTGGGCCAGAAAAGACCACATTGATGAATCTTAACAGATGTTTTCTTAGAGGAAATGTGACCTCCATAGCCTCACTGTGATAGAATTTAAGGATGGACTCTTGTTCAGATTCTGGAACACACCTCCTAATGACTTGGTCAGGGAAAAACTTATAGAGGTATGGATCATCAAACACATAGTGTCTAACATCAGAAATAAATTTCCTTCGAGCTTGAGTCCCTAAGAATTTTGTAATGACTCCTGTCACTAAAAAATTTTCTATGTCAGCATACCAAGGGCAGTCACTCACAGAGTATAGGTGTTCATCAGGAAACGAATCAGACATAGAAAGGTGATTTGAGTTGTCTTTGAATTCCATCCTAGAGAGGTGATTAGCTACAAAATTTTCAACACCCTTTTTATCCTTGATTGTGAGGTCAAATTCTTGTAAGAGAAGGACCCACCTAATCAATCTAGCCTTGGCATCTTGTTTTTGGAAGAGGTATTTTAGTGCAGAATGGTCAGTGAACATAGTGATGGGGGATCCTAAGAGGTAGGGCCTAAAATTCTCTAAAGAAAACACAATAGCAAGTAACTCATTTTCAGTAGTGGTGTAGTTTATTTGGGAACAATTTAAGGATTTGCGTTCATAAGAAATCACATAAGGAGTTTTATCACAACATTGTCCTAACACAGCTCCAACAGCAAAGTCACTAGAATCACACATAAGTTCAAAAGGAAGGTTCAAATTTGGAGCTTTCATAATGGGAGGAGAGGTGAGAGAGGATTTGAGGGTTAAGAATGAACCCTCACATCTTTCTGTCCAAACAAATGGAGCTACCTTTACTAAGAGAGCACAAAGGGTACATGATATTGAACTAAAGTCCTTGATGAATATTCTATAAAAACCATCATGTCCTAAGAAATACCTCACTTCCTTGACAGTTTTTGGTGATGGAAGGTGACGAATGATTTCAACCTTTGATTTATCAACTTCAATCCCCCTACTCGAGACTAGATGGCCTAGAACATATCCCTCTTTAACCATGAAATAGCATTTTTCCCAGTTTAGGACCAAATTATTTTCTTCACATCATAACAAGACTCTCTCCACATTCTGCAAACATCCCTCAAATGTATCCCCAAACACAGAGAAGTCATCCATGAAGACCTCTAGAAAATCCGCTACCATGTCTGAGAAGATTCCCATCATGCACCGTTGGAAGGTTCCAGGGGCATTTCATAACCCGAAGGGCATGCATTTGAAAGCAAAGGTTCTGAATGGACATGTGAATGTAGTCTTCCCTTGATCCTCTAGGGAGACCTCAATTTGACTATACCCCGAGTACCCATCTAAGAAACAGTAGAAGGCATGACCCGCCACTCTCTCAAGGACTTGGTCAATGAATAGTAAGGGGAAATGGTCCTTCTTGGTGAATGAATTTAGATTCCTGTAGTCAATGAAGACCCTCCAGCCACTACTCACCCTTGTTGGAAGAATCTCTCAATCCTCATTGGTTATCACTGTGATTCCGGCCTTTTTTGGAACCACTTTTATTAGGCTCACCCACTCACTCTTATCTATGGGATATATGATACCAGCTTTTAACAATTTTAGAAGTTCCTTCCTTACTACCTCCATGATATTCGGATTGATTCGCCGTTGAGGTTGACGACATGGATTTGAATCAGATTCCATAAAAATCCTATGAGTACCGATAAGTCGGCTAATCCCAGGAATATCTGAAAGGGTCCAACCAATGGCTTTCTTATGCTTCCTAAGGACATCTAGAAGCATCCTATCATGATTTGCTTCAAGAGAAGAATAAATGACAATAGGATGTGTTTGATTTTCCCCTAGGAAGGCATACTTTAGTGCAGCAGGAAGTTCCTTCAATTCAAGATCAGGTTGGTTCATAATTTCAGTAGAAGATTGGGACATTAGATCAAGATCAATTTCATTTTTTAGAGTTTCAGATAGGATTGATTCCCCACATGTAAAAGTTTCAGCTACTAGATTGGCTTGATCAGATTTAGGGAAGGAAATTGGAGTGGTCTCCATGAAAGTGGTTTTTTGAAAGGTTTCACTAATTGATGGAACTAATACTTCATCATAAGAGTAATTTGAAAATGATTCAAGCCAAGGAGATAAACTTCCTTCATATGAACAAAGGAAATCAATCTCATCCTGAATTAAACATTCATCAAATATTCCTTGATGTTACATGGATTCATTATCAATGCTTCCTATCATGTTTACTTCATGAATGTCCTCGTCATCCCCTATTTGTGAGCTTTCATTATAGATGTTCAAGTCTAGACTCATGTTCCCAAAGGTGATGGTCATGATCCCATTTCGGACTCGGATAACAGATTTGATTGTTTCATGGAAAGGACGGCCAAAGATTATTGGGGTTTGTTCCTTATTTCCTAAGTTTGGATGGTTGTCAAGGACAATGAAATCAGCATGGTAGATGAAGTTTTCAACCTTTACCAGAACGTCCTTTAAAATCCCCTTTGGATCCCTAATTCTACGATCAGAAAGTTGAAGTGTGACAGATGTGGGCTGGAGTTCTTAAGGTACTTTGAGTAGGCAGGTACGGTTTGGATTGCATTGAGAAGGGGTATGTTCAACTTGACTTGTGAAAATATTTCCCTCAATATTTCACTTAGTTCAGGATTGGGTTTCCCCATCATGTGTTGGGGAAATGGTGTAGGTTGTGGGGTTGTTTGTTGAAGAGTTGTTTCTTTCACATTGTTATCAGTTTCCTCAGTTTGATCTTGTAATTCATTTGAATTTTAATCCAAGTTTGAATCTTTAGGTGGGTTCTGAATTAGTTGTTCAGGTTTCTCAATTGATTTACCACTTCTTAAAACAGTCATAGCCTTTAGTTGTTCATGAGTTGATTGAGCACAACTTGACTCTCCCCTTGATGTTGAGGATGGCACTGCCTGAGTAGGCATGGGTGCCTTTCTATTTTTGATGGTTTGAAGTTCTTGTTTTAGGGAAGAGACTTCTGAGTTCATCCTCTCCATTTTTTTCACAATTTTTCTAGTAGGCTTTGTGGAATAATTTGGGTGGGTGATTGAGTAGGTTGGTTTATCCTAGGGGGATATTTTGGAGGTTGGATGGTTTGTTGAAAATGGACCGGTGGCTGTTGGTATTGGATAGGTTGGGTTTGGAACTGGTTATGGGTTTGGTAGTTTTGATGGGGGTAATGATTTTGTCCATGTGGTTGGCTAGGTTGTTGGTTATCTTTCTAGCGGAAGCCTGGTGGTCGTTATACTTGGGTTGAAGGTGTTTTGGTATTGAGGCTTTTGGAAGTTCAAAGAATTTACTTCCGCTGGGGGTCTTCCTAATAGAACATCCTTGATGGATGGAATGGTTGGGCAGTTGTCTGTCTTATGGTCATGTATGTCACAAATTGTGCAAACAGGGTAAACAGTTTGGATTTCATGGACTTTCCTAAGGTCTATCTCTTCAACCTTCCTAGAGAGTGCTGCGAGATTAGCCCTAAAGAGTTTCCTATTCTCTAAGTGTATGAATTCCAGTAGTTCGTTGTGTCTTTTCACAATTAGGGGAAGTTCCCCATGTTTGGTTTTGTTCAGAAAGGCTTTCTAGATACTCGTAAGTATCATTTGGGGCTTTGTTTTTAAAGGTTCTATTACACATCATGTCAATGAATTGTTTGTTCCCCAGACCCAAACCTTTATAGAAAATTCTCACTTGTTCAGAAATAGAAAATCCATGGTGTGGAACCATGTTTAGAGTGTCTTTGAACCTCTCCCATGTTTCATAGAATGACTCTCCCTCTTTTTCAAAAAAGTTTTTGATACTCTTTTTAAGTGCAATTGTTTTATGGTGGGGAAAGTATTTTTTGTAGAATTCACTTTGTAGTTGGTCCCAAGTGTTGATGGATGATGGTCTCAAATTATTTAGCCAATTTTTAGCTCGATCCTTTAAAGAAAAAAGGAAATAGCATCATCTTAGCTGATTCTAGTTGATGTGGGGGACACATGGTTTCTACAATGACATTGAACTCTTTAATGTGCAGGTATGGCATCTCGAACTCCATTCCATGGAATGTGGGAAGGTGGTTTAGGACATGGGGTTTAAAGATGTAGTTGGAATCTCCTAGGGAATTTTGTCTAATGCATGAGGAGGCATTGGTCCAAGAATGTGTGAGGTATTCATTCACGGTTTGATCAATTGCATTCCCCAAGTTTGTGGTTGCCTCATTTGGGTTTCCATTTTGGTTCCCACCCGGGTTTATGAGTTGGTTTCATTGAAGACCTTCCATTGAAATTGGCTCAATTTTGGACTCTAAAGTATTAGGAAGATTATGATCTAATGGGATGAGTTCCCTTGGTGTACTTGACTCCCCAACCCCAGGACTATCCACCCTAACTAGACAGTTTGATTGATCGCGGGTGTAGGCGGACATGCACCAAAATAAAAAAAAACGAGAAAGGGACAAGATAAGAGAATTTGGATGAGAAAAGAAGAAATGGAGGAGAATAGAATGGGTGTTTATATGACTTACTTGGGTCCTCAGAAACGGTGCCAAAATTTTATTCTTGCTCAAATTTACCCAAGAGATGAAGGTAGAATGGTCCTTGTAGTCTAGCTTGGGTTGTCGAATCCAGAGAGACCTAAGAAGTAACCTATAGACACGCACATTCTGTGGACTGTTTTTGGCTATGAAGTGGCCAACTTGGATTTATTTTATATGGGCTTAAAGGAACTCTAAGAGACTTAAGTGAATTCAATTTAAAAGAATGAGTTGATCCTAGGTTATCAGTCGGGGTGGATTGGACGTATTTTCTTTTTAATGATTTCAATTTCTTAAATTTGAGATGTGTTCATTTAAGGAGAGAAAACAACATAATCACTTACTGGTTTAATTCCTACAACCTTTAATAATAATCATCTATACACTTGAATGACCACTGTTGTGAGCATTTCAAGGTAAAGGTTCGTATTAGCACTTGAAGTGCGTGGCCTTAAATTCAACAAGGACGATGGAGTTTAAAAATCATAAAATAAAAATCTCAATTAAAGAAGTGATTATTCATTAATGAGGTGATAAATAACATCCAATCCATCCCCTTGATACTCCCTTGGATCAGCCCATAATTGGTTTATCACTCCATTGATTCTATGGTTTCAATGGAAGCGGAAAGTAGACTCATAATGTAGGAAATGGAGAAGTAAACAAATCTCAATAAAATAACAATCACTCCACCGTTGTGTGATAATATCACAATGTTTGGTATGAACAAGTTCACACCTTGAACCAAAGGTATAAAATTGATAAGGATAATAACAGAATAATACGATAAGAAGAACTTTTATTAAGAAACAAGTATGAATTAAAACAACTTACATGTGAAGGAAGAACATTACAAAGAGAAATTGGCAGCATAACATTAAGATGAAAACAAGCTCAAAGATTCTCAACTCCTCCACCACCATTGCCTTAAATAGGCATTTTGGAAGCCTTGGGTCGATCCTATAATAGTACAAAGCATCCCACTTGATTATGGTGGGCCTAGGGTGGTGGAAAGTTTGTGGAAAGAGGACTTTTCCACCCTTGACCCGAAATGGCATCCAGCTTTCATTCACCGAACCGACGCGCTTGAAACACCTTCTAGAAGGCCGACTTTGGGTGGGAAATATAAGAATTATATTAAGCCCCTGATGTCCCCTAACAGCATGAACAATATCAGCACAAAAGGAGTTATGGTTTGCGAGATATGGTTTAATTGGTGGGCTGTTTTTCTTGGGCCGCAGAATCTGGCCCAGATTTTTATCTCTAAATTGGGCCGCCTAAATGACCACCATGGAGGCCGAGTTAGCATTCCCTCCGGAAGAGTGATTTGTTCCTACACATGTCCTCTAGTATCCCACGCTATTTGGGATTACTTGGGTTTGTATTTTGGGCCCCACAGTCTCATCAGTGGGATAGTGTCCAATCTGCCTTCTCCAGAATTGCTTCCTTTTATTGCCAAATATCTCCATCATCCTCCATGAATTATCCATTGATCCCTGAATCAAACATGTTCATATTTAAGTGTAGATCAATTTAAAAAAATATAAAATTAAAATATTTATAATTATATTCCTTAAAATCATATGAATCATTGGGTACTTTAAATGATGTTAAAAAATGTACCACATAATAGTGCATTTTAAGAAGGTATTACAATCATAATGTGAAATGATGTTCAATGTGTAAAATGCACTAAAATGGTGTTTATGAATAATAAAGAACATGAATATTATATATATTAACAAATAATATTATCCTCATTTAGTGTCTAATCAATGTTACGTGGCAAATGATATTTCTTATTAACATTATATTTATTTAATTTTTTATAACCAATGAAAACCTTATTGTACCATATTTATTGTTAGTAAAAAATTGTATCACCCCTTGGTCAAGTACTTGGATGAAACAATCATTTATCTAAAAACTCATTAAATTAAATTTCTAGTTCCAAAAGTTATATTAGTGCCATTAAATAATGAGGTTTCCAAATTTTCTTATCATTAGGTACAATGTTAAAAGTAAACTGGACCTCCCGATCATGAATATCACATAGTAAATCATCATGAAAACATCTATATATTAATTAACTAATAGGAAATAAATACCATGCATAGTGTTTTTATTTTAAACAACATGTGCTATGTAACCTTCACTTCCATTTATAATTAATTTATTAGGTTTGTAGTAGTTCAAAAAAGGTTTGAAATCATTGAACCAAACTATCTTGGATCTATAATTTATCTTATCACGATAAATTTAAATCCAATGCATTCCCAAAATATTATCGAACTCTACCATGGAAATTTTAACATGATTTTAACAAAATACCATTCCAGTAATAATAATAAAAATATTCCTATAAATATTGGTTACTTTAATATTTCAATCTATAGTTTTCAACAAAATTCGAATCACAATTTCACATTTTTATATTCCTAGTATTCTTAAAAATGTCTAAAAAATGTAAAATATGATGATCTAAGATGGTAATGGTATAATTAAAATAAAATGGTAACATACCTATCACCACTTAATTAGATGTCCCTATACCAACCATAGTAATAAAAAAATATTTTTCACCACCTTTATGCTTTCAGTCTTGATGATTTCGATCTCCATTATCTAACTCTAGACACATGTTATCATAATTAAATAACTCATTGAAATAAAGAAATCTTTTCAATGAATGGTAATCATTTTCCCCAATTTTTTATTATTTAGGAATCTTTTCTTTGTAATCATGTGATCTATAAATGAAATTCCCTAATAGTAAAAATTTCAAGAATTTATCTTATATTACCAATGATTCTTTTTACCACAATTACAACAATATGAGAAAATTATTTTCTTACCACCCAATTTCATTGATGAACTCTTCTCCGTTGACTTACATCCAGACCTGTTTTCTTTTTGTTGTCAAAGATTACATGATCATTAGTGAACTCCAGTTATACATTCTAAATACACCAAAACATATTCTCATAAATTTGGAATTCATGTGATGATAATAACTTTCAATATATTGGTATTAAACATGAATAAAGATGATTAATATTAGTATCAAGTTCCCATATATAATCTAGTAAATATGTGGCTACTCTTGTAAATAATTCTTCATACGTAACTACCAAATATCAATCCTTTTTTCTCAATTCCAAGAATTTTTTCTCTATCAAGATTATAACAACAATATGAATATATTTTTCAAGGAAGATATTCTTAAAATTGTACAATACCATGGAATCAATCTCATATATCCATTTGTAATTCACAACCAAAGGCAAATATTGATTAGCTTCACCTTTAAAATGATAAATGGAAAGGGATACCTTTTGGAATTCTGAGAAAAACATGACTTCAAATATATTCTATAGGGTATTTATCCAACCTTACACTACCACCGGGGTAGAAGATCCATGAAGTACTGCAGGATGTAGTCTCATAAAATGATCTACTATCATAATCTTCTTTTATATTAGATCTTGATTCTCTATAACATGGATTTAATGACTATATATAGTTTGCGTTAACTAATCCATCATATAAAAAACTATTCAGATCCAATTATAACTATTATGGGTTACTAATTGGGAAGGATTTCATCTTTTTGTGCCTTAATACTACTTTCTCCCTATTTCATATATGAAAACCCATTATGATAAAACATATTTTAGATAAATAAATACAGTAATATAAAAATTATAGATCATTTCAACATAACCAATATATATAATATTTTAAGGGTATACTATTATAACGATCATATCCCATAAAGTTATATAAACCTTTATCTGAAACAACGATAAGGACCCAACCATATAAATTACATATTCTAGTGACTTCTAACTTGAAATCACATTCTTATATTCCCAAATATATTTTAGGTATAGATTTATTGAGAGTTAGGTCATAAATGATACAAAAAATCAATATATTTAAAATATAGAAACATTTATTCAGTCTCCATTTTTCCCAGAGTATAAAAAATTTAAAATAAAACATGATTTATTTTCATTTCAAATATTAAAAATAGTATAATTGATTTATTTCTTTACATTATCTATCCTTAATCAATGTGAAAACCATTTTCAAAAATGGTATGAGCATGAAAATTTAAATAAGTGACATAATAAAGAGAAATTTATTAGTCCAGTAAAATACATTAAAACCCCTGAAAATACTTTTCTTCAAATCATACCTTTTTATCCAAAAAGTGCATTATTTTTCTATTAAAATGATCATCATATAATTTATTTAAATGAAACAATTTCCATGAAAACTCAATAAAAATAATATAAGGGTCATGTACGATCCTTGAGACATCATCATTATAAATATCATACAATACACTTTGAATTAGAATAACCATACAACCCACTTCTAATATAATTCTTTATCTATTATATTCATTTCCCAATGTATTGAAGAACTATATAGGTGAACCCATCGTATAAGCTATAACAGGATCAACTATAAGCCACAATTGGGTTCAACCTTTTTTAAACAATTTCTTATGTCCACATCATAAATAATGCCCTTGAAAAAATATTATAAACTTATGTGAAAATCATTTCAAATTATAAAAATACCTTTGTTTTTAAAAAATCACTTTTTAAAATATAAAAAAAATGCACACATAATAAGAAAACCATTTTCATTTAAAATAAACATGGAAATATATATCGGAAACATCAACTAATTGATATATCATAATGATGGGAAGTTCTATTCATGTTGTATATGTCAAATAACATTCCTTTTAACTTTTGTTAAAAGAGTAAAAAGGGGATCTTAAAAATGGGATTTTTAAAAGAAAGTACCTTACCTTGAGTTCGACTTATACATTATTTATCTTCCATAATAAAGAACTTATGATAATTTTATAATTTTTTAATATCATTTTTCATGTTATTTATTACTTTATTTTATTTAATAACATGTTATGTAAATTTACTTAATCTATTAAATTTTCAGTGGTGTTTTGATGATATTCGACTCATATGTTCAATATTACATCAGTAGGTTAACTATCGTCAAATAGGTTATTATTAAACCATATATATAATTATAATAATGAAATAATTATTATTTTTATACATCAATTATAATTTTAAAAATGTTTTTGAAAAATGAACTATGTTACAATCATGGAAAAGGTAGTCCATATGTAGGCATAAATAACATTTCCATTATTCAATAATCATTATGGAATGAAGGTAATTATTATTATTTTTTAAAATGATCATGATATCATAAATACAATATTAATAAATTAAATTTAAATAAATAAATGTATATATATATCCCATTTGATGTGGTGATGAATGATTAATCACATCACTTCATGGAGGTGTTGGTCCACACGTACGCACGAACGATGTTATCATTTTTCTATGAATGGAAAAGTAAGATGGTAGATGATATATTATATTTTATAAATGATAAATAATTCATTAATATAAGATATAAATATTAATTTAATCATTATAATCCATCCATGAAAGATGGTAAAGGAAAACCAATTACATCGATTTGTAAGGTTGTAGTCTGCTACCCACATTAATGTTGGGTTCGTTTCATATTTGTTGAATAAAACATGGATATAGGTTATTAAATTATCATATATATACCAAATTATTTGGAAGATATTGGTTTAATTATGTAGTCATGGTTAAGGAATATTTTAATGAGTTGGAAGAATATGTAAATCTAAAACAATCGATTAAAAACTATACCTCTTCTTCAGAAAGTATCCTTTGATTAACACCTTAATCCCTCTAAGGCTCGTATTATGATTGAGGAAATACCTCCAGAATAATATGAGGGATTCTAAAAAGCTATTTTGGAAGTTATTAGATTAACAAAATGGGGTTTGATGTGTGAAGTGGGGGGATAAAAATATTCCCTTTTATAAGAGAGGGGATGTGAACTCTTGGAATTTCTCAAAATATTAAATTAAGATAAATTAATTTCCAATTAAAACTGTCTAAATATGATTTATTTAGAACATATTATGAGTATGGATTAAAATAATCATATAAAAAAAATTAGACAAATTTTCATATCATTTTTACCCTTATCAATTTGTTTTAACCACCCGTTAATACCTTTAACACTTACCTTGACATCAAGGATTTTAACTATTCAAGGGTCAATATAGTTATTATAAATAGAAAAAAATGACCATAAATGGACCATGGTTGAGATTTTAAATTATGTAATAAAAAATATGATAACATTAATATTTCTAATAATTTTATATCAATTAATAGAATATAATATATTACAATATATCATTAATGTCAATTTTTGGAACTATTAATTACATTGAATTTAATAACCTCAATAAAACAAGTAAAATTTAAAAAAAATATTTTAATATGTTCGTAACATGCCATATTAATTTATAAAATTATTACATCACCTTAATTATCTTAAATCATAAAACATTTAATATTTTTAATATCATTTTTTTCAATTTTTTACATCATTTGAATTAATACAAGTCTTAGATACATTTTATAATTCCTATCATTTTATTTTTAACTCTAATTACTTGATTTACGCTTTATCATGGTAACAAAGATAATAGGTTTACTATTCATATTAGCAAAAAATAATATGGTAATATTAACCAACTTTTTACCCACTAATAAAAAATATGTAATTTTTTTTTAAAACTACAAATACATAAATGAAATAATTTAATTTAAAATTAAACTGAAAAAACATGATGCAAAATAATTTAAACAAATTCTATTTTTAATATAAAATGTTTTTATACTAAATTCAAGTATAAAATTCATTTTCAAAAATAAAATATGATTATTTTAAATAAAAATGAACTAATTAAATTTTAAGACTCATCAAAAATAGGTTTTTAATTTTTAAAAACAGGAAAATCAATACATTTTATAATAAAAAATTATAATTTTTCACTTGTCACTAAAAAATTAAATATTCAGAAAATTCTAAAATATTAATCGTAATATATTTTTAAATTTTTAATTAAAAATATTTTTTTAAAAAAAATTATATAATTTTTTAATTATGATTTATCATAAAATAATATAATTCTAAAAATCCATATTGGTTAGAAATATTTTATTTTTCCTTTTGATTGAAAGATTAATTAATATTTTTATAATGAATATAACTATATAATATATAACTAAAAAATAATTATAGGAAACGAAAATGATTTATTCTAACATTACGAGAGTTGTAATAATATCTATGTGGTTTATAAGAACCCGAAACACAGTATAAGATAACATATGATTTACCTGACAGTTTATTATTAATCAAAATTCTAGGGTGGTGTATTACCTATGCACTTCTACCCATATCAGGATGATGTGACATATTTTCATGAAACTATAAAAAAACATTCCACTCAATTTTACACTCCATAATATATATTTAATGAAAATGTCGGATATTAAGCTAAAAAATATATCATGAAGTAATTTTGGAATGTTTTTTCTTGGGTATACTTGGTCCGGTACACCTGTATCGTATTTGAGAATGAGTTATAGGATATTGGGTTATAAAAATATATTTTAATTACACAAAGTATTACCAATAGCAAAGAAGATCATATCCCTAATATCTTGATTTACTAGATCTCGATTGTGAAAACATTTCCAACACTACATAGGGATATGGGAATCAACTTGTGGGGCAGATATGGTATAGAAGGGATCCATACAAGAAATTTGATTTTGAATACATTATATTTCCCTTAATTGTATATCAAAAAGGCACATATATATATATATATTCTATTATTTTTATTATTATAATTTTTTAGGAGATAAATCACAGAAGTTATAGATCTGATTAACCGCACTTTATTTACACATAAAAAAACATTACAACAAAAGTAAAAAAGACCCAACATTTCACACCATGGATTAAGTACCTTAATATAATATAAAATAAAATTGGATAATTCATAATAAAATTATAATAGTTTTATAATTAGGAAATCCATTGAAAATTTTACACCGTCGATTATCAAAGTTAGTATAAAACAAACTATAATAAGGAAAAATATCATAAAATGAGGAAGAATTTAATGAAATATAAAGAGATCATTAATGGAATGAAGATTTTGGTTTGACAAGTTAATATTTAATGAATTTATATAATTAAATGGTGGTATTATATCCATTTTTAAAAAATTTTAAATTGTATATAATAACATATTAAAATATTACAAAATAAATTTCCAGTTTAAAATTATCGATATCTAGTTAATAAAAATATAATTTATTTAGAAGATAAAATATAAATATTATCATTATTAAAGTTTGATTTGATAAAATATAAATAATAAAGGTATAAAACAAATAAAATAAATCAATTCCTTTTTAAAAATATTATTTACCTTAAAACTTATTTTAATACAATATGTATTTTTTATTATCTTTTAAAATTAATTATATTAATAACATTGATGATGAGACTAATATAAATTTTAATTAAATAAATAAATAAAATTCAATATATGATTACTAAATTATCAAAGAAAAAATTTAATTATTAATGCTCAATGAAATATGTTTTATTAAAAAAATTAATTTCATTATATATTCCATTATTTAATTTGAATGTTTTTTTTATATTTGGAGAATTAAATTAAATTAAATTTATTTTCATATCTATAAAACTTTTATAACATTTTTCCAACAATTATTAAATTGTATGAAATAATATTTAAATCATTTACTATTATAAATAAAGTTTTGTAATTTTTATTAAGGATAAATAATTTAGATAGAAATTAATATTTATTAATTCCATGAATTTAATTTAATGAAATTTTTATCATATTCTCAATAATTATATCATAATTATATATTAGGGACAATTATATTTTTTTCAAAGAAATAAGTTTTTATTGTAAAAAGTGAGTAACCATGGTATATGATAAAATGACGTAAATGGATAAAATAAGTTGTAATATAATAATATGTTGATAAATATTATAAAAAATTATTTCAATGATGGTTTTAGGACCCATATATATTATTATTATAATTTTAAACTACTTTACTTGAAATATTACACTCCAAAAACATTAATGAATTGGTATTTTAAAAAGGTAATCCTTTCACACTAAACAAATGTGCCCCTACACTAAACTTTAAAAAGAAAACATAAAATAAAATTCATCAGTAAAATATTCCCATGTATAATCTAATTTGTATCCATCATACATTTTAGAAGTTATGGTGTCAAGAGGTTTTATCAAATCCTTAAAAAATATGGACTCTAATATAAGATATGATTTTTTAAGTAATGACCTATCATTATTCATTTTCATTCATTTTCACATCCTCATTCTAATATGATATAATTTATAACTTTTATAACATGTAAATAATATATATATATATACTTTTATGTATATTATAAAAAATCACATCATATTTATTCTCATCCATTAAGTATAACATCTTTTATTTTTGTTTGTCTAATAACATACATAGAAAATGATTGAAATGTATTATGATAGATACTTATGGAAACATAAATACTCTTATGATATAAAATTAACTTGGAAATAACATTTAATTTTTTTTGAATGTAAGTATTAATATTTATCTCATTATTAATATAACACATTATGTTTGTTAATAATTATGGAAACATGTATCTAATGGATTTCATCAATGGGATGTATACCAAAAACTTTTATGTAAGGAACATGGAATATCAATTCTCATTGTTGAATTATTAATCCACTAAATTAAATATTTTAGATATTATGACTCAGGAATGAGAAATTATGATCAATACATAGAGACCAAAATAGTCATAAAACAATTAAAACTAATAACTACAGGTATTGAATATTCACTAATAATAAATAATAAATTCATAATAAATGAAAATAAAATATCAATATAAATGATAATAAATAAGAATAGGTTTTTAAAATTGATAATTAACAAGTCAATGATGATTAAATAGGGGGTTAGAGTGCATTTAAGGATTTTGAGAGAAATGGTTGGGAGTTCCCTTCTAAATCCTTATTATTTTCATGTGTTGTTTGTTTACTGAATATATTATTATTTAAGCCTCATCAATAGAAAAATTAAAACATTACTTAGTATAATTAATTTATTTTGAAATACTATAAGTCACCTTACCCTTCTCAAAGATTATTTTTTCAAACCATATTCTAATTTTAAGGTTTTTATGAACATATTGTCGCACTTTTGGTTTTGAATTTATTATTCTAACCCATTTTTATTCAACCATTTATATTCATCCCTATGGAAACATACTATTTAATTTTTTGATAATTTATCTTTCCTTCTCATTTTAAATATTTGACTAATCATATGATCTCTATATGGAATTTTTATCTCAATTTCCTTTTTTGAGACATGTTTCATATTATGAAACCATTTTTATTTATATGGTTCATATACTACCCCATTAACATATTTTAACATAATAATTGTTTATTTATTGGAAATAAACTTATATTTGATGTTAGATAAAAAAATATATTGAGATTCCAATATAACCATTGTCATAAAGGCATTCATAAATCAATCTCCATTTCAGTGCATCATAATCTTTACCCCTTAAAAATAATCTTCTATGTTACTATACCTTAAAATTTCATTTATTATTTTCTCTTTACCTTTATGTTATTTCTTTACAATATCAAAACGTTCATCTTTATTGATTCTTATATAATATATATGTTTTTCTATAAACTAGAATTGTTGAAAAATATTTTCGGATTTTTTTTCTAATTTTATAATAATTTTTTCTACAATACCCCTTTTTATTTTAAAATATGAATATATATTCTATTCTTTCCCTTTAATATTTATCTCAATGTTATTAAAAATATTAAATCTTATTTATTGATATGTGTATCATTAAAATTTAAAAAATTATTAAAAGGAATATATTTTCACTTTCGTACATTTTTTAACTTTCATTCTATATTTATTCCCTTTTAACGTTATTTATAACATGGTTCCACTATTAAGGAATATATTTTAATAAAATTATTCAATAACTTTTTTGACCAATTTAAAATTATTTTTAAAAGAAATGTCTCTACGAAAACATCCCTAAAACCTAAAAAATATCAATTCCAAATTTTTATTCCATTTTACTATTCATTAATTTAGAATATTTATCAATGATATTATTTCTATTTTAAATTGAAAATAATGTCAAGAATAAATTATCATATAAATATTTTTATCCATATTTTATTTCTTTAAAAATATGTAAATGATTTTTCTTTTCCTTCATTACAATTATTTATGGGATATGTAAAAGGGTTAAAATATGTTTATTATATATCCTATAACCTAATATATTTCATTGATATATTTATAATCTACGGAAGTATAAATTTGCATCTATTTTATCTCATTATATATTTTTATTGAGTTTTTATTATGGTAAAATGATCCATTGATTTATTATAAAATATCCAACATATATATTGAAATGTAGAAATGAATCCTTTTTGAGTAGATAAACCCATAATTTTCATTGTATCCCATTGTCAATATCTAAGTGTAAATATATCCTTTATGAAAATTCCATTATAATTTTAGGATCTTATAATTCTATCTTCTAATTAATGTGCGTTCACCTAGATAATAATACCAATCAATTTTCTAGAGAAACCTATTTCCATGACCATACACATTTTAGTCTATATGATATAAATAAAATGTAAAACATTATTCCAATCAATGTGTATTTAATTAGTTATAATTTATCAATCATTGGTCAATTATACAAAATTGTCATTTATTTATTTGTACCATATTTTATCTCTAGAGGTTAACAAAGATATGGTATATAATTAATTTCATGTAACACATATATATGTGGTTTATCATTATGTTGTTGGTCGGGAATTATTATATATCCCTTATAGTGAATTAAGAAAGTCTTAATATTTAATGGGATTACTAGGGGACATAGATATATTGTTGTACATGGGTTGTTATCCATATCCATTTTGTTTCAGGAATTAAGTTGTTTTCTTATTTCACTATGATATGAATATCTTAGTGTTTACCAATGACATATGTTATAATTTTCTTTGTCTATAGTAATGGAACATTCCTTTATTATATCTCCATGGCTCATGATTATGGTTCAATATCTTCAAAATGTTATACAATGGTAAATGTTATTATATCATGATGATATTTTCATTGGTTTTCATTCATAATATGTATTCTATAAACATGTTTTCAGTCCTTATGACAACCTATTATGATCCTACGATTTTATTCCACTAATAATGTATTTATCTGATTTTTCATGTTTCCTCAAATGTTTTTGAATAATATTAAATCCTATTTGTCCTATTAATATTAATTTCCCTCAACGTGTGATTGAAATGACTCCATTCTTATATTTCACTATTTCCTTATAATTTTTTATACAATGACATGTCTAGGAGTAAATTTTGTATAATATATATTGTTTGTGGAATTGAAGCCTTATTGTATAAAATTGTGAATATATATCTAATATCTAAAGTCATTAATATTTTCAGTTCTATGAGTTTTTTTACATATTGAAATTATATATATAATCATGTAAAAAATATGTGTGGTTTTAAGGAATTTAAGGTGTTATCATTAAATGAGTGTAATGTATGTATTGGCTACACTATGTCTAAGAGATTCAGTATTGGGATACATTAATTACTAACATGGGATACATTTAATATTAACTACACCCACTTTCCAGTGGTTAGGATGATTCAAAATAATCACTCATAATAACCTAGGTGTTACTTGGGGATACTAAGGAAAAGAAGAATATGGTGACTCTTTTGTGTATGAAGAACCAGGTAAAGAAAGAGGTAGAGATATAATTAGATCCCCATGGGGTGGTTCATGACATAAAAAGTTTTAATGGATTCCCTACCAATATTACCCATTATTATAAGCGATATTATTGGCCAACCCTATAAGATAAAAAATGTACTGATTCAGGGAAAATAACTATAATCATAATCACAAAAAACCTCTATCTGGTAGAATTCAATTTCATGTTTTAGAGTCAATGATTAGTACCAATAAAAAACACACAGACCAAGGTTCTTCCAAACACCTTTATCATGTAGGAATAATTAGAGTGTGAAAATATTATCAAACATGTTATGTCCATCATGGAATGTATTTACTATATATAGTTCAATATACAACTAACAATGTATTCATATACGAATTTTGGCATAATTTAGATTTTATGGGTATGGGTGGAGATGAACGTTAAAGGATAAAAAATTAATAATCTGATTATTCATACCTTTTTTATGATTTGGTCTAATGATACTAAATATTTATAGGTTTTTTTCTAATGTTAGAAAATAAGTGAGACCCTAATTTTATCAATGGGTGATACCTATGATTCAGCGTTTTAATATATTTGAGGTCCACACTAGACCATTTATCAATAGTTGATGTGTATATTATGATTTATGATCCTATAAAATGTCATTCTGAAATGGGTTTCTGGTGGAATAAAAATATAATGATATATTATGTGATCCTTATACATTGTATAGGATTTATAATCAATTAAAATGCCTTTAAATTCCGAGTCTAAATACATAAAATGATTTTTACCATAAAAAATCATAGAATATTTCACTTTTTCTTGATAATTATATCTCAAACTCATATATATGACTACATTACTCTATATCTATTATTATAATGATCAGGTTGAATCCCACATATATAGAAACTTGGAATTACTCTTATCTTGTTGATATGGTAAAGGAATTAGTAGTCTAGATCAGAGGGACACCACACTATAAGGGGAAGAGTATAAACACATACTGAAAACGAGAGTGAGATGAGACTAAAAAACAAAATACATATGTCTAATTAATTTTGTGGAAGAGTCACCTATGAACTCATGAAATTATAGGAACCAACTCCTTTGACGAGGCATGAAAAATTCTAACAAAATATTTTTAATGATATAAAAGTAATTATTTCTTACTAGTTATGGGAAAATGTGAGAGAAATATTACTCTCTAATGTGTTTATAGAAAATTATTTACATAAGTATTAATATAACAGGGATCAAGCAATCAATAAATACTCTGTTTATGTAGTTTTCTACTCGTAGTGGTGAAGTAATCCTATTAGTCTGAGACTTATTTTCATACATGTCTTGAAAATAAAATTACTATCATGTTGGAATTTGATTTAATATATGTTATATATTTTGGAGTTTCATGTTCTAATTAATGAAACTGAAGTGAATATAGTTTTTTTATTGAATTTTTTTACTGAAATAAATAAAGCTATAGTTGTTCATGTGAACTTCATCGAAAGGTGTTGATCATTTTTGATTCCATAAAAAATTAGATTTTCTCTTTATATTACTGTTGAAACTATACCTAATTTTTCTGGAATATAATTATTAAACACATTTCTATAAATTTATCTTCACTCCTCATGGAATGAGAAAATATGATTACTAAAAACTTGGAATCATTTTAAACTGTGAAATACATTGTTGGTTTCTGTGTACTGTTGATTGTATTATTTCTATCGGTGAGTTGTTTCTTTAGGTTTAAATATCTTATGGGTTTATTATAGGAATTATTTTCCTTGTCATTTGTTAATTTTAATTCCAATATTTCGTGATTTTGGTTTTCCATGGTGTAAATGATTGATATTACTTTTTATAGGGTGATAGTGGATAAAGCTAAGTGAAACTAATTTTAGAGATTGTAATTAGGTTAATCGAGGTATATTTTGGTGAAGTTCCCACTTTGTGTGAAAATTTATTTTTTTCAATGGTTTTTATTAGTTTTAAATGGTTTTTAATGAAATAAAAAGAGTTCATTAATGTCAATATGTTGAATATGTTATAAAAAATAAGGTATTATAAAAGTTCAATTGACGTATTCAAGCTTGAAAAACAGATTATGTAACTTGTAGGAATGAATAAAGAAAAAAGATAGAGATCAAGTGTTATTATCTCAAGAAAGGTGAAATTTATTTTGAAGAATGTTAGCTTACTGAGGACGATTGGTGACATGTTTTTATTATTTATGACATGAGATACGATTATTTAAAAAGAAAATTTCTTATCAACATTATTAAAGTGTCTTTAAAATTATTGTGAAGTTAAGTTAATGATTATAGTGATGATGATTGGTTGAAGGCTCAAATACCAAGGTTAGTGTATGAAGTTAATTAAAATTAGGTAATCAAATTAGGTCTTTCATTTAATACCATTATAATAGTATTCTATATAGCACCAACAGACAAAGAGACCAACAGAAAAATATTTATAAAGTCATCATAGAGTCTATAGGATTAATCTTTACAAAGTCACAAACTAATTCTATTTAGAATACAAAGATGTAAAGTCTAATCAGACAGTGTAATGTATGGGATAACATTGAAGGAAAATTAAAAATGAAATCATATAAATGTGAGTGGAAAAAGTTGATCAATCAAAAAGTGGAAAGAAATGTCAGTCCAATTATATTCATAGTTACATTAGATTAATAACAATAAGAAAAATGATATTATATGTTGCTAAGTGATTTTTTATGCATTTATCAAATATCAAAGAGCCTTTTGGGGGCTGATTCAATAAAAAATTTAGAATAAGAGAAAAGTTTCCAAAAGAGTGTTCAATCTAGTTATGTTTAAAAATAGATTGAGGATAAAATGAGTAATGGTTGAGTCATGAATACATTAGAGTTATGAAAATTTTCAATGGAACTAGGTTTTCTAGATATTGTGAAAAATAGATTGAAGTTAGAGGAATATCTCTATGATATTTATCAAATAGACTCATATAAAAGACGTGATGTGAAGTGAAGAAGTTGTGATGTAATAGATTAATGATGTGTTGATGTGTCTATAGAAAATGGAAGGAAGTATGAAGGCTATTAGATGAACATAGTGTGTTATCAAACTGACTTTACCAAACAAATTTTCTTGAATAATAAAGTATATTTTTACTAATGAAGTTAATAGTTAGATGGAATGGATCAAGATCATCAAAAAAATAATTATCCATATGATGTCATTAAATAAATTTTTTCTAAATGAAGTTCATCAAACTGATGTTACGAAAGAAAGATCAACAGATATATGTTTATGAATTGTTGAAATAGACATAGGTTTTTTCAAAAGTTTTATCAAATATATGTTTCAAGGAAGTATCTTCATAGAGATTTTTTTTAACTAAGAAAAATGTTTTTCCTTCAACTAAATGAAAGAAATTTAGTTCTTTAGATAAATGAGATCGGATGATGTTCATTGATCAAAGTTTCATATTCTATGGGAACAAATGAAATATTTTCCAATAATTTCATTATTCAGAGGAAGAAAAATGAGAAATTTTTTAGATGTTCCCATAAGGTGATTAAATAACACTGAATGAAATTTCACTAGATGAAATTCATTTTAATAATTTGTACCAAAAAAATTGTTCAAATGACATTAAAATGTTTTTGTAATGTTATTTATTATAGTGGTACAATTTGGATGACCAAATTTTCAATAATCACAATGGAATATTATGATACTATTGATATTTTAGAGGTTGTAAGATGAACATTTATGATGATATCTATGGTAGTTTTTTGTGAAGACTGGTTTATTCCTAACTTTTAAGAAGTTTAAACATTGAAAAGCACTAAATTATTTGAGTACCATTATCAATGATTAAGAGAGTTGTTTGAATTTTAAGTATGCTCCTAACCCTATAAACATGGGGGAATTGTGATTATATAATGGGGCGTTGATACATTGTGAAGTTGTGATAAAAATATAGTATCATGGTTTAGAGTTAAGCTAAATAATTGAAGTGTTGTAAGAAACTGTTTTCCCTAAATCTTGATAGCTATTCTCATCTAGGAAAAAGTACCAGTTGAAAAGGTATCAAATTGAGTAGGGGTATCAGACATATCAAAATAAACAGTTGTTAAAGAAATTAAATAGATGAAGAAGATGTTGAAGGGATCACCCAATCATTGTGAAGAAGTCCCCATACCGAGAAAATAATTTAATGGATGGAGATAAGGAACCAGATGAATATATATCAGAAGAAGAGATACTAGAATGGGTTTTTTCTATCAAAAAGTATCAAATGAACATCATTCAGAAGAAGTGATTGAACATACAGGTACTCTATTGAGTAGAATATATCAGATATGACAATATCACTTGAAAAACATATACCAGATGATTAAGAAGAATAAGAAGTGATCTGTTGGATACCAGATATAGTCTTCTATCAATTTTAAATTTGAAGAACATAAGGAAGATGAAATAAAATGAATTTTCCCAAGATGAACATACGTTGGAATGACATGATTAGATGGAGTATCATATGGATAGGTTCCAGATGAATGATTAAAAATATGTAATGTTGATTTCAAGATGTTTTGGAAGTGACAATTAAAAATGAAGGATGTGAAAAAACAAAACATTGCGACATACCTAAAATGTATCAATAAGAAAATGAATTTCTTTGGGTTAAAATGATATAAAGATATTCGAGTATATCTATATAAAGAGTATAATGATCCCCAATGTTGATATATGTTTAAGTGATCTTCACCAGTCTAGGGAAGAAGGATTCATTTCTTATCCCCCTCCCAATTTGTAAGGAACAACAACCAGGCTAATGATTTTTTCTATGAAAAACACTATAAATAGGTATCTAAATATATTGGAGAATCCATGTACTATTCATCAACCCATAAAAAATTTATTATGTGTTCTTATTAAGTAGTGACCATTGTAAATATATCTTGTTCTATGTTTTACCTGCTTTCATATACATTCATCTGATAAGGAAAAGAGAATATGAGAGTCAAGATCCTGATATGCCTAAGAGGCAGAGGGATAAAAAATTATAATTGGTTAAAGAGATACCAATAATGATTCACCCCCTCTCATTGTTGTGAATATCTTGATGTTGTCCCCTAAATTATTATCATAGGTAGGTTCACCTCTATTAGATTATATAAATTGAAGTTAGTATCATTTGAATATGTGATTCAATTTTATGTATTAACATTGTTGTTCTGTTTTGGTGAATATTTATTTATCCATTAAGAAAATTATATTTCTACCAAAACTATGATTAATAGGAGAAAAAAAGTGAAAATAAATTATAACAAGGCATCCCTATTATATAATTAATATTAAGTATTATATTCTCATTTATTTTTAACAATGAAGATATATCTAGAGAGGAATCTAAAAATATGGAGGCACATGTTCCCACCAAGCAGAAGTACAAAATTCTTACCTCAAGTGAATCAAGAGTTTTAAGTGATCATAACAAATTTGAAAATTGTTGTACAAACTCTCTTAAATAAGAAGAAACCAACACAAGTGGTTATGATGATTTATCTATAAGTTTTCAAGATATATCAGTTTCATTTCCAATAATAGTGTATCTCTATTTTGTAGAGTAATTAAAATTATATATGAATAGATCATATAGATAGAAAAATAAGTAGATAATATGGATAATTTATTAGAATAAAAATTTAACAAATATATAAATCTCTCTAGATAGGTTAGATCCTTTGAAGAATGAAAGGTGGATATTGAAATATGTTGCTCAAAATTCAAATATAAATAGATCAAATAATATAAATAGAAATATAGAGTTAAGAATATTGTAGAAGAGAATATCCATGCACTTGAATAAATTTTGAAAAATAGAATTGATATCACTGATTATCAATTTGAAGTAAACTTCAAGAAGATAACAGAACATTACACTTTTTTACCGAAACATTTATGATGCATGAAGTGGAAGTTGAAATAATGTAAGATATTTGTGAAAATAGGGTGATTATAATTAAATATTAGAAATACAAAATCAATATTAAAGGTCAATAATTGTATTTTATGTTTGAAAATATTTACAAGGAATATATTAGGATATTAAAAAATATGGTTAAAAATTCTACTAATAATCAATTCTAACTGAAGGATTATAAGGTTAAGATATATGAATTTTATTAAATAAGATCATGAATTCATTCAATAATATATCTTAAGTATCTATGATGAAATTGTACCATTAAAACCATCGTAAAATAATGTTTCTAAATCTATTTTTTGGAATATTATAGGTCGGGAAAAATCTATACATGTTTTTATGAAGAAAGTTGATAAAAATTCTACCACTATGACTAGTGTGGAGAAAAAATTAGAGTGAGACTTGGTTTCTCATATATATCCTAAAAAGTATGAATAAAACAAAAAAAACGACATATAAAAGAAAGAAAAAATCATTATTTTTGGTTTAATGTTTGTATTGTAACAGATTCAGGCATTGTGCTTTAGATTGTTGGTATAATCAACTAAATTTTATAGAATAGTGTATTACGATGCCAATGGTGAGAAATAAAGAAAAAAGAAACAAGATCCAATGAAGAATAATTATATAAAAAATTACAATAGATTTATAATGTTTAAAAATACCTATGATTTTGGAATAATATTAGTCACAAGGTTTTCATATTCTCATATTAACATGTATAAAAATATAATAAGAAAACAACACCACATAAAGTGGTTAATAATGAAGAAGTATCCTTAATAAGTAAGTTAAAAAATTTTGTAAATAAATTATCCCAAGAAGATATCAAGGTAGAAAGGTGATATTATATAGGATTCTAAATACAAGAAGGTCAATAAAAGTGAGTCATCCAAAAGAACTACAAAGAGGGATGAAAATAAAAAGAATCTATAGAAACCCAACCTTTCATATATTAATTTTAAATCCTTTTAATGATAAAAATCATTAAAACATTACAAAATGATGATCCAAAGGATTAGTGTCTTTGAAAAACTAGGACCAAACATAAAGTATACAGTAGAAACATAAACATTTATTAAATTCCTTATTCTCTAGCTTCTTATTTTCCCTTCAATTCTACTTACTACAAGTTTTTACATGAGGATATACATAAAAAAGTGTGGAGATAAAATCCTTGATATAGGATAGAAAATAACATGAAACAATATAACATTGGCTGATCATAATCATATGCATAGGATCATAATCATTAAAGGAAGCACATACATGGAATGTGGCAATGCATAAAAAATGAAACGTCATGTCTTAGGGATGAACTACCATACGTAGTTGTGAATAATACAGCATCATGTACATTTATATTTCACATTAAATCACAATATTCATAACATTACCCAATGTATTAGTGCGCTATATAATTCCAGCTACACCTGTCACATCATAACATTTACATTATGCTATTTAATTCTGGGAACACCCGTCACATCAGAACATTTACATTATCATGCATTCGACATAGAACATATATCAACATTAGACATAGAATAAACTATGAAAAGGAATGTGTTACATTTAAAAAAAATACATTATTATACTTTGGGTTTCCAAAAGAAATTGGGAATTTCAAACATGATCATCAAACTTTATTGAAGACAACCTCGAGAAGTAAAAGGAGAATTTACTTTTAAAAGAAGTTATTTTGAAATAAAATTTGTTTTTCATGAACAAAATTAGAAACAATTAATATAAAAAATAATATATAATGATGAATACATTATTTTTAGGGAACAAACAAACTAAAAATGAAGTGAAATATGGAAAGACCAAAGAAAGAGAGCTGGGTTCAAGAATTCCCCTTACCTTGTATCCAAAAACATTATTCACTTTAATTTCAATATATAATGAAATTAGAGTAATTAATTAACAAATATAGAACCTTTTATACATGAATATGTCTCATTATGGTTTCATTATGTCCTATTATGGGACTTTTTATGAGTTATAGAGTTTAAATTCATTGTTCAGGATCGTTCATTTTCTTAGTTTTCCTGAACTTTTCACTTGTTCACATGAATGGAAGTTCAGGTAGAACATTAATACACATCCAGAACTACTATTACATGTTATTAATGATTTTACATGAGTTTAAATTATTATATAATGATTTATGTTATATAAAATGCTGATGAATCATTTGTGAAAATTTTCTGATGATCATTTTTGGTTAATTTGGGAGGTTTTTGGATCAGAAAAAACATATTTTGTTTTATAAATTATTATTAGGTATAAATTTTGTTTCTAGAAACTAAAAGGGGTTAAAAATAAATATTAATATATATATATATAAACATTTAATTGTTTTATTTATAACCATGAATGAGTTTCAGGAAAATAGAAGTGCATCCCCCGCGTTGTAGGTAAATTAACACATCATGGGCGGCGATTTCATTTTTATAAAAAAAGAGAGGGAGGAATATAATGAATAATATTCCATTAACAAGATATCATAAAATAATATAAATCATAATAGGGTTATCATGACATTTTTATAATATAATATGTGGATAATAGAATAAATGAAATGATATTTGAATGAAAATTGAACGAAAAGAGAAAGGAATTACATATTGAATATATCTTACTTGGGAGCCTCTTTAGGGGAGAGGTTTTGGTATTTTTATGAGACCAAGGGCTGATTGATGTTGTGAATATGATTGGTAAAGAATTATATCAGAATTTGGAGTAGTCACAAGGCTTGAGAGGTGTGAGTAAATTAGGTTGTGATGGGTGGTATTTATAGTGGAGGGGAGAAGGGTTTTCTCAATATTTAATTAATTAGTTTATTAACACCCCTATAAACAAGAAATAGTGATGATTCCATTACTAAATATAGCAAATAGGTCATTTAAGTTCTATACAATGACCATTTACATCATCCCTGACTCAAGCATGATGAAAAAAATTCATTTGTTTAGCATATTTGGTAAATTATCGAATTTCACTATTCACCAAAAATTAAAGTATTTTAGAATAATATAAAAAATAACCATAATCATTTTTTAAAATATAGAATTAAAAAAATAACTCCATTTTATGAAAATATTTTTATAAATTTGAGTAAATTAATTTTTAATTAAAATTATAATTGATATGAAAACTACAAATTTTTAAATTAAAATTGATTTTCTAACACTTTGAAAAATTAATTTAGGTCTCATAAAATTATCATATAATCATCATATATCTTAATAATAGTTTATTAATATGTTTTATAAAAACAAATTTTCTTCTAAAATAATAAATTAATCATTAAATATTCATGAAAGACAAAAAATACCAACACTATAATGTAATTATATCATTTTGACACTTATAGGATTGATAAATTTTATTTATATTATCATTGGTAAGGTTCCAATTAACATGGATAATTTACTGGTCATAATGGCTGTATTACTATTCAAAAGGGTAGCACTACTATTTATAAGGGTATGTTACTATTCACCAAAAATTATTTTTGTCCAATCAGACTCCAAACAGCTTACTAATCGCAACCGTGTATATTCGATTTTTGAAATTTCAAATCACAGAGGTGTCAAATTAATATTTAACAGAAACATAGAATTTAGTAGTTCTTTTATTCATGATATATATTTGTGTTTCTAAATGTTATTTTATATGAATTGAATTCCATTGATAAAACTATTTTTCATTACATCCTTCCCCCGTTTTGAAATTTCCCCTTGATGTAACTTCCCAAAACTAATCTCTCATGTAATAGTAATATTATCATTTTATTTTCATGTTATCTGAACAAATTTTCAAAATATAAATACAATAAATTTCATTTGAATAAAATTCTGAAGTGTTTACATTGCAACAAGGTCAAAGGAAAACCATACCTACAGAAATACCTATTAAAAGACCTATTAGAATTACAGGGAGAACCCCCAAAACAATGAGAACCCCAAGAAGAACATATTGATCATTCGGACCCGTCACAACAAACATTAGTATGGCTAGAGCCACTACAACTATACTGGTCATCAATGGAATGATGTGCACCACCTTCTTCAGTTGTCTTGAATTTAGGACACTCTAATGTATGGTTGTATGGGTCCCCAATTCGACTGTTGGTCTTCAGGTGACCATTGAGTTTTTAATGGCTATAATTTTAGCCGTTGGTCTTTTTAGTAGATTAATTAAAAATATATATGTATAGTTTAGTTTTCCAAAAAATTTATGTTATTTACTAAAAATATAATATTACTTTTTATTATGAACTTTAAAATGATAATGATTTAATATTTTGAACTACCCTTAGTGTGATTTTAAAATTAGATAATGATTTCAAACACCTTTTAATTATTTCAAATATCTTATAAATAGTTTCATTCTTAATGCTTAAAGAAGGTTTCAACTAAACTATGTTTTTGATTTCTATAATACTAGTATAATGTTTTCTTATGGATGTATTAAATTTGAAATTATAACTTTTTGTTTTAAAAAATTATTAATTATTAAAATAGTGGAAATTTTGTATTGAAAAAACACCTAATTATATGTAAGGAAACATAGTATTAATGATTAACAAAGAAATAAACCCCACAAGGGACAACCCTCTAGGTGGGCCAAGGGATGATGCTCGTGCTAGGTGGCTGAGCCTAGCCCTTAGCTTTAGGATAGGCTGGCATGTGGGCCTGTGTACATGCATAGTGCATGCTAGGTCTAGCGATCATGGTTCATAACTACTTCGAAGAGCACACATGTGAAGAGAGAACCATCGTGCTGGGTGACATGATGGTGTGGGTGGGCACAGAAGCATGCCCACAGAACTCGATATGAGGCGGTACCAGGAGGGTGGGGGGAGAATTCTGAGCTGTTTCTTGGAGCTCCTATGTTATAAAGGACCATGAACCTTCTCTCTATCTCGATGTGGGATGAGGAAATTTTTCCATGATCCAATACATGCAATTTAATCATGTCGCCTGCAATCTGGGCCATTTATTTCGATCCAGTGCTCGAATCCTAGTATCTACGGAATCCTATACATTTTTGGGTGCCATCCGATCCAACATAGATATAATATCGGTCATTTGAGACTTTTAAAATATCTAAATTGAATCAGAGACATCCAATCTACCGCAGATCTAATCACGACCATCGATTTCTTTTTAATCACCACATCATCCATGATCGTCTGCTCTTTTTAATGTTTAATCATCGTCATCCAGTCTTTTTTCGAATTTCCTCACCTATAACACCATCTTCTTCCTCTTGCCTACACTGGACCTGTAACCCCTTCCCTCCCTTTCACTTTTTCCACACCCGTGACTCCTACCATCACCATCTAAGGTCTCCCTTGCCCATCTATTTCCACAACGACTTCCCCTAGTCTTTTAATATACTAATTAGGCCTGAATTATCCCACAATAGCATTAAATATTCTATATATTTTATTCATAATATAGTTTAAAAACAATTAGTTACACCACATTTCCCTCAGTTATTCCTCCTCTCCTCAAACGTTTAGTAAGCTCCCATGAACCCTTCCCAAGCCTCTTCTCCTCCTCAACCCAGGTATGGGATATATTGTCTTGTGATGTTACTTTTGAGGGTATATACATAACTTTTTATGATTATAAAAATATATTTATAAACATTCAAATTAGTTAAAATTTTCTTCTAGGCCGATCCAAGGTCTTCTGGTTTTCGAGTTCAAATTGTATTATGGACATAAGGGAATTCTGTTACGGCATATACATTTATACATAAATATTTATACTTAATTTCATAATTTTATATCCATGTGGTTTGGTTAAAAACCCGTATATACCCGGTCCTAGGACATATGGATTTTGGGTTATGGGGAAATTTTTAAACATGAATGATTATTTTTCCCATGCAATATATATACCTTATATATCTAAATATATATGTACATATATATATATATATAACCATATGATTTTATAAGAACCCATATTATGTTCGGTTTCAAGACCTTTAAACATTGATTTTCAATGATGAGGTCGAATTTTTCTTAAAAATAATGAATTATATTTTCATATATATATATATAGAGTATACATGGGCATGTATAATTATACAGTTTAAATAACTAACCCTCTGGACTTGTTTTATGTCTTTTTTACATTGAACTTATATGATTAATTTATGTTTTTTTTGTAAATAAGTATGTTCCAATTAACTTTGGTGTAGGACTCAGTTATACATGTAAGTTATATATGTTTACATAAACATTTATGTATGATTTTTCAATAAACAAAACCTTTAAAAATTTAAATTATGATTTAATGTTTTAGGGTCTCTAGTTAATTAATGTGTCTAATATGTTAAAGTCTAATGGGTGTCAATTGATTTTTTGTATAAAATCTTTAATACATGATGTATATTAAAATATTTTAATATATTGTATACATATAAACATTGATCCTCAATTTTTTTATAAGGATTTCCCAGAAAGAATAAAACATTTTGTTTTCGAAATATTTTTATTTTTGTTTGAAAGTAATACTTTTATACCCTTGTGTTTAATCATATTTACACAACACCATACCCTAATTTCAGATATTTCAAATTTTATAATCTTATTGCATTTAGTAATTGTGGAGAGTTCATGAGTATAAAACTTGGGGTTTACTACTCTTACATACATAATTATGAATCACTTATTTTCAAACATATACTAAATGGTGTTAGTTATGGTTGAATTTCTTTCTCTTCATTTTTAACTGTTTGTGTACTCTGGGATACGTTAAACCTAAGCTTACTACAAGTGAATGTTTGGGTCTTTATGTGTTCAATGCCCCTTTTGAAATATTTTGTTTATCTTTTAATTAAGAACCCAATCCATGATTAAATTCCCATGTGTAATTTATTAGTAAAGATTTTAGAATTTAGGTTAATCATTTTATGTAAAATCAATGGTATTTATTTTAGTGCATTGGTTGTCATCACATATGCCATAATCTGGTTATCATACTCACTATTCAATGACATTTCCATGCAGTTGATTGTTTTGTAATTTATACTTTTATGCTTGATTCACTATATATATGTAAATTCCAATGAATGTAATTAAAACTCTTTTGACCTTTTACCGAATTATGAATTAAATTATTCAATGTGGTATGGGACACCTTGAATAATATGAAATGTTAAACTAAATATTCAAAATGGTATGTGGTATTTTGATTAAATGACCATTTTTGGCATATGAAGAATGTAATAGAATTGGTATAATGGGTTGGGGACCATTTAATGAAATCCCCTTGATATATTGATAGTTAACATGAGAAAATCGGGTTATGGCATGAGGCCATTTACATTTCTGGTCTTGGCACAAGGTCTTGATAGTGTTTGATATTATACATTCCCTCATTATGTCTACGATAATTAATTAACCTAGTGGATATTCATCTAATCGAATATACATGGTTAAGAGCCAGTACCTATGAGAAATTGAAGAAGTAAATGCTTATGGAATGACATTTATTTTGCAGTCCGTTATATATTAGCTAGGGTATGTTTCACAGTAGTAGAGAATGAAATTTATGTTATTACCTTTATTCTCAACTCTAATTATGCATTACTCTTAGTTATTAATTTCTTACAGGAATATTATTATACCATTCTTGTTTACAATATCTTGAATTATCATTCTAAATGAACATGTTTATAATTTAATCATGATTCCTAATAACACTGTAAGAATACCATGAAATTTTCCCTTATGATTCTTAGAATAAATGTTATGTTGTGGTGTTTATGTTTCTGTATTTTTTAAGAATTTTTTTTTGGGAAATTGTAAGAGAATATTTTCAAATTTTTTGGTTATATAATGATAATTTTAAACCCTTTACTGGGCATTTTTATACTAAACAAACATTTTTAAAATAATTTTTTTACTATCAATAGAATCGGAAGAAGCTTGTCGGAAGAGGTTGGCTTCCCATTACCAAAGATGAATCAATCCTTTAAATGAGACTTAATTTGTAATATATCAGTGCATGTTTATGTGTAAAAAAATTACACATCATGTTTCAAGACACTGAATCTATGTATTCTGCAGTCGGGCTATAACAATTATTATTAGATGATTCTATTTAGATAAAAGAGACTATGATAGATACCCAAATTCCAACATACACACGTCGGGGGAAATACTTAGAGGGACTTTTTAGACGATTCACCATAAGTAAAGGCATATATTCCGTCATGGATTTCTAGGAAGCTACAGTAGAGTGTGACCTCTGCGTAACATATATGTGCCAAATCATGTCATATGGCCATTATGATGGAGTAATGAAACATTGAATTTTTTAAGTTTGAGGGCTCCCATTCTTTGTACAGACCTCAAGTACATACTTATGTCTCTCGACATTATACCCATCATGTCACAATCTAGATACACCATATGTGTACTCATGTGATTAAACCAGACTACTCAGGTTGCAATTGATTCAAAGATATCGATAGTTTTGAAATTGTTTTGGGGATTTTTAAAATTGGGAACTGGGGAAACCATTAGTCTAGGGTATTGTGTACTTGTTATTTTATGAAAATAAATTTTTTTGTTTATGCTTTTTCCTATCCTTTCAATGTTTTTTCTTTTATGTGAATTTCACTGATTGTAATTTCATAAAAAAATTTATTTTTAGATGGAAGGAAAAACTCAAATCTTATCTCTTCCCGTTGAGGTACTAGAAGTCATTATGCTCAGAACTTGTGCAGAAGAATACATTCCCTTCACAAAGCTATGAAGAACGTGCAAACATATTTGTGGGGTGTTGAAAAGTCTGTACATTCTCTACTCATACCAAGGGAATTCCTATATCTAGAACCATATATCCACTTCTCAACTCTCTATGTATAGATGAAGGGGAAATAAACCTAAAAGTTTTTTCCTATGATTCAGTCTATCCCAAAACATCCCAGCCACAATAAGGATTCAAGAGGCAAACATGGAGGGGAGACTTCACTTACCCTACATGCACTAGATCCTAAGCATCAGTTTGTATGACCACATTCATGACATTGGCATACTCAAAAAAGAAATATTTTGATGAGTTGTTAGAGAGTTTATCAATTTGGATATCTCTGAACTCTATACCATCTGAGCCTCCCTATGGATACTCGAGTGTACACTACATGAGTTTTACCCATACTGTACAAGATGTGTCTGGGCCAGGGAATTGAAAGATTTGAACACCAATTTGGGTATTCAACTTGCCACACCTGAGGATACTCCATGAAGGAGGATGTGGTTAAGAACCTCAGAGAGTTTCATTATTTTCATGGTTGTATGAAGTGAATTATGAGAATGTACTTTTTTTATAGGGGAATAATGTGACACCCTAACACTAATATATCATGTAATAGTAATATAAGGGATTTATTTTCATGTTATTAGAACAAATTTGCAAACTATAAATCCCAGAAATTTCATTACAATCAAATATAGAAGTTTTTACATTATAACAAGGTCAAAAGAAAAACCATAATAACAAAACAAATCAATTAAATGACCTATTAGAATTATAGAGAGACCACCAAAAACGATGAGAACCCCTAGAAGATAATATAGGACTTTTAGATCCATCACAACAAACATTAGTACGGCAAGATACACTACAACAGCACTGGGAATCAGTGGAATGATGTGAAGTATATTCTTCAAATGTCTTGAATTTAAGACACTCTAATGTTTGGTTTTATAGTTCCCCAATTCGACCGTTGCTCTGCAAGCGACTGTTGAGTTTCCAGTGGCTATAATTATTTACGTTGGCCTTTTTTGTGGATTAATTAAAAATATCTAAGTATAGTTTAGTTTTCCAAAACATTTAGGTTATGTATTGATAACATATTATAACAAATTATTTAGAACGTTAAAAGGTCAATGATTTAATATTTGAGCTACACATAGTGTTATTTTAAAATGAGATGAGGATTTCAAGCACCTTTTAATTATTTCTAGAATCTTGTAAATTGATTCATTCTTAATGTGAATAGAAGGTTTTAACTAAAATATTTTATAAATTTCTATAATAATAGTATAAGGATTTAATATGCATGTATTATATTTTAAATTATAACTTCATGTTTAAAAAATTGTAGTGCTTATAAAAATAAGGGAAATTTTGTTTTGAAAAACACATATTTATGTGTATGGAAACATAGTATTAAAGTTTAACAGAAATTAAACCCCATAAGGGGCATACCTCTAGCTGCGACAACGGAGGAAACACGCGCTAGATGGCCGAGCATAGACCACAGTCTCACAACAGATAGCAAGTGGGCATGGGTTCGTGCACATCATGTTCTTGGTCTAGTGATCAGGAGTCATAGCTACCTCGAAGGGGGCATTGGAGCCGAGCACACCATTGTTCGGGGTGGCACGACGGTTTGTCTGGGCGCAGGAGTGTTCCCAAAAAACTCAGTATGAGGTGGTACCATAAGGGGGATGTAGAATTTTGAGCCATTGCTCAGAGATATAGGGTTATAAAGGTTCAAAAAAACATCCCTCTATTTAGATGTGGGATGAGGAAATTTGGCAAGAATTAAACCCAATCCATTGGATCACTTCACGTGAAATTTGGGCCGTTTTTTCAATCCAATGCTAGACTCCTAGCAGTTGTGGAATCCTTTGCATTTTTTATACACCGTCTGATCCAACATGGATCTAATATCAGCCTTTTGAGACATTTAATTCTATGAATTGAATTAGATCCATCCAATCTTCTACGTATCTAATCACGACCATCCATTTCTTTTTAATCACCGCATCATCTATGGTTGTCTGATCTTCTCTGAATTTAATCTCAATTGTCCAATAATTTTCTGGATTTCCTCACCCATAGCACCTTTTTCTTCCTCCTTTATATGCTAGATTAGTATCCCCTACCCACCCTTTCACTTTTTCCACACCTGTGACTTCTCCCTCACTATCTAAGGCCTCCCTTTCCCTCCTTTTTCCACAATGACTTCCCTCAGTCTTTTAATATACCAATTAGGCCTCAATTTTCCAACAATGGAATTAAATATTTGGTATATTTTATATATAATATAGTTTAAAAACAATCTATTGCACCACATTTCCCACAGTTGTTCCTCCTCTCCTCAAAAATCTAGTAAGCTCCCATGATCCCTTCCCGAGCCTCTCCAACTCCTCAAGCAATGTAAGGGATAAGTTATCTTATGTTGTTGATTTTGAGGGTATATATATATATATGTATGCTCATAAAAATATTTTTAGAACCTTGCAGTTTAGTTAATAGTTTATTTATTATAGATCCTCGGTCTTCTGGATTTCAAGTTCAAGTATTATTATGGATGTAAGGGAATTGTGTTGAGGCATATACCTTTATACATAAATTTTTATACACAATTTCATAAGTGTAAATCCTTGCAGTTTTGTTGAAAACCCACATATGCTTGGTAATAAGACTTATGGATTTTTGGTTATGAAGTAATTTTCAATCATGAAGGATTATTTTTCCCATGAAATATATATATACCTTATATATATGATTATATATGTACACACACTCACACAAAAACACACACACACACATATATGTATATATATAACCATACAGTCTGAAAAGAACCTCTATTGTGTTCGGTTTCATGACCTCTAAACATTGAGTTTCAAAGATGAGGTAGAATTTTGATTTAAACATAAGGAATTATATTTTCACACACAAACGTATATATATATATAGTGTATACATGGGAATGTATGATTGTAATGTTTTTATAACTCTCCCTCTTAATAGGTTTTATGTATTTTAACATTGAAATTCTAGGAAAAATTTATGTTTTTGGTAAATAAGTTTGTGCCAATTAACATTGGTGTAGGACTCTGTTATACATGTTTGTTATATATGTTTACGTAAAAGTTTATGTAAGAATGTTTAATAAATAAACCATTTTAATATTTATATTATGATTTAATGTTTTAGGGACTCTAGTAAATTAATGTGTCTAATATGTTAATTTTGTATGTGTATCAATGGATTTTTGGTATAAACCCTTTAATACATGAAGTATATTTCAATATGTGAATATATGTGTATATATAAAAAATTTGATTCTCTATTTTATTTATACGTATTTCTATGAAAGAATAAAACATGTTGTTTTCCATATATGTTTTGTTTTGTTTGAAAATATTAATTTGATACCCTTCTGTTTAAAGAGATTTACCCAACACTATACCCTAATTTCGGATATTTCAAATATTATACTCTTGATGCATTTTGTAACTATGGAGAGTTCATGCGTATCAATTATGGGGTTTAATACTCTTACATACATATTTATGAATCCCTAGTTTTAAAACAAATACTAAATGGTGTAAGTTTTGGTTGTATTTTAGGCTCTTCATGTTTAAATTTATTTGTACCATGGGATATGTTAAACATAAGAATACCAGAAGTTAATGTTTTTGTATTTATGTGATTAATACCCATTTTGAAAAATTTGGTTTGTCTTTTAATTAAGCACCAAATCCGTGATGAAATTTCGTTGTGTAATTTATCAGTAATGATTTTTGAATTTAAGGTTATCATTTTACGTTACAAAACATGTATTTCTTTTAGTATATTGGTTTTCATCACATATGCCATAATCTAATTATCATAATCCCCATTCATTGACATAGACATGTAGTTGATAGTTTTATAATTAATACTTATATTCATGATTCACTATATATATGTAAATTCTAATGAATTTAATTAAAAATCTTATGACCTTTTATGGAATTATGAATTAAATTATTTGAGGTGGTATGGGACACCTTTAATAATATTAACTGTGAGATTAGTCATTCAAAGTGGAATGGGACATTTTGAATATACAACTCTATTTGGCATTTGAGGAATGTAATAGTCTCAGTATAACTTTTTGGGGGCCTGTTAATGAAATCCCCTCAATGCATCGATAGTTCTCATGAGAGATCCAGGTCATGGCATGAGGCCATTGACATTTTAGGTCTTGACATGGTCTGATATTATATGTTTTTACATTATATCTATGATAATTAATTAACCAAGTGGATATTTTACTTATAGAATTTCCATGGACAAGAGCTAGTACCTATGAGTATCAGGAGAAGTAAATGCTTATGGAATGATGTTTATTTTTCACTCGGTGATTTATTATCTTGGGTATGTTTCATAGCAGTATAGAATGAAATTGATGTTATTAACTTTTTGTGGAACTTTGATTATGTATTACTCTTAGTTATTAAATTTTCACTTGCATATTTTTATGTCATGCTTGAATACAATGTATTCACTTATCATTATAAATGAACATGCTTATAATTAAATCATGAATCATTATAACGCTATCAGAATACAATGAAATTTTCCCTTATAATTCTTAGACTAAAAGCTATGTTGTGATGTTTATGTTTCTGTATTTCTTAAGAAAATGTTTTATGGGAAATTTTCGAAGAATATTTTCAAATGTGATTGTTACTAAATGATATTTTACAACCCCTTATTGGGCATTCACATACCCACCCCACATTTTTGAAATAAAATTTTCAGGTATCAGTTTTAGCAGAAGAAGAATGTCAGAAGAGTCTAGTTTCCTAGAAATTGAACCAAATTAATCATCTTTGTGAGACATGATTTGAAAAATTTTAGTGCATGTTATTGTGTAAAAATTAACACATCATGTTTCAAGACACCGACTACGGTTATTCTGTGGTCAGACTATGACACTTGAAATTTCAGTTTACATAATTAAGTGACGATACTTCTCCTCTGGTTCCCATGTTGATCCTTCATACTTATAGTTCCTCCAAAACAATTTGACAAGGTGGGTTGTGTTTTTTGGTAGAATCTTATATATTTGGTCTAGAATCATTACTAGCTTCACCTCGTAAGATAGATCATCTTCCATTTATACCACCTCTTGGTGTAGTATATGTGAGGGATCTGGTATGCACATCCCTAGGAGTGATACATGAAAATCAATCATGAACATGATCCCAATTTAATGGAAGTGAAAGCTGGTGGGATATGGATCTTAGGATGTCAAGGATCTCAAATAATCCAATGTACATTGGGCTTATCCTCCCTTTATTTCCAAACTACACGACACTCTTCTATGGAGATATCCAATGGAAGACTTTATCTTCAACGTCTAACTCTATTTCCATTCGACGGTTTTCAACATAAATTTTTTTCCGAATTTGATTATCTTTGATATGTTTCTAGATGAATTGAACCTTCTCTATCATCTCTTGTACAATATCAGGTCCATATATCTTTCTCTCTCCAACTTTATCCTAACAGGTTGGAGTTATAAATCACATTCCATAAATAGGTTTATATAGATCCATCTGAATACTCGAGTGGAAGATATTGTTATATAATAACAAAACTAATTGGATATCATGATTCCATCCATCATTGAATTCTAAAGAGTGTGTTGTTAGCATATATTTGAGCATCTGAATAGTCCATCAGGATTGGCCATCAGTTTGGGGGTGATAGGCATGGTAAAATTTAATTTAGTAATCAAGGAATGTTAAACACACCTTCAGAATTTAGATGTGAACCTTGGATCAAAATTTGAGGCAATTAAGATTGGAAACCCCAAAATATTACCAATTCCTTAACATATATCTTTTCAAGTTGTTCAACCAAGAGATCTTACCAAATAGTGATAATGTGTGTAGTCTTGGTGAGTCAGTCCACCACAACCCATATCACATTGTTTCCTTTGGTTGTCTTCAAGAGACACAAAAAAAATTATATATTGACATTATTCCACTACCACATGGGTATAGGGATGGTTTTCATAATCTCTTTGGACTTGTATCACTCATATTTAACTTGTAGACATATCTTGATCCTTGAGATGTATTCTGTAGTCTCCTTATTCATGTTATCCCAACATAAGTGTTCTCGGAGATCACGATACATCTTAGTGCTACCAGGATGGATAGATAAAGGTGAGCTATGTGAATTATCTATTGGAGCCTTATTTATCCTATGTGATGAAGGAAAACCAAGCTACATTACAAACTAAATCACACCATCATCTCCGATATGATACTTTTACAGATTCACTACCTTTACTAAATTCACCTTCATTTGAAACTCTAGGTCATCCCTTTATGCCTCCGTAATATTCTCCTGGATAGATGATTGGGTAGTCATTTAGGAAAGTTTGGTTGTTTTCCCTACTGTATGAATTTTGAAATATATCCTTTTCATAACCTTGAAGACAAGGTCTTTCTCATTCTACATCGTGGATAGAGTATAAGGTTCTTTTCTATTTAGAGCATCTACTACCTTGTTCGCCTTGCCCGAATGATAGTGAATAGAGAAATCATCATATTTTATTAGATCAAACCTTATCCATTGATGCAGTTTGAGATCATTTTGGGTGAATATATACTTTATACTCTTGGGATCGGTTTATATGCCACACTTCCCACCATAGATGTAGTGCCACAAGATTTTTAACGGAAAAATCACTACTGCTAGTTACTAATCATGCATTACGATATTCAGATAATAGATCCTCAACCTTTGTTAGGCATAAGCTATCACATTATTTTTTTTCATGTGTACAAAACACAATTTTTTCTTTCATGCATCACTATATATCACAAAACATTCCCCAATTTTAGGTAATATGGGTACACGTTCAGTTTCCAGCCTTTTCTTTATCTCCATGAAGCATTTCTCACATTCTTCAATCCAGACATACTCTACCCCATTCCAAGTTGGCTTAGTTAGAGAGATTGATAATCACAATAAATTTACCACAAAACATTGGTAGTACCCAGCTATTCCAAGAAAACAATAGATATTTGTGACAATAGTGGGTCTAGGACATTCCTCAATTTCTACTGATCATGAAGGGTCCAGAGATATTCCCTCACTTATAGTCACATGACTCAAAAACCTGACTTGATTCATTCAAAAGTAACACTTTCAGAATATGGAATACAACTTCTCCTTTCTCGATGTCTCTAACACAAGTCTTAGGTGTTCTACATGCTCCTCATTTCCCTTAGAGTAGATGGGAATATCATCAATAAGCAGTAAAACAAAATTTTTGACTTCATGTATAAAGAATCTATTCATCAAATCAATAAAGATTGAAGGTGCATTAGTAAATTATAAGGGAATCACTAGAAACTCAAACATACCATAACTTATATAGAAAGACACCTTTTGAATATCTTCCTTCTTCACCTTTAGATAATGATAACCAGAATAAAGATCCATCTTTAATAAGTACTAAACTCATCGTATCTAATAAAACAAGTCTCCAATACTTGGGAAATGATACTTGTTATTTATAAGGATATAGTTGAATTACCAATAATTGATACACAGCCGCAATGATCCATCCTTCTTCTTCATAAGGAAAACTGTCATACCCCATGGTAATGCACTAGGTAATATGATCCCTTTTGTCCAAATGCTCTTGTAGTTTCATCTTTAACTCCTCTAGTTTATAGGATCCATCCTATAGGGAGACATTGAGATAATATTAGCTCTTGGTATGAGGTCTATTGAGAACTCTACCTCCCAATCCGATGGATGTTTGGGTCACCCTTTAGTAAAAAAACCACTATATTCCTTCACGATGGGAATTTCCCCTAGGCAGATATCATCCATTGACTCCACTGTTTTGGAAATGTATCCTTTTTTACAAGGAATGAACTCCCACATTGTAGTAGGATTTTTAAGGAGAGATATTATCTTCTTTGCATTTGTATAGGAGCATGGAATGGTCCAGAATATGAAAAGATATTTCATTTTCCTAATAGTTTATATGTGCTTTATATAATAATATCCAATCCATTACCATTATAGCATCGAATTCCACCAAGGTATGTATCATGAGATTCACTTTTATAATATTTCTACATATGCCAATTAGAGAAGTAGACAACCCTTGCATTTTAATGATTTCACCACTTGGTGTTTTTATAGTTATCTATACTTATATAGTTATAGGAAACATGCAAGATATTAAAGAATGTATAGAACTAGAATCAAAGACTAAAATATTCTAATCTTGATTGAATAGAAAGTTTACCTTGTACAAACTCATTTTCTTTCTCCACATATGTAGTAGTGATATAATAAGCCTTACATTTCTCATTTTTCTTTGGTGGATGGAGACGCTGATTACCCTCAAGGTGTTGATGTTTAGTTCACTGGCTTTCATAGTTCACTTTCTCTCTATAGTTGTAGCATGGGACCATGGGTGGTGCTCTAATTTCCTCCACCACATTCTCATTTCTTCTCATGTATTTTTGACGCTCTTGATCTTGGTGTCCTCACCCACATGTGAATCATTTCCCTATACCATTTAGGGAATTCCTATTATATTTATTCTCACATTTTTGACATGTGGGGTGTTGATTTTTCTTCCCACTATTATCATTAGATCCCCCAACATGAAACTCTATATTTTATTTCTTATCTCTATATCAATGTGACAATTATCCAAACTCTATATCTACTTTGAGATCACATCAAATAACTTCTTTATAACAACCAAATTCCAAAATTTAAAGATCCTTTTAAAGGTGTGGTTTTATTCAACTAGAGAATATTTAAATTTTTCTATCACTATAGATAAAAACTCCTATGTAGTACATTGTTTGACTTGGGAAATTCACATCGTAGGACGTGAGAGATTCCCTCATCTTAGTGTTCTTAATAAAATTTCACCATTGGTTTGCCTCTCCATCTAGATGATAAACTGCTAGGGTCACATTCTCGGTCTTAGAAATATGAAGCATAAAAAAGATATTCTTTATGGAGTTGACCCACTATTCTATAACTAGTGGATCAAAATACCTAGTAAACATTGGTGGTCATTGGGAATAAACCACTTGATATCCAGTTGCTCCTTGTTATGTGAAGTATTTCATTCCACATTATTCATATTGTTATTCATAAACGAAGCTAGTTGAGTAAGAATCAATATGAAGAGTGCCTGGTTTCTCCTAAGGATCACTTTGAACTCCACTTCCCAAAGCATTGGGTATGTCATTCGGGAAATTACTACATTGTCCCTCAGAGGGGTTGTTTGTCTGATTTCTCCTAGTTTCCACTATTTTCTAAAATAGAAATGGATAGAAGAAAATATATGTCCACAAGTCAAGAATAAATAATTTATTCCATTGTGAAATTGACACTAAAATCATATCTTATGATATCTATATTTTTATTAAATATTCTTGTGTGCTTACATATACTTAGTCCCATGCTATGGTTTTCACTATTGTTATCTAATCACAATTCCCAAATTAACTAAACCGTGCATCTAATACCAACTAGAGGAACCCTGATATTCTTACATTACTTTTCATTTTAGTGATAAAAAACATCAAAACATTACCCAAAAAGTATTCAAAGGTTTAGTTTCATGAAAAAACTAGGATCAAAAATAACTTTTACTACATAAACACAAATATTTATTTAATTCTTTCATCTCTAGATTCTTATTAGCCCTTTAATTTTCCATAGTACAAGTAGTCACATGAGGATATACATCAACAATTGGTGAGCGAAAAGTTCATTAATATTATAGATAAGAACATTAAATAATATAACATGGGGTGAGAATAATCATAGGAATATGATCATAATATTGCAAGGAAGCAAAGACTTGTAATGTGGAAATGCATAAAAATGAACTATCATGCCTTAGTTGTCAACTACCATACATAGTTGTGAACAAATATAGCATCATGTTCATGTATATTTCACTTTAACTAATAAGATTCATCAGATTAACCAATGAATTGGCGTGCTATATAATTTCGGGCACACACATCACATCATAACATTTACATTTAGCTATATAATTCAGGGCGCACTCGTCACATCATAACTTTTACATTAACATGCATGACACATAGAACATATATCAATATTGGAAAAAAATAACACATTAAAAGGAATGGGTTACATTTCATAAATCATACCTTAATAAACCTTTGGTTTCCAAATGAAATATGGAATAACATACTTGCTCATAAAACATTAGTGAAGACAATATCATGAAGTAAAAGGTGAGTTTTCATTTAAAAGAAGTGTTCTTTTGGAAACCGTTATGTCTGTCATAAAATAAATTACAAAACATGTATATAATAGAAAAAAAATTATGAATAAATTATTTTTATGGAATAAACATAATAAAAATGGAGTGAAATATGGAAAACCAAAATAAAGAGGGGTGGGTTCAAGAATTCCCCTTACCTTGTATCCAAAGGTTCTCTTCACTTTAATATCCTATATAATGACATTATATTCATTAATTTAAAAGTATATAACTATTTATACATTAATATGGTTCATTATGATTTCATTAAGTTCTTTTATGTCTCTTTGGATGAGTTATATATATTAAATTCATTATTTAGGTACGTTCTTTTTCGTAGTTTTTATGAACGATTCCATTGTACACGTGAATGGATATTCATGTAGAACATTGATAAACATACAAAAGTTGTAATACATGTTATTAATGTACTTATAGTATTCTTAATGATCTAAAAAATAATTATTTTATATACTAGTTGAATTAATCATTAGTAAAAATTTAATGATTACCGTTTTAAGTTAATTTTGGAATTTTTTGGATCACAACAAACATGTTTTGTTTTATCATTTAGTATTATATATAAAAGATTTTTCCAGGACATTGAATGGTTTAAAAAAATATTACAATATATTTTTATCCATTTATTGGTTTTATTGAAAACATTGAAGGTGTTAATGAAAAATTGGTGTGCATCGCCCACGTTGTAGGTAAATTAACACATAATCGGCAACAATTTCGTTTTTATAAAAAAAGAGGTAGAGGGATGAGAATAATGAATAATATTCCATTAAAATTATATAATACAGTTATATCAATAATACTAGATTTATCATGAAATTTTTAAAAGATAAAATGCGCAAAATAGAAGAAAAGAAATCAAATTTGTATGGAAATCGAAAGAAAAGAGAGAGAGAGAAATTGCCTCTAGAATATATCTTCCCAGAGAGCCTCTTTTGGGGATACGTTTTGGTATTTTTATGAGACAAAGGGATTTTGTACATGGGGGTAATAACTTGAGATGATTTTTCAGTATAATTCCATATAGGCACAAGGCATGAGAGGTGTGAGGAATTGATGTTGTGAAGGGTGGTGTTTAAAGTGGAGGGGAGAGGATATTTCTCAATATTTAATTCTTTAGTTTATTAATTTCCCTTGAGACTTGAAATAATGTTGATTATATGGCTAAAAAGAGTAAAAAGGGCATGTGAGTTTTAATCAATGGCCATTTCCATTAGAAATGACTCAAGCATGATGCAGCAATTCATTTATTTAGCATATTTTTAAACTATCATTTCACTATTTACAAAAATTAAAGTATTTAAGAAAAATTTCGAAAATTCACCATAAGTATTTTACGATATCTAGAATTAAAAAATGAACTCCAATTTATGAAAATAAATTTCTAAATATGTTTAGTTTAATTTTTAATTAAAATCATTATCTACATGAAATATACATTTTTTAAAATTAATATTGATTTTCTAGCTCATTGAAAAATTAATTAAGGTCTCATATAATTACTATATAATAATAGGATATAAAACTAATATTTTATAAATAAATTTTATGAAAATAAATTTTAGTTTAAATTATTAAATTAATCATTTAATTTTCATGACTTACAAAAATACCAACACTATAATGTAATTATATCGAATTGTCACTTAAAGGATGGATAAATTTTATTTATACTATCATTGGTAAGGTTCCTATTCACTTATCCAATTTACCATTCATAAGGGTCTTTCTACTACTCAAATGGGTAACATTACTATTCATAAGGTAAGTTAGTATTCACTAAAATTTATGTTTGTCCTATCGAACTCCAAAAAAACATTCTAATTGAAACTGTGTACGTTATATTTTCCAAATTCAAATCACATAAATGGAAAAATTATTTTTAAAGGACACATATAATTTAGTTATTAATTTATGAATGATGCAACATTATTTTTCATAATCTGATTTTATAAGAAGGGAATTCCATTGATATAACTTTGGGTCATTACAGAATCTATATGGAAAAATAAAAATTACTATTAAAGATCCTAATGATATGTTAGTCTTACAACCATAAGGTTTTGAGAGAATAATGAAAATGGAAGATTCACATGAAAATTATACTTTAAAAGGGAAATACAATATCTCATATAATGAAGATGAACTAAATAAGAGGTTTTCAATTAATAAAATTATTGTGTTTAAGAAGTTATGTGTGAGAGATTTAATAAATCTAATCGTAGTGAACAGGGGCGTTTAACCATTTTACCGAGATAGAAATATATAACTAAAATGATTAAAAATGAATCATAAATGAATAATTTTAAGAAGAAAATATCTACACACCATGTATAAGAGAATTTGAAAGGATTCATGCTTCCTCAAGATGAAATAAAATTAACATTCAAATGTGAAGTTATGAGTATTGAAGGAAATGGAGTAACATGGATGAGAATACTATCACAATATTTCTATTCACAATAATAATAAAGGAAGACCCACATTATTGTCTCTAATTTTGTGTATTATATTTGATCATTAAAAATATAGAATTAATTGCGAGACATTTAATTAGGGGGAGATCCTGAGTAGAAGGAATAACTCCCAACTATTGAATTTCAAGATAAGAAAGTTTATATCATATAATATTTCTTATATTTGTTAAATATAAGTATTTTTAATGTTTAATACATGGTGAAGAAGTAGATATTTTCAGTTCTGTGAATCCACATAAGAAAATTTCCATTTTGGGGAATTCTCATCATGAATATCCTAATTCCTATTTATTGGAGAGATTAATTATTATAAAGATCATAAGTAAAGTTATTGAAACAATGCATGTTTTATTAATCTATCATCCTTGGTTATTCAAGATTAAAATATTAACAAAATGTTAGATAAATAAAATCATTCAATGAATTAATAAAAATCAGAGTATTTAAGTTCTCCAAGGGAAATTTTATTAATTGTTTCTCTTGAATGTTTTTGGTATATATTTTTTGAAGTGAGTGCGGAATTTTCCAATTGATTTGTATTTAATCTGTTAAATATCTCTATTAGTATCATTATATATGATTAAAATTATAAAAAAAATTTAAGAACTATATAAGAGTTATCATTCCATTAGGTATCAAGATCTACTGGTAAGGGAAACCTCAATTTTCTAAATCAAATACTCTTTTTTCTACAATGATCATGGATCATGTGTACATCGTGTGAAATGATGAATGAAACATTTCCTAAGAATAAAATGATAATATTTTCCCATTAATGTTGTATTTCATTTAAAAAAGGGGAGAGAATGTAAAATGAATTTCTGAAAAAGTAAAGGGTATACAAATAAGGCGAAGACCAACATATTGAAATATTCACTTGGAAAGTACTTCGAAGAAATTTCAAAAAAAGAAAATTGAGGATATATTATATCTCTATTTGTGTGATAATTTTATTTTTTTCAATTGTTTTTATTAATTATTAACATTATTTGATTAAATAAAAATATTTCACTAATGTCAATATATGAAGAAGTTATAAAGAATAAGGTGTTGTATGGTTTGGTTGATTTATCTTAAATTGGAATCAAAGCTAGTATAGCTTGGATGAATGAATTAAGAATAAAAGAAGTCCTCAAATAATATTTTCTATTGAAAGGTGAATATTATTTTGTTGAATTTGAGTTTTTTGATAATGATTGTTATATTTTCCATAATATGTAAAAAATTTATTATGACTGATAGAGAAGCACATTTGTTATAAATATTATTAAAGTCTCATTAATAAGATTCACTATAAAGTTTGAAAAGATGAAATGACGGGGATGGTAACAATGATTGGAAAATGTCTAGAATACTGAGGTGATCAGATGAAGTTGGTCAGACTAAGTAAATTTAATGGGGTTTTCATTGTAGTACCATCACATGAAGGATTCTGAGTGTCACCATATGATAGATTTCCCAATTGGTAGTCCTCTATAAATTCATAACATAGTCTATCATATGAAACATTCTAATGTTATCTGATATAGTCCATCATATAAAACCAGATGAAATGTATAATTTGAATGAGGAGTGCATGTGAAACCACTAAATATATGTTCACAATGATATTAAATTCATGTGAATGGATTGCGTTAGTCAGGATATTGTTGGAAAAACAATTTGAACAATTAAATTCATTATAAGATCCAAATGATAATGTTCAGATAAAAAATATCACATGATGATAAGGGATGCCTTCTATTTTAATTCTTAGTGGATGTGATGGAATCTGAAATTTAGAAGAAGTTAAAAGTTATAAAAGAGAGTAAAATCATATTAAGTCCAAATGTATATTGATTATTTTCTATAAAATGTTAAAGTTTTGAAGGTATTAGAGTTATAGTAAAAATCAGTTGAACTATGGTTCCAAAACATTGTGATGTTTTGATTGATGTGGAACAAAAAGATGTATAAAGTCCATCATATAGAATTTTTTAAAGACCAAGATATAAAGGGATGAAGTTTTGATGGAAATAATAAAGAAAGTTTTAATAAGAATATAGTAAACAAAAGAAATAATAAAGTATATCATACAAACATCGTCAATGAGAAGACAATATATACTAGAAAAAAGTTCTCGATAGATAAAGAATATGTTTCCTAATGAATTTAACTATTATATGACATGTGAGAAGATAATCTAATGATGAAGTTACTATATGAAGTCATCAAATATATTTTTCCGAGAGATGTTCATCAGAATAAGGATTGACATTAATTATCATTGCATTAATGTTACCATATAGTTTCATTGAATAGAAATTTTCTAATAGTTACAAAACACAGAAGATTTCTTGAAGTGGAATTATACAGATGTTTACAAATTAATATTAAAATTTGTGCATATAGAGAAGAAATACATAAATATTCATTAAACAAAGGTCTCATAGGATGTTCACCAGTCACATGATTCCAATCTAAGGTAATATTAAAAATATTTTCGACTGTTTCATCAGTCTAAGCATGAATTTTGTGAAATATTTTGATATGATATTATTAATTTAAAAAGGAATAATGGACAATGGTTCATTTAAAGAAATTCATACTAAGTAGTTATACTATTTTTTTAAAATATCTTTATTAAGTTATCATGAAGTTATTTATTATGATTATAGTAATAATTTAAGAGGATTAAATAATAAATTTGATTTCAATATCTAAGGAATTTTCCTTGGAATATTGGATGAATTACATTATTTAGGGACTTTTAATGCAGTCGAAAATTGAATGATTTGAGTGTTATTCTAAAAGTTTAAATAGTAAGTTTGAATTGGATGTAAGCACCTCACCCTACAAATATAGAGAAACTATGTCTATTCAAAGGGATATTGATGCATATAAATAGTGTTATGAGCAATATAATATCATGGATGGGTGTTATGATGAAAACTTTAAGTGTTGTAATAAAGTGATGAGCATGATGATTGAGAGATATTATTATCTGGGTCAATGTATCTATCAAATAGTTTCCAAATAGAGTAGGGGGTACTAGAGAGAATGAATTAATCAAGTAGAGAAACAATGAACTAAATGAAGAAGTAGGTAAATGGATCTTCAAAATTTTTTTATGAGGCCATACGACTAAGAAAATAGTGTACCAGGTGGAGATAAGGCACTAGATGAATAGTTACCTAAGGAAGGGACACTAGAAACAACTATTATAATGATTTTTTATTAGAAAAATATGGTGTAAAATAAGTGATAATAATTACAATTACCAAACTGAACATATAGTATTAGAAAAAGAAGAAACATTAGATATATATGTATAAGATGATAGAGAAGAAGAATGGATCCACCATATACTGGATAGAGTTTTTCTATAAATGGGTGATTAGACAAACATAAAAAAGAATAAATAATCATAGGGTGTTTCTTCATATAAACTTGAATGAGATGAACATGATAAAATGGGAGGACAAATATAATGTTTTTGGATAAAATAGGAAGTTAAAGGAATATTTCATACCTACTATTGTGCGAGTAAAAAAGTGAAGATGAAGAAAGTGAGGAATAACAAAGAACCATCACATTTATTAAATGTCATGATAAGGGGGATACTTTCATGGTGTCACAAAATAACATGATGATGTTTGGAAACTCTCTATACTAGAACTATAAAGAACCAACAATTCGCTTTACATTGGGCAAGGTCCTTACCAGTCCAAGTAAAAATGTTATTTTTCTTAGCCCTCCTTTAAAAACAAAGGGAGCTACACTAAGGATAATGATTTTTTTCTTGAAAACCCCACAATAAATTATTGTCCTATTATATTTTAGAATTTATTTTATGGTCATTACCATACACATTAATGACTGGCTACTCTTTTTGAGAAATTAAAATTATAAAAATACCATGTTCTATATTTTATCTTTTTTCATTTACTTTCATATAATAAAGAAAATATAATAATAGAATAAAAAACATAATAAGTGTAGTAGGTAAAGTGATAAAAATTTACAATAGGTTAAAAAGATACCTATACCGATTCATGTACCACTCTTACTGTTGAGTATATCCTAAAGTGGTTATCTCACATGGGGTAAAAGACAAAATACATTTTGATAAGTTTATAGTTAGGTGTTCCAGGTCTAGAACAAAGATACCTAGCATTAGGTAAAGGTAAATCGTATTAAATTTGATAAAAAAATAACTTCATTGTATAATGTTGTTTTAAATATACTATATTTTTTTATGAATTTATTATATTTCTATGAAAAACACATTGCATTGTTTTTTAATCATTGACTTTTACTTTTTATTTCTGTGGTTTTGTTTCAATTTACATTATATTAACTCTTTAGTATACAATATAATTGAAAATATAAATATATAATAACCTATTAACATATGATCAGTACAATTTTTTAGTTGGAGAAAATTGATAGATGTTACTATATAGAAAATCAACCCTGTTAAGTAGTATTTTCATATCATAACCCTTAGAAGAAAAATTTCGTATCAATTAAAGTCTCTACTTAGACTATTATTATTATTATTTTATAAATTTCAGTTAGAAAATATCATATATTCCATACACTAATAGTGTTATAGGAGATTAATATTTTTTTGGTTTTGATATGGAAGGAATTATTATTGGAAGTATTTAGTATATAAATCCAACCAGGCCACCAATTTGATGTATTATTATGAATATTGTCATGATATATTTTTTTCCATTATCAATATTAGTTTTGAGAACAATCTTATAGTGATAGGATAATATAATTTTTCAAATAAGGATATTTTTTATTTTTCTCATGAATATAAACTTAAATATGAGGCAAATTATAAAGTTCCAAATACTATTTTGTATTCATCGATTAAATAAATTTATAGATAAATATATTCATGTGGAATATCAAATGAAATATAGAGAATGTTTGGGAACCTATAAGGTCTTTTTAACTTGAAGTATGTTGTTAAGAGAAAATTATCAATCTATGTTGTTTTTACTTGGGGAAGATATCGTTGAAATTAATCAAATATTCATGAACATAGTAAATAGATTACAATATTATAGTTATAATGAATAAATAGATGAGTATATTATTGATAATTTTATAGAAATTATTTTTATATAATTTTAATTGAAAATAATTACTATACATTACACTTATTATTTATCAATGATGGTTCTTAATGATTTCATTAGAATTTAAAATAAATATGAGATATGATTTAAGAGATATCCTGAGAAGGAAAAGGGAACCAATGTAATATCTTTTGTTTAAAATTATGTTAATTTTCCATCCTATGTTAAAAATTCTATATTTTTTATAAATATATAAATGTAAAAATAATCTAAAGGATATTCATATAGAAAATAGAAAAATAGATCTTAAATAACTTGTGAATAACATGAATAGAATCATTAGAATGAATAATTTAAATTAGGATTAGATGAAAAGATAAAAAAGAAAAGTCAAAGAAGAAAGATTACTCTAATATAAAATTTAATTAATGTAAAAAACTATGGAATATAATTATATATAGTATAATGTTAAAGAATAAAAATATAAATTCAAAATTCAAATATAAAGAAAGTAAAAAATTTCATGAAACTAATAATATTTGGAGTCCTAGAGAGGATCCATCATCTTATGGACTTAGTGATTCCTCTAGTGATATATGATTAAATATTGTATGATTTTAATATAATTTTACATAGATTAATATATAATTTATAAGAATGGTACATCCTAAAAAAACAAGACATGCCGTTATATTCTAACATTACATTCATATTATATGGTGAAAAATAGTTTATCTTCATTAGAAGATGAAAATATTCCATCATTTGACACAATATTTGAATATATAACCAATATTGAGGGATAAAATAAGAAGTTGTAAAAATTATTTGACTTATCTATGTATGGTTTTGGTATGTCGTATGAAAGGGGTTTTAAGCAAACATCAAATATGTAAAATATAACTTATGAGTGGAAGGATAAAACTTGTTTAGTTTTAGATAAGGATGATTAGACGTCTATAATTATGTTAAAATATAAAATTCATTGTTTTAATAAATTTCCCCTAAATTATTTTTCGTATTAAGTAATCTTTGATAAAATAATTAGTAAATTAAAATCTAATAGAACATCTAATTGATTATATTTTAATTTTAGTGAATCTCATTTTTAATCTAATTAATTTATTCTAAAATGTAAAACTTTTTTAGTAAATTTTAATGGGGAGGATTGTAGTGACCCAATGCTTGAAGTAAACAGACATTACATTACTTTTGAAGAATACTTAATACATGAAAAAAATATATTCCTAAAGACTGTATTATTTTAGTGTCTTTGGAAACTCGAAACATAATCTTCTAATCATGATGAAAGATCTTCAACATCTCCCATAAATATCTTCCCCTTTGGTTTTCTTACCTAAAACCTTTCTTTATATCCTGGGGAAATGAAAACATAAAATGGGTGAGATAAAATTCTCAGTAAGGGAAAGCATTGAGAAAATAAAACAATCCATATACATTTGAATATAAAAATATGAACATAAAGTTTAAACATCAAGATCTTGAGTTGAGAAATAAATCTTGGCAGTATGTAAGGAAAAGATCATAGAGGAACATAAATCATGATAAAATAGAATGGGAATAGAAAATGTAATTGTGGAAACCATTAAGCACATGTTATGATTTCCATAGTAGCCAAGGCATTGATGCCAAGACCATCATAGTGGACAAAGTCCATTACTGAACCTAGTTTACATGCCATTCTAGACCTGTATTACTAAATTGGATTTACATACCGTTCCAGCCATGTCTATCTCATGATATATAAATCTTTACCCAATTCATTGGAGAGAGATATAGGTCCCACCCATCTCATAATGAAATCATTCTTACTTTTTCCACAAAATAAACATAAATCATTCATCATAACACAAAGAATAAAATGGGATTCATAAACATCATTCCATCATAACATAATCCATATAAAAGAAATGGATATAATTTAATCATAATAAGAATAAAACCTTTTCAATAATATAGACATTATACTTGAAACATAATCATACTAAATAATGGCATATTAGATGGAAAATAGTTTTGACAAAACACTTGAAAAGAATTCTTGAGGAAAATATCCTTTATTCTTCAAAATCATTTTATTTTCAAAAAATCCCATGAAATTTTAAAATAAAAGGACACAGTTGAAAATAATCATGAAATATTTTAGAGGAAGCTTCATAAAAATTAGGTGTTATGAAATCGTAAAAATCCATTCATGCCATATAACTTAAAAAAAATTCTTCTCGTACTTTGCCGGAAAAGTCAAAACGTTCCTCCTATGGTAAACAAAAGAAAGATTCCTTCCATAACACAATGTAAAAGACAAAGAGGGTTAAAAATGACTTTAAAAATACATGGATGAATATAAAACACTTTATGAAAAATTGTTTTATGAACATGGATGAAAAATATAACCCCAGTAAATACATACGTATAAGCAATCTCAGATAAGAATGAGATTTGAAAAATTATCGCTTACCTTAGGTCCAATTTCTTCCGTACGTGTACCAAACTCATTTATAGTGGGTTGAAACATATTATTAACTAGTAACAGAACCATATTAATATTTATGATATCATATATGCTACGACTATGACTTTATATTACCCGTTCTTTTGTCGATTCCATGTTAAAGCATCATTTTGGGTAAAATTGTTCCATTTATTGTACATGATTGGACTTGTTGTTCTTGATATTATTATAACTTGTATCATGATTTACATACTTAATGAATGAAAAACATTATTTATATATTATATATATTCATTATATATATATATATATAATAGATAGATAAATGAAATAAAACACACTGTTTAAGGAGACGGTAAGCCGTACGTACGCATGAAATATGTTTTCCTTTCCTTATTGACTTGAATGGAAGTAAGTAGATGATATATATATATACATAAATCCAGTAGAATTATTATGTCATAAATATCATTATTATTCATTATATATACTTTATAATCATTATTGAATGGTAAATATGGAGAATGAATCTCATCACGTCGTGGAGACGGTAATCTGTACGTATGCACGAGTGATGATATCATTCCCATAATTATTGAATAGAATTAGAGAGGATGATATAATATCTTCTAATTAGTATGATGTTATAGTAACCATATATAGTTAATCTTTACACGATTATACCAATCCAAGTAAGGTGGTGGTGGAAAAACAGATTACACCACGATGTGGAGACGGTATTCGGTACGTACACACACATCATGATTTTGTTTTCTGTAGGATGGATAGATGGTGAAATGGTTTTGTTTCATATTAATAATAACATATCAGTATATTAGTTATACTGATTTCATTACTTTATAATGAAACAAATAATGAAGAGGAAGTAGAAGAATACAGAAACTTAAAAGAATTATAAGAAGAGATTACCTCTTCTTCAACGCGTCTCCTCATAACCTCTTCTCCGGGCACTAAATCTGGTCTTTTAAGAATACCAGTACCTCTAGTAGGATTCTTATAAAGTGTAGAAGTGAGATGGGCCGGGTTTGGATGATAATGAAGGATAAAATTTCTGTGAAGTGGAGAGGGAGGAGGTTCCCTTTTATAAGAGGGGTGAGGGGAGCCTTAGAAAAAATATAAAATATTATTTTATAATAAATTAATATTCAGTTTATAATAGCTCCAAAGTGACTTATTTCGAAGATATGGTGGGTATGGGTCAAATTACTCTCAACCAATATGTTTTAGACAAGTTTATGTTACCATTTTAACCTAATCATTTAGATTTAACTAAAAGTTAAATAATTTAACTTTTACCGTGTCTTCTTGTATTCTTACACTATATAGTTAATAAACATACTATATAATTCCATTCCAACTCTAAATGGTTCAGAAATATAATATATATTATTATATAAGTATTTTGGCCAAACCTTAGATTTTTAGAACTATTATATCAATTAACAATATAATATTTGTTTTAGAAACTCATTTATGTCAATTTTGACACTATTTGGTATTTTTTTTTCTAAATTCATAACATCATTACTAATTCACATAAAATTCATCTAAAAATCCCTAATATGTTATATTTACCAATAAAATTAGTTTAATTAATAAAAAGTCTAGAATTACATTTATTTGGGTATTCATAATATCAATTATGTTAATATTTCATTAATAAGGTAATTACTACATCATCATTGTGTCATAAATAAATTGAATAATTTAATGTCTAAAAATATAAATAATACAAAATTATGTAGGAGATTTATTTATCTTTATAATTAATATTTATAGTCTAATTTATCTTATGTACAACCCTATATTTTAAATGTTTTAGTTATTAAACATTGATTTTATCTATATTAACTCTTATTTAAATAAAACAATAATAAATGTCCTATCTAAACCAAGTGGACCTCAAGGTTCATATTTTATTTATGAGGTTGTTTTTGTTTTAATTAAACTTATCCAATAGAATTAGGACATGTGTTACGGTTATAATAATATCATTTTTACCCTTAACTACGCTATTTTCTTTTAACCGTGGTAAATAAAAGTTAAAAGTTACAATTCAACAGAAATTATTTTAATCTCATTGAACCATATTTTATTTACTGATATCAACCGTGTCTCTCATATATTTGAAATTAAACTCATAGAAGTGGTAAAATTATTTTTTATTCAAATTTTCCAATGCTCCTAAGAGGTTGGTAAAAAACGGTAAAAAGTTCAACATAATATTTATATATCTAAAATTATTGTAAAATACTCCAATCAATTACATTGAACTTTATATTGGTATTATGTATCTATTTTGACCGAAAATAACATTAAAAAAATTAAATGGTTATTTAGAGAAAAAGTCAGTTTTAACCAATAACATAGTGTTTTCACTATTCATCAAAAATTGAATGTTTTCAGAAAAATACAAAAAAATTCACCCTAGGGTAATTTCGATATTACGAATCCAAAAAATGAAGTCCATTTTGAAAGATAAAATTTTTGAAATTTCAAAAAGTGGGTATTACTATTCAAAACAGATAGTTTATATAATATTTTAATTACATATCGTTGTTTAGTGAAACTCGGTATTACGTATAACTCAAGCTATTGAGGAAGGTTACTCTTGCCTGTAACGCAATCCAATAATAGTTTTTTGTATACTAAAAGCTAATACGGTGTTGTGTCTGGTGCAATATAATCTTGGTGTAGAATACAACACAAGACATCAATGAAATTAAAAACAATATTTCTCATAAAATCTCGGGGTGTTACATTCTAACCATCAATTTCATATGGAGAGTGGTAGAGAAAATGTCTATGAAAAATCCAAGAATCACAAAGCTATAAATTTGTGATGATCTAAGGTATTATATGATTCATCAGATATGAGAGTACTGGGAAAATCTTTTTGGTTTTCAAGATCATTTCCAAAATGTTGAATAATTTTTGAATTAAAAGAAATACATACTTGATTTTGGTACAATCTTACTGTTCCTCGTACATTGAAAAACTTCCACTTCATCTCTTAAACAAATAAAGTTGAATTTGTCTTTTGCAAAGTGTAAGCAGATCAAGTGATAGAATGATAAGTCATTCCATCTATCTCAAACATAAGGTTAGCAAAATTTATATACATAAGTCCATCGGTGGTGAAATTACTCATATATTGTTCCACAAATGGACTTATACTTCATCTATCATCCTGATTAATAAAATAAAACTTGTTTCTACTAACCGAGGACTTCATGTAGGCTAGTGGTTGGCAATAAAGGCATATTGCACTTCAGTTGTGGGTTCGATTCTAACAGCCTTGTCCGACGTGACGGGTTGTCAGCCATCCTATGTGTTGTCCTTTTTCTAAATCCATACTGTTATAAAATTCTAGAAAAATGTTATATCCTTAAACAATACTATATAATGTCCAACTTAATCCATTCCAACCTTTAAGATTATCAAAAATACTTTTTCTAATCTCATAATATAAAGAAAACAATTACTTTAAGGTCACATAACAAACATGTAGATACCATCATTTATCCCCCATATATCATAAGATATATCTTGTTGATCACATTCTAAACATGTGAATACATTAATCATGTATTCTCTTGAAACATGAATTACCACAACACCTTAGTGAGAACATGAATTCTATCAAAAGTTAATTCTTTCCACATACAAAAATCCCAAAATTTCTATATACTCAAATGATGATATAACATTGTCCTTATATCAGTCATGAGCTCATTAATACTGTCAAAAATATCATTATCTCTTTATCCCTTTATTCTACTCATATCATCTACTTTCCAAAAAAATCTGAATAACCTGTCATGGTTACAAGTACAATTCATCATATACATTCAAATATTTTAAGAAAAAAATTAGGGTAACAATCCTTAGATGTGTCTTTTTCCAATAGTACCATTACATACACAACATAACTCTTGATAAAAAAATCATTCCACTACCTTCATAAACCATTGACTGAGCATCAAAAATTATTTCATCTCATTTATCATTTGTAGTCTCCTGATCATCATCAATATAAATACTACCTATATGACTATGATGATTCTCTTCATGAGACATTCCATTAGGTAATTGGTTTTCATAATGCCCTTACATTCCACATTAAAAACATTTATCCATTGTTGATGTCTTAGAAATACCATTTTCCTTGTCCACGATGTTAACCAAACCTTTTCCTTTTCAAATAATGGCTTTGTGTCCTCCTTTTACACACCCAAACCATCTTCCAGTTCATTTAAAACATTCTCCGTGATGCCTCTTCCCACATGATTTACATGAGATAAATTGAACTTTCTTTCCTCTATGATCATCATGAAACTCCATCTTTCTCTTATTAGATATGTCGGGTTACATACCAAAGTTGAGATTATTGATCATATTTTGAGATTGATAATTATGCATAATAATGATGTTTGGACTTCCAAATCCCATTTCATTTGGTTTCTCATAAAAATATCATTCCATTTTCCATCATATCCTCCATTATCGTGAATCTTCCTATTTCTTTCCTTGTTCTAAAACCCAAAAAGAATAGTGTGAGAGGAAAAAATCATCTTAGGAAAACAACATAATAAAGGGGGTGTAACATTAATATATAACATCTTAGATTTAATTCTAAGATCGTTACCGTAATTCTAGGACTATAGCATATACATATACATAACCTTAGAAACATCCCTAGACATACGTTAGAAACATATCTAAGGATTTCACTATGGTTTTCACATCCTTGTTTCTAATGGTTAAATAAAATTTCACTCTGATACCAACTATAGAGACACAAATCTTGGCGTATATAGACAACACATTAGTTTTTCCAAATACATAATACTTGAAAAAAACAGATGCCCAAAGACCTTATTAGTTTAGTGTCTTTGGAAACTCAGAACATAATCTTCTAATCACGGTGAAAGAGTTTCAACATCTCACATAATGTTCTTCCCCTTTGGTTTTCTTACCAAAAACATTTCATTATATCCTCGGAAAAAAACATAAAAAGTGTGAGATCAAATTCTTAATAAGGGTATGCATGGAGATAATAAAACAAACCACCTAAATTTGAATATAAAAACATGAACATTAAGTTTAAACATCAAGATCTTGAGTTGTGAAATAAATCTTGGTAGTACATATGGAAAAGATCATAAAGGATCATTAATCATGATAAAATAGCATGGGAATAGAACATGTAATTGTGGAAACCATTAATCACATTTTATGATTTCCATATTAGCCAAGGCATTGCTTCCAAGACCATCATAATAGACAAAGTCCATTATTGAACTGGGTTTACTTGTCGTTCTAGCCCTGTATTACTAAACCGAATTCATTTTCCATTCCATACATGTCTATCTCTTGAGATATAAATCATTACCCAATGCCTTGGATGGAGATATAGGTCCCACCAATCTCATAATGAGATCATTCTTACATGTCCCACAAAATAAACCTAAATCATTCATCATAACCCAAAGAATAAAATGGGTTTCATAAACATCATCCCATCATAACATAATACATATAAAAGAATTAATATCATTTCATCATAACAAGAATCAAACAATTTATATAATAGAGACATTATACTTGAAACATAATCATACTAAATAATGTCATCTTAGATGGAAAATAGTTTTTACAAAACACTTGAAATTAATTCTTGAGGAACAGATCATTTCTTCTTCAAAATCATTTTATTTTTACAAATTTCCCTGAAATTTTAAAATAAAAGGATTTTTTTGAAAATAATCATGAAATATTTTAGAGTAATATTCATGAAAATTAGGCATTATGAAATCCTAAAAATCCATTCATGTTGTATATGTTTTGAAAATACATTCTTCTCATACTTGGCCTGAAAAGTTAAAAAGTTCCTCGTATGGTAAACAAAAGAAAGATTCCTTCCATAACATAATGTAAAAGTCACTGAGGGTAAAACATGACTTTAAAAATAAATGGAAGAATATTAAAAACTTTATGGAAAACATTTTTATGGACATGGATGAAAAATATAACCCCTGTAAATACTTACGTATAAGAAATCTCAGATACAAACGAGATTTGCAAAATTATCCCTTACCTTCGGTCCAATTTCTTCCGTACTTTTCCGAAACTCCTATATAGTGGGTTTTGACATATTATTAACTTGTAACAGAACCATAATAATATTTATTATATCATATATTATTCACTTATGACTTTATATTACCTGTTCTTTTTTCAATTCCATGTTAATGCAACATTTTGGGTAAAATCGTTTCATTTATCGAGGGTGTTTGGACTTGTTGTTATTAATATTATTATTACTTATATTAGGATTTAATTACTTCCAAAAAGTAAAACATGATTTTTATATCATATATATTCAGTATATATATATATAATAGATACATAAATGAAATGAAACACACCGTTCATGGATACGGTAGGTCGTACGTACGCATGAACTCTATTTTACTTTCCTTATTGACTTGAATAGAAATATGTAGATGAAATATATATATATATATATACATAAGTCCAGTAGCATTATTATGTCATATATATCATTATTATTCGTTATATATACTTTATAATTATTCTTGAATGTTTAATATGGAGAATGAATCTCCTCACGTCGTGGAGACGGTAATCCGTACGTACACACGAGCGATGATATCATTCCCATAATTATTGAATGTAATTGGAGTTGATGATATAATATCTAATAATCAGTATGATGTTATAATATCCATATGTAGTTATTTTTTACACCATTATACCCATCCATGTAAGGTGGTGGTGGAAAAATAGATTACACCATGGCGTGGAGACGATATTCTGTACGTACGCACGCGCGGTGATTTCATTTTCTGTAAGATGGATAGTTGGTTTAATGGGGTTGTTTCATATTTATAATAACATATCAGTATATTATTTATACTGATTTAATTACTTTATAATAAAACAACTAATGAAGATGAAGTATAAGAATAATGAAACTTGAAAGAATCGGTAGAAGAGATTACATCTTCTTTGACGCCCCTCCTCTTAACATCCCATTAGGGCACTAAAAGTGGTCTTTGAAGAAGTCCAGGACCTACTAAGTGTAATAGTGAAATTTGCATGGTTTGTCTGAGCTTGATGTCTCAAATTTGTGTGAATAGGAGAGGGAGGAGGTTCCCTATTATAAGAGGGGTGAGGGGCACCATTGAAAAAACGTAGAATATTATTTTATAAAAAATTCATAATCGGTTAATAATGGCACCAAAGCGACTTATTTGAGTCTTGGGTTGGGATGGGTTGAATGCCTCTCAACCAATTGGGTTTATACAAGTTTAGGTTACCATTTTGAACTTATCATTTAGATTTAACGCTAAGTTAAATAATTTATCTTTTACAGTGTCTTCTTGTACTCTTACACTATATAGTTAATAAACACACTACAAACTACCAATAGAACCATAATTCGTTCATTAGTGTCATATATATTATTATATAAGTCTTTTTTTCGAACCATAGATTTTTAGGACCATTATATCAATTAATAATATAATATTTGTTTTTAAAAACTCTTTTATGTCATTTTTGACACAATCTGGTATTTTGTTTTTTCTAAATTTATTACAGTATTATTACATAAAAAAATTCATCTAACCAACCCTAATATGTTATATTAACCTATATAATTAGTTTAATTAAAAAAAAGTCACAAATTACATTTACTTCGGTATTCATAATATCAATTATTTTAATAATTCATTAATTAGGTAATTAATGCATTATCATTGTGTCATTAATAAATTAAGTCATTTAAAGTGTAAAAATATAAATAAAATACCATTATGTAGGAAATATTTTTAGATTTTTAATGAATATTTATAGTATAATTTATCTTATGTATAACCCTATATTAAAAATGTTTTAGTTATTAAAAATTGATTTTAACTATTTTAACTCTTCTTTAAATAAAATAATAATAAATGTACTAATCTAATAAAAGTGTACCTAAAGGGTCATATTTTATTCATAAGGTAATTTTTTGTCTAATTACACTTATCCAATAGAATTAGTACATGTGTTAGGGTAATAATAATATCATTTTTACCCTTAATTACCCTATTTACTTTTAACTGTGGTAAATAAAAGTTCAAAGTTATAATTCACCAAAAATTATTTTCATCTCGTTGAACCACATTTTACTTACTAATATCAACCGTGTCTCTTGAATTTTTGAAATTGAACTCACAGAAGTAGTAAAATTATGTTTTATGAAAAATTTCAAATGCTTCTAACATGTGGGTAAAAGACAGTAAAAAGTTCAATATAATATTTATATATCTAAAATTATTTCAAAATGACTCAAATGAGTTACATTGAACTTATATAGGTATTATGTATCTATTTTGACCTAAAATAACATTGAATAAAATAAATTACTAGTTAAATAAAAAGTCAGTTCTAACCAATAACTTAGTTTTAGCACTATTCATCAAAAATTGAAAGTTTTCAGAAAAATACCAAAAATTCACCTTAGGGTAATTTAGATATTCCTAATCCAAAAATGAAGTCCATTTTAAAATATAAAATTTATAAAATTTCAAATAGTGGGTGTTACTATTCATAACGGCTAGTTTATATAATATTTTAATAACATATAGTTGTTTAATGAAACTTGGTATTGCATACAACACAAGCTATCGAGGAAGGTTACTCTTGCGTGTTACACAAGCCAAGAATAGTGTTGCGTATACTACAAGATAATACGGTGTTGCATGTAGTGCAAGATAATCATGGTGTAGCGTACAACACAAGACATCAATGATATTAAAAATAATGTTTCTTTAAAAATAATATTTCTTTAAAAATCTCGGGGTGTTATAAGGATATTGGAAGAAATTTTTTCTCTAAAAAAATATAAATAATTTATATTTCATAAATTATATATTTCAATGAAATAAACAATTGTATAATATAGAATAGTTTTTGAATATTTGGGTTTTAATGTCCTTTTTTCTAAACTTTCTAGAACCAATAATGTTTGGTTTCAAAATCATTGAATTATTATGTTTTAGGAAAATAAGATGGGTTACAAATATTATAAATTATTTTATTCGGAAATTGGATGTTTGAAACAGATCACTAGAGATAATTAAAATTTCTAGAACTTATAGAAATTGAATGGTGGATGAGCCAATTTTAAACTTACACAGAGTATGTTCGATATGAGAATGATGTGTCAACTAATTTCTTTTTAATTTTCAAATTTAATAAAAAATAAAGAAATATTTTAAATGAACTCAATTATATACAATATCTACCTAAATTATTTGGTTTTTACAAATCATCTAGTGTAAATAAACTAATGATAAAAACATGAAAATTATACCATGATGGATCTAGGAAACAAATATATTAGAAACTATAAAGAGGGATGATCATAATTTTGTAATTATTGATTTAAATTTTACAAAATATAATGAATTTTAAATTATTGTATGAAAATATTCAAGATATACCAAATTATTGTCATCTTAATGCTATAAATCTTATTTTCTGTTTTAAAAAAGGTACTTCAGAACATGGATTATTTTATTCATTTGGATGTAAATTTTCTCTTAAAAGTTATTATGTTGAAGATTGTGTTGGATATAGAATGGATTTAAAGAGAACATATAGAATATATCATTTCATTGGTTAATATACAGTTTCCTGATTTAATAAGAAATAACACTCACTTTTAGTTTCCATAGCTAATCTATAACATAAGGCCATAATTTTGTTTTGGGACTCATGTTTTGTGGATGCATCATGTACCTATGTATTTTACTAGAGTTTTGGTAAAAGTTAAAATCTCTCTGATAAAAAAGTGATACTACCTATTCTAATAACATGACACATCCTTAACATGAAAAGAACACACATATATATATAATACACCACTTCCTTAAATATCCCAAAAAAAGAGATATCATTCTGATTTTTATCTAAACATAAAATAATCTGGGTTCCATTTTCATAAAAACCTTATATTTTGATAGATTTTAATTTATTAATTATAAATTATTTATAATAAATTTGGAGTGATAATAACATCCCTTATTATTTTCCTTATCTATTAATATTTAAAAATTATTTAAGAAAATCAGATTATATTCTTTATTTACAAAAATTATACTAAATCCACTTTACAATTTGTAAATATATTTTAATAATATGATTGGAAATTATGTATTTTTTATTTTTATTCTTATTTCAAATATTATTTTTAATAATATCTAATATTCATCATATATATTATAGAAAAATTAAACCTAGGTATTTTTATCGCAGTAGTACTTTTTCGTTAAATATATCTCACAAATGGGAGTTTTTAAAAAATGTTAAAACAGTATAAATTATCCACATGATACTTGAATATCAACAAATTAAGAGTTTTGTTCAGCATTATATATTCTATTTTCTATGTTTAATATATTTTGAAATCACATAGATTCAGTTCCCTTTGATTTCATTTTCAAAATAAAATAGGTGGATATTTTTTAGAAGTTTAATTTTTATATTATTTATTTTATTTAGAGACAATTTTGAGTAGGTTTGTTTTAAAAAGTGAGGGGGTATTCTTAATAGGAGAAGATTTTTAGAGGAGGTGTTTGTAAATTTCGTGGTCTTTAAATATATCATATCATATTTACAGGATGTATATTTTTAATTTTGATATTGAATATAGACATTGATTTCATGGATATGTTTTCTAAAAGGGGGAGATTATTTAGTCTATGATTCATAATATCCTTATCTTTAAAATCCACAATAAAATCATATTTTATTTAATATTGTGTAAAGTATTTTTTAGACTCATTTTGTGTAAAATTAAATTTTAGTGAAGTAAGATGTACATTTTGATTTTTTTACTAGAATAAAGATCACTATATTTTCATAGATTGACATTATAAAATTAATTAGATCATTATTGATTTCGTATAAATATTCCATTGTTTTTTCTAAAGGCTTCTAATGTACACCAAAAGTTTATGTAATCTGTCCATTGTAGCCATGACAATAAATTTAACCTGAGGATTTGAGGAACATACTTAGGATGACTGTTGAAATCCTAAAATCAAATTTTATTATTAAAAAAAATTCCTTTTTAATATATAAAATTATATTATTTCTTTCAGTGATACATTTATATGATTTTTTATTGTGTGATGTTTCATTGTAAATACACAAATAATTGCCTATTTATTTTTATTTGTTATATCTTATGGGATAGAGTGATCCCAAGGTGTGTAAGTCATAGAACTTTTCTTATTGGGTGATAGTTGATAAATCTCAGGGGCTTGATCCATGTGTTGCAAAATAGGATGATTGAGGGTTTCAATTTTCTAGATGATATAATACCTTCTAAGAAGATTTCAGTTAAGAGAATTATAAGTACATAATGAATATGCATAGAGTTAAGTTAATGATTCTCATAAAAATTTGGTTAAAGTGATTATATTCATGATATAAGTGATTTTTATTTATATTATATTTTAAGAGTTTTTTGAAATGATATAGGGAACTCTATGAATAAATTTTCAATAATTTCATTGTCCTTTTATCACAAATTTTTATTTTAATAATTACATTGTGTACTATTATATTTACATTACCTATTTTAATCTGATCCAATCAACTAATTTTATCATTAAATTAAATTAAATTTTAATTTTTAATAAAAAATTATAATTCATTATACTACAATTCGCCCTCTCTTATTATATTTCTATATCATAACCTTCAAGACTAACAAACACATCCTATATCTTTAACCTGTAAGATCTGGTCCACTCATTTATTAATCATGTAATTTAATTTTTCTGTGTTATAACACTCATTCAAATAAAACTAGTGGATGATAATGAGACAAAAATACATAAATATAAAAAAATGAACAAAGAGGATGAAAATTCTTGGGAGACTGTAGAGTTAACCATTGAGGTTTTAAAATTAATTTTCATTAAAAAATATAATTCTTCCAAATTTAAACAAAATAATTTTCTCTACATTTTATAAGAACTAATATATATATATATATATGATTTAATGCTCTTTCAAAATAATTAGATAATAGGGGAAGCTCAAGATGTTCCCATATTTCGTGGTTGTAGTGTGCAAAAATATCATCTAGATTACATGATATAATTAGAAACCATGGTGAACAATACTCTATGAAATTGTTATATATTAGCTATGATATATTAATACATTTGATTGTCATTCAGTGAAAACAATTTACATGTCTAGGAAAGGGGGTTAATCAATTTTAAATTAGACATTCTGTTATGTTGGTGTAAATTTAATCTTTTTTTATTTTTTCTAATGACAAATCATATATCTATATTGAATTACTTGTTTGCAAAGCCCATAAGACATAAATGTGGGCTATTGTTATAATATCTTAAAAATCCAAGGACATAATTATTTTAATTAAATGTTAATTAAATAATTTTATTCATAATTAAAACAAACTAAGGTATAGTTTGACATAAAATTAAATTCTTTTAAATTTCAATTTTGTCCTCCGTACACATATAATATTCAACTTAAAAAAATTTCATTTATTTTTAAGAAATAACATTTTATTAAAAAATAATTAATCAATTTTAATATAATATGTTTTTAGTAAATGTTATTATTAAACAAGATAAAATATATTTTCCTTCATTATTAAAAATGTTTTTTTATGATAAACATAAATTATTTATAAAAAGTTATAAATAATTATTCTTGAAAATTATTTCCTAATTTTTTAATGAAAGAGTATTTAAAATGGAGAAGAATAAAATCTTCTTAAATGTACTTTTAATATTATAGGAAAATAATTTTTTTCCCAAATATTATGTTTTACTGCTATTACTTTGGAATAAATTATTATTTTTTATTTCAAATATTCATGAGGATTACATAATTTAACAGTGATAATATCTTACAATATAAATAAACAATGAATTATGTATTAAAATTAATATAGTATGTTTAAATAGGTTATCTAAAAATTCTAAAATAAAATATAAAAATAATATTAAAAAATTAATATGATGAAAAAAATAAATATATATCTATTTTGAAAATATTATACTCATATATATTTTAGAATTTTTTTAAAATTTCATATTTTATTGAATAAAAAATTAACACAGTAATGGGAAAACCAAGGGAAACCCTGAACCACACATGTGGGACCTTATGGGTTAACTATGATGGAGAGATTAACCCTAAATAGAATCTTGCAAACAAGGGGATGTGAAAGTGCCTGGCTAAGAAGACCAGGGGTCCATAGAGCCCACAAGATCACACACAGGGTGGAAATATTGCATATAGAGTGCGATTGGTGGTGTGAGAGAGTTTATTCAGGTGCCAAACCACACTTTTTTGGAACATCCATCTATCAGGAGAGGTTGTATTATATTTTAGTGCTCAAATGAGTATTTTTTTTATGTCAGATGTAAAAAACAGATACTGTTCACCAGTCTAAAAAGTTCTATTCATATAATCAAATATTCAATCAAATTAACCTGAGGCATCTAATCTCTTCATGTTTTTCCTTTATCTCATGCCTAACCTAGAAAGTCCAGATACCATATTTTTCTTCTTTTTCTTTTGAAAAACTGCATTTCCCTTAGTTCATCATAATTACGAATCATATCGAAGCAAACTTATACCACCATTACCATATTATATAGATAAAATAATGTTAATTAGAAATCCATACAGGTCCATTATGCTCTATGAATGAGAACCTCATGGCTTGTGTAATTATTCTTCGAACCTTTTACCATTTTCCCTTATTATATAGAAATTTGTACCCTTGGAATAATCATGTGGACATCATACTATAAATCTAGTATTAGTTTTATTTTATCTTTATAAAAAATTCAACCATGTTGTATTTTCTATAATAGTTTAAAAGTTATGCTCAATGAACTAGTTTGAATAATTATATAAATATATATTAATTATAATATCATAGTTAGTGACTTTCACAAGAAAGTGTAAACCAATTTGGATTATTTCATAATCTTTTATCTTAGCTTTCACCATAAGAAATGATGTGTTATATATATATAATGTATAATAACATTTAAATACCATATTTTTAGCTTGATCCATAAGCTAAGAAAAGGAAGGCCACCTCAAAACATTAATTTTTGTAATTTCTTATTAATGTTGTTGTAATGATATTTCTATAAATTTTCCATTTTTCACAGATGAAGATACATCCATAAAACATCATGATATATAAATATGAATGTATAGTAGAATTTTGTATATATAAAGAGCCTCTTTTACTAATCTCATTCACTTTGTAGAAATTGAGGTCAAGGTGTGAGAGAATAAAATAGTTAGAGTGAGAGAGATAAGAAGAGAGATAGAGAGTCATCCTTGTATCCATAAGAATGCTTTTTTTTCAAAACTTTAGGTTAATAGAAAAGTGACTATTTTATTTTCAACAAAAAAATTGTTTTTCCAGTTAATATAATTTCTATGAAAATGTTTTTTGTATGTAAAGTACTTTAATTATACTTCAATGAATGTGAGGGAACCTATAATATTTCCAACATTATAATTTATGGTAAAATTATTTTATTTTTAAATAATTGTACATGTAAATATATTTAAATAAGTATCATTTTATGAGAAACTGTTTTATTATGAAATCACTCATTCTGAAAGACTAAAAAAGTATATGGATACTTCAAGAATTATTTTTCACTTTAAAAACCATCATTATATGAAATTGTTTATTTAATGATTAATATACTTTGCAGAAGAGTTTTATTTTCAAATGAGTGTATATGTGTAAATATATAAACTCATATATATGTATATCTATAATTTAATGAATAATATTTTATTCTAACATCTCTCATAAAAAAGTATGACAACATGTGTGTATATTTCAATGAATTATTATTCAATTAAAAAATCATATTTCCTTGTTCTAAATTTTATCATGTTTAATTTAATTTATATAATTATTATTCTATGTAAAAAATTATTATTTTTAATTAATTTTCCATCTTTGCAATTACTTCACCACAACCATGTTTTGTATTAAAAATAAAATAATTAATGTTTATTTTCAAACTCTTATTTCATATAATCTTAAACTAGATTTCATGCTCTAATTGGTTATTCAACATATTCATACTCTTATTTTGTTTTAAGGAATTAAAAATATATCAAGGTAATTAACCTTTTATATAAATCGATGCCCATAGTTTCAAAGGATGTTCCATAATCTCTTTAATATATTTTTAATTATAAATATTTTCACTTGTTTATTTTATGATTGAAGGCAGGGGATGGGGAGTGTACTCAAACCCCTTTTGGGACTTTTCCTAACAATGTGATGGGTTTTCCTAGAATTATATAAACCTTCAATACATTAACTAATATTTTTATCTCTTGATATGTAATGTACGGTTTATAGGAGGTTATCATAGGTATACTATGGGATTTGAAAGTACCAAAATCTATTATGTGACAATGTACTCCACATTATGTTGTCTCTAGAATATGTCATGGAATTATGTTAGGATCCAAATATCCATTAAAAGTTTATTTATGATTGCTTATGAGATTTCAAAATACATCATCATGATTTTGTTATGGAATAAAAATTATTTTTAAAATGTTCAATGTGTTGAAACGTCAGTAGTGTTGGGTTTATTTTCCAAAGTACTCATGATTTATAAATAAGATCTTCATTTTTGAATTTTATAGAATGATTTACCTCCATATTGCCTAAAAAATTCCTATATAGAATTATGTTGATTTTAAAAACCCTACCATCAAAATTTTATGATTACCCTATATTTTAATATGATTTCAAAATGGTCATTAAAAGTTAGAGAGGTGTTTAGTATCTTTTAAGGATCTAGCTGATGTTAACATGTATAGTGTATTATGTAAATTTTGTAAAAATATGATATATTTTATGGGTTTTTGTAGTCATCAAAAACACAATCCAAAAATATACTTGGATGCATAAAGGACTGTATATTTTTTATTTACGATCAATAAAAAATATAAAACATGTTTTTTGAACTAGATTCTAGATTGAGAGTCGCTTGATGTCTCATTTATTGTCAAAGCGATAGTTTTGAAAACATTAGATATTATTTTTTGTTGAAAATGATATTAGAATCAGAGATTTTTTTTTTGGACATATGAATGTATGTTCTAGTAGACTCATAAGAATCAAGTTTTTTTGTCCTAGTTTTCTTAAATTATGAGAATAATGATTTATAATTTCTTTATGTATAATGAAATAATTATTAGGGATCAATTCTTTTAATAGGGTTTGAGTTTAACATCCAATGAATTGAGGAGTAAAATTATTCTAATTAAATTATTATTAAATTATTTATTTCAGAAATAAAATAAACTAAGGTACCACTTATATTAAAATTAAATGTTTTTCAATTTAATTTTTTCATTATTTTATGTTAAAATATTTAAATTATTAAAATATTACTTTTATTTTCAAGAAATAGTATTTTGTTAAAAAGAAATTTCATAATGAAAATATAATATATTTTTAGTAAATTTCTGAATTGAAAAATAAAAGAAATTATTTTCATTCAATATTTAAAAATATATGATTGCTTTATGATATAAAAACATTATTTATAAAATATAATTAATAATACTATTTAAAAATTATTCCATAAATTTAAATATTTTTTAATAAATGTTTATTTAAAATGAAAATGAATATTAATTTTTCGAAAGTACAATTGTTTTGATATGAAAATAAATAGTTTTCTAAATATTTTATAATATTGTTACATTTTAACAACTTATTATTTTGAATTTAAAAAACATATAAGGATTAGTTGAATTTGTAGTGATTATATTTTGAAATTATAATAAACCAAAACATATATAATAAAATTAAAAAATTGTTATTAATATGATATAATAGAAATTATATATACAATATATAGAAAACATATTAAAATTTTTGGGAGGTTGAAATAAGTACATATGTATGTTTAAAATAGTATATTAATAAATATTTTATAATTATTTTATATAAATAATTTGAAATTTGATTAAATTTTTTTTCCCACCAATGGTATTACTTTGGTATCCGTTGAACACATATGTGGGTCCCCATAGGTCAACCATGTGGGATTAGAAACCCTGGTTAGGTACATGGTAGCATGGGAACGTGTGAGTGATTTCTTAAGCAGACTAGGGGGTGTATTATACCCAAAACATCATGAATATGGTGCACATGGTGTGTGTATAGCATGTTTGGTGGTGGTGGTGGTGTCCATATATGAAGGTGTTCATCCCATACTGCCTTGGAATATCCGTCTATCAGGAGTGGTTGTATTATATTCAATCGGTCGATTGAGGTTTTTTGTCTGATTTGGGACACACTATATAGGTATTGTTCACCAGTTTAAAAGGTTAAATTTATATCATCAAATATTTTATACAATCAATGCAAGTCATCCTATCTATTCACAAGTTGTCTTCAATCATATATTTGACCAAGCATGTCCTGACACCATCTTCTTCTTTATCTTCATCAGACACAATACCTCATCCTTTACACTACAAGCTTAGGGCCTTTCTAAAGACACCTTATACAACCATTATCAAATTCCATAAGTAATATAATATTTATTATCAATCCAACAAGGCCAGTACACTATATTCTTGAGAAACTACCATACTGTATAATTCTCTGAAATCCTTTTTACAATTTTTCCTAGTCTACAAATAAGTAAACCCTTGAATTAATGATTTTTAATTTATACCAAAAAACTGAAATAGGCTTTATTTCCACCAGATCAAAAATGGTTTCCATGTTATCATTTTCAAAAAAGATTCATATAGATGTTCAATGAACCACTTAGAATAACTATATATATATATACATATACAGAATATTATTTTAGTTGTTGATATTCACATTCAAGTGGAAACAGATTTGGATTCCTCTTTATTATTTCTCTTTATCATTCAACATAAGAAAAAAATTTATATATATATATACATATATTCTATAATAAATATTAAATAAGATATTCTAATATTTATTTGAAATCTTTTTAAAAGATGGACAACTCAAAGCATCAAAGTGTGGATTTACATTAATTCCATTATAATGTGATTTTTACAAATATATCAGTTTTAACGGATGAGGCTATGACTGCACACAATCATATTATTTAATGTTAATGTACTGTAGAATTATGGATATATAAAGTTCCTCTTTTAAAAACCTCACTAAATGGGTAGAAACCAAGTCTGTAGTGTGAGGTAATAAGATAGAGAGAGAGGGAGTGGAAGATATATTGAGAGTATTTCTATTATATAGAAGAGTGATCAATTCTAAATTTTAAGGTAAGGCGGAAAACTACATTATTTTTGATGAAAAAATTATTCCATCCAATGAAAATACTCTTTATGAAAATATTTTTTAGGTAATGTATTTCAATTAAACTTTTGTGAATTAAATGGAAGATTAATAATTTTCAAATTTTTTGTTTAAGTTTAAAATTGTTTTATTTTAAAATATGTATATATATATTCATGTAAAAATTTATAATTTCATGTGAAACTGCTTTATTTTGAAATGAACCATTTCCAATGTTTGAAATAGTATATGGATATTTCAATTATTATTCTTCACTTCCTAAACTGTCTTTATATGTCCTGGTTCACATGTAGTTTAATTTACTTTCCAATTTTTTTACATTAAAATGAGTGTATATGGATAAATATATACAGATACATATATTTAAATCGATCAGATTATAGATAAAAATTTATTTTGAGATCACATATCTTTAATGATTAACAATATATGTGTATATTTCAAATAATTACTCTTTAATCCAAAAACCATCATTAGATATTATAAATTGTATCATGTTTAATTTACTTTTTATAATTATTACACTATATTAGAAAATGATGTTTTAATGATTTATCCAAAATTTTAATTACTTTAACACAACCAACTATATTTTATTTTTAGAAAGAAATCTTTAATGTTAGAACTCTCAAATGTTCCTATTTTAACCTAGATTTTTTGGTTTTAAATTGTTATTCCACATATTCTTCATATACTTGCATTTTAATGAACTAATCACATATCATGGTAATTCCAGTTTTATATAAATCAATACTGATGGTTTCAAATTATTTTTATTCTATTTTTACTAGTTTTTTTATTCCAAGTATTTTTTACTAATTTATATTACAATTTAAAATAAGGGAACAAGAATGAACCCAAGCCCCTTATGGAAATTTTTCAGAATATGTGACAAGTGTATACAAAATTATATATCCCTTAAATGAATTGATTATGGTTTATATCTCATGATATTCCATTTATATTTAATTGGAGGTTATAATAATAACACTATGTGATTAGAGAGTTAACGAAATCCATTTTGGTTATATGTCTACCATGTTATGTTGTCTTTGTAATAACATGTGACTACATGTTATGATCCTAAGAGAGTATGAAAATTTATTCATTATTTCATAGTGGATTTGAAATGATATATTTATGTTTTTATGAAGGAATAAAGAGGATTTTTCCAAGTATTAATTTTTTTAAATTCCTTTAGTTTTGTGTTTATTTTCCAATTTACTCCTGATTTCGTTATAAGATCATTTTTTAAATTTTAAAGGATCCTTTAACATTATATTTCATTAAGAACCCTAACTAGAATCTTCTAACTTATAAAACCCCTTAAAGAGAAATTTTATTGTTACCCTATGCTTTTATGTTATATTCATACAATCATTAAAAGTTTCAAATGTGTTCAGTTTCTTTTAATAACCTTGCTCAAGTAAAGATGAAAAGTGGTTTATGTTAATTTATTAAAATAACAATATAATATAAGGTTTTTTCTAATACTCCAAAACATAAACAACAATTATCCTATTATATGTGAATGATTATATATTTTCAGTTAATTTATATGAAACAATATAGAAAAAAATTTATCAACAAATATGGGAGTGTGGGTATCAATATCTATCCTTTATTAATCATGATGAAGACTCCCTATCATCTAGGACGAATACCTAATAATTGTGAACATGTTCACGTAAAAATTACATGATAAAGATAATTAATTAAATTAGTTTTATTTACACATGTATTTATTACAATATTTCAAATAAAATTTTGATATTGGTATCAGCTTTCTTATGGATAAATTGATAAATATATTATTTCATGATGTGATAATAAATATTGGAGGTATTATTTCTATTAATTTTGTATTAGGCATAAAATATTATTTTAAAGAGATAAAAATCCATTCTATTTCTGTTTTCATTAACTTTTCCAATAATAAATAACAGTCATATTTTTTTAACAAAATAACAACTTTTCTCTTATTAGATATGGGTCAACAATGGTTGGAATTAGCACTTCCAATATTATTTGGGGTTAAAAAAGATTCACAAGGGAATGAGGTGAAATAATTTATATCAATAGTAGATAAATAAAACAATTTCATAATACCAATGGGGAACATAAGATACATAAATTTTTTAATTATATTCCCTACTTTGAAACATAGGATGGTGATTGTGGTGAAAATTATTTCCAACATTAAAAGTCATAGTAAATAAAACCTACCATTATCTCATTAAATTTATTGATTCCTATGGAATAAACAAATTAAATACTATTATTTTAGTGATAGTCCCTATCATGTATTTTATGAAATTTTTTTCTAGAATTATTCTTATAGAAATACATGAACATATATGTCCCTTTTATATATGAAAATAAATATCATTATGTATTATAGTTGTTAACTATCATTCCTGTTGTGATAACATCCCCAAGTGTGATTTAGTTCTAGGATTTAATTTATATTTATATCCATATAAAATCCATGAAAATATAGAGATATGGTTGAGGGTGTGGGGAAATATTGATTCCTCCGACATCGAAACCAACTTTAGTCAGAATAGAAAAAAATAACATTGAGGGAAAATAAAAAATGGATGGGTTCACATTGATGGATATTCCTAAGAGATTATGATGAAATGATATGATAATCTCACTATAATAGAAGTTGGAATGTTATATACTATTTTTATAGAGACGGTTGTGTAAAATATGGATTAAGAGGAGGTGGAGAAACATAAATATAAAGACCAAATCACTATCAATATTTCCATTATAGAACATCATCAATAATAACTAATGAATATCATGGTTGATGTGGTGATCGAATAAACATAGATATAGGACTTTGGGAAAAGGAATCGTGACTTAAAGGTATTTAATAAACAAATATTTATAACAAAATAATTTGAAACCATGTAGATGGTTGCGCCATGATTGTAGATTAAAACTTATCATTTACCATTTTTAATATCAGAACATTTATTAGGTAGAATCATATAATTTTGAAATCATCTGAGTATTTCCATCCTTTTTGTTGGACAAGACTTTATGTAACACCGTAAAAAAATTTCATGTGTTTCCCTTAAAATAAATCCTATTTTTTTATAACTTGTAAAAAGTGAAAATCTAAACTAAAATAAACATAATTATATTGTTTGGTGATAAAATATTATAAAAAAATCTAACCATCAAAAAATTATGAGAATTCCATATGAAACATTATTAATAAGACTACATGATTAATAAAATAAACAAAAAATAAAAAAACAAATAATATGGAATTTTTATCACTAGGGTTTTCCTTAAATATTACACATCAAATTATAACTATGAAAAAGAAGAAAAAGATTAGAAATAAAATAGAATTTTATTGAAAGTTGTAGAAAAATAAGACGAGTGATTGAAGAGATGTATAGAAGGTTATATATATGAATTAAATATAACTATTATAAATATAATCATTGGACATAAGGACATTGGGAATATGGAAACTGAATATATAGACACAAGACAAAATGAATATAGGTTATATATATGATTGATATATGCTATTTAAATATACCTATATCTAATTGGTACATTGATGGTTTGTAATTTTCTTTAATAAATTTAAAATAATATATTACAGAAATAAGAAATTATCGTGGAATGAAATTAAAACATAATAATATTTTAAAATTATTAATTATAAAAATATATATTATTACTCAGTACATATTATTATTATTATCACTATTTTTAAATAATTATTGGAAATTTTTATTGATTTAAATTAAAATCCTAATACAATTTTTTTGATGAAATATACTGTTTTAAATATTTATAATTAATTTAATTTTATTAATACCATTTAATATTAAAATTCATACTTTTTAAATACTGTTTTTCTATATGTGATGTATTTTTTTTTATAAATTAAATCAATTAATTTTATTATAATGATAGAAATAAATTTAAATATTTATATTTATTTAAAAAAAATTATGAATCTTCTAACGATTATTATTTGCAAACAAAATTAGTATAAATTCATAGTTAAACTCAAAAATAATTTCACTAAAAATTATTATTTTCTAGTATTATTCGCACATATATTAAAACAAGATGTTATATAAGTATGCAATTTCATCTAGTGAAATTGATTTAATATTTTAAATTATCATGTAAAAATTAATTAATAAAGTCAAATTCCTTATTATACATAAAAATAAGTTAGCAAGTCAATAGAATGTCACCAAGGTAAATGTTAAAATAAGGTAAATAGGTTCATACAATAGTAAATGACCTATAATATTATAAAATATTATCCTTAAATACATTTATGAGGTCTTTATTCACAACCGTATATAAAATATTATATTCTTTGACTATTGATCTAATTTCTTTGAAAAATACATTCCATTTATAGTAAGTAATGAGTATTTAAAATAATACTGCCCCTATCACCTACAAAAGGAACCCTCCTCAAAACTTGTCAAAGAAAAACCCTCCATTAATTTTATAGTTATTCCCTACCAAAATTATGTCACTAATAATCATATTCATAGTTAAAGAATAATTGGTCATAAGAAGAAGCCCCTGATCCTTCACTTCTAAGAGGCACTCTAAGAGGTGAATCATGTCTTCAACATAAATTTTATCCTCTATTAAATAATTATTATTTATCAAATTCATCCACCTACTACAAAATGATATTTTCACATTAATAATATTATTCAATTATTAATATTCTAAAAATGTGATTTTATTATTATACAATAACATGTTCTTGTATTTGTTAGTCTTATCACATATTGGAACTAAGATAAAAAATTTACATCTTGAATTACTAGAGAATGTAAATTACTGAAATATTTTGTAACAAGGAATAATTTATAATGTTTTCATAATTTTGTATTGGTGATATGTAAATTTATATTCAATAATTAATTCAATTCTTTTGTTAACTCAATAATCACAAAAAAAGATATTTTTAAGAACTCCATAAAATCTGTTCCTATAATTTATATTAAATAATCATTCAAATATTTAAAAATATCATAAAAATATATTAAAACATCATTAAAATAAAATAGGTTATTAACCCCTGATCATGAATTAAGAACCAAAATCCCCAAACCAATCCATGCTTAAAAGTACAAAATAATAAGTCTCGAATATAAATTTAAAAAATAAAAAATAAATATATGGGTAATAAATAATTATAAATGGACGGCATAAAGTATTATATATATAATTATGTTTTATATACATATTAATAATAAAAATAAATATACTATATTGAGAGTTTTTTCACATCCAACAATGTTGTAATATAAGAAACACGCTTCTCATATCAATTTTTTTCCATTGAGATTTGTTATATATTTGTCCCTTGAATTTTTCTTGGTCGTTCCTATAATTTCAAGGGATATGATTTAATATAATTTTTATGTACTTCAAGGGGTTTAAAAATCCATTTATTTTTTTCACTTTCATTGGGTTTTTATTTTAATGTTACCAAATTTATAAGTGAATTTGTTTGTTCAAAACTCACTTTTAAATTAAATATATATAAATATAAATATATATTGGGGTAAATATAATTTTATGTCTCTTTAAATCCTAATTTATTTTCATACTAAATTTTTATTTCTAGGGTTTACATGTATTTTTACCATTTTACCTCCCTTATGTTTATAACTAAATCGAATGGTTCCTTATAAGTAGAGGTGAAGTTTTATTAAATTTTTAGTGAACAACCATTAACCTCTATTTACATATTCTTTATATTTTCTAATATATGTTTTAATAGGTTCTTATACAATTTATTAATGAAATTTACTATTTTACTGGACATTTGTTTTCAAAATAATGAAGTGAATCTCTTTTTGACATATTCTACACATTTAATTTTTAATTCTCTTCAAATTTAAATAAAAAAGTGTAAAAGGAATCTATTGTTTTTAACATTTTACACATGAAATAATTTAAATAAAATATTATACAGTTTTATTATGATGGATAATATCTGTGTATTCTTGATTTTCTAAATTAAATTTTGTTATCATTGTTTTATAAATTAATTTATTTTAAAAACAAAAGTTATAAAAAATATAAGGGTATATTTATTATTATTTTTTAGAAAAAATTATAATGATCTTAAAAATGTAAATTTCATATATGTTAACATAATTTAGAGTTTCTTATTCTTCATATGGTATATAATTTTACTATACAATTCAATTTCATTCTCTATATTTCTTATGATGATATATTATGGAAATGATTATGAATTTTATTTATTTTTATTGGGTTAACTAATATATAATGGAATTATGAATATTTTTAATTTCATTTCGTAGAAATATATATATTTTAATATATGATTGGTGTGGTTAAAATTATATATCATTATAATTCATTAGTTTAAGCATTATATCTCATGATATGGCCTAAAATTTGTCTGTGAGTTAGCCAAGTTCATTAAAGTTTAAGGAGAATGGGATTTGAACCCATTCCACTAGGGGTATCTATCTACTATGTGATGAGAGTTGTGCCACTCATCCTTAAAAAATGGAATGAATTTCCATTATTATTTGTTTTCTATTGTTATTAAGGTTACATAATTATATTATATATTTAATATTTAGACTTCAATTTCACCCTTATAATCAGTGAATAATTGTGGCGGGGAATAAACAAAATTCACCATTTATAGAGGTGGTAGTCCGCAAAATGAACAAATAATAGTTTCATTTTTCAAAATAGAATAATGGAATTTTTTTAACTTTATTATAATAGAATAATACAATTTTTTTTAAAAAACATTATGATGAAATTATATTTAAATAATAAAATTTTATTTGTAATTTTAGGAAATAAAATAAGATAAGATAGGAAAAAGTACTCTTGTTGAGGACTCAAGCATTACCTTGGAAGACTCACTAAAAATAGAGGTACTATACCAAAATATTAGGACAATAAGATTAAGGAAAATGATTATGATTACAAGGGATGGAATAAGTTGTATGTTTTAAGAGGAAAACTAATTTTTTATGTGGTCTAGAAGGGGTGGTGAGAGGCCCCATTTATCAGTGGCGAGATAGAAGTTTTTTTAATTATAAAAACTTAATATAAATGGATCACATGTAATACATGTGAATTTTATTCTAAAATAGAATATAATGAATTTTGAGACAATATAAAGTCATAAATACAATAGCTATTTATTTTAAAACATGTTTTACATATGTTTTAAGTCATTTACTGTTATCATTTTCACATTGAATACTTTTTATTTTATCGGAGTAACTAATTTTTTCCTAAGAAATGTAATTTTAATTCTTACAATATAAATAAATATTTATAAATATTTTTTCCTAATAAATAAATATATGAAATAAATATTTTAATATAGAATTTTAATGTGCGTGAAAATAAGTATTAACAGTAAAAAATATAATATATAAAACCTTTTTTTGGAAGATGTGTATATTTAATGATTAAAATTTATGTGTGTGGTAAAATTCTCTATGTATTTAATTTTTCAGATTTAATTTTTGTATTATAAAATAATTAAATTCTATGTGGCTTTAAAGCCAATCCAAAATTGGATTTCACCAAATTATTATTTAATTAAAAGAAAAAGAATCAATAACCATTTTTATTGGAAAATATTTCTTCTGTTCCTAAAATGTAAATAATAGTTTTTATAAATTATTATTTTTACCAATTATATTTTTAATTTATAAGAGAAATATTTGATTAATTTAAAGGATTATAAACATATAGGTCTTTCTCATATAATTATATTTATATAATTTTAGTAAAAATTGTATTTTCCCTATTCTCAAAAAAATCAAATATTTAAGAAAGTAATTTTTTCCTAATATAATATTATTATTCTATGTCCAAAAATAATAATAATTTTTTGAATTTAAATTCTTACATTTAAAATTTTATATTTTAAATAAAAATACAAAATATAAATAAAAACTTTATTTATTAAGAATAGATGTCATTTTGAAACATTAAGTTTTGTTAATGTTAAATCAAATAAAATTATAATTTAAATAATATTAATATATTAGTTTATATATTATAATATTTGAAAAGTGAGAAATAGAAGTTATTTTTAAAAAATAAATGAAACATAATTAATCATTTCTTGGATTAAAATATTACATTTTTAATAAATATGTTTTATGAAAATACCGTTAAATTTATTTATTTATATTCTAAAACATTATTTTTTCTAATCCATTGATATTAAAATGTTTGTGTGAATTATATAAATAAATCATATAATTTACTAATAATAATATTATCAACATTAATACATAATATATATATATTTATATATTTATATCCTTCTCATTTATTTTATTATAAATTTATTACTAAAATTACAAAACATTAGTATGCCTATTAGATTCATATATACCCAACAAACATATTGTCCCTGACCATATATCCAATGACCATATTTATAATGTAAATATTTTGAAATTATAAATCTCATTCAAATATATATAAATACAAGAATCAAGCATTACATTCTCACTTATTAAGGCACGCTTCTCAATTTTTTAGATTTCATTTCGATCTCCCAACATGCTTTCTCCCTTCATGATATTCTTCCTTACTATTTGTTCTTATAGGCTATTATTGATCCTTAATTGTGAATATGATCTAGGAGATCTCTTAAAGAGGAAGATTTTATTCATCTTATTTTATTGACTATATTATAACTTATAAACATATAACTAATATAATAATCCACAGTGAGTAATACTTTGTTTCATGTGATTTTTTTAGTGTTTGGAATATATTGTCTAAATAATACTCTTCGAATCTTATTTATTTTGATGATCATAAATACCCATGTTTTTTACTAATGAAATTACATTAAATTTTTTTAGGATTATATTTATTTACAAATTTACCTTATTTTCTATTTAATGGGTTTTTGTATAAATGGACGTATTTTTAAGTAGTCTGGAAGCACTATTCATACCCTCTGATTGTAATTAGAGTGTATGATTTTCAATTAATTTATTTTGAGTTAAAATACGGATAAGATACCCTATGTTGTTATAAAATTTTGGATCACGAACAATACTTTTGAGAAGAAAACCTACATTTTTTAATCTCACTTATGGTTCAACAACACAATGTTTTGAACCTAACCATACATTTTCAACCATAATTTAGAAGTTAACTATGCATTTAACTTGGTCAACTATGAATTTCAAATTCATGATATATTCCTAGTTTTCTAAAATGATCTTGATGGTATTATTTAACCACTTTTAAATCTAATTAATGACCAAATAAAAGTATCATATTAAAATAGATTAAATTATTCTTATTTATGTAGGATCTTATGAATTTATTTGAATTTTTTAATATCAAATGTTCCTAATTTATATTTAATATTTTTGGGATCTGTTTAATCAAATGAAAATCAAAATTTTCTTTTTAAATACGAAGAGTTATTTACGTCACAAAAAATAATTTTCAAATTGAACATTTTGAAAAGAATGATCGCATCTACTATTTTGATGATCTACATATTAGAAACATATATGTTTTGATTTTGTTTAGATTATCTATTGTTTTATTATTTATTTTACTATGGTTTTGTTTCTATATTTAATGAAGATCATTTGAAACCATGATCTCTTTGAGTCTAATCTTTCTTGACGACTCTTATCTATGAAAAAATGTATAATATATGTCACTTTGTGATATATAATTGGTCAAAATCTATTTCTCAATCAAATAAATTAATATTTATTTCATAGAGTATCAGTTCCCATAATCTATCATGACAGAGTATTTGATTTTCATTCTAATCTATAGATATTTTGATTCATTATAAAATTACCATAAGGGATTAGAAAAAACATGTTGTAATGTTGTTAAATTTTTTCATCCTATTTTATAATTATAATGATAAAATGAACTATTTAGAAAAAATAAAAAAGAACTCAATTATATAATTTGTGTAGTGGAATATGGAATATTTTTTCACCAAATAATTATAAAAATATTTATGTTTTTCATCTCTATTTTTGCTCTACATAAATTTCTAAAAAAAGATAACACTTCATATATTCATAATATACAACGGGGATAAAATCATGAATTTTTAAATCAATTTAAAAGGAAAAATTTAAACACCCCTCTTGAGTATATTTATATTATTTTGAACCATAAATTTGTATAAAAGGAGTTATATTTGAAGAAGTCTGATAAGGTCTAGATTTATTGAATAAAATATCTATTCAAAGATAAATATTGATGAAATAATTAAAATATATATTACCCATGATCGATAATCCTTATTTAAATGGTGAAAAGTTTATATTCTTAAAATTTGACATGATTTATTTATTTGAATAATCTTTTATTAAAGGTATACATGATGATTTTCAAATCAAATAATTAATGAACCTAAAACATGGGACTCTATTAAAAAAGTAGACTATGATGTCAACTCAAGATCCATTAATAATATTGAATTTGTAATTAGTCTAGATGAATTTAATGATGTATCTCAATTTACTATGTCCCATGATATATGGAAAATAATTGTGGTCACTTATAAAGGATCTATAAATGTCAAGTAATTAAGATAAAACATCGCAAATTTGAAATTTGATACTTTTAGAATGTATGATGGTGAAAGAATAACTTAGATGAGTGGATGATTTACTGAAATATTGAATAGTGTTACTAACCTAGGAGATATAATTATACAAGAAGAGAAATATTTAAATGTTCATATATTTCTACCCTTTCAATGGAATGTTATATATGTTTCAATCATACAATCCACTTCGGTCACTGAACTGACAAGGAAAGAGTGTATTAGAACTATAATGATGTATAAAGTTGAAATTAACATTGAATATAAAGATCATAAGATGGTAAAAATGGATAATACCACTCCTAACATTACCAATAAAGAATATAAAACAAAATAAAACGAGAATTCGATATTCTAAAATTATTTAGAATGATCGGATTCTAGAATGGAATTGGATCATCTTCATTGAAAATTATGAAAATTCTATAAAAAGACATGAAGATTAAAAAACACTTAAAAGATATCAAGAAATAAGGATAAGTAATTAAATAAGTTGGATTATATGAATTTATTGAAATTTTACATATCAATCCTGAATTCACTTGGCTAAAATAATAGAAAATAAAAATTCAAATGAAATAAACAAAGTATCAGATGTGAACCGATTATGAGTACCATGGTAAAAAAAGATATAAAGGTCACTTGGAGTGTATTTGAAATATATAAAAGTAATTATAAATATGATTGATAAAATTATGTAACCTATCTGAAAGAAAATATGTGCTTTATGGATAATGAAAAAGAAGAGGTACAATATTACTATTATTCTGATTTTAATGCTAAATGTTTATCTAATAGTAATCTTCCTACCGCTCAATGTTTGAATAAAAATTAGGATCCTTAGAAAAAATTATAATTCACTAAAAAATATTCATAATGATGTTTAAAATGAGAAATAATCAATGTAAAAACAAAAATTATTATTAAAAGAAATGATTATCAAATATACCTCAAACTATACTATTAATGAGCACAAATTAAATAATTAAATGTTTAAGTAGTTTGATTTGAAATTTACATTATTATATAAACTATTGTAGAAGAATCCATAAATCCGTTTCTTGGTAAAAATGTTACTAAAATGAAAAAATATGAAATAAGAAGCAATGGAAAAAATCAAAATTATATAGAAATTATTTGTTTACCTAGTTCTAAGAATAAAAACATATAAAGTGTCTTGTGTTTTTATTATAGAATTAATGGAATTTATTTTAAAAAGTGTTGTTTGATAAATAATTAAATAAGAATAATAAAAAAGACTTTGTTTCTTGACATATTTGTGAATATAATAGTATATATTTATAAAAATAAAGTAAATATGGTAATCTAGATATTGTTTTTCTAATAAAACTAGACTCAAGAAAAATAGGTTACCAAAGCATGATTTTATTTAAATGTTTTCAGGAAAAATTAAATAGGGAAAAAATATATTATTGTATATTGACTATGTATTATCATGAAAAATGAGTGGATACACTCCCTATTTTAATAAATTAGAATAATTAGATTGATGCCTGATTACATATTGTGATAATGAAAAATGAAAAATAGTTATTTTGGATCATTTTGAGATATAAATTAAATTTCTATAAAAATTATTATTATTTTACTTATTAAATCACAATCTAATATGTATCTTTTAGATTAGTGATGATGTTTTTTATATTAATTTATCTTAAAATGCAAACTCTAATTTTAAATACAAACTGTTAAAGTTTAGAGCACTAAAAAATTAAAATGCTTATATTTTTTATTTTAATTACTTATGTGAACAAAAAGTGAATTGTTTTACTACCAGGAAATATGAATATTGGATTTTCCATAAGATTTTTAGTCACTATAATTTATTTAATTTGAAAAAATTATCTAAGAAACACTTATCTTCTGATTTTATTGTCTAAAATTTGATAAAGATAAATTTTGTGATTTTTTAAAAATAAGAAACAAACATAAGTCATCATTAAAATATTTTATCTATGTTAATAAATTCAAACCACTAGAACATATCCACATGGTTTTGTTTGGATCATCATTAGAATCAAGATTAGTTCATAGATTTTATATTCTTATTTTTGTTGATGAAATTTCCAGATTTTCTATGGTTTATTTACAAAAGTATAAAAGTGATGTTTTCCTTATTTGTGTAAGATTTTGTATAATTTTTCAAAAGGTAAATTATTTAAAATACTTTCATTGAGAGCTGATCATGGTGGAGAATTTTATAATATATAATTTAATAATTTCTACTCTAACCTGTGTATTAAACTTACCTTCTCTAGTCCATGAACACTTCAAAAAATGGAATTGTAGAAAGAATAAATATGAATATTCATGTAATGAAAAGAAATATGTTGAATGAATATAGTCTTCCTACCTATTTTTGGGATGAATATGTTAACAAATCTTACTAGGAATACATTTTTAGTAAGACCATTCTTTAAAATTCACACTATGAATTATAGAATTTAAGAAAAAAAAGGTCATGTACATTAATGTGTTTAAATGAAAGGTGTATATCTTGAATAATAAGGAAAATATTAGTAAGTTTTATCTGTTGGATGATTAAAAAATATTTAAAGGACATTTTACATCTTATATAACTTTAGAACGTATAATGAAATTTCAAAAATAGTTTACAATTATGTTCGTGTAAAGTTTGATAAAAGTGAATTGTTCGGTCATATCAAAAATAAAATAGACAGAGATTCAAATTCAATAATGTGATAATTTAATTTCCTAATGTTGAATTTTTAAATAAACTAGAATATAATGAAATTCAATCTGGTCAAGAAGAGAATAAAACCAGTGAAATGAAATGTTTCTAAGATAAACAATTTAAAACCATGAAGAATCAACCTTTGGAAACTGTAATATGAAATCTAGATTCAGGGTATATCAATAGAAGGAATATTGTAACTATAGAAATTATATATTCCATTCTATCTCAATTAGGACCAAAAACTATATAGTAAACATTAGAAGATGTAATTTTTGTAATATATTTGCAAGAAGATCAAAACCATTTTAGAAGAAACAAAGTATTGGAATTAGTTTATAGACCAACAAATATTCTGATAATATAAACCAAATGGGTATTTAGAAATAAGAAAGATGACCAAGGGATAATTTATAGAAATAGAGCATGATTAGTAGATAAAGGATATAATTAGGAAGAAGGAATATATAATGATGAATCATTTTTTACTTGTAGACAAATTATAAGATATTATAATTTTTTAACTTATGCCTCATATAAGAATTTTAAATTAGATTTTATGTATTTAAAATCAACTTCTCTGAATAGATATTTAATAAAGGAAGTTTATATTAACCAACCACCAGGTTTTGAAATTAGTCATATGCTAAATTCAGTTTCTAAACATACAAAATCTATTAATGTACTTAAATAAGAACCATGAGTGTTGTATAAAATAATATATTCTTTTCTACTAGAAAATGGATTTTATGTTGGATTGGAGGATCCTATTCTCCTTAAGAATTTTTTTTTATTTTTATTAGTAAAAATATATATATAAATGATGTTATATTTCGTTAACCTAAAAAATTATTTGTAATGATTATTTAACACTTATACAGACGAAATTTGAAATGAGTATGATTAGAGAATTATATTTCGTTTCTAGGTTATCAAATCAATCAAAATAATTATGGAAATTTTTTAAAGTAAATATATTAATGATTTATTTAAAATGTTTAGTATTGATAATAGTAAAACTTAATCAACTCCCATATGTGCCAATATAAAACATGATATTGATGAAGTTGGTAAACCAGTTGACAATAAGTTATATGGATTGACGAGTGGAATTTTGTTATACATTAATACCAGTTGACCATAAATTATGTTTTCTTTCTATATTTGTGCTATATTTTAATAAAATCTAAAATAATACCATATTACTGTAGTTAAGTGAATATACAGATATTTAAAATGAACTATTTTGTAGTCATTATTTTACCCAAAATCATTTTAATTTAATTTAATCTCATATTAAGATGTTTACTTTGGTAGATTTAGGTTAGATAGAATTAGAACCCCAGGAATATATCACTCTTTAGGGATGTCCTTGGTTTAATTGTCATGTAGGAAGTAAAGTTGAGTTGCATTATCAATATATGAGGAATAATATATATCCGCTCTAAGTTGGTTTACTCATGTGTTTTGGATGAAACACACAGTACTGGACTATGGAATTAAATACAATAATATTTATATTTTATTTGATAATATAATTGCAATTAATATTTCAAAAAATCTTGTACCTTACTCAAGAACTAAGCATATTGATTTAAGAGATCATTTTCTAATAGTTAATGTTCTAACAAGGATATAGATAATGTTCTAAAATATTATATATCTTTTGAATGTCTTAAAATAGGATATCAACTTGCTAACATTTATACTAAACTACTTCCCACTCCGAGTTTTGAATTTTTTTACTGGGAGTTATGTATATTTAATATTAAATAAAATCTTGATTACTTAGTTATTTAATTAATTATTATTAATTTATTATACCTTTTTTTCAGATATAGTTTATTTACATGTTATTAAATAAATTATAGATTTATTACTCTTTTTGAAAATGAATCTTTTCATATTAAAAATTATAATGATTAATATTCATATATTTACAAGAGAAAATACACTGAGTATAACAAAAACCATTATAAACACTCAGTCTCTCACGTACCCTCAATATAAATCCCTTTCAACCTTTAGATATCACAATTTCTCTCAAAGACCCTAAAATTTTAACAAAAAATATTCAGATGTTTTATAATAGGAAGGACTAAGAGGATATAAGAAGGTGTACTGATCGGATCGAAGAACCATTGCAGTTCAGGAGCCAAAAAAATTGATCCATTCAAGGGAAGGTTGTTAACATTGAGTGGTAATTTCATATGAATCTATTATTAAATAAATAATTACCTTTTTTATGTATTTTAATTTATATTCAATGGAAAAATATATAGAATGTTTTCAACAATGAATAAAATTATTTTTATGAAAATTCCTCGTTTAGATTTGGCAACACATAGCATGTATTGGAATCAAAGGTAAATAATATAGTGTTCTTTGTCTCTTTAGTATTAATAACAATGATTTTTTAATGTCTCTGTTAAGAAGTTTTCACATTAATATATTGTCTATTGGAGATAAGAAGCACAAATATGATGATATTATGTCTTATTTTTGGATATTCCCTTATGAGAAATACATTTTCAAATATCTTTAAACTAACCAGATGGTATTGGGAAAATTTATTAAATCTATAATAGTTAAAATATTTTATAAGTTAGAGAAAATTTATTTTCATATTATGTATATTTTGTTTGATATTAAGTGACATCATGATATATGTTTGTAGATATATGCTATGGTATATGTCTCATTGCTATCATAATGTGGGTAGAATATCCTTTTATTCATATGGAAGGCATATAACTATTATTTTTTTATAAAAAGAATATGATCTATAATATTCAACTGGGTATTTTATGTCATCATAGTAATATTATTTCTCATGGAACCTTAAGAATATTTAGTTTCTTTTGGATCCCCTCAAATGGAAAGGTGATTGGTGTTGGATTTGATGACCAACAAGTATCCAATGCACATGCTCAAGGGGAGAAAGTTACTCTGAAGTCAGCTGAGTCAATATGTCTTCATGTTTAATAAGTTAGAGAATCCTTAATAGATGGTGTTATTGAGGTTACTATTAGGATACTTAGGGTATATTTACATGATCTATTTTCTATAAGAGATTATCATAATTCTATTGAATAACCCTTAAATAAAGAAAACTGTATGGATCCTATATCATGGTTGGGACTAAGATTCAAACCTAAAGTTCAGACGTAAGAATATGAAGTTCCAAAATTTCAACAATGTTGGTTTTTGGGATTAAAAAATAATTATATCAAAATATCAGACTAAAATAGTGATGGGCATGAGCCTCATGTAGAAGATTATGTTGAAAATAATGCTCAAGATAGTGAGAGAGTTCATGCATAATTTGTTAAAAATACTGAAATAATATGGTTTTATAAATTTTGTATCGCTGAAGAATATTTGGAAGAATATTCTCATTATTCTGGTATGAAATATATTTTATTGGTCTATTTTAATCATCATCTAGTGAGTAATAAAAAGGTGATTACCTACCTATAGTTTAAATAGTGAAACCAAATTGAATTAAAGAAGAAGAATATTATGATTCTCTTACATCTCAACTTGATGATTTGTGTTTAAGCTATATATTGATGAAACAATTGAATTAAAAGATTTTATGTGGTCTAGAAGTTATTAGAAATTATTGGAGGATTTGAATAGATCAATTGTTCCACAAGAAGAGTTAGAATCAGTTCATGCTCAACTACATAATTTGAAAGAAAATTAAATTTCAAGAATATGCTTTGATTCATTTTAGGTAGAAATGAATGATCATGTTAAGAAGCTCAAAGAAGCATATATTTCAAAATAATAATATATTTGTAATTTATTAAAATACATTGGTATTGAATTTGAATATGTAATATATATCTCATGTTAATCAAGGGAATCAACTTTTAGTCATCCAACCTCTCTATATTTTATAATAATTTTCGAATATATTATTGCTGTTCTATCTACAATAAATGATTGGATTTAGGGTCTTCAATGTGGCTATATTCTATTTCCATGTTATTGTACAATAAGAAACAAATTGTTGAGAAGTTCACATCTATTTATAATTTTATTCGAAGCCTTCTCCATAAGTTAAATGAGATGTTGTTGAAGTTTTTTCAAATTTCAATTAATGTTCATGTGTTTTTAAAGGTCAATTTAGCTAAATTTTTTAAAATGATAAAAAACTCAAAGAAATTGGTGGAATAGTGGGATTAAATGTTTAAAGAAAAATTATAATAAATGACGGTAGATCTTATGGATATTGATCAAGAAGTTCAAGATTCTTATACCTCTGAAGCCTCATCATCACCCGAACCTTCACCCTTATCGAATCACAATTCATTACTTTTTGATCTAAATATTTTCTATAATCTTAGACAAATTTTAAAGTAATTTTTTTCTTTTTTAAATTTTTTTTAATTTTTTATATCTTATATTTTTCTATCCACCTATATTGACTCTACATGAATCAATTATTTTATAGAAAACACAACATTTTCTGCTAGTTTTTTGATACATAAACATGATATATAATATTTTTAAATAATATATTCATGATATCAAAAAAAAGGAATTGAAAATTACGTAATGAAAAAATTATTATAAGTATAACATATTAATAAAAGATATTGGGATATGTTTAGAAATTGAAATCTTTAAAATAATTATATTTAGTTTTTCAACATGAGCTTTTTATAATATTCTTTATTTATGAACAATTTATAAAACATTAAATGAAAACTATAATTTTAGTTATATCTATTTTAGAATCAATTTGATTTATTATAACATTTACTTTATTTACATTATGTTTTTCATATATGGGTTTTTTGATCATTAAAAATATAGAGATTGGTGGGTATCTATTTTCTCAATATTACACTATGAATCTTTTTGAGTTTGATGCTCACAAATACCTTTGGGTTCATGTATATTGAAATTAATTTAATTATTTTTTCATGGTTATATTTCATGAAATATTTATCTTTTTTATGGGTTAATGGTTATTTATAATTTATTCTAGATATTTTTTATGTGGTCTTGAAATACTGTTCATAAACTATAAATGTATGTATAATATATGGGTTTCAAACCCTTTATTTGGAGTAAACATATGAATTACACATTCTGCACTATTATAAAACTATAGATTAAGAAACATTGTTTTTATAAGAAACCTTATGTTTCTGAAACTATTTTATGGGTTAGAAAACCAATATTTTGAAGTTAATCATACGTTGTCAATAATGATTTTGAAGTTAACCCTATGCTTGACTTAACCAACAATAAGGTTTAAATTCAAAATATTTTATACATTTTAGGTAGTGATCACAACAAAATTATTTAATCTATTTTATATACACATAAAAGACAATTAAAAGTATCATATTCTTATAGATTAAATCTTTCCTATTTTTAAGGTAATTTATGATTTTCATTGAACATTATAAATTCAAGTATTTTATATTTTTAAGGTGATATTTTTGTATATGTTTAACTAAAAGAAAATTGAGTTTCTAATGTAAAATTACATGAGATACTTATTTTTCAAATATTACTTTTCATATAGAACCTTTTTAATGTAATGATCATATATACTATTATTTAGAGATGAAATTTTCATTCATACATGTTTATATCTTGTGCTAATTAACTGTAGTTCAATTTTTGCTAGTAATATAATTTTGTTGATGTATTTCATGAAGATAATTTGATACTAGGATCTCATTGATGTTGTAATTTATTGAAAACCATTATTTATAATAAATAATATCCATTATACATTACTGGATTCTATAACTATGATCTAAATCTGTTTATCATTCAAATTAATTAAGTTGGATTTTGTAGAGTATCTACTACTCATACTCAGTCATGGTGGAGTGTCAGCTTCAGGTCATCATAATATAACTATAATTCCCTATAAAATATGTTTTTAAATTCTATAAAATTATTAAAATCAGATTTCATTATGATAATAAGATCTATTTAGTGAAAATAACCGAGCTCACTGAGAGAGAGTCGGTGGAGTGGACTAGCAGATGTTTATGAACTGAACCACTAAAAATATTATAGTGTTGTTCTCAACTTTTTTTCTGCATACCTTTCTTAAAAAATAGAAAATATCATTTATTCACAACACCCAAATGGGGATTCAAAAATAATTTTTCATGATTTTTAAAAGGATACCATTCACACCCCTCTTTTGTATCTTCGAATTATTCTAGCCTAATAGTTGTAACATTTTTTGGTGAATGAATAATGTTTGGTTTTCATAATTCAAACCATATATGAACTATTAACTTATCTATAACATTTTATTTATTTATTTTTATTATAAAAAACATATATTTTATAAAAATAATATATATCCTAAAAACCATTTCATTTTGTTCTCCATCCTTAAATAAATAGAATCATCATAATTTTAATTATAAACATTATATTAAAAATACCCAAGGCCACCAAAAATATAATAAATACTCAAGATATAATGTTATACACACCTTTCTATCCTTGGTAAGATTTAGTAACATATCATTTCTATTATAATTGAAATATTTAAGATTCTTAACCTTTTATTCCAAATATATATCTATAGATAAGTCTTAGAAGTTTTATAAGACATACAATCCATAATTTCATTTTCATGATCTCATTAACTAATAAATTTAAAACATAAATGAATATTTTTAAATCTAATAGAATTGGTGAAAATTAAAATATGATTTTAAATTCGCAATCCTAATATTTCAACTTCAAGGAAACCTTCATTTCAACCAACCAAACATTAATTTCAAATGTGTTTCACTGATTTTATCCTTTAACTCTCTTAGATCAACCAAGGTTACTTTATGTTGTCTTCCACCATACTTGTTAAGATAATTAAAAATTTTAATTATAAAATAAATCATTTATAATGTCTTTAAAATTGAATGTGATTTATCAAACCATATAACCCAGGAGTGTTTATCTAGGTGTGCAGCATTGGACCTAGTTATTCTGTAGTTAATATTGATTGGATACTCAACTAATATTTTTGAGGTAGAATACCTCTAGTTGTATTTGTTCCATAGCCACATCCAAATCCCAGTATCTATATTCGGATTTAATTTCTTGGAAAACCCCAAAATATTTACATCACCAAAACATTATGATGTTCTCCTACACATATAGTTATACCTTAGATAAATTACTATGGTTTTGACAAATTTTATCTAGTCTAATCTACAAAAGTACTCAAATAATCATAAAAATAACTAAACACTTATCAGATACCATGTATAGTATTCCAAGATAAACATATTTTTATTTTATATCATTTTTAATATTTAAACATTATATATCACAAAAATAATCACACAATGACAAGAATGTATGGTCTAGTGTTTTTTAGAACTTTCTATACAAGCAATTTATTTTACTGTATATAAGAACATTTTCAAAAGTTGATCCACACATTAATCCTTACAGAATTATCTTATGTCAGACATATCATCATAACATGAGAAAATGGAAACATAATAATAGGATGAGATCATATGATAACGAAGGTTAAAAATAAAAAAATAGTTGAATACCATTAATAAGAATATGATAATAATATGTGTAGAAATAAGATACATAAGTAACATATACACAATAAAGAATAAATCATAAATCATGGAATAATTCTTGGAATAATATAATAAATGAATCAAAATAGTGTGGAAACATGATTCAACAAACATGATTCCTAAGAGAATAACATAAGATTAAGAATACGAATAAAAATATGACATCTATACAAATATATACTGTCATTAGTACCGGGAAACATTAAATTATTGATCAACAAAATTTTATATAACACTTAAAAGAAACTAAATTTTTCATATTAATACTACTTACTTAAGATGTAAACGTTAAACTAATCCATTTAATAGAGATAAAGGAACCTAACCCTGCTCATCTATATATATAAGTTCCACATGAAAATAATTCTCTTATAACATCACAATGAGCCCATGGAAATTAAATAGAATCCATAAATCATTTAAATAAATTTCATTAAATTTTTATCTAATAAAGAAATAATGGAAAACAATGGGTTTTATATATTTTCAAATTGAATCAAATAATGAAATCATTCATAACCATAACATAATATACCAATTTTAAATAAATCGGTATCCAAAGATATTCAGTAACATTATAGGTAAGTACCAATAAATCAAGATAATAAAGAAAAATAAATTTACCCCATATTCATAAAGGGTATTTTGTTAATTTCATTATTTCCCTAATCAATTGAAAATGGAATCAAGGAGTGAACCATTAAAATAATGTAACAAGAAATACAGTTTTCTAAAAGAAAAAAAATTAGAATATGGATCATATTATATACAATAGATTATTATGAAATATAAAGGATGTCATAGATCATCTCTATAAAAGAGAAGGAAATTAAAAAATCTATCTTGAGAGAGATGGTGGATGATATTATTTTATAATTTTACAAAATATAGTATAATATATGTCAAATAAATATTATTTAGTTAAAAATATATTTTTAGAGTTTTATAAAAATCACTTTGGAATTATTAAATATCCTTGATCTGTATAAATTATTTTAAATAAAATATTTTATAAATCTACTAGAAAATTAAATTCGATTTTTAAATAATTAACTAATAGAGATAATGTTTCATATGAAATTAAAATTTTGTTGGAAACATTTTATGACATGAAAAAATGATAAAAGGATATTTTAGAAGAATTTTTTAAATAGATAAAGTTATATATAACTTTTAAAATTTAATTTTAAAATAGATAAGTGAAATAATTTAGGAAAACTCACCTTTTAGAAAATAAACCTCTATAATAGATCATTGAATGAATGTAATATTTTAAAAAAAAATAGCACGGTAGATTAAAATTTGATTTGAAAGGATGGAAATCCTTTTAAATTATTTGAAATATATTTATTGAAAACCTAGATCATAAAAAGAGTAAATATTTTTTCTTCTTAAAATAGTTTATTGAAAATATATAAGATCATAACCAAACACATTATTATGTTTTAAATTATAGAGGATAAATTTATGGGAATGGAAATTACAAAGAAAGAGGGGAAACCCTCATTAAATAGGATTACAATTACTGTCAACAATGAGATACTTTTTGGGAATAAAATTTTATCACGGTGAGAGATATTAATTCAAAGGCCATTTTATACCACATATATGTTATTTTAATATGAAATTAATTATTAATATGTAAAACATTAATCATTTAGGAATGATTTTTAGGAGGAAGCATTATAACTCAATAGTGGGAGTTGAGTTGACATGAAAAACCCTTACAACTATAGTATATTTCGAATCGAAATCTATTTAAAGAGAGGAAATTACATGGATCAACAAAACCAATTAATTAAGTGAATATGATATGATTAATTAATTATGAATTAGATATTCCATTCCAAATAATACATGGTGTATAATAAATAATATGTCTCAAATGGAGAAAATTTTAGACAAGAAACCATCACCTTAACTCCATACATCCACAAAAGATTTTAAACCTAACTTATAAAAAAAATTAATATCATAATAATTAATTAAGGAAATTTATTGAAATATATAACATTTTTATAACTTAATTAATATTATTTATATATTTATATTATTTTGTAATTATTTATTTTCAATATTATGTGTGAATAATCTTCATCCTTTTTGAAGTAGTTTTATAATAATAGCATTGTTTTTCATTGTTATCTAAAATATAATCATTACCAAATAATAAAGGATACAATGTTTTATTTTTTATAATTATATACTATGTTATAATTTAATTCTATGAAAAATTTTCTTAAAGCTCTTGAAAATACAATATGTGATAAGAATATTTCTGTGATTTCTAACAAATGAATGGCCGTGACATAATTAATGAGTTTAATATTAATTTTACCAATAAAAAACCAAAATAAAATCATTATTTTCTTATTTATATCATATATTATTAGTAATTTTTTTCTTATAATCATCCATGATATTATTTTATTGTAATTTTTTGTTGGTTGTTAGAGCGACCTAAATATTAACATACCTTAATAAATTGATGATTATGATTATTAATGTTGTCTAACATAGGATAACTCCATTATTAATAATGTTTAATGAAACTGTTTAAATAATTATATGGAAATTAATTATATATTAATAGAGGATAATAAATTAAAAATTAAACTAGAAAAAATTGAGATACATTACTTTATAGAGGTTGTAGTCTGCACAACATACGATTCAAATTTTAATTTCATAATAAATGAGAGTGAGTGAAGGTGTATTATATTTATTATTTTCATAATATTAATGTAGTTATATATTTTAAATTATTTCTTAAATTTATCTTACAAAATTAGTGAATGGAGTTAGTGGTGAAAAACTAAAGTTGTCAATTCAGTAAGGTGTTAATCCACCTAGTACACGAATTCTTGTTTTGTTTTTATTATTAAAAAATGTAAAGGTGGTAAATTGTTATCAACATATCATAATGAAATTAAATATAAAAAGTAATAATTTTTTTGAATATAAATTAGAAAAAAATATTTTGGAAATTAATACTGAGGAGGGAAAATGTTAAGAAAAAAGTACCCACGTAGAAGACTTGGGCCATCCCTTGGAAGACTCCTTGAAAATAAAGGTATTATGCCAATATATTGAGATAAAAATATCATGTAAAAATAATATTGTTATACATAAAATATAAAAGTTCAATTTTTCAAGAGGAATTTTTTTGGGGAGGTCATGAAGGAGTTGTGAGAAACCCCTTTTACAAGTCTTGAGAATAACAATTTTGTAATTATAATTACTTAATATAAACATATGACATGTTAAACATATAAATAAGAAATAAAAATGGAAAAAATTTTGTTTTGAGATTATATATGTTTAATAACTCCTTAATAATTTTTTAATACATATTTTTAAACTTTTTAGAGTCATTCAGTCATAGAAATTTTACGTTTATCATTTTTTGTTTACCAAATTAATTTACTTTTAATATATAGAAATAAAAATCACTTTATTGGATAATTTGTAACTAATGATTCCAAATATGAAATAAATTTAAGGAGATAAATTTTTAGGTGTAAAAAAATAGATTTTAACATTGGAACAAGTAACACATACAATAATATTTTTTAGAAAAAAGATTATTTTTATAATTGAAAGTTATGTGGAGTGTAAAATTATCAAAAAAATTGATTTTCATGTTTCCAATTAATTTATTATAAATAAAATATATATTTTATGTATTGAAAATAAATCAAAAATATTTTTTTTCTAAAATATTAATTAATTAAATGAAAGTACCAAAAACTATTATTACAATAAAATATTACTTAAACACTAAAAAGAGACAACCTGGGATTTCTAAATTTGAAATAGTATTTTTAAAATGTAAAACTTTTTTTCATAAAAATATATTTGATAAATTGAATGTTTTATTAACTTATTGTTCATACTAATATAATTATAATGTGAAAGTTTTGAAAAAATTTGAATTTTCAATCGTATCATTGAAATTAAATTATTTAATAAAATCCCTAAAATATTTTCTAATCTAATATTGTTAATATAAGTCCCAAAATTATGATACTTTTTAAAGTTGAAAATTTAAAATATATAATTTTTTCATTTATGTGGATGTAAAATATATTAAAAAATACTTATATTAAAAGAAAATGGTGTTTTGAAAAGATAATTGTTATTAATATTATATCATAACAATTTATAATTTAAATAGTGTTAATAAATTATTTTATATATAATAAAATTTTGAATTTTTTCAATTTAATTTTATTCCGATAAAATATAAATCACTTAATGAAATAATTCTTGAAAAAACATATTACCATTATAATAAACCCAATTTAACAAAATATGATTAAAAGTATATATTTATTTTCCAAAAATAAATTTTACTAATCTACTAATATAAAATATATTTTCGAATGTTATAAATACATCATATCATATATTAGAAATTATATTATTAATATTGATTAGTAACTTATAAATATTGATATTTATAATATTAAAAAAATTTATTTTTATTTCATTGTGGGTAATCATACAAAAATTTTCTACAAAAAATTCACAACATCTGCATTCAAATTGGATACATGTGTATACAACTACAAAATTCCCAATGACCATATTTCGAATGACCATATATTTGAAAACATAATTACAATAGACATATTTCTTTTATATATATAGACATTTTAGAATCAAGAATTTCATTCTATCTTCTTATGGTATAATTCTCATTTTCATATATTTCATTTAGATATCACAACATGATTTCTAATTTGTTGATGTTAAACTATATTGTAGGTTTTACTTTTTATTGTCAATCTTCATGTGTGAAGATGATCCAGGAGATATTCTAGTGTTGAAGATGTTATTCATATCTATCAAAAATTTTATTTTAATGTATATACTTCAAAATAATGTAATAATACATTATGAGTAATAATTATTTTCATGTGCTTTTGTTGTAAAATCATACCCTGAATAAGTAAAGTGTTATGATTTTAATTCATATATTATATGAATTATTACCAAATATATTTCAATTAAATTGAAAATAATGTTTATAATAGTAAGAATATATTTTATCAAACCAATATTATTCATAAAAACTGTCGATTTACATTTTGGAATTGTGGGAAGTATAAAAACCACCCAAAAAAAAACCCCCAAAAATTATAGATCCATCTTACCAGATTAAAAAAAATAAACCAAACACAATGTTAGAAACTAAAATTTCAATTAAAATGTTAGTTTTATATGGAAAACCTTATGTTATATGGTGTAACATCATTGTCCCTACACTGCCCTTCTACTTTCTCAACATAACAATGGTCACCTCACTGGATAAACTAACCACTAAGAACCACTAATGGATCTTAGACCGAACAATAGAAAATTATACACCTATAAACCTCACCACTGATCTTCACCAAAAATCCTCTCACAAAACTTGTATAAAAACCTCCATAAAAGAAGAGTTAAGTGGATGAATATAATAAAATCCAACACCATCATTAAAAAACTGATAGAGATTCATAATCATCAGAAAAAATATCAGAAAATAAAAATATAAAGAAAAACTGAAACTAATATAATTGACCCTCTATTACTTCACACAAACACCATAACACATTCAATAGAATAACCAAACCATTGGATATTTTCAAAATTCATCATCATTATTAGATAATAAAACCTAATATCCAAAAGAGAATAAGGGTGAAAAAAACTAATGCTTAAAAAAATAACTTGAAAAAAGATTATAAAGTAGACCATGAATCCATGGACCATTGTGCAGATTTCCACATATACATTAACATTATACCAAGACATCCCTCATTCCACACTATAAGGGTTTTGAACATAATGTATTATAATAAAATAGTATAATATAAATAAAGAAGATCCTTATATGTGATCACTGACCACAAAAGATAACCCCACAAACATGAAAACCTCAAAACCATAAAAACAAAATCACATGAATCACACACCACCATAACCATCCCAAGATGGAAATGTAACCATCATGGTGGATATATACGGGTTCTAACATAATAGTAATGAAAAAAAGTATAGGAGTAATAAATAATATCTAGTCACAATACAACACAAAAAATATATAAGAAATGTGACCCCAAATATTGTGATAAACAGAATCCAAAACATATATGTTTACTAACTATAGAAGAATAATTTGATCCCGCCATAGTTGGATTGGAAATAAGTGTGGTGTTTATATCATCCATTAATAATAACATGAATAACAACCGAAAGAATTCACAAAAAAGGTGGGAAGTGGATGGGGAAAGTGATGGGAAATGAGGAATCAAATAAAAAAACATACTGAAAAGGAGTAAGATATTAATATGCCAAGAAACATGATAATAGAAAACTTTAGAATGATGAAAATACATCTTCCATTCATAAGTACTTATAGAGGGAATTTTATATGCTATTTACTTATTTCTTTTGAATAAAAAATATTATTTGTCATGTGTTTTACCCTACGGTTTGTGGTGGTGGTGGAACCAATTTTTTTTATAAATTCTATATATTCTTAGATTTGGAAATACTAGGGGCTATCTAATATTTATGTCCCATATTGGACCTCCAAAACCTGAACATATGTTCTCGGAGCATGAGATTCACTAAATCACATGGATATTTTACATGATAATTATTGTTAGTGCCAGGGTGAGGATATCTATAATAATTTTTTGTTTCTTCCTAGGAAGGTAATATAAGGCGGTATACATCTACATCAGTGGTAGGACCTCCTTGATAGCTATATGTGAAATAATTATCTAGGAGAGTTGAAAAAACATTCATGGTGAGCCTCTAGGATGTGAACATGAGACTAAGAATATCATTACCATGTCTAGGACTATCTAATATTCATGTCATGTTCAATAATTTTTTCCAATGAAATATTTCAGGGACATTATGTTGATTGTTCTAGGTTGTTCATGATTCATACCCTCTATTCTCACATTACATAGGCATGAAACATATCACTATTGGGGTGATGAAGATGACACATTTTATTGTAATGTGTGGATGGGAGGTCACCAGATTTTACTAAGAATATCATTACCGTGTCTAGGACAATCCAATAGATTTAATTAAAGCTAACTAAACTAGTTAATGAATTGATCCTTGTGAACATTGGATCATTTCATCACTTTTGAATTTGGAACACTACAAAAAATGACCCAATTAAAAGGGGTTATTTTTTACTATAGAAGGAGTTATAATGCTTTCTAAAAACTATAGATGTAGTTATGAAGGACCACTGATAATTTTCCAAAATACTTTTAATACAGGTTTTGAGGAACCGTTGGTAATGTAATGAATAATTTAAAGGCGGTTCAAACCCCATCTAATATCACCATAGAATCTCAGTTTAGAGGGGGTTCTAACCCCTATATATTATTGGTCAAATTAGAAGAGGTTTTCAACCACTGCTACTTAAGTTTAATGAGACAAATTAGAGGGGGTTTTAACCCATTCTAATTTAACAATAATAGATGTGGTTATGATAACTACCTCTAAATAAATTTTTATTGATGTTAAATCTTACCTTACCCACAAACGACCCTCCAATTCACAATGCCCATGGACCTCTCCCACGTGGCCACGCCACCCCCACCTACTATAGAGAGACACCCTCCCTCCCATTCCCTGCGCCACAACCACGCGACCCTCCTCTGTTCTAGTGCCCCATCACTTGCAGACCATCCTGTTATCGTTAATCGATGAATAAAAATCCTGGATTTTTTAAAATCAAACAATTACAGGTTTCAAAGCCCTGACATCCAAGATAGAATATCAATGCATGTACCACTAAGGCAATTTAATTATGTTAATATCGAAACACATTATTCTATTTATAAATATTACGAAACTAATTCACATAAATATGTTTTTAATACATATTTAAATACATATATAATTATATAATTTAATATATACAATTATATATTATATACTAATGTATTTATAGTATAAGTCATTTATATTATATAGAATTTATACATTTATGTAAAATATATATTGTATATGTGTATTTACATACATTTGAGTATATATTTTATAATTTTGTTTATGTTTTGTATATACATATATATATTTATATATTTATAAATATATTTATGGAAAATATTAATATAATTAAATAGATATTTGTTTATTTTTGACATGTTTATTTATAAAACATGTATATAAGTATATATTTAATATATTTATAAAAATTATTCAAAAATATATTTATATAATGTATTTCAGTAAATATATATTATTATTTAAATTAATATATATTTATTTGCATAAATAATAATATACTATATATAATTAATATTATATAATATATATATATGAAATACAATTTATACAATTATTTACATTACATATAATTAATATTACATGAAAGACAATTTATATGAATATATATATGAAGAAAATTATACAAATATTTATATAATGTTATACGAAATAAAATTTATACAAATATATAAATTCTGTTATATGAAATACAATTTATATAAATATTAATATAATGTATTTCAATACATATATTTATTATTATGAAAATTAATATATATGTATAGCAATAAATATAATTATATAATATTATGTACCATAATATATATTTATTTCAATAAATATAGTTCAATAATATTGTGTACCTTAATATATATCATTTTTATAAATTTTATATCATATAATATTAAATACATATTATATAAAATCATAAACATATTATTTGAAAGTGTATTTATTATTATTATAACATAAATTATATAAACTATAATCTTTTGTTTTTATATGATATAATTATTAAATAAATTATATTTATGCATATATATATATATTTTTTAATTATTCTTTTATGTTATATATAATTAATATTATATGAAATACAATTTATACAAATACATATATACAAATGTACATAAAAGTATACAATTATATTTAAGTGTACATATAAATAAAATTAAATATAATAATATAATTAGAAATATATAATACAATTAAATGATATATATATATATATATATTCTAAATTAATTTATAATTATTACCTTATACTGAAACATATATAAAATAATTGTATAATATATATACATTTATATATAATAAAATATTTATAATAATATATATATATATATATATATAATATATATGTATATTTATATTTAACTTTTCCTATATTATATTTATTTTTATACATAATATAATATAAATGCTTTTATATATTAATATACAATAAAATTTATTTTATATAATATATATATAATATAAATCATAATATTAATGTACAATATTTATAAAACCACATATAAATTTTATATATTTGAATATATATTTATTATTACATTATTATTATGTATACCAATATTTATATTGTAAACATTTTTATATTTATGTGTGAGTATTTATTGAAACCATTTATGTAATTCATTCACACCCACACTCATATAAATCATAAAACTAGAATTTATATGAAATTTATTTGGGAAAATTTATAAATTAAGAGGTGGTGAAAACACCCTCTAATCAATGAGATTAATAATGGTTCATAAACCCCCTCTAATTTAATGAATTAGTGGGGGTCTAAAACCCCTTATAATGTCATAAATTAGAGGGGGTTCACAACCCCCTCGTATTTCTTAATTAGAAGGGTTCAACACACCCTCTAATCTAAGGGATTAACGACCCTTCATGAACCCCCTCTAATATAAGATATTAGAAGGGGTTGTGAATCCCCGCTATTTCCTTAAAAAATAATATATATATAAATATCATCTAATGTATATTCAATTTAATTATATATATATATAGTTCCTCTAAAATCCAACCAAACATATAGGGCTTCTAATTATTAAATTAGCAGAGGTTTTGATAGAACTACCTCTAAAATACTACCAAATTTTATAATGAAAAAATTTAATAACTTTATAGGGTTTTGTGAACAACCAATTTATTCTATGATTAAAATGGTTGTTCATAACCCGCTCTAAAATGAATTTATAAGGGGTTTTATAGAACCACATTTAAAAACTACTGCTAATCAGTAGATTTTTTTGTAGTGGTAGGGTGAACACCTTCTGATGGAGAGAATGAATCCATCCGGAATGTTACGCATCATGGATAACATTTTATCTTTTTTATAATGTTTCATGAATGAATTTAATGCTTCCCATAAAATTAAAGTATGATTACTCATTTTAGAGTCAAGTGGGATGGTTGTTGTACATTCATCACATTAAGATATGTGGAATCTTATACATTTCAAATAAGGAATTCTATTTTGGAATACAAATCATCATGTGATCATCACACAATTCATCCAATGATTTTCCCAATGTATATCTTATTATAAACACATAATTCATCACATACTCATCACATTAATGATGGATTTGTGATGTTTAAGATAGGTTGGAAATCCTATTCATGTCACATAATGAATCTTATTCTGGAAACGTAATGGAATAAAAATATCCTCTTATACTCATTATATATGGGTGGTATTTCCTCTCACTATTACCATATAATGCATATTGATCCAATTATTCTTTTCACATAAGGGGAATTCATGTTCCTTTTCTCACCATAAAAGGGTGGTCAACTCTCTTTTAGTCTTTATACAAGGGTGCATCATCGTCTTATTATCATCACATGACACAAGTTTCACATGTTCTTCTTATCATATAACTCTTATTGATACTTTTATTCTAATCACATAATGGTATTTGATCCTCTTATGCTCATATCATAAGGTAATCCATGGTTTAATGTCTTTTGGTGATATTTTTATAGGCTTGGTATTCTATAGGAAGGTGATCAGTATGTATAGGAACTTAACTTTGGGAGAGATGGGATGGAAATGGTTTTTGGATGTCGAGATTTGTATTCAAATAGATTTCCTATATATCATATTGGAATGTGAATTAAACTAAACATAATTTGTGTTTATTAGTGTAATATCCCCCAATCCATCACTCTATCACATTGCCAAAACAAATTAATTTTGAGACCTCAATCATTCCTCTACATATGATAATGGGTTATGACTAGTAGTGAGAGTGTGATAAATATAGTTTGGATGCTATACCACCTAGTATAGAGTCACAACACTACAGAATAATCAAATAATAGTAAATATCCAAGAAAATAAGAATAATAAAATCCATCTATCATAAAACAAATAAGTAAAGAAGAAACCAATAATCCAATAATGTAAAATCATTTAGTAAAAGGCAAGATGTATCTAAATATAAAACTGAAAACAATACAAATATAAGAATCAATTGACACAATTAAACTCGAAATAGCTTGATCGAAAATACCTAATTTGACTCATCTCCAAATACCTTCCCCAACCAACAATCAAAAGTCACCAACAAGATCCCTTTCCCTTTTCCACACATATATCAATGTAATCTACATAGGTGCTAAATGGGGGCCAAAAAAGTGTGTGAATAAAATTCAGTAGGTCGACACCAATGTGTCTAAAAAACCCGAGTCTGATAATAATTGCATGTAATAAAGAAATATGTAGGTGTATACCATAACGATTCGAGCATGAGTTGGTTGCCCAACTCAGATCTATAAGCATGGAATAATTAAACAATTGTGTAGAGCCCTCTATATAAGAATTTCATCCTTCAGAAAGAGCCCTATATATAATAATTTAAACATATAATACTGGTAATAGTTCTCTATTTCCTCAATTTAGTGAGAATAACTATTCATAACCCTCTTTATAAGCATTTCAACATAAATGAGTTAGCATAGTACACTATATAATCATTTTAGTTTAAATCACTATGCATAGCCTAGAATATAATCATTTCAGCATAAATCACTGGGCATAACCTTTTATATAATCATTTCATCATTTTAGAAGATCCCTATATATAAGAATTTGAGCATCAACAAAACAAGTCATAATAGCAAGGATGTAAAATATTACATCATAAGAATCAATGGTTAATTATGAAAATTACCATTTTTCTGGAAATTTAACATGCATTTATAAATTTATTTATCTACATCTATATCCATATCCCATAATATATTAAAAATGTGATTATATATTAATAAATAACATATAATATATTGTCACGATTAACACACTTAAAACAATTATCCATGTTATTATTAATAAAAGGATCACTCACCCAATGAGTAACCAAAAACTAGATCGCATCAATAATTGAATCCAAAGGGATCTAAACTAAAATTACAATACATTATTTACTATTATTCAATGAATAAATTAAATTAGATAACACGTTGTGTCTGTCCAATCTCAATATTTTATATACTTTAAAATAAAATACACCATAGGGGTATGTTCAGACCCCTACCTTTATTCGACGATTATGTAATGCATATAAATAGAGTCTCCAACAACAATAGAGGTGACAAATATCAAAATAAGAAACCCATTTTCTGATTAATTTAATGAGATATCCAAAGTGGAATAGGAGACTCCTAAATTTCAGGGAAATCATACTTGGGTTGAGAGGGGTAATATATTCACAAAAATAATCAATGAATTATACACATGGTAGGATTAAAATAACTCGGGTGAATAATTACCTGTTTTGTAACCCTTTCACGTCATGTATTTCTCAATTACATAAATTTTATTAAAAATGAATCATCTTGGGTTAATACTTAAATTTATTGATTATTACACATCATGAAATATGATTTCCTAGTATGTATTATTTTCATGTCGTCAACCGATTCATTACATAAAAACAATTACGACATGTGCCTAGTTTCATTTACACATTATGTAAAACAATTATAGAGCTTGTAAATGTTCTATAGAAAGTTTATATCCAAAATTATAAAAAAGGATATATCAACTAAGAAGCCTTCTAAACTCGTGAAGAACCCTCATAAAACCTTTTAAAATGTTTATACCCATACTCTATTAATTGAAATTGACATACTCCCATAAAATTATGTTATTTTTCCTTTAAAATGATCTATATCTCCAAAAACACTCAACCACCAAGGTCTATAAAAATGGAAAACACAACAAAATCCCTTTAATACATAACTTAGAGAGGAATGTACTAGAAAAATTATGGCATCTTATAACATCCCCAACATATAACAAATTATCCTTGATTTTATCTTAGAATCATTACGGGGTCTCAAAAAATTAGTCTAGACACTATTGTTTCATATTATACTACCTCTTCAAGGTCTTATCATGAACATTCCCCTGCTACTGCTACACTTGAACCAGATCTATTATCCTACCCCAGAGACACTTCTCACTACAGTGAAAAATCTATATGTGATGGTGCTTAAAAGAAAAATATACACTAATATCAATTTCCACAATATATATATAATGAGAAGGGTTTGGATAATATCTATAATGTTGGGATATGTGAAACATGTCATGCATTGCATTGTAACACTATAGAGGTGACAATTGGCATGCCACTAGACTGACCAAACCCACTATCTCAAATACCCTAAAAAACATGCGTACTAGAATCAACGGTTTCCTAATACGATGTTGTCTAAACCTAGGATACACCTGAAATAAAACATAATGACAAAAATCTAACTCCATAATTCATCTATTATTGTTAGTGTATGATTTATTCCTACTCTGCGTGGTCACCAACCACATACTGATTAGTTATTCCTGTGATCTAAGGGCCTTTTGAAGAACCTTCTTGATCTGTGAAGTGAAATTATTATCACTATTTGGAATGATAATACACATAGAACCATTAAAATGAAGTTTCTCAGACACATAGATACTACCCAAATTATTTATAGTGAATGTATCCCTGATATTCAAGAAGTTAGCTACCTTCATCAATCAATGCACGATCACCCATACTACAACATTCTTGAGAGGTTTCCTGGGAAATAATATCAAAAAAATACATTGTAACATCACCTAATTTATAATAAATAATGGGAAAAGGCTGAAACTGTATAGAAAACCTTTGATGCTCATATTTCACCAACTTAAAGGTGAAAAATCACACCAAAAATACCATTATGTTCTTCTTCATTCCTAGACCCTAATACTATCTATATAGACCACGATACATATTTGTAAAATCATGATGAAAAACCCATCAATAATCATAAAAATATTTTAATAGATCCTCATGAAAGATATTTGGAACCCATAATTAGATATGAAAAAAAAGATAATTGTCATTTATAGGAGACCATCTTGAGTTTCTATCTCCACCCTATAAGCTTTCTCTCAAAACTAAGCACTCAAAATATGATAATTTCATTATCATAATACAGTCTAAAATTATTGGTATAATTGATTTCTATTTCATTGATACTCATACATAAGACACATAAACCTCTATATTCATGTTCATAATGAGTTATATAATCTATCGATCATCGAAATAATCCCACACTTCCTCTCCCTACATCATCAAAATCATGGAATCAAAATTGATGTTGAACTTTCCTAGTGTGTAAGCAAACTAAAATTAAGTATTCTATAGATACTTGACCCATATACACTACCAAATAATCAGGTCCCAATGAGAAAATCTATACCTGAGGATCTTGTGTCCTACTTACACCATAAACCACACACCAATAAGATAATGTCTCCGACATCTTAGGTCATGTACCACTGCAGCTAACTCCAGATTGTGAGTGGGATAATTTATCTCATGCGTTCTAAGTTGTCTAGAGACATAAGTAACAAATCAATCCTCCTATATTATTACTACTCATATATCATCTCCAGTTACATCAAAAAATATGTTATAGTCTTTAATATACTATGGTAATATGATGATATGTGTCAAGGTTAGCCATCTACTCATCTACTAAAAATATATCTCTTTTGAATCCGAATAAACAAACTTAACAACTTTATTATTCATATTTGACATAGGTTATTACATATAAGAGAGGTCCTGGATAATCCACTAATAATAAAAAATTATATCCCTAAATTTTATAATATTAAATAAATTATTGGGTCGAAACAAAGACACCACAGCTACATCATTCTCTGGGTCCACTAACACACCAACCTCTAAGATGACTATACCCAAGAAGATCACATTAGTAATCTTGAAACCTTTTTGTTTTGGTTGAAAAAAATATATGGTCTCTTAATGTACTCAATATTATTCCAAGATCATTGGCATGATCGTCTGCTGAATGGGAGTACACTAATAGGACTTCAATAAAAACAAAAAAAATTGGTCTAAAAGGGATGAAATATCTAATTCATCATGTCCATGAATAATAAAAGAGTGTTTGTCAAACTAAATGACATCAATGAGAACTCATACTATACATACGACCTCCTAAAAGTAGTATGAGTTATGTCCAATGGCCTCAACCTAAACTAGTGATATCAAAATATCAAATTATCCATAGAGAAGATTTTTGAACCACTCAAATGGTCAAAGAGATCTTTGATACATGAAAGGGGATACCGGTTCTTGAACTTGATCTAGTCTAGTCTTTGATAATCTATAGATACGAGTAAAGTCCCATCATCCTTCTTGGTGAAAAGAAATGGAGAACCCCATAGAGATGTTCTTGGCTGTATGAGACCATTATCTTCCAAATCATATAACTAAGATTTTAATTCCAGAAGGTCAATTGGTTCCATTCTATATGGAGTTAGAAATTGGTTCTACTCTCAGCTCCAACTTGATTGTGAACTGGATCTCCCACTTGGGTGGTAATCCATTGAACTCATCATGAAAATCTATATAAAAATGTTCTATGAATGGAAGAAAATTATCTGAATACATTCCTTCATCATGATGAATAAGACTTTCTATCTAAGCCCTGTGATAATCTAATTCATCCTGAATTGGTCCTACATAGCCATTCGGAATATCCCACTCATTCTTGTGTGAACATGTGTCTCTTTATCAAGATAGACATGAATCTCTCATCTATGTAAATTAAACATTAACCTCATATAGGACTAGACAATCCATACCATGAACCAAATTAAAAGCATTCATTTCTTGCAAAAATGGTTCTCAAAAGATATGGTAACAACATATCTCTCAAGAAAATGTCTTAAAATATTTGATATTCTATATATTTACTCCCAATATTGTATTTATGGTAAAGGAAACATATAATATTTCCAAATCCCAAGACCAAAACTTTCAATAATAGTGAAGATAAAAAAAGATTGAAATGCTCCTATATAAAAAATGAAAGAAAGGATATATGATACAAGAATTATACATTTGATGGTAGATGGTCTTGCATCCACAGTAGTCGAAGTAGTCTATATAGAATTTATTTAGATTTACCCTATTACCGAATCTATGGTAAGACTCCTTGAGCTATTCCCTCTTCCTGGTACTGCTATTCCTCTAGTCGGTTTCCATATCCCCTACCTCGACCTGAATGTCTTGTAGATCTCCAACTACTTGTCTATTGAGGATTATATGAATCCTTCCAAGACTTTGGTAGATTCCTAGATCCACTGCCACTACTCCGATGTGAGAAGATCTAAAAAAACGTCTGTAGATGACACAATATATGATAATAATGGAACTCTGATGCTGGGTATAAACATTGGGGCCAAGTGTGGACCAAATTTTCTTACTGATAGCTCTCTAATAGAATATAGTCTTGAGATGACTTCCAAATACCAAGAACACTCTTCCGACTATTTCCTTAATGGAATCTTTTATAGTGTTGTTTGTTGCCACCAAAATAAGAAAACCCAGTTCCCAATACTAGAATAAAACAACTATTACTAAGATCCTCTATAATATTCCCTTCCATGATGAGTTCCTAATTAATCATATCTAAATACCCACTCAAAAGAAATATATTCACCAATAACTTGATCTCATAGTGATTTCTATCTTGAAACAACCTCACACTTGAATTCTCATTAGTAGTTAAATATGGTGTAAATCACTGCAAGTCAGTGAACTGTTCAAAGTAGTCCATCGCTAAAATGAAATCATATGTCATATACATAAAATTACAAGCCTTCTGATCTATTAACATGTTTGGATAGAGGTGGCTCAAGAACATCTTTTAAAAGTCCTTCTAATATACCTTATCCTTTAACCCAATCAACTCTAGAATGTCTCTTTAATTCCTGGATGGACCATGAAGAATATACATAGAATGATTATACCTAATATCTGTGAGTATATTGAGTTTATTGAAGCTCATATAGATGAAATCAATCCAAAACATGGCTGAATTAGGGCCTCCCTCTCTAGTGAATGTATATTGATACTGTAGATGAATCACTCTTGTCAGCTCCAAAATCAGAGGAATTGTACGAACAATATACTTTTCCATAGAAAAAATGATAATCAAGATGTATTCATGAAACCGAACATTTATAAAATCCTCATGAGCTACAGTAAGATAAAGATAAGTTGTGTTAGGAGTGTTCTAATTTCTACTCTCATAAATATCAACATAAAGATGACGAGGAGTCATTTTCTCTACAAGAATAACACACTCCATAAAAATAGATGAAAAAAGGTTAACATCAAAAAGTGACAACAATAGATAACCACATTTTCTTGTCTCTCTAAACATGGATTACAAGTGTTTTAGAATGAAATATTAGTACATTTCATTTCATTTTTCAGGTATAACAAATATCTAATTTCACAATAAATATAAGAAATTATATAACTCATAAAAAAAATATGTCCCTATCATGAACAATGAATGTTAATATATATCCCTGAGTAACTATCATGATTCAAGTATACTCATCTTCTCAGATACCATACCATGATTTTAATATCATGAAACAAAAACATCATACAACATATGAATTAATCTCTGTGAATTTACATCAACTATAATAGGTATACATCATGAACAACAATACCCTACATGGGCAGTCAAATCCTCCCCCACACACCGGTTAGTTACTCCCATGAAAAATATCATTAAAATGTACTCACACATCTTATTATCCTTTGTAAAATTGTAATATAATAAAGCAAAAAAAAATAAGACCCCTTCCTTCTGATACAACATTGTAACATCTCCCAATATATCACTATCTCACATGGAAAAAACAAGTTGGTTATGAGACCTCAAATGCGCCTCTTCTTATGCTAGAGGTTTCCAACTAGAAATAGGGGTATGAAAAATATAGCGGGGATACTATACCCCCTAGGAAAGAATTACTATATAGAAAAATAATCATATAATAATAAATATCAGAGTAATTAATGAAAAATGAATCATTAAAAAATCATCTAAAATGCTTATAGGACCATTTATAACATTTATATATGGAATCTATTAATTAAAAAAACATACATCCACAATCTTTAGGAAATTGATCCTTGAAAACTCTCATTGTCTTCAAACAAGACTTAATCACCATGGTTTAAAGGCAATGTAAAACCAATAAAATATGATTAACAAATAAATCAAAGAGATACATACTCTAAAAAGATGGGATCTTACTCAAATTTTATAATTTTATGCGAAGAACATTACATTTTGTTTAACACTAGTCATTAAGTATGATTGGATTATGAAAGAGGTTAATAGAAGGGGTCTAATAGTGAAATATATTGGGTTTACAAATCTAGTTATACCTAGAAAATCAATATATTTATGTCTATTTAGAAGGATTACATTTAGTAAGAGGCCCACATAAAGGTATTAATCATTGAGGAGACTATAGATAAAATCATATAAAAGTTTGTGGTTGGGGTTAATCTTGTACAAGACTGAAATGAACATTTTTAGAAACATGGTCATGTGTGGGAATAGTAAGTGTTCTTATTTACAATAATAAGATAAAAAGGATCAGAGGTGAATGTCGATAATAAAAGTTATGCATTTAATGTTTGGAAAAATGAATCCAGATTTGGAATATGTGGGTTCCATGTATGATCGATTTATACATAATATGGTCTTAATAAAGAAGAATGAAATGGGTTCCCAAAAAATGTCGCACGCAAGATTAGGGTTAGTTGAGACCTTGACTTTTGTGAGATAATGATCACTCATCTGAGGAGTGTTTTTCATTTAGAGGAATTTGTGATATGAAATAATAAGAACATTCAAATTCATTGAATTTATTTAGTTGGTGGAATTTACAAAATAATATCAATTGAAAAATTACTCCATGGTTACTTGAATTGCATGAGGTTTTGATTTTGAGGTTCTTGGAGCTGAGAGCTTTTCCTTCCCTGAAATATGAAATTGAGTTTTTTGAACCAATTAAAATGGAACAAAATAGGGTAATTATTATCATTTCTACCATGGAATTGAGTGTCTAATAAAGTACTTAAATGAGTATGTAATTCAATATATTCATGGTTGCTCATGTTACAGGCTCACAGAACTGAGGTTACTTATGAACTGAACCTTATGATCCCAAATCACTTTATTTGAACATTCTTCCACTTTTATCCATATAAGACTCATTTTATGAGTATTAAAATGGAAAAAAGTATCCACAATTTTTTATATGGGTTGAATTAAATATACATTATAATTTATAGGTGATGATTGGGGTTTTTTCAATATTTTTCTTCTACTGGGATATTAGAGATTATGTAAGTAAGAAATGATTATGCGGAAATATGTTACCCCAAAAGTGTTTATTAAATGTCCTGGGAAAGTGATTTTTTGGTCACCTTTAACATTGTATATGATTTTTTTAATAAAATATTTCATGTATTCCATTAGAATAAGTATCATTATCACCCATATCATATTATTCATTTGAATGATTTATAATTTTAATAAGATTATAACATTTTTAAGATACCTAATTAGATTCATTATTATTTGAATAAGGAATTATGATTTAATTATTTCCTATTTTCTTGGTGATATGAATATATTTTAATGATATCAATGAGAAGAATAATATTGAATTAATGATGAGAGTGTAATGGATTTATCAATTTACTTTTAAGGAACACTAATGACCTTCAAGGGGTAGATAGTATAATGATTTATAGAATCATGACATTCATGATGTCACTAAAATATACACATTTTATTACTATTTATTTCCTCGAGTTTTATAACGATTGGATTAAAATTTAAATAGTTAAGAAATTTTTTCTAGAATGCATAATCGATGATACTAATAATGGGACATTATAGGATAAAAACATTCCCAGTAAGGAATGCATGATCGAGTGCATAATCTCTAAGCCTGTGATTTCTATTTATGAAATCCTACAACAAATATACATATTTTTTATTTTTAAATTTATTACAAATGTATTCTATATATTCTATTCTATGATTTTCATGTCTTATCTATGAGGTTACCCCAACCGTGTTCTTTCCCTTCTTCCACATATGCAATGATCCCTTTGTATTTTCTTACAAAATATTTATGGAAATAAATTATTAGTTCCCCCTTTAGATTGTATTTTTTATATTCTCTCAGTTTCACTTCCTTTATTATTTCTATTACATTACTATCTAGAATTTCATAATTTACTATTATGTATGTCATGAAATTTAGGTTCTTTGGGTGTCTAGGTTATGTGATGTCCCTCTCTAACTGTAATATCACCCTATTTAATAAATTATGTAGATTATATTTTTATATGGTATATGATTATTTTGTTCTCCATTATTTATTAAATCTGTGGATTATTTGGTTTTCGAAACGTAATTTTTTTCGAAATAAATTTAGTCTATAATATTAATTTTGGATTTATATAAATGTTTAATTCTTTAATTATTATTTATATGTGATATAATGGGGGGTTGTTTTATCAAAATTTTATAATTATAATCTATGAATTTTATTAATATTCAATGTTTGTGGAAAAAAATTGAACAAAATTTATTATTTGATAACTAGAACATATGTTGATGAAATGATTTATTATAAAATTGAATGATGTAAATTTTAATGTTTTATATATATTTATATATATTTATATGATTTTTTTCATGATGTATAATAAATGATATTAATTTAATAACATTTACATTATGCATTGATATAACTTATGAAAATATTGAATTTAATTTATATGAAATAGTATTAAATTGATTCTATAAGGGGTTGTTTCTATAATGGGTGAACTAGTGATGCAATGAGACTTTTATAAATTTTAGATTGGATTATTTAATATTTTAATATAGAAAATTTATTTGTATTCCTAGGGTAGAAAAGTTGTATTTCTATAGATGAGTTCCACACCAGTGAAATTATAAATAGATTAAACCCATAGATATTGATAAAACTCTATATTATTGGATTTCAATCATAGTAAAGAAATGTCATGGTATGTTGGGTGTGTGGTAATAGGCTCCCATCATTTCACAAGAGAGATGCTTCCATAAATATCAACCCACAAATTTTTTATTTAATCCCTACGTAGTTATCACGTGAAATTTAATTATTTTTTTGGACCCAAATTATTCGATAAATTTTTTATTTCCTTCTTTATTGTCATGGTTATGTTTATATAAATTATTATTTTTTAAAAAGTAAATATAAAATTTTTATTCATTTACTTTACTCATAATTTTGTAATAATGTATTTTTTATCATTTATTTTCAAACAATCATTTTTTCAATATATTAAAAAATTAATTGTATTGAATAATTATGGATTTAATACTATGCATTTTATACACACCCTAAAAACGCTAATTAGAGTGTTTATAGACTTGGGTAGCCAAGATACATTTAAATAGAAAATATCAATAACGTTTTGTGGTAGTCTATAGTTAATGGAAAGAGATTTGGTGATGATTACATGTAAAAGTGACCAAGAATAATTTTAAAAACGAGTTGTTTTTATGTTTTGAATTTTATTTTATTCTATTTTGGGATATGAATAATAATAGTCATTATTAGACAATATTTTTCTTATTGGTCTACACTTATAGTTTGGTATATCTTATATATGTTTTTGATACATTTTTTAATAATTATATGTTTATATTCTTTATATTATGTTTATTTTTCTAATTTATTTTCAAATGATTCAAGAAGTTTATTCCTTATTTTGTATCCTTAATTATCAATATATTTTATATTTATCATTAAAATTTCTAACAGATTATTTCATCATGCCACATTTTTTTAAAAATTTCTTGTGTTTTATTTATTGATATATGTTAGGGTGAATTAACCTAAAATTGAAAATAATTGATACACTCAACACTTATTAAAAATTATGTAAATAGATAATTCTCTTTAGTAATTATATCATATTGACACATGTATCAAGACTAGATAACACATGATAACACTTTATATGGGTAATTTTAGAAAAACTAAATATTAGGAAGATTTGATATATAAAATCCTATTAGGTGAAATACACATGATGTATATTGATGAGAATCAACATAGTTATGCTTAATTTTTAGGTTATTATAATAATAGATATGTTATAAGGTCAATAAATTAATTTTATTATAAAATGAAATTATTAGATGTGATGAATATTATATTAGTATTTGATTTTTTTATAATGTAAAACAAATTTTAGGTTATTATTTACATTTTATTGAATATAAAGAACATTAAAGAATTTTATGTGTTGATTAAGAAATAAATGGGGGTGATAAAAATGGATATAATAATATACATAAGAATTGTAATTTTATATATGAACTACCATAATTTTTCAGAGAAATTTGAAGGAAATACATGAGGCACCACAATTACTATGTTTTATTTATTCAATCATTACATCCCATTAAATATATCCCTTCCTCAATAAGAATATGTGGAATAGTAAATTAAATATTAAAATGAAGAAGGTGATAGGTTCACTCATCATAATAAGGATATTTTTAAATAGTTTAGTCATATATTATATATTTAATAGTATAGAAAATTCTTTCAAAATTCTATCATTACAAAACTCAGTTAATTACATCACTTGATACTTGAGATTGAAAAATATATTTTTTTAATAGGTCAAGAAATATTTACATAAAAAATGATAATAGAAGTAAAATTATCTTTTATATTTCCCACAATGTATCTTATAAAAAAGGATTATGTAATTCATAGTTTAAAACTATAAAACAATACACTCTATGCTTTATATCCTTATAATGAGTCACTATACAATTTTATGTCTTGGTAGAGAATCTCAATGGTTTAAATCCAAATTGATAGTCACGCATCTATTTTAGGGTATACAGAGGTAATTTTGTTCTTTAAAAACAATAATAAGATTGTGAAGGCCACATTTTTTTATCCATCCATCCGTTGTGGCCCTAGATTGTGTAAAATTCCTCAGGAGAATTGTAAATATCATAATAGAGTTTAAATCCATTCAAGAAATAACATTATAGTTTAAAATATAATAATATAATTGGGAAGGTTACTTCATAGATTCATGTTATCCAAAAAATTATTATATATCCTTTGGGGAGTATGAGTGTTGGGTGTTATGCATTAAGTAGATTCATAGTAATGAAAGGGTGTCAATATATGTAAGAAGTGGTGAAAATAATATTGTGATTGGACATCAAATTTTATTTATACATATTTAAATTATTGATAATCAAAACACACGTAGCTTAAATAGTGAAATTTATATAATTTATGTCTATTTAAAAATAACATACAATAAATTTTTAGCAACAAGATATGATGTCTTAATCCAAACAATAATGGAATAAAAATAATATTAATTCCATGGGAGTAATGAATAGTACACATTCTTGAGAATGGATCCTAGTGGTTTCAATCCATATAACAGAGGTATGAAACATATATATAGAATAATACCTTTAAATATAATGTAAAGCAATCAAGAATCACATGCAATTTAATTCCATATTGAGGGGATAATATTCTGTAGTTTTGGGTCATGATTTACATATCAACCCATGAACGTAAATAATAAATTATTTTCATTCTTGAATTAAAAAGTAAAATTTAATATAAATGTATAATGAAATAAGTTGTATTTATAGAAATTAATTAGTCTATGTTAATATAATAGTAACATATACTATGATATTATAAATAAAATTTATGTATATTGTATGTGAAAATTTGACATATTTATATCATGGAATGGGTAAATCAATGTTTCCAAAAAAATAAATTAATTGTTGGTATTTCTAGTGAAACATAAAAGTTTATTCACTGTTACTTAATTAATATAATGAATTAAAATAAAATTTAACTTCATAAAACAGATTAATAAATTAATATTCCTATGTCTTATGATAATAAGATAATTTTATGAGACCTAAATAATCTGTTCAAAGTGTCATGAAATGAGTTATATTTCCAAAATCTGTATTTTTTTGATTAAATATCGATTTTAATTGAAAATTAAAATTTTAATATTAATTTTTTTTTTCATAAAATGGATTTCATTTTTTAATTTCAAATGTTGAAAAGTATTTAGGGTAAATATTTGGGATTTTCCTGAAATACATGATTTCTTTGTCGAATTGTAAAATATGATATTTTACAGTATATACACATTATAAGTTAAATAAGATATCATGTGCATAATTAATAATATAATAACCATAATATATAATACATGAAATATTTTAATATATTTTGGGAAAATTCATTAACTATTTATAGACATGATAAAAAATAATAATCTAATGAATAAAATAATCAAAAACATCCTCTCCTACACTATAAATATCACCCCTTACCACATCTTATTCTCATACCTCCAAATCCATGATGCATATCCAAATTCTAGCCAATACACTTCCTATGATTCTCCCCCACATACAAGAGACGTTGTTCACAAGAAAAGACCATGTCCAATTTTCATATAGAGGCTTCTCAAGGAGGATAATTCAATTGGTAAATTCATCTTTCATTTTCTTTTATTTTTCTTTTCAGTTTCATTTATTTACCTATTAAATCCTCACATCCAATAATCCAAGTGACATGATAACTCTAGTGTATTACATATAATTTATTTTTAATGTGTTATTGGAATATACATGATAAAACCTCTCCTCTTATCCTCTCATTCTAAAAAATGAGAACATTGTCCGTGATGTGTCGATTTACGATAATTGTGGACGACATGTTTTCATTTTCCTTTACCAGTATAAAGGCTAGTCATAAAACCATTATTATGGTTAAATAATATTATTTATGAATATTATATGTCATATAATATTATAGAACTAATATATATTCACAATAGTAAATAAAATGATATATGTTTGCGATAGTCATAGGAACTAACAAAATTAATTAAATCATTTTAATTAATTTTTTATCTAATAAATCATCATCTTATAAGAAATAAAAAATATATATGGTATAATTTAAATTTATGGAAATATATAAATACTATTTCTTTCTACTTCTATATATTTTAATCCATTCGATAAGAAAAACTATATTTAACCGAACATGGAAACTTGAAAGAAACACACCTGAAAAAATAAGAAAATATAATATTATAAATAAATGGGGAAAATTTGTTATAAATAGATCATATAAGGTATTATATATAGGAATACAGTTCATTAGTAAATTAATAAAACTGTTTAAACCACATGTTTGAACATGTTCAAAAGAACTCAAACCCATGGTAGTCGACTATTTATCTAAAACATTGTTTTAAATGTTTTAAAGATTTATTATTCTAAATAATTCTATTTCATGACCATATTTTAATTTTGTTTAGGAATATATTTAAGTAGACATAAATATTTTAAAATTTAAATATTATAATTTATGTGAAATGTTTTTAAAAATAGATCTTCTTCATGTTTTATGTATGAGACTTTCCATTTAAAATAGTCGTTAATGTTTAGCTTTACAAAATTCAAAATGAATGGTTCTTATTAACATATATGGTATGAGAAGCTTATCCCATTTTCATGAAGCCATTATTTTTTTTAAAAATATCAGATTTATATTTACAATGAGAAATATTTTATTCTGATTAGCACATCAATCATATAAAATAAGTTAGTTTTCTTCAAAACATGTTTTTTATGATGCAAGTGTTATTGTTTTATGACTACGTTATTATTCACTAGCATTATTTATGATGATGAGTGGGAAATATATTATATTTTAGAGAATTTTGCATTTTTGTGTTTCATGTTAGCCATAATGGTTATTCAATGTGTAATTATGATTATTGCACTATAAGGTAGTTGTGAGCGTTACATCATAAGGTAGTTGTACATATTATATTGTAAGGTAGTCATGAGGGTTACAAATTATATGCTATCCATAAGGGTTAAAATCTAAAGTAAGTAAATGAAAAAGTTACCTAAATGGTTTATTTATGTTTTATATATTTTATGGAAACCTATAGTTTTTACCAAGTAATTATATGTTACATTTTAAGAGTGAGAAGTTTATCCTTCATTCGATTTTAAGTATTTATGGAAGAATGGTTTTATTTATTTCTTTTTTTATGTCCCTTGTGATTTTTTTGTATTCATCTCATGTCGTAAAGTTTTTTATTGGGTTTAAGGATTTGTAATATAAAATAATAATCCATGCTTAATGTTGTGAATAATTTTCATGAAAATAATTCATGTTTTATTAAAAAATTTTGTATTATTAAAGAAATAAACACTGTTTTAGTGGTAACCACATTGTATTCTTGTGGATTGTTATATATTAATTATGACATAATTCATTAAATATATAATATTAAAATATATATGGTATTGTAATAATTTATTATCATTTAATTATTTAGATTATGTAATGTTTTAAGCTATGTGCTTATAATTGGTATTAAAGAACGATTTAGAAAACATTAGGGGTTAGGATGATGTTAATAGAATACAATAAATTATTTTTTAATTTATGGATAATTTGAAATGATATATAATTTAAAGATTACCATTTGATTTATCTATGATATGTATATTCAGAATTATTTTATGAAGAACAAATAAGGAAACTAAAGTAGGAAGGCTCTAATATAATGATATTTTTTTTAGTCAAAAAACCTGGAATGGTGGGAATTAGAACCAAAAGTTTCTTTGTAATGGATCAGTTGAAAAAGGTCATAAATGGTCATATATTCTCTTCAAATAGAATATATATAGCTAAACAAAAGAACATGATGGTAGTGGCACATTTTATGAGGCAACACCTGTATACTTTTAGTGGATCTTCTATCCCAGTGGTGGTTGAAGGGTGGATTAAGTCCATTGAAAATTCATTACATGTCATGGGGTGATAAAATAATTAATAGGACCGTATTTAAATTTATCATTTTGATGTTTAAGCTGACCATTTATGCTCAATGGTCCAAAATATCACGAAAATAAAACAGATTGATTCGTTGGAAGATAAATTTAAAAATATTTTCCATGAAAAATATTATCATAAAGTAGATAGATATATGATGGAAAATTAATTACTTGAATTTATACATAGGGAAGAATATTAAATTGATGTTAATGAGGAAAAATTCAGTCTATTATCAATGTACACTCCAAATATTACTCTGAATCCTGATAGTAAAATCAATCATTTATTAATTAAAATTAAAGATAATATATCCAAGGGAATTGGCTTTCCATGAATTCAAAAGTTATGATAAACTTTTTCAATGTGCCAAGAGAGTTGAAATAAATTTTTATAAAGGACACATGTAAATTAAAATAAAGAATAAGGAAAGTTATAGATGGAATGAAAATGGTAAGAATCAATCAAATAAATCTGAATGTAAGAAGGTCTAGTTTCTAGTTTGTGTAAAGTGTTGTAAAAATAACCCTAGGGAATACATTAACAAAAGTAGAAACAATTTTCAATTTAGTATGTTTAAAAAAATGGCCCAATATTACAATGAAAAATATCATAGTGTTGGAATGTTAAATTATTATAAGAAAACTATTATGAGTTTTAAATGTGGTGAGACATGGTATTATGTATATACCTACCCAAAAAAGGATTTGGATGATGGGAATTAGCTGGACTATAAGAAGAAGTGTGTAGTGAAATCCGTTGAAACTACTTCAGAAGATGTGGGTCCAGCCGATGATGTGGTATCAGGTAAATTGATTGTTTACTCAAAATTTTCTAATGTATTGATTGATTCAAGGACTACTTATTCTTTTATTTCAGATAAATTTTTCAAGTAAATTGAAAATTTGATCTCATTAAATGCAACCAGATATCATAGTCAAATAAATGATGTGTAAATATTAAGGGAATAATACATTATTATAATATTCCAGTTGTTGTCTTTGAAAATACATTACCAAAAAGCCCTTTTGTTTTTCCCTTAGTAGAGTTTTATGTTATTCTGGGTATATATTGTATTTTGGTTTATCAAGGAAATATTGATTGTAGAGATAAAGAATTTTTTTCTAAATGAGTTTCAATTTTTATAAAATAATGAACAGACTTCGTTCATAACATAATTGGAAGTCGAGATACTATTAATGGATGGCAATTAAAGTTACTATCACATATTTTTGAAAATAATTAATTTATTTATATTAATGATGTGATAATGGAAAATAAATACCAGGATGTTTTTCATCAAGTGTTTCCTAGTGTTATTCATGATCAAGAAGTTAAATTTACTATTTACTTAGATCTTGATTCTAATCTACTTTTAAAACCCCATATTGAATGGATTAAGTAAAACTTATAAAATTGGAAAACAAGTCGCTTTATTTTTATGATAAAGGTTTCATTCATCCATGTACTTCAAAACATGGTGCTCATATTTTGTTCATAGAATTGTAATATAGTTCCATGATAATTTTTATTGATTATAGATATTTGAATAACATTATTGTTAGGAATATATATCCATTTCATCATATCGATGACTTTTTAGACTACCTCCAGTGAGTTTAGTAGTTTTACAAGATTGACTTACAATCTAGGTACTATACGTTGAAGGTGAAAGAAGATAACATCAAAAAAAATCATACAAGATATGATAATTATGAATTTGTTTTTCATGCCCTTTTGTTTGAAAAATTCCTCTACTATATTCTTGGATCTTATGAATAGAATATTCCCCGTGTACTTGTATAAGTTTTTTTGTTTTTATTGATGATATATTGATATATTCAAGAAGATATGAGGATATTGGAAGACATCTAAGGACTCTTATGGAAACCCTTAATAAAAATAATTTATATGTGTAATTTATAGAATTTTATTTTTGGTTATAATAAATTTCATTTCATAGGAACTTTGAAAATACGGAACTTATAATATTTGATCCTTCCAAAAACCAAAGTTATTGATGAATGACCAAGACCAATAAATGTTACGATGATTTTCAGCTTTATTGTGTTAATTGGATATTACCAAAGGTTTGTTAAAAAATTACATAGTTACCTATCCTAATAACTAATTTAACATGAAAAAAATAGTAACATTTATTTGTAAAGAAGACATTGATGATTATTTTGAGGAACTAATAAAGAGATAGGTGAATGATACAGTTTTATCTCTTCCTTCCATAAATGGTGAGTTTTTCATCTACAATAATTCTTGTTTGAAGGTACATGATTGAGTTTTGATTTAGGATAATTGAATAAATACTTATGCTTCAGGCGAACTGAAACCTCAAAAATTAATATATCCCAAACATGATATGGAGTTAGTATCTATGGTTTTCAAATTAAAAGTTTATAGACATCAATTATATGGATCGAAATGTGAAATATATGCTTATCATAAATGTTTAATATTTATATTAAATCACGAGGAATAGAAAATGAGGAAGAGAATATGGTTTGAATTGATAAAGGATTATTATTACACAATAAATTACCATCATATTAAAGAAATAAAGTGAAAGATTCCTTGATTCAAAAAAATCTTTCTAAATTAATCATTGTATGGTTGGATCCTGACCCATTGGTTAATGATTTAATGAATTTTTCATTGAAAGTTGTTGGTGTAGGAAATTACAATTTTTTTCTCGTGTTAGTGTAATATTATTTGGTAGAAATAATTAAGAATTTAAAGTAGAAATATTGTGAGTTGTAGAAAAATATGGAATTGGTAGAAAAGGGAAAGTCGCTACAATTTAACATTGATAAATACTATGTTTTATAATTTGGTAGGAAATTATGTGTGAGTTATGATACATAATTGAAGAAATATTTATTAAACGAAGCTTATAGTTCTCCATTTTCAGTTCATCCTGACTCATACTAAGATGTGTAGAGTCCTTCGAGAATAAAACTGGTGATGTTGAATAAAAAGAGATATTGCCGATTTTACCATTAAATGTTTGAATTTTCAACATGTTAATGTATAGTGAAAACATCCAAAGGGGATTCTTCAGTCCTTTCCAATTATATGGTGGAAATGTAAAAATATATACTTGGATTTCATTATTGGACTACGAATGAATTCACAAGGTACAAAAGTGATTTGGGTTATTTTGATCGAATCAATAAATCTGTACATTTTCTTTTTATTCAATATACTATGAATTTGGGTTTGATTTATAGACTGTAACTCAAAGAGATAGTTAGGATAGATGGATTTCCAATCTCAATTGTCTCTAATGGTGATTCTAGGTTCACATATAACTTTGAAAATGGAATTCAGAAATTTTCGGAAACTTAATTAAATTTAAGAACAACCTTTCATCCCCAATCTAATATACAGACTGAGCAGACAATTCAGACATTAAAATATATGTTATGGAATTTTTCAATGGATTAATAGGGAATTTAGGATCAATATATTTCATTAGTTGTGTTTTTTAATAAATTCCATTTTCATTCTTGTATATAGATGACACCTTCTGAAGAATTATATGGAAAGTAATTTTGTACTTCATCATTTTGGAATGATGTCAGGGAAATGAAGACTATGAGACCATTATTAGTCGAGTAATTTTATGAGAAAGTTAAGGTGACCCAGCAACATATGAGGATAGATAAAAGTTGTAAAAAGATATATAAGGATAACTAAGGGATAAATATTTCTTGCCTGGTAGGTGATCATGTCTTTATCAATGTTTCTCCTTGTAAACGTGTGTTTTGTTTTAGTCAAAAAGGGAAGATGAGTCCACAGTTCATTGGACACTATGAAATCCTAGAGAATGCTGGATCAATTTTTTAATGAGTGGTTTTAACTCTGAGTTTTTCAGAGCATAGAATTTCTTGTTTCAATGTTAAGAAAATATATGCTAGATTCATCATATATTTTGATCCCATATGTAGTTCTGCTGAAATAGAACCATTCAAATGAGGAAAAAGATGTTCAGATTCATTATTATAGAAGGAAGTATTGTCTAATAAGCTAATTCACTAGGTTATGTTTTCGAGGAGAAATGTGTGGTTCAAGAAGAAATTTGGGAATATTTAAATTTTATGAGGGAAATGTATCCTCACTCTTTTAATAAGTAAATAAAAATTTTGATGATGCAATTTCTAAAAGGTGGGGAGAGCGTAACAACCCAAGTACTTATAAAACAATTTTTTTCATTCTAGAATTAAATAGTTAAATTACATTATATATGTATAATGAAATAAGTGGTATTTATAGAAATTAAAGAATATATGATAATAGAATATTAACCTCACCTATGATATTATAAATAAAATATATGTATATTATAAGTGAAAATTTGACCTATTTATATCATATAAAAAGTATATAAATGTTTTGAATCTGATAAATTATGTGTTGGTATATTTGATAAACATAAATATTTATTTATAATTTTATAATTAAAATAATGAATTAAAATAATATATATCTTCAAAAAATATATTTGTAAGTTAATATTTTTTTCCTTCGGATTATAAGATAATTTTATGAGACCGTAATTAATTTTTATGTGTCATAAAATTAGTTATAAATTTAAAATAGCAATTTTTTGTGAATACATGATTATTTTGATTAAAAAATAAATATCCCATATTAGAAAATTAATATTATAAAATGGAGTTTATTTTTAATTCTACATATCGGAAAATGGATAGGGTGAATGTTTTATGAGTTTTCTAAAATATTTGAATTTTTTTAAGAATTGTAAAATATGATAATTTAATGTATATATACATTATAAGTTAAATACAACATTGATTGATTAATTGATGATGTAATCACTAAAATATATGAAAACCCTTAAATATTTTAATATATTTAGTAATAACTCTCAAACTATTCATATTCTTGATCCAATATAATAAACTAATGAATAATATATTCAAAAAACACCTCTCTCTTCCAATTTAAACACTACCCCTCAACACATCTTATCCTCACACCTCAAAAACATAGAATCATGTAAGAATTATACCAAATACTCTTCCAAATCTTCTCTACCACGTCCAAGAGCATTTTGTATCAACAAAAGACCAAATCCCATTTCCCTAAGGAAGTTATCAAAGAGGATAATTCACGAGGTAAAATTCCCTTTCATTTTATTTTTTTTTCATTTCAATTTATTTTATTTCATTATTATATCATAAAATACCCTCCTTAAAGTGACATGATAACTCCATTATCTTATATATAATATAATTTTATTGTTATAATTGAATATACCTCTTCAAACCTCTCATGTTCACCTCTTATTCTAAAAAATTAAAACATTGTCTCTAATGTGTTGATTTACCATCATCGTGGATAATGTGTTTTTATTTTACTATATAACCTTAATGTCATGTCATATAATAATTATTATGGTTAAATAATCTTTTATTATACACAAAATATGTAATATAATGTTATGAAGTAATTATATAAACATGATATTAAATACAATGATATATGTTCATGATGCCCGTAAAAACTGCCAAAAAAATTATACTATATTCCTTAATGTTTTAACTAATAAATCAGCATCACATTAGAAAAACTGATAAGTGGTATAATTTCAAATTATAGAAATACATTTTTACCCTATATTTTAACATTATAAGTTTTCCTTCTATTCGACAAGAAAATCAACATTGAACTAACCATAGAAACCATGTAATTAACGTACTCTAAACAATAAAAATAGCAAAATATTATGAATAAATTTGGTTGAAATATTTTATAAAAATAATATATATGTTGTTATAAATATGAAAATTTTTATATAATAAATTCACGAAACCCATTAAAACATTATACAATATGTTTTAACACATTTGAGCCAATTCAAACCCGTGGTAAGGGACTCTTCAACTAAAACATAGTTTTAAATGTTTTAAGAAATTATCCTTATAAATATTTATATTTCATGGCCATGTTTTCAAACTAGTTTTATGAATATATTTATGTGGACATTAATTATTAAAATTCTAATGATCTAATTTATATATAATTATTTCAAAAAGAAATATTTTTCAGGTTTTATGCAAAGGGCTTCCCATTTAAAACCCTCTTTAATGTCTCCTTTTATAAAATTTCAAAATAATGTTTCTTCTTAATTTATATGACACATGTGTATTTTACCAATTTCAATATTCCATAATTTTTTCATGTTTATTATATGTTACATGTTTATTAACAATAAAAAATATTTCATCTTTATTTTCACAGTATTTTTCTAAAATATGTGATTTTCCTCAAGAAATGGTTTTATAATGAAAGTGTTTATTTTTTATGACTATGTTTTTGTTCTTGAAAATTGTTTATAATGTAGGGTTGTACCTATATCACCATCTAATTAATATTTTATGTTTATCTAGTATGTTTATCATAATGGTTATTCCGTGTGTAACCGTGATGGTTACATAATAAGGTAGTCACGAGGGTTACATCATAAGGACGTCGTGAGGGTTCTGTTGTAAAGTGGATGTGAGGGTTTCAAATCATATGGTGGATGTGAGGGTTACAATATTAATTAATTAATTCCCTATGTTACCAAAATGTTTTATTTTTTTATATGTTTTATGGAAACCTTAAGTTTTCACAATGTGATGTATATGTTACTTTTAATAGTGATCTATTTATCCTTTAGGTGATTGTATGAATTCATTGAATTATGGTATTGTTTTCATATATTTATATACCTTACTAAGATATTTGTGATCGTACCATGTTTTTAAAAACATTCATATGGATTAATGATTTTTAAGAGAATATTAGAATACAAGTTAAATGTTGTAAAGAATTTTCATTAAAAGAATTCAATTTTTATTGAAAAAATTTGTATTATAGAACAAATGGAAATAGTTTAAGAAGTATCCAATTTGTATTCTTATGGGATTTTTTATGAATTATGACATAATTCTCTAAATATATAATCCAAAAATATATTACAAAATTTAAAAAGTTTATTCTAGTTGAATTAACTATATTATGTAATGTTTAGGGCTGATTCCTTATAATTTATTTAACATTGCTATTAAATTTTATTATTAAAAAATGAACCATAAAATTGGAAAATTCATAGTGTTTTTTTGTAATTTGACTTATGACTGAGTGGTCTAGATTTATAGGCTTACAAATAAATGTCAATGTTTTTTAGGATATAAATATAAACAAACTATTTTATTATTTAATCTACGTGAGACATTGCCTTTGGAAACAGTAATAGTGATAAATGAGAAGACCATATGAATGATAAATGATCTATGGTTTGGGGAACTTGAATGAGTGTGGAATATTTAGGAACTATGGAATGATGTTAATAGGTTTCTAATACTTATGTGATCTTTAAATGTTTTAATATTATATTATTATTGAGGAAATGACATGTTTCTGAGAATGTTTGGGGTTTAATGAATATAGTGATTTTTATAAATGTCAAATGATTCTCATAATATATCTCCAATTTAATAGAGTTTATATCTGGTTTCAAATCACATATTAATTTTTATTAGTAAATCCCTTTTAAATGACCATAATATAGATTTTAAATATAACCAATGTGAAGGGGTCCCTTTTCAAAGTCTTGGAGACCTGACATGTTTGAAGATCTTATTTTGAAGAGTTCCTTTCTTTAATGATTTGTAAAATCACATATGGGAGGTTTTATTTCATTAATAAAGATAATTTTTCATGTTTAACTAGGTCAATATATCCTTATATTTATTTAGGAATCAATAATAATTTCTTTATACTTAACTACTTATAGGAAAAAATTACTGGAGAATGAGGTAAGACCAACATTGTTCCATCGACATTGTGATCATGATGAAGTTGAGTATAATTATAAAATACATTTATTATATATGGACATAATCATTACACATATTTTTAAAATTTACATTGAAGAAAAACATGTCTAATTTTTACCCATATCTTCTATAACAAGTTCATTACCTATTTGTGCATAAAAATTCCCCCAAGAATTAGATTGAATTAGGAAGAAGTATCAAATTATTTGAAAAAATAATAATATATTTGATGAATTTTCTTCATTTTATATTCATGTTCAAGTTTAAAGGCCACTTTTATATTTATATATATGAGAAAGATGAGAAATACATGGATTATAAAACTTCAAAAATCATAATAATTAATATCTAATTTCTGAAAAGTTGAACATATGTGCACTAGTAATTTATGTAGCATTATGTTTTTACTTATATAAAATTATCAATTTTTATTTTTATCCAGAAAATTTTATCTTAGATTTTATTTAATGTTAGAACAAAAAAACCCTATTCATGGAGTGGATGTATGAAATTGTGTTTTTTGAAAACATTTCCATTACATTCCCCTCATTTACATGCAATCATAATTAAGTCCATTTTTACAGACTTACAATATCCATTAGTAACCTAAAAAACACTCAATTTTATTTATATAAATTTTATAAATATGTATTTTTGCAAAGTTACTTATGATTTATATATTTGAAAATATGTTATTTCAAATTTCAATAATGGCATACACAAAAAATACTCATCGCATTCAATAACTTTCAATTTCTATGTATTAAATAAATCAAATATAACCATTTTTTGAATAAATTTCATGCTAATGAATTTGTCATATAAGTAATGCAAAATTTTCAATACTATTTTATAACATTATATCTATATTGACCCAGCGTTAAAAATTACATATTCTAGTTAATTTAAACCATAATTCACTTTATCCCTTTCCCAGGTAGCTTTTAGGTTTAGAGTTTTAGAGAGTTATGTTCTAAAACATACATAAAAACCATATATATATTCTAAGTGAAAAATTATAATCAGCATCCAATTTCCCACAATATAAAATTTTTAAAATAAAAATTGTTTTATTTTATGGAAAAAAATCACGACTTTCAAATAGAATTCTTCTTTTACCTTACTCATACGTATGTCCAGTGAAAGATATTTTAAAATGTGTTATTAGTACAAATAGCTCCACAAGGTACATAATAAGGATAAATTTATTATTCTTGTGAAAATAATAATAAACATAAATCCCTTTTCTAAAGAATATAGTTTTTCATCTGAAAAGAGAATGGTTCTTCCTTCAAAAATATCATTCCCTTTTAATTTGAATCAAAATATTTCAATGAAATATGAATAGGATGCATGAAAGGGTCATGTTGGTTCCTTGGGATATCATAATCTTAAAACAATTACAAAACCCACAAAATTTTAATTACAACACAACAAACTTACAATATAAATCATTAATGAAGGTAATCATTACCTAATGAATTGAAGCACTATTTGGATCCACCAATTTTATAAGTTATATTCAGATAAATTATGAGATATAATGGAGATAAAAACTTTGTAAAGAGTTTCCATGAACTATATCAGGAATAAAATCTATGAAAAAAATCTTTTAATCAAATTTAAAATCATTTCAGATTATAGAAATACACTTTCTTTCTAAAAATAACTTTTCAAAATTTAAAAACTACACACATAATAAAGAAACCATTTTCATTGAAAATAACCATATAAACATATGAATGAAAATTAAAATATTTGATCAATAATAATGGATGGAAATTACATCTATTTCAAATATGTCTAAAAATTATATTCCATTTTTAATTTTGTAAAAATATTTTAAAAGGGAACTAAAAAGGGTGGGTTTTAAAATAAATTCACAAACCATTAGTCATACTCATACATTATTTATCCTCATTAATAATAAAATAATGTCGATTTTATAATTTCATAAGAAACATTGTAATTATAATTATTTATTTATTTCATGTAATACCATGTTCTATACAATTACTTAATCAATTAAATTCACATTAGGTGTTTTGAAGATATTTGGCACAGAAGATTGAAATGCCTTTAGTATATTGACCATGGTAAAACAGAAAATTATTAAACCATCACCAGAATAAGAATAATTACATAATTATAATTTTTATTCATCAATTATTCATTTAAATCTACCCATAAAATATCATTTCAAAAAATGAACTATGTTGAAATTAAGGACATAGTAGACCCCACAATCTAGTGGGAAACGTTTCCATTTCTCAATTAAAATTATGGAAAGAAGTTAAGTATTATTTAATCTGATAATAATTATAATAATATCATTAATTTAATATTAATACTTTAAATTTACAAACATATATTACCCATGTTTGGTGGTAATGAAAAATTAATCACATTACTTTGTGAAGGTGGTACTACACACGTAAAAATGAACTACATTATGAAATTTTATTGAATAGAAGGGTAATAAGGAAAATGAAATATTTTATTTCTATAATGATAAATATTTATTTAATATATTATATAAATATTAATTTTGTTATTATAATCTATCCATGAGAGGGGGTGATGGAAAACAAATTACATCAGTTCATGATGAATTAGTGTTCCACACACATGAATGATGGTTTCAATTACCATTTAAGGAAAAAGGATATAGATATATTTTTTTTAAATTAAAAAAACACATATTTAAATGTAAATACTAGTGTTATTTTAGAATAATGGTTAAGAATAATTTTAAGGTGGTGGAAGAAGAAATAAAACTAGGGAAGGAATTTAAAAACTATACATCTTCTTTGTGAAGTGTCAATTTATTAACACCTTAATCCAAATAAGGATTGTATTATGCCTAAAAAACATATATAATTATTTTAGGTATTCTTGTAATGGATTATGTCATATATTTTTAAATAAATGGGTTTATATGTGTGAATTAAAGGATATAAGAGACGTCCTTTTATAAGGGGGGAACTGTTGGAATTTTTCAAAATATTAAATTAATATAAATTTATTTTCAATTTAAAATGGAAATAAAATAATTTATTAACAATATAGGATAAGGTTATATTGAAACTAAATCATTAAATATAAACTATTCACGCTTTTGTTAACAATTTTACCCATATCGTTTTTAACCCCACATTTATCTATTTAACACTCAATATTAAATGAAGGGTTTTACTACTTGAGGGTCAACCTAGTTAGTATAAATAGAAAAATACCCATTAATGGATCATGGTTAATACATTAAAACATATCCAAATAAATTTTACGGATATAAGATTTTTAGAAATTTTATGTTAATTAATAAAATATTATTTATCATAATTTAACATTAATGTCAATTTTTAAAACTATTCATTACATTGATTTTAATAACATCAAGATGATAAGAATGATTTGAACCATATATTTTAACATATCCCTAACAGTTCATGTTTATCTTTAAAATTTATGGATCACCTTTATTAATTCAAAATATAGAACTTTAAATATTTTAAATATCCTTTATTGGATTTTCCAACCAATTGAATAATTTCTATGTCAACATTGTGTAAATATTTAAGATAGTTATTTATTTATAAAAAACTAAATATAAATTATGATGAGTAAAAAAATCATTTATATTTTTTTTATTAATATTTTAAAATTAACATATTATATTATTAACCCTATGTTAAAAAATATTATAATTACTAAAAACCTGAGTGTGGAAATTTTTACATTTCCTTAAATAAAATATTATAAAGGTTAAATAAAATAAAAATAAAAATAAAAATTTATATAAAAGAGTTTTTGATGCATTCATATGAAATAGTCTATTATTATAAAACAAATTCACGTTTTATGGTGGATTTATGATCTTTATCATTTTATTTTTAACATTAATTACCTGATTTACCCATTATTGTGCTAACAAAAATTTAAAAGGCTACAATTAATATTAACCCAAAATAAAATGAAACTATTTGAAAAAATATGGAAACACTGGTCCAAAATATGTAACACATTTTAAAAATTCAACAAAAAAATTAAGTGAAAGAATTTAATTTAAAATTACATATGTAAAACGTGATAAAATACTGTTGTTTCAAAGAAAGAACCTTTTAATGTATAAAGATTTTATAAAAACTTTAAGTATTAAATTCATTTACAAAAACCATAGTTGGATTATGTTTAATCCAAAATAACTAATGATATTTTAAATGTAACAAAAAAATATTTTTTTTTGTAATTTCTTGATAATAAAAAAAACAGTTTAATAACAACTCAAAATTTATCCCTATTCATTAAAAAATCAATTGAAAATAAATTTATTAAAAATTCATCATAATATAATTATTACATTTTTAATTGAAAAATTAATTAATTTTTTAAAAATAATATTATATAATTCAGAATTCATTTTTTTAAAATTAAATAATATAACTCATGAAAACCCATTTTGGTCAGAAATAATGGTTTTTTACTTTTGCGAGAATATTATATTACATTATTATAATGTATATAAATTAGTAATATCATGTTAATTAAATTTATACGTCATGAAAATGATTTATTATAAAAATACATTTTTGTTACATTTTCCCTATTTTATGAAATTGCATCATCATATTTTTATTCACTTATAAAACAAGTGGGGATATGATTCCCTTATAGAATTTTCAAACTCCCATATTGCTTCTTTAATATTATGGGTATTCAAAAAACTGAAAAATAATGAATTAACTTGTTCTAGAATAGTTTATCTCTTTGGTCAATAATCTAAATATGATAGTCCTTAAAAAATGTTCTCTTCCAATTGAACTATTTAAGGACTCAAAACATGAGATGAATTTCAAACATACTTTCATAACATAAAAACATGAAGAACATATTTTATATGGGATAAACATAGTTTCAAGGATACTGAGTAAGAAACTAATCCAACTTTTTCAAAGATTTTATATATACCAATGAACCATGGACTAAATATCACCTTTTTACTAAAATATATATTTATTTTTCATGGTGATACTTTAAGGAAAACAAAATCACCCACCTCATAAGAAAGTTATTTCTATTAGTTATCTTCATAACATTTATGAATTCTCTGTATTCCTTATATATTTTTAATTTCTCTCACATGATCAACCATTACCTCTACCAATTCGAGTCCCATCAGCTTTCTTTCTCCCACTTCATCACTAAATGAAGGATTTCAAAACCACATTCAATATAATGACTCAAAATTTTTCATCTGTATAATAAAATAAAGATTTTTATTATATGAAAACTCAACTAATGAAAGATGCAGTTCCCAACTTCCCTGTTGATCCAATGATAAAGAATGAATCATGTCTTCCACAGTATGAATGGTTCTTTTGTATTTCCATCAAATTGAGGTTTAAATGTTATTGTGAAATTTAATGCAGTTCCCAATGAAATCTGAAGTCCCTTAAAAAAATTTTTAGTAAGCATGAGATTATAATAAAAAATGACGGATCAGGGTAATCTATATAACATAAAAATATACTTGATGTACAAACAATAAATTTTATCAAAATACATTGTATTATAAATGGGAAGGAAATAAATATATGTAGTCAACTGATCACAAATAACCAAAATTATATTATTACCTTAATATGTATTTGGAAATACCACTATTTAATCCATGGAGAAATTTACCCATTTCCACTATGGTACTATAAAAAGATGATGAATCCCCATTGGTAATTTTTGTTATGATATAACCTGTTGAAATGTAAAACATATCATGGAAAACATAGAAATATATTTTTCCATTACAAAACACATGTAATACTCTCAAATGTATTTGTACATCAATGTTCTCCCAGGAAAAATTGAAAATGAGGATCTATGAGTGTAATTTAATAATTATTTCTTGAACTAATAATAAAAAGGCACACATAATATCTTCCAAAATCTAAAAAAGTATTTATGAACATTAAACATTGGAAAATTACCATTCTTTACCAATTACACATTTTCCTATACCCCATAGTCATATTTATGAGATTATTTAATACTATATTTCAAACTTGACTACACTAAAAACTGATACAAAATAGAGGACGTTCTTGAATCCATAAATTCTAAGTAAAAATTCATCAAATCATCAACCAAAGGTTTATCTTCCAAATATAAAATTGGTAATGAATAATTATTTTTCAAAAAAAAAAATATTCGAGTACATTTTTTAACTATTCCAATATGGTAAATAATCATGAAGTCATTATTTATAATCATTTATAGATATCTTCTCTATGTCATTTTCTACTCTTTCTGAGATAATATTTACTCTAATATTTTGTGATCTGTATATTTTTCACATTTTATCTATATATATTATGGATCCAAATTTTTTAAATAAAACCACATCAGATAATTCTAAATCATGGGTAGAATAATTTAACTCATATGGTTTTAGTTATCATCACGAATAATAAATTTCTTGATCAATATTCATCAGAACGAAACCATGTCTATTCAACAAAGAATCACAATAGATGAAAAATTCACTATCTCATGAGATCAAGGAACCAATTATAGAATTATGCAATATTATATTTAGTTTCTAAAAAAATTATCACCTTCTTTATTCCAGATTAAATTAACCCCATTTTGAGTTACATTGTCAGTGGCCTAGATAACCTAGAAAAGACTTCAAAACATCACTGGTAGTAACCTACTAAACAATGAAACCAATGAATCTTAATGAAAATGGTAGGTTTTGGAAACCCTTAATCAGAATTATTTTCAATAGGGTTAATATATATGTGAACTTTAGAAACAATATGTATAAGGAAATAAATTTGATGTAATTGAAATTTACATGTAATAAATTTTCCATATAGATTATTTTATTTCATTGTTTTAGAAACAATCCGTAAGTGTCTTTCATAGTCCTCATCTAATTTAGAACACACAAAAATATCATTAATAAAAACAACCAAAAAAAAATCCAAATATTCAAGGAAGTATCTATTAATAAGGTTTAAAAATATAATTAATGAAGTAGAAATCCCAAAGTAAATAACACTAATCTAATAGTTCTGATATCTGTTCCAAAATGAAATATCTGGAATATCTTCCTCCTTTACCATCATCTAATGGTACCCTAACCTGATATCAACATTTTAGAAATATTATGCTCCCTGGATCTAATAAAAAAACTTATATAAATGAGATAAATGATAATTCTTAATAATATTTTTTTTATTTATGGCTCTATAAGCAATGAAAAGCCTCATTGAACCATATATCTCTTTAAAAAAAATATAAGAGCACCCATGGTGATGTACTTGGATGATAGTAACCTTTATCTAAAAACTCACTCAATTGTGTTTTCAGTTCAAAGACCAATAAAATAATGTTGTTTTATAATTTTCTTAGCATCGGGTACTAATTTAATAGTAAACACAACTATCTGATCATGAATGAAACCTGATAAATCATCAGGGAAACACCTATATATTCATTAACAAATGATACAAAAATAACATATATAGTTTCTTTATTTTCAACGATATGTGATAAGTAACTTTCACTATAATTTATAATCAATTTTTCAGCTTCATAGTAGGTCATCAAAGGTATGAAATCATATAAAAATCATTCATGGTTCATTATTCTCTCTTATCATGAAAAAATGAAATCCAATACATTCCAAAAATAATATCAAACACTATTTTAGGATGTTCAACAAGATTTTCCAGAATAACCATTCCACTAATAACAATACAAATATTCCTATAAATAGTTGTTACTTTAATATTTCAACATGGAGTTTTCATGAAAAGTACTATTAGAATTTGACAACGTTATTTTCCAAGCCTTCAATAAAATTTATAAAAAATCAAAAAAAGTAAAGATCTATAAGGAATTTTTATAATTTAATTAAACAAGTAACATTCCTATCACCAATTAGTTAGGTATACCTACAAAAACCATAGAAGAGGAAATTTTTTTTCCATACATCTCTACTTATGGTATTGATGATTTCCATCTTCAGTAACTAACATCAGAATCATGTTATCATTATGACCCAAATCATTTAAAATAAAAAATATTATGAATATATCGATATTGGTTGCCCCATTTTTTTATTTTTTGGACACTTTTCTTTGAAATCATGAGATTTTTGAAAAAATATCAGAATAATAAAACATTCTAAAATTTACTAGATATAGCCCAATAATCATTTTACTACAGTTATAATAATATAATAACCTGATTTTATTACCTCCAAATTTCATTGATTAAGGAGTCCCCATTTAATTCCATCCATATATTTTTTTCTTCTTCTTTTCATAGAATACATGATCACCATTAAACTCTAGTTCAACCCTTTCAGTATACCAAAAAAATTTCTCATCAATTTTCAATTCATGTAATGATAATGCCCTTCAATATGTTGGTTTAAAACCTGAGTAAAACCAATAAATATTAATATCTAGATTCCATATAAAATCTGATATATATATTTGGGTGATCTTTTAAACATCTGTTCATATGCAACTATAAAATCTCAATCATTTTATATGAATTCCAAGAATTATTTATCTATCCAATTTCTAATAACGATATGGAAATATTTCCAAAGAAATATATTCTTAAATGAGTCATATTTTATAGAATCAATACCATCTATCTATTTTTCATTATTAACCATATACCATTATTGATTCACATCACCTTAAAAATTATAAATATTTATGGATTCCTTTTGAAATTATGAGAAAACCATAACTTTAAATATCTTTTCTACTGTATTGCTCTGAACGTGCACTACCACTGGGTCGGAAGATCAACTAAATGCTGGAGGGTGTTGTCTTATAATATGATCCCCTATCATCATGTTTTTATTTGGTAGATCTGGATGATCTCTAGCATAGATTCCACAACCATTTATAGATTTTATTAACTAATCCATCACAGAAACAAAGTTCCTAGTTCCAATTATGGCCATTTTGGGTTACCAAATTGGAAGGATATAATCCTCTTGGTGCCTTCCACCAGTAACATTCTTATTTTCACTATGAAAATCCATTCTAAACAAAAATAGTTTAGTAAAAGCAATATTGTAGTCTTCAAATGTTATATCATTTCAATATAACTAATATGTAAAACATTTTAAGGGTATAATATTATAATTATCCTAGCCCCTAATGTTATCTAAACCTTTCTCTAAAACATTTTTTATGGATCTAATAGTACACTTTACATATTCAAGATAATTTTAACAGAAATTCACTTTATTTTATTCCCAAAAATCATTTTGTTGTATAGTTATTAAAAGATAGGCCATAACTTTTACATATAAAAAAATATTTAAAATGTGGAAACATATTTCAGTATCCATTTTCCCACAATATAAAACATTTAACATAATATTTGATTTATTTTCCCATCAAATAATTTAGACATTCAACTTGACATATTTCTATTCCTCACCCATCCATAATCCATGTGAAAAGAAATTTTAGACATGGTGTGAGTATAAAAATAGTAGTAAGTGTCGTAATAAAGTGAAATCTATTATTATACTAAAATACATAAATACACATGAAAATACATTTTGTAAAAATGAACCTTTTTATCCAAAATTAGCTTAATTTTCCATTAATAAGATTGTAATCATACATTTTTAAATAAAAATATTTACTTGAAAACTCAATAAAAAGAATATAAGAGTTATGTAGGTGCCTTGAGACATCATCCTATTAGAACCGTTACAATACACTTTCAATTGGAATAACCATACGTACCAATTCTTATATAATTCTTCACAAAAAATAATCATTAACCAATGTATTAAAAAGCTATCTAGGTGCACCTATTTTATTAGCTATATCAGACACACTAGTGCACTATAATTTGGATCAGCCATTTGTAAAAAATATCTAATGACCATATGATGTATAACACCCTTGAAAAATATTTTAAACAAGTGTGAAAAACATTTCATATAATCAAAAAACCATTTCTTATTAAAAATCCATTTTTTAAAATATAAAAATTCATACATAATAAGGAATATATTTTATTTAAAAATAAACATTGATACACATAAGAGGAAGTTCAACACATTGAGTATTCCTGATGATGGGAAATTCTGTTCATACCGTATATCATAAAAAATAAATTCCTTTTGACATTGGTAAGAATAGTTAAAAGGGGAACTTATATGATGTTATATCAATGAAAGTCCCTTACTTTGAGTTAGACCTGAATATTATTTATCATTCTTAAAAAACATATGATAATATTATTCATTCATAATAATCATTTTGATGTTATTATTCCTTTATTTCCTTTAATACCATGTTATGTACAATTACTTAATCAATTAAATTCACAACCGTGTTTTGATGATATTTAGATCCTATGTTCGAAATGAATTGAGTTCAATGACTACGGTCAAAGAGTTCATTATTAAACCTTATCCAAAATAATAATAAGAAAATAATTAAATTTTTTATACATCCATTATACTTTTAAAAATGTTTTTGAAAAATGAACTATGTCACAATAATGGAGACGGTATGCCATACTTATCTGTGAGTAACATTTCCATTTTTAAATGATCATTATGAAAATATGATAATTGTTATTTTATTTTTCAAAAATGAATATGATTTGATAATGATCATATAAATACATTAAATTTACATATATATATATATATATATCTTCTATGTCATATGATGATGAAAGATGAATCACATCGCTTTATAGAGGTGTCAGCTCGCAAGTACATATGAACGACGTTATCATTTTTCTATGAATGGAAATATAAGAAGGTAGATAATATAATATTTTTTATGAATGTTAATTATATTCTGAATATAATATATAAAAGTTAATTTCTTCATTTTAATCTATACATGAAAGATGGTTAGGGAAAACAAATTACATCGGTTCACGAGGCTGTAGTCTGCCGTAAACAAGAACAGTGAATTTTTGTTTCCCATTTAATGAAGAGAAGATGGATATATATTACTAAATTAATGGAAAAAAACAAAATTATATGGAAGATAATAGTTTTATTATGTAATAATATTAAATGAATATTTTAAGGTGATATTATTATAACTAAATCTAAAACAAGTGATTAAGAACTTTACATCCTCTTTGGAAAGTCTCCTTTGATTAAGAGCTTAAGCCTTCTATGGTTGGTATCAGGCATAAAAAAATGCCCCTTGAATTAGGGGAGGGATTATAGGAAGGTATTTTGGTAGTTATTGGATGAACCAAATGGGGTCTGAAGTGTGCCATTAAAATAAGAAAGGATTCCTTTTAATAAAATAGGGGATGGGCACTTTGGGAATTTCAATAAATATTAAATTAATATAAATTAATTTTCATTTAAAAAGTGCTCAAAAATAATTTATTTAGAATATAGGATGAGTAAGGATAAAAATTTTATCCTAAAATTAAAATTAGATAAATTTTATCGCATTTTTTTACCTATTTTGTTTTTTACAACACTTTTTCCCTTCAACACTAACCATGACAACAATGATTTTTAGACTTTGAGGGTCAATACAGTTACTATAAATCAGAAAAGGCCCATAAATGGACCATGGTTGATATTATAAACCATCTAATAAACTATTTTATGATTTTAACATTTTTATAATTTTTATTTAATTTAATGAAATATAATTTATTGTAATACATCATTAACGCCAATTTTTAAAACTATTTATTACTTTGATTTTAATAATATCGATATATAATGTTAAATTTGAAAAAATGTATTTTAATGTCCTCCTAGAATGTTATTTTATTCTATAGAATTATTATATTATCATAATTATCTTAAATTTTATTACTTATAATATTAGTAGTGTCAGTTTTTTACATTAACTGAATATGTACTACATCCACAATATGTTAGTATTTATTTTAAATAATTATTTAATAAAAATTAAAAATAAATTATCATGAATAATATAGATAGTTTATCATTAAAAATAAAATTTATAACCAAACATATATTATAATTAACCCTATGTCAAAAATATTATAGTTCATAAAAACAAGAGATTAACCTACTTTAGATTTCATTAAATAAAATATCATTAATGTTATAATCACAATAAATAGAAAATATTATATCAAACAAAATTTTGGATGAGTATATATGAAATGGACCCATATAATCGAAATAATTCATGTTTTAGGGACATTTTATTATCCTTATAATTTTATTCTTAACATTAAATACTCAATTAACCATTTATTTTGGTAACAACAATCATTAAATTTCCTATTCATATTGACGAAAAATAAAATAGAAACATTTACCAAATTTGGACCCACTAATTAAAAATATTTAATAAATTTTTTTAAAACTAAAAACATATAAGTGGAATAATTTAATTTAAAATCATTGTGACCAAATGTGGTACAAAATAGTTTATTATATGCCCATTTTAATATAAAAATGTTTTTATACTAAATTATATTATAAATTTCAATTTTAAAAAAAAAATTGAATTATTTTAAATAAAAAGTCACTATTTAAAATTTTAAACTCATCAAAAAAAAATTTACCTTTAAAAAATGAAAATAAATAACATTTTTAATAAAAAATTAGAAATTTTCATCATTAACCAATAAAATTCAGTTTTTCAAAAAAAAAATACGAAATTTATCATAATATAATTTTGAATTTATTTGTTCAAAATTAAATTTCATTGTTTCAAATTAGAATTATTTAATTTTAAAATAATTATTTTATTCAAAACCATATAATTCATGATATCCTATATTTGTTATAAAAAATGGGTTTTCCTTTTGATAGAAAAAATAGTTAATATTCTGATAATTAATATAACTATATAATATCACTATATAATATATGACTGATAAATTTTTATGAGACATATAAATTATATATTATAACATTAGATGGGTTTTCACAGTATCTATGTGGTTTATATACACACTAAACATTGTACAATACAACATATAATTTGGATGATTATTTATCACTGATGTAAATTTCATTATTGTGTATTACCTATGGGATTATCCAAATATTAAGATTAAGTGACATATATTAATTAAACTATAATAAAAAACTTACACTTGATTATATACACCAAAATATACGATCAATTGAATGGTTGGATCCTAAGCTAGAAAATATATCTTCAGGTAAATTTTGGAAAGAACTATTCTTGGGTATACTTGATCCAGTATAGCTATCTCATATTTTTGAAAGGGTTATAGGATATCAAGTGATAATAATATATTTTTATTAAAAAAAAATTGACATATAATAATTAATACCATATCACTAATATCATGATTTACTAGAGCCTAATTATGAAACTCGTTCAACTAATACACAGGGATGTGGGCATCAACTTGTGGGGCGTATATGTTATAAAAGGGATCCCTACAAAAAAATTTCTTTTGATTACATTATGTATCCTTAAAATAACATATTTAATATATATATATATATCAATTATTTTTATTACCATAAATGTTTATTATGATCTAAATCATAGAAGAATCAAATCAAATTAACCACACTATATTTACTTACAATAGAACATTACAACAAAACTAAAAGAGAAACAGTATTTCACACCTTGGTTTACATCCTTTAATATAGTATAAAATAAAATGGTATAATAAATAAAAATCAATAATAGATTTATATTTCGGAAATTCCTTGGATCATTTACACCCTCGACTATAACTATTAGTATAAAAAACTATAATAAGTAAAAATTTAATGTGTCGGAAATTCAGTGTAATTTTTTTATATGGATTTATTCGGAGACCGTGTGCTTTGACACTACATACTTATGAGGCACAAAGATCCCAGAATGGAATTTTGAAAAATTTCAATGTATATTCAGTAAACGCGTGAGAAGGATTTTCTAATTTTATAACTGGTGCTTGGATCTAAAATTTGAGGACACCATAGAATTCAGAAGGAATGGATTCACCTATAATGTAATTAACTTCGACCAAAAATGGCTGAAATAAAATGTTTATTTTCATAAATTTTAAAAAAATTAATAAAATAACATAAAAAGTTATTTTATATTCATTCTCATCCGATAAGTAGTGGACAAAGATGCAGTGATGCGGAAATGAAGTGGAAATGTGGTGTATTAATTAGGCTCATTAATATACCATATCACACAACATAACTATGTAATAAAGGGAGTTTATTCACGATGTTGTTTAATAAATGAAACATCGTAATGACAAGAATTCTCATCATAAAAAACACCACAATATGTTTCATTTAATTATTTGGAATGTTATAGAAGATAAAATTAATCCTTGGAAATTATATGATGAATCTCTAATGGAATTCCTCTCCAACAAATAATAATGAAGAACGTCTATGAGACTTCACCTACTATGATGAACCTTAATGAACTGAGATGGAAGTAAAAACATTGACCCCATGATCTCTTGAGGACAAACATTTCATAATCGAATGTCAAAGAGGTAGGGGTTTCTTTTTTTATTTCAATGTTCTTCCCCACTCATCCTTTTCTAGAAATGACAAACACGAATCAACCCATGAATAGGTTGATCCACGATTCATATGTTTATACCGGAGGGTAAATTTTCTTGTGTATTTATTATTTAGGATTCAAAACTTCCATGTAATGGTTCAACTTCAATACGAAAACACCCCCCTCGATTAAAAACTCTAACGCGAAGGGAATGGGATGACATGAATAAGCTCCGAGCATCACCATTCATGTGTTCTGGTTAGCCTCATTTTCAATGTGGCATCAATTCGATTCCTTGGTCTAAATATGGACAGTGGTGACCCAAGAGGTTCGTGGGTGTATACAGATCAGAAAACATACCCTCAGAGCGACTCTAGTGGCCTAGGGAAGGTGTTGGAGCCCGACACCCTGCCCCCCGGTGTAGCGGCATGGAACCCCTGGCTAGGTGGCGCCGAAAATCGGTGGTGGTTGCTGCGTGAAAGGAGTGACCCCAACTAGCATCATGGTAGAAACAAAGGTGGCAGACCATCGCTGACTGCGCTGGAGGACGATGACATGCCACAATAGTAGGAGGCTGCGACCAACCGGGTGTGGCAGTGGGATTCACGATGCCAGGTGGGTGCCGTACAAAGGGGGTGGCCCGTGTTTGGGCCACCCAGGCAGTGCAGGTCATGGTTTGTTAAATAATGATAGAGGGGCCTCGCATCTGTAGGGAGAGCTATAGCCAGACATGACTTGTTTGCCACATCATGGTCGGGCAGTGTACTGCTGGCCCGCCCACGTCTGTGACTGGGATACGGTTGTCAAGCCTCACCTCTAACCCAGTAGGTCGGGCAAATCCTGCACCACCTGGACCTACACCCAGTAGGCTGAACCTGTGCTAGAAGGCTGGACTTGTACCCTTCGGGTCAAGCCGGACTAGACTGGGTTGATGGGTTACCTGGCGGGCTGTTCCCATGGGAAAATCGGGCTGTGCCTAGCGAGGCTTATTGGGCCTGGCCAATTTTCCAATACATACTAGACTTTCCCTGACCCGAACTAGGTCAGGTAGAGTCGGTCTAATTAAAGTGGGGTATTAGGGACACCCGGGTCGGGTTAGTCGGATCGGACTGACCGTGTTGGACTGGGTCCTATCGCAACTGGTCACATATTTATTAAAACATCAAAATCTTGCAAACCAGACACCTGATTGAGGGACCATTTACAGAGTTCATACCCTCTTGATGATGCAAATCTTTTGGAATGATTTGTGGTGACTTTCATGGGTATAAAGATATGAAAAATGTATTGAGGAGCGGTTCTCCCATGTATGAAACGTACAAAGCCCAATGCTTGGATGAGACCAAAATACTTCTTGATGATGGACCAATGGGATGTGACTATGTGTGACCCGATAATCCCATAGTGAGGAGAGTCTCCAGGTGATATGACATATCCACAATACTCGAAAGAAGAGTACCTCAGTTTGGCCAATGTGGAAAGCATCTCTTTGTGACCCAGTAGGCCACGGTGGGGAGCAGCTCTGTGTGACCCAACATACACAAAATACTAATTAGGTATGAGTAACATAATAGTCCATGGTTAGTGAGAATCGACTTATGTGGGACACGACATTCCATGTGTACTTAATAGAGGAGGAGTTATCTAGCTACCAAGGAGTTCGATGATGTGATTGATGAAGCTACTATCACTTCCCTAGAATATACCTGGTGTGAGAAGCATTGTGCTTTGTGATTTTTCATAATTTATGATTTGTTGATTGTTGTGTGGTATTTCCTTTTTTATTTATGGTACCTACTGAGTTTTTTGTTACTCACCTCTACACGGGCCCCACCGATTCATGTCATGTCCCAGGTAGTCAATCGACACCTCTATAGAGACCTTGGTGGATTAGGACCTGATAGAGCCTAATGTGACAAGACTGACCGATGATTTTCCAATAGACTTAGTGACCTAGGACAAGGTAGGGCCTAGTAGGACCAGGTAGACAGTACATACTACTTCTGCATCCAATAGCCTCACTACTCCTATGGTCAGATGGGGTTTTCCACAGATGGCCATCATAGCTCATTTTTGTACATTGATGTTCCAGTTCTTTTTGTAGGGTTTTTATTCAAGACCACTTATTTTTAGTTGTACATTATACTCAGTCTGGTTTTAGTATAATTTTTTCAATCTATGTGTGTTGGGATGTGTTTGGGTGAGTGTGTTCATGGATGTACTCTAGAAAATTCCTCCCACATGGAGGTTGATACCTCCGACAGTAGTCACCAATCCCAATCCTTTGGGAGGTGGGCTTATTGTTGTTATGAAAGAAGCCCTAAAAGAAGAGCCGTAAACAATAGGTATCAAAGGGAGGTCGGTCCAAACAAAAAATATCAGGACTCTGTGTTTTGTTTGGGGATATATTGTATGGTGTTATGAGTCAGAATTTCAGATTCGAGGAGTCTGGTATTGGTGCGACATCCGATGTATCCATACACTATGACCTTGAATTATACATTTCGGATCAATACTTCAAAACATTGGTTGCATAAGTGTCTTCTTATATTCTTTTGAATAAGATCCATCTCACCAGTTACGACCTTCTAACCATGGTACATATTGATCTATCTTATGATGCCTCCATGAGGACGACCATCTAGGATTCCGATACGAGGTCATGTGGACAACATGCCTAACGATGAGGAATCCATTTAGGGACATGTTCTAGAGATGACCCCATCAGTGGTGCCCCAGTCATACGACCAACCGATGGTCAACATCTACTGTTGGCAGTTCTGGTAGAGGATGTTCGTAGGCTCAGTTCCCTACGTGATTTTTTTAGATAGAGACCTCCAAGGTTCATGCGATAAATGGAACCTCAGGTCACGGAGGATAGGATGGAGGATATGAAGTTGGTATTCAACTTACTAAGGACACCACCTGACCCGATGGTGATCTTAATAGTGTGGCTTTTGTAGGGCTCAATAGAGAGATGGTTTATTTTTGATCACATTGAAATATGATGACTTGACCCTCACTTGGTCATATTTCGAGAAACTTATTTGGGAGGCGTTTCTCCCTGGGACCTTATTCTCAATGTACATTTAGGAGTTGGTTCACCTTTAGTAGGGAATCATGATAGTTGGTGATGACTCATCAAGGTTCACCAAGAAATATCACTAATCCCTAGACATGTTGTGAGACACCTTTCGAAGTTACTTATTTTATAAGATTAAACAATTTGATTATATTCTTAACAGAAAATATAATAAAGATCATATTTAATTATTTATATTAAATATCAATTTAATAGTAATTGAAATCTAATAACATATTCTTAAATAAATCAACAATATTCAAAAAATTATATATAGTTATGTGACCCCATCATATACAACCAAATGTTTTCGAACACAATGAATAAAAAATAAGGGGAATCCCCAAAAAATATTTTTTCCATGATCAATTTTTAATATGATATTTTCATGAAGATAAAATACATGTTTTATTTGATTGAATAAAAAAATATAGAAAATAGAAAAAATGTCAAAACATGGGGAAAAGAACATAATATAATATTTATAATTAATTTATGTAATTAATGAATTACATTTTGACGAATAATTTGTTCAATGATGGATCTGATGAAATATCCACATCAAACTATTGTTTTTTTTTGGAGTCAAGCATATATTCCATCTGGCGGTAATACGCATGTGTTCTATAAGCCTATGAATTTCACCCTTGGAATATTTTTGGGAAATCTAGGTGGATCCTAATGCATGCATTATTTGTCATTGATCACCTTCAGAATCATTTCAAGGATGGTTTCTCTTCGATAACTTATGGAATGAGAGTGGTAGTGAAGGAAGATCACTCATTGTTCTTAATGGAATCCTTGGGGAGGTACCTCACTAAGGCATTGAGAGGATTCTCTATGTATCTCTCTTTCCACTACAAAATCAATTAGCTCTATAAGAAAATTATATAAGTGGTTTAATGTATTACTTGGTTTAGAAAAAAATAATTTCAAATGCACCCTTATTATTTCCATAATCTATGTGAACAACATATCTATAATAATACTAATTAATATATTATTATAATTTCTTTACATGAACAGAACTATTGTGTCAAATGAAATGTTTTTATTCAAATAATAAACAATAAATATTACTTCTCAATGAATCTTTAAAAATGGTCCACCATTCCTCCAAAATATTTGCTAGGCCATGAATAATTACTATTTATTTAATAAATAAATATCACTGAATTATTCTTCAATAAATAATTTAATATTTTATTAATTAAAAAAAATATTTATTATATATTTTTATCAAAAACAATTCTCTCGAATAACTAGTGATAAATTAATTGTTATCAAGGAAATATGCATAATTATTAAACCACATATGTTAATAATATTTATTCAAATTGTTATGTAATAAAAAAATATTTTCTAACCAAGACAATGGATAAACTTAGTGTGTGACCCTATAGGCCCCTTTTATAGTGACATTATGTGAAACATCCCAAAGTAAAATGTTAACATCTATCAACATGCTAATGCATCCATAGAGAAATAATATAATATTTTAATGACATAATACCTAATACAGATTCTTACTATGTAATATAATTCCTTTATCATGATATCTCTAATCATATAGGTTTCATACTGGTGCCATCAACCTATGTCTTTGATGTCTCATTCATTGACTTTCCAAATAATCAAAATTTCTTGTACAACACCATGATCATTTATTAAAATATATACATTCCATAAAAGGGACTAGAATGTTAACTTTGGTTAAAGAACATAAAGGGATATACTTTCATACATTATTAATTAATGAAATATTTCTTGTGACACACCCAACATATCTTACCATATAGTGAACATCTGTCATCATGGTTTTTATCATTACATCAATGTAAATGACATATAATACATGTTAATAAAAATTTTATTATATAAGGATCACTATAAACATCCACAATGATGATCATACAGAGACACATGTAAATATTGATTTCCTACGAATGGGTCTCATTATAATAGTATAATACACTTTATATTACCTATGTTATACACATGAGAAGGTCACTTTAATTCTTACGAGTCTCTAACCCTGTTATCCTGTATCATTTGTTCCTGTAAAATTATTTTATCATAGTAAAAAAAATATTTAATAATACATTCGTGACAATTTCTGGATTCTCATTAAAGTATATAACTACTATGACATTTCAATGTAAAAGATACAAATAGGACATTATCACATACAATATTTGGTATAAGAACAATCAGGATGTGATAAAGAGTTTATTATTATATTAAAAATGGAGAAATGTTATCATAAAGAACATAAAATTTAGTTATATGGCACCAAATCCAACAATTATTTCATGCATCTTATGATTCCAATGATACCAATGTGGTAAGGGATTTTGGTTTCACATTTATTTCCATGGGGCACAATCCATACAGAATAATATTTTCTTTTATCTGCTGCATATAATTTACCTGAACGAATTTTTGTGATTATTAATAATGAAATTAGGTTATATACATATCCATCTATGTTTTTCTCATTTATATGGATTATGATCCGAATTTTGTCGTTGTGGTGAATGTTTTATGTCACAATATCATTATTTTTCATGATTTTTTATAATTATGTTTAGATAATGAAATTTAAGGATATAACTTTCTAGAAACCCATGAATTGTGTTAATCTTATTGATATTTATTGAGAATACATATTTTAATTTTATTTTCATCTCATTAATATCTCAATATACCAAAATAATAATTTTAACAAAACTTTTAATTGATTTTTATCATTAGTTGAAAATCCCATATCTTCCATGTCTATGGTTTATATAAATGTATTAAATAATTTTTTTTAAAAGTACATAATGAATGTTTAAATAATTTTTTATCCATAATTAACTTTTTACTAATATTATAAAATGGAGTATTCTATTCATTTTCTAAATAACATAGTTTTTAATTTTTACCAACAATATGAGAGGAATATTTTTATTAATGTGTATGATATTAATGGAATTTCCCAATATCATGACCAATAAATTATTTAAAGAATAATTTAGAGGATCTAATCTTTATTTTAAAATAAAATGTTTTCTTTCACATCGGTGTACTTTTTATAATTTAAAATTGACTTTTAATGTGGAAAGGATATTCTCCTCATGAATGTTTTAGTGATTTCTAATGAAATTTCTATTCATCGATTTAAAAAATGCTAGTTTATAATTATGATATACAAGGATATGATTTAGTTATACCATGCATATGCTTTCTATATAGATATTATTATTATGATGAAAATATGATTATGAAACCTTTACCTTTTCATCATAAGTTTTGTTAGAATGAATTGATGTAATTATTATGAAACATGCTCTTTTTCCATGAGTTATTCCATGATAAAATATTTCTGAAAATAACTTAATTTTCATAGGTTATGAAATGATGAATTTTTTATGATATCATAAAGTAAATATGTTTTATTTAAATTTATTTATTTGGGGGACTTAAATTACATATCCCCATAATGCATTGAGTTAATATGGATAACATACAAACTAATTATATTATATATGACCCTGAATTCGTGATAACACTATTATTTTTGGATGTGGTTTCATTTACATAAGGTTATATTGGGACCTAGTTTGAGATCCATAATGTTATATATGAAATTAGTTTCATGTCCATAAGGTTTTGTGTGGACAAGGATTTAGGCCCATAAGCTTATGAAAAGACAATTTTCCATGACCATTGGTTTATGAGAAGGAATTATTTTATTTACACAACATAATTAGCGTACCTATTTCTATTTATACATGTTAATAAGGTTATAATATTATGTTTTTCCACTTTCCTATGTCTATATTATGAAATTATGGCTCATGGACATCGATTTCTGTTAAGATATTTGTCTTCTAAGCTGCCAAACATTATGCCACATCTTAGGATTACGATATATGTTATGAACGGTATGGTTTCAAAATGTTAAGATCATGTTATCATGACCTTATTTTCATGTTATTCCTATGTGATCACTTATATCAACCATGTTTACCCTTATCAAACATATGAGTTTACCCTTTTTATGTTTACATTCCCCAAGTTCTGAAGAATGGATTTAAGTAGGGGGTTTCTATGAAGTGTACTAAATGGGAATATCTTTGTGGGAGGTATTAAAAATCTTTAAAGAAATATGATTATTGTGTGTAGATTCTAAAAATACACTAAACCTATATAGTCCTTAGGTGCGTATTTGTGAATTGTGTAGAATATTGATTTTTTTTAAATATTTCAGTATGAAAATTTTGGGACACTATAGTTCGCATTAGAGCTAATTTTGGTTTATATATAGATATTGGTATTAGAAATATTTTGTTAATACCTTATGGAAACGTTCATGTATAGGATAAAATCCTAATGTTTTGGTACGAATGATATTATATGATTTTATAATAAATTATATCTATTTATGTATATATCATGGGTATATGGATTCAGAACTGTTGTACCAAGGGATAATTACTCTAAAAAGGTTTTATTGATAATTGAATCAATAATCACCTGGTTCATGCTAATTAGCCTTTTCCCCATACCTAATTTAACACTACATGGTGATATGGATGTGTTAATCCAAATATTCATTTTGAACCATTATAATGGATGTGAATAGATGATGAATATGGGTGGATTAGTTTAAATCAAGGGCGGCTAAGATTGAATATAATGTGTCATGGTTTATAAATATATAAATAACTTTTCAGGATTTTTTGGATTGTAACTATTCATATGTTTTCTCACACTATGTTTTGTGGTTTTAGGTAATGACATGAACTAGAAGGAACTAGGTGAAAATTAAATGTGATTGTAAATGTTTTAAGGAAAAACCAAATGGGATGATTTCTGGAGTGAAAGATATTGTGATTATTCATAATCAGTTGCCATGATTTATGATTAAAAACACGCACCTCAACAAATTATCAAACTCACCAAATAAATAAGGAGATATTTCATTACGAGATCAAGTGGTGGAGACCATGACTGAAATAATATTCATTTTGATATATATTGATAATGTGGGAATAATAACTCAAGGTAATGTCTGAAAGGGATTAGAAGATGTTTTATATATAGAGAATAGAGGCATAAAGTATAAAGTTTCTGAGAAAAAATTAAAGTTTAATTTTACAAAATATAATTTGAATAATGGTTTACCTAAGGAACCATCAATGATTCAATGTTTTAAATTATGATTGTATGGGAATTTTAAAAATTGATGTCCTACAGGAATGATCAAGAATATGATCAATATGTTTTTACAAGTAAATGATTTTCTATTAATGCTGATGAGAAAATAAATGAAATCTAAGAAGAAATATGTATTAAGGAATAATATTATGAATCTGAGTTTCTGGTTTATGATTGAAATGGAATGATTACTAATTATATTTATTGTACCTCAAGAATTATTGTATATGAATCATGAATATATATATAAGGTATTCAATGTCAAATTTTTGTATTAAGAATTTAAAAGAATAGGTTGAATAGTACTTTTGAAATTGAAAAGTAATTTAATGGAAATGTGATATTTTGTGTAAAACATGTGATTACAGAAAAAATAACCTATAATATGATCCTGATGTTGAGATAATGGTGTTTAGTTGGGATAATGATATGATTGATATGGATAATGTAAATTGGATAGTATTGATGACCTTGGAACTAAATAATGTTTTTATGAAAAATTGATTTATTTTATCATTGATGTAGCTTATAACATTTTTGGATTTAAGGAATATATTTGATGATCAATGGTTTTATTTAAAGGAATAAGGAAGATTGTTTATTATTAGTGAGGTTTTATTGTAATTATGGTTATTACCATTTTTGAATAGAATAAATGACCATGGTCATCAGATATTTAAGACGTGACAATTAAGATATACTTTATAATATTTGGGGATTAATGATTAGTTGCTTTTTGGATATTTAGTGACCTTATTTATAATTTTAATTAATTAATTAATGAGGTTAAGGTTTACCAATTTTGGAATGATTTAAGTTTAACACTATATGAGGTTTTAGAGATAATTGTATAATTTAATCATATGTGTATTTTTCCATATTGTATACATTTTACTAACCATTCTAGTTTTCATGTTAACTATAGATTAAAGGAATGAAATACCATTCTTATATGGATCTTATGATCCATATGTTAATTTTTTCTCTACGGTCATGAAAAATTCATCCACTTTTTGTGGAGTACAATATGAAGTGGAAATTGATTAAAAAACAATTAAAGGATGAGATTCTTCTTGTGAAATGTAAAAAAGTATATTTTCTCATGTTATCTATCATTAAAGTAGAATAATTATTCAACAATATGGATATTATCCATAGAAAAAAACAAATTCATAGTTATTTCATTTCTAATAAAGAAAAATTTCTTTTAACTCGTTATATATTTTTAGCTTTGGGATGGTTATGTTTACTATGACCATGTTCTCTAACACTCTTTATTAATCCTAGGGCTTTGGTACTCCCTTCAATTTCTATCTATTAACTTCCCAAAACTATTCTTCTATTTTGTAAAAAAATTTGGATTCATTTTAGATGACCTTAATATTTACCTTGATCTCATTTTAAGAAGATGTTTTTTATCCATCTTCATGATGAAGGTATTTTGTAAAGAATATTTCAAATTTCAAACCAATGATTAATGAGAAAAACATAAAACATAATGGATGAAATTTATTAACGGTGGGGGGGTGTAACACCCCATGACTTTAGGAAATATTTAAAATAATAATAATTTCATTGATACTTTGTGATTGAGACAACACCATGTTTTAAAAAACCACAATGTACAATTAATATTTTTATTTAATCCAAACCATTATAACCTAGACATTTAAATTGGGGATATTAATTGCAATAATTTTTTTTTAAAAAAATTCTAATAATAGTCTTATTTAAATAAAAATATTTATAAATATGTATATAAATTTTAGAAAATTCAGTAGATTCATAGAGAATATTTTTTTAAAAAAAAGATTACAATAGTTTTTAGTGAAAAAATAATAAAATAGATATTTTATAGTTGTAAAAAGTTATTTAAAATATAAACATAAATTTTTTAATGAACATGATAAAATGATATTGGTGTTAGTTTTTGATAATTTTCAGAAAAAACTAAATTTTAGATGAATAATAAAAAATACCGGTTTTAAATAAAACATGATGTTTTTATTTAAAAAATGTAAAAAATAATGTTTTGTCTTATAATTATTTAAAAATTTAAATTAGTTCCATTATAGTATTATTAGACTGATTTTGGTCATTTTGAAACAATTTTTTTTTAATTTTGATAGAAAAATATTTTCTATTTTTAGAAGCATTTTTACATTGGAAAACTGTAATTTAATCACGCGTGAATGTTTAATTTAAAATTAAATTCTTAAAAATATATGAATTTAATTAGATAAATTGATTAAATATTTTTAATAATTAACATCAAAATTATTTAATAAGTATAAATTAATTTTTGGTCATCAGGAATATTAAAAACAATGGAAATTAATCACTGTGGTTAAGGTTAGAAGAAGGTATTCAAGCAACATATGGATATATAAAAATTATTCTTCAACACACATAGGACTTTTATTAGATAAATATTATTTCTTCTTTATAATAATTGGGTATAAATTATCAAACCTAGATCATTTATTATTTTTGATAAATTTATAAATTTTCTAGGTAAATAAATTAAAACTAGTTATCGTATTGAAAAATGAAATTAGAAAAGTATGTAAACATAAACATTAATTAAAAACATGTTTCTAACATATATTTTTTATGGACGTATGGATGAAAAATAGTTTCCATAAACTCCATTATTTATTAATTTTTGAGGCACGTGGGTTTAGTGTGTCTTCCCACTATTGAATAGTTCTGGGTATATACAAAAAATTCACTACTCCCCAATTATAAAAGGGAACACCACACCCTAACTTATTCAAGAATCATAATCTATTTTAGTCAACATAAATATAATCTAATCACTCCAAAAAATCATAATATTTATTTTGGATCCTCTTTTCTTCTCAAAATACCATCTCTATGTTCCTTAATAAGAGAAAAAATGGGGTATTCTAAATGAAGGTAATGTTCTTCACTAAGCTCTTTTTTAATTCTTCTCTTACCTACATCATTAATATATTATTAAATAAAATATAATAAAACAAGTATCTAACGTATAAATGTGTTATATTATGTTTATGTAATAATATATATTCATCTTATCTTCCATAAAATTGGAAATGTAACAATCGATCATGTGTACAGGGGTCTACCGCCTCACAAGCCAATGTAATTCTTTTTCTATAAAATTCTTTGAAAGATGTATATAATGATGGATTTAAAGTATATTCATGTAAATGATATTTATGAAATATGTATACACATATAATTATAATACCAAAAATATTTTATTTCCTTCCAATCTTATGGAAAATGATAACTTCACTTGGGCGTACGTGTGGACTACATCCTCCATAAAGCCATGTTATTAATTTTTTTTTATTTTGACATGGATGGTAATCAGGAAATAATTAATAAATATATATGATATATATTAAATAAAAAATATATATAATTGTGAATTAACAATTTACATTATCTCATTCCATCCATTGAGGAAATGGAAATATCATTTATACGTATGTATGAAATTCCATCTCTATGAATGATGTGATCAATTTTTATATGCCTAGTTTTTATGTGAATATATATATATATAATGAATGTATATGTTATTTATATGACTATTATCGTTATTTATGTTATTGAACTCTAATAAACTATAAAGACCAAAACTACAGAACCAACACATACATGAAAAGCGAAGAATTTTTCACCAGGAACTGTGATTTTTATAAAGAATTTTTAGTAAATGCGTGGTAAATGATTATAATTATATAAAATATGTTATTATATGTATAATTTTTGGTCATTAATAGATTTAAAATTAACCTATATTTAAAATACCCGAGGATTAACACGTTCAATGGAATTTGAGACTTAAGGTTATGGATTTTCATCTCACATTTACCTTTACGAGACACATGCCATATTCAAATCTTTTTTCTATTATTTGTTGAATATTCAAAACATTTATGAATTCTCGGATTATTCATATAAATTTAATTGGGATTATAATTTCAATCTAATTTTTTCATTCATGGGTCTTATAATTAAAAATTTACCAAAGTGGTAATTGATTTTTTTCTCAAATTATATTCTTTGAGGCATATAACATTTTATGCACCTATATTATTTTATATGAGGAATATAAATACCCTTTGAAATGATATATCATGATTTTATTTATTTTCTTGATATTTAATATCATGATTAATGTAATTTTTTCATGGTGATTATAATTAAAATGTTACAAAATTGGTTAGATTTTTTTATCTCTCTGTTATTTCCCTGGGACCGAAGATATATTCAATAGTTGTTTAATTAGTTTAATGAATATACATATCAATAATGTATATATATGATTACTACTATAGGAATTTTTGTAAATACCTTTCCATCTAATTTTCTTTATTTAATGGGGATTATGATCCAAAAGATACCATGGTGGTAAAGGTTTTATGTTACAATCTCATTGTTTATCTTGATTATTTATAATTATCTTTATGATGATAAAATATTATGATATATCTCTCTGTAAATTCATGAATTTTATTATCCTTTATTTATTACTTAATAATAGATTTTTCAATTTCATTTTCCGCTCTTTATGATCTCAATATTCCAAAATAATGTCTTTAAAAAAATTTGACTTTATTTATCTCTTTGGTCAATAAAAATTTCTATTCCATGTCCGTGGTATCTTAAAAAAATTTAATTGATTTTTTATATTTTTTTATTATTATTTAAATTCATTTTTACCCGTATTTTAATTTTTAAAAAATGGTTTAAAATGAATATTCTTATTGTTTTTTGAATGAGGATCTTTTTACTTATTATTGAAAATTTTAAAGGAATCTTTGTTTTCATGTGGATGAAAGGAATTATATTTCCTATTATCATGAATTCTAAATTATTTAAATTTTACGTTAAATGTTTCCATGATTATTTTAAAATTAATTCTTTTCTTTATATTTTGATAAATTAATATATTTTTAATTGTGAATTTAAAATTTGAAAGAGTATTTTCATCAAGAAATTTTTAATGATATTTTAACGGTATTTATATCCATCAATACCAAACCATTGATTCTAGCTATCCTCTCTAGGGGATATGATCCAATTATACCATCATTATTATTTCATTAGTTGATATATAATTATCATAAAAGATAATTATGAAACTTGTTCCTTTACTAAACATGTTTTCTTATGATGAATTGATGTAATTATTATTAAAGTGTTGTCTTTTCCACAAGTTATTATATGATGAAATGTTTATGAAACCCATTTTATTTTTTCATGGGCTACGAAATAAGGAATGTTTTATAATATTTTTTATAATATATATATTATTTTCATTATGTGATACATATCGCTAAATTTTATCCGGTAAAGATGGATAAATCATGTGCCATTTATGTTATATATTCAAACTTTTATGAATGGATCTGGTTTCATATTAATAAGGTTTTATGTGGACCAAGATTCATGTTGATAATGTTTTGTATAGACCTGAATTCATATCTATAAGGTTATGTGTGGACTTAGCTTCACTTCTGCATGGATATGTGTGGACCTATTTTCTTGTACATATGTTTATGAAAGAGCCTAATTTCATATCTATAAGGTTATGTGTGACTCATTTTCATGTCAATAAGTTTATGAGAGGGTCTCATTTCATGTCCATAAGTTTCTTCATTGTATGGTTTTTAAATCGTCATCCCATTTTGACATTCATTTATACTCATGTTATGCATATTTTATCATTGATATCACCCCTGTATACCCTTACTCGGAATCTAATCGTACCATTTTTTTGTTTCCTTCCCCCCGGGTTATGAATAAATATTTAAATTAGGGTATTTTAGTGAAGGTTAATAAATTGGATTTTCATTATGGGTGATAAAAATCAAATTTAATGAAATAATAATATTGTGTATCTAGTCTCTCGAAACACTAGACATATATAGTCATTGAGCATGTGTTTTTTGAATTTTATTAAATAATCATATAAAAAGATGTAATATATAAATATGAAAATATTGGGTATATATATTTTATAATACATATAGAAATAAGGTTCTTAAAAAATATTTATAATACACTTATATTTATTATAAAAGGATTTATAGCTGGTCTGGCCAATAAAATCTCTCAAGTAAGGGGTTCTCATCTCAATTTTTCATTAGTGATATATGATTAATATTCACAACATATCATCATTAGATTAGTTTATAAACTACACCTTGATGTATTTTATACAAATATTCATAAAAATTATGATATTTAATATTCCATTATAGACTCTCTCATTCGTGGATTTTTAGTAAAATGTTATCCAATTTGTAAGGATTTAATTTCCAATCTCACCTTTAAATCATGATTAACTATGTTGATGTCTCCCATGGGGAAATTGTATGTCACATCAGGATAAAACCACATATAAGCTATTATACTATATTTTCGGTGCATTTTTATTTATTCTAACCATTTGAACTCCCTTTAGTTCAAAATTCAATTGAATTGTTTTTTTTTCAAGCCGTGCCATAGTGATCCCATCATCTCATTCTAGAACCTTCCTCCTACCAATACATATTCATTATATTTTCTTATATATTTTATGAAAAATAATTGTATTTTTTATTAAAGTTATTTTCTTGTATAAGTTTTATTATTTAGTAAATAATTAAAAGAATATATTTTACTCATTTTCCACATGATTAAATTTTTTATTATCTTTTAATTTCATTAAAAAAATGTGAAATAAATCACCTTTTTAAAAATTTATTCAAAATCAAATTCTCATGTCGGGACAATGTTGAAAATAAGTTGTTTTTTGAATCTGAAAGATGTTTTTGAATAAAAGTGCAATCATTTTGTGAAGGAAAAGAAATCAATTCACATTGTAATAGTTAAGTATTAGATTCTTCCCGTAATACTCAAAATGAGTAAGGATGTCCATTGTATTAAGAAGAGGTTTTATATAAGAAGATGTTTATTAGAATCAACTTTGGTCCAAAATGAAAGGATGAATCCTAATGAGGAATATATTCGGTTTCTACATGGCTATGAAGAAATCAGAAAATTATTTTCTTTTTTGAAAATAAAAAATAATCATAAGTAGTATAAGAAACTTATTATGAAAGCCTTAACAAAGAAATGGGGATAAAAACTGATTCTAATGGTATTTAAGGAATTAATTTTGTGCTAAATGGATTGGAAGTTATAATACATTCAAATTTAATGTCACATGATTCTATGTTGATCCTAATTGTTCTCAAAGTTATTATGAATTCATGATTTGAGAAAAAATTTGTGGAAAAATAAATTTGATGAATTCATGATTTGTGGTCTCATTTTATCGGTGTAAGATCACCGAATTTGGGTTAGTGTGAAGACTAGGAAGGTTGATTATCTTTTGTAAAGATAAAGATAATGGGTTTTAGTCAACAAGATAAAAGATGATATTTATTAGAGTTAGAAATTGGTGTGTTTCATGATTTGAAAAGAGAACAATTTAATGAAATGAAGCTGCTGATACTGTTCCATTGGACATGGTGTTCCACAGATCAATTAGAGGTATAAACATTTGTTTCATGGGATATTGGGACCAATTAAAGAGAATAGAATATTTTTTTTAGTTTGATTCAAAATGGGATCAGATATCAATCAAAAATTTAATCAAACATTTTTTATGTTAACTTTATTGTTGTTTTTAATTGGATCAACTATCATCAAATTGGAGATGATGCCAATAATATCAAATCCAACACCTTTGATCTTAATGGATTCTTTATTACTTAATATTGATGTCCATTTTTTATGTCATTTAAATTATTCAAAAAATTTAATTATAAATTCATATGAGATTAACACCCATATTCTAGGATTTAAGGTTGTTATACTTTTTGTTCATTGAGATATGTTTAAATAGAAGATCTTTTCATTCAATTTCACATTCATCGCAATCGTCATTAAAGAATTGTTAAGAATATTTTTTTATGCCGGTAACAAGATAAGAAAACCACATGCAAGATGTCGTGTTTGTTTATTTACTTCACAAATATCTTCCAAATGTTGGAACATATTTTTAAATTTTTTTCCAACCATATTTGGTTTATTAAAAATGTACTTCCCATACTTATTTATAACATACAATTCAGACTTCTTAATTTTGGAGTATTGACATCCCCTCAAATTTTTCCTTATGTAATTTCAGGGTAGTTGTAATGTTTTTGATTAAAAATAGATATTTTTTGTGGTCATAAATCCATTAATATATCATGATTAACAATAGAAATAATATTATCTTTTATTACTTCCATACTATCTAAAATTTTGAGAATGATTCTCAGAAGCCCTCCTATATTAATCATGAGAGATTCATTGACCACTAATTGGAATCTTCTTTTTCATCTTGTTTTTTTCAACTTTATTAGAATAAAATGTAATAGAAACATTTTTGGACTCATAAATTTTAGAAACTAATTCTTGGTCGGAGTGGATACTAAAGAGGTGGGGAATTAAGTTCCAATTAAAAATTTCTGTTAAAATACTTCTATTAAAATCCACCAATTTAAGAACAAGTTAAACTATAGTAAATTTGTAAAACTATAAATGTTAAATTAGATTCTAAAAATATTGATTATGTCTCAGTTAATTTAATCAGAGGATTAAATTTGCTTTTGAATAAAATCTAGTGATTTAAAAAAGTTACAAACACATGCTAATATAACTATTACAACAACTTTAAAATATATTTATATTTCAAAGAAAATAGTCACAGAATACAAAATATATAATATACTTTAAACATAATCTATGATGCACATCAGATATAACCAAGAGGTTCAGTCTCAAGCCGAGGCTTACTACTCTCAAAAAATTTATATATATTTGATCCACACCCTGGATTGGGGAAAAACAACAGTATAGATACTGTTCAGGTCCTAAGACCTATACTATAGTTATACGCTGGAAAAACAACAACAACAGCTCTCAGGATGTCAGGGTCACACATGACCTCTTCCACAACTCATAATGGGATACAAGAAGGTGTTGAAAGTTTGGTGTGAGGATTTAATATCCTCTAATTCACCTCACGAGATAGTGTGTATCTAGAGTAGATAGATGTACACACATGCTGCTTAGAATGTTAAACAAATCGATACAACAGAGTAAATAATAGAGTTTAAAAAGCTTTGTGAAATTGCAGATATGCTCTGGACTCGTTTTGAGGTTGTAGATGGAAGTCAAGTCCTTTTTGGTGAGGATGACTCAAAAAAGAGTATCGTTTTTCTTCTCAGCTACAACTATTTAGAACTGTGCATATGATTTTCAGTAAGGCACAACTAATCATCTTTGTGATTGTTCCAGGTGAAATATCTACTTCAAGATCTCTGGTTTTTACAGGTGTTCTTCAAGTTATTCTTATGTTCCATGGGACTTCATACACGTGCACCTTCTTTCGCGTGTTGTTCTCTTTTTTTTTTCAGCTCTGCTTTTTTATTACAGATCCTCCTTTTTATTCCTTGAGATCTAGAAACAAGAATTATTACCTCTATATAGGTACGAGGTATGATTTTCTGACATCCAACAACCAAAATAAATTAATAGCAGGTGCATTTTACTAAGAAAATATGACTGTTGGAATTAAAAGAGTTTGTAAAAAGTTCAAACAGTTTTCATGACTATCGGTGAGTCATGAGATCAATAAGTCATTTTGAATTTCCATCGGTATCGGTAGGCCATGTGATCATCATCGGCTTAGGTAGTTCATTTGATCAATATCGGCTTCAGTAGTTCATTTGATCAGCATCAGCTTTGGTAGGTTATTTGATCAGCATCAGTTTTGGTAGGTCATTTGATCAGCATCGGTTTTAGTAGGTCATTTGATCAGAATTGGTTTCAGTAGGTCATTTGATCAGAATCGGTTTCGGTAGGTCATTTTATCAGCATCAGTTTTGGTAGGTCATTTGATCAGCATTGGTTTCAGTTGTTCATTTTAACAGAATCAGTTTTGGTAAGTCATTTGATCAGAATTGGTTTTGGTAGGTCATTTGATCAGCATTAGTTTCGATAGGTTATTTGATCATCATCGGTGTGACCATTCTTTATCGGGGCGACCATTGCCATTAGTGTGATCATTCTTCATCGGTGTGACTATTCTTCATCGGTGCAACTGTTGTCATCGGTGTGACCGTTCGCAATGGTTTTATATAACAGTGACTCAAGAAAATAACTAACAGTGAGTCAAAAACACCGAATACGCACAAAGTGTTTGTTCAAACCAGAACACATCTAGGTCAAAAGAAAACCATAAATAATCACAGATAAACATATGTATACATGATTAAAAATATATAAATTCATTTAGACAAGATTTATGATTATTAAAATAACTAGCTCTCAGAGGGTTCAACAATCTCCCCCTTTTTGATAATCACAAATATATTGCATAAAAAAGAGAGAGGAGAGAATATAACATTTAGTATGCTCCCCATATGTAAACAAAATATATAACCAAAATAAACAGATCATCAGACAATTCACCAGATCATGAACAAAGTGAGAGTATATCAACATAGCATCATGTATTCATTTATATAAGTAGTCATTTCTCCCCTTTTATATATATATTCTTTTCTGCCTTTTATCTATATATTCACATAGAAAAGTAGTCACCATTTAAGAAGTCATTATTTATCCCCCTTTGGGATTAGAAAAAAGAAGAACGTTCCTTTGAAACAACTAATTAAAAGGGTACAAGATAAAGAACCACATAAAATAAACCCTATAAAAATGACAGGCATTCCTACTTCATTGGATGCAGAGGATATTTTCCTTTGGAATATAGAGGAATATATGGGCTAGAGGGTGGAATTCTGGATGGTTGATCTGACCGGATGGATAGAGGTGGAAGGAAAGCTCTAGCTGGAAGCATAGTGGGTGCTAATGTCAGTTGCTACAGACTAGATGATATTATTGAAGGGGGATATTGATTGACTGGCCGAATATTGGAGAGAGATTGAGAAACTGATAACTGACCAGGAGTAATAGTGGATGGACTGATAGGATTATTAGTAGGAAATACAATTTCCTTAGCTTACACATGAAGATAGGGTTTGAGAAGATTGATAAAATCTTGAATGAATTCACCACCATATTTTATGGCCTTCTCAAAATCATCATTGTTTTGCACGAATCTCTCTAGAGTAGGAGTAAAATCTTTCATCTATTGTACCTGAGGCTTAAAGGCTTGAGTGACTGTAGGAAGCCACAAATTATCATCCAAGACTTTAAACTGATTTTTCAACTCTTGCTTGGTTTCAATTTTATAGAAATAGTGATCCACATTTTCTTTGACCTCTTTCTGAGCCTGAGTTGCATCAGCCAAATAAAGCTTCACCATCTTGTGAATATGATCACTGTTTTCTGTCATCTTTTTCAATGAGTCCAAATCCAAAAAACTGCCTAAGTGCTGTTAACTCTTCTTTTATAACATCCTTTAAAGCATTGATAACCTGATCATTACTCTTGGTCCCATTGGAGGAGCTAGATTGAGAAACAACCTGAGTTATCCCAACCTTCAACTTTCTCAACTCCGACTTTCTCAGATGTTCTATCAAACTTCTCAGAACATCCATAATACCAGTGATGGTTGATCTAAATTATCCGGACAAAGAAAATAAGTCATTACCTAAATCCTTGAGTGCTTGATTTAGAGAGGTAATGTTCCTGCTAATCAATTCATGAGTATTTCATAGGTCTGGCTTGATAATACTTACTACTCTTTGAGTAATAGCATCCATAGCAGCCTCAGATAAATTCACAGGAGCCTGAGTAGGAGCATGAGATAATTCCTCTTTCATTGTCTCTCTAACTTCATGGAGAATCTCATCTTTAAATCGTTCTAAATCTGATAGAGAAACTGAAGGACCACGTCTTTCTACTTCCATTTCCACAGACTCAGCAGCTACTCTATCATTAACTGAGAGGATTTTCCTTCCTTTGTGAACCCCTTCTTTTTCTTCTTCCTATGAATAATCCAAACCAAGAACATCAAAACCTGGGTCTTCCTCACATGAAACATTACAAGAGGTATACCGGGGCTTTACAAAATCAACATTATTAGAATTTTCATGATAGCCTTCCCCTTCTAGATAAACCACTGACTGTACTGTCCTTTTAGCCTCAGGAACATCTTCTTCTTCAACTCGTTGAGGTTGTGGATCCTCTTGGATCAAATTTTGACCATCCAATGGTCGAGTATCAGCATCATCATCCTCACCATTATCATCATTATCATTATCATCACCACTATCATCATTATTGACCTAATTTTCATTTGAACTATCTTTACTAAAAGATTCATAATCCACATAATTTTATTCTTTAGTCTCAGCTTCTTCTTCATCACCAAGAAGAGGTTCTGACTTTGGTAACTTGAGAGGTGGACTAGTTGGCCCAAATTCCATTCTTCTTTTCTTGGGAGTTACTATATCAGGATCACTCCTGTCATGAGGAAGTGACTCAGGCTCTTTTTCAGTATCCACATCATCAGTAGTCTCAACTTCCCCTGTCACTTTCTTACCTGACTCTCCAGTTTCCATAGGAACTTCTGTCTCCTCTTCATCATCAGAATAAATAACTTCTTCATCAGGTTTTAAACTAGGATCTCTTATCTCCTTTTGACTCTTAGTATGATCAGAAGGATTAAAGAAGTCATACAAATTATCTTCATCAGCAACCCATTACTTCTTCCATGGATTCCAGTTGATTTTCATTAATTTGAAGATATCTTTGTTAATACAAAAATACTACTGGATGAGATACACTCATATCCATCTTCAACATAGTACAAAAAACATTAACATAGTATATATTTTATTAGAGTAGAACAAGGTTGTATCTTTCATAGATTGATTCTATATCTCAGCAACATGGATTGTAATATATCTACACAAGTTGATATTCTCATCATTTATCAATAAAAACAATAGGAAAACATCCTGATACTTTATAGAAGAAAAATCATCATTTTTGGGTGAGATTTGGTGCTAAACAAACTTAAACAAAATTCTACTTTCACCATCTAACTAAGAAGCTATTATTCTTCTAGACTCAAAATTTCTAGTCCGCATTTCCAGAGAAAGCTCATACGAAAAATATTCAATGGTAGGAGGAATGTTACCAGAATAGTCCTCATAAATACCATTATGTGGTACTCCCAAACACTCAGCCCACTACTTTGAACAAAAAGACATCTTTTTCACATTGACTACAGAAGATAATCTTGCAGCTTTTCCTCAATCCAATACAATAGTTAAGTTTAGATAAAACTCATGCACGTGCTTTGGGTAGTAGACTCGGTTATTATCACAGAACCAGTTTTTCCACCCTTGCATTTCTAATACTTTTGAGAGAGAAGAATTATTAGATAACACACATTCAGAACTTACATCCTTTGCAGCTATAAACACCCGAGTTTCCAATAGATGGTTCACTTACCTTTGAGTCATACTGCTTGATTCTCCTCGAGTACGTTTCATAGGAGAGGAACCTTTAGATTCCTTACTTTGACACTTTTTCTTTTTTATTTGGAGGATTGAGAGGTTTGAATGGTTTGAATGATTTAAAAAGGATTGATAGGTTCATGAGGTTCAAGTTAGAAAAATTAAGGATCGGTAGGAGATGGAAAGTCACAGTTCTAGGGAAAAGAAATAGCCGCAGGTCATTAAATTTATCATTTAGGGTTACAATATAAAATATAATATCGATTAAGTAAAACAACGTAATTTTAATAAACACTAAAAGTGTTAAACACTGTAAAACACAAATAGTAGCAATAGATCAGTTTCACTGATCGGTTTCACTGATCGGTTTCAATAATCTATCATAACTAAGTATTGTTTAATAAAGTATAATATTCTAGAGCTCAAATTATTGGTGAAGATAACAACTAATTGATGTTGATAGTCAATAAATTCTAGATATATATCACCCTTTTGATAATGATCTCTCAAAAAGTGATGTCTGACAACAATGTTCTTAGTACTAGAGTGAGACATAGGATTCTTATAGATTCTAATTCAAATAGCGTTATCACAAATTATAGACACATGTCTAAATTGATATCCATAGTCCAACATGGTATGTTTCATCAACAAAATCTATGCACAACAACTACCAGCAGCAATGTATTCTACTTCAGTAGTGGATAAGTCAACTATGTTTTGTTTCTTACTACACTAAGATACCACAGATTTTCCCAAAAGATGACATGTTCCAGATGTGCTCTTCTAATCTAACTTACAACCGGAAAAGTCAGAATCTGAATAACTCATTAATTAAAAGGATTCTCCTTTTGGATAAAACAAACCTAAATTAGTGGTATGTTTAAGTGATTTGAAAATCCTTTTAATAGTATGTAAATGAGATTATTTAGGATTAGATTGAAATATATCACATATGAATACCCTAAATATGATATCTGGTCGACTAGATGTAAGGTAAAGTAGTCTTATAATCATAACTCTATAGTTAGTTTGATCAACTGATTTCCCAGTTTCATCATCATCCAACTTACAGGTGGTAGATATAGGTGTATCACTTCCCTTATTACTATCCAAACCAAAATGTTTCAAAATATCCTTTGTATATTTACATTGATTTAAAATAATACCATCTTTCTTTTGAAATTTTAAAATCCTAGAAAATACTAGAGTTCTCCCATTAAACTCAATTCAAATTCATCTTGCATAATCTTTGAAAAATCCGTACATAATGAATTTTTTGAAGATCCAAAGATAACATCATCAACATAGATTTGTACAATCAAAATATCTTTAGAAATTATTTTAATAAAAAGAGTGGGATCTGAAATTCATTTAATAAAACCTTTAGAAATAAGAAAATTTTTAATTCCATCATACCAAGCTTATAGAGCATGTTTTAAACCATATAAATCTTTATAAAGATTAAAAACGTGATTTTGAAAATCGGGGTTTGTAAATCTAGTTTGAAGTTCAACAAAAACATCATCAATTATAAAATCATTTAGAAAAGCACTGTTAACATCCATTTGATATAATGTGAAATTCATATGATCACCACAGGCAAGTAGAATTCTAATATCTTCTAATATAGCTACATGTGCAAAGGTTTCTTCATAGTCTATTCATTCCTCTTGACTATACCCTTGTGCAACTAGCCTTGCATTGTTTCTAACTATATTTCTTGATTCATCAACCTTGTTTCTAAAAACCCATTTACTTCCTATGATCAAGGTTTTATTAGGTCTTTCTACTAATTCCCAAACACTGTTAATTTCAATTTTATTTAACTCTTCTTGCATAGCCATTACCCAAAATTCCCCATTGGTTGCATCATTGTTATTTTTAGGTTATATCTGTGAAAGAAAGGCTTGATGTTCAAACTGATTTCTTAGAGGAGTTCTAGTATTTTTCCCTCTATTAAGATTACCAACAACAACATCTAAAGGATAATAATTCAGAATCCTTGTTGATCTAGTGAATGTAGGACTAGAATTTCGGGTTCTTCTCTAGGTTTGGATTCATCAGAAGCAGGTTCTGAAACATTTCCAGAGCTAGTTGACATAACAATAGGGTCACACTTTTTTTCATTAAGGTTGATAACATAAAAATATTCTTCAAGATTTTCAAGAAAAGGTTTAGGTTTATGTGAATCATTTTCTTTAAATTTGATGTGAACAGATTCTTCCGCACACTTGGTTTTCTTATTAAATACTCTATAAAATTTTCATGTAATTGAATATCCAAAAAATATTCCTTCATCACTCTTGGATGCAAATTTGTCTAGATTATCCATATTATTGAGAATGAAGACTTTTCAACCAAAGTCTCTGAAGTAACTAACTTTTGGTATCCTATTATTCTACAGTTTATAAGGGGTCTTCTTAAGAACAGGTCTGATCAAGACACTATTGGTAATATAACAAGTTTTATTTACAGCTTCAGCCCAAAAATAAATAGGTAGGTCATATTAATTTATCATATTTCTTGCAATTTCTTGTAGGGTTCTATTTATTCTTTCTACTACACCATTCTATTAAAGTGTCCTAGGGGCAGAAAAGTTGTGATTATAGCCATTGTGTGAGCTGTAAGATTCAAAATCATTAATTTCAAACTCACGACCATGAAAACTTCTTAAGGTACTGATCTTAAGTCAACTAAGGATTTCTACAGACTTAGGTTATTTAACAGAATAAGAACAAGATTCACTTTTGTGAACTTAAAAGTATACCAAATTATATCCACAAAAGTCATCTACTAAGACATATACATAGTGCTTCCCATTTAAACTAGAAACTCTAGAAGTTCCAAACAAACCCATGTGAACCAAATCGAGAGGTTGAGAAGTTGAAACTTCTATCTTTAATTTGAATGAATATTTATGTTTCATTCCCTTTTGACATGGATTACAAACTTTGTCAGATGGGATTTCATGTTTCTGTAGGTCTCTAACTAAGTTCTTACTAGTGAATTTTCTAATTGAATTAATGTAATAGTGTCTTAATCTTCTGATCCATATCCAAGACTCTTTATGAAATGAATTTAAACAAGTAACATCTTTTTAGCTAAGGAATACAAATGAACAGTATAAAAATTTTCATTTCTTAGGGCAGTAAATACCAAAACATTTTTAGAATAAATAACATTACAAGAATCATTTTCAAATTTAACATTAAACCATCATCACATAACATAGAAATAATTAAAAGGTTTAATTTAAGTCCATCAAATAATACATTAGAAATTAGAACCGAATTAGTGTGAATAATCTGTCCTAGGCCAATGATCTTTCCTTTAGAGTAATCACCAACGGTGACATGGCCTCTACCAACCTTGATTATGTTTTTATAGCTTGCTAAATCTCCTGTCATGTGTATAGAAAATCCACTATCCAAGTACCATACCTTCTCATTGTAACTTTTCAATCAAGATTCCTACAAAATAGGTTTAAACCAAAAATGATTTTGGTACCCAGATTTTCTTAGGTCCAGAGAGGTTAGGAATAAAAAATTTTGGTACCCTAATTTGTCTAATGGGTTTCATAAAATCAATGGATTCAAAGGAATCTTATAGATAAACTTTATTTGATCTAAATACATGTTAATAGTGAGTTTAAGGATATGAATTTCCATAACTAGAACTAGCAGCATTCTGTCCAAATTTAGAAATAAATCTACTTTTAATAATCTGTCTCTTTCCATGCTGATAGCCTATTCTAGTGTTATATTTTTGTGCCACTTGTTTACCTAACATTTTTGTAAGTTTTTATTTTCCATTAGTGAAATTTTATAAGTCCTTCCTCAATTTCTCATTTGTCATTTTTCAGTTCAGTATTTTCCTTAAGTAATTGATCATTCTTTTCTTTCTCTATATAAAGGGCAGAATTAACGGAGCTGGTTAAAGCATGATATTTATTTAAGGTTTTATACTTGTCTTTAAGCTCATTACATGTTTCTTCAATCATATTAAAATATTCAAATAGTTCTTTATTAGACATGTTTTCAGATTCAGAATCAGAATCAACTTCAGGATGATATGAATTTAAAGCCGGAGTGTCCAGTGTTACATCAGATGTGTTTGTCATAAAACACATGTTAGCCTTGTGAGATTCTTCATCATTAGTAGATTCAGAATCACATCAAGTGTCTTCTGAAGCACTCCATGTTTCTTTCATTTCATTCTTGTACTTATTTTCCTTGTATTCATATTTTTTTAAACTATAACTTTGGACAGTCAGCCTTATTGTGTCGTTTCATTTTCACTCATAATAGACAATCTCATCACTCTTATCAGTCTTCTTCCAATATTTATTCCAGTAACCTTTGTTGTCATGTTTACATTTATAATTTGGTTTTCTAAAGAATTTATTCTTCCTATATAACTTCTTGAATCTCCTGGCCATCTGAGCCATCTCTGCATCACTATCAGAATCTGATCTTTCACTTGTTGAACTTTCTATAGGTATGTGAACATTATCCTAATATTTTATCTTTGAGGTAGTAGAATTAAATTCAACTGATCTCTTCTTAAGTTAATAATCTTCCTTTTTGTTTACTTTAAGCTCCTCTTCGTACATCATTAGCTTACCAATAATCTCCTTAACATGTAGATCACTAATATCATAGGATTCTATAATTGAAATAGATGTGCCTCTCCATTTGTCTGGTAAACATCTCAATATCCTCATAATTTTTTCTTTTGATGGAACAACCTTTCCATGTGAGATCATAGTGTTGACAATCTCATTGATACTGAGATACATGTTAGAGATAGATTTATCAGACTCAATTTTAAAATTATCATATTTAATAGTGTAAGTGTTTAATCTCATTTATTTAACATTGGTTGTTCCTTCATGAAAAACACCCAAGGTATCCCAAATTTGATAGGCAGTTTTTCAAGTTGATATGCGATTAAATTCATCATCGCCTAAAGCACAGTACATGGAATTCATATCTTTACAATTATTATTATAAGCAGTTTTAGTAGGTTCATCCCAAGTAGATCTCTCAGTGTATGGAATCTCATATTGAGTTTTTATAGCATTCCAGATGTCAAATCCCATACTATCTAAGTGAATTATCATATTATGTTTCCACTGGGCATAGTTTGACCATTGAAGAAAGGACTCCTGTTTGTAGCAACACCTTCTAGTCTATTATCCATAACTATATTTTAGAAAATATTTTTAAAGAGATTAAATTTAGAACTAACAGAAATCTAATATCTTTGAGGTATAAAAAAATTCACATTTGAAAAACAGAGTATTCCTAAATCCTGTAAATCAAAGAACCTCTGATACCAAATGTTGGTCGTAGTGGATACTCAAGAGGGGGATGAATTGAGTTCCAATTAAAAATTTCTATTAATATATTTCTATTAAAATCCTCCAATTTGAAAACAAGTTAAACTGTACTGAATTTGTAAAACTGTAAAAGTTAAATTAGATTCTCAAAAGATTGATTGGGTATTAGTTAATTTAATCAGAGAATTAAATTAGCTTTTGAAACTAATATACTGATTTACAAAAGTTACAAACACTTTCTAATTTAACTATTAGAGTAACTTTAAAATAGATTTGTATTTCAAAGTAAATAGCAGCGGAATAAAAAATATATAATATATATTAATATTAATCTAAGATGCACATCAGATATAACCAAGAGGGTCGGTTTCAAGCCAAGACTTAGTCCTCTCAAACAATTTATATAGATTTGATCCACACCCTGGCTGGGGGAAAAACAACAGTACAGAGACTGTTCAGGTCCTAAGACCTCTACCACGGTTCTACATCGGAAAAATAATAACAACAGCTCTCAGGCTATCCAGGTCACACTTAACCTCTTACAAAACTCATAGTGGGATATAAGAAGGTGTATAATGTTTGGTGTGAAGATTTAATATCCTTTAGTTCAGCTTAGGAGATAGTGTGTGTCTAGAGTAGACAGATGTATGCACACACTGATCATAATGTAAAAATGGATACAATAAAGTAAATAATAGAATTTAGAAATCTCTAGGAAATTTCAGATATGCTATGGGCTCGTTTTGATGTTGCAGATGGAATTCAAGTCCTTTCTGATGATAATGATTCAAAACAGAGTATCGTTTTTCTTCTCAGCTGCAGCTATTTAGACTTGTACATATTATTTTTAGTATGGCATAGCTACTCGTCTCTGTGTTTGTTCTAGGTGAAATATTTGCTTCATGCTCTCTGGTTTTTATAGTTGTTCTTCAAGTTCTTCTTATGTTCCATAGAACTTCATACACGTGCAGCTTCTATCACGTGTTCTCTTGTTTTTTTCGCTCTGCCTTTTTACTGCAGATCTTCCTTTTTATTCCTTGAGATATTGAAAAAATAATGATTACCTCTTTACAAGTACGAGGTACAGTTTTCTGACATCCAACAACTATCATTGATTAATATAAAGTGCATTTAACTAAGAAAATATGACAATTAGAATTAAAAGGGTTATTAGAATGTTCAAACATTATTCATGACTATTAGTGACTCATGAGATCAGTAGGTCATATTGAATTTTCATCGGTATCAGTAGGTCATGTGATCAGAATCGGCTTTGGTAGTTTATTTCATCAGCATTGGCTTCAGTAGTTCATTTGATCAGCATCGGCTTTGATAGGTCATTTGGTCAGCATCAGTTTCGGTAGGTCATTTGATCAGCCTCAGTTTCGGTAGGTCATTTGATCAGAATCGGTTTCTATAATTCATTTGATCAGTATCGGTTTCGGTAGGTCATTTGATCATCATCAGTTTCTGTAGTTCATTTAATCAGCATCGGTTTTAGTAGGTCTTTTGATCAGAATCAGTGTGACCGTTCTTCATCGGTGCGACCGTTCATCATCGGTGTGACTGTTCTTCATCAGTGTGACTGTTGTCATCAGTGTGACCATTCTCATCGGTTTTAACTAATGGGGACTCAAGAAAATAACTAATGGTGTGTAAAAAACATGGAATACACACCAAGTGTCTTTTTAAACCAGAACACTTCCAGGTCAATAAGAAACCATAAATAATCATAGATAAACATATGTAGACATGATTAAACATATATAAACTCTTTTAGACAAGATTTATGATTATTAAAATAACCATCTCTTAGATGGTTCAACACTTATGATTTCTCCACTATTTTGGGTTTGGCCACATAAATAACTTTCCCAGCATTCTTCTTATCTGGAAAAATTTCAACTTACATATCATCCATTGAAGGTAACATTTGATAATTATTGATGTTTACCCTCTCCAGAACATTCAACAACATCAGAGATATAATTATTCCATGTTTTAACCCTCTCTTCATCTTCAGGAAGTTTTAGTATGATACATTTCAACTATTCTTCATTCTCCATCATCGTAACTTCCATATGATAATTACGATTCTTTTTCTTCTCAAAGGGATTTTTTTTCTAATAATCAATATCTTCGAGAAACGTATAATTTTCATAAAAAAAGCATTCTTGATTTTTTCTGAGGAATTTTTATTTTTGAACTTCCCGGTTTCTTTTTCAACATCCCAATATTTATTAGAAATTCCTTCAGTTCTTCAATCTAATGAAATTTTAATTTACTTTATTCTTATTCAGAACAATTTTTTTCTAAACACATTTTTTTCACTATTACAATAAAAGTATTTGATAAATATTTTTAGTAGATTTTTCATATTTATATTCTCTATCTTTTCTTCTAAATCTTTAGAAAAGATACTTCTCCTTCAAGATTTCGAGAAATTTTTATCCTTCCTTTTGGTTTAAGATTTAGCCTTTTCACCCCATTTACCCCACTATGTTATCCTCCATCTATGATCTTTAACACTATCCTTAGTACTATCTCTTCAATGAAAGCTTTACGCAATGTTCCCAATTACTCTACACTCAAATAATTTTAAGGGATGCTTCCCCTTATATTTTATGGTACCACTTCTAACATTTTTAGAAACAAGAAAAAATTATCAATATTTTACATACATCTTTTTTGATGTCATTGTTAGTAACAACTTATTTTTAAAGAAACTTCTTAGACTTTACTTTCATTGAATCTGTTAACAAAATTTCTCTATCAATTTTTTTCCCTTTCATAGCTTTCTCCTCTATCATTTAATAAGTAATTTTAGTAATATGAGCATCATATAGTGATAGAGTTTCAGGATATTGATATTCTAATGAGGATAGATTGGAATCAAATTTTTCAAGAATAATTCTAAATATAATTTCAACAATAGTTTAGTCTTTTAACTTTTCATCAAGCCATCTGATGGTTCCAACAATATCATTCACCATAGGAATGAAGTCATCAAAGAATTCATAATAAATCATTTTGAGAACTTCTATTTTTAGACACCATACTTTTAAATTTACCTCCTTAAATTTTATTCCATTTATAAATGTTCTTCTGCATATCCCAAATTTCTTTAGTAGTGAAAACACCCTTCAATCATAAAAAACAACTTTTAGAAAGTGAAGAAAGTATATAACTCTTATATCTTCCATAATTTTCAATATTATTATTGTCAATATATGTATAAAAAATTTTAATAAATGGTAGGAAAACCATCAGTTTCAGCTTCAAGAACATTAAAGGGCATGTGGAGGTGAATTAATTAGAGCTGGATTACGATCCCACATTAAAACAAGTTGCTAACATTTTTAAAAAATCATTACCAAAGGAAAATTTTTATAAACTATTGTTAAATATGGGAATCCATCCTATTTCTCATCAAAGATGAGGTATGTGTTTTTTACTCCCCCTCATCATGTATTTGGTTATTATTATCAATGGGTTTATTTTTTAATAAATATTTCCAATAATATATACACAACCTTTTAAAGAACCATGTATATAAGAGTGTTATGGGTAAGAAAGGATCTTAACATGTAATTTTGGGAACTATTCTAAAATTATGTTGGAGTTGTTATAGGAAATGTTTGTTGAAAGGAATGTGAATAAGTGAATAAATATGTCATGAATAGATGTTGATGTTTCAGGCGTCACTACTGTTCGAAAACATGGGTTTTCTATCAATGTTTCTCATTTTCTACAATGAGTTAGCTCATATAAGATTATAATTTTTGATAAGTAATCCATAGGTTGAGGTTACAATGTTCAGTGATTTATAAACCTTGGTTGATTATAGATTACAAAGGGGTGGATTATTGGGACCGATTTGGAAAGAAGTTGTTTTTGGAAGCTGGAAGAAGTGTGTGATGAAAAGTGTCTTCTTTTGTTGTCACAGAAATAAAATCAATTCACTTTATAATAGTTGAAAATCAGTCTCAACCCATCATAACCAAATAATCTAACTCAAAATGTTTTAGAATATCGATCTTATTGAAAAGAAGTTATCTGGAGGAAGGGGTTCATCTAACTCACCTTGGGTTTGAAATTAATTGATGAATTGTAATGATGAAGTGGATTAGACACTCCATGGATCCGATGAAAATAATAAAAGTATTTTTTATTTTTTAATTATAAAAATAGTATGTTTTCATAAAAACATGTGATACAAACCATATGCATGAAAGCTATAGAATAAGTGCTACCAATCATACTAAGGTAACAAATGATGTCATAAAAGGATGATAAGTAACAAAAATTTACAATGAAATTCATATAATTTTACACTAATACTAATTATTATCAAATTCATAAGGATGTCATGATACAAGAATAAGTTTTTGTATGAATTTTTTTTTATAATTCAATCTCTGCTATCCTAGTTCATCAATGTAAGATCACCATACCAATGATTGTGTCAGGAGTAGAAAGGTTGATCAAAATTTGTAAAGACTAAGATGATGGTTTTTAATAAATAAGATAAAAGATATAAACATTTGGAGAAATAAGTTGGTGTGTTTTATTATCATAAAATAGAACAACTTGATCAATTGGATGTAAAAAAATTAGGAGATATTGGGACCAATGAAGGAGAAAAGAAAAAACTATTTTAAATAATGATAAATGACCGTATAGATCAATCCATAATGTAGTAAGAATTCATCTTGAAGATGAATTGTTGGTTTTTTAAATTGGTTCATGTTTCATTAGTCTAGAACTAACATTAATCCATAGAGTGTAGTATAGAATTATATGTCAAATTCCGGTATACAATGATAACATTATCGAATAAAGGGTTATTGATTTTAGAAAAAGAAGAAAAAAAGAACAACATGATGTATTAAAAAAATTATTATCAAGGGGGCCTTGAAGAGTTTATATAAAAATGTTTAAAAAAATTCTTTACTCATTGCAAGAGTACTATTTTGAAATCATTATAAGTCTCCACTATTATTATTGAATTAAGTTTTCAATGCCTTATTTTTATCAAGTTGGTATGGATAACCAGAATGAGCATCTTTTATTAGTTGACTCTGAGAATCATAATATGAAGATAATTATTCTTCATATGATTCAATCAGTGTAGAGTAAGACAATGAATAATATATTTTCATTACCATAATGAGAAATTCAGAGTGACATTCAGAATTATATTGAAGAAGGATATAATGTCTGATGTGAAATGATGATGTGGGATGATTCAAGAATGTTTTTGAAGGGTAAATAATAATTTTAGATTCCTAAAATGGAGAAGAGATTTAAGGAGGTTTGAATACTCTGTAGAACTTTCTTAAGTGGGAATGATTTTTATAATCTTGGTTAGACCTCATTTAGAATACCTATAAATAGATTAAGTACTTTTTACATTATCAACACTTGTACTCTTCATGAGGTGTAGAGAGATGGTGGAGCACTGAATTATTCTAGAGAGAAGGAGTTACTAGATAAATAATTCATGAATAAGTTTTTAGATATAAAGGAGAATAGAGAAGATCATTTTTAGAGTCTCCAAATCAGATAGAGCAATTGAACTGAGACATTTGGATAAAAACAAATGTTGTTCTGAACTGTTTTCATGGTTTTCTAGTAGAATAATTTATATCATACGAAGAAATCAGATTGGGAACATTGTATTGGTTATCAGATTGTGTATCATTATGAATTATAAAATAATTTCATACTTACTATTGGGTAGTAAAGTGAAGATTTTTTTGATGAATATGTTTGTGAAATTTGATAAGTATGGAAAAATATTCTAAAGACACTCATGAAATATCAATGACTTATTACACAAGATTCATTAAATCATTTCCATGATACTTGAAGATCATGTAGTTTTGAATTTAATATATTTCTGCATGAGTGTATGGTCATATAATACTCATTGAATCCACAAAAAGGGATTATTTTATAGTGGATTGTGAGGTATTAGAATGTTTCCAATCCATAAAAAGGATGTATCTACTCTTTTTTGAGTAGAAATCATTATAAATGCTTGTATTCCTATAGATGTGTGATATTTTTTTCATCATGTCAAAAATGGTTAACTAGAGGTGGAGGTTGTTTTAAAATAAGGAAACATAAAATAAAAAGATATCACTAATTAAATCTTCTCTCTCTTAGTGATAATTGGATCCTGGAAAGGTAATCTCATTTTCCACCCTCTTTTTTAATTTTATCTATATATTTTCCTCTCAAAGATTTCATTTTTTGGATATAATTATTATTCTATATATATTATAAATTAATTATATTTAAAAAGTAAAAATAACATAAAATAATGTACATATATTCCTATTTTAGAATAAACATTCAAATTCTCATTTAAATGTATTTTCTACACATGTAAACAACCATTAATGTTTCATATGATTCATTTGGGATGAGATCAAATGATCCGATCAAAATTCCTTTTGTGAATGAATTATGATAATGTATTATGTTAATTTTTGTGAAACCATTTTACTTCTCATATGTTGATCGAGTTATGATGGAATTATGAATTTTTTCATGATATTTTCACCCACATATATATAGTTTTTATTATGTGATGTGTTTGATCACATTTATATATTTCTTTAATTCCCTAGGTTGATCTTTTGATCATATGAGATGGTGTAAAAAGGGTAAGTGGGTGAACCCCATCCATTATTGTTTTAAGGGAATTTGGAGTGAGACCAATCCACCAAATGAATCTATTTATAGTGCAATGATGGTCAGTGTAGTGTTAATTGAATAAGGAAATGGTTTTATTTACTTATTCATGTTCAACGATATTATGACAAATTTTTATGTTATGAGATAATCTCATGTTATTTTCTCATGGATAATTATTATTCACTTAAGCATTCAAAAACCAATAAATAATTTATTATAAAATACCAAAGGTCGTATTTAATAACTAATTTTTTATAATATATGTTTTATTTGGTATGATTATTTATTTTATGTCCATTCATTATGATTATGTTTTCCTACACAGGTTCTTATATTATTATGAATATGATTTTTATTTTTTACTTTTTATTTTACACTTATTAACCATTTGATGTTACCCTTACTTAGATTTACATTACCTAGGTTATAAATAATAATATTACATCTGATATGAATATAAAGGTATCAATTATAAATAATATTTTTGGGGGAATTTCAATAATGCTTCTAAAATAAGCCTGTTTTGTATTTTGTCAATAAATTCAATAAACCTATGTGTCCTAGGGTATGATTTTATATGATATATAGTGTGTATTCATGTATAATGATGTGATATGGATTTATGTTATGGAAGATTCATCTTAAATGAGACACTTTAAATTTTATAAGGCTGCCTATGAAAACTCAAAAAATTTCAAACACAACTCCCAAAAGATTATATGATATTGTAAAGAAATTTGAATGAAAAAGAGTGTCTAGGATCATTGATTGGATCATTGCACCAATCCCACCCATACATCCTAACTTCCTAATATCAAATGCTTACAGTTTACTCTATGTTCCTAGGCCTCATTGTTTAGAAATCCCCATACTGGTGACTATTTTCCTTTTGAAATCCTTATTCCCTTCCGATGTCGCATGAATTTACCCAACCAGTACCACATTCACCTATAGTAACACATAGTCTACCAAGGTAGTTACAAGTATTTACCTATAAAACATAGGTTCCCAATTTATTCATTATATAAAAATACAGATTTCAAACTCAACTTTTTACACATGATGATGCCACGCTTTAGATATCATGAATTATAGAAACCAAAGAAAGATGATATTCTTACAAGGCAATCAGAACTCTCATTTAAGTTGTATTTTCAGTCCAAACCTATGATAATGGAAACAAAATAGGGTAATTTTAGTCATTTTAAGGTTGTTACATTCATGAACATCATTATTGGTCACTTTTATTGACCATCTATTAATTCTATGGGAATTGAAAATTTTTTAGAAGAGTTTCCATTCTAGAATGGTGAAATCAAGTTGAACATGGGCTATCTTAAAATGGATCCACTTACTTACCTTAAGGAATTCAATAGGGCGCTCCATCATGTAGGATTACCATTTGATTATTTGCATGATATTCAATAGGGTGCTTCCTCTGTGGCTCTCTTGGTAGACTCACTCACTTAAGTTACTTATATTGGCTAACCTAAACATTTTTACCCTTTTAGCATCCAAATCCACGTTAGAACCAAATTATTCTATGTATAATTATAATAAGTATAAACATATTTAAATAAACAACTAAACTATTTATAGATACCTACACAAAGTTGTTCATAATATGTGATTGTTAACTATTTGGAATTTGTCTGAGTCACCTGAACCTAAACTAAATAACACAGTGGCCATGACTGTATGACCGTAAAAGGAAAAAACATTGATCATGATTGTAGCAACACAATATAATGCAATTTTTATATTCAAATACACAAAAAAGGTATCTTATGACACATTATAATACATAAAAATATGCTGGTTATGATTCCATTTATACGTATATATAGGAATAGTCTATCACTAGCCCTATCTAATTCATAATCACTATTGATCTCTATAGATGATAGAAATTTCAAGATTTAGAAACTATAAATCATTAAACAATTGGAAAATTAATCAATTAGTCTGATAGATAACTAATCAAATAGTGTAATCATAAATTCATGGTATTATTTTTTTATTTTTACAACAAGGGTTTGTGGTATTATTACTGGGAAGGATTTCCCAAATACAATTAAATATATAAAAGTGTTTTATTCTAGAAAATAAGATCTTCAATGGGATGAGTTCACCAACCATTTTCTCCATCATAATGTGATCACCTCAAGGAAATAAGAAATGAGATCATAATGATTTTAGTATAACCAATGTAAATGGTGAATTTGACGAGAGAACATTTACATGTAAATGAAATTGATTGAAAATGCAATAAAAAAATTATACTATATAAATGGGTGTATAACTTCTTGTTTTCTAAGATTGTATCTAAACAAAATAACAAATCAATATAATAAAAGTAATTAGGAATACCAATATCGATTTTGTGACTATATAATTACTTAGGTATTGATGAACCACCAGTTGGTGTAACCCCATTCAGATACACATACCACCATGGTTATGTCAACTCCCAAAACCTGATGTGCTTTTTAACCCATTTTATGCATTCACATTCAAGTAAGTAATTCATTCATACAAGAGTAACCTAATAATAAAAATATCCCTACCGTAAAATAGTTTAATTTTTACCTTTAGAGTTGAGGACACAATTGTTCTCACATTGATGATAATAGAATTTGGGGTATGAAGCACCCATTACAACATTAATACCTATATATGAACCTGTCCCTTGAGTGGGATTGATTTTACCTTGTATATTTGGAAGATATTATAGAGTAAATTTCATATATTTTAATGGTTACCCATGAGCAATATAAGAGGGATCTAACAAAGCATATATGTCATCATAGTCAGATAACATCAATTTCCAATAGATTTTTTGGATGCTCTAGCCTTAGTAACTCATATAGGATCACTCATAATGAGTTCCATTATGGCATACATTACCAAAAAAACATATCTAAGAGTTGGTCCAAGCTCTTATAGAAACATAAATGGTACAGAATTTAGTTGGTATATCTCAACATTATCCCTATACAAATTTCAAATTTTTGTTAGTAAAACCCCATTAAATTCATCAAGGAATGAATTGATTATTATATTCCATTATCTCTCATCAATGTGGAAGAAAAAAATACACTATTGATATCCTAACATAGTGACATCCCAAATAACTCAAGTGGTCCTTCCTAGAGCACCAAAAATGGATTTCCTCCTTGTGGATGGGTTTTTTGATTTCATAAGGGTCCTACCAATGGTACTAACTAGAAATAAATCAATTTTAGTGGTACTTTTTAGGGTTCGGAACAATAAATAAACATTATAGGTCCTTTCCTGAGTACTAATATGGGTGACCGTCCTTGTGAAATATAATGATTAGATATAGAGGACTTCCCATGGTTAAATAAAATCGAACAACCCTGATGGAAATACATGTAGTACTAGTGGTAGAGGTCCTTTACATGAGACAACATTTATCCAGAACATGAGATTACCTATTTATTTCATAATGAATAAGAAATAAAACTAGAGTCCATCCCAAGGGTGTTTTAAAAAATGTTCCTCCGATTAATAACAAATAAAAAACAATGATATACCCCTTTATGAAGATCAAAAAAATCATAACCATGGAGGTCCTCCCCATGGGGTCCAATTTAGAGATCCTCCCATTAATGAGAAATTAACAAGAAATTAATATGGAGGTCCTCACCATCCTCTCCATGAATTTGATCTAATATATTATGACTGTGTAGGTCCTCTCTATGGTTTATGATCTTAAGGTCCTCTCTATGTTTGTAGTCAAAAAATTTTCTACCATAAATTTTATCCTTTGGATGTTTTTTTCCAAGGATAACCCTTTGAAAATAAGGAAAAAAATAGATCTCCTCTTTTTGGATACCACTATAAAGGACCCCATTATAATGAAATAGTTATATGACATATCATCCCTACACATACTAACATTGGAAAAATAATCAACCACATAGATCCACCCCATTATCCTAATCATGAATGTTAACCTTACAACAACATATCTTCTTGACATGAAGGTCCTCCCCATGTTATAGTCATCTTAAATATTCTATAATATTGAATGAACCCAAAATACATAATCCATAAACATCGAGTGCACCAACATTAAATGGAAGTGTCTCATCTCTACCAATGGCTGAGATGAGTAAACAATTATAAGAAATATATCCTCACAATTTTTTAATCATGAATACTGATAAAAATATTAAACATGACATTTATATTTATAATAAAGTTATTTGGATGTGTAATATAGGTCAAAACAATTTGATAAACCATATATTGAAGATGGGGAAGGTAGTAACATAATATGAATGAATTTTTATAAGGGAGAAATGTCATCCATTCTCTAGAACATAGTCAAATCCAATTACATCAAGCATAATATTAAAAAATATGAACGGATACAACACCATTAGTATATTTTTTATATGATTCTAAAAAATCATGAACTTAATAATATGCCTTAAAATGGTTACATTGATCACTTAAAAATAACTATAAAAATAGTTATTCTATGTTTTTTTGGAGGCTTTTATTGAAACCCTAAAAAACCAAATCTAGAAAATAACGTTATCAATTTAAAAAGTATGGTAGAAATTCTCTCAATAGTGTATGTAAATTTTAAAAAATTATAAATGAAGGTCCTCCCTATGTACACATTATATTCTAGGGTGAATTTAATGAATTTAGTTTTTTCCTACTCATTTTTCTATCAAATATTTCCATTGAGGTAGATTGCAATGTAATTTCCTCAAATCACATTTTAGATCCAAAATATGCATAGGAAATTGGTCAATCAAATGGATATCACAATCCCTAGAGAATAAATAATATATACTTAATGTGGATGTGTTGATAACCTGCCTTTTCATTAAGACTACAGAAGAGTTAATTTGATAGGGAATCTATGACAATGGATGACTGTTAATTAAAAGAAATATTTTATTATAGATATATCTTAAGTTTATCAAATAAGAAAATGTTTCATCATTCTCATACTAGGAAATAGCCTCTGTTGTTAGAAAGAGATGTCAAAATAGATTTGATATAATAGGGGTATCCTAATCCCATAAGGTTGGGTGTATTTTTATTACAATGACTCATGATTTTATTGAACAATACATAACTCTATTTGAAATACTTTTGGTCTTAAGAACTCCCAAATTGAATAATAATATATTGACTATAGTAAACAACCTCATAGAATCTATTTTATCTATTAACTGATTCTGAATTATGGGTTTTACACTTGGATGAGGATGACAAGGAATGGAGATCATAGAGTTTCCCTAAAAATAACATATATTAAATATAATTTATAATTTTTATTCTAGGAACTTTATATGGGATTAATTGAATATAAATCCACAATTATGTGATAGATGATTAATTTTACAATGGATTTTCGTCTGGGAAATTAGTTTTACCCTTTGGGTAGTATAATTTCCATTTACATCGGGAACCTTATTAGTTGGTTTCCAATTTTATATTAAGTTATTATTTTATAAATGGAAAATTTTAATAAATAAATTCATAGTTATATAGATATATTATCTAAATAGTATACATGTTATCATTGTAATCTCATTTAACATAACTAAATTGGTTAGAGTCATGAACCCTGAGAATTTAGAGAATCAAAAGAGTAGAGTATTTAGAGATCAATCAACAAAATATTCCCCAGGAACAATGATAAGAAATGGTATAGAAAATTAATAGAAAATAATCATTTTTTATTGTATGTTTGTAATATCTATATTGTTACCCATTGATATTTTTTATTAATTCATCTTCTCTACATTTAGGTATTTTCATTATTTAATTTATAAAAACAAATTGTTTTATGTTAATTAATTAAAATTATATTAATAATACCATTCACTATTTGTTTTTTTTTGCTTAATGTATTTTAATTTTGATTATTATTATAATATATTCTCAAAACCCAAACAAAGTTCATTGTGGTTTTTGTTGATTATTGGAGAAGGAGTAGTATTATTCTTCTTCATTTCTCTCTGACATCTATATTTTTATCTCTCCTTAAAATCTCTTTGATTTCATGTGAATAAAATGGTACCCAACCCTAGCATTGGAATGAGGTAGCATGAAATGAAGGATTATAAAGTGAGGTGGTTTTTAGGCAAGATGGAGCTCTATAGGGACAGAGTAGTGATGGAAAACATAGTATAGGAGAGGATGAGGAGGATAATTACAACCTTCATGAAAATTTGTTGATATAAGGTGACTGAAAAATGACACGATCAATGGTGTTAATTTCCTTATCACCCTTATAGAACATGAGGGTCAGTAACTGATATGACTTTTGAAACACAAAAAAGGCATTACAAAATCCATTGTGTTAAATGGTACTCTAGGGATAGTGGAATGATTGTGTCCCCATGAACATTGTGAGGTGGTCCCCAATGGGTTGTAAAAAAGAAACCTCTATCTATGGGTAGGACCCATTATTATGAGTTCGTCTATATGGACTTTTTGATTGATAATTCACCTATGCCGACTACCTAGGATATACCAATATTTTGACTCATACACTCTCAATGCATAACCCATCAAATGAATCCCGTAGAGCTTCCCCCAGCTAGTGGGTGGGAGGGTGGGTTGAGTTTTTATAACTTGATCTATCACGTGGCATATGGGAAGACAAATACAGAAAAGGGGTGTACATGAGATATACATTGATGTTCCCCACTTCTACCCTCCATGAGGTCTACACTGTGGGCCCTACTTAGATGGGACTCCACCTTCATGGAATCTTCATGTCTAATTCACTATGTTCCCATTTGAGGTTATTAAATAACAATTTCTAAGTATTATCTATATATATATCAAGATGTATTGGATCCTTTTTCCATATTGGGATATTTACATAGAAAAAAATGAAAATTTTAATTTTTGAGATGCAATGATAATGATGGGGTTTGAGCATGATGATTAGGTTTTTCCCATCCCATAAGTAGATTCATTATTCCCAACCATATTAATGATGCATGTACTACACTTTGTAAAAGATAATTTATTGGTAGATTTGGTATTCCTAACACCTTCTTAGAGAAAGGGACACTCTATATGATATTTTTTTAATTACCCCCTTCCATAGAGATCTGACTGGTGGGATCATCCACTGGAGTAAGTATTACCGGAAAATACCTATGGATAGGGATCCTCTAACATAGTCCCTAATGGTTTACATTGTTCATTCTATTTTGGTAGTCCAGATTATTGTTTTTTTGTTAGGATTTCCCATATATCATGTTTTGAAGACTGGGAAATATCTCACATGTCATAGATTCTCTTCTCAAATGAATATCTAGTATTTTATATCAAGTTACTCTATACTATTTCCTCGATGATAGAGATGACAATAATTTATTATTTTATTTTTATTTTTGAGTTTTTATAAATGGAATTTATACACTCACCCTTGTATATTTGATTCACTAGAACATGTCAGGACTTATATAGATGATTTTTAGGTCATTGCTGACATTATAGGTTGCATTGAGAATTAATTTTATTAATTATTGGATGTGATTATAGCATATTGTGTTCATGTTATGAACATGGTGTCATAAATAATTCTCCATTATTTTTTTCAACATTGGAATGTTTTTCAGCGGTTATTGTTGGACATATATTGGAAACCTTGTATTTTTTCTTTTTTATCTTTGATAATTTTATATGTCTACCTACATTATGTGCCCGTATATATATATATACATATATATATATATATATATAAGTTTTTTTTATTTTAAATAACTAGAGTTGATATTACGTACTATGCGGGGGCGTACATTGTGTACATGTGTATTTGGATTATGAATCATATATTTAGTGATATGACTACCTGGTTTTAACCACCACCACTAGACTATATAAGGAGGGATTTGGGTGGAACATTTTTCTTTTCACCACCCAATAGAGTTCATGGTTGCTCAAATCATGTCAAAGTGTTATCTAAGTAGTTTTTTCTTCCAGGAAAAGTTAGGTGTTTGATGTATGATGAGTTTTGGTCATAGAATAATAGGAAATGTGGGTAAGGGGTCACCATGTTGGATTTTATGACACATAGACTAGAGATAGTGTAAGAATCAATGTATCTCATTAACATTACTCTAATAACATTTTTGTTGACTTTACAACAAGAGATACTAGTTGTAATAAATAATTATGGTTTATACATCCTATTAGAATTTTTTATTTTTTCAATGTACTTATTGATTTAACTCTTTATGTATTTTTGTTAACCATGGTTCATCTCAATAATTATAAGATTCATCCAATAGATATCAAACTAAGATTCAAAGATATGGTCAGGATAGAACCATGATATTTATTAGGTCCTCTATCGATAATAAACTGAGTGATGAGATTCCCTCATGAGGATTACATCAGGTGGGTTTTTATCCAGGAATGGAGGGTTTGGGGCCTCGATTCACGGTTTGAATTTATAGACATACCAATTATAGTCCAATAAAAAAAATTCCACTTTTTTTAAACAAGTAATTTTTTAGGAAACTATGAGGATACACATAGGATATGTGAATCAATAATTTTCTAGTGATAAAGGTCAATAATATTACGAGGTGTGAATTACAATCATGTTCACAAGGTCAATATTTTGGTGATGGTACGATTGTTCCATCACATTGGAATTCATGTTAATTTGATGGATGGTGTTTATACTGGTTATCTAGGAGGAGATTATTCAACTTCATTATATTGGTTATAGGTTTTTTGGTTATGATTCCAAAATAATATGAAATTGAAAATATATTTACAAGGTTAATTAACACAATAGTGGTACTATAAATCTAAATAGATAGTGAAAAAACTCTATTATATATATATGAAAAAAGGAAATCTAGTACATGAATTTCTGACCCTCACCCCCATTCATTAGAGGGAATCTGGGTGGAGGGTGTGCACACATGGAAAAGATAGTTGTGTGATTAGGGACCTCTCTAATAAAATTAGGGTGCAAAATAATGTGTTTAGAAATATTATATGGTTATGTTTTCTAAGAATTATTTCATGGAAAAGCTTGGTGGTACATGAGGGAGCATGGTGGGTTGTGAGGATGGTAGTGACTATTACAGCTGTACTGTGAACTGGGAGTTCTCAAGGTGATGAAAAAATTCTTACCACCATAGGTCTATTAGATTAAGAAACCATTCAAACGTATGTTTTACATGGTATTTGAAAATGTGGTGAATCATTTTTAATTATTCTTTCATGAAAAATTATTTTTAATTCTGTTACATTGAATATATATTAATCATTTTAATGTCTGAGAATAACATTCATTTCTATTATAGGATTTTTATAAGTAATTGATGACTTTTTCATTGATATCCCTTTATAGACCAGTGAGTCATTGTTGGATGATTTATTTCTAAAACTCCTAATAGGAATTATTTATAGTAGTTGAAGTTGGTTTTATTGATCACCCTAGAGTTTTATCCAAGATTTTAAAACCATTTATGAGAAATCATGATTCTATTCAAGTACACACTGATGGAAAGAAACCTCATGAAATGAATCAAAGACATGTTTCTATAGTGGGATTGTTTGAGTTTAGTTTTCTGAGACTAGACTCTGTGGGAAAATTTATTGGGTTGTGGAAGTGTATTCAAAAGGAAAAAATATTCTAGAGATACTAATTGATAATTATATATTAAGTATTATTTTTAATGATGAATCTTTGATATGGGGATGGTTATAATCTAACCACTTTATAGTTATAAAATTATTGGGTATTGACCCCCATATGTTGTATAGAATTTATTTCAAATATTATTATATAGAAAGTTGTAAACATTTATTGAGTAAAATTGTTGGGATGTGGGTGGTGTATGAGAAGATGGAGTGGATTTTTCTATAATACTCACCAAAAATAATCAACATAGTTAGTTTTAATAATATATGAGGTGCTAAAAAAATATTTATAGAAATATGTGTGTGAAAAAAATATATGGGTCAGTTCCAATGAATATATTCATGAGTATGATTCATATAATCTCTCTAAAATTCCTTGTAGTAGTTTTCATGGTAACAATTTATTCATTATACAACATATATACTATAGAATGAGATTTTAGTGGGACCCTTAGCCAACCATCTTTATTTTTGATGGTTTCCACTAATAGAAACCATCTATCACCCATGCATTTGGGTGAAATAATATCATCACCTACAATGATGGGCTTATTAAATAACATTTTACTAATAATTTATATATTAAACATTTTAAAATATAAAAACCTAAATTTTACATGATGATTTGTGGTCTCCATAGTTTTATTAATATTTCAATCCCTTGTTATGAAAATCCCACCCTTAAGAAGTTGAAGTTAGATTCCCAACTTATGTTAAGCTTGGATGTATGAACTATGGTCTTGGATGATATTTCCTTTATTGTGATCATGTATGACTATAAGGATAATTAAAAATGAATAAATGTGATTTCCCAATGATGGGATACTAGATTATGAATCATCTGATATTTTAATCATTGGGTTCATGTGTTTCTAGGTAGACTAATGATCACCTTGTGTCATTTCTGGGGAAGGTGGACTAAACATCTCATTTTATCAGTTCATGGAAGATCCATTTGGGTGTTTGAATTACATAAAATTATCCTAAAATGACTATACCATCAATTCATTAAACCCTAATGGAATGTAAACTACATACACAGAATATAGATTTCCATCATGAAGTTAAGGTTGTGGTAGTCGATATATTAATGGTGATGTAGTTGGGGTGTGGTGTTTAATGTTTCCAGTAACAGAAACTTTGTATGGATGATGGAGTAGGAACATGGGTTGTTAGACTCATGGTAGTTAAAATGTGCATGAAGATATAGAAATTTTATCCATTTATTAATGGTGGGGCCCACACTCATTCATTGTATAAGATATTCAAACAATGGTATTTTAAGAATATTTATCTTATATAGATGGATTTTCACAGTTCATAGACCTAGAGGGTTTTTTCTAAAGTAGGGGATTGAGTCCACTACTTTCCAAGGTGGGTAGTGGTTTTCCCTTGGTTCTTATAATAAACAACTGTATAGATATCTTGAGTGAAGACCACCCTATTGAAGGGATACTCACAGTGGGGTATGACCAGTTGATCATTGTGGGTTTATGGATTACATGGAATAACATTATATGTGGTAGAGGAAGAATATTTCACGTATTTTTAGGGATTTTGGTAACTCTAACTAGAGTTATCATGGGTTCTGGGACTGAAAATGTATGGCCAAGTGAATGGTCAGGAATATCCACTTTGTATTATAGTGAATTAGAGAAATGATTAGATAGTGGTATCTTTTTTGAAATTTTTTATGAATTTTCTATTTTTCCTCATGTTATAATTGACTGTTTTCAAAAAATAACAATTTCATCACAGACCAGAAATCTTTTAGAGTAAGTGAGATCTTGTTAGATATCGAGATTCAGAGGGTGGATTCCTAAAGACAATTGTAAATTGTTTGAGATAAATGAACATTGTTTCTCTTAATTCAGGAGGTATAAAAATTATTTTCAATAACATAATGGAAGGGAAACAATATGAATTTTATATAAATATAGATTATCAAGAAACCATATAACTCTTTTAGTGCAAGTGGAAATTCTTGTTTAAACACCAAATGGTGGATCATGAAATTGATTAGATTTTCACATGAATAAATCATATAATATAAACTTTCAAGTGGTAATAGATGAACATCACCTGGTGGAACCATTGATAATTACCATAGAAATATGTAATTTAATTTTTAATTGTATCATTTCATTCCTTGTGCTAAAAAGACCTTCATATGAGAATAAGCTATGGTTCGAAAGGCCTTTCATGATATTCAATGAGAGGATGCATGTTTAAAATTATTTATAATTTCAATATGAGATAGTGCTATTATTTTAAAAGATTAATGATGTGGTTTACCTCATATATGGTTATGTTCGAACTTTTCTTTGATCATGAACCTTTTTTATGAAGGAAGTTCATGTGATGTTTTTTTTTTCGACAAGAGGATTTTTGTGAATTACCATTTTTAGAAATTGTAGTTTTTTTCCTTTTTATAGATTAAGTGGGATCATGGTTTAAAGGATATATTGGTCCATATTTTTTTTAAAAATGATACTAAACTTGATTTTTATTTTCTAGAGTTTTGGGACCCCTTTATTTGTAAACATGTAAATTTACCCTTGTTGTTTACATTATAAAAATTATTTGATGGATTTATTTAATCTAGATCATGGTAGTTACCTATGGGATAGAATGAAATGCAATAGAGATCATAGAAAATATATTTTTTTAAATTAATATATTTTTAGTTCACCCCATGCATTGTGATTAATTATATATATCTCTATAATAGAGAATAAAATTGAAAAACTAAAACCACATTTATTTCTGATTCCCAAGTCTTACCCAAGGGATTATATAAATTATATATTCATTTACAACCATGGGAGTTTTTTTATCATTGTAGGGATATATAAATATTTTAAAAAGGGAAGAAATCAGATTAATTAACTATTCATTTTAATGATTTGTTGTTTGAACCCTTTCCATAGAATCTATATTATATAATTTAAAACAATTCCTAGAGTAATCCACATGAACCCTCAAAATTTTGATTGAAAATAGAGGGGTTAATTTAGAGAGGAAATGAAGACAAAATCCTTGGTATGTATTATGAAAACATGCAAGAAATATTCATCAATTAGCAGTCATTTCTGATTATGGGCTACTTGTTTTTTAGTTTTCATTCCTTTTTGTGGATTACTAATTGTAATTATTTTTATTTATAACATTTTCATCCTTTTTTAATTTTTAGGACTGATTAATATAAATTACTTATCCATTATTTATGAATTTTTCATCATACCTTTCGTATCAATAATAGTTCATCATAAGTTGCGTAATAGATTATCATTTTTATTATTATTATATCATGTTCCTATAGCCTTAACAGTATTCATTATTCATATATCCTTAACAATTCATTATTTATTTACAGAGAAATAATCATATTATACTTATCCATTTCTATATCATCTATCTATTATTCCCTCTCTTTATCATCTCTTTACTCTCATGTGTTGAAGATGGCTTCTGGCCCTAGCTTCGGATGGTGATAGGGTGACATGGTGGTTCGATAAGAGTGGTGGAAGAAATGTGTGATGATGACCGATATAGAAGGTGTGGTGGGGACAAGATGAAGAAATGGAAGAAGCATGAGAATATCCAACAACATGACTAGTGGTAGATGAATGTAAATCAAATTTCATTATGCCCAGTGATGTATTTGGGGTGAAAGACCATGATTATGGCCAATGGTGAACATTAGGTGACGGAATACTATTACATCCAAGGGTGCACATGTGGTGACAAGATTCCATTAGGGATAGTGATAATTATTAGGTAACCATACACAATTATGGTTAGTGTCATGTGTATAACATTTTCCCGTTCATGATATTACAAATCAGGTGATTCAATGTACTAATGGGCACTTCGACATGGTCCCCACCAGTAGGGCCTATACCACTATTACGGGCCATCCATATTAGCCTTTGGGTCGTGTTGGGTATTTATGATAAATACCCAGGCCAGTCTAGTGAGTGGATCTTTTAGATTATCCAATGACATCCCGACCTTATGGCCCAATAATCATGACAAGGAAAATCTTCATAGCCATTTGTCGGGAGGGTAGGTGAGTTGGGTTTTATTAATCCAATCCAACACATGGTCTATAAGAGAAAACAACCACACTAGGGGAGTGTGTGTGATGCATGTAGACACACCCAAATGATGTGTGCTCAACTATTATGTGTCATTTGGCACACCTCAAGGGATTCCACATGGAAAATACACCACCTTAATGTAATCTTCATGACATTCTCACCACATATCTATTTCAAGGAAGTAAATATACTATCTAGAGTATTATTCCATGTACATGGTAATGGTGTGAATTAATTTTCTATCTATGGCCATTTTTATGGTATGATATAAAAATTTATTATTTTTCTCTATAGGTTTGATTATGTGGTTTTGGTATTAAAATTCAGGCCCCAATATCTTACATGTATAGTCCTTATTATTTCCATCATACCTGTGTTATGTGACCCTCTATCCATGGGTTAATTTTCAGTTTGAGTTGGAATTTAGGAATTTTATGTATAACATGAGATTCTTTATCCATGAGGTCAGTATCATCTATAAAAAACACTAATTAGCAGTTCTTTAAAACATCTCTTATTAAGACACCGATGTTTTCTAAAAGTGTTAGTATATAGACATGGTTATATTAGAGATATTTTTAAATGTCTTCATTTAATGAAACCACATTTATCGATTTTGTTTTAGAAATATATATAAATGAAACCTCATATAACAATGTTTTTTAAAAAACATCGTTAAGTTTATTTTTTGAAATGCATAATTTATTTTTCTCAAATTTATATTTTCTTTGAAATTTTTATTTTCTATTTAAAAAAACAATATCACACACCCCCTCCAACCCTCACACTTCACGCTCGGTCACACTACATCCCTCATACTCCCACCATGCCACCCTCTCTCTATAATCTGCACACCGACCCCCATGCTCCATGCTCCCTGGCCACATTACCCAACTCCCCCCCATCCTCAAAATAACCCTCCCACATGACGATTCAAATTTTCCTCGGTTAGAACTTGAACCCACAACATACAAAATTAAACCAAAATACATTTTCAAAAAAACTATGCTAATTATAAATATGAAATTGTATTATGTTGGGTGTGTATATATATATATATAAATAGATTTCAGTATTCAAATAATATATATATTATATATATAATCTTATATATTAATATTTATATATTAATATATATATATATGTGTTTCTGTGTGTGTGTTTATATTTTATATTTTAGGAGTATATATATATGTATATATAAGTTTTTATTATATTATATATATGTGTGTGTGTTTATTTTTTACATATATGTTTATATTTTATATTATATGTATGTTTGTTTAAATTTTATATGTATATGTTAATATTTTATGTTAATATTTTATGTTTTTATATATGATTATATATATATCTATATCTATATATTCATATAGTGTGTGTGTGTCTAAATATATATCTGTACATAAACATATATATATCATTATATATATATAATTAACCATATTTAAAAACACTAGTAAAAATATCATGAAGACGACCTTGTTTTCTTAATGACAATAATAAAATTGAAATATATTTGTGTTTCTTAATATATATTTATATATTTATATATATGTAAATGTGTTTGTGTGTTAACATATACATAAATATTTTTTCTATATATATGTTTATATATAAGTGCTGGATATATATATATATATTAGTATAAATATATATATATATATATATCAAAATATGCATGTCAGTATTTATATATGTCTATATGTGTCAGTATTTAAAAAATCAATTTTATATATGTAATATCATATATTAATAAACATATATATATGTTTGTATTCTATATATAATATATGTATATATATATGTTTATATTATATAAACACATATATATTGTTATATTTTATGATTATATATTTTTATAAATTATATATATATGTTTATATTTTATATGTATTATATGTTTATATATTATATATATATATATCATATGTCTATGTTACTATCTGTATCATTATATATATATATGTTTATATATGTTTATATGAATATATGTATAAATATATATGTTTACATATATATATATGTGTTTATTTATATATATATCTATTTGTGTGTGTGTGTGTGTATAAATATATAAGTGCATGTATATACATATATATAATTATAATTATATTTATAATTATAATTATATGTATATATATAATTAGCCACATTTTAAAACACATATACAAATGTCACTAAAATAGCCATGTTTTTTAAAATATGACTAAATTTAAAATATAAATGGTTTTTCATATATAAATATATGTATATATAAATTTATATATTTATATTTCCTTGTGTGTGTATGTTTATTTCTGGATATATATACATACATATTTTTATATATATGTTTTTATATGTGTTTGTTTTTATATATTATAATTAATATATATATCTAAATATATGTGTATGTGTTTATGTGTCAGAATATAAAAAATTAATAATATATATATGTATATTTATAAATATTAACAATCATATATTTTATTATGTATATTTTTATATGTATATATGTATATATTTTATATTATATATATATATATAATATTTTATTATATTATATATATATATATGTGTGTTTATATTTTTTATATATGTTATATTATGTTATATATATATATATTCATATATTTATATATTTTTATTTTTTATTATATATATGGTTATATTTTATGTATATATATATATATGTTTAAACATTATATACATATATATATGTGTGTGTTAATATTATATGTTCATATGAATGATTATGTAATATGTACATATATGACTATATTATATATATTATATATTTTTATGTTATATATATTTGTATATCATATGTTAATATTAATATATATATATTTATATTATATATATGTGTATACCGGTTTATATATACATGTGTTTGTTTTGATAAATATATATGTGTATGTATATATATATCCATATTTTAAAACACTATTAAAAATGTCACAGAAATTTCCACATTTTCTAAAAACTTGACTAAATTTTCAATGTATATCTGTTTTTATATATAAATATAAGTATATACATTTATTTAAAAAATTATATATATTTCTGTCTTTGTTTTTGTTTATATATATGTGTATGTGTTTATATATACTAATATATATATATATATTGAAATATATATTTACATCAATAGAGGGGAATGAGCTATACTAATATATATATATATTTAGCGACGTTTTTAGAAAAGTGTTTCTAATTTAATGAGGATTATAAACTAACATGGTTAATTTAATTATGTTTTTCTGGAAATGTAACTAAATTGGAAATGTTTCCTAAAAACATTCATAAGAAACGTCCCTAAATTATAGTTTTTATAGAGATCCTCCAATATAAAGGTTTTAAATAGGGTAAGATCCTCCATCAGTGTCTCTATTTACACCATATACCATTGTAAATAGATTCTCCACATTAGTTCATGTGAGGTTGTGTGGGGTTTCATATTTTTTTATATCATATTCTTGGTTTTATGTGAAAAATTATCTTATAATTGGTTGTAAAGATTCAGAATTATCTCCAACATCTAGTTTTTCCCTAATGAATATATTAATTCTTAATTTAATTTACTCTTTCTCATATCCTCTATGCTATATTTATCTATTATTTTATTTATTATTATGGTTCATTTGTAATTTTACTTGGAAAGCATATACTCAGCCCAATATGAGTGTTCCACTTGCATGTGTCTTGCTATTTAGAGATGACATGGATCTCCATGGTGACCTTAGAAGACATGGTAATAATATAGATTAGTAGTGAATCATGGTGGTTTTAACATTATGTCTTTATTTTAGGATCTTAGAATCATATATACTTCTTCACTAGTATAGTCTTGGATGATGTTTTTCCCTTAAGTTATTTTTGTGATGCATTTTTTCCATTTTATTTTTTTATTTTTTTATTTTTTATTTTTTTATTATAGAGGTTACTACATTCACTATATCAATATATATTTATATCATTCAATTTTACTTTTCTTTCATTCATAATAAATCGTTAGAAGAGATATGAAATTTAAATTGTGGTAAAAGGAAAAGATCTCTTTTATTGAGAGACATGCATAACTAGTTCAAGTGCCCTACCCATGGCCTATTTGAGACGGTATTGGGGTTCCATATTCATCATTCCACCTAATTTTATGGGTATTAGGGGGTTGGGAAGGGTAATTTAAACCCATCACTGTCCAAGGTATCATTAATTGTATATTTGAATACCAAACATGATGACGTGCCTCATAAAAAATGAAAATTCTATTGGTTTAGGGAAGCATCAAAAGAAATTCTTATTTGGTATACTCTATTGATGATTCATGAATCCAACCCCTCACTAGGATTATTCTTAATTGATATCGGTGATATTCACTTAAATATATTCTCATATACATCATACCACTTAATCTAATGAGGAATACTAAAAGGAAAAATTGAATCCCAATAGAGGTTGCATACCCAAATGACCCCCCATCAGTGTAAGACTTAAATAGTACTATGATTTGGATTTGAAGATTGATTTGATGTTAATAAGGCCTTATATTCCTCTAAAATAGTTAATGACTTTGTTATCACTATGTACACAATGTTATTAAAGGTCACTACTATGTTTGATTTTGAAAACAGGTGGGGAAATATGCATGAATCCATAGAAATGTTATTAATATAAAGGCATGAGAATAAATTTTATATACCCTATATCCAATACATTACAATGATTTTGGATTTCTAAATAATACCATTTTTTCCACTCAGTGAGTTAGTGCTAACAAAAAGTTAAATTATGTGTCTATATCTATAACCCACACATTTCCTAAAGATATTGAGATATTATATGGCAATGAATTAGATATCTAGTATATGGAAATTATAATGAGATTATTTTTATTTAATGTAGAGTTGATCTGGAGAGAAACACCCCATTTGTTTTATTCTTAGGCCAATGAAATTATCCCCCTTATAGTTGAACTTCTTCATCAACAAGACATTGATAAACCTGAAATCCCTTATTCGATCAATAGTATAAACACGAGATCACATCATCCGGTCAATTTAATCTCCATTTTGATAGATTATCACAATTTACCTCTTCTAGGGAAACAACATCCATTTATTTAGGAAATGAATTTAATAATAGCATATGTAAGTCATACAAGAATGGTTTTGAACAGCCAAAAATAAAAAATTTGTGGGAAATCACACTTTAAAATTTAACCCCAACAATAGTATCACATACATAAATTCTTTATTATCTCACATATTTGGTGAAATACATTAATAGAAAACAAGAACTAGTACAACCATAGTAGAAACCATATCCCAATTTTGAATATTTGATTCCAAATTCACCTAACATTATCAATCCATATATCTCAACATTAGAAGGTACGTGAGTTCTAGAACTATAACAAAATATTTTTTATTCTAATTTCGCCAAATTGATTGTAATTATATGAATATAATAAATAGATAAACTTTTATGTTCCATATAGATTCTACTATGTTTTTCATTTTTATTGTATAAATATATAGTTGTTGGATCTATTTCTATATGGAAATATCTATGATAAAAATTCATAAATGAATTTTGTTTTCCACTTAAAATTATTGTATTCAAAACCAAAATAATTAAAAATAGTTAAAAATTAATGATTAATATATAACATTACTATATGGAAGGGATTTACTTATTATATATATATATATCTATAGTATGAATAGTTATTTAAAATCTATATAGAAAATCCCAAGGTTAAGGGAGCTTTAATCCTCATTTGAAAATAATATACTAGAGGATTCTAAGAGTTTTATAAAATAGCACAACGATTGAATGATTATGGTGGGAATAAAAAAAATCAACAATCACTATCACCGTAGGAATTGAAGCTAGAGAAATTGAAAGCCAATATAATTTATCATCATTGTAAAATCATTGACCATGGTTATTCTTTTTTATTACACGCCGATCATTTTAAGAATATTGAACGATTACATTTCCCTCTAGTTTCACAACCCTATTATGTTTTTATAATGATAAAATATTTTTACAGATTTAATCATCATTATTTATACATCAAAACATGTAATCTTTTTTGGGATTATTGTATTTTTATTTATAATATGAGGGATTTTTATATAGATTTCCATGATCTACATTAGAAGATCCTATAATGGGTGAATGGTTGATTAAACATCATTTTGGAATAAGTAAAAAATTAACATCAAATCACAAAACCTAAACATTTCTATTTAATGATGTTATATATCCATAATTCAATTCAAATATGCATTTCACATAAACGTCAATTTTAGAGGGATATTTTCTATGATTTGTTTTGTCTCCTACTATCATAAATAGTTGTAATTATTGATAAACACTTGTTGATATATAATTAATATACCCTACATTATTACTTCAATAAATTCTTTTGATAAGGGAACATTCTATTCCATTGTGAATATCATATTTTTTCTAATTTTATTGATGGATATTCACATTTATCACTATATTATTACATTGATTGGATAAAGGTTAGTGGTATTTACTTCCATTAATTTTATATTGATATATATACATTGATTACATCAACATGTTTATGTAAGAGGGTCATTAGTGAATACTATAATATATATTATATATCAATTATATTCATAAAATAGATGCATTAAACTTATTAAGTGATGAGTGGGTCTTGAAATTATCTATTATGAAACCATATTAGAATACTTCATGAGATAAACTAGCTTAGTTATTTTTTGAAATCTTACCCATTTATGTACGATTTCATGTCACAATGACATGATGATATGGTTTTGAAGTGTAATATTATGAATTCCATCCCTAAAAGAATGAATATTGTAATTCATATTAATATTTATTTCCATATTTATGTCATCCATGTTTGTATTATGATTATTTTAACATTTATATGACAATTTTTCCTTATTCATTCCTATCATATTTCATATGTCATGTTTAAGTTGGTTTGGATTCCTCCATACATTACCAATTATATAGTGTATAAGCTCATGCTTTCATGTTATTTATTTATTTTAGATGAATCCATTAATAATACTATTTATTACATAAGGATAATTTGTGTAAAATAATAATGTTTCATATAATACTCTGATGTAGTTTAAATTCCTATTGTAATTCAATTATCATATATGTGTTACTCTCCTAGGAAGTTTGAACTTTTTAATCCTTTGTATTTTATTTAATTCTATTATAATGAATAACTTATTAATATGGGTTATTTGGGTATTAACTGTAATATTATCCCAAATCATGGAATATGTAATATAAAATATATTGATTACGTTATAATTCATGATGGTAATACTAAATATTATCTTAACTTCTTATAGGGGATAACATTAACCCTTATGAGAAGAAATCAATGTTTGTAATGATAAATTAAAACAATCCGATTATAACTATAGGGTAATAAATCATGATGTGTATCCCAAATATAGAAAAGCTATAGGAGTAATATATGACAAACATCACCTCTATGGGATGATGAATCAAGTTAAAATGAATTTTTACCCATTAAACATCCTTGAAAAGTGCTTACAATCATGCATCATGGAAGGTTAGTAGTAACAAATCCTTTTAATTTGATGAGTGAGTTAGTTCATAGATTATGGTAAACATGTGTTTTGTCATGTTATTCTTTTATTACCCTAATAATATCCCATACTGTAACACATTTAGTAAAGTATGATCACATCATAACTTATAAAGGACCTTCTTAGGACTTGGTCAATCAGCTAGGAAAATAATAATTATCCATATATTTATATTCTCTTATTTATTTATAAATGTTTTCACTATCATATTTAGTATCTATCTTAAAATTGTGTTATCCAACACATTGTACCCTCAATTTGGGATGACGAAGATTCTAGCCATGGTGAAATTCAATCAATATGACCCACATATTTCATTACATTATTGTTAATAGTGGTTATTAATATCTATTGATATATATGTGGTACATTGTCATATTTATGTTCATGGGTATGGGATTTAAAAATCTTGGAAAAAACATTATATTCAATATGGAGTCCAAAAATGTAGGTAACTTTTTACGCAATGATAATGAATGACATTAAATCTCATGTAATATGAATAAAAGGAAACAATTCTTAATTATTGATAATATATTACCCACTAACTTTATATATTGTGAAATATGAATCACTCTTTACTTGAAGCATTTAGAATAGTTTTCAAGGCAAAACTGAAAGCTTGTGATAAGTTCATGATATTCGATAACATTATTGATGAAACCATAAGATAAGATAAAGGTGTATGACATTAGTGAAATTACAAGAGTGATAAATAAAACCTTAATGGAGAACTTATTAAAGTCCATGGTATATATCATCTGACTCATTGGAGTTTTTGAGGTATTGTCAAATTATATTTTCAATATCTATAATATCTCATCTAGAGAGGCCAATTATTCATTAGGTAGTTCTATTTCATGGAATAATTCATTTTGGGATAGATTATTTTCTATAAAATCTTCTAGAGTCATCCCATTAATTTCCATTAGAGGTATATATTATATGTCAAACTGTTATATATATCTAGAAATATTATAAGTTACCCAAATATCCTAGGGTTATTCATGATATTCTATAGTGAATTGTTTTATAAAATCAGTTAGACCAAATAATTATGTAAGAAATAGTGTAACTTCTAAAACATAAAACAATGATATGATAGTTTGTTTGAATATAGTTATACATATATTCAGTATTTACTAATCTATATCAATGGTAATTTGATATATTATATTTTTTCATTATCCTTTTCAGGAGTAAAAAGGTAACAAATGGATTACTATTGGGTTCCATGTTAAGGAAAGTTATTTTTCTACTACAGAAAATGTTAAGAGTGAGGTTATAATATATATTGATAGAAATTTTAAAAATATATTCTTTATTTCTCATACCATTATAATATTAAACTTATCTTCATGAATATACAAATGGGTACGCATTTACCAATGATGTTCATAATGAATCACCTTTTATGGATGTGGTTTCATTAGAATCCTCTCAGTTTAAAGATTTTTTGTAGAGGGAAATTGGAATTGGTATTGTGGTATTGTCATAGAAAAAATTTATTCTATATTAAACTACAAAACAACTAAATTTTCCTAAATAGACCCCAAATTCACATTTAGGGGTCTTATATTCACTTTTTAATTTTAAATCTAGAAAGTAATTATTCATTATTGGTGAAATGAACAAAATGTAATGTTTATTTGACTAAATAATCATAAATATAAAGCTATTGAACTATTCTAATGACTGATTTTAGGATTTGATGCATTTTTAATTGTTAACATCCATTACTTATTTTTTGAATTAATAGAAAATATCAACAAAAAACACTATATGGGGTGCTCTAAATTATAAAACCTTATAATTTTTAATTTCCTTTTAAATTTTATTATAGCTTGATTAAATATCTATAATGGAAAGTGTTTTATAAACATCTATCATTACCATCAAATTTTTTGTGATCAAAAAACGAATTTCAACCTTTCAAAAATCCTATTATGTTACCTAAAATTGATACATCCTATAATTTGATTATTCTTGTTCATTATTGGGAAGATATTTTATAGAAATTTATATGATTAATTTACTAGTTGAAATTGGATTCAATCAATCTACCCACCTTGAATTCCATCATGACACCATGACTCAATTGCATCCTCCTCACTTCTTATTTGTATCTAAAATGGTTAATAGACAATATTAGTTTATTGAAAACCACATATGATTTTTTAGACACCATTAAATATGTTTCATGTACTTCTCCATGATTGAATATGAATTTCCATGTGTTGTGACTCAAAATGACCTCAACTGGCCTGAAAACATTCACGGTGTGACTTTGCATTTTTCATGGGGGTTAGTGATGGTAGGGAAGGAACCATCCTGATGGGTCATGACCACATGCCCTGCATTATGGAACAATAAATTTTCTTATTTACTCACAAATGCTCCCAAGGTACCTATGTGAAAACACATGCACGCCATATGCTTGAACTGAATGAAATTATTATTTTGGTTAAGTCCTCCAAGCGGCACCCATGTTCGGCTAAATCACCAGTAGTGCGAAAGACAACTTCCACGCCATCCATCTGGCATGCATCACCATGCGTACCACAATGCTGGTGTAAAAATCACTTGCATGACCAAACTCATTTTTCCCAGGGTCCTATTTTTTCATATAAATAGATCCATGGGCCTTTATTTTTTTGGAAGAATTTCCCTGAATCCCAATTGTTGCTTTGGTCTCCCTAGTGCTTCACCAAAGTCCTCCAAAAAACTCTAGGTCATTCATCAACCCCTAAAGTGGAGTAATTGATGGAAGATCATAGGACATAAGTCCTTTTAGTGTTTGAAATTCATAACACACGTTCTCCTAGAGCGCCCAACCTCCATAAAATCAGAAACACTTGTGCAGTACCTATTCCTTTCACAGGAACATGAGTGACCACTTCTGGGATCACGTATGAATACTCCTAATAGATAGAGGTATATCTCTCCCATGTATTATCATATAGGTTTTTTGTCACTCAAGTGGATATCAGGTCGCCCAATCCTACTTGTGCACCCATACTTTCACATCCTTATCTACTTGGGCGCCTATATTTGATTCACATACTCTCTTTAGTCTAGAAGCCATCAAAACCTCTTAAAATCCATTCATGGAAAGGATTTTTATTCATTGTTTCCCTTACAGGAAATTTATTATGTTGAGTCCTCCACTTAGATCTCCTGACATATCAATCCTTCGAGAAAGGCACATCTGCATGTCTTTTATTTGGGTTTGTATATCTATAGTTATAGGATTCCCACATTTTTTCACAATGGGGTTAGGATTAAAGGAGTGTCTGTGGGTTTTTATATCCACATTAACATGGAACCTTCTCCCAGGAATAGTTCTATGAAGTTCCTAGTTAGGAGGATTAGGGTTTGGGTTTCAACCTTTCCCTTCTCAAGTACCTGGAACCTCAGGTCTCTAGTAGGTAATGTATGGTTCACAACTACTTGTTCCCTTTTGAACAATGTAGAAGTCTCCCTCCCCTACCAGGATCAATTTTTTGGTATCCATCATGGTGTAATCCCCAATCCTTCATCCCTTATTCCATTCATTGGAACCTTGTCCAATGTAATGTGAATAGAGGGAAGGCTCATCGCCCCTCCCTCTTCCTGGGTAGCCTCAACCTCGTCCACCTTCACCGCCGTAGGTGAGCCCTCTTTCACCAGCAGAGGAGGAAATGTGTGGATTCCTTGGTTGAATATTTGACATCGTCTTTTTTATCACACTGACCATGACTCATGTGCATATAGATATTTTTCATGTTCACAACATTTTCACAATTAAATGAACTATGAGGACATTAATTCTTGTTCAGGACGGGATACGTAGGAAGCCTTCTAAGGGCCCAAGCTCACTGGATATCCTCTTCAAGAATCCCACCCTTATTCCCATAATTTGGTCATCCTAATTAAGAATAATCCCCAAATTAACCCCACTATTCACCATGGAATCCTTTTCAGGAATTAAACCAAATCTCATTTCTCTCAATAGATTATGCTCTCCTATGAGACTTTTCATACTGTGTGGGATTTGATTCCCATCCACACCAGATACGTTGGAAGCCTCCTTGAGGTATAAACTCAACACTTAAAATCTACACTATTTTCCTTGGGCCATATTCATAACAGGGTGTAATCTTACTTGGAAACTCATATTCTTTCCATGTTTCTTGGGCATCGTAGGATTAAATCCTCCACCAAACATTGACTAAGCACATTTTTCTTATATATCCCTACCACATGAAATTAAATTGTACTTATTGGTCTCTATCATGTGACCTTAAAAGGTTTGATTTGTCCCATTAAGCGGCACTAAACTACGAGGGTTCTGATTCCATTCCCAAGGATATGTAGGTATCCCATTTCAGGGGTACGATCCCAAAACAAAGACAAACCTTCATCTCCCTGGATGAAAATAAATTACAGAGTTCCCTACTAAGTGGAATAAAAACCAATATCATCATAAAAATGATTAAAATAATATCTAAATAGTATATGAGAGGATACCATAGATGGAAAATATATAATAAACATAGATATCTCCATCAATGAAGAACCTTGAACACATACAGATGATTCTAATTTTTACACAAGTTAAAAAAGTGATTGAAAATTCAATGGGAAACTTATGTTATACATGGTGAATTAATAAGGATTCCGGATAATATCATAAATTTATAAAGAGAGTCCCCGAATAGACAATAATTCCCCCAAAAAGGGTGTGCTGAGTCCGACCTCTCATCCTCTCGACCAATTAATGTTTCTAAGTGTCGTAAAGATCAAACATAACGAATGACTGCCTTTGGAAGGAAGGTAAATTTTGGATAATGAACTATTTGGTGTTTCTGGTTCCATGAATAAATCTAATGCAAACTGCATTAAAGCAGAAATTAATAAAACTAGAATACACGTTTCAAGGATCTACGAAACAAAAATTATGCACCTGACGTGAAGCACTAACCATGTTATTAATGTTACCCATATGTTAGGCCCCCATAAATTGGTAACAAAAGTCAAGGTAATGTAATAAATCAATCATGTATTCATCTAAATGTTGTCCCTTTAATGAAGTTTATTGTTGTTCACAGTTGTTTCCTCAGAACTCCATTCAGTAAAAAATAGATTTCATCGAGATGAAATCTGTGAACTTCCTGACCACTGCTCAGGCTAGATCATTGTCAATGGGAATGACACCATCGCCTCCCTAGTGTATTTAACATTGGGTCTCAAACATGATGGTAAAGGATTACCATCATCATGGTAAAATACCAACATTGGAGTTCGTGTGATAGGCCCTCTAGGTCAATAACAATCCTCAATCGTCATTCCAACGATGACCTATAGTCAAGAATCATAAAGTACCAACCAATATTTTGAACTATTTTTGGACCTTATCCCTGGAATGCAATAACCATTCCCTTATGTACTATTAGGAGGTGAATTAAGAGATCACTAAGGGCGTTAATTAACAGATGCAGAGATATTTCTTGAAGACTCCCACAAAAAATTCACCGCCCCATAGAATCGCATGGTAGGGAACCCCAACACGATGGGGGTGTTTCCTATGTACGTTCATTCAAGGTCTCTCAGACTCAGGCATGAAAGATGAACCCCTGGGGACAACATCCAGTCAATATGGAGCATGTTCTTAACTCTACCCCCTATGGAGTTGTCCATCATCCTAACATGATGGAAAACAACAAGTGGGCACACACACCCAGTCATCCTAATTCTGCCACCCATTAGAATCATCCGGTAGCATACCACCAATCCCTCTAGGAAAATCTAGTGTATTACCATAGATAATTACATACACATGTTTTAAAATTATTAGGTAGTCATCAGTCTAGTTTGCCTACATTTTAAGAAGACCACCAATCTAATGTGGTGGAAACTAGTAAATAGAAACATATACCTACTTAAAATCACCAATTATACAAGAATTCTTATCTTCCAATATTGATGGATGTCCATCAAACATGCTTGTAGGAGAAAAACCATCAAACCCATACACCTTCTATCATTCATAAAACCTTCCAATAGTCTCGTTTGGAAACACCCATAGAAGTCAGTTGGAATGTTCTGATGACAAATCTGGGGTAGACCCCACTCTCTACCCTCATACATGAGTACTATCAATACTAATTGATAGGAAGAATAGGATAGGATCAGGCACATACACCTAATCCTAATACAAAATGGACGTGTATTGTCGTTCCGGTTACTGAAGTCATTAAACACGTCTTATCAATTGGGAAAGGGCATAGACAAATTTTTCCCATATTCTAGAAACATGCAATGATATTATAACAACTACATACACAATACCAGGGTAACATACATATAAATATATCCCCACAACTGGGATGACGCATCGGTATGCCATCCTAGAGCAGATACACACTTCGGTTCAAGTCCACGAGGGTCATAGGGCATACTCCCCCATATAATATAGACTACATGATCTAGAACATACACCCTTTCGAATTGGAGGTAATTGGTCTGTTCTGTTGACCACTCTAAGGCATGAAAATACACCTTCCCATGATAAACACATCTACTAGAATGTTACCCCAACTAATTGTAAAATAACATCCAAGAAGAAGACTCTAAAAACAAGGTTTAAAATACAAGTTTCAAGCTACAATATGACTCGTCTTGATGCTGGAGTAATTGAATCCCTAAGACATTTATCTATTGTAGATCATGATTATATCCTCTCATTACCATATTATGGGAGTAGTAGTAGTAATTATGATGTTCTCCACCAGAATATTCATCATGAAGGCTTGATTCATGAAAATTCGGTTAATCAAGATATCTTATCTTCTTATGTGATCTATGAAAAACTTTGGTGTGGCCAAAAAACCAAGGAGAATGAGTATTTGTCTCTTACTATAATCCACCATGGTGGTCCTCCTCATTATTGCATTAGCTACGGATGTCCTCTCCACATTAGTATTTCGCATTGTCCAAATAATTTTATAATTGACAATGTAGTGTTGAGAAAGTCCTATTATTTCAAGGAACTCCAAAATAGAAGGCCAGTCATGTATGGTGACTTGTTATTAATAGGTTAAATACACTCTCAAATAGAATACATCTGAAGTGAAAAATCATTTTGGAAACCTCCCTTGGGATATTTTCCTTATATTACAGAGTTTCCACAGTGGTCAGCCCAATTGGATAAACCTCTAGTGATAGATGATGAAGATATGTCAAACATGAGAAAACAATTGGCTAAAAGAGAAATACCAGTCATGTTATGGACTTTGGGAAATTCTAAATATATCATTCCAGAATAGATGGAAGAATATTTCATTCATGATATCCATCTCAACTTATGGAAGAATCTTCGTCATTTTGAAAACCAAAGTATTACCATATGATAAATATCAAAATCATGCAAAGGTAATAGAAGGGTTACAATGCCAAATTGACTAGGAATCTCTATCAGTTTTCCAACATCTTATGGTTGAAAAGCAGTAGAGGACCCTTCCATGTACTTGACTCAATTCTCTAAATATTCTATGCCCGTTAATTTCTGATTCCCTATCTAGTGTTCATATCAGAGGATGGGTTTCTCATGGATCATTACATTTAACAACACTCCAGAATTAGCAAAGTCCACAAAAATTTGTCTCATGCAATGTTATTTCCCATGACCGGCTACAATAAACAGATTTTGTATCTAATCAAATGTACATAAAAGAATATGTCTCATCCTGCTCTCTTCAGAGTCAGGACCCAACAAAGAAGAAGTTGATTTACATTTACATCATGCATCTGAGAATCTTGAGCATGACTCCCTCTAAGATGATGTCAACTGTCAGATAACACAAATGTCTGAAATAGCATAGAAATCATCAAGAATATTTTATTTGAGTGGCTGTCAGATATTGAGCCAAGATAATGTTCAAAATAAAATTCGTAAAATCAGAAGACCAGCTACGCAAATCTTATCCATATTAGATCAAGAGCCACCCCAGCTTGCAGGGGTAGGGGATTATTTATTTCAATATTTTAAATTCGATAATCATTGTTCAATGGTTGGAAGAAGATTAAAAGGAACAAACCCATCATGCAGGGATGGGGGATTTTTCCTATCTGCAATACCCTCCTCAACGGAACTCTGCTTTCTCCCGATTAGGGAAGAATCCAAAAAGAGATCTCACAACTAACCTATTCTAGGATTCCCTTTGGGTTACAATCTGTCAAATTGCTCCTGAGAATCCATCATAGAGAAGATCAGAGTCTCATATAAGATACATTGGGATAAAATTTTATAAAGATATTGATAGAATCATATCAATTCATTATGTGTTAATAAATCTCATTAACACTATTGTTGAAGATCCTCTAGAAAATTAGTCCAGTTCAAGGGAATCCGAATACTATGTTCTAATTTTCAATATGGTACACACAAATGAAAATGAATAAGGTGTACATACCCAAAATAAGAGGCATACCCAAAATCATGGTATTCCTTCAAATAACCAACTCCAATTTCTCTGAAAGGTATCTAAAAATGGGAAAGGTAAAAGTTAGATTGTGTCTCACATTTCCACTAGAGAAGGTCAATCTCATTCACATGAAGAATGATATGAACAAAAAGAAGAGGAAATTAAAGAGGAGAAAAAGACACGATAATGTGTTACTTTGATGCAAAAATTCTTCTAGACATTCTTTTTACAAAAATTCTTAACATTTACTTCCTATTGGAGCTCCTTAGAAAATAGGATTAGTGGTAACTACCGATACAGATAATGAATTCCTTCCATTGGATACACATCCAAGACATTATTAGACACATCTTTATATGTATGTTCCTATGGGTTATCTATGGAAAATACTATCACCACCACCAGTGGTTTTTTTATATATTACTGTAGTTCAAGCCCTAGCTGCAGTACCTATACATGTCCCTGCTCATCTAGATATTCTCCAAGTTCTTATGAACATAATTGAGGATTTAACAACCTAATTAGAAGATATAGAGAAATGGTGTGTGTCAATTCAGATAGAAAAGAAATATTACCCTCAATTTGTGGATCTAATTCCACCCCCCCCCCAAATATTATGAATACCACATTCCCAATATTTAATTGTTCACGAGATCCATAACAACACATAGCACATTTTGTTTCTCATTGTTATCCCATGATGGGATCTCATCAAAAAAAGAAGCAGTAATGCTTAGATGTTTTGTGAAGTCATTACACGAACCAACTTTTGTAAGGTATACAATCTTTCAATCACAATTGATTACTAGATGAGAAAATATCCATCAGAAATTTCTTCTTCAATTCAGCTCAACACTACTGAAGATAATAGTTTTTTATCTCAAATATTGAAAACAAAGGCAAAATGAAAGATTTTCATAATTTATTATTAGATTGAAGGATTAATGTATTCCTTAAATTTGGAACTCCCTCAAGAATACATGTTTTAGATTTTTGTGGAAAATTGGTGTGATGAGTTACACACAACATTGATCCCTGTGAAATACATAAGAGGGTTTTCTGACCTAGCCTCAATTTATCAATATTTAGATGAATCCATTATAGAAACTAAACCAAAAACCCATGTAATTCAACCAACTATGGAATATAGAATAGGGAAAGCATATGCTTCTACAGTCAAAATGATGCATACACATGTACCAGCTTCAACATCAAAACCATTATCATATCGAAGGGATCCACCTCCTGAGTGTCAACATAAACGACTGCCTCATCAACATGATTAAAGAGATAAAAAGTGGAAATAATTTGAGGAGATAAAGTAAAAAAATTTAATTGTTTCCAAAATTAAATGGTTCCTAGTTACTACATCTCACCTCTAGAAAACACTTTGGATTAGTTGATAAGGCTGAAGAATCCAAACAAATAAGGAGGTGAAGATCTTCCAAATTATTGACACCTTGAGCAGATATTGGGGAATCTCATTCAACAATGGTTGGTTTTCAAATACCTCAATAAAAAATGGTAAACACTAGACATGAGAAAATGAAATGTTCATTTTCTCAAGTAACATGTGCTACTAATACTGATCTAGAAGAAGAAGGTGAATGGAAGGAACTAAAAAGTAAAAATTCATAGAAATATGATGAATGGATGATCTAGAAAATGACCAACCAAACTCATGAAAATTTTCTAATACATTTTAATCAACCGATTGAGAATCCTTCTATTACAATCACAGAAAAACCACCTTCATCAATAAAATTTCCCCTCCAAAAGTCAATCCTCAAAAAAGAAACCTGTTCAGAAGGTTAAAGAGTGTTTAGAAGAAAACAAGATCGTGTCAAGGCCAAAGATGTCATTGAATATGAAATATTTGATGCCATATGTTTTAAAATCATGGGAACCACCCCACCAAATGACACTATAAGAACTGACCAGTCAGGCAAAATCTTCATCAGATAAAGAATTGATCTTTGGTCCCTTCAATGGTATCCACCTAACGAATCCTTATTCCAATGATGATTCTGATTATAATGATATGGACTCTCTTGTACCAAAATTTGGAACTAGAAGAAGAGGTTATGGTCAGGCTATAAGGGAAGACATGGAAATTATAGAAGCCACTACATTATCACTACCCCTGCTCGTACCGTATATGCGGCAGAAACTCATGGATGATCCCTTTAGTGGGATCAACTATAACAAATATATTCTTCCACACATAATAGATTTAGTTATAACAGGATTATTTTGGTTGACCAATACGAGGTATAAACATCTTCCTATCAACATGTATATAGATCTAGTTAGTTTAATCTACCAAATCCAAGAGTATTTCCCACTTATTCTACCACATAGGGTGCATCCACACCAAGAGCATCAACATCAATTTCACCTACAAAACCACATATCCATGCTGGTAAACACAGAACCCTAGACCAAAAGTATAATTTTTTGAAATATATGGCCCAAGTACTAGACAAGTTGTCAATTCTAAATGCCTAGAATCTATCAAAGGATCTTTTAGAAGCACTTATCGAGGATCTTTCATGTCCTCAAGTGTTTGAAAGTAATGTTTCTATTGCTGAGGTTCACCTTATATAGAACGATCATACAAGAAGTCATTCAGTTATATCTTTTATGGATGATGATTAAATTGATGTCATACATGGACATGTCAAGCCAGTATATCTCTCAGGCATGGTCAATGACATAGAAATTCAATGATCCTTCATTGATAATGGATTTGGAGTCCATATCATTCCCATGAATACACTTCATTGATTAGGCCTCACTGAATCTGACTTATCTCCTTCTACTTTAATGTTGCAAGGATATGAAAAGAATGAGAAGGAACCTCTGGATGAGATTACACTTAGAAACCCAGTTTAGGGAACTTGTGTATAATTCAGATTTCATGGTTGTTCATCAAGACGCAGCCTTCAACATTTTTCTTGGAAGGCCTTGGCTACATCAACATACAGCCATACTGTTGTCATACCACCAATGTCTGAAATATTGTTTCAATGGTCATATCAGAACATTGTATGCTGACATGGATCTATTGAAAATGTGTGATTCTCAATACAGTGAGGCAGAAATTTATCACACAATGTAAACAAGGTCCATTGAAAAGAAAGTAACCAGAATTACTTCTATGAATGGCCCTGAAAAATCCCATAAACCCATTCATATATTTTAGTATATATTATGTGTTCACTATAGGAAAATTAGTTGTTTTCAGTGGTTATTTTTTGGTATATTGGTGGTTTAAACTGTCGTTATATGCTTCTACGGTGGTTTCCAAAAACCACCGCTAAATTTTGTATTGGAAGAAAATTTCCGATGGTTATAGACATTTCGCGACGGTTTTTAGAAATTGTTGTAGAGGGAGAATTCCACGGTGGTTATGATGCTTTTAGCGGTGGTTGTCCTGGCTAGGGGATTAATAATTTTAGTGAAGGTTATAACTGCTACTAAGAAAATGTAAGCACCTAGCTGGGAGAACTGTCCCTTAAAGCATCATAACCACCGGGGATTTCATTCGGAAGATGGTCCATTGTAGCAGCAGTCAAAATCGCTATGAAAATTAGTGGCATTTATAACCACCACGAATAGAAAAAATACTAACAATTAGTGGTGATTATAGCCGCCGCTAAATGAATGATTCTGGCATGTAGTGATTGTTTAAACCGCTGCTCAAACCCCAATTACGAAGAAAACAATATCTTATGCAGCTTCTGTACCAGTGCCTTGAAAAAAACATTACATGAATATAGCATCCACATGGATTTCTTCCTATCCAAACATGTCATTTCGGTAAGGGTGTATGTTGTTCATAATTTTAGGAACATGAATAAGGTGATGTCTATACACACTAACTAACCTTGTAGAGGCACCATTCATGTATCATTGGGTAACACACCATATATATTGGGATAACATGATTTTGTGTATCAGAGATACATTTCTAACAAAATCATAGGTCCCGCAAATTGATCATCCCACAAGGACATGAAGACGAGGTTGACTTCACACTATAAAGAAATTAGTGGAACTCCTAGTTGTAACTAGATACATACGTGTTGTCTACATGATATTAAATTACATATATTAGGAATTCTACAGTATTTCCCTATTTTCCATCTTGAGACTTGGATATTGGAATGTGAGAAGTCCATTCGATGCATTTTATATACATATCATAGTGTTATGATCCGTTTTGGAAGTAAAGGTTAATCTTTTAGAAATTCAATAAATTTGTGTTCTTTATCTCTATAGGTATGATGAAAAGGTTTGGGAAAGATTATTAGAGAATAAATGGGGTTGGTTGCTCCCTTGGCATTTTGATGATTACAAGGTAGGGGAATCCCACATTCCTCATAGGGCTTGATACTCCCCCATATACTCAAATTGTCAGTCCTCCATGTTAAGGCATATAATCAACTATCTCTTGGACCTGACAAGGTGTGGCTCCCCTATATAATGGATCATAATTATTATAACTCTCTCACTAATGATGTATATGTCATCTTTTATGGGAGATAGGTACCAATTCTTTCAATGTGGTTTTCTCAATGAGATTTGGGTCCTCCAATAGGTTTAGTACACCAAAAGGTGACAATACTATGACTTTGTGTGGTGGACATCCTAGATATTGTTTCTAAGAGGTGATGTGGGTTTAGAAAATTTGTCTTGAAATAATGGTTTATTACTCTCTAAACTAACGTGTTTACCTCTTCATTGTATAGGACCCACTATTATTCTAGGTGTAAATACATGTTATGGGAAGTATAAGTAGTTCTGGTACATAAATACTAATGGTAGCTTAGACACATCTTATTAACTTCTTGAGGTGACTTTCAACTAGGTTGAAAAATTTAATCCTTATGGGTATTTTAGTATTATTACTTGTTCTATTCTCAACATTATCCTGACAAACTAATATCTAAATATATAAGGATTTATATCTAATCGACCCTACCCTCTCCCCTAAACTAAATACCAAAACCACACAGAGTGTTTCTCACCCCATGAACACTGAATTACCATGACATTCCTCAACCATTTTGTGGTTACCTGCATAACCACACTTTTTTATGTATAATAACATAGTTAATATATATATGAGAAAACACTATATAATATGAATAACAGGACATTCCTCAACCCTTTCATTCCTAATTTTTACCCTATTCTTCACTATGGTGTAGTTGTTGGGAAGTGAATGGTTGGTTCTATTAATGCTTTGGTAGGGGACTGATGTAGGCTGTTGTGTCCTAAATATTCATACCACACTCAAGAAATCAAGACATAAATGGAAACATCATAAATCAATAAATACATAAAGGATTCATGAAAATTCAAGAAAATGCTGGGTCATGAAAAATGTTTGGAGGCAACTATGTGACAGACATGATACATATACAAACTGAAGACGAAACCCTATCATCACTCTCTTCACCTTCAGCATATCAACAAATACAACTAATCATTGTCCGATGATGAACACATATCGTCACCCTCTCCACCTCCACCTCCACTTCCGGCTACCACCTCTAAGAGAATTATATTGAAAATTAAATAGTGTTTCATATTTATATTTAAACTTTAAACCAATAAAATATTGAAACCTAAATGATTTTGAATTTTTGTGATTTAACTTCTCACCACCAGTCGATACAGTACCACCGGGGGCATATCTTCTTATCTGCTGATGTATTTCAGTCCACTATTTCTACAACACAGATATCTGATCCCCCTACTCTTGAATTGTGTTTCGTAGAGAAACAATCTCATTATTAGAATCTCCAGGTATGGGGTGACCACAGCTAGGAGTAGATGCAGCTGCCATCCCCAGTGGCCAGCTAAAAACTTTAGATGGTACGTTTCCCAAACCCATCCCTCACACTCTACCAGGATGCTCTTTCCCATGGACTTTAGCAAACGGGTCATGCTTGGAGACTGAGTAGGACTGCCCATGATTGGCATCCCATAGTTCTTTAGTTTTTACCTATAAATCAAATTTCAATATATATTAACACAGTAAAAACGAATAATAAGTTATTATAATAATAAATTGACTTTATACCCCAACTTCTTTAGCAGGCTCATTAATAAAGCTTCTATCTTATTTTTTTGTGAACATCCAACAATAGTTTAGTTTGGGTTGCTTCATGCCCTAAACTCTGTGACTGCATTAATCAAAGATAAGTCAAAAATTAAATATATTAAATAGATAATATAGTCTCATCAGTATTTAAACTAATTAAAAGATTACCAGAGACGATCGGATTTTAGAAAACATTTTTGAGCCTGCAGTGTGAGGGATGACTTGTTTTTACCGGCTTGATGCATTATTTCTTAAAAGATCATGAAATAAATAAAAGTAAATTTAATAGTAATGTATTCAGTGTCATATCCTTTTCATATGCATGTAAAAATATAAATTAAGGATAATATAATATTATATATTTCAATACCATCCATTTCTCACCATAATTTCTGTCAACAAAAACTTTCCACAGTTCATTTGGTTCCCCACTTGGTGGCTTCTCATACATTAGTTGCACGTTCAATGAAGTATTGTTGACATCACACCACAATATCCATTTAAAATCTTTCCATTTCATACCACGATTTTTCAATGTCCACTTCTGTGCTATCACATCAACAACTGTAAAGTGGAAGAACATTTGTATACATAAATTCATTTTGAACATATTAGTAACATGACATTCAAATAAAGCATAATGTAATCAAATTAACTTTATTTTGGAATAAAAAATTTCATTTTTCTAGATTGGAGGCATATCTCTCCAATCATCATATGAAATGGGAAGGGAAATGAGATCCACTGCTAGCTGACCTATAATCTGGCCAAGTAACCCTGTAGCGTCATCCGTAGGGACCACATATGAATCAAATGGCATGACTAACTTCTCGCCATTCATATTAAAAACATATGAACGTTTTACTTTTTTCTCCATAGTTGAATTGTTTTCTCTACATTGAGAAAAAAATTAGTATAAACAAAATGCAATATATTTATTTAATTAATTTTTTTACCTATTACAGTGACCCCCCAGTATGTCTGTGATGAACTGGAAGTGGGGTGCCGCCACCCAATTGATGTGGCTACCGAAGGAGGAGTTGATGAATTAGCTTCAAAATGAATGATCACAAATGGTGTGAGAGATGGTGTAGGGGGAGATAGTGCAGGGTGGAAGATAGTAGATGGCTTAGATGTTATATGATGGAGACAGATGGATTGTCATCTATCACAATAGTGGATGAAAGACTGTATTTCTTACTCCTTGGAATTATGGTCATTTAATAAAATAAAATTAAGTTCAAAACATATATTTCCATGAAATTATGCAGAAAAAAATAAAAATGATAATAGATGTCAAGTATTAACAAAAAAATATACATAACAATGATAATGAATGACTGCATAAATGTAATAAGTGGTTGCTGAATAATGTCTGTTTCCTGGTACATTACTTCATCCACTTCATTCATCCTTTCTAGACTAATATTTTCAATATCATGATGGAAAAGTAATTCTACTTCTTATTGTTGATGAGATTCAATTTTAGAGGTCAAATCTTCCACTTCATCACCCATATCATACTAATCTCTTGGTATTACGTGAGAAACCACACTCCACCCTTCATCCATAAAATCAATCACTTAATATTCCATTTTTTCTTGTGATGATATGATATATGGATCATGTAGTTCATGATCACTAACTTCCATAATGTGAGAGAAGTTCATAGAAGTAAATTGCAAGGAATCTCTTTTAACACCTCTGATAATATCGACCCAATTGCATTTGAATAAAAAAATTGAAAAATGTCTGATGTAGTTTAATTCAATAATATCAGTCATATTTCCATAGAATTCAACATCATAAAATGTAAATATAATACTATTATGTGTTTTTAAACCCTCTTCTCGATCGACTGTACGAAATATAAATCCATTCACGTTGTAAGCGTCGAACATTCTAACTTGTTTTAGAGGACCTCAAGCAAGAAACTTCAAATTTTTTGACTCCTCTACTTGAGTCTCTGTATTCATGATCTAAAAAATGAAATATAATTCATTAGATTTACAAAATATATGTGTGAAACTAATATTCATATTTATTGAAATATTTATAAACTTACACGTCATGCAAACCATTCTACAAGCTCTTTATTAACACCTTTCATTATATCTTTATCATTTCATGTTCAGCCTCTCATTAGTCTCTTTGTTTGTACCCTCAACTCTTAAATAAATGGATCTGCAATTTCACTATTTATTGGCACATATCTATGTGCCTGTAATAATTCCATTTCTGTCAGTGTCATATTTGAGGTCCTCCCAACTGATGAGCTAAGAGTAGGAAATATTTTTGATTTCTGATGCATTTGATATTGACTCATTGTGTTGTAAACAGATCTAACTCTATTAAATCATGTCTCAATATCAACTATATATCTAGAAAAAAATGTAAAACTCTCCTCATCCAAATAGCCTTTAGTAATAGAGCCGTTTGGTTGAGATTTATATATCACGTATGATTTCAAATGCCCAAGATATCTATGAAATAAAATAAACATAATTATGCATTTAATTAAATTCCAAAAATAGATTACTTAACTGAAAAACATATAAATAATGTACCTCTCAATTGGATATATCCATTTATAATGATCAGGGCCTCTTAATTTATCTTCCTCAACCAAATTCATAGTTAAATGCATCGTTACAATAAAAAACAATAGAGAAAAGATCATATCCATTGCAAAAATGGTCAATAAAAACCTCTCTAGGAGGGTGTCAAGTTGAAATGTATGTAGAGATTTCTCAAATAGTTGTTTGAAAAATGTGAAGAATTAGAGTACAATAGTAGTAATTTTTTTATGAAATAATGTACGCAATGCCAATGGTAGTAACTATTGTAAAAAAATATGTAAATCAGGACTTTTCAATACGCGTAACTTACGATTCTTCAAGTCAACACACATTGAGATGTTACTTGAATACCCATCATATACCATAATATTCTTTAAAATTTGAAGCAATGTATCTGTATCCCTATTTTTGATTAAATAAATTGTTAGACGATACTTTTCATTCTCATATAGCTAGAGATCACGTTTTATGTTCGTTTCATGTAAGTCTTTGCGAGCATTGAGACGATCCTTTGACTTTCGATGCTCATTAAGCAATGTGAAAATCACATTGTCATAGACATTATTCTCAATATGCGTCACATCAAGATCCTTCCGCAACAAATTAAATTCCCAATATAGAATTTTGAAGAATAAACTTTTTTCCTTCCACTGTTGCATTTTGATTTCTCTTTATAATTCACTTCAAACCTGTTTCCTGCTATCATTAAAATGATTTACCATCCCAAATTCTATTTCAGCATTTCCATATTGTGTCAATATTTTAGAACTTGTTAACAGCTTTGGAGGTGGTCTACGATCAATGAAACCTTTAAACATTGATGTGTTCATCCAAAATCTATGAGATGCATCAATAAATCTTCAATGGCACAAGAATTACCATTTCCTACTATGAGGTAGCCGATTGGGATCAAAATCAATGTTACAAATAGGATAATCTAAAACCATGTAAGTGTTCCAACCAGATAAATTCCCAAGCCCAGGGAAGTCACTAATAGTCTAAATTAAAGAAGCATGCATTATGAACATTGAATTAGAAGAAGCATCAAATGTCTCAACATGGTTGCTCCAAAACTCCTGTAATTATTTAATTAAAGGCTGTAAGTATACATCAAAATCACTTCCAGGAATTTTTTTTCTAGGAATATTCATCGAAATGGTAAAAGACATTTGTTGCATACACATGAACAGACGAATATTGTAAGGTATCAAAACAACTGTCCAAATGCTATAACTGGTACTTAAAATCCAAAATGGGTTGAATCCATTGGTAGACAATCCCAATCGAACATTCCTAGGATCAGATGAGAAATTTGGATGTAATGAATCGAAGTTCATCCATCATTTTGAATCTTGTGGATGTCTCATTAAACCATAATTGTCATTATCTACAAAATAACTCTTCATGTGTTCGGTGGTTTTTGATGACATGAATAATCATTGTAATTGAGGATTTAATGGAAAGTAATTCAAAACCTTTGTAGGTGTGTTCCTTTTCTTCTTCTTCTTGAATGTATGTTGATTCAGACTTCTATCATCACCCATTGACTGCCATCTAGAAGAAGAACATTTTTTACAATCATGTATACTTGAATCCTCTCACAAATAAAGCATACAATCACTGGGACTCGCATGTATTTTTGTATAATTCAGACCACGCCCATTAATAACTTTTTTCATATCATAAAAAGATTTAGGGATGTTTGCTTTAGGAAATGCATCATGCAAAAATTCCAATTTCATGGACATTTCCTAATTTTTAATTCCACATATACATTTGATATGGTACAACTTCATCATAAAAGAAACTTTTGAATATTTGAAACATTCACTATACAACTCTTGATTTATATCTTCAACTAAATCATTGAATTTATTTTCCATAGTGTAGTTTTCTCTTACATTAGCATCCATAGAATCAAGAGGACGATCCACTGATATGTTACAATCTTGATATGGTTTTCCTATAGTCTCAAAAACATCACTTATCTCATTTCTATTTGAAGCACCCTTGTCTGGTTGTTCTAATATGTTTTGATATTGATAGTGGACTCTTGCAGTGCCAAATTCATCATTTATAAGGTTTTGAATTTATTTTTCCATTTCTGATGAAGTTGGGAGGTCATTCTGTGGATTGACATCATTGCTCATCCTTTCTGTAACATTCGATTATCCATGCCAAATCCAACGCCATTATTGACCAGGGAACTAATTCAATATTAAATGTTCATAAACTTCATCTCTCTTCAAACATCTTATAAATTTAAATTTAGTATATAGACATCTTATTCTCCCTTCAACGGATCGATTAGAAATTGAAAAATCTTAAAACTCATTCAAACCCTTAATATACTGAGGTGTGTTCCTCAGTAATGTGATCCAGCTTTTATCCATGTATATCACAATGTTCATACACAATAAAAAAAATTAAAACACATAAATATTATAAAATAGGGAATGAGATTCATATATACTAGTTGAAATAATATATAAATATGTTATATAAGGTTTTCCTATATGATCCATGGGGTGGATGTGCTAATAAAGCACATGCTATTCCGCTAAAGGAAGAACTGATTTAATCCAAAAAAAAAATGCATGAAATAAGTGATGTAATAATTATTTCAAGTATCATTTGATACAAAATATGATCAAAATGTGTCATGGATGATCACGAATCAGCAAGTGGTGTTAATGATCCACTTTTTTTCATCAAAACATGTTCTAGAAATTTCATGCTGATGTAAAGTCACTTGTTGAATCTAGAATTACATTAAAAATGGGATTATTCTAGAATAAAAACAGGTTTACAAGTCTTAACTAAGAGAATCAATGATTTCATATTGAATAAGGTTTATAATAAGGGATAACAAGCACTAAATTGTGTATAATTATACCACTAATAAGAAGAAAAATTTAGAGGAGGAAGTAGTAATTATTTTACTATCATTAGTGTGGTTTTAGTGTGATTGGTAAGTTGTTATTGAAATGATGAATCTAATTTGGAATTTATATTGATATTGTGAAAACTGATTATTTTGGATGATAAGGACACTACTTACAATTCCATTCCCTTGGTATTTCATCCCTACCTAAGGGATAAATTTCTGTCAAGGTCCACTTTCCCACCTCATAATGTTTGGTGAACCTATCATTATCCATATAGTCTATATTGATTGCTCATCAAGCAAAGAAACCTAACTTGGTTCCATACTGGGTCATTCATATGTTATCATAGATTATCATACCATAGATGACCATTACCACACCATCCCATAGCCTCACCCCTAGAATTTTCTATAGGAGATAATCAATTACCTAAAACAAGACCTTTATAGATTACTTGACCCATAAATTCATGATGGGAACCCTATTGGGGTATTAATTTCGCTATAGTTAAGCCTCTCACATATATAACATAGCCATCAATGGTAGTATAATAAATTCATCATTTTAAAGGGAATTATATGAACCCAACATGAATCTCCATCCTCATGTCACATAATGTAACTAACTCATGGACCCCATTCATGTCACTTACCCACCTACATGAAATTTCAATCCACAGAATAAATGCATAACCATATCCTATGGAAATATTAGTCATAAACTACCTTTACCATAGAGTTATCCCCTTAGGAAATCTCATTCCATCCTCATCAAAGCCATATCTAGGAACCAACAACATATTAATCCCCTAACTCATTAAATTACAACATATATTATAAATAAATAATAATTAATTAAGAGAATTAATCCATATTAATATAATTAGTCATACTTTAGGGACATCTCAAAAATTATGTATCCTCACTATTACTTCAAGCAATGGGGTATGAATAACTCTTGGAAAACCTCTGAGATCATTTATAAACAATACCCATATATATGAAATCAATCCATTAAATTAATTCATCCAAATTTGATGATAAACCAAAATAAATTATGGCAATGACTCAATAATAATGAAACTACATAAAACTTTATGTATTTTTTCTCCACAATATTCCTCTAACCATTACTCACAAAAAATCTACCATAATAGGATGATCCCACTAACGATATGGGAGGGGAGCATACCTAGAGTACGAACTCAACAAGGTTAGCGGAGAAGCCGGTGTCGTGAGTGCCGGGGGAGAAGTTGTGTCAGAAGCGACCAACGGCGAGGTAACCGGCTGCACGGGAGGGCAGTTGAGGGAGAAGAGCTAGGGTTCTCACTCGTTGTCGGGGAGAAGCCTCGCTGGGTTGGTGGGAGAGAGCATTTGCTATAGTGGTGGGGGGGGGGGGAAGTGTCATTGATGTAAAAAAGTAAATGGGTTTCGTGGAATTTTTTAATAAACCCCTGCTAAATACGATCGCTAATGGAGTTTTATGTTGTAGTGGTTACCTATCCATAAAATCCAAATCCAAGCACTCTTTCAGTGACTTCCATAATGTAAAGTATGATAATCAATCCTGACATAATGGGGGAAATTGTTGATTCACCAAGAAATGGTGAAATATTAAATGGAGATTTCATCATTTCATCCATTGAACTTAACCAAGACACTGATTCATCAATCATAATAGAAGAAGTTGTTGCAATGCTCTAGAAAGACAAAGATGTTCATTCCAAATCCATTATCTCCTCATTATTACCTTGGAAAGACCCTTCATCATTAGTATTGTTAGAAATGGTGGCCTCTTCTTTATGATGTTTAGATACTGCCTTCTCTCCTAGATCAGGATGTTTTGATTCCTCATTTACTATGACAATTGAAACAACATAAGTGATTCATAAGGAAGATTAATAAGAATAGGAATATATTTGGGATGCTCATCCAATATTTGAGGAACGTTTCTCTACCACTATTCATGAGCTCAGAGAAATAAATTTGGGTACAGAAGAAGATCTGAGCCCCACTTTAATTAGTGTGTCCACGAATCCTAAAGGGAAAGAGGGGTATATTTTATTTATAAAGCAAAATTGAGATATATTTTATTGTAATTATATATAAATTTCACTCCTTAATCCTGATGTAGCTACCCATAATTTGTGTTTTCCATAAGAACATCGAGAATTCATGTAGGTATCAAGAATAACACACTCAAATCATGCCACTAAAATTGAACTGATAAGATTGTAAAGGATAACATTGTCAGTGAGTTTCAATCTATAACATTACTAGACAACATTTTCCTAGGGAAAAAGAAGAATGAGAATGTAATAGTTTGAATTGATTTCAGAGATCTTAACCCACATTTTCCTAAATATGGCAATCCAATTACAATCATAGAGATTTTAGTCGATGAAATATCAGGCTATGAATCCCTTTCCTTCATGGATGGAAACTCTATGTATAATAAAATTCTTATGGCCCTAGAGAATGATGAGTCTACAACCTTTAGTGATCCACAATGTGTTTTTTCTATCAGGTAATTCCATTTGGCTTAAAGAATGCAGCTACAATGTATCATTGTTCAATGCACCATATCTTCAAGCCCTTATTAAGTAAATTTGTTGAATTTTATGGGGATGATTTGGTTTTCAAATCCAAACAACATTCCAGTCACTTGGTTGATATAGACACCATATTTAATAAACATCAGAAATACAGTTGGAAGATGAACCCATTGAAAAGTGCTTTAGAGGTAACCTTAGGAATATTCCTCAGGTTCATTGTATGACATCTTGGTATCAATGTTGATCCTAAAAAAACCAAAACTTGGCATGTAACCTCCTAAAAAATTGAAATAATTATGATAAATATAAGGTCACTTGGCCTATATTCGGGGCTTTATCCAAAATTTGGAAGTCAAGTATTTTCCCTTCACCAAATTAATGAAGAAGGGAGTCACCTATCAATGGAATTAAGACTACCAAGAGGCATTTGATACACACAAGATATACCTATTGAGTCCACTAGTAATAACACCTCTTATTGGAGAAATACCACATATTCATTATGTGATTTATTTAGAGTGATATCTGGGTTCCCTCCTTTTCCAAATGAATGATGATGGGAATGAAAAAAAACATCACTATCTCATTCAAAATATGCTCAATGAATAAACTTAGTATTCAAGTTTTGAAAAGTACTTCCTGGCATTAATCATTGATATTTAGAAATTGAGGCCATACCTGCAATGTCATGAGGTCCAATGGGTATCTCGCAATAACTTGCTCATATTTATCCTCAGTCGTATTATTCTTACAAGATGATTAGCACTGTGGCTAGAGATTTTGCAACCGTTTTATGTCTTGTTTTTGCCTAAGAAGGCCATAAAAGGCCAAGAATTGTATGAATTCTTTGATAAACACCCATATGTAGAAGATAAATAATTGAATATAGAATCTCCCAATGAATAGATCTTCTTTGTTCAAGATAATTCCCAAACATGTGAAATGTACATTGATGGTGCCTCTTGAAGTCCAACAAGGAAGAGAATAGAAAACCCTAAAATCAACAAAGTTGGGTTTGGAAATGTACTTATCAACTGAGAAAAGGCAGTGTTTCTTTATTCCTTCTTGTTTTCATATGGCTGTACCAATAATGAAGATTAATGTAAATCTCTCATCGTAGGCTTGGAATTGGAACTACAGGTGAAAGTGAATCACTTGAAAGTGAAAGGTGATTCAGAATTGGTAATCAATCAAAATTATAGGTAATATTATATCAAAAAATAAGAGTTAATCCCTTTGTGTGATAATTTCAGAGGGTAAATGGATAAATTTACATCATAGCTGGCATTTTTATTATGTCTCGCAATCACAAAATGCCCAAGATGATGCACTGGCTAATGCAGCTACAACTTTGGAAGATCCAAATCAGGATGAGATAATCTTCAGCAAAGCCTGTCGTCATGTTGTCTAACCTTTTTTCACACTATAATGGATTAAATTATTGAAATTATCCCTATTTCTAATCCACATGATCATACCATGGGATAGAGAACAACCATCATGGAATACATTCAAAATGGAGTACTTCCACCAGATAAAGTTGAACAATAATAGATCCAACAATGAGAGGCCAATTTTACTCTTTCTAATTGTCTAGATCACCAGAAGATCCTCAACAAACAAGGTATTGAGGGAATCCTCTTCATATGTATTGATGGAGAAGAAACTGTAAGAGTTATGAAAGAAGTACATTCAAGAGATCGTGCTTCACAAAAGTCTAGGCATAGGATTTCTGATCAAATACGAAGGAATTGATATTTATAGCCTTCAATAATGAAAGAATATAGATTTATCTAAGAAATTTCATCCCTTACAAGTGCATTCCAACATCGTTCTTCAACCCCCCAAAATTTCTACATACAACTAAATACTACTGGCCATTTTCCACATGGGGAATGAATGTAGTAGGAGCATATCCTCCCATTGTGTCTAAGCAGTTCAAGTGTATCCATACTACTACTAACTTCATCTACAAATTAGTTAAAAGAATACCTCTCAATGAAATCAGAGACAAAAGAATTTTTCTTCATGTTAAAAACTAACATCATCACTGTATTTGGTATTTCTCATACTATATTGACAGAAAATGGCATAAATTTCGTGTTTTCTGAGGTAAAAACATATATTAGGAGCTTAATATCAAATCCAACCATTCATATCATTATTATGAAGTGGCCCCTGGAAAGATAGAGTCCTTTAATAAGACCTTATTTAATATACTCTAGAAGATAGTGGATAAAGTTAAGAAATCATGGTCTGATAAACTTTTTCATGCTTTATGGGATTATTAGTCCACTACCCGTACTACCACCCAGGCAACTCCTTATTTCTTCGTGTAAGGAACAGAAGTAGTTTTTTTGATTGAAATTCAATTTCCTTCACTCAATGTTTCAATCAGTGATCATTTTTCTACAGATGATATGTCTCAGAAATGGTTTGATGAGCTATAACAGTTAGACAAAAAGAAATTACATACTTCGCATCATTTTAAAGTCTATCAATATAGAATAACTAGAGCCTTTTACAAGAATTCTCTCCACCATTTATTCCTTTAAGGAGATTAGGTATTGGTACTCCAGAGTCCAATAATACTAGGAAATAATCCTCCAATGCTTGATCCAAATAGGGAAGGAACTTATTCCCTATATAATGTCTACTCAAGTAGATCTTATTCCTTAATCTCAATGGATGGAGGGATTATTAAAACTCCAACCATTGAATGATTCTTGAATAAATACTTTGTTTAATTTCACATATCGTCCTCCCTACAAGACTAAAAACTACACAGTAAAAGGTCATTGTTGCAAGATGTTAAACTGTAAAACAACCCTAAGTATCTATATTGCATGATAATAAAATGTTTAGCATATTTTTTCTTTTTGCACATTTAAAAAAAAAATCCATCATTTTTTCTTATTACATGACATAAAATAGTATGGATAACACCACATGATGTTAGGAGCTTCCATATAAAATCATCATTGACATCAATTCTACTTCATAGTGTCACATGAGTCCCTCGCATCCCTATGTCGAAGTATGATCTATAGAGGGACTACATTTCATGAACTACTTGTTTCAAGATTCTCATCTATATGATATACATAGAGATTCATGGATCTCTAATCTTGGGCCCAACCACAACAAAAAGAAATCATTTCTTTTTCTCCTCATGTATATGAATCAGATCTAAATAGAGTTTTCCTTTAAGATACATGGTCTGATTTTTATACCATTATGTGTCTTAATTTTAACTGTTCTTCCAAAAACATGTCAAAAATCCATTATCTCCCATTTCAGACTCGATTGGTTTGAGAAATGAATGTTTCAAGAACAACATACAGCTTGATTCTCATCTCTATGAGATACATAGAGATGCCCAAATAACCAATATTGGGCCCAACCATGATATATACCCCCTATAATTCCTTATATTATAATTAAACTTTCATAGGCAGTGTTTCAAGAAGTAGGTATAGCTTGAGTCTTTCCCCCTAGCAGTGAACATAGTGACACTTGGGTTTTATTCAATAGTCCAGTTATGATATGTCTTTTATTTCACATTTTCTCATCCTCATCCTTACTGCATGTTGTTAAAATGCTCAAAAATTATACATATATGTTTGGATTGATTGTTTCTCTAATTAGTTATATGCCCTGGTTCAGTCATTACAAAATCAGAATAGCCCAATTCATCCTTGGTGTCATCATTGTGTAGCAAAAGAATCATTTTCTACTCCTTGTTTCTCACACCAGTAATAGCTCATCTAGGCCTAAGAATTTGGTAAAAAGGGTTCTCATTATAAATAAGGTGTCTCAATTTCTTATGTTGTTATCAATGGTCTTCATTACATGACTTAAAGCAACATATTGCAATATCCTTGCTACATGAATCTAAAATTCATAGCATAATATTGATTCAAACGAAACAAAGAGCGTTTTCATTTTATATATGAGTTAGATCTATATAAGAGACTTCAAACTCATGGAAAATATCGATTAAAATATTTCTAAGGTGCATTGAACATTACACCTTCCATATGTCACACTTGTAATATTGATTTTTTTTTCATTTCATAAAAAATCATTCATATAGTTTTTAGTGACAAGGTTTCTAATAATAGATAAATATTTCTCTAGATTATCCAGTATGTGCCCTTAGGTGTCCTTGTACATGATGCCAACATAACATTCATGTCAGTTAAAAGATAACACTATTTGTCTATACATCATATTCCCCTATTGGTCGTGCATAATGTAGTCCCCATAACAGTTTCATCAAATGATGGTAATTTCCTCCTTGGTTATAGTGTCTTTTCCCCTTCAACATTTGTTGGAAATATGTAAGAATTTGTCTTTTAAAATAGTCATTCATGTATATTTGTCCAATTATCCTTCTCTTGATGTGAAAGTCTTCAAGACCATGTTTTAAATATCTCTTTTTTCATGTGTTCAATGTTATATGAAATAACATTGGACCACTTAACCACATATCATGTATTGTTTCCATTTATGGTCCTAGTTGTATGTTCTAAAACTACAAACACCATACTCCCTATGTTTGGGTCAGACCTTCATAGAAATCCTATTCCATCAATTCTTTGGAAATCATGATTGGAAATACTCCCTTCATATTAATGTACATTCTTCATAAATTAAACTTTACTGTTCAGAAAATATGAATCTCTATAATCATTCTTTAGCTTTCAGCAATAGATTGTCAAACTTTTGATAGCTCTTCTCCCTAACTATGTTGTACATGACCTTAGTTGGCCTTGAATAATTTGCCTACATAACTGGTCTATTTATCAAAATATGCCTCCATTTGGCTATGCAACATATTACCTAGTCAGACATACATAATACAATCCCCATAATGGGTTTTTCAAAAAATGGTTACTTTGTTTTTGAAAAGAATTCGTTTAATTCCTTCGTACATTTTTTCATAACATTCTTCATATCCAAAAATTCCCAAATAACACTTTACAATTTTCCCTTCCATACCTGAATATGGTAGTATGTTTCCAAACAAATTATCATGAAATTTGGAGAGTCTAAAAAATTTGGTTAGAGCTAAAGACTGTAAATTAAAGCTACACAATGTCAGCACTGTGTTACTTAAAACTAGAAAATACCATGTCCTCAACACATGACTTAATACTACACAATATGATATCATAAATTTTACTTTTTATAAGTATTAACCATTCCACATACACAAAATTTTTATCGAAACATTTTCCCCATTCATGACATTCATCAGCATAAAATATACCTTTTATTCTTAAAATTACTTTCTTTGGAAGTACTACATAGTGTGGTCTTGAGTCATCAAAATCTTATTCCCCTTGTTTATCAGCAATAAAATTCTATATTCCATAGAGCTATTTTTCTTGAATATGTAGTCTGTTCCATTTGGTGTCCTTGCATAAAATTTTCCTGCATAATAGGCTTGTAGGTAAAAAGATGCCATTATTTGGGTACGCATCATATTCCCCCATTTCCCTCCATAATGTATCCCCATAACAGGCTTAAAAAATAATGATAACTTCATTATATGAAGATAATTACTTTAGATTTATACATTTTTTAGATTTGGGGACCATAAAAATCATGACTCATGATTTTCCTTAGAAATATTTTAATAATATTACAGTAATTATTAGCCAATGCATCTTTTTTGGGACTTAATTTCCAAATTTATGGTCAAAGCTATTCGACCTGAAACATTATCCCTTTTTAGTCCAACATGCATGACTCTAAATTTCAAACAACAAGAGACATGGTAGTCACCAGATTGAGAACCCACAGAGGGAACTCAATAGAAAAGTCTTGTCCAAGCCCATTAAACATACTATTTTCAATGATTTAGGTAATATTGAGCTATAAAAATTCAAAAGACACAATGTTTGTGTGGTATTATATATATCCCTAGCAAGTATCAAACTATTCTCTGTAGTCACCATGGCTTAGGAAAAAAAATAGATCATCCTTCCAAACATGATGTATCTCCAAATCTAACCAAATGATGTTGGAATGACTCAAAGTGGCTTGCTTTTACCTTGGAACAAGATTCTCTTCATTCTGAATGAATCAAATTCTAAGGGGTAATTTTTTTGACACCATGAAATGTGTTTTAGCCACTTAGTTGTGAATGAAGATGTAATTCCATGAGTCCTGACTAAAAATGATCTCAACCGAGCTTAAAAACTTTACGGTGCAACTCTGCATTTTTCATGGAGGTCAGTGATGGTAGTGAAGCCACATGCCTGAAGGGCTGGTATCGTTGGCTCCACAGTACGAAACAATAAATTTGGCTAATTCCTCAAGCAGGCGCCCTAGGTTCCTACATATAAAAACCTGTGCCACCATGCTTTAGCAGAATGAACGTATTATATTTCCAAAGATCTCAAAGAGGAACCCCATTTTCGCCAAATTAATGGTAGCACACAATCCTAATTGGGCACCGCCCATCAGGTGCACAACCTCTTGTGCTCCCTAAAGTTGGTGTGAAACCCACTTGCACGACCAAAGTCCTTTAACCTATGGTCCTATTTTTTCTTATAGATGGACCCCTTGGGACTTAATTTATAGAGACGAATTTCCCTGATGCCCAATTGATGCTCTGGTCACCCTAGTTCTTCACCCAATTCCTTCGAATATTTCAATGCAGTTCATTGACACACAAATTTGAGGAATTGAGGAAGGATCATAGAACATTAGTCCTCTCTATGTTTGAAATTCATAACATGTGCATGCTTATGGAAACCTACCTCCATAAAATTAAAATCACTTTCACGCCACCTATTCATTTCCCTAGAACTTGAGATCCCCACATCTCGGATCACCTTTAAATTTCCTGAATGATTGAGCCATGTCTTTTCCAAATATTACCATACATGTTTTCATCTCTTATGGGATTATCTGGTCAACCAAGCCTACATTCATGTCTATACTTGTGCAAACTTTTCTACAAGGGTGCCCCTCTTTGATTCACATACTCTCTACAGTATAAAAGGCATCAAGCCCTCTTCAAAGCCATTCATGGAAATGATCCTTCTTTATCATCTCTCTTATCTAAAAGGGATTCTATTGACACCACCACCAAAACATCCAGACTTATCAAACTTTTGGTAAAGGCACATCAACAGGTCTTCTATTTGGGTTTTTATATCCATAGTCATATATTTATTGCATTTGTTTCTAAATGGGGTTATGATTAATGGAGTCTTATTGGGTTTGTATATCCACACTAACATGGACCTTTCTCCTAGGAACAACGATGGGAAGTTCCCAGTTTGGAGGATTGGGGTTTGGGTCTCATCCTCTCCCTTCTCAAGGACCCAGAACCTCAGGTCTCTACTAGGGAAGGTAAGGATCATACCAACTTTTTTTCTTTTTGAACAAAGGAGAAGTATACCTCCCCTACCAGGATCATTTTTATGGATCCATCATAGTGTAATCCCCTCAACTTCACCCCTTATTCCTTTCATTGTACCCTCGTCCAATTTTATGTGAATTGAGGGAAGGCTCTTCATGTCATCCTCTTCCCAGGTTGCCTCGACCTCATCCTTTGTCACCACCATAGGTGCGCCCACTTCCACCAGAATGGAGGTAATGTGTAGTTATCTTTGTTTAATATTTGATATCTTATTGTCTCTCACACCAAGCATGTCTCACGTATACCCTCTTCTCAGGGCCCGAGCTCATCGGATATCCTCTTCAAGAATCTAACCCTAATTCCCAAAATCTGGGAATCTTCCTTTGGAATAATCCCCATATTAAATACCCAAATAATCAATGCCTACTATTCAAGAAGTAATCCCTAAATAATTTCTCTCAAAGAACTATACTCTCATATGAGACTCATCGGACTATGTGAACCTTGATTCCCATCCACATGGGATACATAGGAATCCTCCTTGAGGTTCAATCCCAACAATTTAAATCAACCCTTCTCTCCTTCATCCATATTCACAATAGGGTCTAATATTACATGGAAACCCATATCATTTTCATGTTCCTTGTGCGGATTTGGCATAAGCCCCACATAAAACATTGACTAAGAACCTTTATCTAAGATGTCCATACCACATGAAATTAAACTGTATGGATATGTCCTTATCACATGACATTAAAAGGTATGATGCATGTATCTCATTAAGCGGCACCAAACTATGAGGGATCTGATTCATTTCCCAAGGATACATAGGTATCCCATTTTATGTGTACTAACCTGATATCAAATAAAACCTTCATCTCCCAGGATGAAAATAAATTCTAGAGTGCCCCACTAAGTAGCTTACAAACCAGTATCATCATAATAATGATTAAAATAATCTCTAAAAAGTATATGAGAGGAAACAATTTATAGATAATCTCGAATACATGTGGATATCTCCATTAATTAAGAACCATTAATATACACTGATTATTCTAATTTTTACACATGTTAATAAGTGATGGCAGATTCCTAGTGAAACATATGTGATACTTGTTAAATTGATATGGATTCATGAAAATGTCTTAAATTTATAGAATGTTCTTAAGTGTCATAAATTTCAAACATAACGAATTTCTAACTTTGTAAAAAAGGACCATTTTGGATAAAGAATTATTGGGTGTTTCCAGCTCCATGAATAAATCCAATGGAAACCTCATGGAAGCCCTAATTCTTTAAACTAGAACACATATATCAAGGATCTATGAAACATGGTCTATTCTTAACGTATATATGGATTTATAGGAAAATAAATCATGGATAATCTTGTGGAATTAAATGTATAATCAACACTCATCATGTTGTCTATTTTTTCTAATTAATATAAGTCATGGATTATAACATATTCCTAGGTTCACCTTTTTTATTTTTTATATTATGGTTGGTAAATATAATCAAATATAGTAGGATTTTCTCCTTCATATTAATCATCGACACCTAGCGCAGAAGAGAACTTATCTACCTCTTTATCTATATGTAAAAAAATATCCATTTTACACCCCCATTCCATAAGGGCATGGTAATATGAAGGGAGTGTTATACCCACTAGTTATGTAGAGACTGTAACATTTTAGTAAATTTTAATACAAATTAAATATAGTTAATTATCAATATTAGTAAATTTTATTTTATAGAATCTAATTCACTTAATTAATATTTAGTAAATATTCAATCTGAAATAAAATTGTTTAATTCTTACTAATTATGTTTTTATGTAATATATGATTTTATTTAATATCATGATTTCAAAATTATGGAATTTGAATTTGAAAAATGTATATCAACTTAAAAATAATCATTTTAAACTTAAATTAGTGTAATATTTTGGTATTTTTTTGAATATTATGGTGTATTAATGAATTATAAAAAAGTGATTTTTATTGAAAAATATCTTTCATTATAAAATATTTTCAGTTCCACATTATATTTTAGATTAGTTTTAAAATTTAATTATTTAATTCTTATTAAACCCAATCCCCTAAATTTTATTCTAATCAGCGTTATAATTTAATTTGGTATAAAAACATTTTTACAAATAAGAATTCAATTTTCTAAAAATCTCTTTCTCATCAAAAATTTTATTTTTAATTATAAACTAAATTTTACCAACTCTATGAATTCAATTTGATAAATTGAATCAAATATTTTTAATAATAAAAACCAATATTATGTATTAATGGAAACATGAGTTTTGGTCATCATCAATAGTAACAATGAGAAAATTGTTTTACCATAGTTATGGTTAAAACATGTTTACCAAGGGTTAAACTAAAGAGATAAAGGTAAAAATGACCTAAAATACTATATAAATCATATTTTAGTGAAATATGTGGACTATATATTATATAATATTTTTTAAGGGTCCATGTTTTATCCCTTTTGATATATTAATACAATAACATATTGTAATCATTTTAAAAATATCATGTTTCCCCTCTCTCCCAATTATAAAAGGACACCCCTCTCATCTACTCTCAACAGATGGATTGAATTTCATTCAAACAATACAGTCCTAAAAAAATTAAACCATAACTACAAACATCATAGAACCCATGGATTAATATAAAAACTAACCTAGAAGGGTTTATGTATAATCTTAATGAGGTTTCCTGAAGAAGTGGTATAATTCTTAATCGAGCATTTTTGTATTATTTCTTATTTTACCTGCTTTAAATATTATTCCTCCATAATAAAATAATATCATCTGTATGTTTCATCTAATGAGATGTTATTAATATAATTTTAAAATCTATATCAGTATTCTCTTCCATCTAATGGTAAATGAAACCATCATTCGTGTGTATGCTGGACTTCCTCCCAACGAACCGATATAATTTTTTCCCACTCCCGCCTCTAAAAGATGATTATAAAAATGGATTTATTAAATATATACGATATTAATGGAAAATAATCATTATTAAATTAAATTATTTTATTTATTAACTTACCTTTCTATCCATTTAAAAATGACAACGTTGTTCAAGAATACTTGTGGATCACCACCTCTATGAAGTGATGTGATTCATTTTTCGTCCCCACATCACATGAAATGTATATATAAGTGTAAATAAAGTTAAAATATGATAATTATATTATAATAATATTAAAATAATGATAAAATTATACATATCTTCATTCCCTCATGTTTGTCTAATAATGGAAATATTACTAATGTGTATGTGTGACCTAACATCTCCATGATCGCAACATAGTTTATTTTTCTAAACCAACATTCATGGTTTATTTTTAAACTATAACTAATATAAAAAATGATAATTATTTAATGATTGTTTCTCTATATATTATGTCATATTGACATCATTGACCATATACATATAACTAATGTAATTTTGGACTTAAGTGTTGAATATGACCAAAATGCCGGATGTTAGTCTAACTGATTAAGTAATTAAAAATTTCATCGAAATAAAAGAAATTAATTATTTATTAGTAAGTTATTAAACATGGAAAGGGTTCTTAATTAATTAAATAAATAAATAATTTTCTAATATAGGAGATAATAACCTAACAGATATCTCAGACTTGTGGTAAGTAATTTTTTAACATAATAATATCATTCTAAATGTTTTAAGGATTTATTTTATAAATTTATTTATTTTATTTTAATATTATTAAAATATATTTTTATTTTTGAATGCATAAATTAAAAATAAAGTGAATTTAATGACATTTTTTACTTTTTATAAAATCTTATTAAAGGGATTGTTTTGACATATTTTATAGGGAATATTTTGAAGAAATATTCAAAATGAATATTCTATTTTAACATATATAGAATAAAAAACTTTTACTAAAACCCAAACTCCTATTTTTTTTTCTAATTCCATTGATGGCTTCCCTATTTCATTTAAGAAAACATATCATTCCCTTTGTTTGTTTAATTTTGAAATAGGGATTTAATGGAATGAATATTTTAATATATGTAATTGTTTTTTATGGATGAATTTTTTTTTATGAGTTTGAAGATGGAAATGAATTGTTTAATGTGTTAAAATTATGTTATGGTTGTTTGGAATTTTTTATAATGATTTTTGTGAATAATATAGTTCGTGATTATGGGTGAGCCTAATATAGCTCATGATCACTGGTGGTCCTGATCTTGCTATCCAATGTATTGGTTGAAAGGGATATAGTTAACAGGTGTTTGGGTTCTCCTAAGTGATTATTGTAATCTACCAAGTAGGTTATTACATTTTATGAGTAATTATTATAGTAACTTGAAATTGATATTCCATGTTACCTGCATGATTTATCTATGCATTCTGTGTGTTTTAAAGAAATATTATAATTTCACAAGTCAAGATAATGAGTTTATGTTTCAAGGGAAGTCTATGATGCATCTTATGCGTAAAATGTATAATTTTTTTAAAGAGTTTTCATGATTAAGAAGATTCATTTATGTAGTTTATTTACCTTTATTATTATTTTTTCATGTTTTATGAAAATACATGGGAAGAGATGTTGATTTCTTGAGTGATTTAATTTCTATTTGAGCAGAAATGTTATTTTGAAAAATTAAAATTTTCACGAGGACTTATAGAATAAAACATTTCTTCTTCGTTATACCTTACTGTGATATAATTTCTCATCTTTTATTTGAAAAAAAAATTCACTTGTTTTATGTATGAGATTTTTTTATGATTATAATAGTAAAGATGGGTCATGAATATAAAACCTGTAATATCTTAAAAGTTATGTATTATAGAAAAATAAATGTAGAGAGGATGTTTCCACTTATTGAAGTAATATATTATTTTATAAGGCTATTGAACTCATTATATATAATTATTACCCTAGAAGTTCATTGATAATGAATGAAAATGAATTATTTTATAAAGAATTATTTTTACTGATTGTTTAATGTTGGGTCCTTATAGTTGGTATGATATAAAATGTTTATAATTTTTTATAGGTTGCGATAATTTATGGAAACATATTTTAGAGTTTATAATTTATATATAATATGATATTGAATTCTAAGATTATCATGTTTCATCATCTAAAATATTTCTATTCATAATGGTTTTCCATTGAGGAAATAGATATGATAAAGTAGGAAGGAACCAAGAGAATAATATCCCTCTAAATCATCAACCTAGAATGACGGGAATTCTAACTCAGTAGTTTTTTCTTTTATGGACCAGTTAACATGGGATATAAAAGGTGATTTCATCCGTGATAGAGAGAAATTCGATCAGCCATATAGGAACAGATCGATAGTGGATCATTTAATAAGGCAAACCCCTCAATCACTTATTGGATCTTATAACTCTGTTGTAACTTAGGCATGGATTATATATTTGTAAAATATATTTAATGTCATGGGTTGATTTATTCATCAAAATATAACTATTTTTATTTATCATTTTGAAGGCGAATCCACTCAATATTGGTCAGTAGTAAATAATACTAGATAAAGATAAAATATTAAGACCATGAAATGAGATACATTTAAAAATATTTTTATTCTGAAGTATTTTCATAAGATTGTTTAACATAGGATGGAAAAAAATTCAATGATTTTCTTTGAATGAGGTGTTGGATATAGGGTCCACGTATGATGAAAAATTCACCTGGTTGGAAATGTAGAAATGAGTTGTTTATGAGATCTTGGTAGTAAAATTAACAGGTTTACTCAATATTGATGCCTTAATAATGAAAGGAACTTGGTTCTCAAGAATATAAATATTATTGGAAACATTTCAAATGTGTTAATAATGAAGATATGGAGTTTTCTAAGGATCATGTGTCTTATGAGAACAATTATAAAAATATGTATAAGAGGAAGTAAAATGTGAAATGTTAGCCATGGAAAAATAGAAGTATAAAGATCATGTTTATATTTTATGATAGTTGTAGAAAACATAATCATGTGGAATGTTTTATGAATTCTTGAAAGTTCATCTGATGTGGAATGTTCATAAATATGGATTATGATTCCAATCAAAAAAATATTATTATTGGTAAGACCAATTTTTATAAGAATGCAATAAGCTGTTTTAAATGAAACAAGACAAGTTATTATGTGGATGCAGGTCCAAAGAAGTGCTTGAATGATTTTAAGCTTCAAGACTATATGAAGAAGGGAGTAGTGAATCATTTGAAACTACCTTGGTATATGTTGGACCATTAAATAGAGTGGTAACATTTACATTACATGTTTATTCATATTATGATAATTTTTTGTTTTATTCATGGTATAAAAATTATTTCATTAATGAGAAATTTGATGGTAAAATGAAAATTTGACTTAAAGGATTGAAGTTATATATTTTTTTAAAAATATATGGGTGGATGTAAGAGAATTGTTTTTAAAAAATAGTTCAAATTATCATCTTTTAAGAGTTTTCATAGTGAACCTTTCCATATTTTATATTGTCAAATTTGATTTCATTTTGATTCTGGATTGTATTTTCAATTATATTTATGATTTTTTGTAGGGATAATTTAGTTATATTATGAAATGTGTTCTAATTTTTTAAAAATATAAACATAAATTTCATTATATATCAAGAAGATGAGAAAATTTTATAATATTGAAGTGAAATTTAGTTTTCTTATATTGTTGAACATAATAGATCATTTTAGATTAATTCAATTACAGTTATAAATTAATTTATTGATGTTTTTCCTGATTAGTTTCTAGGTATTATATATTATATTGAAGTTAAATCAACTATTTAATTATTATAAAAAGATAATATATTATCCAAACTTCTTTATTTAATGACTCATGTATAAATTTAATTGAAAATCAGTTATAACAATTGCTCGATAATGTTTTCATTATTCATAGAGCTTTATAATGAAATGCTCCAATTTTTTTAAAACAAATAGAATTGGTGGAAGATTTTCATTTATTATAAATCATTAAATAATATCAATTTAATGAATAAGTATTAGTTTTCCCATATTTATAACTTTTTTGGTCGGCTCTAATGGGATCTATATTCTACCAGGGATGATATCAGGACTAGGCACTATAAAATGAAAGTGAAAGATGATAAATTTTGAATGACAGATTTGCATACAAGGTATGGTAAAAATGATTTTTTGGTTATGACCTTTTGGTTAAAAATGATAAATTTTTATTCATAGATCTTATGAATATATTTTTGCAAGAATATTTGGAATAATTTCTTGTTGTATAATTTGATGACATTTTTGTTAATTATAAATAGTATAAGGATAATAAATATTATATAATAATTTTAATTTTAAAATTAAAATAAAATAAATTATATTGGAAATGTAAAAATTTGATTTTTGATACAAGATATTATATTCCTTACACATATCACAAATAAATATTGAAGAACTATTGATTCATTTAAAAATAAAGTGTTCAATGAATTGACAATATCTATAAATGTTACTGATATTAATAGCTTTCTAGGATTTGTAGGATATTACTAGAATTATATTGAAAAAATTTCATCATTATCTTGTGGAATAATTTCATGTCCCAAGGTTCCATGGTAACCTCCCTTTTAAATAAATCAATAGTGTGTGTTGTACACAATACAGAGTTTTTTCACACTATGACATTTCAAATTAGCCATTTAAAAAGAAAATATGAATAGTATTAAAAACATTTAGAAATTTTATAATTTTTATTTTTCAAAATAAACCTCATTTTTGAATTCGTAGTGTCAAAATTAGATTATGGTGAATTTTTGGTATTTTTAAGAAAACATTAAATTTTTGATGAATAGTGAAAAGCACAGCAATGTAGATAAAAACCAAAATTACATTTTAAATAATTTACGTTATTTTAATTTTTTTAATCTAAATAGATATACATATAAAATTTATTATTCCTATGGAACTTATTTAAGTAATCTGTATGATAGAATTTGATAAAAAAATTATTGATCATTTTTAACCACTTTTTACCCACCTTCTAGCCACATTAGATGATTAAAATTAAACATAATTTATCTACTTATATGAAATAAAGTTTTAATATAAAACATAAAGGATTTTAATCAAGATTGAAAATGTGGTCTAGTAGGATCAAAATAAGATTTGGTGAACAATAACTTTTTAAATTTATTTACTAAGGTTAATGGTAAATATCGTAATTAAAGGTTAAAATATTATTATTATAATATAAAATTACCATAACACTTGGATAACCCTTATTTTATGAGTAATAGATTCCCAAGACAAACCCTGGGACACATATTTGGCTTTTAAATTCCATATGGTTTTGATTAAGACATTTATAACATTTAATTTTTAATAAAGGAAGAAATATCATAAACACAACTCTAATTGCAATAAAAAATTTAATATGGGGTAATATAACCAATATCTTAGATTATAAATAGTCATTATAAATAAATAAGAATTTCCAACATTGTGGTATTTTATTCATAGTTTTTGGACAATAAATGAAAAATATTATTTTTGACACAATAATGAAGTCGTGATTACATTATTTAAGAAAAGTTCAAATATACAATTTTATATATATTAAAATAAATGTAATTCGAAATTTATTATGTCATTGATTAATTTTAGAGATTATTTTGACATGTTATATTTTATTTCATTCATTTTTTAGAAGGAATCATGTTTCTATGATTTAACAAAAAATTAAGTATTAAATTATGCCAAAATTGACATGAATGAGATTTGAAAATATATAATATTCTATTAATGGATATAAAAATTATAAAAATATAAGGTTCATAAAAATTTCATTTATAGTGAAACAAATGGAATTAATGAACCATTTTAGGTTCTAAGGTCATTTTATTGTAACAATATTAACTATGCAGTGAAAAATACAAAAAGAAATTGTAAGAGTTAAACTATTTAACTGAGGGTTAAATATAAAATATAAGGTTAAATTTATGACCTAAAGTTGTATAAAACATATTGGCTGAGACTATTTTTACCCGCACTCAACATATCATTGAATAAAATCACTTTGGATCTATTAAAAACTGAAAATAAATTTATAATAAAACAATTGTTTAAGATCTTCCAAAAGTTCCCCACACCCCTCCTATAAAAGTACACTTCTCCTTATATTTAATTCACACATAATAACTACTTTATCTGAAATAACCCCTTCCCATTACTTCTCCAAAAATCCTTGACATCATTCTTTGATGGTTTATTTTTGGATGAAGGCCATATATGGAGTCCTTTTTTGCATATCAAAAGGGGACACCTGAAAAGAGGTAATTGTTTTATCACCTATTTCAAAGTTATTTTCTTCTTATACTTCCTCTTTATATGTTGTTTCAATAATAAAATTATAACCCAAGTACCGTCCACATTCATAGATTTTATTATAAGTATGTTACAACCGTATTCCTCCTTTTATATATCCAGTAAAAAACAATATCACCATGTATGCATGTGTATGACTTACTATCTCCACGTCGTGGTGTGATTTATTCATGTACAATTTATTTCTATGGATATAATGATGAATATTATGGATGTAAATAATAAATATAATATTATATCATTTTTATATAATTTATGTTCCATCCAATTGGATACCATTTAACAATTAATTAAATGACATCATCGCTTGTGCACACATACGGCTTACCGTCTTCACTACTCGAAGAGACTCATATTCCATGTGTACTATACAAGTATGATTATAAGAATAAATATTATTAAGTATGAAATATACGAAAAAATAATTATGCAAGGATGATATATATATATATGTACATATATGTCATTCACATACGTTCATTCAATATGATAAGAAAATGGAAACTATGTTCAAGCATACGTATGACCTAGCGTCTCTATGAATGGTGTGTCACATATTTTAACTATCTATTATATATATTTATATACAGAATATATATGATAAATAAATCTTGTCTTACAATTTTGAATTATGTATATTATTATCTATATAATATGGTAGAAAATAATAAGTCAAAAATCATATGATGAAGAATGCCATTATTACCTGAAACGTTTTATTAAGTTGAAAATTATTAATAAACCTGTAATATAAAGTCATAAATGAATCATATATTATATCATAAACACAGAAATGGTCCTTGTATAATTTAATAATATTTTTAACCATTATACAGGAAGATAACTCACTATCGACTAAAGGAAAGTATAAGGTAATGTTTAATTTCACAATCTGAGTATTATTTGAGGTTTTTCATATATAAGTATCTTCTAGGACATCTCTATCATCAATGTAAATGTTTCTAAACATGATTTCATAAAATGTTTTACTATTATCATATGTATTCTTAATGTAATTTTTACCTATTTTTTATTTTCTATAAATTTTTTTGAAAGGAATATTTCGGTCATTTTCCAAACGAGGTACTTTATCAACTTTTCTAAAAATTAATGAAAGAATGTTTTTTAACTTATATGGTGCGGGCGACTATTTTTTGTTGTTATATCACCTTACAATTTTCAAAATTCACTTAAATGATTATAAGTTTATTTTCAAAATAATATATATATTTTAAAATATAATTGCTTTCAAATTATTTAATGTTAAAAATTATATTACCCTCAAAGAGTTTTAATGAATTTATTACATTATTTTCATCTAGTTCAACATCCTATGTTGGATTTTATGATTGTTTGAACATTGATTTTTATGATGCAATATTCTAATTGGTATTGAATGTTTTTTTGATATTTTTTACTATGACTGTTTCATTTTTATACCAATCATCTTATATTGTTAATGTATTAATATTTTTTATGTTAGTTTCAATGCGAATAATTATGTTATGTTTCAACAATTTCATATGATAAATTAATTGGACTTAGTAAGTGATGGGTGAGTCCCTTTATAACCCCCTTAATGCATCAGTAGGTCCCATGAGAAAAACTATTGTCTTGGAAAAAATCCTTTATATAATATTTTTGTATTGTCCTGGCACGAGGCCTTGATACAGTGGTTATGATTATTGTATTATGAATTCCCACATTATGAGATAGATATTGATTTTAAATGTCATTATTTGACTAGTAGAATATCCATGTGAATGTTCAAATAACATTATTATATTTATTATTTGCATATTATGATGAATATAATGTTTTAAATGGATTGTGTTCATGTTTTTTAACTTTACATAAAATGTTATGCTAATTTGTAATAGACTTTTCTATATTGTTTATCCTTACTGAGCATCTGAGCTCACCCCTTTCTTATATATTATTTTCCCAGGATACCATTATGTATTTTATGATTGATATTAAGGATTGTGATAAAAGAATAATGGAGTTCTTAAAGGATTACTTATGTAGTATTTTATTACAGAAATTTTAATTTAAAGATAATATATGTAATCTATTTTCCAAGACTGCTAAACTGATCGATACTTTGGGACCTGAGTCCTTGTAATCAAGACAATGTATTTAAATAATACCTTAGCTCCGGGTAATTAGGGTTAGGGTGTTACAGCTGGTATAAGAGGATGTTTACCAACAACTATGAAAATATTTTTAGAAAACATAGATTAGGGATAATAAAAATAAGATAGACTTTGAGTATAATTATAGAAGAACCCCCTAGATTTTTAGTGATGTTGTGATTTCATGGATATTATAAGAAATCCCTCCTTGTCTTGATACTAAAAGTGGATATGCTTCTGCAATAGATGTCCCAAGGGGTAAAAACTCCGATAAGATGTTCCGGGTTTCACTCAGGGTAACCTAGTACACAACAACATGCCTTACTACGTAACTAGTTTGACACTCCAAGGAGATATGTTTAACGGCCCGGTTATTAGTGCTTCCCAAAGGATCCCTATACCCGGTTGGTCACATGGCCTCAAACAAATTTCCCCAAACTCCAAAGGATGCTGACTAGTAGTGAGGTCCTTGGCTAGGATTGTGGAAAAACTAGTCCTTCATTGGCAGAGTAAAATAGTAGAAACAAACAAATAATAGTAAAGGAAGCAATAACCCCACAAAATAAGAAAACAATTGGAGAATGAAACTAAACAAACAACTAGAGAACATAAATAAATTATACTTGTCACATATATCATGGAAAGTTACAAAAAAAGATACAATGTTGGAATACAGTACTAAAACAACGTATATGAAAACAAATAAACTCAATAATAATTACAAGCCTCATCTTTGTCCCATGTTCATTAGCTCTATAGAAATCAAGTACCTGATGTAGAAGGGATATTTTCATTATCTATACATGCAATAATATAAACTATTTGGGCCCTAAAACATGACCCAAACAGGTGTGAGACAAATCCCAATAGGCAAACTCCAAAATACCTATGCCATACGGTTAGTGAATATATATATATAGAATAAAATTATGTAAAATGAGGTAATAATAAAGGAAGTACTCAAACTAAAAAATACAATAGTTCCAATTACATTCATTTAAATTTAATAATTATTCAATAAATCAATCACAAGAAACACTCTTGGATGTTCTCACAGTCTAACCACTCTAGTTCATGTTATAAAAATACTCTCTGAGGAAGCACTAACCGTCAATTCATCATATGGTCTTTTCACAGTAAACTGTAGACTCTTTGAGTAAGCGCTCAACATCCAATTCCCCTTGTAGTCTCATAAAAGTATATTATAGACACTCTAAGGGAGAACTGAACATCCATACCCCATATGGTCTTGCAACGTGAAGGGTAACAGACTCTGGGGAAGCCGTCAATGTCAATTCCCCCTATGGTCTAACTACACCATTTTCCCACATCCCTGTTCAATATTATCATACACAGATGATATCTAGTAACTAAAGTAAATCTCAAATACTATATGGATAAATTACTACAGTGGATATCACAATCATGCCAAATAATGTGAACTTCTTCCTAAAAACACTAGGGATGGAAAAATAGGCAACATAACAGGTGGTTCTAGACCCATCAACCAAATCAAACAAACATGGTACAACACATACATATCATGGTAATAAAACCTATGAATAATAAAACACCCTTACTCTAGAAAAAAAGAATAGAAGGAAAATCATGGATACTTTAATAAACATGCAATACCCTAAATGATGGTATTCAGCACTTTTTGCACATGTAAATCATAGAAAACTACATAATCACACACACCACCTATCTATACATTGTACGATCAATATAGTCGAATATCAGCCTTGTACTTGACTTAAAATTTCATAGATCTATAAAAATTTGAAAATATTTCATCCTTTAATATCTCACAAAAGAAGGAAAATTCGAGAAGAAACCCTAGAACAAATAATAACTCACCGAGGCGATTATAACAGAATCGATGGTGTTAGATTTGGAGAATGGGTGGTAGGATGGTGGATCAGAGAAGAATCATAGCACCCAGTTGCTCCTGGATGATATGGTGTTAGAAAAAGAATATTTTAGGAATGAGACATGACTCTGGTCTATTTAATGAAATAAAAGAAAAATTATACATCATGTACTATAAATGAACACACTGTGTATTCACCTCAACCAGCCTCCGAAATTAGTGGTCTGCCACGTCGCCCAACACGACCATGTCTTGGCCATTACGCGCCCATGATGTGGTCGTACACAGTAATAGGGTACAGATTGTATACTCTTAAGTAAAAGACATTTAATCCTAAAATCATGAAAAACTATACATTTCCTCAAAATACCCAAAAACAAGATCCAAAAGGTTCTTAAAAACTTCTCCCCTTAAAGAAACATTTTCTCAAATTTCTATATGAAGGTGGAAAAGAAGAATCTTCGAATAGCTCTATCCACTACAATCGTACATCAGTATCCCTCTCCAACATCTTGTCATGTACGTGCTCGTGCTGTCATTGCACCTATACTAGAGGAACATACTAGCCATGGAGAACCCTCTTGATGCGATCAACAACTCAGATAAGATGCTACTCGAATGATGTGTCTACCTTTAACTCAACCTCCTTGGGTTGAAAAAGATGAGACGAGTCTGAGAAGTAATGCCATAGCTGAGAAACATGAATGACATCATGCATAGCATAGTACCTTTGAGGTAACTACAATTGGTAGGCAATCGGCTCAACACTTTCCAAAACATAAAATGACCTGACGTATCTCAGTCAAAGCTTTCCCTGTATTCTAATCAACTTGTTCCCAACCTCAGTGTGACAGGATGGAAAACCTGATCTTCCACCTCCAAATCTAGAGTTCTTATCTGTCTATCAGCATAATAAATTTTCCATGAAAATGTATTAGCCATCCTCTTTCGAATCAAATCCATCTGCTCTATGGTCTATTGGACAAGATGAGGTCCCAGCATAGCTGCCTCTCCTGCTTCCATCCAAAATAGTGGCGATCAACATGGCCTATCATACAATTCCTTATAAAGATCCATCTGAATAGTTTCCTAAAAAATATTATTATAGAAAAAATCATCTAAAGGTATGTGTGTCTCCAAAGAACCTACAAAATCTTGGATGCATGCTCTAAGCATGTCCTCTAGCACCTGAATCATATTCTCATAATGTCAATCTGTCTGGGGATGGTAAGCTATACTCAGAAGTCCCTATGTACCCAAATACCTATGTAGTCCCTTCCATATCAATGAAGAAAAATGATTATCCCTATCTAAAATGATGTAGTGTAGAACAATGTAAACGTACAATCTATCTAATGTAAAACTGTCCCAGCTTATCAACACAGAAGTTGTCCTTGATTGGTAAGAAGTGTGAATCCTTCATGATTATTTCAATGAAACACAAAATTGCATCATTCCCTCAAGGAAACCTCATCAAACCCACCACAACGACCATCATGTTAACATTCCAATTTCACTTGAGGATGGGCAACTGCTACAAAAGAGTTGCTGGTTGATGATGCTCTGCCTTCACCGACTGATAGGTAGGACACCACATAAAAAAACCAGAAAGATCTCTCTTCATGTTTGGCCACCAATACCGACGGTGTAGCTCTCGTAAAATCATGGTGACACTAGGATGAATTGACCAAACCGAGGAATGAAAATCCCACAAAATCTCCTCGCCTATGTCTATTGACACCAATACACACCCATGAAAATGTAAGATTTCATCCTTGCCTACGGTCCATCTAGGAATAAGGTCCTCTCCTGACACACTCTTCTGCATGACTAGGAATACAAAATCTGATATCTTCTTCATTAAAAAGGCTGGAGTATAGTACTAAAACAATGTACAAGAAACCAAATAAACTACAGTAGCATCACAGGCCTCAGCTTGGTACCATGATCTCCAGCTCCATAGAAATAAAATATATAATGTAGAAGGAATATTTCCCTTATCTATACCAACACCAATATAATCTTTTGGGGCCCAAAAGCATGACCAAATAGGATTGAGATGAATCCTAGTAGGTAACCACCAAAAACCCTATCCTAAGTGTCAGTGAATATTTAAATAGCAGGAAAATATGGATACTGAGGTAATAAACAAGGAAGTACTCAAAGTAAAAAATCCTTCTGTTTCAATTAAATTCATTTAAAATTACCATTTATTCAACAAATCAATCACAAGAAACCCTCTTGGATGATCTCACAGCCTAACCCTTCTAGATCAGCTTAGAAAAAAACTCTCTGAGGAAGCACTCATTGCCAATTCCTTCTGTAGTTGTTTCACAGTAAACTATAGACTCTCCAAGGAAGAACTCGACATTCAATTCCCCATGTGGTCTCGCAAAGGTATAATACAAAAAATCTGAGGGAGCACTCAAAGTCCTTCCCCCCTATGGTCTCTCAACGGGAAATGTAAAAAATACTCTAGGGAAGCCCTCATTGTCAATTCCCCCTATGGTCTCACTACACCAGGTTCCCACTGCCCTGTGTAATTCCATCGTGCATAAACTATATCGAGCTGGAAAAGTAAAACTAAAATACTACATCGCTAAACAACTATAGTTCATACCACAATAATTTCATATAATATCAACTCCATCCTTACAAAACTGGGCATGGAGAAAATGGATTCCTAATAGGTGGTTTTGGACCTAAAGGACAAATCAAAAAACATGGGAAGACACATCAATAGCTTGGTAATAAAACATTTTCACAATCAAACACACTTTATATAGAAAACAATTCATAGTTGGAAATAACATGGTTAAATTTCCTAAACACGGAATACCCTAAACTAGGGTATTTGGTACTTTTTCACATACAAATCAATGATTACTAGAGAAAGGCACAAACAACCAACCTCAACGATGTACAATTTCTATAGATGAATCTAAATCATTGATTAGACCTAGAAAATCATATATATACCAAAACATCCAAATCGTTCAACCTTGAATAACTCAAAAAAGAAGGGAAAAATTGAGAAGAGATTTTAGAAGAAAGGAGAACTCACTAGGGTGATTCCAACGAAATAATCTACGTTTGATTTAGAGAACAGATTGTGGGCCGGTGGATTGGAGACGAAACATTGCTCCCAGTCACTCAAGGATGAGATGGGGTTAGTGGAAGAAAATTCTAGGAATGAGACATGACCCTAGTCCATTTAATAAAATATATGAAAAAGTACACGCTGTGTAATATTAATGAACATGTTGTGTATTCACCTAAACCAGCCCCCAAAATTAGCGGTCTGCCACGTCACCCCACACGTCCATGTATTGGCCATTATATGCCCAAGAAGTGGTCGTACCCAGTAACAAGGTACATGTCTTGTACTTCTAAGTACACGATGTGTACTCCTAAAATCTCCAAAAACACCACTTTTCCTCAAAAACACCTAAAAACCAAATCAATACATAAAAAAATATTCAGGTTATTACAATATTCTTAGGATAATTCATATTTTCTTTATTACCCATTATGAAGGATTTATGAGTAAATATATCCACAATGGAACTATATTTATGATTATGGATTAGATATGCATAAAATTTCAATTTTATCTACATATTTTATTGGTTTTGAATTTTGAATTATGAATAATAACCTAATCTAGAGTATAACATTGATTTGAAATGTCACATAGTGAATGGAATTGAAATCATATTCGTGTATCTAGTCCAAGAAGGAATTTCTCTCTTATGAAAGATAAGGATAGTGGAGATGGTGACACAACTGGTGATGAACGACTTATAACCAAAATGAAATAACTGAACCATGTTATGAATTATAACCTTACTCATATAGGCTAGCCTGATCCATAACACAAATTATATTTGTTATACTGCTTCATGATATAACAACCTACAAAATTACATGGTACAACAAATCCATTTGTATCTAATGATTGGATAAGTTTCTTAGAGAAATTATTTCTTACTTTGGGATGTAATGAATGGGAAATGATTTTCATGGAAGTATTTTGTTTCTAAAGAGATAAGGATAAATTTTGTCTATTAATTCAAAACATGAAGGATGATTATGAAGTTGAAAATATGTAATTTTGGGAGTTTGATGAACTTATCCCAGAAAAATACATTCTTCCTGAACAACGAGCTAATATATAAAAGAAATTTCTATGTTTGAGGAAAAAAGAGGATGAGAATGTTGCATGGTATGAGGAAAACATCACAAGTTTATCAAGGCATGCTTAAGATTATATGTAACATATGAATTAAGATTGATCAATTCTTTGATCGGTTAAAACCATATATTGTAAGGGAATTGGTATCACACTATTTCTCCTCATATGAAGATATAGTCTCATGTGCTATCAAGATTGAGAAGGAGTTCTGTAAGTATTAGGACATTAATGTAAGGCTAAAGAAGAAGAGAAAAATGGATCAAGAGGCAAATAATGGGAAAAAATGGAAAGAAGGGGTTCATGTTATGTGATACTTTTGGGAAGAAACACCGTAGTACTTTCCCAAAAGGAATGGGGGTTAGTTACGAATATGTAGAAATAGGTAACTAGGCTCGTGATTATAAAATAAATAAAGAAGATATGAAATGTTCTAATTGTAATCATATGACAACATATGAAAAATAATTTCTAAATAGTCAAGGAAATGTAGATTAAAAGAAGAAAATGGATTATGGTCAAGCTTTTGATGTTACTAAAGTCGAAGCGGAATAATTATTGTATTTTTGTTTTTGGATTCAAGAATTGTATTCTTGTTATAATAAGAATGTGATATATATAAAGGTTGTACTACACTACTTTTTTTCATTACGGTTTTAATATGATATTCAATATGTGAAAATAATAGAAAAAATACGTTGTCTGGGGAATCAGATGATACAATTGATATTAGAAATTTTAAGACCTTTTAGAGAGTGTTTGGATAGAATAATAACTATAATGGTTGAAATATATTAAGTTGAACATCAGATCATACTTATAAGGATAAAAAATTTCTTAATATTATTTATTGAAGGTTATAATACTATATTTTTAGAAAAAGGAAAACTCACAGGTCAGGGGATAACCCGACAAGTCCGACAAGGCTATGCGAATAAAACCCATAACCGAAGTGCAACAAGGATTTCTCACCTAAAACTGGCCTACATGATGTCCTTGGATATTATTGCATAGTTTTTTAAATGGTAGATATTTATATTTATAATCTTATAAAATTATGATAAATAGACTATTTTTTAATATTATTATCTTTTGAAATGAAAATTGAGTTTTTGGTAGGAGTTAGTTAAAGGATAAAACTCTACATGTCAACTGAGTATGATTCCTTGTGTTCTTTTTCTATGACGTAAATTAATTATAAAACACTAGGGAAAGAATATTGAAACCAAAAAATGTTATCAAAGTCCTATTTATGAGGATTCAAATGGTCTGTTAGATCATCACAGATTTATAGCTTTGTGGTTATTAAATTTTTCCTTATTATGTACTCTATCACTCTCCATCAGAACCTAATGGTTATATTTTTTTATTCATGTACATGTTTTTCTACATGTAACCCTAGTATGTGTTATTTCTGGTAACCTTCATACTTACATTTTTTATGTTAAAATAGAGGTCTCATTAATCCATTTTTTGATGTGTAATTTTAACAAAGATATTTGAAATGTAAAAACCCAAGTTTTCAATCCCATGGATAAGTTGTGAGGATGAAATTTATTAATGTAGGGGATAATGAAACACCCCAAGCTTCCTTAGCATGCCTCTTTTTAAATAATTCATTAGTGTGAACTCAATTCAACACCATGTTTGAGCACACCATGACATATCATGTTAGCTATTCAAAAATTGATTCTAAATAGTGTAAAAAAAATTTGAATTTATTTTCTCAAAATAGAATAATTTTTGGAATTTATAATGTAAAAATTTTCTTAGGGTGACTTTTTTGGTATTTTTCTTAAAACTATAAATTTTTTGATAAATTATGAAAAACACATTATTGTGGATAAAAACTGACATTTTTATTTAAATAATTATTTTAATACAAAAATATATACATAATACATGTATTTTTCCAATTTAAGTCATTTGAATCAATTTTATAACAGAATTAGATATAAAAAACCATCGAACATTTTTAACACCTTTTTACCCGCCTTCTAGATTCATTCAAAGATTACCATTAAAAGTAATTGAACCACTTCTATGAATTGAACAATGATAATATGAAATACATGGTTGTAATAAAGACGAAAATATTTGCCTATTTGGATCAAAATATTTTTTTTGAATATTATCTTTTGAGTTTTATTAACCACGATTAAAAGTAAATTGTTTAAATAAAGTTAAAATAATATTATAATAAAATAAAATTACCCTAAAACATTTCATTACCTTATTGGATGAATAATGGCCAATAAAGACAAATATTAGGATACATATATGGTTTTTGGGATCCACATGGGTGTTATTTAGTCGCTTATAACATATAATTTTAGGTAAAGTAAAAATATCATAAACATGACTCGTATAACTAAAAAAAATTAATATGGGGTTATATAAGTAATATATAAGATTATAAATAGTCATTAAAGATATAATTATATTTCATATATCAAGTTATTTTATTCATATTTTTTATAAATTAATTAAATAAATTAAATTTATGGCTCAATGATTATGCATTGATTACCTTATTTATGAGATACTCAAATAAACGATATTATAAAAATTTAAAATAATTTAATTTGAAAATTTTGATATCCTCTAAGAATATTATGGATGACTTTTACTTGAGGAACATTGTAATAATTGTACAAGGCCTTTCCTTGAATATAATTAAAAAAGTACTTTTCAGTTAGTCACATGGTTCTAAGGAATCATGTTTTTATGACTTTAACAAAAATTATGTATTAAATATTTTCAAAATTGAAAAAAATGAGATTTTAAAGTAAATACTATTTTATTAAATGACAAAAAAATCATAAAAATATAATGTTTTCCCAAATTACATTTATATTGATAAAAATTTCATAAATTAACCATTTTAGGTTCTCTTGTTATTTTATGGAAATTATACAGACCATGTAGTGTAAAAATACAAGAAGACAAGGTAAGAGTTAAACTATTTCACTAAGGTTTAAATCTAGAAAATAAGGATACATTTATGTCCTAAATTGGTCTAAAACATAATGGTTGAGAGTATTTAGGCCCAAAAATAACATATTCTAGAATTAAATCATTGTGAAACTATCAAAAAAATAAAATCAATTTATAATAAATTAATATTTTAAGATCTTTCAAATGTACCGCTTACCCCACTTATAAAAGGACACTTCTAATTCTCTTTAACTCAAATCTAAAAACCCATTTGGATCATACAAACCTAGACCCTTGCCTCTTACAAATTCCATAATATCATTCTAGAGTCTACATTTTCAAAATTAATCCATCCTACCGAGTCCTTTTGTGAAACTCAAAAGGAGGTACTCAAAATAGGTAATTGTTTTATCACCTCTTCAAAAGTTATTTTCTTATTATACTTATTATTTATTTATTTCTTACATAATATAATAATAAATCATATAACTTGACATTATGATATTTTATTATAATTATGGGAAAACCATTTTCTTCCTTTTACCCATCCAACCAAAAACAATATCACCATTCGTGCCTGCGCACGGCTTCCCGTCTCCACACCTTAGTGTAAATGGTTTTTCAGGTAAAGTTTCTTTATATGAATATAATTATGAATATAATGGATGTAAATAATAAATTTTACAAGATATTATTTATATAAAATTCATATTCCATTCAATTACATACCATTTAACCATTAAGGAAATGATATAGTCGCTCCTGCGTGTGTATGGTTTACCGTCTCCAAGACTCGATGAGACTCATCTTCCACATTCATCATCGAAGAATGATTATAAGAATAAATATTATTACATATGAAATATATGAAAATAATAATTATTATAAGATGATATATATATATATATATTTCAGTCACCTACTTTCATCCACCATGATAAGAAAACGGAAACAATGTTCATGCGTACATACGACATACCGTCTTCATAAACCGTGTGATCCATTTAATTTATCTATCTATTATATATATTTAAATATATAATATATATAATATATAAACCTTATTATACATTCTGTAAGTATGTAAATTATGATATAAGTAATATGATCAAAAATAACATGCCAAAGCACCTTCGATAAAGAAAGTTATTATCACCCGAAACATTTCTTTAACTTAGAAATTGATAATAAATCTATAATATAAAGTCGTACATGAATCATATATAATATCAAAAATAGGGATATAGTCCTATTATAATTTAATAATATTTTTAACCATTATATAGGGGGATACCACACCCTTCACTATAGGAAAGTATATGGTAAGGGTTAATTTCACAATCTCATTGTTATTTGAGGTTGTTAATATATAAGTATATTCCAAGAAATAATTATAATCTACATCCATGTTTCTAAAAAAATCCTAATTTTTTATAATATTGTCCTATGGATTTTTAAATTCATTTTTACCCCAGTTTTACATTGTAGACAATTTTTTCAAAGTAATATTTTGGTCATTTTCAAAATGAGGTACTTTATGACCTTTTCGAAAAAATAAGGGAAGAATGGTTTTTTATCTTATATGGTGCATGGAGATATTTCACACCATTATATTGCCTTATCATTTTGAAACATACATTACAATCCTACAGGGTTATCTTAAAAAGAAATGTTTTCTTTTAAAATGATAAAGCTGTAACTCCATATCTCTAGTTTCCCAGAGTGGGTGCATTATTACATAACATTGGCATGATCACATGAAGTCAAGTCTAGAACATAAGATTAGTTTACTAGCGTTATAAGTACAGGATACATACATAAGATTTTCATTAAATAATAAAAAAATAAAGATGACTCCACTTTTAACACACTCATATCCCTTAACATATCCCTACAGGTTAAACATAATATACTTCATCATATTCTGGGAAAAATAAAACATAAGAAAGGTGTGAGCTCAGATGCCCAGTAAGAAAAAAATATAATAGAAACATTAATATATAAAAATAAAAATTTAATACAATGTATAATGTTAAAACACAAGCCTTTTAAACATAATCTTCTACATAATATGGAAAAGATAAATCAAATTATTCCATTTAGTTATTCACATGTATATTATACTAGTAGAATAATCACATATAATATCAATAAGTAATTTCATAATGATGGAATGCATAATTTCAGACATCATTATAACATAGCCTTGGCCTCATGCAATGACTACATATAAAATTTTTTCTAGGCCTTGTGCCAAGATACTAGTTTGTATCATGAGACTTACCTATGCATCAATGAGCTATAGCGGGCTCCACCTGTCACTTACTAATTCCAATTCATTCTATATATGAAAAGTTTGAAACATAACATAAACATTCGTAGTAAAATTAGCATACCAAATGTTAATTCATTAACTATAAACCAAGAATGGTATTAAAATAGCACATCCACAGTGAAACATAACTCATTCAATGTGATATAGAGGATTGTTTTATAATAAATAAACCTCAATAAAGAATAATTAAGGATACTCACATAGATGAAAATAATCAGTAAAACGATTTGATACAAATACACCCTTTTCATGAAAACATTTAAATGTCTCACTATTTATCATTAAGCCTTTTAAAAAAGATTTATGAATCAAAGTGTCTGATACTACTTTGTAACCTTTAAAACAAATTTTAATTTTAAAACATTCAAGTCCATATAAATAAAACAATAAAACAATTTTTAAAACATGGACATTAATGATAATGATTTATTAGAATAAAAAATTAAAATATTTAAAATGATATTTTGGTTAGAGTTCTTAAAAAATGAGACATGCTTGAATACAAATAATTTAAGAAATAAGAACATTATAACATCATTAGAATAAACAGATTAATGATACACTATATCAAATTATAGTATGTACACCATATAAATGTAAATTGACACATAACAACAAAGAAGTCTCAATGGAATGTGAATTGAGATGAAATCTCTTATAAAGACCTTATCTTCTGGTTAAGGATAAATCAGTGACATAATTATGTGCTAAAAATATAGATACACTCAACATTATTGGATATTTAGTGTAAATCAGTTAAAGTAAATTCACAAATATTAATTTAAAAACAACACCAATGACATTGATGTTTAACTTAATGAATGAAAATTGAGTTATGATTACTCTTATAAAGTTCATATCGATGACATGAGAATTTATAAATTGAGTGGTTTTTTGTATGAAAAGTATATCCATATAATGGGTATTAGAAATTACTACATAAATAAATTAATAATTATTTCACACATAATCTTGGAGTAAAATAATCAATAAAGTATTCATAAAACCCAATGAGTGGAAATTAAAATTAGAAATTACCTTACCGATTTGATAACTTATGAAACATACACCACCTGAAAGAAGGATATAAAATGAAGATGCAAATACCCATAAATTAATGTATGTTACACAAAGAATACAATCATGGTAATTAAATACACCACACAAAAGAAAAATGTTGTTAATATAGCATGAATCTCACGGTTATTAAAAGTAAGATGAAAACCCCTTACCTAGTACTTTTCCTTAGTCGGAAGTACATTAACCTCCTGCATAATAGTTAAATATTTTTTCTAAAATTATAAAAGAACCAAATACCTAAATAAGATATCATATATGAACTTCAAATATTTCATTATTAATAATATTTTAGTAGTATCACTGTTTTGGGTGTTAACTGATTTGTTTTCCTTTATATGTTTTGTTACGTAAGAAATGTTTGTTATGGATAGGATGTATTTGATTCAATCAAAACAAATTCAATAAACCCTTACATGTAATAATAAACTAAACAAATTGTGGAATGTATCATAAGTCCCAATCTACAAGTATTTTAATATGTATAATATCAATTATTTTAATCTTTCATTCATAAGGTTATTATTTCATCCTCATTATGTCATCAATAAATTTACATATTTAATGTCTAAAAATTATAAATAAGTTACCTTGATGTAGGAAATAATTTAATATTTCTAATTAATATTTATAGTCATATTTATCTTATGTATAACCCTATATTAAAAATGTTTTAGTTATTAAACATTATATTTTATACTTGTAACTATTCATTAAATAAAATAATAATAAATGTCTTAATCTAATACAAGATGATAAAAAAGATCATATTTTATTAATAATTTTTATTCTGGTCGAAATTCAATTATCCAATAGAATTAGGACATGTGTTCAGGTAATTATAATATCAGTTTTACTTCTAATTACAGTACATACTTTTAACCGTGGTAAATAAAATTCAAAAGTAACAATTCACCAAAAGTTATTTTCATCCTATTAAACCACATTTTAATTACTGATTTAAATCATGTATCTTGTTATTTTGAAATTATATTAACTAAAGTGGTAAATTTGTGTTTTATGCAAATTTACAAAAGTGCCTAGAAGGCGAGTAAAAGTCGTTAGAAAGATCAATAAAATTTTATATATTTAATCTTATTATAAGACGACATTAATGAATTAAATAAGAATTATATAGTTATTATGTATCTATTTTAACTTTAATATAAATTTAAATAAAAAATAATTAATTAAATAAAAATTATAGTTTCTATTTACTATGTATTATTTTTCATTATTCATCAAAAATTGAATGTTTTCAGAAAAACACAAAAACATAAGCCTATGATAAATTTTATATTGTGAATTAAAAAATTATATATATTTTACTTAATTTAATACATATAAGTTGCATTAATTAATTTAAATTTAATTCATGTGGTCAAAACCAGAATGCAGGTTTTTGAGAAATAAAAAGTATCAAAATATTAAAATGTGTTTTTGTCCAATTTAAATGTACAATTATTTCCAATGACCAACATTAGATTAAATGATAAAAAAATAATCTAATTATACTTCCAAACCATTCAAATATTTATTTTTACACTATAAATTAAATTTATTATGTAACACCCCAAGATTTCATAGTGTGTTATTTCTTCAAAATAATTCAATAACTTGCACTACACGCAACACTGAGTTCAATTGCACCATGACTTACCAAAAAAAAAGCCATTAAAAGAGGTCATGAATAGTATTAACTATATTTTAAACTTTATATAATCCTTATAATTTTAGAATCCATATTATGAGTTTCTTAGTCATAATGCAAGAACATATTCATTTTCAGTATTGCACTTTTATCAACTTTTAATAGTGAAACCTTTTTAAATACAATATTTTAAACTTTTTGACTAAATGGGGACATCAAAAAATTTAAAATGAAACATCCCAAGCTTCCACGGTACGCTTTCCTTTGAATAATACGCTAGCGTGTGTTGTACGCAACACCGAGTTCTAACACACCGTAACCAATCAAACAAGCTGTTATGAATAGTAATACCTACTTTTTGAAGTTATATATATTTTATATTTGAAAATGGACTTCATTTTTGGATTCGGAATATCGAATTTAGCCTAAGGTAAAATTTTGGTACATTTCGGATAACTTTCATATTTTGATGAATAGTGAAAATTACTAAATTTTAATTAAAAACAACTTTTTTAATCAAAATAATTAATAGTGATAAATTATGAATATGAGTGGTTTTAAAGTATATTTAGAATATATTTTTACCATTTAATATAATGTTGGTCATTGGACATAATTTTACAATTAAACCAAACATAAACAAGTGTCAATCTTTTGATAGTTATTATCTCTTAAAAACACGCTTTTTGTTTTGACAGCGGGAATTAATTTTAAATTAATTTCTGCCACTTCTGTGTTTTGAATTTAGAAAAATGGATTCCATATTTGGAATCAGGATGTTCAAATTGTGTAAATAGGTAACTTTTATTTTTAGACATTTTGAATAATTACTGCGGTAAATATTTTATTTACCATGGTTAAGGGTAAATCCGGTAAATAAGGGTTAATAAATAATATTATAATAATACTAAATTACCCTAAAACGTGTCTTAACCCTATTGGTTGATACATGGTCGACCATGGGAATCTTTGGGTCTATTTTGGGACCCCATGGATCCACTTGTAAGTGATAATGACACATTATATTAATAAAGTTAAAATAAAAATAAAAATGGCATAAGCTTACATCTTTTAGAAGCACAATTTTTACATAGGGTTATACATGTTGGATTTTCGATTATAAATATTCATTAGAAAGATAAAAAGATTTTCTACATAATGATATTTTATTTATAATTTTTAGACATCAAATAAGTTATTTTATTTATGACACAATGATGATGCAGTAATTACTATAATAGTGAAAAATTAAAATAATTGATATTATAAATACCCAAATAAATATAATATGAAACTTTTAATGAATTAAACTAATTTTCTAGGATACTATGATATATTAGGATTGATTTAATTGACTTTTTTCGAAGTAATCAATCTGTTATGAGTTTCACAAAAATCAACTATTGAATAGTGTCAAAATTGACATAAAAGAGTTCTTAAAACAAATATTATATTATTAATTGCTATTAAATTCCTAAAAATCTAAGGTTCGGCCAAGAAACTTATATTATGATAGGTTAATCATTAATGGACCACTTGGGGGTCGCTTGGATGTATATAGTAAGTTTATTAACCATATTATATAAAAATACAAAGAGACATTGTAAAAGTGAAACTAATTAACTTAGAGTTAATAATTAAAGATAAGGTTAATATAAGTACCCAAACCTGTCTAAATTCTATTGGATGAGTTTTTTTTAGACCTATCCCTACCTCATCCTTTGAATAGTCAACTTTGGAGCCTTTGGAAACCGAATATGAATTTATTATAAATTAATATTTCTAGCTTTTCCAAAGGTGCCCCTCACCCCTCTTATAAAAGGGCACTCCTCCTTCTCTTTTCCTCACACCTCTCAAGCCACTTGGCTCGTCCAAACTCTGCCCAACTAAGCTCCCCACAACCCTATCCTCCTCCTTGAAGCTTCCCCTTAGGCAGAAATCATTTCAAGAAGTCCTTTGGTTCCAACCAAAGTGAGTTACCTAAATTAAAGGTAACAATTTCTCTTAAATTATTTTCATTCATTTTGCTTCTCCAACCCCAAAACTCTTTTTATTTCCTTTCTTTTGTAAAAACACCAGTATCCTAAATATAATAGGATGTTGTTATAAGAAGTATTCAAACTACACATACACACAACTCCATCTAATGGATGATGAACATAATGTTTCTGTGGATGGCAAACTAACGCCTCACGAAACGATGATTGTTCAAATACATCTTACCGCCTCTCATGGTGGCCATTATGATGGGACTGTAATTAAATATGATATTAATGATATATATTTTATATATAAGCTTCTGTAATTCCATTTTATTTCATACCATTATTCGTTTCATGTTGTATATACATACGATAATTTCATTTGAGGAAGTGCGGACTACCGCCCCCTTAAAATGATATGACTCGTTCATACCACACATGGAACGTATAAAGGATGGTGTTAATGAACATAAGTAACATATATAAAATATTATATTATACTGGAATAGTAATATACCTATGTATCATGTGTATTTGATTCTTTTAAAATAAAAATTAAATGGAAGTAGCGTTCGTGCGTACGTACGGACTACCGTCTCCACGAACGCGATGAGATTCATTCTCCATCGTATCCATTCAAGTATAATTATCATTTGATGATTTAAAAATGATGTTTAAGGACTGTATATCATTCTGGATATGAATAAGATACAACAACCATGGCTTATGTAACAAAACATATAAAAGAAAATGAGTAAGTTAACTCCCGAAACGACGATAATTCTAAGATATTATTAACAAATCAATGTTAAAAGATCATATATGATATCATATTAATATATATGATTCTTGCATAATTTAATAACAATTATTTCACCATTATACAGGAGGTTAACCTACCCCAACCAAGGAAAAGTACAAGGTAAGGGTTATTTCACAATCTCTTCATTATCCGAGGTTGTATTATACGTAATAATCTACTGGGACCTCTTTATCATCCACATCCATGTTTCTTCGAAATGTATTTCAAAACATTTTTACTATTTAAAATAATATGGGTTAAAGTCATTTATACCCTTGTTTGACTTTTATAAGAGGTTTATAAAGGAATCTTTCCTTCGTTTTCAAAACAAGGTCCTTTTTAACCTTTTCGACAGAATTGAGGTAAGAATGTTTTTTTTAACTTATACGGCGGGTGCGGTTATTTTCCGCCGTTATAAAATCGTCAAAGCTTTCCTTACAAGCTTACAAGAATATTTTCAAGAAAATGTTTTATTTTATATGGCTCTTAAATTATTTCAAAAATAGAAAGAGATATTTCTCTAAAAAGTGTTTTGATTTCATCTATGTCAACATCCTTTAATGGATTTTACTCTTATTTGAAGTTGATTTATTATAATACAAAACTTCTGTATTGTATTGAAGGTTTTGTGATATGTTTGACTATGTATGTGCTATTTTATACCATTCATAGTTTATGGTGAAACTATTGACATTTCGTATGCTAGTTTTAATCCGAATGTTTATGTTATATTTCAAACTTTTCTTTAGATGAATGTGCTAAACAAGTATGTTCCGGGTTGGGGACCGGTAAAAGTAAGCCCTCCAGGTTGGGGACTGGTAAAAGTAAGCCCTCCAGGTTGGGGACTGGTTAAAGTAAGCCCTCCAGGTTAGGTACTGGTAAAATTATGCCCTCCGGGTTGGTGTCCGGTTATTAGAGGCACTCCGGGTTGGTGTCCGGTTATTAGAGGCACTCCGGGTTGGTGTCCGGTTATTAGAGGCACTCCGGGTTGGGTTCCGGTTAGAAGTAACCCCTAGGTCTTGGGATGAGGCCTAGACAATTAAATTAACGTTTGACATTATGCATTCCAACATTATGAAAGTGGTTATTGATATTGCATGTGATTATTCGATTAGTAGGATATCCATGTGAAGAAGTGAATGGAATTATCTCATTTTACTTTTGTCATATTATTTTGAAGTTCATGTTTAAAAGGCTTTTGTATTAGTAATGCATTGCCTTAAATGTTTATTCTTATTTATGAAAGTTTCTGCTATATTGTTATCCTTACTGGGCATTTGAGCTCACCCCTTTTCTATGTTTTATTTTTCCCAGGTAGTGAAGAAGTAAATTATGAATGACTTGCAGGGATATTATGAGGGGTTAATAGTGTGGATATGAAGACTTTGTTGTTGTAGTAGTTTTTCACTTTGAAATGTAATGTAAAACTTTATGATTATATCTAGTGTTTCCAAGGCTACTAAACCAATCGGTCTTTCGAGATTTGATCTTCTTGTGATCATGCCAATGTTACGAAGTAATGCACCGACTCTGGGTAGCTGGGGTCGGGGCGTTACAGTTGGTATCAGAGGAAGTTTAGTACAAACCTTGGAAGCTAGATTTAGAAAAACTCTGATTAGAGCACGTAGACCTAAGATGAACATTGAGGATTAGTATAGAAGAACTTCCTAGAATTTTGGTATTGTAGAGACTTTGTGAGTTTTCCGAGCAATACATCCCTGTCTGGATACGAGCAGGTAGAGGCGGCTCTGGCACAGATGTACCTAGGGGTAAAACCCGAAAACACCGCTTTGAGCTAGACTCGAACGGGAACTGGTACACGACAACGGGCCTTGCTGCACTATTGGTTACGACACTCCCGGGGGATATGCTTAGGATAACTCTCATTTTCTTTACAAATCATTATGAAGGGTTTATGAGTATATACTTCCTCAAAGAAAACATTTTTATGATTATGGATTATATCCATAAATAGTTAAATTTATGTTAAGTGTTTTATAAGTATGGGATTATGTATTTTGATTCATAAACTGATCTAGTGTATGCCATTGTTTAGGAATGGCGCCCAGTAGAAGGAATGAGAACTCCAGAGATGCACATGATCCAAAGAGAAGGAAGGATCATATCTTTCCTGGTCTTAAGCTAGAATTTATAAGAGAAATAGTCTCCCATGTATTATCATCATATGAAGAAATAATATCATGTGTTGATAAGATAAGTAAAGAGTTTACTGAGTCCTATGGCTTTGAAGGGAAGCAAGAGAAGAAAAGGATAGAAGAGAGAAAGATGGATAAAGGGAAGAGGGAAAAGAAGAATTTTCCCATATGTGGTAACTGTGGAAAGAAACACCCTGGAACTTGCCTGAAAGGAATGGGAGTTTGTTATAAGTGTGGAGGAAAAGGGCACAAAGTACGTGACTGCAAGGGTAAGAAAATGGTTTTAAATGTACAATGCTTCATTTGCAAGGAGTTTGGACACTACGCGAACCTATGTCCCAATCATCAGACTATGCCGCAAATGATGTTATTGGATAATAATCAAGTTATGATACTACCACAGATGAAGAGGAATGATTAGAGTTCTTATGTTGATTATGTCAATTGAGTGTTGTATCAAAAATGTACTTGTTATAATGATTATGGAGTATATAAGGATTGTACTGCAGTACTATTTCATTAAGGACTTGAGATTGTGTGGAACAATGAAAAGTGACTCAATAGCAGGATAAATTTTTGGAAAATATATGGTTGAGAGAATGATAAATCATAATATAGTTCTGATACTGGGGTAGTGATTTTGGAATAATATGTGATTGTTTTGGAAAAATTATATTGGATATTCTTGACTACCTTGGAACTGATTAATGATTTGTATATTCCATCATTGTTGGGGTTTAAAACATTTTTGGATTAATGAAGTATATCCAGCATTCTATATGGAATAAGGGAGCATGAATGTAATCAATAAGGAATATGGTAATACATGATGAAGGTATTCATATGCTATTACGGGGTAAAAAGGATCTATATTATGTTTAGCTTCTTTATAAATGTTAGACTGTGAGTTTGGACAGAAGTATTTTGGATAGTTCTAGTTTGGATTATTTTGGATTGCCATAAAAGGACAACCCGGAGGTCGGGCGGCAACCCGTCGCGTCCGGCAAGGCTGCGAGACTTGAACCCACAACCGAAGGGCGAAAAGGGTGTATCACCTACCACTGGCCCACGAGATGTCCTGGATTAAATAATGTAGTTTTTATTAAAAGATCTTGTAGATGAATTATAAATTCGTTTATTTTGGAACTTTATACGAATAGTGTAAATAGATTTTTTTTTACATTCTATTATCTTTTAGAGTGAAAGATGAGTTTGTGGTAGAAATTTATTAATGGATAAAACTCTAATTGTAAAGTAAGTGTATCTCCTTATGATCTTAGCCAATCTCATAAATAAATTCCTCAATATTAAGAAAAGAAACTTAGAACAAAAATGTTTTCCTAGATGGTACCTTAAATCATCACTAATTTATGGCTTTGGGATTGTTGGCCTTTTCATAGCCATGTTCTCTACCACTCTCCATCAGATAATTGATGGTTAGATTTTTCTTCCATATCCATATTTTCCTACATGGAACCCTAGTATGTGTTATTTTCGGTAATCTTCATACTTTCGACTCTTTATTTTAAATAGAGGCCTCATTAATTCATTTTTCGATGTGGGATTTCAACTAAGATATTTTGAAACGTCAAAAATGTGTTATCCCAATACCCTATATTTTGTTGAACTGATGGTACTTCAAATCATCATAGATTGATGAGTTTAAGGACCTCAATTATACACTTGTTTGTGATTGATGACCTCAATCACTACATATAAATATTTACGTTTTTCCTCCAATTATATGTCTCTGATTTCCACCAATGTTCTCCTAATCAAGATCATAATTTGGTGGTGACCCTTTCATTTCTCTTTTCCACATATTAAGACTAAATTTTAGTAACCCAATTTCCGATGTGGGTTTTCCCACAAATATATTTTCTACTTTCAACCTTTTATTTTTGAAGAACAATTTCAAATTGCGAGGACGCAATTTATTGAAGGAGGGGAGAATGTAACACCCCAAGATTTCATAGTGTGTTATTTCATCAAAATAATTCAATAACTTGCACTACACGCAACACTGAGTTCAATTGCACCATGAATTACCAAAAAAAAAAGCCATTAAAAGAGGTCATGAATAGTATTAACTATATTTTAAACTTTATATAATCCTTATAATTTTAGAATCCATAATATGAGTTTCTTAGTCATAATGCGAGAACATATTCATTTTCAGTATTGCACTTTTATCATCTTTTAATAGTGAAACCTTTTTAAATACAATATTTTAAACTTTTTGACTAAATGGGGACATCAAAAAATTTAAAATGAAACATCCCAAGCTTCCACGGTACGCTTTCCTTTGAATAATACGCTAGCGTGTGTTGTACGCAACACCGAGTTCTAACACACCGTAACCAATCAAACTAGCTGTTATGAATAGTAATACCTACTTTTTGAAGTTATATATATTTTATATTTGAAAATGGACTTCATTTTTGGATTCGGAATATCGAATTTAGCCTAAGGTAAAATTTTGGTACATTTCGGATAACTTTCATATTTTGATGAATAGTGAAAATTACTAAATTTTAATTAAAAACAACTTTTCTAATCAAAATAATTAATAGTGATAAATTATGAATATGAGTGGTTTTAAAGTATATTTAGAATAAATTTTTACCATTTAATATAATGTTGGTCATTGGACATAATTTTACAATTAAACCAAACATAAACAAGTGTCAATCTTTTGATGATTATTATCTCTTAAAAACACGCTTTTTGTTTTGACAGCGGGAATTAATTTTAAATTAATTTCTGCCACTTCTGTGTTTTGAATTTAGAAAAATGGATTCCATATTTGGAATCAGGATGTTCAAATTGTGTAAATAGGTAACTTTTATTTTTAGACATTTTGAATAATTACTGCGGTAAATATTTTATTTACCATGGTTAAGGGTAAATCCGGTAAATAAGGGTTAATAAATAATATTATAATAATACTAAATTACCCTAAAACGTGTCTTAACCCTATTGGTTGATACATGGTCGACCATGGGAATCTTTGGGTCTATTTTGGGACCCCATGGATCCACTTGTAAGTGATAATGACACATTATATTAATAAAGTTAAAATAAAAATAAAAATGGCATAAGCTTACATCTTTTAGAAGTACAATTTTTACATAGGGTTATACATGTTTGATTTTCGATTATAAATATTCATTAGAAAGATAAAAAGATTTTCTACATAATGATATTTTATTTATAATTTTTAGACATCAAATAAGTTATTTTATTTATGACACAATGATGATGCAGTAATTACTATAATAGTGAAAAATTAAAATAATTGATATTATAAATACCCAAATAAATATAATATGAAACTTTTAATGAATTAAACTAATTTTCTAGGATACTATGATATATTAGGATTGATGTAATTGACTTTGTTCGAAGTAATCAATCTGTTATGAGTTTCACAAAAATCAACTATTGAATAGTGTCAAAATTGACATAAAAGAGTTCTTAAAACAAATATTATATTATTAATTGCTATTAAATTCCTAAAAATCTAAGGTTCGGCCAAGAAACTTATATTATGATAGGTTAATCATTAATGGACCACTTGGGGGTCTCTTGGATGTATATAGTAAGTTTATTAACCATATTATATAAAAATACAAAGAGACATTGTAAAAGTGAAACTAATTAACTTAGAGTTAATACTTAAAGATAAGGTTAATATAAGTACCCAAACCTGTCTAAATTCTATTGGATGAGTTTTTTTTAGACCTATACCTACCTCATCCTTTGAATAGTCAACTTTGGAGCCTTTGGAAACCGAATATGAATTTATTATAAATTAATATTTCTAGCTTTTCCAAAGGTGCCCCTCACCCCTCTTATAAAAGGGCACTCCTCCTTCTCTTTTCCTCACACCTCTCAAGCCACTTGGCTCGTCCAAACTCTGCCCAACTAAGCTCCCCACAACCCTATCCTCCTCCTTGAAGCTTCCCCTTAGGCAGAAATCATTTCAAGAAGTCCTTTGGTTCCAACCAAAGTGAGTTACCTAAATTAAAGGTAACAATTTCTCTTAAATTATTTTCATTCATTTTGCTTCTCCAACCCCAAAACTCTTTTTATTTCCTTTCTTTTGTAAAAACACCAGTATCCTAAATATACTAGGATGTTGTTATAAGAAGTATTCAAACTACACATACACACAACTCCATCTAATGGATGATGAACATAATGTTTCTGTGGATGGCAAACTAACGCATCACGAAACGATGATTGTTCAAATACATCTTACCGCCTCTCATGGTGGCCATTATGATGGGACTGTAATTAAATATGATATTAATGATATATATTTTATATATAAGCTTCTGTAATTCCATTTTATTTCATACCATTATTCGTTTCATGTTGTATATACATACGATAATTTCATTTGAGGAAGTGCGGACTACCACCCCCTTAAAATGATATGACTCGTTCATACCACACATGGAACGTATAAAGGATGGTGTTAATGAACTTAAGTAACATATATAAAATATTATATTATACTGGAATAGTAATATACCTATGTATCATCTGTATTTGATTCTTTTAAAATAAAAATTAAATGGAAGTAGCGTTCGTGCGTACGTACGGACTACCGTCTCCACGAACGCGATGAGATTCATTCTCCATCGTATCCATTCAAGTATAATTATCATTTGATGATTTAAAAATGATGTTTAAGGACTGTATATCATTCTGGATATGAATAAGATACAACAACCATGGCTTATGTAACAAAACATATAAAAGAAAATGAGTAAGTTAACTCCCGAAACGACGATAATTCTAAGATATTATTAACAAATCAATGTTAAAAGATCATATATGATATCATATTAATATATATGATTCTTGTATAATTTAATAACAATTATTTCACCATTATACAGGAGGTTAACCTACCCCAACCAAGGAAAAGTACAAGGTAAGGGTTATTTCACAATCTCTTCATTATCCGAGGTTGTATTATACGTAATAATCTACTGGGACCTCTTTATCATCCACATCCATGTTTCTTCGAAATGTATTTCAAAACATTTTTACTATTTACAATAATATGGGTTAAAGTCATTTATACCCTTGTTTGACTTTTATAAGAGGTTTATAAAGGAATCTTTCCGTCGTTTTCAAAACAAGGTCCTTTTTAACCTTTTCGACAGAATTGAGGTAAGAATGTTTTTTTTAACTTATACGGCGGGTGCGGTTATTTTCCGCCGTTATAAAATCGTCAAAGATTTCCTTACAAGCTTACAAGAATATTTTCAAGAAAATGTTTTATTTTATATGGCTCTTAAATTATTTCAAAAATAGAAAGAGATATTTCTCTAAAAAGTGTTTTGATTTCATCTATGTCAACATCCTTTAATGGATTTTACTCTTATTTGAAGTTGATTTATTATAATACAAAACTTCTGTATTGTATTGAAGGTTTTGTGATATGTTTGACTGTGTATGTGCTATTTTATACCATTCATAGTTTATGGTGAAACTATTGACATTTCGTATGCTAGTTTTAATCCGAATGTTTATGTTATATTTCAAACTTTTCTTTAGATGAATGTGCTAAACAAGTATGTTCCGGGTTGGGGACCGGTAAAAGTAAGACCTCCAGGTTGGGGACTGGTAAAAGTAAGCCCTCCAGGTTGGGGACTGGTTAAAGTAAGCCCTCCAGGTTAGGGACTGGTAAAATTATGCCCTCCGGGTTGGTGTCCGGTTATTAGAGGCACTCCGGGTTGGTGTCCGGTTATTAGAGGCACTCCGGGTTGGTGTCCGGTTATTAGAGGCACTCCAGGTTGGGTTCCGGTTAAAAGTAACCCCTAGGTCTTGGGATGAGGCCTAGACAATTAAATTAACGTTTGACATTATGCATTCCAACATTATGAAAGTGGTTATTGATATTGCATGTGATTATTCGATTAGTAGGATATCAATGTGAAGAAGTGAATGGAATTATCTCATTTTACTTTTGTCATATTATTTTGAAGTTCATGTTTAAAAGGCTTTTGTATTAGTAATGCATTTCCTTAAATGTTTATTCTTATTTATGAAAGTTTCTGCTATATTGTTATCCTTACTGGGCATTTGAGCTCACCCCTTTTCTATGTTTTATTTTTCCCAGGTAGTGAAGAAGTAAATTATGAATGACTTGCAGGGATATTATGAGGGGTTAATAGTGTGGATATGAAGACTTTGTTGTTGTAGTAGTTTTTCACTTTGAAATGTAATGTAAAACTTTATGATTATATCTAGTGTTTCCAAGGCTACTAAACCAATCGGTCTTTCGAGATTTGATCTTCTTGTGATCATGTCAATGTTACGAAGTAATGCACCGACTCTGGGTAGATGGGGTCGGGGCGTTACATATTATAAGATATGTTTTCAATTAAAATGTAGTATATTCACTATTCATCAACATATGAAGGTTATCAGGAAAACAATGAAAATTTATCTAGACTAAATTTCTATGTCCCACTTCGAAAGAAGAATTTAATTTCATAAAATTTTAAATATAATGGTGTCAAATTTTAGATTTTAAAAGGGTTACACATTAATTAGAGGAAAAACTACATTTTCTGACAAATAATTCTTTTATCTGAAAAATTGAATTTATTATTATATTATGTAGAAAAAACAAAAAAGATTAATATTGAAATTATATCGGATATATATATATTTCAAAATGTGGCTATTACTTTACATAAATAATTTTTAAATTGCTAGTTTTATAGGTTGTGGTGCACATGAACTCGGTGTTTCGTACTTCGCACGTTATCAGGTTATTCAAAGAGAAACGTACCATGGAGAGTTGGGTTGTTACTTTCTTACCTCAATCATTAAATTGCATCCTCGCTATTTATATTTGTTCTTATGAAATAAAAGATTAAAAAAATTGAAAATATGTTTTTTGAAAACCCACATCTGAAATAGGTTTTATAAAATTGTGTCTTAAAAAGAGGGAATGGGAAATGAAAAATTCACTATCAAATTAGCACTTTGAATAAGATAACATTGGATGAAATTATAATTGAGGGAAAATATAAATATTTATAGGGACTGATTGAGGTCATCAATCACGAACAGGTGAATGAAAAATTGATGTTCCCAAAGCCATAAATCTACAATGAATTAAAAAATCATCAGTTCAACAAAAAATTAGTTATTAGGATAATAGATTTTGGGTTTTAAGATCCTTTCCATAATTTTTATGAAATATTTTTTTCATAGAATAAGAAAAAATTATAACTGGCAAGTAGAGTTCCATCCTTTAACTAATCTCTATCAAAAATCATATTTCACTCAAAAAGATAAGTATTCAAGATGACATGGTCACACATGATGTACTAGAATCAACTTCTAGAAAATCAAATAATCCACAAAAGATGAAATATATATTTCCCTTGTATTTAGACTTTGAAAAATACCAAAATGGATAGTACAAGATCAGATTATCCCCAAAAAAGATAATCCTTTATAGAAGGAAATACTACTCTTAATCCCAAAAATTAAACATACAATACCCAATGTTCAACAATGATCATTCAAAAAAAATTTCCTTAAAATTCTTCTAAATATTCTAAACTAGGTTTGAAACCCAAAATTCAGTAGGATTTGATCACATAGTCTTCCATGACAAATCCAAACATTTATCTCTAAATAACATCAGCTACTCTTTAAGTCACATACATAAAATTAATTAACCTAATCATATATTCTCTATGATAGGATAACCACTTTACATAAATAACCCAAATCTCTAGATGTGAAAAAAACATAGATTCTTCCAAAAAAAATCTACCATTACTCCTCTAATGAAATATCATAGTATTTTATTTTCCATAGGCATGTAGTCTTCACCAAAGAGAGAATGTACTCCAAAATAACATTTATTACTTAATAAAAAAATAATTTTCATATACTAAGGATAAATAATAAATTCCCAAAATCAATATATTCTCGATCTATAAAATCATTTAACAAATAAGAATTATTAATACTAACCATGGACATCACGTTGTTTAGTGGTATGCGATAAATCACAGTCGCACTATGGTTGTGGGTTCGATTCATGCAACTTTGTCTGATGTGATTTGTTGTCAAATTGTTTCCGTGTTGTCCTTTTTCAAAAAAATATATAATTTTATAACATTCCCAAAAATGAGATAAATTCCTCAAAATTATCCATTACATATTATAACCACAAATATCATCACATACCTGGAATTTTCATCCAGAAAAGTAATAACTGGTAATTTACTCAAATTATAGGATCATAAAAACACAAATGGTTCTTTAAAACTATATCCACAAAAGAAATGATAATTCTTCCTCAAATAGCATTTTCAAATAACAAACTACTGGGTTACACATACTATAGAAAGATATTCCAATTTAGTCCCATCAACAAATAGAATTAATACTTTTAATCATTTCCCCTTCCATTTATTTCCACATAGGTTCTTCGTTGACTTAGAGGTTATCCTCTAGAATAGTACATTGACTCGAGCAATTCTTAGGTATCCAAAAATTATGAAAATTAACTGTGAATGGATTCTTAGGATCATTTTTATTTTCTTCCATAGTAAACTTCATTTTCCCTCGACAAATATTTACATTATGTCCCTCTTTCCCACACATAAGGAATTTAGTTTTTCCATTGAGACACTTTCCTAAGTGTCTCCTTCCACATTTCTTGCATATTAATAAATGAGAACTCTTTACTCCATGGTCTCCACTACTGGATATCTTTTTATTCTATGCCTTTCTCTTCCTTAATGAGTTAGGGAGTTAGTTATTGTATATGTTTTTAACATATTTTTGGATGATTGATTCGAAAAGAACAATATATATTTTATGCATATCAACATTCCATTTCGTTGCTCATTTCCTCTAGTGTTCCCACACTGTACATCATGTTCAATGTTACTATGAATTCATTGGAATCCATCCATTTACTAAAACCAGAAGGCAGAGTGTGAGTAACAATAGTCAAAAAATCATTTTGAGAATACCATGACACATTATTTTCAATCTAGAACACCATAGTATTAATCAAGGTTATTTATGCTTATCTTATATTAAAATACTTAAAATTGATTTGTAAAGAAAACATGAATTACCCTAAGTGTATCCCCAAGAGTTTCAATACCAAGCGTTTAGTAAGGCCCATTGTCATGTACCGGGATACCCTATGTCAAGACTGATACTCCGTGGTGCAGTTTTCACTCCTAAGGACATCTTTTTCTGAGCCACCTCTTTCTGTTTGAATCTATATCGGGATATTTTCTTAGAAAACCTATATAATATTTACACTATATTTTTTGGATGTTCTTCTATTCTAATCATTAATGTCTATCTTAAGTTAATGTTCTCTAATGAGTGTTTTTCTAAATCTAGCTTCCAAGGATTGTACTAAACATTCTCGTATACCAAATGTAATGCCCCGACTCTTGTAACCCAATGTTAGTGCATTATTACATAACATTGGAATGATCACAAGAGATCAATTCTCGAAATATGGAGTAGTTTAGTAGCCTTAGAATTACCAAATATTTAAATAAGTTTTACATTACATCATAAAAAATAGCAATGACATGTCCCCTTTGAACACACTCATATCCCTTTACCTATCCTTACAGGTCAACCATAATATACATCTTTATATCCGAGAAAAAAGAAAACATAAGAATGCGGTAAGATCAGATGATCAATAACGAAAACAATATAGCGGAAACTATCATAAATAAGTATAAACATTTAAGGCAGTGTATACAACTAAAATAAAAGCCTTTTAAACGTGGACATTAGAATAATATGGTAAATATAAATCAAATAAAACCATTAACATATTCACATGAATATTCTAATAGTAGAATAATCAAATGTTATATCAATAGCTAGTTTTATATTGATGGAAGGCATAATTTCAGACATCTTAACCACATAGTCAAAGCCCCGTGCCAAGACTAGAAATAAAATTTTGTCAAGGTCATATGTCAGGACACAAGATTGTCTCATGAGACCTACTGATGCATTGATGATCTATAGCGGGATGAACTCATTACTTACTATGTATAATTCATTGCTCACATGAAAAGGTTGAAACATAACATAAAAATTTGAAATAAAACTAGGATACTTAATGTCAATACATTAACTATAAACAATTAATGGTATGCAAATAGCACATACACAGTCAAACATAACTCATTTAATAAAATATGGAAGATTTTACTATAATAAATCAACTACAAACAAGAATAATGAAGGATATTGATATGGATAAATATAATCAGTAAAATGATTTGAGAGAAATATCCCCTTTTTATTGAAAACATTTAAAAGTATGACTATTTATCAATACGATGTTTAAAAAAGATTTTTGAATCAAAGTTTCCAATAGAACATTGCAACTTTTTAAAGGAATATTAATTTTAAAACATTCGTGTCTATATTAATAAATCCTTAACACAACTTTTTGAACATAGAAATTAATGTGAAATTTAGATGAATAATTCTTTAAGACATTTAAAATGATATATTGGTTAGAGTTCCGAATCAAATGAGAGATGTTTGAATAAAAATAACAGATGTAATAATAACATTATAATATCATGAGAATAAAGGTATTCATGATACACTATGTCAAATTATATTATATACACCATATAAAAGTGAATTTCCACATAACAACAAATAAGTATCAATAGAATGTAAATTGAGATGAATTCCATTATAAAGACTGTATCCATAGGTGAAAGATAAATCAGTGACCTAATTATGTGTGAAGAATATAAATAAACTCAATATTATTAGACATTTATTCTAAATCAATCAGAGGACGCAAACACGTATTCTTGTAAAAACAACACTAATGACTTGGATATTTAACTCAATGAATGAAAATTGAGTTAAAATTGCTCTTAGAAAGTTCATATAGATGATATGAGAATTTATAAATGGAGTTATTATGTGTATCTAAAGTATATCCACACCATGTTCAGTTTAAATTACTACATAAATAAATATATAGTGATTTCACACTTAATCTTGGAGTAAAATAATCAATGTCTTTTTCGTAAAACCCAATGAGTGGAAATTGAAATTATAAATTCCCTTACCGATTTGGTATCTTATGAAGCATACACCCCATGAAAGAAGGTTAATATAATGAAGATTTAAATACCCACAAATTAATGTATATTAAACACATAATACAATCAAGGTTAGTACATACACCACACAAAAAAAAGTGGCAAATATAACATGGATCTCATGGGAATTGAAAGTGTGATGCAAACCGTTTACATTTTACTTTACCTTAGTCAAGGGTAAGTTAACCTACTATTTAATAGTTAAATCAATGTTATTATACTATAAAATAACCACATACCTAAATCTGATATCATATATTATCTTCTAATATTTATTTGTTAATAATATTTTAATAGTATCATTGTTTCGGTTGTTAACTGATCTTTTTTCCTTTATATGTTTTATTACGTAAGTCATGTTTGTTATGGATGGGATGTATTTTGATTCATATATAAAATTATCATTAGTTCTTAAACATTATTTTTAATCATAAAATTAAAATTATTCTTGAATGGATACGAATGGGAATGAATCACATCGCGTTTGGGGGGATGGTAATCTGTACGCATACACAACCGACAATATCATTCCATTAGTGATGAAATCATATGTAATTGGATGTTATATCATATATATATATAATCATTAACATGTTATATTTATTATTTAAATCAATTATACTCATTATTATTCCCATCCAAATAATTATGTGGGGAATAAAAAACTACACCATGACGTGGAGATAGTAAGCCGTACATATATACATATGGAGACATTGTCATTCATAATAAGGATAGAATAATGAATATGGTTGTACCATATTTATAATAAATCACAGTATGTAGAACATACTGGAGTAATTATTTTGTTATGTAAACAAAAAAGTAATATTAAGTGTAGGATGATAAGAGCTTTTGTAAGAGGTGATGAAATAATTTACTCTTCTTCAGGTGCTTGCTTTTGATATAATCCAAAGGGATTCGTAGGATGGATTATTGATCAATGTAAGGCCTCTGAAATTATTTGAGGGTGGTTGGAATGAAATTTTAATAGGTTTTGGCCAAGGAAAATGACTTTGGAGGTGGGAATTGAAGATAAGGGGAAGTTCCCATTTATAAGAGAGGTGAGGGTAACTTTTGGAAAAGATTGAAATATTATTTTATTATAAAACCATTTTCAGATTATAATTGCTCTAAATGGATTTGTATAGATGATAATGTGGAGATGAGAAGAAATATTCTCAACCAATAGGTTTTAGAAAATTTTATGTCATGATATTAATCTTATCAATTAGATTTAACTCTTAGTTAAATAGTTTAACTTTTACGAAGTATTCTTGTATTATTATAAAACATGGTTTATCAACATACAATAAAATTACAAGAGAACATCATGTGGTTAATTAATGAAATTTATTTTATTATATAATTTCATTGGACAAACCTTAAATTTTAAGGACTATTATATACATCAATAAAATAGTTTTGGTTTAAAAACTCCTTTATTTCAATTTTGACACTTTAGTATTTGGTTTTTATGAAAGTAACAACAACTTCATTACTTAAAAAAATACATTTTATCAACCATAACAAGTCATAATTCTCTAGTAAATTCATGTAAAGTATCAAAATTTTAAATTTACATATATTTTAATATTTATAATATCTATTATTTTAATCATTCATTAATAAGTTAATTACTGCATAAAAATTGTGTCATAAATAAATTTTATTATTTAATGTATAAAAATTAAAAATAAAATAATAATAAATGTTTTATAATTTTATATTTTTAATGAATATTTATAGTCAAATTTATCATATGTATAACATAATATTAATTATAGTTTAGTTATTAAACTTTGAATTTTATATTTTTTACTATTCTATAAATAAAATATTAATAAATGTACTAATCTAATCCAAGTGGATAAAAAATCATATTTTATTACTAAGGTTGATTTTGTTCTAAATATACTTATACAATATAATTAGGTGATGTGTTAGGGTAACTATAATATATTTTTTTACCTTTAATTACCCTATTTACTTTAAACCGTGGAAAATAAACTTAAAAATCTACTATTCACCAAAAATTATTTTCATCCTATTGAATCAAATTTTACTTACTGATTTCAACTGTGTCTCTTAGATATTTTAAATTTTTTCACAGAAGTGGTAAAAATTACATATAATTCAAATTTGGAAATGTTCATAGAAGGTGGGTAAAAGACGTTAAAAAGTTCAACAAAATTTTATATTTCTATTCATATTATAAAATGAATCTAATGAATTATATTAGAATAATATAGATATTAGGTATCTATTTTTACATTTAAATAAATTTAAAGAAACAATTAATTATTTAAATAAAAAATATTGGTTTTTATGTATTGTGTAGTATTTTTCTCTATTCATCAAAAATTGAATGTTTTTAGTAAACCATCAATAATTCAACATAAGATAATTTTGATATTATGAATTCAAAAATGAGGCCTATTTTAAAAAATTCCTAACATATAAGTTGCATTAATTAATTTAAATTTAATTCTTATTGTCAAAATAGAGAGCCGGTTTTTGGGGAGTAAAATGTATCAACTGATTGATATGTTTTTATGTCCAATTTAACTGTAAATTTTTTTCCAATGAACTAAATTGGACTAAATGATAGAAATATAATATAATTATACTTCAGAAACATTCAAATTGATTATTTTACATTATAAATTGTATTGATTAAAAAAATTGTTTTCAATTAAAATTTAGTAATTTTTCAGTATTCATCAAAATATGAAAGTTATTAGAAAAAAAAACTTATCCAAACCAAATTTTAATGTCCGTCTTTTAAATAAGAAGATAATTTCATTAAATTTAATATATAATGGTGTCAAATATTGTATTTATATTGGGTTCCCCATTAAATGGTGGAAAAACATTGTTTTTTGAAAAATACTTCTTTTATTTGAAAAATTGAATTTTTCCAAAAAATATATCTACAAAACAAAAAAGATGAATATTAAAATTATATGGGATATGTATAAAATTGGAAATTTGGTTATTAATATTATTAAATTATTTTTAGACAGCTAGTTAGATAGGTCATGGTGCGCTTGATGTTGGTGTTGGATACTTCGCACACTATCATATTATTCAAATAGAAATGTATCGTGGAATCTTGGAGTGTTACAATATCTTTTTAATGATATATAGTAAAAATTAATATTTCCATATAAGTGTTTTAAGAATTTAATAAATTATTTTAATATATTTTGACATCATTTGTTGTATTTTATGCTTGTTTGACGAATGATTTGTTATGATACAGTCTTTGATATGGTATTGAAGGTTTTATGATACATTTTACTATAGATGTGAAATTTTTATAAGATATATGGTTTTTGGTTAAGTATTGTCATTTGTTTTTCTAGTTTTAATTTGAATGGTTATGTTAGGGTTAATCTTTTTCATATGAGAAATTAATTGGACTTAGTAAGTTACAGGTTGGGCCCACTATAGGTCCATGATGTATTGATAGGTCTTTTGAGACAAACCGATGTCTTGGCATAAGGCCATGATATAATAGTTTTGTATAGTTTTGGCACGAGGCCATGATATAGTGGTTATGATGCCCTGTATTATTCATTCCCTCATTATGAGATTAGTTATTGATTTTATATGTGATTATTATACTTGTATAATATCCAGGTGAATGTTTAAATAGAATTATTATATTTATTGTATCCATATTATTCTAAAAAAATGTTTTTGAAGGATTGTTTTTTAGTTTTGTACATTTTCATTAAAGGTTTATGTTTATTTTTTATAGATTCTTATATATTTTTTGTTATCATTATTGACCAACTGATCTCACATGTTTCTTATGTTTTATTTTACTAAGATTCCAAGAATTGTTTTATGATTTATATTCAGGATTCATCTTGGGGAATAATTGTGTTCACAAAGGATTATCAATACTGTATTTTATGTTAGAAATGTTACTGTAAAGTTCATATTGGTAATCTACTTTCAAAGACTGCTAATATTATTGTTCCTTTAGGAAAATATTCCTTATAATCAAGACAATGCATTAAAATAATGCACCAGTTCAGGGAAACTGGGGTCAAGAGGTTACAAATAAACGTTTTAACATGAAAAGGTGTTTGGTTCATCCAGAAAAAACAATGTTATGAATGTTTCCGTGAATTAAAAATATGATTAGTAAATGATATTGTGTTGTCCTTACTATCCGGATGAAATCGCTTTTTTTCTTCATCAATGCTTCATTCAAGGGACTGGGATTTATTTTAACATAGAATAATCAGGTAATTAATATTTCTTCAAATCAGTTAAAACATCACGAGATAAATTATCCTGCAAAATTCATTGAATGGGAAGGTGTAGTGCAGACATAAAAAATTTAGAGACATAATCTATTGGGTGTAAAGTGTGAAATATATAATAAACATAAAATTATGAATTATATATTATCTCAGAATGAGTTATAAATGATATAGAGGAGATAAATGGAATTTATAAAATATTTAAAAAATAAAAATTAATACGTTCTTTGAAAACAAAATAGAGTATATGATGCATTGATTTTGAATAATAATGCATCATTAACAATGCTATGTATGGAAAATGAACCTCTGGTTAATGATTTTTTGAATGTTTCTTGGAAATTTTGTATCCATGAACTACCATTGTTTTGTTTCTAATGTCAAACAAATGTCTACTTATACAAGATTTCAAAATCACATAAGGAAGATGATGATTTATAGGATACAACATAATTGGTTAAGAAATGTATGTATTCAAAATTTAATATTTTAAATGAAGGTTTTTTTAGATTAAAAAAATGGTTATGTGTTTTAGGTTTCCAAAATTTAAATAAATAAATATTTAAATAATCTCATAGGTATACCTTTCTAATTTAATCTAGTAATAAAAAATTACTAGAGTACTTCTAGAAAAGTTTCTGTGAGAATGGATGAATAAATATATAACTGATTTATTATGAAATTAATAACTTTTCAAAAGGATATATCCAAATTACCATTACCCTAGGAGATACTTCATCCTTTTATAGTTTTATAATAGAAATGATATAATATATCTATGAATCTCATGGGGTAGCGACATTGATATTTTCATGATGATTGAACTAGAAGTAGTCACTACACATGTGTGTCAGGAACTTTCTATCTATTAAATATTCAACTAATTGGGTTTTTTTATATTAATTCACTTTTTCTACAAAATTATATAGATACTAATGATTTGGTTCCAAAAATTAGGTTCCACTCATATTAGTGAAAATTAATTTTTGAATCGATACTTATTATGAATATGACTTTCTATAAGAATTATAATAAATAGTGGTATTATAGATATGATTAGACTTAGGAATACAATAAAAATAATTTTTACAATCGATAAAAATAAGATTCCCAATGTAACTACATTACATAAAAAAAATTCATTCATCGGAACCCTTCTATAAAGGTTGTAGTATGTTTTGAGGTGATTTATAGAATTTTAAAACTAAAACTATAACAACCATGTCCCTAGTATCCCAATGCCAGTGGATAATTTATTACATTAGAACTATAAACAAGTGATCACATCTGGTGTGATCAAACAATTTTACAGTCTTTGAAAACTAAGTGCATGCCTGTATATAACATTAAATTTGTTAACAAAAAGTAAAACATAATATTTTATTCAAAAAAATTATTATTAAATCTTTCAGGACCTGGTCCTAGAACACCCAGAGTAGGTTCCTTTAGAACATGATTTGTACAATTTAACAAAAACATACCATGATAAATTACACAACATTTCCCATCCCAAGAGGATCAAATTTGGTTTAGGTTCTATGAAACCACCCACTTCTATCATACTCCTTTAACTCAAACTGAATACCTGAAAAACAATTCAATCAAAATTTAGGGTGAGAATATGAATGCCCAGTAAGGGGTTTAAAAATAAACCAATATATCATTTGAAAACATTATATAAAACCTTCCATAAATCTTTTTTCTTAAAGAAGATATGTAACAGATGTAACATTTTATAAAAATTCTCCAATAACAGAACAAGCTAATAGGATTACAAGGTTACAAGTTTCCTGTAGGTATTCTCATTTGGATTAAAAAATAAAATACATTCAAAACCTTTATGACATTTGAATGCGTAAGCACCAATTAAAAGAATAATCAGAGTTTCACATAAAGGTAATAACATCATTTTCATAATGTGGAACTAAATCACTGAGTACTAAAGATAAGTTATGCCATAATATTTTACATTCTTGATACTCATATGTACTGGATCTTAACCATGGATATTATACTAATCGAATATTCATTTGGATAATTTATTATCATAAACATAATGTTGGAAATATATAATGTCAGACATCTATGTCAAGGCCTTGTGACAAGACCTAGGGGTTAACTGTGACTGGACCCCAACCCGAAGAGCTTACATTTACTAGTCTTCAACCCGGAGAGCTCTCTTTTACTAGCCTCCAACCTGGAGAGCTTAATTTTATTGGTCTCCAACCTGGAACATACTATTCCAATAAATTCCTAATATGTTAGATAGGGTCGTGTATTCAAGGTGTCCCTTACCACTTTGAATAATTTAATTTCATATATTATTATCATGTTATGCTACATGCATTCACCATTGAGTGCTACATTAGAATGAAAAATGGAACCATTAAATCTATAAACACATAACACAACTGATGACGTTGAAAATAATGTAGTAAGAGTCTATCAAAGGAATACATGTTTCAGTTCACATTCTATTCACAAGAGATAATTACTAAAGCATAGAAAATAGTGGGTGAGAAGGGGTTTTCCATATGAGGTGTTAAAATGATAACTATTTAATTATAAAAACCTTGTTCCATGAATGATGATACATTTTATCTAATATGCTTCTGAGAAGTGTCAGTGATTAAATAATTAAATTACATTTTGACTCAACTTACAACAATCACTGTAGTTGACAAAACAATAGGTGAGCTTAACCTGACCGCATGGTTTAACACAAATTTTTGTCCATTAAACATATTTTGGTCAATATTTTGTTTTCTCTTTAATCATAAAACACAAAAAGGTCAATCATACAATGTCTTTAAAACATAGAATCATAACAAGGCTCATTTCATTAAGAATAATTTAACTTAAACAAGTTTGACATAATTTATGAATTAGAACATACGCTTTTACATAACAACCTCTTGGTTTCTCTTGTTTAGAGACTAACATTAATTCATGTCTTATAGGTATTAATTACATCACATAATTAATTAAATTCCAATAATCCTTTCATGAAATTAGGGTATTTGAAACTATAACCCTATATACTTATGAGTTCTCAATACAGAACTATGTTTAATAATTTTTTATTAGTAATGGCTACATAAAACATATTTATTACACTATTATTAAAAAACAAAACCATGTTAGGTTATAATGTATGTGACCATATATAAATATATAATCATAAATGGTGTTCATATATATATATATTGCATGAAGAAAGGAGTAATTTCTTCATGTTTGTATAACCCGATGGTCTGAAGGACCTAGAATCGGAAATTTGTGGATTTCCACCCAATCTATAAGACTATACGTGCATTCATACATTTATAAATTAAAATTTACAACAAACACATGCGTGTATATATATATAATATATAAATTATTTTTTTCTTGTATTATAAATTCTCTCCCATGTTTTTAAAACCACTTGTAATCAAACAAAATATTTAGATTTGTTGTAAGAAAAGGCTCGTTAACTAAACCGTAGGATTATATATATATATATGTTCTTATGAGTATATATATATATACATATACTCTCAATGAAATGATACAATAAGAGATTGAACCCTTACATTAGTCTAAGGAGGAGGAGAACTCGAGTATGTATTGGATGAAGCTTGCTAGAGGTTCGAGAGCAGAAGACCCACGAGGTTCTTAGGTGTAACCATTTTAGAAAATATAAAAAAATGATTTTAATGCAACTGTTGAGATGAATCAAGTCCAACTGGTTCATTAATTGGCTGGGGAATACTTATGGAAACGGGGGGACAAGGAGGGTCCCCCCCTTCTGTCTAAGTTCAAAAAAGATGAAAAAAGGAATTATCCAAAAGAGTATAGGGTTCGGTGCAGCACACGCCGTGGGGAGCAAGAAGAGGATGTAGTGGGGTGAAACAGGGAGAAAAACATATGGTAAAGATTTGATCCGGGGATGATCCAATGGCCAGGATACATCCGTAGGTCTTAAAAGCAATGTACCGCTCGGATTGGTCTGAGGCAATATCGGGCGGCTCACGGTCATCACAACATTTTAAAATCCTCGAACGGTCACTGTTAGATCGCACCGGATTGAACGGTCCTAGTAAATTGTAAAGCAATACCCAGTTGGGAAGGGTCAATTGTGTGGTTGAGATCGACGACCTAGATCATGCACAATGTGATTCGATGGCCTAGATCACATTTTGCACAAAAAGACTTGTCCCAAATCAAATCGGCATGGGTATCAGTGACTCTTTATAATAGTTAGACTCCCACAACACTACCAATAACACAGCACACACCAGGGAGCCCTACACACGGACCCATCTTCCCCCACAGGCTTCAGCCTACCCTTGCCTCACTGTAACCCTACACCCACCTGGGAGCACTCATGTGATTCTACTCCCATTCGTCCTTCGGTGAACCTATGCCAGAGCATGGGCCGACCTTGGTTTGGGATGGGGGCTAGGATCATCCACTACGTGTCAGCTGCCTCCCATGGTCCAGCATTAAATGGGCTGGCCATAGCATGCCCTTGTTTTTAAAAAAAATAACTTATAAAATTTATAAGGTCTTAAGGGAAAAAATTCATTCATTAGAACCATATAAAAAATAACTCTTTTTAAAAATGGCTTTTATTTAAGCATTATAATGTCAAATAATTCAAATTAGACATCGTCTTAATTAAAAGTATTTCTAAAATTATTAATAAACACTATACATTTTAACATAAGAGTTATTAAATTGAGATTTAATAAACATACCTAAAAGTTCCTATACTATTATTATAGAAATCCTAGTTTAATCAAAATAATTAATTTGAAAATGTTAAACATAACATATAACATTGTTTAAGAACTGGAAATCTTCATAATATAATTAAAATATTTCCAAAGTATTTTTTTGAATACCTTAACAAATTTAAAAACATAATTATAATTCAAAACATTATACCATAGTTAAATGTTATTATATAATTCCCAATTCAAAATGTAAATTTTGGATAACTAAGTTGTACTTAATTGTTCTTTAGTTAAAACACCACAAGGCCTACAACTATAGTTATTTCTGTTGGATTTCCAATGATCTCCCAAGGTAGCGTTAGACTTGATGCTATATAATACCATGACTTAGGGTTTCCAAAACTCAAGAAAAATAAGAGGAGGAATAAGAAGAAGATGAAGAAGGAGAAGAAGGAGAAGGTGGTTCTTTCTATACCATTGATGCTCTGCATAGTATATATGATCATGCTGGTGTAGTTATTCATTTTTATATACCCAAAGGATCTCCTTTATTTACCGTGCCTTCTTGTCTTTATAGGGGGCCTTCTCATAGTTCTGATAGGGTTTTTATTAGGTGTTTTTTGGTAGGATGGTTCCTTTTGTTCTTGACACATTGTAAACAGTACTGTGTTCTTTTAAATATAAAAATCCTTGTGTCCATTTGTGTGTTTTACGTGGTTACATTATAATATAAATTAAAACCATATTATTACTTTCTCTGAAAAAAAAGTTTCTTTAGTTGTCCTGAAATTCAAAAAAAATTAATCATAAACCTATCAAAAACTGAGGTTCGAGTTTCAGGGGTGTTACATTATCTCCCCTTCAATGAATTGCATCCTCGAAATTCCTTTCACACAACCTCGCTAAAGACTCCCTTACATCTTCACCACAACAGCCTTCAGGGAGGATCCTCATGTATGTCTAGATTAATACTCATGCTGGTGTTTAGTTCCTCTATTTCTCTGGCCCAAACACACTTCAGATAGTGCAGGTTAAACTCATGGTGTGTGCACTTGAGCTTCCAAAGAGAGGCTCAAAAGGTGGAGAGTTCAGAAATGTATAGATGGAAAATTTTTATGAGAACATGTCAGGTTGACACCAATATGAAAATATTTATGACCTTGACATGGGGATAAATAAGGATTCTAAGGGTCTAGTACATGTAAGCTGCATGTAGATCCCCTTCCATGGAAGAATCATGAATCCTCATCCTGGAAATAATGTCTCGGGATTTGGTGAAACATAAGAAAAGTCCTTCTTGGCACTTTCCCCTTTGAATATAAAAATCATGTTGAGAATTATCTATAACCTGGAAAATATAGGCATTCTCTTTATAGGAACAGAGAATTTTTAGACTATTTGAAACTTCATAAAGTTTCTTGCACATTTCTCGTATGTTTGAGAAAGCTCAGTACTCTCTCTCACATGATTTGACCAAGATGGTCTTTAGTATCTAGGTAGGGAGTGATAATATATGAGTTTGTCCTTTAATATGAAAACTAGGAATATCCTCATATTTAGTAATACCTATGTAAATTTCTCTCTGTTTATGTTCTGGTTTTCTAGATTTATCTAATCGAAAACCTCTGATACCAACTATGAGGACCTGGCCCTAGAACACCCAGAGCCGGTGGTTTCGGAACATGATGTGTACATTTTAAAAAAAATTCCATGATAAATTACACATCATGTCCCATCGAAAGAGGATCAAATTCGGTTTAGGTTCTAAGAAACCAACCGCTTCTTTCATACTCATTTAACTCAAACTGAAGACCTGAAAAAAAAAATTTAAATCAAAACATACGGTGAGCATACGAAATCCCAGTATGGGGTTTAAAAATAAACCAATATATATTTTTAAAACATTATTCAAAACATTCCATAAAACATTTTTCTTAAATAAGATATGTAACACATGTAACATATTATAAAAATACTCAAATAACAGATCATGCTAATAGGATTACAAGGATACAAGATTAAAGTAGGAATTCTTATTTGGAGTAACCAATAAAACACATTCAAAACCTATATGACCTATGAATGTGTAAGCACCAAATAAAAGAATAATCCGAGTTATGCATAAAGCTAAAAAATTTATTTTCATACACTGGAACTAAATCTTTGAGTGTTAATCATAATTTATGCCATAAGATTTTGCTTTCCATATACTCATATGTATTGGAACATAATTATGGATATTCTACTAATAAAATATCTATTTGGTTAATTTATTATCAAACACATAATGCAGTAAATGTATATTTCTGAACATCTATGTTAAGGCCTTGTGACAAGACCTTGGGGTTAACTGTGACTGGACCCCAACTCAGAGAGCTTACTTTTACTTTTCTCCAACCCAGAGAGCTTACTTTTACCGGTCTCCAAACCTGAGAGTATACTTTTACTGGTCTCTAACCCGAATCATTATAGTCTACTACCTTCCACATATGTTAGATCGGGTCATCTATTCATGGTGTCCCATACCACTTTGAATACTTAAATTTACTATCTTATTATCATGTTATGCTACATTCATAAATCATTAAGTGAAACATACAATGGAAAATGGAACCATTTAATCATTAAACACATAATATGACTGATAACGTTGAAAATAAGGCAGTAAAAGTTTTTTAAGGCATAAAATATTCACTACACATTCTTTCCACAAGAGATAATTACTAAAGCACAACAAATAGTGGGTGAGAAGGGTTTTTCCAAATGAGGTGTCAAAAGGATAACTATTTGAATTGAAAAACACTACTCCATGAATGAAGATAAATGTTATTTAATATGATTCTAAGAATTTTCAGTGATTAAACAATTAAATTACATCATGACTCAACTAACAACATTCACCGAAATTGACAAAAACATTATGTGAGATTAACTTGATCTCATGGTTTAACACAACTTTTGGTCCTTAAAATATATTTTGGTCAAGAGTTTATCTTCTCATTAATTATAAAACAAAACAAGGACAATCATACAATTTCATTGAAATATAGAATTATAATAAGGAATATATCGTTTAGAATTATTTAACATAAACAAGTTTGACATACTTTATGAATTAGAACATATGGTTTTACGTAACTACATCTTCGTTTGGCTTGTATAGAGACTGACATTAATTCATGTATTATAGGTATTAATGACATATCTTAATTAAGTAAATTCCAATAATACATTCATAAAATTACGGTATTGGAAACAATAACCGTATATATACTACGTATATATATATAAGTTACCAATATTGAACTATGTTTAATAATTTTTCATTAGTAATGGATACTTCAAACATATTTATTACACCATTATTAAAAAACCATGTTATGTTATAATGTATGTGACCATATATATATATAATCATAAATGGGGTTTATATATATATATTGCACGAGGAAAGGAGTAATTACTTCAAGTTTGCATAAACAGAAGATCTGAAGGACCTAGAATCGGCTCTTTGTGGATTTCTACCCAATCTATAAGACTATACATGCATTCATACATTTATAAACTAATATTTACAACAAATGCATGCATGTATATATATATAGTATAGAAATTATGTTTTTCTTGTATTAAAAATACCCCCCTATGTTTGTACAACCTCTTGAACTCATCCAAAAGATTTAGATTTGGTTTAAAAAAGGTTTGTTAATTAAATCGTAGGATTATATATATATATATATGATTACGAGTATATATATGTATATACATATACTCTAAAAGAAATAAGACAATAAGATATTAAACCATTATATTGGCCCGAGGAGGAGGACAACTCGAGGTAGTCTTAGCTGAAGCTTACTAGAGGTTCGAGAGAAGATGTCCCGCAAGGTTTTTAGGTGCAACTGGTTTATAAACTATAAAAATCAAAGATTTTAATGCAACCATTGTGAAGAACTGAGTCCAAATTATTCATTAATTAGTCGGGGAAGACATATGGAAAAGGGGGGACAAGGAGGGTTCATTTGGATATCTAGGATGAGGGAAGAAGAAAAATAGAAATGGTGAAAATCAGTATAGTGTTCGGTATATTGTACGCCACGAGGAAGAAGAAGACGACATTGCGGGGAAAAACCAGGAGAAAAACGGAAAATCAAGATTTGATTCGGGGTCGATCCAATGGTCGGGATACATCTATAGTTTATAAAAGTGATGGACGTCTCAGATTGATCTAAGGTAAGATCGGGAGACTCACAATCGTCGTGGTGTTTTAAAAACCTCAAACGATCGCAATTAGATCTTTCCGGATAGAACGGTCCATGTAAATCATGGAGTGAAACACGGTTGCTGAGGGTCAATTGATGGTTCGATATCGATGGCCTAGATCGCGCATGACGCAATCCGACGTCCCATATCTCGTTTCACCTGATATTTTTTTCCAACATCAAATCATTAAGGGTTTTGTTGAATCATAATAAGTCTAAGACTCCCACAATGCTAACAATAATACAACACACACTCGAGAGCCTCACACTTGGCCTCCTGCATTCTCCCATAGGCTTCAGTATACCCTTGACTCACCGTGACCCTGCACCCACTATGGTGCGCTCACGTTCTTCTACTCCCATGCTTTTTTTGGGGAATCTATACCAGAGCTTGGGCTAACCTTGGCTTGGGCTAAGGGCTAGGCTCAGCCACTACGTGTGAGCTGCCTCCCTTGGCCCAGCCTTAAATGGGATAGACCTAGATGGACCATTTTTTAATACAAAATTATAAAATTTATAAGGTCTTGAGGAAATGAAATAAATTCATTAAAACGATATAAAAAATTATCTCTTTTAAACATGGCTTTTATTTAAACATTAGAAGGTCAAAGAATAAAAATTAGACTTTGTCTTAATTAAAAGTATTTCTAAAATTATTAATAAACCGTTAACTTTTTAATAAAAGAGTTATTAAATTGAGATTTAATAAACATAGCTGATAGTTCTAATACTAGTATTATAGAAAGATTATATTAATCAAAAACATAACTTGATTTGAAGAAATTAAATATAACTTATAACACTATTTAATAATATGAAATCTTCCTAATATAATTAAAATATTTGAAAAGTGGTTTTTTGAATTCTTTATCATATTTCCAAACATATGTATAATTAAAAACAATATATTGTACTTAAACATTGTCTTATAATTCCCAATTCATAACGTATATTTTGGAAACCAAATTTGTACATAATTGTTCATTAGTTAATACACCACAAGGACTACAACAATACATATATTTATTGGATTTCCAATGATAATCGAAGGTAACGGTCGAGTTAATGCCATATAAAACCATGTCATAGGGTGTCCTAAACTCATGAAAAAGAAGAAAAAAGAGAAGAAAGAGAAGAAGGAGAAGATGGAAAAGAAGGAAAAGATGGTGTTTTCAAAATCATTGATGCTCAGCACTATTTATATTATCATGGAAATGATTTTCTTCATTTTTACTAACCCAAACGATCTATTTTATTTAAGGTACCTTGATTTCTTTTTAGGGGTCCTTCCTGTAGTCCAAATAGGGTTTTTATTATGTGTTTTTATTTAGGATGGTTCTTTATGTTTTGTCACATTGTGAAAAAAACTGTGTTACTTTTCATACAGAAATTCTTGTGTCCATTTGTGTTTTTTAATTGGTTATATTCGAATATAAATTAAAACAATATTATTACTTTCTCATGAAAAAAATTTGTGTTTAGTTGTTATAAAATTCAAAAAAAAAGTAAACATGAACGTATCAAAACATGAGTACTGAGTTTCGAGGGTGTTAAAAAAGAAATAATATCATTGAATTTCATTCATAGTGTAGTTCCTAGAATCCAGGGGAAAGTAAAAAAAAATGGTGGCTCAGATTCTCATTAATGGAATGTGTATAATGGAAAAAATGTTGAAAAAGGAATAAATAATATAAAGGGAATAAAGGTTTGTTAAATAATTTCTTATAAATAAAAACATATGATTGAAACTTATTCATGTATAACATAACTATTTTAATATTCTATTCAACATAAATTACTAATTTCCTAGTGATGGAATGCATAATGTCATACATCTTCAAATTACAATAGATGCCTCGTTATAAGAAATCATACATAAATGTGAAAATCCAATTCCAAAACCCCAATATGTTTTATATTTTGATACTTACTAATATATTAATGGGAAATATAATTTTTGGAACCAACCATATCTTAATATGTACAATGAATCCATCTAATAAATAAATAATACGACATAATAAACATGTCTTAATAATCCGTATGTACTAATCGTAAATAATGTAGAAAAAAATTTAAATTCTTTTCTCCCTCAAAATGATCATAATCTATCAAAATAAATATTATGGAAGATATAATTAGATTGTTTCCTTATTAATGAACAAGACTCATTAAAAAATATTTTCATTGATGAAAATAAATTTCAATGATAAGTGAAACATTTCTGAAGAAAAATAACTTTTTAATATAGAAATCACTTATGTAAAATTTAAAATATTTCAAAATAATATGAAAATAATTTTCATTTGAAATAACCTTAGAAACATTGAATGTAATATTTAATTCATAGATTATATTTGATTTTGGTAAAATTCATTCAAACAATGTGTGTTAAAATAATGATTCCATACACACCTTCGGTAAATATTCCTTATTTAGAAAAAAATAATTTTAAATATTTTAATAGATTGTAAAATAAGGGTGATAATGAAATTAATCAATCATTAAAAGAATAAAACATTCTTGAAATCATTTTAGAAAAAATATAATCCTAGAATTAATGGATTCATGTCTGAATGAAAAACATAATCTAATTTCATTTAAAACAATATTTTTATAATAATGAGTGGCTATGAAATTAAAAGGGGGAATTATAATTTAAAACCATAAAAATAACATGATGTGAATAAAATTTATGTTTTATAAGATACAAATACTGTATAATTCCCTTAATGTTAACTTAAACATAAACAATCTTTAATAAGGAAGAGATTGTGAAATAAATCCGTTCCTCAGGTCTGAAATGCTTTGTATGATCTTATAACATGATGTATAAATTTTTTAAAATTATTATGATTCCAAAAATTAACTATATACATAATTATAATATCACATAAAATATTATTATATCATTTCAACACTTATTTATTAATAATTATTTCTTAATTTAATCTTTTACAAGTGTTTACCACTTTATTTTACATGTATGTTTTCATTCGGTAATCTCGGTATTTTAATCTATATTACATTTCCATATTATCTTGAATTTTAATAAGTATATAAATATAATATATTTTCATTACATACATATTTATAGTTATTCTTGAGAGTAATACATGTAAAATAAATCATATCACTTCATGGAGGAGGTTATCCACATGTATGCACAAGTAATGTTATGATTTTTTAAGAGTAAAAGGTTAAGAAGATAAATGTTGTGTTATATTTATAGAATAATATTAATTTCATAAATATGATATAAATTTAGTATTTCTATATTTATAACTCTATTAGTAAATTGGTTAGGAAAAACATATCACATCACTATATGGATACGGTAGGCCATACAAATGCATGAGCAATGTCTTCAACTTCCACAGGATGGAAAAGAGATAAAAATGGGTTATTTCACAAGAATAATATAATTTTAGTTCGTGTTAAATAATTATGTCATTATTTGGTAATATATACAGAATATTTGATGGAGGTAGATGATGATATAAAATAAAAACACTTCATTAAAAGTTATACCTTTTCATGAGAAAATGACCTTTGACTTAGAAGCATAACATTAAATCATAGTTAGTTGATGAGACCAGATCCTCTAGGTCATGGAAATGAGGTTAATTATGTTATTTGGGCTTGTTTTGTATGATAATGTGGCTCAGGAGATGTGAAAAAGATAGGATAGGTTGTGGCTTTTTATAAGTTAGGAAAACTACATGCTTGGAATTTATTATATGTTTTTTATAATATAATGTATTTTCGATATGAAAGTGTCTAAAATTAGAGAGGGTTTCAATATGAAAAAATTAAGGACAAAATACAACATTTTTTCCGTTTAGATATGTTTAAGTGAAATTTGGACCCTTATATGTAAGTATAACACCCGAGTAAGCCCATTTAACCCTGTTAGTAGTGATAATGTTTTGATCATCATACTATTCAGTATATCAAAAAATTATGTTGAACATATTACATAATATTACTTATAATGATTATAAGTATTTGATATATCTAATATGAATCATTTTTTATATTTTTTATTAATTAATATTATTATATGTGGAGAAAATGCAATGAAAACTATTTTAGGAAATTTTTTTATTTCATGCACCCAAATGGTTTTTATAGAAAATAATGTATATTATTGATCACAAATATAAATGATTTTATTATTTGGAAAAAGGGAAATTATTTTTTAAAAAATAAAAATAAAAAATTGAATAATGTAAATTCTTGATTAAGATAGAAGAATGAAATAATTTTTTATTAAAAAAAATATTAACGAGATTTTTAAAATGATAAGAATGTATTTTTACATTCATAATTTTATTATTATAAAAATTATAATACTTATTTTTTATATATATGGTATAAAATTTTTCATTACCTTCTGACTTATTCTAATATCATTATAATGTTATATATATGATTATTTTTTGGTAAAATCAGTATTTCTCACTATTTAGTCAATAATCAACGGTTCCGAGAAAATAAATAAAAACAACCCTGAAATACATTTTTACAGGATGAATTTAAAAATGAAATTCATTTCATCTAATTAAATTTTTAAAATTTAATAATTTCATATTTATGACATTATTGAATAAAAAAATTTGTATTTTGTTATTTTTTTCTATAACGAAAAACATAATCTAATTAATACCCTGGTGTTACATTCTTCCCACCTTAAAAAAATTCATATTCATAATTTATATAAGATCACCTTAAGAACAAATTTTAATTTTTATTGATCAAAAATTTCTCTAGATCCCACTACACCTCTTCAATATTATGGTTTCATTAATGTACCTTTTCCAGCCTTGTCATATGATTCCTGAACACATGTTCTCAAGTGTCAAGAATCTAGATATTATATTTAGGGTATAATAAAGGAGGACTCTATTGTATTTCCGCAAAGTTTAGAACATGTTTTGGATTTATCATGCACTTCCTCAATATATATATATATATATATATATCAAAACTTGAACTTTAGAGGGGAATAGTGACATTAACAAATTGTGATCTATAGATCCCATTCATTCTAGAATTTCAAAAGGCATGGTGTGCCTGGTTGATTATTTCAATTTCATTCCAAATCTTATAACACCTTTATATGGTTACACATTTGAGAAAACATGATCTCTTATAAAAAATTGTAGACCCTTACTTGTTTTATATTCACATTTATTTTTTATATATTAATATTTCTTTATATAAAACTAAATAGTATTTACTTTAATTTTTTCTCCTCCATGATATCTAGGACAACGAGATTCCTTTCACCACCTTATCCAAATTAGTTTAAGTATTACACCTTATTTTATACAATTATTCCCACGGTTCCATTTGAACGCTTGAATTAGATATATTTTTATATAAAAATTCAATAAATGGTTCATAATAATCACACATAACATGAAATTCAAGAGATAATGAACCAAATATATTTTCAAATAACTAAATAAGGCTTTCTGACTTCCCAACATTTATAAGATGATAGGAACTCCTCAAACATTTCTTTGTGGAAATATCCTTTTAAAGACCCCCACCCCCAATTTCATTAAAAACCACAGATTGTTGATGGATACAGTTGAAAGAGGTGTTCCACGAGGTATGAAGAAATCATTAATATAGATTCATTCTCAAGTGGTACAAATTACCTTATTAGAAAAAATGCATATACTTGGTATGGAGATAAAAAACCCACATTGAATCATTCATTCAAGGAGTCTTTATAAATATAGTGAAAATCTTTAAGGTAATATCATCCCATTTTCACATAGTAATATATAGAGATTTGATGACTCCTTTGGGATGTTGTCTCTCAGGAATTACCTATTAAAAAACCCAGCATATTAATACATATTTCATAATTTCACATTTCATATTATCACAAAAAGAATTTTCATTCAAATTCTAAAACTTTTATCTGTATCCAGTGAGTATATTGAAATTCAATAAATAGAATTCATCAAAAAAATTCCATCTCCATATTATTTTTGTATTGAAATCATAAACTCTTAAAAAATTTCATCACACTAGATTCATAAAAAAAGAAATAATTTTCTTATCAATATAAAATTTAATTTTCTTTTTTAATTTCATGTCATAATACTATGAAAATTTAACCATTTATAATAGGGATGTTTTTTAGTCATTTGGATGATGAGTGATGCTTATATTTCCCTAATAATTCTCATTTCCAAATTTAATTGGTCAATAATAAATTATCTTTGTTAATCCTCATTATAGTATGTATTTCATGATATTTAATACTCAAGACATAGTCTATTTTATAAGCCAATTTTGGGAGTAGGTTATTGATAAATCATTTTAACTGAGAAAATATATCATTCTTATTTACATTATGTTGATACATTTTAGTTGAAACGTGTATTTTATAATCTTATAATCCGTATATGTCTCATATTTTTCACCACATAGATAACGCCTCATTATTTTGAAGGTACAAATTATATTTCTGAACATGGTATCATGGTTTTAATAGTTATATTCATGGATATTTAAATTCATTGATTCATGGGTAATAATTTTTTTTTCATAATGACACAAACAAGTCCTTTCTATGATGTACTAGTATATATCATAAATTCATCGCCTCCCAAAGGTTATTTATATATTAGTGCATTGATAAAACTCTTATTTAATTCATTAAATGATTTCTTGCATTACAATTTGCATAATAATTTATCCCCATTGCATGTAAATTGGGGAAAATGTCTAATTGGGAATGGTTTTGGAGAAATCATCCCTAGTAACCTAGTATCCCAAGGAACCTACATACCTCAGTTATGGTTTTTGTTATAATTGTTTCTTTCATAAACGTTGTCTTTTAAGGATCCAATAATATTTTATCCTTACATATAGTACGATGATGAAAATGAACTACTTGAATCTATAATTAACACTTGTTAAACATACCTTATAAATCATTTTCTTTAAGAGTATCAATAATGATTCAAAAATTAATCTAATGTTAATTCTATATTTTGGATTATAACATGATTTAATCTATAAATACAAAAAAAATTTATAAAAATATTACATGAAAACTCAATTCATCATATCCACCAAAATATATGGTGCATTATTCACTCACGGTAGTATTATTTTAAACCTGTGATGTCCATTCTTTATATGAAAATTTTTCATTATTATATCATCCTTCAATATTCTTAATAGTGGATACCTTTAATGAAAACCTCTCGATGAAAAATATTGAGCACATTGATGTTATTTAGAAATTCATCAATTTGTGGTAGAGGATGATTTTTCTTCATTGTAATGACATTGATTTCCCTATAATCAGTACCAAGCCTCATAGTCCCATCCTTCTTTTTTTCACAAGGAAAATAAGGGATACCTAATATGAAGAACTTAGTCATATGAATCCCTTATGAGATGTATCATTAAATAATTTCATTATCTTCATTACCTTCACTATGTCCATTATGTGGGTAGTGTTAGATATAGGCTTTGTGTTAGGGATGTTTTCAATATAAAACTCTAATTTTATCATAATTGGATGTTTAGGTACTTCTTTAAGAAATAAATAAATTTATCCTTTTAAAATAAGAACATAATATATCATTGGGTTAACATTTCCATGAATATGTTGTTTCCTCTGTTATTCATCTAGGATTTCATTAAATAGAGCTAATGAGGGTGGATTGAATCCAGATTTTGAGGATATATTGTATATTTTAAGAAAATGGAATTTCATTTATTCACCACAAAATGATATCTCCCTATCTCATAAATAAATTTTTGAAATATACATTGACAATTAATCTATAAAAAGAATATATTTAAAGTATGACATATGTATAAAAATAAAAACTCTGAATAGGTTATCTCTAATAATGATAATGGGGATTAACTGACATATATTTATTGAAAAATATTTTATATTATTGTCTTTGTTGATAAGTTCCTTCTTAATGTCATAGGAAAATATTAAATTTTGTTAATAAACATGCAATGTAAAAAAGAGTGTGTGTATCTATAATCTAATAAATAATTAAATAATTTATGATGTTACAATCATTACAACTTCCAACAAATCTCTATAAACATTAATATTGGATATAAAAATTACATAATCTATTCTTACTTGCATTGGCATGTTCTATGGTATGTTATCCTGGTGTTTGGGGAAATGGATAGAATAATTACCCATCTTATTATAGTAAAAGAACTATACATTTATGGATTCTACCTTACCCATTCATTATTTAGAATAATGAACTTTATATCTTAACTTAGAGGAAACTCCTATTAAATTAATTCATGTATCAAGGTGTTTACATTCACAAGTATCACATTTTGTAAATATCCCTTTTCTTATTCCCCTTATAATTGTTTTCATGAGGTTCTCAAAATTTTCCTTCTTCTATTTATTTACATCAAACACAAAATACATAGAAATAGATTTCTCTATTTAGATAAAATGAGGTATTATATCCTAATTACCTAGGAATATTGGGGATACTAGTTACCTTTGATTTACTATCGTAATCCCATCAAAAAAATATTCAATATTACTCCTAGAATTACTCACATATTCAATGACATGCCTTTCTAACCTCTTAATGTCAGAATCATAAATAAAACACTTGTCAAATCATTATTTCAAAGACTAAAGAGTTATATCTCAATTTATTATAGTTATTGATGAGGAAAATATGTTTCAATGAAATTTTACATAACATATTTCCACTCCATGATCACTATATCCGGTATATCCTTAGTGTTTTAATCAATGAACACCCTTGATATGCATTCCTTGTGAGATTATATATATCAAGAACCACCTTCTCTCTCTCAATACATCTGAAAGTAATAAATATATTCACTATAAAACTTATCCATTAATCAACTAATAATTAATTTTTTCTACTGAATAATGGAGTATTTTTTATATTAAATTGTTAAACATTGTTACACCATAATGCTTACCCATAGGATGTTCCATACGAGCATTTTTGTTTTCAAAACTTCTGTCAGCTTCCCCAATATAGTTATAACTTGTCCGACTCCATATTCATTGTCCTTAAAAAGATATTATTCCCTATATATATTGTTTTCATTGATACCACTTCCATTCCTTCCTCTATGATTCATTTATAAGATATTTCATACACTAGATTATATCATAACACTATGAATTATAATGTATAAATTTGAAACTGGTTAAACACTTCACATAAATTGAAAATATTTGAATAAATTATATGAGAATAATAAGCATGTTATCAGTGGTAATATAACCAAATTATTAAAATCTTTAGGCATATTTTATAATGGTCTATAAATATAGTGTGAATCAACCAAAACATATCCACTACGTATTGTCTAGAAAGGTGTATCGTATTAGGAACACTCATTATACACTAGTGTTAATCGAGTTAAAATATACTGCACCCAATTTAGTGTAGTCTCCCATAGAATAATTTTTACCACAACCACATAGTTATACTAGTATTCAAACTGTGATGAGTTCTCTAGGAAAACCTTGAAATCACTAATTTAGATAAAATTATTATATTATCCAATATATAGTCATATAATCAATGCCTATCATTGGTTTATGGTCACTGATATGTTTCCCCTAAATATAGTTCCCATTGATTATACTAAACATCATCTAATTATAACTATAACAACACTAACCCTAGTAAAATAGATCAAGTAGTTACTTTATTAAATTCTCAGTAGATACAATTTTTTTCCCAAGGAATTAAACAGTTCAATTGTATTTGAAAACAAGACACATTCTTGAATCTCAATTAAATTTGGAAACTTAATGTAAAATGAGTATTTTCTTCTAAAACATTGTTATTACCTATAGAATATCCTTTAATCTCAATCAAAGATCACATCAATGTATCTTGATTAAAAGAAAAAAAATAAAAGGGTGATCTCAAATACTCAGTAATGGAATATGTAAAGTGGAAGACATTATATAATAATAATAAATTAATTTTATCATCAGAGTAAATTAGGATAAAATACTAATATATAAATAATCACATGATAGTTAAACATATCCACGGAAAACATAATGGTTTTAATAATCACATGGATACATAATTCCAAATATATTAAATTTACCATTGTTTCCTCATTTCAAGATATCATCAAAAAAAATGGATAGAGCATATACCAAATATGAAAACTATTTTTCCTCATGAAACAAATTGATTCATTGAGATTTTATATAATTACAGACTCCACCTTTCACTTAATAATCCTTATGCATTCATCATATGAATAAATTGTACAACTTAATCAATATGGTTTAATAGAAAATAATTATTTATATTGAAATAACTACCATATGATTGCTAATACTTTTCCTGATAAGATAACTATACTCCATATAGTTAAATATAGTTAATTTTATAATTATATTATATCCTAATTAAATAGTATGATTTATTAAAGGATGTTGAAATAGATGAAAATAATTTTAAAATATTAGTAAAAAATATCTTTTGGAAAATATCCATTTAATATTGATATCACTTTTCTAAAATATTAAAATTTCATTAAATATTAGGGAAAAATTATATTTACAAAATAATGGAAACTAGTAATGGAATATTTATGGAAAATAGCAGACATGAAGGTCATAAAATTTAGTCGTGCGGTGTAGTTAGAATAAAAAATATATACACACCTTTAGTAAAATATCCTTATTATAAAAATGACTTGAATATTAATTTTAATGTTGTTTTATAGAAATTAAATCAAATTTCAAAAGAAAATTAATCCATAATTTGAGGGAAAAAACTTTTTTGAAAACATTTAAAAAAAATCTAGTTATGTAAGAAAGATATTCTTGAGAGAATTGAAAAACATTATCTATTTCCATTAAAACATTATTTAAGGATTTTCAGTTCCAAAGAAGGTAAAAATTGATTTATAACATGAAAACACCATAAATAACCCTAAAATGACAAAATATAATGCGTTTCAGATATAATGATAATATAGATTATCCAATATAAAACTAATCATAAACAATCCCAGATAAGTATGAGATTATGAAATAAACCCTTACCTTAGGTAAGAATTATTTAGTAAGTGATTTGATCCTCCTAATATAATAACATTTAATATGTTATAATTATACATGAGAACCATGTACATAATTATAATATCATATATGTTCAACTTATAACATTTCAACACCCATTTTCTAATCATTCTTCATTAAAAATGTTTTTTCTTAGAGTATATTGCTTTATTTTTTGTGTGTTCAGTTCTGTAGTTTTAATCATTGAATATTTATCATGGTTAGATCATATAAAAGATTTAAATAATGATATAAATTTCATATATATAATTTATATAAATATTTATAATTCTCATTGAAATTCATTCATGATGAGTAAATCTCATCACATTATGGACGGGGTAGTCCACACATACACAAAAGCGATGTTATCATTTATTAAAGAGGGTAATGGAAAGATGTTAAATGACATATTATTATAAAATAATTATTATTATTTCATTAATATAATATTTATTCATTGTTTATATTTTTATTACCATCCATGAAATGTGGTGACAAAAAATGAATTTCACCACTACGTAGAAACGACAAGCCATGCATTTTAACGAGAAATGTTTACATTTTCCAATGGATGGAAATGATATTAAGTCGCATTGTTCCAATATAATAATAAAATTTAATTATATTAATGATAGTTATGTTATTTTATGTTTATGGTTATATAATATTTAAAATATTTAAAAGAGGAAATAAAAGGAAAACACTTGGTTTAATGTATACCTCTCCTTTAGAAAACTAACTTTCGCAAACACAATGGAAATTATTGGAGGGTTCTCTAAAAATAATTGGGCAAATAATTCCTGGATAAAATGTTTGGGAAGGTATTTGAGTATGTATTGTTCAATATATGTGTCTCAATATTTGTTAATGTGAAAGGGTAAGTGGTTCCCATTTATAACTAGGGGATATAACACACCTGAAATTACATTAAATATTTTAGTAATACAATATATATTTATTATATGAGTGTATAAATATTGACATATATTATAATAATATTATTTTATCTTCAAAATAAAACAAATATATTGTTTTTAGACATGTTTAAGGGTCTTTTGTATCTATAAACTTTTATTTATCCCTTGGTAAACCCATCTTGACCCTAACTATGGTAACAAATTTTTAATGTTTATACAATTAATTATGAGGAAAAGTTAATTTAAATTTATTAAATAATATTAATGTTGATGATTAAAAATATTTAAACCATTTTATATTTTTTAATTTTTTAATTAGTGTGATGTAATTTTATTTTAAGCGTGCAGAACACCTGGAAATATGTTTTAAGAAAATGGTAATTTTATGTTTTAAAATGATTTTAATGAAATATAAAGTATAATTATTATCAAAAAATAATTAATTTTTTTATTTTAACTAAAAGAAGAATTAACTTTATTTAAAACCCGACAAAAAACTACTCAATACAGGATAATTCTTAATTAAGGGAAAATAATGAAAAATATTTTTTTTTAGAAAAAAAATTATTTTTATTTTTATGATGTTAAGAATACCTATCTATGTTCAAAGATATATTTTAAAATTATTTGAATTTCTTATTAAATAAAAAATTATTCTATATATATGGTTCAATTCCATTTCAAGTTATTATTATATCATTATAAAGTCATAAAAATGATAGTTTTTTTGTAAACACAAAAAAATTAACTATTCATTTAAAAATCAACTATTTTTGAAAATATTAAAAATTTCAATATGATAATTCAGAATTAAATATTTGAAAAATGAATTTCATTTAATCTAATTAAAATTATAATATTTTTTAATTTATTTTTAAATCAAATTCATGAATAAAACTATGTGTATTGTTATATTTTTTTCAAGATGTAGAAACATACAATAATTGATGCTCTAGCGATACAAAAACAAAAATGATTTTTTAGAAGTCTTTGAGTGCCCATATTTTTTTAGTTTTATTCCCCTTTGATAAAATTTGAAAAATAATTCTTTATTTTTTTTAATAAATGATTCATGTTTCTCTACATTGGGTTTCACTTTTAATTTCAAAGATAAATCCAATTTGTTTTAGAAAGTTATTTCTTTTCAAAATAACATGGTTAATCAGCTTTTTTAGTTTTTCAATTTATTTTTTAATATAAAAGTCATTGTTTTATTTTTACAATATCTATTTGTCTTTGATAAAAATTATAGGTGGAATAATTATGAATATTGTTTTAATGAATTAACTTCATCACATACCTTAATTTAGGCTATGAGACATATTGAATTTGTATCACTTGAGTCAGATCCGGAGAGGGAATCATCACTTACACTCCATGTAAAAACATTGACAAATTTTATTCTTTTACTCTATTTTTGAGAAGTAAAAAATTTTACCGGATTTTCAACTTTTTGTTGTAATGATTACAATTTACCTAAAATTCTTTTTATTTATTTTTTTGGCATGGTATAAATCATTATTCAACATTGTATATTTTTATTACTTTCTTGGATGGACGTGATATATCAGTTTCAATTATATATGAATCATCCAAAATAATATTAATTTTAACTGTATTATTTTCCTTCAATTTTTTTATTATTTGTTATATTTTCACTTCATGGTAATCTCATAGGTATTAAGATAACTAATAATAAATTTAACTAGAAATTTCTTATTTTATTTTTACTAATGAATTGATGTTACAATGGGTAACAAAGAATATAGTATAACCAATGGTTTATTCAATATAATATTTTATGTAGAGATATCATCACCAATAGATTTTATACAATTTTTTTTATGAATGTTTGTAAAAATATTATAAATTTCATCATTGTAAGGCATACAATAAATTTATAGATAATGATTACGCATTTTAAATCTAGTATCATCATCTATATTAGTTACTTCCGAAGTAACAATAAACAATATAAAAATTCATTGGGAAATTTTACCATTGGAAAGAATATTATATTAGTTTTGATCTACACCATAATGAAGAGAATTTTTAGATTTTTTTCATGGTCATAAGAAGGAAATTTAATCTAAATTTCATTATATATCGATTCTTTAGTGGGGGTGTAACCATGAATGGAAATTTTCCAAATTGCATATGTTAGTATTGTTAAAATTTATACATGTGATTTTCCCAATAACTATAGTCGGTACCATAAAATATAAAAAAAACCATTGTGTATCCTCTAGGTTCTCCTATGGTGTTTGAGGAAGGGCCTGTCTTTTAAAGACTATTTATGAAAATGATTATGTTTTTTAATTCTTTTGAAAGAATTATCAATTTTTTTTAAAACAAGATCACATTTGATAAAACATATTAGTCAGAGTAAAATAGAAAGAGTGGTGGGGGTGTTGAATTTTATTTTAAAATTTAAATAAAACAATTGATTAAAAAAGAGAAATTATATGATAATTTTAAATAATCAAATTAAGTGAAATAGAACCTAAAAGATTTTTTGAATTTAAAAAATATTATGATTAGTGGAAAAAATGACTCTTTAGAGAGATAATTATTTATATAATAGATTATGTGATTTATGGATTAATTAATTTATTGATAAATTGAATTAAAAATTGAATTATGTAAAATATGTAGAAAGTAACTACGACATACAATTTCTTCAATATGCTTAAACATGGTTTAATTATAAACCCCCTTATCTACAACCCTAATGGATTAAGGATTAATCAATATATATCACCCTTAAATTTAGTGTTATTCATTACATAAAAAATTACAAAAACCCTTAACATTAATGATTATCAATAAATAGATAAATTTTACTTTGTTTTAGTGGTTTTCCAATAACCAAATGAAATAAATTAATTTTTTAAGTCAACTAAAAACTTGAAGAGTATGACAAAAGGAAATTTTAATTGAACCAATAATTTTAGAGAAAATAAAATTATTTTTTTATAATTATATATAAGATAAAATTTAGAGAATTATAGAGTGAAATATGGGAGATAAAATATATTATAGAGATAAATAAAAATATATCTCAAGAGGTTGAAAATTTGTAGAAAATATAATTTTTATTGGATTTGGATAAATGATGTTCACAATTGATTGGGATTTTAGATTTTCATGCCTCCCTTGAGTGGAATTTATTGAATATAAGGGTATAAGGGTCAATTTGTAGTGTAACGGGGTAAAGGGACCCTTTTATGTTTGTAATTAATACATTCTTTAACTTACTAAATCATCCAATCATATTGGCTACTCGATTCCACTTAATTGTCTGTAGGAATTTGGATGTATTCTTGCGCTGATTCATGCTCTACTAGATATCCACTGTATTCAAATAAGTTTCTATCAAGATACATATTTATATAGAGGATATATCTAGTTTCATCTACAAGCCAGTGACACTCCATCATGGTTAGGTGAGTTTTTGATTTCTAGGTGACTCTTCCAATTAAACAAGTGGATGATGACATCCCAAATGGTATTTGATAGAGACATAACATTAGAGTTGACCCTTTGGTATTATTCATCCAACATGAGGTCATTTTTGGACCTATTGTTAATATATCATTAGGATTTAGTAATAATTTTTTAAAAATAAACAATTCAAAATGTTTGTATACCAAAAACAATTTGTGATCATTAAAATATATAAGAGGGTAAGGTGAAAAAAATAAAGTGTATTTTCTTAAATTTAAGAGGATTAAAGTATAATACTATCATTTAAAGCCTCCCAAGGTTCAACTAATGTAATATTTAAACCATTTGTGGTTACCATTTTCATAGTTACCATTATCAGTGGTTCCTTTCCATCCCTTATGTAATACAAATCATCAATTTAGTTATACTCACAACATTCTTACGGAGTGGTATCACTATAGAGCACTCAATGTTTTCTATTGGTGGAATACATTAAAAACCATGGGTATAATGATAAAAAAGTTCATGTATATGAAATAATTGTTTTCCAAGAAGATAAGAAAATTTGGTTTCTTAACTAAACACCATGAACTCAATGTCATATACCAGAACAGCAAACTAATTTTTCAATATAACAATCAACAAGGGTATCTTCTCAATTTTATCATAACCCTATATTATTAGATAAAATTGATCAATGTATATTTATCTATATATGAGGTTATTGATTTTTTATACTAGAATAATAATTTCTTTAGATACTATATTGAATAGGGACTCATGGATCTTCACATCATTGATATTTTCAATGATATAGAGAGGCAAAATATTTCCCTATAAAACCATTTATTCACCTTTCCCATAAAAGTGATTTACTTTATGATATTCTCCAAGACCTCATTATTTAATTTGATATCAATAATCATTTGTTGTTTTCATTAACTCTTAATGATTGATTGGATTTCTGAGAGGCCTCATTTAGTTCCATAAAAACTGTAAGACAGCTTGTATTTTTATTTTGTGTTGGGATGGAAATGAGATTATGTTATACAATATATTTTATGTCTAATGCTATAAACCACCCCCATATGGTCTCCCAATAATTTATAGTTCTTGAGTCTTTTTTGATCAAGTAAATGATAAATATAGATCTTAATGTAGTGATGTTTCCATTATTCTATGATGATCATTTTTATAACTAATAGATGTGTAATTATGGGTAGATGATTTAGATTCAACCAATCAATTTAATAAACATACCAAGAAAAAATATTCATTGATTAAATGATACAAATAACATTAATCCAATTAATCTCATATAATTCCAACTTTTTTTTAATTAAATAAAATTGATGATGAGTGTAGAGATAAACCATGACCATTTATTTTTATCCCATGTAAAACATCCCCTACCTCAAAATAAAACTATGATAAGTACCCAATAGAAAAAATTTACAAACCATGTTTTATAGATCAACAAGATGGGAAATTAGTTTTATGATTTTAATGGATGTAAGTCATTATTCTTCATTTACAACCCAATCATTAGTTTGGTTGTATGATTCTTTCATCCAAAATTCTTGGGGAATCATGTCTAGGATGGTAATATAATTTATAGGTTCTTTTTGTGGTTATTTATCATTTAATTTATACTAATGATATTAGTTACATATCGTATAAGAGGAATGATATTTATAATCATTCATTACAATTATTCATGGTGTTATATAGGTTACATCCAACTAATTTAGTTGCATATAATGTATCCCATGTTTCTTAGTTCCAGATAATCAAGATATCTTGTCAACAATTTTTTTGAGGACATATTATATAATCCCTCCACCCTTCCACTATTATATTTAAAGATGGAAAAATTATAATTGATTACATGAAATTATCCAACAACCCATGTCATTACAAGATTTTAAATTCAAGGATGAATGTAATTTTTGATATGGATTAGGGGTCATATAAAAAATGTAGATTAATATTAAGAATTAAAGAACTAAAATATATTATGTAGATGTTTAATAGTATACTACACATCCTATTTGGTACTTTAGGTTCTTGAGTGGATGTTAGGGTTTTTATGAGGTGGCCAACTTGTAAAATTTAGATGCATGAAACACACTATACAACAAACCATTATGGTTACATTACAATGAGTCTTGACCATGGGATGACCGTTACCTATTGACATTGGTAATATAAATGGTGTTGTGCCTAAGTATTCACACAATAATTTCCCACAGGCCCTTCTAAGTTATTGTTTTGAGGATCGATACTTATTGTGACCCCAATCCATACTGTGAATAAATCTACTTAATGGGAACATTACATCAAAAATTAGGAAAAGGGAAATTTTTTATAATATATATTATCATCCTTTTTCAATTGTGGTTTGGGGATTTCAAGTAAGGGATGCTTCAAGAGGAGGCCATTTGGATGACATCTACTCCCCCTTTTATCCTTTTATCCCATTTGTAATTTGGTCATCCTTGATGTATCATGACGGTGATTCAATTTAAGATTCTCATTCTATTATCTTTGTTTTGGTTTAACTACTTTTCATGATTTTCATGTGATTTTATCTTGTGGTTCAGTGTGGGTTATACAAGATCACTGTGAAATAGAGATAGGATGATTGGTCTTTTTTTGTACGATTGATTGGGAGGTATCATGGGGATTAATGAATAGAGTTTTAGCTCTTTAATTCCAAAAATTGGGCCAAGTGAGTTTTAAATAAATTAATCCTCATTATTTTAAATTAAATAATGAATAAGTTTTTATTATAATTAAGTACTTTTGATTTATTTCATTACATAAGTGATCATGTGGTGGTACAATATAGTATGAGGTGCATTAGAGCATGGATCGGGGCATGTAGAACATGTACTGGGTTGTAAATTATTTTTAGATGAAAAAACATTAATACAATACTAAATTCCATATTTTCATTATTTAGTATATTTTTGTATGTTTTAAGGGATTAGGAAGAGGGATAACAACTTATAATTTTTATGTTCATGATATTTGATGGAGGTAAGACTTATATACTTCAGATAAGTTATCTTTTTCATTTTGAATGTTTTGGATTTTCCTGACCACTTTGTCTCCAAGGGGATATGATATGTGTTGAGATCAGGTGATGACTTGGGTATCTACAATGATATGAGTGGTGATATGGGATAACCTATGTTATACCCAAGGTCTATTTGGTCAAGAATAAGCTAATTTGGCATTGAGAAATGGGTAAGATGATGGTACATCTCTCTTTACCTGATTGAAGAAATTATGAGGGATGTTTTAGATAATGTTGATGGTTTTGGGCCAACAAATCCATCATAATGAGGTTATTTGTGATATAGATGGGGTTTCTCTAGGTGGTGGGTTCATAGATCCCCTGTAAATGATTTTATATGGGACCAGGGTACAAGTTATGAAAATATATCAAGACTTGTAATCAATATTCCAAGGTAATTAGTGTGAGATAGCTCAGTACAGTACTTGTGTATAGGGAGAATAGTGTCACAAAATTTGGATAAAGATCTTGACCAACCCCCTATGTTTTGGGTAAGAGGATCCAGTCGAATGTGGTATCACAAATAAGATATACGCATGACAACATATTAATAAGTTAAGATTTTGATGGCTCTTAATGAGTAAGTGGATTCCATATTTGGTGACATGAGATGTAATTCAACGTGATGGGATCATTATCATGTTACTTGTTCATTTAGATCAAATAGAGAGCAATGTGGGTGGTTGTAGTCCCAAAGTTCCAGTTCATGTGTGTGTGTTTGTGCTTTTTATAGGTGAATGATATGGTGGGGGAGGGTTTCTTAATATTGGGCCTTCCTATGAGAGATATGTCATATGATGAGCTACCATGGGAAAGATAGAGACCTCATGTGCATGATGTGGAATTTTTCATGAGAGGATATTGTCTCATTTGTAGACCTTTCCCTGAGTAGGTTTGGGTCATGGTATTAGAACACTTGGATTGATTTGTATGGTTATCTATGTCATAAGAGATATGGTTGGAAGATCGTACCTTGAGTGATAATTTTATTTGTTGGTATTATTATATAAGACCATACACTTTTTCACCATGTTACAAGTTATGTAATTGGATAATTCTTTGATCATGTGTCTGGGTATGGGTGGGTTATGTGTATAGTAAAATGAGGTGGGATAATGACGTGTATTACGGTCTTGCAATGAAGCAGGTACTAGTAGGTGTTAAGTTATCATAATTTGAATATTATGACTAGATACATAAGTATTCATTGTGGCATGGTAAGTATACAAAGGCCCACCAATTGTCTCAAATTATTATTTTCCTCTTATATACATGTAGATGATTGAATATTCTAGGGTAAATTGTAGAAACCCTATAGAGATGTATTTCTCATACCATTCAGGGTCACCCCCATAATGTATTAAAATCTAAGGGCTACTTTTTGGTTGCAGCACATGTATTTTAGAATATTACGATTAGGAAGATCAATGGCTGTCTTGATATTGGGTTATTGAGGCATGATGATAGAATTAGCGAAATCATAATTTTTTATTTCTTTATAATATATGTGATCATACTAATGGGTAATTATTTTATTTATAATATCTTGATAATGAGTCTATATAATAACATTTAACTATGTTATACTATTATATTTAATTGATTACACATATTTTTTTTCATGATCGTTTTTTTGGTTATTTTATTCTATTTTTATCTCTGATTCAAGTGAATAGTCACTCTATTGTAAGGATTAAGCACTCTCAATTATTTTGAAGCAACCCTTGTATAGTGAAATGCACTTACATTCTTGTAGTACATCCATTTGGGTTACTGTCAAGTGGCCACTATAATAAGGTGTTAAATAATTGTTTAAATCTCTTGTTTTTTACATAATATTTTGGTAGATAATATATTGGTGATCTAGGAATGTATCAAAACATTTGTTGAACCTCATAATGGGGTTTAAGAACACATTTCCAATGGTAATTTCTGGTTATTAGGTGTATAAGATTTTTGTTCATGGTTTTCAATATTTGGATTGAGATACTTAATGAAAATTAATCAATTAGGGTGGATTTTATTTATGTTTTCAGCTCTTTTCCCTTTAGAAAGATTCTCATCTACATACATCATATTTATAAAATATTAATCTTATGACATTCATGTTCTTAATTATTATTTATTTCACTGATCGAGGTTTATCTATTTAAAGTGCCTTCAATAACATACAAAAACATTCTTCGTATAAAATATTGGTTGATTATACTCAATTGTAACATTATATAAATTATAGTGATCGATATTATGGATCTATTTTCGGTTTTACCTATATATTAGTAATCATTCAATTTATTAGAGGGATACACAGTGACCTTCATGGGTTCAATTACTTCATATGTCAATAATAACCTATATACAATTTTCGTATATATCTTATTAGTTGAATTTTTTCATACAAACTGAGAAGTTGAGGAAATCCTTGTAAATACATTGTATTGGGATATAAATATCTCCTAGTGTTTTTGAAATTATTGTTGGGTTTCAAGGGAAATATTTTCTGGATTTTGAACCTTGTTGGTATCATATGTAATTTTTGGTGCTACAGTTAGTGAATGGGTATATTATCATAGTTTTAGAATGGATATCAAGTGATGGTTTAGTGTATTTTTCCTTTTAATGAATGAGATTACTTCTGATAGATGGATGGGGAATTTAGATGTCAGGAGAAAAGTTTGTGGGTTATGCACATGAGCCTAAGATCAGTGAGGTGAGAATCATTAGCACTAGAGTTTGGTTGTGTGATATGGCTATATGAGAAAATAAAGCATTGGTATTGACTGAGATTGAGTAGAAAAATAGTTCAGTAAAGTTGAGAGGGTTCCTGGTGAATCACCCATTATAAAGAATGCAACGAATATGGTGTGTCTTTTCCGATAAAAGTCTCGGTGTGTTGGGGAAAGAGAAAAATGGGTACACATTATGATTGGTTATTGCAACACCCGAGACTTTTATGTTATATAAATCATCAAAGGAATATTTTTCTACACACAACACTTGCTTGGCTTTCTTTACACGAAATCACGACCTTCCTCGATAGCTTGTGTCGTACGCAATACCGAGTTTCACTAAACCATGATATGCTATTAAAATATTATTAAAAATAGCCGATATGAATAGTAATAACCAATTTTTGAAATTTTATAAATTTTATTTTTCAAAATGGACTTCATTTTTGGACTCGGAATATCGAAATTAGCCTAGGGTGAAATTTTGGTATTTTTCTGAAAACATTCAATTTTTGATGAATAGTGAAACTATTATGTGGCTGTTAAAAAAACTTAATTTTTCATAAAACTAAATTTTACCACTTCTTTGAGTGGAATTTCAAAAATCTGAGAGACACGGTTGATGTCAGTAAGTAAAATGTGGTTCAATGAGATAAAAATAATTTTTGGTGAATAGTAACTTTTTATTTTTTTTACCACGGTTAAAAGTAAATAGGGTAATTAAGGGTAAAAATGATATTATTATTACCCTAACACATTTCGTAATTCTATTGGACAAGTTTAATTAGACCAAAAACAACCTTATGAATAAAATATGACCATTTAGGCCCACTTGGATTAGATTAGGACATTTATTATTAATTTATTTAAAGAAGAGTTAAAATAGTTATAATCAATGTTTAATAAGTAAATCATTTTTAATATGTGTTTTTTCATAAGATAAATTCGACTATAAATATTCATTAAAAAGATAAATATATTTCATACATAATGATATTTTATTTGTAATTTTTAGACTTTAAATAATTTAAATTATTTATGACACAATGATGATGTAGTAATTCCCATAATAGTGAAAAATTAGAATAATTGATATTATAAATACCTAAATAAGTATAATTTGAGACTTTTTATGAATTGAACTAATTTTCTAGGTTAATATGACATGTTAGGATTGATTTAATTAACATTTTTTGAAGTAATCATTCTGTTATGAGTTTCAAAAAAATCAACTATTGAATAGTTTCAAAATTGACATAAAATAGTTTTTAAAACAAATATTATATTATTAATTGTTATTTTAATCCTAAAAATCTAAGGTTCGGCCAAATGACTTAGATAAGGTTATATATATTAATAAAACACAACTTGGGGGTCGATTGGATGTATATGGTATGTTTATTAACTATATAATATAAAAATACAAAGTGACATGGTAAATGTCAATCTAATTAAATAAGAGTTAAAACTAAAAGATAAGGTTAATATATTAAAATAAACTTGTCTGAATTCCATTTTATGAGAGTATTTCGACCCATCCCCACCTTATCTTAGAAATAACTCAATTTGGAGCTATTTAAATCCGAACTTGACTTTATAAAAAAATAATATTTTTAGTTATTCCAAAGGTGACCCTCTCCTCCCTAATAAAAGGGCAACTCATCCCCCTCTTCCTCACACCACTTTGAGCCTTAATGCTCAGCCAAACCCTGAAATTTTATCCTCTCCACTTTCCTAGAGACATCCTAGAGGTACTGGTCTTCTTCACAGACCAATTTTAGTGCCCTAAAAGGAGGTCTCAAGGAAGCACTTCAAAGAGGAGGTAATATCCATTACCGATCCTTTCCAATTTCTTTCTTCTTAAACTTATTCTTCTTTAGTTGTTTCATTAAGAAGTAATAACATCAGTATCACTCATATACTGATATGTTATTATAAGTATGAAACAACCCTATTTAACAATTTATCCATCCTACGGAAAATGAAATCACCGCGCGTGCATACGTAAGGAATACCATCTCCTCGCTGTGGTGTAATCTATTTTCCACCACCACCTTACTTGGATGGGTATAATGGTGTAAATAATGACTATATATGACTATTATAAAGTGATATTGATTCTGAAATAGTATAAAAACACTCCAATACAATTCCACGATCATAGGAACGATATCATCACTCGTGCGTACGTACGGAATACCTTCTCCACAATGTGATGCGACTCGTTCTACATGTTCTTAATTTCATAATGATTATATAAATGAATTGAATGAATGAATAAGATATATATTACACTAATACCATTCTGTAAATGAGGTATCTATCACTGAAAGAGAAGAATAAGAATTTATTCGACAAAACATGCATAGGAACAAAAAGTTATAAACACACGAATAACAAGTAGAAATGAAATATTACTACTAAGAAGATAAGAATATGACCATATATGATATCATAAAAATATGTATGATTATCAAAATAAGTCAATAACATTATTTAAATCATTATACAAGAGGTTCAGACACTTATAAAGCAAGTCAGACCTAAGGTTTGGGAAATATCACAATCTCATTTTTATCCGAGATTGTTTATACTTTTGAATTTACTGGGGTGTATTATATCATCCACATCCATGTTTCCTCAATATTTAATATTATTTCCATCCACCTACAACTTTTTAAATCCAATTCTACCCTTTGGTGAGTTTTTAGTAAAAGGTATGAATGGAATCTTTTGTCGTTTTTCGTACGAGGTACTTTTTGACTTTTCTGACAAAAGTACAAGAAGAATGTTTTTTTAACTTATACGGCATGAATGGACTTTTGAAACATTATATCCAAGAATCTTCCTTTACAAGTTTTCAAGTTTATTTTTAATCAACTTCTTTAGTTTAGAATTGTACGACATGTTAAGAAAGGAAAAGTGTTTTTGAAGCAAAAAGGATATTTTCCTCAAGAATGGAGTTCAAGTGTTTTGTCAAAATTATTTTCCATCTAAGATAATAAAGGGTTCTGTTTTTATCCTTATTATTACATTTATTTGATTATGTTGTGATGGAATTATTTTATGAATTTCTTTATCTTATATGAATTGTTTTATGATGTCACAATGTTTAAGATTCCCATTTTTATTACATGGGTTATGCAATGATGTATGATTTATGATTTTGTGGAACACATAAGAATGGTATCATTATGAGATGGGTGGAACCTATATATCCCTCCAATGCATTGGCTAAAGATTTTATATCTCATGAGATAGACATGGCTAGAACGGTAGGTTATACCGGTTCAGTGAAACAGGACTGAAATGAGGAGTGAACTCGGTTCAGAAAGTGACTTTGTCCACTAAGATAGTCTTGGAAATGAGTCTTGACTAATAAGAAATTATTCTCTATGATTATGTGTGTATTCCACAAAGATTCATGTTTTAAGTTATGATTATTGGGATTACATTTCACTATTATGATTTATCCCATGTTATGAAATTATGATTTCTTTTGCAGGTTAAGATTTCTAAAAGATATGTTCTTATGATTATGACGTGATTGATATTTCTTTTGTTTACCCTTATTGAGCATTTGAGCTCACCCTTTTGTATGTTTTATTTCCCCAGGTCCGAAAGAAGGTTATTAAGTAGAATATGCCAAAAAGGGACTCTAGATATGATGAAATAAATGGGAGGCAAAGTAGATGCTTTATGAACCAGTTGTTTATGTTTCCCAGTTTCTAAAGACACTATACCTATACGGTCCTTTCTTGGTTTTGTTATATGTTGTAATAAGTGTTCTTCAATTCTAAAGTTATAATAATTTATGTAAATTATGGGTCGTTATAGTTGGTATTAGAGGAAAGGTATAGTCAACCTTTGGAAACTATGATGTGAACTCCTTAGTAAGATCCCTAAGGATAAGTCTAAGCATAGAACACAATCTTAGTGTTTTTGAAATGTCCATGAATAACCTAGGATAAGACCTTAAGTTTGAAATTTTATTCTTGATTATGTGATTTTCCTATTAGTGTTGCTCACACTATTCTTCTTGGTTTTAGTCAATGGTTGGAACCCAAATGAACCGTATTAATGCGGAATGCGATGGTAAATGTAATGATTGTCCCCCTGAGCAACCAAACGTTATGGGAGCTGGAATGAAAAATCTTGTAGTCATGCTCACACAACTTTCTCAAGCTATGAATCATACAGGACTTCCAAACGAGCAAAGGAAGGAGCAACATTCTGTTGAATTCTTCATGAGACAGCGTCCACCTTCATTCAGCGGGTCTACTGATCCACTAGTTTCTGAACAATGGATTAGTACTACTGAAAAGATATTTTTAGTTCATCAATGTTCTGAACTTGATAAAGTCATCTTAGCAGTGTATCGTTTGGAAGGTGATGCTGCTCAATGGAGGAATCTTATTAAGAATACGAGGCAAAGGGATGAAATTGATTCCATGGAATGGGACGATTTCAAGAACATATTTTTCAATAAGAACTTCCCTCGTATTCTACGAACAAAGATGGGGAAAGAGTTTCTTGAACTGAAGCAAAAGGATGATAAATCTGTTGGTACCCATGAAGAAAATTTTACAAGACTTGCAAGGTACGCTTCTGGTATTATTATCCAACCTAAGAGTAAGATCGATCGATTCTTTAGTGGCTTAAAACCAAGTCTTCGAAGGGACTTAGCCATAAGGGACATCAATAGGTACGAGGAAATCGTTCGATGTGCTCTCAAAGTTGAGATGGAGATTGGATTAATTCATCAGTCACATGGGTTTGATAAGAAGAGGAAAATGGAATTCAAAGGAAAATCTAAAGAGCACACTGAAAAGAATATGAGCTTTCCCTTATGCTCAAAGTGTGGAAAGAAACATGGAGGGAGTTGTCTTAAAGGGACAAGTAAATGTTTCAAATGTGGAAAGGAAGGTCATCGGGCATTTGAATGCCGTGATGATGGGAAGAAGATGTCTAATGATGCAAACAAGGGAAGGGATACACAAGAATGAACCTACTACACTTAAATATTTCAAGTGCAAGGAGATGGGACATTATTCCAATAAATTCCCTAATACAAGGGTTGATGATGATGGTCGACGTCAACAAACTCTTAAAGCTTAAGACAAAGGAAAGTCACATGAAATTTCAATCAACGATGTGGTGTACGATAACGATGTGGTGAAAGGTACACTTACCATCCACTCTAAAGTAGAAAATGTTTTATTTGATTCTGGATCCACCCACTCCTTTATTTATAAAGAATTTTCTAAGGGTATCACTATATTACCTCAACAATTAGATGTTGAGTTAGCTGTGACAACTCCTAATGGCACAAAAGTCGCATCAAAAGTTTATAATTCTTCTCCGGTTGAAGTTTCTAGGAAGGTGCTTCCTGAAAATCTTGTGATCCTTCCTATAGTGGAATTTGATGTAATTATTGGCATGGATTGGCTTTCTCTACATGGAGCTCATATCAATTGCCAAAGAAGGGAAGTCACATTTCATATTCCAGATCAATCTATGATCGTCTATCGATGCAAAGATGGACATAACCTTCCAGTTGAAATTTCATCCATTTTATGCATATTGATTCCACTAAATGAAGGTTATTTATCTCAAATGGTTGGTGAGAAACTCACGATTAAGAATATTCCCATTGAACGAGAGTTTGATGATGTCTTTCCAGAGGAATTACCAGGTCTTCCACCGAATCGTGAAGTTGAGTTTTCCATAGAACTCGTACAAGGTGCTTTGCCTATTTCAAAGACACCTTATAGAATGGCCCCAATTGAGTTGCATGAATTGAAGAAGCAACTCCAAGAGAATCATGATAAGGGGTTCATACGCCCTAGTGCGTCACCTTGGGGATCACCTATTCTATTTGTTAAGAATAAAGATGGATCAATGAGAATCTACATTGATTATAGAGAACTTAACAAGATCACTATCAAGAACAAATATCCTCTCCCGTGCATTGATGACCTATTTGACCAACTACGCGGAGCTCAATAATTTTCCAAGATTGATCTTCGTTCAGTGTATCATCAATTAAGGGTTAAAAGGGAGGATATACCAAAGACGGATTTCCGTACAAGGTATGGACACTATGAATTTATAGTGATGCCATTTGGTCTTACTAATTCCCCTGCTATCTTCATGGATATAATGAATAGAGTCTTTAGAGACTATCTTGATCAGTTTGTGGTAGTCTTTATAGACGGTATTCTTGTCTATTCAAAGAGCAAGGAAGAACATGAAAATCACTTGAGAATTATATTGAAGACCCTGAGAAAGGAGAACCTTTATGCCAAATTTACCAAGTGTGAATTTTGGCTTCAAAAAGTTTCATTTTTGGGTCACATAATCTCAAAAGAGGGGATATATGTGGATCCAGCAAAAACAGAGGTTATCGAAAGATGGTCAAGACCAACAGCAGTAACCGAGATCTGAAGTTCTCTTGGTTTGGCTGTATATTATCAACGTTTTGTGAAATATTTTTCACGATTATCTAATCCACTCACCATGTTGACTCGGAAAGGAGTTATGTTTGTTTGGATGGAGGAATGTGGAGAGAATTTCAAGGAGTTGAAAAGAAGGCTATCCAGTGCACCTGTGCTCACACTGCCTTGTAGTGGAGAAAGGTTTGTGATCTACAGTGATGCATCCCAGATGGTATTGGGGTGTGTTCTTATGCAAAATGATATGGTGATAGCTTATTCCTCACGACAGTTGAAAAACCATGAGCAAAATTACCCAACACATGATTTGGAATTAGCTGCGGTAATCTTTGAATTAAATATTTGGAGGAATTAACTTTATTGTGAATGGTGTGATATTTATACTGATCATAAAAGTTTAAAGTATATTTTCACAGAAAAAGGAGCTGAATATGTGCCAAAGAAGATGGTTGGAGCTGATTAAGGATTATGACTGCTAAATCCATTACCACCCTGGGAAAGAAAACAATGTGGCAGATGAATTAAGTCGACAAGACCATGCTAGTTTATCCATGATGAGGATCACAAGAGATCCAATATTTATGGATTTACAAAGGATGGATCTTGGAATTATAATGAAAGGGGAAAAATCGTATGTTTCTCAAATGAATGTTCAACCATCTATACATGTGAAGATTAAAGAGGCACAGAAAGAAGATGTCGAGTTACAAAAGAAGGTGAGAAATGTTCCTGAATTCAACCTTGATTGTGATGGGATAATAACGTTCAGGAATCGGGTTTGTGTTCCTCCCATCCCTGAATTAAAGAAGGAGCTACTAGATGAGGCTCATAGTTCTTCATTCCATATTCATCCTGGACGCACGAAGATGTATAGGGACCTGAAAGATTACTTCTGGTGGGATGGCATGAAAAGAGATGTTGCTGAATATGTCTCTCGATGCTTGGTTTTTCAACAAGTTAAAGCTTAGAGACAGAAGTCTATGGGGATGTTACAACCATTACCCATACCCGAATGGAAATGGGGAAACATCACTATGGACTTTGTCACATGACTTCCTAAAACATCCAAAGGCAATAATGCTATCTGGGTCATAGTTGAGCGTCTTACAAAGTCTGCACACTTAATTGCTATTAGAGAGGATTTCTATCTAGATCAGCTTTCCAGGATATATGTAAAGGAAGTGGTAAGATTGCATGGAGTACCACTTTCTATTATTTCTGATCGGGATCCAAGATTTACCTCGACGTTCTGGCGAAGTCTTCAGCATACTCTGGATACAGAATTGAGTTTCAGCACCACTTATCATCCTCAGACAGATGGTCAGTCTGAGAGAACAATTCAAACTCTAGAAGATATGTTGAGAGCTTTCTCTATGGATTTCAAAGGTGTTTGGGATCAACACCTAACATTGGTGGAATTTTCTTATAATAATAGCTTTCACTCCAGTATTCAGATGGATCCTTATGAAGATCTCTATGGAAAGAAATGTAGGACTCCAACTTGCTGGGATGAAGTTGGGGAAAGAAAGCTATTACCACCTGATCTCGATAATGAAATGGAAGAAAAGGTCAGATCTATTCAACAACACATAAGAGCTGCTTAGAGTCGACAGAAAAGTTATGCCGAGAACCGAAGAAAAGACCTACAGTTTGAAGTGGGTGATAATGTGTTCATACGAATACCTCCCTGGAAGAGGGTCATGAGATTTGGAAAGAAGGGGAAGTTGAGCCCTAGATATATCCGTCCTTTCGAAATACTGGATCGTGTTGGGAAGGTAGCTTACCAATTGGCGTTTCCACCGAATCTCTCTCAAGTTCACGATGTGTTCCATGTATCTCTCCTGAGAAAGTACATACCTGATCCTTCACATGTACTAAGCTCAGAAGTTATACCGCTGGAGCAAGATCTTTCTTATGAAGAACAACCGATAGAGATTCTGTATCATAGAAAAAAAGTCATACGAAGCAAGACCACTCGATCGGTGAATGTTTTATGGAGGAACCACCAATTAGAAGAAGCTACATGGGAGCCTGAGGATATGATGAGGGAGAAATATCCTCACCTGTTTGTTACAAAGTGACAAATTTCGAGGGCGAAATTCATTTTAAGAGGGGTAGAATGTAACACCCGAGAATTTTTTGTTATTTAAATCATTGAGGGAATATTTTTCTACACACAACACTTGCTTGGCTTACTTTACACGAAATCGCAACCTTCCTCGATAGCTTGCGTCGTACGCAATACCGAGTTTCACTAATCAATGATATGCTATTAAAATATTATTAAATCTAGCTGTTATGAATAGTAATAACCACTTTTTGATATTTTATAAATATTATTTTTCAAAATGGACTTCATTTTTGGACTCGGAATTTCGAAATTATCCTAGGGTGAAATTTTGGTATTTTTCTGAAAACATTCAATTTTTGATGAATAGTGATACTACTAAGTGGCTGTTAAAAAAACTGAATTTTTCATAAAACATAATTTCACCGCTTCAATGAGTGGAATTTCAAAAATCTGAGAGTCATGGTTGATGTCAGTAAGTAAATTGTGGTTCAATGAGATAAAAATAATTTTTTGTGAATAGTAACTTTTTACTTTTTTTACCACGGTTAAAAGTAAATAGGGTAATTAAGGTTAAAAATGATATTATTATTACCCTAACACATGTCCTAATTCTATTGGACAAGTTTAATTTGACCAAAAACAACCTTAGGAATACAATATGACCATTTAGGCCCACTTGGATTAGATTAGGACATTTATTATTAATTTATTTAAAGAAGGGTTAAAATAGTTAAAATCAAAGTTTAATAAGTAAATCATTTTTAATATGGGGTTATACATAAGATATATTCGACTATAAATATTAATCAGAAAGATAAAACTATTTCCTAAATAATGATATTTTATTTGTAATTTTTATACTTTATATATTTAAATTTATTTATGACACAATGATGATGCAGTAATTCCCATAATAGTGAAAAATTAGAATAATTGATATTATAAATACCTAAATAAGTATAATTTGAGGATTTTTTTGAATTGAACTAATTTTCTAGGTTAATAAGACATGTTAGGATTGATTTAATTAACTTGGGTCGAAGTAATCATTCTCTTATGAGTTTTGAAAAAATCAACTATTGAATAGTGTCAACATTGACATAAAATAGTTTTTAAGAAAAATATTATATTATTAATTGTTATTTTATTCCTAAAAATATATGGTTCGGAAAAATGACTTATATAAGGTTATATATATTAATAAAACACAACTTGGGGGTCTCTTGAATGTATATGGTATGTTTATTAACTATAAAATATAAAAATACAATGTGACATGGTAAATGTCAATCTAATTAACTAAGAGTTAAAACTAAAAGATAAGGTTAATATAATGACCTAAACTTTCCTAAATTCCATTGGATGAGATTATCTCGACCCATCCCCACCTTAACTTCTAAATAACTCAATTTGGAGCTATTTAAAACAGAACTTGACTTTATAATAAAATAATATTTTTATTTATTCCAAAGGTGCCCCTCTCCTCCCTTATAAAAGGGCACTTCCTCCCCCTCTTCCTCACACAACATTGAGCCTTCAATCTCGGAAAAACCCTGCCATTTTCTCCTCCCCACTTCCCTAGAGACATCCTAGAGGTCCTGGTCTTCTTCAAAGACCAATTTTAGTGCCCTAAAAGGAGGTCTCAATGAAGCACTTCAAAGAAGAGGTAATATCCATTACCGATCCTTTACAATTTCATTCTTCTTCAAATTATTCTTATTTAGTTGTTTCAATATGAAGTAATAACATCAGTATCACTCATATACTGATATGTTATTATAGGTATGAAACAACCCTATTTAACCATCTATCCATCCTACAGAAAATGAAATCACCGCGCGTGCGTACGTACGGAATACCGTCTCAACGCCGTGGTGTAATCTATTTTCCACCACCACCTTACTTGGATGGGTATAATGGTGTAAATAGTGACTATATATGACTATTATAAAGTGATATTGATTCTGAAATAGTATACATATAATCTAATACAATTCCACGATCATAGGAACGATATCATCACTCGTGCGTATGTACGGAATACCGTCTCCACGATGTGATGCGACTTGTTCTACATGATATTCATTTCATAATGATTATATAAATGAATTGAATGAATGAATATGATATATATTAAACTAATACCATTATATAAATGAGGCATCTATATCCTAAATAGAAGAATAAGAATTTATTCGACAAAACATGCGTAAGAACAAAAAGTTATAAACACCCGAATAACAAGTAGCAATGAAATATTAATACTAAGAAGCTAAGAATATGACCATATATGATATCATAAAAATAACTATGATTCTGGAAATAAGTCAATAACATTATTTAAATCATTATACAGGAGTTTCGGATACTTATAAAGCAAGTCGGACCTAAGGTAAGGGAAATATCACAATCTCATTTTTATCTGAGATTTTTTATACTTTTGAATTTTCTGGGGTGTATTTTATCATCCACATCCATGTTTCTCAATATTTAATATTATTTCCATCCACCTAGAACTATTTAAATCCAATTTTACCCTTTGGTGAGTTTTTATTAAAAGATATGAATGGAATCTTTTGTCTTTTTTCGTACGAGGTACTTTTTGACTTTTCCGACAAAAGTACAAGAAGAATATTTATTTTTAACTTATACGGTATGAATGGATTTTTAAAACATTATTTCCAAGAAGATTCATTTACATGTTTTAAAGTTTATTTTTAATCAACTTCTTTAGTTTAGAATTGTACGACATGTTAAGAAAGGAAAAATGTTTTTGAAGCAGAAAGGATATTTTCCTCAAGAATGGAGTTCAAGTGTTTTATCAAAATTATTTTCCATCTAAGATAATAAACGGTTCTGTTTTTAACCCTATTATTACATTGATTTGATTATGTAGTGATAGAAATATTTTATGAATTCCTTTATCTTATATGAATTGTTTTATGATGTCACAATGTTTATGATTCCCATTTTTATTACAAGGGTTATGCAATGATATATGATTTATGATTTTGTGGAACACATAAGAATGGTATCATTATGAGATGGGTGGGACCTATATATCCCTCCAAATCATTGGGTAAAGATTTTATATCTCATGAGATAGACATGGCTGGAATGGTAGGTTATATCGGTTCAGTGAAAATGGACTGAAAGGAGGAGTGAACTCGGTTCAGAAAGGGACTTTGTCCACTAAGATAGTCTTGGAAATGAGTCTTGACTAATAAGAAATGATTCTCTATGATTATGTGTGTATGCCACAAAGTTTCATGTTTTATGTTATGATTATTGGGATTAAATTTCACTACTATGATTTATCCGTTGTTATGAAATTATGATCTCTTTTGCAGGTTAAGATTTCCAAAAGATATGTTCTTATGAATATGACGTGATTGATATTTCTTTTGTTTACCCTTACTGAGAATTTGAGCTCTCCCTTTTGTATGTTTTATTTCCCCAGGTCAAGAAGAAGGTTATTAAGTAGAATATGCCAAAAAGGGACTCTAGATATGATGAAATAAATGGGAGGCAAAGTAGATGCTTTATGAACAAGTTGTTTATGTTTCCCAGTTTCTAAAGACACTATACCTATACGGTACTTTCTTGGTTTTGTTATATGTTGTAATAAGTGTGATTCAATTCTGAAGTAATAACAATGTATGTAAAGTATGTGCCGTTATAGTTTTGTTGTAGACCAGTGGAGTGGGAAATTTACTTGTCTATTGAGAACTTATTATGTTGTAGTTGAAATTGACTGGTGAAGTGGTGGGAGAGTGGTGGTCAGATGGGAACAAGAATTTTGGTCCATGGTTTTGATCCTAGTGGGAGCATTGTAGCATAGATTTGTGTGGTGTTTACATCTATCTGGGTTATCACTCAAGGGTAAATGCACAGAACCATTATGGTGGGGAGCACACCAATAGTGATGGTGGATGATCTCTTCACCATGGGAGGATTGTTGAATATAAAGTATTGTGTTCCTAGATGGACAAGAATGGGTGTTTGATAATGATTCGAATTGGTTCTTAGGTATGAGAAGGTTGGTAATGTTCTGTCAAAATATTTTGGTAAGAAGCATATTCTTGGCCTTGTAGAATTTATGTTTAGGATCTTCAGGGTGAATTTTATGATACTACTATGGTGGGAGTAATCATATCAGTTTCATGTATACAAATTTCGTTTTGACAGGGTCATGGAGGTTATGAGACTAGTTATTAGATTTTTTAGGTAGAACTAGGATGTTTGTGTGTGGTGAGATCCATTGATATCTAGTTACTTCATGGGGGTCTGAATTTTTAATCAGTTGTGGTGTTATATGGTGTCAATGAAGTTTCATTGTTCTTGAGTTAGAGTTGTTGCTATCTAAGAATGTGTCAGATCCAGATGGTTCTAATGTTTGTGGGGGGAGAATGGAATCCAGTTTGATTGGTTAATGAGGACGAATTATCATGTTTTGGTGGTTAGTGATTCAATTTTTTTATTACATCAATAGTATGGTCCATACATATCTATAGAATGTTCAGTTATCAAGAGAGATTGGTGGGAGTAAAATCATTGTGACAGGGTGAAGTGGTGTAATAGTATATCTACATGAGTGATCTTCTGCTTTTATGATAGTACCTCCCTAAAAAGATTGATCTATTTTATTTCATGACGTTCGTAGTGGTAAGATAGTAACCATGACGATCAATCCATTAGACCACTAGAATAACATTTTTGGAAAGCCATTCCTATGGTGGGGAGAACTATAGTTTGGAATAGACCATTGTAAGTGAAACATTTTTATGATAATAACTATAATCAAACTGATTTTATGGTTTCATTTTCATTTATTTCTTAGTTTATATGGATATAGGTGAGTTTCATCTTAGTGTTCGCATTGGTTGTGAGAAGGTGGCACTGCTTTTGGTGACTTCTGTGCTCTGTTTCTTGGAGTTTCACAACAAAAGAATGTTTGGAATTTATGGACTGAATTTAGAAGTTTATTAATGATTTTTTTGATAGTAAAGGTGAGTAGATATATATATATATATATAAGAATATTATTGCTTTTTTATTATGATAATTGTTATTTACAGGAGTTTATAATGACTCGTGTCATCACGACTTTCCAAATTTAGTGTAAAATTGTGTTTTTTATGTAGACATGGGGTTATAACCAGAATTAGGATTCATATAATTAATTAAGTGCTTTATGATCTCAAGGATATGTTTTTTGGATGTGTAATTAGGGTTAGTTAGTGTTTCATGTGATTAGGTATATTTTTGTGTAGGTACATGGTGGTTAATGAAGAATTTCAATAGACTAAAGATGCTCAAACTATAACCCATGTAAGTCCAAACATGATGGGGACTAAAAATTGGACACCCCTATACATGGTGACCATTAGACATTTTTAAAACACTAGGTGTGAGTCTTCACAAAATGAAGGAGGATATTCTATTTAAATAGCCTTTTTCAAAAGTCATTTAGTGCATGACTCTTAGTTATATCTAATATTTTTTGGGTGGAGGGATCGTTATGTTGGGACCCTTTTTTATTTCCATTAATGGGGAATGTGTTTATTTTTTTAGTGGGGGGTGTTTTCACCATTTTTTCATCAATGTTTTGGGGTTTTAGTAGATAGATTGGAATTTATATGTGGTTATTCGTCTATGTTTTCTTCTCCCATATCCTCGTTCAACAAAATTGGAATTGGGGAATTATTAATTTATTTTTAAGGTGATTGTAGGTCTTCTTGTCCAATACCATTTTTTGTTTTAGTTTCACCTTTTAATTTATTAATTTTGTTTTGAAATTACTATTTTTGTTCTTATTTCATAATATCATGTTGTAATAAATCTAGGATGATGGGTTTTTTATGTATCCTAAATATTTTAGGTCATGAGAAGATGAACTCCGTCTGTTGTAGGTGTTTTTTCTACGATGGAAGTGCCTTGTGGATTTAATATCATGTATTCTTCCTTTTTTGAATTTAAATAATTAAATCTATTTTGTATAACTAATTATTTATTATGTATGGAATGGGATTGGAGGATAGTAGGAAATATTATCTTGGATGATGCATGTATGGTAATTTATTATGGTATGTATGTCATATGTTGGGTGGTAATTCCAATATAGCGGTTTTTAGTAATTTTATTACAAATATTTATACCTTTTTTAAATGGTTTCTTACCATTATACCTGATACATGATATTGGGCATAAGGATATGAATAAAAATTCCTTGGGTGGAGGAAATATGATAGTGTTGGGCCTGGTATGCTCAAGAAATGCTCTATGTAGAACATTGAGTGTTTTTGGTTTCCCCAATGAATTTGTTTCCATGTGGAAGGGATGCCCATAAAGCTAATATATTGACCTTTTTATTTCTTAATGTTTGAGCGGTGATGTTGGTGAATATAAGGGATTATTGAAGTTTTATTTTGGTTTGTTTGAGATGCTTTGTAATATCTAAAGAGTTAAGATAGTTAGACATCTCAAGCCTGGAGAGTGACACACTCTTGAGTGTTGATTGAATGGTTGGTGAGAATTGTGATAAGAATGTATCCATCTCTATAAGGTTGGGTGTCACGAAAAAGGATTCCTTTTTCAATATATTATATGGGATAACCCTTAACATAACTGATATGGTACCCAACAATAGGTCATGGTAAATAATCAAGACATGGAAGTAGGTTTCTAAAGGGATTAGAGTGCAATAATAGGGGATGGTCCCTAGGTAGTGGAATGATGATTGAATCCAAATTCGGATGAGGATTTAAACCATATCTGTGAATTTGTTTTTTCAAAGTAGCCAATAGGTTGTGGTCTAACTAATGGATGAAATGCACAATATTGAATTAGTGGGAAGAGATATTGACATCCAAGGAGGACCCAATGGTTACCCTAATAGGAAAGAGTAAATATGGGCTGGATGAGGGTATAGGTCTCGAGTGTATATTAATATAGGATACAATTAATAGATTTTCAGTAGACGGCATGCCTTGTGAGTTATTACTAGTGTGTTTATATGTTTGATTATGATAGTTCAAATTCTTAGGTGGGAGTGGGATATTAGTGTTTCTTCATGTCATGGGTGAGATTGTACAAGATATAATAGCATGGGAGAGATATCCTCATCATGTGCATGAAATGGACCTTTCATTGAATGTATTGGTTCGTGGTAGTGAACCTTTCCTTGAGTAGTATTAGATCATGGTATTTGATTTCCTCAACAGAGAGGGTTGGGTTATGATGTGACACAATATGTGGATGATGGAGATTACCTTGGTTTATTAGGTAGTGGGAAAAGATTCAGAATTGAGACTATGACTTTATTCATTGGATTGTGGTTCAAGGAATTATATGATGCCAACCTTGAGTTTTCAGTTATAGTATAGGTTATGGTTATAACGGAATGTTTTGAGGGGATGTGGTGGATTATGGTCTGGTACTGAAGGTGGTATGATTTGGTGTTGTGACAGCCTAGTTAGTAAATAATGACCTTATTACTATGGAATAATAGTGAAATTGATAGCATACATCATCCCCACTCTTTTACTATATATTTATTTTCATTGTGTATACATATATCTGATTTTGTATACTAGGGATGCATAGTGAGACCCAACTAAAATTTATTTCTCGCACCAAACATGAGAATCATAGTGTGAATACATAACTTATATAAGATTTGAATTCATTGTGTGGGGTTTGTAGTAGATTGGGTCATAGTAATTCGATGGGTATTTGGAGATGGTGTTGTTAAGGATTGGTTATATCAGTATGGATATTTTTTATTTTTTTTATTTCATATGAGATCACACTATTGGAAAATTAGTTGATGTATATTAGCATACCCATGTGTCTAGATACACCATCTGATTTTTTATAATGTGGTATTTATTTGATTATGAGTAATATTTTAATTTTCCTTGAATATTAATTTGGTTATTTTATATTTTTTTGAATATATTTTTATGGAATAATAACTCCATTATATTGATTATAACCTCACCACTAATCAATATCCTCCCGAATACAGCGAGGTTTGCCTAAGGTCACATTTTTCAACGAGTCATGGAACTATTGAGTGACTACCAAACCATTGTGTAATCATAAAATTTTATTTTTGGTTTCTAAGAATCCAAAAATATATTATGAACCACTTTATTGGTAACATAACTCAAAATTAATAATTCATGGATCATGCATCCTAGTAAATAATGATATAAATTCAAATTAAGATAGTATGTTAGCACAACCTCTTCTGATTTCTCGATCTCCAAAATCCTTAACAAATTAGTTTATAGGGAACATATGTAATAACTAGGAATCTACTCTCCATATATAGAATACAATAATATGGGTTTATCCATAATTTTATACTATCATTAGTCATTGTTCCAATTCTATTTTATTGGGTTAATACTTGGAAGCAACTACTGAGCTTTAGATGGATGTTGCACCCAAAACATACCATTACAAGGGGTGGGTGTTTATTTTACTAAAATGTTCTCTACTTTTAATAGAAATATTGTTTGTGGATGTAGTTTGGTATATGGGATTATCATGGACTAATATATAGAATTATCTTAGCACTATACACTCCCAATATACTCTTAAAATATTATAAGTCATATTTTGGAAATTTTTTCCCCAATATGATTAAACATTTTCATGGAATTCTCATTTGTGGATGTGGTATTTTAAAATAGTTTTTACAAATTGGATAAAAATGTAATTTTCAATAAATAAAAAATTAAATGAAAATATAATATTTAATTAAAATATGTAAATATATAATATAATGTTCGACCTATTATTATTATTATTAAATATTGATATAATGTATTTATCAATATAAAAAATGATTTTAATATGAAGGAATGAAAATATTTCAACATAATATGTTGAATAAGTAATTTTAATTGGATATAGTTAAAATCATTTTATGTCAAAAAGATTATTTTAATCAGAATTGTTTTTTTAAGTATCAAATATTTTTTTATGATAAATTAAATTTACCAATTATAAATGAGGGATGGATTTTAGTATTTTAATGTTTAAATAGATGGATTAAATTTATATAAATTATTAATTTATATTAAATTAGATTAAAAACCCTCAATGATTGTAAATTAAATTTTATATAAAATAGTTTTTAATATTGATTTAATCATTCCATTATAAATTTATTTTTTTTATATTTATAAATGAAATTCAACTAAATGGATCCTAGAGTTTTATTGAGTACATTGATATTAGGTAATTAGGTAAAAATGTTTTTTTATCAGAAAAAGTTGTTACCGAGATAAACAATTGTGTTAAAATTGGAAGTTTAAATGATTTAATAGTGTTCTTCTAATCTGTAAAGACTTAAAATATCTAAAAATAATTATCTAAATTGTTTTTATATTGGGATAAATTAATCATATTAATTATTTTTAAAATTTTATATACATTTGAAGATAAAATTACTACCTTACGCCTTAGGGTATGATAATTTTGATAATTTCCACTCAAAAATCACTAATAAAGATACCCTTTTCTACCTCATAAAAACCACTATATTCTTTTGAAACACTAATAAAACATAACCCATTTTACTTCCATAAATAATTCTATGAATTTTGGTATCCTTAGGTTCTGTGAAATATCTTTAATAATTCATTCTAATAAAATTCCAATATATAAAGAGAGAATTCATCAAAGTATGTATCCAGTTAACCTCCATCATTTTTAGTAATCTTCTTAAATCTGCAAATTATAAAGTTCATTGACAAATATAATGATGTTATATTATAATAATAATTATTATCATTATCATTATATTATTATTATATAACTATATACTCTTACACATTCATTTTTATAACATTATCTTGTCTGGGTTTGTTCAACTTTCTAAATGAACAGTTATATAATATCTTATACATTTTTAACATGAAAAAATATCTTAAAATTAATAATGATAGTATATGATATTAATGATTAAATTATATGTTTAATATGGTTTTATATTAGTGATAAAATTAATAATCTATAACATGTTATAATCAATAAATTACTCAAAACATGCTTTATATGGATTCCATTATTAAAAACCATACCCATAATTTATATTAGTTAAACATGTGGTTACATAAATCATTAAAACATAACGATTCCCCAAACATAAATATTTTTTAAAGATTAAAATATTATAAAATAACAAGGACCGACATCACCATTAGGTAACTTGTTCTAAACATACAAATATTCAACCATTCAAAAATGAAAATAAACTATAATTAACAAAATATATGTTTAATGAAGGGATTTTATTCATGAGTATAAAAGTTAATAGATATAAATAAGATTTTAAAGAAAGTTTTTAATATGGTTATATTTATTATATATGATATTGATGTGGATGGAACACAACCCACCAAAATTTGACTTCCATGCTTCTATAAGACCATCTGATATTTACAGGTTGGTTCATTAGATGATCTCAAAATTTTACACTATACAGTGAAATAATGAACTTTGGATATTCTCTCAACTCCACAAATTATACTATAATTAGGTATTAAATTCTCCCTACTCACCAAATTACTATATAAACCATCACACACCTCAGTATAAAGAGTTTCTATTCCTGAAATAAATACAACATTAATACTTGGAACAAAAATAAAGTAGAGAAATGATACAACATTTAATATTTTTGGACTATGTACTATGTTCACTGGGTAACCACAACACATATTTATTTCGCTATAAAAAATGGTAATTAAGGAAAAACAAATTGATAAAAAAGTCTTAGAATCCTCATCAAATTTTATGGTTTTTAATAGAGGCTTAGTTGAAAAAAAATTTAAACTGATGGTCTTACACACTTAAACACTAAGAAAAATCTATTAAAAATGTTAATACTATCCCACTAAAAACCAAGATCCAAAAAAATAATGGCCTAATATTTGTTTTGAACCTAGTCATCCGTCAACATTCCTAAACCCCCAAACCTACAATTATTCACTATTTAACCAATGGTAGAATAAAACTTATGATTGGAATGCAACCATTAGAGACGTATGGATGCTTCTACCTATACCTCAAGTTAAACCCATCATTTATCAGATGGAATTATTTTGAGCATTATTCTATTTTATGAAATTTAGTTTAATTGAAATAAAACTCACATCCCAAAAATCTTTCACTTAATGTTTGTTTCAAGGAATCATTAAAACTCTCTAATTCCTAGAAATCAACAACATTCCCCATTAATTAAATAATTAATTCACCAATGTCTCACTAAGGCTCTGTGATAAAATAGTATTTGAAGAAAGGCCACCTTAGTGAACATTTTTATAAATTTTTTACTTCCTTCCATCTTCAACATCTCTGGCTCAATTTCTTGCAGAAAGATTATAATGAAATGATACTTCAGGTCCATAATCTATATTTGCGAATGGTAAACATGATTTTTATCCAAGTAAATAATACATTTTCTATAATATTACTGTAATAAATTTAATTGATCCCATCCAAGATATTATGTAAATTTTATTAACCATTCCATTTTCATACTACATTATATTTAATTTATATACTTATATTTCATTTAATATAGATTAACATTCTTTTGAAACATTGATGACCATCTGAATGTCCTTCCTCCAAATGAGGGAAAAAAATAATTAAACATTTATTTGTATCCATGTAACCTATAAATCAAAGGTACATGATTAGTAGTAAAATTTAATTTATTCCATAACATAGGTATTAATATTATAATCCCTTCAAATACCATACCTCCTAATGTACCTTCCATAGATCCACAATATACTGAGTAATAACTCTCATTACATGGAAAATGTCTGGCTGAGTGAAACAAATTTCATATATAAATGTTTTGAATAATAATTTGTATTGTAATTTCTCTATATACTTGTCCCCAACATCCATTTATTGAATATTTTACTTGGAAAACATTATGTGAGGAGAAATGGTGGTTGAGGTAGGATTACATCTAACCATCCAAAAAACATTACATGATCTTGTGGATATAATATTCTAGAACAATAAACAATGTATGAAATTCTTTATGACTCTCAATATTTATCCTAATAATATAGATTTCCACTCCATGATCTTTTACCTCTAATACTATATTAAAATTTATATTCAAAATTCATTGTTTTTGAGCATCTGGTTTAGTTATCAATATTTCAACCAAATATATAATCAATTTTATGAATGCCTCATATTCCAATTTATTTTTATTATAGTAATAATTTGTATTAAACCTATAAATAATCTCAATAGAAATTATGGAATTGAATTTTTTAATCCATTTTATTGGGGACTAAATCAACACTTCGATGATTTTTGTCTATATAAAAACCAATGTTTGGTACCCAAATACATATACAATGATTTGTTTTTCAATTAATGTTTATTCTTACAACCCACAATAATGGAATGTTGTCTTGGAGAAGCACCCTGATATTTCCATTATTGATTAATAAAAGGGATCCTTCTTTTATAATGAAAATTTTATTTTATTGAAAAACGTAAGTACATTAAAAAACCATTAAAAAATAATATTTCATATCATGTAATGATACCAATTCGTAAAACTATGACTAAAATTTGTATATATAACCCAAATAACAAAGACTACATAATGTTATTCTATATCAGATCAAAAAATTCTAGGAAGATTAAAGGTTTTATAAAAAAATTAAAACAATTGGAATATAATATATATTATCCATGGAATTGTTTAATCCGTTGGTAATGATGCAACAAGTGTTGAATTTTAGTATTACATATATACAATATAATGAAAAATTTGACTATTATAGTATGAATATTTATATAATATTACATGTCCATTGGTCAATATGACCATTTGTTGACATTATCATTTGGAATTATAACCATTGGTATTGTTTCTATTATAAAGTGAATATTATGTTTAATTTATATTAAACATTCTGATAAGAGTTAATTAAATATAAAAGGAATTATTTATTCCCCCAACCAGTACAATCATTCCACATGAAGCCCATTTTTCAGAACATGGGATTACGATATATTCATTGGTGTTCACCCTTGACAAATCCCAATCATAGCTTGAATAAGTGATGCTTGACTGAAATCACATATAAGGGAAGTTCAATTTAGTGGATCTTACCACTAGGTCTGTGTTAGATAAGACACCTCAAAAAACTAACTCCATTACACACAATACCCTTAGGGATTTTTTAATAAGGGGTTATTTATTCAGACCTTAGTATTTTAAAAGTGTAATTTAATTTTTTTATAAGAAATAATTATTTCTTCAATACCATTATTTGTTTAATCCAAAAATAATTGTATATGATGAATTTGATAAATTAGTTTGGGACCCAATATTTAACAATATAAGTAAATTAAAGAATCTATTTCAAACCCTACTGATATTGATTAATTATATTTTCTATTTTTATAGTCATTATAAGAAAATTATGGAATTTTTCAATCAAAATGTAAATTTTTTTATTCTTAAATCCATTTTCAAATATAAAATGGGTTTATTTAAAAGATTAAATTTTATAAATTTATAATTTTTATATCATGAAATTGGCATAATTTTTTAAATAATCATATCAAAATTTATATTAGGTGAAATTTTTTTATTTTTTAGAAAATTGTTATTTTTACCTAAATAATGGAAAATACCAATTATTGCAAAAGTTCAATATATTTTCATTATATAATGTAATTTAAAAGGTAATAATTTTCATAAAATAACATTATTATCCTTTAATTATAGATAATATAGTTAATTACATAGGTATAGTCATTATAACATATTTTGATATAAATTCATTTTTGAGATTAAAATCACATTACTCTAAAAATAACTTTTTAATAACTTTTTTCATTTAAATAACAAATTAATTTATTCCCCATATAGAAAATATATCATAAGTAATAGATTCCAAATTTGGAACCAATAACCCCCAATTTTATTAATTTTTACCTATTATTGTTTGTCGTTTTGAATAATAACCATTGTAAATATTTTCCACCTTGGTAAGGGTATGTCTGGTAGTGAATGTTAAAAATAAACAGATAAGGCCTAAAAATCTTCATAAAATGTTTATATATTTTTCTAGATAAGTTTTTTTTACCATGGACATTATATGGTGGAAAATGTGGCCATTTATTTCATATTTTCATTGATAATGTTCTAAATATAAATTTAAATAAATAATAGAAATTAATTGACAATATCATTATTTAAAAATCAATAACTTTTTTACTAGGGATAGAAAGAGGTTATGAATGGTTATAAATGGTTATTTTAATGATTAATTATTTTTTAACATTTCATTTTATTTTTAAATTTTATTTAAAAATAATTTCCCTTAAATTCTTAGGCAACTCTGATACAGTGTGGGTGAAAGCAGTGGAAAAATGAACTAAATGATTTTAAAAACTATAAATATAATATTTCATGGGTGTGTTAAAGTGAACCACATGTTTTATTGATCAATATGTCATATTCATGATGTTTTGATGAATTATATTTTAAATAAATTATATTATTGATGTCATTAATTTTAAATAAATGAATAATTCCTAAAATTTCATTAATGATGCGCAGTAATAAAAAATATCTTATTAAATGAATTAAAAGTCATAAAAATATCTTCATTAGAAAAGTGAATGGTATATGGTTAATAATATCAAATATGGTCTATTTATGTTGCAAATTTCCTTTCATAGAAACTTTATAGACTCCTTTTGTGTAAAAAATGTATATGTTATGGTACTCATCAAAAGGGTTAATATGGAGAGGTTAAAAAAGGAAAAAGGGAGAATCATTCAAAAAAAATTCCTATTTTTTTATGACCAGATTTTGACTCAACATTATCCTATATTCTAAATATATCAATTTGGTTACAATTATTTAATTTAAATTAATTGATATACATATAATTCTTTAGTTAAGTCAAATAGTGACCCTACCATAACATATAAAAGGGAATTTAATATCATTTATTCCTCAAATATTTTTAGAATTATTGTTTTGAAAATATCTACCCAAACCTCTCCCAACATCTCTCCCCATGTTCTAGTGGTTGTAGTATCACAAAAATTCCTAACTTATGAGGATAAATGTGTAACACAAATATATTGTCTGATGATAAGGTATAAGTCCTAACATAAAATTTTAAATATTATTATTTTCCACATCTATAAAATATTATTTAGTAATGCATAAATAATAAAATAAATATCATAGATATATGATTTTTTATGATTATTGTATAAAACTTTTTCATCTCTTTTTCCATCCTATGAGAAATGAAAACCGTGCTCGTGTGCACGAGTGGATTACCACCTCCCCAAAGTGTTGTGTTTCGTTTTTCATCACTGATACTCAATTATTTTAATACTGATAGATTTTATATTTATATATATATATAGTTATTTTTATTAAATTATTATCATTCAATAAATATTATATATCATCTATTTTCTTACCTTTTCTTCTTTTGGAAAATGATTTAATCGTTCGTATGTACGTATGGATTTCCACCTCTATAAAGTGATGTGATTCGTTTATTGTATATAAAATTAAAATATAGATATAATTTTTTAATTAATATATAAAATTATGATGAATATATCATGATTATTACTTTGGGATGATCTAATAACGATCTCTTTGACTATATTAAACCAACCATTTTCATTTTCGATTAACAATCTGAATACCATCAAAACAATAGACCTGAACATGATTTATTATTTCATAGTAAATAAAACTATAATAAATATAATTAATTGTATGGAAAAAATATAAAAGTATAGTAATAACTGATATTATCAACTCAAGTTTAACATTCATGATGACAAAGAATGTATGTCATGAGTCGGACTCTAGGTAAGGGACAATTAATCATAAAATACTCATATTTGATATGTTAAGAATTTATTTTCTAAAATATTGTATTTAGTAGCCATATTCTTAAAATTATTTAATTGATTTATTTATATGGAAATAAATTAACTATAAATGATGGTTTATTTCACTTTTTGATTTCTTTTAACTGTTTTGAAAATGAATCTTTTTATATATTTTATATAAAATATAGTGGTTTTATTTATAAATAGATATCCTTATGGTTCTATATTAATGTATATGGAATCAATTGATTTTATCACAAAGATAAAAATTAGAAAAAATATATATTTCTATAAAACATGTCACGTTTGGTTTAAATAAACAAGATCATTCCCTTTTTATGGGTAATTTCAAAAAGGGTTTTAAATGGAAGTGATATTTTGAAATATCTAAATGATTTAATTATGGGTGTAAAGAATATATATTTATGTATGATGATATAAATTCAACATTTCTTGTGTTCTGATTATTTTATAGTTCTTGGGAATTGTTTATGATAATGTGTTACTAAGATATAGCTCATGATTATGGGTGAGATCAATATAGCTCTAGATTATGGGTGATCCTAATATATCTCTTTAATTAATTGGTAAAAGGGATTGTGAAACCCTATTTGGTGTATCCTAGGAGATTATTGGAATTTACTGGAAGATTATTCCATTTATATGAGTGATTAGAATGGTTTTATAAATATGATGTCTCAGGTCACCCAAACGATTTATTTATGATTTTAATGATTTTATATGAAAGTATTATGACTTAATAATGAAATATAATGAGATAATATTTAAATGGGATTTTATGTTACTTATTAAAGATGATATGTATACCACTGGGAAAAATCTATCATCTATTTTTCATGATTGAAAAAAAAATATTTTCGAGTTTTATTTTCTCTTTTGTGACCTAATATGAAATGTTTTTTTGAAGTGATTTAGGAAGATAATTTTAATTCCTAGGAAATAAAATTTTAATTTGAGGTCAAATTTTTATTTGGAAAAAGAAAATTTAGTAAGAGTACTAATGGAAACCAATGTTATTTCATCCCTTTTATATTTTCCATGTTGAGGTTTTTGTGAGGATATGTTGTGAAAAGGAAACATGCAATATCGTACAATTTTTGTTTTATTATAAATGTCGATATTGAGTGGAAGTGTGCAATTTATTATTTAATATTTATTAATTTATGATTAATAAACTAATTATCTAAAAATATAATCCTAAAAAAATATGGGAATTCAAGAAAATGATTTCATGAATAAATAATCAATTTTTAAAATTATTTATGGTTTAGTCTTTTTTATTAGTATTGGATAATTTTTTATGAAACATTAGGGGGATGATAATGTTACTAGAATACAATTGATAGATTCTACTATATGGTTTATTTGAAATTATGTTGAATTTTTTTATTATAAGGTTTATTCATCTAATATATGTCTATTTATAATGGGTTTCTATGGTGGAATCATATAAACTGTAGTAATAAGTCACAAAGATGATAATATCATTATAAATCTATAACTGTTAATTGTTTGAATTGGAACTGAGATGTTATTTGTTGCGGTGTATCAGTTTAAAACCGTTATAAATGGTGGTCAAATTCATAATAGTGAAAAACTATATTTACTATAGAAGAACATGTATATTGTGGAGAAACTTTTGAGACAACACCATCAATCATTCAGTAGATCTTATAAATTAGTTATTCTCAACAGATGCATTAAATATTTGTAAAGTTTATTTGAAGTCATGGGATGTTTGGATTATCAAAAGGTAACTATATCTAATTAATACTTTTATGTTGAATTCAATATATGGAGTAAAATTATTAATAATACCAGGTAAATAGAATATATTAAATCCATGTAATGGGATAAATTTAATAAAACGTACTCTAATAAGTATTATTTTAAGGATATTTAAAATATTCTATAAAAGAAATTCATGGAATTGGGGTAACATGAGAATGATTTTGTAGATGTGTACAAAGGAATCCTCTCCCATTTAATGTGGTACAGAAAATTCTTTTTTAGGGATATTGATTGTAAAATTAATAGGTTTTACTCAGGTTTAAATCTATGATACCAAAGAGAATTGGCCACTTCTAAAATTAAAATATTATGATAAAATTCATCATTGTGATGATTAGGTATAAATAGAGTTTGTTGATGGCCATGAATTTTATTATTATAAAGATAAAATGAGATATAAGTGGTATAAATTTAGAATAATCAATCAATCAATTATATATATAGTAAAATAGTGTATTTATGTTGTGATAAGTGTGGTAAAATGATCCTTGAAGAATGACTTATGAAACACGTGAAATGATTCAGATATGGTCATATTAGGCATATGGTTTCTGATTTAATGAAAAGAAACTTTGTAGGGGTAAAAACAGTTTTTATACTCATGAAGTATAATGTCTTAAATGTTATGATATGGGTCATTATGCAGTTTCATGTCCAAAGAAGATCAAGAATAATGGGAAGTTGGATGTTTAAAATAAGAATGGTCTGTTGAAAACCATTGCAACTTCATTGGTGGATGTTAGGCCATAAAATGAATTTATGCTAGGTACATTACAAATTTATTCATTTTATGAAAATGTATTCTTAAATTTAGGGTCAATGTGTTCATTAATTTCAGATAAATTTGTTGGTAAAATGAAAATTTCACCTTAAGATATTATGTCATGAAATTTGGAAAAACCACATGGGGTTTTTTAAGGAAAAAAGAACATACAATTTTATTTCTACCATTATTTGTGTAAGTGTTTTAACTAAAAAACTTGTATTCATTAACATTATATAATTTGATTTTATTTTGTGTATAAATTGGGTTGGACTCACCTGTTTTTATAATCTCTTTTATGTTTATATATTCTTTGATAATCCCAAATACTATATATATATATTAATTATACATTTAAATTATGGCATCATGTGATTGAGTTGATATGAATATCAAAATGATCATATCATATCATTTTAATCTATTACTCAATGTTTATTTATGTTCATAAATGTTTAACAATGAATAATCTTGATACTAACTAAATCTGAAAATTATATGCATAGATAAAATACTTTATAAGAATTTGAGTTTTTGAGTCACTGATACATATAGAGATACCAATAAACAAAGGTCCCTGATATACCAAGCCATCTGTTATACAAAAAGATACCAATACATTGTCTACCCTTACAGACAGATAGTTACTGGTACAGAGCTACCGATAGAAGGAGCTACTACTACACAAGTAGCTACCAATAGAAAGAGCGGTACCAATAGAAGAAGTTACCAGTAAGTGGAGCTACCAATATGAGGAGCTACTGATACAAGTGAGCTATGGCTACATAGAGTCACAGATACATAAACATATCGTTATAGAGAGTGACAACTACCGATACAATACCTACCGATACAAGTCCACTGTAACAAGTTCCCTGATACAAAGACCTGCTAATGGAAACAAGTCACTGTTTCTTTACAACTTTATTTCTATTTGTTTATTAGCAATGATCATATTTGGTGCGTTCAATGAAACTGTTTTTAAATAATTATTTTTGCTGGATGTCAAGGAACTGTACCTCATACCTACAGTAGTAATCATGCCCTATACTGGGCCGCATGATCTATGAAAGGAAGATCAAAGCTCTGAATACAAACATAAATGCACGAAGAGACGTAAGTGGTAGAAAAAGGAATATATAAATGTGATCTTCAAAGAAGAACTTTACTGGAAGTTGAAGGACATTATTGTGCTACAATGACTACTTAAATCTCAAGAAAAACACTCATACATGTATGTAAAGAAATAGAACCATGATACTATATTTTGCTGAAAAATTCTAGAGAAGGTCTCAAAAAACGTTTGCTCAATCCAAAAAGGAGTCTAGAGATGCATTTCCATAACATAGTTCTTTCTAAACTCATCTCAATCTTATTAGCTCTATTATGATATGTTTATTTACATTTAGAGAACTTTGTGTGCTTCTGTTTATCGTAAACACACAGTATTTCCTAATAATAACTAGGGGATATCTATAATCCTCACTCAAACATTCTAAACCTTCTTGTATGCCACTGTGAATTGTGGTAGAGGTCACGTGTGACCTGGAAAGCCTGTGTGATGTTGTTATAGTTTTTCCCTCATAGAACTATGGTGGGGGTCTTAGTACCTAGAAAATCTCAGTACTATTGTTTACCCTAATCCATGGTGTGGATCAAAGGTTTATATAAACTATTTGAGAGGACTAAGTATCATATTGAGACTAATCCTCTTGGTTAAAACCATTTTTCATCTAAATTCAGTTTAAAATATTTTCACTATTCTACTACTAATTATTTTGTAATTAAAATTTGTTTTAAAGTAACTATGATAGTTGAGCTAGCACATATTGTTAATTATTTCTAGCCTATAATATTGTTTCAAAATCTAACATAATCTTTAGATTAAGTTAACTGAGAAATAATCAATCATTGAGAAACTAATTGAACACTTATAATATTTTTAAATTCAATACAGTTTAACTTATTTGTTAAATTGGCGGTTTTTAATAGAATTATTTTTAACCATAAATATTTAATAGGAACTCAATTCACCCCCTCTTGGGTATCCTATGGGATAACGGATTGGATTTCAATTTATCATACTACGATAGATTGTAGAGACAAATATGTTTTTTAAAATAATGAGATACTTTTTGTTTATAAGAATCAATTTATTCATATTATAACATATCAAGATTCTAAGAAACATTTCATATATGGAAATACATTTTAGATTTATTATGTCATTAAAAATATGGTAACCACTCTTATTAATGATGTACATATAGTAATAGAATATTTGGATGTTTTTCTGATGAGTTCCCAAGTATTATACATCATTAGTATATTTCATTTACTAAAAAATTGGTACATAATCCTCAAAAAACATGAGAAAACCTTATAAAATTGGTCATGTATAACTTATGAAATAGAAGAAGAAATAATAGGAGTTTCTTGATAATAGTTTCATTTTCCCATAAACATCACCATATTGTTCTCCAATTTTGTATTATAAAAATAAATACGGTTTCATGAGTATTTGAATTGAATATAGAGCATTTAATAACATTATTGTTAAGGAAATGTATCCATTTCCTCATATCGATTAATTCATTGATCACATCCAAGAAGATTGGTATTAATTGAATGTCTATCTCAGGTATGGGTACTATCTTATAAATGTGGAGGAATATGACATACCTATGAAAAAATTTCATAGTATGTAAAGGAAATAGGAGTTTGTGGTTGAACACTTTAGGTTAAAAAATTCAACAATTATATTCATGGATCATATGAATATGGTATTCCCTGATTTTTTAGATAAGTTTTCTAATGGGTTTATAGATGATATATTAGTATACTATAAAATTCATTAAGATCATTAATGAAATATAATGATTTTTTCAATCCTCAAATGAAATGAAGATATATAGAAGATTTATTGGGTTAAAATTTTGGTTGAAACATAATTCATTTTTATGTATTATTGTTTATAAATATTGTGTTTCTATTGACCATAATAAAAGTAATGTTTTTTATGTATATAAAAGATGTAATAATATGACATTTATTCATAGTTTTCTTTGATTAGTGGGTTACTAATGGCTTTTTATTGAAAAACATTCTATTTTTTGTAGACAGGTAACTATGTAAAATGAAAATGTGTTTAATTAATTTAGACGAAAGAGTGTGAGGATTGATTATTGTAACTAAAATGAAGAATGGTGAATGCTCTAGTTTTATCCCTATCATCCATAAATGGATAATGTTATATCTATAATGATGCTTCATTGAAGGGACTCGGTTATTTATAATTTATAATGATCTTTTAATTTTTTATTCTTCATTTCAATTAAAACCTCATAAGAAAAATATACAACAAATTACCAAGAACCTGTACATGTAGTGGTTTATTTTAAAATTGAGATACATTATTTGTATTTAGTTATGTTTTAAATAAATACTAACCATAATTTATTTAATTATATATTAACTTATAAAGGGTTGAATCTGAGCTAGAGGATATAGAAAGAATTGATTAAATATTATAACTTCACAATTATTTTCTATCTAGGTTAATTAAATAGATTAGATGATTCTATGAGTAAAAAATATATTACATCATTAACTATTCTATGTCTGGAACATGATCATATGTTTATTGATTTGATTAATATTGTCTTAATGATAGTTCACAAAAGAAATCATTCTTTTTTTTCATGTTTAACACATAAAATATTCTTAGCCAGTATTAAGGAATATTATAAAGAAGATTAACAGTTATAGGAAAAGGTATAATTGGTTTAGAAAGGTAATCTACATGAATTAAATAATGTTGATAACGATGTTTTGAGATTTAGAAAAAGGTTGTGTGTTTTATGTGACTTTGAGATGATGAAGAAACTATTTATTGGGGATTATATCTCTCCATTTTCCTCCAAGTTCATTTCTATTACATGATATTTTTCATGTTTTATTATTAAAATATAATGTGATGGATGCATTTCATGTTTTCATCCATGAATAAGTTTATTTAAATGAAACAATTCTTAGAAGGAATAAATAATATGTTTTATTTACTGTAGAGATAAGGTGTTTCAGAATATTATAATTCATCAAGTTATGGTTTTTTGGAAATACTATACTTTTCAATAAGAAACATTTGAGTCAAAAAATTATATGAAAGAAAAACTATCCCCAGTTTTTAACTAAAAAATAAAATTTCGAGTATAAATTTATGAACATGGGAATAATTTAATGAGCTTGGTAAATTGAATGATCAATTTCTCACCTTATTAATTTTAATTAATAAAATTTTATCAAGTTATATTTATTATAAGAATATTATGAAATTTTTTTAGTTAAAAAGGATATAGTTTTATTCTTATATTCATATTCATATATTATAATGTTTTATATAAAATCTTAATTTAAGGAATTTTGATTTTTAATTTCAAAAAATGGACACAATTTTTGAAGTCTTCATATAAATATTTCATTCTGCGTAATTATTTTATTTTTCTAATAAGATAGAATTTTCAATGAATATGGAAAATATCAATTTTGAAAAACAATCATTTTATTTCATTACACAATGTAATTAAAAGTATTATATTATCATAAAGAATAATAAAAATCCATTAATTATAATTAAAAAATATATTATATAGGAATAAAAATTATACATGATTTTTATATAAGTTCATTTTTAGTCTAAAAACGCAATTTTTATAAAAATCAATTTTTCATTACATTTTCCATTATAATATTAAATTAACTTCTTAAAACATTTTGAAATTTAAATTTCAAAAACGGAATCCATATTTTTAATCAAGTGTTCTAAATTTCTTAAATATGTCCTACCTAATTTTGTCCATTATAAATAGTTATTGTAGTCAATATTTGTCACATTGTTAATAGTAAATCTTTTAATTACTGTTAAAATAATGTGATAAGGCCTGAAATTACACATATCACATGTATTTATCTTATTGGGTTATTTTTTTCAACTATAAAAAGAAACATCTTGAAAATTTTTAATTTATTTCTACATGACTTTGATAATGAGATTAATATTTTTAAATAATAAATTAAAAATATCACTCTATTTGTTTAAAAATATTCAATTTTTTAATAATAGAGAAAAAATGTGTCTATATTTTATTATAAATCATTATTTTAATAATAAAATTTTTCATGGTATTTCATTTATAATTTTTAGTGATTAAATAATTATAATAAATGATTACATAATGCCTCTACAGAGCTTGTGAGAGAAGTATAAAAACCATGTAAATGATTTTTTATGAATGTAAAATTAATATTTATTGGATGATTAATAGTTTCCCATGAATTTTATAGATTAATATAAAATATTAAGGATGTTTTGAAGGATTATATTCTAATTCAATTACTATATTGATATCATTAATGTCAAATTGAACAAATAATTATAAAAATGAAATTAATAATATTTTATAATAAAATATATATCATTAAAAGGTTGAAAATTTATAATAATCTTATTCTCATGAAATTTAATAGAATTAGGTTGATAATATAATCATGTTCTATTTATTATCTAATTTTTCTTATTTTGTCTTTTTTTCAACATTTCTGTAAAATACTTGGATACTATTGTAATCATCAAAGGTTTTAATGGGGGTTAAAAAAATGATTTATGGGTGGAAACCTCGCCTAAAATATTCTAAATTTTATTTTATGTGATTATTTAGAATCAAAATCATCCAATATTTGAAATATATTAATTTTGATCTATGTTTTCAATTAAATTTCTTTATATTAATTTATATATTATGTAATTCTATGAGTGGTACTCCTGTCACTTATAAAATGGAACCTAATCTTCTCTATTCCTCACAAATTTAGAGGAATATATTTCGTAAAATTATTTATTAAAAAACATTCCCAACTTCACTCCCCATATCCTAGAGGTCCGGGTCTCCACAAAATACCTACACTAGAAGGCTCAAGGTGCCATCCAAAGAGGTTGTACAAGGAGAATATGTAAGCCCTAAATATAATATTTAAAGTTCAATTATTTTCTAATCTCTTTAAAATATTTATTAACCATGATAAAATAGTAATATTATTATATTGAATATAATTAAATTTTACTATGATAATTTTAACATCACTATTTTTCTCCACAAGAAATGAAAATATCACTTCTTCATATTTATGGATTACTAAATATATAAAGTGATGTGTTTCTTTCTCCATCGCCACCACTCAAGGATGTATAAAATTATGGGATTTATTTAAATATATGTATTACATTAATGATATTATTATCATTATTTAAAGATAATATATTATTTAAATTCTTACCTTTCCAAATGCTGGAAAATGATAAAGACATTTGTGTGTTAGTGTGGATTACCACTACCACGAAGCGATGTATTTCCTTTATTTTGTATCACATTCATGAATGGTTATAAATTTTTTATTAATGTAATAAAATTATGATTATTTCATGATTAATATACTAGATATTATTATTAATAACATATTTGAATATATTAAATCTACTAATGTAATTTTGGATATATAAGCTAAATATTGTCAATATATATTATGTGAACTTAATAGATTATGTACTATTATAAAAAAATGATAATAAATAAAATTAAATAAGTAATTAAAATAGAAACTTTTATTAATAATGTAAATAATTAACATAATTTAATTGTTTAAGAAGAAAAATAATATACATGATTTGTTAGACTCAAGGTAAGGGACACATTAATTTTAAAACATCATTTTAAATGTTTAAATGATTTCTTTTATAAATATATTTTTCCTCCATTGTGTTGAAAAAAATATTTTATAAATCAATTTATATGTACTTTAATGAATTACTAAAGAATGTAATGGTATTTATTTCAATGTTTTTTAAAAGTAATGTTTTTAATAATTTTTTTTGAATGTTTTGCAATTATTTACGAAAAGGAAAAATGAATATTCTAGTTTAATGTATACAAAATTAAATTATTTTCCTTGTATCGTTATTAATATATTATGTATGAATTCCTTCCACTTTTTAATTTCTTCTTCCACATGAAACCCTTGATACCATTAATCTAGTTATTTTTAAAAAGGGTATAAAATGGGATGGATGTTTCAAAATCCCATTATTTTCCTCAAAAGTGAAATGAATATTTTTATGAATTTTATGATAAAAATGAAACCCTTCAGGTGTTATGATTATCCTCAGGTATTTGGGAATTTATTTATTATGATGAGTTAACTTGAGATATATCATCTTGATAGAGGATATTGATAAAACTAATATAGATGGGTGAACACTATATAGCTCTCTAATGCATTAGGTAAAGAATATTTGTTAAACGATTAGTTTTCAACTAATATATTATTTCAATTTAAATGGTATGCTATTCTATTTTTTATGATTTATATGAAAATTTCATCACAAGTTTCTTATATAATTTTTCTATGCCTTTTATGTGGTCTTAAAGAAATTTTATGATTTCACCAGGAAGGATAATGAGATTATGGTTAAAGGAATATTTATGCCACTTCCTGAGGGTGAAATTTACAACATTGTGAAATGGAATTCAAGAGTTTTTTATGATTACAATGAAAAAAATATTAGTTTAAGTTTTTCCCATTATTATTATTTCTGATTTTTTTTTGAAAATATTTGGGAAAGGAAGTTGATTTAATGGGAATGAAACTTTTTGTTTTGATCTCCAAATTTATTTTGAAAGAGGAAAATTTTAATGAGTATTCATGGGCTAGTGGGTTTCATCCTTCATTTCTATAAGTCCATTTATAATATTTATTTTCTCATACCACATTTTAAAAAAATTTACTATGTTTTATGAATGTGTTGGGACAATGATGTGTTCATGATGAATATTTTGATTATTTTTCATGAAAAGAAAAAAATTATGTATTTATAGTTTTTTATTATGGGAAAAAATTTTACTGAGTGGAAGTATCCCATTTTATGATTTAATATTAATTTTATATATGTGAGAGGAAACAATTCTATAAAACTCTAATCCTATAAGATCAACATGAATTATAGAAAATTTATTCTTATTTAAATAATAAATTTTTTGGATTGTTTATGGCGACGTCCTTATAGAAATAAACCATAGTTTTCTTTCAAGAAAATATATACACATTTATAATAAATTTTGGTATTCAAAATAAAATTTATTTTCATGTAACGGACTTATAACACTACTTATTTAAGTAAAAATTATAGTAAAAATCTGTAATGTTCTCGGAAATATTGATAAGTATTGTCATGATGCCGATGTCCTATAGACATTGTTTTCAATAAATATATAATTTTCTAACAATATATTTTTTATACTTAAAGAATTATTTCATCAAAATAAATATTATATTTTTAATTAGTATATTAAAACTTGGCCAGGGTGAATTTTTATGAATTATCTAAAATACATTATTTTCTATGAATAGTAAAAATTACATTTTTTTATTTTTGGTACGTTTTATGAGTTCAGAAATATGTAATAATGATGTGATAGTTGATAAAACTAAATATAGGGACAATAATATTTTATTTTATTAATATTAATATTATACTTTATTTATATCAATTTTAAGAACTAGAAATGACTGTAAAAATTATAAAAAATGAAATTAATATTTTTTAAATTATATTTTTTGGAAAATGTAATTTTATATGGATTATGAAATATTAAGAAAATTAACTTTTTTTCAAATTAATAAAAATATTATAAAACCTGGTTTTAAAGTCTAATACAATGAGAAAAAACTGTAGGTAAGATAGTAGTTTTTCATTTTCAACAACCTGGTATTCCAAAACCTATATTAAGAAATTATTAAACAATTTTTCCTCTTTTACTATAAATACCTAACCATACCCCTGTACGCATTACCTAAAATTCCTTAAACATGAAATTATTCTCATTTACCTTATCTAAATTCAATTTAAGGGGTCTCCAAGGTCTTATTTATTCCCCTTGTATGATTTAGAATGTTACTTCCCAAGGTAAGGTTATTCTTCTCTTCATTCATAATATTCAATTTATCCTTATGTGGCATGTATTATTAAAGATTAAATACATTATTTTTAATAAATATAGTTCATCCCATTACATCTAAAATATTATTTTATCAAAGGGAGATAATTTTTCCCTTTGATTATTCCATTTCCTTAATCAATGTTTAATTCTCATCTTGTTGTAGAAATATTTCATTAATTTAACTATTTTACATTAAATATTCTATGTTATGAATACAAAATCCTCTTTATAATCTGTGGGTAATCACCTAAATGTAAAAAATATTTATTAATTAGTTTTTTCAATATATTAAACCCATAATTTTTTCAAGGGTAAAAAATTATGTATCATGTCTTTAAGAAATAATGAATTTGTTGACTTTTATATGAAACACGTTCATTATTTCCCACTATTTATTATTGAGAAGTTTTCTTATGATCAAAATGGAAAACATGAATTAATATATATAAAGGGTACACACTGATATTGCACTAATTAATCAGTTAAACAATTAATCTCTAGAGATGTGGTGTTTTACAATATATTGGTGAATAACCTTAGTAATTATGTTTTATGACTCCTTGGTTAATGTTATTATTAGTTATCATTCTATTATGATATAACACATGTTTTAATTGTCATGGACTATTTTTATTCCTCATGAATGCATATTGAATATTCCCTATCTTATTCCCATATAGGGATTTATGCTCACCCTGTTTTTTGATGTATGACCACAATATTTGAAATGTAAAAAAAAGTAAATTATGATGAGTATATGAATAATTATTTCTCATTTATTAGATAAAATTTTATGTTACTAATGTATTGTGTTTCTAAATTCCTGGAAACTAATCCTTGAATGATCCTATATCTTATTAAATTCTTTACCATATAAAGAATGATTAATGTTTTAAATACAAGGATACCATAGTTCTTATCAAAAAATGGTTTATTTATTTTTGGAGTACTTGAACAGAAAACATTTCTCAAAACCGAAGGAATAATTATTAATATATAAACCATCATTATATATTTTTTGAATTATTTGGAGGGTTGTTTTCAAGTAATATAATCTCATTCTAGATACTTTAAGTAGATGTGACTCTAGTATAGTTTTTATAAGGGGTTAAAACCCATTAAAATATAGGGTTGCATAATAACTTAATCCTCACCTAGTTCTTAATAAATAGGACATACTACATATCAATTTTGATAATCCTGGGGTATATGGGTTGGTTAATCAAATGATTCATATGTACCTTTATGATGGATTTATAGTAAATGTTATTGTAATTAGAGGATATTAAAGGACAACATCATTGATGAAAGTTTTTATGAATTAAACTCCTTTAGAATTACAATATTCCTAGAAGTGACATGTATGACACTATGGTATTATTATTTCATATAAATGGTTTTAAATTGGATGAAATATTTAAATGATGAGTGTAATGTATGATGAAGTAATGTTTTTTACAACCATATAAAATATGGAATACCAAACTTTATAAGGATGATTGTCCAACTATCTTGGGTTATAAATAATAAAATGAAGTATATTGGGTATTTAGGTTCACATTGAATGGGATAAGTTGTATTTGAGTCCTTTATTTAACATTGACCACAATATAATAGTTGATCTTCTAATGCATTAATTGTAGAATAAAGGATTGAAAATAAAAAAAATATTTTCCATACTCCCTTTTTTAGAGCTAGAAAAATTCACCTTGGATGTATTCCATATAGAAGGAGAAGATGATCAGTGGTGGACTCTAATTAAGAAGACGACTCCAAGAGGGGAGATTAATGCCCAATAATTGGATTGCCACGACCTGATCCTACCCGAGCTCGAGCCGTAACTTCCCCAAGCCTGCCTTCATAGCCCCGGTGCCGGTGACAAGTGCTAAAGGATAAACAACTCAGGGAGGCCTTTTCCTAAGTACCTATACACACACACACAACCCACTCAATGAAATAGTGCAGAGTAAAAGGGAAAGTAATGAAACAACTACTATAATCAACCAAAAAGAGTGCATCGACCTCTAAACAGTATAAACTGAGTGTTGAAGGTAAACTAAAATGAAAAGGGAAAAACACGCGCCCAACCAGAAAAGTACCATTACCCAGAATCATGTAAACAAAAGTAAAATAGCTAGGAGAGTCCCACGCCTGGAACCTGACTACGACCACTGTACGGGGTCCAAGCTCTCGAACCTCTACGCTCCACTTAAGTCACGACCAACCTGTTCGTCTTCTGCAATGGCACATCAAGTGCGGACAAAGACCAAGAAGGGGTGATTATAAAAATACTCAGTAAGATACCATGAAGGCGTGAGAGAGCAACAAAAAAGGTACCAAATATTGAACAGTATATCAAATTGGGAATAGTAAAAGAGAACAAAAGAGAGAGTGCAGTAAAGAGTACAGCTCAACCCAACAAGAGGAAGGAAGAAGACTTGTCCTATCATAAGGAGCTAGAAACTGTGAGAAGAAGCACTTATCGTAGAGTCTTTACTACCCATAGCAGGAGAGTAAACTCATCCAACCATGAGAACCTAGACATAGAAAGCACGTGGCATACCATGAACGTCTTCACCTCTCCTGGAAGGAGAGTAGCCAAACCAAAGGAGTGGGTAATAGAACAAGGTGTACATATATATATGCTCTGTCAAGAAACTGGAACAAGATCATAAGGGGATCTTCATCCTGTAGCTCAGCCCAAGAAAGTGAGTAGAAAATAGTCCCAGAAGTAAACACCATCGATGCCTAGCATCCCACTTATCTGCATCAAACTGAAAATCAAGGAGCTCACATCATAGCACCTTGACACTATTCTGTTTGGGCGACACTAACTCTCTCGCACAGTTTTTGATTGCGTCTCAAGGATGCGTCTTGGTGGGGAAAGCACCCCTCATACTCGAGAGTTCTTGAAAAGTCAAACCAAACCTCGTAACAGTCACACAGTCGAGATGTCTGGTCAAAATCAAAGTTGTCACATCACTGATCCGTAACACCATGGGTCCCGCTCTGGTAGTGATGGAGGAAAGTCACAAACATCCCTAGTAGAAATTACTGAGTCTGAAAGAAGTTGTCGGGTAAACCACTGCCCAGCCCTGCTGGAGGTTAAACCCTAAGAGGTTGTTGGGTAACGCACTGCCCATTATCTCCTAGAGGGTATACCCTAAGCGGTCATTAGGTAACCCACTTCCCAGTCACTACTGGAGGGTAAACCCTAAGTGTTCGTCTGGTAACCCACTGCCCACTCTCTACTGGAGGGTAAGCCCTATGAGGTCGTCGGGTAACCCACTACCCAGTCTCTACTTGAGGGTAAACCCTGAGAGGTCGTCTGGTAACCCACTGCCCAGACTCTGATGGAGGGTAAATCGTAATAGTTCATCAGGTAACCCACTGCCCAGTCTCTGCTGGAGGGTAAACCCTAAGCAGTCTTCAGGTAACCAACTGCCCAGACTCTGCTCGAGGTTAAACACTAAGCGGTCGTTGGGTAACTCACTACCCATTCTCTACTGGAGGGTAAATCGTAAGCGATCGTTGCGTAGACAACTTCGCATTCTTTCCTGGAGGGTAAACCCTAAGCGGTCTTTGGGTAACCCACTGCCCAGTCTCTACTAGAGGGTAAACCCCAAGAGGTCAATGAGGAACCCACTGTCCAGCCCTGCTAGAGGGTAAACCCAAAGAAGTCAATGAGAAACCCACTACCTAGCCCCACTGTAGGGTAAACCTAGATCTTCTTTGTCCATAACTACTAGAAACAACATCCTTAATAGGGGATCGATTACCACATTATGTATTAGTCACGCTGAATCCAGAGAAACTCTACCAGGGAACACGAAGGGATATGTTACTGAAAGCCCACACAGCTAAAGGAAAAAGGGGAACCCAAAAAACTCCATCGATCAAAATGTAGAGAATAGAACTAGGGGAAACCACTCAACCATGCTGGTCTAAACCATTGTGAACAGGACCAGGGGGAAACCCACTCAACCCTGCTTGTCGAAACCATCGAGAACAAGACGACCCCCTATGTCACGAGAGGTCAAAGGTACGTAAAGTAGAACACGACACACACATGGGGCCCACACGACGTGCGGCCCATACTAATATCCAATCCAAGAACACAAACATTATCAGGTATAAACCACAACATGTACCTCCATGCAATCCCGTATACTCCCAGAGTATGCCACATTGCCAGCCCAAGGGCTATCGTACACATGACTCCCAATGGCAACGCAAAAAAGAGTAAACACAATTTTTCCAACCTACTTCCTCCAAGGCACTAGCATGGCCAACCACATCTCTTCAAATGTCAACTTCACTCACACAGGAGTGAATGCAATCATAGGCCAAGGGTTCTCTACAAAACACAGAAAGAAGAACCGCCACCGGAGCACCTTTCATGCTTCGCCCTTTAATGAGATCTCAAATGAGACTCCGCACCTCCAAACGAATCATATCATTTTAATAAAAAAGGATAAACATGAGAGATAGACTATTTACTTGAATCCAATGAAAATCCAATGTAAAAGCTGTTCAACACTGATTTATGCCCGAACGGTGTCCCGTGGGCCCAGGCCTCGGTCCCAAAAACAGTCGAGCGCATCGCACAACTGGGATCTCCTTAGAAAGACACATCAAATTGACTGCTTACTTTCATGGAACTCATGTCCAGAGAAAAAGATGCATTTCGTCGTATCACACATGAGTGGTGCTTCGTGGGACCCGCATCTCAGTCCCAAAGCTCAATGAACAGATCACACCATTGTGATCCTCTGGAAAAAGTACACATGAATGAATATCCACTTGTCCTAAATGGACACCCAGTGATAAATATAGAAATCACCACCAACTCCCAAAATGCCCCTCGTGGGGCCCACCCCATCGTGAAGAATTAAAGTGGGCGGATTGGGCCATTGTAATTCCCTAAGAAAAACACCCAAAATTGACTGATCGCAAGCCCCGAACAGACATCTGAAGAAAAAGTTGCTAAATGATGCTCGCAGATTAAAAGAGAGGTCGTGTAACCCATGCCTCAACTCTAGCTTCAACACCTGAAACCACCCAAGAAAGCTCCGACTCAGTGCCAGGGTCCCTATGCCGTTGACGACGCTCAAATCGGATATCGGATGTGTCTGCGCCATCCAAAACAAAAACTCCCTGAAAATGCCAATTTACAAAATGTACATGTTGTGCCACTGAGCCCCTCATCTCGAGAATAAATTTTTTTTGAGACCATATCAAAATGCCTGGCTCATTTCAAGGAATGTGTAGCCACTGACGGCACACGAATCCGACACCTGGTCCGCATTTTAGGAGCATTTTAAATTTTAGGATTAAAATAGGTGGGTCGGGACGGTTCGGCCGGCCCACCTTGCACCTAGAACATCCTGCGGCTCACCAAGGGCTGGCTTGGCTTGACCGGATAGGCTTATGTTGGTCCGGATGGACTCCCATGGGACCCGCATGTTGTGGGTCCTTGTCGCCAGCCGGGGTCCGACGACCCCGGTCTTCCGCCCCACCAACCGCGTCGCGCGCCCCCACCCCACCTGGAACCCCGTCTTATCCACACTCTGTTTGGGAGCTGCGCCGTCTGCACCTTGCTGCTCCTCCGTCCGAGAGCCCCGCTCGCCTGGCTGAAGCCGCCCGCCGCCTAATCCGAGCTACCCACTGCCGGACCGGCCTGAACTTCCGGAAAACCTACAAAAACCCACGGATCTTCAGAGGATGACTACGATCACCTCGAGACTCAAATTACCAATATGAAACATGCGCTGGATAGCTCAGAACATATACAATGCCACCAAGGTCCTTTCTTCACAGAATAATGGAAAATAAATGCTACTAATCAAGTCAAAGTTGATGCAGAAATTAAATAAAGAAATCACAATGATCCTACCTATTGGGCATAGCCCGAGGCTTCAAACCATCACTGCACCACCACCATTGTCACTTCTTCTTGGAATGAGGGAGGAGAAGAGGAGGTCGAGAGGGAATGAGGTAGGTGAGAGAGCTCTTCTTCCTGGGGAAAACAAATGGAGGAGGGGAGGGTTTGGTGTTTATGTAAAGAAAATTAATTAACATTTAATTAATTTTTTTAAAACCTAGCAGAAGACCTACGTCCGAACCTCCCGATAGGGTCAAGGATAACCTCTTCTAGGGTATACACCACCCCCGAGCACAATGGTGGTCTCATAATTTTAATCTTATGCCCCATTCAAAAGTTATAAAATTTTATGTTTGAAGACGCTAAATTACGAAAACGCCCCCAGTGGCTTTTTTAATAGGAGTCCCACGCCCGCGAAAATTACATCCCTCCTAGGGTAAATAGCACCTTAAAGACTCAATGGTGCCCTCTATTTTCCAATACATGCTATAGTTTTGGAGTTAGTTTATTTACTTGGAATTTCTAGTGTGAACCGACTGAAAATTTAATTCCAGCCACACCGGGTCTCGGAATCGTACACTGTTTGAAGGAGCTTCTCTAGAAAATAATGAATAATTTTCCCAAAGTCTATCGTAGAAAAAACAGGGTTCTTACATCAATCCCTCCTTCATGATTTTTATCTATTATAAGTAAAAATAGGGCACATGTCAGGGTACTAAACCCACACCTGGCTCTCCCGTACCTAGAATAACTCTTGCATAGTCCCTCATTGTCGCACATAGATGGAAGCACTTGATCTGTTCCCGTGAGGTCTTCCCATGCCAATGACGTGCATAAGATCACACACACTTCTTCTTGGTTGAATCATGTGGGATATTTCTTGCAACCAACCCTGCCTTTGGGATTAGGGTATAGTGGTAGGGGACCTCGCCATCCATTCACACGGTCTCAAACGGCCTGAAGGTCCTTAGGGGTAGCTCATCTCCCAAGTAGAAACTCCACGTCACACGCTGTGACTAAAATCACCGCTTGGACTAGGGTCAAAGCCCAGTTATTCCCTCCTTTAGAATATCCATAAGATGAAAACCCCAAAGATATCTGGTCATGCAAGATTTAACATTCGATGTATCGCAACCAAGACTCTCTTACACGCTTGGAGAGCGATGGAGTTGACACCATAGACAAATAAAAAAGGTTCTACACCTCCTTCTCTACCGACATAGGGTTACACCTGATGCCCTATGTCACCTTGGTAACAACTCAAACAAAGAGCAGGGAGGAAATCATTTCACATATAGAGTCTAACAATTCTACTGCAAAAAGTAGAAGAACTGTAGAGTATACCTCTTATCACCTCATGCTCTACCCGATCGTAGACATTCAAAGCTAGTGTCAATCTGTGGTCCCAATTGTCTGCTCATAGAGACTAACGTGGACCACCTAGTGGTGATGGGAAGACCTCGTAATGGTGACCCCCACTACCAGCTCTTCCTACCCCTCTACAAGCACATCCTCTCTGGGCGCTCCTCAGATCACGGCGCTGCCTTTTCCTTAGTGGGGCACCTGCAGCCTACCCAATATTCTCACCATTCCTAGTCGGGCAGAACCATTCCAAGTGACCTCGTCTATCACAAGCATAGCCCCAGTGATCCCTAGGCTGCCCTAGTGCCCTCTGATGCCACTGTGGAGTACGACCATGGCTCGGAGTCCACTCACAGAAGGCCCTCTTAGGTTGAGGCCCTAGGTTCCGTCACCACAGTGGTGCACGACCACATTTCTGAAACTGGTGGTCAGAAGGCTGCCTACATTGAGGTTTCATCAGCCGATGCCCAATAGCTACGGCAGATGTATCGGCTCTATCGAGCCTACTACAACCACAAACTGTAGAATGCAACAGGAAGCTCTGTATCACCAGTGCCTTCTCTAGCACCCCGGAATAAGTGGAAATTACCAAGTGTAGTATGAAAACATGAATCTCTATGAAGAGACCCTGCTCGAACTTCCTTTCTCAGAATTTTCCATCGTGGACTATGTCCGGGTAAAAACATGCACGATCCATGAACCTAGTTGCATAATCAGTCACCATCATACCTTCCAGTATAAACTGCAAGAGCTCCTGGATCAGAATGGAGCATAAGTAGGAGTGGTAAAAAGCCTCACAAATGAGCAGATGAAAGTCATCCCACGAAAGTGATGACTAATCGAGTAACTCAGTCACCAAACTCCACCAACAACCAGCTGCTTTGTGGATAAAGCTTGCGGCCAAAGACACCATCAGATCCGCCGGTGTATGTGCAAGCCTGAAGAGGCAAACCACTATCACGATCCAAACCTCTTCTGCCTGAGGGTCTGGCTAACCACTGAACCTTAGCGGTCTCTATCGCTGGAACTCACAGAGCACGCTCAACCTGTACTCAAACTCTATCTGCTCTACTGGAGCTATCTGCTGCTCACTAGGTGGGGGTGCTGCTACCAGCCCACCTGAAGATAGAGACTCATATGATGGGTCCTGGATTGAGGCCTCGTTTCTCAAATAGTCATCATCACAAACCAAAGCTGGTATCCTGGCTGGCTATCCTCGCGGAGACATCCTGAATGTTATCAAGGAGTGTCACGGTTAAATGAGCATATTTGTATATGACATTATAAAAAATGGGGAGATAACTCAAGAAGGATATCCAAATAATCAATCATATGTGATGCACAAACCAATTTTCCCTGAAACGTGTGTCTCAGCATCCCGAGTCGACAAGCGGGTTATCAGGGTCCTCGTGAATGGATACGTCTGCCGCTGCACCATCACTAGACTCCCTGGCCTGAGATCCGCTCTCGAGACATGTTGATACAGTTGCCCTTGATCCCAATCAATTTCTTTTTTGGGATATCTGAACAACATCCCAGGGAATGAACTACCTCGGATACCACTTTTCCACAACCTTACCCTACCCAGGCTCGAGCCGCAACTACCCCAAGCCTGCCTTCATAGGCCAAGGGCTAGCAATATGCACCGAAGGCAATAAAACTCTGGGAGTACATTCACTAAGTACATGTACACACACACACATCCCACTCAATTAAATAGTGCAAAGTAAAACAGAATATAAAGTACCAACTTCTATAATCAACCACAAAGAGTGCATTGACCTCTAAATAGTACAATGTGAGTGATTAAGGTAAACTGAAAGGAAAAGGGAAAAACAAGCTCCCAACCAGAAAAGTGCCTCAACCTAGTAACCGGTAAACAAAAGTAAAACAACTGGGAGAGTACCACACCTAGAACCTGACTATGAACATTGTACGTGGTCCATGCTCCTGAAATCTTAATCTCCACTGAAGTCATGACCAACCTGTCCGTCGTTTGCATGGGCACGCCCAGTGTGGGAAAATCCCAAGCAGGGGAGGGTATAAAAATACTCAGTAGGATAACTCGATGGCTAGACGGTGCAATAAAGGAGGAACTGATTAGTGAGTAGTAGATCGAATAGGGAATAATAAAGGAGTAAAACATAGAGAGTGTAGTAAAGAGTACAGCTAAACCCAACAAGAGGAAGGAAAAGACTCTTCTTATAACAAGGAGATAGAAACGATGAGAACATGAGCATATCATCAAGTCTTCACTGCATATAGTAGGATATTAGACTCATCCAACCACAAGATGATAGACACAGAAATCACGTGGCATACACCACGCGTCTTCGCCTCTTCTGGAAACCGAGTAGCCAAAACCCAAGGAGTGGGTACTGGAACAAGGTATATATATATATATATATATATACTCTATTAAGAATACTAAACAAGATCATAAGGGGATCTTCGTCCTGTATCTCATCCCAATAAATTGAGTACCAAACAGTCACATAAGTAAACACCATCAATGCCTAGCATCCCACCCGTCTGCCCCGAACTGTATGTCAAGGGGCTCAAATCACAGCACTTTGACACTATCTTCTTTGGGCGGAACTGACTCTCTCACTTGGTTTTAGGTCATGTATCAAGGATGTTTCTTCGTGGTGAGAGTGCCCCTCATACTTGAGAGTTTTGGGAATGTCAATCCACACATCATAACCATCTCATAGTCGTGAGGGCTTGTCAAAGTCCAAGATGTCACATCACTGACCCATACCACCAAGGGTCCCGCTCCGGTAGTAATAGAAGAAATCCACAGACTAGCCTAGTTGAAAGGATTTAGTCTAAATGGAGTCGTCGAGTAACCCACTACTGAGCCTCGATTGAGGGTAAACCCTAAGATTTTTTTGGGTAACCCACTACCAAGTCTCTACTGGAGGGTAAACCATATGTAGTCATCGGGTAACCGACTGCCCAGCCTCTGGTGGAGGGTAAACCCTAAGCGGTCATGGGGTAACCCACTGACCAGTCTCTGCTGGAGGGTAAACCCTAAGAGGTCATCGGGTAACCCACTGCCCAGTCTCTCCTAGAGGGTAAACCCTAAGCAGTCGTCAGGTAACCCAGTGCTCAGTCTCTACTTGAGGGTTAACCCTAAGAGTTCCTTGGGTAACCCACTACCCAGTAACTACTTGAGGGTAAACCCTAAGAGGTCATCGGGTAACCCACTGCCCAGTCTCTACTGGATGGTAAACTCTAAGCAGTCGTCGGGTAACCCACTACCCAGTCTCTCCTAGAGGGTAAACCCTATGCATTCGTCGGGTAACCCACTACCCAGTCACTACTGGAGGGTAAACCATAAGCGGTCGTCAGGTAACCCACTGCCCAATCTCTCCTGGAGGGTAAAACCTAAGAGTTCAATGAGAAACAGTCACATAGATGGCATATTGTTATGGTATTTTTCATTTAATTTACATCCTTGATTTTTTCTGGGGGTTTTCCATGCATTTTTGAAGGAAATGGTTGGTTCCAAAAATTTGGTCCAACCCGAGAGCCCATTTCTAGTTTTGAAAGTATATTTTGAATCTTTAATAACTCCTTTGTTTTTCAACCTTTTTCACCCATTAAACTTCCAAAATGACCATATGTTTACTATTCAAACCACCAAAGAAATTTTGGCCCCATAAAAATTCATTAGAAACTTGGATTTAGGTGATCAAATAAGGTATTGGGCCAACCCGAAAGTCCATTTCCAGTTTTTTTAAAAAAATTAATTCTTTCATAAAATAATCATTTTATATCCTTTTTATATGATTCCACATCTCACCTTCTCCCACTGTACCTCTACACACCCATGGCTTCGTTTCCCCCTCTTTAGAGACCGTATCAGTAAGGAATTAGGGCAGATCTTCTCAGGTTTCTAAAATCGTCCAGATTTCTCATGTAAGTGACTATCCTTCTAAGTTCCTTCCTTTTCTTTAAGATTTCTAATTTTTTCTTGAATCCCCAAATTTTGAGAAGCTAGGAATTTGTACCTTGGGTTTTATTTTGAGTTTATTGGTCCAATCCTCTGGTTTTAGGTTTGATCTCACTCCCTTGTGGTGCGGTGGTGGTGCGGTTGAAGTTCCGCATTAGGATTTGTGGTTCTTGACTCTTTTGGTATGTGATTCCATGTTTATGCAATATTTGTGTCTTATAATTCTGTATTTATCATACTTTCTGGTTTATCTCATTTTATTATTGCTGCAATAATAATTTTTATTGGTGTATTTTTGCAAATAAATTTTTAAATGCAAATTTCTTGTGAAATTGAGGGGGGGGGGTTCATGGGATTGTTTTATTGGTTTATTTGGGAATTCCCTATCAATAATTAATTTATTATATTGAAATATAATAGGAATTCCAATAATTTTTTTAATTTTATCCCATTTTTTTATTTCTGTGAAAATGGGTTTTAATAGTTTTTGAGGAACATGTGAACTTTAAATCCCATGTTTGTGTAAAAATGGATGTTTTTCAATGTTATCATTTCTTGGTTCACAGGGAGCTACCCTAAAACTGATTTTTGGTTATAGTAGAAATTTATTGGTCTGAATTTTCTGTTTTGGTAACTTTATAGTGTGCACATAGTGTGCATGTTTGGTTCTTAAGAAGTTTGGTCTGTGAAACATTATGGGATTTGGAAGAACTATTTTATTAAAAATAAAATTGTATTGTTGTGTGTTATATGTGGTATAAAATGTGATAGCTACTGTATTATTTGTGTGTGACTAGTAGTGGTGTTCTATGTGAAAATAGATTTATGTTGCATGATGAAATTGAATGAGCACAAAAGGGGAAGCCCGGGTACCTAGGTGGGGCGGATTTGCACTAGTACGACTAGTGGACCGGATGGGTTTTGTCCCAGTTTCAATTAGCATTTGGATAATGACAACTCTAACTAAACTATGTAGATGATTTTTGAGTACCATTAGGTTATGGGTATGTTCCCTACTAGTGGATCGTTCATGATAACGGCTTTTTCTATGGTTACATTACACCGAGGTACGAGGTACATAGGGCCTGAGACAACCTAGTGACAAGGGGTGTTCCAATTTTTTTGTCTCATTGGATTTGTGGTATTGAACCATATAATAGGGTTTGTTTGGATGTAAATTATTGTAGATGACAATTTTATTTTAATGTGTTAACATTATAAAATTCTCGGATTGAAAACAGTTTTCATTTGAAAGTTGCATTTCTTGGAATTTTAACACTGTTTCACATTGTGTATTTAAATTTCTTGTTTTGTTCACATAGTATTGAATGATATTCGGAATAACCTATTGGTATCCTATTGGGATTAGGCTCACACCCTTCTCCCACTGTATGACACTTTTCCAGGCCAAGGGCTATCATGCACAAGACACCCAATGTCAACACAAAAAGGAATAAATGCAATTTTGCCAACCTGCTTCTTCATTGGCCCTAGAATGTCCAAAAATATGTCTTCAAGCATCAACTTCACTCACACGGTAGTGAATGTGATCACAAGATGAGGGTTTTCTTCCAAAAAAAGCTAGAAGAACCACCACCAGAGCACCTTTCATGTTTCCCCCTTTTGTGAGATCTCGAATGAGACAGTGCACATCCAAATGGATTTTACCATTGTAATCCTTGAAGAAAAACATGCGAGATAGACTATTTACTCACCTCCAATGGACATCCGATGTAAAATCAATTCAACACTACTTTCCACCCAAACGACATTCCGTGGTCCCGAGCCTCGGTCCTAAAAATAGTCGGCCGCATCGCACCATTTTGATCTCCTCGGAATGACATGTCAAACTGACATATTACTTACGTGGAATGTACGTTAGGAGAAAAAGATGCATTTCGCCATACTGCACATGAGCAGTGCTTTGTGGGACCTACATCTCGGTACTGAAGCGCAACAAACAGATCACACCGTTGTGATCCTCTCGAATAAAAACACAAGATTGACAATCCACTTGTCTGAAATGGACACCCGGTGATAATGATAGAAATCACAACTAACTCCAAAAATTCCCCACATGGGGCCCACAGAATCATGCAAAATTAAAGAAGTTGGATAGTTCCATTACAATGCCCTCAAAAAAACACTCAAAATCGACTGCTCGCATGCCTCGAACAGACATCCGATGAAAAATTTGCTAAACGCTGCTCGTAGCTTAAAAGACGGGTCATGGGTCCCATGACACATCTCTGGCTTCAACACTTGAAACAATAATAGAATGATCTTCCTCGGCACCAGGGTCCCAACGCCACTGATGGCACTCAAATCAGACATCATATATTTCCCTGCCATCCGAAACAAAAACTCTTGGGAAAATGCCAATCCACTTAACATACATATCATACCACTAAGCCCCTCATCTCGAGAATTAAAAATTCCAATGAACATCTCAAAATATCTGCCTCGTTTCTAGGAACACGTCACCACTGATGGCATGTGAATCCGACACCTGGTTCTCATTTTAGGAGCGTCTAAAATGTTAGGACTAAAATAGGTTGGCCGGCCGGTTCGACCGACCCACCTTGCTCCTGGACAGGCCCGCCGCTCATCGTGGGCTAGCTCTCCCCACTCGGATTGGCTTCAACCAGTTCAGCTTGACTCCCAAAGGCCCCGCATGTTGTGGGTCCCTATCGCCAGCTGGGGTCCGATGACCCCAGTCTTCTGCCTCACCGACCGCATCGCGCGCCCCCACACCAGCTGGCGCCCCATCTCACCTAGCTGCTATCTAGGAGCCCCGCCGTCTGCACATCACCACTCTGCCATCTGGGAGACCAAATTTCCTGGTCAAAGCCGCCTTCCACCTAAGCCGAGCCGCATGCCTCCTGAGTCGAAGCCGCCCGCCGCCAAAGTCGAGCCGCCCGCCACCAGACCGGCCCAAACTGTCGGAAAACATCAAAAAACCCACAGACCTTCGGTGGCGACTGCGATCACCTCAGAACTCGGATTTTCAATAAGAAAAATGGATTGGATAGCTCAAGAAATATACTACAAACGAAAAGGATTTTCTTGAAAATAAATAATGGAAATTCAATGTTACAAATCAAGCTCAAAGGCGATGCAGAAATTAAAACAAGAAACTACAATGATCCAACCTGTTGGGCGTAGCCCGAGGCTTCAAACCATCCCTGCGCCACCACCGTTGTCACTTCCGCTTGGATCGGGGGAAGAGAAGTGGAGGTTGAGAGGGCTTGAGGGAGGTGAGATATCTCTTCTGCCGGGGGGAAACAAATGTATAAGGAGGAGAGGGTTTGGTGGTTAAGTAAAGAAAATTAATTAACATTTAATTAATTTTTTTAAAACCTACCAGAAGACCTGCGTACGATCCTCTTAACAAGGTCAAGGTTAAGCCTCCCTTTGGGTAAACACCACCCCCTAAGCACAATTGTGGTCTCATAAATTTAATTTGATTCCCCTTTAAAATGTAATAAAATTTAATTTCTGAACCTGCTAAATTAAAAAAATGCCCCCAGCGGCATTTTTCATAGGAGCCTCTTGCCCGAAAAAATTACACCCTCCTAGTGTAAAAGACACGTTTCAAACTCAACGGTGCTCTAGGTTTTCCAATATGATCTACCTTTTAAGATTTACTTCTTATACTTGGTGTTCCTAGTGCGAACGCTTTGAATATTTAATTCCGCCCACACTAGGGCTTAGAATTGTATGCCGTCTGAAGGCACTGCTCTGGAATAACATCCAAAATTTTCCCAAAGTCATTCATACAAAAAACTGGGATCTTACATGAATATTATCAAAAGAATCATTTGAAAAAATTAATTTCGAAAATTGATGCAACAAAAAATAGAGACAAAATTATTAGAGATAAATTATAATAAATATGAATTGGTCAGAATTTATAAAATAAATATTAAAATATTTTCTCGATACACCACCATATTTTTAATGGATCCTAATGGAATGGTAGATAGGTTCTTTGATAGACTAATAACCCAGCTATAATGACATATAGTAAATCGGGAAAATAAATTTTATGAGATAGTATATGTCAATTTCATGTTTGAAATGAAGCTTAGAGAGATTTAGTTATCTCCTACATTAAAAAAAGGAAGATAGAAATAGAGCCAAACCAAGGAAGATTTTTTACCAAGGATGATATGGAAAGATAATTTAGCATTCCACATGAAAATATTTTTGGTCAAACACTAAGTGAAATTAATTAATAGAATATGAATGTGATAAATGTGTGGGAGAGATGGAAATAGATCACATAAATATTAAGGTGAGTTGAACGATCCACATACCAATGAAAAAAAGGGAATATGGTGTAAGAACAACAATATGTTCAATGATTTATGTGTAGAAAATTTGGTCGCATTGCTCATCAATATTCAAATCAGAAGATAATTGATGATAACCACAATCAACATCATAATATTCCAAGGGATCAAGGTCATGAATTTTCAATCATGAAAAGTGATGTAGATGTGTGAAATGATGGGGTTCTAGGTACACTTATTGTTCTATAAATGATAGTAAGTACATTGATTGACTATGATTCTATGAATTATGTTATTTCATCCATGTTTTTAATGAATATAGAATCAAACCTTAAACTTTTAGATCTATAATTATCACATAAGAGACCTAGGGAGATTATCCAAAAATCAAATGTGTATAGAAATAATATTATCGACCATAGTGAGTGAAATATCATAAAAAATCTAATATTCACTCTCATGGTGTAATTTGACACCATACTATGTATGGATTGTATTAAAAAGTATAATTCTAATACCAACTGATGAAATAAAAAAATAGTGGTATTCAATGTCTAGTTATTTTTCAAATTAAAGATATTCAAGAATTATATTTGTCTTGAAGCACCCCATGTAGACTTCTTTATAGATTGTAAGAGTTGAGAGTAATTAATGAAGAAACTATAACACTTATTGAAAAAATATTTATTCCCAATTATGTTTCTTATGAGAGAACCTATTATTTTAGTGAAAAATAAAGATGGATGGATGTGTCTATTAACAACATATAGTGAAAATAATGGGATCAAAATAAATAATCAATTCTCCATAATGAGGACTGATTATTTGTTCAACCCAAATTTAGGGGATCAATATTTCTCAACGATAAACCTCTGAAAGGGTATCACTAGTTGAGTGTGATGAATGATTTTCTCTCAAATAATTCCCTCATAAATATTTATGTACATCATGAGTATGTTGTTGTTCCCTTTTCATTAACTATTTCTCCTACCATATTTATAGAGCATTTTAATAGAATCATTATGTACTACAATAATAATATTTTGTTGTTGTCTATAGAAAATATTTGGATATATTTCAAAAGTCATGAAGTGTATAAGGATTATCTATGTGTCATACAAAAAACTATAAGGAAGGATATTCTTTTTTGAAAATTTAGTAAATATGAATTCTATTTACAAGAAGAATCATTAATAAGACACATCATGGCCGGTGAAAGAATCTAATTCTATTTTAAAAATAGATATGATATGGTGGAGTGTCTACATCATAAAATATTTATTGTTTTTTGTAGTTTAGTTAGTATAGAAGTTTGCAATAAACATTTTTGAAAAACTTTTCATGGATTAATAATTCAAAGAACAATATATCTAGAAAAAGGTAATGTTTGTCTTGATAAAAAAGTGTTAATAATGTTTCTATGACATGAAGTAGTGATTTTTTAGTGAACCTATGCTTACTTTATACTCTATCATAGATGGATTTGGTATCGATTGTGATTAATCCTTGAAATATATTGGGTGCTTCATACTAAAAAAATGAAATGGTGATTTCATATTAATATTAGCAGTAAAATTATCAAGATAAAAATTATCCAAAATATCATGTGGATATACATAATTACATTTTTTACGTAGATATAGAGACATTATATTTATAGGTAAAACGTGATATACATGATGAACAAAAATGTTTATTGTATATACCCAAAAAAGGAACTAAAAATGAGAAAAAATAGATTGTCGGATATTTTTTGAAACTATTATTACTCAATTAATTATCACCTGATATGTGTAAAATGGTTGCATATGCATTGAGTAATAAGGATCATAATGTTCTTGCAAATACGAGGATTGAAGGAAATACACTAATCAAAGACAAAGTATGTTCAGGCATGGGAATCATAAGGTAAAGGAAATCATCAATTATATATTAAATGATTTCTCATCTATTATTACTGGAGAATATTGAGAAATATCAAAGGGACTATTTCCGACGCTTTCTCCGGGGCATGCACTTCCGTCCATGGAGGCTGCGTTGTTGTTTCCCTGAATTCCCGCTTTCCAAAGGTGGGTGGCATCCATCACTTATTCTGGGACGTTTTCTCCTTGATCGAAATGGGATAATGGGATGTAGGTTCATTGTTTCGTGGATTCGTCCTCAGAACTCGTTAACTAGTTTGGGTCTCCCTTAAAGATTAAGTCATGGTTTGTGAATCTCATTCCTAATGTCATATCTTTTTAGATACTGGTTAATTACACTACTTCTGTCAGGACATTCTATGAGGTCTTCCCATGGTAGCAACCTTCAGTCGGAGTAGATGACAACATCAGGCATGTCGGGGCATCTCTGGATGTGTGGGCAATGGGGAACCTGTATTCTTCCTCATAAGAGGGAATCTCAAGGGTTTAGAACCCGAGGCTTCGCACGTAGACTGTGGGGAATCATATTCCATAGGCATGTAATTAAGGTTTTCCTCATCTTACCATGTTTAATATAGGGTATTCCGCAATTTTAACATCTTCCAGATACGGTTACACCAAAGGTGTGTCTTTTAAGGTTTTACTCACGCATCTTTTGTTTATCATGAGGTAGGACGTGAGTTTAACTTATTGTGGGTACAGAATGAGAGTGACCATAAAGTCCCATATAGACAGATCGAATTGGTACATCCCTAGGATGGAACACTGGGAAGGTTTATCGGGTGGATGCCTCGGAACACATTATAATAGAAAACCGAAGATGGTGTGTCCCACATAGGGCAGATGTCACACCATGAAGGATGAATTGGACACCTCTAAGGGAGGATCAGAGAGTGTGCACCCCAGAATGGGGGAACACCATGGTTTACTATTGACTGATATTGAACATCATGGAGGTTTTCTATGTACCCTGTGTAGATGACAGGGATCAAAACCCATGTAGTTTAAAGTGGTGATGAATCGAGGTATACACAAAGGACAATGACCTGATGACATGATGGGGCTTACACATGTATAGTGGTTCATGTACTACTAGGAGTACTGAGGAGGTGGATGACATAATCCCACCAGGATGTGGCAGCCTAGGTATGAACCACGATGGATGATGGAGAGTTGAATGAATTGGGGGAGAATGAGATGGAACCAATATGAAAACGGTGGTGATGTTGGTATTGATCCTTGAAGAGTCTTCTTACATATCCCTCTGGCAGCGAATTAATGTCCGCGTAGTTCGGTGGGATGATGGGACACCAGAGGAGGCAGCCCGTTAGAATAGACACATGGATGACATCTGGAGGAAATAGAACCTCTAGGTTGGGTTATGACCTTCTTGAAACACATAGGCTCAAGCGAGGGATCAGGATGAGACTTGAGTGATGGACTTGAGCCTCAGGGAGGCTTCTTATGTATCCCTATGGTAGGGAATCTAAGTCCACATATTTCGTCTGATGATGGATTAACATTGATTGGGGACTTCAACGGCTTACCACCAACTGAGGTTGACAATGACTTACCGTTGAATGGGGGAGCAATAGATTACTGCTGATTGAGTTCCACAGTTTAACATCATGTAGGACTAGGGTAAACTGACAGGAAAGCAGACCTGGGGATTAGATAGATGATGGGATTGAACCTCAGAGAGACTTTCAACATACCTGGCCTTGGTGAGGATTAAATTCCTCATTGTTTGGGATGGGTTTGGTGAACCAATGTGAAGATGGTCAAGACCAATGGTTGTTGGCCTTGAACCTTGGGGAGACTTCCTACATACCTCGCCTTGCCAGGGATCAAGGTCCATGTATTTTTTTTAGGATTTGGTGAAACGACGTGAAGATGGATGTAACCAATGGTTGTTGGGCTTGAACCTCAACAAGGCTTCCTATGTATATAGCCTTGGCAAGGATCATTGTCCATGTATTTCGGTAGGATTTGGTGAATTGATGAGAAGGTGGTCGGAGCGACTGAGTGTTGGGCTTGAACCTTTTGAAGGCTTCCTACGTACCTCACCTTGGTAAGGATCAAAATCATCATTGAACCAAACAGATTTTGGTGTACCGATGTGGAGATGGTTGGGACCGGTGTGGTGGGCTTGAACCTCTTGGAGGCTTCCTATGTACCAAACCAAGACAAGGATCAAAGACCCCATTGTTCATGTTGGTGTTTGGGGCTTACACTCTAGGCTACCCAGGGTGTTGGTAAACCAACATGAATGGGGCCAGAAAAACCAATGGTTGGTGTGTTTGGATCTCAGGGAGGCCATTTATGTACCATGCCTTGGAAAAGATCAATGACTATGTAGTTCAAGTTGGGTTTGGGGCTTACACTCTAGGCTACCCAAGGTGTCATAGCTGATTCATACTCTAAGCCCACGTGAGTCATGCTTGGTGTGAGAAACAAGTGGAAACAAAGACCTAACGATCACCACACAAAGGTGCACCCATGAAAGGTGGTGACTAGGGATTACGAAAGGAAGCTACCCGGGTGCCACTCTGGGGCAAAAATGGTGGATGGGGCTTATGCAAGGAAGCTTCCCTGGTGCCACGTAGAAGTGGAAATAATGGATGGGGCTTACGTGAGAATGCTGCTTGGGTGCCACTACAGAGAGGAAAAAGTGGATGGGGATTATGCAAGAAAGTGGCCTGGGTGCCGCTACGAAGTGACAATATTGGATGGGGTTACACCAGAAAGCTACCAGGGTGCTACTACAGAGTGATAATAGTTTATGGGGCTTAAGCAAGGAAGCTTCTCGAGGACCGCAATGAAGCGTCAATAGTGGATGGGGCATATGAAAGGAAGCTGCCTGGGTGCCGCTATGAAGCAGAAATAGCGGATATGGCTTATGTGAGGATGCTTCTTGGGTGTTGCTATAGATCGGAAATAATGGATGGGGATTGGGAAATGAATTTTCCCAGGTGCCGCCATGGAGCGGTAATGGTGGATGGGGCTTATGCAAGGAAGCTACCCAGGTCTTGCAATAGAGTGACAATGGTGGATGAGGATTATGCAAGGAAGATGCCCGTAATGTATTCCTCATGTCTGGCCATGGGGGCATCCCAACCCACTGGTGGGTTGAGGAATCCAATTAGGGCCAACACCTATGTGCATGTGCACAAGTGGGATAACACCAAGGGGCATTGGAATTATTTAGAACAAAGGGATATGTAAACTGTGAATCGCATGCCCGATACTCGGAACGTGCGAGAGTGGAAAGGCGAGGAAGGATAATTTTTGACCATGTTCAAAACGGAGCATCCATATTGTGTTATCATGAAATGGGGACAAAAAAATGAGGGTCTATTGATAACTGTATTTGAAACACATGACCTGACTCCAAGTGTCGTATGGAATTATTATGGGGCGTCGGCCCAGGATGGTAGGTGAGACGATGCGGCATGGGACCAGGCCGTTAGGGGGTACCTTCATACATAGAATTGGATGATGATCTTAATGAAGGACACACAAAGCATGAGGTGGAGTGATGGAATGTTCGAATTAATTCCAATTCTCCTGAAATTATAACACTGTAATAATGGAATTATGCATCTTATACTTGGAGCATAAGGCATCTCTTGTTTAGTTCAAGAGGCATCTTGTGTTTGGAACATATGGTGCACTACAATTTATTTTCAAATAGATAGGACTGTTGGAATCTTATGCATGGACCACAAGGAACCAATTATATTGAGTAAGAGGTATCCTATGTGTGGAACATATGGTACACTATAGTTTAGAGTCTTGTAGGAAGGACTATAGGAATCTTATGCTTAGAACATAAGCTGTCACTCATTTAGAGCAAGAGGCATCCTATAATTGGAATATAGGGAATACTACAGTTTATTGTCATGTTGATAGGACTGTTGTCATCTTATGCTTGGCACAAAATGCATCCCTAATATCGAGTAAGAGGCTTCCTATATTTTTAAAATATGGTTCACTGCAGTTTAAAGTCATATAGATAATACTATTTTAGCATAAGGCGCCTATAAATGTTTTGTGTTGGGGCATACGCAAGGTAAGCCCTTTCTGGTTCAACTTGGCATATGAGCCATGTGATGTGGTTTGGATGAGTTACATGATTAATGGTCAGACTCAAGGTACATGGGGAATTGAGGATGAGAATATTAAAAGAAAACAAGTGAAAGGAACCATTAGGAATACGTCTACTCAAGGTGTTTCATGGGTTGTAGAGGTGTACCTCAAATCATGGTATTCCATAGGTTGAAGGTGGGTGCACATAATGGCGCAATAGGAAATCCCGATTTCACGGACAAAAAAGTTTGAGGTGTGACTCACCATTTTTCATGGGCTTCATGAAGGTTGTGATACTCCAGGACCATAGTTCAAAATTGACCCTGATCAGGTGTGTGGGGTGTAGAACCACGGTATGGACTGGCAGGTGTGAAGGTAGGTGCCTCTTAAAGGTTAGGTCTTCCAGAAGAAGCTTTGTGGAGCAAAGGGGCTCACAAAAAATGGGGTCTCCCGGAACATGGACTCGTAGAGCATGGACTTGCGGAGCATGGACTCACGACGCACAGACACATGCAGTATAATTTCAAAGGGAGATGCTCGTGGATCATGGACTCATGGAGAAGAATCGCGAAGGAATCTTCTCACGGAGCATAGTCTTGTGGAGCCGCATCACAAAGAAAGTTGCTCGAAGAGCATGGGCTCGCGAAGTCGCTTCACGAATGAAAGTGGAGATCTGAAAATTGGTAGATCGGGAAACCAAGGGGAGGAATGAGACTGTCTAGCGATGGGGGGTGGGCTGGGTATTTATAGGCAAGACACACCGCAGAGTAGAGCTCGTTCAGCACGAAGTGAGAGTTAGCTCTACGGTGGATCAAGAATGTCAATTGCAGTCGTGGAGCGTATCTACCTCCTTGCTTCGAGGAAGGTCACAAATTACAAAGGGGTTTTCATATCATCTCGCCACCTTTCTTCGTGGAGGGTCACGAACAATAGAGGGGTTCATGGAGCGTTTCCATCTCCTTTCATCACGATGGCGCTCCGTGATCGCGAAGGGATCTTTGTGAATGGGCTTCATGAATCAGTTTTCATGCCCCACATCAAATTTCCATGAATCCTAATCTATAACTCCACTTGGACCTAGGACCTACCAAATTGATTCTTTTAAAATGGTCTATGATTGTGGGTCAGGTATTGGATCATTTTGAAAATTTTTGGGATGTGTTTTCTGGTGTCAACAAATGCCACCCCTAAGAATAGGGTCCAACAAAGATGAGGAGGGAGAGGTAGACCACATTTTGATGATACAATGAGGAAAACATGTTTATTAGGGTCCATTGTATCTCTATCGTATTGAGGAGATATCCAAATAAATATCTAAGCCTGCGTGGGCCTTGGTTGGTGAGGGAAAAAAGAGATAGTTGGAACTCCTATACGAGAGGGTAAAAAAAGGAATGTTTGAGGGGATCAAAATGGGAAATCGATAACCACTTGGTAGAATTCTCAAAGTTATTGGGGTCAAAGAAAGAGAACATGGCTCTCTGTATAGCCGACCTGCTTCCCCCACCATGCTCCAGTGCACGAGCAGGGTAACGCCAGGGGTGTTAGAATCAATCTAAATAGAGGGGAATGGATAGTGCGAATCATGATACCCAATATTCGGAACACTATAGGGGTGGGTGAAAATGAAGGATACCTATTAACCAAGTTTGAAACACAGTATCATTATTGCATTAGCCTGAAATGGAGGTAACAAACATGGGTCGACCGTTGACCATGTTCGATACAAGGGACCTGACTCAAAGTGTTTCCCCTTTTTTTCCAGAATGTTGGCCCAAGATAGTAGGCGAGCCATAGGCCGATCATCCATACTGTTAGGGGGTTCTCTTAAATGAGAACGAAGATGTGGGTCTGAATGAAGGGTACAAAAATTATAGAGTGTGGAGTGAAGGGTTGTTTTAATAGATTCTAACACTCTTGAAATTGTGACACCATGGTGAAGGCACATTAGGTGGGTACATTAGTCTAATTAGGGACCAAACATACTTCTGAAAAGGACCTCTCTAACGGGGGAATAGTCTCCTCCCAATGTCACCATGGGGCATCCTGAACTTTTTTAGGGTAAAGATTCAATTTCATGGTTCCCCAAAAGATCTTTGGTCAAGGGACCGAAAAATGGGTAGAACGAGAATCATGATTCCTTAGGCCGGACCTGGAGACAAGGTTTATAAGGGGTCCTACGTATCCCATGAGAATGGGAATCAAGCCAAACATAGTTCTTGGTGCACAGTGTGGTCAGAGACAAACAACGATAGAGAGAATCCTTTTTAGAGAGGAAACTGACGCATCCCATGACTGACATAGGGCATCCAGAACTTGTTGAGGGTAGAAAAAAAATTTGGAGTCATGCGTTGAGGACATATGAACTCACATAGTTTAATTTCATACAATAAGACAATGAATGTAAGGGAATAACCCTGGAGGAGAGTATGTTTCATGGTAGCTATCAACCTGACGTGAATGAGGACTTGGAGTCTAGATCACACCATGTATCCTTGAAGGAAACTCTTTAGGTCAAGGGACAAAGAGTGAGAATTAGGATGGGCCTAAAGAAAAATGGTTGGGTGTTTTAATATACCCCATGAGGATGGGAAGCCAGCCATACGTAGTTCTGAGTGCATAGTTTAATTTCATGAGGGATGAATAGTGGTATGTGTGGAAATGGCTTCGCCAATACACGTCTTACTAGAACTATTAATCCCACGACAGTCGGGCTCGATGTGGGAAAAAATTAGTGGTGGGACGTTTACGATGCACGAAGGAACATATTAGGGGTGAGGGGATTCTATGTGAATGATTCCCCAATGATGCTGACCCGTCAATGTAATTCCCCTAGATTCACAAATAAGTAAATCCGAGTATGTTGGAATTCTAATTGAACATAAGGACATGGAAATATGTGAATCATGATGCTCGAGATCCGCACCACAATGATGGTGGTGTGATGATATGGGATAACTATTGAACGTGTTCTAAACACAGTATTCTTATCACGTTACCCTAGAATGATGATAAAAAAATGATGGTTGACCACTGATCATCTTCGAAACATGGGACCTGTCACAAATTTCATCCGAGATCTATAGGGACACTGACCCAAATCCGAAGGTGAGAAGAGGAGGCAAGAGACCAGGCCATGAAGGGGGTCCCATACAATGTGGAAGAGGGTGAGGATCCAAATAACAGGCTCACAAAGCCTGGGCATGGAATGAGGAGAATGTTCCAATCGAAAATTCCACACTTCAGGTTCTTTGTCAGAACGCATCTGAGTATGACAATGAGATGCATCTGATAGAGGGAGTTGAGCCCCTTTTCAAGGACAAGGGACCTGGGTTCGCATGCTTTCAACATAGGTTCCTAGGGTGGACCATTAAGGGGGCTTGATTTAATGGAATCTGTAAGGGTTGCGAAATATCCAAACATGATGGACAGTTCCCATAGAGAGATCTTAGTTTTGGGTCATAGAACTCGGACCACACTTGGAAAAGATATGGGAAGCACATGGTGCATATTTTAAAATACCTGACAGGAGAAAGAACCAAGGAGTTACTCACCACATGACCTATTCCTAAATGATTTCGGACCAAGGGGACAAAAAACAAGGGACATGATTTGTAAATTCCCAGGGCTGGACCTGGAGAGAAAAATGCATGGGAATTTCTACATATCCCATGAGGATGGGAATCAAGCTAAATGAAGTTTTGGAAGATCTCATGTAGTTTAACATCTTTTGGCAAGGATGTGGAGTGGTCTTAGTTTATGGTCATAGAGCTTGGACCATGGATGGTAGGAAACATAGGAGACACATGGGGGGGGGGAATTCTAAAACCTGACATGAATGGGAACATGGGGTTCAGAACACCATGTGTTCGTTGGGATGGTTTTAGGTTGAGGGAACAAAAACTAAAGTTACACTAGGCCTGAGGCAATGTGAATGGGTGTTCCAACATACCCCATGAGGATGAGGATCAGGTCGCACATAGTTCATAAGATGTCACAGTGGGATACCAGTTCCAAATATAATAATTTTCTATGGGTTTGGCCCATAAACAAAAAGACGTGGTATTTGATATATCATTTTTTCCCTTTAGGATGAATGAGTATTTTTTTGTCTAGCGATTGTCCTAGGATAGATTATCCAGGACTCACCCCAAAGATCAATCCATTTGTAAGGGCTATCATGACAATGAAGGGTAATTGTTGATCGTGTTCGAAACATAGCATCCAGATCGTGTTAGTGTGGAATGGGAACAACAAATGGGCATAGACCGCTAAACAAATTCGCAATGTGGGACTTATATCAATTTTTTCTCATAATCCTTGAGGATGTTGGTTCGTAATGGTAGGAGGGACCTTGGTCCAATCATCCATGCCATTCAGGGTTCCCTTTGGATGTGAAAGGTTATGGAAGCCTTAATGAAGGAGAACACAAAGCTTGAGGTAAGGGTGAAAGCATGTCCAGGTAGAATTTGACATTCCAAGAGCTAAACCAGAGTACCTATGGGTACATTAGTGAATCACTGAGGAGGATCGAGGATCAAATCTTGAGAGAAACCAACTTTAAAAGAAGAGTATAGAATAAGGGGATATAGGACTCTTAGGAGGGAGAAGTACAAGGCATGGTCATTAAAACCCAACATGAATGATGACATAGTCCCATGCCACACTATATACTCACCTCTCTGAGAATGGGTAGGCCAAGAGGTCAAGGAAAAAGGGAGATCTCAAAGATATGGGGATAGACCCTAAGTAGAGACATTCGGGCGGTCCTACATATCCCATAAGGATGGGAATTAAGTCACATGTAGTTCTAGAAAGAGATAATGTGCAGTTTACCAACATACAGTAAGGACCCAAATGGGTAAGATACCCGGCACAAAGGAGGTGTATGACACTGAGAGTAACCTGACGTGAATGAGGATATAATCTCATAGCACACCATACAATCTTGAGTGAGAACATGGGAGGGGTCCTGAGAAGTCCAAGGGGCATGAGGCTGGGCCTTATACAGTAAGTCCCAGCTAGTTTTCATTTTAACGTCTTGCAATGAGGACGAAGAAAGGGGTACGTTACACCAAACAAGGTATTTGTATGGGGCGACGAGTAGACCGACGTGATTGAGGACATAATCCCATACCACATCATATAGCCCTGGGTCAGATCCTGGGGTGGGGGCCCCAGAAGGCCAAGGAACCTGAGTCTGGGCCTCCGATAGGAAGTCCCAACTGATTTTTAGTTTACCGTCTTGCAATGAAGATGATGGTGATCTTAGTTTACATAGTGCTCAGACCGCATATTCCTAGTTTCTTATCATATCCATGAGATAGAAGGGGGGAAACCTCGTGCTTATGGAAGACCTCCAAGTAGCAATGATGATTGGGGAGAACTGTTGACCAGGTTCGCAACACCGTATCTTCCCTCAAGTGACCAAGGATCAGGGAAAACAATTGAACGTTGACCATTGACCATATTTGCAACATGGGACTCATATCAATTTTCCACCCGAAAGAATCAATGATGTCAGCCCATAATGGTAGGAAAGCCCTTTGGCCGAGTGTCCATGTCATTCGGGGGCCCTGTAGATATAGAGGATGACGGGAACCCAAATGTTGGTGCACGTGGAGCATGGCAGTGCCTATGCTCGTGTGATGGATGATAAATGAAGGGAGGGATGTCTCAAGGGGATATGTGTGACATTGCGAAATAGCTCGACATGAATGAGGACATGAGTCTGCACCACACCACACAATCCAAATGAGAAGATGGGCCAGGGGCCGAATAAGTCCAAGGGGATAGAAAAGAACAAGGGGCCTAAGGCTGGGCATCCCATTCAACTGTATCCATGTGACCATTTAGGTGGTTACCGCCTCATCGCTGCTCCTAATCCTACATGAGCAGTGATCGGTGTGGTAAACATGGAGCCAGACTCAACCTTTTCCTAGTAAGGGTCTGAGAACTTGCATCGCCCAAAGTGAATTCGTATTTTGAAGATACAACAGGGAAGAATGAACCACTACACTCAATGTTTGGGACATCTTGGGGTGGATCTAATGACAAAGGATAACTATTGACCATATTCGAAACATAGAATACCTGTAGTGACCTAGAATGGGAACAATAAATGAGCATTGGTTGTTGACCATATTCACAACGTGGGATATGTATCAATTTTTTTTCTCAACATCCTTAAGGGCATAGGCCGAAAGTGGTAGGAGATTCCTTGGGCATAGCATCCCTGCCGTTCGAGGGCCCTTCTTGTTGGAACATATGATGGAGTCCCAATCAAAAGAGTGGTTGAAGCATAGTTTTTCCCATTTTTGAAAGATGCGAACACCTCCAGGGAGTGGGACATATAGAGGCATCATGATGATCTCGACGTGAATTAGGGTAAAATCATACACCGCACCATATGTCTTGGCCCGGGGGGGAGATATTTTGGTGTTTGAGCTGGGCCAATAGAAAAAATGTCTGGGCATTCCAACGTATTCCATGAGGATGGGAATCAAGACATACGTAGTTCTTAATGGACACACAGTTTAGCACTATGCGGTGGGGATGTGGGAAGATAGAAGAATAGGGAGTGGGAACAAGGTGTGACTGTCGTAATTATGGCATGAGTGGGGCTATGGAAGCCTACACCATATCATACAAGGATCCTCTAAGAGAACTATACATAGGGGGATAGTCAAAGAGAAGAATTTGGGGGATGGGCTCGAGATGATGCTTGAGCGTTATTACATATCCCATTTGGATGGGAATCAAGCCACACGTAGTTCTAAGGTTCAATACTATTTAACGTCATGTGGTCAAGACGATGAACAATTTACCATCATGTGAGGCAAAGAAGTTTAGGGTCGTGCAGGACCCGACAGTTTAATTTCATGTAGGACCAAGCAGATTAGGGTTATGTTGGACCGTATGTAGTTTATGGTTGTGTATGACCATAATGAGATGTTTAACATCATGAAAGATTAAGATGAACAATTTAGAATCATGTAGAATGATGATGAATTTTAACGTTTTGCAGGATGATAATGAACAGTTTACATCCTGACAGACGAAGATGAATAGTTTAACATCATGTAGGATGATGATGCAGTTTAAAGTCATACAAGATTATAATTAGTAGTTTAACATCATGCAGGATGATATTTCAATTTAAAGTCATGAAGGACGATAATGAGAAGTTTATCATCATGAAGGGTGATGATGAACAGTTTAATGTTGTGCAAGATGATAATGAGTACTTTAACATCATGATGGATGAAGATGAACAGTTTAACATCATGCAGGACGGTGATATAGTTTAAAGTCATGAAACTAGGATGTGAAACCACAAGGATTGTGTCGGTATAGGGATGGTCATCTCTACCCTATTATGGTTGGTTGGGATGAGGGGGTATCTATATGATGGGATTTCCCTAAAATCCCTCAATTGAATGAATGGATGTTCTCCGTGCGTGAGCTGGGATACCTCATAGTGAACCTTACACAAGCTAGTTTTAAGGCCATAAGGAGGATCTCTGTGGTTGATGAAATTTGGTAGTTGGGATGACACAGAGTGTCGCAAGGGTGGTAAGGATGAAAACATTCCCTCAGTCCGGAGGGGAGATGAATCTAGGATTATCGGTATGATGGGGTGATAGAGCATAGAAGGTGTAGAAGTCTGGAGCATCGGTACGATGGGGGAGAGGGATCCTGGAAGTCATGGAATCCTAGAGTGTCAGTACGACAGGGGTGAGGGAGCTCGGAAGGCCTAGAAGCCAAGAGCATCAGAACAATAATTCCCAGATGGTGTGGAAACCTAGAGTGTTGGTACGGTGGGGGCGATGAGGCTCGGAAGGTGTGGAAGCCTGGAGAGTCTGTATGATGGGGGAAAAGGAGCTGAGAAGGCATGGAATCCTGGAGAGTCGGTACAATGGGGGTGAGGGAGCCTAAAAGGCATTGATGCCTGGAGCATTGGTATGAAGGGGGCGACAGAGCCCGAATGGTTTGAAAACCTGGAACTTTGGTATGATGAGGGAGAGGGAGCCCAGAAGTCATGGAATCCTGGAGCGTCAGTACATCCGGGGCAATGAGGCCCGAAAGGCGTGGATGCCTGGATGTCGGTATGACGAGGCGATGAAGCCTCAAAGGCATGAAAGCCTGGATGTCTGTAGGATGGGGCGATGGATCCTCAAAGGCATGGAAGTCTGGACATCGGTACGATGGGGGATAGGGGGCCTGGAAGGCGTGGAATCCCGGATCTTCTGTACGATGGGGACGATGTGTCCCAAAGGGCATGAAAGCCTGGACATTAGTACGACATGGCGATGAAGCCTATAAGGCGTGGAAGCCTGGATGTTAGTATGATAGGGGTGAGGGAGCCTAGAAGGCATGGAAGCCTAGGGTTTCGATACGATGAGGGCGATGAGGCCTGAAAGGCGTAGAAGTCTGCACGTCGGTATGATGGAGCAATGGAGCCCAGAAGGTGTGGAAGCCTTGAACATTGGTATGATGGGGGGGACGGAGCCTCGAAGATGTGGAGTCCTGGTGCATCGATAAGACGGTGGATAGGGAGCTCGAATGGTGTGGAATCCTAGAGCATCGGTACGATGTTGGCGATGAGGCCCAAAAGGCATGGAAATCTAGAGCTTCGGTATGAAGGGGGTGATGAGGCCCGAATGGTGTGGAAGCCTGGACGTCGGTATGACGGCGAGATGGTGCTCAGAAGGCGTGAAAGCCTAGATCATCAGTACGACAAGGGCGAAGGATCCCGGAAGGCATGGAATCCTAGAGCATCGGTACAACATGGGCGATGAGGCCCAAAAGGCGTGGAATCCTGGAGTGTCGGTATGATGGTTCCGAGGGTTCCCAGAAGGCATCATAGCCTGGAACATCAGTACGTTTTGGGGTGAGGGAGCCTAGAAGACATGGAATCTTGGAGCGTCGATACGATGGGGGCGATGAGGCCTGAAAGGCGTGAAAGCCAAGATGTCGGTACGACAGGGCGATGGAGCCCAGAAGGTGTTGAAGTATGGAACTTCATTACGATGGGGGTGACGGAGCTGAGAATGAGTGGAATCCTGGAGTGTCGGTACGATGGGGGCGAGGGAGCTCGGATAGCGTGGAAGCATGGAGTGTCGGTACGATGAGAGTGATGATGCCCAGAATGTGTGGAATCCTAGAGCATTAGTACGACAAGGGAAATCAGGCCCTAAAGGCTTGGATGCCTGGACTTCAGTACAATGGGGTAATGGATCCTAGAAGGATAGGAAGCATGGACGTCTGTATGATGGGGGCGAGGGAGCCCGGAAGGTGTGGAATCCTGGATCGTCAGTACGACAGGGGCGATGGAGCCCGAAAGGTGTGGATGCTTGGAGCATCAGTACAATGGGTGTGAGGGATCCCGAAAGGTGTGGAAGCCTCAAATGTCGTCCTATAAGGAAGGAAAACTTTTTTGATGCAAAGGGATGACCTATATCATGGTTGATGTCGGGGACGGGGAGAACCACTCTGCCAAAAGGTAGCTATGTAGATAGCACCTCCATAGTTTCTATTGGTAATATCGGAGATGAACCACTGGATTGGGGGAGGTTTTCCCTAATGAATCCCATGAGGGTGGTGATGTCAGAATGTAGCCGATGGATTTGGGGGAGGATTCCCCCTTGCACGACCTCTTAAGGTGATAGAGTCGGCGACGAGTCGATGGAGTGGGATGGCGAATTACACCTACGCAGAATCTTAAGGCAGTAGAGTCGGTGAGGAGCCGATGAAGTCAGATGGCGGATGCCACCTACATGGGCTCTTAAGTTGGCAGAGTCGGTGAGGAGCAAATGAAGTTGGGTAGCCAATGCCACCTGCACAACCTCTAAAGGAGGTGCATTCAGCGAGGTGCCGATGAAGTTGTGTTGGATATTCCACATGTGCGACCTCTTAAAGAGGTGATGTCGGCGAGGAGATGATGGAGTCGGGTGGTGGATACCAACTACGTGGCCTCTTAAGGGGGCAGAGTCAGCGTGGAGCTGATGATGTCGGGTAGTGAATGCCACCGGTGCGGCCTCTAAAGGTAGCTGATTTGGTGATGCGCTGATGGGGTCGGTTGGTGGATGCCACCTGCACGGACACATGAGGCGGAAGATTTGGAGAGGAGCCTATGGAGTCGGGTGGTCGATTCATCCTATTCAGCCTCTTGAGGCGGCAGAGTCCATGAGGAGCTGATGGAGTTAGGCGGCGGATGTCACCTGAGTGGCCTCTTCAAGTGGTGGAGTCGGTGAGGAGCCGATGGAGTTGGGTGGCGGATACCAGCTATGGGGCATCTAAAAGTGGCAGAGTTGGCAAGGATCCGATGGAGTAAGGTGGTGGATGCCACCTGAACGAACTCTTAAGGCAGTGCAGTCGGCGAGGAGCCCATGGAGTCGGGTGTCATATGACACCTATGTGCCCTCTTAAGGCGGCAGAGAGGGTGTGGAGATGATGGAGTCAGTTGGTGGATGCCCTATGTGTGGCCTCATATGTTGGCAGAGTCGGTGAGGAGTCGATGGAGTCGGGTGGCGGATTCCAGCTGCGTGATCTCTTAATGCGGTAGTGTTGGCGAGGAGATGATAGAGTAGAGTGGTGGATGCCACCTGCGCACCCACTTAAGGTGGAATATTCAGCAAGGAGATGACGGTGTCTTGTGGTGGATGCTACCTGGGCAGCCTCTTATGGCAGCAGAGTTACCAAGGAGTCGATGAAGTCGGGTGGCGGATTCCACCTGCACGGCCTCTTATGGTCGTGGATCGACGAGGTGTTGATGGAGTTGGGTGGCGGATGCCACCTGCGCACCCTCATAAGGCAGCGTAGTCGGCGAGGTGCTGAGGGAGTCAGGTGGGGTATGCCACCTGCGTGGTCTCTTAAGGTGGCAGAGTCGGTGATGATATGATGGAGTTTGGTGGTGGATGCCACATGTGTTGCCTCGTATGGCGGTGGAGTCGGCGAGGAGCCCATGGAGTCGGATGGTGGACGCGACATGCGCGGCCTCTTAAGGAAGCAAAGACAGAGAGGAGCTGATGAAGCCGAGTGGTAGATGCCCCAGTGTGGCCTCTTAAGGCAGCGGAGTCAGCGTGTAGCCTATGGTGTCTGGTGGTAGATGCCACCGACACGGCCTCTTAAGGTAGCGGAGTCTGCGAGGAGATGATGGAGTTGGGTGTCAGATTCCACAAGTGTGTCCTCTTAAGGCATCAGGGTCTGGTAGGCACCGATGGTGTCAGGTGGCGAATTCCACCTGCGCCGCCTCCTATGGTGGTGGAGTCAGGGATGTGCTGATGGAGTCGGGTGGCAGATTCCACCTCCATGGCCTCTTAAGGGGGTGGAGTCGGTGAGGAGCCGATGGGTCATGTGGTGGATTCCACTTACATGGCCTCTTATGTTTGGGGAGTCAGCGAGTAGACAATGATTTCGGGTGGTGGATGCCCCATGCGCAACCTCTTAAGGCGGAGGAGTAAGCGAAGAGCTGATGGAGTCGGGTGGAGGATTCCACATGCGAAGCATCTTAATGCAGCAGAGTCTGTGAGAAGCCAATGGAGTCGTGAGGCGGATTCCACCTACAAAGCCTCTTAAGGCGAAAGATTCAGTGAGGATCTGATGGAGTCGGGCGGCAGATGCCCCATGTGTGGCCTCTTGAGGTGGCATAGTCGGCGAGAAGCTGATAGACTCAGGGGGAAGATGCCACATACGGGGCCTATTCCGGCTGTAGTGGTGGAGAGGAGCCGATGGAGTCGGGTGGCGGATTCCACCTACGCGTCCTCTTCAGGCGATGGAGCCAGTGAGTAGGTGATGGATTTAGGTGGCTGATGCCACCTCCACGACCTCTTAAGGTGGCGGAGTCAGTGAGGAACCGATGTAGTCGAGTGGCAGATGCACCCTGCGCAGCCTCTTAAGGCGGCAGAGTTGGCAAGGAGCCGATAGATTCGGGTGGCAAATACACCTTGTGCGACCTCTTGATGCGACGAAGTTGGCAAGGAGACGATGGTGTTAGGTGGCAGATGCCACCTACTCAACCTCTTGAGGTGGTAGATTTGGAAAGTAGCTGATGGAGTTGCATGGTGGAGTCACCTGTGCAGCCTCTTCAGGAGTTGGAGTCGGTGAGGAGCCAATGGACCGTAGCCTTCAAACACCCGATGGTACTCATCATCTCGCATATGAAGGAGAGGTGATTCACATGGTTGATGCCTCAATTTTCCTGACATATTTAGTCTACTCTCTATTAAAGGAGACGATATTCATGTCAGGTTCATAATTCCTATTTTAGACACTTTCTCTGGGGTACACGCATACGTCCTTGGAGGCTGCGCAGCTGTTTCCCCGCATTCCCCCTTTCCAAAGGCGAGCAACATCCATTACTTTTTAAGGGATGTTTTCTATTAGATCGAAATGGGATGATGGGATGTAGGTTCTTACTTCCGTGAATTCCTCCTCGGAACACGTTGCCTAGTCTGTATCTCCCTTAATGATTAATTCACAGTTATTTAATCTCGTTCTTGATGTTATATCTTTGCACACAACGATTTACATTGGGACATTCCATGGGGTCTTGACATGGTAGAAACCTTCTGTCGGATTAGATGATAACATCTAGTATATTGGGGAATCTATGGATCCATGGGAATTGGGAAACCTGTATTCTTCCTCATAAGTGGGCATCTCAAGGGTGCAGAACCCGAGGCATCCCACATCAAATTCAAGGAATCATTTTCCATAGGCATGTATCTAAGGTTTTACTCATCTTCCCATGTTTAACACAGTGTATGCCGCAAGTTTAACATTTATAGGAGACGGTTACACCAAAGGCACGTCTTCCAAGGTTTTCCTCAGGCATCTCATGTTTATCACGAGGTAGGGAGTGAGTTTAATGTCTTGTAGAGACGAAATGAGGGTGATCATAATGTCCCATATAGGTATATCAGATTGGTATATCCCCAGGAGGGGACACCTGGAAGGTTTACCAAGTGGATGGATCAGAACACTCAATAAGAGCAGATCAAAGATAGTGTGTCCCACAAAGGGAAGATTTCAGACTGTGAAGGAAGATATGGGCACCACTGAGGGCGGATCAGGGAGTGTGCACCCCAGAATGGGGGAACACCGTGGATTACCATTGGCTGGGATTGATCCTCAAGGAGGTTTCCTATGTACCGTATATAGACAATAGGGATCAGAAACCACGTAGTTTGAAGGGGTGATGAATCGGGGTGTACAAAAAGAACAACGAACTATAAACATGCTAGGGATTACACATGTATAACATCCCAAGAACTTCTAGAAGTAGTGAGGATGTGGATGACATGATCCCACTGGGATGTGGCGGCCCAGGTAAGAACCATGATGGATGACAGAGAGTTGAATGAATTGGGGGAAAATGAGATGTAACCGATGTGAGGAAGACAATGATTTGGTCTTAAGCCTCGAAGAGACTTCCTACATATCCCCAAGGTGTGGAATCAATGTCTGCGTAGTCTGGTGGGACGATGGGACACCTAAGGAGGTGTCCCGTAAGAAAGGATTCATTGATGGGATCTAGAGGAAATAGAACCTCTACATTGATTCATAACCTTCCCGAAACACATAGGCTCGAGGGAGAGATCAAGATGAGAAATTAGTGATGGGCTTGAGCCTTAGGGAGAATTCCTACGTATCCCCGTGGCATGGAATCAAATTCCATTCAGTTAGTCTGATGACATATCACCGTCGAATGGGGACTTCAATGGCTTACCACTGAATGAGGTTGACAATGGCTAACCGCTGAATGGGCGAACAATGGTTTACAACTGATTGAGTTCCATTGTTTAACTTCATGCAGGATGGGGGTAAAATGATGTGAAAGTGGACCTGGGGCCTAGAGAGATGGTGGGATTGAACCTCAAAGAGATATCCTACGTACCTTGCCATGGAAAGGATTAATGTCCTCATAGTTTGGGATGGGTTTGGTGAACCGATGTGAAGATGTTAGAGACCAATGGTTGTTGATATTGAGCATCAGGAAGGCTTCCTATATACCTCTCCTTGGCAAGGATCAGAGTCCACATAGTTCAGTAGGATTTGGTGAACCGACGTGAAGACAGTCAGGACCAATGGTTGTTGGGTTTGAACATCAGGGAGCCTTCCAAAATACGTTTCCTTGGCAATGATCAAAGTCCACATAGTTTTGTAGGATTTGGTTAACTGACGTAAAGGTGGTCAGAGCGACTAAGTGTTGGGCTTGAACCTCTTGGAGGCTTCCTATGTACCTCTCCATGGAAAAGATCAAATATCTTGTAGTTCAAGATATAGTTTGGTGCACCAATGTGAATATGGTCGGGACTGTGGTGGTTGTATTTAACCTCTTCGAGGATTCCTACGTACCGAACCATGGAAAGGATCAATGACCTCAAAGTTTAGGTTGGTGTTTTGGGATTACATTCTAGTCTGCCCAGGGTGTTGGTGAACTGACTTGAATGGGACCATAACAACCAATGGGTGGTGGGGTTGGAACTTAGGGGGGGCTTCCTATGTTGTTATCCTTTGCATGGATCAAATACCATGTAGTCTAAGTTGAGTGTGGGGCTTAAACTCTAGGAATCCCAAAGTGACATGGTTGATGCTTACTCTAAAGCTATGTGAGTCGTGATCGGTGTGAGAAGCAAGAGGCAGCAAGGACCGGACGATCACCGTGAAAATGTGAGACCATGAAGGGTGGTGACTGGGGCATACACAAGGAAGCATCCTGGGTGCCGCTAGGGTGCAACAATAGTGGACGATGCTTAAGCAAGGATTCTTCCTGGGTGCCGCTATGATGTGGAAATAGTGGATGACGATTATTCCAGGAAGCTACCCGGGTGCCGCTACAAAGCAACAATAGTGGAAGGGGAAGACACAAGGAAGTTTCTCGGGTGCCTCTACGGAGTGACAATAGTAGATGGTGCTTAAGCCAGGAAGCTACCCGGGTGCCACTACAGAGCGGCAATAGTGGATGGGGCTTATGCAAGGAAGCAACTTTTGTGCCACTATGAAGAGACAATAGTGGATAGGGCTTATGTGAGGATGCTTTTTTGGTGCATCTATGGAGCAAAAATAGTTGATGGTGATTATGCAAGGAAGCTGCCTGGGTGCCACCAAGGAGTGGGAAGGGTGGATGGGGCTTATGCAAGGAAGATGCATGTAATGTATTCTACATGTCTTTCCATGGGGGTATCCCAACCCACTAGTGGGTTGAGTAATATAATTGGGGCCAACACATATTTCCATGTGCACAAGTGGGATAACACAAAGGGGTGTTATAATCATTCTGAACAAAGGGATATGAAAAGAGTAAATCACATGCCCGACACACGAAACATGGTGAGAGAGGCTTGCAAATTATGTATAACTATTGACAATGTTCGAAACACAACATCCATATCATGTTTTCCTATAATGGGGACAAACAAATGAGGGTCGATTGTTGACCGTGTTCGAAACACAGGACCTGTCCCAAAGTGTTGTCCAAAGTCTTACAGGGCGTTGGCCGATGACAGTAGGTGAGCCGATGCAGCATGGGACCAGGCTGTTAGGAGGTCTTATCGAACATGCAAGTGGATGATGATCCGAATGAAGGACACACAAAGCGTGCGGTGGAGTGATGGAACGTTTGAACAGATTCAAACGATCTTGAAATTATGCCATTGTAATCATAGCATTAGGCATCTTTTGTTTGGAGCATATGGCATATCCTATTTAGTAAAAGAGGCATCCTATGATTGGAACATAGAGTGTACTACGGTTTATAGTCATGTTCATTGGATTGTTAGTATCATATGCTTAGCGCACATGGCATCTCTTATATTGAGTAAGAGGCATCCTATGTTTGGAACATAGGGTACACTACAGTTTAGAGTCATGTAGAAAGAAATCTTGGCATCATGTCCATGGAATAGAAGACATATCCCATTTATAGCTAGAGGCATCCTATATTTGGAACATATGAAATACAACAGTTTATAGTCAAGTTGATAGGACTGTTGTCATCTTATGCTTGGCACACAAGGCATCGCTTATATTGGGTAAGTGGCATCCTATATTTGTCATATAGGGTTCACTACAGTTTAAAGACATATAGATATGAGAATTAGGAATAAGGTGCACATCAATGTTTGGTGTTGGGACTTATGTGTGGGAGGCCCTTTTGGGTTCAATGTGGCATATGATCCATGTGATGGGGTTAGGACGTGTTACTTGAGGAATGGTCTGACTCAAGGTACTCAGGGAATTGATGATGAGAATATCAACTAACGACATGTGAAAATAACTAAGAGGAATATGTCAACTCAATGTGTTTCATGGTGTGCGGAGGTGTATCTCAAATCTTGGTATTCCACAGGTGGATGGTGGGTGAACATAAGGTCGCAATAGAAAATCCTGACTTTGGGGCCGGAAATGTTTACGGTGAGACTCTCTATTTTTCAAGGGGGTCAGTAATGGTAGCGAAGGGCCAAGACTGGAGCACGACACTGACACTAAGGGGGGGTATAGGGCATAACCCCCACGGTATGGACCACCAGGAGTGAAGGTAGGAGCCTTGCAAAGGATAGGTCTTCGCGAAGTAGCTTTGCGGAGCAAAGGGGCTCACAGATAAATGGGGTCTCACGAAGCATGGAATCATGGAGCATAGACTCATAGGGCATGGAATTGTGGATCATATACTTGCATAGTATCATCATGAAAGAATCTACTAATTGAGCATGGAATCATGGAGAAACATCACAAAGTAGTTTTCTCGAGCATCATGGACTCGCGATGCTGCATTACGAAGGAATCCACTCGTGGATCTTAGGCTCGCGGAGCCACTTCGTGAAGGAAAGTGGAGCTCCATGAACTGGGAGATCGGTTGCCCAAGGGGCGAAGTGAGACTGTCTTGACAAGGGGGGTTGGATGGGTATTTATAGGCAAGAGGTGCCACAAAACAAAGAACACTCGACACAAAGAGAAATTTAGCTCCACGGTGGATCGTGAACCTCAAATGCGGCCACAGAGCGTTATTGACTCCTTGCTTCACGGCAGGTCACGAACATCAAAAGGGTTCACGGAGCATCCCACCTCCTTGATTCATAGTAGTTCGTGAACATAAAAGGTGTTTGCAGAGCATTACCACTTCCTTACTTGGCAACGGTGCTCCGCGACCGTGAAAGGAGCTTCGCGAATGAGCAACACAAACCAGTTTTCCAGCCCAACTTCAAATGTCCATAACCCCTAATCTGTAACTCTGCTCGGGCACTACAACATACCAAATCGAAGCTTGAAAAATGGGATACGATCTTGGATCATGTATAATAGCATTAGAAAATTTTTGGAGACATGTGTTATGGTGTAAACGAATGCCACCTCTAAGAATGGGGTCCAACAACGACTAAGAGGGCGAGGGGGACCACGTTTTGATGAAACGACTGAGGAAAACTCATGCATTAGGGTCCATTGGATCTCGATTGTATTGAGTAAATATCCATATAAATCTCTAAGCCTATGTGAGACATGGATGGTGTGGGATACAATAGATAATAAAAACTTTTGTACAAGAGTGTTAAACAACGGAAGGTTTGTGAGCATCCAAATGGGACATCGATCACCCCATGGGAGAATACTAAAAGAGAGATGGGTCATAGCTAGTGAACATGGATCTCTAGACAACCGACCTTCTTCCCCCACCATGCTCTGGTGCACGAGCGGGGTAACGCTAGGGGTGTTAGAATCAATCCGAATAGAGGGGAATGGAAGGTGGGAATCACGATACCCAAGAATGGGAACACATTTGGTGTGGGGTGATAATGAAGGATAATTGTTGACCACATTCGAAACACAATATACATATTGTGTTAGCCTAAAATAGATTTAACAAACAAGGGCCGACCGTTGACCATGTTCAAAACACGGGGCCTGACTCGAAGTGTTTCCCATTTTTCTTCCGGAACGTTAGTCCATGACTGTAGGTGAGCCATAGTGCGAGCATCAATATTGTTAAGGGTTAACATGGATGTGAATGAGGACAAGGGTCTGAATTAAGGGTATGAAAAGCATGGAGTGTGGAGTTAATGGTTGTTTGAATGGAGTCCAGCACTCTTGAAACTACGCCATCGTGGTAAAGGCACATTAGGTGGGTACATCGATCTGATCATGGATCAAACATAATTTTTAACAGGACCTCTCTAACGAGGAAACTGTCACCTCCCAACATTACTATGTGGCATCCCAAAATAGTTCATGGTAAAGTTAAAATTTCATGGTTTCTCAAAACACCTCAGGTCATGGGACCAAAAAATGGTAGAACGTGAATCATGATTCCTGGGGCTGGACCCGGAGATAGGGTGTCTGGGGGGGGGTGGTCCTACGTATCCCATGAAATTGGGAATCAAGAAAAACGTAGTTCTTTGGGAAAAGTGTGGTAAAGGACCAACACTAGAAGGGAGAATCCTTTCTAGAGAGGAAACAGACGCATCACATGATTAACATAGGGAATCCTAAACATGTTCAGTGTAGAACTACAGTTTGTGTCATGCATTTAAAACATATGAACTCATGCAGTTTAATATCATACGATATATGTGGATTGAAAGGGAAGATACCTAGAAGTGATTATGTGGCATAGTAGCTATTAACCCGATATAAATGAGGACATGGAGTCTAGATCACACCACATATCCCTAGAGGAAACACTTATGGTCAAGGGACCAAGAGTGAGGATTAGGCTCGGCCAGAAGCAAAATGGTTTTGTGTTTCGTATGTACCCCATGAGGATGGGAATCAATCCATACATAGTTTTGAGAGTGCATTTTAACAACATGCAGGATGAGGAAAGGTGTGTGTGGGAATGGCTTTGCCAGTAAACTTCCTACCGGAACTAATAAGCCCACATGAGTCGTACTCGATGTGGGAAACACGTAGTGGTGGGACTTTCCCAATGCTGGAAGGAACATGTTAGGGGTTAGGGTATATTAGGTGAATGACATCACAATGATGTTGAACTATCCATGTAATACACATAGATGCGTAAATAAGTAAATATGAGTATGTTGTAATTCCACTTGAACATAAGGAAGTGGAAATGTGTGAATCATGATTCTTGAGATATGGACCCCAATGATGGTGGTGTGACGATTGAGGATAATTGTTGACCGTGTTTGAAATAGAGTATTCATATCACATTAGCCCAGAAGGGGGATACTCAAATGAGGGTCGACCACGGACCATGTTCGAAACACGAGACCTATCACAAATGTTGTCTGAGATCTTTATGGATGTTGGACCGAAACAGTAGGTGAGCCAAGGTGGCCTGAGACTAGGTCGTGATGGGGGCCCCTTCAAATGTGGAAGAGGATGAGGGTCCATATAACGGGCTCACGAAGCATGGACATGGGTCGAGGAGAATGTTCCCATGGAAATTCCACACTTCAGGTTCTTTCTCATAATGCATCTGAGTACGACAATGAGACGCTTCAGATTGGGGGAGTTGAGTCCCATTCCGAGGATAAGGGTCATGGGGTTGCACGATATCAACTTAAGGTCCTAGTGTAGAATATTAAGAGGGGTTTTATTTAATAGACTATGCGTAGGGTGGCGAAATATCCATACTTGACATGAAGTTCCCATAGGAAGATCTTAGTTTTTGTTCACATAACTTGGACCACGCTGGGAAAAGATATGGGAAGCACGTGGAGCGGCTATTAAAAAAACCGATGTGAGTGAGAAACTAGGAGGTACTCACCACACCACATGTTCCAAAATGAGTTCGTACCAAGGGGATGAAAAATAAGGGGCAAGATTTGTAAATTCCATGGGCTGGACCCTGAGATAGAAATTCCTAGCCATTCCTACATCTCCCAGGAGGATGGTTATGAAGCCAAACATAGTTCTAGAAGATGTTGTGTATTTTAACGTCTTGTGGAACGGAATTGGTGTTGTCTTAGTTTATGCTCAGAGATCATCGACCATGGATGGTAGGAAATGTGGGAGACACATGGGGGGGGGGGAATTATGAAACTCGATGCAAATGGGAACCTGTGGTTCCGACAACCATGTGTTCCGTAGGAATGTTTTAGGTCAAGGGACAAAAAAAGAAAGTTAAGATGGGCCCAAGGAAAAGTGAACAGGCATTCCGACGTACCCCATGAGGATGAGGATCAAGCCACACATAGTTTTTAAGATGGCATGATGGGATACCAGTTCCAGATATACTAAGGTTGTGCAGGTCTGGCCCATACAAAAAAAGCTGTGCTTGATAGATCTTGTTTGTACTTTAGGATGAATGGGTGTTTTTTTGGTGTAGCGACTAGCATAAGATAGAGAGTCCAAGAATCGCCCCAAAAATAAATCTGTGTTCAGGCATTGGAAAAAGGAATGGTTCATGGCTGATACCAAACATGATGGCTCCTCGAGTGTGGATATCACAGTGTAGTTTCTTTTTTTGACGTTTGGCCAGGACGATAATGTCATTGTTTAGGGTCATGATATGGAACCAACCCTGCATTTTTAAGTTCATGCAGGATAGATTCAATAACTTAGTGTCTTGTAGGGCTAGGTAGCATAGTCTAAAGTCATATGGCATATAAATATACATGAAGGATGAGGTTTGAAATGGAGTGTGCACGACATGAGAAAGCTTACCCGACATGAATAAGGACAAGGTCTACATCATACCGTGCATGATTCCATAAAAGAAACCATAGGACGAGGGGACAGGAATGATTAGATTATATCTAATAGGAGAAGCTGGATCTAAGTTGAGCTGGACCCGATGATGAGATGTTCAGGTGTTCCTACGTATCCCATGGAAATGGGAATCAAGATGTACGTAGTTCTAAAAGATATATTAGTTTATGGTCTTAGAGGTCGAACCATAGAGGAAGCGAAACCCATCCATGTGATGACATCATCCTATTCCCTAAGCCCATGTGAGTCAATCTCGGTGTGGGAAACAAAATCAGAAGAGGTTTTTTTTGTAAAATCTAGAATGCGCGCCAAAGGGAAGTAGGTGCAGAGCCCTAAATGATGCTTTTACATTAGATTTTGTCCTCCCAACGTGCGAATGCACACTGAGGAATAGTTCTAGGAGTGTTTAAATTCTATTTGGACATGATGTGGTGGAGAAAAATGTGAATCACGTAACCAAATTTCAAGGCTTGATGGGGCTTGCGTGACAATGGAAGATAACTTTTCCCATTTTTGAAACACAACATCCGTATCACGTTAGGCTGGAATGGGAACAATAATTGAGCATCGACCACTGACTGAATTCACAACGTAGGACATGTATCAATTTTGTTCTCATAACCCTTGAGGACATTGGACCGTAATGGTAGGAGGGCCCTTGGGCCAAGCATCCATGCCATTCAGGGGTCCCTTTGGATGGGAAAGGTGATTAAAGTCCTAATGAAAGGGAACATGAAGCCCGAGAGATTGGTGAAAGCATGTCCGGGTAGAATCTGACATTCTAGGTGCTAAACTAGAGTACCCTTGGGCACATTGGTGAATCACCAAGGAGGATCGAGGGACTCATATTGAGAGCACCCAACTTAAAAAGATGAGTATAAAACAAGCTGATATAGAACTCCCAGGTGGGAGAAGTACATGGCGTAGTTATTACCAACCTGACATGAGTGAGAACATAATCCCATGCCAAAACATATACTCCCCTCTCGGGGAAAGGGTAGGCCAAGGGGCCAAGGTAAAAGGGATATCTCGAAGAGATGGGGATAAACCTGATGTAGAGACGTTTGGGAAATCCTACATATCCCATGAGGATAGAAATTAAGCCACATGTAGTTGTAGAAGGAGATAATGTGATGTTTACCATCATAAATTAAGGAGACAAATGGGTAAGATACCCAACACAAAGGAGGTGTAAGACACTAAGAGTAACCCGACGTAAATGAGGACATAATCCCATACCGCACCGTACAATCCTAAGTGAGAACATGGGCAGAGGCCCGAGAAGGCCAAGGGGCATGAGGCTGGGCCTCAGACAAGAAGTCCCAGCAAGTTTATAGTTTAATTTATTACAATGAGGACGAAGAAAGCTATTAGTTACCCAAAAAAGGGAGTTGTACGGGGCAGTGAGTAACCCAACGTGAATGTGGAAATAATCCCATACAAAACCATACATCCCCATATGAGAACCTATTTTGGGGCCCGATATGTCTAAAGAGCCTGAAGCTAGGCCTAAGATAATAAGTCCTAGACGGTTTTCAGTTTAACATCTTGTAATGAGGACGATGGTGATCTTAGTTTAAGGTCATAAATCTCAGACTACATATGCCTAGTTTAATGTCATATGTGTGGGATAGAGGGGTCCAACCATCATGAAAATGGAAAATCACAAAGCAGCAATGATGATTGAGGACAACTATTGACTAGGTTCGCAACACAGTATCCACCATAATCTGACCCTGGTTCAGGGAAAACAATTGGGCATCTACCATTGACCATATTCTAATCACGGGACTCGTATCAATTTTCAGTTTGTGATACTCGATGGCACCAGCCTATAGTGGTAGGAAATCTCTTAGGCTGAGTGTCCATGATATTTGGAGGCCCCTCTAGATATAGAGGATGATGGGAACCCAAATAATTGGGAATGCAACGAATGACATGGCCTGTGCTCATGGTATGGACAATAAATGAGTGGAGGGATTTCTCAAGGGGATATGTGTGGCACAAAAAAATAGGGAGACGTGAATGCGGACATGAGTCTGAACCACACCACACAGTCTTAAATGAGAACATGGGCCAGAGGGCTAGAAAAGGCCAAGGGGCTGGAAAATTCGAAGGGGCCTGAGGATGGGCATCTCGGCCAACATTATCCATATGACCTCTTATGTGGTTACCACCTCATCACTGCTCCTAATACCAAATGAGCAGTGCTCGGTGTGGGAAACAAGGATTCAGACTCATCTTTTTCCTGATAAGTGTTTGAGATCTGGCATCACCCAAAGGGAATTCACTGCTTGGAGATTCAATGGGGTAGAATGAACCACGAAACACAATGTTTGGGACATCTTGGGGTGGCTCTAACGACAATGGATATCTGTTGACCATATTAAAAATAATACTTCCTTGTAGTGACCTGGAATAGGGACAACAAATGAGAATCAGCCGCTGACCATATTGGCAACGTGTGACTTGTATCAATTTTTGGCTCAACACCCTCGATGGTGTTGGCATGAAGTAGTAGAAGATCTCTTGGGGATAACATCCCTTCTATTTGGGGGCCCTTCTGGATGAGAAATATTATGGAGTCCCAATCAAAGGAGTGGTTGAAGCATAGAAGTTCCCATATATGACAAAAGAAGACACCTCTGGGGAGTGGGTCATATGGATGGATCAAGATGATCCTGATGTGAATTGGGGAAAAAGCCTGCACCACACCATATGTCTTGACCTGAGTGTGGGGGAGATTCTAGCGTCTGGGCTGGGCTAACAAAGAAAATATTCGGGAAATCCTACTTATCCCATGAGGATTTGAATCAAGCCATACATTGTTCATAAAGTCCACACAGTATAACGCCATGTAGTGAAAACATGGGAAGATAGAAGAATGGGGATTGGGAACATGGTGCAACCGTTGTAATGCTGGCATGAGTGGGGCTAAGGAAGCCTACACCATATCATGCAAAGATCCTCCAAGAAAACTATACCTAAGGGGGATAGTCAAAGAGAAGAGTTTGGGGTCTGGGCTCGAGATGAAATGGTTGAGAGTTCCTACATATCCCATGTGGAAAAGAATCAATCCGCACATAGTTATAAAGGGCCATGTAGTTTAACATCATGCAGTGAGGATGATGAACAGTTTAAAGTCATGCGAGACGAAGTAGTTTAGGGTCGTGCAAGACCCATCAGTTTAAGGACATGCAGGACCAAACAACCTAGGGTCATGCTAAACCGTATGCATTTTAAGGTCGTGTACAAACATAATGAGAGGTTTAATTCCATGATGGACGTTGATTAACATTTTTATGTCATACAAGATGATGATGTAGTTTAAAGTAGTGTGGGACAATAATGTACCGTTTAACCTCATGACAGACGAAGATGAATAGTTCAATGTCATGAAGGATGATGATGTTGTTCAAATTCATGGAGGATGATAATGAGCAGTTTAATTTCATGATGGATTAAGATGAGCAGTTTAACATCATGTAGGATGATGATGTAGTTTAAAGTCATGCAGGATGATAATGAGCAGTTTAACGTCATGATGGATGAAGATAAACAGCTTAGCATCATGCAGGATGATGATGTAGTTTAAAGTCTTGCAGGAAAATATTGAGCAGTTTAACATCAAGACAAGTGAAGATAAATAATTTAACGTGACGTAGGACGATGATTCAGTTTAAAGTCATGAAACTAGGAATGTGAAACCAGAAGGATTATGTCGGTAGAGGGATGGTCAGCTCTACCCCATTCTGGTTGGTTGGGATGGGGGGGAATCTATATGATGGGATTTTCCAAAACTTCCGTGATCGTATGCATGGATGTCTTCTGTGCGTGAGCTGGGATACCTCAAAGTGAACCTTCCACAAGATGGTTTCAAGGCCAGAGGAAGGAACTCAGTGGTTGATGCAATGTTGTAGAAGGGATGACACAGAGTGTCGCAAGGGTGGTAGTGATGACAACATTTTCTCATTCCATAGAGGTGATGAATCCAAGATTATTGGTACCATGGGGTGATGGAGCCCAGAAGGCGTGGAAAACAGGAACTTCAGTACGATGGGGGAGAGGGATCCTGGAAGGTGTGGATGCTAGGAGCATTTATGCGACGACGGTGAGGGATCCTGGAAGCCGTCGAAGCTTGGAGCATTGGTACGACTGAGCCCTGAAGGTGAGGAAACCTTGAGTGTCATTATGACAGGAGCTATGAGGCCCAGAAGGCATGGAATCTTGGAGCATTGGTACGATAGGGGCATGGGAGCCAGGAATTTTTAGAAGCCAAGAGAGTCAATATGACTGGGGAGAGGGAGCCCAGAAGGCGTGGAAGCTTGGACCGTCGGTATGATGGGGGCGACGGAGCCCGGAAGGTGTGAAAACCTGGAGCCTATGTATGATGAGGGCAAGGGATCTTGGAAGGTGTGGAAGCCTAGAGAATTGTTATATTGTAGGCGATAAGGCTCAAAAGTTATAGAATCCTAGATGTCAGTATGACGGGGCAATGGAGCCCAGAAGGCATGGAAGCCTAGACGTCTGTACGATGAGGGCGAGGGAGACAAGAACAAGTTGAAGCCTGGAGCATCGATACGACGAGGGAAATGCGGCCCGAAAGGCATGGAAGCCTCGAGCATCAGTACCATGGGGGTGATGAGGCCTGGAAGACGTGGATTCATTGATTTCGGTATGATGGGGCAATAGAGCCTAGAAGGCCTAGAAGCCTAGACATCAGTACGTTTGGGGAGAGGGATCCCGAAAGTTGTGGAATCCTGGAGCATTGATATGACGGGGGTGATGAGGCCCGAATGGCATGGAAGACTGGATGTCGGTATGATGGGGTGATGGATCCCAGAATGCATGGATGCCTGAAATGTCAGTATGATAGGGGCGACAGAGCCCAGAAGGCATGGAATCCTGGAGCGTCGGTATGATAGGGGTGAGGGTGCCCAAAAGGCATGGATTCCTAGAGCATTGGTATGACAGGGGATATGGGTCCACATAAGCATAGAAGCCTGTATCATCAGTACGATGGGGGAGATGAGGCCCGAAAGTCGTGGAAGCCTAGATGTTAGTACGACCGGGCGATGGAGGCTGGAAGGCATGAAAACCTAGAGCATCGGTACGACGGGGGCGAGGAAGCCCAGAAGGTGTGGAAGCCTGGAGCGTTGATACGACATGGGAAATGAGGCCTGAAAGGCATGGAAGCCTGAAGCGTCGGTACGATGGGTGCGAGGGAGCCCGAAAGGCGTGGAATCCTGGAGCGTCGCATTGACGGGGGCGATGAGGCCCGAAAGGCACAGAAGCCTGGACATCGGTATGATGGGATGATGGAGCCCAGAAGGCATGAAAGCCTGTAACATTGGTATGACAGGGGCATCGGAGCCTGGAAGGCGTGGAAGCATGGAGAGTGGGTACAACAAGGGCGAGGGAGCCCAAAAGGAGTGGAATCCTAGAGTGTCGGTACGATGGGTGCGATGAGGCTCCAAAGGCGTGGAAGCCTGGAGCTTCAGTACGATTGTGGTGATGAGGCCCAAAAGGTGTGGAAGCCTGGATGTCTGTATGATGAGGAGATGGATCTCAGAAGGCATAGAAGCCTGGACGTCGGTTCGACGTGGGCGAGGGAGCCCCGAAGTCATGGAAGCCAAGAACATCGGTACGACGGGGGAGACAGAGTCTGAAAGAAGTGGAATCTTAGAGAATTGGTATGATAGGGGTGAGGGATCCCTGAAGGTGTGGAAGCCTGGAAATTTGTCTCATAAGGAAGGATAACATTGTTGATGCGAATGGGTGACCTCCATGATGGTGGATGTCAGGGACGTGGAGAACCTCTGTGCAGAATGGTAGCTGTGCAAGAAGCACCTCTATAGTGGCTATTGGTAATGTGAGATATGCACCAATGGATTGGGTGTGGTTTCCCCCATTGTAGCCAATGAGGGCGGTGAAGTCAGTGAGGATCATATGGAATTGGGGGAGGATTCCCCCTAAACGGCATCTTAAGGCAGTGGAGTGGGCGGGGATCTGATAGAGTGGGGTGGAAGATGCCACCTGCACAGCCTCTTAAGGTAGCGGAGTCGGGGAGGAGCCGATGTAGTCGGGTGGTGAATGCCACCTGCACGACTTTTTAAGGCGGTGGAGTCATCACAGAGCTTATGAAGTTGGGTGGCGGATGCCACTAGGGTAGCCTCATAAGGTGGCAGAGTCGGCGAGAAGCCACTGGAGTCGGGTGGGGGTTGCCACCTGCGTGGCTTCTTAAGGAAGCGGAGTCTGCGAGGAGCCAATGGTGTTAGATGGAATATGCCTCTTAAGGTGAACGAGTTAGAGAGGAGCCGATGGAGTCGGGTGGAAGATTCCCCCCCTACATGATCTATTGAGGTGGCAGAGTCGGTAAGGACCCAACGGGGTTGGGTGGCGGATGCTGCCTGTGTGGCCTCTTCAAGCAGTGTATTCGGCTAGATTATGATGCAGTTGGGTGGAATATGCCAAATGTGCGGCCTTTTTAGGCGGTGAAGTCAGCGAGGAGCTGATGGAGTCGGGTTAGTGAATACCTCCTGCGTGACATCTTAAGGTGGAAGAGTTATCGAGGAGTCGATCGACTTGGTTGGCGGATGCCACCTGTGTGACCTCTTAAGGCGGTAGATTCGGCGAGGAGCCGATGAATTCGGGTGGAGGATGCCCCCTGTGGGGCTTCTTAAGGTGGCAGAGTCGGTGAGAAGTCGATGGAGATGGGTGGAGGATTCCACCTATAGGACCTCTTAAGGCGACAAAGTTCATGAGAAGATGATGGAGTTCGGTATCAGATGCCACCTGGACGGCCTCTTAAGGTGGTGGAGTCGGTGAAGAGATGATGGTGTCGATTGGTGGATAAATCCTACACAACCTCTTAAGGTGGCGGGGTCGGCAAGGATCCAACGGTGTCAGGTAACGAATGCCACCTGCACAGCCTCTTAAGGCGGCGGTGTTGGCGAGGAGACGATGGAGTTGGTTAGTGGATACCACCTGTGTGGCCTCTTAAGTTTGGGGAGTAGGCGAGGGGCCGATGGTGTCAGGTGGCGGATGCCCCCTGCACAGCCTCTTAAGGCGACAGAGTCGGTGAGGAGCCGATGGAGTCGGGTGGTGGATGCCACCTACGCAGACTCTTGAGGAGGAGGAGTCGGTGAGGAGCAGATGGAGTACAGTTACGGATGCCACCAGCACAACCTCTTGAGGCGATGAAGTCGGTGAGGAGCCGATGGAGTCGGGTGGCAGATGCCACCTGTGCGCCCTCTTCAGGCGGTGGAGTCAGTGAGGAACCAGTGGAGTCATGTGGCGGATGCCAGCTGCACGAACTCTTAAGGCGGTGGAGTTGGTGAGGATTCGATGGATTCGGGTGGTATATTCCACCTTCACGGCCTCTTAAGGCAGCAGAGTCGACGAGGAGCTGATGGAGTTGGGTGGTGGATGCCACCTGCGTAGCCTCTTAAGGTTGTAGAGTCAGCGAGGAGCTGATGGAGTCAGGTGGCGGATGCCCCTTGCGCAGGCTCTAGAGGGGGTGGAGTCAGCGAGGAGCAGATGGAGTCCGGTAGGAGATGCCACATGTGCTTCCTCTTAAGGTGGCTTGATTGTCGAGGAGCCGAAGAAGTTTGATGGCGAATGCCACATGTGCGGCCTCTTAAGGCCGCCGAGTCAGCGAGAAGCCGATGGATTCGGGTGTCGGATGCCACATGCGTGACCTCTTAAGGTGGTAAAGTTGGTGAGGATCCAAAGGAGTCGGGCAGTAGATTCCACCTGTGCGGCCTCTTAAGGGGGGAGAGTCACTGAGGAGCTGATGGAGTCAGGTGGAAGATGCCACATGCCTGGCCACTTAAAGCGGCAGAGTTGGTGAGGTTCCTATGGAGTGGGGTGGCGGATGCCACCTGCGCGGCCTCTTACGATGGTGGATTTGGCGAGGAGCCTATGGTGTTGAGTGGAACATGCCACCTATGTGGCCACTTATGGTGGAAGAGGGGGTGAGGAGTTGATGGAGTCGGGTGGCGGATGACCCCTGTGTGGCCTCTTACGGCGGCAGAGCCAGTGAGGAGCCAATGGAGTTGGGTGGTAGGTGCCTCATGTGCAGCCCCTTAAGGCGGTAGAGTCGGTGAGGAGCTGATGGAGTCAGGTGGAAGATGCCACTTGCATGACCTTTTAATAGGGAAGAGTCTGCGAGGATCCGATGCTGTTGGGTGGAAGATAACACCTACGTGGCATCCTAATGCAGTAGAGTCAGAGAGGAGGCTATGGAGTTGGGTGGCGGATGCCACCTACACGGCCTCTTAAGGCAGCAGACTCATCTAGGAGCCGATAGGGTCGGGTGGCGGATGCCACCTGCACGGCCTCTTAAGGCAGTAGAGTCAGCGAGGAGCCAATGGTGTTGGGTGGCGGAAGGCACCTGCACAACCTCATAAAATAGTGGAGTTGGCGAGGAGACAATGGAGTCGGGTGGTGGATGCCACCTGCGAGTCCTCTTAAGGCGGCAGAGTCGGCGACGAGCCGAAGGAGTCGGGCCGGATGCCCCCTACGCGGCCTCTTAAGGCGGCTGAGTCGGCGATGAGCTGATGGAGTTGGGTGGCTGATGCCACCTACGCAACCTATTCAGGCGGAAGAGTCGGTGAGGATCCAATGTAGTTGGGTGGATGCTACCACCTGTGCAGCCTCTTAAAGAAGCTGATCCAGAGAGCAACTGATGGATTTGGGTGGAGGATGCCTCCTGGGTGGCCTTTTAAGGGTGCAGAGTCGGCATGGATCCGATGGATTTGGGTGGCGGATGCCACCAGTGTGGCCTCTTAAGGTAGTGAAGTCAACGAGAAACCAATGGAGTCGGGTGGCAGATTCCCCCTATGTGGCCTCTTGAGTAGGTTGAGTCGGCAATGATCTGATGGTGTCATGTGGTGGATTCCAGATGCACGGCCTCCTTAGGAGGCATTTTCGACGAGGAGCTAATGGATTAGGGGGGTGGATGAGACCTACACGGCCTCTTAAGGTGGTGGAATCGGCGAGGAGCCGATGGATAGTAGCCTCCAGACACCTGATGGTACTCATCCTATCACATATGAAAGAGAGGGCATTCACATGGTTGATGCATCAATTTTCCCGAAATATTTGGTCTACTCACTATTGAAGGAGAAGAGATTAACATCGGTTTCACCATTTCTGTTTCCGACTCTTTCACTGGGGCGCCCACATCTGTCTGTGGAGGTTGCGCATCTGTTGCCTCACATTCCCACATTCCAAAGGTGGGTGGCATCCGTCACTTATTCAGGGACCTTTTCTCCTTGATCGAAATAGTATTGTGGGGTGCACATTCTTCCTTCTACGGATTCCTCATCGGAACTCATTCCCCAGTCTGGGTCTCCCTTAAAGATTATGTAATGGTTCGTGAATCTCATTCCCGATGCCATATCATTGTGGACACAGGTTAGTTACACTACATCCATCAGGACATTCCATGGGGTCCTGACATGGTTGCAACCATCAGTCGGAGTAGATGACAACATCAGGCATGTCGGGGCATCTCTTGATGTGTGGGAATTGGGGAACCTGTACTCTTCCTCATAAGAGGGCATCTCAAGGGTGAACAACCAGAGGCATCCCACATTGAATGTGGGGAATCATATGCCATAGGCATGTTTCAGAGTTTTTCCTCAGCTTCCATGTTTAACACTGAGTATGACACAAGTTTAATATCTTGCAGAGACGATTATGCCAAAGTCGTTTCTTCCGAGGTTTTCCTTAGGCATCTCATGTTTATCACAAGGTATCCTGTGAGTTTAACATCTTGCGAAGACAAAATGAGGGTGATAAGAACACCCCATATAGAAGGATCATATTGGTACATCCCTAGGAGGGAACACCTGGAATGTTTACCAGGTGGATGGATCAGAACACTCGATAAGAGAAGAACTAAGATGGTGTGTCCCAGAAAGGGTAGATGTCACTCTGTGAAGGCTGATCTAGACACCACTAAGGGTAGACCAGGGGGTGTGCACCCCAGAATGGGGGAAAACCATGTTTTACCATTGACTAGGATTGAACCTCATGGGGGTTTCCTACAAAACCTATGTAGACGATAGGGATCAAAACCCACGTAGTTTGAAGGGGTGATGAATCGGGGTGTACAGAAACGACAATGACTTGGTGACATGTGGGGGCATACACATGTATAGCGACCCATGTAATGCTAAAAGTAGTGGGGAGGTGGATGAAATGATCCCATCGAGAAGTGGTAGCCCAGGTTAGAACCATGATGGATAACAAAGAGTTAAATGAATTGGGGGAGAATGAGATGGAACCGATGTGAGGATGTCGGTGATGTTATTCTTGAGCCTATAAGTGACTTATTACGTATCCTCGTGGAAATGAATCAAAGTCTGCATAGTAAAGTAGGACAATGGGACAACTGAGGAGGCATCCCATGAGAATGGACGCATGGATGGGATCTGGATAAAATAGAACCTCCAGGTTGGGTCACGACCTTCCTGAAAAACATATTCCTGAGGAAGAGATCAGGATCAGACATGAGTGATTGGAATGAGCCTCAGGGAGGATTTCTACATAACCCCGTGTTAGGTAATCAAAGACCGCGTAGTTTGTTTGACATCATCTTACCGTCTATTAGTGACTTCAATGGATTACCACCGAATGAGGTTGACAATGGCTTACCGCTGAATGGGGGAACAACAACATGCCACTCATTGAGGTCCATAGTTTAACATCAAGCAGGATGGGGGTAAACAGACATGAAAGAGGACCTAGGTCCCAAATAGATGTTGGGAATGAACATCAAATATACTTCCAACGTACCCTATCTTGGGAAGTATCAAAGTCATCATAGTTTTGGATGGGTTAGGTGAACCAATGTGAAGATGTCCGGGACCAATGGTTAGTGGGCATGAACCTCAGGTAGGATTCCTATGCACCTCTTCATGACAAGGATGAATGTACAAATAGTTTAGTAGGATTTGGTGAACTAACATGAAGATGGTCTGGACCAATGGTTATTGGTCATTAACCTCAAGGAGGCTTTCTATGCACCTCACCTTGGCAAGGATCAAAGTCCACGTAGTTTGGTATGATTTGGTGAACCGACGTGAAGGTGGTCGGAGAGACTGAGTGTTGGGCTTGAACCTATTGGAGGCTTCCTACATACCTCTCCTTGGAAAGGATCAAAGACCTCATAGTTCTAGACGGAGTTTGGTGCACTGACGTGAAGATGGTCCGGACCGGGGTAGTGGGGTTGAACATCATCGAGGCTTCTTATGTACCTTACCTTGGTAAGGATCCAAGACCTCATAGTTCAGGTTGGTTGTTGGGGCTTGCACTCTAGGCTGCCTAGGGTGTTGGTGAACCGATGTAAATGGGGCCAGAACGACCAATGGGTGGTGGCCTTAGACCTCAGGGAGGCTTCCAATGTACATTTATATGGAAAAGATCAGAGACCATGTAGTACAGGTTGGGTGTGGGGCTTACACTCAAGGCTGCCCAAGGTTTCATGGCCGATGGTTACACTATGCCTACATGAGTCATACTTGGTGTGAGAAAAAAGAGGTAAAAAGTACTAGAGTATCATAGTGAAAAGGTGAGTCCATGAAGGGTGGTGACTGGGGATTATGCAAGGAAGCTTCTTGGGTGCCTTTATGGAGCAACAATGGTGGATGGTTCTTACAAATGGAAGCATCACGGGTGACACTAAGGAGAGGAAATAGTGGACAGGGATTTCGCTAGGATGCTGCTTAGGTGCAGCTACGAAGCGTCAATAGTGGATAGGGCATACGCAAGGAAGCTGCCCTGGTGCCACTATGGAGCGACAATAGTGGATGGGGATTACACAAGGAAGGTGCCAAGGTGCCGCTACAGAGCAGAAATGGTGGATGGAGATTATGAAAGAAAGCTTCCCGGGTACTGCTACAGAGTGGCAATAGTTGATGGGGCTTATGAAAGGAAGTTTTTCGAGCGCCTATAGGAAGTGGCAATAGTGTATGGGGCTTAAGTGAGGATGCTTCCATGGTTCCATCACAGATTGGAAACTGTGGATGGGGCTTATGCAAGAAATCTGCTCAAGTGCTACCATGGAGTGGCAATGGTGGATGGGGATTACCCAAGGAAGCTTCCCATAAAGTCTAACTCATGTCTGGCCATGGGGATATCTTAAACCATTAGTGGGTTGAGGAATATAATTAGGGCCAAATACATATTCAAGTGAACAAGTGGTGTAACACCAAGGGGCGTTGAAATCATTCTGAACAAAGGGAGATGAAAAGTGTGAATCGCAAGCCCTACACTCGGAACGCGGCGAGAGTGGTGTGGTGATGAAGGATAACTATTGACCATGTTCAGAACACAACATCCATATCACTTTATCCTGAAATGGGGTCAATAAAATTAGGGTTGACTATTGACTATGTTCGAAACACAGGACCTGACTCAAAGTGTCATCCAAAGTCTTATGAGGCATTGGCCCAGGATGGTTGGTGAGCCGATGTGGCATGGGACTAGGCCGTTAGTGGGTCCCTTCAAACATGGAAGTGGATGATGATCCGAATGAAGGACACACAAAGCGTGAGGTGGAGTAATAACATGTTTGAATGGATTCCAACGCTCATCAAAATTATGCCATTGTAATCATGGAATTAGGCATCTTATTCTTTGAGCATAAGGCACCTCTTGTTTTGTGCAAGTGGCATCTTTTGTTTGTAACATTGGGTGTACTACAATTTATAGTCATGTAGATAGGATTATTGGCATCTTATGATTGGCGCACAAGGCTTCTCTTATATTGACTAAGAGGCATCCTATGCTTGAAAAATTGTGTAAACAGTAGCTTAGAGTCATGTAGAAAAGACTATTAGAATCTTATGATTGGAACATAAGGCATCTCTCATTTAGAGTAAGAGGAATCCTATATTTGGGACATAGGGAATAATACAGTTTATAGTCATGTTTATAGGACTGTTGGCATCCTATGTTGGGCACACAAGGAATCCCAAATATTGAGTAAGAGGCATCCTATATTTGTCATATTGGGTTCACTACAACTTAATGTCATAAAGATAAGACTATTAAGAATATGGCTCCTAGAAATGGTTGGTGTTGGGAGTTACGCAAGGGTCGCCCTTTCTGGTTCAACATGGCATATGAGCCAAGTGATGGGGTGTGGCTGAGTTACTTGAGGAATGGCCTGAATCAAGGTTCTCGGGGAATTGATGATAAGAATCTCAACTGACGACATGGGAAAAGAACCAAGAAGAATATGTTGACTCAAGGTGTTTAATGAGGTGGTGTATCTCAAATCATAGTATTCCATAGGTGGAAGGTTGGTGCGCATAAGGGAGAAATATAAAATCTCGACGTCGGGGCCCAAAAAGTTCGTGGTGCGAATCTCCATTTTTCATGTGGGTCAGTGACAGTAGTGAAGTGTCTGGACCAAATCCATGCATTAGCCCCGAGTGAGGGTGTGGGGCATCTCCCCCACGGTATCTACCTGTAGGGGCGAAGGTAGGATCCTAAAAAAGGATAGGTCTTCATGAAGTAGTTTGGCGGAGCAATGGGGCTCGTGGAAAATGGGGTCTCGCGGGGCATGGACTCGTGGAGAATGGACTTGCTGAGCGTGGACTCGTAGAGCATGGACTCACGGGAGGAGCATCGTGAAGAAAGCTGCTCGTGGAGCATGGAATCATGGAGCAGCATTGCTAAGGAAGCTTCTCGCGGAGCATGGACTCACGGAGCTACATCATGATGGAAGCTGGTCAGGGAAAATGAGATCACAGAGCTGCTTCCCGAAGGAAAGTGGTGCTCCGTGAACTAGGAGATTGGCCGCCCAACGGGTGGAGTGAGACTTTTTGGGAAAGGGGGTGGGCTGGGAATTTATAGGCAAGAGGTTCCATGTAGTAGAGCTCTCTCGGTGCCATGTGAGAGTTATCTCTACGGTGGATCGTGAACATCAAATGTCGTTGCGGAGCGTTACCACCTCCTGGCTTCTTGGCGGGTCATGAACGTCAAACGGGTTCGCAGAGCGTTATCACCTCCTTGCTTCGTGACAACACTCATTGATCAAAAAGGGATCTTCAAAAACAAATTTTCCAGCTCAACTTCAAATGTAAATAATGCTCAATCCATAATTCCACTCAGGGCCTATGACCAACCAAATCAAAGCTCACAAAATAGGCTACGATCTTGGATCATGTATTGGGGCATTTAGAAAATTTTGGCGATGCGTTTTCCGGTGTCAACAGGGTTGATAAATTGAAAAAAATCTAGACTGTGAAAAATGTCAATTTTCTTAAATTAAATATTAATCAAGGAGGTGAACTAAACATTAGTACAAGGTTATGTATAATATATATTACTGAGATACATATAGAGTTGATGGATAAAGAACATTGACATACATTATTTACAAATCTTGAAAGAACTATTGTTCATAGGTACATTAATTTTCATTATTTGTTGGTGAACATGAAAATGGAGATTTAAAATTACATTTCAATGTTTATAGAGTTTCTATAGGCGAAGGAAGAGAGACAACATCACAGTGGGGTATTAAACCACTACCAATACTTGTATGAAAGTGGGACAACATAAATATGGAATTTTATAATGGACTATCTAGGATATCCAAGGGAAATAATTCTATAAGGGTAATTATTGATAGTTTGGAAAAAACCTCTCATATTATTTCCATAAAATAGTATTTCTTCTTGCAGTTCCATTATTTCCTCTATATTCAAAAATTAGTGAGACTCTATGGAGTACCACTGTTGACTATTTCTGATCGAGACCCAATATTTACTTCTATGTTCTATAGGATACATTAGATGTCCAGGAATATAATGGAAAACCTATTCAAAACTTATAATCCGCAAATATATGGTATATATGACGGTACAGTTCAAACATTGTATGATTAATTATGGGTTAACTCACATTATTTTCAAGGGAGTGGATACCATTATATTTCACTTATAGAAATATAATATAGAAGTAGTTTCCATTTAAATATTAAAATTGACAATTTTGAATATCTCTGTGGAAAAAGTTACAGAAATCCATCATGTTGGGGTGTAGTTGGAGATTGGAAAGTAAAGGGAGAATATATTATAAATGAGCTTATATAAAAGATACAAGGGATTTAGGATCACATCAACGCATCTCAGAGTCAATAAAAATACTTAATTCATAACCCAATATAGTACATAAAATTTAATGTTGGGGATCATGTATTTCTCACGATTTCATATTGGAAAAGAGTTATGATATTTTGAAAGAGTTTGAAGATGAGTTCAAGGAATCGTGAACTATTTGAGAGCACATATTATGTTAGATAATTTGATTATCAATTAGCACTACCATCGAATCATTCCTATGTCCATGATGTGTTTTAAGTGTCCACATTTGGAATTTATAAATCTTACCCAACACAAATAATTGGTATTAAAGGTGTGGATTTTGAACCAGACATGTCATATGAGGAGAAACCAATCTAGATTAATGATAAAAGGGAGGATTCTTTGAGTAATTGGATAATTGGGCTTGTGAAATAACTATGGATTAATAAATACTTTGAATAATCCATATGTGATCCTGAATATTTGATGAAGTAGAAATACCCCAATCTGTTTTGATGTTTGATACAAATTTTGATGATTAAATTTCTTTAGGTAGTGCAATGTAACAACATTCTAGTTCCATCTTTGATTTATAAAATTAATCTTTTTGTCATATTTAGTTTTATATTTTATTTCACTATGGAAGTAGATTCAAATACAATTACAAAAAGTATATTAAAATTCATATAATAATAGTAATTACTATAGATAAAACTAGAACATAGATATAAATACTAATGAATAGTGTCAACAAAATGGTATACTCCACAGGATCAGACTCTTCCTAAAACAATACTGCTACCATGAAAACTACTTAATAAAGAATAAAAATAGGAATATAATAGAAATTATCAATAGAATTGTAAAAACCCAATGTGAATGAAGTATTAAATGTTTAATTTTGGATATATATATATGATGTAATCATGAATATGATCATTAGGGTATGAAAATTATATTATTTTACCCTAATCATCAATTAGTATGACCGTTTTTCTATTTGACCATTACAAATTTTGAAGGTTGGTAAGGTAGTATTTATAAAGTGACCTTTAAGGATAATTTATTTTTAGTGTAATGATAAGTGTTAATTGAATACAGACGGATGAAATAATGGATTAAAATAGTAATATCATGCCTTTTGAAGACCATTTATCAGAACATGGGTGGGAGGTTGCTTCACGAGGGTTTACCCTTAACTAAGACCAATAATAAATTCAATAAATGTGACCTAAATGATACCACATATGAGAGATGTTCAAGTCAGTGGAGATCACCATTAGGTCAATGTTAGCTGAGACACCCCATGAATCTATAACCATCACACACCTTACCTAGAGGGTGTATGATAGTTTAATGAGGTGTTATGTACATAGAGATTAGTTTCATAAAATATCATTATTTATAAATTAAAATATCATTTCTTAAATACCATTATTATTATTTTTAATAAAATGCTCATGAATATAAGATGAATTCATTTAAATAAATTTGGACACAAATAAAACATAATTTCATTTTTATAAAATATATACAATTTTATAATAAATTCATGTAATAAAAGTAAAATTAATTTTAATAAAATTATCTAATAAAATAATAAAAATAAATATAAAAATAAATATGAAATTTTATGATTTCCTAAGATATTTTTATAAGTATCAGAAATTTAACTGCTTTATAAAGACTATTACTTTTCAACAAATGAGGAATTTTTAAAAGTTAATATTATCAAATATTATGAAATTATTTTGATAAAATTACCATTATAATTTAGATCCAAAAATTGGAAGTAGTTTCAAGTATATTTTTTAGAATTTTTTAAAATTCATTATTTTTCATTGGATAATAAACAAAAATTCTTCTATTTTCTGTATATTTTATGACTTCATTAATATGAACTAATGATATAAAAATTGATAAAATTAAACAAATGAAAAATAAATTATTTGATAAATATTATAGAATTTAGGTAATTAATATTAGTTTCAAAAACTATAAATGTATTTCCAAATTCTAATACAAATATTATGGTTTTAAAAAACTATATTTTTTTTGGAAAATTTACATTTCCATGGATAATGTAATAAAATAATATTTCTATTATAATTCATTATAATATTATAAAAATGAAATTAATTTATAAAAACATATGAAAACATCCTATTTAATCTAATGGTTTTTCAATTTCCACAACTTAGAAATCCAAGACATATTTTTCGAAATTACTAAACAGTTTATCATCTTTTAATAAAAATACCCAAAAATCCCCCCATTCTTATTAAATCCAAATCTATTATGTAAAATATGAATTTCATTTACCCTCTATAAACTCACAGCAACATGTTTCCATGTTTCTAGGGTTTCCATTATCAGGAATTATATTGTGACTTCCAAGACTAATGGAACTGTCTTCTTCTTATTTTCCATCCAATTACATGTTTTTTAGTATATCATGTAAATATTGACTTACATTCCTTTCATGCATATTTTTTTATCCCCTTATAGGAAAAATAATCTTTTATCAATGGGAGACACTCATTCCCCATTATTATCCACTTTTTTAATCAATGTTTTATGTCTATAATGTTGTCAAAAATATTTCATGAATTTATATATTTTATATGAAATATTTTAATTTTTGAATTCCCAGTACACTTTTTTATTCATGGGTGTTACCCATGATATCAATAGAATTTAATAATTGGGAATTTTAGTATTTGAAAACTACATTTCATCTTCATGGGTTAAAAAATATGTAATTCTAATTTCAATAATCGTTTATGAATTTAAAGACATTACATGAGACCTATGCATTGTTTCCAAAAGGTTATCAATGAAAAGTTTTCTTATGATCTACGTGGAATGACTGAATAAATAAATATAAAGGATTCACCCTATCCAAACTAAAATGAATTTTGAAATGACTTAATCTCCCAATAAGACACATTTTATGATATATTGGTGAATAAACATGGTAATTATTTGTTATTACACCTTGTTCATAAGCCATGGTGTTATGATTATAAATTTATGCATTTATGTTTTATGAAGATTTCCATATTATTTTTGATATTCATTCTACTATGATATTCTTCATGTTATTATGTTCATGACTTATTGGCATGTCTCCTGATAACATAATAAAAATTTAAATTATTTTACCATACCAAGATTTAAAAGTACACCTTACTATTGATGTATTTCTCTTAGATATGAGATGAGGCAAAATTATCCTTTAATGAGTGTATGAAAAATCCTTTCACATGGATTAACGGAAAATTTATCTTTTCATGTATTTTTTTATTAATTTCTTGAAAATTGAACCTCAAAAGATCCCCTATGTTATTAATATTTTACCATTTATTATTGTTTTACGTATTGAATAAAATAAATGATTCCATATTTGAAATGAATCCAATACTGATCGAAATATTATTATAATTCCATGCTTATAATTTCTTTTATGGTATAATTCTTATATAATGATGGGAATATTTGGTATAAATATACTCTTTCCTTCTACAGAAACTTATTTTCTACCATTCATGGGTTTTATCTCACATTTCCCTTACTTATTACTTAATTTAGTAAACATATTTATTATCAAGTTTATTTGTACCGTCTATAATTCCATCTATATCTTATGCTTCATTGAACTTTAAGGAATCCATATCTTCATCCTCACCTAGCTCACATTTGTTGGGTTCTAAGAGATATCACTTTCTTGAAATTTAACGATTCTCTTACATATAGTAGGATTAGAAAATTCATGTCATGCATATACTATTACATAGGAATATTGATTCCATTTTATCCCCTAATGTGGTTTGGATAGATTTAATAGTTTGGATCTTTTTTTTCTATAGGTACCTACAAAAATTGTATTTATGCTTCCATGGACCATTAATTAGGTTCTCTAACTCATGATTCATCAACTTTTGACCATTATTTCCAACTAATGGTGTAATTTATAGGCTTTTAATTACATGATCACTTCATATTTGTTCTTTAGTTTTTGAAAATTACAAGTACTTTGATTATCTTAGAAATCAACAATTTATTTATCCTCAACTTCTTTCATCTCTATGAATTAATAGTTCCATATATTTTTCACATAAACCAAAATATACCTTCTTCATATGATCTATTTTCATTGAAAATCCCACTAGTGATATCAAAATTTTCATCTCCATAACTAATTAAAAACATATTTTTATATATATTCAATCTTGTTCCAATATGTATAATTTATATCTACAGATGATAAACTGTCAAAGACTATATGATGATGAAATATCGGTCATTTTCCCGACCAAATCTCCATTAAATTTTCCTAAATAACTACTGAAACTATTATATAGTTAGAAACATATGTTTTCTAGCTAACTTCCTCTTCCCAAATATCATTATGCAATTATGGGTTCAAACATATAATCCGTGATTTCTCTTTTAGAGTGAAATTAATTATTTCATATATTCTATTCAACTCAGGAGTTTGAAAAACAATCTTGTCATGTCTTATTTATTTCCTTTTAAAGAAACTCGAGAAGTGGTGCCTAGTGTTCTCACCACTGTATTAAATGAGGGTTTACTCCATATTCTATCCTTACTCTATTTATTCTATTGGTTTACACTATATAATCATCTAAAAAACATAAGAATTATGCTTACAGAATTAAATACATACCTTATTAATAACATAAAAATTTAAAGTAGAAAATTAAAGACCTCAATCATGAAGGACCTCGGGAAACCCTGAGAGGGGAGGGGTGAATCAGTGCGACAAATTTTTATTTAAATGTGATGGATCTTGTTCCAACATTGGTAGGAACTAGTTGAACCTGTATGATTAATATGATCAGAAAGAAAACATTCGATGCACAGAGAAGACCCAACACTTTTTACATGGTTCACCACTAAGGGATATGTCCAAGGAGCATACGCCAACAAGTTGTCAGTCATACCTAATTCCACCAATCTTCACTAGTTTTGGATTACAAAGGTTCGGGCACAATCACTCTATCCCAGGATCACTGCCTTTACAAAGGTTCAGGGATAGATCACTGCTTCCCTCGGGTCACTCCCATTTACTCCCCCTGGCTCCCTGCCCTTGGTGAAGTCACGCTCAGTTTATAGACATGATGGTCTCTTCATTATTGCATAAGAATGCATCCATTGTCGTATGTAGAAGCTCTGTTAAAGTCCAACTCTCACCAGAAAACGAATCTCACTTTGCACTGAGGGTACCAGGTGATCTTCCAGCTTTCGTGCAGCTTCAAAAGGACAGATATACTTTAACAACCCTGGCGCACTTCTCCAATCCCGGCACGCAAGTTTTAATATCGGCGCACAAGTCACTAGAGTGGTACAAATTCGGCACACAGGTGACACCAAACTACTTGCGCGAAACTTCCTCCTTCAACGCCAAACTTGCACGATGTTGCACCTTTAATTCCCCAACTGCCTTGGTCCCACAACCAACTATCAGCGCACAACCTCTACTTGCGCGACCCAACAACCGCTTGCGCGACTCAACCACTTGCACGACGAGAGATCAAAAAATTTATAAGTCTTCAACTTTATTACAAATGAGGAGGGGGGGTCCTCTATTTATAGGAAAATTAGACCCCCTGCACGGTGGCGTGCACGTCTTCCCTCAACAGGTAGGTTCCAGCGCGCTGCTCATCCTCCCAAGCCTCATTCGCGCTACTCACTTTTGTGACCACACAAATACTTGCATGAAATTATTTACTTTTCCATATTTTGATGTTATGATCTTGAAACACAATAGATGTGCATGTTTCCAGTCCTCCTAGGCATTGGCACGCATGTCTCTTCACGGCGCGCAGGTCACTTGCGTGACCAGCCCAAAACATGCACGACCCTTATCCCTTTGCCATTTTCCTCTTCTTGAATTGTATGATCTCTTTACTGGTACACATTCTAAACATCCACTAAGAATTGACAAGAAACACAAATTATACTCCAAATCATGCATAGAAGACCATGGTTCCAAAAAATCATTGAACTAGATATGTGTGGTCCCCAAATTTCTGAGTGTATATCTTCTAATTTTCGGTCCCTGGTCGTTTCAATATTTAAGTTGAATGTAATATTTTTTAATTCCCAGCAAAAAATATTCACACTTTATTATTTTAGTGTGATCAAGTTTCAGTATCCACATATCCTTTATAACCTTCATGTTTATATCCAAAAGTAGTGTAAACCTATAATGCCATAGATTTAGATCAGCAAAAGATTAACTATCATCCAATGTAGTTTTGCTTGAGAATATAGTAAATTAAATGGAATCAAATATCACTCAATTTAAAATCATGATGAATTCCACAGTAAAATTACCCAAAAAATTTTCAAAGATAGTGCCAAAACATTCTTTATATAATTATAATGTGAAAATAACATTCTTTCATTGTTAATTAATGTGTCTAACTTTTGATTGCTTCCAGAATCCTCTATACCTCATTTGTATAATGGCCTCTCCTTTTCTAACAACATTTAGTGCTTCAACATCCACAAAATGGAATTTCAAAAACATTATTAATAGAAAATTAACTATGAATTGTTGATCAGCAGTTGAATGATATAAGGATCAAGTGGAAATCTCCCAGATTCCTCTAGATTACTAGTGCATAGAATGCAAGTATTGATATATGAATTTGTATTAATGAAATATATTTTACCTTTCATCTATATTTTTATGGTATTATCATTCATATATTTTTAGTATTTATTTAAATTTCCTTTATTCCCACCATTCTATAAGGTTGGATTAGGACCAACAGAGTTTCCTCAGATCATCTCAAACTATCTTTATTGAGACATACAATATAAGGGATGATTTAAGTGTATTTTCCTCTGTTAAGGTGAATGTGATCATCCATCGATAATAAGGGCTCTTTTGGTAAGATATTAAACTTCTCTTAAACAATTTTACTCATTGAGTGTTATATTACATATATCATCAAACATAATGTATGATTTTTAATCGAGTAATCGATAATAATACTAAACATTTCATCGTAACTATAACACCATATGATTATATAAGTATTTTCATTGAAATAATGTGAAGGTATTTAGAATATCTCATTACACACAACCTTATGTCTAAATGAATCATGATAAAGTATACACTTATACCTCGTTTTTTGGTTGACGATTATGAACATGATAAACAAAATTATGAAATATATATAATAACTAATAATGGTAAAATTATTTTTGATACGCTCACAATTTAAATGAAATCAATTAATGATTAAAAAACCTTTTTTTAAATAAATGTATTGTCTGTATATTTCTTTACCTAGATAATGTAAATTTATAACTATTGAAAAACCAACTTAATAAAATATATTTAACATGTATATAACTAAATGTATAATTAATCCCATATTAGTTAACTAATAGTCTGGATAGATGATATCTCCATTTAATGATAAGAAAGTCTATTTTTAAATAACATTATATAGGAAATAATTTACAGTATAATAAAATAAACAATACATTATTGACTAATTTTTTTAATGAAATTTATTGATTGTTTATTAAATCAATTATTCTAATAATCTATTTACTATTTTTTTCAATGCATGGAATGGAAGTTAATACAATTCTTGTGTATCATAAATATAATGTTAATTAGATTTCAAACTAGAAATGCTTTGTGACTTTACATCCAGATTAGGTTTTTTATACTCAATTTAATAAATAATTATTATGTATACATCAAATCATCCAGTGAGTATAATTTAAATCAAGTTGCAATTGCCCACATATAAAATTGGTAAACATTATTTTGTGAGACTAATGAAGTGTATTATCATATATAGATATCCCCATGATCTATGGAAATAAATGTTGTATTAGTAATATAAGAGTAAATATTATATAATGTTAGTTTATATATACAAGAATTAATTTTACTCTTTTTGAGTGCATGAAAAATATTCAGAACAAAGGAATGTATGGTCATTTTATGTTTACTAGCTGTTATTTGGGAAAAAAATATTTATAGTATAGACAAAATCTATATGTTTCTAAACACACCTTGATTCATAAAGTATTTGTATATTTCATCAAAAATCATAGAGATCAAAAGAGGACATATTAATTGAAATAAATATTAAATTATTATATACTTTTAATGTAATAAATTGAAATTTGTTTTTTCAAAATTTTATTTCATTTATTAACTTTTATATGAGATAATTTATTTACATTTTATTTATTGAATAAATAAATTTTATGACTCACATTAAGATAATAAGTAGGCATATTTATAAAAATTTAATTTAAATAATAAATATTAGATAAAATTTAAGACATAACCGTTAAAAAAAATAAAAAATTAATATCTAAATTTTCCTTATGTTTGAATATGTGAAAAACAAGGGGATGCTGTTTGATATATTATAAAATATATTTCACTATGATTTTTTCAAAATAATAATTCACTCAAATAATTTGTAGGTAAAATAATTCGAGCTCCACCAAAACCTTTATAATTTGATTAACAATAATATTTTTTATATATTGAATTTTTGTGGGGTTTTTTGGTGCTCTATGAGATTCATTATATTTATGGACTTCCATACAATTTTTTTATCATAATATATCTTTCAAACTATCCATATAATGAAAATAAAAATATTTTATTATTATCATAACCAAAAAGCCCAAAAATTCAATATCATGTGACCTTATTTATATGTCATTTTATAGATAATGTTTCTCCTCTCAACTTTTTTATAGATATAATGAGAATGTTGGGAATTAAAACCATCAAATGTAAAAATAAGAGATCCTTTGATTTAAACATTACATACATTTTATATTTTATTGTTATGATTCTTGAATAATAACATAATATTGTATTTATCTTTTAATATCACGAAATTAGTTTCAATTTTTTTTGTAAAATAAATATTTTTAAAATATTTTATATTATTTTATAGATATTTTTTAGAATATAACAGTTTATGTTAAAATGTAATTGGTTGTTTTTTATAAAATATAATAAGGAATATTATTAAAAAATATTATATCTAAGATATATATATGGATATGTTTAGATAAAATTATTATGATTTTTCTCTTTTAGAATAAAAGTCCAAAAATAACTCATAATGGGAATTTTCACATCACCCACCCATTGATCAATTAGAGGGATCATATAATATTCTTGTGACACCCTGTACACTTTAATAGGGCTCCAATATTTGAAACCATTAGGTAGTGTATCATCTAGATTGCCTTAGTAATATATTTTTTGAATATAGTTTGACATATTTCAATAATATTGCATGAAATATCATGTTTTATTGTTATATATAATTTTAATATATCATTTTTATCAATTATGTACTCTTAAATACTTACCATATAGATGACCTTATGTATCCTAGTTAGGGATTATTTTATGGTTTATTCACACACACACACACATGTATATATATATATTGTAACAACACTCATATCTTAGTAAAATATTTTAATTATATCTCATTATTTTAATTTTTTTGTTAGAAAATAACATAAATATTGGGGTTGGAGAATTTTAAAATATGGTGTTCGAAATTTATTAATGAGAATTGAGTTTGGGTGGGTGAGAATAGAATCACATGAATCTTATATAGGATTTCACATATGTTTGGTGAGATTAAAATGAAATTTCACTTAATTATACCATAGGAACCCAGATTGTATGTCTCCCATAGTCCATTTGAAGTATTTAACAGGTAAAAGAATTATATTTTTCCATGTTCTCCTAAAATACATTAAATTTTCTTCTTCCCTGCGCCATCATCAGTCACATAGGTGCAACCCCTTTAACCCAATTTTCTATAATTCTCTATTTTAAAAGATAAATTTTGATCTAGGAGGCCTATCTTTTGTATAAAATATTTTTATGATATTAATCTTCTAATTTGGAATGACTTTTCAATCCACCACATTATAGAGAAATTCTATATATTATATCTATTTTCACTTTTATATATAAAATCATGTTGTGACCTAATCAAAATAATTTTGATATATCTATAGGTAGGATACCCCTACTTATTACCATAGTTTATTATTTTTTTTATGTGGGTGTGGGTTTTGATATTGTAACTATACTCTAGGTGACATATTTTGGAATACAATTCACATAAATATATCCAAATTTATGAAATTAGTGTTATAATAATATGTATTATACCACCAACAGATTTTAATACATATTTTTTCTTTTTATAAATATTATGTTGTCATTATTTTTTCAGATACAACACAAAAATAAAAAAACAACAATACCTTCTTAGAGAGAAAATATTATAATTATATATAAAGGCTAATACATAATAACACTGTAATATAAAACATTATTAATAAAAATTCTTATGGAATAAAACCCTAAATAAAAATACATTAATATAAAATCTTTATCCTGATGGGTTTCCATGGTTATCATAAAAAATATTACCACTATGGAATGAATAAATAATGATCTAAATATAAAATATATGTTTGAAGAGATATAAGTGAATATGGAGAATGATATGGATGAAGTAGTAATTCTCTTTGAAGTAATTATATCTTACAATTATATATAAACTTGCTTGAATTATGGATGTTGGATATATTTAAATAAAGCGATGGTTATTGGAATAATGTTTATTCATTATGTCTTATAGAAAATGTGTTAAATTTATCTACATATAATATTAAATAATGAGACAAAAATTTAATTTTAAATTAATGTATATTATCGTAAAAATAAATTATTTTTGTTTTATGTATTATTATTTTTATTATTAAATAATAATTCATTTTATATACTAAAAATTAAAATATTTAATTATTAATGGAATGATAAAACTAAATTGTTAGAAGGTGAATAATTAATTTAAATTGTATGTTTTCAAAATTACTGAATATTAAAAAAAGTGACATTCTCCAACGAATGTATTTTTAAGAGTTCTGTTTTTTATATTAATATAATAAATTGAGAACTTTTAACTGATGAAGCTAATATAAATTTTCAATATTGGAAAAAAATTTCACCACCCATCAGTAAGTAATTGATATAAAAGATGATTAAGATCACCTAAAGCATTAATAAAATATTTTTATATAAAAATAAGAGATATATATATATATAAATATATATAATGATATGAATTAAATGTTAAGTTTATAAAATTTATATATTTAATAAGATTATAATGGTTTAACAATTTTAATTATCACATTGAAATCATGTAGGCTGATCAATTTTATTTTTGGAAATGTAAATAAGAGACCAATATACAAATGCACTTGTCATAGTAATGATAAAACAAAGAAAAAGGGGTAAAAATGTGAAAATGGAAAACAATTTCTTGAAAACATTTCATTATTTTATAAGAATCATGTTATGTGTTCCCCATATCAATTATTTAAATAAATATTACTTTGATTTGTTTTACGATGAAAAAATTAATCATTGGGTAATGAATATTTGTGGAAATGGGACTCAAAACTCACATAAAAAGGAGTCCTCATCTACCCATAATAAAATAATCAAAACATTAGGTTCTATGTTGTATAATATTTAATTTTTCTACTCTAGGATCCTTATTGTAAATTTGGTGCAACATCAAGATATTTTGTGAAATATTTTTCTTTTTACTTTATTTAAATTTTTTGATATCATTCATTGATTAAAATATTGAAAATATAGTTTGTTATATAAAATCACTATGTTTTTCTTCCATTATATGATAATCCAAGTTTATATATATTTATATTTCATACCATGTTAATCTTTAACTTCACGCAACACTTACTTGTCTTACGTTACATGCAACACTGCGTTTTTATAAAACAAAATTTTATTATTATAATTATTTAAAAGAGATAGTTATAACATTGGCGTTAAACATCATAATATGAATATTAATAATTTTTATTAAAATATTATTTATAATGATATTATATTAATAAAAAATATTGAGAATAAATAATATAATTTTAGTTAATGACATTATATATTTGGAAATACTATTTTATCAAATGTACTAATTTGTATATCCTATGAACAATATAAAATCAATTTACGACACTTTTAAAAACTTATTTTGATAAAAAATAATTATTTTTAATTAATTATTTCTAAATTATATTAGGGTAAATTTTCATTGAATTTTTTAGAAAAATTATTTTTGGATGAATAGTTAGAAATACTGAATTTTAATTCAAAATAACAATTCATTCTATATTATTTATATTAATAAATTAAATATGAGTTTAGTTTTGAAGTATAATTATATAAATTTTACATAAATTAATATAATATAAAATAGTATAATCAATTTAAAATTGAAATTAAATATAAATACATTCTAAACCTTTAATCATTTCACTTAAAAAACACATTGTCACGACATGACTACAAGGTTATTATTAAATTAAATTCCGAACATACGTGATTTAAATTTGAAAAAATTTCTTAATTATTTTCAATAATCATAATTTATAATTTATAATAAGTTCAAATATTTTTTGACCAAAAATATTTCTAAATGTAATGATAATTAATTAAAATGTCTAAGGTTTAAAAGCTTAATTAATTACTAATCATGTCATATAAAGTGTAAAAATGACACTAAAATTTTCTAAAAATTATTTTCTAGACATATTCCAAACATTATTACTCTAATAATATAGAATGGTATTTTTCTATCCTTCAGGGACTAGTGAAACATAGGGAGTTCTCAAATATTTTCATGAATACCCAATGTGTCATCGTCCCCACTTATAAAAGGCCTCCACTGCTTCACCTCTATTCACACCTCTCATGACATTTATCTCATAAAATTAGTTAAAAAATATCATCCAAAAGTCATTCAATTCATCCTTCATTACTCACCTAGATATAAATAAAATCAAGGATTCCCTTTGGTGCACATCAAAATGAGTTTCTGAAAAAAGTGGTAACGTTCTCTCACTAGATATTTTGTTTTATATTCATTTTCCACCCCTAAAATATTCTTATGACGTGATAATATAATAAGCTAAGTACAAAAAATATACAGAAAATTTTCTATTTTAAGGGTCCTACCGACACTCTCACACACATCCATCAAATTGTATACACAATCATTGTTCGTTTATATGACATACTACCACCATGCAAACCGATGTCTCAAATTCTATTAGTATCACCTTTGAAGTGTGGAAATAATTATTCAATCCATAATTTTATATTATATATATGTTTTTTATTATTTATTTATAAATATGGAATTATTATATTAATAATATCATCATTCTCTACATTTTGGTTAAATATGATCACCTCGTTTGTGGATGTATGGACTACCACCTCCTCAAATCAATGTGACTCATTCACACTTTAATAGAATTTATTAAGGATTAGTTTTGTAAATGAATATGATATATATGAAACAATAATTATAATATAATAATAACATATATAAATGTATATAAACATGCATATATTTCATTTATATTCATTTAATATGACAAGGAAATGGAAACATCATTCAAATGTACGTACGTCATACTGTGTATTTGAACGGTGTATTCAATTTAATATTTATATATTTTATATATTATTATAAATACATATATCATGAATATATATGATACTTATACCATGGTTTAAATTTATTAAAAAATGAAATATTGATCTATGTAAGAGGACCATGAATAAAAAGTCAAATCATGTATAAAAAACAAAGTAGTTATTACCCGAAACATAATAAAAACAAGGAATTTTATTATAAAAATTTAATATATGGTCATAATAAAATCATATATGGTATGAAATATATTAATAGGTTTCTTATTAATTTTTCTCACAAACTTTAATTTGTAATATATTAGGATTGAATGTGTAAATAGAATGTAAAGGCATGTGGTAAGGGTTTTCTCACCTCACTTTTATTTTTGTGAGACTTATGATTTATTCATGACTCATTTATTTTGCATGGTGTATATACATACCATGATTTTATAATATTATTATTTTATATATTTTTATGGGTATATACATATCCATTTTATGATATTTCATTCATGGGGTTTATGGTTCAAAATTTTAAAAATCGGCATTATAATTTTATCTCAATTTACAATCATCAAGACGCAGGCCAAGTAATGAAACAATATTCGTCAATGAGTTTTATATAGTTTCCTTGTAAATTATATATAATTAATTTCCTATTAATGATATTTTATGATTCACATAATGTTATTATTTCCATATTATTATGATTCAAAGTTAACAATATTGTTATGGTTTATTGCTATAATAGCATCGTTTACTGAGATTGATTCTGATTATGAATCCACAAATGTAATATTATGATATATATAAAAAGAAATATAATTAATTTTATTATACTCTAATTATCCATGATATATTCATGTATTGATAATATATTTCACTATTGGGTTCTTAATATTACTGAGAAATGTTTCTAAGAATATTTGATTTTATTTTTCTCTTCGGTCAGAAATTTGTTTTATTCAAAAAATCATGTTTTATAAAAAAAGTTTTCAATTTTTGACACTGATGTGAAAAATACATTTTTACCAATGATTCAAATTTTTAATAATTTTTTTAAAAGAAATATTATTTTCATTTTTCTATCAACTATATTTTGTAAACTTTTTATGGTGTATATGGAATGTTTGATACGTTCAGATTTACCCCTCATCATTTTAGGGAAGCTTCCTTTAAATGTATAAATGTTTATTTTTAAGTGATATTTTTTAAAAATATTATGTAAATTCATTTTTTAACGTTTTTTTCAATGAAAACGTTTTCAAAAATGTTTTCTATGGTTTTCTAATCTTACATTATATGTTTTCAAAGTAATTTTCAAAGAACAATGATTTTAAAAATGTTTATGTTTTAAAAAGTCTTTTTCAAAGTATAAAGGATAATTTCCTACGAAATGTTTTAAATTATGTTTCATGATTCTGAAATATGTTTCTAAATTTTTTTCAAAGAAAAGTGTTATGATAATTTGATATGGTTTAAAAATAAAATTTCAAATAAAATTTATGATCCATGTCATATTTCATAATCCCTATCCATCTACGATGATATATGTTCATATTGTTTGTGATTTACAATGTTTATTATCCAATGAAAAAATGTTATTATTTCATTTAATGGTTTAGGATTAATATGAAATTTTGTTTGTGAATCATATTTCTCTTCCCTGAGTTATATTATTTTGAAACACACTTCCTCTAATGAGTTTTTCTGGGTTGAAATGATTATGAATCCTCTCTATTTTACATATGTTAGGATTTGTTGAAATTTTAGTGATACCAACTTCATTTCATGGGCTATGATATGATGTTTCTAAATCCCATCCATATTTTATTGATCATGATACGGTGAATGTTTTATTATCTAATGAAACATGCGTATATGATTTCATTATATTATAGGTGTAACATATATATACCTCTAATGAATTAGGTAAATATTTATATCTCATGAGCTAATGAAGGGAAACTATTCTACAAGATTGTTCATCAAAGATAAATATGTGTGTCCATATCCATAGTGGGAAATAGGTGTGTTCTGAATAAAAATTGTAAATAGGTGTGTCTTGATCCACAATGGGATTTAGGTGTATTATAATCCAAAATGGGGTACATGTGTGTCCTGATGCAAAATAGTAAATTACCATGTCTCGGTCGACTATGGGAAACATTTGTATTAATACAATATAAGAAACAAGTGTTCCCTGATCTGAAAAGGGGAAATAGGAAGGTCATGATCAACTTTGTAGATGGTATTCGTTGTTAAACTTAACAAACGAAATGGTATTCTATAGATATACTATTTTCATAGTTATATGATTTGATATTATGGTTTATGATTTATTTAAGTAGACTTATCTCCCTTTATATTCATGTGTTATGAACTACAAATATTTATACCATGAATCTTGACAATGATCTTTGATATATAGGGTATTATATTAAAATGTTAAGGTCATTTTCTCTTACCCTCTTATGTTCATGTTATGCATCTATATATCCATTATATACCCATTGGTGAGCATCTATGTTCACTTATTGGTTATTTTTCCTTTCCCTAGGTTAGGATGAATGGTTTTATGTAGGAAAACTATAGGAAACGATATTTAAGGAATATTTGGAAGATCGTTCACCAGGTAGATGATAATCTTTATATTTTTCCATAGATACTAAAATATTATAGCCCATAAGAATGTATTTTTAGTAATGTGATAAATATTATTCTGAAATGGTGTAATATCCATGTATATTATGCCGGGGTAACTATTTTTTGTCTCGAAGGATAGATTTAGACAACCGTTGGAAACTGGGATGATAAATATTTAGTGAAATCCATTGATATATTTATAAGGATATTCCTTGTATTGTATCTAAGGATATTCCTAAGGTGTCATAGATTAAAGGACAGGGTGGTATGATTTTTAAATCATAAAAGCAATTTTTAATGATTACGTCGTTTGCTTCTATGATAACAGATAGTCACACTATGCATTATAGTTTTATCTGGTGTCTAAAATGCAAAAAAAATCTTTCTATTCTAAATGAAATGGACAATATGATTATTCCCCAATAGATAAAAAATGACATGGGAGTTGGAATTAAAATTATTATGGATATTGTCCAACATTATTCCCTTGATATGAATTATGTTCAACTTCTAAACGAGTAATAGAGTAATTTTTTTTGAGTTCATCATGAGGTAATTTTCACTATATATCAGTGGTTGTACTGATCCACTGCATTCTAAGCAATTTATTGTTGTCACTGAAAAGATATATTACATTTTTCAGTGTCCAGATCATGAAAAATTCATTTTGGAATCTTATCATTAGGAAGGTAAATGAGATCCGTGGTAGACTCTTTATAAGAACCAATATAAATAAAATGAAATGTAATATATGGAATGGGAAGAGTTTAAGGTGATATTTTTCACTATGTTCCTTCCTTGTATTCAACAAAAAAATTTATAAGTAATTACATGATTTAATGAAAAGCAATGATGAATCTATTTGTACCTATAAACCTTATTTGGAAATACTCTAACAGTTCGATTCTGGTGTGATCATCATACCTAAAATCAAAATCAATCTAATATTTTGTATCCTAAAAATAATCCTTCTAAAGGGAACAAATATAAGACACTTCTGTAATTATGAATAATTAGTTTGATTTTCACTAAATGTATAAATAGAAATTGGATATTCCTACCATTCTTATGGGATTGATTAGAAAAGGAATTCAAGTCTCATGAAAACTCAAATGGTGGAAGACAATCCAAACATCTTTCTTCCAGGAATGTCAGGGGATGCACCAAGGGAATTTATTTAACGGAACTGGGAGGTTTTTTTAAATTTGGAGTTGAAGATCTTAAAATACTTGAATGACTAAATATGATTAATGATTTAATTAATATGATGGATGAAAAGATAATTCCATCTAATGGACCACCAACACACTAGTGTTTCAACATCTTGTATTCTGTGGATTATGTGAATAAATTTCTTAATCTGAGTGCTAGTATTAGTTATGTTGAAAAAACCTCATAAAACAAATTAAAAATGTAAATATTTTGAAATCACAATGGATGATGTGAGTCATGATAGTTAGGGAACATGTGTCCTCACAACATAGTTGGGATGTTAATGTTTGATTTTGTTTGAATAAACCCTTAGAAAACATATTGTTCATACTTTATAGAATTTTCAAGTGACTACCTCCCTTTCCATAGATTTTTGAATAATAAAATCACATTTAATATTGACTTGGTTCGACGGTAAGCCAATATTTCAATTAAAAATGTTTTTGGTATAAGATAATAGTTTATTTAAGAAATAAAGAGCGATTTATATTTTCAAAGGGTTATGAAGATAAATAGTTATGGAATAGTTTATGTAAATATCTTGATGATGTTATACAGAATCTTGTATTGTATCTTCATATAAGGATTTTTTAATCTTGGATTACTTTTGAAAACCATTTTATTATGATGCAAACTAAATACAGATTGTATGACTCATCATTATACCTCATGATCTGTTGGTACTTCAAGATTGAAAAATTCAACTTCATTTACTGGAATAATAGATGAATTAGAAATTGATAATGACACAACAACGGGTGATTTTTTCATGAAATAATGTAAAAAGTATTATCATAAAAATTCATCAAAAGGGTCATGAAAAAAATGTTTTCCTTTTATCATCATTTTTTATGATATTAATGAAAATTTCAAGTACATGTTGGGTTATGGATTTAAGATCTTTATATTTCCCCTATCCATGTTGTATATCATCTTCCATTATAAATTTATAGTTATATTTATCTTATATGTCCATGTTTTCACATTCCATATATGCTTTCTTATATGGGAACCTAGTTGTGTGTTACATCGGGTAAACATTATGGTTCCATCTTTCCCTTATATTGGGGATGTTTTAGAGTTTATCTTAATGGCTTCTGTTTCTATGAATAAAATATTAAATTTCTATATCTTTTATAACCTATATGAATTTCTAGCGTGAAAATAATTTTATGGGGGTAGAATGTAACTCCCCGTGATTTTGTGAAACATTTTTTCGAATTAATTTAATATTTTTGATATTTTTTATTTTTCATAACACTAAATATAAATTTTTTTATATTTTATAACTATGTAGTAATATAATAAAATAGTAAACCAATTTAATATTTCTTATATTCCACACTAAGTTAATCTTGAGCTATACCTAACACATATTTTCACTACATTATACATAACATTGAGTTTTTATGAAATAACATTTTATATTTATAATTAATTAAATGTGATTGTTATAAATTTAAATTAGAATTAGTAATATGAATAGAAATTAATATTTTTAAAAATTAATTCTAATTTTTTATATAAATAAATCATATTGATAATAAAACATATAATTTCTAGCAATGTCTTTATTTGTTTGAAAACACTATTGTCTCGAATGAATTTTTTTCTGTCATTCTATGAAAAATAAAATAATTAATATTAGAAACATTTAGAAATGTAATTTCAAAAAATAAATTTCATTTTTTTAATTCGTAATTCAAAATGTATCTTTGGGTAAATTCTTGGGATTTTTTCTTGAAAATATCATTTTTGGACGAACAATGAAAAATACTGAATTTTAATTCATAACTAACTTATCATATAAAATATTTATATTAGAAAATTATATTTTAATTTATTAATATAGTTTAATTACACATAATTTATATAATAATTCATATTTGGGTCATTGGAAAAAATTTAAATTTAAACTGGATATAATAAAATTTCATACTTATAAAAATTTTTCGCTTAAAACCCCTTTGTTGGAACATGTTTACAAGATTAATTTTAAACTAATTTCTTGAAATTTTGTGATTAGAAATTTGAAAAATATATTAAATGATTTTAGTAATTATAATTTATAATTTCTAATATGTTTAACATATTTTTTACCCAAATATTATTTAATGTAGTTAAAATTATTTATAGTGAGTTTGGAACAAATGAGCTTAATTAATGACTAAAAGTAGAATATATTGTGTCAAAATGACCCCAAACATGTGTTAATTTTTTTTATTGAAGTATTTACTCCCATAAACATCTAATAATATATAATGGTAGATTAATAAATACTGGGGGATAAGTAAAACATGGGGATCAATCAAATATTTTCAACAATACACAATCTGTCTTTTTTCCACTTATAAAAGGCCTCATATTCATCCCTCTATCCACACCTATAAATACATTTGGATCAGAAAACACATACCAATCTATAATCAATAATATCCTCCATTAATTTTATATACCATAAGTTGTTTATAAATCCGATTAAGTAAGCCCTTTGGTGCAATACAAAAGGAGTTACCCAATGTAGAGGTAACATCCTTCCACAAACTCGTTTGTTTTATTTTTCAAATCGAACCCCTAAAATATTATTATTAAATTATTATATTATAAACAAATTATATTATATATAATTATATTTTGTTATAATAATGATTCTACCTACAATCACACACATGTCTGTAAAACAGAATACACAATATTCGTTCGTGTGTATGATGAACTATCACCTCCCGAACCGATTTCACTAGAAATTCCATTACCATCTTTAGAAGATAGAAATAATGATGGAATTTATATTACTATATGAAATATATTATATTTATGATGACATTATTTCTATTTAGTTATTATATATATCATACCGTCATCCTTTCCAATTTGTCTAAATATGATAACATAGTTTGTGGATGTGGGGTCTACCGCCACTTTAAAGTGATGAGATTCATTTATAATTTACATGGAATGCATTAAAGATAGGCTAAGTAAATTTATATGATATATATGGAATAATAATTTTAATGTAAATATAATATATTTATATATATATTTCATTTACTTTCAATCTGTGTGATAAGAAAATATAGACAATATTCATGTGTTTGTACAACCTTCCCTCTCTATAAATGGTATATTCATTTTAATATTTATATCATTGATAAATTATTATAAATAAATATACACAAAATTTGTATAAAATTTATACCATTTTTTACAATGTTTAAATAATTAAATCATTATCTATGTAAGAGGACTTGGAATAACAAGTAAAACAATTAATGAAAATATTAGTTACTACACAAAACATAACCTAGACATGGAATTGTTAATAAGAGGGTAATATAATGTCATAAAAAAAATAATATATGGGTATTATATATAATAATTTGATTATTTATTATATTTTAATACATATATATTTATCATTTTGGTTGTTTTAATATGAACAAAGAAATTCAAGTCATAAGGTAAGGGTTTTCTTATCTCACTTATATTTCTGTAAGACTTATGCTTCATTCACCACATTTTTCTTTTGTGTGGTGTATATAATGACCATTAATTTATTATATTAATTTTATAATTAAATTTATGGGTATTTAAATGTCGATTTTATAATCTTTCTTTTTTTGGGTTTTATGTTTCTAATGTTAATAAATCAATGAGGCAATTTTTTCTTAACTTGCATTCCTTGAGACATATTCCATATTATGTACCAATATTATTCTATGAGGCTTATATAATACTAATTATAATTTTATATAAATAATATAATTATATCAATAATATTGTAAGATTAATTTGATGTCATTATTTCCGTAGTATTATGATTCAATGTTTGCAAAGAAGTAACAATTTGTTACTATAATCATATCGTTTATAGAGATTGTTGATTATTATTCTTTCAATGAAGAACTTTTAGGATCCATATCCCATGAAATCTCATGATTCTTATTATAAAATATTTATCCACGATTTATACACGTATTTTTTCCATTTTACACTCTTTTCTACTTAATATAATTATTATTATTTTTAGAATATCCATCTTTATTTCTCTCTTTGACCAGAATTGTTTTATTAAAAAACCATGATTTATAAAAAATTTAATCTATTTTGTGTAAAATAAATCTTCACCAATGTTTTAACTTTTTAATAAAAAATGTTTTCAACAGAATCTTCTTATTGTTTTTTGGTAAATTAACCTCTCGATCCTTTTTAATATGTAAAACGAATGTTCAACATGTACAGTTTACCTGCCATCATTTCCTTTAAGATTCTTTAGAATGTTTAAAATGTTATTTTTAAAAGATTAATTTGTCTGAATATTATAAAAATTTATTATTTTAATGTAGATTTCAAAGAAAAAGTTTTGAAATTTATTTTACATTGTTTTCAATGCATAGTTTATATGTTTTCATGGATTTTTTCAATGTAAAAAGTTTTCAAAATGTCTATGTTTTAAAAAAATCTTTTATAGTGTAAATGATATTTAATTGAATTTATTTTTAAATGGTTTTTCATTATTCATATATATGTATTCAATGTGATTTCAATGAAAATGTTTTTTGAAAATATTATATGTTTTAAAAGTTTATTTTCCATGTCTTTTTATATACCAAGTGATATTTAAATATACATCCCCATATAAGATGAAATCATTTGATATAGTTTATAAATTACTAGGGCTATAATCAAAGGGAACAACACTTCTTATATATTTGAATAGTTTTTGATATGGATGGAAGGTTTTTTATTAAACCTGTCTCTCTTCCACGACATATATTCTTATGAAACACACTTCCTTTCATGGGTTACTCGAGGTTAAAATGATTATGTAACCCATATTTTTTCAAAGGTTATGATATAGTGAAATTTTTATGTAACCAATTTAATTTAATGGGTTATGATATGATGTTTATAAAACCCATATCTTTTTTATGGGTCATGATATGAAGAATTTTTTATTATCTTAGGTCACACATATATAAGATTTCAATATATGATCGATTGGGCCTAAATCTGCCTCCAATAAAATGGGTAAATATTTATATCTAATTTTATGATTATTTTATACAAGTTGATTGTATTGATCCACATGGTGAAATAGGTGTGTCCTAATCCAAAATGGGAAATAGGTTTATCCTAATCCAAAATGGGAAACAAGTGTGTCCTGATCCATAATGGGAAACTGCTGTGTCTAGATGAAAAATGTGAATCATACGGGTTATGAAAATACTGAGAAATTGATTTGTCTTAATCCAATATGGTAAAAATTTATGTCCTGATCCACTACAGAAAAATGTTTGTCCTTATCTAAAAAGGGAAAACAAGTGTGTCTCGATCCTATATGTCGATGATCTTAGTAGTTAACCTCAATAGATTAAATGGGTTTCTATAGTTATAATGGCGCCATAATTATATAACACTATTTATTGGTTAATGAAGGATTTATCATGACTTATCATCCTTATAATTCATTTATTATGAACTTCCAATATTCATACCATGACTCTTGATTATGATCATTGATATAAAGGGTATGATCTTCTAATGTAAACATCATGTTCTCATACACTTATACTCATGTTATTCTTGCATATTTCCCTTATTTACCCTTACTAAGCATCTTAGATCCCTATTTCGGAAGTTTACATTCCCCTAGTTATAATGAATGGTTTTATAAATGAATAATGATGTGAATGATTTATATGGGATATGTTTATGATATTTCACAATGAAAAAATATTATGTTTTATTATTTCTAATGGAATTAATCTATTTTAATCCTTGGGATAGTATATTTTTTAATGTTTAAAATATTCATATAAAATGATTTAACATCCTTTTATGTTAATATTGGGTCACTATATTTGGAATCCTATAGTTCCATGAAGGATGTGAAAATCCTTTATTCTAAAATATCCTGTGTCAATAAGTAGAAAATTCATCAATATATATACCTAGAATTGAAAAATCATTTTCAAATACAATATCATATTAATGATTTGTAAATATAATATCACAGTAAAATTTTATTTTATTGAACTCATTATTCCACTATGAAAAAATAATTTCATTATATAAAACTATAGTATTACTCATTAGTTAATATAACATATTCTTGATTATCATGGTTTGAACACCAATAATAATGACGTTATAATTTATTCACTATTTGAATAATGAATTGATATCATGAAATTAATAATTGTAACTTATAATATTAAGTATTAAATTATTTCATAATTAATTTTCTAGATGTGTGATGAAAATAGTCATGATCATGTAACTTGTTACTATACAAAATTACTAAAATCATACTCTCTTTGGATTTCATTATCAGGAACTATAGAATCACCATCGATAAATTTAATTTGAAACTATATAAATAATAGATAGATAATGATTCGACTACTTATAATAATCATTTAATAGTGAACATGTTTGCAAAAAACATTGTCTAAATTCACTCTTTTGAAACCTCTAATAAACAATCACAATTATTGACATCTAATAATGAAGATAGAAAATAACTAACTAATATATGTATAATAAATTATCCTAGTAATATATATATAAATATATTTTGATATGGATAAAAAACATTAGTAGGTTTTTTATTTTTTTATATTGGTTGTAAAGAAGCAATCTAGAAGTTAAGAGTATTGGTAGGTATTTATCTACCAAGATTATTTAGAAATATTGATGGTTTATGTTTGAATATCCATATAGAAAAATTATAAGAAATTATATATAAAAACATTTATTTTTAATACTCTCTAGTTTTTATATAGGGTTTAAATGTACTCTTACCATTTTATTTTATCTGGATTATAATTCAATCGAAAATATGATCATAAGTGGAGCAGATATTTGATTTTATTTTAAGTTGGGAATATTTATCATTCATATCAACAATCCTTATTAAGTTTTATGGAAGTGATAAAATATGTTTTTATGAATTTTGGTTTTATATTTTAGGGGGACTTGAATTTTATTACAAAAAGAATATTCTTTTAAAATTTTCTATATGGTATTTTTCATAGTTTTAAACTTCATTACAATTTGTTATATGAAACTCCTTACAAAATATTTTTATATAAATTATTTTTCCCAAAATCGTCTTTAGTTTTTATTAAGAAATAATATCTCCATGTTTTCATAGTTTTCCAAGGAATTTGTTTTGTTTTTTATAAAATATTTAGTTCAAAAATAAATGGTTTAAAAATTTAATGGGTATTTATTCTCTTTTGTAAATATAATTTTTAATTCTCTCATGAAATATTTTTTTTATCAATCTTGGAATAAGTTAGTTTTTCTTTTATATCACTATTAATATTTTTTAATGAAACTATCCAATTTGTTTTAGTTTATGGGTTATGATAATGTATTATGGAATTTTTCAAGAAACATTTTTTTATAAGATATAATTAATCAATGATAAAATTAGGAATTTTTTTATATTCATGTGAAACATATTTTTATAGTTTATATTATTTATTAGTGGGTCCATTCTAGCAATCCAATTCATTATTTAATTCCCCATTACCTTTTTATGAGGTATGTTCTAACCTATGTTTTTTGTTTCCTTTTTTGTGGTGTATTTAATGTTTAAAAGTGATTGGGATGATACAAGTAATGGTGAAGTCAGGGATCTGTTGGAAATTTCTTCTTAGACCTATAGTTTTACTACATGGTGTAAAATTAGATGCCTTTTAATTACATTACATTTCATGTAATGGATTCCTAGTAGAGGTCATGAATTGAATATAGGGCATGGAGGATTTACCAAAATTGTAACATGTTTATGTCGTGTATTGAAAATATATCATTTTTAACAAAAAGGTGAAACGTTTTTTTAGAATATATGAAATTAGTGGATTACACAATATGTATTGAGATTACAAATCATACAATTTTTTGTAAGTGGTCTTTTTTAGGGTGGTGAACGAATGATTTTTATTTCATTCCTCCTCCATCCCATCTCTCTCAACCTAGATAATACCTTTTGTGATTTGAGGATACACCTTTCCTTCCAGATCACTTCATTCAGTGAGTGATCACCATTAGGGTTTGATTTATTCTCTCTAGTGACATGTAGTTCCTTGTCTTTTAATGTTCGTTAACATGTTTTTTGATCACCGTTTCAGAATATAGATTGGATTATACCATGTTGAGGAATGTGTTTCCTTACAATGGGTTATTTATTTGAATTGTGTATTGTTCATGACAAATTTCTTTTTATGGATCATAAATTAGAAGTGATAAGTGATACAAAAAAGAATCCTTAAAATAAATTTTTTTCTCAAAAAGTTGTTATTTTAATAAATTCGTTTTCATTCATTGAATTGGTTTGGTTTGGCCTTGAAAATGAATTACAAAATTATGATCTTGGTCTTACAAATTTATTTGGAAGAATTCAAATTGGGAACCTTGGGTACATTAGGAAAGAGGCACTGGTAGCCTTATAATCTATTTCTTTACTATGAGGATATTATATTGTGATATCGAATGGTAGGACACAATATTAGTTGGATCCAAAAAATAACGGTTTAGGATTTTGAGTGCCCTATAGTTATCTTTCCATAGTATAAAGCCCTGTATTTAGATATTTGTCATTTATCAGTTATATTTATTTATTACATGATTGTTTTTATCATGGATTGTTGCTCATATATTTTTATATAATTTTATATCACATATATGTTCAAGATAGGTTATTTTAGAGATATGTTTTTCACTTGTTTCATGTATATGCTTTTATGATTTCATGACATATACATTTTATATAAAATGTTTGAGAATTTGAAGGGTTTTCTGAAAGTCCAAATGAATAAAAAGGGAAAGTGATTTATAATTTTTTTGGATTTTTAAAAAGGATATGTAATTTTTTTAAAGATAGAACATTATTATTATTGATAATATACCATATATAGAATCTTTGGTGTCATCTTATTGGGATTTGATAAATAACCTAATTGTTCCTTCAAGATTCAGTTAAAGTTGTATTGCAATATTCAGGTAAAGGGAAGAGAATTTTGTTTTATGTTGGCTTGTATTCTTACTGCAGTATCCAAAAATTGTTCATGGTGAAAAATAACTCTAATAATATTAGTAGTGGCTTTACATGATAGTGAGGATCTTAAAATTATTGAATACTACAGAAGATGTTAAAGTGGGTTTTCCATGCGTATGATTGAGGTTCCGGGAAGGAGATTGTGGGACTAAATCTTGTATGCTTTTTTGCTTGTAGAATTTACCTAATATTACTTCTAGTAAATATTTAACCACAAGTATTATTCTGATACATTTCATGTAGTTAATAATGGGGTGTTTTTTACCTTATAAAATGTATATCATATTCTTCTAGATGAGTCATATCATTTTTCTAAGTTGGTACATCTGGCACTAGATCCTATCACTAATGAGGACCTGAATGCTCAAAGGATTGATTTAGGACTAAGTCATCATATATGATTGATGTTGATACTCATGTGACCTGATTCCTTTGTCTATGTAGTTGAAAAGGATAATTTTCTAATGCATTTATAGCTGGGATGAGAGGTTTAGTTGGAGTTGGAGTTGGTTTAATGGTTATCCAGTGTGACACTTATGGAAAGGAAAGAATGTGTAAGACTGGTAAACCTTCATCGGGACCAATTTCGTGGCATTCAATATGGGAGTAGTAGTTTTTCTTCTACCATTGTGGAAGGTAAGGTGATGCCATGAAAATTTTTACAAGGTCTAGTAGGGCTTATCATCTTTATGGATGATCTGGTTATCTACAACAGTATTTGGAAATGATATATTAGCGAAGTAGAAACGGATTCACACTCACCAGGGGTTCATAAGTTTATAATGATGCTTACAATAGTGGTGGGTCTAATATATATACCATGTGAGAGGTTCATGTTTCTATGACCAGATAGATTTATGCAGAAGAGTATGCAACATGGGAATCTAAAGCATGTCCATCTACTGTTAGAGGTATAATGTTTATCTCATCATCTATAGTTATAGGTTTTTTTGATATAGGTGATACTCATTATTTTATATGACAAATTTTTCCATTCTGTTTCATTGGAATTTAAAACGTATTCCATTCCTGTTAGATCACTCAATTCCTTTAAAAAAGAGGTCCGAATAAGGTTTTTGGTTTCCTAAATGTTAGGTGGTGATGGATGACAACATGGTGGTGTAGGAATTATTTGTAATTGATCTTAACATATTTTACATGAAAATTATCTTGGATTTAATGATTAATGGTAATGTCCATATTCACTATTACAGACATTAGGTTCAGTTCTTATAAACCAATGGGGTCACACATATTTTTAGGGTGACTGGGTCTCTATATTTAGAAGTTTAGGGATTGATGTTCTTTATGCTGGGGTAATCTCATGCATGTTTTAATACAATTTTCACGATGTTGAAGACCCTTTATTTCGTTTTCAGCATCTTATTGGTTTGTGTGAATACCCTAAGGCATTTACAGATGATTTTTTTGATTTTGTTCCAAATAGAGAGGAAATATTTTCTATAGACCTTATCACTAGTATGACGTCCATTTCAAAATATTAATACAATATGGAACCTACTCATATTGGAACATAAGGTCCAACTCATGAAACTAGTAGCTAAGTGTATTTATTCCTCCAATAATGTGACCACGAGGTTTGCCTATCCAAATTTATATGAAGGCATATGGTAGCCTTAGAATGTGTATCTATTTTCAAAATTTGAAATGGATGACTGTTAAGAAATGATATCCTTTGATAAGGATTGATGGTCTCTTTTTTCACCTTAAAGGGGATTGTGGGTTTTTTAGGACTGATTGAGGGGTTTGAGTTTCACCAGTAAATAGTTTGAGAAGTTGATATACTAATTAAATTATTTTGTAGTCGATAGGGTAATTTAGAGATTCTAGTTAATCTATTATGTCTCACTACTGGTACTATGGTGTTTAAGGCATTAATAAACTAGATATTTTATTTGTTATTGGACTCCTTTTTTGTATTGTTCGATGATTATATTTTAGGGTACTCTATGTCAGAGGATAAGAATATGGACCATTTGGATATCAATATTTTAACCATGAGAGGGCATTTTCAATATGGTAATCTTTACATGTGTGAGTTTTGGATCTAGGAAATGATGTTCTAGGGGAATGTGATATCTAAAAGGGGTGTCTAAGTAGATTCTTAAAAGGTAAAGGTAGTTATGGACTACGAGTAGACTAGAAATTGTTTTGAGATCTAGAGTTTTGTGGGTTTGGCTAGTCACACTAGACAATTTTTTAAGTACTTCATTAACATAAAATATTCAGTAAAAACATTAACTCAAAATGGTTAAAGTTTGAATGGAATTAAAATGGTTAGATATCTTTTGAGGATCATAATATGAGGTTGAATTTATCAATAGTATTTATTATTTTGGAACAAATATTGGGTTTTTATGTTTTATATGATGGTTCTCATATAGGTTTGGGACATGTCTTGATGAATGGAAAATAGTTTTTGGCTTCACATTGATTGTACCCTCATGAGAAGAACTACCATAACCATGATCTTGAGTTGTAATTAGTTATGCATTCACTCAAAATTGGGCATCACTATCTCTTTTGGGAGATGTTTACATTGTATTCAAAACATAAGACCCTAGAATAATTTTTCACTTGGAGGTCTTTGGATATTTTATATTTATGTTGGGTAGATTATCTAATAACTTTTGGTTTTGAAACTTTTTATACACTTGGGGAAAGTTAATGAGGTTTTCAATGTGTTGATATAAAAATTACTAATAAAAGTTGCGAAGGAATCTGTTTACATGTGTTATTTTTAAAATTTATTCATTGAGATAATCTTGGATGTAGAAGAGGATGGTGGATAGGTTTTCTTAGTTTAGATGAAAGAGAAATCATCTTTTTATTGTATATCTCGATGTGAGTAGATGAAAAAAAATTGAGTGATAATGTTTTAGTAAAAGTCATTAGCATGTAATGACCTTAGGAGGGTGGTCTCAGTCTCTCAGTGGAGCTTTGTGCTATTTCAGTAGGTTGATTGTTTTGTTTTCCATAAGGGAGGTGATATTTGATAATGGAAACCTGTTTTTTGGTCCCTACACCCTAGGGATACAAAATGTATCATGACATGTGGAATAAGTTTGTTGGCAGGGCTTGTGATGTTTGGTAGGGGTTTTTTCCATAATTCATTAATCTTAAAAGAGCTATGGTTGAACACTATAGACCGGTAGGTTTTTTTTGCCTTCACCCATTCTGAAATGGAATTAAGGTGATATCTCCATGGACTAAATTATTGGTTTTCAATAGACCCCAAGTGAAAATGATGTGATTTGGGTGATCATTGACTAACTCATGAAATCAGATCATTTCCTACCTATCAATGAGATGATTAAAGTATAAGATAATGGGCATATATATTTTCAAGATATTCTAAGATATCATCGGGGTTCATCTAAAATTTGTTACGATAGGGTTACAAGGTTCACTTTCGGGTTTGGGAATGGTTTTCAAGAGGTGATGTGTTCCCATATTAAAATAACCACAACTTATCATCTATAGATGGATGGAAATATGAAGAGGTCCATCGAGGTTATATAGGACATGATCCAGGATTGTCAGTGTGATTTTTGAGGATCTTGGAAAAATAACTTACCTTAGGTTGAGTTTTCCTATAACAAAAATTTATTATGATTTGGTAAAGACGAAACCTTTAAATAATTTTTATAGATGGACTTGAATATCTCCGTTGTGCCACGAATAATTTATAGAGTCCTCATTAGTTGGACCAAGTGTGGTTCATAAGAAGATGTAGATAGTTTAGTTGACTCAGAATAATCATAGTATACAGTCTTCAGAAATTATATGAGGACTATCAATTTCAACTGTTGGAGTTTGAGTTTGGTGATCAGTTTTGTCTTTGAGTTTCAACTCATTTCAAAAATCATCAATTGAGTATGTTTTTAGGTTATAATTTATGTTTATCTGACCCATTTATATTGTCGGATGAATAGAGAGGTTGTCCTATTGGTTGGATTTCAGTCTAGTTTGATATATATTAACGATGTGTTTCTTGTTTCCTAGTAGGGGAGGTATACACCAGATCCATCCGATTTAATTATATGAGTGGATGTTGATACTGAGACTGATACAACTATGGTTGAGTATCCTGTTAAGATTAAAAATTACTAGGATAAAGTTATATAGATTAAAATGATCTACTAGATTAGGGTAATGTGGAAGTGCTAACAGGATAGCCATGAGATGTGGGAATGAGAGTTATTAATGAGGAAGTAGTTGAATTGTCTTTTGGATGATCCAGAATCTTGAGGGATTTCTAGGGGTTGAATAAATGTAAGGGAGAGGGAATTATAACCCACTATTACCTTTCTGTATGGTAGGTTTTAATCTTTGTATTTGGTTTCCATTCCTATTGGTCTTATAATACAAAAAAAGAATTATGAGGATACCTATGATGGTGATGTTAAGGATATATTGAAATTTTGTTCTTATACATTGTGTTTTTGAAGTTGTGGGATAATTATATTCCTTTTATTTGTAGTAAAAACTAGGTAATAGCTTTCGACCAAAGTCGGTGAACTGAATACCAGTTTTGAACGTTTTACATTCTGTGTAAGAGGATCACATGTTGTTCTGGTAAATATAACTTTTTTAGTTAATAGGTGAATGGTTTTCAGTGTATATGAGGTTTGTAGAATTCATTACTTGTGATGGGTTTAAATTCCATCTAATAGTCTATAATTGTAGTTTTTAGGGTGGTGGATAGATGATTGTCATTTCATTCTACATATGGCCAAACTCACTTAACCCAGAGCATACCCTATGGGATTTTGGGTGACTCCATTCCCTTTGGATCAATTCATTCAAAAATTTATCACCACATGGGTTGGATTACTTCTCTTGGGTTACAGGGTGTGCCTTGTATTTTGATGTCCATTCTCTGGGTTTTCAACCCTCATTACAGAATTCAGATAGGTTTCAACTGTGATGATGTAGGTGTTTCTTTAAAAATGGTTAATTATTTGAATTGTGTATCATTTTTGATAAACTAATTTAAGTTCATTATTTATTTTAATTGATTAGTGGTTTCAAAATTATTTCAATTACATAAAAATGATTTCAAAAAGGTATTTCACTTTGAGAAATGTATTTTATCTATATTAAAATGGGTTTTAAAAATTTAAAGTGGTTCATTGTATCATTGTAAATGATTTATGAATATTTTGAGCATAGTTTTGAAAATGTATTTAGAAACATTCACATTTGGATCCTTGTGTGCATTAGGAAAAGAACATGTGTATCCTTAGTGTGTGTTTCCCCACTATGAGATATATTTTGGTGACACTGAATAGAATTATACAATATTAGTTGGATCTAATATATAACAATTTTTTCTTGTTAGTATCTAGTGTGCAGTGTACCATAGACTATAGCCCAATATGAGGTTATTTTTTATATATCCTTTTTGGTAATTTATCACATGATTGTTTTGATCATGGATTATTGATCACATGTTTATTTTGAGGTGGAATCACAAAGCTTCACATGATAGAATATTTCATGTATATGTGAACCTCTATTTCTAGGGTTATGTTTTACAATTTCTTCCACTTCTACATGTCATATTTATGGTCTGAGATTATTAATGGTTTTTGTTAATACCAAAAAAATAAAAATGGAAAAGGATTTAAAAATTTATTTTAATATTAAAAATAATTTTTAAAACTATTTTTTAAAAAATAGAATGATTTTATTCTTGATATTAGAACATGATTAGAAATTGTAGTGTTATCCTACATGGAATTGGATGACACTGTACATGTTCCTTAAGAAATTTATAGATGTTTTAATATTGGATTTTGGTAAAGTGAATATAATCTTTCATTATGAAAGTTTATCTTGGGACTATAATTTTCGGTTTGGGTTTCTCTTTGGTGACTATTGGGGACATGGTATCCTGACTTACTTTATAGTTTAGCTTCTTTTGGCTTTGGTTGTATGTCACTATGGATCCTCATCTGTTTCCTCTAATTTACTATCGTTTTATATTTTTTCATATATAATAAATTGGTATTTATTATTATTATTTTACCAATATCATGTGATAGGCCAGTTTAGGTGGATTTATTTGTTTACCTGAGCTGGTTCATTACATATTCCGTAACGAATTATCTCCTAAAATAATTGGGAGTGGTGGGTTAACCCAAAACCCAAAGAAAATATGTTGATAATGTGAAGAGTGGGATCAAAATTATATAACGCTCTAATGCATTGTGTAATGATTTTTATCTTATGAGATAAATTTTTTGAGATTTGGGGGGATCCTACAATTAAAAGGAATCATTATATTATGCGATGAAGGTATTTAATGAGATCCATGTCATGAGAATTGAATTTCTATGCTTATGAATATTCTATATTGTTATGTTATGTGTTCACAGCTCACTACCATTGACATAGGTTTCAACATCCATATTACTCATGTATTATGTTATAAAAAATCCTTATGACATGAACCATTGTTTATAATATACTCTTTATTGGGTATGGTTCTCTAATGTTTTTTTAAAGAACCATTATTTTACAATCATAATGAAATGTTTATATTATGCTCACATATAATATATGATTTTCCCTCTCTTGATTACTCTTAATAAGCATATGATATCACACTTTACTATATTTTGATTCTACCTTGTTTTGAAGAATACTAGTACATAATATTTCACTCTGATCAAATCAAGTGCATATAATGTTTTTGGGATATATTGATGAAATGTTTTAAAATAATTTTATTATTTATTTAGAGTGATGAAATACTAAATCAATGTGTTGTGGGCTGTTTTTATTGTTATATGTAATACATATTCATACATAATGAAGTAATAAACATGTATGTTGTGATCAAGTCACCTTATTTTGAATGAGATGAAATTTTAGCTATTTTGGGGTATTAAGATATTAAGAATAAGGTGATAGATCATAAAACAACCAATTATAAGTAAACATTTTTGCAAGATGAACCTAGAATTTAATAGTATAAAATGAAGGTATCATTTTTTTGGATATGTTAGGTTTTATTTTTATTATCAAATTACTCCATTCAATGATTATAGTTTCTTGATAATAACACGAACCATTCCTGATTTAGTCAATGAAAATATCCCAAGGGAATATATTTAACAGTGACTATTATGGAAAATTAAATGATTTCCTCTATGAGTAATCAAATGGGATGAGAGATAGAGTGAAAAATTATGTGTCCATTCTCACCCAACTCTCTCAATTTACGAGCAACATGATACATCATGAAAACTCTCAAACATGCTAAGGAAAGAACAAAATTCCATTCATTTCATAATATATAAATTTTCAACCACCCTTTGTTTGTATTATTACAAAAATATTGTTGATTAATATATTTAAATAATAGAAATATATTTTATATTATCTAAATCTCTAAAATGAAGTTGTTGTTTTAGTAGTTTTTCATTTAGAAGATGATGTTGATCAATTGTGAAATTTCCATAAGAATACGAGATGATATGAATAATTTTTTTGCTACAAAAAATATTTTTATTTGATAAAAAAATACCTATTAATGGTATAGTGGGAACCCACAACAAGACAGAAATTATAATACATACACCAAAACATGGAACCATTATCGCCCAAAAAGATAAAACCACCCTTAAAAGGAAACATTAATAATTTAATCTAGATGAGAAGTACCTTACTTACCAATTTAGATTCTTGATGTCAAGGAAATTGTTTTTCAACATGTATTAATTGTATATATATTCTATACAGTTATAGTCTTCCACATACTCAACCACTAATGGAGGCTAAGGGACAATATCTTCAAGTAAAACATCATTTTTAAGATTCCATATATATTGATAATCATTGAGGTCTTAAGGATCTCTTATATTTTTAATTTTATAATTTTATTCTAATGTATTATTAAGGTATTGATGTTTTTCATCCATGAATTCAACCATAATTGAATTTTTAAAATTATCATATATATATATTTTATTATTTTATTAATCTGTTGTGGTAAATAGAATTATCATATAAAATTACACTTTAATTTAGGAATATGGTCCTTGAATCAATTATATGGAAGCTATAGTTCCATAATAACCTCTTTAACTAGATCTTGAAACACTATAGTTAAACATTATCCATGAATTTATATCTCCATAGGCCCATACATGATAAGTACTTCCAAATTTTGATTCCTAGAAATTTTAACTTTTGATCAATTCATCGTAGGTTTTGAATGATTTTAAAACTAGTCACTTCTAATGGTTTTCTTATTTATGATAACAGGATTATTTCAAGGAATAATGTCAATTTTCATATATTTTTTGGATACTGATTCATGATGTAAATATTACTCCACCCACACCAAGCCTTCATAATCTAACACTACCTGAGATAATTCTTTATAGTATGTTTTATCATTAGTGGAAACGGGAATTTCCTTTTCTTCTTAATCGTCAGTTTTATATTAAGGGTTTAATCCTAATTTTTCCCATATTTATTCTTTCCATTTTTTAATAATGTTTCCCACCCCATGTTCTCCTTTTCTTGATTGGGAAACTTTAACTACTCAATGTGAATTCTGGTCCCATAGCTATAGAGAATCCCTTATTAAAAATATTAAGGATTGACCTATTTACATCCAATTATATTAAACTAATATTCCAGAGCATTTTGTGCATTAGACATAGGAATATGTGATTGATGATTATGTCATAATGGTTAAATAGTTTAGTAGCATAGGTTGAGTCATCTTCTTAGGTATCCTTCCACAGATATATGTGATCACCTCCTTATAACACTAATAGAAATCATTGACTATTATACTCTTATAGATTTACCCTCTAACAGATGGAACAACCATTACAGTATTTTATGAGTGTTATAAGCTGTTTTTAGACAATTCAATGCGTTATCTTCATGGTATATCTATATCATTTAATTCACCTTAAAATTATTTATTTTTTAAGTCTCTTCCACAACTATCGTTACAAAATCCATTATCATATTTGCATTATTCATCATATTTCATAAAAAGTGATGTTATTAAGACTCTAGTATTTAAATAGACAAGGTTACCATCACCACCATGACAAACCATAGGGACATAATATACATAAACACCAAATCATTAAGTCAATATTATTGTAAAATGTAAAAATTCTAGTTTTGAGTAGACCTTTGCAAAGAATTTTAACAGAAGTCAACCAAAAACTTGAAGATCACACACATATTGTAGTGAGACCCATCAAAGTAATCAATATAGATACCATACAGTATTGGATTTTATATTTGAATATTACTACATATTATTTGGGTGATAATATGATAGAATGCATTTGTTCTACTATCTGAGCACAAATAGAGACTGACAATGTCCCCAAATATGATGACAGTCACTAGTTCCTAAAAATTAAGATGTAAACTGGGAAAATTAATCCATAAACCAGTGGGGGGGGGGGGTAAGTTTTATATGAAATTCATAATACCATTTTATAAAATAAAAACAATATAAAATTAAGGTTCTTATATCCCTAGATGAAGTTATGATCATGTATTCCTTATTTGTTAAATGAATCCTGAAATTGTGGGAGTATATCTTACTAATGATCATTCACTGTTATAAATTGTAAGATGTAAAAATAAATATGTAAAAATAATCAATTGAGGGTCAATTATGGTTTTATTTATCTATTATTCTTAGTTTTTATGGGGATCAGGATTTTTGGATTCCAAATGGTGACACGGGATGATTTTTGAAGTATAAATGTGGTGATGATAATTTATAAAAAATTTATATTTTAAAAATGTTAAGGATAGTATTACTGTTAGAAAAAACATTATGGAAGTGAATAAAAAGAACCAAAAGCTGTATTGGTGTATCCCTCCACTCCCGTGTGGCGGTGGCAGGTACTATGGAAATTCATATCATGATCAAAATACTTGTCTGGTAAGGTAATTTGATGTTAATAGGGAGTCCGAAGAAACGATAATTGATAACTAATGGGAGGATAAAATTGATTCCATGTAGAGGGAGGAGTTTAAGAAGGTATATTTTTATAAGTAATTTAGAGAAATTACTAACTCATGAATGATGAGGGAATTCAAAGAGTGTATGTGAAAGTAGGATAAATAAATTGGTACATATGAAGAAAAAATAACAATACATTCAATACATGTGTTTTGAATTTATATTTGAACATAAAAGAAACGTACTTTATTTATTTAGTGGATTAAAGAAAAATCTAAAAACTAAATACCTATAAATTATATTGGTATATACAAAAAAATTATTTTATCAGATCCAAATATAGAAATGGAAATTGTGGAATCCCATTATACTCACATTTTTAAGGACTATAAGAGGAAATCAAAGATTCATGAAAAATAAAATGATACATGTTAGGGATTAAATAAGAATCATCAAACTATATACCAATAATCTGAGAAGAATCACTAGGTAATTATATCAAAGAAATAGAAAAATGATTCATGTTTTTAAGAGAATTACATAAATCACATGAATTCCAATGTGATATGGGGTAGCCGACCATTAAACTAGATAAAAGAAAACTAATCCAAATGAACTGCCCACACTCCAATACTTTAATTGTAAGGAATGAGGAATCTATTTTAACCAATGTACTAATGTATGGGATAATTATGAAAATTGATTTCAAAAACCCCTATATTCAAGGTTAAATGTGAATGCCAATGAAATCACCACAACTGATGTGGTTTATCAAATAGAAGTCCTAAAAGATAAACTTATCATCCACTTGATAAATTGAAATATATTATTTAATTTTATATATGATTAAATCCTTAAAATTATTGATGTATTGTTAGATAATTTAATCAATATCTCAATAGGTTAATATTGAATTTCTAATGAAAAATACTTGTTGTTAGATCATGAAACCCCAATTCTATAAGTCCTCACAAATATAAATTTTTTTGGTATGTGATTTTTATAAGTTTATTATATTTATTTTATTAGAATTTCATGTAATTGTGGGAATGGATTTGATCTCTCCATATAATCATCATATTAAATATAGGTACAGATATTTCACATTAAACATATAGAATAATCCTAGGATTACATATTGAGGCATGTCTTACTATAATCTCCTTATAGAAATTACATCCATTATATGGGTCATAATATATAATGAAGAGGGGAATTTAGATAAAATGGTTAATTTGAAACTTTATATTGATGACAATTGATTTTTTTTGAATAAATGTACTTTAGTTAGTTAATATTTTTCACATATTCTTTCAAATTATAAGGGTGAATTTCTTATATAACTCATATATATTGTTATAAAACATTAAATATTCTTTATAAATAGACTGAATTTATTTGGAGTAATTGAATAATAAACAAAAAAATAATTTGGAGAAATGTTTTATATGGTCATGTGATCCCCATGGAGTTTACCAATCCTCTTTATTAATAAGAATTACGGATACAAGGTCCATTTTATAGATTATTGTAAAAATAAAAAAATCACAATCAAGAACTAGTATCCAATACACCATGTTAGTGTCTTGTTCAATCATATAAGAGGGGATGCATAGTTATCAATGATTAAAATAAAATCTTGATAACATCAAGTAATAGTAAAAATAAGGATTATACTCAATGTATCATTTCATATAAGATATAGTCATTATGAATTCATTGTGAATCTAATAGAACATAAATATTCTTCATCTATCAAACTAGATAAGATGAATAGTTTTTATAGATTTTTTATATATGTTTATAAGACTATATATATATATATATTATATTATCATATAATCAAGAAAAAAGGTCAAGATCAGAGGTAATTTGATGATTGTTCTATAGACACTAAGAATAGATAAGCTATATTCCAAATTTAGCATTTGTATTCAGGTCTCATAAAGTATCATTCATGGATAGCATAATCGTAAGACATGGTATATATGTTGATCCTTAAAAAATAGAGTTAACTTAAGAATATCCTAGACCAATGACTATAACAAATATACATATATTTCTTGGATTGGAAGGATAATAATGATTGTTTGTGAGATATTTTTCATGACTTTAAAATATTCTATACAATTTAACCCATAATAGAGTCAACTTCCTTATAAAAAATTAATGTGAATAATATTTTAAGAACCTTATGTGATGGTTTTCCACTACATGTATACTCACAGAACAATGTTTTAGCGAGTGGGTTGTGATATAAAATGGATCATAAAATTAGATATATGGATGTGTCTTCATGTGGTAAGACAAAAACATATATTATTCCAGAACAAATCAATGATTCATGGGAAAAATTACCAGACTGATGATTTGATGTTAGTAATGGTGATATTTGAATAAAATATATTACGGAAATATTTATATGCTAATAAGTTTTAAATATTTACAAAAAATAATTTTTTAATGTATACATTTAAATATAATTAATTAAACATGAAATAGAGTAGATTGTTGATGTCGATAAATGACTATGACTCCTCAAGGAATTTCTCCACTAGGAATGATATCCATGTGGTTGATTAATTGATTAAGAATGATCATTCTAACATATCTATGATAAGGATTTAAATTGAATCAATACAAATGGATTTTTGAAACATGTACATTTAAATATTTTGGGAAGTAGAGAAATCCTATCATCACTAAATTATTACTCAAAAATCCATCTACATAAAGAACAAGTACACACATAAGGATAATATGGAGATACAAAATAAATTAAGGAATAATTAAAAGTTCATTTTTTTAATAATATTTTTAGTTTCCCTCAATAAAACTCATGGGATCAAAATTATGTAATAAATAATTAAAGAGATTTATAAATTTTAGGAAATAAAATCACCTAAACAGGCTCAAAAGAATTCAGTGACTAATTAAATACCCCTAACTCAACACCTAATTTGGAAACAATATCAGAAATTAAATTTACTTCTATGAAATTATGATATAAAAAATCATTTTTTCACTATAGATAATACAATACTCTCACTTCAACAGAAGTCTTTTTGAAGGAGAGGTCCTATGAAGCTGAATGAAATGATTATGGAATAAGGAGTAAATTCTAGAAAAATTGTATTCCAACAATTATGATTGGATTTTATAATCACTGTGATGAATCTATCTTCATATGATTCTTATTCATGTACCATCCCAAAATCCATAGTGAATCCAAAGATGAAACAACCAATTGAATTTATCAAAATACCTCAGTATCCAGGATTTAATGACCCAATATTTTATCAATGGAAATTCACTTCCTATAATTATGTCGTGTATTATAATCACATAAAATCACATAGATAACATAATAAAAAATATATAAATAATGAATGAATGAAATAAAAGGAATTTCTATATGTTATGGAGCATATACCAGAGGAATAATAACATGACCATCAGAATAGTAACATGACCTTAAGAATAGTTGCATGACCTTTATGAATAATAAATAATAAAATTAAATAGTAACCTCAACAATGAAATTATAAATTAAATTTATCCTTATCATAAGTTAAACTATGATATAATTATGTCAGAGTATATGTAAATATATATTTTAAAATTTATTAATTAAGTTTTTTTTTGAAAACATAAATATTTAATTTCAATGGTATCATTAATTTAATAATTTAGAATAAAATTTATTTTTTTATAAAATTTATTCATAAATTAATATTTTTATGAATTTGGATTTGAAGAAAATTTTATTATACCTTAAATAATTTTTAAATGTGTTATAAAATGAGTTACAATATTTAAAATCTATATGTTCCATGTAAATGATGATTATAATTAAAATTAAAATTTATCATATTTAGAATTTTTTTTGATAAAATGGAGATCATTTTTTAATTATAAATGTTTAAAAATGGTTATGGTATATTTTTGGGATTTATACAAAATAGATGAATTTTTTGTGAATGGTAAGAATCATTAATTTATGAAAAAAGATAAATAAATGAATTATGGAGTCACAGTTGAAGATTGAATGATGTAATCTAATAATCTAAATAGATACTTCATTTTTATAATATTTTTTATTTTAATACCCATAGTAGTCATATTCTTCTACCAGAATAAAAAAATAATGACTAAAATAATGAGAAAACACCCCACTCCTCCACATTATATACCACCCCCATATTATATTCTCCTCACACCTATCAGCCCTTGAGCCTTTTTAAAATTATTTTCAAATCTCCCTCCAAGACCCTACCCCTAATTTATGTGCTTTGTTTCTAATAAAATACCAAAAAACAATCCCCTAAGGAAGTTCTCATGAAGATGGAATCAAAAGCTAAAACTCTCTTCTTTTTCTTTTGATTTCTTTTCAAGTTCATTTCTATTATTTTTACCTCCTCACCTAACCTCATCTGAATGGTATGTTAATTCCTGTACATATAATGTAATGTTTTTATTCTCATTAAATAATTCATCATCATTTATCATTAACCCTTCTAATATACTAAAAATTAAAACATCGTCCATGGTGAGTTAATTTATCACATTCAAGCTGGTGAAGTTGTCAATTTCCATTACTTCCTTGAACTTTGGTAATGAAACCATATTTATTGTTGAACTACATTATAATATATTAATTATATCTTATTTTATTTTAAGGAGTCTTTTTGTACCCATGATGTTATTTTATAAAACAAAATGTGTTCATTGTGATCAAAAACGTCAAAAATAAACCTAAATGATTACCATTAACTATTTATCTAATGATTTATCCACATTACATAAAATAGAATGATGTATAAGACCAATGTAATCTATTTAAAATCATTAATAACATATAATTTAAATTATTCATAATTACCCCCACTTTATATGACCTTCTTTACATGTATACAAGTAAATCCATAATGAAAACTGTAATGCCCTGACCCCAGTTACCAAGAGTCCGTCCATTATTACATAACATTGGAAAGATCACAAAAGATCAAGTCTAGAAAGACCGATTAGTTTAGTAGCCTTGGAAACACTGGATATATTCATAAGTCTTACATTATATCATAAAGTAAAAAACTACAACAACATAGTCTCCATAGTCCACACTAATATCCCCTCAGACTATCCCTATAGGTCAGTTATAAAATACTTCTTCACATCCTGGAAAAAATCAAACATAGAAAGTGGTGAGCTCTGATACTCAGTTAGGATAACAATGTAGCGGAAATTTTCATAAATATGAATAATCATTTAAGGCAATGTATAACTAAAAAAACCTTTTAAACATAAACTTCATCATTATATGGAATATATAAATCAAAATAATTCCATTTACTTTTTCCCAGGGATATTCTACTAGTTGAATAATCACATTCAATTTCAATAACCACGTTCATAATGATGGAATGCATAATGTGGGACTATCATAATACATAGTCAAGGCCTTCTTCCACGACTAAAAATACGATTTTGCCAAGGCCTTATAACAAGACAACAGTTTGTCTCATGAGACATAACGATTCATCAAGGATCTATAGCGGGCTCCACATGTCACTTACTAAGTCCAATGCATTCCAAATATGAACAGGTTGAAACATAACATAAACATTCGTATTAAAACTAGAATAAGAAATGTCAAAATTTTCTCCATAAATCATGAATGGTATAAAAATAACACATCCACATTCAAACATATCACAAAACCTTCAATACAATATGAAAGTTTTGTATCATAATCAATCAACTTCAAATAAGCTTAAAATAAATCAAAGGATGTTGACATAGATAGAATCAAAACAATTTTAGATAAATATCTCTTTTTTGGAAATCATATAAAATTCACATAATTATAAAAAAACATTTACTTTGAAAATATTCTTATAATCTTGTATGGAATGCTTCAACGATTTTATAATGGCAGAAAATATCCCCACCCACCGTATAAGTAAAAAAAGATATTCTTACCCTAAATCTGTCGAAAAGGTTTAAAAGGACTTTGTTTGGAAAATGACGGAAAGATTTATTTATAAACATCTTATAAAAATTCAAAAAAATTTATAAATGACTTTAACCCATAGTCTATAAAATATTAATAATGTTTTCAAATACATTTTTAAGAAAGATGGATGTGGATGATAAAAAGGTCCTAGTAGATATTTTCGTAAAAACAACCTCAAACAATAAAGAGATTGTGAAACTAACCCTTACCTTGTACATTTCCTTGGTAGATGGAAGTTTATCCTCCTATATAATGGTGAAATAATAGTTATTAAATTTTACAAGAATCATATACATTAATATGATATTATATATTATTATTTAACATTGTTTTGTCAATAATATCTTAGTATTGTCGTCGTTTCGGGTGATAACAAATTTATTTTCATTTATATTCATTATTATGGGAGTCATATTTGTTATGGAAAGGATGTATATTATTCATATCCAAAGTGATATCAAGTCTTTAAAAATTAATTTTTAATCATAAAATGAAAATTAGTCTTGAATGGATTCTACGGGGAATGAATCTCATCGCTATGTGGAGACGGTAATCCGTACATACGCACGAGCGACAATATCATTAATTTGATAATAAAATATTATATAATTGTATGGTATATAATATATAAAGAATCTTTATCATGTTATATTTATTATTGACATCAATTAAAAATCATTATTATACACATCCAAATAATTATGTATGGAATAACAATTACACCACGATGTGGAGTCGGTGATCCGTACGAACACACGTATGGTGACATGTCATTCAAAGGATGGATAGAATAATGAATATGGATGTAACATATTTATAATAACATCCATGTATATAGAATATTCTGGAGTTATTATTTTACAATGGAAATAACAATGAATGAAAAAGTGGTAGAAGAAAAGAATTTGAAAGAGGGTGGTGAAATTATTACGTCTTCTTCGGGTTCTTACTTTTGATTTGACCAAAAGGGCTCTTTAAGATGGATTTATGACAAAAGTAATGCCTCTAGGATGAATTTAGAGATGTTGAGAGGATATTTGGGTAGGGGTCGGCCAATCCAAAAGGAATTGAAGGTGTGAATTAGAGAGAAGGGGGAGCGCCCTTTTATAAGAGGGGTAAGGGGCACCTTTGGAAAAGCTAGAAATATTATTTTATAATAAAATAATTTTCGATTTCTGATGGCTCAAAAATGAATTATTTAAATTATAATGGGGGTATGGGTCGAAAAACACTCATCCAATAGGTTTTAGACATGTTTGGGTCACTATATTAACTTTTTTTATTTATTTAACTCTTAGTTAAATAGTTTTACATTTTCCATGTCTCTTTGTATTTTAATATTATATGGTTAATAAACATAATATATACTTCCAAGTGAACCCCAAGTGGTTCATAAATGATACAGATATCATTATATATGTCCTTAGGTTGACCCTTATATTTTTAGGAATAGTATACTAATTAATAATATAATATTTGTTTTAAAAACTCTTTTATGTCAATTTTAGCACTATTTGGTATTTTGTTTTTTCTAAATTCATAACAGCATTATTAATTCTAAAGAATTCATCTAACCAACCATATTATGTCATATTAACATATAAAAAAAGTATAATTCATAAAAAGTCTCAAATTACATTTATTTGGATATTTATAATATCAATTATTTTAATGTTTCATTAATCTGTTAATTACTAAATCACCATTGTGTCACAAATAAATTAAAATATTTAATATCTAAAAATTATAAATTAATTACTAATATTTAGGAAATATTTTTATATTTCTAATTAATATTTATAATCTATTTTATCTTATTTATAAAAATATATTAAAAATGTTTTAGTTATAAATCATTGATTTTAACTCTTTTAACTCTTCTTTGAATTAAATAATAATAAATTTCCAAATGAATACTAGTGGACCAAATAGGATCATATTTTATTCCTAAGATTGTTATTTTCCTAATTATACTTATCCAATATAATTAGGACAAGTGTTAGGGTAATAATAACATCATTTTCACCCTTAATTACCCTATTTACTTTTAATAGTGGTAATTAAATGTAAAAAGATACTATTCACCAAAAAAATATTTTTAACTTATTGAACCACATTTTACCTCTTGATATTAAATATGTCTCTCAGAATTTTCAAATTCCACTTATAAGAGCGGAAAAATTATGTTTTATGTGAATTTGCAAATTCTCCTAGGAGATGGGTAAAAGATGGTGAAAAGTTCAATAGAATTTTTATATATTAAAATTATTATAAACTGACTTCAATGAATTAAATTAAAAATATATGGATAATCAGTATCTATTTTGACATAAAATAAATTTAAATAAAATAAATAATTATTTAAATAAAAATTCGGTTTAAAGCTACAACTTAGTGTTTTTCACTATTCATCAAAAATTGAATGTTTTCAGAAAAATACCAAAAATTCACCCTAAGCTAATTCTCATATTTTGAATCCAAAAATGAATTACATTTTACAAAATTCAAAATGTAGAAGTTTCATTTATTAATTTAAAATTAATTCATGTGGTCAAAAACAAAACGCGTATTTTTATGAAATAATATCTGTCAAACGATTGACACTTGTTTATGTCCAATCTCAAACTGAAATTACTTACAATGACCAGAATTGTATTAAATAGTAAAAATATAATATATTTATACTTCCAAACCATTAAAATGTATAATTTAAGACTATAAATTATTTTGAATAAAAAAGTAGTTTTTAGTTAAAATATAGTATTTTGGACTATTCACCCAAATATGAAAGGTATTATAGAAAGACCAAAAATTTATTGAAACTAAATTATTATGTCCTGATTCTAATGAAGAAGTTAATTTTTTCAAATATAATATATAAAAGTTTCAAATATTGGATTTAAAAAAGGTTCACCATTAAAAGGTGTTAAAAGTGCATTTTATGGAAGAAATGCTTCTTTTATCTGAAAAAATGAATTTGTTCTTACATTATGTCTAAGAAACTGATAATATGGATTCTAAAATTATTTGGATTATATATAGTTAGATATTCAGTTAATACTATTGATAACTACTTCTGAACGGATAGTTTTGTAATCTTGTGGTGTGCTCGAACTCGGTGTTGTGTGTAGTGCATGTTATTGAATTATTTTGAAGAAATAACATACTATGAAATCTGGGGGTGTTCGGTTATTCCATCCTTAAATAAATTCAATCCTTGCAATTTGGAATTGTTCTTCGAAAATAAATGGTTGAAAATAGTAAATACCTTTGTTGGAAAACCCACATCGAAAATTGGGTTAATAAAATTTAGTCTTAATAAGAGGAAAATGGAAATGAAAACGTAACCACCAAATTATGATCTCAATTTGGAGAACATTGGTGGAAATTAAATACACATAATTGGAGGAAAAACATAAATATTTATAGAGAGTGATTGAGATCATCAGTCACAAACAATTGTAGAATTGAGGGCCTGAAAGCCATCAATCTATGATGATTTAAATATCATCGATTCCAAAAATCATAAGGTATTATAATAAAAAATTTATTGTTTTAAGATCCCTTACCTAATGTTTAATAATTAATTTCTTCATAGAATAAGAGAAGAAAAAAATATACTTTACAAGTAGTGTTCCATCCTTTATCTAATTTCTACGAAAAACACTTCTTTCACTCTAAAAGAAAAAAAAATTATATTCTATTTATCCTATTTGTATAGGGTTCCAAAATAAATAAATTTATAATTTATGTACAATTTTTTTTAAAAAACTACATTTTTTATCTAGGAAATCACGTTGGTTGGTGGTAGGTAGGTGATACCCCCTTTTTTCCCTTTAGTTGCGGGTTCTAGTCTCGTGGCCTTGTCAGACATGACAGGTTGCCACCCAACCTCTGGGTTTTCCTTATTATGGAAATCCAAAAATAATCTCAAACTAGAAATATCCAAAATAATTCTATCCAAACTCATAGAACATGTTTTATAAGGTAGGTAAACACAATGAAGGTCCTTTTTTCCACGTAATAACATGTGAACACCTTTATCAGGTATTCTTTTAAAACACTACAACATCGGGAATTACCATAAAACCTTATTGATTACATTCCTGCTCTCTTATTCCTTATATAATATCAGATATAATCCTATCCAAAAATGTTGTAAACTCCAACAATGATTGAATATATAAATCATTAACCAGTTTCAAGTTAGTCAAGAATATCCTCAATAATATATCCAAATCAAACACGTATTATTCCAAAATCACTACTTCAGTATTAAAACCATATTATGGTTTATCTTTATCTCAACCATATATTTTCTAAAAATTTAACCTGTTATTGAGTCACTTTTCTTGGTTCCACACAATCTCATGTCCATAATGAAATAGTACATGTAGTAAAATCCTTATATATTCCATAATTATTATAACCAGTACAATGTTGATACAACACTCAAATGAAATTATTTTTTAATAACAACATAAGAACTCTAATCATTCCTCCTCATCTGGGGTAGTATCGTAACATGATTATTATCCAAAAACATCATTTAGGTCATACTTTGATGAATTGAACATTGGGTTGTGTATTGTCCCTACTCCTTACAGATGGACCATTGCACATTTTAAACGTTTTTCTTACCCTTGCAGTCACGTACTTGGTGTCCTTTATCTCCACACTTATAACAAACTCTCATTCCATTCATGCATGTTCTAGGGTGTTTCTTCCCATAGTTATCACATATGGGAAAAATCATTTTTTTTCCTTTTCCCTTTATCCATATTTCTTTCTTCCACTCTTTTATTCTCTTTCATCCCTTCAAAGCCATAGGACTCATAGAATTATTTACTTATCTTATTAAAACTTGATACCATTTCTTCATATGTTGAGAAACAAATGTAGAGACCCGTATCTTGACGTACATGGACATTACATTACATTTGCGGAATACTTAGTACATAACAAAAACACACACTAAAGGATCGTAATAGTTTAGTGTCTTTGGAAACTCGGAACGTAATCTTCTAATCGTGGTGAAAGTTCTTCAATATCTCCCATAAAGGTCATCCCTTTTTTCTACCTAAAACCTTTCTTTATATCCTGGGGAAAAGAAAACATAAAAGGGTGAGCTCAAATGCTCAGTAAGGGTAAACAAAGGAAATATCAATCACATAATTTTCATAAGAACATAACATTTTTGGAAATCTTAACCTGCAAAAGAGAGCATAATTTCATAACATGGGATAAATCATAGTAGTGAAATGAAATCATAACTTAAAACATTACTCATTGTGGCATACACACATAATCATAGAGAATCATTTCTTGTTAGTCAAGACTCATTGCCAAGACTATCTTAGTGGACAAAGTCCCTTTCTGAATCGAGTAATCCTCGTTTCAGTCCTGTTTCACTGAACCAGTATAACCTACCATTCCAGCCATGTCTATCTCATGAGATATAAAATCTTTACCCAATGCATTTGAGGGAGATATAGGTCCCACCCATCTCTTAATGAATCCTTTCTTATGTGTGCCACAAAATCATAATTCATACATCATTTCATAACCCATGTAATAAAAATGGGATTCTTAAACAACATGACATCATAAAACCATTCATATAAGATAAAGGAATTCATAAACATAATTCCATCACAACATAGTCAAATCAATGTAAAAATATGGATAGAAACAGAACTCTTTATTATCTTAGATGGAAAATAATTTTGATAAAACACTTGAATTGAATTCTTGAGGAAAATATCCTTTCTTCTTCAAAATCAATTTCTTTTCACAAAACATCATGCAACTTTAAAAGAAAGAGATTTTATTGAAAATAGTCATGAAATCTTTTAGAGGAAGCTTCATGAAAATAAGGCTTTATAAAACAGTAGAAATCTGTTCGTGCCGTATAAGTTAAAAAAAAACATTCTTCGTACTTTTGTCGGAAAAGTCAAAAAGTACCTCGTACGACAAAAGATTCCTTTCATACATATTACTAAAAACTCACCGAAGGGTAAAAATGGATTTAAACAATTGTAGGTGGATGGAAATAATATTACATTTTGATGAAACATGGATGTGGATGATAAAATACACCCCAGTAAATACTTACGAATAAACAATCTCGGATAAAAATGAGATTGTGATATTTCCCTTACCTTAGGTCCAATTTGCTTCGTATGTGTCCGAACCTCCTGTATAATGATTTAAATAATGTCATTGACTTATTACAGAATCATATTCATTGTTATGATATCATATATGGTTCACTTATGACATTATATTACCCGTTCTTTTGTAAATTCCATGTTAAAGAAGCGTTTTGGGTAAAATCGTTTCATTTATCGTAGGTGTTTTGACTTGTTGTTCTTGACATCATTATTACTTATATCATGATTTACTTACTTCCAGAATATAAAATATGATTTATATATCATATATATTCAGTATATATATATATATAATAGATAGATAAATAAAATGAAAAACACCGTTCATGGAGACGGTAGTCCGTACGTACGCATGAACGCTGTTTTTCTTTCCTTATTGTCTTGAAATGGAAGTAAGTAGATGACATACATATGTATATATATATACATAAATCCAGTAGCTTTATAATGTCATGTATTTCATTATTATTTCTTATATATACATTATAATCATTCTTAAATGGTTAACATGGAGAATGAATCTCATCGCGTCGTGGAGACGGTATTCCGTACGTACGCACGAGCGATGATATCATTTCTATAAATATTGAATTGAATTGGAGTGGATGATAAAATATATCAGAATCATTATGATGTTGTAATAACTATGTATAGTTATTCTTTACACCATTATACCCATCCATGTAAGGTGGTGGTGGAAAATAGATTACACCACGGCGTGGAGACGGTATTCCGTACGTACGCACGCGCGGTGATTTCATTTTTCCGTAGGATGGATAGAAGGTGAATTAGGGTTGTTTCATATTTATAATAACATATCAGTATGTAAGTAATACTGATGTTATTACTTTATCATGAAACAACTAAAGAAGAAGAAGTTGAAGAAGAAACAAATTGAAAAGATCGGTAATGGATATTACCTCTTCTTTGGAACTCCTTTTTGAATCCTCCACTTAAGGAACTAAGATTGGTCTTTGGAGAAGACCAGGACCTCTAGGATTATTCTAGGGAAGTGGAGAAGGGAAAATGGCAGGGGTTGGCCGAGCTTGAGTGCTCAAATTGGTGTGAGGAGGAGGGGGAGGAGGTGCCCTTTTATAAGGGAGGAGAGGGGCACCTTAGGAATATCTCAAAATATTATTTTATATTAAAGTCAAAATCGGTTTATAATGGTTCCAAAGGGTCTTATTTCGAAGCCAAAGTGGGGATGGGTCGAAATCCTATCAACCAATAGAATTTAGACAAGTTTAGGGTATTATTTTAACCTTATCAATTAGATTTAACTCTAAGTTAAATAATTTAACTTTTACCATGACTTTTTGTTTTCTTTCACTATATGGTTAATACACTTACTATAACATGCCAAACGAACCCCAAATTATTTATTATTAAAATATATATCCTTATCTAAGTCATTTGGCCGAACCTTAGATTTTTAGGAATAAAATAACAATTAGTAATATAATATTTGATTTAAAAACTATTTTGTGTCAATTTTGACACTATTTGATATATGATTTTTTTGAAAGTCATAAAAGAATTATATACTCGAACCAAGTTGATTAAATCAACACTAATATATCATAGTAACCTAGAAAATTAGTGGAATTCATAAAAAGTCTTAAATTACATTTATTTTGGTATTTATATTATCAATTATGTCAATATTTCATTAATAAGATAATTACTGCATCATCATTGTGTCATAAATAAATTATATTATATGCTGTCTAAAAATTACAAATAAACTACCATCATGTAGGAAATCGTTTTAGCTTTCTAATGAATATTTATAGTCGAATTTATCTTATGTATAACCCCATATTAAAAATGATTTACTTATTAAACTTTGATTTTAACTATTTTAACCCTTCTTTAAATAAATTAATAATAAATGTCCTAATCTAATCCAAGTGGGCCTAAATGGTCATATTTTATTCCTAAGTTTGTTTTTGGTCGAATTACACTTGTCCAATAGAATTAGGACATGTGTTAGGGTAATATTAATATCATATTTACCCTTAGTTACCCTATTTACTATTAACCGTGGTAAAAAAAGTAAAAAGTTACTATTCACCAAAAAATTATTTTCATCTCATTGAACCACATTTTAGTCCTTGATATTAACCGTGTCTCTCGGATTTTCGAAATTCCATTCACAGAAGCGGTAAAATTAAGTTTTATGCAAAATTCCGTTTTTAACCTACCACTTAGTGGTTTCACTATTCATCAAAAATTGAAAGTTTTCAGAAAAATGCCAAAATTTCATCCTAAGCTATATTTCATATTCCGAATTCAAAAATGAAGTCTATTTTACCAAATTCATAACATAGAAGTTGCATTAATTAATTTTATAATTAAATCCCGCTGTTAAAACAAATAGCGTGTTTTTTTAAGAAACAAAATCTATCAAAAGATTGACACTTGATTATGTCTGGTTTAAATGTGAAATTACAAACAATGACCAACATTGTATTAAATTGTAAAAATATATTCTAAATATACTTTAAAACCACTCAAATTAATAATTTATCACTATTAATTATTTCGATTAAAAAAGTTGTTTTTAATTATAATTTAGTAATTTTCACTATTCATTAGAATATGAAAGTTATCCGAAAAGTACCAAAATTTCACCTTAGGCTAAATTCGATACTCCGAATCCAAAAATGAATTCCATTTTGAAAAATAAAATTTACAAAATTTCCAAAAAGTGGTTATTACTATTCATAACGGCTAGTTTTAATAATATTTTAATAGCATATCGTTGTTTCGTGAAACTCAGTATTGCGTACTACACACGCTATCGAGGAAGGTCGCGATTGCGTGTAACGGAAGGAAAGTCAAGGATGCGTATTGTGAAAGCTTCTTTTGTTGTAGCGTACAACACAAGACATTAATGAAATTAAAAAGAATATTTTTCATAAAATCTTGGGGCGTTACATTCTACCCCCCTTAAAATGAATTTCGCCCTCGAAATTCGTCGGGGTTATAAATGGTTTACTATTCAAAATTTTCTTTGATAGAAACCCACATCGTAAAAAGGAATACCAAAATATGGCTTTAAAAACTAAAGTATGAAATGTAACGATTACCCAAATATACTAATCACTGGGTTTCCACATAGGTGAAAATATGGATATGGAAGAAAAATCTAACCATCATGTTCTGATGGAGAGTGGTAGAGAACATGGCTATGGAAAAGCCAGTAATCACAAATCCATAGATTTGTGATGATATAAGGTACCATCTGATTCATCAGGTATAAGATCACTAGGACAACATTTTTGGTTTTCAAGATCATTTCCCTAAAGTTGAAAATTTGCTTAGAATAAATACTTACTTTATTTTGGTAAAATATCACTTTTGTTCGTGCCTTGAACAATTTCTACTTCATCTCTTAAATAAATGAAGTTGAATTTGTTATTCGTGATGTGTTAGCAGATCATGTGATAGAATGACAGGTCATTCCATCTGTCTCAAACAAAAGGTTAGCAAAACTTATATACATAAGTCGATCTATAGTGAGATTAATCATATATGGTTCCTAAAATGGACTTATACTTCATATATCATACTGCTTAATATAATAAAACTAGTTTCTACTAAACAGGGACTTCCTGTAGGTCAGTGGTAGGCGATAAAGGCCAGTCGCACTTCGGTTGTGGGTTCGATTCCCACAGCCTTGTCCGAAGCGATGGGCTGTCGCCCGTCCTGCAGGTTGTCCTTTTTCCAAAACTACTATAACATCCCATCAATAATATCGTCCAACACAATCCATTCCAATCTTTAGGCTTATCCATAATACTGCAGTCCACTCTCATAACATAGTGAAAACAATTACCAGAGATTTAATATCATCGTTGATCCCCATATATCATAAGATATGTTTTTTTTTGGTCACATTCCAAACATTCAAAGTCCTTAATCATGTATACTCTTGAATACCCATTGAACCTTAGTGAAAACTTGAATGCAGTTAAAAGTTAACACTTTACACATACCAAAATCCTCAAAATTATTTATACTCAAACCATGATATCACTTAGTCCTTATATCAATCATGAGCTCATGAATACTATTAAACATTTCATTTTCTCGTCTTCATTATGCGCATATCATCTTATTTCCAAAAAAAATATCTCAATCACTTTGAATACCACATCAATAAATATTGCAATACTCAATGATACAACATTATTTTGGAATCCCATTACATAAACACTTAATCATTCCACCACATCGTTGTCATATTCAACATTGCCAATAGTGATCGCATGTGATTTCCCTTTGTCCTTTGCCTTCAGTGGTTGCTCATGTTGATCATCACTAACCCTTGTATTAGGGCAATTATTAGCATAATGCCCCATTTCCTTGCACTTGAAGCATTGAAGTGTTGGCGGTGCGTTCTCTGCAGTGTTTGCTTTATCATTAGAAACCCTTTTTCCATTACTTCGACACTCAGCTGCTCGATGACCTTCTTTTCCACACTTAAAACATTTTCTAGTCCCTTTTAGACAATCTCCACCATGCTTCTTTCCACACTTTGTGCATAAGGAAACATTCATCTTCTTTTCACCATTATTCTGAGATTTCTCCTTGAACTCCATCTTTCGTTTCTTGTCAAAACCATGAGATGGATATGTAACACCAACTTCCATTTCTACCTTGATAGCACAACGCACAATTTCTTCATAGCTACTGAAGTCTCTTATAGCTAATGCCCTTCGAAGACTTGGTTTTAAGCCACTGAAAAATCGATCAACTTTACTTTCAGGTTGGATGATAATTCCAGAAGCATACCTTGCAAGTCTTGTAAAATTTGCTTCATAGGTACCAACAGATTCATCGTCCCTTTGCTTCAGTTCAAGAAACTCTTTCTCCATCTTTGTTCGAAGAATACGAGGGAAGTACTTATTGAAAAATAAGTTCTTGAACTAGTCCCATTCCATAGACTCAATTTCATCCCTTTGCCTTGTATTCTTAATAAGATTCCACCATTGATCAGCATCTCCTTCCAAACGATACACTGCTAGGATGACTTTATCATGTTCAGAACATTGAAGAACTGAAAATATCTTTTCAGTAGTACTAATCCATTGTTCAGCAACTAATGGATCAGTAGACCCACTGAAAGAAGGTGGACGCTGCCTCATGAAGGATTCAACAGAATGTTGCTCCTTCCTTTGCTCGTTTGGAAGTCCTGCATGATTCATAGCTTGAGAAAGTTGTGTGATCATGGCTACAAGATTTTGCATTCCAGCTCCTATATCGTTTGGTTGCTCAGGGGTACAATCATTGCATTGCCCATCACATTCCGCATTAACACAGTTCCTTCGGGTTCCAGCCATCGTCTAAAACCCCAAAAGAATTGTGTGAGAGGCAAAAATCATGCTAGGGAAAACAACATAATAAAGGGTTAGTACCCTCAATATCTAACATCTTAGGTTAAATTCGAAGATCGTTAGCGTAATTCTAGGACTATAACCTATACGTATACTTAACCTTAGAGACATCCCTAGACATACCTTAGAAATATCTCTAGGGATCTCACTAAAGTTCTCGCATCCTAGTTTCCAAAGGTTGACTAAAACTTTCCTCTAATACCAACTGTAGCGGTCTGGAATTACTTCCAGTGGACTATAGTTGATACCTATCAGGGCACTCCATGGGCGGCTACACCCCCTGGGCGGGACACACCACCATCCCCAGTGGCAGCCATTTCCACATGAAGCCCTTGGGCGGAGAGCCATGCTTCGTCCAACGCTCACATGTGAGAGTTCCCAAGGATCGGATACATTCCTACCTCCTTTGCCTCTGATACCAACTGTAGAGACCCGTATCTTGACGTACATGGACATTACATTACATTTGCGGAATACTTAGTACATAACAAAAACACACACTAAAGGATCGTAATAGTTTAGTGTCTTTGGAAACTCGGAACGTAATCTTCTAATCGTGGTGAAAGTTCTTCAATATCTCCCATAAAGGTCATCCCTTTTTTCTACCTAAAACCTTTCTTTATATCCTGGGGAAAAGAAAACATAAAAGGGTGAGCTCAAATGCTCAGTAAGGGTAAACAAAGGAAATATCAATCACATAATTTTCATAAGAACATAACATTTTTGGAAATCTTAACCTGCAAAAGAGAGCATAATTTCATAACATGGGATAAATCATAGTAGTGAAATGAAATCATAACTTAAAACATTACTCATTGTGGCATACACACATAATCATAGAGAATCATTTCTTGTTAGTCAAGACTCATTGCCAAGACTATCTTAGTGGACAAAGTCCCTTTCTGAATCGAGTAATCCTCGTTTCAGTCCTGTTTCACTGAACCGGTATAACCTACCATTCCAGCCATGTCTATCTCATGAGATATAAAATCTTTACCCAATGCATTGGAGGGAGATATAGGTCCCACCCATCTCTTTATGAATCCTTTCTTATGTGTGCCACAAAATCATAAATCATACATCATTTCATAACCCATGTAATAAAAATGGGATTCTTAAACAACATGACATCATAAAACCATTCATATAAGATAAAGGAATTCATAAACATAATTCCATCACAATATAGTCAAATCAATGTAAAAATATGGATAGAAACAGAACTCTTTATTATCTTAGATGGAAAATAATTTTGATAAAACACTTGAATTGAATTCTTGAGGAAAATATCCTTTCTTCTTCAAAATCAATTTCTTTTCACAAAACATCATGCAACTTTAAAAGAAAGAGATTTTATTGAAAATAGTCATGAAATATTTTAGAGGAAGCTTCATGAAAATAAGGCTTTATAAAACAGTAGAAATCCGTTCGTGCCGTATAAGTTAAAAAAAAAACATTCCTCGTACTTTTGTCGGAAAAGTCAAAAAGTACCTCGTACGACAAAAGATTCCTTTCATACATATTACTAAAAACTCACCGAAGGGTAAAAATGGATTTAAACAATTGTAGGTGGATGGAAATAATATTACATTTTGATGAAACATGGATGTGGATGATAAAATACACCCCAGTAAATACTTACGAATAAACAATCTCGGATAAAAATGAGATTGTGATATTTCCCTTACCTTAGGTCCAATTTGCTTCGTATGTGTCCGAACCTCCTGTATAATGATTTAAATAATGTCATTGACTTATTACAGAATCATATTCATTGTTATGATATCATATATGGTTCACTTATGACATTATATTACCCGTTCTTTTGTAAATTCCATGTTAAAGAAGCGTTTTGGGTAAAATCGTTTCATTTATCGTAGGTGTTTTGACTTGTTGTTCTTGACATCATTATTACTTATATCATGATTTACTTACTTCCAGAATATAAAATATGATTTATATATCATATATATTCAGTATATATATATATATAATAGATAGATAAATAAAATGAAAAACACCGTTCATGGAGACGGTAGTCCGTACGTACGCATGAACGCTGTTTTTCTTTCCTTATTGTCTTGAAATGGAAGTAAGTAGATGACATACATATGTATATATATATACATAAATCCAGTAGCTTTATAATGTCATGTATTTCATTATTATTTCTTATATATACATTATAATCATTCTTAAATGGTTAACATGGAGAATGAATCTCATCGCGTCGTGGAGACGGTATTCCGTACGTACGCACGAGCGATGATATCATTTCTATAAATATTGAATTGAATTGGAGTGGATTATAAAATATATCAGAATAATTATGATGTTGTAATAACTATGTATAGTTATTCTTTACACCATTATACCCATCCATGTAAGGTGGTGGTGGAAAATAGATTACACCACGGCGTGGAGACGGTATTCCGTACGTACGCACGCGCGGTGATTTCATTTTTCCGTAGGATGGATAGAAGGTGAATTAGGGTTGTTTCATATTTATAATAACATATCAGTATGTAAGTAATACGGATGTTATTACTTTATCATGAAACAACTAAAGAAGAAGAAGTTGAAGAAGAAAGAAATTGAAAAGATCGGTAATGGATATTACCTCTTCTTTGGAACGCCTTTTTGAATCCTCCACTAAAGGAACTAAGATTGGTCTTTGGAGAAGACCAGGACCTCTAGGATTATTCTAGGGAAGTGGAGAAGGGAAAATGGCAGGTGTTGGCCGAGCTTGAGTGCTCAAATTGGTGTGAGGAGGAGGGGGAGGAGGTGCCCTTTTATAAGGGAGGAGAGGGGCACCTTAGGAATATCTCAAAATATTATTTTATATTAAAGTCAAAATCGGTTTATAATGGTTCCAAAGGGTCTTATTTCGAAGCCAAAGTGGGTATGGGTCGAAATCCTATCAACCAATAGAATTTAGACAAGTTTAGGGTATTATTTTAACCTTATCAATTAGATTTAACTCTAAGTTAAATAATTTAACTTTTACCATGACTTTTTGTTTTCTTTCACTATATGGTTAATACACTTACTATAACATGCCAAACGAACCCCAAATTGTTTATTATTAAAATATATATCCTTATCTAAGTCATTTGGCCGAACCTTAGATTTTTAGGAATAAAATAACAATTAATAATATAATATTTGATTTAAAAACTATTTTGTGTCAATTTTGACACTATTTGATATATGATTTTTTTGAAAGTCATAAAAGAATTATATATTCGAACCAAGTTGATTAAATCAACACTAATATATCATAGTAACCTAGAAAATTAGTGGAATTCATAAAAAGTCTTAAATTACATTTATTTTGGTATTTATATTATCAATTATGTCAATATTTCATTAATAAGATAATTACTGCATCATCTTTGTGTCATAAATAAATTATATTATATGCTGTCTAAAAATTACAAATAAAATACCATCATGTAGGAAATCTTTTTAGCTTTCTAATGAATATTTATAGTCGAATTTATCTTATGTATAACCCCATATTAAAAATGATTTACTTATTAAACTTTGATTTTAACTATTTTAACCCTTCTTTAAATAAATTAATAATAAATGTCCTAATCTAATCCAAGTGGGCCTAAATGGTCATATTTTATTCCTAAGTTTGTTTTTGGTCGAATTACACTTGTCCAATAGAATTAGGACATGTGTTAGGGTAATATTAATATCATATTTACCCTTAGTTACCCTATTTACTATTAACCGTGGTAAAAAAAGTAAAAAGTTACTATTCACCAAAAAATTATTTTCATCTCATTGAACCACATTTTAGTCCTTGATATTAACCGTGTCTCTCGGATTTTCGAAATTCCATTCACAGAAGCGGTAAAATTAAGTTTTATGCAAAATTCTGTTTTTAACCTACCACTTAGTGGTTTCACTATTCATCAAAAATTGAAAGTTTTCAGAAAAATGCCAAAATTTCATCCTAAGCTATATTTCATATTCCGAATTCAAAAATGAAGTCTATTTTACCAAATTCATAACATAGAAGTTGCATTAATTAATTTTATAATTAAATCCCGCTGTTAAAACAAATAGCGTGTTTTTTTAAGAAACAAAATCCATCAAAAGATTGACACTTGATTATGTCTGGTTTAAATGTGAAATTACAAACAATGACCAACATTGTATTAAATTGTAAAAATATATTCTAAATATACTTTAAAACCACTCAAATTAATAATTTATCACTATTAATTATTTCGATTAAAAAAGTTGTTTTTAATTATAATTTAGTAATTTTCACTATTCATTAGAATATGAAAGTTATCCGAAAAGTAACAAAATTTCACCTTAGGCTAAATTCGATACTCCGAATCCAAAAATGAATTCCATTTTGAAAAATAAAATTTACAAAATTTCCAAAAAGTGGTTATTACTATTCATAACGGCTAGTTTTAATAATATTTTAATAGCATATCGTTGTTTCGTGAAACTCAGTATTGCGTACTACACACGCTATCGAGGAATGTCGCGATTGCGTGTAACGGAAGGAAAGTCAAGGATGCGTATTGTGAAAGCTTTTTTTGTTGTAGCGTACAACACAAGACATTAATGAAATTAAAAAGAATATTTTTCATAAAATCTTGGGGCGTTACAACAAATGAGAGACTATTTCCCTTCTAAATGATGGCTTAATACTGTGGATGATATGATCCTTCTTACTCTTTGGATCAAACATATTTCTACAGTTCACATTCCCTCGACTAGGCACCATTTCTATAAAATGGCATACACTAGGTCATTTTATGTATTGCAATGAATAATTCCAAACTTTTAAAATACCTAACATAAATTGAATAGTTTATGGATATAATTAATAATAATTAAAATGTTTTGTTTTATAAACCCTTCATAATGGTTAGTAAAGAAGATGATGATTATCTTAAGCATATCCCCTGAGAGTGTCTTAACCAATAGTGCAGTAAGGCCGGTTGTCGTGCCCCAGTTCCCATTCGAGTCTAGCTCAAAGAGGTGTTTTCGGGTTTTACAATTAGGTAAATCTGTACTAGAGCCGCTGCTACCCGCTCGTATCTAGACATGGATGTATTGGTTGGAAAACAAACAGAATATCTATAATACCAAAATTCTAGGAAGTTCTTCTATACTAATTCTCAAATTCCATCTTATGTCTATGTGCTCTAATCAGAGTTTATCTAAATCTAGCTTCCATGGTTTGTATAAAAATTTCTCTGATTCCAACTATAACGCCCCGACCCCAGTTACCCAGAGTCAGTGAATTATTACATAACATTGGCATGATCTCAAAAGATCATGTCTTGGAAGACCGATTAGTTTAGTAGCCTTGTAAACTCAAGATAAATTAAAAAGTCTGACATTACATCATAAAGATAAAACCTATAACAATATAGTCTCCATTGTCCACAATCATATCCCCTCAGACTATCCTGCCCTGTTAGTCATAAAATACCTCTTCACATCCTGGGAAAAATAAAAATAAGAAATGGGTGAGCTCAGATGCTCATCAAGGATAACTGTATAGAGAAAATTTTAATAAATAAGCATAAACATTTAAGGCAATGTATAACTAAAACAAAAGCCTTTTAAACACTAACTTCATCATAATATGGAAAATATAAATCAAAATAATGCCATTTACATTTTCACATGGATATTCTACTAGTCGAATAATCACAAGAAATATCAATAACCACTTTTAAAATGATGGAATGCATAATGCCAGAATACCATAACCACATAGTTAAGGCATTGCGCCAATACTACAAAAACAATTTTTTCAAGGCCTGGTTCCAATACACTAGTTTGTCTCATGAAACCAACTGATGCATCGAGGAACTATAGCAGTCACCACCTGTCACTTACTAAGTCCAATGCGTTCCTCAAATGAATAGGTTTAAACATTACGTAAACATTCCTTTTAAAACTAGCACACGAAATGTCAATACATTATCCATAATCCATGAATGGCATAAAAATAACACATACACAATCAAACATATTATAAACCATCAATAAATTATGGATGTTTTGTATCATAATAAATCAACTTCAAATAAGCTTAAAATCCATCAATGGATGTTGACATAGATGAAATCAAAACTATTTGAGAGAAAAATCTCTTTTTTTGAAATCATTTAAAAGACACATAATTATAAAAGAAATCATTTACTTTGAAAATATTTTTATAAGATTTTAGGTAATTCTTTGAATATTTTATAATAGAAGAAAATTGTTGCACCTGCCGTATAAGTTAAAGAAGCCATTTTACCATAATTTTGTAGAAATGGTTTAAAAGGAACTTGTTTGAAAAACTACGGAAAGATTACTTTATAAACATATTATAAAAAGTCAAAAAAAGGTAAATATGACTTTAATAAATATTCTATTAAATATTAAGAATGTTTTGAAATACATTTTTATGAAACATGGATGTGGATGATAAAGAGGTCCCAATAGATACTTATGTAAAAACAACCTCAGATAATAAAGAGATTGTGAAATTAGCCCATAACTTGTACTTTTCCTTGGTCAAGGGTAAGTTAATTTCCAGTATAATGGTGAAATAATTGTTATTAAATTATACTAGAATCATATACATTAATATGATATCATATATGATCTATTAACATTGTTTTGTTAATAATGTCTTAGTATTATCGTCATTTCAGGTGTTAACGGATTCATTTTCCTTTATATTATTTGTTATGTGAGTCATATTTTTTATGGATGATATTTATCTTATTTATATACAGAATTTTATCAAGTCATTAAACATTAATTTTTAATCATAAAATGAAAATTATTCTTGAATGGATACGATGGGGAATGAATCTCATCGCTATGTGGAGACGGTAATTCGCACGTATGCACAAGCGAAAATATCATTATTTTGATACTAAAATAATATATAATTTTATGGTATATAATATATAAAAAATAATTATCATGTTATATTTATTATTTACATCAATTACATAACATTATTATACCCATACAAATAATAATGTTTTAAATAACAATTACACCATTACATGGAGATGGTAATCTATACATATACACGTATAGTGACATGCCATTCAAAGGATGGATAGAATAACAAATATGGATATACCATATTTATTATAACATCACAATATATAAAAGATACTAGTGTTATTATTTTTGAATGGAAATAACAAAGAATGATGAAGTGGAAGAAGAAAAGAACTTGAAAGAGTGGTGAAATTATTACCTCTTCACTGGGTTCTTCCTTTAGATTTGATCAAAAGGGCTCCTTAAGTTAGATTTATGACTAATAAAGGCCACTAGAATTAATTTAGGGAATCTGAGAGGATATTTGGGTAGGGCTTGGCCAAACCAAAAGGCTCTGAAGGTGTGAATTAGAGAGAAGGGGGAGTGCCCTTTTATAAGAGGTGTGAGGGGCACCTTAGGAAAAGATAGAAATATAATTTTATAATAAAATCATTTTTTATTTATAATAGCTCAAAAATTAATTATTTAAAGTCTAAGGTGGTTATGGGTTAAAAAACACTCAAAAAAAAAGGTTTTATATATGTTTGGGTCACTATATTAACTTTATCTTTTAGATTTAACTCTTAGTTAAATAGTTTGACATTTACCATGTCTCTTTGTATTTTTATATTATATGGTTAATAAACTTACTATATACTTCTAAGAGAACCCCAAGTTGATCATTAATTATAAAAATATCATTATATAAGTTTTTTAGCTTAACATTATATTTTTTGGAATATAATATCAATTAATAATATAATATTTCTTTAAAAAAAATTTATGTCAATTTTGACACTATTTGGTATTTTGTTTTTTTCTAAATTTATAACAGCATTATTACTTCAAAGAAAATTCATCTAACCAACCCTAATATGTAATATTAACCTAGAACATTATTTTAATTCATAAAAACTCTCAAATTTCATATATTTGGATATTTATAATATCAATTATTTTAATATTTCATTAATTAGATAATTCATGCATCACCATTGTGTCAAAAATAAAATAAAATATTTATTTTTTAAAAATTATAAATAAAATAAAATTATTCAGGAAATATTAATATCTTTCTAATTAATATTTATAATCTAACTTATCTTATGTATAACAATATATTAATAATATTTTAGTTATTAAACTTTGATTTTAACTCTATTAACTCTTCTTTGAATTAAATAATAATAAATGTTCTAATCTAATCCAAGTAGACCAAATAGGATCATATTTTATTTCTAAGGTTTCTTTGGTCGAATTATACTTATCTAATAGAATTAGGTAATGTGTTAGTGTAATAATAATATCATTTTTACCCTTAGTTACCCTATTTACTTTTAACCGTGGTAAATAAAACTAAAAAGTTACTATTTACCAAAATATTATTTTTACCTTATTGAACAACATTTTACTCCTTGATATTATCCTTGTATCTCAGATTTTCGAAATTCCACTCATTGGAGCGGTAAAATTATGTTTTATGTGAATTTGCAAATTTTTCTAGGAGATGGGTAAAAGACGGTGAAAAGTTCAATAAAATTTATATATATATAAAATTATTAGAAAATGACTCCAATGAATTACATTGAACTTATATAGGTATTATGTATCTATTTTGACCTAAAATAAATTTAAATAAAATAAATAATTATTTAAATAAAAATTCGGTTTTAAACTATAACTGAGTGTTTTTCACTATCCATTAAAAATTGAATGTTTTCAGAAAAATACAAAAAATCCCTCATAAGCTAATTTAGATATTCCAAATCCAAAAATGAAGTCCATTTTACTAAATTCATAACATAGAAGTTTCATTTATTAATTTAAAATTAATTCTCGTTGTCAAAACCAAAACGCATATTTTTATGAAACAATATCTATCAAAAGATTGACACTTGTTTATGTCCAATCTCAAATTGAAATTACTTAAAATGACCATCATTGGATTAAATGGTAAAAATATAATATATTTATACTTCCAAACCATTAAATTGTATAATTTAATACCATAAATTATTTTGATTAAAACAAATTTATTTTAGTTAAAATATAGTATTTTTCACTATTCACCCAAATATGAAAGTTATCATAGAAACACCAAAAATGTATTGATACTAAATTATTATGTTCAAATTCAAAAAAATAAGTTTATTTTTTCAAATAGAATATATAAAAGTTTCGAATATTGTATTTAATAATGGTTCACCGTTAAAAGGTGGTAAAAGTGATTTTTTTAATAAATACTTCTTTTATCTAAAAAAATGAAATTGTTCTTAAATTATGTCTAAGAAACTCAAAATATGGATTATAAAATTTTAAGGATTATATATTGTTCAATATTCAGTTAATACTATTCATAACCACTTTTGAATAGCTATTTTGGTAATCTTGTGGTACGCTCGAACCCGGTGTTGGGTTTAGTACAAGTTATTGAATTACTTTAAAGAAATAACGTAATATGAAATTTTGGGGTGTTACTAAAAAAAGGAAATCAATGTTCCTAAACAATGTAATTAAACCTCTTAACCCATAAAAAGGCCATAAATAAACACAATGAAGTTAAAATAAATGAAATAAAAGTATAAAGGTTCAGTAATTATTAATTATTCAATCTAAATAGATTAACTAGGACATTAAGATCAAGTGAAGAAAACCATTGGACTTAATGTAAGAGATTCTACCAAAACCTCCATTATTCCATTCAGTTGCACTTTTTCTCTTTATACCAAAATGAGATTATATTTTATTTTTATTCATGTATTTTAAATAATATTTATATTATCAAATATTATTTTTCAAGGTCAATTCATTGTTATTTTAAAAGATATACAAGTTTTTAAAAGGATCAATACTCAATTATTTCCGATAAGTAAGCCTTATTCAATGGAAATTCTCATATTCATACCCAATTTCGTGTGCACTCTATAATAAATTTTAAGCCACCATTAGTTTTCTAAAATCATTCTTTTCATTATTAAAAAATTCTTGGATCAATTATTGTTTTATATGATATATTTTTACCTATTATTTCCTTAAATGATCATTAATATTTTCCTTAAACCACACTAAATTGTTTTATTTTTAATATTTCTTAAATTCCATTTTATTTTGTATTCACTTCAGTATAACATAAATTATCATGATTTTTGCCTATTATCAAATATAAATGTCTATGTATGATTAAAATCCTTTCTTTCATTAGCACCATTATAATATTTTCTTATGTTATTCCTATTTTACCAAATTATGGTACCTAATTATTACCATATGTAACCCTTCTGTTTATGTTTGATTTCTTATGTAATATTCTATTTAAGGAAAACATATTCATGAAAATGTTATGTTAGGTGTTCCTTTATAGTCCTCCAATTCCATGAGTAATGTTTAGTCTCATGACAAGTTATGTGAAACAGTCTTGCTGTTTATCCTTGACTCGTGCTCCAGGTGCAATAGTCTTAGTGGTTATCCTTGACTCATGATCCACTATGTGCAACAATCCTTGACTTATGTTAAAGTCTAGTTTTATGTTTCTGAAACATTAGTATGAATCCATGATTATATGAGGTTATTCTATGATTCCTTATATTTAATCCTCTTTCATGAAATTTTATATGATAATGTTATATCTTCCAAGCCATGTGTTATGATATATTCTTATGTTTATTCCCTTACTATTATTTTAGATCACCTCATTTTTATGTTATCATTATGTTATTCATTGCCTATGTAAGGTTTCAAATGAAGTAAAGAGATTTTTAGGAATATTAAGTAAATGATGTTATTATTTTAGAATCATGATGTTTAATTATATACCTAATATCTAAGACACTCGACCTTATGATAATTGTCTTGTAATTATATGTTTAGTTATGTTTAAATTAGGGTAATGATATATGGAAAGGCTTTTGTCACTATAGTTGCAATTATAGGTAATGTTAAGTAATTTTTGGATATTATAAATAGATCACATTAGAAAGAACCATTGGGATAAGACTAATCCTAATAAAACACACCAATATTTTGGTGATTACAGAGTAAGTGGTTTATCAATAAAATAAATCCTTGTTTGGATTGTTCAAGTAGACATGGTTCTAGTACAAATATACCGAGGAATAATAACTCTAGTATGGCGTTTTATTCCTAACATGTGCTAACCTAGTACACAATAGTGGGCTTACTGTGAACCTAGATTGACCCTCCAAAGGGATTTGATTTGCTAATATAATAAGCTCATTACAAACAATTAATAGGAGAACAATGAAAATGATCATAAGAATACATGTTCAGATATATATCCTAGATAACCTAGATTTAAACCTAGGGAATGAAACCATAGTATATACTTTTCCATTAATATTTAATCCTTTTATGTTTAAATTTTTCTTTTTGTGCTTATTATTTATATATCCAATCCCCATAATTTTACTTTATTTTTTTAGTAATTGATGGGAAAGAGAACAAGATGTTTCAACATTTAAAGTAATAAGAAATGTGATGATTTTTCTAATGATATGCCAAATATAATGGGAATGGGTGCTGAAAACATTATGAGAGTACATTCTCATCTATCTCAAGTTATTAATAATAACATGAATCATATTAAACTTAATCCATCTCTCTGGAAAGGGAATTATTTATTCAAATTATTCATGCTAAAAAGGCCATCCAAGATTGGTTATTCTTCTAATCCCCTCTTCACGAAACAATTGATTAACTCCATTGAAAATATATTATACATACTCTAATTCTAGAATGAAGTGAAATTTATGATATCATTCTATATTTTTCATGATGAAGCAAATCAGTGGTGGATGTGGATAAAAAAAATGAATTACATGGAGGAAATGGATTCCAGGGATTGGGAGGAATTCCTAAAAATGTTTTGTAACAAAATATTTTCCCCAAAACCACTACTTAAATATGGAAATAGAGTTTCCCAAACTTATGAATAAGGATTATGAGTATAAAAAGTCATATAAAGAAACTATTACAAGGATTGAAAAATATTCCTAAGGTTTTTTCATGAACACAAAAACGAAAGGATAATTTATTCTTTTTAATACTAAATATGAGTCTATGAAATGCATGGGAAATTATAAATATTGACAGTTATGAGGAGATTATCAACTGTGACATCCATTTTGAAATAGATAAATTCTCTCATGGGCCTGATAAAAAAAAGTGGAAAATGGAGTCCACCATGGGAGGGCCACAATGAAATACCTTGATGTAAAAAAGACATAATATTTTATGTGTCAAAATTGTGGGAAGAAGCATACAGGGAACTATCTAAAGGGAAATAAGAAATTCATTAAATGTGGAAGGACGGGGCATCTAGATAAGAACTTTCAAAGGGATAAGAATAATTTCCCACTGTGGAAGAAGAAAGGAATTTTCAAATCTACACTCATCATGTAGTAAAAATTTTCAACTGAATGAAAGATGGGTATTTTGAATAACAACTACCAAATCCTAGGTTTATTAGAGGAGATCAACCATAACTACCAAGGAAGAAAGGAAGGTAATATTTTATCACTACTATTATGGTGGATCCGTACAATTATGTGGTGATAGGTACACTAGTAATTCATTCATGAATGGAGATCTTACAATTTGATTCTAGTTCTATGCATTTTTTATATGTTTAATGTTTCGTAGAACTATTCAATCACCACATAAAATTATGGAGGTTGAGTTGTATTTGAGAAAATATAATGGGGGAATTATTGCATTGAAATTACATAACTCCTATCATGTTAAATTTTGTGGACTTACCTTCTAATAAAATATTTTCTTTCTTCCTTTGGTGGAGATTGATTCAATCTTGGGAATGGAATGAAAATCTTTATACAAATCCAAAGTCAACTGTCGGTAAATAGAGATCTCTATTCATATCTCTTATCATCCTCTAATTAATTACACATGTAAGGATATAAATGAATCAAATTCCAAATAATTATCTCAAGTTCAAATATTATTACCTTATTAGAAAGTGTATCTCACTAAAATTATTAAGAAAAATGAGATAATCATTCCCAAAGACATTCCCTTTGTGAAGGATTACACTGATGTATTCCCTAATGAATTTCATGGACTTCCTCTTAACTAAGAGGTTCAGTTCTCAGTAGAACATAATCATGGATCTATGGATATATAAAAACCCCTTAGATAATAGACATTGTTGAGCTAGAAGAGCACAAGAAGTAGTTACAAGAGAATCCAGAAAAGGGTATTATATTCCCGAGTGCATCACCATGGGGTGAGACAATATTTTTTCTCAAGAATAATGATAGAACAATGTGCCTTGGCATTGATTATCACAAGATCAATAAAATCAAACTAAAGACCAAGTATCCTATTTTACAGATAGATGTCTTAATTAATCTGCTATGTGGGTCCAGTTATCTCAATAATGTGGTCCTTTGGTGGGGATATAATCAATTTAAGGGGATGGAATAATATTTTACCAAGACATCCTTTAGATCACTTTGTGGAAATTTTGTGTTAATAGTGATGACCATCTGACACACTAATTCTATAGAAATTTTCATGGATTTAATGAATAGTGTCTTTAGGGATTACCTTGAAAAAGTTTTGTTCATCTTTGTTGATGATATTATGATACACTCCAAGAGAAAGTAGGAACATGAGTAATATTTATATAATATGTTTCAAACATTGTTATGGGAGAAATGCTTTGAAAAGTATAGTAAATGCGAGTTATGGATGTAATAGCTATCTATATTTTCCTTGGAAGAGATGGGTATTATCAATTATTTGTGAAGAAAGTTTCACAATTTAAAACCCCAAAAACCAAACTAACACTCAAGGGAGTGAAGTATTTTTAGACATAGGAATTTTAGGAATGATTTAAGGATCAATAAAAGGGGATAATCATTATGTTAGTTCTCAAACTACAGACAAGTGGATAACTCTTATTTGTGTACAATATATCTTCAATGAAAGACTTAGGCTGTGTACTGATGAAAAATGATAAACCGATATCATATGCCTCAAGGAATTTGATAATTCATGAGAAAAACTATCCAATTCAAGATTTGGAGTTTTCAGTTGTGGTATTCATATTAAAAATCTGGTGGCATTAACTCTATTTGGATAAGTGTGAGATATTTACAAAACAAAAGAGTAGAAAATATATATTCATATTGATGGAATTTAAGATACACCAATGAACAAGGTTAGAGATCAATTAGGATTATGGCTAATCAATCCACTACCATTTTAGTAAGGTAAATAAGGCATCTGATGCTCTAAGTATAAGGGATACTCCATCATTATCAGCAATGAGAATAGTGAATATACAGTCTTCTTAGACTTACATATTATGGACATGGGAATCATTAAGAGATAATCATCAGTTATAATTTCTCAAATTATTTTCAACAATCCCTTATAGATAAAATAAAGGATTATCCTTAAAATGATGTAGAAATTTAAAAAAATGTTGGAAGTTATCAAGAATGGGAAATCTAATGAGTTCATGATTGATGAGGTTAGAGTCGTAAAATTTGGGTCACTACTGTGTATACCATCCAATACAGAGATAAATAATGAGATTATAAATGGCACATGTAACTCAACATTCTCTATTTACCAAGGGAGCACAATGATCTATCGAGATCTATTAGAAAACTGTTGGTGGGACAATATGAAAAAGAGATCCCTGAATATATGTCAATCTTCTTGGTATGTCAGCATGTGAAGGATGAAAGGAAATAGTATAATGGTATTATGAAATAATTTTCTATAACAACATGGATGTGGGAGAACATGACGATGGACATTATCACTCGAATTCCAATCGCATCCATAGGAAACAATGCTATTTGGGTTATTGTTGATCATATTATAAAGACAACTCCATTTATAAAAATTCGAGAGGAATTATCACCGGATCAACATGCATGTATATATATAGAAGAAGTGGTAAGGCATTAATGGAGTACCACTATCAATTGCATCTGATCAGGATCTGAGATTCACTACAAAGATATGGAAACATCTCTATCACGATTTAAGCACTGATATAAATTTCTATATGGCCTATCATCCTCAAACTAATTTCAAATCTAGTAGAACTACGTAAATACTAGAAGAATTTTTAGAGATGTTCAATGGGCTTTGACGGAGGATGAGACCAACATATGTCTCTGGTTGAGTTCTCTTTATAAAATAGTTTACACTCGAGCATCTGAATGGCTCTATATGAATTAATTTATGGTAAATGACACATGTAAAGACCCTGAAATTCCATGGAATATTTTTCCTTTAATACAGGGGAATTTTACGAGTCTGCAGTTTTTGACAGTGCTTCATTTTGAGTCCCAATGTTCCAGGAATCAATTTATGAATTTCTCTTTAGGTACGTTCAATAAACATAAGAGATGGATTTTATATCTTTTGAACCGGTGTTTAGAATTGAAATATGAGGCCACTGTTGAACTCGTAGCTCTGGTATTCTCATAAGGGTGCATTCACCGTAGTTGCATTCTAATAAGATCGGAAGTTAATTTTTGGGGTTTCAAAAAAAATTAAATAAAAATGAGTGTAACATATTTTTATTTGTGTGGCGGTTTAATCCTCCAAGTGGAGTTTGGTGGTGGGGGCCACGACACCTTGACCTCCTATGAGAGGTTTTGATGGTGGGGACCACCTACACATAACCTCTATTGGGTGGATATTATTAGGTTGGGCCCCCACAAGATTAAACCCCCTTTATCCCCTATTTATGTGGTGGAACCCGTTGAACTTACCCATTTGTATTAATGTTCCAACACCCCCACAATTAATTAGTAAATCCCTTGAAATTAATTTATTGAATCCTTTTGAAATTCATTCCAACAATTATAATAAGTGATAAGCTATTATTTTAGTTTCAGGTGGCATAATTTTTGTTGGGAGAATTAGGGAGAGGAGGAGTTCTTTAGAGAATGACAATTTCCAACAAAGAACACCCACCTTCCACCGAAGAATGACAAACACCGTCTTTGATCTTCGACCAAGCCAAAAGAGATGGAGTTTCCTCTGAAGAACACCGATGACACCTCTTCTTCGGATGGTTCTTAATGTCAACGAATCGACACCACCTTTTCCCACAACTTCATCAATGTTTATCGAAATGAGGTTGGGGTTTGAGTTTTACTCACAGTTCTTCATTGTACAAATTGCGGATTGAGAGTTTCCTTGTGTTATCATCATAACACAGAGGGTGCGGGCCGCATGAAAATGGCTCGACTCCCCCTCTGTTTATCTTCCCCTGATGTCAATGGAGGTGGCACAACGGCGCGGCAGAAAAAAGGGTCGTGGCCAACGGGCTCCATTGATATGCTTGGTGACTGACAGTGAGCCGACCGCGAGAAGAACCGACAGTGTGAGGGTCGTGGGGTCGCTGAAGGAGCACAAAGCCATCGCGCTGCACGGAGGATTGGGCTATGGTCAAGTGGGCCGCGGTGGTGTCGGAGGGGCGCGAAACTGTCACATCACACCAGAGGAAGAAGCCGTGACCATGAAGGCCACGTTGGTCGGACGATATAGGTGAGGCATCGTCGCACCATGCTAGGGTGGAGTCGGGGCCAATGGTCATGGTAGACGGAGCAGGGTGGCTGGCAGAGCGAGCCACCAGTGGTGCTCTACCAGGTGGGACCCTTCGGGTCTTGAGGCACTCTGAAACGACGCTTAACGACGATTCCTTCAGAATTAGGGGGCGTGACACCCCCCCCCCCATGGCGGGGCCAGCCCGGACACTTGGGATATATCGTAGGCCACGCAGTCCTACCTGTCGGGCTGGGCCGGGCACCCATACTGGCTGGCCCGCCACTGGGACGGGTGCCGATGCGGGCAGGGCCGCCCTTGTGGGCCAGCCTTCGCCGGGCCGAGCCGCCATGCAGGCTAGGCCGCCATCAGGTTGGGCCACTCCATCTAGTCGAGCTGCTCCATCAGGCTGGGTTGGACCCACGGACCGGGTCGGACCCCTGTCAGGACCCTTTTAACCCAAAATCACATTTTATCTCCTATCATGGGATTTAGGTTTCTGATCAACGAACCATCTGCAGAGACAAAAAGCTTAGAGAAATACAGTTTCTTTGGGATACCCCACTAGAGGTTTGGATGTAGTTGGGGAACGTTTGGGTTGGTTTGAACCTAAACACCTACCAGGCCCCTGGAACAGAAATGCCAATAACTCATAGACCGGGAGTCCGATTGATGTTTCGTCTGTCCCGTTGAGTTTCTTATAATGATAAGAAACTACAGGATACATCGAATTGATAATTCATGGTAGTTGATGTATCAAAACATGGATCGAGGATTGGACCCTCCTAGAATCGAGCATACTGAGTATGAGGACCACCTTGCTGGCTGCGACTTAGATGATAGGATCTTACATGGAATTACTACTATACTAGGATCCTCCATGGGTTCTACAACGATGATACTATACCAGGATCCTATGTGGGTTCGACAGCGATGGCACTAGAATGGGATCCTCCATGGGTTCGATAGTGATGACTTCTTTACCATGATCCTCCATTGGTTCGACAACGCTAATACTGTTTCTGGATCCTACATGGGTTCGAAAAATGAGATGATTAAGAGAATACATCTAATCATCTATTCCCCTCATCATGATTTGTATACCTATGTGACCTATGTCTTGTCTTTCAGTAATTTTCATCGAGGTGATTGACTTTACTTCTATTGTGGATTGGGATGTGCTTGAGATCGAGAGTTGGAACATGACTATGACTGGATATGTAGGTATATGTATGGGAATATACCTAAGTAGAGATGGTAGATAATTCATGATTGTATCTTACTAATGTGGTTTATCCTAAGAGGATTCTGGGAGACCTTAGGGGGTCTCAGGGTTCCCTGCTGAGTATTGTAATACTCACCCCTAAATGGGATTCTCCCGCACCTTGTTGTGTTCTGTGCAGATGACAGTCAGCAGTGATCGAGGTTGAGTGTGATTGATGGGAGGCTGCTTAGAGCTGTACTAGACGAGACGTACCTTGGGGATGATTTTTTCGAGATCTGTACCTACCCTTTAGGTAGGATTCCCCAGTGGACGTTCCTAGAGATGTTTTTCCTTTTTACTTGTACTTGGACTTATTGTTTAGTTGGGTCTGTATACTGGCCCACTTACTTTCAGCACACATTTCTTTTCTATATTAATACTTTTTTTCTTCAATTGATTGTGTTCAGACTATGTGTGTTTCAGGTTTAAAGGCAATGAATTCCCTTTTTAACATGGATTTTCCTTAGGGGCTAGTCACTAGCCCCTGCACTATGGAAGGCGGGCTTGGGGTATCACGGAATGGGCCCTGAAGATGAGTCATGAAAAATTTGTATCAGATGAGTTGGTTCAATCACATAAATTATACTCTGATTCTTTTAATGGCAATAATGTTAAGTGTTTTGGGTGTGGTTATTAGTTTAGGAAAAATGGTGTTGGTGCGGCGACCGATGTATCCCTACACTTGGACTCTAACTTATGATTTCCAACTCAGTGCACAAAAACACTGATTTTGGGAGTGTTTCATTTGAAAGGTATTCTTCATGATTACTCTGTGTCATCTCACCAGGTATATTGTTTTGACCATGGTGCACCTGTTTCCATTCAATATAACCCCACACAGACAGACAACTAGGGTTCCGAGTTTCATACGAGATGGTAGCCCACCGAACGACGAGGCCTCAGAGCAGGGCCCCAACATAGTGGAGGTACCAGTGGTACCGCTACCCACTAGGCCACCTATACCACCAGCTCCAGCAGTAGAGAGTGCACGTCATCTGAGTGTGATGCATGAGTTCCAGTACCAGATGATGCACAGGTTCAGTGGAGAGATTGACCCACATGCAGCTGAGGTTTGGCTGAGGGCTGCTGTGAGAGTTTTCAGATTGGTAGGGGCACTATCCAACCTCATAGTGATCCATGTCGTGAGTATTCTACATGCAGCAGTAGGAAGATGGTGGAGCCTGATGCTCCAGGTGCATGACAAGGCATCACTACTCTCGGTATACTTTGAGAGTCTCTTTTGGTTAGAGTTTGTTCCATCCACCCTTCGTGTGGCGAGGATACAAGAGTTACTTCATCTATAGTAGGGTAGCATGACTGTAGCTCAGTACTCCGTGAGATTCATCGACCTATCGTGCTACTCCATGGATATGGTACAAGACCCATTCTTTAGGGAATGAACTATCGAGTAGGGACTCAAGCATGAGATCAAGGCTTTGAGGATCTCCCTCAGCATCCTGACATAAGAAGGGGTGCTGGAGCGATCCCTTCTTGTGTAGAGTTTTCTTGCTGTGTATCACCAGTAGCAAGACCCTCCAATGGGAAACACGTAGCGGAGTCTTCTGCTGTTGGAAGTAGACAGATGTCACAGAGGTCCTAGTGGACCAGACCAAAAGGTGGATGACCACAGGATACATGTTCGGTTTTGTAGGGCACACAAGACAGAGCCGGCCACACGAGGAGAAGACAGTGATATGCATGCGGCGGGTAGGGTCACATGGCTCGTGACTGCCTGACTCACCATGCAGATGAAAAGAAAACAGTTGAGGGACCTCCTAGATAGAGGCAAAGGTTCGACCGTGGTGGTTGACCAGGAGCAGTCAGACGTGGCATAGGAGCTGGCCAAGCAGCAGGTTGCGGACAAAGTTTTGAGGCCCTACCACCACCACCACTAGGATGTCCACCCCTACCACAGGGAGCTAGCAGACAGAGGCAGGCTCAGCTCTAGGCAGTCGAGGCCTATGACCACAGCGCACCGGAGGTGATTTAATGTACTATATCTATCTACTCTACCCTTGATACAGTACATATAGACACAGGTGCATGTCATTCTTTTATTACCACAACCCTCCTTTGGAGCTCAGAGATTCCAACCAATCCGTTGGCTCGATCCTTACGGCTAGATACTTCTATGAGAGTAGACTCAACAATTATGAAATAGTTCTGGCTATGTGAGATTAATCTAGGATGTGATAGCTTCAGTAGGGATCTTCCCCTAGTGGCGTCGAGGCCTTACGATGTCATCTTGGGTATGGACTGTTTATCCATAGTTCATGCTTAGATTGACTATATTTGGAACAAAGTGCGGTGTGTCTGCGAGGATGGGATGAGGTTCACCTTCACCAGTGAGAAGGGATCCTTTGAAGAATAGGATGGAATTACACAAAGGAGGCGGCATCTGATCACACATTAGTTGGATAGTCTCATCCTCAGAGCGATTGATGTGCAGAGTCTGAGTTTTCCTGTTGTGGTGGATCAGTATACGTATAGCTTCCCTGACGATGTTTCAGGACTTCCTCCTCCCAGAGAGGTGGACTTCTACATTTACATGTACCCCAGGATGGCACCAATATATACTCCAGTATATTAGATGGCTCTCGCCAAGCTTCGTGAGATGTGGGTAGAGCTAGAGTACTTGCAGGGGAAGGGATTTATCTGACCCAGTGTTTCACCCTTGGCATCCTCGATTTTGTTTCCTAAGAAGGCTGATGAGAGATTACGACTGTGTGTTGATTATCAGCTCCTAAACTAGGTGACCGTGAAGAACATGTACGCACTCCCGAGGATTGAAGAACTCTTTGATCAACTAAAGGGAGTGTGTTGGTTCTCGAAGATATATAATCAGTCAGGCTATCACCAGCTCAGAGTATGCGATGAGGATGTGCAGAAGATGACCTTCAGATGCAGGTATGGCCACTATGAGTTCTTGGTAATGCCATTATCCATATCCAACGCACCATCATGGTTCATGGGACTCATGAACAGGATCATTCGGCCATACCTTGATCACTTTGTGGTAGGCTTCATTGATGAAATTCTGATCTACTCTGCTACCGAGGAGGAGCACACCTACTATTTTAGGGTAGTACTAGACAAACTCTGAGAGCACTAGATTTTTGGTAAGAACTTGAAGTTCTAGTTCTAGATCTGAGAGGTACACATTCAGGGACATGTCATCTCAAAGGCTAGAGTTGCAGTGGATCCAGTGAAGAATGAGGCAGTACTTGCTTGGGAGCCACCCATGAGTGTGACGGAGGTACTGATTTTTTTGGGACTGGCTGGGAAATATCAGAGATTTATTCTAGGTTTCACTAGAGTTTCATAACAGCTTTCAGCATTGATGAAGAATGGGAAACCCTTCATATGGTTAGAGATATGCCAGTAAAGATTTCAAAAGGTGAGGCAGAGGTTGACTAGTGTGCCTATCTTGAGGCTACCAGAGGAGGGCATTGGGTATGTAGTTTACTGGGATGCATCAGGGATCAGACTCATGTGTGTCTTGATACTGGAGAGAGATGTGATTGTGTATAGTTATCAACAGCTGAGATAGCATGAGCAGATCTATGCTTCCCGTGACCTGGAGTTAGCATCTGTGGTCTTCGCATTGATGATGGGGTGACACTATCTGATGGGAGAGCGTTTTACTGTCTACTCTGACCACCAGAGTATTAGGTACATCCTCTCGCAGAAGGACCAGAACCTGAGATAGCAGAGTTGCCTTGAGTTCGTCCAGGACTATTACTTCAAGATAGTCTATACTACTGGGAAGATAAATGTTGCAGTAGATTCTCTTAGTAGGAGATCAGACAATCATCTGCCATGAGAGGTAACAGAACTGCAGACTGCGTTGTAGATATCCGTTGTGGACTAGGATAGAGCAGCCTTTCTGCAGTCTGTTACAGTCACACCTCCACTTCTTCAGAGATTCAGGGAGGTGTAGCGTGGGGACATTGACTGTGAGACGCGACGTGCTCAGATGTCCATAGGGAAGGAACCTAATGGATTTTTTGAAGGTGGGGAGCACTTCATTCTCTTCAGAGGACGAACCATGGTACCAGTTTCACTTCAGGAGGAAGTGTTGAGGGAGTTTCATACATCTTCTTTAGCGGTACATCCAGGAGTGTAGAAGATGTATCAGGACCTCCGACTACAACACTTATGGATAGGTATAATGAAGGAAGTAGCAGAGTTTGTCTCACAATCCCTCACTTTTCAGCAAAAGAATGTGGAGAACTAGGTTCCAACTGGCTTGGTTATGCCCTTAGGGGTCCAAGAGTGGAAGTGGGATGGTATATCCATGGATTTCATGACAGGACCTCCACGTACATACAGAGGACATGACTCTATCTGGGTTATTGTCGACCGACTCACCAAGTTGGCCCACTTCCTACCAATCAGAGAGAGGGGTTCAGTATAGATCTTGGGATGCCTCTACATATGGATGATCGTACGACTTCATGGTGTTCCACTAACGACCATCTCCGATTGAGATGCTCATTTAACTTCCCGGCTATGGAAGGGGTTGCAGGAGGCTTTTCGGACGCAGCTTCTCTTGAGCACCGCCTTCCATCCTCAGAAGGATGGTCAGACTAAGAGGACCATTCAGACTCTCGAGGACATGATCCGTTCATGCATCCTCGACTTTGGTCATAGTTGGGAGGATCATTTACCCATAGCAGAGTTTTCATATAACAACATATATCACCCCACCATCGGGATGGCTCCATTCGAGACACTTTACAGATGACCTTGCAGATCGCCTCTATACTAGACTGACCCAGAGGAGTCAGTACTCACGGGACTAGAGATGGTGCAAGCTATGATGAAGAAGGTTTAGATCATCCAAGAGCAGATGAAGACTGCACAAATAAGGTACAATTCCTATGATGATAAGAGAAGTAGAACACTGGAGTTCGAGGATGGTGACCACGTCTTTCTACGGGCTTTATCTCGATGAGTTCTATGAAGATTTGGCCAAGGTGAAAAGTTATTTCCATGATTCATCAGACCATTCCAGGTCCTCATAAGGGTAGTTGATGTGGCTTAGCACTTGGCTCTTCCACCTCAGTTGCATCGGGTGAAAGACGTCTTCCACTTATCTCAGTTGAGGAGATACGTGCATGAACCATCCCACATCATCGACCCTATGGAGCTGGAAAACAATGACGGGGTAACTTTCACGAATGTTCTAGTAGAGATTGAGGATCGACAGGAGCGGGACTTATGTGGATGGTCGATACCTCTGGTGCATGTTTGTTGGTAGCATGAGAACCTCCAGGATAGCACAGGGGAGTGGGAGGCTCAGATTCGTGCTAAGTACCCCCATCTATTTCCTTAGTGTGAGTTATAGCTTATGGGGACGTAAATCCCTGAGGTTGGGAAAATGTAAAGACCCATAAATTCAATGGATGTATTTTTCATAAATACATGGGAATTTTTCGAGTCTGTAATTTCTGACAGCGCTTGATTCCAAGGCCTGGTGTGCCCGGAATCAATTTCTGAAGTTTTGTTTAGGTACCTTCGGTAAATGTACAAGTGGGATTTATATCTTTTGAACCAGTGCTTAGAATTAAAATCCAAGGGCACCGTTGAACACGCAACACCAATATTCTCTTAAAGGGACCGTCAACGAAGTTGCGTTCTAAAGATAATGGAAGTTAATTTTTGGGGTTTCTAAGTAAAATTAAATAAAAATGAGTGTAACTTATTTTTATTTGTGTAGTGGTTTAATCCTCCAAGTGGAGGTTGTTGGTGGGGTCCACGAAACCCTAACCTCCCATGAGAGTTTATGGTGGTGGGGCCCACCAGCAAATAACCTCCCTTAGGAGTATATTATTAGGTGGGGCCCCCACGAGCTTAAACCCCCTTTAACCCCCCATTTATGTGGTGGAACCCTTTGAACTTCCCCCTTTGTTTTAATGTTCCAACTCCCTCATAATTAATTAATTAAGCCCTTGCAATTAATTAATTTAATACTTTTGAAATTCATTCTAACCATTAAAATAAGTGATAAGTTATTATATTAGTCTTGAATGGAATAATTTTTGTTGGGAGAATTAGGGAGAGGAGGAGTTCTTGGGAGAACAACATTTTCCAATGAAGAACACCCACTTTCCACCAATGAAGGATGGACAACATCTTCGATATTCAACCAAGCCAAAAGAGAAGGAGCCACCCATGAAGAGTGCCGATGAAGCTTCTTCCTCGGGCACTTCCTGAAGTCAACAAATCGATGTTGCCTTTTCCCGCAACTTTATCAACATTCATCAAAATGAGGTAGGGGTTTGAGTTTTACTCTCAGTTATTCATTGTTCAAATTGTGGATTGAGAATTGCCTTGTGTTATCACCATAACACAGAGGGTGCAGTCTGCAAAAACATGGCCTGAATCCCCCTATGTTTATCTTCTCTTGATGGAGATGGAGGCGACGCAACGGCGCACTGGAAAAATGGGCCGCGACGATACACATGGAGACCGTAAATGAGCCGGTATTGAGACGAACCGGCGGCGCAAGGGCCACCGGGATGCTGGAGGAGCGCGGAGACGTTGCGCCATGCGGAATTTTGGTCTATAGCCAAGTGGGCCATGGTGGTGTCGGAGGGGCGCGGTGCCATCACAGCATTCCAAAGGAAGAAGTCTAGGCCACTAAGGCCGCGGTGGTTGGACGATATGGGAAAGACACTGTTGTGCTGTGCCGGGGAGGAGACACGGACAAAGGCCACGATAGATGGAGGAGGGCGGCTGATTAAGCCAACTGCCAGCGGCGCTCTACAGAGCGGGAACCTTCGGGTCCCGTGGCACACCTAGACAGTGCTTAGTGATGATTCCTTCAGAAGTCTAGGGTGAGTGGCACCCCTCGCGGCGTGGCCAGTAAGGCCATATGGATTGGCCATACAGGCCACGCAGGCAGGCCCGCCAAGTCACACGTGCCAGCCGGCCAGGCCACATGGGCCAGCCCGCCTGGCTACATGGGCTAGGCAGCTAGGTCAGGCCACCCATACGGGCGGGGCTGCAACCTGGTCGGGCCGCCCTTGCGGGCTAGGCCTCCATCGGGCTAGGTTGGACCAGCATACTGGGTCGGACCCACAGACTGGGTCGGACCCCTATCCGGACCCGTTTTACTCAAAATCACATTTTTGCCCCTATCATGGTCTTTGGGTGTCCGATCGACGAAATGTCTATGGCGACAGAAAGCTTAGATCAATATGGTTACATTGGTATACCCCACTAGAGGTATGGACGCAGTTGGGGTATGGTTGGTTGGTGTGAACATAAAATCCAACCGGGAACCTGGAAGGGAAATGCCAATAACTCACAGACAGGGTGTTCGATTTACTTTTCGTCTGTCACGTTGTGTTTCTTATGATGAGGTGGAACTAAAGGATTAATAAACTCAAGACTTTGTGGAAGTTGATGTATCAAAACATGGGTTGAGGAGCAGACCCTCTCGGAATCAAGCATGCTATGTGCGAGGACCCTATGGCTGGCTGCAACTGAGATGATAGGATCCTACATGGACTTAATATTGTACCTGGATCCTTCATGGGTTCGACATAGAAGATATTGTACCAAGATCCTCTGTGGGTTTGACAGTGACAGTATTGGACTAGGATCCTTCGTGGGTTCAATAGTGATGACTTCTATACTAGGATCCTCTGTGGGTTCGACAGCACTGATACTGTTTCAGGATCCCACATGGGTTCGACAGAAGAGATGATTCAGAGAATACATCTAATCATCTATTCACCTCATCATTAGTTGTATACCTGTGTGAGATGAGTCTTGTCTTTCATTCGTTATCATCGAGGTGATCGAATTTACTTCTATTGTGGATTTGGATGTGTTTGAGCATGAGAGTTGGAGCCGGATTGTGATTGGTAAATTAGGAATATGTATGGGCATATACCTAAGTAGGGATGGTTGATACTTTGTAATTGTATCTTACTACTGTGGTTTATCCATAGTGGATTCTTGGAGACCTTCGAGGGTCTCTGGGTCCCCTACTGAGTATTGTTATACTCCCCCAGCACGGGCTTCGCCCCCACCGTGTTGTGTTCTGTAAAAGATGATGATCAATAGTGATCGAGACTGAGGGTGACGGATATGAGGCTGCTCGGAGATGGACTAGATGAGACGCACCTTAGGGATGAGTTGTTCGAGATCCATAACTACCATTCAGGTAGGATTCCCTGCTGGACATTCCACGAGCTATTTTTCCTCTCTTACTTATACTTGTACTTGTTGTTAAGTTGGTTTTCTATACGGGACCACTTATATTCAGCACATCTTTCTTTTCTATATTCATACTTGTTTCATTTATTTCTTCTGTTTATACTATGTGTGTTTCAGTTTTAAAGGCAATTCCTTCCCTTTTTATTTAGGATTCATCTTGGGTGCTAGTTGCCAGCCCCTGACCTATAGAAGGAGGGCTTGGGGTAGTCAGAGCATGGGCCCCGAGGATGGGTCGTGAAAATATAGAACACTTACATGATGGGATGAATATGGTTAAAATAATATAATAAGACCATCAATGGTGGATGAAATGTTTGATAAGGGGAAAACAATTTTGAATCACATCAAGGGAGCCGAAAATTGACATATGAGATATGAAGACAGTTGCTGAGAAGAACAGGAGATTATGGTTAGGGATATGGTATGCCTCCAAATATATCCATGGAAGAGGGAAATGCGATTTGGGAAGAAATGGAAGCTATGTCCAAGGTACATCGACCCCTTTGAGATTAATGATCACTTCAGAGATGTGGCCTATCAACCATCACTTGCACCAACCATGTCTCAAGTACAAGATGTATACCATGAATATCTATTGTGGATGTATATAATGGATCCCTCACTTGTTTTAAATTCAGAGGTGGTACATTTGGAGAACGATATTTCTTATAAAGTGTATCCAGTAGGGATCTTGGATTGTAGAGATAATGTTATACACAAAAATACAACTCACCTGTTAAAAGTACAATGGTAGAACCGTTTGTACGAAGAGGAAACATGGGAACCTTAGGAAGCGATGAAGGAAAAGTACCTACACCAATTTTCAACATAGAATGTAAAACAAAATTTCCAGGGTGAAATTTCATAAGGGGGAATAATGTAACAACCAAAAGTTTAATTAATTAAAATTCCATTCTTATAATTATTTAGTATGCTATAATTATAAAAAAAATCATTTAGAGAATATAATAAAAATGTTATCAAATATGAATTAAGGATATAAAATGAAATCCTAGATGTTAAGGAACATATACCAAAGGAATAGTACCTTGACCTTGGGAATAATAACACAACCCTTATCAATAGTAAATCAATGAATTGAATAGCAACACCACCAATGAATGTATAAAAACTTTATGCATCATAATGTGAAAATATAATATAATTATATCATAGTATATGTAAATAAATATTTAAAAAATTATTAATTAAGTGTTTTTATTTTTGTAAGTCATAAATATTTAATTATAATGTTGTGATAAACTTAATAATTAAATGATATTTTATTTTCATAAAATTTATTCATATATTAATATTTTATAGTGTTATGATTTTATGAAAATTTTACAAGACCTTAATTAATTTTTCATTGTGTTTTAAAAGCATTTATAATTTTAAATTATGTATTTTCTATATTAATGATGATTTTAATTAAAATTAAAATATCATATATTTAGATAGTTATTTTTAATAAAATACATTTCATTATTTTAATTCCAAATATTAAAAAATGTTTAGGGTGGAATTTTTGTAATTTTTAAAAAATACTTGAGTTTTTGGTGAATAGTAATATTCAATAATTTACGATAAAACATGTATACAAGAATTATGGAGTTATAGATGATGTATGGTTGATGTAAGTCCAATATTTCAAATATTCCATCATCATTTTAATATTTTTTATGATAATTATGAACTATTCATGATTTTGATCAAAAATAATATACTAATGATTATTATAATTGGAAAACACCCCTCTCATCCATTATAAATACCACCCACACCAATAATTTAATTGTAAGGAATGAATTCACTATTTCCACTAGTCTACTAATATAGGGGTTAATAATTAATGTTGATTTCAAAAAACCCCCATACTAAATTTAGAAGGTTAAAGCATGTGAAATCACCACTACTGAAGTGGTTCGTGAAATAGAAGTCCTATAAGGCACACTTATCATCCACTCTAGAATTAAAAATATGTTATTTAATTCTTTATAGATCAAAACCATCATATATGGGATGTATATTTAGATCATTTAATCAATATCTCAAATGATTTATATTGAATTACTAGTGAAAATGACTTGTTGTCAGATCATTATATCCCAATATTATAAGTCCTATCAAATGAAAAATCCTGGGCATCTTCTTATTATATGATTATTTTTTTATATTATAAGGGAAATTGATGTAATCATGGGAATGGATTTTATCACTATATTTTAAAATCATTTTAAATATGGGGATAGATATGTAAAATTTAATATATAGAATCATCCTATGATCATCTATCAATGCATGGCTTAATATAAACTTCTTAAGGATATTACATCAAATATAAGGTTCTTAATATATAATTATGAGGGAAACATAGATAGAATGGTTAATTTGAAACTCAAAATTTATGATAATTCAATTTTTATTGAATAAATTTATTTTTTATTTGACATTTTTTACATATTCCATATAATATCGAGGGTGAAGATTATATAGAACTCACACATATTGTTATACCAATATAAAAGATTCCATATAACTGGCTCGACTTTTAGTGGTGTAATTGAAGAATAAGCAACAAAAGAGTTCGGAAAAATGTTTTATATGGTCAAGTAATCACCATGGGGTTTAACAATCTTATTTATTAAGAATAATGGTATATATATGGTCCATAGCATATATTATTTTCAATATTAAAATATCGCAACAAAATAACACGTATAATATAGACTATATTATTATCTTGTCCAATCAGATAAGAGGGGTTACAAAATTCTCAATGATTAAAATAAAATCATCATAACATAAAGTATTAGTGAAATAAGTATTATACTCATGGAATCATCTCATTTAAGATATAGTCATTATGTATTCATAGTGATGTCAATTGCACCTAAAAATTCATCGTCTATAATTATATATAAGATGAATAATTTATTTGATGATTTTATATATAAGTTTTTAATACTACATATAGATTTTATTATCATATATTCAAGAAACATGGTTGATTTTGGAGGTAATTTGACGACAATTATTTAAAAATTGAGAAAAGACATGTTGTTTTCCAAATTTAGTAAGTGAATTCAAGTAACAAAAAGTTTCATTCTTGGATAGTGTAATAATAAAACACAGTATATATTTAGATCCTTAAAATATATAGATGAAATAAGAATACCCTAGACCAAATACTATAATATATAAATATATATATAGTTATTTATTGTATTGGATGGATACTAATGATGATTTGTGAGATATTTCCCTAGGATTTAAAATATAATAACCAATTTATCCCATAAGAGAGTAATGTTCCTATAAAAAATGAATGTGAAGAGAATTTAAAGGACCTTAAGTGATGTTTTTATACTCCACCTATAATTACACATCCATATAGTAGATAATGGTTTGTGATATAATATGGAGCATCAAATATGATATATGAATGTTTCCTTATGTGGAAATACATATTCATCTATAACTCCTAACATCAATTAATAATTACTGAGAAAAATTTCATAGAACATGATTTGATGTTAGTTATAGTGATATTCCAATAAATTAAATTAATGAATTATATATATTCTGAGAAGTGTGAAATATATACTAATCATAATAGTTTAATATATACATTTACATAGAATGCATTAAACAAGAAACAAAATAGATGGTTGATGTTGATCAATTACAACGACTCCTTAATAGATTACTCCAAAGGGAAAGAAATCTAGGCCGTTGATTTGGTGATTGGGAATGATCCTACATCCATATCAATGATGATTATTTAAATTGAAAAAATAAAAATGTAGTTTCAAAATTTATACATTGAAATCATTAGTGAAATAGAGAAATCCTATCATTATTAAATTACTACCAAAAAATCCATCTATGTAAAGAACAAGGATACACATAAAGATAATACGGAGATAAAAAAAGAAATTATTCAATAATTCAAAATGAAATTTTTAATAATAATAATAATAACATCTCGGTAGAAAACTCATGGGATCAAAATTAAATAATATATAATGATATACATTTACAAATTTTAGGAAATAAAATCTCCAAAATAAGTTCTAAATCATTCAATGACTAATTAATTTCCTATGTCTCAACACCTATGTTGAAAAAAAATTAATTAATGAAATTTACTTCTTTTAAAATACGATACACAAAAAATTTTTTTTTATCATGGTATATAATAAAATACTCTCACTTAACCAAAATTATCTCTAAATGAGTGGTTATACAAATCTGAATGGAATGTACATATAATAAAGAGTCAATTATAGCCAAATCTTATTCCAACAATTATTAGATTATATTTGAAACACCATGATGAATATTTCTTTCTATTATTATTATTCCTTCACCATCCCACAATCCATAGTGAAACAAGACATGAATCCAAAAATTGAATCTATGAAAATATCTCAGTATTCGAGATTTAATGACCCAAAGTTTTATCAATGGAAATTACCTTCTTATAATTATTTCATGCAGTATAATCACATAAAATCACATAGACAACTCAATAAAAACTACATAAATGATGAATTAAATAAATAAAACACATTTCAAGAAATTAAGAAATATATATAAAATGAATAGTAACATGACCTTCAGAATATTTACATGACCTTCAGAAGGAATCTAAAGGTAAAACATTCTTCCTTTTGTATTAATTTCTTTTCAAGTTCACCTCATTTTATTTTATCTCATAAAATAACCTCATCAAAATTGTATGATGACTCTTGAAGCTTAAAAATAATATAATTTTGTTTTTATAATGGAATAATTCATCACCATCTCTCATTCCACCTTATTTTATACTTAAAATTTAAGCATTATCTAGGATGAGTTAATTTATCGATTCGAGGATGATGATGTTTTCAATTTCCATTTTCATCTTCAATGATGGTCATAAAACCATTTTTTTGGTTGAAAAATATTTTAATCTTTTTATTATATCTTATTTAATGTTCTGTAATAAATTTTTACACATGACAATAATTTATAAAACCAAATGAGATCCTTGTGTTCGAAAACCACGAAAACAAACCAAAATGATTATAATTAAAAATTTATTAAATTATTCATCCTCATTCCCTATATAAAAATATTTTAAGACCAATTTATCCTATATAAGGTCATTAATAAAATATACTTTCAATTCTTGTTATTACACTCACTTTATAAAGCTTTTCGTACTTGTATACATGTAAATAGATCATGAAAACCAAAGGAACCAAAGCCCCTAAAAAATGAAATTGAACCTCTTAACCCATTAAAAATGAAATAAATTAACATAAAAATGTTATAATTGATAAATTAAAAGTATAATGGGGTATTTAACTATTAATTAATTAAAATAATTAGATTATCCAAGACATTAAGATCAAGTGAACAACTCCTCCATACTTAATGTTATGGATTCTTCCCAAACATTTGTTATTCCGTCAGGTTAATCTTTCTCTCACTCTTTAACAAAATTAAATTGTATTTTATTTTTCTATAAATATTATAAATTCTATGTATATGTTTAAAAATCATGTATCAAGATCCATTCATACTTCTCATTTGGGGACATACATGTTTTTAAAAGGTTCCCAACTCAATTCATCCTGATAAGAATGCCCATATAAAGGGAAATACAAAAATTCATACCAAAATTCATGTGCACTATATAATATGTTCTTATCCACAATTAATATTCTAAAATAACTTATTCTATTATGAAAAACATTTTTTATTCACTACTATTTTTATGTAAAATATTATACCCTTTTTATTCTTTCAATTCTCTCTAATATTTTCCTTAAAACACAGTATAATGTATCAATTTTAAAGATTCTTAAATGAAATATTTACATATATTCACTTCCATTTGACATCACATATTATGACATATAACTATTTTACCTTATAAATGTCCATTTATTATTTAAATCATTCATTTCATCGACAACATTGGGATTTTCCCTTAAGTTATGCATTTTTGACAAGATTATGATACCAAATTCTATCCTTGGGTAAACCTTATGATTATGTATGGTTTCTTATATATGATTCATTATGTTTTAAATGTATTCATTAACATGTTATGATGGTTGTAACTAGGTGGATATCTAATTCACTAGGTAATGTTTAGTCTCCTGAGACGTTATGTGCAATGATCATCGTGGTTTTCCTTGACTCGTTCTCCAAGTGAAAAGGCTTTGGTGGTCAGCTTAGACTAATGCTCCTCTATATGCAATGATATGTGAATCATGATAATTTCAGGTTTTATCTTTCAGATACAATTCTATTAATCCATGATTATGTGATCCCATGTAATGATTTTTTATATTTAATCATATTCCTGACCTTCTTATATCATTATGTTATGCCTTTGAACCCATGTACTAATATGTATTCTTATATTTATTACCTTAATAGGATATATCTCATATCTTTAATCAGATTATCCCCATGTTATCATAGTCTTAGTTATGATTTCAAATGAAGTTTAGATTTCATTATTAATATTAAATAAAATATGTTCTTATTTTTGAATCATGGTGCTTAATTATATACCTAATGTCCAAGACACTAGACTTTACTCTTGTTTTCATGTAATTGGGTTTTTAATTATTCTTAAAATCAGGTAATTATATGTCTAAATGCATGGGTTTCTATATGGGAGGTCTCATATTCCCTTTTAAAGATCCATCAGTGTTGATTTTAATCTAACATGTTATAGTGGATTTCCAAAAAATAGATATAGAACAATTATAATTATTATATTTTCCATGGATAAAACAACTATAAAAAATTTATAACACTATAAATTAATTTCATAACAAAAACATTTCTCATATAAGAATTAAATCTGACCACAATGAGAAGGTTCTTCATGACCATATTTTACACAAGACTATTCCCTTTATGTTTGATTATGTTCTAGATCAACCAAATTAAATACTAAAATTTAGAAATTGAAGTTATAATTTGATTCCTAACGTGATGGAAATCCTCGTGATTATTGTGGAAATTCAGTAGGCCAAAATAAAAACCAATGTAAAAATACTCCACATTGAAAAATATGTAAAAATCTCCCAAACTGAACTTGAAAAAGGATAGTTAAAAAATACAAGAGAGATAGTTTCATTTCCCACTATGAAGACGATAAAAATCAAGCATATCATGATCCAGGATGTCAGACGATTATTATCCATGGGAAGTCTATTATTTAGTGTTCTAAAAATAATAATGAATCTGGAGGGCACAGTCTAAATCCTGTAGAATAGAATTTTCTAATATGCATTATCCATTTTCCATCCTAGGTAAATTTTTAGGAGATATTGTTGTTTAATGTTAGATGCCTTTCCAACTCCCAAAAAAGTGTATCATTTGATTGAATAGTTTTATAGGAGTAGAAAGAATGATTGAGCGATCAGTGTTCAATAGGATGAAAATGCCAACCTCAAAAATTGATGTCAATATTTCAAACATTCTCTTGAAAATAATTTATAAGAGGGTCCTATAATGATTACTTCCACAAAAAGTTCAAATTGAAGTTTTTAGAGACCAAACGCCAGTTATATTTCATCAACATAGAGTAAATTATACTAATTTAAAGACATATATTATAGAGGATATGTCTTGCATTACTAGATAAATGCTTTTTAAAGAACAATTCATTTAAGAATTTAGTATATCTATATTCATTAGCGATATGTCTCCATAGAAACTAACCCAACAAAGAATATTTAGAAAAATGATAAAATTTTAAACCCCAATCCACCTACATTAATAGGCATATAACATTGATTCAATTTCCATGTGATTTTTTTCATCTCAAAGATGAAGCCACTCAAAATGAAATTACTTCAACACTAATCAATATCCTTGATTATATTTGTAAAAAATTTATAGATAAAAGAGAGAAATACCATCTTAAGAATAATAATTCCTTATATAAGGGAAATTATATTAGATAAAGGATGTTACTTTAATTTAGAATAATTAATTTGGATTTTTATTTTTTCAATAAATAACATCAAATATATAGACTTAGTCCAACCATAGAAATGCGTAATTACTAGGTTAAAAATGGAAAATGACATCACTAATATTAAGTTATCTTTTGATACCAACCCTCATAGTTTCATTGAAATTAAAATTAATAAAGATGGGGTATTTCTTCCATATGATATAATGATTGGATAAATAACTAAAATGTCCAAGAATCCCATAAAAAATTTTGATGTTTTGAAATCCCCTACACATGGTGAATTATGTGAGATAGCTATAAGGGAGGAGAGGGGAAGCCACCCCTCTCCTGTCATAAATTTCTCTTAGGATGCCTTTTTATACCATGTGATGAATGAACCCGCTAATATAATCTTCATCAATGATGAATATGATATCAGATAAATGATTACCCAATTAAACACAACAAGAGTATAAAAATTAACCCCGAGGGATTCCAATAACAAGGATAGAAATCCTGAGATATTTAAAAATAAATAAAATAATATTAAAGAAAGATACTTTATGACAAAAACAATGGAGATACACTTCTAAAAACCCTAAATTTATAGTATCAAAGGCCTTCTAGATATCCAACTTTATAGTAATGCTTCCACTAATCCCACATTTATGCAAAAAGATGATATATTCAAAATTAGCGAGAAGGCAATTTGAAAATTTTCTCCCACAAGAACAACAATAATAAATATTAGAAACCACCTTTCTAATGATTGACGGGATCCTGTTATCTATGAATTTTCTCACAATATAATGCATGGAATCTTACTAAGAAATAAAATGAAAGTTATTAATGATATCACCATCATAAAATTATGAATGAGAATATAAAATTAACTATTAAAATATGTGTTCAATGAAAAATAGAATTATAGAATGAATTATTGGATAAAGGGTATTTCTCATCATTCTCTATTCATTATAGAAGATCAAAGATTCATTAAGATCTCAAGAATCATTTATGATGGGAAAATATGGACATATAGATTACAAAGTATATATCCCGAATATTGGTTATCAACATATTAATTTGGAATGAAAATTTGTTATTGGGTTACTGATATAATTACCCATACATATATGGAAATGGGAGAAAATCAATATGGATTTCACTGTAGGTCTTCCTATATAATTATAAAAACCATAAGTCTATTTTAGTTAAATTTTATATCCATTTTAATACCTCACAATTAATTTTCATTCTAGAATATTTTATACTTGATTAAATTACCATGTTATAAATAAAAGATGTGGTAAGGATACATGGAGTACTGATCACAATCATATCTAATTCAAATATGATGTTTTCCTAGATATTATAGAGATGTGAGTTCTAAGAATTAAATATAAATATATGATTGAGTACATCTTATCATCCTCATAATGATGTTCAATATGAAATGACCATTAATATTTTGAATGATATTATGAGATCTTGTTAAATTTGATTAAAAGGGGTTTGTGATAAACACATTCACATGGTAGAGTTCTCATCTTATAAAATATATATTACAGATTTAAAATTAAACCATATGAGGTCATAATGGGAAGAGGTGTAAAAATCAATCAGGTTTGGATGAATTCATATAGCATAATATTTTGGGGATAAATAAAACTCAAGATATGTTCAATATAATTTGATCCTCTAATTGACTCAATAAAACTATAAAATCTAAGGAAAATAACTCTACAAAATATTATCAGGTTGATTTATAGATTGAATAAATAAAAAATAAATTAAATTGAATTTCACGATAAAATATTCCTTTGAAATTCTAGAATGAGGGGATGTTGAGCCCGAGATACATTATCTCCATTAAAATACATGATTTAATGGGCATTGTTTTTAATTATCATAAAAATCCACTGAACATATCCCATGGACATGATGTGTTCTCTGTTTTAATTTATATGAAGTAAATAGTTGAACCTCCGCATATACTAAAACCAAAGGTGGAACAATGGGAACATGACAGATCATATAAGGAAAAACTGATATAAATCAGGGATTATAGTGATAATAAACTATAAATAATTATCAATAACCATGTAAATGTTCCATACAAGAATCATAAGACCAAGGAATCTACATTTGAACCCTAATATTTAATAAGTTAAAATAAAACACATTTTTTCCATTTCATTAATGAATTTTCAAGGGAATAATTATTTTAATGGGATAAAATGTAACACTCCATGATTTTATAGTGAATTTTTAATTTAAAGGAAGACATTGTTGAATAGATTATTTTATATGAACTACTAAACTAGAAAAAAATTAAATACATTTTTTTGATAAAATATTATAATATAGGATACAAAATAATATATTATAAGAATATAATATAAAACATAATATAAAAATTATCAAAGGAATAAAACCAAAATTAATTAAAAATAATACCATCATTAAATCATTATCCTCATGTATTTATATGTATATCCTATCCCTAATTAAAATAATTAAAAGGAAACAAAATTTTATAAATATTATATAATTCAATTTATAGAAGAAATTGTATATGATAAATGATCATAAGAATACATGAATGGTTATATAAAGGATTGAAATTTTACATTCATATATATTGTCATTGGAAATTTGGACATTGGATATATAGACATTCGACAAATGGTAGTTTTATATATGGGTGTTGGGTATTTTCAATTGCTATTTTTTGAAATTTAAAATTATCTAGTAATAATTCATGAAAAGAAAAGATAATATTGAATTAAAATATGTTAATATAAAATATATTTTTTATATATAAAATATAATAATTTTTATTATTAAATAATGATTTGATGTATTTATAAAATTATAAAAAACAAATAAATATAAATGTTTTTTTAAAATTTAGTGGTTAGAATCAGAATAGGTATTTTTCATAGGATAAAATAAATTTTTGATAAAAATTTTATCTTTCAAAGAACCATTTCTTTAAGTAGATTTTATTTTTTTCGTAATAAATTAAATTTATCCCTATTAAATGACGAATATCAGAGTGTTTAAATTAATAAAAAAAATAAAATAACATTCATCTAGGTAGTAATTGATTAGAAAAAATATTTGGACGACATAATGTCAAAAAATAATTTTTCTATATCTATATTATATATTTAATAAAATATTTAAATTTCTATATTTAGAAATTTAATTTGATAAATGGGAAATCCAATTTTATAAAAGAAAATAGAAATTATATAATTATGTAAATTAATTTTTATTAATGAAAGTAAGTAACCATGATTAATATTAGGTTAACCCCATAGAGTAAAAATGAAGAAAAAATGGTTAAACAATGTAGAAGTGAATTTATGATCATGAAACCGAATCATTATATAATTTAAATAATGGTATTCATGAATTTTCACAATTATTTTGTCTCACTTTATTCCATTACCATTTAAAACGAAAACGATATACATTAAGGATTTATTATTTGTAAAAATACACCTCAAATAAAAACAATAAAGGGCCCCTCATCTAAAACTATCACACCTAGTTCTTCAATATATGGCTAATGATTTGGTTAGATAGCAATCATAGTATTTTTATCATGTTCAAAGCATGATGGGTGTTATGTTTTGAAGTGTTCCATTATCTATATTTGTCCCATGTTTGGTGCCTGGTTCGATTGGTATTTTTTTTAGAAATATTGAAAAGTTTGGATTGGAAGTACCCTGTGCACATTTGGTGCATTGATAGATCAACCATGTGGCTAAACCCAGGTAACCATTCCGTAGGTACAAAACTTATAACACTATTAGTGCTTGGTTGGGCAGTAAATTTCTTGTAACTGTGTTTTCAATCCCTTCGCAATATGTGGATACTACTTGGTTTCCACACAAATTGATAAACTGTGCGGAAAACACATTAATGATTCCCAAATAAAAAGAATTTAGATTTCCAAGTTTATACCTTTAATTATTTTAACCCAAATATCTTGAAGCCTCTATATCCTAGTTCTCATGAACCTTAGGGGCTCTCCCCTGGCTCGCCAAACCATCTTCTAGTTCCTTGGGTGTATATGTAAAGACTTATTCCATGGTTTTACTAGATTATCAAGGTATTTCTCCTCCTCTCCACTCCTTATTCCTTCACCTCCAATTTATTATTGAGATTCCCTACCACCATGGTCATGTCAAACTTCATTTTGGATTTCCCCTTTAATTATTTTTTTTGGGGTTTCTCTTATTAAGGATTTATATTCAATGATCTATGGTTTTTGACCCATCGTAGAGAGTTTTCTGTGGTGTATTGTAATTGGGAAATATATTAGAGGTAACCCATGAACATGACATTATGATTTTATAATATTTTTATTTTATTAATTTCACACCACATTTATAATCAAAATATATTTATACAATTCTTGATGTGCTGTATAGTGTGAAAATATGGGTTTTTGATTTTTTTTCTAATAAATAATTTTGTTTTGTTATAAATGTACACTCCTAATGTTTGATAAAATGTCTTGTTAGAATTAACATGTAGTCTATGATATTAAAACATTATTTTCTAATGTATTTGAATTTATAGAATGTGAAATGATATTTTGGGTTCCTTGTATGGATTCCCAAATTGGTTTAGAATTTATGAAGGGAATGTGTGTTAGATTTCAATGTGGTTTTTCATGTGACGGTGGTTAATGCACCATTTTTTATTTTTATAAAAATGGTCTTGGATTTGATGTATAATTTAGATGATTTTAAAGGATTTGTAAATGTTTTTGAAATGGTAAATAGTGTGTATACAACCTTTATGAAAATTTAATTTTATATCACTGATAAATGTTGTTTTTGTGAAATTCTTAAAGGCCAATTTGGGAAAATTGTGAAAATGATGAATGTGTTTATTGTGAAAACCTCTATTGGATGTTTCTCATGCCTTTTCAATATATAATGGATTGGATTTCATAAATGTGGAATCCTCAAGATCCATTATTATAGTTCCTTTAATGGGACTCTTTGTGCTCTATTTATTCTATAGCACGAGATCGGTCATTGGGACGACTCAGGGAGAGGCATGTTGTTGAATTAATATTATTAAATTATTCGGATTGGATTCTTGGATACTAGCATTTGGCTCACCCCCTTTATTCGTGTGACATCAAAAACTGGAATAGTGAGGTACTTTTTAGAGAATGATTTTTGCACTTTCTAGATTAAGCACTAGATGGAGGCCTATAGTAGGTGGATATTTCTAGTTTATTTCTATGGTATTTTCCCCTCAGTCTTTTCTAAGATAGGGTGTCTAGGATTTTAGGGAATTTTTGATTTTATCATCTTTGTAATGATACCATGGATGGGGTCTCATGTATTATTATGTTATATATTATTCATAGCATCCTATTTTAAACCATGTCTATTATCACTTAAGATATTGTAGCGATGATTGATATACTTGTATACTTATTTCCATTTCCCTTATTATATGATCTTTATAGTTCATTCTTGTGTGGTTTTTTTCATAGAATGCAATGTTTTGGATTAACAATATTTTATTATTTTTTTAAGAGATTTCTTTTATCCTCTTTTGTGTATGGTAAATTTATAAGCATCACTTTCTGCATGAATAAGATGATGTTTCACTATTGGAAATAAAATAGTTTTGAAATGAAATAGGGAAATGGATTGTAGTTTTTTTAGGAAAAATTTGAAAAACATTTACCACTTTTACAAATAGCATTGCAATCCCGAGGTTGATGTTTATTTTATTTTAATAGAAGTTCATTGGAAAATAGATTATCATGCTAGAATGATATTTTTTAATACTTGGTAAAATAGTTCTTTTATGTTTTTAGCCTTTGGTGCAGGTTCTAAATTGAGTTCAGTAACCTTTGGTAATGAGTGATCATTGTATTGGAGAGTGACCCACAAGGTCACATAGAGTTAGTGTGGTCTTCAGGTTCAGTTGGTATATCATAATAGTTTTTATACCATTCACATTAATTTATAAAAGATATCTAGTTTGGTTTTATTTATATTGATTTGTTTATTCATCATTCCACTATTTAGTTTCTTTATTATATATTGGAAAAAATTGTTTCCTTGTGTACTTTTTTGATGTTCGAGACTAGTTGACATCCCGTGGGGATCAGGAACACCTTTCGAGTCATGCCACAAACCATCTTAGGTGCCCAATTCAGGGTTGACCATGGTTAGTTCATTAAAAAATAGTATCAAAAGAGTTTGACTATTAGATGACCTTTCTTATTTGAGGATCCTTTGTTACATAGATATGTCAATGTATATGGAGTAGAATTGTTGGGACTATAGGGGTAAGTGTGAGAATAGAATCATGAACTCTTTCTTGTTCTGATCCATAGGATCCCATGGGATGTCTGAGTTTGTTAGTTTTTGGGTCATTTGGGATAATTTGGTGACTAGGATACAACAAAGGAGATAGGACTTCGGTTCACAGGAGCTCAAATGTTCTTTAAAGCCATATAGAGAAATGAAAATTATTCTAGAAGGCTCTCTATGTCGGTGGTGAGTTAAGAAGCCACCAACCAAATGGTCTAGTCACCCACAAACAATAGTTCCCTCTTGTGGGTCTCCTTAAATCATATATGGTTCTGAAAAAATTGTACTGAGAATCCTTGTATGATATTTTTTGAAATGGGTTTTAATGTAATGGTAGGATTTTGAAAAGTGTCAAATGGATTTTCATAATTTACTTTAAGAATGGTTTTAGACATTCTGGTTTTAAAAAAATATTTTTGTAATGGGAACAATCAAAAATGTCTTTGCTGAATTTTTGAAAATGAAAAATGATTGTTTGAAAGGGAATTTTTGATTTTTCATTTGTTTTGAAAAAACGTAATGGGATTTTTTTCAAATTGTATTTATTAAATTGGATTTTTTGAATTTTTAGAAAACATTTTGTATGATAGGAAAATTATTTTTGAAATAAATATAATTGATTTCATTTTCAAGTATGATTTAATGGTATGTTGTTTGAAATATGAAATAATTTTTTATAACATAGTGGTTATTGAGCCCTTGTAATGTTTATGATTTTTTTAATGGGTAATATGAATTGGTTTGGAAGATGCATTTTTTTTGTTTCAACATTCGATGTACTCATTTCTTCTCACATGTGTGGTCATTTTATGAAATATTATTGATTCTTGGTATAACTAGGTGGATGGATTCCCTAGGTAGTGTGGAAACACATATGTGAGTGAGACTCAAGGGAACACCATTGGTGTGTGTAAAAATACATAAAGTGGTTTTATTTTCCAATGGAGTTTTAGGTTTTAAATTGTGTGTTATTTTAAGTCAATGGTTATGTGGCATGTTTTTTCTCTCATAAATGTTTTGTTTATTTTGTATAATCTTCCTCGTGATCTAGAAGTTATTCTCATGTTATATCCATCGTTGAGATCATGTTAGTAACTCATTCTTGAAGCGGTGTCTTAGTGGTATTTTAGAAAAGTTATTGGAATTTTTTTGAGTCAGTTTCCCTATGAGTTGGTGTTTGTTCTATGTGATGTTTCAGGTTCATGAGCTAGTATTGATAGAGCTCGTGGTTTCCTTGCTTCCTTATGTTCTCCCCTATAGAGATGTTATGGATTTTTTGGTATGAAAACATATGTTTCTACATTGCCAATATTTCCAGTTGATCAATATAAGGATATAAATTTTTGGTTTTAAAAGATAAATCCATCTCTTTGGAGGATTCCCTAGCCCATTTTTTGGAATAGAGAGGTATTTGGGTTTAGTCTAAAATTGTTTCTAGATATGATAATTCCATCATTTATAGATATGGTGTTTTGTGATGTTTGGTGTGTTTTTAAATGTTCTTTATTTATTCTTCTCCTTGTTCTATGTGGGGTCGAATAGTGATGTGTACCCTTAAGTACCTGTTTGGGTTAATGTGTGATGTGTGAGGAGGTGAGTTTTGTGGTTTGTCATAATCTTGTGTTTCTTCATAAGAGTGTTATGTTGATTCATGTAGAACTTGAAGAAAGGGTTCCAATTATGGATTAGAAGCTCCTAACTAAAAGATAGTAGATGCTTCAAACATTATATATATAAATCCATAGGCCTTGGAGTGTTGTGGGCGAATAGTAAGAAAATGTGGTTGTTTATAGAGTTTGGTTGTGTTCATGCATTTACGACTATGGTGAGGTATTTATAGTTTTTTTATTGTCATTTCTCATCACTATGAAATTACCTCTTATCAAAAATAGTGTAGTGGACATACCCCCACCCCCATGTAGTGTCTGTGGTAATGCCTTCTCGGATGCGAGTATCTAGTCAGTGTTCTTGTGTCAACCACTTATGTGAATTAAGTGTAGTCTTAGATTTTATCCATCCATAGGTGAAGTGTGGTGGGTAGTTTTTAGTGGTGGTTTCAGTAGTCTAACTATTTGGAAACCTCCATCCCCTCTCTATATAGTGGGAGGATTTTGGTACATGCAGAATTTTTTGGTTTAGTTTCTATCCCCGTCATTTAGGATTTGGTAGTTTAGATTCTATCAATGTTTTCTTTTTAACCTATGTTTTTTTATCTTGGGTAGGTCTTGGTAGAAGTGTTTTGTTTTACGTATTTGGGAAATTCCCAATAATTGTTCAAGATAACTTTTTGATTCTTCATTATTAGTTTGTTTTGAATGGTGGGGAGACCCACTACCGGTCTCATTGAGTTTTTTCTAATGATTTCAATGGGTGAAAGTTTATTTCTAATAGTGGAGAGTCTGTTTAGGAATCTCATCTACTGGGAATCTATTTCAAGTTTGTTTTTGATTGGACCCAATTGAATTTTCTCATTTTAATGATGTTGATTTTTTAGTTTCCTCCTTGGTTTGGGTTAACATTAGGATACATGGGAAAGACACAATAGTCTTGCTTTTGGTTTGGTTGTGGATGTGGTGGCTGGGTCCTTCCTTGGTTCTTGGAAAGTAGTAAGGGTTGTTATTTTGATTAGGGAATTGTTATTGAGTTATATTAATGATGATTAAATGGTTCTTGAATTAATAGGTGGTATTGTGTGGATATAAAATCCTTATGCATTTATTAATTAACTAGAATGTGTTGTTGCTTTCTAGGGGTGGATATAGTTAATGGTGGGGAGAATTGTCACACCCAGTTTTTTATGTTTTTCTTCATGATCTGGATTGATGGGAATCCTTTTATTTTTCTTGGGTTCTAAGTGTGATGTGTGTTGAGTTTTAAATTTTTCCGTTGTCCAGTTTCTATCCCATGTTTTCCCCTTTGATCATTTGGGTGTTTTTTGAGAAATCAAAAAATATTTGGCACGGTAGTACCATATGCAAAGTTGGCAGACAATTTGATAAGTTGTGCAACTGAAACTAGGTAACTGTGTGACATGTATAGAACCTACCACATTGTTTTCACATGACCATACAATAGATACCTAGTGAACTTGATGATTATATCTTTGTTGGAAGTGGCCACCCCACAACAACCGCACAATTTGATAAAATGTGCAGAGAAACAATGTTTGTTACCCAGATCTGAAATTTTAGGATTTCCCAAGTTTACCACTTTTGGTATTTTAACAAAAATCCACCATTTCATCCACATCATATTTTGTGTTACCATAAGGGGATCCCCCCTTGGTCCCCAAGCCATCTCTTCATCCCTTGGGTATGGATCTATGGAATTCATTAAGGGTTTGGATAAATCTTCAAGGTATTGTTTCTCCTATCCTCTCCCTCATCCTCCTCCTTCCATTTATTATTTATTTTATCTTATAAATTTTCCATTTCAACCTTGTGTTTGGATCCCCCTTTGATTATGTTGAGGGTTTTTTCACAATAAGGGTTTATAATCATAGATCTATGGGTTTTGAAACCTCGAGGAGTGTTTCTGGTGGTGCATTTCTGTTGCACCTAGACTAAAGTTATGTTTCCTATGAATAGGCACTTATAATGTAATAATATCGAATATAATTATTTTAAAAAAAACCCTTATCTTCTAAATATCTTTATATAATCCTTGTAAAGGTTTTTTGTTGTGAAAATTTGGGTTTGTGCTTTGTTTTTAGATAAACAGTGTTGTTTTGTTATAAATGAGCACACCGAGTGTTTGATAAGATGTCATGTTAGATTTCTCACATGTTTTGTGATATTTAAAAATTTATTTTGAAATTTAATTCAATTAATGCAATGTGAAATGATTATTTGGGTCCCTTTTATGGATCCTCAAAGTGGGTTTTCATATGATGGTGGTTAATGGACCATTTACAATTTTTATAAAATTGGTATTGTTCTGGAAGAGGGATGTAGATGTTTTTAATGGAATTTTAAATTGTTTTGAAATGGTAGATGGTTTTGTACACCCTTATTGAAAAGAGTATTTTGTATCATTGAAAAATGTTTTTTTCTGTGAAATTGTTAATTGCCCATTTGGAAACATGGTGAAAATGATAAATGATTATGTTCATAAAACCGAATTTGGATGTTTCTCATAACATGTCTACATGTAATAGAAGAGATCTACCCACTATGGTATCCTCACAATCCTTTATCAGAGTTCCTAAGTTGAGAATATTTCTATTATATAAATATTATATGTCATGAGATCAGTCTCATGGGAGACATGGGGTGAGGCCTGTTGTTGAATTATTATTATTGTTATATTGTTATGATTGGATGGTAAGATGGTATCGGTTGGATCTCCCCTTTGTAGTCGATACATGAGAACATAGAATAGTGAGATAATTTTATGATAATTATTGCTGCACAGGCAAGATTACACACTAGTTGAGGTCCCATATTAGGTGAATATATTTGGGATTATTACATTGGGATTGGGAACCTCGGTCTGTCCAGAGTTATAGTGGTTTGGGGTTTAGGGAGGTTTTTATTTCATCAAGTATGGCATGCAACTAGGGATGAGGTCTCATGTTTTAGAATGTTCTAGATTATTCATGACCTCATAGGTTCATCCATGTCTGTTAAAACTTTTCTTCATTTAATTATGATTGATGTATGCGTATTTATATTTACATTGCCCTTGTTACATGTTCTTTATGGTGCCTTCTTGTTTGTTGTTATTAATGGAATGTGATGTGTTGTTATAACGTTTTTTAAATAAATTTTTTCTATCCTCTTTTGTATAAGTTAAAAATGTAATCATCACTTTCACCTTGAAGATGTTTATGTTTCACTATTGGTAATGAACCTCATTTTGAAATCAATAAGGGAAAATGGTCATATATTGTTTTTATGTAAAATGTGTAGAAAATATTGTGTTTACAAATTGTATTGAAAACATGATGTAGATGTTTCATTTTTTAAAGGAAGTGAATTATGAAATATATTATCATGTTAGACTTCTAGGTTTTAATACTCATGCATATAGTTTATTTATATTTTTTATCCATTTTTGCAGGTTTGAGCTCGAGTTAGATCTCCTTGGGAGAAAAGTGATTATTATGATGGTGATTGAACTGTAGGGTCACTTGGAGTTAGGGTGTTCAATTAGTTCAGTTGGTTTATTTCTATAGTTTTGGTACTATTTAGATTTAGAATTATAGTTGTTCAGTTTGATATTATATATAATGAAATTTTTTATTCATCATTACTATATTTAGTTTTGTTATTGTTTATTTTAAAAAATTGTTCCCTTATGTACTATATTGATGCCTGACATGAGTTTCCGGCCCATGGGGACTGGGAATACCCATAGGGACATGCCACATATAGGCTCGGGTGATCGGTTTTGGGTCGACTTGGGTTGGTTCATGACAACCCATACACAACCAATAAAACCAAATTGTATACTCATGAATCCAATTTTTTTTTTCCAGACATAGATCAATATAGAAGTTTTTGTAGCCTCTGGATTAGAAAAAGAAATATTAGATCCATCACTCTGAAGGAACCTATGTAGATAATGTGAAAATTCATAAAAGTAAGTACTAAGTCCTTCACCATATTTTTCAATTACCTTATAATCACCAATATTTATAAATATAATTATTCATTATAATGATATAATATTAAAATTAGTAAACCTTTGGGATAATGACATTACTATAACATAACATTATATTATGAAACATCTATTAGTATAATTTGTTTTTGTTTTTTTTTGTTCAACTACCTATAAAAATGATTTGTTACAATATTAACTATTTATAATATAAATGAGTAGCATGAAATTAATACAAGTAATATTTTATATTATGGACTAATTTAATTAATTAATATGATTATATAATTGTGTAATAAAAAATATATGATCATTATAAAGTAACTTGTGTTAATTGATAAACTACACAAATCATGTTCATCATCAATTTAATTTTACTAACTATACCCACACCATCCATCATGTTAACAACAGAGAATATAAGACACATACAATCAATGATTCCAATAACTTGAATAATCTATTAAAGATGAAAATAGTATCAAAAATGAGTATTGACATTACCAATATGAAATTGAATGAATCAACTAAAACTACTAACACCCAAAATTAAAATAAACAACATGTGACCAATATATGTGTAATAAAGTATTAAAATTGAATATTATAAAAATTAATTGATACTAATATATTCTTAAATATGTGGTTAGTATTTTTATTTTAATTATTAAGGTGCATAATGAGATTTCATGGATGTTGGGATTATTGTTATGGGTTTATTTATGAGTCGAAATATTAAAAGTGAATTGTTTATGCTTTAACATAAATTTAGAAAAATTAAATGTTATTATCTTTAAAAAATAATCATTTTTAACTATATTGGTTATTTAAGGGGTTCATATGTATTAATAATATTTTTTTCTTTTTTAGTTTAGAATTCAACTAAAAATATTCATGTAAGTAGAAATGATATTATCACTTATTTTTAGTGGAGAATCTTTCTACTATGTGTTCATACTTTTTAGGTTTTATGAAATCATTTATCTGAATTTTTATTATGACATAAGTTATTTATCATTTTAATGGAACTTATTTACAAAATAAATCTTGATTCATTATTTTCTGTGATGGTCATTTTATATTAACTTTGATCTTCTTTACAACGTGCAAATAGAATTTCCATTTTAACTATTTTTTATATAAACTTACTTTAGTTCCATATTCCCTGGTTATCAATAATAAAAAACTTCTCTAAGATTGAATTATTTAAAAGAATTCCCTTTTTTGAAAAAATATTTTCATATAAAATAATATATATAATAAATTATAAGGAAATTTCTTTTTATTTCTCAATGTAAACATTTATACTCTTATAAAAGTGTTTTTAAATTATTTCTATTTCTTTTAATGTTTGTTACGCTTCACAAGGAATAAAATATAATGATACCATCCACCATATTTCTCTAAATGACTAATAAAATTGTCCTATGGATGTTTTAATGGAAACAACATCTTTCACATGGGTTTATTTTCCAATGATAGTATTATGAATGTTTTTATATTCATCTAGAAGGAACAGATATATGGTTTATCATTATGTGATGGTTTGGTATGTTATATCCTTATAATACACAAGGTCTATCATTATCACTTTGGAGGACTACGAATGGGGAGTGAACCCAGACACATAAAGGAATATGTTCACAAGAGACTAGTGGGCCCAATATTATATAATTCACTAGTGCATTGAGAAATGATTTATATCTTAGGAGATAGTGTTTTGGGGATTGGTGGAAAACCTAATCCATTATAGGTCTTTGAAGACTATGTGATTAATGTCTTATAATTGAGACTTGATATTAGAAATTAATTTATATTCTAATTTTTAGGCCACATTTGAATTTTATGCTTTCAATGATCATGGTTGTTTACTATTGATTCCACATTACGATTACTCAAGAATTAGGTTTTTCTTAAAACATGATCTTTTGAATATTTATATAATATTATATAATATTGATATATGATGTGATGATGTTGACACATTTATAGGGTTACACGCTTATCCATGTGTGTTTTTTTGGTTCATATGACCTTATAAAATGTTAAATAATAGAATTAATATTAAAATAATTTTTTCAAAATAAAATATTTATTAAATAATTATATATAATGACTAATGAAAGTAGGTTAATTGTTAGACCTTATTAGATTTTTTATTTTCTCTACACTCATGAATATTTATGTTCACATATACTTATGATATACAGTGTTGATACAAAATACATAGTTAATTATGAATTCATTAGTTTCATAACTAAGATTTTATTTTTTTAATGTGATATAGTATTACGTATTTTTTCATGAATTTTTTTAAAAGGTGGTGCCTTGGTCAAATACCAAAGCACAAAATTTATTATTAAAAACATTTATTACATGAGTATAAAAGATGGGATTCCTTACAATATCTATCATAAAGGGGTAGTAATTCATCTAGAAGTTCCTCCAACCACATGGTGACATGGTTGACTCACATGTTTACATCACCATCTTCCCCCCTGTTCACTTCACGAAAGGAATGCATAATTATATAGTTTATGTCTAGGAGAGAATTAAGATAGTCAATCCAGTGTGTTGTATGAGGCCACACGAGGTGGATCACACCATTCCAAATGGCCTAGATGATAGTAATTGAGTCACTTTAAATCCAAATGTTGTTCCAACCATGTTTCATGTAAAATGAGATAGTAGAGATCACACTCATTATTTCAGCCTCTAGAGTTGAGGAGATTCCACAAGTGCCATAATGAATCAAATAATTTGACTTGAGTGATTTCTAGATATGGAACAACAACCCGAAGGGCCCGGGTTGCCTTTAGAAGCACCATCAACAATAAATTTGATCCATCCTGGGAGTAGAGATCTCCAGGACACTTCAAAAGTGTGTCTAGTTTGAGGATAAATAAAATTAACCCCAATATGACACAGAATCTCGAAGTCCATCACTGTATTGATGAAAAATCCCTTTTATATCGAAGTAGCTTCCAAAATTGTAATGATTATCCAAATCTGAATTTCATGTAAGCTAATTTAGTATTTTTTATAAATAATAAAATTCATGTCATACCAGAGTACAAGCATGAGTTCATCAATAGTAGTTAAAAATGGCTCTTGATTTGCTGAGACACTTCAATATCCACACAACATTGTAGATGAGAGTTTATTGAATCATTATGTAACCATCTACACTCAAAAATATCAAGCACGTAATTCCACAAAGCAGTAGCAGCATCAAATGAGAGAAAAAGATGGTTAATGTATTCATGAGGTTAGTTACAAAGATTACATTGAAAGATAATATTGATCCCAAAAGACTAAAGGAAAGTGTCAGTGGTAATCCTCTTATGAGGAATACTCCAAATCAGAGTGAGTCACAAAGTTTTTAACCCTAATTTATCAAAAAAAATCATCCAACTAAACATGTCTTCAGAATTAATAATATTTTGATTATAAAATTTTTTTGAGTTGATAATTCTATTATGAGTAGGTTTCCAAACTATAGAATCATTATTTTTGGAAAAGTTTAGTTGTCAATGACATGATTAATACTATTAGGTAAATTAAGGTTTTGATAGCTAACAACCTTCTTAATAGTATGGTTACTGTGGTGAAGAGTTTGTTTTATGGGAATCATAGAAATGAGAGGATCCCTGACCCATCTCTCATGCTAGAAATTCATAGATGTGTCTCTATTCTCAATCCACCAAGAGTTCGACATGATGTTGTAAAAAAAATTCCTAATGGAAGTAAAAAATGGAAGAGACCATTTAATTCAAATTTACCTTTTTCATTTTGTCAAGAAATCTATTTTTAAAGAATACAATGGAGTAAGAGTTGTTATGAAAATGATTCTAGGTGAGTTTTGAATGTAAGGAATCATTAAAAAGTATGAGATTTTTTATACCGAGGCCACCTTTCTCCCGAGGATTGCAACATGTAGACAATATAATAGTGACATGTTTCCTTTGAAGAATGCTTCCACTCGAAAAAAGGTTTTCTATAGAAACATTAATTTTTTATGATGTCTAGTAGGCCATTTATAAATCTTCAAAGAGTAGACCACTTTAGAAAAAATAGTTTATTTGACATGAAAAATCCTACCAGACATAGAGAGGGATTTTCATTTCTATGATGAGAGTTGGTTAATGATTTTTTCAATAGTAGTAGAAAAGTAACAGTCTTATTTTCTACCCCATAATATTGGAAAACGAAAATCAGATAAGGAAAGGGATCCTTCTTTAATACCTAAATCTGCATTAATATTCGATTTTCTATTAGCAGGAAACCTTTTCCCAAAAAAGGTACAGGATTTGTTCCAATTAATTATTTAACCCAAAAGTCTTTCATAGTGTGAGAGGGATTACATTTGAGATTTTGGATGTTCTATTTATCCCCTTGTAAAAAAATATTATCATCTACATATAAAAGGTGTGTGGGAACATTAAAATTCATAGAACCCTTAATCGGCTTAATCATGTTTTATATGACAAGGTTAGTGATCAATCTACATAAGTAATCTTCTGAAATTGCAAAAATAATGGAATAGAGAGGTTCACCTTGTATAACATCTTTGGTGCATTTAAAATTACCCTTAGGAGATCCATTAACAAGAATTGATATATTGGACGAGTAGAAAATAGTTTTAATTCTGCTGATAAATGAATCATTGAACCCAATGTTCAAAAAACCCTTGAAAAAAAACTCCAATCTAGGTTATCAAATTCATTTCAAATATCAATCTTAATGGAAATATTTCCTCCCCTATTGGTTTTATTTAAATTTTTAGTGCATTAAAAGGGAAAAAAATAAAATCCTGAATGGAAATTCCCTTAACAAAGCCAAATTGATTCCATAAAACAATTTTATTAATAATAGAATAAAGTATCTTGGAATTAAGTTTTGTGATAATGTAATAAATGGTATTTATTAAAGAAATGGGTTTGAATTTGTGGATTTCTACAGCATTATCCACTTCGGGAATCAAGGAGAGAAATCGGGCCTTCAAGCCATGAGGGAGCATACCATTAGAAAACAAATTCTTAACAAGCCTGCAAACATCAATTTGAATGACATACCAAAATTGCTGATAAAAATAATTATTTAAACCATCATGGCCCAGTGAACTATCCGGATTTGAGATAAATACAGTGTCTCTAATCTCATGGTCAAGTGGGATGCTAGTAAGAAATGAGTTATCCATATCATTGACCACAAATGGGATGACATCAGGAAGAAGGTTTTTTACAAAGGCAGGACCATTGAAAATATTTTAAAAATAAGTGACTACATGAATGAAAATTCTATTCTCATTTTCAAATAGATTTCCCCCTCTCTCAGGAAGGAAAGAGGTATATTAGCTCTATTGAATTTTTGAAGAGAGTTGTATAATTTAGTGGTTCTATCACCATCAGTGAGCCATTTGGGTTTGAATATTTTTTTTCTCATGTTATCTTTAATGGTGAGAAAGGTAGCATGTTTCTTAGTAATATTGATTTCATGTCATGGATCAGTGACAAAATTGGTGTCTGTAGTGATGTTTTGAAGTATGGTATGTTCTTCTTCCAGATGATAAATATCGTTATGAATTTTCTTGTATCTGGTACAACACCAGACTTTAATGATCTAATTAGGATTTTTAAATTTAGTGTTTCAAGAAAAAACATCATTGTAATGATGCATGGAAACCCATGAATGTTTATTAATGTTAACACAATCAGGGTCAGTAGACTAGTTATTGTAGAATATGAAGGAAAAACAGGATTTTGGTGATTGATAGAGAGATTGATCATGATTGGATGGTGGTCAAGGAATAGTTTTGGGAAGGTTGTTCTAGAGATGGTGTTCCACATATCCAGATCTATATCATTTTTGAAATCTCTACCTGATTTTTTTTCCACTACCCAGTTATAATTCCGTCTGTACCATGTATAATTGGCACCAATAAAATTAATTTCAACTAGGTTGTTATGTTAAATAAGATATTTAAACTCCCTTGAAGATATAGTGTAGTGAGTTTTTCCCATTTTCTCACATTGGGTAAGGATATAATTAAAGTCACCAACCACAAACCAAGAGTCATGTAGAAAATTTTCTAACTAAGAGAGGTCATTACAAAGCTTCCTTCTGTCTTGGAATATATTCATAGCATAGATGAAGGAACAATAGTTGTGTGATCTATCAATAGTAAAATAAATAGTGAAATCCTGCTTCGATATATTGAATGTATTGAAATTTTGAAGAGTGTAGTGAGTGATGATCCAAAGGGTTTCAATAAAAGAATAGTTTTTACAAGCACCTAAGAAGTTATAACCAGACTGACCAAGGTGAAAAAAATAGGAGGATAAAGACATCATAGGTTCATCAATTGAACAAACATTAGGATGATGAGTATTAATAATACATTTTAAAATAATAAAAGTATCAGGGTTCATAATTCTCTGAAAATTCCAAAACAAAATATTCATTAGAACCTATTTTTGGGGTTAACATCCCATTTCTTCTAATTATTGAAACCTTACTCCTGGAAGATCATCAAGGGGATTCTGTTGAGTTAGGATGAGAGATATTTCCCGACTTACTACTTGTAACAACAAGAGAAATGTTAGGGGGAATGGTAATAGAATCTTCCTTAACCTCAGAATTTGTAGGAACATGAACGGTAGTTGATTCCTTTCCTGGAGAAGTGTCTGGAATTAAATTGCATTGGGTGACATCATAATGTTCCATGGATTGTGGATCACTATCTTATCCTAAATCTGATATATGTGCGCTGCATGTGACCTCGGGAGAAGTAGAAACACAGTCCTATTTAACAGTGGGTTGTATCTCCAAAACAGTAGCAGAACAAGTGATGTCATCCCTAGCCTTTAAAGCAGCATGGTTGAACTAGACTTGAGAAGGACAAGGCCCCTCCCCCATTAGATGTGTGTCATGGGATACTAGCACATTTGTCACCCAATCTAATAGGGATAACATGGGGTGGAGTTTTTTCCTCAAGATCATTAGGTTTGTGTGAGGAATCAGGGGACTACATGGTGGAGTTAGTAGCCATCATGTGTGACACAGTCCTCACAATTTATGGATCATGTTGATATTGTTTAACGGTCTCCATAATGAGAGATTATAATTCCTCAAAATTGTACTGCTTTTCAGCTGCTTGATCATCTTCTTCGACTAATTAATCCCAAGAAGTTCCACCATTATTACCATTGGTATTCAATGTCTTTGGATTTTCACCTATGTTTTCGGTTTTTTACATGAAGGGATCTGTTCTATCTAGGGTAGGACCTTTGTCCTTCTTTTATTTTCTAATTTCAGTCCATTCATATTGAATTGGCTTGGTGACTTGTTTCTTCACCACTATACAGTTTAAAAATGAGTGTTCAACGATCTTAAAAAGGTCACAAATTGGGGGCTTATACTCATACTCAAATATAACATCTGTTCTATTGTCATTCTCATTGAATGTGATACTCTGTGGGAGTTTAGATTCAAAATATGCATCTATTATCACTCTAGAAAAGAGGCCTAGATCACCATTACAATTTCACTGATCTATCTTAATGGGTGTTACTATGCTAGAGGATATGTCATTCAAAATTTTTGGGTGCCAAAAAATACCAATTTAGACCATGAAATCTAACCCATATCTAAGAAGTAGTGTTCCTATAACTGTGCAGATTGAGACTATAGTCCCAATAAGAGAGAAGAAGAAGACTAAGTTTGAGTTGAATGTTCCCAACTATACAAACTCAATCTAATTCATCCTAGGAGGGAATAAGTATAAGAAAATAGCCTTTCCCAAAGGGTACGAGCTTCCAGTTCAAAAAACCCCCAATAATGAGCTATGTGAAGTTTAAGATCAGAATATGCCTTGTTTTATCACCTATTATGTATGAGTTATGTCCCATAACATAAAACTTAAACATTTGGGATCTTTGTTAGCGGGATTCAGGATCGAACTCAACTAAAAATCCTCTATCTTCAAAATGTTTCAAAAAGGTGGTTTTGATGATGATACCTTGAGATGATCTTCACCTTTGAGTGCCTCAAAGAAAAATATTTCATTGGATTTATGTATAGTAGAATGAGTATAAATAGTTTATATATGTGGTTTTTATCCTTCATTTCTGGAGGCTTCAAATCCAAAGTATGCTCCCATTCAGGGTTGAAAGATTCCATGACTCACCTGATCTAGTGAGGATAAGAACAAACATCACTGAAAGCACAATATCTAGGGTTTCTAAGCCAGACATTTATTGAGTCTATTGAGAGGAAGCCCCACATTTTTTCTTTCTTTATAAATGTGTAGTAAATAAATATATGAAATAGTGCAAATTATTATATGGTATTCACTCTTGACCCTTATTGTTCAAACATAATGTAGTTATTTAGACACATAAGTCACCCTTCCCATAAGGAATGACAATATAGTCGAAAAAATTATCTTTTCCCTTATTGTAAAACTATAAGATGTTTATTTCGAGGATTTAAGAATCTATCCCCAATGGGTAAAATTTTTGAGGATTCACCACATGGTTGTTCCAACTTAATCTACCTTCTATTGGAAACATTGCTTTACATAATCATCCCATGATTGTTTAAATGCTGGGAAATGGAACAATGATAGATGTATATGAACATGAGTTATAGTTTTAATATTTTTATTCATAAATTTGATTAAATACGAATTTTTATTTTTCTTCTAATGTCATATTTGAGTTATATTAGGGTTTTAAAAGTAAACACTCCCCCAAAAAATCATTGATGATATAATCAGAATAATGATTCTCAATTAATTTGGTGACATACAACAGGGTAGGTTATACTAATACCCTATACATAAATAATTTTTATATATGTGGAATTTATTTTCAATGACCTATGGAAAAGAATGTATTGTGTGATTTTTTTCTCTTAATAACCTAATTTTAGTGTGGGAGGATACATATATTTACACGTGAAGTGAGTGAGTCGATGTTTAAATTAAGTTCCAATATATTTTTCTTTATTTAAGATTATTCCTTTTATAAATTACCCCACTAGAGATCATGTTATTATTATACATGTTTGAATGGGTTATTTTATTAAATTTTTATCCCATTCAAGTTGATGATATTATTATTACTTTATTACCATTATTCTCATGTGCACTGTATTCAATGTTTTATAATATAATAATTATTATAAATATTATAATTATTTTAGGATGGTGTTAAGGGTATATTTTCAATTGCTGATCATTTAAATTTATATATCTAAGATTTGAGATTTCAGAAGGAATTTACACACACCCTAAAGGTAAATATAGTAACTGGAAGTAGAATCATTGATGAAATAGGTATAAGAAATCCCCTAAGGGAATATAGAAATAGTTTGTCTTTAAAAGAAAAAATGATGGATGATCTTCATTAGTACTTTTCTTCCTTCATGGATGTATTTACTCATGAAATGGAATGTGTTTTATTTCTAATGAAGTTGAAAATCTTGAATCAATCTTTGAGAAATTCAAGATACGTGATCATTTTATTATTACCAGATCAATTTTAATAATTGGAGAAAATACATGGAAACTGGTTGATCTGCTTCATTTACTAATATATTTATGTGACTTTAGTAATTGTAAATTCAACCCAATTGGATGGGAACACATTAATATTTAGTAACCCTCAAATTTTTTGAAGTGTCATGTCAAGGGCTTCTGATCTATCACATTGAACCATGGTAAGGTTTCTTTTATAGAATTTAATTATTAGTATAACTATTTATTTATTTTAATAGTAGGTTCCAAATATGTATTACCATTATTGGAATTATTTGGTTTTTTTGGACATACATGAATCGTGTTTCTCATCTTTTATATGGAGTTAAATTAATTAAAATGGAAAAGTAAACTATGTTTTCTAAATTTTTTCATAACTATTGGATTTTATCGATGGAGAACTAGGTTTTACTATTATTAATATTTTTCTTACTCTATTGTTAATGATATTAATTTCCTAATTATCTATGAAAGAAATAATTATTTTTCTTAGTCTTTAAGACTATTAGTAATTTTAATGATTATTATTGGAATAATTGAGTATATTCACTCTATTTTTAAGAAATCCATGATATGCGGAGTTATATATGGAAGATTAAGAAGAAGGAAATTCATAGGAATTAATTTTCTATTATTGATGGAATTGGATCTATGGATAGATAATGTGATTTCTCCATAGGATATTGATCTATAAAACACATCATATGGGTTGTAGAAATAGAATACAAATTCATCCTATGGGCCTGATCAAGTGACTAATTCATAGGGGTAGGTGTATGTGAATGACTAATAGGGGAAACAGAATACATATAAGGAAATGCAGGAAAAATTGAATTCTATTTCATTTTTTTGGAAGGGAATTAACATATATAATGAATTGAAGATTCAGGGAGATAGTGGAAGGATCAGGGATACCGGAAAATTAATGAATTAGTAGAGATATCGAATTAATGAATGAAAAAAAAAGAAAATACAAACGAGATGCTATATAGGATGAATTATAGAGTTGTATATCCATTAATGACTTAGTTCTTCATATGGGAAATAATATATTCCTAAGGATATTTTCATTCTACATAATGTGGTTCAATATTTTCAGGCCAATAACTCAATTAAAAAAATAACAGAAGGCTAAAATATAATGGGAAGTTGGGATAAAATTGATGAAGATGGAGACCAAAAAGAAACCATCAATTAAGATGAATTGGAATAAAGAAATATAAGATTTTTTATCACGTGGGTTTTCAAAAAATACCATTAACAAAATCAAGGAAGAAAAATATTACTCATAATGGAATAGAAAAATTGTAACTAGGTTCCAAGACTCTTGTATAAGTGATGTTGATCATAGTGTGGCTAGTAGTTCAAAAACATGTTTTATTGGAATTTTTTTATAACATTTCGTTTCATTTTTTAAAGTTTATGACTATTTATTCTATGTATGACCCCTTAATCCCATTATATCATTTTTTATTTCTTTCAATAAAGTGTGCTAGGAAATTTTAACTCCATGATTTAACTATTTAGATTACTAAAAAAATTATTGTTATTATTATTATTATTATTATTATTGTTGTTGTTGTTGTTATTATGAGAATAATGGAGTATATTTGTGTTTTTTAGGATATTTAATATTAATTATAGTTTTTAAATATGTTAAGATAGTTTTTGTATAATAAATTCAAACCCAATGTTTTTTTACCTAAATAAGGGAATATAATTTGGCTATGAAAGATATAATATAAAAAGGAAACAATGTTGATGAATATATTTTTTATACATTAGATAATGTTGAAAACTAAATGGTTGTAACTATTAAAAGTTTTATTGTAGCATCAGATAAGTTTAAAAATAATGGTGTTTTTGAGGTTTTCTTTAAGGACAAAATGGACACTTAATATGATTTTTTATGCATCCCCAGATTCCCCAATTATCCAAAACTTCCTTGGAGCATCAGATGACCACAATAAAACTTCCCTATATGTAAATAAATTATGAATACCAGTGAAGGAATTATCATAATATATGTGAGGACTATAACCACTTTTATAATATTAAAAATTAATGTCAATAATAGTGAAATCATGAAATAAATGAACTTCATAATATAATATATGGAATTAAAATTGAAGGAAAACCATCTTGAATAATATCCACAATTCTATAAAAATGATCACATGGATGTATATAGATATATAATAATAGAGAATTTCCTATTGGGATTATCATATATAGTATATAAAAAGAGATAAAATCATTATAATTGAGACCCAAAAATATTCCTTTAGAATTCCAAAAACCTTTCTTCTGATCTAAATAAGATCATCATTCTCATTCATCTATACTAATACTATATCCTGATTAATCCTTATATACCCCATGGTATACATCCACTAGGTTGACTACATAGTTTATTTGGTTATAAATCATTATTCCACAAAAAAATACCTCTAATAAAAAACCAAAATAATTTTTTAGGAGACACTTAGTGAAACTTAATTAGTACAAATCACATGTATACACCTCTTACAAACTTGGAACTCAGAAATAAATACTCACAACTAAATGATAACTGATATAGCTAGTGTTGGACTAACGTTTTAATTTGTACATATTCATTGAATAATAAACCACACTTAATGTATCTCATCACATCTACTAAGATATATTATATCAAACCTAAAAAATCCACACACAAGTATAGTACATTCCACATATCCTACCAATATATTTGATCCACCCAACCGACTCACTTCATAAATTATCTATGGGGGAGAATACCCCTTCTAAATACCCATAAATCATAGTTGTATCACATCACACCACAATTATAAAATAATCCATACAAGGAAGTACATTCCAACTTTCATAATCATTTATTATAGGGGGAATGGCATCCCACATTCCATATAAAAGAAGTTTTTTGGTGAAAGAAATACCACATTAATCATACAATTAGTCTCATGGGGATTAACCCTATCTTCATATATATCATTATTCGCTAGTAAAATGGAATATTTCATCAGAGATAAAATCAATTAAAGGAGGTAGTGTATCCCTCCTTTCATCAATTACCAATATTGATGGGTAACACATCAAACATGTTAAGCTCTCTAATTGGGAACACATCAAATTAGAAACCTCATTTAGGGGTATAATGTCCCACTTATCATAAACAGAATAAAGAAAAGACCTGAGAAAAAACACCCCTTTATAATGAAATAGTTCTTTGGGTACCACATACCCAATCAATAATGTAATAGTGTGATGTACCACATCCTCCCAAAATATAATCAATATGTAGCACTATTATAATTAAATCCATGTCATGGGGTCACACATCAACTTATTAGCCAAAGGGTGATCAAGAAAAACGTAGCATAACTATATTCCATATATGAATATATAATCCTATAATATCACATTCATATCAATTCTGATGGAAAACAATATGTCATTCTAGTTATAGGTTTATCTAAGATAACCCACCCACTAGGATACCCCCTACCATGGGGAAGTTCACATTACACCTATAAAATAATATATTAATATCCCTACGTAGTTTCACATCCATTAGTAGTCACCTTCCTTGGATCCCATTTCATAGTTTAATATCCACTCTTTTTGTTAATATATATTTTGGTGGCTAAATCAGGAACTCACAACCCCATAATTCTTAATATGGGTCCAACATAAACCTCTAGACATGTATCACATGTTGGAACCCACTCAATGTCCCAGTTCAGTTCAATGAATTCCACTCTCACAAACTTATAGTCTATAAAATGGTTACTAAATCATAAATTAGAAAATTTGGCACCACCATAGTCAAAACAAGTTATAAAAAATATTATGAAACATTACAACCATTTCCATTATCACAGGACAAAATGGACCAGCCAAATAAAGAATAACTAAAGCCAGAACTAATAAGGCCCAAAGGGATTTCTTTCTCCCTATGGGCTGGAGAAAATATTAGTATTATTATGAAATATCATTAGGACTGATTTATAAAAATTATATCAAAACCCATGTCACAACAAATAATGATAAATTTGGTATGCCAATACGTGTAAAAAACCAAAAATAAATTATTAGTATGAAAATAATTTTTCCAAAAACTAAATAATAATCAAGGTAAAAAATTATAGAAATAAAAAACCTCTATATAACATATAGTCACCAATAGAATACCACAACCTCCTAATAAAAAAACTTGTCTCCACCCTGTGTTTACTTGAATTAAAATGCTTAATATGAATCAATATCTATAAGTACCCAAGAGTTTATGTTGGGTGAGAGAAAGATAATCCTTGTAAGATCCCATCATGTGATTACAGTCTGAATAAAGTTAAAAAAAGTATGTTCAATTAAATAAAAATGCCTAAGATACAATTTTTCACAATTTTCAATAAATCATTGACATGCACCAATTTCGAAACATTATTAAACATTTAGAGATAAACTATTTTTAAATAATTTCCCATAATATTAAAATTATCAACACATTCTAACAAATGATATTTTCACAAATTATTTTAAATAAAAATACTAAAAACTATAAACATTAACCCTTGTGACGAATAGGTCTAAGTAAGTGACGATTCTCTCCTGGATTCTATGATCAATGCCCTCTTGGTCCACAAATTTCCCTATAATAATGGGTATAAGGGTAAGAGTTCAAACTAATTAATTTGTCACTTATCTAACAATATTAGGGAACATTGTGTTCACATTCTCTGAGAATAGTGGTCATAGGTTTAAGAATAAAATCCTGAGACTATAGACCTTCCTTTATAATGGAAACACATGGTTTTACCATTTCACTTCATAAGAAGGAAATCAAGAAACATTCATAACTGAGGAAAAAATTATTTGAACTCTATTTTCATCCCAAAAAATAAGGGGACACCCATTTCATTAAAATAACCAAAACCAGTACATTTCAACAAAAAATCAATCATACCATCAACTGATTCTAAAATCTAACATTTAATGAACAAAAATGAAATATTTATGGAAAAAATCCATTTCATAAAACCAAATTACTCAAAACATATAGAATTTAAACTTCTAGAATGGATCCATGAGCTAGAGAAAGATAGGATTCAAATATGAAAGAAAGAGAGACTGTAAACCACAATTCATAATTAGAAACCCTTATCCAATGTTTTATGAGGACTATATTGGATGGTCGATATAATGAAATATGAGGAAATGGAGGAATAAGAAGAACTATGATGAAATTGGTATTTCATTACATTAAATGTATTTGTAGTGATATAGTGTAAAACATTGTAGAAATAATGATAGAAACCCTACACAACATTTCTTAGGGATGAAGGGAAAATATACTAGTTCTTGTAGGAAACAACAACATCCAAGGATAAAACCTATCTCTAACGGACTCTCCACAATATAAATAATGCATGAAATTATAGTGAGGGTGTAAATATAACACTTTCTAGAACATCTCTAGAATTTTCCTCCATGAAACCCAATTGGATTCATGCATATAATCCTATCATATTCTATTGTTCTGAATCATCCTTTACTCAATGCAAAGGAAAAAACTTACAAATAACATCTCCAACCACATTACCCATCCCCAGGGAATAGTAAATTTGAATGATGATTAAATTTAGGTATTCCACCCATCCTATCTATTAGAAATTGATATTTTTCATTGATTTTATATATCTAAATATCATCTAGTTAGTGTAAAAGATTACCTTAGCCCAAAAGATATAGTTTTTTTAACTCTTAAGAGAATGAAAAATATGTTCTTGTTCCAAATCATGAGTGGAAAATTATTTTAATGATCTAAAAGCTTATGAAATCTACAATAACCCACATTATTTCCTTGAATCATAAAGGAATCCTAAAAATCACATAAACCATCATAAAGAAACTATTAGACCAACCCATCCTGTAGTAGAGTCAAAATTATAGCTGTGGTCAAACACCAACTATGTTTATTAAAGGATGTGTGATAGTTTGAGTCCTTTAATAATTCCACCACTTTCTAGTTTATAGTTGTCAATTTTATCGATTTTTGATAAATCAATCACACACCATAAATAATATCTTTTGAGACATATGAATAATTGAAACATAAATACATTCTATGGTTCTTGGTACCCATCTCATTTTTAGGACCAACTAATATTCCATATTCAGAGACCATGATTCCTATGAGAATAACATATCAAATAAAGAATTTTAATTTTAATAATTTTTCATTCATTTGATGATAATTTAGGATTCCAAAAACATGTTTTATGTAATGAAAAGGATATATTTTAGACATCAAGTGTACTATAATGTAATCCACATACACTTGGATAAAAGTGTCACAATATTGGTGGAATATCTATTTCATAATTTCTAATAATATTATATAATAATTATTCTTCCCAAAAGACATCACAATGAACTCAATTTTCCCTACCTACTCGTGAAGGTTGTCTTTATAAAATGTATGTCTAAGATTTTTTGTTGGTAGTAACTAGATAAATAATGATTTTTTGAGAACCAATTTCCCCTTTGAATTTATCAAATTAATATTCAATGTGGGTATACATGAATTTATTATTTACTATTACATTAATTTTTTCCAATAATAAATACATAAGAGGATATTTCCATCAAAAATCAAGTTAGAGGGAAAAGGGAAATCCTAGGTTAACACACATACGCATATAAATCCCTTGGAATTGGAATCATCTAATTGATTTTTAACACTATTAAATTATTTGGTGATATATGATAATATTGAATTGATACTGGATGCGTTCTTGAAACTATATCAATGGAGAAATCCCCTACCCACTCTGGAGGAAAACCAAGAATTTCATTAGGAAACAGTTATATTAATTAAAATACTACTAGAGAATTATCACAAATAAAAAAATATCAACCTTTTATAACAAAAAAAATCTTCCATATAATATTTGGAACAGAGGACTTTTCTAAAAAGGACCTGGGTCCCACTCTAAAAAAAGAGATGGGAGTTCCCATTTGGGGTTTTAAAAGTCACCCATCAAAGAAAATAATATGTTTGATCCTTTTTACCAATCAGCCAATCCATATAAATAATAACATTGAAGGGGCTCCAATAAAGGGATATGAAATCCCAAACATTCTCAACATCATAAATAAAGAAATAACTTGAGGGGAATTAGAACCCTGACCCATCTTCTTTTCTAGAGGATATCCAAATCCACAAAAATTTAATGAGTTATATTAAGTGTTTTTAATGATATTGAAAACGCATTTAAAGAAATGAGTGAGAGGAACATGTACTAAAAAAATTAGTCTCTAAGGTTTAAAAAATATAAATGATACATCTTGTAAACAAAGTACACACATCAACATCAATTGGTGACTCATCTATTTTTTGAAACTACTTATTTGAAGAGGCCTAGGGATAGTACCCCATTATTTATAAAGTATTTGACTACAAAATAGATTCTATAAGTGCAGTTAATCATATTATATAGTTTAAAAAGGAAATATCCTAACATAAATTGAATACATTACAATTTAATTCCAATCAATAATATATTATTAGATAAATAAGGGAATAATGATTCATGTGTCATATCCTTCAATACTAGTAATAATTAATACTAATTATAAATTATATTGGTGTAGGATAATATTTATTTGATGCACCACGACAAATAATTTTAAAAATGTTCCCAGACATAATCATACCCTTAAAAGAATCACTGAATATACCACCAGATATAGGAGTAACTACAACCATAGTTGAATTTATAGTTAGTTTAATATCAACCATTACTAACCTAACCAATACCTTAAAATAATTATAATGTTTAATAATATAAACATTGGACATGATACCAAATTGAAGGAACAAGTGAAACCATTGAGCATTTATATTATCATTTGAAAAGAACACAACTGAAAATAGTGTGAGATCAACGTAGCGATGAGTATATTGATTCACAGTGTAAATCACAATATTTTGTGTGAGAAACTCCAAAAATTTATCCAACATCATAAATACTGTGTAGAGTTTCTTAGAGAATATTTTCATGATGTATTTACACTATAATAACAGATTTTTTCTTTTCTAAAACTAAAAAATCACACCTATTACTACTTAGTACATAAATAATTAAGACAATACCTCTTATATTGAAGGAATATTATGTATTTAGGAATTCAAAGAGCCTCTAAATCATTCCTAACCAATCATCCATCACTAGGGATCATTTATCCATTTGAAATGTAGTCTTTTTCTAAAAAGAAACTAATAGGATGGATTCCTATCATCATTCCATCAGAGTTACGCATCAATATCCAAATTAGTGGTAGGTTACACACATTTTTACTTATCTTATACTGCCACAAAAACTACTTTGATGATATTTTGATCAAAGAGAGTTTTTTTCTCCATTGTGGTTTGATGGTAGAACCCTCCTAATGATTTGAAATAATTATAATTGGGTAATGTTACTACAAAATACCAATTAAAGATAAAAAATAACACAATCCCTAGGAATCAATTCCAACATGAGATATCAATAGTCCACAAAATTCATAGAGTTTTAGGAAAAGTAAGACAAGATTTAAATCAATTTTTATCCCAAAATAATCATTTACTAACTGTCTATAATAACTTATTTCTCATCATGTTGATTTCTCTGAAGAGTCTCAATCTACCCCTTATGTCCCATCAATACTATCTATTAACTACCATGATATCCAAAGATGTATACTGAAAAAAATATAAAACCAACCTCCATTGATTCCTATTTTTCACGAACCAACCCTAGTCACCCAAATAACTAGGATGTCGACCCGACCCTACCACAACACAAAGGCAAATAAAGAATATAATATATATAAGTATGTTGGTATCAATAAATAACATTAGGATATATTTAACCATAATAGATCAAAAAGCACGATTAAAAAATAAAGGGAATTTCAATATACAAATATAAGTCAACAACAGATATAGGAAAATACATATGATGAAAACCAAAAACCAAACCATGTTTCAATTGTACAATTACAAATAATACACTCATAAGATATCTTCAACATAAAACTAACAAACCATCTTATTAAAAAAACCCGTAACCACCTACAACACATTTCTATTACCCACATTAGATGAAATAATATTTGTTACACCCATGGGTGAATGCAGTTTTTGAATAAAACAAGCACAATAGGATCCCGCCATGTGATTTATAAGTGTACATTATTGAATAAAAAAACTATTCTCAATTAAATTAAAACAAGGCATGATATATAGAATTCGCTATTTTCAATAAATCAGGGAAATCATACCTTTTCAAAAAAATATTAAACATTTGTAAATAGACCTATATTCAATGATTTGTTTAAAATAATAAATTTATAAATAGATTTCAACATAGAATTTTTTTGAATAAAATTTTATACACAACAAAAATATTAGAAAAATGAATGTTATAAAATTGGTTATATTTTTTTTGGTTAGAAATAATTTTTCTCAGTGAATCTATAATCAACGGCCACCTCATGAAAATATTACCCTTGAACAACGAGAATTGGGGGTTAAGATTTTAGTCCCAACAGTGTATCTAAATAAAAATAATATTCTACCACCATGTGTACAAATTACAATGGAATAATGGTCCAGTTGGATAAGTTTCCATACATAATAGGGAATCAAGACATAAACAATTGATACACAAGGGTATACCATTTCACATCATTAAATGTTAATCAAGAAACATTGTTAACATAGAAATACAGGCTTTGAAATCCATTTGGATCCACATAGTCAAGGGGAAATCCATTTAATATAAATAACTGGAAAAAATTCACTCAAAAATTATTAACGCCTTCATCCAAATTAATAACAAATTTACAAAGATATATCATATACGTTGTATAGAAAAAAAAAATTTCATGAATGAACTTCCCTCAAATAAATTCAAATTTCATCTACTAGAAGGGATCCTAAATCCAAATTTAGGTAATGACAAACAATGTCAAGAGAGGCCTATAACACCAATTGTTAATTATATTCTAAAAATCAAGGGAGTCCCATGATTTTCATGGATGATATATAGAATAAAATAAGGGGAATATATGATGTATGAGGATGAACATCAAAATCAAGGATATAATTACCAAAATAAAACCAAACTGTTGATTGTAAATTTGTCTAGACATGGATTGGATTTGGTAGAGATAATTTCAAATAATTATATCCTACAAAATCATATAGGATTATTATATGCCAATGAAGAATTCAGAAGGAAATAAAATATATTTCTGATGAAACATTATGAGAAATCTCTTAATTTTTCTAGCTAGATAGGAATAACCTGTATAATTGTTGATTCACCAGGTAGAAACTGGTGGATTAAAGAATACCTACACCCCATATTTTCTACGAGCTAGAGGGGGAATAGTTTCTTGGAATCCAGTGGAATTCGTATTTCACTTGATAAACTTGTTTTGTGCCAACTCGTTAGTAGATTCCATTTTCTCACTAGTAGTACTCCAATACATTTTACAACTATGATCTTAGTCACACACTTAAACCTTCTATAAAGATACTCACCTATCCCACATCAAATATTGAGATAAACCTATATATATATATATAATTTAAATGAGGGTAAATAAATAATTAAAATGAAAATAAATTAAAGAAACACTAGAGTGTGAAAACCATAGATCAATCATGATCTATAAGTAATTTAGCACCCAATTGAAGCTCCAACTCTTCCAATTAAAATAATTAATTAATTAAAAAAACTAATATTACTATTTTATAAAATTATTTCATAATTTAATCAATTAGTAATAATAAATAGATAACTCAGCGTAAAAAGAAAGGACACCAAAACATTAATTAAAAAGGAATGGTTTACACCTAAAAAATCTTGATGCTCATCACCTATAAAACACCTTACAATCAGCACAAACACATTTTCAAAATATTATTAAATTTGGTGTAATATCCAAAATATGTTATGGAAGTGGGAAAACATAATTGAAACCACATAGAACCCCAAGTTAATACATTCCTAGGACCACATATATCCATGATGTACTAAAGTCCCATCTCATGACCCAAATAAATGATACTATTGTGTAATTGTCCCCATACTCTTACCTTATTCCAATAGATTCAGTGATTTTATTATGTAGACTACATGGGAGAATAATGGGAATGGACCCTACCTCGGATTGATGTGATAATAAATCCTTGAACTACACTGATTAAATATGACATAAGGAAGAGAGGGTTGGGGTTTTGGATCTCCCCTTTATTTACTCGTAAATCACCAATTGGATTTTAATGATTTCATTTGTTGTCAATTTGTAATATATTTGATAATATGCATTGGTTGATAAAAGAGAATCCCAATCATTTGATATTTTTAGGGTTTGAGAAAAAACAAAAAGTTACTATGATAATTTTTAATTCATCGTCACAATGGATATATTAGTCAAGGTATATTGAAATATTCAAAATAAAAATGATTATTGATACACATACCATGGAAATACGAAGTTTTTTCCATTCCTCAGAGTAATTTTATTATAAGTTTCAAGGATCTAAAACATTAAATTTTATTAATGTTTCTTAACTTTTAATTGAGAAATAACATTTGTTGTTGGATGGGGAGATCATAGTCTACTATAGATTCATAGAGGTTAAAAAAATGGTTATGTTAGTAAAGAATCAAAATTTTTAAAAATGTTTGAATTTATACATGGACTATCAAGAATAATATATAGTATAGTAAATATAAAATTTGACATGTATTAAGTATAAATAGGGATGATTATGAAGTTTGATGTATCAAGGTAGTGATTTTTTATTTAATGACATAAGAAGATTATTTATATGCTTCCAAAATATTTATGAATTATTTGGAATACAATTGTGATTATTTTATATATTCCTAAATTCATGTGATTTGGTTTGAGATGTGTTGGAGTGTTTGTAGAATCCATGAGGAGGTTCTAAAGTTGATTAAAAAATAAAATTCTCAAAATATTGAAGGGAGTGTCAATGTACATTATATGAAAGGGATCTCTTGAATATTAATTATATATGTAATATTTAATCTAAAATTATAAGGAATATATATGAACTTGTGGAGAGGGAACTATGGTAATAGAAACATGTAAGTGTTTCAACATGAAAAAATAAATTTCAAAAGGTTGACCTATGTAAAATATGTAAGGGTTTCAAGGATATGAAATATTGTTAATTAGAAATGATCTCAATCACAATATTATATGTTGAGGTCTATTTATTATAATGTAATTACAATCATTTGGATACAAAACGTTAAAAATTGTGAAAAATTTGAGAAAATACTAAAGCAACATTGTGATATGAATGGGAGATTCCATATTTATAGTATACACATATAAGTAAATAAGACGACATATATAAGAGTTATGTTGTTTAAAATGATTCATAAAGGTAATCAAGCTGATACCCAAGGTGAAAACAGTCTTCATACAAGGTATATTAGTGTATTAGTTCCCCACCCAATGAATAAATATTTGCATAACTATGAGATTACTATCTATCAAAGAAGATGATACTAAGATATTCCTAATCGATTAAAAATAACTATTATGTTATGAACCTATCTAATTTAAAAATGATAAGAAAGTGAGAAGAAATTGAGAGTATCTTTTCACTATAAAATTGGGATTTCATAAATATTAATATCTTAAATCACATAGGTAGATCAAAATGGATGAAATATTATGAATATTTTGTACCAGTATTAAATAGAATGTGATATATATATATATATA